>OY728145.1:1676684552-1681684552 GCA_963277665.1 Viscum album | reverse complement strand
GGTTCTATTAACGCCATCCATCTTATGGAATCATTCCATGACGAAGGGTATAGTTACAAACCTGAGTTCCCTGCACGAGGAGCCGAGAGGAGGAATTGCAGAGGTAGGGGATACTAGGGGAGGCGCAGCCGCGACCGAAATCAACCCTATGGTTGGACCCCGGCCCAAACCATTAATATTGTGGAACCCCATGGGAGATCACATCAACGGACTCAGTAGGAGAAAGAATAAACCTCCACCTCCACAAGCAGACACTATGGCCCTATTGTTCTGTGATACCCACCAAAGAAGGAGGAAGTGTCTGGCAGCCTAGTGTGCGCAAACAGAACGTCTGGGCCATGTCTCCAAAATGAGGGAACACCATAGACAACTAAGTCCACGGTCGGTCCCTCCTCGTCAAATTCCCTAGCCCCCAATGCAACCGCTAAGACTCTCTCAACAACGGAGAAGCATCGACCACTGGAGAAGAAATACGATATCCTTAAGTAGCTGGCCACGGTACTAGCCAATATTTCAATCCTCGATGCCCTAAGTCTGTCAGCAGACCTCAGGGAGGCTCTTATAAGAAGCTTTGATCAGCCTCCATGAGTTTCATGTTGAGGTAGCTGCCGCCGAGATTTACCGGATGAAGACTGGCCCAGTTGAATGCAATGAGGTGATTTCCTTCACCGATCAGGATGAAGATTCCATCATGCAAGGACACATAAGACCACAATATGTGTCTGGCACACTCAATGGTATTGAGATCCAGAAATTCTTTATAGAAAATGGCATTTCAATTAACCTCCTTCCCATAAGGACACTCCGTAAGTTAGGCTATAGTGAGGACTATCTAATTCCCTCAGCTACAACTCTATTGGGTTACGACAAGAGAAAGAAAAATCCAGTGGGATAAATTAAGTTAAGGATCCATTTTGGTGACCTCATAGCCTACATGGAATTCATGGTGGTCCGGTAGAGCACAGAATTCAATTCCCTGCTGGGAAAGCCATGGCTCCATAATCACATGGTTGTTCCTTCATCCTACCACTAGTGTATCAAGTACTACGTCGATGGAAAAAGTTGAACATTTCATTCTAACAAGTCCCCTTTCGATCTCTATGAGTCACATTACATTGATGCCAGGTTCTATGAGAAAAAGAAAAAGAAGCCTTTGGTCGATGGTGTCGACTGGATCCCCACTTCAAATGGCCTGGAAATGGTTCTTGATGACCCCCTCAGGCAGCTTGGCAAAGATTATGTTCATCCCATCAACCATGTTGAGAGTAGGAGTTCATTTCCGGACACGCACTCGGATCTCCTCATCACTTCAGCCATAACGGCCGAGTGTGACAATGTGGGAACGTCCACTGACCCTCAATATGGGGATGAAAACATGAGTAAAGACTCCCCCGACACCTCGCCTCCAGACTCCCATGACCCTGCACAGGGAGCTCTCCTCCCTTCCAATCCAGAAGATGAGGATTTGGAAGAAGATTAGGAGGAAGATATCAGGAATGCACCTGCCACATTTGAGGACGGTATCTCCACCACGGTGGATGAGCTTAGGGAAGTAAACATGGGTACCGAGGAAGACCCGAGGCCCACACTCATTTGTGAAGCCATGTATCCCAAAGAGAATGAGGTATATACCGCCTTCTTATTGCAAAAATGAGATTTGTTTTCCTAGAATTGCATAGAAATGTCAGGAATCAATCCCGAAGTGGCAACACACCACCTAGGTCTGCCAGAAGACCACTGAGGCTATAAACGAGACGCTAGAAGGACGCACCCCACACATGCTGCCAAAATAGAGGTTGAAGTCGATAAGCTCATTAAAGCAGGCTTCATACGGGAATTCCAATACCCTATATGGTTGGCCAACATTGTCCCTGTCAAGAAAAAGAGCTGGAAAATCCCTGTCTGCATCGATTTCAGAGATCTCAATCAGTATTGTCCGAAAGACGGCTTGCCGATCCCAATCACAGAGTTATTAATCAATGCAACGTCCAGGTTTGAGGCTCTGTCCTTCATGGACTGTTATTTCGGCTATAAACAAATTAGGATGGCCCGAGAAGACGAAAAATACACTGCCTTTAGGGCCCCTCAAGGGGTATTTTATAACATGGTCATGCCCTTTGGTCATAAGAACACTGGCCCCACATATCAGTGTTCCATGCATCTGATATTTAAACCGTTCCTAGGGAATGTTGTTGAATCTTACGTGGATGACCTGCTGATGAAGTCCAGACAATGATTGGATCACCTGTCGGACCTTAAGAATGTCTTCAACAAACTTCTACAGCATAGCTTGAAGATGAACCCCTTGAATTGCGATGTCGGGGTTACCTCAGGGAAATTCCTGGGATATATTGTACGGCACCGCGGCATCGAAGTCAACCCTGAAAAGACAAAGGCTATACTTGGATTACCACCTCCCCAAAATCTCACCATGTTGAGGGGATTCCATTGACACTTAGCCTATATATGGTGGTTCATAGTTAACCTGGTAGGCAAGTGTTTTCCCTTTACCAGGTTAATGAAGAATGGAGTCATGTACAATTGGACAGATGACTTTTTAGAGGCGTTCGAAAACATGAAGAAGTACCTCTTAAGCCCACCGGTGCCCATGCCCCTGGTTGAAGGAAGGCCTCTCATCCTATACATTACGGCCCTAGAATGGTCACTGGGAGCCTTCCTCGCACAAAGGAATGAGGTCGACAGTGAAAACATTCTAAATTACCTCAGTCGAACCATGATTGATGCTGAAACTCGATACTCAAATATCGAGAAGTGTTGTTTGGCCTTGGTCTTTACAGTTCAAAAGATGTGACATTATTTGCACCATCATGAATTCCATTAGGTCTCACAGATTAACCCGCTGAAGTACATCCTTAGCCGCCTGATGCTGACTGGGCGCCTATCCCGATGGGCAATCATCCTGCAACAGTTCGACATCCGGTTCGTGCCTCAAAAGGCCATTAATGGCCAGGCATTAGCTGATTTTCAAGCAGAGCACCCCTCAACAGGGACCACTGCACCGTACATCGAGCTACCTGATGAAGACATCTTCTTGGTTCAATATGGGTTCCCAGTATGGGAAATGTACTTCGACGACGCATCCCGAAGCCCAACCGAGAAAAATATGGAAGATCCCAAATTTAACAAGGTGGGTTTGGGGATAATACTCGTGACCCCGGAGAGGGCAGTCTTGCCATATTCCATCCTCCTATCACAGGGATGTACAAACAATGAAACAGAATATCAAGCTCTCATTCCAGGCCTGGAGCTCTCACTCCAGGAACATGTACAACACGATAAGGTAAAAGGTGACTCGGAGCTGGTTATCAAGTATGTCAATGGTGATTGTGATATTAAAAAGGAGGATCTGATCCCACTGTTCGACCATGTCCAAGGGTTAATGGGGGAATTATCCACAGAATCAACAATGACCTTTATTCTCTGGTATTAGAATGCTAAGGCTAATGCATAAGCCAACACAGACACAACCCTAGCTGACCCAGGCCAAGATGAAACAGTTATCAGTATTGCTCACCGTCGAATGGTAATGACGTTTGTTCTAGATAAGAAGGACAAAATAAACAATGTCAGTCCTGTCCCCGAGCCATATGCTTCTGCCACCGTTTGGATGACCCCCATTGAAAACTACCTTCAAGGGGGAGAACATCCATCAAACAGGGCTGAACAAAAGAAAATATTGAGAAGGGAAATCAACTTTTTCCTATATAGCGGTGTGGGTCAGCAAGAGGTCCTCTACAAACAAGGCCTCAACGGAGTGCTCCTCAGATGTAGTGATGGAGAAGAAACCACAACAATAATGAATGAAGTACATGCCAGAGCATGTGGAGCAGATCAACTGGGGATCAAGCTTTCCCATCAGGTTCGAAGGCTTGGGTACTACTGGCCCATTGTGGCACGAGACTACGATATTTTTACCAGAAAATGCCACCCATACCAGATTCATTCCAAATTCATACACCAACCCCCAGAGTTACTTCATCAAGTTTAGTAATCCTGGTCATTTTTCATCTGGGGGATGGATGTCGTGGGACCATATCCTCCCGCCACAGCCAAAATTTTGTAGTATGTCCTCACGAAAACATACTTCTTTTTCAAATGGGAAGAAGCCATACCCCTCAAGGAAGTTGGGGAAAGAAATATTGTCAGATTTCTGAAGACCAATAACGTCACAAGATTTGGTGTCCCTCATACTATACTGATAGATAACAACACAAACTTTTGCTCTACGGAATTGGAGAAACTATACCACGAGTATGGTATCATGGCTAACCACTCATCCCGCTACAATGCATCGGCCAATGGACAGATAGAGGCTTCCAACAAGACCATGTCCAACATTCTCCAAAAAATGGTGGACAAAGATAAGATGTTGTGGCCGGATAAACTTTTTCATGTGTTATGGGCTTATCGAACCACAATCTGCACTACTACTCGGGCTGCTCCATACTCGTTGGTATGAAGAATAGAAGCGGTCCTTCCCATTGAGCTCCAATTACCCTCGCAACGTGTTTCCATTTGTTATCAACTATCCAATTATGATCAATTGAAAAGGAGACTATGTGAATCGGAATAGCTAGATGATAATCAGTTGCACAGTTAGAACCATATGTAGTATATCAGAACTGGATTGCACGATTATTCAATAAAAAGGTCCGTCTTCGGTCTTTTGTGGAAGGAGAATTGGTGTTGGTCCTCTGGACCCCAATGATACCCGAAAAAAAGCCTCCAAAGCTGGATCGCATGTGGTAAGGACCGTATGTTATACACAAGGTCTAATCCAACGGAGCGTATGCACTGATATACATGGACGAACAATTTACAATTTCTCCTCCAAACACGAGATTCCTGAAAAAATATTTCGCATAGAAACCAAAAAGAGTATCTCGTCTTACCCGCACAATGATAAACTACATGTGTAAGGAAAAAAAGAGGATCATCCAAGAGGCATGAAATTAAACATCTAAGTGTTCAATGGTCCAAACACTATGACCTTAAACTAAGAGTATTTCTTCCTCACCGCACGACATTAAACTGCACGGAAAAGATGTTTTAAAAATGCCCTCTCCCCCTGTGTATGGACCAGACCTGCATGGGGTGTATCATCATTCAGAGAACTACCTATGACTTAATTCCTACCCTTGCAGGATATGTAGCGACGCCAGGGTTCCCCATCCTGGCTCAGCCACTCCCGAACAAAAGATAAAAATGCCACCTTTCCCCCGTGTATCATCTAGACCTGCACAGGGTGTATTTTTTTACATCCTCTCTTCACGATGCTAAAATTCATGAATAATGAATGTTAAAAATACCCACTTTCCCCCCATGTACTGATCAGCCCTGCATGGGGTGTATCACTCTGGCATAGAACTACGTGTCGTTTGATTCCTGCCCTCGCAGGATATGTACCTACGCTGGGATCCCCTTTCCTGGACCAGCCACTCCCAAATGATAATAATGTGAAAAATGCCATTTTCCCCCGTGTCCGGGATAGACCTGCACGTGGTGTATCATCTTTTAGAGAAATATGTGAGGCTTGATTCCTACCCTTGCAGGATACGTAGTGAAGTTAGAATTCTACACCTTGGCCCATCCACCTCAAACAAAAAAATACCCCATTCCCCTGTGTATGGACCAGAATTGCATGGAGTGCATTCTTCGTTCTTACCGAATGACATTAAACTGCATGGATAAGAAAAAAATTCCCTTTCCCTCCATGTACGTACCAGACCTGCACGAGGTGTATACGTTGTCTTCACCACAGGACGTTAAACTACACGGACTTTGTCCACATCACATGATGTTAAATTGCACGGACTTCACGAGATCCACCCAAGACACATAGAGAAATGAGATGGCAATACTCCTTGAACATTTGGATGAATCATCTCTATACATCAGTCTCCACAACCCAGACAACTATGGATCTTCATAACCGTTCATGTCCATCAGAAGTGGAACGTCATCGACCAAGGGACACCTTTGAATGACTATGCATACCATTCCCTCAGCGGCTCTGCATATTGATATCCCTTGGATCATCTACCAAAGGTATGATTCCCTCGGGCGATATTTCTCCTAGCTCTGTATGCTCACCAGCATCAGAGCCCCCGTATCATGTCTCCCGATCCAAAATTTTATGGAGTAGTGGTTTACAAGTTCATTCCCCTTTTCACATCCAAATGTTTCCAGGATACCCCCTACCAGGTTAGACTATGTATCCATCGGTGGTTCACATAGAGACCTTCATCAATGAACATCAAGATAGTGCTAGGCTACTTTGACTTGACGTAAAATTGCAGTGAATATGTTTCTTGTATGCTCCAACACTATTATCCCCATGAGTCGTACTCTGTACTGTGAGTAATCACAGATTTTCATAATCATTCATGGCCATAGGAAGTGGAAAGTCATCGACCCGGGGAAACCGTTGCATGACTTTTCTTGCCATGCCCTCAGCGGCTCTGCATACTGATAGCCACTGGCCCCTCTACCAAAGGAAAGATATCATCGGGAGGTACTCTTCCTAGCTCCGTATGCTTATCTGCCTCATAGCTCCAACACCATACCTCCTGATCCGAGAATACTCAAAGTTACAATTTAAGACCTTCATCCCCCACCCTGTTTAGAGCACATCAGAGCATGTTAACTCAATTATCCATTGAGTGACTGCAGCAATAGTCACCCAATGGTCTGAGCTCTATGACCGCTAAACTAGGAGTACCTCATCCTTACCGTATGACTTTAAACTGCATGGAGTTAAGGTACACCCCCGCGCACAAAGTACATCAGTGCAAGGGACTCTTTAAGATTTCAATTCAACCAGGGCCGAATATGCCTGACATTTGCAGACATTTTCTTACAAAATGATAGACTTTGTGGCCAGGACAATCGTGAATCCTCATAACCACTCACGGCCATCATAAGTGGAATGTTATAGACCCGTCGACTCCTTTTCATGACTATTTATACCATTCCATGAGCGGCTCTACATATTGATAGCCCCTGGCCCGTCTACCAAAGGTATGATTTCCACAGGCGGTACTCTTCCTAGCTCTATACGCTTACATGTCTTAGATCCCCCATATCATCTCTCCTGATCCAAGAAGCCCCAGAACCATGATTTACACCATCAAATCCTCTCCACATCTTGGACATGCAGAGACATTCAATCCCAGTTTCATTCTGATCAAGAGTGGCCTTCCCATTTACGTCATTACCGAACGACGTTAAAATGCACGGTAAATCATCCTTGTTGCATGATGTTAAAATGCACAACATTGGAAAAGGAAATAAAAATACCCCTCTTCCTTGTTGTATGACGTTAAACTGGGCAACATGCTTTTATCGTGCACTTCGTCCTTACCGCATGACATTAAACAGCACGGTCAGTCTTGTCATGGGTTCTGTAAGGAACATAGGTGTTTCTCTATCCTTCAGTGCATGGGTCAGACCTAAACAAGCCACCATCTCAAAACCGAATGAGAAGGGATTAATTCACCCATTCATGGGAAGTTCAGTCTAGATTTTTCTCCCGTATCCAGGAACCCTCTCATCATAAACCATACTCTGTGCTCAGAAAAAAGGACGAACTCTCATAAGCCACCCCTGGTGGTCCAAAATCTCAACTTCCATAAAGTTTCTTAGCTATCGAGGGAATACATTATTGACCTAAGGACACCATTTCATGACTATGCATACCATTCCCTCAGCGGATCTTCATATTGATCGCCCTTGGCCTGTCTACCAAAGGCTAGATTTTCTTATGGAATGCTTCTATCTGTATGCCTATTGGCCTCTGAGCCCCCATGTCTATCCTGGGATTCAGAAACTCTCTGAGTGACAGTTTACAAACCTCTTTCACAATCCTACTAGAATACGGCAGAATGTCTTTGATGAGATTACTGAGAACCAGGAGAAGTCATCACATTTTAAAAGATGTCCCAGATGCATGACTATAAAATGCGCCATGATTCAACCATCTTGTATGCTGACTAAGTGCGTAGGAAATTAGTATCCCGACCACGCTCTTGATTAGTAAATATGTTCCCAAAACCCTTTTAGATGTCACATTAACTTTCTGAGCCACCCATGGTAGTTTTCATAATTTTCCAAGCCACCCATGGTGGTTTCCATGAGCCGGACTTCCATGATGTTTTCAGGCCATCAGAAATGGACAGTCGTTGACTTGAGGACACCTTTGTATGACTATGCATACCATGACCTCAGTGGCTCTACATATTGATCGCCCCTGGACCATCTACCAAAGCTAAGATTTCCTTAGGCAATGCTCTTCCTACCTCTGTACACTGACACGGCTCCAATTCCTTGAGACATGCCCTGCATATCGTTCAAATGTAAACATGTTCCCTCCACGTGCATCTGACGGGTATTGAGACATATTTTAATCAACCAACCCTCATTGGGGCCCTCTCCCCACCATATTTGGTCATAGCTGTTTGACCTAAAACATCAGTAATGATAGTCTTGTCAGAACGACTTTAAACCACTCACAAATAGGGGCGCAAATCATGTTAGGCCGAAAAACCGAAAAGGGCGACCTAAGAAAAAGCCAAGCTATACCCGCTGGGTCCACACAAAATGGGCCCATGATAAATTCGGGAATTAAACGAAAAGAAAAAAAGTTTGTAGGGCTATTCTACAAAACTATGCTCTCTGGAACCCACTCTCCAGGGAAAAAAATTGAGATTATTATCATTTTCCTGAATTATTTTCATTTCTGATTCAGTTGGCTGTTAATTAGGCAACAATTTCTCCAGTAATAACCAAAATCAAAAAAAAAGAGAAGAAATCGGCGTAGATTGTATTTCGTTGAATAAAAGGGGAGGGAATCTACAAGATGGGGCCTATCCCTCACAACAACAGAAGAGATATATCTATGTATCCAGGAATGTCTCTAACTATTAAAAAGGAGCCTGGATTTCTCTCTCCATCAGATCAACAACCGAGTGGCAAAGGTTATCGCAAGTCTGCTGCAGCACATCTTTCTCCTTGGCCTCAACTTCGGCCACCAAGCGAATATACTTCACTAACATTTGGAGGTCACTTATCCCATTTCTGGTGGCTTCAAGGTTACCAGTAAGAGTCAACAACCAATTCCTCAGCATCGCTGCTCGAGTCTCGCATTCATGAAGCCTAGCGAAAAGGGAAGCCACTTGATTTCGAGAGCTCACATCCTGTGTTACTAGCTGATGATGCTTCGTCATGGTCTCCTCCAAGACTCAGGCCCTGCAATGAGAAGCAGAGGGATGAGAAAGTTTTCATTCATTGGAAGCATCTTCCTCTCGTTCCATAACTACCTGACAAGCGAGATGATGAAACTGCCAATAGTCAAAGCCACCTGACCCCAAACCTAGGAAGAGTTGTAGGAGGACTTCATTCTTATTTTCCATCTCAGCAAGAGGTGTTTTGGCAACGATCTCACAAATCCGAGGCCAGGCCAACCTCTGCACTACTCGGTGGACTGGCATGGAACGACGATCTTTGGTATCCTCGCCCGGTAGCATGGGAACGAAGTCTGGCATTGCAACCAGCGTATACATGTGCTCGCTAGAAGTTGGTTCCGAAGCTGGAAAGTCTGGAGCCCTTAACCCCAGTTTAGGCTTGGGGATCAAGTTGCTATGCCCGTTATCGACTGGTATAACTTCCAAGATTGTCTCGCTGGGGCTCGAAAGCATAAGGTCATCCTCATCCACGTCCAATATGGATGAACTAGTCTGATCTTCGGCCACCGCGGTACTGGGAGAGGAAAATCCCCTGAGTCGATTTGATCGACAAGCCATCAGTCAATCCTCCCTTAGAGCTGATTAGGATGGTGTGGTGGATGCAACAGCCGTAGTACCTCTGAATTTGAGAACCTTCCGGACATTCATCCCTAGGATCCCATCAGGATAGGGTTTTACCCACGTTTTGGCACACTCCATGGAAAGTTCGGAAGCCACCCCCATAACAGGTAGAGGAATTCTTGTGTCAGATAGCTCCCGCGTCAGAATCAGCCACCATTGATGAAGAATGGCATGGTGTGGTCCTTGAGCCTGAGCATGGGGAAGGGAAACATGGACTTCCATGCCCCCAAACTGGTGATAAAAACGATATGGGACATACAGCTCGCACATAGAAACCCCGTCGATCCGCGCAGATAAAAATCCGTCTGGCAGAGAGATCATGTATGAACGCTCTTCCAGGTTCCCTCGACGGTTGTCAACTACGACTCCAGAAGGGGTGGGGTTGGGAATGAAAGAAAACTGGGAGAAGTCACCCAGAATCTTGATGAATTCACCAGAGTTGAGGGACTTCAAGCGAACTCTTACTATATCCAGCAGGGTAGGCCAAAAGGTAGGAAGCAGGATTGTCGTGTTGTGACGATACTCATAACAGCGACAATGATCCGCTACCCAGCCTTAAAAAAATTGTAATGGACCACTTAGATGGAAGAGTGACCCGACCTTTTGCATGTTACCCAACAGTTCATAAATACGAGCCAATGTGGGCATGACCAAATTCACCGGGCGTCCCTCTGCCAGCTCAACTGTCATCATCAGGGTGCAAACCCTGACACCATGATTGATGTACCAAAAAGGGAATAGCCACCCGCTCAAAAACATAGAAAAAAAACCTTCCAATCTAAGCATATGATGCACACTGGGGCGCATATCGTATCCCCACGAGAGATAGTCGCCCTCTTCCAGAACCGCCCTGTAGGAACCTAGGATGGTTCGCAATTGTTGAGAAGGATGGGTCATGGGGCACTTGATCTTTGGAACATGACCAGTGGTGTCCAAAAATAACCCTATCCAGGTGATATAGGGAATAAGAGAGCAGGCACACAAGGCATTACCCAGTGACCGATCCACCATAACCAGCAGATCCCTCACCAACGAAGGCACTTGTTCGACGTCGTCCCATGCTTCAGGAGTGGGAATGAACTCATCATACATCTCACCAATAATTGGGAGTCCTCCCGATTGGTAGATTTCCCAGACACTAATGCCAACTTCACCCTGGGAAAGGTGGAAAGTATTACTACTTGAACACCATCGACTCAGTAGGTCAGGCTGGATCAAAGATGGTGGGTAAATAGAAAATTGGGAAGCCCACACTGCAGAGTAAAAATTGACTACTTCCAGTGACTCGGTAGAATCCCGACAATGATGATGGACCCAGAAGTTCTAGGCCCAGTAATTTGAGAAGAGCCCACCAGTTTGAAGATCCCACCTTGGAATCCACCCCGTGTTAGGATCCACTCGAGCAAGGTTAATAATGGAGGGGTAATTCTTGGAGACAACTTCCTGAGAAAGGTCTTGTACGCACTGATCACTTTGTGTCCAAATAGATCCTCTCAAAATGAAAGTTTCTTTCTGATCTGAATCAGATTTTATCTCCCCTAATGGGGTTAGGTTCTCCAGAATGCACTTTGCTGACACCTCCAAGAAAGGACATGGAAGACCTGAGAATGTAGGGGGGATTGGGACGTCATCTTGAAGACCAAAGCTGTAAAGCGGAAGTCCATTTGATAAAGGATAACCCAAGTGCTCATGAGAGAGAAAGACCTTTAATACACCATCATCAAGAGTAATGGATCGACTGTGGTGGTCTTTGATGTTCTATGCTCTACGAATCATAGTTGTACGTCTCCCTGAACCAATTGAGAGGGGCTCGAATGTAGGTCTAGGTGCAGAATGAGGGGGAACCCTTTTTTCTCCCTACACAATGAATGCCAACAAGTGGTTAGTCTAGAATAAAAAAACATCGGACAAAAATACCAAATATATTGCTTAGGATCAGTTGAGGAGCCCTTGTAACAAAGTTTGCGAGCAATCCTCATAAGGTGTTTCACGATGACTGTATCCTGCGAACCAGCCCTTCGTGGAGCGTTGGTCAGAAAACCGCGAACCAGGTTGCTCCGCGGAATTTCAATCCCGAATTTAAGTGGTTATGTTTGGAAGATTTAGAAATTTTTTATGTTCAGAACATTTTAGTCCAAGGATCATCGAATCTGCGAAGCACTTAAACCGTGAAGCGAGTTCCTAGGAGGCCCGTCATGAATTACTTTTTAATTAATAAAAAGTATTGGTTGGTGGTTGGGAAATTGTTATGTAGATAAAGAACGACGCAAATGAGAAATATTTCGTGTAAGTAGGATATGGTTCATGGACGAAGCGTTTCGCAAAGGAATAAGAACACAGAGGAAGAAAAGCGAAGGAGCACTGGTATTCACAAAGAATCCGGTAGAAGATGAATGAAGGGCCCTCCGTATTTATAGGAATGGTCCCCTATCGGGTCCACTTCCCTAGCACAACCCATCTGAGTTTCAGGACAACTCTGCATCGGAATAGTATCCACTTCGTTCTGATCGGACCCCATTCCAATGGGTGGCATTTGTAGGGTCCTGAAAAAATCGCAAAGGAGAAGGAGGGTCCACTTAAACTCAAGGGAGATTCTACCCAATTCCCTCCCAAAGGATAGGGGAAAATGAAGATAATACTCAAGCATAGTGAAGGACGAACCGGTCTGCGGACCGGTCTAATGTTCATGATGCACGACCGGTTCCGCGAAGCATCCTTCCTCTGCAGACCATCGTCATTCGCGAAATGGAGGCGGAGACCCTCCGCGGTCGTCAAACAGAACATGTGCCAATCCGGTTCACCATCATGAACCAACCCAGCCACATGTCGCGTCGACCGGCTCAAGCCTCATCCGCAGTCATTCGTGGAATGGAGGTGGAACCCTCCGCGGCCGCGAAGCACTCCCCGAGCTTGTTTGGGGGGGGATGCGCTGAATGCTCCCGCGAGTCGCGGATTGACCGAGTCATCCGTGAACCTGTTTTTTGCTCATGGGCATCCGGAAAAGGTGTCGAGTGACCACATATACATCTCTTTCCCCACTCTATAAAAGGATACCAAGGTGGAAGATGAGGAAGGATTCATAAGGATTAGGAGGAGATGGATTAGATTCAGGTGGAAGGATTTCGAAGGAAGGACAAGGATTGCGCAAACAGCGAAGTTCCAATTCGCGAACCAGAGATGATATGAACCAAGGAACGAATTACTAAGGAACCAAAAACTCATAATAACATGGTGAACCATGAACCACAAATAACATAAAAATTGAATACCATGAACCATGGCCCCTCCACAGATGTACTCCCCGTGGACCAGGCTGTTTATGCCACTTTTTTGATCCGTCGCACCGTGTAGCACCCTCCTACGCTGGTGAAGCCCCGACCGATGAACCCCCGACCGGCACCGCCCTTGGCTGCCGCTGCTCGCATAGAACCCTCAGCATACCACCCTAGTACGTGGATCGAACTCGAATCCGCGAACCCTTCTGGTTTGCGGGATGCCAATCAGTCCGCAGACCACCCTGGTTCGCGGACGACCTCTCATTCCACAGACCACCCTGGTTTGCGGATGGCCACTCATTCCACGGACCATCCTGGTTCGTGGACGGCTTCTCGAGCCACGTAGAACCTCCCTACATGAAGGGAGCCACCCCTCACACACTTGTGTGGCCTGCCAAACCCTTCGGAGTGCCCATTCCCCGAGCCAGATAAAATCCTTCCAATTCCAATCCATGTTGATCCCATGTGACCTCCTCATTGTCCAATTCATCGGCCCCAAGCCGAGGCATCCCCCAGAGCCACCATATCTGTATGATGTCACCTTTGGGCGTATCAGCACACCCTTTGGAGTTCACATACCCACAGTAAGAAGGGGAGAAGGGGTTGCCCCAACCCTTGAGCAGATTCCCGAACCATGCATGGGTTCACATTTCCACGGTAATGTGGAGTCTGATCTCGGGAGTCCCCTTTCTACCCCTCCACTTTTTGGGGCTGGGGCACTTCTCCCTTCTTAGGGGGGGGGGTAGTAAAATACCCATCAGAAGGAAGCCCCCATGAACTTCTGTACTTTCTCTGGGAACAAGAGAGGTGACAGGCACAAGAGAACCTCCTTCCCTCTCCCTCTGCACTTTTTCACCATTGGGTGTCCATCTCGGAGTAAGCCCCTAACTTATGGGCCACTCTATATGTAAGCCCCACTCCACTTCTCACAGACGCACCTTTCGTGACGTGATGGTTGGGTCCCTGGTGCCTCTTGTTTCATGCACCGAACATTACTCACGTGGTTTTAGAGTAATCATCGACCATGAAATCCCCTATGGGCCTTCTTAGAGTGTAAGCCCCATTCCATCACTCTGGGCCTCCTTAGAGTGTAAGCCCCAATCCATCACTTTGGGCTTCCTTACAGCGTAAGTCTCAAGCCAGTGCGAACTACGAGGACTTTGATCCCTCTCTCTGGAGAAGGGTATGTAGGAAGCCTCCAAGTGGTTCAAGCCTGATCACCATCGGACCCTCGGGTCCACATTCATGTCGGTTCTCCGATGCTCCCATGTGAACTACGTGGACTTTGATCTATGTCTCCTAGGTTGGTTACGTAGGAAGTCTCCCTGAGGTTCAAGACCAGCAACCGGATGATCCGACTATCTTTACGTCATTTCACCGCACCAACCCTAGGGCCACCTCAATGAGTATAGACTCCTCGGTGTCATTAATCCAACGAGGGATGGTAAACCTCAGGGCATAAATGATTCCGAACCCTCGCGTTCAGCCGACCATTTCCAACCATGAAAAATCTGTGGATACTATGTTTTGGTATAAACCAAAGATTTATGAACATATGAATACGTCTTAAATCTATAATAGAGTCCTAGAACATGCAATAATTCCCCCCAAAAGGGTGCGATGAACCCGACTTCCCATCCTATCGACCAATGTGAGTTCTTAAGCATCGATTGCCAAACCACCTAGCGGATGCCTGGCTTTGGAAAGTAGGTTCATGTATCATTGGATATGGAACCGTTGGGCATTTCTAAATGAAGACCAGTGTACCCAACTTTAGCAATTGAGAAGGGCTCAACCATCCATGATATCAACAATCGAGTGTGTTGGTCCTCCATATCCACGAGGAGAAACAGATCGAAATAATAAAATTTTCCATAATAATAATATGGTCAATGCTATGTCTCCCATAAGTGAATCCCAGAACTAAAGATTCAACAATTCCCTCATTTGTTTAATCTCAGCACCCATTCAATGGTTAGAAAATGCTGCTTCCGTGTTTATTGAACGTACCTTAAAAAAGTTCAATAAATTATTAACTTTCACCATCGACCCGATCTGGTCGAGGAAGGGCTCCACCAAAGGTGAAAACGTCTTAACGAACTCAATGGTACTCTCAGATAGTTAATCCAATTTTCTATTTAGAAGTTAGGTATTTTTACAATAAAATAATTGTTACTTAAATATTTCATTTAATGCCAAAAACTAAATTCCACTGTTGGACCGCGCCGAACAATGGTAGTATCTGCCTACCAATTGAATACCATCATGAGCTTAGAAATGGTTTTAGATTTTAAATCCGAGTAATATTATGTAAGTTAATACCCTTTGAAAAATAAAATAAAATAAAATAATTATTTTATTTTCGGTTATGCAATTTTTAGGTTTTCTCAAAGGAGGACGGCACCGACTAAAAATATGTCGCGCCTAGGTTAAACCTGCCATCATGAACACAATGGTGCCCTCATATTTTTTATCTGGGAAACCATATAATACTTAATCACCTTTTTCAAGAATTGTTTTTACACGAGCTAATTAAATATTAACAATATTTTGACTGATCATTCGGCCTCGTAATTACGTGCCATCAAAATATTAGGTCTTGAAATAATTTCAAATAATTAAAAAAATTAAACGGAAATTTGGTTCTTTAAAAAATAAATAATAAATGTCATTTGGATTACATCATGTGTATATTCTTCATTCGAAAATAGATAATGATTAAAATTAATATAAAATATTATATTTATTTGGTTATAAAATAGAATAATGAAATATTTCGTTAATAATAAATTTTAACATAGAGGTACATGAAATAATATAGTGGATAATATTTATTTTAATAAAATAATATTAAAAATCACATTCATCAAATAAAAAATAATATATATTGAAAAGTAATTTCTCGAAAGAAATCATAAAAATAACATAAAAATTTGTACAATTGTATTATAAATAAAACAAATATATACATAGCTTTTTGATAATGATAATTACCAAAATAATATGATAATTATGTAAATAAAAATAATTAACATTAATTCTGGATTAGTTTGACGCACTCTAACATCATGTATGATCAATTTAGTTTTTATATTAATTTTTATTCAAACTATATTTCTATTTATTTGTCATTATGTCATTCAATAATTGATTCTTGTAACTATTAAATGACCATAATTTACATAAAAATGTCTTTGAGTTAATTTTACCCTTTTTTAATCCATGTTATTGCTTGGTTGTCCCGTTCATTGACTAAAAAAATGGATTAATCGCCCAAATAATGTTTGGGATTATTTTTAATATCAATTCCATTAAATATTTTCTATGTATCCCATGGAAAATAACACAGTGTATATCTTTATTTTCTTTATTATGACTCATTATATAATAAAAAAAATAAAAAGGTTTCACATGAAATGATGCGTATTATCACACCTGATGAATAAATAATATTTTTGTAATGGATTTTATTTTTCAAGTATAGTATACAACATATTTCATCCAGAGCACACATGATATAATTAATTGGATAAAAATTAAATTTTAAAATAATTTATTTCACATAAAATAATATGATATTGTATTTTAATTTTTTTTCCAATGGCTATTTTGATAGAACATTGGGACAGTGAGTAAATTTGCAAGTCAATTGATTAAATTATTAATTCTGGTAGATTGGTCAGAATAGTTAAAATTGAAATGAATTATGTAGATGTTAAATTCCAGTTCCAATACATAATGGTAATGATAATCATCATGACAAACTTATGTATGTCTAATATTAAATTATTAAATATATTTATTTATTTCATGTATTTATGGTATAATTTTATTAAATTAAAATGGATGATAATAAAATCACCGCCTCCTTTAAAACATACTAACATGCATATCCTATGATTATTTGATTTAACCCAAATCCCATTGAACACTAACCTATGGTAGAGTAAGTATTTTTAAAATATGGATCTTTTATTTATTGTATAATGTATTGGATCCTAGTTAAGGGGACTCTAACAAGGAATAAAATACTGATAATGAAGAAATTATAATAATCATGTAAAGAATGGGATGATGGAAGTTTTTCACCTTAGTAAATTTATTGTTGAACACCCATATGAAAACCATCATGTAATAAAAATATCATTATCATTTTAATTATATATTTAATTTTTTAAAATACATGGCTAATATTTTTATTTATTGGATTCATGGTCGTTTTTTTATTAATAATTATCACAAAAAAATACATTTATAATATAATTAATATAGTTTAATATAATATTATTATAAAAAAAGTTTTTGTTAAATTGGATATGTAATTAAGTGAATTCCGAATAACATTTATTTGCTTTAGAATAATAAAATTAATCATATTTATGAACAATTTAAATAATATCATCCAATAAATACATTATATCGTAAATTGTATTTAATTTTCCATGATTGGGAAAAATCATATTAAATGTGTTAGTTCAAATATAGTGAGGGATAATATTTTATATATACTATTTGATAATGATAACTAGTTGAATTAACCAATACTAAATGTTTTTTGGTGTTGGTTTAAATGATGGGGCCCTAATTAATTATATATTTTTTTGATTTCAAAAATAAAATTCGTAAAAATAACCACTAAATAGAATTGATAAATTTTTTATAGGGAAAACATAATAAATAATATAAATAATTAAAAATAGAAACAATGACATCAAAATTCAACTAATAAATGAAAACATTTTATAGGAATTATTTTCCTATGTTCTTTATTACCCACCCCGGTTAAAATTTTAGGTTTAGAAGGATATATAAAGTATTAAAATAGACCATACATGTAACACCCTGAGATTTTATGAAAATTATTATTTTTAATTTCTTTTGGTGTACGCTACACCAAAAGGAGCTTGTACAACACGAATCCCTGACTTGCCTTGCATTACACGCAATCGCGATCTTCCTCGAAAGCGCGTGTTGTACATAATACCAGGTTTTACTAAACAACGATTTATTATTATAATATTATTATGAACTAGCCTTTATTAATATTTTTAACTAAATTTTTAATTTTATAACATTAATATTCATCTTACACATTTTCTAGAACATGGTATAAGAACAAAAAAATTTTTCGGGTAAAATAAGTATTTTTCAAAAAATGCAGTTTTGCCGCCTTTTGATGGCGCACCCACTTTAAATCTAGTTTTTTATATGTTTATAAGTTCAATTTGAAAAAATAAAATTCTTCTTTGGAATCAAGATATAAAAATTTACTTTGGATAAAATTTTCATATTATTCTGGTAACTTTCATATTTTGATGAATAGTAAAAACATGGTATCTTTTAATTAAAAACAACTTTTTTCATCGCAATAATTTATATGGTTAAATTATAATACCTAATGGTTTTAAAGTATAAATAGATTATTTTTTTACCATTTAAAATAATTTATGTCATTAGCATTGATTTTACATTAAATTTGTAGGTTAAATCAATTCAATCTTTTGCAATGTTTTAAAGAAAAACCCGTTTTCTTTCGACAACGGGATTAATTTTAATTTAATTTCTGCAACTTTTGTGTATTGAATTTGGAAAAATGGATTCCATATTTAGAATCATTGGGTCCAAATTATGTTAATAACCTACTTTTTATTTTTGGGAATTATTAATAGTAACTATAGTAAATTTTATTTACCATAGTTAAAGGTAAATCAGGTTTTTAAGGGTAAATATAATATTATAAAACTACCCTAACACATTCCAATATTCTATTGGATGGCTCAAAGTAGACCCATATAATGTAAGGGTCGGATTAGATTCATTTTATGGGCTTTTGACCATGAAAATAATTTAATTATTATTAAAACCAAAGAAAGTGACAACGTGTCACTCTCTTAAATCTTATAAGTTCAATAATTTTAATTTAGTGATAAACATCATCAAACTTCGAACATGAATAGTCATTAGAAATATAATAAAATTATCTACATCATGATAATTTATTTAGAAGTTTTAGGGATTAAATATTTTTATTAATGGTGATACATTAATGATACAGAAATTATTTACTAGTGGGAAATAAGTAATATTTTTTTATTAAAATAATAATACCCATTAAAGGACCAAAAACCTGAAAAAAACTTATTGGTAGTGTATATCTACACCTTAATCATCCAATGACCTAATACATGACCGTTTGGAGCCTTATAAAAGTTATTATGACACATATAGTATTTTATTTTAAATGATGCCAAAGTTGTCACCTTCATAATTTAATAAATATAACAATTTAAATATTGTGGTTTTAAGATGATAAATTTGAGTAAAAGTATTATCGGGAAAGTTAATAGATTTATCTTCATCATGGGATTTTATTTTTAATTTTTATGCAACAAATAAGTATATTAAATAATTATAAACAAATGTTGTAGTAATTATTTTATTAAGAGATAAACCAAATAAATGGTTTTAAAAAGAGTAAAATAAATATTATATGAACTATTTAATTTGATCCACTAATTTTATAGATACATATGACCTTTTATGAATCTAGTAAATCCTTTAGTTCGAACATATCTTCTGTATATATTTTATTTAAATTCAAATAAATGAATAGTGTCAAAATTGACACTATTGTTATTTTATAAAAATAACATATTATAAAATTGTTTAAAACTCACAAAAATATTTAAAAATTATAAATTTAAATTTATATGGTCTAAAATGTTATAAAGTAAACAATTATGACAAATTCACAACAAATAAGTAATTATTTGTTATAATTTAAAATTTATAATTTTATTACCACAAATAAACATAAATAGATTAAATAAGGATAAATAAAAATTATAAGGTTTAAAATAAGATCCAAAAATGTCTAAATTTTATTGGTTGATTATATTACAACCCTATAGCATCTAATATTATAATATGAGTCATTTTTGGTGGTTTTTAAGTGGGGTTAGATTTATTATAAATTAATATTTTTAAGAATTCCAAAGGTGCCCCTCTCCTCCCTTATAAAAGGGCACCTCCTCCCTCTCTTCCACACACCACATTGAGCCTTCATGCTCGTCCAACCCCTGAAAAAATCTCTTCTACACTTCCCTATAAACATCCTAGAGGTCCTAGTTTTATTCAAAGACCAACTTTAGTTCCCTAAGAGGAGGTCTCAAAGAGGCGCTTCAAAGAAGTGTTAATTTCTGTTACCGATTCTTTCACCTTTATTTCTTTTTCCACTTCATCTTCTTTGGTTTTTTCATTATTAAGTAATAACATTAGTATCAATCATATACTGATATGTTATTATAAGTATGAAACAACCCTATTTCACCATCTATCCATCCTACGGAAAACGAAATCACCGCGCGTGCGTACGTACGGAATACCGTCTCCTCGTCGTGGTGTAATCTATTTTCCACCACCACCTTACATGGATGGGTATAATGATGCAAATAATAACTATGTATGATTATTGTAAAGTGATATTGATTCTGTAATAGTATACATACAATCCAATAAAATTCCACGTTCATGGGAACGATATCATCGCTCGTGCGTACGTACGGAATACCGTCTCCACGACGCGATGAGATTCATTCTCAATGATTAACCATTCATAAATGATTATAAAGTGTATATAATAAGTAATCATGAAATATATGACATAATAATGATACTGTATTTATGTATATATATATATATGTATGTCATCCAATTAATTCCATTCAATTCAATAAGGAAACGAAAACAATGTTCATGCCTACGTACGACCTACCATGTCCATGAACGGTGTATTTCATTCCATTTATCGATCTATTATATATATGCATATTCTGAATATATATTATATATAAATCATGTTTTAAATTCTGGATGTAAGTAATCATGATCTATGTAATCAGATGAATAATTACATGTCAAAACATGGACGACAAATGAAGCGATTTTACACAAAACACTAGTTAACATGGAATTTACAAAAGAACGGGTAATATAAAGTCATAAGTGAACCCTACATGATATCATAACAATTAATATGATTCTGTAATAAGTCAATAAAATTATTTAAATCATTATACAGGAGGTTCGGATACGTACGAAGCATATCAGACCTAAGGTAAGAGATAATTTTGCAAATCTCATTTTTTTCCGAGATTGCTTATTCGTAAGTATTTACTGGGGTTATTTATATAATCCATGTCCATGTTTTATAAAAGTGTTTTCATGTATGTTTAAAGTCCTTTTTACCCATTTTTTACTTTTACTACATGGTATGTAAGGAATCTTTCTTTTGTTTACGTTACGAGGTACTTTTTTGACTTTTCCGACAAAAGTACGAGGAGAATGCTATTTTTAACTTATACGGCGTGAATGGATTTTTACGGTTTCATAACACCTCATTTCCATGAAGCTTACTCTACATGATTTTATGACTATTTTCAACAAAATACTTTTATTTTAAAAGTTCATGGGATTTTTTGAAAAGAAAATGATTTTGACGAACAAAGGATATTTTCCTCAAGAATTCATTTCAAATGTTTTATCAAAACCATTTTCCATCTAAGATGACATTATTTGATATGTGTATGTTTCAAGTTTAATGTCTCTATGATTTACATGGTTCATTTTTCTTATGATGAAATGTCCATTTGTTTTATATGGATTATGAAATGATGGGATGATGTTTATGAAACCCATTTTATTCTTTGGGCTATGATGAATGTTTTAAGTTTCTTTTGTGGCACAAGTAAGAATGATTTAATTATGAGATGGGTGGGACCTATATCTCCCTCCAATTAATTGGGTAAAGATTTTATATCTCATGATATAGACATGTCTGGAACGGTAATTTAATCTGGTTCAGTGTTACAGGACTGAAACGAGGAGTGAACTTGATTCAGAAAGGGACTTTGTCCACAAAGATGTTCTTAGCAGCAATGCCATGGCTACTATGTAAATCATGACATGTGCTGAATGATTTCCACAATTACATGTTTTATTCCCATGCTATTTTATCATGATTGATGTTCCTTTATGATATATGCCTTACGTACTTCCAAGATTTATGTCTTTGCTCATGGTTTTAATGTTTAGATTTCATGTTCAAGTTTTTTCTTTCTAATGTTTATGGATTGTTTTATGTCCTCTATGTTTGCCCTTACTGAGAATTTGAGCTCACCATATTTATGTTTTATTTTCCCCAGGAAATAAAGAATGGTTTTTGGTAAGGAAACAAAAAGGGGAAGATCGTTATGGGAGATGTTGAAGATCTTTCAACATGATTAGTTGTTTATATTCCGAGTTTCCAAAGACACTAAACTATTACGATCCTTGTGTGTATTTTTTGTTATGTATTAAGAATTCCGCAAATGTAATGTAATGTCCATGTACGTTAAGCTTCGGGTCTCTATAGTTGGTATCAGAGGAATGGTTTAGTCAACCTTTGGAAACTAGGATGCGAGAACTTTAGTGAGATCCCTAGATATATTTCTCAGGTACGTCTAGGGATGTCCATAAGGATAAGTATAAGTATAGGTTATAGTCCAAGAATTATGGTAATGATCTTAAAATTAAACCTAAGATGTTGAATATTTAAGGTACTCCGACATTACTATGATGTTTTCCCTAGAATGGTTTTTGCCTCTCAGACTATTCTTTTTGGGTTTTAGACGATGGCTGGAACCCGAAGGAACCATGTTGATCAATGCAATGGACAATGGAATGATTGTCCTCCTGAACAAACAAATGTTATAGGAGATGGAGTGAAAAATCTTATTGCTATACTTACACAAGGTATGAATCATTCTGGACTTCCAAATGAGCAGAGAAGGGAACAATATTCTATTGAGTCCTTCATGAGGCAACGTCCACCTTCTTTCAGTGGGTGTTCTGATCCACTTGTTGCTGAACAATGGATCAGTACCACTGAATAGATATTTTCAGTTATTCAATGTTCTGAACATGATAAAGTCATCTTAGCAGTGTATCGTTTGGAAGGTGATGCCGATCAATGGTGGAATCTTATCAAGAATACGAGGCCAAGAGATGAAAATGAGTCCATGGAATGGGACGAGTTCAGGAACATATTTTTCAATAATTACTTCCCTCGTATTCTACGAACAATGATGGAGAAGGAGTTTCTTGAACTAAAGAAAAAGGATGATGAATCTGTTGGTATATACGAAGCGAATTTTACAAGGCTTTCATGATATGCATCTGACTTTATCATCCAACCTGAAAGTAAAGATGGTCGATTCTTCAGTGGCTTAAAACCAAATCTTCGAAGGGAATTAGCTATAAGAAACTTCAATAGTTATGAAGAAATTGTGCGTTGTTCTATCAAGGTAGAAATGGAAGTTGGTGTTACTTATCCATATCATAGTATTGACAAGAAATGAAAGACAGAGTTCAAGGAGAAATCTCAAAATAATGGTGAAAAGAAGATGAATGTTTCCTTATGCTCAAAGTGTGGAAAGAAGTATGGTGGAGATTGTCTTAAAGGGACTAGAAAATGTTTTAAGTGTGGAAAAGAAGGTCATCGAGCAGCTGAGAGTCGAAGTAATGGAAAAAGGTTTTCTAATGATGTGAATAAAGAAAAAACTGCAGAGAACACACCACCAACACTTCAATGCTTCAAGTGCAAGGAAATGGGGCATTATGCTAATAAATTCCCTAATCCAAGTGTTAGTGATGATCGACATGAGCAACCACATAAGGAAAAGGACAAAGGGAAGTCACATGCGATTACTTTTGGCGATGTTGAATATTACAATGATGTGGTGTAATGATTAAGTGTTTATGTAATGTGATTACAAAATAATTTTGTATATAGTATCGTGGAATATTGGAATATTTATGTATTTTTATATTGTGGTTTTCAATAATTTTATGGTACCGGTAACAATGGAAAGTGATTGAGATATTTTTGTAAGAAAAATGATATGCGCATAATGAAGGGAATATGAGAAAATGAAATGTTTGATAGTATTCATGAGCTAATTAATGATATAAGGAGAAGGTTATATCATGGTTTTAGTATATAGAATTTTTGGATTTTGGTATGTGGAAAGAGTTATCTTTTGACAGCATTCATGTTTTCACTAAGGTTTAATGGGTATTCATTTTTCAAGAGAATACATGATTAAGGTATTCACATGATTGGAATTTGACCAACAAGATATATGGGGGATAAATGATGGTATTCAGGTGCTTGGTTAGTTACATTTCATGTAATCGTTTTCTATATACCATGAGCTTGGACCGAAGTATTTTAGATAATCTTAAAGATTGGAATGGATTATGTTGGACATAAGTTAGTATTGTTTAATGATAGAACATTTTTCTATATTATTGATGGGATTCTATAGTAATATAGTTTTAGAAAAAGGACAACCTATAGGACGGGCGACAACCCATCGCGTCGGACAAGGCTGTGGGAATCGAACCCACAACTGAAGTGCGACTAGCCTTTATCGCCTACCACTAGCCTACAGGAAGTCCCTGGTTAGTAGAAACTAGTTCTATTTTATTAAGAGGTATGATATATGAAATATACATTCATTTTTGGAACCATATACGATTAATCTAACCATAAGACAGACTTATAACTTTTTCTAAACTTTTGTTTGATTGAGATGGAATGACCCATCATTCTATCACATGATCTGCTAACACATCACGAATGACAAATTCAACTTCATTTCTTTAATGGATGAAGTGGAAATTGATGAATTCATGAACAACAGTGATATTGTACCAAAATAATGCAAGTATTTCTTTTAATTCATCAAATTTAGGGAAATGATCTTGAAAACCAAAAAAATGTTGTCCTAGTTCTCTTATATCCGATGAATCAGATGGTACCTTAGGTCATCGCAAATTTATGGCTTTGTGATTGTTGTCTTTTTCATATCCACGTTCTCTACCACTCTCCATCAGAACATAATGGTTAGATTTTTCTTCCATATCCACATTTTCACCTATGTTCTCTTACGTGGAAACCCAATGATGAGTTAATTTGGGTAACCATTACATTTCATACTTTATTTTTTAAATAAAAATTTTGGTTTTCCTTTTTTATGATTTGGGTTTCTATTAAAAAAACATTCACGTAGTGAACCATTTATAACCCCGACGAATTTCGAGGGCGAAATTCATTTTAAGGGGGGTAGAAAGTAACACCCTGATATTTTATGAAAAGTATTATTTTTTATTTCTTGTGTTGTACGCTACACTAAAATGAGCTTGCACAACACGCATCCCTGACATGCCTTGCATTACACGCAATCGCGACCTTCCTCGATAGCATGTGTTGTACGCAATACCGGGTTTTACTAAACAATGATATATTATTATAATATTATTATGAACTATCCATTATGAATAGTATTAACTAAATTTTGAATTTTATAACATTACTATTCATCTTTCACATTTTCTAGAACATGGTATAAGAACAAAATAAATTTTTCGGGTAAAATAAGTATTTCTAAAGAAATGCAGTTTTGTCGCCTTTTGATGGAGCAACCACATTAAATCTAGTTTTTGACATGTTTATAAGTTCAATTTGACAAAATAAAATTCTTCTTTGGAATCAAGAAATAATAATTTACTTTGGATAAAATTTTCATATTATTCTGGTAACTTTCATATTTTGATGAATAGTAAAAACACGCTATATTTTAATTAAAAACTACTTTTTTCATCGCAATAATTTATATGGATAAATTATAATATTGAATGGTTTTAAAGTATAAATAGAATATATTTTTACCATTTATAATAATTTATGTCATTAGCATTGATTTTACATTAAATTCGTAGGTTAAATCAATTCAATCTTTTGCAATGTTTTAAAGAAAAACCCGTTTTCTTTCAACAACGAGCTTAATTTTAATTTAATTTATGCAACATTTGTGTATTGAATTTGGAAAACATGATTCCATATTTGGAATCATTGGGTCCAAATTATGTTAATAAGCTACTTTTTATTTTTGGGAATTATGAAAAGTAACTACGGTAAATTTTATTTACCGTAGTTAAAGGTAAATCGGGTAATTAAGGGTAAATATAATATTATAAAATTACCCTAACACATTCCAAAATTCTATTGGATGGCTAAAAGTAGACCCATATAACCTCAGGGTCGGATTAGATTCATTTTATGGACTTTTGACCATGAAAATAATTTAATTATTATTAAACCAAAGAAAGTGACAACATGTCACTCTCTTAAATCTTATAAGTATAATAATTTTAATTTAGTGATAAACATCATAAAACTTCAATCATGAATAGTCACCAGAAATATAATAAAATTATCTACATCATGATAATTTATTTAGAATTTTTAGGGATTAAATAATTGTCATTAATGGTGAAACATTAATGATACATAAATTATTTATTAAGTGGGAAATAAATAATATAGTTTTTATTGAAATAATAATACCCATTAAAAGGCCCACAAACCTGACCAAAACTTATTTTTAGTGTATATATACACCTTAATCATCCAATTAACTAATATATAACCGTTTGGATCCTTATAATAGTGATTATGACACTTTTATTATTTTATTTTAAATGATTCCAAAGTTGTCACCTTCATAATTTAATAAATATAACTATTTAAATATTGTGGTTTTAAGATGATAAATTAGAGTAAAAGTATTATTGTGAAATTTAATATATTTATCTTCATCATAGGATTTTATTTTTTATTTTTATGAAACAAATCATTATATTAAATAATTATACATTAATGTTGTATTAATTATTTTATTAAGAGATAAACCAATTAAATGGTTTTAAAAATAATAAAATAAATATTATATGAACTATTTAATGATATACACTAATTTTATAGATACATATGACCTTTTATGAATCTATTAAATCTTTTAATTCGAACATATCTTCTGTATATATTTTATTTAAATTCAAATAAATGAATAGTTTTAAAAATTGACACTATTGTTATTTTATAAAAATAACATATTATAAAATTGTTTAAAAATCACAAAAATATTTAAAAATTATAAATTTAAATTTATATGGTCTATAATGTTATAAACTAATCAATTATGGAAAATTCACAACAAATAAGTAATTATTTGTTATAATTTAAAATTTAGAATTTTATTACCAAAAATAAACTTAAATAGATTAAATAAGGATAAATCAAAATGATAAGGTTTAAAATAAGATCCAAACATGTATAAATTTGATTGGTTGATTATATTACAACCCTATCTCATCTAATCATCGAATATGAGTCATTTTTTGGTGGTTTTAAGTGGGGTTAGATTTATTAAAAATTAATATTTTTAAGAATTCCAAAGGTGCCCCTCTCCTCACTTATAAAAGGGAACCTCCTCCCTCTCTTCCACACACCACTTTGATCCTTCAAGCTCGTCCAAACCCTGCCCAATTCTCTTATCCACTTCCCTAGATACATCCTAGAGGTCCTGGTCTTCTTCAAATACCAATTTTAGTTCCCTAAGAGGAGGTCTCAAAGAGGCACTTCAAAGAAGAGTTAATTTTCGTTACCGATTCTTTCACTTTTATTTATTATTACACTTATTCTTCTTAGGTTGTTTCATTATGAAGTAATAACATAAGTATCACTCATATACTGATATGTAATTATAAGTATGAAACAACCCTATTTCACCATCTATCCATCCTACGGAAAACGAAATCACTGCGCATGCGTACGTACGGAATATTGTCTCCACGCCGTGGTGTAATCTATTTTCCACCACCACCTTACTTGGATGGGTATAATGGTGTAAATAATAACTATGTATGATTATTGTAAAGTGATATTGATTCTGTAATATTATACATACACTCCAATAAAATTCCACGTTCATGGGAACGATATCATCGCTCGTGCGTACGTACGGAATATCGTCTCCACGACGCGATGAGATTCATTCTCAATGATCAACCATTAATAAATGATTATAAAGTATATATAATAAGTAATAATGAAATATATGACATAATAATGATACTGGACTTATATATATATATATATATATGTCATACAATTAATTCCATTCAATTCAATGAGGAAATGAAAACAACGTTCATGCGTACGTACGACCTACCGTCTCCATGAACGGTGTATTTCATTCCATTTATCGATTTATTATATATATGTATATTCTGAATATATATTATATATAAATCATTTTTTACATTATGGATGTAATAAATCATGATTTAAGTAATCATATGAATAATTACAAGTCAAAACACGGACGACAAATGAAATGATTTTAGCCAAAACGCTCTTTAACATGGAATTTACAAAAGAACGGGTAATATAATGTCATAAGTGAACACTATATGGTATCATAACAATTAAAATGATTCTTTAATAAGTCAATAACATTATTTAAATCATTATACAGGAGGTTCAGATATGTATGAAGCATATCGGACCTAAGGTAAGGGATAATTTTGCAAATCTCATTTTTATCCGAGATTGCTTATTTGTAAGTATTTACTAGGGTTATTTATATCATCCATGTCCATGTTTTATAAAAGTTTTTTCATGTATGTTTAAAGTTCTTTTTACCCATTTTGACTTTTATACATAGTATGTAAGGAATCATTCCTTTTTTTACGTTGCGAGGCACTTTTTTGACTTTTCCAACAAAAGTACGAGGAGAATGCTATTTTTAACTTATACGACGTGAACAGATTTTTACGGTTTCATAACGCCGCATTTTCATGAAGCATACTCTACATGATTTTATGACTATTTTCAACAAAATACTTTTATTTTAAAAGTTCATGGAATTTTTTGAAAAGAAAATGATTTTGACGAAGAAAGGATATTTTCCTCAAGAATTCATTTCAAATGTTTTATCAAACCCATTTTCCATCTAAGATGAAATTATTTGATATGTGTATGTTTCAAGTTTAATGTATCTATGATTTAAATGGTTCAATTTTCTTATGATGAAATGTCCATTTGTTTTATATGGATTATGAAATGATGGGATGATGTTTATGAAACCCATTTGATTCTTTGGGTTATGATAATGTTTTAAGTTTATTTTGTGGCGCAAGTAAGAATGATTTCATTATGAGATGGGTGGGACCTATATCTCCCTCCAATGCATTGGGTAATGATTTTATATCTCGAGATATAGAGATGGATGGAATGGTAAGTTAATCCGGTTCAGTGTTACAGGACTGAAACGAGGAGTGAACTCGATTCAGAAAGGGACTTTTTCCACCAAGATGGTCTTGGCAGCAATGCCTTGGCTACTATGGAAATAATGACATGTGTTGAATGGTTGCCACAATTAAATGTTTTATTACCATTCTATTTTATCATGATTGATGTTCCTTTATGATATATGCCTTACGTACTTCCATGATTTATGTCTTTTCTCATGGTTTTGATGTTTAGATTTCATGTTCAAGTTTTTTCTTTCAAATGTTTATGGATTGTTTTATGTTCTCTATGTTTTCCATTACTGAGAATTTGAGCTCACCCTTTTTATGTTTTTTTCCATGAAATAAAGAAAGGTTTTAGGTAAGGAATCAAAAAGGGGAAGATCGTTATGGGAGATGTTGAAGATCTTTCAACATGATTAGTTGTTTATATTCCGAGTTTCCAAAGACACTAAACTATTATGATCCTTGTGTGTCGTTTTTGGTATGTATTATGTATTCCGAAAAAGTAATGTAATGTCCATGTACGTTAAGCTTCGTGTCTCTACAATAAATTCAACATTAATTATATCATATCATAAAATATAGCGAAATATATGATGGAAAGACATACTAACATTGATTTATAAACAATTATTTTTAAAGTACACAATTTTTGAGTGGATAATGTCTTGCTTAAGATAAATGATATTCTCACACTACTATACAAGTTTGAATAAAAAAAATTATAGAAATCATGTTCTTATAATAATTATTCTTATTAATATGTTAGTTTTATTGTGATTTTGTTTGAATAGGATATTTTCTATTAATATCATACTATATTCAATACCATGTGTAGTCTCAATAATCATAATTATTTATAAATCAACTATTGTTGAGATTTTTCTAAAGAACATTTTGATAATTATTCACCATGTTGGAATTGATTTGTGGGAACATAGTCCCCCAACCGTTATAGTTAATGAATTTAAGATCACAACATAATATTCAATATCATGATCCTATTTGCTATTTCCTTGATTAAAATTGAAAAAGAATAAAATTATTCTAACTGAATATATTGAATTTTAAAGTATTTAATTTACATCTATAAATATAGGGCACTATAATTGAAATTTCAATAAATTGATTAAAAATTAGGGTAATATTATACTTTGGGTTCTAAAATAATAGAATGTAATATATATAAATATAATCATGGGTATTAAATATTCTCTATGATAAACATTATTTATCCATATACATGATCCATGGAAGATAATATTCATTATAACATGTATTCTAGATCATCATATCGATGGGGGGAATAGAATAATTAAACATGGGAAGATGGTTATAACATCTATATTGAAATGATTAATTATTTAGCTAAAACAAATCCAATAATGATTTTTATAAATAAAAGAATATCATGTTCTATTTCGTGACATAATAAGTTAGAATTTCATTTTTGGAATATGTATTTTCACATTATGTCATTATAAATAAATAATTTGGCCATAGTTGAATCACACATATATGTAATATTATAAATTATTGATGAGTATAAAATACAATATTGTAATAATAATGACATAATTAATGATAATTATTTATTCATGAAAAATAAAACGTTGTTGTTAAGAATATACCAAAAATTGTTTTCAAAATAAATGGCGATAAGCCACTAATTGATTTTTAAGTTATTTTATATAGTTTCATATAAAATAAATCCTTAGAAGTTCAGTGTGATAATGACCAAAAAATAGATATTCATTTTAGAAGGATACATTTGAAATATTTTAAGGAGTAGATCGATTTAAATTCATATTACCTATTTCATTCAATTAAGATATTTTAGATATGTATATTGGGCTACTGAATATATTCCAAAATTAATATTAGATGATCTAGGTAGGTTAACATTGAAATATATTAACCATGAATTCGTTAATATTTTTAATATTGTGCATTTCTAATATTTATGTAAAACTACTAAATACATATTTGTCAAATGGTGTTATAAAAATGATGATTGTCGATGTGAAATATCTTAATTTTATGTCATTTGTTACTCCTTTCGAGGCATGATTTATATACAGATATGTTATCACTAAATTATATGCCAACATTATTTTCTAATTTATATTCTAACTAGTAAAATATTGAAGTATTATTTTATTCCATAGCCTAATGTGTTTTCATGTGAAGTAATATTTATGAAAATTTTAGAATAATACATATATTTAGAAAATAATAATGTTCTTCATAACTAGTTATGCTATGTTACATTAGATATACTATTAATGAAAAGGAAATTTGGTAGCCATGGAATTCACTATATTAATATATGGGAAAATAAAATCCCTTTTGAGATAGTGGGAAAATGATATAATTCAATGAATTTTACTCTCAACATTCACATTAATTATTATTATAATGTTAAACTCCATATGAAATAGTGAGAGGATTTGATTCAGTGACACATATTTTGTAGGAGACCCAAAACCCAAGATAAATAGTTTTTTTCACTGTTTTCGGTGATATATTATTTAGTTATACTATTCCATTCAAAAAAGGGAATAGTTATTATCTAGACATGATATGATGACATAATCATAGACCATTATTTAATGAACTAATATATAGTACAATATTTTTGTAGTTATTCTAGTTGATATAATTTTATTGGTTGATATTCATGAATACAATAGAAATGGATGGAGATATTGTTGGTTAGATCACATGAATTGATATTGAATGTTTCTTATGATGTTTAGGAATAAACAACCCTACTATTCATAATAATAAAATATATTAGAATTCAACATTTTAACATAATCAAATGTGATAACGGAATTTGGAAAATTGATTCCATAAGCAATTTATATAATTGAATCTTCTAGTAAATTAAAATTAAAGGGAATAAATATTGTTTTATTTTTGGGGTTTATAAGTTGGTATAAAAAATATAAAATATTCCTACGATTTTAATTTATATCGACCTCTAAATTGTGTTTCATTATTATTGTTGAAGGAATTAAATTTTATCAGCAATGATTTTTTTAAAATATCATGATTATTTCAAAGTGGGTAATTTTATTCATTATGGTATTATATAAAATTACATTTAAATTTTTTTATTAACAACCACATCTAAATACATTCCTATTGTACATAGTTTTCATAGTTATTCTAATGTATTTAAAATGTCCTGATATTTTAATAATGTTAATATCATAATGGTTATTTTATAAGAAAACCACATAAATTAATTTATATAAAATTAGATGTTCTATATATTGAATTTGTTAAAATTGATTCTATATAATTAAATATAATTAAAAGGAATATTAATTAAAAAGATGTAGTAAAATATATGGTTAAATTATGCTCTTCAAAAACAAAATAATCAACATTTTGTTCCATCCTAAAAAATACAAAATTAGTACATGCATAAATAATCCAAATACACATTTTAATTACTTCACACCGTAGTATTGAAATTAATAATTGATATGAAATAAAGAAATAACATTACACTATAAAACATATAAATTGTAATTATGTATTATATATTCTTCTTCTTGATTTTATAGGTTAATTATTCATACTTTGAACTTTTAGGATATTTAAATCTAGTGATTATCACTGACTATATGGTGGGTTGAATTTATGATGTCGGTATCATACCCACAAAATGGTATTCCTATAATGTATAATTAATAATGGAATGACAACCAATCATTTTTCATACATCATAAGGGGTATGCTGGTAAATTTAATAATAATGTCAAAAGGATTGACTCTCTATAGTATAATATCATTTATATTAGAATTTAAGGTTAATGGTTATTTACAATTCAGGATGTGGAACATTAACTAGGTAGCCCATTATTTTATGACCTTGGAGGAAATATATCCAAAACAGGTTTGGATTTCAGGAGGCTATATTCCTATTAACTATATTTTAAAAATCATGGAGGTAATATAACTTTTAATATTTGTGGGCATATTTCATTGGGAATGTATCATGTTGAGATTATGTTTGATATGGGTTATGAATATAATAGATCAATGCATGTTTTTAAGGGTAATTTGTCATGATGAGAGTGGATTTCGTAACTCATGGGTAATATAGACTAACATGTGATGAAATAAGTGGATTTATGGGGATATAGCCTCACGAAAATAAAAATAGAGCGATTAAAATTTTGGTTTTGAACCTCATATTGCTTTCATTAAAATCCATGTTAAGGTGAATCATGTCCCATGATGTTTATGATTCATAGTATAGTGTTTTGGAGAAGTAAAATATGTGGTCATACAATGGATGTATAGTTTAATTTTATGTTATAGGGTCATCTAAATCATGAAATGTAAAAAATATTTTTTTATTGGGTGTTTACTAATATATTTTATCCTACTCATATTACCTATAAACCATTACAACGAGTCCATTAATGATTAAATAAATTAATTTTGCCTTACAACATTGGTGGACACCAATATTGGAGGAATTTTAATTTTAAAAACACTATTATCAACCAATAATTTTTCCACCAAGAGTCAATCCCAATGCGAGAAACAAGATTAAATGAATGAGTGGTCGTATTTCATAAATGTGAATAATGCTTTCTGATTGTGGATTATGAAGTAAGAACAACCTCTGATTCTAATCTAAAAAAGATGCATATGTCGGATCATGGATAGTTGGGAAATATCCCATGTATAATTTTATTAATATTTCATTAGAATTCGGTGATATTGTCTTGGTGTTCCCCGTTCATTAATGATTTTTTGTGATAGAATCCTCACCATGATTCATACAGGGTCTTATACATAAAATGGAACCCCACCCTCCTATCATCCATCCTGTTGGTATGCTAGTGTGAGATATGTTTGTTGGATGAGCACATTATACAAAATGAATGTGTAGATAAATATTTTATAAGGTATTTTCTCCGCCATTTATCATTTATTGGGGTGGTTTTGTCCCTCAAGCTGAACGAATAAATTGTATAATTTTGATATGGTGACAAAATTGTTACATGTTGATCCCTTAGTAATTTTCAACAAAGACAACATCTTTATTAATGGAATATCATACCACATTTCCTTAATTGTAGTATTATTATACATTTAAATCCTCATATATTCCTTTAGTAGAGTGAAAAAATGAATTACATGGTCTTTTTTATCTCAATGATACAATCATATGCATTGGGTGTCATCGGAGGATGTCCTCACACAATGTTCTCCAAATTTTAGACATAGTGAAAGGAAACCTGACCAAAATCATGAATTGGAAGTTTTTGAAAGTATATATCCCTAAAATGTAATTCTCATTTAACTGGGAAACCATATGGAGGTAATATATTGCAAAACAATTGTATAAAAATTTCTATAAGGGGGATGTAGGGACATAACCTCAAAATAGAATCTCAAAGGATTAGTCTCATGTGAGTAACTCACAGGCTTTCCATCATAAGGATAACCTCAAGGAATGCATTTCTGGGAATATTTTATTATTATATCCACTCTATAATGATAAAAACAGACTCTATAAAAACATATGATACATAAATTATACTAACATTTTATGTAAATTGGATTTTCCCCAATAAAATTTCCATGAATACTATCTTGACATATATGGCCTCATGAGGTTTGTTCTATAATTTTTCCACTTGATGTTGCCTCATGTTCATAGAATCAAAATATTGTATTACTAAGAATTCAAAGAGGCATATTGTATCATTTCATTTTATTAGTATTATGAGAATACAAAGAGGTAATCCAATGGTTTAAACGAATTACTTTCTAAATAAGTTGTGATGGATCTCATATCTTTTGAGCACTCTATATATTAATTCCAAAAATAATTTTTCTATTTGTGGAGGATAAGTTTTATTTTAATCTAAGGTGATTGGATTAAAAAAACGGTGGATACATGTAAATATAATTTTCCCATATGGACTTCGTACATGATATTAAATGTATCTCAAGCTGAATCAAATGTATATTAGGATAAAAATGTGGTTTATCATCATGAGTTCACTATGTTTATAGTTACATAAATAATACATAATTGTGTGATTTATGACTAGGTCATTCATCATAATAATATACATTGATTACATAGGGTTTACCATGTAGTAAATTGGTATCATATATAATCCATGTGGGATTTGATATCCATAATTTATATTTTATAGTTATTGCACATTCTCATCCTCAGGGGATCATCTTCTAAGAATCAAAATTAGAAGATAAAACTCAAGGGCACAATGTGTCTCATTGAACCACATAGAATTTATTTAACATATTATTAATTCATAATTTTCTCCATGATTCTTTTTTATGGAATTCAGAGGCTTCATCTTGTGTCCACTCTTGATTGGGTCCATTTAGGATTATAAGAAGATTATATTAATGTACATGAAAATAAAAAATTGGTTTCATGTGGTTAAATATATTGGTCAAGACTATATATACATTATGTAGGCCCATTCATTTTCACATTCAACCAAACATGTTCTCAAAGTACCCATTAGAGAATAGAACCCATCTCACCCACATGGAGATACAATGAACTCAATATTGAATACTCCACTAAATCAGCTTCATGTAGTCAAACCATAGGTTTAATGATCAAAATAAATTTCCCTATTTTTATGAATCTCATAGTTATCCTTGAATATCATGTGTTTAACCTCAGGTTTTTCGAGTTTAATATCATGGGAGATTTATTCTATAGTTTATGAAACCATTCCCAAATATATATATATAATTATTATGTTTGTAAAATTGAATCAATAATTAATAATTTTATAGAAGAAGACAGTAGAAGATGTCTCCTAAGAATCCACATTGAGGATAAATGAAATGATTGATGGTATTATCACATCACATAATATACATTTAATTTCCAAACACAATCTATTATCATATCTAATAGGAGTTGGAATTAAATTATAACAACTATCATATATGTTATTTTTATAAGGACTAGGAATATCAATTGGTTTCCCCATTCTTATACTCTATTCTGTATTTTATTTCGATTATTTACATAATCCATAACCAAATATACAATGAGAGAAAATCTCAAAAAAGGACATATGGTCATATAATTGTACATATACGATGGATATATTCTGGGATATTATCCAATTTATTCATAGGTTGAAGTACATTCACTCAAATAAGGCACAAAATTGATGTATTATTCTATATGAGTTTTATGATATGTTATTAGAAGGTATGGTTATCTAACCAGCACTTATGATCAAGTTCTATATTCAGCATGCTCTAGTGATGGAACATTTCTACTATAGTTTGTTCCGAATAATTGACATTTATAGTATATGATTACATATTTTAATTGTTAACAATGTTCTCCAATCACATCATTATTGTTCCTTTTCATGATACTTGTATGTTTTAAGGAAATAAGAATTTATTTCACATTGAATGGTTATTGAAGCTACTAACTAAGATGAGAATCAAGTGGTTTTACCACATTATTCAGGAAAAATATTATATGGATGGATGATATTATCAAATGGGACATATAAAATGAAATCTATAAGGGGTATATGGCTCATAAGTCATTGATACACCTTATCGTCTTTCTCAATTTTTAGTATACTTAATTATAAATTATAATAGATAACTGATAAATATGAAATCCACATTTCCAGGTGTCATTAAATGTTTTTTTAGTTAGGGCTTTTATTGATTTATAGAAAATAAGATCATAATTACTGGATATCCTGAGTCACATTATTTGATCAAATGATTAAAACCACAGTGAAAAATTCTCACAGTCAGGTATGATATACTGGGTGCATCAAGATTGATATTGTATTAAGGATTAATGTTAGAAAGTATTGTAACTTTTTTTCCAATTTTAGAAGTTGATATCATAGTCCCTTTTATGGGAATAAAATTTCATGTAAAAATTCAAGTCCATGATGTTCATTATGCGAGTTCATTTAGATAATTTCAATTAAAGAGACTTCCAACATATAATTTTATGGAATCATAATATAAGACACTTTATTTAAAGTATCATGATAAATGGATTCTATTACATGGTAATTATTATTTTTTGGATTAAAGTAATTATTGTATTATATTAATTATATATCGGTACATTGGTGTTTTTAAAGATTCTAATAAAGAACATTAAGTAATTACACCTAATCACACTGAGATAATACACAATATGGTCACATGAAATGTGTATATGAAATTTCACTTATCTTACTCTATTTAATTTATTATTATGGCCAAAATAATATATATATATATATATAGTATATTACCGAGCTTTTTTTAACGGTTATTTGAATGAAAAATTGAGTAAAATAAAAATGCAGATTATTTATTTTCATGTTTTGGAGAATATAATATTTATTATATTTTCGGATAAATATTTATGGTTTATATATTTATTTATTCCATAAATATTCATTGTTAAAATATTAGAAATTTTTTATTTGGTGGAAAATTGATATTCATTGTTCGATTGGAAATAGAATAAATGATATTTATTTATACGGTTAATGTTTTATTAATTTCATGATTTTAATATTATTATTTATATTAACTGTGACACAACAAAAATATAAATTATGAAGTTTGTATTTGATTGAATTCCTAACATGCATAACCACGCGTGTAAGGGACTATAATATCCCGAGACTCTACAATATACATAATATTTTAAATATATAAAATATATGGTATATATTGTAATGAATGAAACACCGAGTCATATTGAATTACATGTAAGAGAGACCATCCTCAATAGCATTCATTACATGATGCTGAATCCACCCCTGATAGTTTATGTTACACAAATGACTGAGTTTCATCAAATAATAAATATTTTATTAAAATACTGTTACTTTATATAATATGATATAAACATTACACTATGTATGAAGGTATGAATATTTTTATCAGATTTATGAAAATATATTATTTAAATAAACATAAAATAAATTCATTTATTAAACAAGAACAAGTTCGATTTAATTTTTTTTATTATTTATAGTTTTCCAATGAATATTATCTTAATAATCAGAGTAAATTACAATTATTTATTTTTATAAAATAATTTCTATTTTATAAATTAAATAACCTATTTTATATATTCATACATTAGGTTTTAAAGACATAAGATAATAAAAAACACTCTTTCTCACATAAATACCTATATGTTTTTAGAAGTAATTTTACCGCCTTTTAATTCAGTACCTTTTTTAAATATGAATTTTGAAACCATAAATGATTTAATATGTCAAATATAAAATTAATATTTGACATGTTAACATAATAATTAGGTTATGGAGAATGTTTTATATTATTATGAAATATTTCATTTTTTACTGAATAAATAAAAATATTGAATTTTTGTTCAAATCATCATTATGATGTAATTTTTAAGGGTTAAATTACAATTTTAATTGGTTTTAAATTTTAACTACATGATATTTTAATAAATTAATTAAATTTATCTCATTGGAATCAATATCACATATAAATAGATTCTATACAGTAACCATCATTTAGGTGTTTTTACATCAAACCCTATATTTTCATCCTGCTTACATGATTAAATTTAATACAACATATGCCTCATCTGTGATGATAAATAGGAAAATTATATAAATATATTGAATTATAATTATTTATAATTTCTAATATGAACAACTTTTTTTTGACAAAAATGACTATTGAATGTAATTAAAAATAATTTCCATTATGAATGAGAAATTATGAATAATAAAGAAATAAAAAAATGATCTTTGAGGGAAAAATGATCTAGAAAAATTTCCTACATCCATTTTAATGAAATGAATATTTCATTCACCTTTAATTACTGTGTTTGGATGGGTTTTTTTGACTTCGGTTAGGTAAAAATATGGCTATACTGAACTTCATTTAAAAAATACCATGTGAGACCTTTTCATCCATTATAAAAGTCCACCAACCCTACCCATTACACACACCTCTTAGAAAACATATATTCATTACATATATACCCATATATCTTCCCAAAATATCTTCTATTGTCCTTGAATACTCCCTTTCTTATGAAATCCTTCAAAAATTGCCTTCTGGAACCAAGAAAAGGATGTTACATGATTAAGAGGTAACATCTTCTCTTCAGATCTCTAGTTTCATTTCCATTACCCACCCCCATGAAAATATATATTCAATGACTCTATGAAAAAAGTATCCTAAATAGAATAGGTTTTTTTATGTAACATATTAGACCTACAATTACAAACCCTACCATATAATAGGTAACAAATATATTGTGTATGTAAAACCACAAGGTTTTACGAATTAATGATATGATTGAATTACTATGACTCTATAAATTTTTTTATTATATATATAGTTTTTATGTATCCATTAAACATTAATTTTTCTTCTTCTAGGTTTTTATTTTTGGAAAATGATCATCTATAATGGTGATTAGAAAGTAATTTTGAGTATGATGGAACAAACATGATTTTTTGGTGAATAGTAAAAACCCCTTATGAATAGTAATATATATAGTAATTTGACCATAATTATGGGTAAAATCTAATATTTTTTTTCTTAACTAATTAATATAATAACATGTTGATGAATTTTTCACGTTGTTAAAAAAATTAGTTATAGTTTTAAAATTATTAATTTTTGAACAAAGTATGATTTTATTAACAAATTAAATTACTAATATTTATATAATAATTTAAAAAAAATGGATTTCATTTTTTGATTATAAAAATAAAAAAATTGTTTGTGATAATTTTAGTATTTGTTTTAAATTGGTGATTTTTTGGTGAATAGTGAAATATTGTAAAATACCTTATATAAAAATTATCGGTTAAATACACTATTTTTTAAATAATGATTGATGAAAGCCCACTTGTTTCATAATCACATGTTCTCTCTACTATTTTCATCAATATAATTAATACTATTCATATTCTTTGACAATGATGTTAAATTAATTATTAAAATAATGAAAATTCAAGTCTCTCTGCCACTATAAATACCACCTCATTCCACCATTCCTCTCACAACTATAAAGCCATGTGAATTTACTATGTTCTGCAATATAGCCCCTCTAAGTCTCCTCCCCGCATCCAAGACCTTCTGGTCTCACCAAATGGCTAAAATAAAGGACTTTAATGACGATCTCAAAGAGAAGATATCAAAAGGTAAGAATCTTATTCCTTTTTCTTGTGTTTTATTTTTAATTCCATTTTTTTCATATACAATCTTCCCCTACCCTTATCTAGGTGGTATGAAATAACCAGGAAAAATTATTCTAATTATGTATCATGTTCATGTAAAAAATTCATGATCTTTCATCATGTCCTCATCCTCTTATTCTAAAAATAAATAAAAACATCATTTGAGTAGTTTCGTTTTCCAACATTGTGGATGATGTGCTGTCAATTTCAATATCATCCAAAAAATATGATCATAAATCTATTTTAAGGTTCGAAATAATTTTAATCTTTATTATTTAACGAATCATATTTTCTTTAATGATCTATTAAAAATTACAGTATATTATATATTGAAATAATTTAATGATTATCGAAGAACCTCAAAATATGATCTATAAAATTACATTAATTTTCATCCATTGATTCATCATAATATATGATAAAAAAAGTTAGTATATTCATTATATATTCTGTAAAAATATTAATACTATTTCATTCTAGTTATATAATTTCTTTTCCATATGGCATGAAAATCAAATACAAACTACCCATGAAAGTTATTTAAAGAACACACCTGAAACAGTGAAAGGAAAAATATAAAAATAATTAATGGGTGATATAATGTTATGAAATTACCATATATGATGTTATGAACATGAAAATGTTTTTAAAAATACTAATATCACTCTTTTAACCATTATAAAGTAATTTTAATCATGTTATAAGTAAGACAATGTAGAGGTAAGGGAATTCATAACGAAATTTCTATTCGTTTGATTAACCTTATACGTAATTAATTATGTGGAACTAAGATAATTTTTGTGGTGATATTTTAAATTATATTGTATTATGTATATTTAAATAGTATACACATATTAATTTCAAACTTTTGATTCTCATATAAATTATATAATATTTTTATGAGTCCATTCTTATAAAATCATTTTTTAAACATCATGTTTTTCATAATTCTATGTAAATGATTTTATACACATAATAATGATTCATTATTATGTTATGGTTCTTGGTCATTGTTTGTTATTAAGTGTGGTACATATATCTCAATCCAATAAATTTGGTATGATTAATATGGAGGTCAGTTTTATGGTTACTCTATGTGTAGCAAAAATGGTTACACCATAATGTAGTCGGGATAGTTTCATTGTAAGGTAGTTGTGAGGGTTTGAAATCATAAGGTAGCCATGACGATTAAATTATTTGAATTTAATGACCAATGAATCCTTAATGGTTATTTTTATTTTATTTATTTTCTGTGGAAATATCGTGGAAATCACATGTTTCACAAATTAATTATATATTGGTGACAAGTATGACTTTTAAATATGATTTCATATGTTCATGTGATAATGTTTTCTTTTTTATATTTTTATATCCATTTCTGAGATTTTTTGCTCATCAAAAGTTTTAAAATGATTTTCCCAGCTTATAAGGATGATTATGAAAAATAAGGAATCCATGAAAATGGTTATGTAGATTTTTCAAATATACTATGTTTTACTTCAAAAGATTTATATTATAGAATAATGGATATTGTTTTTGTGGTATCTACAATATATAAATTTGTCATGTATTGTATTTATTATATCCAAATTCAATATAACTCTGAAACTGAAATGAACCTCAATATTAATGGAAGTGTCTTATTAAATAAAATGGAATATTATGCAATGTAATAAGGCCAGGTGATTATAGTTTGTTGTAGAGGATGGTTTAGATAACCTTAGTGGTCAGGATGATGTTAAAAGAATACCATTGGTATTTTTAATCTATGGTTAATATGAAATTATATAGAATTAAAATATTACCATGTTTCTTCAACTATGATATGGTTTTTTAGAATTTTTTTCCACAGATGAAATAAGGGATCTGAAGTGGAAACTCATTGACCGAATGATATCCTTCGGAACCTATAGCCATGAATGTATTTGATAGAACTGGAATGTATGTGAAAGTAATTTTTCTACTGACACATGTATTAAATGGATGTGGAAGCCATGAAATAGAACATCTAAATTTTGAAAAATAGAATATGATGATAGTAGAACAATTTATGAGTCAACACCCTTCTACATTTAAGGAATCTTTTCACGCATTAGAAACTATAAGAATATTTAAATCCCTTGAAATGTTATTCAATGTTATGGTATGTTCACATATTCAAAGGTAAGTCTTTCATTTATCATTTTAAAGGTGAAGTTGATCAGTGGTGGTTAATGGTTTTGAATATCATGGATAACAAAGAGATTGGTGCATTGGAGTGGGTGGAATTTAAAATTGTTTTCCTAGAAAAATATTATCCTATGCTAGTTCGTCCTAGGATAGTGATGTAATTCAATAAATTGAAGAAAAATAAAAAGATGTTGTTGTCTTGTATGAAGCGAATTTTACTCGACTAGTGAGGTACGCCCCTAATGTTATTCTAGATCATAATAAAAAATCAAACATTTTTTCGTAGGATTGAAGCCAAGGTATCTAATGGAATTGTCCTTAGGTGAATTTAAAATTTATGATAAAAATTCCTGATGTGCTGAATGGGTAGAAATAGTGTTTTCTGATGATCATGTAAACCATAAAAATAAAGAGATGAATAGTTCCATTTGAAATGTGATTGGTAAGTTCATTGAATGAAATATGATGGTAAGAAAGTACAGTTTCTAGTTTGTGAAATGTGTGACAAAAAGAACCATGTGGAATGCCTTACCAAAACTAGGGAGTGTATTCAGGGTGATATGTTTGTACATATGTACCAAAATTTTATTGGTAATGATCTTAAGACTATACTTGATAAGTAACATGTTAAGTGTTTTAAATGTGGAGAGATGGGTCATTATGAAAATGCCTTCCCAAAGACAGATATTTATGATTCAACGAAACCATAATATAAGAAAAATGGTGTAGTGAAATCCTTCTCGTCTACATCAGTAGACCATTAACCATCCAATTTTGTTGTATTGGGTACCTTGTTTGTTTACTACTAATTTCTATTATTTTGTTTGATATAAGGTCTTCAAGTTACTTTATTTTGGAATCATTTCTGGTAAATTGTAAATATCACCTCTACAAATGAGAATGTATCTTATTTCTAAAACCCTATAAGGAAATATTTTAGAAATTAGTAAGTATAATAATATTTCTATTATGGTATGTGGAATGAATTTTCATGTAATGCTTTTTGTTTTTACATTATTAGAGTTTGATGTCATTCTGTGTATGGATTGGATTTCAATTTATCATGATAACATTAATTATAGATATAAAGAAGTTGTTTTTTAGAATACATTTCTGTTTTTATACAAGTATTACCCCAAAATATTGATAAAATATCAAGAAGCTGATAAAATTTTGAATGATGGAAATGAATTTTATCATTTTCATATTATTTAAATCAATGAGACTATTAAGATTAATGATTTTCATGTGGTAAATGTATATCAAGATGTTTTTTTGATTATTTACTAGCTATTATACTAGAATGGAAATTTGAGTTTACTATTGATTTAGTTCCTATTAAAAATATAATTTCATAACACCCTTATCGAATGAATCGTATAAAACATTTATAGTTCTAAAATGTGTTTTAGTATTTTCTTGATAAAGACTTCATTTGTCCTAGGACATCAACATGAGGTTCCACTTTTTTATTCATCAAAAAGTAAGATGGTTGAATGAGACATTACATTGATTATAGGTCTTTGAATAACTTCACTATTTAAAAACAAATATCCTTTTCCTCATATAACATGTATGATCAGCTGGAGGGAGTTTTGTACATTTCCAAGATTGACATGAGATCCAGATTCCATTACCTGAATGCGAAGGTGGATGAAATCCTAAAACCATCCATTTTTACTATATAATGGAATTATGTATTTTTTGTTATGTTATTTGGGATAACTAATTCACCTACTGTATTCATGGATCTTGTGAAAATAATAATTCATGAGCTCATGGATATGATTTTGGTTGTTTTTTTAGTGGAATAATGGAATTTTTATGAGTAAATAGGAGAATAAAAAACATCTAACGTTTGTTTTCCAAACCATTAAGGAAATGAATCTATATGGAAAATTTATTAGGGGTAATTTTTGGTTGAAACCGATTTCTTTTCTTAGTAAAATTGTAAATAATGATTGAATATCAATTTGTCCAGCTAAATCAAAAGTGGTTGATGATTTTCCAAGTCCTATAAATTATATTGAGATTCATATTTCTCTTGGATTAGCAATTTATTACTGATATTATGGTAAAAACATTCTACTTTTATCAATCCTGGTAACTACGTTATCACAAAAAAGAGTTAAATTTGTCTGGATAAAAGAATGTGATGATTTTTTTCATGAATTGAATACAAGATAATTGAGTGATCCTATTTATCCTTATATTCCCAAAATAGTGAGTTTGACATTTACAATGATGCCTCATTGAAAGGAATTGGTTGTGTTTAGATGAAGAATGATCAGGTAATTTATTATGCTTCCATACAACTAAAACCATATGAGTTAAATTATCTGACACATGATATGGAAATTGTAGCTTTGGTTTTTTGTTTGAAAAAATTGGAGACATCATTTATATAGATAAAATTTCAAATATATGATGACAATAAAATATCGAAGTATACAATCAATCATGTGAAATTAAACATGAGGTAAGGAAGATGGGTTGAATTGATAAATTATTATGATTTCATGATCAATTAACAATCAGGAAAATCTGACAAATTGATAGATGCCTTGAGTCAAAAAAATTGACGCATCGTAAACCATGTCATGTTTATAACATGATACCTTGATGAATGATTTGATGAATTTTGGATTAGAAGTTGTTGGTGTAGTAAATACATATATTTCTATTGGTATTAGTGTAGTAATTGTTATTAAATTTAATTAAGCAGTCATAGATAAGAGACCATGATCTGTAGAAAAATGTATATTTTTTCAAAATGGGAATGTTTACAGAATTCAGCCTAGATAATAATTATGTTTTGAGATTTAGAAACATGTTGTTTTTGACTTGTGGATCCGAGATGAAGAATTATTTCTTGTGTGAAAATCATACTTCTCCATTTTTTATTCATCATGTTAGTGCTAAGGTATACAGAGTCATTCATGAGTATTACTGGTGGAATGGAATAAAAATAGATATTGTAATATTTATTGTGAAATGTTTGACATGTCAACATGATAATTTAGAGGAGTAGTTACTGAAGGGGATGCTTCATAAATTACCATTTCTAGAGTGGAAATGGAAAAATAAATCCCTAGACTTCATTTTGGGACTACCAATTACTTCTATAGATAATAATTCTAAATGTTTTATTTTTTATAGACTAACTACATATGCACATTTCCCCTCTATTCGAGATAAAAAGTCTTTGTATTATCCTAGTAAACTATACATCAATGATTGTTTCGAGTTACATGGAGTGCCTCTTTCCATTGTGTCTGACCGGTATTTGAGGTTTACATCTATTTTTTTGAAGGTTCTTTAGAAGTCATTGGGAACAGAATAAAATTCTAGTACAACATTTCATCCTCAATCAAATGGTTTGTTAGAAAAAATTATTTAAACTTTAGAGTATATGTTTTGATAATATTAAATGTACTAATAGGTATTTTGGGTTCAATATCATTCATTATTTGGGATTTCTTATAATTATAGTTTTCTTTCTATTATACATATGGAACCTTTTGAGGCATTATATTAGAAGTATTGCTAAAATGCATCTTTTTTGGATGATGTCCAGGAAAGGAAGTTTATGGGACCAAAATTAGTAGAGGATGTGGGTGAGGAAGTGAAAATGACATAGTAACACATCAGGAAAACTCAATGCTGGTAGAAATGTTATGAAGACATCATTATGAAGATATTTATTTCGATCTATGTGAAAATATTTTTAATAGAATCTCCCTAAAGAAAAGAGTAATTTGTTTTGGAAAGAAATGAATGCTATGTATACAGTTCATTGGACCATATGAAATCATGATGATAGTTTGACAGTCACCTTCCATGAAAATTTTCCTCTAAGTTTATCTCAATTACAATTTTTTTTTTCATTTTTCTATGTTGAGAATGTATGTGCCAGATTCATCTCATTTCATGAGGCTAGAAGTGTTTCATCTAGAAGAGATACTTTCTTATGAAGGGAAACCAGATCATATTATAGATTAGTGGGAACATGTATTGTTGAATAAAGTAATCCAATAGGGAAATGTTTGGTGGAGAAACAACTTGGTTGATGAAAAAACATGGAGGTCTGAAAATTAAATGGTAGAAAGGTACTATCATTTATTTAATAAGTATATAAAAGAAAAAAATTTACAAGAATGCAATTTTCAGAAGGTATAAATAATGTAACACCAAAAAGATTTAAAAATAAATAAATTTCATGAAATACTAAGACTCTATTAAACTAATCTTTTTTAAGTATATAGTTCTACGTAGAAATTAAAAAATAATTTATCTACTTCTATGTTCTGAAAATTTAAAAACAATCATCTACAATTGTGATCAGAATGTTATTTGGAGTCTGATGTAATAAACATGATATTATGTGAATAGTAACATACCCTTATGAATAGTAATATGAATATTAATATTACCCTAATGAATAGTGATTTATATTTATATTTTATTTTCATAAGGAGTTAGAAAAATGACATCATTATTAACTTTTCATGATGATAAAAAGGAGTTATCGTTTTAAGATTTTTTATTTCCAAATGATATATGATTTTGTTACTCATATTTATAAAGTTATTTTAACAAAATTAATAATTTTTTTAATTATACATTTTGAAAAATGGTTATTGTCAATTGTTGGTATTTTTATGAGATTATTGAATTTGAGAAGAATAATGAAATATGATAAAATACCGTATATAAAAATTATAGGTTAAATAAACTATTTTAGACATCATGACTGATGTAAGACCATTTCTTTGGAACTCACATGCTATTTTTACTATTTTTATCATCGTAATGATAAATATCAATATTATAGTACAAAAATATTATATCAATGATTAAAATAATTAAAACTCCCCACACTTGTCAACTATAAATACCAGCCCCATTCATCTCTTCCTATCACTACTATGAATAATTGAGAATTTTCTATGATCTACCAAATCCCCTATCCAATGATAGTCCCCATGTCTAAGACCTTCTACTCTCACAATATTTCAAGAACCGAATGCCTTAATTAGGATATCAACAATAATATATCATAATGTAAGAATCTACTTCCTTTTTAATGTGTTTTCTTTTTTAATTTCATTCTTTTCATATACTGTCTTCCCCAACCCTTATCCTGGAGGTATGAAATATCCATAATATTATATATTTGTTAAAATATCATGATCATGGAAAAATATAATCATATATCTTAATCTCATATTCATCTTCTTCTAAAAAATAAATAAAACATCATTCATGATGCGTCATTTACCAAAATTATGGATGATGTACATTCAATTTCCATTACCTCCATAAATTAAAATCATAAACCAATTTTGATGGTTGAAAATAAATTTAATATGTATGATGTAACTTATTTAATGTTCTGGAATGAACATATATTGATGAAATTATATTATATAATGAAACAAGTTCATGTTTATCGAGGAACTTCCAAAAATGATCTAAACAAATATCATTAATGTTTTATCAAAATATTCATCATCATATATGATAAAAAATTTAATTATGGTAAAATTATATATTCTAGAATCATATAAATACCATTAAATTAAAATTATATAATTTCATTTCCATACATTAATAAAATTAAATACAAATAGGCCACAAAAATCATTTAAAGAACACACTTGTAATAATGAAATGAACAAAATAATAAAAATTAAATGGTGCAATATAGATACAAAAGGATCATATATGGTGTTATAAACATGAAAATGATTCATTAAATTACTAATAACCTACATTTTACAATTATATAGGAGGTTTATACATTAATGTAGTAGAAAAAACCTGAGGTAGGGGAATTCATAGACAAATTTCCATTCTTTGGGTTGACCTACTACGTCATTAATTTTGTGTTTGTAAGATCATTTGTGTGAAGATTATTTTTTATTATTATGGCGTATTATATTTATTTATATCTTCTACACGTAATTCATTCATTATATTGGTTCTCATGTATATTTTATGTCATTTCCAAGTGACATTACTTAAAAAACCATCTTTTAATTTTTTTGTTTTACAAAATACTATTTGAATGTTTTTATAAATGTATTCCTGTTTTATGATTGTTTTATAGTTATTAGTAATTTTATAGGATAAATAGTGGGACTTATATGTCCATAAAATTCATTGCGTATGTGTACATTGTAGGTCAGCCATTTGGTTACTCGATGTGTAGCTGTGATGATTACACAATATGTTACCTGTGAGGGATATATTGTATGGTAGTTTTGAGGGTTTTAAATCAATAGTTATCCACAAGGGTTTAAATATAAGTTTTTAATTCCCAATGAATATTTTTTCGGTCTATTTATCATTAATGTTTTTTAAAATAATTTGGAAATATCATATTTCACAATGTTAGTATATATGGGTGACCGTTATGTCTTTTTGAAAATGATTTCATACATTCATGGAATAATGTTTTAGTTTTCCACTTTTTATATCCCTTACTGAGATTTGGTGGTCATATAATGTTTTTAAATTATTTTCATTGGTAATAACTATTTTTAATAAAAATAAATATTTTATGTTAATTTTTATGATGAATTTTCAATGAAATAATGTATTATTTTAAATGTATTATATTTTAGAAGAAATGGATACTTTTATGGGTACCCTCTCTATCTAAATGTGAAATGTTATGTATGGGCTATATAAAAATTATCTGAATATATAAACATGGATTTATCCAAAATATAAAAGGATGTGTGTTCTAAACTAAAATACAAGATTATGTAGTCTAATAAGGAAATGTGCTTATAGTTTCTATGTACGAAAATCTACTACCTGAAAAAAAGATGATTGGTAATTTTTTAATTACCCCATATCATGGTGATCATTATGATGGAAAATATATTTATATATGATATATATAATATTTATTCTTTTATTATACATATTTAATTATTTTATTTATTTTAACATTAATAAATTACATTGTATGTTAATAAGATAACATCGTTTGAGGAAGTGTGGATTAACGTCCCCACAAAGTGAAGTGGTTCATTCATAATATAATGGGAACATAAAAAGGATGGTTTGAGTAAAAGAAATGTTAAATAACAAAACTATATATGATATTCATGAAATGATTAAATTTCTTTTAAAATATTATACATATATAATTTATTTATTACACTTTCACCGACATAAAAGTAATTATGTCATTCGTGGATATATGGACCACCAACTCCTCAACACAATGTGATTCATTTTACAAAAAAAACAATTACCCGATTTAGTATATATGATTAAATAAAATGTAAATTATTATAAGACTATAATTATTAAAATATGTTGTGTTATGTACCGCATTTCCCTAATTATCATTAAAAAATAAGAACATTACTCACTTGTATATATAACCCCTTATCTCTATGATCATAACACTAAATATTATTTCATAACCATATTTAATGATTGAATTTTAATTTATAATTGTTGTATAAGTATGATAATATTTCCATGATTATTATTATTTATATGTTATATAATTACCACATTGACAATAGTTGACCTACCAATGTCATTTTTGACACATAAATAAAATTTGGTTAAAAAACACGACATAAAATTTCAATTTTTAGCTGGTGTATAAAACATAGTATTTTGAGTAATATAATTAATAATAGTCATTAAAATAGTTATCAATAATGTATAATATTAAAATATGTTTATTATAAAGGATTTTAATCTCTGTTCACCAAAAAAGAAACCCAATTTATGGCCTTCTAGTATTACATTTTACAACATTGGGATAAATGTCACATTCACTACTAAAAAATATTATATGTTGTATCTATATCAAATTTTTATATATTATAACATGAATTATGTTTTATTAATTATATTAAGTAATTTTATTTAATAATTTAATTTAATATTATTCATTCATGAGGTTTATGATTTAAAATGATTATAGGATGTATGGGAAATTTTGAAATGTTTAATGATTATTTCACTCAAACATAACATTAATAGTCATTCTATGGAATTTTCAAAAGATGACGTTATATTAACATTGTTAAATAAAGCCTTTTAGTTTATTCTTCAATAGTAATTCATGACCTTTTTATATTATTAGTACCATTTTTAAACACATTGGTAGTGATTTTATTGTATAAAACATTTTTATAAAAATGCAACATTATTTCATTGTTTAGTCATGGAGCTAGTTTTCCTCTAAAAATGATGTTTTACAAAAAAAATTATAAATTGTTTTCATTATTATTTTATAAATACATTTTTACCCTTTATTTCTTTACAATTATTTTCAATGAAATATTATATTATCTTTCTGAAGAAGTAATTTTTATAACCATTTTTTCTGTGAAAAATTAATGTTTAATTTAACCTCATATGACATGAATAAATTTATATGACATCATTTTTTTATGATTCCATTGAATGTATAAATTTATTAATTATTATATAAAATTCTATAAAATGGATTTTAAAAATAAAACAATAATGTAATGGTTTTTAAAAAAAAAGGGATTTTCCCCAATATTATTTCTAATGATCGTCGATTTATTAATCAATGAATGCTACCCTATATTTTTACACCACTTTTGATATGATGTTTTGATACCATCCAAATACAACATCTAGAGGGTTATAGATTTCTTTTTTAACTGTATAGAATTAAAAATCACTTCCTTGTTCCTTTTTATTCCATTTGGAATATTCAATTTCCTATGATCATTTGTCATTGAAATTCTCATATGTATCATTATCATTTTTTTGGATATTATCACTTCCTACACCACATAACATTTTTGATTTGGTGTTTACATTCAATGTTATTATATTATTTATTAAAATATTGATAAATATTTATCTTCAATTTCATATAGATATTTGAAAAGGCACATTTCTAAATTGAATACTTGATGTATGAGAAATGTTTTGGACAAGTAGGAAAAGGGTTGATCCTCATTATAGAGAGCCTCTTAATTCATCATTATCCTCATTAGATAATTCATTTGTTTATTTATGATATATGTTTTTTAATGGATAATTTTTAAATTTTCCAGTGAATGATCTTGATGTTAACTGTACCATGTACATTAGAAACATGAAATCTAATAATCAAGCACTTCCCTCAATTAATTTTAGTTTATTTGCATCCATGATATTTTTCAACGAAAAATATATGGATACAATATATCGTCAGTTATTTATGTGGAATCTATTTTAATTTCTTACCTTTTCACATTAATTTTTCCTTACCTAGTTATTTTGATTGGAATGTGTTTTTAGTTATTACATTTCTGTATTATTTATTCACTATCATTCAGTATATTGATTACATGATATGTGGGTTGATTTATTTCACATTACATATTTTATCTTATCAATGATTTTGTATTGCTTCTCCAAAATTTTCCCTCATGGAGCTGTTTACCTCACCCATATAATGTTTCTTTCCCTATTAATCTATGAAACGAAATATGAATGATATTTCGGTATTTACCTAATGGATTAAAGTTATCCATAATGATATTTATTTAGACTGAAAAAATATGTTCTAATTTTAGTATTTTTTGTAATACAATATACATTTATGTATCTAGTTTACTAGGACTCCTAAAATATCAGACATTTTGTGTGTGAATACTTGTAATCATGAAAATGTAATTGATAGTTGATATTTTATGTGGGATATATGGGGTGGGGCCACTGCCTATGGTACTATATGATGTCAAATACTAACCATGGGAACTATATTTCAAAAAAATAAATAGTGAACATATTTTTAATGTTGTAATTGAAGTTAAATAGAGTTGAACATCCAAGAAATTTTTTAATATATAGATTATACGGGTGTTCCTAGAAATACATCCCTTTATGGATACACAAGTTGAAATTGTTCAATCACCTATGTACGTATAAGTAATAGAATTGATATTTTTTCCCATACTAACAGTGGGTATCCTATTACATGAAAGCAATTGTTACCATGCACCTGGTATAAAACGAAGTGGATATTTGAATTTGTTAATTGATATTCTATTTAAAAAACATTATGTAGTATTTTAATAGACAATGAAAATTATTATTGTCTGTTAAACCTAAGGTTTTTTAGATTTCATATATAGTGTCTTGATTTAGAAATCATAAAATTTATTTAATGGAAAAACTCTAGAACATGGAAGGTCCTTTGTGGATATAATTTCATGAAGTATTTATGTATTTAGGATTCATATAAAACCATAGTTAAAATAGAATTTAATGATTAATATTATTTCAATGATTTCCATTTTATTTATTTTTGTAATTATTTTGATTAGGTTTTTGAAGCATTAAAAATTTAAGTGAAGTGACATTAATCATATTTGTAAAGGCCATATGTCGTGAACCCATAACCTATGGATGATAATGGTTTCATGATAACCACTAATGTACACAATGTTCTAGTAAATATTTCATTGTTTTTAATTAAACAATTGGTGTATAAATGTATATGATGAACTAGTAATATCAACATTCAATATTATTGATTAATATATTACCAATTTTTGATTTGGATGATAGTTAGAGAAAAATAGTTATATTTGTAACTCTTTTAGGCCTTACAATCCTTTACATGATTCTTTTAGTGCTTTAGGAATAAAATAATATATTATTGTTAATTATTTTCTATTTGTAAAATAAATAAATATAATTTTATTAAAGAACACCCAATATATAGTATTATTCTTATGAATTTAATAATATAATATAATAATATTTCCTTATATTCTAAGGTTTTAAAATAATTACCCAAAAATTGGAAAATGTCTTAGAAATAAAATGTACTCATATTACATTATTTTTTGTTCAACTGATTGTCTATTAGATAATCAATAATGTATGGATTTGAGGCCCACATCTTTATATTGATCATTCACATGGTTTTAATTTTTTAAATACTTGACTCCCTATATATATTTATATATTTCCTTGAAGTACGAATCTCTACATGCTACTAATATTCTCTTATATAGAGACCAAGTTACAAAGTAGTCCATGTGAACACTATACATCTTATTCTTTCTATTATTGAGGATAACATATGAACCTTCTCACGATTTAGGATTTCAAACATTGGGAATATAAAACTATATTTCATAATGATCATGTTTAAATTGTTAAGGGGCAATTTAAATAATATGGGAGAGAATGTGATGCTTCAAAAATTTAATCGTTGAACAATTTATTCAATATTTTCCATTACATACATCAGTAAGAATGTAAGGGGGTGTAATGAAATTATACTCAACGATATTTGTAGTATTTTCATATATTAAATAAAATATATATCTTGTAATGAATTAAACATTGAATTTTCATACGTTTCATGAATGATAATTCATCCTTAATTGCAAGCGTTACACACAAGAACAAGATTCGAAAAATAAAAATGTATTATTACAATAATAAAATTAAAAATATTATAAAATTACGTAGATGTTATGTTAAAGGATATGAAAAGAATTAAATAATTATGAAAAATTTATAATTTATGTAAATATAAATGAATTCATTGATAACTAACTAATAAGAAAAAAATTAAGAATTGATAGGATGTAAAAAATTATTGTTATTTACATCCATCCAAAGAATTAATGTATTAATTAAAATATTTAACTAAAATTACTTAATTATTTTAATGAAATATAAATATTATATTTTGAATAAATTATTTTTTATATTCATCCAATAGGTTTGTCAGACATTTGATAATAACAAACTACATTTTACAAAAAAAAATATTTTTTTAAAAGGAAATTTTGTTGGATTTTAATGGAGAACCCTTGATAAATTTTAATTTTTACACTATAAATGATTTAATACATCAAAATAAACTTCAACATTGATATAAAATAATTATAATGGTGACATGATGTAATTTTCAAAAAATGTTTTATTTTTAATTAGTATATATAAATACTGAATTTTCTTTCTAACCCCCTTTTAAATCAACATTATTTGAAAGAATAAATTATACGTTATATTGGATGTAATATTAAATTATATAATATTTTTTTTTCTAATAAAAACTATTTCATTTTAATCAATTATACACTACAATTGAATATAAATTCATAAAAATATTATGAAAATTATTATATAAAAAACCTTTATTATCATCATGCTTACATGATTAAATTTAAATAAATTTATACTACTTATATGATTGAAATTTGGCAATATATATTCCATATTTCGAATCATCTTAATTTATAATTTCATATATAGAATAAAATTACCAAAATAAATAGTGAATGTTAGTAAATTTAAATACAGTTATTAAGGAAACATTATGCTTAATAAATGATTAATTTTTTATCATTATGGACCAAATGATCTATCCACTTGTCCAAAAAAAAAATTATTTACAAAATTCATACATGAACATTCAATAATGGAGTTTGGTTGTTTTTTGAATACTTTTTTTTAGGAAAAATGTGGGTACACGAATCTTTTTCTAAATACCATGTTAATCATTTTCCTCCCTTATAAAATCTCAACAACTTTCCCCCTTACTCAAAGATCTAAAAACACTTAGGGTCGTCCAATATCTATCTAGAAGCTTCCCAAAATCCATACCCTAATCCTTGAATCCTCCCTTTTTAGGAAAGAGTTCCATGGGTGACTTTTGGTACAAAAAATGAAGATACCCGATTAAGAGGTTACATCTTCCCCCAATCCCTCTAGTTCCATTTCTATTATACAACCCATAATTATATTTAATCCATTATTACATAAAAATGATACTAAATATATTATTACTGTTTTATAGAGAGGTTTTGGCCTAAAATAACAAATGCCTCTATCTAATAAGTAACAAAAATTCTGTTTCTAAGTACGAAGAACTACTAACTCACTAAATGACAAATGCTCAATTTTTCATTACCATCTCTCAAGGAAGACATTGTAGTTGAAAATATGTTTTTAGAATATATATATGAAAATTATTATTTATTTATACTTATTATGTCTTTTTTAACTTTACATTTTAATATTTTTTAGTTTACATTAATAGGATAACATCTTTTGAAGATGTGTGGACTACCACCCCATCAATGTGATGTGATTCATCCATAGTATATGTGGAACGTATAAAAGATTGGTTTAATTAAAAATATTTAACATAATATATATCTGTTATTAATTATATAATTACCATTATATAAATAAATTGTATATTTATATATCATCTTCTTTATTACCCACTCACACACTTAAAAATTGATAACGTCGTTCGTAGGCATGTCGACTATTGCCCTATCAATAGGATGAGTTCCATTTACATCAGAAGAATAATATATATATATATATATGATAAAATAACACGGAATTTTTGATATAATATTCATTCTAGAATGGTATAGAGTTACATACAATCATTGAATAATCATCTTTGAAAAATGGAAATGTTACTCATAAAGATAGACATCCTACCCTCTCCATGATCGTAACTTTTATTAAATTTTAATTACCATATTAAATGATTTCTTTTATAGGAAAATTCATGTCAAAATATGATAATTATTTCATGATAATTATTCTGGTACTATTAAATAGTTACAACATTTGACCATAGTTGACATACCAAAGTCATTCATGACACAAAAACTATATTTGGTCAAAAACTCCTCATATAAACATAATGGTTTATGTAGTTATATAAAACCTAGTAATATGTGAAATAAATTATAAACATGAAAAATTATCCCATGAATTTTGATAATTAACATACGTTTATTATACATTATATTAATGGATGTTCACCCTTAAAAAAGCAAGGTAATGGATTCTCATCTCAGTATTTACATCCATGAGAGAAATGAATTTTTCAACACCTACAACTATTGTGTGGTGTATATAATTTCCATTTATATATATTATATCAATAATTAATTTCTCCTCCTAGTTTTTATCACATTCATTTAATATTATTTCATTATTAGGTCTTTGATTTAAATTCATTCAAAGTGATATGGGACACATCAGAATGTTTAATGATTATTTTCCATTACAATATCATTAATGACATTTTAATACAATTTCCTTATGGGTATATTACATTACCATTCTTCAAAAAAAATTAATTATCCTTTCCAACGATAATTCATCACCCTTTTCAAGTATTTTTTACATTTTCCACCCTTTGGTACACTAAATATTTTAGAAAATAATTTTAAAAACACCCTAATTCATTTCACACTTAAATCAAAGAACATGTTTTCATTTAAAAAAACTGGTTTTATTTAAAATAATTATCAATAATTTTTTTAAAATTATTTTATAAAGTCAATTTTACCATTTTTTCACTACAATTGTTTTCAAAGGAATTTTCTTTCCACTTTCCAAACATAGAATTTTTCTAACTTTATTACCTTGAAAAAGTTATGTTTCTTTTTATCTCATATTCCATGTATAGATTTATCTAATTTCATCTCACTGATGCTTCCATGGAATTTTTGTAAGGTTTATTTTTAATGAATTTATTAAATGAATTTTAATGTACTTTTTTAAAATGGTTCCCAAAAGACTTGTTTTTCATCTAGAATATTATTGTAATTCTTCTTTTATTTTATCAACAACAAAAACCCAATATTATTTCATCATTATAGATATGTTTTGTTGATAACAACCATATACATAATTTGGATGGTTTTTGATTGGTTTTTACAAGGATTGTACTTAAATTCCCATCATTAATACATTTAAGTCCCCTTGAAATATTAAATTTCATATGATTATATGCCATTTGATTTGAACTATATATCAATATAATATTATGGGGATAAAATCATATCCTAAACCATATAATTTTTTTGGCCTTTAATATTTTATTTATTTAACTATATGGGTTAATATTGATAAATATATCTCTTCTATTTTATATGGTTTCTTGATAAGGGACGTTATAAAATTGATTGTTTTTTATATTTGGAATGTTTTGGACTGGTTTGATATCTATGGGGCCAGAATATAGATATAACATTGATGCATCGATACTGTCATGGGATGAGTTATTTGTAATGATACCTTAGATTGTTTTACCAGATATTTTATTAACTACATATTGAAATGATTTTATGGTTAAGGTACAATTTAAGAAGGAGGCATGTATTCCATGAATCAAGCAGTTATCTCATTTAGTTATTTTTATTACTCATCCATGAGATTTTTGGATGAAATTTATACAGATTCATTTCAACTTCAATTATTTTGATGGTATGTGATTCAGTTTCGTACCATATTATGTTTATTAGTCTTCATCTATTAATTTCCAATGGCATGGGTTTTTAGTTATTAACATCCCATATTGTTTACACAATTCCAATAATAATATTTATTACATAGTATGTGTATTCATTTACATACCCTTCCATATGGACAATTCTCATTGATTTATTACTGGATCTGATATATTTTTTTCCACAGTGATCATTTGCTCACACCCATAATATATTACATTCCCTAGTAATATATAAAAATAACTATTAATTATATGCGGTTATTTACAAGTCATATTAGAGTTATCATCAAATGTATTTATTTAGATGAAAAAAAATATTGTAATAACAGTATCTTTTTTAATACAAGAATAATTTATGTTTCTCGTTTAGCAAGAACTTTATCCTCTATATCAATCGGTGATGGATTATTTATAATTGTGACCATATAATTGATAGAATTCACCAGCTCCGGGATATCTGGGGTCAGGGTTCTATATTAATATTATTGGAAATTGGGTAATATTCTAATAGTTTAACAGATAAATAATTTTTGTTTTAATTTTCAAACCCCAAACACTCCATAATAAATATCCAAATTGAAATCATTCCACAATCAGTAATGTTATTCAAAATTTATATTTAGAGGTCATCTTAATCCATATAGATAGAATTAATGATCTAAATAGAACCCTCTATTACCCATATCTCAATAAATAATGTGGAAATCAATATTTATCCATCCTTTGGGAAAAAATATGTTCCTATAAACCATGGGAAATGCTTGTATATAGGATCAACCATTGTAGAACACAAAAATTTAATGAAAATGTTTATATACATTATATCACATGAGGATCTCCACTTGACTAATTCTTTCATTGGATCTTATAGTGAAATGGTTTTATGATGAGATATAGTCAACCAAATAATTAATTAATGTGGATTTACATGTTGATGTTTATCTAGATATGAAAATAATTTATTTAAAAATGTCTTTGGTAGATAATCAACATCTTATTGTGGTGTTTTTATTTACTCATTAAATATACTATTTTCTTTATACATGACTTTTTTTCCATTGTATGTATCTATTATTACAAAACTATGAGTAATAGTTATGTTATCCATGTTATACAAGGATAGTCTAATTCATATCGATCATAAAAATAGTCTTAGTGAAGTGACATCATTAATTTATCTTAATTTTTTATTCATTTAATTTTCTCATGTGTTTGTATTTTTTTATTATATATATGTCTTTAATAAATGTATCGTTCCATGTCATCCATTATTCATTATATCTATCAAAGAATGTGACCTAGTAATGTTTAAAAAATAATAATATTTTGAAATAACCATCAGGGGTGAAAAGTGTTCATTCTGGGAAAAATACCGACTACATGAAATGAACTTTTAAATATATTTAGTGTACTAGTTATTCAATGTATGTATCTTAATATAATTTCATATAGATCTAATGAAATGAAATATAAGATCCATAATATTGGATTAATGTGTATATTAGTACATATTGTCACATGGAATGAATAAATCCATGTCGTTTAGCTGCTATACACAATGGGTAATACATATTTTCTCATGTATAAGAACATGGTGTTTCTTAGCATTCATCATATAAAATACACAACATGGATATTGATTATCCATGTGGAAATAATTCCACATGTCAGGTAATTTTTTTATATTACTTTTACCTCAAACTGATCTATAAAATGAAATAAACAAAGTCATAGGGCCAATAATATGGAAATAGACAAAGGGTTGTTACAACATGTACTCCAGTCCATGCGATATAAAATAATAATAGCCATATATTCTTGGGTAGAATGTTTTCCCTATTTTTAATAAAAAATATTAAATATATAAAAAAACTATTTAATTTTTTTCAAATTTTTATATATTTGATCATACACGACATTTCTATGGTCTAATAATTATATATTAAATCAACTATCATGTTTAAATTTCGGATAACCACATATAGTTTCCTCCAAGAACACATGTGAATGTAATAAATTTTAAATTAATTTATTTATTTTAAAATTATATTTGATTGTGATTTAATGATCATTTAATATATTCATTATAAATTGAATTAATTTTTATTATTTGTGATCAAATATTATAGTTAATGAATGAATCGATGTAATCGATGAAAAAATCACAAATATATTATTTCTTTGTATATGTGGATGATAATGGGATTATACTATACCAGTATATGTTATAGATACTTATTTATTATGAATATATATTTATTTACAGAATGTGTTTCATCCCATTCAAATCATTATTTAATGGAATTTGTGATCATGGTTCCATTTATGCAAACCCACCATAACCATTACATTGGATTCATTGACTTTCAAGTGAAAAATTGATTATATATGGATAAATAATCTAGAGATAGGATTTTGTGACAATAAAGGAGTCAATGATAAACAAATAAAGGTGATATAATTGTTACATGGTACAATTATACAACAAGAATGGAGATATAGTTCAATTATTGTTTTCACCTAAAGGTGAGGGAAGTTTATCTTCCACTAGGTAAACTATACATTAGAGAATATCATGATCATTCCACATCTATTTTTATCAATGGTATAGTTACTTATTTATGATTCAGTATAAGGTGATATAACCTATAAAATTAATTAACAATAATAATTGTTGGAATAATATATAAATGGATTCTGCATAACTGTTTTATCAAATAAGGTTATTCAATAAAGTATAAATCACATTACAATATAAATGAATGTAATTAGAAAAAATGGTCTTTTACATATAATAAACAAATGAATTTGAATGAATATATTTATTTTGACCAACCATCCAATACATAGTATGGAATTAAACTCATAGTTCAGAGTGCATGAACCACCAAAGATGGGGTCCAATAAATTAATGTTGATGTGTTAGTATTAAATTTTATGTTGAATTTATTTGGTTTACCAAAAAAGTATACTTCCCATTAAATCCCTGATTTTTCAAAGTCAAATGTTTTTAATAAATCAATATTAATGATTTCATATTTGGTGAGTTTAATAAATAGATCAAGGAAGAGTTATTTAATATAGGTCAAATGTAATGCATTTCAAAAAACATTTTCATAGACATTTAGTCTAATTTATATATTATTACAATGAGAACATGTATAATTTATTATAGAATATTTATGTGACATTTTATTCTATAACTAATGATATGGGTGATTAATATATAAAAAATTGGACGATTAAAGGATTACATTTAATATTAATTCATGAATATTTTTTTACTAAAAATAGTACTAATTATATTCTATAAATATTTAGAAATATAAAATACTGTAATTAAGAAATTAGAAGCATGATATATACTAGAGAGGGGTTACCTTCTCACATGTGCGAATTTCTATATATGGTGTTTGGGATTTCATGTCATTCCGTAACATGAACTATTTTTATAAGTATTGGATACTAAACATCCGTAGTTTCATTAAACATATGATAATGTGGAATGTGTATCGAACTATTTTATCTATAAGGAAAATGAAATTGATGTCCAATATTTCATGTTAACCACAATTTTCAATTATCTTATTAAAAATCAAGGACATGGAAACATATATAATTGTTTCTCTCCTTCGATACCTAAATCAATATATGGATAGAAAAGTGAAATTTTTAATTCCAATTGAGTATTAACATAAATTTTTGACCATTAAATAAAATCTAGGAAACATGTTGCAATGATTATTGGATACATATGTCACTTATACAACTTGGTTTTATATATCTAGGAAAAGCATTTTATAAATATATTTTAGTCCTCACTAGGTAAAAATTGTGATAGTATTCTGTAAATTAAAATATTATAAATAGAATAAATTCAATTTAAAAATATTTTTTTCTATTCAGGAATTTAATAATGAAATGGGGAATGAAAATACTATTGTCCTTATAGTGAATAAGAAATAGTAGAAAATATTTAAGTGTTCTAAATATATTTATATATAGAAAGATATAGTATACTACTATATGAAGATACTCCTGAGGTATGTAAATGAAAATGATTTAATCTTATTATCACGTGAAAATTTTTACTATTGCAAGAAATTTGACTAATCCATCAAAGTAATGGGCAGCATCTAGAAAATTCATTACTGAGTGTATTCCTTCGATTTGTACATGATCGATGCCTGATATGGTATTTGGTGTATACAGGTTTATCCAAATATAGGATCCAATTATATTTCAAAAGGTTCTTATAGATATGGCTGATTTATATGCTTCTAATTAAGTGATAATTTTTTCTCTAACAAATAGAAATATTTTTCTCACATTTCCAATAGAATAGATTTTCTAATAAATTAATTTTTATTATATTCTTTGTTTGAACATGAATTCCATTTATATATTTAATAGATAAATGGATTTATATTATACTTTGGTAGTGATTTATTATAATTTTATTATTATATTATATGATATCGTAGTGAAAATTTCAATCATGAAAGCTATATATAATATTGTGAAAACCAAAAAATATATTATTGATAATGACACTAATACATTAATAAAATATAACACGTTATTGGGGTATTACAATCTCATTCATGAAAATGATAATTTATTAACAAAAATATATCATAATGTTTACTTGTACTCTATTTATAATTAACCACTTTAGTATGTTCATTCCTATAAATAAGGAATGGTGAATAAATTAAAAATCATTTGTAAAGGTGAAAGTGGTATTGAGATACACGAGTTAGTAAAAACAAATGGTTGTTAAAAATTTCAAGTAGAATCTATATATAAATTATAAAACATTATTATTTTAATTGATTATAAGACTAGGTGTGGATACATTTTCATGAAGATACCTCTGTTGGAGTCCAATAATAAGTTAATGTGTTAAATAATTATGTTTAAAGACAACATGGTATGAAAATACCAAATATTTGATTGTATCTACATGGTGAATATGTGAAAAAATATGTATTTGTCATTCTATAAGAGTAACATATTTTATCTCAACATAATAGACATTATAAATCATAATGGAATAACATTAGTGAAAGGAGGAACCCTAAAGTAGTAGACATAAAAATGTCCAGGATGATAAATGAAAACAATCCATTACACTTTTATGAATATTCACTATAAATTACATCATTATAAATAATCTAAGTTCCAAAAAATAATAAAATGATATTCCCAATGATTTATGGATTTTAATAAAACCTTTTTTTGTAACAGATAGATGCATAGGGTTGTGAGGCATTTTTTATTTCCATCTCACTAAATAGACTGAAATAATTATGATTGAAATGAATATCTCATGTGTAAACCACTGATTCCATTATATACTATTTAAAATACACTTCTAACAAGGAAACCACTATCACTAGACTATTTGGATTATGTTGTGTGGATGTTGTTTGGGATTTTCAAATATGATTTTGTTAACTGTTTTCCATTTTTTAAAAATATAAAAATAAATTCATTTTGAGTTTAGTTTATTCAAAACAGGGGGCATCATAATCAGATAATCAGAGAAAAATTTCTAACAAAAATTATTTAATTTTATGTTTCCATTCTGAAGATGGCTTGTGGATGATTTTTTAGACTTACACAAGGATTTAAATTAATGATTTAATAATTATGAGTAAATATATCTAAGTATGATTATGTACATACTAATTCTAAAAATTTATTGATATTGAGTATTTTTTCATCATTATGATATAATAATTTTTTTATTGAAATATTACAAATTTAAGCATGTGGAAATTTTCATTAAATCATTTTGAGGTTTTTTAGAAGGATATATTATTTTTGAAGGATTTGAATTCATAAAACAGTAAAATGTAATTCAAATGACTCTATGTTGATCTTTGTGTTCTCAAATTCATGAATAATTCATGATATATGAAGTTGATTGAATAATAATAATCATTGAACACAATATATATCATTCTTAGTTAATTGGTATAAGTGATATTGAAGACAAACACATTTGACAACTGTGAAGGTTGATTTCATTGAAATTTATGTGAATAAATGTAAAAAATGGTCCATAGGATGAGTTGTCCCATCGATCAAGTAGAGAATAATGACACCAATCTATAAAATTCAATTAATGGTATCCATAATGAATCAGATGTAGAAGTGATTTCATATAATTTTTAGAACTATTATAGTGACTTAGACTAGAGAAATATCAAAAAGATGAAGATCAACAATGAAGTTAACTATTTTAATATAATAAATATAAATGTAGGTTGTATTTAATTGGGTCTGCTAAAAAGAACTATTATTTTTTTAGTATCTCAAGAGTGAAATAAAAACATCTATTTAATTTAAATTGGTTCTGGAGAAAAATAAGTTTTTTGGTAGTTATCCATGTTGGTATTGAATCATGAGAAAGTTCATGATAATAATTCATAAAAAAGAATCAAATACCAATCCATCAAATTTATGATGAAAATGAAATTCAGGGGCCATTGTACATCATCAAAAACATGAAAATAATTTTATGTTATTATTGAATGAAAGAAGAAATGAATAAATTTTATGAAGTGTTTTGACAATGTGTTTTCAAAGGGATATTAATATATATCAAATTTACAATTATATTTATGGAAGAATAGTTTAATGTCTCTCATTTGTTGTAGTCCATCAGAATGAGTAGTATAAAAATGGTATGAAGCATCATAATGAATATTCTTCAATTCCTATTTATATTCTTAACTTGTTCAATATAGTCATTGTTACAATATTTTTTTTTCTATAATGGTGAAAATAAAAATACAATTATTACAATAAAATATTGAAGTAGGTTTATGTGGTGATACAATTCTTTATGGTCTGAGAATTATGAAAAAACATTTAGAATCACAGATGACGTAAAAGATGTAGTCGGAATAGAAATGAAATGTATGATTCTAAAAATTTGGTTGATATGGAAAGTGGAAGTAGTTTATTGTCTATTACTCACCTAGAACACTAATAATTAATGGAAATTATATAGTACTTTTTAATTCATATATTGTTCTTGAGAAAATTTAGAGAGAGAGCACTGAATGTTTTGGTTGAGAGAAGATGATTCTAGATTGAGTTTTTCAAAAAATGTTCTTCTATAGAAGAAGAAGAAGAATTTATTGAATCAAAAATTTCACATAGGAACATATATCTTGGTATTCAGTAATTTTTTCATAACATTATCTAGAGTACTATATTTTTAATGTTTTTAAAAAATTTGAATCGGAATGGGGAATCATGTTGATACATTGAAATGAATTATTGTAAAAATTAAAAAAATTTGGTTTCTACCTACCAGTAAGTACGAATGTAAAGAATTTTGATTTGAAAGTATTCTTATTGAACGTGATAAGTTATAATATTAACTTATTTTCACCCAATTTATGAAAGTTTCAATACTTGTTTCAAAAACATTTATACATCATTTGTGTTTGAAGAAACACATGAATTGTTTTATTGATCATAGTTTAAAATAAATGCAATGGTATATAATACATGTTTTATCTAAAAAATTATTGTTTTCTATTGGATTTTGTGGTATTATAAAATTTACAAACAATTATAAGGAGGTATATAGTATTTCAGTGTACCAAAACATGAAAATAATTCTGTTTATGTGGACATGTAATGTTTTTTTTATCAAAAAGGTGATATATCATTAATATAAGGAAAATAGTTTTCTAAATTAATGGAACCCTAAAATATAGAGACATAACTTACTAACACCCTAATCCTCTCAATGATTCATTAATTATTGATTGGTTTTATATGATGTATTCGAGGGAAGGTTCCCTCTACATACACTTTTATGAAGTGTTTTTAAGATAATTTGAAATGGAAAATCTGTATTGTTTAAAATATAAGGGGATTCAATTATTTGATGACGGGATATATAAAATATGGGATGTATAATATTTTCTTAGCTTATTTCACTGGAATATGAATTTTTGGAAGAATCTATGAAGAATTTACAACTATTTATGAAAAGGAACCACTTATATCTATGGATGTGAAGATTCAAGATAACGATGGATGATCTAATAATGATTTACACTAATTACATTTTGGAAGTGAGTTTCATATAGTGAACGGTGTTTCTACTTCAAAGGATATGAACGAAAATTTGAAGAACATTAATAAAGGAAATACGAAGGGTAAAAAATTCTTTTCTCACATATGGATTCTGAAGTGTGAAGATCTCAACATGGGTTAGTTTAAATCCATTGTTGTCATATTTACAATGGTGAATGGTATTTCAATAAATATATGATATCATGGTGAGAATTTGGAAAACAAAAATATTTATAAAAATATCATGAGGTTTAATATAGTTAATTTTAATGGAAAAGTTTAATCATTTGAAGATAGAAATTTTAAACCTCTATAAATAGTTGATCATTATAGTATACTCATTTCAACTGATATGAGAAGAGAGAATGTTGTGAAATTAAAAAAATGTTTATTGGGAAATTTCCTTAAATTATACCAAGAATGGAATGTATATAAGTGTTATATAAGTACAATATATTACTGAATATGAATATGATAATGACTTATGTAACAATCTTGATAAATTTCCATCCAGGTTTTTAAGAAACTGAAAATTGGAACAATATTGTACAAGGGGATGAAATGTGAAATTTTTTTTGAATGTGTAGTTACTACGAATATATATATTAATTTTCACTAATGAATAAATGTACGAAATGTTGATGAGGATGATGTAATTTAATAATTGTTTTGGAATACACATGGTGATATGCCTAGGATTCATTCTAATGTAAATTATTAAATGTTCTCTAAATATAATATGATAATATTGTTTTATAAAGTTGGTAAACTGTAATATTGTCACATTTATGAAAAAAATAACATTATATTTATGGGAAATAAATTCATTAAAAAATTTAATGATGATGATATTGGAAGTAGTAGTTCTGTAGTATATATGACATAATATTAATTTCATCTCTTAATATAGTTGAAACTGTATCATTGAAATATTTTGTGTCACGAAATTAAAATAAATAATTTTTTAGAATACATTACATCATAAAAATTTAATGATTTTATTCCTAAAGAGAAATTGATGTTACTGTAATATGGTTATTGGATGAAAAAGTCTCTCAAAAATTAAAATAAACAGAATGAACATCTTACAGTAACGCTAAAAAATAAGTAAGAATAGTTGGAACTTATCTAGAAAATTGATTTTAAATATGATCAATGAGATACAATTATAAATTATTTAATATCCAAATTTGTTTGATGTACTATAAATGGTCATCCATAAAAGGGTAAAAAAATTATTCAATTCCTAAAAGGAAATATGAAAATATTCCGTAAAAGAATAAAGATAGAAAAATTGTGTATGTGTCCAAATCAAACAATATTAAGAATTCAAAAGTTCCATAATTTTTTGAGAGTGACAATTTTTATTCCCCATATAATTATTTTAAGGATGAGGAGAAGTCCAACTTGAAGAAGAATGATCCGTGTGATAAAAAACTGTTTTGGCACAACAATGTTTTGTTGGGGAAGATATGAAATTTGTTGAAAAACATGTCCACAATTCAAAAAAAATATGGATGTTATAGAGGAAATTATCCCATCTAGGGGTAATTTATTTATTTTGTTGGATTTTTTTACATTTAAAGCATGTGTTAGTTTTATAAGAAATATTGCAATTCAACCATTACTTTTAGAATAAAAACATTGAAGGAGATTCAATCCCCTCAAATTATATAACTGTAGAATGTTGTTGTGACAGATTAAAATAGGTTCAAACCATTGGAATGAATTTGTATAATATGTGATAAACATACACATATTTCAAAAGGATGTCTGATATTTTTACCTGTATAATAATATATTTTTTTACAAATATCAGACTCTAGACTTGAAGAAAGAAAAAAATAATTAAAAAGGCCCTCTTTAAGAGAAACAAAAGTATAATTACCATGGTCATGGGAATGTAGTTTTTATTCACATATGGTAGGATATTTGAAACTATTGAATTATTTCATGGAATTAAAATAAGTAAATATTTCATTCATCAATTACAAATACCTTGGAATCAAAGGAGTTAGATATTCTATTATTTGGGGAGAGAAGTTTGAAACTGAGAATGATTTTTTTTGTTAATGGGTTGAATTAATAAAAATTCATTGTTTCTAAAATAAATTATTTGGGTATTTTTTTTTACAAAATAAGTTTTTTTGAAAATAAACTATTACATAAAATTGGAAACAAAATTTCAATAGACAATATTTTTTTTTTCAATTTGATGATGTTTATAAGTCATGTTACTTAAGAAATACAAACGAAAATATGTTGAGGAACACATGATTTGGACATAAGTGTTTCATAAAAATTAAAAATTAATAAATATTAAATATCTTATATATTCATCATGATATGTGATGATGAAGAGGTTGGTGTGGAATTTTTTTTAAAGGTGATATTTTTTAATATATACAAATGATTGTTGATTTTCATTTAACTCTACCCATATAAATTATAAATTTTGATATCTATAGGCCAATAATAAAAGAATAAAAATACATAAGAAAAAATATCACTATATTCATTAATTATGTTCCTCTATTTAATTTTGTTATGTATTTTTAACATATGTCATATTCTATAAATAAGTGTAAATGTTTTAGGATAAGTCGTGACAAGGAATATTTGTATTATATGAAGAATTTTATAATGTAAAAAAGTTGTGAATAAATTTCTGATGTGTTTAAATTTTTTATAGATAATCATGTAATTCGACATTATTTTATTACTAATTACAGAACATGAAAAAATATTGTTTCAGAAAAATAATAATAAAAATTAATTTGAAATGGGGCCTAATATGTTATAATAACATGGTATTACTCGTTACATTAGGAGGTAGGCTATGATAATAATTATTTCTATTCATATCTGATGTTTCTATATTCCATGATATGATATGACTCATTATAACATTTTTTATGACAAAACCATAGAAGTATTTGGGATTCACTATATCATAATGAAAAAAGATGGATACCTTCAAACATTTGATTTGAGAGGTGAAGATGGAATCATTCTTTTCATTTATCTAGATGGAAGAGGATAAATATTTTTGAACACATAGACATGAATATTAACTAGTTCTATTGATGAAAAAGTTATTGATAATGACTAGGACGATATTGTATAAACACATTTATAAGATAAAAATTAAGAGGATGAAATCATTGTTGTTATGAAACATTAATTTTCTTCAATAAATTGTTATGGACATTGTAGAATGAATCAGACTCAGTAATTTCTAGTGACGTTGAAGAATTTTTATCATCTTATCCTTAGATGAGGACGAAAGTTGAAGGAAAAAACAGAATTGATGGCCAATATTAATTAATTAAAACAATATGAAACAAAACTTTTATTACGCATACTCTTATGCAATATAAATTTAATATGTTTCAAGTTATTGGATATTTTCCGAATCTAAAAATGGATTCAGACTATGAATGAATATTTGGATCAAATTGAGAAGAATGGTACATGGGGACTAATACAATGTACAATTGAAAAAAAATGTTATCAGCATAATGTTGGTGTTCTAGAATAATTTGAATGAAGATGTTGAGGTGATTATAAATAATGAAACATTGTTGGTAAAATGTTACTCAAAAAATAAATGTATTGATTTTAGGGAAACTGTTTCTCCAAAGGCGATGTTCTAAAAAATTAGAATCATTATTGACATTTCAACAAATGATGATGTAAATATTTTCACATGTGTGCTAGTCTCCATTTTAGAATGGGGATATTCATGAAAAGTATATGTTTAACAACTAGATGGTTATGTTATTATAATTCATTATAGTTATGTGTAAGGTGAAGATAACATTGTATGGGATAAATCTATCTTTGAAAGAATTTATTTTCAAATTTGATACATTTATATATAAATTAGAACATTAGTAAATTAATGATCACATAAGTATATACAAAAAATATATTAAATATTTTCCCCTAATTATTATGGTTTATTTAGATTACATTATCTTTTATTGGAATTCTGAATGAACATATTAATAGCTTTATAAAGGGATCAAAATGTTTATTGAAATGTCTATGTTGGGATAAATGAAATTCATTTTTGCGTTAAACAATCAGTAATGGAAAAACATTTAATTATATTTCAAGAAAACCATGTTTAGGTACACCATAATATTTTTAGAAGGGAAAAATAGAATCCTATTTCAGAAACAGTTTCAATGGAAGTCTTACTGACTATATAAGTAGAAGGTAAGTATGTTGTCTCTAAAGATCATAAAATTTTCATTGGATTTTTTATCTAACTATAAAAATACAGAAAATTGTTATTATTGTCACCTAGTGTTCAAAATTTAAGAGGTATCTAAGATAATCACAATGATTACCTAGGAAAAAATATATATAACATATTAATGAAAAAATGATTTCAGTTACATGTATGATATCTCAAAAAGATTTTTATGTATTTATCTATAGGGATGTGGATTAGGTTGGATGTGTTAAGGATAAAAGATACACATATTTTGTATTTTTATATCTGGGGAAAAGTTTTATAAGTTGGCGTACTAAGAAATAAATATAGTAATGCTTCGTATGGAAAAATTTTAGTATGTTGTCGAAACATAATATGTGAGAAAACATATGTTGATGTAGACTCAGTTGGAATACATACATGTTTAAGTGAACATACCTCTTCTATGGGGTGGTTATAACCAATTATCGATCAAATTTTCATAAAATAATAATAACTCATTCTCTATCAAAACAAATTTATATAAAATATCATTTCATTAAAGAGCATGTGGGGAAGATTATAATCCATCTAATAGATGTTCAAACATCAAAAAAATTGGTGGATATTTTCACATAACCATTACCGAATGAAGGTGTTTTGAATGTGTAGATAAAATGGGATTCTAACCTCTTCCTATCCAAGGTTTACGTTTGTGTTTTCTCCATCCTATCATTTATATTTGGGTTATATTTTGTTTGTTATAGGAATTAGGTTTCATAAATATGAACATTGATATGTGCTAAACCATTTTAGGCAACTTGTATTTAGGGGGACTTATTGGAATGTTGTCAACTATTCATGTAACTACATGAAATGTTATAATAGTTCGTTAAAAAAGTTTTAGGAAACAATTTACTAGAAATGTGATTTTTTTTTTCAAGGAGATGGTCTACTAAGTAAATATAATATTTAATATTGAAATAGTTTCATAAGTCACTATTTTTATAAATCAAGGTTTTTCTATCAATGATTCAGTCATCATATAATGAGTTCACTCACATAGGAAAATAATTAATGAAATTTGATCCATATCATCATATTACAATGTTTATCTATTAATGAAATTGGGATGACAAAAAAAAATTAATGGCCGATATTTTTGGGACAATGATGGGTGGATATTATTTTGAATGTAGAAATAATCTTGCGTTGATAGTTATTTATTTTTTATCACTAACTAAAAATCATAGAAAATGTTTTTTTATGATTTTTTAGAAAATTGTATATCATAATTACATTTTTAGACATTGTGTTCATGAGAAAATTCAATAGTTTTGGTTTTTTATTTTGAATAAGTTGTGTGGATGAATTCTTTTTCATAATTACAGTAGTTCTGAATAAATTCAGTGGTTATAATGAAATTTATTGGAGTTTAAATCTCTCCATAATAAATCTGATGATTCAATGTTTTTATGTATGTTTCCAATTACACGAGTTATTAAAAACACATGATCCAGGATTTATAAATTTATGGGGGAGAAAAATTTTTCCCAATCTATATGTGGTTTGGCTGGAAAGGGAAAAGATTTTTGATGGATGAAGAGTCATATAACCTTACAATCTAATCAAAAACATTCTAGCATGACCATAATTTTATAAAATTCATGATTTTTTCATGATACCTGAAAAATATTTTGGATAAATAAATATTTAAAAATATGTCTTCTGGTCTTAGTTCCCTAGTATTAGTGATACATAATAAAAATAATTTATGTATTGGATAAGTGATGTTGGGATATTCAAAGAAAAGAACTTCTGGAACTAGACTACTGGATGATGTGTTCCACAAATCCAATAAATTATTTACCAAACTGCTCTATCATGATAGATTTATGCTAAATATATTCCACCAAATGATGGATATTGATGTTGTAATTGTAGGTACCATTTAACCGATAGAGATCAAAGAAAAATAAATCATATGATGATGAAAAACATAGTGAACTGTTTTGATAAAACAAAAGAAATATTTTTGTTTTCATCAATTTTTTCAAAAATAAAAGAGATCTATTTTATTAAATAAGTTTATAGTGAAACAATTACATTAGTTTTACATGAATTGGGTCAACATAAAATGAACAAATGGGTTTCCATTTTTCCAAGTAGATACATAGACATCTAAAAGTTACTTATACTAATTAATCCAAATGTATTAGTGACTAATCCATTACACACACAAAGACCATTATAAGTTATTTTTTGATGTACTTAATTAAATTCATGATCATCAGTATAAGGAAATTCAAAATAAACAAATAAAATAATAATTCATTTGAATAGTTTTAATGATGTTTTTGGGGATGTTGAAGGCTATAGAAATAGAAATGATTTGTATGGTATAATATTTTAATTAATCTCTATATGTAAAAAAAATGTAAATGGGTATTATTCAATTATAACTGAGCTATGTAATTATAAGTCCTCAGTTCAAATGTATTTTCTCAATGGGTAAATATAAGTAGAGTTATCATATTGTTTCATCATTAAGAAGAATAATGGAATGTAATATGTATCAGAATGAATATTGTTGGAAATTAGAATAAAATTTGGATTTGTGTGTTGATTCAAGAAGGATCGAGAAGAATATAAAAAATCAAGAAGCTCAAGATAAGTCAATGAAGTGGTTTAAATGAAAATTAAATGCATGATTCTGAAAACTTGGTTGAGTGGGAAAGTTAAAGTAGTTTCATTCCCATTCCTCTCCTCATATAACAATACCGAAAAGAGTGTAACTTGGAAATTTTGACTATTGTAAGGTTCATGGGAAAATTTAGAGAGATATAAATAGAGATAATAATGTTTTGGAATAGATAATACTCTTATAGATAGAGAAAACATGAGGAATTGTTTTTGAATGTAAACAAATCAGAAAGTGTTAAAAGATCAGACAACGTAATTGGAAACAAGATTACAGGTAATGAATAATAGGTTCATAATATTATCTATAATGATATGTTATAATTAAATTCTTGTATTAATGAGTTATACTAGGGACATATACTGAGATATTTGACTATTTTTTTAATGACCATAAAGGATATTTATACCTATTTTTGTGTTGAAAGTGAATAATGGGATATGAAGTAATTCTTGATGAAATAGATAGAGAAACATGGTAAATATTTTTTTACAAAATGGTAAGGTTTTCATTACATGTTCCACAAACTCTTATTACATCATTCGTTCTTGACTAATTTCATGCACTTTCATATAGATCATTTTGAAACAGAAGTGAAATATTATATCTAAATTTTTGTATCCACACAAATGAATTTATTTCTGTTGGATTTTTTAGTTTTTTATTATTTCAAAACCATTACAAGGATGTACCCACTCTTGTTGAGTATTGATCCTTGAAATTTGTTGTTTTCCAATCGATTTGTGATTTTTTAGTTTTCATAAAATTGAAAATTCATTTAAAGGATGAGAAGGGACTTTCAAAAGAAAGAAAAATTAAATAAAAAGATTCCAATAATTCATCTAATCCACTTCTCATTGATATATTGATCGGGGATGGTCTATAACAAGGTACGATATCATTCATGATAGGCACGAAAAACCTCACAGAGGATTGTTAGATCGTGATTTTATACGAGGATGTTTATGCTCATGAAACAAAAGTCTTAGTATAATATGTAATTCTATAGGTACCATTGGAAAAGGTTTTTACAAAAATAAATTTTTTTGTGGGATATAAGGAGATGTATGAGATTTTGAGAGATTTTTTTTTGTTTAATAATAATGGTGACTCATTATGTGATGATAATAATGATCCTCCCATTGTATGGAGTTAAATATTTCATTGATGTATCAAGATTGAATGAAATATGTGAATTATGAAATTGAAATTATGTATCAAAACCCTATTTTGGCATTGAACTATCCTCCTGTTGATTTCATGAAATTTATTGTAAATGGATTCCCAAGATAAATAAATACATATAAGGGAATTTATATTCCTATTATAGAAAATTATTTTCTAATTGGTTGAAAAAATATCTACGCATTGACTAGGGAAAACTATTTTAACAATTTTCAATTTTAAAAATATTTAAAAAAATTATTCTATAAATACGTACCCTAAATACATGATTTTTAAATTTTAATAAACAATACATTATTTAAAGGGAATAATCAAATGTATGTGTATATTAATCAACCAAAATGTTGTGTTACATAATGAAATGATAAAATTAATGCTTGTTGTCGAGAACAATTTCTGTGATAAAAATTTAATCTAGGTCACGGAATATTGGTTTTGATGATTCAATTGATTAATTTTTTTATTATTAATAAAATTTTCCAGTGTTATTAGAGGAAATATATTGGTGGTATAGTTGTTTTTTTATAATTATAAATTGATATAATATTAGTAGTTGGATATTATATATCATGTTTCTAAAATGGTATGACATGGTTGAGGACGCACTTCACTGTGTATGACAAGGGTGTAGAAACATATATAATAAGGTTAAAGATTTTATTTTATAAATCTAATGGGATTCCTAGACTTTATTATTCTACATACAACGGTCAGATACCAATGAGGATCTGTATGAAACAATCCATGATGGGATTGGTTCTGTTGTAACATGTTATAATTTTTTCCATAAAAATTATTCTTCAAACAAAATAGTTGATAAGGAGAATGAGTAAGATCTGGAACTATTTTAAGATATGATATACCATATATTACAATCACTATATGAGGTTTGATACTACATATGAATTGATAATGGTAGGTAGATATCAATGTTCTCTAAGTAAAAAATTGACTATTATCATGACTATATTAAAATATCATAATTAAACTAAACATATCTTCCCAGTGTATGGTAAAGATTACCATATAGTAATCATGGTTTATAATAGTTATAATTTTCAAAGATATTATCATGATATAAAATTATAGTATACATATTTTTTCTATCTCTACTTACAATCTCTGAGCTTGAAATCTTCTATGTAGAAGTAATCCATAGATTCTACAATGTAATCAATGAATATTGACAATCATGATAAAACCAAGTTATCATTATTAATTCAAAACATTATATAATATATTTATTTGCATCAAATATTTCAATATCCTATAACCTTTTCTATGATAACAGTGTAGATGGTGCACATTCCAAAGAGACCATGTCACATCATATGATAAACCACATACATTAGAAGTTTCATCTATTTATTTGTTATACACCATGAGGTGATGTTTATGTGAGAAAAGTATTCTTGATGGAATATATTGAGTAACCCTTGGACAAGTGTTTATCTTTGAAAAGGAATGGCTGTCATGTGATAACTTGTGGAATGAAGGTTGTTGTGAGTTAGATATTGTGTATGTGGGTAATTTTGTAATGGTTACATATAACCTAAATTTGATTTAGTTGATTTCATATTTATATTTAAACTAAATATTATATATCATGTCATTATTATTCTATTGAATTATTTTTTTGAAATTGTCCTAGGAATATACTCCACATAGAACTATCATGGTATTTCTCAGCTATCGTGTCATCCTCTTGTTACCATGTTAGTATTCTTGAAATATTTTATATAGAGTAATGATATTATTTTATGATAAATTGAAAATAAAAATTATCAATGTTAATATCCTAATAATACATTGACACACCATATAATGATGTTTACCCTTAGTAATAATTGTTATATGTGCTTATGGGAATAGCATATTAAATAGAAAATCAACATATTTATGTTTCATGGGGAGTTCCTATCATTGTAAGTGAGTATTGATACATATAAATTGGGAATGTCAACAATAGATATCTTGAATACCAAAAAATGATTTATTTATAATAATTTTGACCCCATATACACCTAGTGTGGTAGGATTAATTGGGTTAATCATGTGTGACAACACCTTATTGGATAATGTAATAATTTATTTATCCCTTTCGTCCAATGAATAATGATTTTATATTAGGCCTGTTTATGGGAATATAAATTCCATCGCAAATTCATGTCCATGTTGGTTGAAGGGAATGATCATTTTTTTACGTTAATGGAAATATATCTTGGTCATTTAGGGTGATGGACTCAGTATGAAACATACTTGATTTTAGGTATACTATAAAAAGGTCTATATTTTAAGTTTCATGTTTCGGTAGGTGGAATATAATTTCAACAATAACAACATTATTTATTGGTTTGGTTTCATGTTTCCAGATGATAACCATAGAATTTAGTAATTTATGTGAAACTCCATTTATATATAGGAGTCGGTGTAACAGAAAAAATATATCCACAATATTATATAAAATGATCTAACATATTTAAAAAGTTATAATATATAATATTTATTTAGGATTGGTTTTTCTTCATGATTTTATAACATGTTATCAAAAATAATATATGGGTTAAATAATAATAATAAATACTTGTTTGTATGATTTAGTGAATAAAATACTAATTTTATTTATATAAAAATAATATTGTGATATTATTAATTTGTTAAATAAATTGAAAATTTACATGGGTTGGTATTTTTGGACAATTTGAAGAATACCAAGCATTATGGTCTCACTAGAACTAATAGAAATGTTATTTTTTTTTTATTCATCATGGATTTTACATTTAATGAGATTAATAATAATATTTATATTAGTATTATCAAACATGTGGATAAAAAAAAATTCTGATGTAGGGAAGTGGATTATGTGAAGTTGTCTATCCCTAATCCTATTATAAATAATATATAATTATAAAATAGTTATAATATATCTTTATGTGCATATTGGATAAATATATACTCTGTTAATCCATAGATAGGTATCTAGTTATCAAAATTAAACATTCTCTTCCTATTATCTCAATCCATTTAGAGAACATCATGATTACTTTTTTCCTTCAAGAGAAATACTACTATGAATTAACATGAAGAGAATAATCTATTAGAATAGAAAGTCATGGATTTCAATGATTCTATGAAGATGTTTATATATTATTTTTGACATGTTGACCATTTCGTGATGGATCATTCACTTTCAACATGTAGTGAAATGATGTTATGTTGACATCTATGCAATGAGGTCAACTAAAATTGTTGAATTATAAGTTAAGATTATTATATATCTGATCATAAATTAATTATAATTTTCATATTAAAATCCAGTTAATCTTGTTCTAATATTTTTATTTAGTCTTGTAATATATGGGTTTCACTAGACATGGAATTTTTTTTCTTTTTTGTAAATTATTATTTATATATTGATAAAACAATTGGAGTTTTTCTTGTTATTGAAGGATATATTTATTTGTTATCTAAACATACCTTATAAGTTTTTTATAGTTGTGGTAATTTTGAGGTGGAATGTCGATTTAATGATTTATGTGTGAAACATTGGATATCACAGTCATTCATCCACCACAACCATCAAATTATTCTAAACCAGTTATATCATTATATTCTGGAAACTAATACATTGATTAAAATTTGTTGGGATACATCATTTATAAATTCATTTGTTCAATAAAACTATCAACATAGGGGATTTTTATGATGAATTCACCCATTCCTCATCCTCATGAAAAAACATAGAATGAACTCCTCTATTAGTGATAGTATTTTTCAAAATAGAAGAGGATATCATGAATAAAGAACACAAATAAATTATATATATACTATTTATTAATTTATTTAAACTTTTCATCATGTCGATCTGTTTGAATAGTTATGAAAAATGGACACCTATGTTTCCATATTGAAACCCTCATATAATATTATTTGTGTATTGGAATGTAATAGAAGATGGAAAATAAACAATCTTGCAATGGTAAGTTTTGTTGAGGATTAAAAGAACTAACCATATTTAAAAATTCTTCTAGATGTTCTTCAGTTGATATATCCCACGAGTGAAGGAGAATCCAGAAGAGTTTTATTTGGGACCCTCATTATGGAAGTGAGGAATTCCATATGATGTAAGGTTAACTCGGTGTAAGAAACACTAGAAAAATTGTATCTTATTGTTAGGAATATTAATAAGGGAAGGCACCATTCATGAATACTGGATACAAATATACCCATTGGGTATGGATTGTGGATCACATGTGATGATATGAATTTATCAAAAATAATGCGATAACAAATACATGATTCTAGCCCTATATTTACTACACGGGTTAGGTTGGGACATTATAGTTGAAGAGAAGGGGATTAAAAGTCACATTGATTTATCATGGTATGTTCACCAGTACACCATACCATACTCCTTCTTATAACAGGTGAGAGTAAAATAATCTCATTATTTCCCATCAATTTTTGTTATTCCATAAATATGAGGAGACATGTTTTTGGTTATTCCTATAGCATGTTGATCCCAATATCAAGATATTGGTATATAGTGATAAGGAAGGGTACATAAATGTCCTAAATAAAAACCAACTACTATAAATTATCAATAAAATAGACTATCTATTACAAATAGATATGATGATAGAGAACTAACACCAGTATTGCTCGTGTTGATAGTTTTAGATTTAATATAAGATATGTGGAGGCCTATAGTTGATGATAAGGTAGAGTTAATTAATATTACTATATGGAATGTTTAATTATGAAATAACATTTCTATATTCAATCTTATTAAATGGGTAGGCATGTTCCCACATCACTAATAATGATGGGTGATTTCTCAATTGAGTGAATCTTCAAAATTTTCTTTCCCTATAGACAGACCCACCATCAGTTTAGAGAGAATATGACTGATGGATGGGTGGTTAATTTATGATGGTGTCATGTACTTCCCTTCAAAAGAGATAGAGACACATGTTTTGGATTTGGTTTATCATTGTTCTAAAAAATGTCATATGGTATGATCAATATGATTAATTGAATTGTTCTCTTCAAGATCTCTATGACATAATTCAATTTTCCCAAGATATGATACACCATTCACTAGAATGGGTTTAGTACAAAGGTCACATGTAATGTTCACACCATATCCCTAAAGTGGTAATTTTATAATAAATTTTATAAAGAAATTATGAATTTTGAGAACAACATTAAGTCTTTATACAAAAAGATGATTTTACATGTTCTTAACAGCTCGGAGGACCTATGGTATCTAAGAATAATAGTAGCATAAATAATGAGAACAATTTTTCAGTCGTTGAATATATAGGGGATTCATAAGAGTACCTATTATAATATGTAAATCCCTTGATATCTGGTCCTCTTGCATCAGCATGATGATTGGACACATATCTATTGATGGGAACATAGAGGCTGAGAGGTGTACTTATCATTGATTTTAATTGGGTAAAAACATATATATTATCATCAAGAATAATATTTACATTCCCTAAAAATCTATTTCTTATATAATTCACATATAAAAAACCTTAAGGATTAACTATGGTCTCATCTTGTTTTTAAATAATGACTTCATATCCTATGATCAACTATTCTATCGATTGGTCTAGATTTTTTGAGTTGTGTCTGTAATTGATGATATATCAATCCATTATTCTTGGGTATTATTCATCCACCAAAAAAGGATTTTTATATCATTTTACATACGGGATTTTCATTTTTTCAGTTCTTTGGGTTCTTTATTCATCATTTATTCTTTTATTTAATAATGTTTGGACCTTGAAATAATATAAATAAGTAATATATATGGTTTCAAGTGTGTGTTAGATGTTCCATTAAATTGGTAGTCCATGTTTCTAACCTCTTTTAATTTTTAATCACATGTATTCCACGAATACCATTCCATGTCCTTGTATTTATCTACTTATGTAAACCAATGTTTAAAAACATAAATTTTAGGCATGTTTGATGTGTTCTTATCCTATCCATTGGATATAAGTCTGTATAATATGAATCCTATGTTCTTTAAACAAAATTTTAGTGCCTTGATTTTTTTATTTCATCAATCCTCATGAAACATATGATATCCATTATTTCAAATCAGAAATTTGGTCATGGAAATATATGAATTTTTTTAATTAGGTATAAGTTTCTTTTAATTTTATAATTTTTAATATAATTATGTACCATTATTAATTAAATTTTATTTGGATATGGTTACATGTAACTAGACTGCTATCATGAATTGGAATCTCATTGAATAATAATAACAATGACTATCGATTATCATATTGTAAAATAATTCATCACATGATTATTGGGAATTGAATATTTAATTTACGCATGAAATTGGAATTCACCTTTTTTTAATTAAAGTTAAAAATATTTTTTGGAATACGTTGAGATTGAGAAAATGGGGACTTGGTAAAAACAAATTCCTTAGGAAATTCCTTAGACTAGGGGTTCATATATATAAGAATGTCTTGGATAATGATTTATATTATAGTTATAGGTACCATAGATCCATCCCATAAATGGACCTGGGTGTGACTAATGTTATCATATAATGATCTGCATGATTTATTTTCATGATCAATTATGGGGTATGGAAAGTTGTATTTTGACCCTAGAAGAAGTATATAGGCATAACCAAGTGAGTTAATCTAGAGAACATGGGTTAAGAGAGTGTATATTAATTTTTATGATTTTTTTATTTTTTTTATACATAATATTAATAAATACACGATATGTCATGTAGAACTATTTTGATACCATTTTATATTCCATAATGAGTTATACTCACACCCTATTCGAGTCACCTTTTAGTACATGAGATGATATCCTAGATATAGGAATCAATAAACGAAAAGGTAATATTATTTATTTTAGGAATTTTCATATGCAAGACATACTATAGAGGGGAGAATAAGAATATATATAAATCCATATCTAGAGAATCAATTTTAACTATTTTATTTTGTTGGATGACTGTAGGATTTAATATGAAATTCAGCATGACATTTAATTGATTGAGAATAATGTTTTATTTTGATAATCTTATATATGTGTGTTATATTTTATTTCATTCATTTTATTATCATGTTTCCACATAGGGATTAATTATACAATCGAATATATAGTCTCTCCAATATACTTATTAGACCTTATATACATGTTAATATCATCTCATGTTCTAGGAGGTGCACCTTATCTCCCATTGTGATTTATTCTATTCACATGGGGAAGAAATAGTTAATATATATTACTATGTGACATCAAAGAAGGTCATAAATTTTGTTTTATTTTTTTTCAAATGGTAGAAATGACATTATGAGGTGTAAGTGCTTGGTAATGAGTTTTTTAGTTGATGTAACTAAACCATGTAATAGGGAAACATGTTTTTAGGGAATAGATAGATTTATTTGAGGAAATATTTTTATATTTTTGATGTTATTCCACATTTATTGATCCAATTATTATGTGATCTCCATTAATTGTGATATTTGACACAAGGGTTAGTATAGAAGAATGAGTGTACTCATGTGTCTTTATTGGAATGTATGTAAAAATTAAAACATTCATATCTCATGCTAAGGTAATATTTACTAAATATAAAATTTAAACTTTTTTATATTTTAAATTTATACACATGTACTTTAAGAGAAAAAGTTATAAAACTAATCTGTTATGACTTGTAAAATCACATGTTATTAAAGGATTTAATTTTACCTTGTATGTATGGTAATTTTTCCCATTCTTTTCCTATATTAGATTTGATATGATATTTTCTATTTGACCTAAGAATCATGTGGATACATACAGTGAAATTATTCCACATCATGTTTAGGTTGAATTCCAGGAAAGATATTATGAGTAAAAAACTCACAAATATATTCCATAACATCTTATGGCTCTTAAAAAATAACAGATGAATAGCTGAATAAGATTATTTATGGCCCTATATATCTATGTATTGAGATACTATTAACCATATCTATTCTATATACCTAATGAATAGATAGTTTTAGTTAAAAACTAATGTGTGTAAACTAGATAGTGAAGTTGTTAACTAGTGAGGTTCTTTTTTGAGTCCATATGTATGATTTTCTATCAAATAGAGAGAACAATAGTGTTGATGGTGAATGATGATTGAAATATTCTATGGGGACTATACTTTTTTGGGGAATCATAGTGCATGTTGAAATGAATAAGAGATTTAAATGGAATGCATTCTTTCATAATTTTGTTCATAAATTATACATAGAGGTAGTATGGGATGAATGTGATTCTAAGTTCATGATCCTGATATACAGTATCATAATGTTAATGGACAATGTTGGTTGTTATACCTACCAAAAAAAATTCTCTATAATTTGAAGGATATAAGATGTAAATACTAAGGTAATTCATTGATGGGATTCATTTTGCAATCATGTCATACAAAAATATCAACAATTATTTTTCTAATAGAATGAAGTGATGCATAAAAAATATCAAAAAAGAGAGTGGTAAGAAGGGGGATATTGAAATGGAACTATATATCAGTTCCATAACTAGGTAATGTTCTATTAGTATGAAAATGATAACTATAGGTGATAGTATTTTTTTTCCACGATTGGAGTGCTCAAATTGGTATAAACCGGGTCACCTGTAATAATATATTCTTGTGATTCCACAAACTAATGGATGATAAGGATTTTTTATTCCACTAAATCCATTGATATATTCATCTATGAATTTTAAAATTGAGAGTTATTATTCCATTTTTCTATGTGGGCCATGGTATGGGGCATGAAACCCTGATATTATAGCTCCATCATAACTAGGATTGAAAATTTTAAGAGAATCATGGTAGAGCATGGGGATGCTGGGTGATTTATTTTCAATCAGTGAATTCTACTTGTACTAATAGTAAATTTTTCCCCTCTACTATAATGATTATTAGTCTTATGGAATCTACCATTTCATTTATTTAGTTTGATATATGACAATCACATTACATATTATATGATTAAGTTTTTAATGACTTTTAATTGAATATGTATGGTTTTTATGGGATTATTACCATTAAAATATCTTTATAGGCACAATAAGGGGTGTCCAATTCAATTATGTGCGAACACATGGAATTCATGCTTATAAGTTTCACAATGATCAATTTATGCTATAAATGGATGGATTCTATTACATTTTATTGCATATTTTCTTTTTAAATTCCCAAAATATCTAATAGTATAATAAGAGAGTATCTTTTTTACACGTACAAGGAAAATTTTACATCTACATAGGTGAATGGTATCATTAGGATGGTTTTCCAGAACTAATTCAACCTGAAATTCATTGTATCACTACTATAGTTACAGGAAATATTCTCGATATTAGTGAGATAAAACAAAACTCATTTCCACTAATGACCAACTTCTTTCATGATGTATTTTATGATGATTTATCCTTCCTACCACCTGAGTGGGAGAATTAGATCGAAATATATCTAGTTCTGGGAGTTAATCATTTTTCCATTATTCATTATAATATAGAACAAGTATAGATTTTTGAGTAGAAAATGAATCTATAATATCTAGAATAATATGGATTTATTCAACCGAGTTCATGATAAAGGGGTACCCACACTTTTATCACCATGATTTTAGATGAAATCATTAACTATAAAATATATTACTAGATGATAGATTTCAGGATAGTTAAAAATAGATATCCCCATATATGTATTAATGATATCATTGATCATCAGTTCAATGCCGAAATATTATCCAATATTGACATGAGTTCATGGATCCTTCTATGATTTTGAGACCATATAACATAATACATTATGATTTTTATATTATTTTTTATTTTATGAGATCATGTTAATACCATTTTTTATGAGGACTTCTCTAGTAGTATGCATAATAATTATGAATAATAACTTATATTTTTATCTAGATTATTTCGGGGTTATCATCATATAGTGAATCTTGGTGATATCCATATCTATAGAAGGTCATTCTCAATATCATGAAATAATATTGAGTACATAGATATAGAATATTAAATATTCAATTACATCAAATTTTAATGTCTTGATTAACTATTATTATATCATGTACCACTTTATCTAGTAGGGTCGACTGTCGGTGGACATATAGAGGGGGTAGTTTTTATTTAATGCGAACAAACCAAAATTTATTTCATGATTTATATAATCCATTTATTAGTAGGATATTTTCATTGATTAAACATACATTCAAAAATTATGGATTATAATTTTCCCATTACATAAAAAAGGGGTGAGGAATTATCCACCATATGAGTACAAGGAGGATTGATAGGGGTTCATGAGACGGATAACCTCAGAAGTGATCCATAACCTTCATGAAATAGTTATATATAATTTTGTTTATTTGTATTCATAAGGTTAAAATATTATACATTTTATTAAGCATGATTATAAATTTTTTAATATTGGATGTAGGAAGATGAGACCACATGAGAGAAATTGTTGTTCCCATGCCCTAGAGTGTGCTACAATGGTATCAACTCTGATATTATTCCAATATTAATTGTTTTGTGACTAATAAAGTGTTTGAACATATTTAATGATATTGATGTATTTATTTTCATATCCTTACATAATCCTTTATAGGGGATGTGGGTAAAATATATACCTTCCATAAACATTAGGAGGGAATATAATCCATTAAAGGGAAATATCATTTCTAACTCCTTGAATAGAAATAAAATGAATCAAGTAGTTTAGAAATAGTGTGGTGACTGGGGTTGAGGTAATTTTTTGGATATAAATTTTTATTTTTAGGAGTCTCAAGGGTGAGGAATTATATCATCAAACACTATTGTCCCCTTAATTTTGAATCAGATAAAGGAGAAAAATTATATTATATAGATGGTTCATCATTATTGTATTTCTTATTTTGTGCGGATCCAACACGAACATTATAACTTTATGGTGATTAGATTATTCATTTATTGGTTGAATTATAGATTCATGCGTGTAGATATGAGTACCAAAAAAGTAATGTCCATTCCTTTAAATGGGATGTTCATCTGGGATATAAATATTTGTATTTTGATATCCATATGTAGTGTTTGTTTTCATCTATATAGACTGAGATAAATGTTATCATAAAATTAGTAACCTATATTTTTGGGAGTTATTTTTGTTTTATGGTTCTCCCAATAGCATCAATTAAATAAATTACAACATATTACATTGAATTTTTTTGAACGTTCTTCATTAGGTGTATTGTCCACATTTGTCTTTTAGCACAACCTATCATCCACAGACTGATGGTTAACACAAATTAGTGATTAATGTTTTAGATATATATGTTCCACAAATGTTAAAGTATAAAATGGTTATTAGGAGAATAATATGAGTCTCATATATTATTCCATTAATAATATCATCTAGTAATCGACCCAAATAGACCTATTCAATGAATTTTACAAAAGACTATTTTCGTTGCATTTGTCATGGATTGAGGATGGCGAGTTAGTTCATTTTGGTATAGGTCACATGGAATTGAAATTTGTGTTGGGTAAATTAATTTAAAAGATATTTAAAACTACATAGACTATGAAAATATCATATTCATACCATCAAAGGTGACCTATGAAATCATTGTATTATAACCATGTCAATTAAGGGGTGGTACAGATGTTGGGGAAATTCGATGTTTGAATAAAGGTGATGTTAGTGCTCCAGATTCACAATATATTTTAAATAATATGGATAATTATTTATGATTATTATGGATTATAATTTCAATAGTTTTATTATGCAATGTGGGTCATGATCCGTGTGATGCAGCATCAGACAGACGACCCCAATCCATTTCCCTTTTTAGACATTTATATTGTCAATAATATTTTTGTTTCTTCCTTTGACATGGAAATAGTCCATATCATGTAAATTAATCACTATATTATCCACATAATTACTTTTATATTGTTATAAGTGCTTTGGTAGCATGTGAATGTTCTTGATGAGATTTTAAAGAGGGATATTTATACTTTATAATATTTTCCTTTTTTATTCTCAAATCGATCTCATTAACACATGGGAAAAACTCAATGATGATTTTTTATTATAATAAATAGGTTATAAAACCATTATCCCCATTGAGGTACGTATCACATAATATCCTATTGATAATTTATAAATCTGTAGATGAAGAATTTATCAACTTCTAAAAAAAAGTTTCAACAGTTCATAGAAGCACAGAGGAGTACATTAATCCAAAGATATATAGTGAATTATCTATGGGAGATAATAAAATTCTACCAGTTACATTTTTTTCATCCACTGTCATTTTGGTTTAGTAGAAAATTTCCCTTCTAGTATTTGGGGAGCACATATTTTCTATTAATTTAGCGTCAACTATCCATTAGGATTTAATTGGTTATCTGGTGGGAATTTTATAGATTTTAACAATGGGAATTCCCTTATTTTTACCATATGTATTTTTTATGATTCCCAAACCCCCATTTTGAAAAAGATAAGGTATAACAAATAAAAAGGATTATCCAAGAATTAATTAGTTTCTCTAATGAATGGTTTGTATTTTCTTATCCATAATTTGTTCTGTAGATTAATATTTTAAATTTCTTTTGACAAATTAGTTGTGAAAGTATTCCTCTTATTCATGGTTACTATGGTTCAATCACTAATATAATGTTTCCCTCACAATTTATATGTAATCATATTGTTTCCCATGATCCAAATTTTTCAATCATTGGATTACTCTTCTTTTTACTTCATGTTGGTTGTCTAAATCATATCCTAATATTTATCAATTTGGTTTTTTGTTTATGTAACACGTGTGATCACGTCATCATTCCATAAACATGACATTGTTCTATTGTTCAAAAAATATACAATGTGGACCTGTTTCCCTATAAAATAAAATGATCTAGATATGTTTTTTCCTATTTTAATCGCAACAAATTAAGCCACTCATAATATGTTCCTATCATAACATGTTGATACTCTAAACATTGAATTTTTGGTTTAGTAATTTAATCAAACCATTTGAACCTTGTAACCATATTCCTCTAAAATTTATATTTTGGACATTCGTTGATATGTGAGTTGATAATTTATATTAGATAAAGTGAAAATTGGTATAATTTAATATCCGCATGAAACAATATTAATTATATTTTAATTATATTAGTTTCTATTTAATTAAACTAAACAAATCAAGATTAAATTGAATTAACATTATGGGTTGTGATTTTTCCACTGAATGAGAAATCGCCAACATCCTATTGTAAATGGAATTTGTAATTGGACCATTAAATTATAAATATCCTTTTCAGTATTTTGAATCAATGATTTATATATTTAATTTGATATAAGTAAAATTTATTTGGGGTCATTTTGGGAGAAATATAGTATCTATTTACATATTCCTTATACCTAGGTTCTTTATATTTATGAATATTTGTGATATGTTGGGATAATATGGAAACTATAAAATTTGATTGAGCTAATCCAATAACATTGGAATAAAATATTCTATAATATATAGTTAATTTAGATACTAATACTTGATCCAATCATGGGTATGGAAATGGGTATTCTAGAACTAGCTGATGTAACATTGGATGACATAGGACAATACATTGATGCCCTGGGGTATGTGAGAATATTTTAATTATTTATAATTTAATTTATATTTATTACATTACATGTCAATATCATTTATTCTCTATTACTCCAGATAAACTATTTTAGATGACGATAGTGGTGGCGTACTGTGTTTTAGTTTTCAGACTAGGTCTAAGATTCCACTTTTTTCAAGAAGACTATATGGATGCAATGTTATACAATGGAAATGTGTTTGGTGTTTGGATAATATAATTTTCTTCATGTGATAAAGGAGTTAAGAGTGTATCAATTGTTGGTTTTATGATATATATTGTGATACATTGGTTCACATCATGAATTCAGTTGGAATATTGTATAACATTCTAATTCCACTATACATTAACGTCCAAGTATTTATGATATATTATTTTCTAATTTTTTTAGCTGAAGGTAATTGTACTAATTTTTAAATAATGTATCCACAATGATATTAATTAAATAATAGATGGTATAGTCATCACAATATACTTATTATACCCATTATATAAACTATATTCTCTATCATATTAAGAGGTTGGCTGTGTTTTTCATGGCCACCAATTCATATTATGTGAGTGAGAACAATTTATTGGATGTTACAGGTAGGTTTGACTAGTGAAATTTAAGAAATAAAGACTAGTCCTAAATAAGTTGGAAAGTTATTTTCTATTTTATTCAATTATTGATATTTCTATGTTAATTAATTTTACTAATGAAAATAATATAATATGGTCGAGTAATTATTATTTTTCCTTTATCGAAATTCCCTGGAAAGAGGAACATTGAAGTGTTGTTTGGATGACCCTAGTATTATAGTTGAGTTGGAAGGTTCAACTAACATGTCAAAAAATTATAGAAAATATCATCGAATTCACAATGATCTTTATCTGTGATACAATTGATCCCTCCACTGGAAATGTCCCATGAAGGTATAAAAAAGGGTTGAAGGATGGTAAAATAAGTATCAGTATTATTTTTGGGTAAACAAGTGAGTTTAAGTTCAAGAATTAATTTTTTTTAGAATTTATTATTATAGACCTATTCAACTAATTGAATTTTTTATGGATTATCCACGGTGACATCAACACAATAATATTTAAAACATTAAATTAAGAAAAATTAGATCCTATTTTAGGGATATTAATGAGAATGATAAATATATGTCACTAAATTAAATTAGAATCAAGAGCTAATCTAGTTGTGCAAATTTTTCTCCCATTCACCTCACACAAAGAATGGTCATTATAGTATCATTTGAAATTATTACAATAAAATATGGAAAATATGAAACAAAATAGGTTTTCTAGATCATAGTGCATCCATACATAATTAGAATATTATCCATATTGCATATGTGGGGATCCATAATGAATTAATTCTTATGTATGGCCAACAAAATTCTGATTCATCAAAAAATAATGAAACACGGGTAGATGATTTAGTGGATATGAGGCTAATGGGTGGCCTTATAGATTTATCACCTACCACATATAAAAATAAGCGTATGAAAATTAAATATATATATATATATATATATATATATATTTCATATCTTATGCTAGTTATTTTGTAATATTATACAACCCCTACTCCATTAGTAGAATCTCATATGGAATCTATGCCCAAGGGAGAAGTTGAAAAAGGCATTTGGGAGGCTTTATAACATTATTTCTATACCGATATATTTTCCATTGTCACAAAGACTCAATGAATGTTTAATGAATTTATGTTTATTGATTTTACAATTTTACACTATGTATCACAGTGTTCCGAAAAAAATGTTTGTTTTATAAAAATACAATGTCTTGATAATAGAAAATATGATTTATATAATATCATACATAAATTAAATATGATACATTCATTGTGATGTTTATTTTTCATGAATGAATTTTTTCCTATGAATTATTTTTTTTATATCAATAGGGAATTCATTTTCTAGAAGTCACTCATAATATCATATTTAGAATTGTATTGATGGTATATGATTCTAGTTCTCCATTAATCAATGGCGGTGATTCAAATCTTTCAAAATAATCCATTTTATTTTTTCTTCATTTTGAATTTTTTACAAATTTAATATTACAAGCCTAATTATAATTTGGATTGATTCCATATAGTTCTATAAAATTTTCTAAAATAACTATGGTGGTGGGAACAATAGTTTATTCAATTTGTGTTTTTTTGTAGGAATATTGAGGTTAAACATTCCCTGGACATTTTTATGCTATAGTAAATTGTAACAATAAAATGTTAATATGATTGAAATCACGATACTATAAATTCATACAATAAAAAATGGAAGTTGAGTGAAATTTTTAATTTCATGATTCCATTCAAAATTACCATCAGTTTTATGTAGAATAAATTTAAGAGGCTGGTTAATAAATAACAGATGAATGAAAATTTAACAAGGATAACCATATATCAATATATGTCCACAAATTTAGGACATAGTGGGTTTAGTTTATAATTGCTTGATGAAACAAAAAAAAATTTATTCAAACATGAATGCTTGAACTTGAACTATAAAAAAATAATTCATTGGTAGAGATTTCCATAACTACTATAATTCTTAGGTATAATTTAATCCAAGAATCCTCTCAATATAAAGAGACACCATTGATGTGGAAACATATTATTATAGTCATGTTTTTTTATACCTAACATCATAACAATGAAATTTATTGTATTTAAAAAAATTATAACATAATGTAGATGTTAATGTTATATCACAAAAATTTAATTAACTCTGTAGTTATGGTAATCGTTGATGTTGTTGTGATATCAAAGATGAAACTACTTTACATATAGGATAAAATGTATATTTATGTATAAACTCAAGGATGACGTCAACTAATACATATAAATAATTATGAACATTTATGAAATTGTGCATCATTTCATTTTATATTCCACTACCCATTTTATAATACTTTTCATTAGAGGCTCCACAATCAATATAGATTCCCATTATCTTTTCAGAATGAAAACACATTTTTTTCTCAATATATTGATTAATCACTTCTATAATGAGATAAAAATATCTTCCCCATTATGATGGATTTTGAGAGTCCAAAAGGGAAATAACATTATAATATTATTAGAAATAAGCATTAAATTGGAAGGAATAAATTATACCATGACACATGATCACATAATTATGTGGGATTAGTTCCTGTACATTAATAATAAACTTTTATAACAATAACTATTTTCACTGATGTCATTAGAATTCACCCATATAGTTAATAAAATTGAATCAATGTGATTATGAACACAATAGATATATTTGTAATAAGGATTCCAATTAAATAAATAGATTTTATTAAATTGGGGAGAAAGAGGAACCCTCAATATTTTTCATGTCCCAAGGTATAAAGTGAGTAAAAGTTGTCATATAATTGGTTAATATTATAAATTCAGAAAATTTAACACTTTTAGTGTTTTGCACAATATTTTTTTGAATCCTCGATTGGGGAATGTACTGTGATATAGAATTAATCATTATCATAGGTCATCCATTATTGGTTTTCATATTACCATGATTTCGTCAATTTATATTCATATACAAAATTTTATCCAGACCACAACAGATTCATACATAAATAAATTTGGCTATTTTTTCATATTAATACCTTTAAAAAATTTCTATTCGGTCAGGTATATATATCCTTTCATGTTTAATTTTATATCGTGTTTTTTAGATAAAATTAGTTGGTGTATAATGTTAGAAATTTGAAAACGAAAATGCAACAATTTAAAATAACACCTGAGAAAAAGAAATCAATAACCTCAATGAAGATCATAATGACACAGATGAAGACAACCTCAATGGATTGCCCCTGAAATTTACATTTTTAGTTATTTGACAAATATGTTAAGAGATCAATTTGGAAACATGAAAAAATAATATAAAATATGAATGGATGTCCAATTACATTAAACAAGTAGATATATTCATCGATTTCATTCTCTTACTGCAAGGAATATTATCTTCATATAGATACTATTATACAACACTATCCAATATGTATCATTATATGTATTGAAAAAAATGGAATAATATGATGTGTATAATATTTTTGTGGATATAATTTCACATTAAAGAATAGGGGGAGTAAAATTTACAAAATATATAATTGGATGATATATCACTCATGTTTTTGGCCATACACCTAATACCATGAATTACAACATTTTTTTGTTGTACATCACTGATAAAAAGTATGTGTTATACAATATACACAATGACTGGATGGAATAACCTGATGTGAAGGGTTTTTTAAACACTAATATAGATTATCTAAAGGATATAGACTTCCATTTTATGACCATTTTATATTGTGTTTATGGACCCATAATAAAGACTGTGATCCTAGTAAAAAAAATTATGTGGATAATCTCAAAAGAAAGATCTTAGATTACAAAGTGGAATAATCAACTCCATGCTTTTGGGTTGTTATGATGACATTTCCATGATAAATATTATTTATTTTCAGAGGTATAATCCTTACATATAATTATTATCAACTTCTTAACTATAAATTTTATCATCATTTGAATTATCTATACATAAATAACTTTCACTTAAACAATATACATCAACACCCACTATGATCATCATAGCTACCACCCTTTATATACATATCTTTCATATAAAATTTCATCATATACTAGGGATTTGAAAACCCAATAATGGGTTGCCTAAATATCTCGGTAGGTGTAGATGACTGAAACAACAATGAGAATTATAGAATTTATTATAAATTTGGGTATCATAAGATGATATTTACAATTGCCAACTATACCAAAAAATTTAATGATCACAACCACAAATCATGGAATAAATCATTAAATTTAATATGAAATAAATCAGAAATTATATAAAATAACCTAAATAATGAGATCATAAAATGGAAATAATATCTTTTCATTAATGTTTTCATAATAACTATCATTGAAACCATATGTCAAGCATACACACCAAGGCATACATCAGATGTTCAGGAAGATAAAACCAAATGTCTACCAATTTTGTTCCATAGATAAACTCATCTGTAACCTATTTTGGAGTTGGGATAACCTTGAAATTAAATTATGATATAGTTAAATATAAATCATTATTCAATGAATTTTAGGGATATAGAAAATTTACAATCCACATAATCATAATCTAGTTATATAAATTCTACTAAAATAAGAAATTATTTTTCATATCATCATTACATAACCCATAGCAATGTAAAAAGGATCATTAAATATGTCATTATCATAATCATAAATCACCCATAAAATGAATCTTAATGATATCAAAAAATAATATTCCTATATAATCAGATGTATCATTAAATAACATAATCATAGATAAAATCATTCTACAAAATATTAATAGAACAATTCATTAGTTAATTAATTTTTTTCAACAAAATTATTTAATATTGTATATTTTATAAAATATCAATAAATTTATTTTCACTTAAATTAAAAATAGAATTATTTAAATTATTTTTAATTCAATGATTACGAATGATAGTGTAAAAATATATTTGTGCATTTTTTGTTTAAAAAATTATATGTTCAATTATTAAATTCCAAAGTACATAGTTGTGAAAATGAATAATATAATCATATATAAATTATTTAAAAAATAAAAAAATAAAATTACTTTAACTAATTATCATGAAATATTGAAAATATTTTTTTAAAATATTTTAATGAAAATATTAACAGGAAAAAATTGGATCCATGATCAATGATAGAAATAAAGATTGTTTTCCATTATAAAATTATTTCAACCTATTTAGTACATTAGGAGTTGAAAAATTAATGAAATCAATTCAATCAAAATTTTAAAATACAATAATAAAAGAAATATGATTTTGGATTTTTCGTTCATATAATCTCATACTATGAACACTAATAGAAAAACAGGTATTTGTGACGGGTCACTTGCGACGGGATCCCGTCGCAAATGGCTTTTAGTGACGGGGGCCCGTCGCAAATGACCCGTTGTTGAAAACGGTGTTGCAATAACAATTTTTAGCGACGGGCCCGTCGCTAAAGCCTTTTTCCGCGACGGGGAGAATCCCCGTCGCAACTAGTACTCCGTATATTTGTAAAAAACTATTTGCGACGGGGCCCGTCGCAAAAACTCGCAACAGGTATTTGCGACGGGGCCCGTCGCAAAAACTATTTTTTAAAAAATAAAAAAATAAAAACACTATTTGTGACGGGAATAGTATCCTGTCACAAATACTATAAAAAAATAAAAATAATAAATTGTTAATAAATTATTTTAATTAATATATTAATAATCCAATTATAATTCAAAAATAAAAAATAATAAAATATTAATAACTGATTTTAATTAATATAATAATAGAATTATAATTCACAAATAAAAATAATAAATTATTTTAATTAATATAATAATAATAGAATTATAATTCAAAAATAAAAAATAATAAAATATTAATAAATATTTTATAATGAGACAAAAACTAAGAATAGAAAAAAAAAATCATATTTTGATTTCACAAATTTTATAACATAAATACAAACTCTAATCTGAAGGAGGGGGGAGGGGGGATCTGCAGATGGTGGGGGAGGAAACTCCATCCCTAAAGCATGAGTGAGTCGGTGCATGTACTCCATCTGCTCCTGATGCTGCTGCTGCCACCGACTCGTCTGCTCCTCGTACAGCTGCTGCTGGCGTCGACGCTCCTCCTCATGTTGCTGACGCATATGCTCCTGCTCCTGTCAGAGACTCTCTATCAGTGGAATCTGAGATCACAACTGATCCTCATAGTGTGTAGCAGAAGAAGATGCATGATCTCCTCTCGAGCTGGACGCCGACATCGCAGCACTTCCATAATAATCTTCGGGAGTTAGTCGAGAGCTGATACCAACTACCCGACCCTTCTCGAAGGCATACTGGGTGGCCTGCATCCATGTTGCCTCATCAAACTGACGGCCAGTGGTCTGATCTGATGACTCGGCCTGACTCTCAGGCTGGGCCTGTGACGTTGCAGCCTCATATGACTCCTGTAGTTGCAATTTAAAATTAAAATTGTGAATATATTATATACAGTTAATTTTTAAACTTGAAAACAAATAATACTAACCACGATGTGATGCTGACGATCACCTCTGAGCTCCCCAGTAGCAGGATCACTATACATCCTCCCATATACGTCGTACTCCGTAATATCGGGGTGCTCGACAGCCTATAAGAATAAAAAATGAACAGTTAATATTTATAGTTATATAAAATATTTATAAATAATGTACGTACCAGATGTTGTCTATGAGTACTGAAGGAACGACTCCCAGCTCGATGAGTCACCTCATGTCTCCCCCGATTCTGCCTCCCCACCGATAATCTCCTCTGAAAGGCACCACTCAACCAGTGCGCACATAATCCATCCCATACATGGGATGAAATGTACTCTGGTCGGTGTGCTCTACATGACTCGTCAAAATCTGACACTCATGCTTTCTTCATCGCATCTTTTCTTAAATTGTGCAAAAAATGAAGAAGGCGATCACACATGGTCACCTCCCATGCCTCGTGGATGGCGTCACGCATGGTATCCTCGATCGGATACCATAAACCCTACAAATAAATCAAAATATCAAGTTAGAAATGAAATAATTTTAAAATAAAAATTATTTATTTACGTACGTACCAACCAATGGCCGAACATGGCCTGCTGCACATCAATGGGAATCTGCTCCCATGTGGTCCACGGCTGAGAGAAATAGTTGTGCAAAATAGCTCTGCCCTGTCCGATCGCTACATGCGGAAAACTGTAAAAATAATAAACATTTATTATGTGAATAGATTAATGAAATCTTAGTCAAATCAACAGGTTATCACATAGGTTATCACACCTCCGTGTGCGTGGATCAAACCCAAGACGTGGACGTCGCTTGGGGACGGGGTCATGAATCATCAATCGTGCAAGACCGCACCCCCTCCGCGTACTCCCTGGAGCGCCTGCAGGATGAGGGTCATCTGGTAGCAACTCATCCGCATCGAAAGTCAGGTCAGCATCCGCCAACTCACGAAATGTGGCGTCGTCCATCTGAAACAGAAAATGTTAATGTTGTTAGAAAATAATTGATAATTACTATTATATATACATATATACATATATGATTGTATATAAATACCATGGAATTCTATCAGTGTTCATCTTCATCATCATCTTCATATATGTCAATGTCATCTTCATATTCCTCCTCAACATCATCGATATCCATTCGAGTTACACTTGCTTCATCTCTTACCATTTCAAATTCATATGTGACATCATTAACATCATCGTCATCACCGACTCTTAAATGTGGGGTGTCGTCATCAATACTCATGTCTCTTTGTAAAAAAGATTGACTTTGAGTACTCTCTTGAAAAACTTCAATTCTTTAAACATCAGTGAAAGCACATTCACTTTGACTAAACTGATTGTCTCGAATTTTTATTTTTATTACACTCCACCAATCAGTCAAGTCTCTTGATGTAGCACAGTACTTTGCGTAATAAACTTGATGTTCCTATTGAGCCAATAAGAATGGTCCATTTACTACGAGAACAATTTTACATTTAATATCGATGATTCCATGAGTCAGATGAACAGGCGCGCCTCTCTCTGTATCCAACCACCGATATTTGAACATGGTTATGTAATGTTGTCCAAGATAACAGAGTTCAATGATTTAATCAAGTATGCCATAAAATTCAACTTCATTTTCTCGATGATGAGATCCTCTCAAGCTAACTCCACTGTTAATTGTTTTTTTCGATTCCCCATATGCATGTGTGTGAAATCTAAATCCATTCACCACATATGCATTATAAGTTTTAACATGTTTGGAAGGTGGGTTACTCAATACACATAGCCGTTTGTCAATTTTATCAGCATGTCGAGACAACTGAAAATTTGTGAAATAATTATCAATATAGTAAACTATACATTGAATGAGTTTCTAAAAGATAAAGAATTTATGTTACCAGTTTTTGAAACCATTGAGAGAAATTTTTCAGTCGACGTTCTTCGAGAGCAGCTGCTATAATTTGTGGAATTTTTTTCTTGATATGATTATCATAAAACCTATAAAAACCAAAGTTATTTACTGTAACATAAATGATAGAATAAGTGATATAAACACTTACAGTACAACTGATGTCATCTCTTCACAGTTGAGCAGAACATACGTATGAGTTATATGTTGTTCATCATCTGAAAGCCAGCGTTCATAAACTCCACCAAAACCAAGCTCTGACTGGTTGAAAACAGATAATTGATTGTCGATTTCATCAATATTCCTCTCGTTCCATCACATTCGGTTGTGTTTTGAAGGATACTCAGATTCAAAATAATGGGGGCAGAAAAAAGATATTTCCTCTTGCAAATAAGCTTCTGCAATAGATCCTTCAACAGATGCTTTATTACGTACTTTTCTTTTCAATTTCTGCATGCATCTTTCAAATGGGTACATCCATCGAAACTGTACTGGACCACAACATTTGGCTTCATATGGAAAATGTAACATCAAATGTTCCATTGAGTCGAAGAAAGATGGCGGAAATATTTTTTCCAGTTTACATATAATTACAACAACATCTTTTTCAAGTTTTCCTAGAGCATCATAATCTGCTGTAGCTGCACAAATTTCCCGAAAAAAATGAGACATGTCTGTTATGGAATCCCAAATCACAGAATTCAACAGACCTCTTAATCCAATGGGTAGCAGTCTTTCCATTATAACATGACAATCGTGACTTTTTAATCCAGTAATATGACCATTCTTTACACATCTACCCAAATTGGAAGCACAGCCATCTGGAAGTCTCAAATCAGCAATCCACTGACAAAATAATAAACGTTTTTCTTTAGACAGTGTATAAGCTGCTTTTGGTTTCAGTAACCTTTCTATTATGACATTCTCAAACAGTTCCAATTCTGGACACCTGCAAATTTGGGCAAGATCTAAATGTGCATTTACATTGTCTTTGCTCTTTTCTGGCGTATCCAAAACTGTATGAAACAAATTATCAAAACAGTTCTTCTCAATATGCATGACATCTAACATGTGTCGGACCAACAATTCAGACCAATATGGCAAATCCCAAAATATGCTACGTTTAATCCAATTGTGTTCTTTCCCAAAACCAGAAATTTTCTTTTGGTTTATTATGGGACAAAAAGTGATGGGAGGTAATGAAAATAAAACTGATTTAAACTCCGAACCTGATAGTATTTTTGGAGGTCCTTCCCTTTCAACTGTTCCTTTTCTCAAATGAGATTTGTTTCTGCGAAAAGGATGATCAGCTGGAAGAAACATGCGATGAAAGTCAAAATAACAAGGTTTCTTTCCATGAATGAGCATAAATGCTTTGTTCTCTCCCATACAGTAAGGACATGATTTCTGACCATGTGTACTCCAGCCAGATAACATCCCATAAGCCGGGCAGTCACTTATTGTCCACATCAATGCTTCTCTCAGTATGAAATTCTGTTTCGTTGCAACATCATATGTACTGACACCAGTACTCCACAATAAATTTAATTCATCAATCAATGGTTTCAAATAAACATCAATATTTTTCTTCGGATGTCCTGGAATTAGTAAAGTCAAAAAGATATATGGATCCTTCATCAACATCCATGGAGGTAAATTGTACGGAGTTAAAAAAATAGGCCAACATGAATATTGACTACCATAAGATCCAAACGGACAGAAACCCTCAGTGGAAAGGCCCAGTCGGACATTTCTAGCTTCTAAAGCAAAGGATGTATGCACTCTATCAAAATGCTTCCATGAATCACTATCGGCTGGATGATTCAAGATTTTATCGGTTAAAATATTCTCTTTATGCCATGACATCATTGTCGCTGTATTCTTAGACATGAATAAACACTAGAGTCTGGATGTAAGTGTAAAATATCTCAATTGTTTTACAGGAATCAAACCAGACTTCTCGTGTTGTGCTTCTTTATATCTCAGTTTCCCACATGTGGGACAACTATCCAATGACAAATTTTCCCCAGAATATAAAATGCAGTCATTTGAACATGCATGAATCTTCTGACAATTATGTCCCAAATTTCGAACCATCCTCTTACTCTCATAGTAATTTGCAGGTAAAACATTTCCTTCGGGTAACAGTGTTTTAAGCAAAGAAAATATCTGGCCAAAACAGGTGTTTGACATTCCGTTATCTGATTTGATAGCCATAAATTTTGCAAGTGCTTCTAATTTGATCATCTTGCAGCCAGGATATAATGCATCCTCAGCAGACTTCAACAACTCATAAAATTCAGACGGTGCCAACTCAGGATTTGAAGCTATATCAGCCGGATTTTCTGTATGTTGAACAGATGAACCTGCATCGTCATGTAATAAATCTTGAAACCGGGATGGATCCGGAATCAAGTTGGTATCACTTGCTCTGGAACTACGTTCACCGTGTTGATACCAAAAAACATAATCTGATTGAAAACCAAAACGGAAGAGATGTTCTCCCACTTTGTCAAACGTGTCAAACGTTCTCAATGCACATTTTCTGCAAGGGCATTTTATTTTTCCTTCTGAAACAAATTCTGCATTTGATGCCGCAAATGATAAAAAAGTCTCCACACCCTCTACATATACTGGATTTAAACCAGAACCATTTGGATTTCTACGTTGATTTATCCATATGCGATCACCTAATAATGATTGTTGACGACCTCGTTCTTCCATATTTCTCTATAAAATATAAAAGCATTAATGGTTTTGAATAATTTTTTAGAAAAAACACTCAAGCTAGGATAATTATAGAGTTTAAATCATACACGACTGATGCAAAATTTTTATTGAGATAGACCTAAAAATTTACCCTTTAAGAATTAAATATGTTGAGAATAAAGCAAAACATGTTACAAATATTGATAATTTTAATATTATATTATTTTTTTATTATTTTCATAGTACTAATATTATTGGTAATTATTACTAATTATTACTAATTATTACTAATTATTGATAATTATTACTAATTATTACCAATTATTGGTAATTATTACTAATTAATACTAATTATTGGTAATTATTACTAATTATTGGTAATTTTTAGTAATTATTGGTAATTATCGGTAATTATTGGTAATTATCGGTAATTATTACTAATTATTGGTAATTATTACTAATTATTGGTAATTATTACTAATTATTACTAATTATTTGTAATTATTGGTAATTATTACAAATTATTACTAATTAATACTAATTATTGGTAATTATTACTAATTATTTGTAATTATTATTAATTATTACTAATTATAACTAATTATTACTAATTATTACTAATTATTACTAATTATTACTAATTATTACTAATTATTACTAATTATCACTATTTACCAGTAATTATTCCTAATTATTGGTAAGTATTACTAATTATTGTTAAGTATTACTATTTATTTGTAATTATTACTAATTATTTGTAATTATTATTAATTATTACTAATTATTACTAATTATTACTAATTATTATTAATTATTACTAATTATTGGTAATTATTACTAATTATTGGTAATTATTACTAATTATTGGTCATTATTAATAATTATTACTAATTATCGGTAATTATTACTAATTATTACTAATTATTACTAATTATTGGTAATTATTACTAATTATTACTAATTATTGGTAATTATTGGTAATTATTACTAATTATTGGTAATTATTACTAATTATTGTTAATTATTACTAATTATTGGTAATTATTACGAATTATTACTAATTTTTACTAATTATTGGTAATTATTACTACTTATTACTAATTATTACTAATTATTACGAATTATTGGTAATTATTTGTAATTATTATTAATTATTACTAATTATTGTTAATTATAACTAATTATTGGTAATTAATACTAATTATTGGTAATTATTACTAATTATTGGTAATTATTACTAATTATTGGTAAGTATTACTAATTATTGTTATGTATTACTAATTATTGGTAGTTATAACTAATTATTGGTAATTATTTCTAATTATTACTAATTATTACTAATTATTGTTAATTATTACTAATTATTGGTAATTATTACTAATTATTGGCAATTATTACTAATTAGTACAAATTATTACTAATTATTATTAATTATTACTAATTATTGGTAATTATTACTAATTATTCGTAATTATTGGTAATTATTGGTAATTATTGGTAATTATTACTAATTATTGGTAATTATTACTAATTATTGTTAATTATTACTAATTATTGGTAATTATTACTAATTATTGGTAATTATTACTAATTATTACTAATTATTACTATTTACCGGTAATTATTACTATTTACTGGTAATTATTACTATTTACCGGTAATTATTACTAATTATTACTAATTATGGGTAATTATTACTAATTATTGGTAATTATTACTAATTAGTACTAATTAGTAATAATTAAAATTATTACTAATTATTGATATTTATTACTAATTATTGATAATTATTACTAATTATTACTAATTATTACTAATTATTACTAATTATTACTAATTAGTACTAATTATTGGTAATTATTGGTAATTATTGCTAATTATTTGTAATTATTACTAATTATTTGTAATTATTACTAATTATTTGTAATTATTACTAATTATTGGTAATTATTACTAATTATTGGTAATTATTACTAATTATTACTAATTATTACTATTTACCGGTAATTATTACTATTTACCGGTAATTATTACTATTTACCGGTAATTATTACTAATTATTACTAATTATTGGTAATTATTGGTAATTATTACTAATTATTGGTAATTAATACTAATTATTGGTAATTATTACTAATTATTGGTAATTATTACTAATAATTGGTAAGTGTTACTAATTATTGTTAATTATTAGTAATTATTGGTAATTATTTCTAATTATTGGTAATTATTACAAATTATTGTTAATTGTTACTAATTATTGGTAATTATTACTAATTATTGGTAATTATTACTAATTATTGGTAATTATTACTAATTATTGGTAATTATTACTAATTATTATTAATTATTACTAATTATTGGTAATTATTACTAATTATTGCTAATTATTCGTAATTATTGGTAATTATTGGTAATTATTACTAATTATTGGTAATTATTACTAATTATTGGTAATTATTACTAATTATTGGTAATTATTACTAATTATTGGTAATTATTACTAATTATTACGAATTATTACTATTTACCGGTAATTATTACTATTTACCGGTAATTATTACTAATTATTACTAATTATGGGTAATTATTACTAATTATGGGTAATTATTACTAATTATGGGTAATTATTACTAATTATTGGTAACTATTACTAATTAGTACTAATTAGTAATAATTAGAATTATTACTAATTATTGATAATTATTACTATTTATTGGTAATTATTACTAATTATTACTAATTATTACTAATTATTAATAATTATTACTAATTATTACTAATTATTGGTAATTATTGGTAAGTATTACTAATTATTGGTAATTATTACTAATTATTGGTAATTATTACTAATTATTGGTAATTATTACTATTTATTGGTAATTATTACTAATTATTACTAATTATAACCATTTACAGGTAATTATTACTATTTACCGGTAATTATTACTATTTACCGGTAATTATTACTAATTATTACTAATTATGTGTAATTATTACTAATTGTTGGTAATTATTATTAATTATTACTAATTATTACTAATTATTGATAATTATTACTAATTATTACTAATTATTACTTATTATTACTAATTATTACTAATTATTACTAATTATTACTAATTATTACTAATTATTACTAATTATTGGTAATTATTGGTAATTATTACTAATTATTGGTAATTATTACTAATTATTGGTGATTATTACTAATTATTGGTAATTAGTACTAATTATTACTAATTATTACTAGTTATTACTATTTACCGGTAATTATTACTATTTACCGGTAATTATTACTCATTATTACTAATTATTGGTAATTATTACTAATTATTACTAATTATTGGTAATTATTACTAATTATTACTAATTATTACTAATTATTACTAATTATTACCAATTATTACTAATTATTACCAATTATTACTAATTATTACTAATTATTACTAATTATTAATAATTATTACTAATTATTACTAATTATTACTAATTATTACTAATTATTCCTAATTATTGGTGATTATTGGTAATTATTGGTAATTATTGGTAATTATTGGTAATTATTGGTAATTATTCCTAATTATTACTAATTAGTGGTAATTATTAGTAATTATTAGTAATTATTACTAATTATTGATAATTATTAATAATTATTACTAATTATTGGTAATTATTACTAATTATTGGTAAGTATTACTAATTATTGGTAAGTATTACTAATTATAGGTAATTATTACTAATTATTGGTAATTATTACAAATTATTGGTAATTATTACTAATTATTAATAATTATTCCTAATTATTGATAATTATTGGTAATTGTTCCTAATTGTGAGTAATTAAATTAATAATTACCAATAATTAGGAATAATTACCAATAATTACGAATAATAACATTATTAGTATATTTTATTATTAATATTAAAATAATATAATTTTTTAATTTATATACAATTCTCCTTTCATCTGTGTGTTTTCTATCTCCATATACAAATAATACATGTGAAGACAGCAAATACACAGATGAAAAGAGAATTGCATATATATAAAAAATTATATTATTTTAATATTAATAATAAAATATACTAATAATTAAATAATGTTATTATTTCTAATTATTGGAATTTATTACTAATTATTAAGTAATAAAACAATGTAAACATAATTAAATTACAACAAATTAAGAATAATTGAAACTAAAAAAACATTAAAAATAAATATTAAATTAAAATAAATATAAATACCTTGAAAATTGATCTGAGGTTGATCTCTGATCGTTTTTCAAAACATCAATATCAACTCCGGAGGAAAAAAATAAACTTCAGAAAAACTGAACTTTAGAAATAAAATTTTGAGAGAAGAAGACGATGGAATTTGAGAATGATTTGAAAAAAAATGGATGGGGGTATTTATAGGTTAGATTATTTGCGACGGGTCCATTTACGACGGGTACCGTCGCAAATTCCTTAGCCATCATTTATTACGGTCAACGGTTAAATAGTTATTTGCGACGGGACCCGTCGCAAATAACCGCCTGCCGACATACTATTTGCGACGGGGGAATAATCCCGTCGCAAATACCTTTTACCGCCACCGGTTATTTGCGACGGGAATATTCCCCCGTCGCAAATACCTTTCCCGCGATTTGGCGCGCAAAGCGCGCCAGTCCTTTTGCGATGGGGAAAGCTATCCCGTCGCAAAAGGCTAATTATTTGCGAAGGGCAAATACCCCCGTCGCAAATAAGTTTTTAAAAGGGCTATTTGCGACGGGAATAAATCCCGTCGCAAATACCCATTTTTCCCGTACTGGAAATTTCTTTATAATCAATATTGATTAAAAGATATATTATATAATAAAAGCTTTACTTGTTTGGAAATATTTGGATAACAACCCTTTTGATGAATGAATATCAAATGTTAAATTAAATAAATTAAATATTCAGTATTCACAGTATACAAATTCAAAGTATAATTATATGAACCTCATAAGCATAAAAAGATTATTATCATCAAATATGTCTCAACCAATAAATATAGGGATCAAGGACCACTCCCTTTTTTGGATGTTTTTCAAAATTGTTGTAAACTCATGAATTATAAATTTTTTTATTATTATCATAAAATAAAACCATTTAAATACATATTATATCCTATATGATCCACTTATATCATTTCAAAAACCATTTTGTAAGGATTCAAAAACAAAATACTCATTCATAAAAGATAACCATTTTGTTTTCCATGTATGTTTTAAATTGGTAGTACTGGCCCATGATCATTAGTCCAGGTTTAACAATATACAAAACCATAATGATTTATTTTTTTTTATTTTTGACAAATGTATAAATTTTTTATCAACTCATATAAATGAAAGATGAAAAATTAATTTTAAGAATTTGTTTAGAATCTTGTCTATATGCACCCATGAGCATCATTTTCAGTAATTGGTGGAAGAATATTAAAATGGTTAATTTTAATTCACTATTAATAAATAATTATTAAATTATAAATATCATATTAATAATTTCAATCGATCAATACTACCCTACATATAACTCATAAATGTGAATGGAATCATATCACTTTGTGATCGTGGGGGTATATAGGTAAGAACAAGTGATGTTATTTTTCTGAAATGATTGGGATGGTAAGAAGGTTGAAAATGTTATATAATCCCAAAATAATAAATGTTTCTTAAAAATCATATATCATTGTTATATAAATCAAAATAACCATTAAGTAACTGTGCAGATAAAAAATGAATCATAACACCACGTAGAGGCTCTAGTGAACACAAACTCACGAGAGATAAATCAATTTCCAATTTAACGCAAAAATGTGTTATAAGGTTTTACCATATTTATAACTACAAAAAATTATTTTTATGATACAGTAGATATAATTATGAGTTGGAACAGAATAATTATATAATAATACTAAATAATTTTCTTTTTAATTTATACTCCCCCATTAAGATACATTTTTATGATAACCGCAAACATCAGAAAATATTTGTGATATGTTAATTACATGATCTATAAGAAGAAATAAGTAAATCTAGGAGGGTACTGAGGTAGGTAGTTTATGTTGAGGAAGGAAAAAATGTGAAATGGAGGAGAAGTTATTCACATCTATAATCGATGTAGATTACACACATAGAATGAAATAAGATATTTAAATATTACTAATATTATTCTTGAGTATAGGGGTAATCGAAGGGAAGGGGAATTTTTCAAGATATAATAGTTTCTAAATATATTAAATAATAATAATTTGACATTTTATTTGTCAAGAACATTCTTATCTCTTAATTTATAGCATGTTAACTATGTTTTAACCTTAATCATATCGACACATGCTTACAATTTGCATTATTCACTATATTAAAAATTGAAAATATCATGACTAAATTTTTAATTTTTATTACCTTAAATATAGATAATACATTATCCAAAAAAACCATTTTGTCGTATAAATTAATTAAAAATGACAAAACTAATCTAATCCCATTTTTGGAAAATTATTTTTAAGTTCAAAACTGAATTTTCAATCCTTCCATACCTTTTAAAAATAAAAAGAATTAAAATAGATGATTTATTAAATATATATTTGATAAATTTATTTAATATATATAATAAATAGATATTTTATTAATATTCTAATCAAAAACACATTGTACAAATAAATAATTTTTCATAAGATTATGTTTTTAATACCACAGATGAACATAAACCAAATGAAAGTTAAACATATATTATAATGTTATTAATTAATATAATAAAAAATTAAATTTATCATTTTTATATTATTCTAATTTAAAAGAAAATAATGGAACATTTAAATTATGTTTTTATTTAAATACTCTAACATTTTAACTTAAAATGATATTTTGATCTATACATTGAAAATTAAATCCTTTTTAAAAAATTTAAAAAATAAAATTAATATTATATTGAAATTAATAAATAAAATTATAATCATTTCAACAAATAATATTTTAAAATTGTTATAAATTAATTATAATTATTGCAATGAAATTTAATAAAATGTGTTTTTTGTGAAAACTAATTTTTTACACATATAATATCCTCACTGGAAATTGAAAAAATTATTATAATTCATCAATAAATATATTTAAAGCCTTTATTTTTATTCCAACTATTTTTAATAATGTGGTTATTAGTATTCATACCTTCCAATTTATTTAATTCTTTATAATGGTCAAAAGAAAATAATATTACTTTTATAGTGACTCAGAGTTCTCTTAATGAATACTCTTACATTTTCTGAAAGATATAATGAGTATTATTATTTTGAAATGTATTATTAGGGTGATACATTATATCCTATTAATTAAAAATAATTTTTGAAATATTTATCACGTAAAAATTGGTTATGTTTAAACTCTGGTTTAGTGTTTATGAAAACTATTATTATTCAATTGAACTACCATAATGTTTTGGTTTGTTTTTTATTGTATTGGGAAAATGTTTGAATGTTTTGATGTTATTTATAGAGGTTAAAACATTATGAGGACTTAGTTGAAAACATGAACCACCTCCAAGAATCCATGGAATATGTTTTGATATTAACTCTAATTGTAAAAGGTTGGAGCATGGTTTCTCTAAAAATTGTGAGGGCCGAAGGGATTACATACAACATTAAATAGATGGAAAAGATCATATGGTTATCTATTTTTTTAATATGAAATTCAACCCTTCATGGTGTCACCAAGAGAGAGTGGAACCCCAATTTTGACATAGGTCATTCCAAATTGGTTGGCCTAACCATGCATCATGTAGTTGGAACTCTCAAAATTCTAGATCTAATTAATATTAATTCACATATGCCTCCTTAATCAAATATTATATTGAGATCACTAATTTTATTTCCTCTAAATTTTACATAGTCTTTTTCATTAGATCAATTTGAGATTACTTGGAAAATCATATCATGTGTGACATCCAGATTCATCAGTATGGCATCTTTCATCATTGTTTATCATAGATCATTTCTTATCCTCTTTCATAAGAATAAAGGATCTATTCTTATATGGATACACATATAAGCATTGATGGTAATAGCGACATGTAATGATTGGATATATTTAATGGAAAATATCCAAGTCATGATCTAGAGTTTTTTTGTGATATTCTCTATTTTCCTAAGATGTTGAGAGGTGGGTGGATTCCCTATCATCTCCTCCTAAAATTGAACAAGAAATATTAGTTTTTTGTAAATAATATTCCTGTTTTTTTTTGGAATTCCGGTTCGATTATTGTTTGAAACCAATTTCAGGTTATAAATTAATTTTTTTAAATTTAATATTTTCATAAATAATTCTTATTACAAATAATTTTAAATTTATGGTTTAAAAATTATGGTTTTTATTATTAACATTTAAAAATAATTTATATATGATATAAATAATAATTTACAAGGATTAGATAATCATGGAATATATAATTTTAGGATGATGTGAGAGTCTTCAGGGATGTCACCATATTGAAGATGAGTATTCCATTGGGGTGCCTGGCATTGGAAAAAATGGGACATATTAGTAGACTAATGAGAGTCCTCTCTTGAGTGTGGAACAATAAACTAGTAATTCATATATGGGTTTGCAAACAGAGTTAAGGGTATTCCAAAAAATATGGAATAATTTAGAGAAATTTCATGAAAATCCCATGGAACATGGATATGATTTTTATGTTAACAATTTTATAAAAATTTAAAAACCACTTATTTAAAATTTGATAAATGGTCCATTTTATGTTTGTGCTATTTCAGAATAACATCGGGGAATAATACAATAACTTGACTCATAACATGCTAGGGAAATTTAGTGTATATAGAGATATCATCTATATAGACACATGAAGTGGAATGATATCTCAGTTCATTAGATGTGATTCAATATATCAATGTATTGAAATGTATATATGTATCTTGGAATTGGTTTTTTGTTTCTTATTTTGATTCCCCATAGGTTATTTTTGTTATTTTTTGGCATTTTTCTTTTCATCAAATATTTATTTTTTTCCCTTCTAGACAATTATTATTTAATGTTCTCGTTATGTCTTCAGTTTTATTATGCACTCAAGTATAAAATATTAAAATGTAATATTAGTTTTTATGTAGTCTTCATATTTCATCATTTAAAATAAATATTCATCCCCCAAATTCTCATAAGTACCATGGAATTTATTTCAAACAATTATATTCTTTTGGAAGATTTATAAGGAAATGTTTCACCTCTTTCATATTGTCTTGGTAGTGAGGAGTTGTGGGATGTAAAAAAGACAATATCATTGTTTGATCCTTAAGTTGTAAATGGTTTTTATTTTATTCATTCCATGAGTTTGAAATTTTATCTGTCTTTGTTAGTTAGTCTATCTCATGTTATGGTACCCAGGAGAGAGGGATTAAGGAGCATGAAATGTATATCATAAAATAATATTATAACCATCATTATAACAAAAATAAATTTAAAAAGAAATCAAGTGGGAAAATTGTTTCAATACAGTTCAAGGTTCATTTTCATCACAATTTTTTTGGATTTTCCAATTACTGATTCATTTAAATCAATTATATTAAGACATACCATTATGGTTGTATTGATCATATATGGATTTATATTTATTGAAAATAGATTTTAAATTGTTACAAAAATTTTATTTTAAAAGGAATGCATATGGTTGATATTGATCAGGAAAATTTGAATTTTTATACCTTTAGATTATTGAATGTCATGACTAAATGTCATTTTATTCTTGTAATTCCAATAGGTAATGAGTAGTAATCATAGGAATAAATAATAATATATATCACAAAATGATGTTTAACCTAATCCATAGGTGAGAAAATAGGTATTCTAAATTTTCATTATGTATTTTCATTCCATGGATACGGGTAATAAGAATGATGATCCTCAATAATAGTACTATTCAATTCAGGTCCAAAGGTTTAATATGACAACATTTTAGGGTTATTCTTAGCAGGAGATGGAAGAACCATGGTTTAATATGATGATTTTTTTATTATTATAACACTTGAAATGTGTATTGTTACGTAAAATATGTATATCATGGAGGATCTATCTAGAAAATGGAATGGATTATCTTTTTGGGATAAATATGAAAAATGAATCATTGGGGAATATTTTAAATAATTTTTTATCCAAAACATTCTATCCTCAAGCATTCAAAATTTATACAATGAAAATTTTAATTATCATAATTTCAATGAACCTATAATTGATTGAATATTAAGCTAATGTTATGATTTTATAACTCATTAACATTGAATAAGCATCATGTGCATCCATGAGGGCTCACATTTTTTATTCTATGTTGTGAGGAAATATTATAGATGACATGGAAATGGTAAATAGTGTGATGGTGTTAGAAATAAATTTTTTCAGAAATATAGATTATATATATGATTATTCATAAATGAATTGATAGTAAATATAAATCTTGGAGAGGAAAATATATATATGGAAACATACTTATGGAGTTATTTGACAACACAAAATCAGAGATTGGGATTAATAATAATTCAACATTAACTAAAAATTATGTCAATATGTTTTCAATTTGTTTTATTGGATAATTTAAAGTGATATTGAGATGAAAAGATACAAATCATTCATATGTTGTGGAAAAAAAATTTATATTCTTACCTAATTCACCACAGAGGGTGATTTGGGTCGTCACATATGAGCATCATCATAGTCGGTTCAACCAATAATTTATTATTCCACTAATATAATACTTTTTTATATTATTTATGAATATATTTATTTCTACAATTAAATTAATTTCACGCTGATTTAAAAACTAAATGAAGATGCATAAAGAAGATAGATTGGGATGAATGTTCTTAGTATCAGATTTTACAATGTATGGTTATTCATTATTTATTTTTTCATTATATTAAAATTGATAATTCAATAGATGAAACCATATTAATTAATTAATATCATTTGGTATATTAAATGTGTGATTTTACTATTTCATTGGCACACAAATCAACATCTCCTACAATTTTTTAATACGATAACACTTCAACTGAAAATTAAATTCCTAAAAGACCTAACAACATCGTATGACATTTGGTCCCATCAGGAAACACCAACAGAAATATATTACATTTTCTCATGTGACCAGGGAAGGATAAATAAATAAATATTGAAAATGAATGAAATTGGATATAATATTATGGTGTATGACCACTAAATCCATTAAATACTCTCACATCTAACACAAATATATTGAAAACATTTTGAGTTGATGAAAAATAATAAATTACTCTCTAAATCCGCAATAGAGAAAACCTATAATCTTTTTCTCATGACATTTTAATACTATAATATATCATGATATAAATATAAAATATATAAATAATCATATTATGATAGAAAAATAACGTAGGATGGAATAATAAAAGGGAAACAAGTTAATAAAATGAATCATGAGATACATGGGAAAAGAAAACTAAAATATAAAATAAAAGGATACAGAAATCCTAAAGAAGTGGCCATAATCCAATTAATCACCCACCAATATATTTTCTATTAAATCTCCTAACAACCACTTATTTATAATAATGTAATAGGATTCATAGTGTAAATTACCATTAATGTGTTTAGGGACACAATGGTTCTCTATGTATTTGAATTTTAGTTCTACAATAACTCTTTAAAATGATTGCAAGTGTTCCCCATTGTTTATACACAATCAATGAAGATAGTATTCAAGAACATTTATCCAAAATTATTACTCAAACAATATCAAAAAACAGTTCCATTTTTCATGTGTAAAATAATTTATTGTAAAACATTTATGAGATTATATTCTGGATGAATTTTCCCTAAATAATCATTCAATGTGGACCACCCAATGTCTTCCTTAATTTGTAAATAACAACTTATAATATATTATTTAGACACTCCTATAAGTCCTCAAAATAAAACAATAATGAACTTTATAGAAGGTATCTTACCTATTTTATTCCTCATTTATGGAAGATTGGTCCACTCTTTCTACAAGAAATGATTTTACATTGAATGATTTTTTATATCTTTACTTGTTCGATATTTCTCTAGGTGCAGAAGATAAAGTTAGATCACACAAGATAGTTATTAGTGACAAAATTGTCACATATATTTTTTCAGCATTTAAAATGATAAGTAAAAAAACAAAAGTGGACAAATCCTATTAAATTTACATATTTTCTAATATTAAAATTTTATAATAAAACACAACATAAATATAAAACTGATGCAAATAACTAATATTTGTAAAATGGGAGTTTTTAAAGAATGTAAATATATATAAAATTTGATGAAAATATTAGCTCTATCAATTCCAAAACAAATTAAAAATTATTTTCCTTAAGGATAATGTAGCAACCTCGCCCGAGAAGGCATAGTGCCATTGTCTGATACTATTACATTAGAATAATTACAAGGAATAAAGACCTAATGGACTGAATAGTTTTGTATTTTTGGTAAACTAGATATATACATGGTTCTTTTATTACAAGTTCATGTTATAATTAATACATAAATGTTTCATTATATTGACATAAATAAATGTAATTGAGGATAACCCTAATCATTATATAAAGTCTATGCCTATATTTCATGGTATTATTAATATAATCCTAGGTAATGTAACCAAATAATGGTGAGATCAAATTCTCAATAAGGGAAAAATATAGCTTCATCAGCAAAGAAATAATTAAGAGATTCAAAATAGAAAGGAAAATAATAGAATGAACATTCTATGTAATACTTAAAATGAATTAATGTGTGTAAACAATATGGAAAGGGAATAAAAAAATTATTCCATTAATATAACTATATAATGAAAAGTCAATATGAAAATGTAAGAATCTAAAATCCATTCCATTTAATCAACGAACAAAAAATTATATGTAACCATAAATATATCAATGTAAAATATAATGGATTTATAATTACTAAAACTAAACGGGTTAGGTGATTTATTATTATAAATCATGTTTTCAATGTACATGTAACATATACTATCAAGGCATTTGACAATATGGTTTACATATTGGATAAACCCCCACCTAAAGTATATTTCTAACAAACTCATCCCATTAGACTACTGATTTTTCGAGTTGATTTCTATAACGGGGTCCCATTAATGTCATAATTTTACAAATAATTACATACATATTGAATATTAAATTTAACAATGTGTCCTACCAAATATTTGAATGAAATAGAATATATATATTTATTAATATTTCATCATTTAATGTAATATCTTTCTATGAAAACATCTTATAAAAAATTTTATATAGTTCAGATAATAATAAAATATATAAATTTATAATATAGATATTTTTGGGAATTTCCAATGAAAATTATTACAATAGTTTTATTAATCCATGATAATGGTATTAATTAGAAATAGAAGTGGGATTTCTAAGATAATCATTATGAATATTTTTGAGAATAATAAACATTAAAAATTGCAAAGTGTCCCATTTCACTTTGAAACAATAAAATAACAATACCTATGAAGAAATAACATTAAATTAAGATTATGGAATTATAGTTGAAAAGTTATTCAGGATATTACATTTCAAGACAATAATATACTACATATAAAACAGTACTAGGTGCATAAGTCTCAGTGGAATGTAAATTTAGACTAAACCCCTTACCATTAGTTTCCTTTATGGTGAACATCATTTAAATTAACGAATAATATTGTTACATTAATTTTATACATTATTTATCACCATGATAATGTTTACAATTACTGTAATTTCACTTTTTACTATGTTTTATAAAACTACTTAATCAATTATGTCCATATTGAGTGTTTCGACCAAATTGAGTTTCTACGTCAAAACTGACATTGGTTGGTAAAATATGGTCAACTGGGTAATTATATAATTTCTATAAAATAATAATAATTCTATAATTATCAAAATTATATATCACATTTACGTTTAAAATAAATCATTAAATATGGTTATGAAAACAGAATCAACATTACTATCATAGAGACCGTTGGATGTAGTTATACATGAGTAAAATTATCAATTTTAAATTATTATTATGGAACTAAGGTATGTAATAGAATATATTTCGATAAAGATCCATATATTTTAAATAACATTTAATTTAATTGTATATTAGTATATATATAATTCTTTTGACATAAAAGTATTCCCATCCTGTCGAGGAGGCGGTATTACACACATCCACAAATGATGTTATCACTATTTTAAAGTTCGTTAAATAGTAATAAAGAAAAGTAGAGATATATATATAAAGATAATTATGTCAAGAATTACATATATATGTTTTTATTGTATTATTTTTTAATTCTTTTTGTTTTTTATGCATTCCATGTATTGTGTAAATGAATCACATCAATTTGAGGGGGCTTTTGTCCACACTTTTTCAAAAAAAATTATATTATTAAAATAAAATGGACAACATTAAATGTGGTCATTATAAAATGATTTAATTAGTATAAATAATTAATAAATATCATATATATCATTTATTAACAATGTTTCTATCATAATGTCCCCTATGAGATATTGTAAAAGAAAAATGAACAATCATCGTTTCGTGAGGCAGTGGTCTCTCGTACATAGAAATAGTATATTGGTTACACATTATATAGAAGAATGCAAAATATTAGGTCGAATAATTAATACAACATAATCATATTATATTTTTTATACTTTTTTTATTACATAAAAATGTAAAAATTATATTTTAAGGGGGTGGAAATGAAACTACAGAGCCGGAGATAAGATGATACTTGTTAATCAGGAAACATTTTTTTCATTGTACCAAATGGATTACATTGAAAAATTTAATGGAAATAGAAAGATTAAAAGTATCCAGGAGGAAATTTGGGATGCTCTATCAGAATATAGTGTCCAAACTAGAGTGTTTTTTAGTATTAAAGAATTAGTAGAGGACGAGTTCTTTATAGGGATGGAAAATGACTCACTATGAATGTTTAAAAAACATTAGGTGTACACATTTTATTACCTAAATAATTCATAAAACTAAACAAATACTGCATAATTGATGTTTAATATCATAATGTTGGACATCCAATGAATGTTGGACAAGAGTTTAGGTTATTTGGGCCCTTCTGTTTAAGGTTTTGTCCTTTATTATGTTTTATATAACCTTAATCATTGTAATTAATTTTAATTACATTCATTAATATTTTGGGTAAAAAAGGTATATTTTAATATAAATTATAAATTATTCTTACTATAATTATGGAATTTATTTTTCAAAAGTAAAATCATTGATATGGCATAACTAAATATAAAATTCTTCCCGTAGGTAGGACGACAATGCTAATTTTGAACGTTAAAACTTCAGTAATATTTCTATGTCATTATAATTAATTTCAACGTGATAATTATTAAAATTAAATAAATTTTATTAATTAAAAAAATATTATATAATTAATCATTAAAAAAATAAAAATTATATTTTAACTTCAAAATTAAATGATATTAAAAATAAGGATTCAACAAAAATTAATTATATTAATCTATTCCTTTACAAATGAAATACTACATAAAAATATATGAAATTCAACCTAACATAATTATTAAATTTCTCTTTCAAAAATGAATTATATTTCTACATATTTAATCAATAAATCTGTCTAAATTTAGATTTAAAATGATTTCACCAATAAGATGTAGTAAAATTGTATTTAAAAAAATATATGTTTTTATGTGTGAAATACTGTTTTTTATTGTATTATGCAAATAATAAATAATGAATAAATATAAAAAATATTTGATGGAATATGAAATATAAATATTTCAATAAAATAATAATCCAATAATAATTAACTACGTTTATTAAGACAAAACTCATTTGGAATGATATAAATAATAATATTTCTTTTTATATGCAATTGGTTCTTGTTATTTTTTCTCATTAGTCGTTAACAAATGAAAACATTTAATGATTATCTTGAACATAATTTATCATAACTTATTAAATTAAATTTATAGCCATAAACATAATGGCTACGTTTTATCATATTGTATAAAATAATAATAAATTAAAAATACATTTTTATTTGCTGAAACCCAGCCTTTTCTACAATGCAATCTATCAAGGAAGGTATCTCTTGTATGTAATGCACGATAACTCGGCATGGAGTTCATTACAAGCTATATCATGTATTGAATATATTAAAAATAGTAAATATATAGCAGTGCCTTAAAATTTTACATTTTCTTATTCACTCAATGATTCATGTCACAAACACTATTGAATACAAAGTAGTACATTATAATTTCATTACGTTACATTATCTACATCATAATTAATTTGTTTCCTCACAATATAAACTGGATATTGTGATAATTTTTTTTGATATTTCCAATTTTTAAATCCTACATCATGTGATGGTTTTGTGAAACATCCCCTATGAAGAGGTGAATGTGAATTACAATGGTCACATGGATTAACATGTAACAAGGTCTATAAGTAGGATAATATTATTGAAATGTAGATATATGTACTTGGAGGAAAGTGTAAATATTTATAGGGAGTGAATGACTTCATCAATAAAAAGTAATTTAATGATCAAAAAATTCTGAGGAACAGAAATACATTATTTTATAATCATTTATTATACCTTTAGTTCAATAAAAATAATGGTATTCGAACTTTATTTTATTTACATGCCAATTTCCTAATGTGGGACTATTATTATACTGGATAAGAGTATAATAAAATATTCTTACATGATATGGTTAAATTTCATGTTAAATATTTCACATTTTTGTTCTCCATAAATCAAATTCAAATTTAACCATTTACTCCTAGAAATTAATTATCCATAGTGTATTTTTAATGCCTCATCCACTAAAAGAAAGTTTTGATGCATCGAATGACCTATAATTGAGGGAAAAGTATAACTATTTTGCATTGAATATCTTACAATGGAAATATTATAAATATATTAATATTTAATACTGTAAATTGATACTATATGTTCATCATTAAAATTTATTCTTCAATTTGATTAACAAAAAAAATGAAAAATTAATCAGGACATTGCATAGGTAAGTGGTTTGTGTGAAACCCTTATTAAATATTGGCCATGGGATCATGACCTGAAGCCTTACTGAAATTGATTGTTTTCCCCCAATATTATAGATTTTTTTAAATGATATTAATATAATTTGAAAATAATATTAGGAAAATAAATGAAATAAGGTTAATCACTAAATATATTTTTAACTAAATATTTCAATACAACCTTAAAATATAAATATATCACCCATTTATTACCAAATAAGTCCTTCTTTGGTTTAGTGTTTATCTATTTTATCATTTATTGGATTTATAAATCATGAAACCTTTTATTCAATCTAATATAATTTAGGTTAATCTGAGGTTACTTATTATGTATCCAAACACATCATAATTTTTTCTAATGAAAATATGAATTATCTCATGAATATCCACTAGGAGTGTCAAACCAGGTGCACAATAATAACTGTTGTGGTGTACCAAGTTACCCTAACTCATGCTCAAAACACCTTGTATTAATTTTTACTTCTAGGTAAATATGTTTCAGAACCATATACAGTTGTAGTATCTAGACATGGATGTATTTTTTGGAAGTCTATATAAATATCTACCTTACCCAAATTCATGTATTTTATTCTATACATTTCCATAAATTATACCTTTCGGTTATGTTCAATAACCAATTCTATCATAAATACAATTCCCCATGTTTTTACTATACTTCTTATAATAACATAAAATGTGACCCTACCCTAGAAGGCCTAGAGTTGGTGTCTGATACTATTATATTTTTATTATTATGAGGAATCAATCCCCAAAGGACCGAGGAGTTTAGTACTGTTGGTATTCTAGATAAATAAATGGGCATTGTATTACAAATAAATGCAATATTTTTTTTTTCTTATTTCTAAATAAATAAATCACATCAAAGATAACACTAATCTATATAAGAAATCCATTCTTATCTTTCAAGGTATGATTATTGGATTTTTAAGGAGTGAAACATAATAATGGTGATCTCAAATTATCAATAATTGAGATATATAACGAATGAAATAGATAATCATTGATAATTGTCACTATGGCATGGAAAATTACTATAAACACACATGTCGTGTAATAAACAAACTGAATTGATGTGCATAAAAAATATAGGATGGTAATAATTGAATACACATTCCATTGAAATGACTATATAATTAAAAATTATTGTGTCAAGGTAAGAAATTAAAAGAAATTCCATTAAACTAATTAATTAAAAATAAAATGTATCCACAAATATGATAATAAAACATATATTGGATGATTAATAAATGAAAATAAATTAGAGAACAAATTAAATATTATATAATATGTTTATGAGGAATCTAGAACCAATACCATCAACATATTCACAAGATGATTTAACTATCATGTAAAACCCCCCTAGATGGCTACCCAACTAAATTGTTCTGTGAGAATATCGATGCATTTGGGGGCTATATATAACCACGACCCACCAATGCATTACCTACCAATAAAACTCATCATCAATCTAATAATAAATTTAACAATGTTTTATTTAAATATATATTTGAAATATAACATATAGATTTACCAATATTTCCCTAAATAATTGAATAAAATTCAATGGAATCACTTTATGAATATTTGTATATATTTTAGGAAATATTAATAACAATATTATGAAAATATCAATATTCAATGAAATTTCTATTGAAAAATGATTAAAATAATGTTATTATCTAAATATAATGATAATAATATCAAAAAAGTGATATTGAGAAGATAATCCTTAAGAACATTCTATAGGAGAGCAATAAATAAACATATTCAAGTGTCCTATACCACATTGATACAATTAAAACACAATCCCCATAAAAAATAACATTAAAATAATATTATAATTTAATTATAATGATGATATTCATGTATAAAATCTCAATTTTAGTATATACACCATATAAATGATTCTTGGTGCGTAAGTATTAATGGAATGTAAATTGAGATAAAATGCCTCACCCTACATTTCCTTTCTGGTGAACGTCCATTAATTTCCTATATAATAAATTAATGTTAATTTTCTGTATTCTTGATAACAATTTCCATGTTTATGATTACATTTATATCACATTTTACTAATTTTTATTGAACTACGTAAATAATTATATTTACATCATATGTGTTGATCAAATTTGTTTTATGTGTAAACACCGACTTTCGTAGGTCAATATAGTAAATGTGGAATTTATATAACATTTCAAGAATAATAAACATGAAATAGTTATCATATTTATACATAAATTATTATTTTACAATTTATAATTAAATATGGGTTGGAAAAATAAATCAATGTTATTATCATGTAGAAGGTAGGTCGTACTTATACATTACTAACATTCTCTTTTTTCTATGATTGTTATGGAATGAATGTATGTAAAACTCTAAATTTACAGAATCAAAATTATATCCTAAATAACATTTATAATCATATATATATTTTACATATTATTTTATTGATTTTATTTGAATCACATCGTGTCGATGAGGCAGTAGTCCAGACAACCACAAATGACATTATCACTTTGTTTAAATTGTGTGAAATGGAAATAAAGAAAATTATATATGTATATATATATATATCAAGAAATTTAGTTATGTAATTAATACCATAAAGATATTTTATACGTGTCATATGTTTAATTATAATAATCTTTTATATATCACATGATTTTTATGAATGAATCATATCAATTTGAGGCGGTGGTAGTATAAACCACATCAAAAAATGTTATAATATTAATGTACAATTGTAATTATTAAAGATAAGTATAATAAAATTATTTATTAAGTATAAATAAGTTATTAATATCATATATATAATATATAAAAATATATTCCATCACCAAAATTACCATTATAAGTGGTAATAGAGAAATGTATAACCATTGTTTCGTGAGGTTTTGGTTTTTCATACACAAAAAACAATATTTTTCTGTACCCTATGATGGATGTGTCATTTAGTCTATGTAGTACCATTAAAAAAGATAATTTTATATAAAGGAACGTTTTTATATGTAATAATTTATTATAGAGATTTTAGGGGGTGACTAATGGAAATAAAACTAGAGAGCTTTAGAGAAGAGATAACCTCTTTATCAGGTAACTTTTTTTTATTTGTACCAAAATAATACAAATAAAGAATTTATGAAAAAATTAATCTTTCAAGGTTGCGATGATAAAATTTGAGTAGCTATATGGTTTGATATTGTCTCAACCTATTTTGTTAAAGAGGATTTATTAATACGGAGAGGTGATGTCCATTTATAGTGAAGGAAAATGACTCACATGGTATTTTTGGAAACAAGTTTTGATTACACATGTTTTTACATAAAAACAAGGTCATAAAGAAATAGTAAATATCAATACATTAAGGACCATATAAGTAATATAGACAAACAATTGTTTTCTATAAGAGGATAAGTCATTTGGGCCTCCAGGTTAACAATTTATTCCTTTATTAACCTTAACTTGACTTTTATCATTGTAATTTATTTAAATTAATTTTATTAATATTAAAAAAACAATTTTGTTCTTATTATTAATTATAAATTATTCTTATTAAAAATATGGAATCCACTATTCCATATGCCAGTAATATAATTTTATGAAAATAATTTAAAATTCATCGCACAAACGAGACGACAATGAGGATTTTTAATATAAAATTTCCAAATGATAGGTATGTTTTCAAATAATATTCAAAGTGAAAATTATTACAATGAAATAAATTGTATTAATTTAAAAAATATTTATATAAAAAACATTAAAAAATTATTATTCTAATTAATCCTTATAAATAATTTATAAGAATAATCATTTTATGACAACAAATTCAGTATTTTTAACTATTCATTAAATGATAAAATGTCTCAAAAAATAAAAACAATTCATAGAAATAAAATTTTAATTTTACTATTATGAATAAGTTTTTTATAAATATTAAATAAATTCATATTTAAAAATTCATATTTAAATATTTTTGGAAATAAAAAGACGGTCAAATTACCTTTATAAAAAGAACTGTTTATATGTGTAAAATGGGGTTTGTTCATTTCACATTAATATATAACATAATTGATGAATATTAAAAATATTCAATTGAATATATAACATATATATTTCATTAAAATCATTCACAAATTTCGATTTACTATGTTTATTAAGAATGAATTCATTTGGAAGAATATTAATATTAATATTTATTTTTATCTCCAATTGGTTCTTATTTTCAATTTATATTACATAGAAACCAATTAATTAAGTTTATTATTTATATTAACCATAAATTTTGTATGTTTGTCAATAATATTCAATAAATCTTACTTAATGGATAGGTTATATGATATTATTTGAATTAATAATATTTTAATAATACATATTTATTTGGTGTAACTTGGACATGCGTGTAACACAAGATATCGAGGAAGGTCTCTCTAGTATTTGACATAGTTTTACTTAGAGTTTCATTAATAATTGAAATTTAATTTATTTAATATATATAAAATAGTAAATATATAATAATGTCTAAGAATTTTATATTCTCTTATGTGTTCGGTGATGCATGTCATAAACTATAAGGCCACGGCCTTAAACCTTACTAAATATTGAATTAATTGAATAATTCACATTGAGGATCTTTTCAGGTTTAGAGTTTTAGAGAATTAGAACATAACTATTACATCTCAAAAGATTTACAAAGTATACACTTCTACCAAGTTTCCATAGAATAAAAAAAACTCTTAAAAAGAAACATGTCTAGTTCCATGTTTTATATAGCATGACTTTCCCATGATCCCATCCTTGACCCTATTCCACATTAAGTCTTGTGAAAATAATTTCAAAAAAACTTGGGGTGAGCATAAAAAGCTAAGTAATGGATACAAAAAGAATGAAAACTGTTATTTTATCAATACAGCAAGTAAACCATGTATAGTTTATCAAAGTAATACTTTTCACCTTTATGAAGTAGTAAAAACTCATTACTGAATAAAAGATCATTACTTACCCTTTTGTAACCAAAAGATTACCATAAAACCGATATAAAGAACACATAACATATAAAGGTAACTTGGGACATAAACATACTTAAGTGGAATAACGATACGGTCGACTTCCACACATATCACTTAATGGAATAGCCATATGGCCAACTTCATACATACATAATGGAATAGCCATACGGCCGACTTCCATACCCAATGCGTTGAAGGTTATAACGTAACCACCCGTCCTGGTATTCACGGCACCACCCGTCATATGTTTTATCATGTAACCACCCGTCAAATGTCCAAATACCAATATAAAATCATAAAACATAAAACAAATATAATGGAAAAAAAACATCTCCACATATTGATCACAATATATCACATAAATATATTGACATAACAAATCGATTATAAAAACCATTTTCAATACCAAAATACATAAAAGAGTATATGGTATTTATTTCATTTAAAAAAAACGTTACGGCTTGTTCAGGAAGCCAAAGACCAAATAATACTCACGGTGGCGGAAAAGGTCGGTATCACCACGTACGTTAAAAGAAAAATTCATTTTTTTCATTTTATAAAACACTTCGTAGAAAAAGATACATTTTTTATAAAAGTCAAAGTCAAAGGGGATTATACACCGTTTAAAATAAAGTTGTGTATAAAACGAAATATGCCTCAACAAAAGGAGATTGAAAAGAAGTCCCTTACAAAGATCATTTTTTTAAATAAAATAGATCTATTATGTGTATTCCCTATATGTACACATAAAGAAAGTATAAATACAAGATATGACATAATAATATCATGACATAATTTGAATGTAGGAGATTAACCCAAAGAATGGAAATTGGGTTAAGAAGTTCCCTTACCTCGGGTCCGACTTGACTCGATCGTTCTTTAACGTCCTGAATAATAAACTTGAGTTAATTTATACTTTCTTAAGAACCTTTTTCAAGCTTATTATTACTTTTTTATCACTTATTTCCATGTTATAAAAATTATGTAATCATTATGTTAATAATGTTTCTTTTGTCGATATTTGGTTCTTAAGTCGAAAGTGGACTTCTTACAATTACATGTTGTCTGTGTGGTCAAGGGTTCTTTATATCCAGAATGACATTCCTGATTTGGATATCATATATATCATATATATCCATCATATACATGTATTTATAATATTAAATAATCATTTAGAGGTAAGAAATTAAGTGCACCTTTCATGGAGACAGTAAGTCGTACGTACTCATGAACGCTACTTTCATTTCTATGTCATATTAATGGAATTAAAACTAAATGAAATGTATTTATATTTTAATTCCAGAATTATATTAATCATTTTGATGTAACATAAATCATATATATCCATTATATATATGTGCTTATAATAGTTCATTACATTTGTGGATAAGAAATGAAATGCACCATTCATGGAGACGGTAAGCCGTACGTACGCATGAACGCTACTTTCATTTATATCACATACTTTAATGGAGTGAAATAATAATGATAAAAAGGTATATTATAATTCCAGTATAATATCATATATAATATCATTAAATCCATCCTTTATACATCCCACGTATGGCATTAACGAATCAAATCACTTTGAGGGGGCGGTAGTCCGCACTTCCTAAAATGAAGATATCGCGTATACCCATAATGGAAGCCATAAAGGTATGCTAGAAATAAAAAAATACAGAAGATTAAAGAAAACATAAACATATTACATATCATATATAAATATAGTGACATCTTAATGGCCACCATTAAAGGTGTTTAAAAGAAGATTTAACAATCATCGTTTCGTGAAGTAGAAATTCGCCAACCATAGAAACAATATGTTCTTTAACCATTAGATGTAGATGTTTGTATGTTAAGCTCGAATTATTATTATAAAAACATACTAGTATATTGAAGTTACTGTATTAGTTACAAAATAAATGAATAAAAAGAGTTTATGGGGTTGGAGAAGCAAAATAAAACAAAAGAACTCAAAAGAATACATTACCTTGAAATTGGGTAACTCCCTTGGTTTGAGATCAAAGGCTTCCTTGGGAAGACTTCTGCCCAATTTGAGGCTTCAAAGAGTAAGAGAGGGATTTGGAGAGATAAAATGGGAAGGGTTTGGCGGAGCCAAAGGCTTTGGAAGTGTGGGTAAAGAGGTAGAGGTGGGGGCCTTTTATAAGAGGAGAGGAGGGGAACTCTTGGAAAGTAAAGAAAAGTTACATTATTTTAAAATGAAATTAGGATTTTAAGAGGTCCCACTTTGATATAATTCTAGTATAAGGTGATAAGGGTTCGAAATGTACCCATAAAATAGGTTTTTGACATGTGTAGGTCATAGATTTTACATTATCTTTTCATTTTATTTAAATCCATTATTAATTAGGTAATCGCTGCATCATCATGATGTCATAAATAATTTAATATATTTAATGTCTAAAAATTATTAAAAAAATATCATGATGTAGGAAATCTTTTTATCATTATAATGAATATTTATAGTCAAAAATATAACTTGTATAACCCCATGTAAAAATTGTTTTAGTAAAACATCTCATGTTTGTGTCATTTATACTTTAACATTAAATAAAAAGATATTAATGTCATTTTCCAACAAAAGTGGCTCCATTGGGTCCCCATGTTGACCCATGGATTGTCCTGTTCGGCCATGACACATCCAATTAGGGTAGGACATGTTTCATGTTCATTTCATATTATTAAAACATTATATTTGAATTCTAGAATTATATTAATAATTTTGATGTAACATAAATCATATATATCCTTTATATATATGTACTTATAATAGTACATTACATTTGGGGATAAGAAATTAAATGCATAGTTCATGGAGACGGTAAGCTGTACGTACGCATGAACGCTACTTTCATTTCTATCTCATACTTTAATGGAGTTAAATAATAATGATAAAAAGGTATATTATAATTCCAGTATAATATCATATATAATATCATTAAATACATCCTTTATACGTCCCACGTATGGCATTAATAAATCAAATCACTTTGAGGGGGCGGTAGTCCGCACTTCCTAAAATGAAGATATCGTGTATACCCATAATGGAAGGCATAAAGGTATGCCATAAATAAAAAAAATATAAGATTAAGGAGAAAATAAACATATTATATATCATATATAAATATAGTTACATCTTAATGGCCACCATTAACGGTGTTTAAAAGAATATTGAACAATCATTATTTCGTGAGGCAGAAATTCGCCAACCATAGAAACAGTATGTTCTTTGACCATTAGATGTATATGTGTGTAAGTGTAGCTCGAATGATTATTATAACAACATCCTAGTATATTGAATATACTGGATTTGTTACAAAATAAATGAATAAAAAGAGTTTAGGGGGTTGGAGAAGAAAAATAAAACAAAAGAACTCAAAAGAAGACATTACCTTGAAATCGGGTAACTCCATTGGTTTGAGCTCAAAGGATGCCTTGGTAAGACTTCTGCCCAAAGTGCGGCTTAAAGGAGTAAAAGAGGTATGTGGAGAGACAAAATGGGCAGGGTTTGGCCGAGCCAAAGGCTTTGGAAGTGTGGGTAAAGAGGTAGAGGTGGGGGCCTTTTATAAGAGAAAGGGAGGGGCAATCTTGGAATGTAAAGAAAAGTTACTTTATTTTAAAATGATATTCGGATTTTAAGAGGTCCCAAATTGATATAATTCGAGGATAAGGTGATAAGGGTTCGAATTATACCCATCCAATAGGTTTTGGACATGTGTAGGTCATAGAGTTTACATTATCTTTTCATTTTATTTAAATCCATTATTAATGAGGTAATCGATGCATCATCATGATGTCATAAATAACATAATATATTAAATGTTTAAAAATTATAAAAAAACTATCATGATGTAGGAAATCTTTTTATCTTTCTAATGAATATTTATAGTCAAAAATCTGACTTGTATAACCCCATGTAAAAACTGTTTTAGTAAAACATCTCATGTTTGTGTCATTTTTAATTTAACATTAAATAAAAAGATATTAATGTCACTATCCAGCTAAAGTGGCTCAATGGGGTCCCCTAGTTTCCCCATGTATTTTCTTGGTCGTCCATGACACATCCAATTAGGTTAGGGCAAGTGTCATGTTCATTTCATATTATTAAAACATTTTTTTACCTTAAACTACACAAATTGCCTCTAATCGCGATTAAGAACTTAAAAGTTACTATTCACCAAAAAATAATTTTAATCTCATTGAATCAAATTTTACTTCTTAATGAAAACAATTTATGTCGGATTTTTGAAAATCAAATCACATAAGTGACAAAGTTTCATTTAAACGAAAAATCAGTTTCTTTAACTATCACTTAGTGGTTTCACTATTCATCAAAAATTGAAGTTTTTCATAAAAATACCAAAACTTCACCCAAAATTATATTTGATATTATGAATTCAAAAATAATGTCTATTTTAAAAAATTCAAATCATATAAGTCACATTAATTAATTTAATAATTAACTCCCGCTTTCATGAAAAATAGCATGTTTTTATGAAACAATAAGTATCAAAAGATTGACAATAGTTTAAGTCCGATTTCAAAGTGAAATTAATTCCAACGACCACTATTGGATTTAATGGTAAAAATATATATTCTAATTTCACATTAAATCCAATTCAAAAGATAATATAATCATATAAATAAATTATATTAAAAAGAGGTTTTTAATTAAAATACAACATTTTTCACTATTCATAAAAAAATGAACATTATCGGAAAAATACAAAAAATTTACACAAAGTAAACTTTGATGTCCCGATTCTAAAAAAGTGTTTTATTTGGTCCAATAGAATGTATAAAAGTTACAAAAACTATATTTAATGGCGGTTCGCCATCAAAAGGTGATAAGTGAACCTTTCGTGAAAATTAGGGTATAAAACCCTATAATTGATTACTTTTCTTATTTTAATCCTTTATATTTTATTGGATATATGTAAAAACATTTAAAAACATATATAATCATATTTTAGTTATTTCTATCCATTCTCGCCATTACAATGGCTATGTGTTAACTACCATTTAAAATAATATTATTTTATTACTAGTGTACAACATAAGATTTCAATGAAACTCTTTGTTGCGTATCGGGTACGCTATCAAACATAGAAACCCCTTTAAAGTAAAATTAATATTTAATTTGTAAATATTAATACATATGAAAATGATTTATTCTTTATTTACCTGGGATGCTACATCCTTCCCCCTTTTGGGAATTGTGTCCTCGCAATTTTATTCACTTATCAAAATAAGTGGGGGTATTTATCCCTCATAGCATTTTCAGATTCCCACGTTGCCTCTTCAAAAAATATGGTTTTTCCAGAAAACCATTACCTGATAAATTACCTTATATCGCAACACTTTCTCTCTTCTGTCAAGAATCTGGACAGGTTGTTCTTCATAAGATAGGTTCTCCTCCAGCTGAACACCCTCTGTACTCAAAACATGAGATGGATCTGGCATATACTTCCTCAACATCGAAACATGAAAAACATTGTGTACCTAAGATAAACTCAGAGGTAAAGCCACCCGGTATGCAACTAATCCAACTCTCTCCATAATTTCATGTGGTCCAATGAACCTTGGACTCAGCTTTCCATTCTTACCAAATCGCATTACACTTTTCCATGTTGAGATGTTGAGAAAAACATGATCACCTACCTCAAAAGATAGATCCTTGCTCTGGTTATCCGCATAACTCTTCTGCCTGCTCTGAGCTGTTCTCATGTGTTTCTGAATCAACTGAACTTTTTCTGCCAACTCTTCTACCAATTCTGGTCCCATCATCTTCCTTTCACCAACTTCATCCCAAAATGCTGGAGTTCGACACTGCTTCCCATATAATGCCTCAATTGGTGCCATCTGTATACTGGAATGAAAACTGTTATTATAAGAAAACTCAACCAAAGAAAGGTGTTGGTCCCAACTTCCCTAATAATCAATCGAACAAGCTCGTAACATATCCTCCATGGTCTGAATTGTTCCTTCTAACTGCCCATCTGATTGAGGATGAAAAGCTATACTTAAATTTAATTCAGTACCCAATGACTTCTGAAGGCCATTCCAGAAGTTAGAAGTAAACTTGGGATCATGATCGGACACAATGGAGAGAGGAACTTCATGTAACCTAACTATCTCTTTAAGATACAAACGGGAATGTTGATCTAGTGAAAAAGTATATCGTATAGCAAGGAAATGAGCAGATTTAGTCAATCGATCAACAATAACCCAGATTGCATTATTACCTCAAGATGTCCTCGGTAATCCCACAAAAAAGTCCATGGATATGTTTTCACATTTCCACTCTGGAACTGGTAAAGGCTGAAGAATCCCTTTCGGTAACTGCCGCTCTGCTTTAACCTTATGACAAGTCAAACACTTCACAGTAAAATCAGCAATATCCCTTTTCATTCCATCCCACCAGTAATACTTCCGCGGATCTTTGTACATCTTAGTACTGCCAGGATGAACTGAAAACGGGGAACTATGAGTCTCACATAACAACTCATTCTTCAACTGTGAATCACAAGGCACACATAATCTCTTCCCAAACCTCAAAACAAAATCATTATCAATGTTGAATTCAGGCAAATTACCCTTCTGAACCAGCTCTACCTTTTTCTGCAACTCACTGTCTTGCTTCTGTGCTTGCTTGATTCTTCCTGATAGAGAAGATTTCACTGATACTGAAACAAAACATAAGAAAATCCTGCACCAAAAACTTCTTTTTGAAAGTTCATCAAATCCTTAACCAAAGGATCATGTTTCAAACGCAACATTTCTAATAAAGCATTACTTTATCGACTCAAAGCATCAGCCACTTTATTTTTTTTCCTGGATGGTAATGAATTGTACAATCATAATCCTTGATTAATTCAAGCCATCTCCTCTGTCACATGTCCAATTCTTTCTGAGTGAATATATACTTAAACTTTTGTGACCAATATATATTTCACACTTTACTCCATACAAATGATGCCTCTAAATTTTTGAAGCAAAAAAAACAGCAGCTAATTCCAAATCATGTGTAGGGAAATTTACCTTATGTGTTTTCAACTGACATGAAGCATAAGAAATTACCTGATCATTCTGCATAAGGACCCAGCCACGTCCCTTCAACGAAGAATCACTGTATATAACAAACTCACCATTCCTAGAAGGAAGTGCCAAAACTGGAGAATTCACCAATATTCATTTCAACTCCTAAAAACAATCATCACATTCTTTTTTCCAGATAAACTTAATTCCCTTCCGAGTTAACTTAGTCATTGGACTAGATAACCGTGAAAACTTTTCATCAAACCTTTGTCAGTAACCTGACAAACCAAGGAAACTACGGATCTCGGTTACATTTGTGGGTCTTGGACATTCTTCAACAACTTTTGTTTTAGCAGGATCAACAGTTATGCCATCTTTTGAAACAATATGACCAAGGAAAGAAATTTGTTTCAACCAAAACTCGCACTTGCAGAATTTCGCATACAATTTCTTTTCATTTAAGATTTAAAAAATATCCCTGAAATGTCTTCCATTCTCCTCTTCACTTTTAGAAAACACCAAAATATCATCAATAAACACAACCACCATTTATCACCTGATTCAACTGAGCCATCAGTGCAGTAAACTGCTCAATACTGATTCCGACCATCTCTGGTTGCTGATTCGAAAGGTCATTGTACTCTGTATGCCTTCCAAGAAAAGCTGCTCTGTTTCTTCTATGGAAAACCATTATTATCATAGAAATATCTTAGGCGAAGAAACATGGTAATCTGTAAATGCTATATCATTTCAATCATACCATAAATTAACTTATAATTTTACACTTTTCTAACTCCTAAAGTTGTCTAAAATGACCTCTGATACCAACTATAAGGCCCCGGCCTTAAACCTTACTTAATATTGAATTAAATGAATAATTCACATTGAGGATATTTTCAGGTTTAGAGTTTTAGAGAATTAGAACATAACTATTACATCTCAAAATATTTACAAAGTATACACTTCTACTAAGATTCCATAGAATAAAAAAAACTCTTAAAAAGAAACATGTCTAGTTCTTTGTTTTATATAGCATGACTTCCCCTTGATCCCATCCTTGACCCTATTCCACATTATGTCCTGTGAAAAACATTTCAAAAAAACTTGGGGTGAGCATAAAAAGATCAGTAAGGGATACACAAAGAATGAAAACTGTTAGTTTATCAAAACAACAAGTAAACCATGTATACTTTATCAAAGTAATACTTTTCACCTTTATAAAGTATTAAAATCTCTTTACTGAATAAAATATAATTACTTACCCTTTTGTAACCAAAAGATTACCATAAACCCCATATAAAGAACACATAATATATAAAGGTAACTAGGGACATAAGCATACTTATGTGGAATAACGATACGGTCCACATCCACACATATCAATTAATGGAATATCCATACGGCCAACTTCCATACATACTTAATGGAATAGCCATACGGCCGACTACCAGACCCAATGCATTGGAGGTTATAACATAACCACCCGTCCTGTTATTCACGGCACCACCTGTCCTATGGTTTATCATGTAACCACCCGTCAAATGTCCAAGTACCAATATAAAATCATAAAACATAAAACATATATAATGGAAAGAAAACATTTCCACACTTTGATCACAATATATCACATAAATATATTGACATAAAAAATCCATTATAAAAACCATTTTCAATACAAAAATACATAAAAGAGTATATGGTATTTATTTCATTTAAAAAAAACTTACGGCTTGTTCAGGACGCCAAAGACCAAATAATACTCGCGGCGGCGGAAAAGGTCGTTGTCACCTCGTACATTAAAAGAAACATTCCTTTTTGTCATTTTATAAAATGCTTCATAGAAAAATATACCTTTTGTATAAAAGTAAAAGTCAAAGGGGTTTATACACTGTATAAAATAAAGTTGTTTGTAAAACAAAATATGCCTCAATGAAAGGAGATTGAGACGAAGTCCCATACAAAGATCTTTTTTTAAATAAAATAGATCTATTATGTGTATTCACTGTAAGTACACATAAAGAAAGTATAAATACAAGATATGACATAATAATATCATGACATAATTGGAATGTAGGAGATTAAACCAAAGAATGGAAATTGTGTTAAGAAGTTCCCTTACCTTGGGTCCGACTTGACTCGATCGTTATTTAACGTCCTGAATAATAAACTTGAGTTAATTTATACTTGATTAAGAACCTATTTAAAGCATATTATTCCTTTAATATCACTCATTTCCATGTTATAAACATTATTTAATCATTAAGTTAATAATGTTTGTTTTGTCAATATTTGGTTCTTATGTCGAAAGTGGACTTCTTACAATTACATGTTGTTCATGTGGTCAAGGGTTCTTTATATCCAGAATGACATTAATGATTTCGATATAATATATATCATATATATCCAGCATATACATGTATTTATAATATTACATAATCATTTAGAGGTAAGAAATGCAATGCACTATTCATGGAGACGGTAACCGTACGTACGCATGAACGATGCTTTCATTTCTATGTCATATTAATGGAATTAAAACTAAATGAGAGGTATGTATATTTTAATTCTAGAATTATATTAATAATTTTGATGTAACATACATCATATATATCCATTATATATATGTACATATTATAGTACATTACATTTTGGGATAAAAAATTAAATTCACCGTTCATGGAGACGGTAAGCTGTACGTACGCATGAACGCTACTTTCATTTCTATCTCATACTTTAATGGAGTTAAATAATAATGATAAAAAGGTATATTATAATTCCAGTATAATATCATATATAATATCATTAAATCCATCCTTTAAACATCCCACGTAAGGCATTAACGAATCAAATCACTTTGAGGGGGCGGTAGTCTGCACTTCCTAAAATGAAGATATCGCGTATACCCATAATGGAACCCATAACGGTATGCCATAAATAGAAAAATACAGAAGCTTAAGGAAAACATAAACATATTATATATCATATATAATTATAGTGACATCTTAATGGCCACCATTAAAGGTGTTTAAAAGAAGATTGAACAATCATCGTTTCGTGAGGCAGAAATTCGCCAACCACAGAAACAATATGTTCTTTAACCATTAGATGTAGATGTGTGTAAGTGTAGCTCGAACTATTATTATAACAACATACTAGTATATTTAATATACTGTAGTTGTTACAAAATAAATTAATAAAAAGAGTTTAGGGGGTTGGAGAAGCAAAATAAAACAAAAGAACTCAAAAGAAGACATTACCTTGAAATCGGGTAACTCCCTTGGTTTGAGCTCAAAGGCTTCCTTGGGAAGACTTCTACCCAATGTGAGGCTTCAAGGAGTAAGATAGGTATGTGGAGAGACAAAATGGGCAGGGTTTGGACGAGACAAAGGCTTTGGAAGTGTGGGTAAAGAGGTAGAGGTGGGGGCCTTTTATAAGAGAAGAGGAGGTTCACTCTTGGAAAGTAAAGAAAAGTTACTTTATTTTAAAATGAAATTAAGATTTTAAGAGGTCCCACATTGATATAATTCTTGGATAAGGTGATAAGGGTTCTCAATATACCCATAAAATAGGTTTTTGACATGTTTAGGTCATATATTTTACATTATCTTTTCATTTTATTTAAATCCATTATTAATGAGGTAATCGCTGCATCATCATGTTGTCCTAAATAATTTAATATATTTAATGTCTAAAAATTATTAAAAAAATATCATTATGTAGGAAATCTTTTTATCTTTCTAATGAATATTTATAGTCAAAAATCGGAATTGTATATCCCCATGTAAAAACTGTTTTAGTCAAACATCTCAGGTTTGTGTCATTTTTACTTTAACATTAAATAAAAAGATATTAATGTCATTTTCCAACAAAAGTGGCTCCATGGAGTCCCCATGTTGACCCATTGATTGTCCTGTTCGGCCATGACACTTCCAATTAGGGTAGGACATGTTTCATGTTCATTTCATATTATTAATACATTATTTTTACCTTAAACTTCACTAATTACCTCTAACCGCGATTAAGAACTTAAAAGTTACTATTCACCAAAAAATAATTTTAATCTCATTGAAACACATTTTACTTATTATTGACAACCATGTATGTAGGATTTTTTAAAATCAAATCACAGAAGTGACACAGTTTCATTTGAATGAAAAATCAGTTTCTTTTACTACCACTTATCGGTTTCACTATTCATCTAAAATTGATGTTTTTCAGAAAAATACCAAAACTTCACCCTAAACTATATTTGATATTCTGAATTTTAAAATTATGTATATTTTACAAAATTAAAATCATATAATTCACATTAATTAATTTAATAATTAATTCCCGCTGTCATGACAAATAGCGTGTTTTTTTTTGAAACAATAAGTATCAAAAGATTGACACTAGTTTAAGTCCGATTACAAAGTGAAATTAATTCCAACGACCACTATTGGATTTAATGGTAAAAATATATTCTAATTTCACTTTGAAACCATTTAAAAAGATAATCTAATAATATAAATAAATTATATTAAAAAGAGGTTTTGAATTAAAATACAACATTTTTCATTATTCATAAAAAAATGAACTTTATCGGAAAAATACCAAAAATTTACACAAAGTAAATTTTGATGTCCTGATTCTAAAAAAGTTTTTTATTTGGTCCAATATAATGTATAAAAGTTACCAAAACTATATTTAATGACGGTTCTCCATCAAAAGGTGATAAGTGAACCTTTAGTGAAAATTAGGGTATAAAACCCTAAAATTGAATACTTTTCGTATTTTAAGCCTTTATCTTTTATTTGATAAATCTAAAAACATTTAAAAACATATATAATCATATTTTAGTTATTTCTATCCATTCCCGCCAATAAAACGGCTATGTGTTAACTACCATTTAAAATAATATTATTTTATTACTAGTGTGCAACATAAGATTTCAATAAAACTCTTCGTTGCGTATCGGGTACACTATCAAACATAGCAACCCCTTTAAAGTAAAATTAATATTTAATTCGTAAATAATAATAAATATGAAAATTATTTATTCTTTATTTACCTGGGATGTTACATAAACAATACTGAATACTATGATAAATAGAACAATATAGTGTTGCTACATATAAAATACGAACATTGATAATTAAAAGGAACACATGTTACCAAAACATAAATTCCTAAATAATAAATAAAAAAATTTAATGACAATGTAAATTTTCCAAAATGCTCATTAAGAATCAATTCTATTTCTCAATTTTCAATGATACAATCAACTACTGTATTTTAATTATCCCCATCAAAAATATAATGGAACATATCCTTTAATTTTTTAAATATTATAAATTAATTATTACTACAAATGAAAAATCATAATCTACCACTCTTTTCAATATATTATCCGATAATAGATAATAAAAATCTAGTATAGTTATTCTAATATCATTATAACATGATCCTTATACATATTCTTGTAAAGGAACAACATTATCCACATTATAATGAAATAAGTCACATAATTTTGTGAAGTATTTAATTAATGGTTCAAATGAATCGATTGATTATGTTTTGTAGGAATTGATTCTTTAAAAATTATATCTTAATGATGTATGTTATCTTTTATGTACAATGGAACATATAACAAGTAAATGTTTAGTGAAATTTTCTACTTAATGTGTCAACTCTCATATCATAAACACCCAAAGTAAATGTTTTGATCAAATAAATCATATAGAATTATTATTCATCCTATTGAATATATTTTTCAACTTTAATATTTTTTTTGAAATAACTTTTTAAATATTATTATTTTTTGACAGTTAGGATTTGAATAAACCTCAAATAATCCATCTATCCACATGTGATAAAAATAATTGTCCAATTAATTGTGAATTTTTCTAAATAATATCACATTTTTCTTGTTTTTTGTTATCTTTTTAATCATTCATCTTTTTAAATAAGAGTGGAAAATATGAATTATAATAAATTAATCATCATAATCAACATTATAATTTATATTATTATGCAGGGAAAGATATAGGGAAAGAAAACAACATTGAACTATGGAGGCCGAAAGTAGTGAAGGCCAAGGTAATCATCCAGAATCATGTTCACCACATTAGGTTTATGTAAGAAAACATCAGAGAGGAAACTATACAGTGTACCATGGACTCCTAGGGAAGCCATGTAGTCTTCCACTTTTCCCCCTCCCTCTAGGTTTGGGTGACCATAAAGTAGTTGATTAGAAGGACCTTTGATTGCCTAATGATGTATGTGATTGACACATGGACGTAGATTTTACCAAGTAATGCATCATAGTTATTCATAGAATTTGTATCCACCTCAAAAATTTGAATGTCCATTTTTTCTATATATTGAATAACCTGAGAGAATATCTATGGCCTCTGTCTGTACGGAACTTCCACCTCTGAAGTGAGCTAGGAACATTGAGACTACACTCCCTCTAGCATCGCAAACCACCCCACCTCCGCACAATTCACCCATGATACATGACCCATCTGTGTTAAGTTTCATGATGTCGATTAGTGGAACACATTGAATTCATCACCCCCTCTAGGGGATGTGTTAAATTGTATCCAAAGGTGGAAAAATTGATCGATGAGAATGTGCCTACTTCTAGATTTTTTAATATAAAATCTGATCAACCAACTTGAACCAAGGTTTTGAAAATATGTACCTAACATTGGTTGAAAAAACCTCGAACCTAGATCATTTTATAAATTTCCATGAGCACCAACATCCCACATTGCAGATTAAGAAACATGCCACATTTTACACATCAGAACTCTCAGACCCCTGAAACCATCGCTCTCATAACATGTCATTGATGGCCTCTTAGGGTGAGTAAATCGTAAACTCCCCAAAGGTACTCCATATCATGTGACACCAATCCCCTTAAAAAATATATGACTCATACACTCTTCACTTTTTTCCATACAATAGTGACAATAGAATGTCATGCTAATGTCGAGGTGTTTGTCATTGATATCAAAAGGCCAAGCATTGTTATTAATTCACATGGTAAGAACATCATGTTTAGTAGGAAATTTTTTTTCACAAAACCATTTTATTACATCTATTATTTCTGACCTTGAGAGTCTTTCATCATTTAATAGTCTTTCGAGTTAAATATCCATGAGATAGAATGAGTGAAAACGCACTTGTCCAACTCCGAGGAAATGAGAATAGAGTCCAATATATCCAGATCAGATGCATTCAGAACTAATATAAAAAACATTGTATTTGGATTGATTCCTCAAAATAGATCATGGGATATGGACACCCTATATATGTGGGCGTGTTTAACGATCAATTATGAATCCAGAATAGGATGTTTCCTTCACCAATAATACATTAAGAGTGTAGAAGAATTTTTGAGATGATGTTTCACACAAAGGACAATAAGGTTGACCCATTTTCTAAAAAAGAATCATAATTGGTCCAACACTTTTGGGATATAATCTTTCCTAAGAGTGTACGCTCCTCGATAATTTCCCATGAGAGCCTCCCATGCATGGAATGAATTATGACTGCCAAAATTTAAACATTGATCCCTCCCTTATGAATTGGCCTCTCCATCTTCCCCCCATGATACCCAAGGACTATTCCCCTCACATTGTTCTCCCCAAATAAAATTTGTGAGGAGCCTTTCATTAGAACTTATGACATCCTTCAACACATTAGAGGAAGAAAGAAAATACACTGGGATTTCATATATAAATCTATTGAAAAGAGAGATATGGCCTTCAAAGGATAGGAAGTGATTTCCCAAGTTTAGAATTCAACTCATAATCATTTTCACATATTTATCTATGTACGTTTTATGAAATATACCTAGAGAAAATGTGGAACCGTGATACTTAAGGGGAAAGGATCCACACCGCATGTTCAAATAGGTACCCCAATCGAACACCCTACTTTCAATTCATGAATCAGATAAATCGAAGAATCTCTACCCCCTACTAATGATCTGGTGACTCAAATGAAAATATTCCTCTATGATTTCTTTAATGATAGGGATAGATCTCTTCACCGCATTTATGAAAATAATCATATCATCGGCAATCATCATGTGCGATGTGGAAGAGAGTCTAAAAATGATTCTAAAAGGCAGGATTTACCCATTTGAAATACCCTTATTAAGCTGCCTACTATGAGTATCTTTCACGTAAATAACGATTCTTGTTTAAAATGATTCACCATGACTATGTCATCGAATAGCCTTAAAGAAGCTGTGAGTTCACCCCATGATTGATACAGTAAGCCATGAAGAGATATCGCATCTGAAGGCATGGTCGAATGAATAAGATGAAAAAACATATCTCTAAGACACTGTTAATAAATCCCCACTCAGTCATATCATACTCAATGATCATTTCTAGATTAATGACCATGATGGAACCTCAATATTTGATGTTAAGGTATCTCTTCATTTCCGAGGCCATTATCGTAGCACCCTGAATGGAGTTCTCCATCACAAAAGAATCTTTTTCAATGGAAATACTCCGTGGAAGGATTATGGATAGCCGCATGTTGATGAAACTTGACAATATTTTTAATGGAAAATTTCATCTGATTATAGGACGGTAATGGTGGAGGGAAGAAAAATCATTGATCATTTGAAGAAAACAAATAGTCATAGTTGAGACAATCCAAGGAAGGCCTGCCCAGCCAAATAATTTCTGGACGGAATGAATGATGTCACTACTCAAAACAGGCCCAGAGCCCCAATAGAATAAACTAGGGAAACTATAGGGACCTACTACGTTCTCATGATATAGGACCAACATGACCTATTGATTATCTACCTCTATGAGGATATTATCCAACATATTGTTATCTTGGGCAGACAGTAGTCTTAGAAAGTCCTCCCATGATAAGGCTTCCCCTAAGTGGTACCCCTAAACCATGGTCACAGACAGACCATCAAGAACATCTATAAAGAACAAGAGTGAAAAACCCTCAACCACCTCTCTCTCATTTGTGAATGTTCCGTCTTCTAGAGCCATATTTGGTATGATGACAAGCCCCCTCTCCCAAAAACATGTATGTAACAATGTGGTGTTCTTATACCCCTCATTAATCCATTTGATCAATGAAAATTCCCTTTCCATTCAATCCTATTAAAGAACCATAACCTACAAATTGTTCCTTTTCTCAACAAGTTCTCTAAAGACCGAGTCATCCAGGTTTTATCTAGGAATGCCTCAAGCAGTTACGTTTCATGTTTGAGACAGTCTAACTCTTATCTAAAGGGGTAATGAAAATAACCCATGTTTAAAGTTGTTTATTTGGAAATATTAAGTTTTAAGGAATATCAACCCAGCAGTGGACCTAATATGGATCATTAAAAATGTTTTTAACAAGCCAGTGATAGTCAGGGAGACTCGACCACATGCTAATTAAAATGAACCTCTCTTGCAAGACCTCCCTCCTACATAAGGATATAAAGAGAAAAAAGTGATCAGAGAAGTTCTGTGTCATGTGGGTCACCTTTGAATTTGGAAACATGGAAATAGAATAGACATTGGTGATATAGTGACTGAGTCTGCTCCACCTTCGACTACAAACCTTACGGTTGTTACACCATGTGTATGGGTCTTTTGAATCGCCCAATTCCAACATCCCTTTTCCATCCATGAACATAGTGAAGTATATGATATACCTCCTTGGAATTTCCCCATAACCCTTATTATCATTGTGGTCAGAGAAAACATGAAAATCACCTCCCACCACATAGGAATGATCCCTAGGATCAAACACATTCAGCTCAGACAACATGACTTCCCTTCTTTGTTTATCACAACTTTAGTAAAAGAAAGGGACAAATTGAGAGTCCCCACATTTTGATATTTTTATAATGATATGTTGATCTTCACCCAGGACCATATCAAATACATGGTATCTATTCCAGAAAATCCATATGTATTTATTGATCAGGTCAGAATTCATGGATGGAATAATTTTCACCTTTTGAGCAATCCCATGTATCTGAACAATAAAATGCTTGTGTTCAAGGATCACATCCATTTTGTCTGTGTGCCTCTTAGAATCTGAAAATATGAAATGATTTTTCAACCATTCCCCAATACCATGGGTGTTCCAAATGAAAATTTGAATCTTGATAAAAATAACCATTAATTCCCACATTTGTAATGGTCAATGTGCATACATTACCGAGGTAGCAATTCATTGGTGTTTTTTCCAATTATATTTAATAACTCACATCATTAAAAAATATGGTATTTCATTATCATTACAAACTATATGATAAAATTATTTATAATAATGTGACTCTATTAAATATTTATTTAATTTTATTTAATCATTATCAAATCCCAACATGGGACAAGGTTCTGTAACATTTAATAATTATTTGTTCATATTTTTTGTGAATGTCAATTTACATTGGGAGAATCCTATTAACCTTAATATATATATATATCAGAGGATATACATAGATAAATCCCCTTATCTATATCACATGTTTTCCATATTTTTATTAAATAGTTCATAACTATTCATGTTTATTGTTATTTATGTTATGAAGTCAAATAATTTATCATTATAGATCTTATTAATATCTGCAAGTTCGGTAATCCATTATGGTATCTAAATTAGCCCCATTATAATTTTTCCAAAAAATCTTAGTTAATGTGATTAGATCCCTAATTATTTTGTGTTCATTAATAGATAACATGATTGCGTTTAAGGTCATGAGGTAAAGTCCAATCCATTTAATTTAGTTTCATGTAGTGATGATGAAATATAAAAATAATCATAAAATTTAGAGGTTTGTGGAATTATATTGACTTCCATTTTTTATTTATCATCAATGGGAATAAATTCCAATGATGATGAATAGATATCACATGGAATATGACCCCTTGAAGTGGTCACCCATTGGGTCTATAACCTAATGTGGATTATATTGTGGAACCCATAAAGAATATAGCCATCGAGTTGAAGGTTTTACTATTTTGGGAATATCAAAAAATGGGGGATGATATATAGAGGTTGTGTCCCAAATAGATTGGATATTAAGACAATCAAGAGTCCAGATATGTAAAGGGACAACATATATTATCTTATGGGGAATATAGTTCAATAAGGATAGATTTTAGTTAAAATAGACAAAATAGATGTTATTTACATACAAATCAGATTTTAGCTATTTGAGGGGGGATGTAAATTATATCATGATGAATATAAAATAATGTGGATGATAAATATTGAATATAGACCAAATTGATAACATTTAATTATTGTGGGAGTACAACTGGATGATAGTTGGACATAATTGGTCAACTAAGATATACGACCAAAATTAAATGTTTATGAATGTTTAATGTTGTTATTTTTTAAATTAAATGTAATGATTCGAAAATTTCAAGGAAATTTGTTTCATAATTTCTTTGGAATTCTACGAGTACAGAGTTTCTGACGGCACCTGATTCTGAGGCACGGTGTGCCCGGAATCAATTTCTGAAGTTTAGCTCGGGTACTTTCAGTGAACGAACCAATGAGTTTTTCTATAATTTGAACCGGTGCTCGGAATTGAAATCCGAGGGCACCGATGAACTTTTAGTGCCGGTAATTTCTTAAGGGGATCATTACTACAGTTTCATTTTAAGCGAGTTTAGTTTTATTAATTTTGGAGTTAAGTTAAGAAATGTTAAATAAATTTGTTAAAAGAAATTTATATCTATGGAAGTTAAATCCACCCATGTGTTGATATATGACAGTTGGGGCCCACACGAGCCCTAACCTATCATCTTTCCATAACTCTCTCATACCCCCCTTTAACACCCCTCGAATTTAATGTGACAACCCTCTTAATAAAGAGACCATATATCTCTCCATCTTTAATGGTGCCACCACTTTAATTAATTAAGTGTTTTGAATTTGAAAGGGGATGACATGTTTATTAATAGGGGAAGCCTCTTTTTAATATGGGTTGGAAAATATTTTGGAGAATCTTGTGGTTAACCACTAAATAAATTTATAGAGAACTTTAAACCTCCGATGAAGAACGGTTCTCCAACAACAGCCTTCCAAGATCGTCGACGAAGAACAATCCTTCAATGGAGGTCAGATTCCAACGAGTCTTCGACGCTCAAGCTCTGATATGAAGTGTGAGGTGGATGAAATGATCAAAATCAACTCCATACTCTTTCTACGGCTCGACGACGTGCAACGTCATAATTGAGGTAGGGTGTTTTCGTATATAGTGTAAATGTGATTTATACCTCGTGCATGGGTATTTAATTGCAGGGTGTTTGTATAATTTATTTTGAATAAATTAAACCCTTGTCATTAATGAATTTTGGATTGAGCCTCTAATGTAGAGGGTACGACTAACGAACAAGCACGAACCCTCTGATGGTTGTTCTTTTGTGCGCGGATTGACGGGCGACATTGAAATGGGCTGCAACTGCGATTCGAAGCCGGTAAGGCGTGCATAAGGATACCATGGCGTGAGTCCGAAGAGGGTCTCGGAGGTCCAAGGCTATGGTTTGGATGGGCGATCAGGCGACTGTGGCTGCTGGTGTAAGCGGAAGGCAGCACGACATGGGGTCCGGTTCGTGGTAGCTGAAGGTGGTGGCGGGTTTGGCCGTGTAGAAGAAGGCTGGAGTTGGGGCGCTTGGGAGATGAAATCGAGAATGGAAGTGAGATTGGAGAGAGGGAGGTATTAAAAGATAATAATTAAAATAAATAAATAAATATCAAAGGAAGAGGGATTTTTGTAGTGCACTTGAATGGTTGATGGGTGGAATGAGATTTGAGATATGAAATATAAATAAATAAACAGTTAATAATAATAACAATATAATATTGTTATTATTACTTTTGTTAATAAAACTCCATTTTGTCTGAAATTTCTTCTTTCGATCATTGTTTCAAGAACTGTCTACGGTAGTGCGACCCTGATTCTGAGACGGACGTTTCGAGTCCAATATTGGATTTCTTTTTTAGGTTTTTGGATCAGATACCCGAAGCTCTTGAGAAATAATAGATTTAATATTTTTATTAAATTTTCAGCCTGTTATAACTCATGCGTGCAACGTCCGATTGGATTTCCATAAGCGGCAACGTGACCCAGTCTTTGAGACAGTCCATTCAAGTCAAATGATCGATACTAAATTCGGGTTCGTGGCTCGGGTCCATGAAACACCCAATGATGATAATAATAATATTATTACAGGATCTTGTATTTGACATATCTCTCCCATACGGTGTCAGAATGACGAACCGTCTGTGACACTGGGACCATGGAATTAAGACAGATGTTTGAAGACAAATTTTGGATATTTAAGTCGAGGTTGAGGCATGGGCCCCACGAGGCCCGGTTCATGGGTGTTGCATTGAAATGATACTTTTTCACTGGCTAACCATTTTGGAAGAATGGGTAGACCATATCTTGTGTTTTTCGTTATAGATCGCAATGGTGTGTCTGGTTTGGTTAACCGGTGTCATTTGAACTTCGGCCAGGTTGGTTCGAACTCGAAACCAACCGCGACCTCGGAACGGGAACGCTTATAATGTGGGCTCCGGACATCCAATTGGCATGTCGTCAACTTTTTTGGATTTTCCCTGATGAGATAGTTCTTTTGGCATAATCCACTTGAGGTTTGGATGCAGTTGGAGTACCGTCTTGTTGGTTTAGCTTATAAACCAACCAGGCCCCTCGTACGGAAATCCTAATAACTCTCAGACCGGACATCAGTTTGACGAATTGTCAGTGGCGTTGGTAATCACATTGAGAAACGGTTCCTTTGAGTATACCCCAGGAGATTTTGGGTTATTGTTGAGATACATCCAGGTGGGTTCGTACACGAAACCAACCGAGCCCTGGGACTAAAAGATTCATATATCACAGACTGAGCGTCTGATTGACGTGCCATCTGTTGCGTTGAGTCCCCTATGACTAGGCGGTCCTTTGAGATACTTCCACATGAGTTTACATGATATTATGCAGTAATGACCAGTATATCGTGGAGCGGGCCCTCCCGAAGACGATCGTACGAAGTGCGGAGACCGAGTAGCTGTAGAACTGATGACATCTTGACCGATACGACTCGTAGTGACTCAGTTAGCATAGTGGATGGAGATCTCGGTATTCGGTGGCAGAATGACGGTGTACAGATCCCCTGGTAGTTTGTAGAAGACCCTCGGTACTCGACAGGAGGAGTACCTCTGTAGGATATTAGGGAAGGCATCATGTATTCGGCGGCAGACCCTCATAGGATGGAGCGACTGGTTGTTGGAAGTATACCCGCAACACTGGACAGGAGGATTACCTCAGTAGTCTAAGTTTAGTGAGTTGTGCCTCAGAGTTGTGACAGGGGCACTGTAATCAACATAGTATGAGTTTATCCAGCAGTTGTGGTATCAATAATGAAAATATTGGTTTGAGCTGAGTTAATTACCTTTGTGTTTACCTCATGATTGAGATAGTACACTTGATAACATAGGAATATGTATGGGCTTATACCTAAGTAGTGTTTATCTGTTGATTTCATAACCTTTGTGTTTCCTCATGTTTGAGATGGGTTACTTGATAACTTAGGAATAATTATGGGATTATACCTAAGTAAGGGTTATCTGTTGAGATAATTATTTGTGGTTATCCTTGTTGGATTTAGTCAGACCTTGAGGGTCTCATGTCCCTACTGAGTATCGTTATACTCAACCCTGCATGGGCTATACCCGCACCTCTTTGTTTTGGATGCAGATGACGGACATCGCTGTCAGAAACCAAGTGTACGAGGACATGAAGGTACCCAGAGGTGGACCTCACGACGAGTCAGTACCCAGAAGTGGACTTCACGATGAGACAGTACATGGAGGAGGTTGGAAGTCGAGAGCGTTGAGGGGGTTATCTGTACATACCCTTCCGGTAGGATCCGTGGTGGATGACCTATGAGTTGCTTCTATCTTCCAGCTGTTTATCTTTTCTGTTGTACTTTTGTTCAGTTGTAGCTATTCTTTCTAGTTGGGTTTGTATTCTGGCCCATTTAATTTTCAGAACGTTCTTTCTTACTTACTGTATTAATTCTACTTGTACTCTGGTTGGTTGTGTTTATGTTTAATAAATGAAATGCCTTCCCAGTTATAGAGATTTACTTCTTTGGTGCTAGTCGCCATCCCCTGGCCTATGGAAGGTGGGCTTTGGGTAATCACAGCATGGGCACCCGAGGGCGGGTCGTGACAAATTGGTATCAGAGGAGTCAACTCTATCATATAAATTAGGACTATGATCATTATTTTCTATGAAGTAATAGTGTTATGGGTACCGAGTGTTGTCTTTATTTCATGGATTCCAGTGTTGGTGTAGCAGCCGACGTATCCATACACTAGGACCCAGACTACTGATTTCAATCATAGTGCACGAAAACACTGATTGCATGTGTGTTTCCAAATGCTTACTTTATGTCAGCTCAAACTAGGTCATCTCAACAGGTATAAATCGTTTGATCGTGTCACATCTATTCTGGATGCCACTAAGCAGGCAGTCAGTTGGAGTTCCGAGATAGTACTCGATGACAGCCCAACGAGCGATGAGACTCTGGTGCAGGTCCCTCTTTCTATGTTGGCACCTTCGGGTGGTGTACCAACAGCAACACCACCTGTTAGGTAGAAGATTCCACCATCCGTACTAGCGGAAGATGCACGCTGGCAGAGAGTGTTTCACGAGTTCCAGTAGCAGTGGCCTCTGAGGATACGAGGCGAGACAGATTCCCAGGCAGCAGCGTACTAGATAGAGGTGATCGCTAAAGTTTTTCACCAATTTTAGACACTAGTATAGAAGATGGAGATCGTATATACTAGTGTTTCCCAATGAGTGACCATGGGGTTGGTCCGCAAAGTGATGAGGCTTTGGTACGTGGACCGAGGCCTGAGATAGTACCTTCGGGTAGTGAGCCAGCTATATCACTACCTGTTGGACAACAGTTACAACCGACAGTACTAATAGATGACATATGTGGTTTCAGTGCCTTACACGTGTTTCAGTATCAGATGCCCCTTAGGATCTGAGGTGATCCCAACTCACAAGCGGCTGAGGACTAGCTTGATGAGGTGGAAGAGTGTTTTCTAGAGCTATAAAGCTTCAACCAAACGACATGTCAATACCTGAGTAGTAATCGAGGAGTACCGATCGTTCCTGGTATTTGATGACTACAATTCGATCAGTGCTTTAGTGCATGGACCTCTGAGCAAGGTGTGTTTAAAGGATATCTGAGCCAGCACTTTTCCTCTACACATTCCTACTTATGCCAGGGTGATAGAGAGAACATTTGTGGTTGAATGTTGTTTGGAAGAATGGATACAGCTAGTGAATGTAAATAGTGGGAAAACAAGAAACTGGCTCCAGTCTTAGAGACTTGGGCGTGTAAAAAGTTTCAAGAAGAGGAAGAGTTAAGGATAGATGAATCTGCAAAGCAGTAGATGTGGAAAAAGAGATGGGAGAGATGCATGTGGTGGTTCACTTGTCGACATGTTACAACCACCCGCCTTTGTAGTCCCTACTAGGCTCTGGGAGAAAGAGGGCTGGGGATGTGAGTAGCTGCACGTGGTCAAGGAGTGTGACCCAAGATCTCTAGGAATGATTCAAGGAACGGTCAATGTCTACTACTAGCTGCCTTAACAAAAAACATTGATACAAATCATTTCTTCCTTCCACGAATCATGTCCCAGACATAGAGATTCTGGTTAAAGCCATTGAATTGATGCTCACGTCTGGAGATACCTTTGAGAGGATACTGGATAATCACACTTACGCAGACGGTGTGATCTGACCCTAGAAATGAAATTTTCGGTTGGAACCTCTTGGTAGCAGTGTCGAGGCCCTATGACGTTAGTTTGGGTGTGGACTGGGCAACCACAGTTCATACACAGATTTACTGTTTTAGGAAAAAAGGTTGTGGTTTACCAATAATGATGAGATGGGTTTTCATTGGTCGGAGAAAAGGAAACCACAAGAAGCACAACATAAACTCATAAGAGGGTGCATCCGATCACTCTTGAGTCCGCCAACCTTCCCCTCGTGGCAGCAGGAGTTTTGAGTTTTCACTTCCAAACAGGGAACAAAGGCCTCTAGAGTTTGATGATGGAAACCACGTTTTTATACGGGTCTCACCTCAATGAGGTCTATAGAGATTTGGCTGAGGATGCAAGTTAACTCTTCATTTCTTCGGACATTTATAGGTCCCTATAAGAGTAGGAGAGGTGTTTTACCACTTGTCCTTTCCACCATAGTTGCACTAGGTGCACGACTTCTTCCACATATCTCATGTGAGGAGATACGTGCGAGTCCCTTCACACATCATTGACCACAGGGAGCTGGACATCGATGACGGGGAGAAATTCACAGAGGTTCCAGTGGATATCGGTGATCGATAGGATGGGGTCATACGTGGATGATCGCTACCACTTGTGTAGTTCTGCAAGCAGCACAAGAACCTCCTAGAGAGCACATCAGATTGGAATTCTCAGATGCGTGCTCAGTACCACTTTTGTTTCCCCTAGTGAGTGTTGAATATTTACAGGGACGTAAATCCCTATGGTGGGATTAATGTAAATACCTGGAAATTTCATGGAAATTGTTTTCATAAATTCATTGGAATTATACGAGGATGCAGTTCTTGAAGGTACCTGATTCCGAGGCCCGGTGTGCCCGGAATCAATTTTCGATGTTTAGCTCGGGTACGTTCATTGAACGAATGAGCGAGTTTTTCTGTCTTTTCAACCGTTGCTCGGAATTGAAATACGAGGGCACCGATGAACTCGCAGCACCGATAATTGCTTATGTGGATCTTTACCGCAGTTTCATTTTATGTGGGTCGAGTTTTATTAATTTTGGAGTTTAGTTAAGAAAAGATAAATAAATTTGTTAAAACAAATTTATATCTAAGGAAGTCAAATCCTCCCATGTGTGGATATATGACAGGTGGGGCCCACATGAGCCACAACCTCTCATCTTACCATAAATCTCTCCAACCACCCTTTAACATCCCTCCAATTTAATGTGACAACCCTCTTAATAAAGAGACCATATCTCTCTCCCTCTTTAATGGTGCCAACACTTTAATTAATTAAGTGTTTTGAATTTGAAAGGGGATGACCTGTTTATTAATAGGGGAAGCCACATTTTAATATGGGTTGGAAAATATTTTGGAGAATATTTTGGTTAACCTCTATAGAAATATAGAGAGAACATTAAACCTCCGACGAATAACGGTTCTCCAACTACAGCCTTCCAAGATCTTCGACGAAGAACAATCCTTCAGAAGAGCTTGTATTCCGACGAGTCTCTGATGCTCAAGCACAGATATGAAGTGTGAGGCAGATGCAATGATCGACGTCAAATCCATACTCTTTCCGCTATTCGACGACGAGAAACGTCATAATAGAGGTAGGGGGTTTTCATATTTATTGTATATGTGATTTATACCTCATGCATGGGTATTTAATTGCAGGGTGTTTATATAATTTATTTTGAATAAATTAGACCCTTTTCATTGGGGAATTCTGGACTGAGCCTCTAGTACAAGGGGAAGGACTAATGACCAATCTCGGACAGTCCGATGGTTGTTATTTTGTGTGCAGATTGACGGGTGACAATGAAACGGGCTGCAACGGCAATTCGAAGCCGATATGACGTGCAGAAGGATCCCATGGCCCAGGTCCGACGAGGTTCCCAGCGGTCCAAGGTGATGGTTCGGATGGGCGAGCAGGCGACTGTGGCTGCTGGTGCAGGCGGAAGGCGGCGCGACATGGGGTCCGGTCTGTGGTAGCCGATGGTGGTGGCAGTTCTGGCTGTGCAGAAGAAGGCTGGAGTTGGGGCGCTTGGGAGATGAAATCATGTATGGAAGTGAGATTGGAGAGAGGGAGGTATTAAAGGATAATAATGAAAATAAATAAGTAAATATAAAAGGAAGAGGGATTTGTGATGTGATATTTAATGGTTGATGCGTTGAATGATATTAGAGATATGAAATATAAATAAATAAACAATTAATAATAATAACAATAAAATATTGTTATTATTACATTTGTTAATAAAACTTTTTTTTGTCTGCAATTTCTTCATTCGATCTCGGTATCAAGAACTGTCTGCAGGAGTGTGGCCCTGATTCTGAGATGGACGTTTTGAGTCCAATATTGGATGTCTTTTTCAGGTTTTTGGATAGGGTACCCGAAGTGCTCGAAAAATAATAGAATTAATATTTTTATTAAATCTTCGGCCTGCTATAACTCAAGCGTGTGACGTCTGATTGGATTGCCGTCAGTGGTGATGTGACCATTTATTTAAGATGGTAGATTCAAGTCAAATGCTCGATACTAAGTTCTGGTTTGTGGCTCAGGTCCAAAAAACATCCAATGATAATAATAATAATAATATTACGGGATCTTGTATCTGACATATCTCTCTCATACGGTGTCAGAATGACGAACCGTCTACGACGCTGAAACCCTGGAATTAAGACGGATGTTTCAAGACCATTTTTGAATATTTTAGTTGAGTTTGAGGTGCGGTCCCCCCGAGGCCCAGCTCGTAGGTGTTGCGGTGATATGAAACTTTTTCACTGGATATCTGTTTTGGACTAATGGGTAGACCATCTCCTGTGTTTTTCGGTATGGATCGCAATGGTGTGATCGGTGTAGTTAACCGGTGTCATTTGAAGTACGGTCGGGTTGGTTCGAACCTGAATCCAATAGGTCCCTTAGAGCTTAAACACATATAACATGAGCTCCGGACATCCAATTGACGTTCCAAAGACTTTGTTTGATTACTCTTCATGAGACGGTTCTTTTGGAATACTCGTCATGAGGTTTGGATGCGGTTGGAGTACGGTCGGGTTGGTTTAGCTTATAAACCAACCGGACCCCTGGTATAGAAATACTAATAACTCTAAGACCGGACGTTCGTTTGACCAACTATCAGTGAAGTTGGTAATCACGTTGAGAAACGGTTCCTTTGAGTATACCCCATGAGTGTTCGTGGTACAGTTTACATACGGCCAGGTCGGTTCGTACACGAATCCAACCAGGCCCCCGTGACTAAAAGGCTAATAACTCACAGACTGGGCGTCCGATTGACGAGCCGTCTATTGCGTTGAGACCCCTATGACGAGTCATTACTTTGAGATACTTCCACGTGTGTTTATGTGATACATGGAAGTAATGACCAGTAGCTCGTGGAGCGGATCCTCCCAGATACGAGCGTACGGAGTGCGAAGACCGAGTAGCTGTAGACCTGAAGACTGCTTGACCGATTCAACACATAGTGATTCGGTTAGCCTAGTAGACGGAGCACTCGATATTCGGTGGCAGACCCACAGTGCACGGAGTGCCCAATAGTTGGCTGCAGACCAGCAGTACTCGACATGAGGAGTACCTCTGTAGGCAATTATGGAGAGCAGCAAGTATTTGGCAGCAGACCCTCAATAGACAGAGCGCCTGGTAGTTGGCAGCAGACCCGCAGTACTAGACATGAGGAGTACCTCAGCAGTCTATGGTTAGTGAGTAGCTCCTCAGAGTCGTGACAGGGGCATTGTACTCGACATAGGAGGATTTTCTTCAGTAGTTGTGGTTTTGATATTGAAAATCCTGGTTTGACCATATTCAATGACCATTGTTTTTACCTCATGATTGAGATTAGAAACATGATAACTTAGGTATATGTATGGAAATATACCTAATTAGTGTTTATCCATTGGTTTCATAACCTTTTTGTATCCTCATGATTGAGATGGGTTATTTGATAACTTAGGTATAAGAATGGGAATATACCTAAGTAAGGGTTATCTGTTGAGATCCTTATTTATTGATATCCTTTTTTGATTTAGTGAGACCTTGAGGGTCTCGGGGTCCATACTGAGTATCACTATACTCACCCCTGCACGGGCTATGCCCGCACCTCGTTGTGTTGGATGTAGACAATGGACAGCGCTGATAGAGACTGAGTGTACAAGGACTGGACGGTACCCAGAGGTGGAACTCATGACGAGTCAGTACCCGGTGGTGGACATCACTAAGAGACAGTACTTGGAGGAGGTTGGTGGTAGAGATCGTTGAGGAGGTGATCTGTACCTACCATTTAGGTAGGATCCGAGGTGGACAACCTAGGAGCTGTTTCTATCTTCCAGTTGTTTGTCATTTCTGTTGTACTTTCGTTCAGTAGTAGCTGTACTTTCCAGTTGGGTTTGAATATTGGCCCATTTACTTTTCAGCACTATCTTTTTTTACATAGTGTATTACTTCCTCTTGTACTCTGGTTGGTTGTGTTTATGTTTTATAAAGCCAATGCTTTCCCAGTTATTGGGATTTACTCCTTTGGTTCTAGTCGCCAACCCCTGGCCTATGGAAAGCAGGTTTGGGGTAGTAACGACACGGGAACCCGAGGACCGGTCATGACAATAGGGTTGGTATTCTACATATAATTTAATGAAATGAATCAAATACCTTTTGTTTTAATTGAAAAAATATATTGTCATGTGATAACAACAAACCATTTAGTATGGGATCATAAGGTGAAAATTGTTCTAGTGACATTTGAACTTGTGATTTGGGAGATAGTGACATAGATAGGAATCTATTATATCTTTATGATTATGGGAATTAGTTTCAATGTTGCTACAATTTCTTAAATATATTTCTCAAAAAAATTAAAAAAGAACTGATTGAGTAGTGGTTGAATATAGGATGAAACCGTCAGATTCATCACTAAGATTATGTACATTTGATGGAAATTACAGTATGGTTATGGGGGTACACATATGTAAGAGTCACATGATAAGGTTATTTTAAATATGTAGATGGTAATATCATCATAGATCTATAAGGACTTAGAAATTTCGTTCAATTTTTTTCTTAAATACATGGTAATTTTACGAGTCCACAAAAATTTACGACACTTGATTATGAGTCCTGGTGCGACCAGAATCAATTTCTGATGTTTTGTTTCGGTAGGTTCAGTAAACATACGAGCAGGATTTTATATATTTTGAACCAGTGCTCGGAATTGAAGTCTGAGGGCACTTTTGAACACGCAACTCCGATATTCACTTAACAAGGTTTTCACCTCGACGACAACTGGTGGAGAATGGAAGTTAGATTTTTGGGTTTTTAATAATGTTAAATAAAAATAAGTGTTGGATTATTTTTAATTTTGAGGTGGTTAAAATCTCCTATATGTGTTTAGTGGTAGGGGAAACCACACCCTAACCTCGCATGGGAGGTTATGGTGGTGGGGCCCACCCCCACATAACCTCCCATGGGAGGATATCCATGGAGGGGACCACAAGGGATTTAAACCCCCCTTTAAATCCCCATTAATTATTTGAACACATCTCTTCATTTAATTGAAACTATCCACCTCCCCTAATTTTGAATTTGAATCAATTCCACCCCATTAATTAAATGAGTTATCCCATTTAATTAAACACAACTATTTGTATTGTTGTGCCAACAAATAATAGACAATTCCTCTATTTTTTTTCTTGGCATATTGGGAAAGAATGGGGAGGAGAAGAACTCTCTAACGAAGAACTATCGCACATGAAGAACGCATCTTCTGCCAATGAAGAACGAAATTCAATCGGGGAAAGAACGGGAACCGTCGCCCACGAAGAACGCCGACGTCGTCTTTGACTTCATCTTCTTCGAACTCTCCTTCCACCAACATCGATCGACAAATGAGGTAGGGATTGTTTTATGTATGAGTTTCTCCCTCCTTTTATTGTTGTTTTTTGTGCTTTTTCTTTCCGATTGTTACCACCCTTACATAGAGGACGTGGGACGAAAAAACACGGCTCAACCCACCTCTGTTTTTCTTCACTTGTGGACGGCGACAGTGGCACAATGGCGCTGCCGGAAGAGAGGACCGCAGTGGAGCAACGACGGCTGGCAAAGGCTGACCGCAAAGGAAAATGGCAGTGCAATGTCCATCGGGTCGCCTGAGGGGTGCGGCGCCCTCCCACTGTGAAGATAACTGGGCCGCGACGGAGCAAGGCGGCCTACCGGGTAGCCGGAGGGGCGCAGTGCCGTCGCGCCGCGTGGTTGGATGTGTCGCGGACCGGCGGGCCACGACGATCAGAAGGAGTAGCGTAGCCCCACCGCGTTGCACAGAGCGAGGGAGCCATAGCCATGGCTGTCCGTGACAGAGGAGTAGGGGCGGCTGGCTGCTCGGCCAGTCGGGAGGAGCAGGACCCAGCGGGTCCCAGGTGTTCTGGACCGGTTCCACCTGGCGCCAGTTTCATCTCACATCCAAATGGAATTTTCGTTCGGGAACGTGGGGGGTGCGCGATTTCCCCCATAGACTCGGCTGACGCAGACCCCCCGTGGGCCACCGGGCCGCTGGGCCCCCGGGCCGGACCCAGCGTGGGATGGGCCACCCATTCGGGCCAGGCCACCACCGGGCAGGACACAACCCTGCTGGGCCGCTTCATCTTGCCGGGCTACCACCGGGTCAGTCCTCCCGTGGGTCGTGCCTCCCTAGGTTCGGGTTGGAGGCTCGGGCTGGGTCGGACCCTCGAGATGGGTCGAACTCGTGGACTGGGTCAGACACGCGGACCAGACCCGTTTGACTCGAAAAACATTTTCGCCCATATCATGGGCTACAGGTGTCCGATAGACGAACCGTATGCGCAAACAAAAATCATAGAGAGAGACTGTTTTTTTGGCATACCCCACTTGAGGTTTGGACATAGTTGTGGTGTGGTAGGTTTTGTTTGAACATAAAATCTAACAGGGCCCCTATAATGGAAATGCCAATAACTCACAGACCGAGAGTCCAATTGACGTGTCGTCTGTTGCATTGAAATCCCTAAGAAGAGTTGGACCATTGAGATACATTTGTATGGGGATTCGTGATAGATAGAGTATTGACTAGTAGCTTGTGGAGAAGATCCTCCCAGAGACAAGCGAGTGGATTACGGAGACCTAGTAGCTGGCTGAGACCTGACGACTACTGACCTTTGGACTCGAACTAGTTCGACTAGCCCTATTGGTAGCACCTCTGTGTGAGCACGGATGACCCATTGTGTAGAGCGCCTCTATGTGGGTACGACAGACCCACAGTACTCGACACGTGGAGTACCTCATTAGGCTTTTAGGGGTGTGCCTCTGTGTGAGCACAACAGAACCACGATTGAGAGCATCTCTGTGTGAGCACAACATATCATTGGTATTCGACATGTGGAGTACCTCAACAATCCAAGGATAGTGGGAAGCACCTCTGTGTGACATGACCGGCCCACTGTAATCGATGGAGGAGGATTACACTGTCATCCGAGGTTCCGACAGTGTGACTGGGGTTTTTACTTTATACTACCCCATAGAATTATATATTGGTATGAGCTGAGTCAATGAATTTTGTGTTTTACTCATGATTGATTTGAGTTACTAGATAACATAGGTATATGTATGGGAATATGCCTATGTAATGGCTATCCATCTTTACTTTACATTGTGGTTTATCCTTTTTGGATAGTGTGAGACCTTGAGGGTCTCAGTGTCCCTACTGATTATCGTTACACTCACTTCTTCTTGGGAATTGTCCACACCCCGTTGTGTTGGATGTAGATGACGGATATCGCTAACTTCGGTAGTGAGCAACGGGACTGAACAGTACCCAAACGTGGACCACTCGGTGTGACGGTACTCGGATTAGACGGACGAACGTGGAGTGCTGAGGAGGCCATCTGTTCTTACCCTTTAGGTAGGAACCCCGGAGGACGAACCAGTAGATTCTTTACATTACATCAGTTTTATTTTCTTTTTAGTTGTACTTTCCTTTTGGGCGTGTATTTCCATCCATTTTTTACTTTCCAGCACTTCTTCTATATACAGTCTTACCATGTTCTTTGCTTCCAGTTATGTACGTGATATGTTTATTTATAGTTTGAAAGGAAATTCCTTCCCAGTTTATTAATTTATGCCTTTGCTGCTAGTCGCCATCCCCTGGCATATGGATGGAGGGCATGTGGTAGTCACGATACATGCCCCGGGGGATGGTTCGTGACAAATTGGTATCAGAGGTATCAATTCTATGGAAGAACATAGGACTCTGATCATTCATTTCTGTGACGTAATAGTGTTAAGATTACTATGTGTGGTTTTTCAGTTCAGGGAGTCCACTGTTGGTGTGGGCGGCCGATGTATCCATACACAAGGACCTTGACCTATGATTTCCGACTCAGTACACGAAAACACTGATTGCTTGTGTGTTTTCTAAATGTTTTCTTTTGTATGCTCAACCAGGTCAGCTCCCCTTGTATATTGTTTTGACCGTGTTGCATATGATTCTTTCAGGATGTCTCCATGTAGGGACCCGAGAGTCATATGCTCTAACAGCCCACTGAGCGATGAGGCCTCGGTGCAGGGCCCCTTTCCAGTGGAGGAACGTGTGGAGGCACCAGCGGTACCACCACTCATTGGGCCACCGATGCCACCATCCATAGGAGCAGACGAGGAATGCCACTTGAGCGCATTGCATGAGTTCCATAACCATAGGACACCCATGTTCTGGGGAGAGATGGTCCCACAGGAAGTTGAGGATTGGATGGAGGTTGTGGTGAGAGTCTTCTGGCTAGGAGGGACTCCAGCAGGCTTCATGTTGATCCTTGCTGCCAGCCTCCTTCAAGCTGTAGTAGGAAGATGGTGGGACCTGATTTTCTAGGTGTGTGACGAGGCGAAACAACTCTGGACAGACTTTGAGAGCCTGTTCTGGTTAGTTTTTTTTCCCAGCCACCATTCGTGTTGTCCGGACACAAGAGATACTACATCAACAAAAGGGTAACATGATAGCTGCACAATACTCAATGAGGTTCACCGACCAATCGAGCTACTCCACAGATATGGTACGAGACCCATTCTGTATGTCCCTGTTCTTCGAGCAGGGACTCAGGTGAGAGATCAGAGCATTAAGGATCTCCCATTGTATCCAAATGCAGGTGGGGGTGTTAGAGAGAGCCCTCCTAGTAGAGATTTTTCTATCTGAGCAGTCAGCAGCAATGAGACCCACTCATAGTCGACATGCAACAGAGTCTTCTACAGCTGGCAATAGACAGATGACGCAGTTGTCCAAGAGGACCAGGCCCATGGGTGGATGACCGCATGACTCGAGATCAATTGTGTGTGGAACCAAAGGTAGTGACTTACATACCAGGAGCACGCTGTGTTACTCATGCGGTGGGTAGGGTCAAATGGCTCGTGACTGTCTGAACCGCCGTTCAGATTATCAACAAATAGTTGAGGGACCTCCTAGGAAGAGACAGAGGTTTGATCGAGGAAGTCCGTAGGGAGTAGACAGATGTGGATGAGGAGCTTTTCGTACAGGTGGCAGTGGAAAACGTTATGAGGTGCTAGCACCACCACCACCAGGAGGTCCACCCAGAATGCAGGGAGCAGGTGAACAAGGAAGAACTCAGCTTCAAGTAGCTGATGAACATGACCGTGGCGCTACAGCGATGATTTGAGGTGCTATCTATGTCCACTCTACCATATCTATAGTTTTTATAGAAACATGTACCAACCATTCATTCATTTCCACTACCCTCGTTCGGAGCTGGGATATTCTGACGGAGTCGTTGGCTCGATCCTTACAGCTACAGATTCCAACAGGACGTGTCTCGATGATTACACACTTTTACCGGCAGTGTGAGATTACTCTAGGAGGTGAGAGCTTCATCTAGGATATCCACATTGCGGCTTCTAGGCCTTACGACATCATCTTGGGTATGGAGTGGATATCTACAATAAATGCTCAGATCGAATGTATTAGGCGCAAAGTGAGGTGTGTCCACACGGATTGGACCAATTTTACCCTCAACGGTGGAATGGAATCTTTTCAATGTAGGAAGGACTTTCTCGGAGGTGGGTGCAGCCGGTCACTCACCAGTTGGCTTGCCTTATCCTCGGAGCAGTTGATGTGGAGAGTCTGACTTATCCTGTAGTGGTGGACCAGTACGCGGATGTTATCTCTAACGATGTTCCAGTACTACCTCCTCACAGAGAGGTGGACTTCTACATTGAAATGTACACTGGGAAGACACTGATATCTAATCTAGAATATTGTATGGCTCTCGCTGAGCTTCGTGAGCTGTGGGTACAGTTAGAGGACTTTTAGGGAAAGGTATTCATCTGCCCAAGTGTTTCTCCTTGTTCAACCCCAATTCTGTTCGCCAAGAAGGCAGACGAGAGTTTGAGGCTTTGTGTCGACTATCGTCACCTGAACCAGTTGACCATGAAGAAAAAGTACCCAGTCCCGAGGATTGACGAACTCATTGATCAGCTAAAGGGAGTGTGGTGGTTCTTGAAGATAGACCTCAGATCAGGATATCACCATCTTAGAGTTCGAGACGAGGATGTGCAGAATATGGCCTTCATATGTTGGTATGGCCACTACATGTTCATTGTTATTCCCTTCGGCGTAACCAACGATCTAGAGGTGGTCATGTATCTCATGAATAAGATCTTCCAGCCACACCTCGATCACTTTTTCAAAGTATTCATCATCCACATTCTGATCTACTCGATTACTGAGGAAGACCATGCCTCTCATTTGAAGGTAGTACTGGACACACTCTGAGAGCACCAACGTTATGATAAGATCTGGAAGATCCAGTTCTGTATTCGAGAGGTTTATTTCATTGGAAACGTATTCTCAGAGTCTGGAGTTGTAGTAGATCCAATAATGATTGTGGAGGTACTTTCTTGGGATCCACCCAGGACTGTGACAGAGGTACGGAGTTTCCTGATATTGGATGAATATTATCAGATTTTTGTTCTAGACGTTTCCAGAGTTGCAGCACAACTATCAGCCTTGACAAAGAATGGGAAATGCTTCGTGTGGTTGGAGAGATGCCAGCAAAGCTTTCATGAGATGAGGCAGAAGCTAACTAGTTCCTCCATTATGAGACTTCTAAAGGAAGGAATAGTGTATGTAATTTATTACGATGCATCAGGGACCGATCATTTGTGTGTCCTGATTCTGGAGCGAGCTGTGATTTCATATGGTTCTCGGAAGTTGAGACAACATGAGCAAAACCACGCAATACATGACATGGAGTTCGTATCAGTGGTCTACGCCCTGAAGATGTGGTGACACTCTCTAATGTGTGAACACGTTACCATGTACTCTGATCACGTGTGTCTCAGGTATATCTTCTCTCAGAAGGACCTGAACCTGCTACCGCAGTGATGGCTTGAGTTTTTCCAAGACTATGACATTGAGATAGTCTATTCTCCTACGAAGGGTAAGGTTGTTGCAGATGTACTCAGTAGGAGGACTGGTATACTCCTGCTCGGAGAGGCGACAGAGCATCTAGATTCCTTACAGATATCTTTTGTGGATAGGGATAGAGCAACCTAACTACGGTCTCTAACATTCACTCTTTCACTTCTTCAGCGTGTCAGGGAGGTGCATTGTGGGGACACTGACTACGAGACACGACGTTCTTAGATATCCACTGGGCAGACACCTGATGGATTTTTAAAGGTGGGGAGAACTCCATCCTCTTCAAAGGGCGTACCATGGTACCAATTGAAATTCAAGAGGAAGTGTTGAGGGTGTTCCACGCATCCACTCTAGCGGTACATCTAGGAGTGGTGAAGATGTATCAGGACTTTTTACGACATCACTGGTTTCTAGGTATGAAGAAGGAAGTAGCTGTGTTTTTCTCACGGTGCCTCACTTGTTAGCAAGTGAAGGCATAGCACCAGGTACCAGCATGATTGGTTCAGCCATTAGAGGTCCCAGAGTGGATGTGGGATTGGATATCGATGGACTTCATGATGGGTCATCCACATAAATACAAGGGTCATGACTTGATTTGGTTGATCATAAACTGAATCACCAATTCAGCCCACTTTGTACAGATCAGAGTGAAGGGTTCAGTCGAGATCTTGGGACGCCTCTATGTGCAGGAGACTGTGCATTTTCATGGAGTACCTTTATCTATTGTCTATGACCGTGACACATGATTTTCTTCCCAGCTATAGAAGGGGTTGCATGAGGCTTTCAGGATGAAACTACATCTAAGCACCGCCTTCCATCCTCAGACAGATGGGTAGCCCTAGCGGACCATCCAGACCCTCGAGGAAATTCTTCGCACATGTTTCCTCAACTTCGGTCGTAGCTGGGAGGATCACTTACCTTTTGTGAAGTTTCCTACAACAACATATATCACTCCACCATCGGTATGTAACCCTTTGAGGACATGTATGGTAGACCTTGTAGATCACCACTGTGCAAGACAGACCCAGGGGAGTTAGCACTAGTGGGACCGGAGATGGTACGAGCTACTAAAGAGAAGGTGAATATCATCCAGGAGAGGTTGAAGATTGCACAGAGTATTCATAAGTCCTATACTGACATGAGACAAAGGCCTCTAGAGTTCGATTATGGTGACCAAATCTTTCTATGTGTCTCACCTAGATGAGGTCTACATAGATATGGTTGAGGCAACATGTTATCTCTGTGGTTAATTGGAACTTTCCAAGTCCTCAGCAGAGTAGGCGAGGTGGATTACCACTTATCTCTTCCACCTTAGTTGCACCGGGTGAACGACGTCTTCCAAGCATCTCATCTGAGGAGATACCTTCACGACCCATCTCACATCATTGAAGACGAGGAGCTGGACATCGATGAGAGGGAGAATTTCATGGAGATTCCAGTGGAGGTTGAGGATCGACATGAGAGGGTCCAACGTGGATGGTCGATACCCCTGGTGCGCGTACGCTGGCAGTATGTGAACCTACAAGAGAGCACATGAGAGCGGGATGCTCAGATGTGTGCTCAGTACCCACATTTGTTCCCTTAGTTCGAGTTGTAGCTTATAGGGACGTAAAACCCAGAGGTGGGGAGAATGTAAAGACCCAAAAATTTCATAGATGTTTTATTCTTAAATACATGGAAATTTTATGAGTCCGTGATAATTTACGACACTTGATTCCGATGCCTGGTGTGCCTAGAATCAATTTTTGATGTTTTGTTCGGGTATGTTCAGTATATGTTCAAGCGTGATTTTATAATATTTGAACCGGTGTTCGGAATTGAAATATGAGGGCACCGTTAAAATGTAGCACCAGTATTTTCTTATGTAGGTTTTCTCCATGACGACAGATGGTCAAGAATGAAAGTTAGATTTTGGGGTTTTTAATAATGATAAATAAAAATAAGTGTTGGCTTATTTTTATTTTTTTGGTGGTAAAAATCTCCAAGTGGTGGTTTGTGGTCGGGGACACCACACACTAACCTCCAATTGGAGGTTATGGTGGTAGGGGACACCTGCACATAACCTCCATTCAGAGGATATCCTTGGTGGGGACTACACAGTCTTTAGACCCCCCTTTGACTCCCCATTAATTATTTGAACACCTCTCTTAATTTAATTGAAACTCTCCACCTCACCAAATTTTGAATTTGAGTCAATACCACCACATTTATTAAATGATTTGTCTCATTTAATTAATAAAAACTATTTGTGTTGTTGTGACAACAAATAATAGAACATTCCTCTATTATTTTTGTCTTAGAAATTTGGTAGAGATTGGGTAGGAAAATAACTCTCCAATGAAGAACGGTCACCCACGAAGAACGCATCTTCCACCTACGAAGAATGAACTTCAACCGAGTAAAGAAAGGGAAGCATCGTCCACAAAGAACACCGACGTCATCTTTAACTTCTTCTTCTCCGAACTCTCCTTCCACTGTGAACGATCGACAAATGAGGGAGGGGTTGTTTTATGTATGAGTTTTACCCTCCATTATTCGTCCTTTTTTGTGATATTGGAGGCCTATTGATACTACCCTAACACGGAGGGCGCATGTCGAACAAACACGGCCAGACTGCCCTACATTTTTTCTTGATTGTTGAGGACGGTGGCGGCACAACGACGCCGCCGGAAGAGAGGACCGCAGTGGAGCAACGAAGGCCAACGACGGGAAGTCCATGAAGGAAACCGGCGGCGCAAGGGCTGTCGGGTCGATGGAGGGGCATGACTCTATCACACCGCGTGGAGAACTGGGCCATGGCCAGCACGGGCTATGACGGAGAAAAGCGGTCGGTCGGGCCGCTGGAGGGGTGTAGTGGCCTTGCGCCGCACGGGTGGAAGGGTCACTGCCATGCAGGCCGCAACGGTCATACGAAGCAGCGCGGTGCTGTCGCGCCGCGCAGAGCAAGGGAGCCACAACCAGGGTGGGTCGTGGTAGAGGAGATGGAGCGGCTGACCAATAAGATAGCCGTGAGGAGTGGGACCCAGCGTGTCATGCGTGTTCTGGAGAGGTGCCACCTGGAACCAGTTTTAGATCACACCCGAACAGATTTATCGTTCCAGAACCCAGAGGCACGTGGTTTCCCCTTGACGCGGCTGAGGCAGACCCCCCGCAGGCCGTTGGGCCGCTGGGTCATTAGGCCGTCGGGCTGGACCAAGCGCAGGTCGGGCCACCCAATTGGGTGGGCCACCACCGTGTCGGGCCGCTACCGAGTCGGGCCTCCCCATCAGGCCGGGACACCACCGGGCAGGGCTGCCCTTGGGCCAGGTGGGACCCCCGGGTCGGGTCGGACCCCCTTGACCGGGTGGGTCCCTCGGACCAGGTCGGACCCCAGTCCAGACCCGGTTGACCCGAAAACACATTTTCGCCCATATATTGGGATATGGGTGTCCGATCGATGAATAGTATATGGTAACCAAAATCTTAAAGCGAGAAGGTTCTTTTGGAATACCCAACATGAAGTTTGGACATAGTTGGGGTGCGTTCAGGTTGGTTTGAACCTAAAATCAAACAGGGCCCCTGAAACAGAAATGCCAATAACTCAAAGACCGGATGTCTGATTGACGTGCCCTCTATTGAGTTAATATCTCTATGATGAGACAGACCTTTGAGAAACTTTTTAATGGGGATTTGTGACAGTTAGAGTATCGACTTTTAGAACCTGGAGCAGATCCTCCCAGAGACGAGCGAGCGGAGTACAAAGACCTAGTAGCAAGCTTAGACCTAATGACTTCTGACCTTTTGACTCGGAGTGTTTTGAATAGACCAGTGGGGAGCTGCTCTATGTGAGCTCCGAAGACCCACGGTGGGGAGCACCTCTTTGTGGGAGCGGTAGACCCACGGTACTTGGAATGTGGAGTTCCTCAACAGGATTCCAGGGGAGTGCCTCTTTGTGAGCGCAGCAGTCCCACGGGGGAGAGGGCCTCTGTGTGAGCACAACAGATCCACAGTACTCGACAAGAGGAGTACATAAGCAGACCATGGATAGTGAGAAGAACCTATGTGTGACGCGACATTACCACTGTACTCGATTGAGGCGGAGTAAACCATCAGCAAAGGTTTCGACAGTGAGAGTGGGGTTTTTACTTGATACTACCCCTTATAATTAAATCCTGGTATGATCTGAGTCAATGAATATTATGTTTTCTCATGATTGAGATGGGTTACTAGATAACATAGGTTTATGTATGGAAATATACTTATGTAACAGTTGTATGTCATTTTTGAATTTGTGGTTTATCCTTATTCGAATGACTGAGACCTTGAGGGTCTTGGGTTCACTACTGATTATTGTTATACTCACACCTGCACGGACTCTGCCCGCACCTCATTGTGTTGGTTGAAGAATATGGACATCGGTAACTGAGGCAATGAGAAACAAGACTGGACGGTACCCTGAGGTGGACCACTCGGTGTGACGGTACTCGGAGAAGACAGACAGATGTGGAGTGCTGAGGAAGCCATCGGTACCTACCCTTCACGTAGGAACCCCAGAGGATGACCCAGTAGATTCTTTAGTTTTCTTCAATTGTACTTTCATATCAATTGTACTGTCCTGTTGGTCTTGTATTTCCAGCCCCTTTGTACTTTCCAGCACTTCTTCTGTACACAGCTTTACCTACTGTTTTGCTTCCAGTTGTGTACTCTGATTGTTTTTACTGTTATTAAGGAAATGTCTTCCCAGTTTAGGAATTTACGCCATCAGTTCTACTCGCCAGAACCTAGAAAATGGAAGGATGGATGTGGGTTGTCAAGATACGGGCCCTGGGGGATGGGTCGTGACAAGATCACTATGCCTACAAAAATAATTCATAGTGTGGAAATAAAATTCATAGCATTAGATCTGAAACATTACACAGAAATGTTAAAATATATTTTAATGGGGCCTACACACTATGGATATCCTGAGGGGAATATGATTATTAATATATTATAATATTTTTCATTATCAGAAAATCATTTTCTTATAATAAGTAATATATTAGTTTTAAATCAATATTGTGAATTTGATGATAGAATTATTGCCTTTACAAAGAGTATATCCATTTAAGAAGATATGATATGGAGATATAATGGATATAGGGATCAATCCAGATGATCATTTTTATGTATCCGATTTATAATAGGAATTAATGTTCCTAAATATAATATATATAATTTTTTTTGGGTTATGACAGATAATTTAGATAACATACGATATGCCCCTTCAGTAGGTAACAACTAGAGATAATATTAGTGAATTTCACCATTGTAGATTCTTATAGGGTATATAAATTTATAAGAGAGAAAATAATATATAATCAATAGATTTTAGGTTCTATATATTTAATTGGTTTCTCTCAAAAAATCCATGGGTTCATGTTATCGGGAAAAGAAATAAGGTTCATGTGCTTAAATGAAATCATCGGGTCATCTTATTGAAAGTGGTTGAAATTGAAATCACATTATTCTCTTTTACTTTCTTATATGACGTTGATTGTAATTTTTCTTTCTATTTTAAAGGGTTGTTTACAGTAATAGAATCCTAATACCTCCTCAAAATTTTATTATCGGAATAACTTATACCGATGATTGTGGTGGATAATCATTTACACATATATAAAAAGTTTATCATTCCCTTCATAAGATTAAATATTTATATCAATTATGATGTACACCAATTAATCACATATTAATGAATGTCCTAAATAATGTTATTTAATGGGATCCATCTATTAAGATAATCACATTAACTACATGAGGTTAGTACATCCAATGCTGAATAGTGTCAATGAGATCCCTCTATAAATGATTCCATCTATGATTTTGGTCATGTGAATCACTTGTTGTTTGGGTAGAAAATGATAATGATGTTCCACATGATTCTTCCTTAAAATCCCCTCAACCAAAGTTGATTTCGTGAAGTAATTATTCATAAGATATCTCATGAATATAAGGAAATATAATGAATAATTCCAACCACAATATCATGTTTTCATAGATATCAGAAACCTAGATTCATTGGCTTGAGTCTTTGATGGATATATTTTCATGTTTCTATATCATATGACATGTATATTTTCAACAAATTTAGGAATAATGTTTTAATTTACCTATAATTTAAAATGTATAAAAATTTAAAATAATTTTCCCCCAGTTATTCATTCCTATGATCCTCTATTATGAATCTCAAAATCTCATTCCTCATAAATAAAATCCAAAATAAGAATAAAGGATGATGTGTTTATGAGGAATTGAATGTCCAACCCTAATTCTTTATGTTATATAATGTCATATAGTCTCCCAGTTGACCATCGTAATCCAAAAATACACAATAAATATGTTGAAGATATGAAAATTATACAACTTCTCCATACTCTCGAGAGCTGTGATTTTTGGCCTTCACATGAGTGCATTTCATAAAACACGTCACCTAAAATTAACTTCTGGATATTATGAGAAATCTTTATAGAGTAAAAATATTTTGTAACCGAGGTCACAAAAACAAATCATGTTACCTATTTTCATAACCAAGAATTGAAATACACATAACCCATGTGGAAATTTATCCACTTCATGATTTTCTGATCACATGACTGTCTCCTTGTCATGATATCGACTGATCCTACCATGTTTATTTGATCACATGCCCATTTTATGTTCAATAAATTGTGAGACTCCATCTACGAATGTGATCATGTGATTATTTATAATCTACATTAAACTATTTATTAAAACATATTTCTATTTCGTACATCCACATTTTCCAAATTTATTTCAAGAAATATAGATTTTATTCTCACATAAATATGTTTATAAAGAGATGCAATGGAGGTTATTTCCCAATAGATTTCTAAATTTAAATTTTTTCAAGTAGACTAGCTGTATCACCAAAATATTTTATGAAATATATATATTAAATAAAATTATTTCACTCATACATAGTAGTATATGAAACAACATGTTCCAATGAATTGTGATATACTATTACAATATCATAATTTTATATTATCACATATTATTTGATTAGTATTTTTGAATAGAAAATACTAAATTTATTAATAATATGGAATATATATTTATAAATCTAATACAGTTTTATCAATTGATAACTTATTTATATAAAAATATTTTTATAGTAAAGGATAATTTTTTTAAAACATATTTTATGTGTGCAATGTAATTTTGTCATAATATTTTTATGTTATAAATATTTGAGATTAAGTTTAATGAATTTTATATATAATATATTCAATAATAATTTGAAAACATTTATCTAATATTTTTGTATGAACAAGATGAAAATAAATATTATTATGTTTAATTTTTTTTATTTAGAGTTTTTGTCTTCTTTTACACAGTAGCATGAAAATATATTTCTTCCGCTTATAATTATTACATTAGATAAAATTAATTATATAATTATAATTATGATTTTTAAATATTCTTAATTTTTCCCATTTATATATTGTTAATTTGAATAAGAACTGATGGAAAATGCATCAATCAGGATTAGGGAAATTCAGGTAAATCTAAGTAAAAACTAAGGGATAAAGACATTATATTTCATCTTATCTTTTATTTGATAAATGGAATGAAAAAATAAAAACCCTATTATTTGAATTATTTTGTTTAATATCTACATATCCATGAAAAATTAATTTATAATATTTTAAAAGAATAAAATTATAACCTACCAATATATTCATTTTAAATATCTTTTATATATTAAAATAGTGAAATTGATGTTTTGAAATAATATTTATAGTTATTTATATATTAATGAATTTATTATCACGATGTAATTTTATATTCAAATTTTAGAAATTATACAATGACAATAAAATATATTGGAACACTAATGCTATATTTATATTATTAATATTCAACTAAAATATAATATTTTAAAAATAATAAATGTAATATAATATGAGTGAGTTATTATTTTTAACGAATATTAATGAAAAATAATACCTATTTTTGTTATGTTAGAAAAAATTAATCATATTCCAAATTTTTCCGTATGGAATTTATGTAAAATTAAATGAATATTGTTAAAATCTGATATTATTTACAATATATAAAACTAATATTTTATTAAATTAAATAGAAATAAAGAATTATTTATGTGGGTAAAAGGGATATAATATAGTAAAAAATATATTCTAGTTTAAGTTAATAAGATATTTTAAAAAATTATATTGAATATGATTTAAAAAATTACTTTTATGAAATTACAGGTGATTCATATTCCTCCCATATAAAATAAAACCCATTATTTATATTCTCCACTATACATTGTGATATAATGATCCAAAAAACCCTTAAAATTTTGATTTACATTATCCATAACCATGTTTGGTGGTGCTTATATATCTAAAATACCATATCATGTTAATTATGAAAGTATTTAAATGAGGTATCATGATGATGATATTCTTGTTTTACCCAACCTCTTTCAAAATATTTCTTCTTCTACATAAAATAATTAAATGTTATTTATCAGCAATTAACAAATCAATTTTCCTAGTTAATATTAATTTTTAATATTATTATGAAAATACTATAATCCATACCCTTTCCCCAAAATATGAAGTGAATGTATCCTTCACAAATATATTTTATTTTCCAACAAGAAATAAATTTTCCATCAAATACCATTTTTACCTGACCAATTGATTTTATGGGTTTGAATTGGGATCAATAACTGATTTTGGTAAAATGTATTTGAATGTTCTCAAACGGGGTTTATTCATGGGGTTGACAATTCCAAATGACTCTCATATACACGATGACTCATTGGCCTACATTCCAAAGGAATTCATTCGTTGGGGAACATGGAAAATAAAACAAATAAACTCAAATTTGTCGACTGTATGGGATGTTGGAATGGTCACACCCATTTTGTGGTATCTATTTTCTATTATGAGACTCTCATATAGAATTATTATATGATTATGAATCGTGTTTTTATTATCGTGTGTTTATATATATATTACACATGAGTTTGAGATCAATTATGAAAAATCGTGTGTTTGGAATCATATGTACATATTTGATATTATCCATATATGGAGTGATTTGTATGTATATGAGGACTCATCTAGTTGTACCCATATATGAATACAATAGAGATTCTTTGGCTGTTTAAAAAGGTGGTGCCAGTTTCAAGACCTCTGGTGTGGTGATCCAGTGATTGATGTCATCCAGGGATATGTAAGTTGTCGTAATTTTAGGATCAAACCCAGATGATGGGATTCTTATGTATCCACAGATGGATAATTTGAAACCACATAGTTTAGTTTCACTTAATAGAACACATCACCTTTTGTGGTCATGGGATGGATACCAAACCATGAAATATAATGTTAGGATACAAGGAAATAAAGGTAAAAGGTCTTCAATCAAGATATGGTGTTGGATATACAATGAGGTAGCCCGAGGAATCTATAACAATTGTTCCTTCTCTAGTAGATAAGAACATACACAAATTTTTCCCCACTGAACATTAGTGAAAACATGGGTGAATTGTTTAGACCTCATGGTGGATTCTTATGCATCTAATTTTGTTTGGGAATCACATACCACATAGATAGTTATGTTTGGGATTACATCTATAGAGAAGGTCCATTTAGGGGACATGATTAGGGATTATTCCTGAAATTATCTTGTTTAATGGTTCGGGAAGGTGTGTATTTTATTATTTTGACAAAACTATTATCACACATGTTTCTTGTTCTATGTGAGAAATCTATGTAGTCATTAGATAATATGATCACATGACCCGATCCTTTAACTGGTGGATGAATGTTGAATCCCAAATGGTGAGATTGAGGGATTTTATTTATGTTTCTCATCTTTTATTTTGTTAATTGGGATATTCACAATTTGGGATCTTTCCAGCAATACCGCATGGATGGGGTGAGGAGGATAATGAGAACAACATCCTGTAAGAATGTCTATGGTATTACTAAATAACTGATTTCCAAAAATTGATTCTAGTGGGAGGATCTCAATACCTATCAAAAAGAAACACAAACATTATCTACTACCCTCCAAGTCCGTAACATGGATGTTTAAGTTATCACCCTATTTTTTAGAAAACATGTTTCCATGAAATTATAGCACTAAAAACATTCTAATAGTCCACCTTATTATAAAAATTACACATGTGATGCTTATTACCATTGGTATGTTGACCTAAGGTGACACACTATTGTGCCCTATGTTCTGATCAAATATATTAGTTCTCGTTGGAAGGGGCCTTTAAAAATGGTAGTTTGACTAGTTTTTAGAGTGGGTATAACTACCATTTTCATTATTACACATTTAAATATGATTAATTAAATAATTATTAGATAATTAAAATCTATATTTTGAGGGGTATACTTTATTTGGGCCTAGTAACATAACCATACAACTGATAACATAAAATAAATAATCATTATTGAAAATGTACTATATATTACCACCACATTCCTTCGTACATAACATTGTATGGGATAACCAAAGGTCATAAATAATAAATGTGTGAGATATAAATCCTACCATGGGAAATAACATTGTATAACATGAAGAATATAATACATGTTAGTCAATATGAATTTTAATTCAGAAGAAAAGAAACATGAACATAAAGGCATGACATAGCATCATAATCATAACCTTGAAATGTGAAAAAAACATAAAACTTCATATTATAATTAGTCAAGGTCTCACTGCAAATAGATTAGAAATCATAACCCTCAATTACCTTTAATTAAATTGTGTAAAACATCATTTCAGATGAATTACCATGTGTAAACCCTCATGTAAAAAGATTTATCATGATACTAAACAATTCCCAATGGATTGGATGGCTATCAGGGCACACATTCCATAAACATTTAATTTAATGAATTAGTGTGCCACTAAGAACATATAACATAGAATCAGAAAACCAAATAAGTTTTTCTATAGTCATGGAATATGTAATATTGTCATGTAATTCACCAATCATAAATTATACGATCACAAAGTTGAATCCCCTTAGTTGAGAAATGGTTTTTGAATTCACTAAGCGATGATAAATCATTCTGAAATTTGGGTAGCATAATAACATGAAATAAAAATTTATAAAATCATTTTTGGAGGGAATAATGAGTCTCTAATAAACCATACATAAAATGGACAGTAATGTAATCATGAAACACCATACCCCAGTACGTGAAATAGAATTTAATATGCATAATATAAAATATGTTGTTGAATGGGAATGAGGAGAGAGAAATACCTTATTGAATTTCGACATGGTAACTTGTGTATATAAAGGATCATGGATGGATTACTAAGAGTTGATAGAAGATATAATTATATATTAATCAAATTAATATTAAGGGGATTATGTTTGACCATATCCAAACATATAGAAATTAAAATTACATGGCATATCACAAAAGGAGTTTTTGATAAAAGAGTGTTTTGGATGTTCCCTTACATGGATGTGTGACTCCAAATCCTTGGGAGAGGATTATTATGAGATTTGGGGTGCCTTGGGGGTACTATAGGAAGAATTGGTAGAGGAGGTTTTTTGTATCAATGAGTTATAGTGATGATAAATGGGAGCTTGGTTGGGTTTATATAGGAACGGACAGGGATTTGTTTATTATTATGGTTTTGGACACTACTTACTAAATTATTAGAAACCAAAATACCATAAAATGGTTCTTCCCATGGTTTATGGAAAAGGGAAATGGAATAATTTATTTTAAATGGATAAGGGTGACTGATATTAAAATATTTTCCATCTTTATGTGGAGGTGAGTCACAAATTCAAGGAAATGATCTTAAAATCATAATATATTTTATAAGTATTTGAACATTCATTGTAGAATTATAAAATAAATGAAATATTCTAAAAATCACGATATTTTAATTGAATTAAAATATATTTTTATAAAAATATCTATTATAGTGTTTATTATACCAATAATTTTCCATTAAGATGTCATAAAACACAACGTATAATTATTCGGTACATAATTTATACACAAACATTTGACTCTCTCAGTAAATATTGAAAAATTTACCATTAGAAAATTTCAATGTCTTACATCCAAAAATAATATTAATGATAGGAATTTTTTTTCTAGATATCCAAAATTTAAATTATATAATAATACAATAATATATTTATTGATAACAGATGGGTTTTGACAAAAACTTATTTTTACATAAAAAAATAACTTTTATCTTCATAAATATTATATAATAATTTATTTTTTATAAAATTAATATAATTGTAATATTTTATTAGAATATTTTTTATTTCATAAAACCAATAATTCATTAACGATAGATTTCCTAATTGGATTTAATATTAACCAAAACTACTTTTTAGGAACTAAAAACAATTTACAAAGTAAAAATAATGCAATAAAAGTATATTAGTTTTTAGATACCAAAATAATGTACATAATAATAGTTATAGGATCATGTAACATATCACTTGATCACACTAGATTACACCCTAAGAGTAATGTGTGTGATGATGTGGCATTCATGGGATCGTTTGGTGAACAGGGTTTGGGTTGTGACCTCGATGATCTTGAAAATCTATCATAATCTGTTTCACTCATTATTATGTTTTTGGACCTATCATGGGATCTATATATGAAAAATAAGAGAAATTATATCTCCCTTATAATCACTATCAAATGACCTTCATTGGGAATTATCTTACAAGTTGAGGCCATCCCATAGTTTTTTGTGTCAAAAGAATTTGTTAAAAACCCATATATATACAAGTTAAATTATTACTATTTAATTGATATATTATAAATGGTAATCATACATAGTGGTAATTTAAACCCAATTTAATATAATAAAAGAAATTTCACCCTCGAAATTTCTTATTTCCACACTAACATAGATTACCAAAACCTTTCTCTATCACTTCCTCTGATTCCCAATTTTATTCATAAAACATGTTGTTTCTCCACAACTCTTTGTTAAGGGTAATTTTCTTATTTCATGGAACATCTCTCTACAATCTAATCTCTTCAATATATACACCTCACAAGATTGGTCATTATACAACTGTACCCCCTCTATATTGAATTAATATGATGTGTATGGGGTGTAGATCCTAAATAGGGATACATTGAATAAACCATTCACTTGAGATCATTTCTATGGGCATATTAATTTGTAGGACATTTTTCAAATGATATCTAGGATCTCAAAAGGGCAGATGAACCTTGGACTAAGCATTAACTTTATCCCAAATATAATGAATTTAATCCACGGAGATATGTGGAGGGATATTGAGTCTCTAACATCTAACACTATGTCACGTCAATGAGGGTCATCATAGATCTTTTTTATACACTTTGCAGGTTTGATTTGTTCCCATATGGTTTTACCATTCACCAAAATTTCATCATCCATTTGTGGACCTATAATTTTTTGGTCCCCAAAATCATCCCAACCTCTCGATGTTCTTCACCTGATTCCGTAAAGAAATTAATTGGGAGCCATTTGGATACTCGAATGGAACCAATTGTTGAAATAAAAATACACTAAAGGAAGATGTTAGTTCCATCTACCTTTGATGTCCATCGAGAAAGTTCTCAACATATGACCATGTTTTTGGATTGTATTTTTAGATTGGCCATCAGTTTGAGGGTGATTATTTTTACCAATGGTAAAGGGAGTGTCAAGATCATGGTGGAGACTATTCAAAAACATAGAGGTAAATCATGGATGATTATAAACCTCAATATATTATGGTACACCATTCAGCCTTAACTCTTCTCAAATGTATATCTATTCCAGATGATTCAGTGAGAAATCATCTCGAAACACAACGAAGTTTTTAGTCCTTGTAGGACGATCATCAACAATCTAGATTGCATTATTCCCTTGGATGTCATTGGTTGTCTAGTGACAATTTCCATGGCGAGTCTTCCTATTTGCATGTTGGTATGAGTAATGGATGCAACATATACATAGAGTTCATCCCCACAACAATCACTTTTTTACATACCAGGAACTACGATGTACATATAGAGATCTCTTTCATGATTTTATCCTACCAGTAATTCCATCGAAGATCATGGTACATATTTGTGTTTCCTGAGTGAATAGATAAATTTGAACTGTGTGAATAATCCAAAAGTTTTTTTTATTAAAACTATATATGATGGAACTCATTGTGTCGATCCAAATTCCACAATTCCATCTCTATATATTATTTATATATAACCTTTTATCATCCACATATTAATAATTTTTTAAAAATCACTATTTTATGAGATAACTGCTCTAATTTTTATGTTTTATTTGGCTTCATTGTTTTGGTCGCTCGATTTAATTATGGATAAATAATATACTGATATATAATAATGATATATATCACATATATTAATTATATACATATTTAGTTTCATATATAAGATGCATATATAAATATTGTTTTATGTAGATCATTGATATGGTAGACCGTAAATCCACAAGAAAAATATTTTCATTTTTAGAAGGATAGAATGAAAGAAAGGTAAATATAAATTCTGCATTATATAATAATTTTTATCTAATATAAATATTTTTTTAATAATATATGAATTTATTAATGTTCATGTCAAAATAAAATTAAAAAGGTATCTCATCGCTTTTTAGAGGTGGTATTCCATGTGTATTCACTAGTGACATATTAACATTTAAATGGATTAGAAGGTATGATGGTATATGTCATAATATAACAAAAAAATTAAAATTAATTACTATAAAAATTTTAAATATGTTAAACCCATCATTATTTCTATATGTGAATTTTTTTGCTATAAAACAGATTACATGCACTCGGGATGTGGTAATCCACCATACAGATGATTAGTAGATTGTTGTCTCTTTTGATGTAATATGATATGGATGTCTGTTATGAGACTAAAAGGACAATATATAATTTTATATGAAATAAATATTATATTATATCTTAGTATTCCATTAATATTTATATTTTTTGGAAGAAAAAATGAAATAAAAATTCTTGTATAAAAATGATACATCTTATTCAGAAATCCTTAATATGTTACTACAAAAATCCTTTTTGGAAGGGTTTTGTTATTGAATGTAGGAATATTATATGTATGGAAGTTTTTAAGGGATTTTTTTGGGTTTGTATATTTCCAGGAAAAAATTATTTTTATGTGTAAATAGTATAAGATGAGGTACATCCTTTTATATGTGGGGTAGAGGACCCACATGGATACTACATGGAAATTATCTAGAAGAATAAAAAATGATAATTTCATTCAACAGAATATTTCATTAAAATTTAAATATAGTAAAATTTTGGATTGAATGACATTAAATATATACATAAATTTATGTTTTGGAAATTTTTATTTGAAAAACAGACCCTTTTCATTATGACTAACACACCATCAAACCAATTTTACCCTTTACTATGATAGTTAATTTTTTAATATATATAGAATTTATTATATAGTAATGTAATATTAAATATGATGAATAATATTTTTTATTATGATTATGAATGTGGAATAAAGTTTACCAAATTCAATTCATATAATTTCGGGGATTTATTATAAAAATTAGCAAAAAATTGGACAAAAAGGAAATTTTTTATTGAAAATTATTCCATATGTATAAATTGTTTTCAAACAAAGATTGAATAGTGAATTGATTCGAATTTAATAAATTATTTTATACCAAAGCGGCTCAGTCATGGATTGGGATCCATGACGCTGAAATTTATTAAATAAAAAGTAAAGGTACAAGGAAGAAATGTCCAAAAGGTGACCACATCACAACCAAGGGAGTACAAAATGATAATCATATAAAGTAATTCTCACCTCTTCCTAGGCTGACCCCATCCCCTATTTCAATCCGAGTCATTGAGTGAATCCCTACTTTCCATTGATATGGCTGCAAATATGATACATCATATACTGCATCTTCCTCTGGAGAATCCATAACAGTTGAAGATTGCCTTTGATCAGCTAGGACAACCTGTTCACCTTGAACCGCCACTTCCTCGTAACACCGAACAACTTCCCAATTAGAAGAAAATTGTGATATCTTTTGCTGCTGCTCTGTATCGTGAATTTCATCATGGAGAGCCTCTTGTAAGGCAGGTACATCTTCAGTGGATGTATTATCAACACCTTTCATAGGGGTCAGCATCTTCATTGGGACTTTTCTAGAAAAGGAATGTAGCAAATGGACATGTTTTCGGTTACTGCAACCTGCAGTCTCAAGACCCTCAAGGTTGAGCAGGAAAAATTCTTGTGTGTTAATAGAGCCTAACATATAAAAAATTAAAACTAGCTTTATCCGGTCCTAATGGTAATTTTTTTGAGGTTTCTAGTGAGACCGTGGAATCCCCATCACATTTTTGCTGTGAGCCTGAACCAGAAACAACATCAGCTTGCAAGTCAGGTTGTGAATTAACCTGGATGGCATTCAGCACCTCATCGTGGAAAGGGACTGATCCATTCTTAGCAGCAGGTTCAGAGGAAACATTCTGAGAGAATGATTTCGAAAATTCTGGAACAGCAGGCCCATAACATCTTGTATTGGCCCTAATGCTCACATGTGAACACCCAACATCCTTGGCCACTAGAACCCCTTCAAACTGATCAACAGAGGGAGATATGGATTTTTTGTACATCACCAACTCAAATCCATCAGCATCAACTTGTTTCAACTTTCCTTTACCGCTAGAAAAATCCACTTCTATTTGACCCATCTTAAGATCGACCTTTTCCTGAACAAATGCCTCTCGTTCAGAATCATCTTCCGCCAATTCGGCCCCGAATTTTAATCTATCAGTTGTCCCCCTATCATAATCATCAACAACACGCAAAGGAGTATCACCACAACAAAACTGTTGTGGTTTCCACACAGAATCCCCCCCCATTAGGGGCCTCCTTTAATCCTTGCTTCTTTACATTAACAATGGAAAAAGTATCCTTCTCCATGATTACCTTATCCCCAGTCTATCCAGTACCTGTTTGAGCCCTCTTACACTTTTTTAATAAATTATATTAATCATAAAATATGTTTACTAATATTACTTATAAAATCTTATTCAAACTAAATGGATCATTTAAATAATTTTAATTGAAAATCAAGTTGTCAATAAAAATTAGTATTTCGCACTACTGATATAAAAATTATTTTTTACATGCATTATTAAAAATACACTATAAGATAATTTATGTATTTTGATATAAAAGTAAACTTAATTTTCTCTTTATTTTTTCCCTAAAAGTGGAATATATTGATTTAGTAATTGGTAAAGGGAAATGAAGATAATTATTTTTTATGAAAAAATATTTTTCAAATAAAATAATAAATATACAAAAAGTGATTACATATAAATAAATATATTTTTTTATAAAACAATCACCTTTCAATTTTAAAAAAAATATCAAATTCAAACTACTGAATTTATTTTTCATGATATAATCATCAGTTTGATATAATAATTTTATTAATAATATATTGTTGTACGTTGAAACTCGGCGTTGAGTGCAATGAATGCTACAATGAAATTAGATTTATTTGAAAAAAATGATTCAAAAAAATATAACATGTTAAATGATTAAATAAGCTTTCATGAGTTCAAGGAATAAAAGTATTTGAAGAACACTAGGGGATATGTAGGAGCTAGAAAAAGGCAGGCTATTCATGTAGAAGGGTTACTTGAAGCGATATATGATCCTTTCCAAGTGTGATGTATAGTTTGAGGCAATATGGGACACATATGGCAAGAGTTTTTATTCATGTATTGAGATATTCAGAAAATATAATTTATGTGTCACGGTCCATTTATTTAAATTTTTAGTATATTATTATCCTTTGATAATGAGGTATTATGGATGATTGTGTATTTAGTTTAATGTAATTAAATAAATGTTAAATTGTCTTACAATTTAGTATCATGTGATATGGACTCATGTGTAATGTATTTTAGGGTTGTGAGGTGAAGACATTATACTATACTATTTAATATATTTGCGATTTGATTTGATTCCATGGTATTTTTTCCTTTGCATGATGGTTTGGGTAAATAGACACATTCCTGGGACCTTATTTAGATCCATATCATAATTACGTATATGATGTATTTAGGAATAGGTAAATATGGTACAATTTAATGTTTTACAAGGTGAACTATTTTTCTAAATCCCATCGTTGTTCATGAGGATAATAGTCTTGAAATATATGATAGTCCGTTCAAATGACTAATCTAACATTTGGTATAAGAGGTGTGTGAAATAATAAGAGATTGTATAATATACCATTCCTATGATGGCCAATGGCTTATCAAATAATGGGACTTGATTTTGCAGAAAGGATTACTATAGAACATTCATATAAATTTCGGATACGATTAAAACATATTATTCAATAATCATGATCATATACAAGAGGGGTACCATTTCCAATTTCTAGATTCACATGTATTTTATTTTTGTATGAGGTAAAAGAAAATATCATTAATGATATGAATGAAAAAACAACTATGAATGATAGGACATCCAATTGGAAAAATCTATTTATTGGGGAGTTGTTGATATTTTTTATTTGGATACATTATTATGTCACTATATATATTTTAATGGTCAGAATAAAAACACATGAATTTATTACTAAAGAATCCCTTTCCATTGATCGTGTTTATACAGAGAGGGGAGATAATTTTTTAAATTATTTCTGGCCCTAGGACTAGATATTAGTGAATATGTGTCTATCCTTTAGGGATGGGGATATATCCACTAATAGTTATTATATTATTGGTCTTTTTCAAAGATATAGTTATTTTTATTAGGATATAGGGTGTTTTACTTTTATTTTGCAGCTCATCTTAAGATAGAGAATCCTAGAATTATTACATATCATTTTTTACTGATAATGAACGTACATTTTTTTATTATATTAATTATCACATTAATATAAGTCATACCAAAGGAGAATGGAATTTTTTCTTGACATATAAAACAATTATAAGGCATCCTCCAAGCATATATCGCTCATACATGGGGAGGGGGAATTATGGACCACCTTATTGTTGTGTAATGACTATAAATAAGTACCTCTAAAAATTGTAAAATTCATTAATAAAAATGAATCTTTTTGGAGTATAATGTTTCTAATTGGAATGTATATCCATTATTCATTATTCATCGTTGATATCATGAATGAATCTGTTTTTAGTTCTTTCAAAAGATATCCCATGCACAATTTTGGATCATATATTCTGGGAATGAAAAGGTGTTTACCTTATTCAAATTACATTTACTGTTGAAATAAAGGATAACACCTTAAGATGGTATGGGGGAATTATTTTTTAATTTTTCTATGTTGAAATTCTCAGTAGGTCCCATAGTAGGATATTTTTTGGATTCCATTAGTGTAGATAACATTATGAAATTTTCCCTATTTATATCTCACTGAAACATAGGGGGAAATATGAATTATTATTGTATTTGTATAGTAATGGCCTATGATGGGGGACCATGAAATTAATATATATATTGTATATAAAAGAGTCAATCCAAATTATGTTCTTTAAAAATATTTCCCCTGTATAGACCTCACTCATATGTAATAGAAATGAGGCATTTTTTTCACTAAAAGTGATGTTATCTGCTGCCGAAATGTGTTGTGGAGTTAAAATTTTAGACTTCTATCACATGGATGGATATGAAAATCACTAAATATCAAGACATATTCATGAATAAAATTTCACATATATCATTATATTTTTGTATCTGTGACTGGTTTCTAACAACTAATAAGACTACAAAGGTTAAGTGGTATTATATGTTTAGAGAATTTCACATTCGAGGGGTATCATAAATATCATGCATCATGTAAGGGTGATTTTATTTAATGTGTCTTTAGAACTGGGGAAGTATATGATGGTAATGGTCTTTTACTAGGTCCTGTGATATAATAAATGACTATCTCTACATATCTGGAAAGGTCATGGTTCATCTGACACATAATTATTAAAGAAAAACCACATCATTAATATGTCTCTTATTGAGGCAGAGGGGATTCTTTTAAAATTTTGATGGGAAATGGGTGAGAGATCAATGAAGAACTACGTATTATGTATCAATAAATATTATTCATCCCATACCATAGAATCCTATTTTTTAACCGGACAAAAGTACGAAGGTATTTGAACTTTTTTGTTTGATGGTCGGGTCTGATTTAAAACCAAGTTTTAGAACATAATTTTGAGAGTTGTATCACTGATCTGTGATGTTTTTGGGAATGGGAGACGGTTAGAAAAGTTTCCAAATATTATCTCAAAGTTTCGGGTGTTTTATACCCGAAAACATCATGTTTTTAAAGGCACCTGAGGGTTTACTTTTTGTGCATGGTCTGCCAAATCGTGCAGCCCAAAACAGTTAACCATGCAAATTTATTTTAAAAGGGACAGTTGATTGCGCTCAGCCTGTACATGGTTTCCTAAACTATGTGCATAGCCCATGAGGGGTGCTTCTTGGATGCAGTGAACTCCTCATGGTGAGCACAAGGTTTGTAAAACTGTGCAGGCTAAACCATGTTTGATGCCCAGTTTTTAAATTCTAAATTTGTTTTAATTTAATTAAATTAAATTAAAACATAAAACCTAGACTAATCCCACTACCGTGGAATACGTGACACACCAGCTCAAGGGGCTCTCCCCTTCGACACACAAACCTCCTCCCTCAGCCTCATCTTTTTCTAGTTTTTGGCTGAATTCCTATAATATTCATTTCTGATTCATCATTGTGAGTCATATCCTCCCTTATCCTTCTTTCTTATGGATTCACATCGACCTAATTGAATCATGGTGAGAATTGTTAGAACCCTAGAGTTGTCAAGTGATCTGAATTTCGGTTTTATTTCTGTCTAGGTTGGACCGAAAGGACTCTAAAAACCATTGGATTCATGTTCCGGAAACCGTCGTAGAAGGCAAGGCAGTTCAAATGGATTTGGTCAATTGGATTCGTTTTGGGGTACGTTTTTTACGTCTTGTTTTGATTCTTACATGTGAAATTAGGGTCTTTTGGGGTTTATGTGTCCATGAATTGTTTCTTTAAGTGTGTTGCTATTTTCCATGTGGGTTGGATACATTTTGGTCCATCTCCGATGTGGACGTCTTTGATCCACCATTATGTAGGGTCTACTTCCATGTCCTCAATATATATAAATACATTAATTACGTTACATCCTACACATTTTTTATAAATAAATTCATGTAATGATGTATGATTTATAATTCTTGTTAAATGTGAATTTTATCATGTTCGTGATTTTAATTCTAAATGTACTAAATTATTTGTTTATTAAGAATATCATGTTTTTATAATAAAACCCCCCAACATAGGTGCACTAAATTCATGTTAAAATGTCGAGGTTATACCTTACATGCATGACTTATTGTATTTAAAATTAATTTTACTTGATTTTGTGTTAAAATATTGAATTCATAGGACATTGCATTAATAACACTACAAACAATGATCTTACATTCTTTAAAATGATTAAAGGACCGAACCATATTCTAAGTGTTTGGTTGAGTTTTGGATTGGAATTACCCATGTATGTAATTTACTTTTCTATGGATACTTGGAGACATTAAATGAAATTGACATATATTTGTATATGGAATGAGTTGATTCAAATGAATGGTTAATGATTAAATATTGATTCCCAAAACAAGTTAATAAATTATTTGTTCAATGTTTTTAATACTAATAAAACCTTGGTTGACACGTTGGATCCCATGTGCGAATAAAATGATAAACTCAATGGGTTTTTAAGCTCATAGATATTGATATATATGGATTCCCATGTTGGAATTCCATGGACGAACTCCAATTCTTGATACAAGGATTGTTTCTACATCCGGGGAAACCCTTTCCATGCTAAGGGATTGTAACGGTGTGCACCATGACCTTGGAAAACACCTTAATTGTTTTTAATAAATGATAGAAACGTGACTTGATCTTTTCAATCAAATTAAAGGCAATGATTGAACCAATAAAAAAATTTGAAAAGCTACATGACCTTTACACACTAATGTAAGGCACAAATTGAACCAATATATAATGGTTTGAACTCTATTTGGCCTATCCACAGTAATGGGAGACATGTCTTGAGCTAGATGAAACATTATGTGACATATTTATCAAATAGGAATGGGATGACTTGAGCTTACCATAGATTCTACGAGGAGAATACATGGTGTTTCAGGAACCCCATTCCAATTCTAGAATATGGTTTTCTCAGGATGATACCCACCTAGACTCTAGTTCTTATCAATTCCATTGATGCCCGATATACTAATAATGGATACCTTCTTATTACAGGACACCATATATTAACTCCATGGATCCATCCTTGACTAGTATCTTCCATGGTTAAATCTAATCAGGCCTTATCTTTGTATAGCCTTGTTTTACCTTGGTATATCACCTTAGACTCGGTAGGCTACTAATTGTGGAATTCCATGGATTACAGTCCTTTTATTACAGTTTTCTCTTTATCTAGACATACATACTACTGAGTTAGCATTCCATGAGATTATGTAACTTTGGTTTATACCCCAAAACTCCCTCACATGATATCTTTTCTGTGTTTCCTTGTTATGTCTTCGAACATTCAGTACTTATACAATCATAAGATTCTTTGGATACACTCCGTGGGCACATCAATGACATTTAGGATCCATTCTTAAATCCCATTGGTCCTAGTCATTTCTATGAAAAGTTTTACCATGGAGGAAAATCCATGGACTTGGTAAGTAACTCAGTCCAATGATATTTATAAATACTATAGAAAAAAATCTATTAATGAACCTGTTACATGTTCAGAAACTAGCCGAGGGCTGATGAAGGTATTTGGTAATTTAGTTATATTGTATTTATTACTTTTTTATGCATTCTTGCACCATATATAATTTATATTATACTATCAAGATTGAGATAGACACTAGTGGTAACATCCTACTGAGATTTATATATCACACCCTACTCAGGAAGCCATTACATTGAGGTACCCGAGTAGACCATCCCTGTTCATAGGGATTTGGACCATGTTTTTTGTTGTATTGATTGTACCTGGAGTAGGGGCAAAGTACTGAGTTGGCTTACTGGGGGGAATTCTTAAGGTCATGTGGCAACTGATCTGGACACTGAATTAGTAGTGAGTTGGGTTGGGATGTTACAAAGTGATATCAAAGGTTATTTTTCCTTTTGTCTTACTATTTTGGGTTGGTAGATATGAGACTAGGAAATTGTCAGAACATGGATAATGGTTATTCTTGGGACTAATAACCCCATGTAAAGGAAATGACCGTGTGACTATGGTGGGATTTGTATTTATATTGTTCTCTATTAGTATTGATATGATTTCAACTTGAAGGATTTTTCTACTTTCTGTTGCTTATTATTTTTGAACATAAGATGCATTCCATGGCTGGAATTGGCAACTATGTTTCATTACATATATCATATTAGTAACTTTAAAATTCACATGCCATGCATATATGCCACCCCATGTAGTTTCATTAGTAGGTTTTTTACTATGTGTAATTTTGTGCATTATAAATATTCCATGATTTGGATGACACCAGTTTAGGTAATACAAAATCATAACTTCTTTGCATACTGATTTTTATAGCATGTTCATGTGATTTTATTTCAATGAATTCTTTATTTTAGCTTGTTTATCAGTGTAAGATGCTCGTAGTGACATGCTAGCTTACCTTGATATATGTAAATTGTTTCATAGGATAATTTTTTAGGTTATAATGGGAGACATTATTCAATTGTAATATGTATGGGCACCTTCTCGCTTTGAAATGGTATCCTGTTTAATTGAACCATTGTGAAAAGGTTTCTAAATTAGATTGCTTAATAAAGTAGGTTTTCAGAAATTGTAGAAAAATGCCAAACTGTGAAGTGTATGGGCACTTTGCATATTGGTAGGTGGACACCCAAAAAATTTGGACCATTATGATTTATCTTGTTAAATTCTATATTAACATTGACACTGATTAATTGGATCCAATTATCAATCCATGGAGTGTATGTGCGCTTCATGATTTTGGAAATGTCAAACCTTATTAAATGAAATGGAATGATGCTTTGTAAAATTCTTATAAGATTTGAAGAGGATTAATGTTGATCTGAAATCAAATGGCTAGATTCCAAAATGAAACTGAACCAAAGTAGGTTAGTTGGATAATGTTTTATGACATGACCCTTTGGAGTGTTTAAATTTTAATAATTATGAATTTTCTATCGAGTTTCATTATGGATAACCTAGGTTGGTTAAAATGGGACTCTTTTAGGTCTATATTTTTCACATAAAAGTATTTTCTATAGATATGTTTCCAAACAATGACGGGATTTCAACTAACATAAACTGTTTTAAAAGGGAGTTTTATATAACTTTTTATATTTTTCCCTTCGGGTGTTGGTTTAAATCAAGTACCTTGTTTTGATTTGAAAATGATACATGATGTTTTTATTAAATCTATTAAATATTAAACATTAAATGTGATTAAATATATGATTCTTGGAAATTGAACCTGTAGTGGTGTCCACTGTTAAAAACCCTCATGTAAGGGTAGTTCATACTTCTCATTGAGTTTTCATGGAACCGAAGCGTGAGTACAATCAGTAACATTTATTTTCTGTAGCAATTTATTTTTAATCAGATTTTGATCCTAGTTTGTTTTGTATTTGTTACATAATGTCAAGGTTAAATATCTTTCTTCGTAAGGGGCTATCTCGTGGTAGGTAGCATACTCAAAACATAAATTCCATTCCAGCGGTGTGATTTTCTCACTGTAGGTTCCATTATGTGCCATTGGTTTGCATTCTCCATAGTAGGACTATCTGTTTTAAAGTGATAACCTTGTTCGTACAAGTGTTCATTTATATTTTGAACTTTTTATGGTCTTTAACATCAAGTAATTTTCATTTTTAGCTGGTTAGACATGCCTCAAGCATGTTCAGCCGCTTTGTAGGTCATCTAACTCATCCTTAGTGAAGTACCAAATGGTATGGCATTGTCCAGGAAAATGGTCGTATGAGGCAATATGATTCCAAAATAAATATTCTTGTACGATTTTTTATGGTCTTGGGTCATATCCATGTATATTGACTAGAGCGTTAAAAAATTAGTTCATTCCAATACATGTGATGGTTTTTGAGAATCATTGGTGTTTTGTCAGACCGACCACGTTGTTATAATCTATCGCGCTTTTGAATGGTTAGTTTTCATCCCCATCAACTATAGAACCCCTTAGGTGGGTTGTGTCCTATTCAGAAGGTCAATGTTCACATTCATGTATAAGGAACACCTAAGGGGACCATTTGAAAATGGTCTGGTTGCTTGAATTCCCATGAGGCTTGCAAGTTTCAAATCGTATCGGTACATGTGTGGAAGCACGACTATTATCTTGTCTGAGTATTTTACCTTGTTCATTCTGGGTGTTTTTCACTGGATATCTCGTCTCAGACTCTCTTAGTTTAAAATTTTTAAGAGAAGAGCATATCCTCTATCTAGACATCATCCTCTAAGAAATGAGGGAGAGCCAGTCTTACACCATGCTAAATATTATAAAGTTGTTGAGCTTATTAGATGATCATTGTCAGTGTTACACGCTAAATTATGGTTCTCTTTGAGGCTCGGTATGTCCAGAGTGATTCTTTGGTTCTCATGTTGGAACTCCTAGTTCAGACTCATGGGATCCACCTATTTCATCTAAATTACTAAGGACGGCTAAGAGAGAATTCTTTGAGATATGTTGGCCAAACGGGTCAATTCATTCTCTTCATTTCTGTTGATTTTTAATGTTATACGGGGCCATTTTAATTCACGTTTCACGGTAAAGGCAGGTTTTGTCTCAAGGTCAGAAATGTCTTCTGAGAATTCTTTCTCGACCTTTTATGTATGATCAAAGTGAATTTGATCATTTCCTTTTTACAAAATTATTCTTGGAGTATTGTAAGAACCCTTATAGTTATTCCTTAAACAACAATTCCAATTGTGGAGGTATTGTGTCTTCGAATTGTTCCCTTCTTATGTTAAGACATATGGGGGGAAGCAATATTGGTCGAGTGTTACTGAGACTTTGACGTGATATGGTCTCTATCTAAATGGGCTCATGTAAGCTTCGTTTCTATGTTTTAGTTGACCATTGAGCATTGGCTCGGGTAGTAATGGTAGAAGTGTGGAATGCTTAAGACATGCATAATGGTGCATTAGTTATTGGAAACCCAATGAAATCATTGGAATGAAACTTCATGAACCTTTTAGGTCAGGTGGTGTTTATGTTATTTCTAAAGGATTATCGGGGATGATATGTTTTAAGATTGGTAGAATGTTGAATCTCATGTTTTTTAACCGGACAAAAGTACAATTGTTTTTGAACATTTTCATTTGATGTTCAGGTCAGATTTAAAACCATGTTTCAGAATGCAATTTTGAGAGTTGGATCCTCCCTAAGTGATGAATTTGGTCATGATAGTAGGCCTGAGAAGTTTCACAAGTTGATCAAAAATATTCAGGAGTTTTGGACCTAGAAAACATGGATTTTTAAAAGGTAAGAGGGGGCACACGTTTTTCACACAATCATCCAAACTGTATGGCCAACAACAGATAACCATGAGACCCTGTTTTCACAAGGACAATTCCATGTGCATGGCCTTCAAACGGTTTCCAAAACGATGTGCTTATCCCACGTGGGGAGCGTCATGATGGTATTGTACTCCTCACAGTCCACGCACGATTCGGAAAACATTGTGGGTTTTACCGGGCACAATGATCATTTTTTTATTTTTTTTATTTAATTCAATTAAATTAAAACTATAAATCTATACAAATACCTCAACCCTATCATACGTGATGCACCACCCGAAGGGGATCTCCCATTTGATTCACATACCTCCTTCCTCAGCCTCCTCTTCCTATAGTTTTTGGAAAAACTACTTCAATTTTCTCGACGGGTCCATCATTTTTAGTAATATCCTTCCCTCAACTTCATTCATCTAGCTTCACATCAACCTAATCAGCAACCAGTGAGAATAGAAAAAACTCTTGGGTGGGGTGATCTAATTTTTTTTTCTTTTGGTCTAGGTTTACTGAATGGTCTCTCAATACCTCAGGATGCAAATTCGTCATCTTCCACCGAAAGAGAGGCATCTCAGATTGTTTCGATCCTTCATATTGGTTTTGGGGTGAGGTATTCTCCTCTTATTTAGTTTCTCACCTGATAAATTTATATATTTTGGTGTTTATGGGTCCTTAATATGTTTCATGTAGTGATTTTAGCATTTCTATGTTGTTTGGATTTGTTTTGGTTCATCACCAATGTGGACGGATTTGTTCCACCTTTAGGTTGGGTCCCTTTCCTTCTCCTCAGACTTGATAAATACATTAATTAATATGATTTATAGACTTTTTTATAAATAAATTCATTCAATGATGTATTATGTCTAATGCTTGTGAAATCATAATTTTAGCATGTTAATCATTTGAATGATAAATGTATTAAATGATTTGTTGGTTAACAATATCATGTTTTTATAATAAAACCCTTTAACGGAGGTTCCTTGCCTTCAAGATATTATGTAATGGTTAGACCTTTCTTTCTTGACATGTTTTATTTAAAATTCATATGCCTTTATGTTGTGTTGAAATATGGAATGATTAGGACATGGCCTAAATGACCTAAGAAACACTGAGATTCCCTTTTTAAAATGATTAAAGGACAGAAGAATCATCTATGTGTTTGGTCTAGTTTTAGATTGTAATTACCCATGTTGGTAACTTCAATTTGTATGTATACTTCGAACATTTTAATGAAATTAACATTATTTGTTAAATGCAATGATTTTATTAAAGTGATTGGTTAATGATTAATGATTGATACTCAAAACAAGTTACTAAATTAATTTTCAAATGTTTTGAATACAAATGAATCATTGGGTAACATATGGGATTACATTTAGGATTTACATGATTGATACTATGAGTATTCACTCTTAAACTAGGGTAGATACATAGATTCCCATGTAGGAATTTCGTGGACCATCTCGGGTTCATGAGACTAGGATTTGTCCCATGTTTGTGGAAACACAGACCATGTAATGAGGAGGAATCGGTGTGGACCTTAAAATTTGAAAATTACTTAATGGTTTTTATGAAATGGTTTCAATGCTATGTGACCTTTTAAAACTAATGGAATGAAAATATTGAACCAATAACTCAATGGTTTCAATGCTACATGACCTTTCCCCAATAATGTCACGCATGGATTGAACCAATAAATAATGGATTCAACTGTACAGGAACAAACCTCGCTAATGGAAGGCATGAATTGAACTAGATGAATCATTACATGACTTCTCTACCAAATTGGAATCGAAGGTCTCGAGCTCACCATGGATTCTGAGAGGAGAATACGAAGGGTATTGTGAACCCCATTCTGAATAAAGGATATGGTTCTCTAAGGTTGAAAACCACCTAGATTCTGGTTATTCTTTATTCCTTGGATTCCATATATACTACCATTGGGGCCCTTATTCTTACATGATACCTTAGATTGAATCCTTATATCCAACTTTGACTATTAGGTTCCATGGTTAAATCCCATCAGGCTCGATATTTTCTTTACCATTTTTATCTTCGTCGATCACCGAGGACTTGGTAGATGGCATTGTAAAGACCCAGATTTCCCATGTAATTTCTATATATATAGAATTATTTCGAGTTTATGGAATTTGAATGCATGTGATTCCGAGGTACGATGTTGTCAGAATTAATTTCTAAATTTTTTTAAGGTACGTTCAGAAAAGTGTAACATGCATTTTCAAACATTTGAACCAGTGCTCTGATTAAAAATCTGAGGGCACCAATGAATCACCAGCACTGAGATACACTTAAGGGAGACATTACTTTGAATGCTGAAGTTTTGGGGAAGAAAATAAGTATTGTGAATTTTAAAATAAAAGAAAAGAAATAATTTTATTTTTTTATTTTTTTCCTTCTCCACTAACGAACAAGAGGAGTGTTGGACCTGTGATGTGTCAAGCTAATAAATGTCATGACATTCGAATCCTATGTAACACCATCACTGTGTAACATAGGATGGTTCCTAATTAATGAACCACCATTAATTTCCAGTGTGTTTACCACCCCCCCCTCTACAATATATATATGGAGCTTGTGGAGGGGTATCTGCAAAAATATTGCAAAGTAATGAACAACTGAAGGAGTACCATAATGCCAAACCCTTAGAGAATTGAGCTGATCCTAGAAGAAGGTGAGGTGTGATGCAAAAAATACAAACCTGATCATGATGTTAGAGCGGTGAGGAGGGTGGATTTTTGCGATGATGGTGAACAACCAAATATCCTTAACCGCGAGATCTCTCTAATGATTCAAGGTATGGGTTGTGTTGATTAATTTTATTTTCCCTACATTTCATTCAAAAAATATACGAACATATCAACTCATAAACAAGATGAACCATTGCTATTTATTTATATGTGGGAGTATGTGTATTATCATTGAGATCACAATTGAAATCATGGAATGAAATCTGGTTGAACATTTTTCCTGAAACCCCTGGATTTATTTCTAATGCGGAGGGTGTGGGACGACACAAATAAGGCCTGGGCCCCTCTGCTAGTATGTTGACTATGATCTCCCAATTTGAGGTTGTAGAAAAGTCAAATCACGGCCTACCACATTAAAGAACCTGATCCCAGGAGGCCACAATCACAAACATCGCATGAAACGGTCCACCGGTGCGCGACCAGTGGCACGACGAACACCTGGTCACTGGAACAGGTGTTGGTGGCGGCACACAGATACCCGTAAAATACATGCGGTGACACCGTCCACAAGCCTAATGAAAGAACTGGTAGCCACTCAAGGTGGTGGCAGAAGTGGTGTGGGTCACGCCCCTTGCAGAACACCCACACAGCAGTAGCGTTGTCGCCTGTGTAGGCCTCGGCGGAGTAGAGGCCTCCGGTTCAATCGAGAGCCGTGGGACGGGGCGTGCACCAGTGGAGAACCCTATAGAAAAGCCTCATCTCATTAGCCAAGGAACGGAGGACCCTCAGTGCCACAAGGCGCCGCGTCGGGTCAACCCCTATGGGTTGACTTGTTATCGTGGCTTTGCGCCATGTCATCCATACCCGGTCGCGTCGGGTCCTGGTGTACCTGGTGACCCATGCTGCCAAGTGGGTGGCACCATCGGGCTGGCACAATGTACCTCCTTGCTACCTAGTTGGCCTCAAGTGGCTCAACGGGCCGACCCACTACCTAGTGGGATGACCCTCCACCCGGTGGATGGACATGCGGCCCTGTCGGGTCGGGCTGACCATGTACTTACCAGTTACACTAATTGTGCCCTAAAATCTAAATCGGCTGATCAATTGATGAGCCATCTGTGGATTGAGTATCCATAGACTAAGGAAGGCTTTTTGAGATAATCCACTTGTGTTTTTAAAACATTTGGGTAATGGACATGTTGGATCGAACACAAATCTAGTTGGGCCCTCGGCACTAAAAAACCCATATCTTGGAAATCGTACATATTATTGACAATTACATATGTGGATGTGGGACTCTATTGAAGAGACAGATATTTTGGAATACCATTTTATGACCAAAATGGATATCATGATTTGGAGAGTTGATTGAGGAGAGGTTCTCCCATGTAGACTACGTAGGTAACCCTATGGTTGGCTAAGACAAGAAGTCTACATGACAAAGGCCCAGTGGGAAGTGACTTTGTGTGTCCTAGCAGGCCCACAGTGGGGATAGGAACAGTGTGACTCGATATACATGTGGTACATGAAACAAAGAGTACCTCAATCAATCCATGGTGGGAAGTGCCTCTGCGTGACTCGGCAGACCCACGGTGGGAAGTTGGTCTCTGTGACCTGCCATGCCCATGGTACCCATTAGAGACAATTAACACTACAGATCAAGGTTAGTGTAAAGAGTCTCTATGTGACCCAACATGCCAACTGTAATCAATAGTGGAAGAGTTCTCCAGAAGCCAATGAGTTCAACAATTTTATGATCATTCCATCCTTGAACTAAAGTGATACCTGATGTGAGATGACTTGTGTTGTGTGTATTTGCATTCTGATATACATCTAGTTTGTTTTGTGGTCTTTCCTCATTTTTTTGGGGGTCCCTACTGAGTTTAGTGTTACTCAACCCCTACACGGGCTCCACCCACATGGGTTTGGTGTCCTGTGAAGATGATTAACACTTCGACGATGAAATTGGTGGTGTTGGACTAGGTGGATGAGAGTGAGATCCGATAGATGAGACGTACTCCATCGGATTCAAGTAGCTACACTACTCCTATTATCATGTGGAGATTTTTGTGGATGGACATTAGAGAACACCTGTACTTTACTTCTTTCATTACATTCTTTTGGGGTTTGTATTCTGGCCCATTTACTTTTAGGTGTGACCATACTCAGTTTCCTCTCAAGGGTATACTACCTCTATTCTTGTCATATGGTACTTATTTGTGTTTTTTTGTGTGTAAATTTATTCAGCTAAATGTCTCCCACATGTAGGTTTACGCCTTATGCACTAGTCTCCATCCCCAAGACTTTGATAGGTGGGGTTGGGGCAGTCACGACATGGGTCTTGGGGGACAGGTCATGACGAAGTAGTATCAGAGGTGGTCAGTTCTTCCTCAGATATCTTGATTCTATTTTTTTTTTAAAAATAGTTTTATGTTTTTAGAGTCTTACCATCTGGTTCGTGGAGTCCAGGGTTCGTGTGTCGGCTGACGTATCCATACAATGGAACCTTGAGTCTTTCATTTCTGCTCAATGCATGAGAATACTGGTTGCATTTTTGTTTTTTCTTTTCGAATGTATGTCATCACACCAGGTACAATGTTCTAAATATGGAACATCTTGATTAATCTAAGGATGCCTCCATTAGGATTACCATCCAGGATCCATGATGTGTGGGGAAAACCATCCCAGCGACGATCCATCCATCCAGGGACTAATGTTTGAGATGGCCCCACCGGATGGTGCCCAAGTACTACCCCTACCGATGGTCATCCCCTACTACTGGAGGCTCTGGTAGATGTTGTTCATAGGCTCATCACAATATATAATAATCAGACTAAGAGACCTCCAATGTTTTGGGAGAGAGAGATATCCTCGAGTCACTAAGGACTAAATAAGGGATGTGACGTGAGTTTTCTACATAGTGAGGACACCACTCGACCAGATGGCGATCTTGGTGGTGAGCCTCCCGTAGGGATCAACTGAGAGATGGTGGAGTTTCATCATCCAGGTTCATGATGAGGCATCCCTCAATTGGGTTGACTTAGAGAGTATTTTTTGGGGGGTGTTTTTCCCATGACGTTACGCTCTGTGTGCATTTAGGAGCTACTCCACCTTCAGTAGGGCATCATGAAAATGGTCGAGTACTCAGCAAGGTTCCCAGAGCTTTCCCGATACTACATAAATATGGTGCGAGACCCTTTCATTACGGCTAGGGCCCTCATGGATGGGATAAGGAGTGATAGAGGGGCTTCAATGGTGACCCTTAGCCTCCCCACTCAAGCTGGGGTGCTTTAGCGGGCCCTTCTTACAGATATTTTCTTGAAGGGGAAGCCACCGACAATAAGATCTCCCAGCAGACCCTAGGTAGAAGAGTCTTCGGTAGGCAGTAGGAATCATCTGAATGGTGGGTCAGACAGTCACGAGGCAAGTGACCATGCCGGCCACATGAGAAACACTGCCTGCACCTAGCATGTGAGTCTCTAACCCATGTGCCCCGTACAACCGATCCTGAGTCAGGCGGTCATCCACGCATGGGTCTGGACCTCTTGGACCTCTGCGACATCTGTAAACTGCCAGCTGCATAAGACTCTACTGCATGTCGACTTGTTGTGCCTCTCGTTGTTGGAGACTGATCAGCAAGAAAACTCTCCACTAAGAGGACTCTCTCCAACACCCCTGCCTGTGTCGAGATACTAAGGGAGATCATCAAAGCCCTGATCTCTTTTCTGAGCCCCAAGTCAAAGTTATGGGCCCTGTAGAATCGGTATCACACCATATATGTGGATTAGCATGAGAGGTCAGTGAACCACTCTGAGTATTGTGCCACAATCATACTACCATGCTTCAGATGAACTAGCTCCTATATCTGTAATGCACATAGGGTGGATGGGACAAACTCAGCCCGAAACAGGCTCTCAAAGTCTGCCCAGAGTAGCGTTATCTCGTCATGAACCTAGAGCTTCATGCTCCACCATCATCCTGCTACTACCTGTAGAAGGGTGGAAGCAAGAATCACTATGAAGTCGGCCGGTGTCCCTACCAGTCTGAACACTCTCACCACAACCTCCCGCCAATCCTCACCTATATGTGGATTCGTCTGTTCCCTTAACCTGGGTGGCTTCTGGTGCAAGAACTCGTCCAACATGCTCAAGTGAGATGCATCATCTCCTGCTGTGGCTTGTGGAATCGGTGGCCCAACGATGTGTGGTACCGCTGGTGCCTCCACTAGAAAAAATTCATGCACCGAGGCCTCATTGCTTGGTGTTCTATCTGCATGTACAACTCTCACGACTATCATAGTTCATCCTCGGGGAGTCTTGTTGAAAGAAACAGATGCAACGCGGTAAAATGATTATACCTAGTTAGCTGACCTGGTTGAGCTGATATAAAGGAAAACTTTTGAAAACACACACACAATCAGTGTTTTGATGCACTGAGTCAGAAAACAGAAGTTAGTCTCTTAGTGTACAGATACGTCAGCCACCACACCAACACTGGACTCCTTGAACTGAGAACCACACATTGTACCCATAACACTATTTATTCACATAAAATAAAAATCAGAGTCCTATGTTTTGTGGTAGAATAGTGTCCTATGATACTAATTTGTCATGAACCTTCCCACGGGGCTCGTCCCGTGACTTCCCCAAACCCACCTTCCATAGGCCATGGGATGGATACTAGTACAAAAGGCGTAAATACCTAAAACATGTAAAGAATGTCATTTATAAAGTGTAAAAAAACACAACAGAGGATGATCTAGTAGTAAAACACTAAGAAAAATTGATTACAAAATAATGGTGAAAAGTAAAAGGGGCTGGAAATACAAGCTCAATAGGAAAGTACAAGTACAACTGAAAAACATTTACAACGGAAGAAAAATAAAGTAGCTATTAGGTAATTATCTGAGGATTCCTACCTGATGGGTAGGTATAGATAGCCTCATTAGCACTCCACATCCGTCAGTCTCCTCCGAGTACCGACTCATCGTAAGGTCCACGTCCGGGTACCGTTCAGTCCTGCTACTATGATTCTCAGTCAGTGTTGTCTGTCGTCTGCAACTAATACAATGAGGTGCGGGCGTAGCCCATGCATGGGTGAGTATAATGATACCCAGTAAGGATCCTGAAACCCTCATGGTCTCCGAAAATCCATCAAGGATAAATCACAAGGTATAAAATCCACAAATAACCCCACTTACGTATATGCCCATTCATATACCTATGTTTTCATGTAATCCATCTCAATACTGAGGTAAACACAAAAGTTACTCGCTCAGCTCAATCCAGGATTTTTATTATCGAAACAACTACTACAGGAGAACTCATTCCCATTCAAGTACAGCAGGCCTGCCGCATCCCACATAGGCGCTTCCCACTAAAATTGGACTACTGAGGTAATCCTCATGTCGAGTACTATGGTTCTACCACGCTCACATGAAGGCGCTCCCCACCATGGGTCAACCGCACTCACATAGAGGAGCTCCACCTCGTAGCCTGTTGATGTACTCCTCTTGTTGAGTATCTTGGGTCTTTCGTTCTCACACATAGGCGCTCCCCACCTTTGGGTCTTCCGCGACACCAAGGCATTGTCCACTGGGCTAGTCGAAACACTCCGAGTAGAATCGGTCAGCTGTTGTCAGGTCTCACCCATCTACTCGGTCTCCCCACTAAGAACGCCTGTCTCCGGGAGGCTCTGTTCCACGAGCTACTGGTCAATTCTCCAATTTCCTCGAAGTACCAAAAAGTTGTTTCTCAAAGGTCTTCCATGTAATAGGGGTCCCAATGCAACAGACGGCACATCAATCGTATGTCCTGACTATGTGTTTTTATCCTTTAGGTTATGTGGGACCTGGTTGGAATCTTGTATGATCCAACCTGACCGTATATCAAAATTACCCAAATATCTAGTAGGTTATACTCAAAAAAGACCTTCGTGCTCAAGAATACCAGCTCCTCTGACGGTTCATCAAATGATCGGGGTCGACTCGGTCAGACATGTTGGTTCCGGCCCGGCCCATTGAGCAGACCAGCCTGTTAGGTTCGGTCCGACCCACTGGGCCCTGCCCAGTCGGCCGCAAGGGCGGTTCGGCCCGGCCTCAGGGCCAGTGCGGCCTGGAGCATCATGAGGGCGTGACCCGGTGCAGCTCGGCCTGGAGGGTGCACAAGGGCCGGTTCAGCCAGGGCTCCCTGAGGTGGACTGAGACAGTGGCTTGGCTGGGAGGTCATGAGGAGGCTGGTATAGCAGCTCAGCCAGGAGGTCTAGACCCCATCTCGAGAAGGCATTCGGGCCGCGCGGAGGCCGGAAGGCAAGCTGGTGGTGTTCGGCCGGGCAGGGCGCGACCAGGGGGGCTGGTGTCCAGACCGGTTAGTTCTGTGTGGCATCGGCCAGGGCGTGCCGGTTTGAGGAGGCGCGCTGAGCACGAACGAAGGGCGGAAGGGGGGCCAGCGGCATTCTGCTGGGTAGGGCGCGGCTAGGAGGGCCCATGGCCAAGAGGTGGCCGGGCAGGCTGGTTCGACATGGTGCGTGCCGGCGATGTTCGGTCGGGAGAACCAGAGTGTTTTGGGGGCGGCATGGTTCGTGGAGGCCATAGGTAGATCGACCTTTGTCGTCAGAACCTTTTTCAATCTAATGCCTCGTCGCCATGCTGAAGATCATCATAAAAATGATCGGCGGGGGGTCGGGCCATGTTGGTTTGGATTGCACCCTCCGCATTTATGGTGGATTAAATTGGTTCATCAATGAAGTACGATCAACAAATATTATATTAAAATCTCTTCACCGATTCCTTTCCAACCGAAGATGAGAAAAGAAATGGGATAATACACAAATAAAACCCCATTCCATTGTTCGTCGGTCAACAATGAAGTCGCGGGAGGTAGATAAAAAAGATCATCATGTGTCGCATCCACCACACGTTTCCAATCCCATGTTCTGTCGGCTGTGGAAGACGCACCACTATGGTAGGTTTATGGGGAATAAGTCAATGAAATATCACCACTGGCATTCTTCATTCTTCATTCTTCGTTGGGAGAATTTTCATCCACCCAAGCTCCCCTCTTCCCAAACATCCACACAAATTCCAATGTTGTGTGAAATAATAGATTAGAGTATCTGTTAATTCATTGGCAAGAATTCAAAAAGAATAAATTAATTAGTTTACTCCACCTAATTAATGTAAAGGGTTGGCACTAATTAATTGGGGGAGTTGGAACAATTGAATTTAAGGGATGGTCAAGAGGCTCTCACTCATTAATAAATGAGATTTGAGAGGTTTTACTCTCTTCCATCAATAGAGGGGTTAATCCACGTGTGGTCCCAACGCCGTAACCTCACATGGGAGGATATGTTCAGGTGGCCCCCACAACCATAACCTCTCATGGGAGGTTACGGTGTGGTGGTACCACCTCCAACTTCCATGATAAGGTTTTAACCACCAATCACTCACATGGCGGCTCAAATAAAATAATGTGAATCTCATTTTATTTTATTACTTTCCACGAAAACAGAAAAATTATCTTTTATTCTCCACTCCCTGTCATCAAATCGAAAGTCTTCTCATGCGAATACCCGCACAACGAGTATAACGGTTCCCTCACCTTTTTGTTTTTAGAACTGGTTCAAAATTTATAAATTCCTGCTCATACATTTACTGAACATACCCAATCAAAACATTATAAATTGATTCTGGTCACACCAGGACTTGGAATAACCTGCCTTCAATTTTAGCAAACTCTTAAAATTCCCATGTATTTATGAAAAAAAATCTTCCACATAAATTTTGGGTCTTTACATTTACATTCTAGTTCAATGTGTCTTCCAATAACCCTAATATAAATTCCTCAAGAAGTTATCTAATGGAGTTGTTTCAAATATGAGGTAATTTCCATAATACGTCACTTCATTTTCATGACTTCCTTTGTCTCTTATAAATCAGTTATATTATTAATCAAATAATAACTTCAGAATGAAAAATATAATGAAATATTATTATAATTGTGAAACCATCCTTGTTTACGTCTATTTTACATCAAATGGGAAGTGAACATATCACTCATTCCTATGTACATCATACCATAAAAATGTTGTGATAAAATCCATTTTTGATAACTATCATTAATCATTGGTTATCATGACGTGATTAGTTTTTATATATCTTATGTAATGCCCCGACCCCAGTTACCCAGAGTCGGTGCATTAATTACATAACATTGGCATGATCACAAGAAAGATCAAATCTCGAAAGACCGATTGGTTTAGTAGCCTTGGAAACACTAGATATATTCATAAGTTTTACATTACATCATCAAAATAAAAAAATAACTACTACAACAACATATTGTCTCCATAGTCCACACTATTAACCCCTCATAATATCCCTGCAAGTCATTCATAATTTACTTCTTCACATCCTGGGAAAAAAAACATATAAAAGGGGTGAGCTCAAATTCCCAGTGAGGATAACAATATAGTGGAAACTTTCATAAATATGAATAAACATTGAAGGAAATGTATAACTAAAACAAAAGCCTTTTAAACATTAACTTCAACATAGTATGGCATAAATAAAATGAAATAATTCCATTTACTTATTCACATGGATATTCTACAAATCGAATAATCACATGCAATATCAATAACCACTTTCATAATGATGGAATGCATAATGCCAGACTATCATAACAACATAGCCAAGGCCTCGTGCCAAGACTACAAATAAGATTTTGCCAAGGCCTTGTGCCAAGACACTAGTTTGTCTCATGAGACCTACCGATGCATCGAGGAGCTATAGCGGGCTCCACCCGTCACATATTAAGTCCAATGCATTCCCATATGAAAAGGTTTAAACATAACATAAACATTCGTATTAAAACTAACATACGAAATGTCAATACTTTCACCATAAACCATGAATGGTATATAAAAAAAGCACATCCACAGTCAAACATATCACAAAACCTTCAATACAATATAGAAGTCTTGTATCATAATATATCATCCTCAAATAAGCGTAAAATCCATTAAAGGATGTTGACATAGATGAAATCAAAACTCTTTTTAAAGAAATATCTCTTTCTATTTTGAAATCATTTAAGAGACATATATTTATAAAATAAAACATTTTCTTTGAAAATATTATTATAAGCTTGTAAGGGAATCTTTGACGATTTTATAATGACGGAAAATAACCGCACCCGCCGTATAAGTTAAAAAAAACATTCTTATCTTAATTCTGTCGAAAAGGTTAAAAAGCACCTTGTTTGGAAAACGACGGAAAGATTCCCTTATAAACCTCTTATAAAAAGTCATACAAGGGTATAAATGACTTTAACCCATATTCTTTTAAATATTAAAAATGTTTTCAAATACATTTTGAAGATACATGGATGTGTATGATAATGAGATCCCAGTAGATTATTACGTATAAACAACCTCGGATAATGAAGAGATTGTGAAATAACCCTTACCTTGTACTTTTCCTTGGTTGGGGTAGGTTAACCTCCTGTATAATGGTGAAATAATTGTTATTAAATTATAAAAGAATCATATACATTAATATGATATCATATGTGATCTTTTAATATTTATTTTATAATAATATCTTAGTATTATCGTTGTTTCGGGTGTTAACTTACTTGTTTTATTTTATATGTTTTGTTACGTAAGCCATGTTTGTAATGGATAGGTTTTATATTATTCATATCCAGAATGATATCAAGTCCTTAAAAATCATTTTTAAATCATAAAATGATAATTATACTTGAATGGATACGATGGAGAATGAATCTTATCGCGTTTGTGGAGACGGTAGTCCGTACGTACGCACGAGCAACAATATCATTCTTTTGATATTAAAATAATATATAAATGGATGTTATATCATATATACAGAATAATTAACATGTTATATTTATTATTTACATGAGTTTCACATCATTATTATACCCATCCAAATAATAATATATTGAATAACAATTACACCACGACGTGGAGACGGTAAGCCGTACGTACGCACGTATGGTGACATGTTATTCAAAGGGTGGATAGAATACTGAATATGGTTGTACCATATTTATAATAACATCACATTATATGTGAGATACTGGAGTTATTATTTTAGAATGGTAAGAGCAAATAAAGAAGAAGTGGAAGAAGAAAGGAACGTGAAAAGGGGTGGTGAAAACATTACCTCTTCTTCGGGTTCTTCCTTTTTATTTGATCAAAAGGGCTCCTTAGGTTGGTTTTCTGATCAACCTAAGGCCTCTAGGTTGTAGTGAGGGAAGTTGGGAGAGTATTTGGCCAGGGTTTGGATGAGCCAAGTGGCTTGAGAGGTGTGAGTAATGAGTAGAAGTGGTCTCCTTTTATAAGGGAGAGGAGGGGCTCTTTAGGAAAGAGTGAAAGTATTACTTTATAATATAATTATATTCGGTTTATAATGGTCCAAAAATCATTGAGGTCGAAGCTAAGATGACTAATTTTCTAAATAACATCAACCAATAAGAATTTGATAGGTTTTAGATAATATTTTAATCATTATAATCATATTTATTTGAATGATTTATTAATGAGGTAAACATTTCATCATTATTGTGTCATTAATAATTTAAATTATTTGATGTCTAAAAATTATAAATAAAATATAATTATGTAGTAAATATTTTTAGCTTTCTAATGAATATTTATAATCGAAAATCCAACATGTATAACCCTATGTAAAAATTGTTCTTCTAAAAGATGTAAGCTTATGCCATTTTTATTTTTATTTTAACTTTATTAATATAATGTGTCCCTACCACATAAAAGTGGATCTTAGGGGTCCCCAAATCGACCCAAGGATGCCCATGGTCGGGTATGTGTCGACCAATAAGGATAGGACACATTTTAGGGTAATTTCGTATTATTATAATATTATTTGTTAACCCTTATTTACCAGATTTACCCTTTAACCATGGTAAATAAAATATTTACCGCAGTAATTATTCAAAATGTGTAAAAATAAAAGTTACCTATTTACATAATTTGGACATCCTGATTCCAAATATGTAATCCATTTTTCCAAATTCAAAACACAGAAGAGGCAGAAATTAATTTAAAATTAATTCCCGTTGTTAAAATAAAAAGCGTGTTTTTAAGAGATAATAACTATCAAAAGATTGACACTTGTTTATGTCTGGTTTAATTGTGAAATTATGTCCAATGACAAACATTAAATTAAATGGTAAAAATATATTCTAAATATACTTTAAAACCACTCAAATTCATAATTTATCAATATTAATTATTTTGATTAAAAAAGTTGATTTTAATTAAAATTTAGTACTTTTCACTATTCATCAAAATATAAAAGCTATCCGAAAAGTACCAAAATTTCACCCTAGGCTAATTTCAATATTCAGAATCCAAAAATGAAGTCCATTTTGAAATATAAAATATATATGATTTCAAAAAGTTGGTATTACTATTCACAACAGCTAGTTTAATTAGTTGTGGTGTGTGTTAGAACTCGAGGTTGCGTACAACACACGCTATCACATTATTCGAAGGGAAACGTACCGTGGAAGCTTGGGGTGTTACATTCTCCCCTACTTCAAATAATTGCGTCCTCGCAATTTCTAGGGTATTACTGCATAAAAAGTCTCGGGTGGTTCTTCATCATAAGTTACTCGGGTTCCCACGTTGCCTCTTCCATCTTATGATTTCTCCACAAAACGTTTACTATACGCATCGTCCGGTTTCTCAATACTTGTTCTCTTGTATCAAGAATCCTGATAGGCTCTTCACAATAAGACAGATCGGGTTCCAGTTCTAATTCCTCATAGGTGAGTACATGCGTTGGGTCAGGCATGTATTTTCTCAACAGAGATACGTGGAACACATCGTGAACTTTGGAGAGACTTGGCGGCATTGCCAATCGGTAAGCTACAGCCCCAATTCGTTCTAGAGTTTCGAAAGGTCCGATGTAACTGGGACTCAATTTACCTTTCTTACCAAAACGTATGACTCCCTTCCATGGAGATACCTTCAGGAAAACATGATCACCGATTTGAAATTCCAAATCCTTCCTTCGATTATCGGTATAGCTCTTCTACCTACTTTGAGCAGCTCTGATGTGATTTTGGATTACCTTCACCTTTTCCACTGTTTCCTCCACCAGTTCTGGGCCTACAAGTTTTCTTTCACCAACGTCATCCCAATAGGTTGGTGTACGACATCTCTTTCCGTATAACGCTACATGTGGTGCCATCTGAATACTCGAATGGAAGCTATTGTTATAGGAAAATTCTACTAGTGGTAAATATTGATCCCACATACCCTGAAAGTCAAGTGAGCAAGATCTCAAAATGTCTTCTAGGGTTTGAATAGTCCATTCTGATTGTCCATCTGTCTGAGGGTGGTAAGCAGTGCTCAAATGAAGTTCAGTATCCAGAGATTTCTGAAGACTTTTCCAAAATCTTGAAGTAAAACGGGGATCACGATCAGAAACAATCGATAGGGGTACTCCATGAAGTCTCACAACTTCATTAATGTATAGTCTTGCTAGACATTCCAGGGGTAGATCTTCTCTTATAGAATGAAAATGTGCTGACTTGGTAAGACGATCAACAATAACCCATATTCCATCGTTCCTTCTAGGAGTCTTTGGTAGCCCCATGACAAAGTCCATCGTAATATTGTCCCATTTCCACTCCGGTATGGGAAGAGGTTGCATGACTCCTCCAGGCTGTTGCCTTCCAGCTTTCACTTGTTGACAAACCATACATCTTGACACAAAATCAGCAATCTCCCTCTTCATGTTGTCCCACCAAAAATGTTCCATCAAATCTCTATACATTTTGGTGCTCCCAGGGTGTATAGAGAAATTGGAACTATGAGCATCGTCCAGCAATTCCCTTTTTAGATCAGGTAAATCGGGAACACAAAGTCTCTTCCCGAATTTCAAAATTCCATCTTCATACAAAAAGTCTCTCAATATCCCATCATTCACAGCTTTAATCTTCTTCTAAAATTCTTCATCATCGGTCTGAGAACTCTTAATCCTTTCTAGTAAGGATGGTTTGGCAACCATTTGAAAAAGCATTGATGTTTCACCTTCCCTGGTTATTCCCATGTCCATCTTCACTAGATCCATGAAAATTGGATCCCTTTCAATTCTCATCATGCTCAAAACTCCATGGTCTTTTCAGCTCAAAGAATCTACCACATTGTTTGCTTTCCCCGTGTGGTAGTGTATCGTGCAATCATAATCCTTGAGTAATTTAAGCCATCTCCTTTGCCTCATGTTGAGTTCTTTTTGTGAGAAAATATACTTCAAACTCTTGTGATCAGTATAAATCTCACATTTTTCACCATAGAGGTAGTGTCTCCATATCTTCAAAGTAAATATCACAGCTGCTAACTCAAGATCATGAGTAGGATAGTTTTGTTCATGAATTTTCAACTGTCGTGATACATAGGCAATAACTCTATCATTCTGTATAAGGACACAACCAAGTCCTTTCTTTGATGCATCACTATAAATAACGAACCCATCATTCCCCGATGGTAGAGTCAATATAGGAGCATTGAATAATCTTCTCTTCAGTTCTTGAAAAATTATTAACACTCTTTTGTCCAAACAAATTTAACCCCTTTACGTGTGAGCTTCGTTAATGGGTTAGCCAATCGGGCAAAATTCTAGACGAAACGTCGATAATAACCTGCCAAACCAATAAAACTACGCACCTCAGTTATACTCGTAGGTGCTGGACATTATTGGATTGCCTTGGTCTTAGAAGGATCAATAGAGATTCCATCTTTAGAGACAATATGGCCAAGAAAAGAAATATCCTGAAGCCAGAATTCACACTTGCTAAACTTCCCATATAATTCATGCCTCCTCAGAGTCTTAAAGATAATGCGCAAGTGATTTTCATGATCTTCGTAGGTTTTGGAGTATACCAAGATATCATCAATAAATACCACCACAAATTCATCAAGATACTCCTTGAAAACTCTATTCATCAGATCCATGAATACAGAGGGTGCATTAGTCAATCCAAACGGCATTACGGTAAACTCGTAATGCCCGTACCTGGTTCGAAATGCTGTCTTCAGAATGTCTTCCTTCTTGACACACAACTGATGGTATCCAGATCGAAGGTCAATCTTTGAAAAGTATTGAGCTCCATGTAGTTGGTCAAATAAATCATCAATACGAGGTAGGGGATACTTGTTCTTTATCATTATAGCATTGATCTCCCTGTAGTCGATACATAACCTCATAGATCCATCTTTCTTTTTAACGAAAAGAACAGGGGCTCCCCATGGAGAAAAACTAGGGCGAATAAATCCCTTATTACTCAATTCCTCTATTTGTTTCTTTAGTTCGACTAATTCTATAGTGGCCAATTTATAAGGGGTCTTCGATATAGGCCTTGATCCAGGAATCAAATCAATGGAAAACTCAACTTCTCGTTCTGGAGGATGTCCAGGTAAATCTTCCGGAAATACATCTACAAATTCTTTCACAACAGGTACATCCTCTATTTGAACATTCCTTTCCTCACCGATAGTTATTTCATTCTATTCCTCCTCAATAATTGAATTAAGTTGAGCTACTGGGGGTGGATCTAAATAAGAATTAGGTGGTGACGATTCTGCTCTAAAAATAAGGTGTTCCTTATCATTATCATCAAGAATCATAACCTATTTCTTCTTACAATAAATCCTCGCATCATAGTCCGAAAGCTAGTCCATACCGAGGATTATATCAAAATGAATCATAGGTATGACGATGATATTAGCAGATAAAGAAACTTTATGTGCTCTAATGGGGACTGATTCACAAAACTTTGTTGCAATGATACTTCCCTTAGGAGTTTTAACTGACAACTCCCTTATTAAATAAAATTGGAAATATCTAATTTTCCTAGAAAACTGGGAAGATATGAAACAATGCGATGATCCAGAATCAAATAATGCATTTGCTAAACTTGAGGAAACCATTAAATTACCTGCCACCACGTCTTTCGGAGCTTCTACCTCAGCAGTAGTGATAGCATAAGCCTGGCCTTGATCCCTTGGCCTTTTCTGAGGTAAGTTCTCCAGACGCTTAGGACATTAATTTGCATAATGCCCCATCTCCCTGCAATTGTAGCACTGAACGTTGGTAGCTTCCTTCTTCCCCTTGCAATCACGAGCTTGGTGGCTTTTTTCACCAAACTTGTAACAGACTCCCATTCCCTTCAAGCAAGTACCGGGGTGTTTCTTCCCGCATTTACCACAGGATGGATATTCAAACATTCCCTTCTTCCCCTTATTTCCATTCCCAGATTGATCAGCAAGTCTCTTCTTCTCTTGCTTTGGTTTAATGTCATAAGACTTAGAGAATTCCTTTTCGGTCTTGATAGCACATGAGACAATGTCTTCGTACGATGAAAAGGATTGTGAGACTAATGCTCGACGGAGAAATGGTTTTAACCCATCAAAGAAATGATCAATCTTACTTCTTTGGTTATGTATATAATCACCAGCGTACCTTTCTAACCTTGTAAAGTAAGACTCATACTTTGCGACATTCTCATCCTCCTTCTGTCTCAGACTTAGAAAATGCCTTTCTATATCTGCTCGATGGTCGCGAGGGAAGTATTTTTCTAAAAACAGATCTTTGAAATCCCTCCATTCCATATTTGATACTTCATCATCTTCCTTCGTATTTTGAATCAATGACCACCATTGATCAGCATCTCCAGTGAGGCGGTAAACTGCCATGATAATTTTTTCCCTTTCACTGCTCCCCAAAGCCTGAAATATTTTCTCTAGGGAAAATATCCATTGCTCAGCTACTAAGGGATTTGTACTCCCATTGAACGTTGGTGGTTGTTTCCTCATGAATCGATCTAACATTGATCCTCCACATTGCGGATAAGGGTGCTCCATACGGGTAAGGTTATTATTCATAACCTGAGTAAGTTGTCCCAGTATGTTGATTAGCTGATCGGCACCAGTTGCATCACCATATCCACTATAATTATCTTGAGTAGGAGGGAAATACCTACATGGAGTGCTTGCATTGATACGGTTTCCATTTCTTCCACTAGGCTCCATTTCTAAACAATGGCATAAACTAGATCAGTTTATGAATCAAAATACATAATCCCATACTTATAAAACACTCAACATAAATTGAACTATTTATGGATATAATCCATAATCATAAAAAATGTTTTCTTTGAGGAATTATATACTCATAAACCCTTCATAATGATTTGTAAAGAAAATGAGAGTTATCCTAAGCATATCCCCCGGGAGTGTCGTAACCAAGAGTGCAGCAAGGCCCGTTGTCGTGCACCAGTTCCCGTTCGAGTCTAGCTCAAAGCGGTGTTTTCGGGTTTTACCCCTAGGTACATCTGTGCCAGAGCCACCTCTACCTACTCGTATCCAGACAGGGATTTATTGCTCGGAAAACTCACAAAATCTCTACAATACCAAAATTCTAGGAAGTTCTTCTATACTAATCCTCAAAGTTCATCTTAGGTCTACGTGCTCTAATCAGAGTTTATCTAAATCTAGCTTCCAAGGTTTGTACTAAACTTCCTCTGATACCAACTGAAACTCCCCGACCCCAGTTACCCAGAGTCGGTGCATTAGTTACATAACATTGGCATGATCACGATAAAGATCAAGTCTCGATGGACCGATTGGTTTAGTAGCCTTCGAATAACTAGATATATTCATAAGTTTTACATTACATCATCAAAATAAAAAAAGAACTACTACAACAACATATTGTCTCCATAGTCCACACTATTAACCCCTCATAATATCCCTGCAAGTCATTCATAATTTACTTCTTCACATTCTGGGAAAATAAAACATAGAAAAGGGGTGAGCTCAAATGCCCAGTAAGGATAACAATATAGCAGAAACTTTCATAAATAAGAATAAACATTTAAGGCAATGTATAACTTAAACAAAAGCCTTTTAAACTTTAACTTCAACATAGTATGGCATAAATAAAATGAAATAATTCCATTTACTTATTCACATGGATATTCTACAAATCGTATAATCACATGCAATATCAATAACCACTTTCATAATGATGGAATGCATAATGCCAGACTATCATAACCACATAGCCAAGGCCTCGTGCCAAGACTACAAATAAGATTTTGCCAAGGCCTTGTGCCAAGACACTAGTTTGTCTCATGAGACCTACTGATGCATCGAGGAGCTATAGCGGGCTCCACCCGTCACATATTAAGTCTAATGCATTCCCATATGAAAAGGTTTAAACATAACATAAACATTCGTATTAAAACTAGCATACGAAATGTCAATACTTTCACCATAAACCATGAATGGTATATAAAAAAAATCACATCCACAGTCAAACATATCACAAAACCTTCAATACAATATAGAAGTTTTGTATCATAATATATCATCCACAAATAAGCGTAAAATCCATTAAAGGATGTTGACATAGATGAAATCAAAACTCTTTTTAAAGAAATATCTCTTTCTATTTTGAAATCATTTAAGAGACATATATTTATAAAATAAAACATTTTCTTTGAAAATATTCTTATAAGCTTGTAAGGGAAGCTTTGACGATTTTATAACGACGGAAAATAACCGCACCCGCCGTATAAGTTAAAAAAACATTCTTATCTTAATTCTGTCGAAAAGGTTAAAAAGCACCTTGTTTGGAAAACGACGGAAAGATTCCCTTATAAACCTCTTATAAAAAGTCAAACAAGGGTATAAATGACTTTAACCCATATTCTTTTAAATAGTAAAAATGTTTTGAAATACATTTTGAAGAAACATGGATGGGGATGATAATGAGATCCCAGTAGATTATTACGTATAAACAACCTCGGATAATGAAGAGATTGTGAAATAACCCTTACCATGTACTTTTCCTTGGTTGGGGTAGGTTAACCTCCTGTATAATGGTGAAATAATTGTTATTAAATTATAAAAGAATCATATACATTAATATGATATCATATATGATCTTTTAATATTGATTTGATAATAATATCTTAGTATTATCGTTGTTTCGGGTGTTAACTTACTTGTTTTATTTTATATGTTTTGTTACGTAAGACATGTTTGTAATGGATAGGTTGTATATAATTCATATCCAGAATGTTATAATGTCTTTAAACATCATTTTTAAATCATCAAATGATAATTATACTTGAATAGATACGATGGAGAATGAATCTTATCGCGTTTGTGGAGACGGTAGTCCGTACGTACGCACGAGCGACAATATCATTCTTTTGATATTAAAATAATATATAAATGGATGTTATCTCATATATAAAGAATAATTAACATGTTATATTTATTATTTACATGAGTTTCACATCATTATTATACCCATCCAAATAATAATATATTGAATAACAATTACACCACGACGTGGAGACGGTAAGCCGTACGTACGCACGTATGGTGACATGTTATTCAAAGGGTGGATAGAATACTGAATATGGTTGTACCATATTTATAATAACATCACAGTATATGTGAGATACTGGATTTATTATTTTAGAATAGTAAGAACAAATAAAGAAGAAGTGGAAAAAGAAAGGAACTTGAAAAGGGGTGGTGAAAACATTACCTCTTCTTCGGGTTCTTCCTTTTGATTTGATCAAAATGGCTCCTTAGGTTGGCTTTCTGATCAAACTAAGGCCTCTAGGTTGTAGTGAGGGAAGTTGTGATAGTATTTGGGCAGGGTTTGGACGAGCCAAGTGGCTTGAGAGGTGTGAGGAATGAGTAGAAGTGGTCTCCTTTTATAAGGGAGTGGAGGGGCTCTTTAGGAAAGAGTGAAAGTATTACTTTATAATATAATTATATTCGGTTTATAATGATCCAAAAATCATTTAGGTCGAAGATAAGATGACTAATTTTCTAAATAACATCAACCAATAAGAATTGGACAGGTTATATATAATATTTTAATCATTATAATCTTATTTATTTAAATGATTTATTAATGAGGTAAACATTGCATCATTATTGTGTCATTACTAATTTAAATTATTTGATGTCTAAAAATTATAAATAAAATATCATTATGTAGGAAATATTTTTAGCTTTCTAATGAATATTTATAATCGAAAATCCAACATGTATAACCCTATGTAAAAATTGTTCTTTTAAAAGATGTAAGCTTATGCCATTTTTATTTTTATTTTAACATTATTAATATAATGTGTCCCTACCACATACAAGTGGCTCTAAGGGGTCCCCAAATCGACCCAAGGATGCCCATGGTCGGGTATGTGTCCAAAAATAAGGTTATGACACGTTTTAGATTAATTTTGTATTATTATAATATTATTTTTTAACCCTTATTTACCGGATTTACCCTTTAACCATGGTAAATAAAATATTTACCGCAGTAATTATTCAAAATGTGTAAAAATAAAAGATACCTATTTACATAATTTGGAAATCCTGATTCCAAATATGTAATCCATTTTTCCAAATTCAAAACACAGAAGTGGCAGAAATTAATTTAAAATTAATTCCCGTTGTTAAAATAAAAAGCGTGTTTTTAAGAGATAATAACTATCAAAAGATTGACATTTGTTTATGTCTGGTTTAATTGTGAAATTATGTCCAATGACAAAAATTAAATTAAATGGTAAAAATATATTCTAAATATACTTTAAAACCACTCAAATTCATAATTTATCAATATTAATTATTTTGATTAAAAAAGTTGATTTTAATTAAAATTTAGTAATTTTCACTATTCATCAAAATATAAAAGTTATCCGAAAAGTAACAAAATTTCACCCTAGGCTAATTTCAATATTACGATTCCAAAAATGAAGTCCATTTTGAAATATAAAATATATATGATTTCAAAAAGTAGGTATTACTATTCACAATGACTAGTTTAATTAGTTGTGGTGTGTGTTAGAACTCGAGGTTGCGTACAACACACGCTATCGCATTATTCGAAGGGAAACGTACCATGGAAGCTTGGGGTTTTACATATTATTAATCAAATAAATAAATTTTTTATAATAATATCTTATATAACATCTAACATCAAACACCATTGTAAAATGATAATGTTGATCATGTTCAATTGTAGACCACAACCACCATGGAGCGATGAGATTATTTTTTCATATCAACATCAAATTGATTGCAATAAGAATGTATTTGATGAATATTTAAGATATATATCATATAAAAATGGTTCTATAAAATTGAATTATATTTTATCTTTGATTCATTCCATATGGGAAAATGTTAAATCAATGTACATACATATGTACGACCTACAATCTCCATGAACGATGTCATTAATGTATACAATATTAAAAACATTAGATGATTTTAAATATATAGAATTATTATATATTATTTGTATAAAATTATTAAAATTAATTAAATTATGGAACCATGATCCTAGTATAAGGATGAAGAATTTAAATGAAACCATACATCAGAAATGAAGCAAGTATCACCCATAATAGTGATATCAAGAAAAATAGGTCAATAATTGTTTTGTATGATTTCATAATCGAATAAAAAATTATATGATGAATATGATTAAGGTTATGGAATAAATATATAACCAATATATATTTATTAAAAAATATGTTCTAATATGTATGAGGAAATAAAATTCATATGGTAATGGATTAGTGTATCACATTTAGTTATGTTAGACTCATTCCATATTCAATGGTTATTAAATATTGGTGGTGCATATACTCACTATTAATATGTTGTTTGGTTATTCTTATGGAATCATATGGATTTATATATCAATTTATTGTTCATTATTTCATAGGAATTATGATTTAAATTTTACCAAAGAGGAAAGGGAATTATGTTTCAATACAATTTTATAAGAGAGAGTTTATGCATTAATTTCGGTTCATAAATTATATGATCTTTATCTCATAAAACAATTTAATTTATATTATTATATTTTATTTTTTTAGATTGAATTTTTTTAATTTAATTTTTCTCCATAAATGTAACACCCCATGATTTTATGAAAAAGTTTTTTTAAAATAATTTATTTTCCTTGATAATTTTCCCCACACACTACATTTAATATTAATAATAGATGTTCTATAAATATATTATCGACTAATATGATTGTTTTACATACCAAAATTTTTTTTTGTAAAGAATATTATAAATTATATATTTTAAAATAAAATTTTTCTCTTATACGAATAAAATTATTTATTTAATAAAAAAATTAGTTTGAAATGAAAAAATTTAAAATTTAAAACTAAATAAAATAATATACTAGAGTCAATTTTTATATGAACAAATGCATTTTACATCAATAAATTAATAATAATAACTTTTGGTGAATCATTTTTATTTAATTATTTTATTATATAAAAAATTTTATTTTTTCCATTAATTCATTATGTTTTCCAGAGAATATATTAAAATAATATAAAAAAATTTCTCTAACTAATTTAATCTAAAATATTTTTTTATTGAATTTTTTACCCAAAAATTAAAATTAATTTTTTTAAAATTTAGAAAATATATTTGTAAAATATAAAATAATTTTTTAAATTATAATGTTATAATTATCATATGGTGTTATTTTGAAAATATTCTTCTATTATAATTTTTTTAGTGGACAGTTAAAAAAACATAATGTAATTATAATAATTCATTTCCATTGAATGATTTTAAATGATAAATTTCATATTAATATGTATTTGAAAGAGTTTTTTTCAATTATATATCTATTAATCCAATTTTTATATTTTTAATCAATTTCATAATTACTTTTTATTTAAAAACGTTTTTTAGTTTGACCATTTTCTGTTTGGAAGTTTATTTTTCCATCGTATCTGTTGGAAAAAACATTAAATTAAAATTTGAAAACTATATTATGGAATATATAAAAGTGAATTAAATATTTGGCTTCATATTATATTCTATTATAAAATACTTTAAATATAATATTTCAAAATAATTAATAGTAAAATAGTAAAAACTAATATTTTTCGTCATGTTTAAAACATGTTTATTGGGAGTTAAAATAGAAATATTAGAGGTCAAATGACCTATAATATTATTAAAAACCATTTTATAACCATATATTTAACTTATAACCTATTATTATTGATTATGGAATATTTATAATAAATATTTTGAGTAACGAAATTTTTTTACAACATTTTAACTTGAGAAATTAAATGTGTTCCATTCACATCTCTTATAAAAAGAAACACATATCATGTCCTATTAACAAATCCAAATCACTTTATATATTCTTATTCAAGAACAAATATATCCCCTAATTAATTGTCTATATTCTAGAGGCCCTAGTGATATCCTAAATCTTATGTTGAAAGGCTTTAGGTTAAACCAAAATGCGTTTTCTTAAGAAGAGTTGATTTTTTTTTGAATTTTCATTTTACTTAATATAACTATTTCAAATATCATACAACTATATTTAATTAATATTATAACTCTATGTTAAATAAATATATGTTATTATTTTAATTTCAAAACTTATATTCTTCTCCAATTCCATTAGATTTGTTACAAATTCATTATATGTGTGTACAATGGTCAACCATTTTGGGAACTGATGTTCTTCATTTTCCATACCCAACCCTCATAGATTGATAAAATGAGGGATTTAATTTTTACATGAGAAATAGATTATATTATTATAATTAATTAATTAAAATATAAAATATATATTCCTTCCTCCTGACTCAATAGAAAAAATAAATTCAATCGTATGTACAATAATTCATCGCCTCTTAAAATGATATGACGTTTTTATCATTTATGTTTTATTTTGATGTAAAAAATGATATATTAAATAAATATTTATGATAACTATAAAATATGGATACTTTTGGAATTATGATATCAAATATAACATCTATCATCTTATTCCATGGGGGAGATGTTAGCATCATTAATGTGTATAGTAGACTACCACATCATGAAGTGACGTGATTCATTTCATTTAAACAAAATGAATGGATGATAATTAGGGTTAATTTAATAAACATATGTGATATATATTGATAAAAAAGTTATTCTTATACTCAGAATATAAAATTTTAATTTATTTCCTTCAATGTTTTGATAAAATGGAATTCACATTTATGTATACTTATGACCAACCTTCTCCATTAACATTGTATTTAATTTTTTATCATTATCATTTAAAGATTAATTTATTTAAAAATAAATTTAATATATATATATATATAGGATATTTCAATGATGGTAAAAAAATGTTATGATCTAAAAATAATCATTTTATGATGAAAAAAACATTCCTGCAATCAAAGTAGTTATTACCAGAAACATGACCATAATATAAATTTTTTAATAAATATATGTTAACAAGTCATAACTAAATCATATAAGATATGATATATATAGAAATTATTCTATTATATATTTTTAATAAATTTATATTTTTTATATAGGTGTTTGTATTTTGATGAAGGAATTCAAGACTTGAGTTAAGTAATTTTGTCCCAATTTTCATTCATTGTGATAAATGTTTTATTATGAAACAAAATTATTTTATATGGTATATATATAGCTAATTTGACATTAAATATCAAGAAATTACTTATTATTATAATTTTTTTCTTTTATTTATTTTTTTATTATATATTGTGGATTTCAATTCAATGTTACAAAAGTGGAAATGGTATTATGATACAATCATATCATTTACTAGATATATTTATGTATATGATTCTACTTATGAAATAATATAATAAATATCCACGTAATCCCTTCAGTTTTATTCTCTAAAATATATTACATGAGAATAAATTATTTCAATTCAATTTCATTCCAATATGTATAAAATAGTTCAAATGAGTGTTTTAAAAAAAATTCCTTATTTATCTTTTTTATTGAAAATACATTTTTTTACCAAATCTATTTAATAAGACAATGTTTTTAATTTTTTTTTCAAAATTACACAATGGATTTACTAAAGTAACTCAAACGCATTTTTAATTTCCTAAAAATTGATATGATAATATTAATTAGTTCATTTTTTCAATCATGACTCATTTGGATTTTATAAAAATAGAATGAAATTTTTTTCAAAATTTTACAACATGAATAGAATAACCAACAACTATGAATGTGAAAATTTTAATAAACTCCATAAATTATTCAAGATTTGTCATTAGTGAATTTTTTTTCAATATTATTACTCAATTTATAGTAAATTTAAAGGTTGAAAAGTTATTTAACTCCAGAAATATATCGGATTATTTTAAAACCTTCCTTTAAAAGTTTCAAATACTCTATTTAATAAAAATTAAATTTAGCAGAGTATTATGTTTTAGAATTATTTTTCAAATTGGAAAGTCTATTTTTTTATTATTTTTTTAAATTAATTTTTCAAAATTAATCATCTATCCCTGATGACATCATTTATGTTACTTATTCTTTACTGGGAATAATATTGAACGATATCATCCCCAGTATTTCTCATAGTGTTTAATGTTTATGTTCATGAAATTTTGATGAAATCGTTATTTTTTCATTGATTTTTTATGGTGAAATGATAAAATGTTTATGATACCATTTTTTATATGGTTTATTATTTTATGATATGATGAATGTTTTATGATAATGTTCCCAAAAATTTATTTTTTTCATTACATGAAAGGTTTTTCCTATATCTATGTCTAATGAATTTGGAAATTAATTATCTATCAGCATATTACAATAAGAATCAATTTTATTAGATTGAACTACTATGGGAAAAATGTTTTACCTGATGTACTATAGGAAATATGTTCATCCTAATACAAAATTATAAATAAGAGACTAGTCTTTATAAACTATATATATTTAGTTCTAATTAATGGTGAAAAAAGAATTTTTTATAAATTTATGATGGTACAACACCATTATGATATGATCATAGGTTTCATGATTTATTTAGGATTATTTATCACTCTAATGATCCATGTTTATAAAATGATAATTATTAATGAAATGATTTAGGTTTTTGATATATGATAGTTTGGGTTTGAACTTCATAAGTCATGTTAAATATCACATTTATTTATTATGATTCTATGTATTAATTTTATAATTAATTGATATATCCTAGGTTTACCCTTACATAGAATTGGGGTTCAGCATTTCTTCAAATTACTTCCCCATATTAATAATAAATGTTTTGGTATAGTTTTCCCACATGTATTACTATGTGATAAGATACTTATTGGTGATATTGAATATATATAATTAAATATGATGATTATGTTTCAATGTAAAAATCAGATGAATATTATGGCCGTCTAGCATATATTTATGAAATTTATGGAAACTTTATATAAAATAATGTTATATTTATGTATTAAAGTATTTGGACTATATATAAGTTTATCTAGACACTAAATATATTTCATATTTAAAATCGATATTATTTCTCTCTTCGGTCAAAATTCATTTCTCTAATATATCAATTTTTTCAAAAAATATCTTCAATATATTTATTTCTATTCCCTATTGATTGTTTAATGTCTATATAATGATGGTTTTTGTTTTAAAAATGGACAAAGAGTGTTATTCTTCTCATTTTTTAAATGAGTAACATTTTCAACATTTCTAAAAATATGTGCAACGAATGTTTTATTCTAACGTATATAACATGATAATTATTTTTCACTGAAAAAAATTTCCAATTATTTAAAGCATTTATTATTTGTTTCCAGAGAAATTTTTAACATAATAGTTTTTAAATTTATTTACATTAAAATTATATTATCAATTGTGATATTGATATTTTAATCAAGAAACATTTAAATGATCCTTAAAAGTGGGTTTTCATATTTTAAAAAATCCATTGGGGATACAATATCAATACCAGGGATGAGATCAAATAATGAGATTCATTTTCATTATTAGTGGGGTTTATTATTATTATGCAGATATTCATTTGAATCCCATTGATTTTATAGGGAAATGATTAGTTGAAAAAATTTAAAGTTTAGGAAACATTTTTTCTTTTCATAGGTTATGATGTGATTATATGATGAATGTTATTATTATTTTATGGAGAATATAGCTATAGTTTTCATTATGTTATGGGTGGGTGTAATGTTATATATACCTAAAATGACTTGGGTAATGCTATATATATCATGTGATAACTATTTGAATAATGTCAATGAAATTATTCTAGTATTGGTAAAAATTAGTTTTTCATTATAAATTATGGGAAAAAAGATTTTGTTCATTAGAAATTATGGTATACAAGTCAATCTTATTGATCTACTAAGAAAAACATGTGTTAATTCCATATCCATTTTGATTTTAATTTCATGGTAGTTACCATTGACCTATAAGATGGTCACTATGACAATAATGGTGGAACACATCTATTATATTATATTATGATTCATATTTTAATTTTGATGTTTTAACACATATATTAATTATTATGTTTGAAATGATGAAGACATATTTTATGTATTATTTTGATTTTAAAAGACGTCATCTGTATAGACATTATATGTTAATGTTATGATCTCATAACAATATAAATATGTTATTGGATACCTCCAATCAATGCTTGATATCTATAATTTTTAAACATAATTTGTATCTTAGATAACCATTTCTCGTGTTTCATTTCCCTATGATATTAGGAATGAATTTAGTTAGGATTTTTAAATTATGATTTCTACGTGGGATGGTCTTTATGGCAGATATCGATGATCATACATCAGATTAGATGATTGGGTATCTATTTTCCAATAAATATAAATATATATTCTCTTCTATCATGTTTTTGTTAAATGTATTTAATATTAATCTAAAAATATTTAATATTTTTTTCGAAATAAATTTGGTAGTTATAGTTGGTATCATATTAGGTTTTAGTAAATTTATGCAATTTTTCATAAAACGTTTTAGGAACATGATGAGTAATTATTTTTATTTTATAACATCAGGATTATTTAATGACCATTTATAACTAAAATTAATCATATGGTCCCACAAATTATGAATATGAGTTCCTGATTTAGAAAAACTATGAATGATTGATCACATGTCTAAAAGATTGTTAATGGTTATGATGAACATTTTGGGATTACTATGAGATTAAAGATATAACAATGATCTTGTGGTGGTGAAATGTTTTCTATAATATTTATGTATCATTTTTTGATTTTTAATATAAGTTACTTTATACTATGGATATTATATTGGAATATTAAATTATATCATCCATGATTAGTTGTTTAATTAACATTGAAAACCCTTAACCATATACTGAACACATGTCATGTCTATTATCCTTTTCGAGTTTATGTTTTTTGGAATATTCATCATAAAAATATGTTTCTTCTCCCACAAGATGATTTTTATTTTATGTTGTGCTTAAATTATATTTCATTACATAAATTCCACATCATTTTCTAATTATGGGATGTCATTTTTGATATTTTTATCCATAGAATGATTTCCTATGGACGTGTTGATAAATTTGAATTTCTATATAAATAAAACACATAATAAAGGCGTTGATTCATATTAAAAAGTAATGATTACGTCAAATAGATTTGGAGAAACTCAAAATAAATGAAAAACATATTCTAGGGGAATTTTTGATGTATTTATGAATGTATTGGTTGTACTCTCACCAAATCCTAAAATTGAGTTATGAATTAAACCATTACATGTTTATAGTAAAATGTGAATGAAAATATATATAATGGACCCAATTCCATTACGAAAATGTTAGGGTAACATAGATGATAATTTGGATTGGAGACCAATTAGTCCACATTCATCATTATGAAGTGCACCTATTTTGGGTTTCTAAAAAGGATGATTCATCCATAAACAAATAAGTACTATTTAGATCATTTTAAATTTCACCATCATGAACATGTATCCCTTATTTTATATGGATTAATTCATGGATGAAATGGGTTAAAATAAAAAAAATAGCTATCATTTTCTTTCATTATAGGTATCTTCAATTAAGATTTGATAAAAAAGCCTAAGATGACATTGTATAAAAGGTATATACACTATTAATTGTTTTGTGGTGACAAATGGAGATACAAATTGTACAATTATGTTTATATATTTATGTAATATAGTCATTATCGAATCCATTGATCAGATTTGGGATTTCTTCATACATGATGTTATATACAATCAATGATAAATGAATATGAGGAAAATAATTTGGCAACTATGATGAAGACACTAAAAAAAAGATTTATGAAAAATATATAAATTGTAAATTATGGATTCATGAGGTTCCATTTTTGACCATATATACTCATTATAGGTTATATCAATTTATCCTTTAATAATAGAAGTTAATGACAATCATCCCATACCAACCATTGTTAAGAAGATCCATAATTTTATGTTTTTAAGGATTTTACAAGTGTCTTATGGTTGATTTATCATGACTATATAACATACTAACCATGTTGACTAATAATGAAGTTATATTCTTGAATAGATATGATTTTTAAGAGAATTTTATAGAGCTGAAAAAATTGGTTAGTGAACACAATATCAAACTGTCTTGTAGAGGATAAAGGCTTGCAATCAATAGCGACTCTTCAATGATGTGACTATAATGTTTACTATTATTGAATGAAATAAGGATAACTTATTCATCAGGATAATATAAAAAAAGAAAAAGATTGTCCAAATTAAGACCTTGGCCTTAAATTATGAATTTTGTCATTGAATATATAGAGGAATTATAATTATGGGGATTGTGTGGAATATATACAAATCATAATCATTTAGATAGGGATACACAAACAATATCATAACAATAATAAGTGTTTGTAGTTTGAGGTTATTAAATTTTTTGAAAGCTCAATAAATTACCACCCAATCAATGTATACATAATAAATGATACTTTTTGTCAAAAGGATCATGTTATATTATTTTTGATGATCATCATAAAGTACAATATCTATAAACATGAAAAGGATGGATGTATACATTTTTATGGATTGTGATTTATACTATACATATCAAATACGATATGAATCATTCATCCATGTGTGAATCTATTAGGAAAATAAGGATTCTTTGTAATTTAAAAATAAGGAAAAATGTTCTAATGTTCTCCCATGATTTTTAGGGAATGGTAATTTTCATGGACTGTATATCAATATCTGCCTAACCTGAATTTAATCCAGATCTATTGAATGAATGTCATGAACCATACATAGAACTTTGGAACACCGATAATCATTCCGGACCTGACGTATCCTTAAGGTCCTTCTTGATCCCCATAGTACAACAACTAGAGAATGGAATCATTAAACATGAATGTTTGAATTATTTTTCCACCAAAAATGCAGAAGAAAAATAAAACATGATACTATGCATATAGATAGAACTACATTGAGGAATAAATATCCCAATGAGGAATAAATATCCCAATGTTCTATAACTCGTGTAATATAATTGTGAAATATAACCGTGGTCCCTAAAAACACAACACCCCAAGTCCCAAGCTCAATATTTGGATCCTAGTCCTAGATATCCCTTCTATATTATGGATCCTTAAAAAGAAAAATGTATATAAACCCCAAAAAAGAAAATATATGATGTGATCCTAAGACCATTATGTTACCAAGAAATATTCCATAACTTATTTCACATATATATTTTCCAAAGGAAAAATTTCAATTTTCAAAATAATTAGTTTTCTCAATTAAAAATCCTTTTTACAGAAAACATGCTATACATTTATGAAATGGTGGAAAATGAATTTAATTAATATGATTTTACGTTACAATAGACTGAATATTTAAAAAAATTGATCAAATGAATGTTTTACAAAATAAATTGTTTATGGAAATATTGAAAAGTCATTTAAATCAGTTTTAAATCGTTAACATTCATTTGTATCTAAAATATCAATAATAAAGTGTGCAACATGGTCATCTGCAATGTATACATGAATGTATTATCAAGCTAAAGGACTCCATAATACCTTGAAGATCATTGGAAAATGAGTATACTTATGTTCACCTAACAGTGTCTAAACGTGACTCGTCACCCTCCCATCGGGGATGTGACCCACCACTATTATGGTTTAGATCACTGTATTAGCATTGAGTGTGTCTAATAACTCACCAACTACATATGTATTTCATTCTCTCTTATGTGATGGAACATATATTCTATGACCTCTTAAAATACAATTAAGTTTTTATCATAATTCTAATTTTTCCATTTAAAACCAACATATGTTTTAATAAAAAAACATTCACATTTCCCAAGATAAAACCACTATGTTTCTATCAATTTCTTTTATGGAATTTTATCATGTTAAAAATCCATTCACAACCAATTCCATCCTTTTCCAAATTCATTTCCATAGTTAAATTGAAATAATGAATTTAAATAATTTTCATCAATTCCACAATTTTAAATTCAACAATTTAATTTAACCAATTTCCATAAAATACGCCCCAATTCCATAGAAGTTGGGGTTATCTAAATTTTCCTACAAAAACCATTTCAAATCCCCTGATTCACAATAATCAGGTTTTTATCAATTTAATTGTATTAATTTCGGTGAAATTGAATTTAATTCAACAATTTATATTAATCATGAAATTTGGGAATAATCAATTAGGATAATATAAACAAAACCACCAACAACATCTTAATACTCAACACTCACAATGACACCCATCAACGAGAACAATGGTGGATAATTCCTCGAAACCCAATCTTGATTCAAGATCCAACACCATAGGTCATAGATCCAATTATTACAAGAATATATATTTAATACCCTAATAAATGAGAAAGAGATATATATGAAGAATGAAGAATAATGCTTACCTGAATATCACCCATCAATGAAATGAATATCAAATTCAAATGGAATGGATTCAAGAGTGTTGGAAGACATTAAAATCTCATGGGGAAGGCATTGGGTTGAGAAAAGGGTAAATAGAGAGGATCTATTAAATAAATAACCATACTTTGCCTCAATTTTATTTATTTTATTTGTTCATTACACAGATTGTACTCCAATTACACTATGTGAAAGTTTTAATATCCATAGTTGAGAATAGACATTGAATCTGTAATTCCCTATAAATGATGTGGTATTATATGATGCGTAAACCAAATTCATTTCATGAAACTTATGATATTATTAATGGTAAACACCACCATCGTTATGAATTACAAACTGATCTATATTATCTTTGTGTCTTCAAAAGGGAATTCACGACATCTACTCATCACACCGTGAACCACATTTCATAGAATTCATTTGATAGTAGCAACATGGTGTGTAACCTAGTTACACAGAATGTAATACCTATAAGTATAATAAAACACCCTACTTAATGATGGATAATTCCATCCAGTGTCAATCAATACACTTTTAGGAAGCCTCCCTGAATTAACTCAACCACACATAGTCAATGTAAAGAAAAAACCACATCTAGGACAAAGGTGAACCTGTTTGTTCAGTAATGAGATGTTAAAAATCCCCCACCATAAAAAAAATATTATCCCCATAATTCCTATGAGGAAGCGTCCATGAAAAATATGTGATTCCACTAATCTCTCATATGTGTGTCATGTTACCATGCCTCGTAACTATCACAACCAGGTTTTCATAACACATAATCCCATGGTATCATCCTCCAACGAAGTACCTTTATCTCAGAATCTTCTATCCTGATTTGACACCCAGTTAATGATAAGACATTATAAAAAACAATATTAAACCATCTCAAAATGTGGGGTGGATCAGATAGAAACATTCTCATCTATGATACATGGAACACATTACCTATCGACTTCATCTATAGTGGTAATTCTAAATGTTGAGAGTATTTCCCCACCAAATCAACAAATATAAAAGTACCCACAATATTAGGAGAAATATTCCCTTACCTCCCAAGACATCGATAACTAAACTCAATTTAAACATTCCAGATTCCTTTTCATTGATTACAAATCCAAATGAGTACAATTATAATTTTCATAATACCTCTATAGGTTCTTTTTTGTCATCATCCCCTGAAAAATCAACTAAATTATAGATGTCATGTAAAGCACCAAACATGATCCCAATAAGTAAATTTCACAAATATATATCCAACACAATAGATATTTACATGTTCAGACATACATTGCCTCAATATTATCCATTCTGATAGTGGACTCATAACTATTGTTATATGAAAACTCAGAACACCCCAAATGATAATCCCCAGCCCCAATGATGATGAGAACACAATAGTGAAGAATATCCTCATTAATATTTATAGATCTTTCTGTCCAGACATATTACTAACAATGGTATGAAATAATCTATGATACATGAGATCCATGTGTCCCTTGATGGCCTCTCCAAAATCGAGATGTTGACCATGGATCCATAGCAGCGACTATAACAGATGAAACACTGTGAAAATGAACAATAGCATTCATCTATTTATTTTCCCAAATCATTGACTTTAGTTTTACCTCGAATGGGTTTATTGTGGGCATACATGGTCATCCCAATTATCAGAACGAATATCATATTATTCTTTCTCTAGCTAGGAGAAAATCCAACCACAAATGTCTATAGAGATTTCATCCCACATCAAAATTGGGACTGAATTTTATTGAAGCTGTTCTGAATGATTAAGGTTCTTGGATGTAACATCCCAAGCATCCATGGTACGCTTCTCGTTGATAATAGTGCAGCATTTGTTGTACGCAACCTCGAGTTCTAACACACTGCGACCAATAAAAGTAGTCTTTATGAATATTAATACCCACTTTTTGAAATTATATAAATTTTATATTTCAAAATAGACTTCATTTTTGTATTCGGAATTTCAAAATTATCCTAAGTTTATTTTTTGGTAATTTTCTGAGAACTTACAATTTTTTATGAATAGTGAAAAATACATAAAACAACATTTTTAAAAAAAATAATTTATAGTGATAAATTATACTATTGAGTGGTTTTACAGTATAATTAGAATATATTTTTACCATTTTATCCAATGGTGGTCATTAGAATTAATTTCACATTGAAATTGGACATAAACAATTGTCAATCTTTTGATATATATTATATCTTAAAAACACACTATTTGTTGTGACAGCGGGAATTAATTATAAAATTAATTAATTCAACTTATATGTTTGTAATTTTGTAAAATAGACATCATTTTTGAATTCAGACTACCAATTATAGCTTAGGGTGAAATTTTGGCATTGTTCCGAAAAACTTCAATTTTTGATGAATAGTGAAACCACTAAGTGGTAGTTAAAAACGGATTTTCCGTTTAAATGAAACATTACCACTTCTATGATTTGAATTTCAAAAATCCGACATACATGGTTGTCATTAGGAAGTAAAATTTGTTTCAATGGGATTAAAATATTTTTTTGGTGAATAGTAACTTTTAAGTTTTATTAATCGCGATTATAGGTAATTAGTGAAATTTAATGTAAAAAGAATATTATAAAAATATGAAAATACATTTACACTTGTCCTAACCCTATTGGATGAGTCATGGCCGACGGCGAAAATCCATGGGTCTACTTGGGGACCCCATGGAGCCACTTTGGTAGGAAAATGACATTAAAAACTTTTATTTAATGTTAAAATAAAAATTCCACAAACATGAGTTGTTTTACTAAAAATATCTAATGGGGTTATACAAGTAATATTTTTTACAATAAATATTCAATAGAAATATAAAAATATTTCCTACATCATGGTAATTTTTTTATAATTTTTAGACATTAAATAAATTAAATTTTTAATGACACCATGATGATGCATCGATTACCTTATTAATTAACGATTTTAATAAAATGGAAGGATAATGTAAAATATAAGAATTAAACCTATCCAAATCCTATTGGATGAGTTTATTTCGAACCCTTATCTTCTTATCCGTGAAATATATAAGTGTGGGACCTTTAGAATCTGAAAAATCATTTCATAATAAAGTAACATTTCAATCTTTCCAAGAGTTCCCCTTCTCTCCTCTTATAAAAGGTCCCCACCACTACCACCTTAATCACACCTTCAAAGCCATTTAGCTCTGCCAAACTCTTCCAAAATACTCTTTAAACTTCCCTCCCTTACTCCTATAAGCCTCATTTTTGGATGATGTCTTTCCAAGGAAGCCTTTGTTCTCAAATAAAAAAGATTTACCCGTTTTAAAGGTAGTGTTCTCTCTTGTGTTCTTATGTTTTATTTTGCTTCTCCAACCCCCTAAACTCTTTTTATTCATTTCTTTTGTAACAAAAACAGTATCCTCAATATACTAGGATGTTGTTATAAGATGTATTCGAGCTACACATACACAAACATACATCTAATGGTTAAAGAACATATTGTTTCTGTGGATGGAGAATTTCTGCATCACAAAACGATGATTGTTCAACACTCATATAACACCTTAAAAGGTGGCCATTAAGATATCACTATATTTATATATGATATATAATATGTCTATGTTTTACATAAGATTCTGTGTTTTTCATTTATGGCATACTTTAATGGTTTCCATTATGGGTAAATGCGATATTTTCATTTAAGGAAGTGCGGACTACCACCCCCTCAAAGTGATTTGAATCGTTAATGCCATATGTGGGATGTATAAAGGATAAATTAAATGGTATTATACATTATATTACACTGGAATTATAATATAACTTTATATAATTATGATTTAATTCCATTAAATATGAAATATAAATGAAAGTAGTGTTCATTCGTACGTATGGCTTACCGTCTCCATGAATGGTGCATTTCATTTCCTAACTCTAAATGTTACGTAATAATATGAATGAATGTATATTCTGGATATATATGATATATATGATATCTACATCATGAATATAATTATGGATATAATGGATATTCAACCACATAAACAACTTGTAATTATAAGAAGTTTATTGTTGACTCAAGTACCAAATATCGACAAAATGACCGTTATTAACATAAATAATTGCATAATGTTAATAACATGGTAATAAGTGATATAAAAGGAATAATAAACTTGAAAAAGGTTCTTAAGCGATTATAAATTAACTCTAGTTTATTATTCAGGAGGTTAATGAATGGTCGAGTCAAGTCGGACACAAGGTAAGGGAACTTCATAACCCAATTTCTATTCTTTGGGTTAATCTCTTACTTTCAAATTATGTCATGATATTATTATGTCTTATCTTGTATTTGTACTTTCTTTTTGTGTACATATAGTGAATACACATAATAGATATATTTAATTTAAAAATTATCTTTTTAGGGGACTTCTTCTCAATCTCCATTCATTGAGGCATATTTTGTTTTATACATAAATTTCTTTTATACGGTGTATAAACCCCATTGAATTTTACGTTTATTCAAAAGGAATATTTTTATATGAAGCATTTTTCTAAATGACAAAAAGGAATGTTTTTATTTTCATACGTATGCGGCGACAATGAATTCTCTGCCGTCGTGACCATTATTTGAGTTCCGGCTTCCCCTATATGCCATAACTTTTTTAAATGAAAAATAAATATCAAGTTTTAATTTTCTTTTATTTTGGTATTGAAAATGGTTTTGATAATGTTTTTATTATATCAATGTGTTGTATCGATAACTTTTGATTGAAATGGGGAAATTTTATGTTTCCTTTATGCATGTTTTATGTGATAAGATTAGGTTATGGTTTATGATATGTTTAAACCTGTTCATATGAGAAATGCATTGGACTTAATAAGTGACGAGTGGAGCCCGCTATAGCTCCTCGATGCATCGACATGTCTCATGAGACAAACTACTATCTTGGCATGAGGCCTAGACAAAATCATATTTTTAGTGTTGGCACGAGGCCTTGGCTACGTGGTTATGATAGTCTGGCATTATGCATTCCATCACTATGAAAGTGTTTATTGACATTGCATGTGAATATTTGACCAGTAGAATATCCATGTGAATAAGTAAATGGCATTGTTTCATTTATTTTTACCATATTATGTTGAAGTTCATGTTTAAAAGGATTTTGTTTAGTTATACATTGCCTTAAATGTTTGTGTTTATTTATGAAAGCATTTACTATATTTTTATCTTTACTGAGCATCTGAGATCACCCCTTTCAATGTTTTAATTTTTCCAGGATGTGAAGAAGTATTTTAGGAATGACTTGTAGGGATAGTCTAAAGGGGATATGAATGTGGAAAATGGAGACTTTGTTATTATAGTTTTTCACTTTATGATGTAATGTAACATTTATGAATGTATCTAGTGTTTCAAAGGCTACTAAATTAATCGGTCTTTCGAGACTTGATCTTTTGTGATCATGCCAATGTTACGAAGTAATGCACTAACTCTGGGTAACTGGGGTCGGGGCGTTATAGTTGGTATCAGAGGCAGTTTAGTACTAACCCTGGAATCTAGATTTAGATAATCACTGATTAGAGCACATAGCCCAAAGATAGACTTTGAGGATTAGTATAGAATAACCTCCTAGAATTTTTCTATTATAGAGATTTTGTGAGTTTTCCGAGCAATACATCAATGTCTCCATACAAGCAGGTAGTGGCGGCTTTGGCACAGATGTTCCTAGGGGTAAAACCCGAAAACACTGCTTTGAGCTAGACTCGAACGGGAACTGGTGCATGACAACGGGCCTTGCTGCACTCTTGGTTACGACACTCCCGGGGGATATGCTTAGGATAATTATCATCTTTTTTACAAACAATTATGAAGGTTTTATGAGTATATACTTCTTCAAAGAAAACATTTCTTTTTATTATTAGGTATTATATCCATAAATAGTTCAATTTCTGTTTAGTGTTTTACAAGTATGGAATTATGTATTTTAATTCATAAAATAATCTAGTTTATGCCATTGTTTAGAAAAGGTGCCTAGTGGGAGGAATGGAAACCGTATAAATCCACGCACTCCATGTAGGGATTTCCATCATGCTCAAGATAATTATTGTGGATCTAGAGATACAACTGGTGCTGATCAACTTATTAGCATACTGGGACAACTCACTCAGGTTATGAATAATAAGCTTACTCGTATGGAGCACCCTAATCTACAACGTGGAGGATCAATGATAGACCGCTTCATGAGACAACAACCGCCAACATTTAATTGGGGTACAAATCCATTTGCAGCTGAGCAATGGATAAAATCTTTAGAGAAAATATTCCACGCCTTGGGGAGTAGTGAAAGGTAGAAGGTCACCATGGCAGTTTACCGCCTCACTGGAGATGCTGATCAATGGTGGTCATTGATTCAAAACACGAAGGAAGATGATGAAGTATCAAATATGGAATGGAGGGAGTTCAAAGATGTATTTTTAGAAAAATACTTTCCTCGTGACCATCGAGAAGATATGGAAAGGAAAATTCTAAGTCTGAGACAAAAGGAGGATTAGAATGTCGCAAAGTATGAGGCCAACTTTACAAGGTTAGCGAGGTATGTTGCAGATTATATACGTAACCCAAGAAGTAAGATTGATCACTTCTTTGATGTGTTAAAACCATTTCTCCATCGAGCATTAGTATCACAGTCGTTCTCATCGTACGATGATATTGTCACATGTGCTATCAAGACAGAAAAGGAATTCTCTAAGTCTTATGACAACAAAGTAAATCAAGAGAAGAAGTGAATAGTGGAACAAGAGACATATAAAGTGAAAAAGGGAAAGAAGGATTTTCCATTATGTGATAATTGTGGGATGAATCACCCCGGTACTTGCCTAAAAGGAATGGGAGTTTGTTATAAATGTGGAGAAAGAGGTCCCCAGGATCGTGATTGCAAGGGAAATAAAGAGGCTATCAATGTTGAATACAACAATTGTAGAGAAATGGGGCATTATGGAAATGAATGTCCTAAGCGTCAGGGAGATATACCTCCGAAAAGGCCAAGGGATCAAGGCCAAGCTTATGCTGTTACTACAGATGAAGTTGAATAATTATTTTATTTGTGTTTCTTGACTAAATAACTAGATTATGGTTATTAGAATAATGTGATATATATAAGGATTGTACTGTAGTACGTGTTGTTTTCATTAAGGTTTTAATATGATGAAGGAAATAATATTTTCAGTATGTGACAATAAGAGAAACCTTACATTGTTTGGGGAATCTAATGATGCAATTGATTTTGGAATTTAAGGACATTTTAGAGAAAGTCTGGACAGAGGTATTTTGGATAACTATAAAGGTTGGGATGGATTAAGTTGAAATTTGAATAGTATTGTTTAAGGATAAAACATTTCTGAAGATTATTTTAGGAATATTATAATACTATATTTTTAGAAAAAGGAAAACATGCAGGTTGGGGGATAACCCGTCACGTCGGACAAAGCTGCAAGAATCGAACCCACAACCATAGTGTGACAGGCCTTTATTGCCTACCACTAGCCTACAGGAAGTCCCTTGTTATTACAAAAAGTTTTCCTAATCTAAATGGTATGTGTTAATATTTGGAACCTTATAAAAATATGATAAATAGAATATTTTTGAGTTATATTACCTTGCAGAGTGAAAGATGGGTTTGTGGTAAAAATTTATTAAAGAATGAAAGTCTACATGACAAGTATGTATATTCCCTTACATTCTTATTAAATCTCCTAAATAAATTCCTCAACTTTATAAAAGGTAACATAAAACAAAAACGTTTCCGGTTAACTTTTCCAACTGGGGATTCAATGACCGTTTAACCAATCTCAAGTTTGTGATTTTCTTATTGTTAACTTTCTCCTATTCCAGTTTTCTACAACTCTCCATCAGACCTTGATGGTTTGTTTTTCTTCCATAGCCATATTTTCATATAATCCTAGTGTGGGCTATCTCGGGTGACCTTTGTACTTATCTTTCTTTCTTTTAAAGTTATATTTTTATTAACCTTATTTCCGATGTGGGTTTTTCCCAAAGGTATTTTCTATTTTCATCCTTTTACTTTCAAAGAAAAATTTCAAATTGCGAGGACACAATTTATTGAAGGAGGGCAGAATGTAACATCCCAAGCTTCCATGGTACGCTTCTTTTTGAATAATAGAGCAACGTTTGTTGTATGCAACCTCGAGTTCTAACACACCGCGACCAATAAAAGTTCCCGTTATGAATAGTAAAACACACTTTTTGAAATTATATGAATTTAATATTTCAAAATGGACTTCATTTTTGTATTCGGAATATCGAAAATATCCTAAGTTTAATTTTTTGAATTTTCTGAGAACTTACAATTTTTTTTGAATAGTGAAAAATACTTAAAACAATTTTTTTAATAAAAATAATTTATAGTGATAAATTATACTATTGAGTGGTTTTAGAGTATAATTAGAATATATTATTACCATTTTATCCAATGGTGGTCATTAGAATTAATTTTACTTCGAAACTGGACATTAACAATTGTCAATCTTTTGATATATATTGTTTCTTAAAAACACTCTATTTGTTGTGACAGCGGGAATTAATTATAAAATTAATTAATGAAACTTAAATTTTTGTAATTTTGTAAAATAGACATCATTTTTGAATTCGGAATATCAATTATAGCTTAGGATGAAATTTTGGCATTGTTCTGAAAAACTTCAATTTTTGATGAATAGTGAAACCACTAAGTGGTAGTTAAAAAACCGATTTTTCGTTTAAATGAAAAATTACCACTTCTGTGATTTGAATTTAAAAAATCCTACATACATGGTTGTAATTAGTAAGTAAAATGTGTTTCAATGGGATTCAAATAATTTATTGGTGAATAGTTAGTTTTATGTTTTATTAATCACGATTAAAGGTAATTAGTGAAACTTAAGGTAAAAATGATATTATAAAAATATGAAAATACAATTACACTTGTCCTAACCCTATTGGATTAGTCATGGCGGACCAAGAAAATCCATAGGTCAACTTGGGGACCCCATGGAGCCACTTTGGTAGTAAAATGACATTAAATACTTTTATTTAATGTTAAAATAAAAATGCCACAAACATGAGTTGTTTTACTAAAACTATTTTTAAATGGTGTTATAAAAGTAATATTTTTTTACTATAAATATTTATTAGAAATATAAATATATTTCCCACATCATGGTAATTTTTCTATAATTTATAGACATTAAATAAATTATATTTTTAATGACATCATGATGATGCAACGATTACCTCATTAATTAACGATTTTAATAAAATGGTTGGATAATGTAAAATCTAAGAATTAAACATGTCCAAAGCCTATTGGATGAGTATATTTCTAACCCTTATATCCTTATCTTCGAAATATATAAGTTTGGGACATTTAGAATCCGAATAATCATTTCATAAAAAAGTAACATTTCAATCTTTCCAAGAGTGCCCCTTCTCTCCTCTTATAAAAGGCCCCCACCACTACCACCTTACTCACACCTTCAAAGACTTTTGACTCGTCCAACCTCTGCCCAAATACTCTCTAAACTTCCCTCCCTTACTCTTAGAAGCCTCACTTTTGGAATAAGTCTTCCCAAGGAAGCCTTTGAGCACAAATCAAAAAGATTTACCCGTTTTAAAGGTAGTGTTCACTCTTGTGTTCTTATTTATTATTTTGCTCCTCAAACCCCCTAAACTCTTTTTATTAAATTATTTTTTAACAACAACAATATCCTAAATATAATATGATGTTGTTATATAAATTATTCGAGCTAAACTTACAAACACATACATCTAATGGTTAAAGAACATACTGTTTTTGTGGATGGAGAATTTCTACCTCACAAAATGATGATTGTTCAACACTCATATAACACCTTCAAAGGTGGCCATTAAGATGTAACTCTATTTATATATGATATATAATATGTTTATGTTTTACTTAAGCTTCTGTATTTTTTATTTATGGAATACCTTTCTGGTTTCCATTATGGGTAAACGCGATATTTTCATTTAAGGAAGTGCAGACTACCGCCCCCTCAGTGTGATTTGAATCGTTAATGCCATATGTGGGATGTATAATGGATGGAGTAAATGGTATTATAAATTATATTATACTGGAATTATAATATAACTTTATATAATTATGATTTCATTCCATTAAATATGAAATAGAAATGAAAGTATCGTTCATGCGTACGTACGGCTTACCGTCTCCATTAACGGTGCATTTCATTTTAACTCTAAATGTTACGTAATATTATGAATGAATGTATATACTGGATATATATGATATATATGATATCTACATCATGAATATAATTATGGAGATAATGGATATTCTACCACATAAACAACTTGTAATTATAAGTGGTATATTGTTGACCCAAGTACCAAATATCGACAAAACGACCGTTATTAACATAAATAATTACATAATGTTAATAACATGGTAATAAGTGATATAAAAGGAATAATAAACTTGAAAAAGGTTCTTAAGAGATTATAAATTAACTCTAGTTTATTATTCAGGAGGTTAAAGAACATTCATGTCAAGTCGGACACAAGGTAAGGGAACTTCATAACCCAATATCTATTCTTTGGGTTAATCTCCTACATTCAAATTATTTGATGATATTATTATGTCCAATCTTGTATTTGTACTTTATTTATGTGTACATATAGTAAATACACATAATAGATATATTTTATTTAAAATTGATCTTTTTAAGGGACTTCTTCTCAATCTCCATTCATTGAGGCATATTTTGTTTTATACACAAATTTCTTTTATACGGTGTATAAAACCCTTTGACATTTATTTTTATTCAAAAGGAATATTTTTATACGAAGCTTTTTTCTAAACAAAAAAAAAGGAATGTTTTTCTCGTCATACGTATGTGGCGACAAATACTTCTCTGCCGTTATGACCATTATTTGAGTTTCAGCTTCCCCTATAAGCCATAACTTTTTTTAAATGAAAAATAAATACCATGTTTTAATTTTCTTTTATTTTGGTATTGAAAATGGTTTTGATAATGTTTTTATTATATCAATGTGTTGTATTGATAACTTTTGATTGAAATGTGGAAATGTTATGTTTCATTTATGCATGTTTTATGTGATACGATTATGTTATGGTTTATGATATGTTTAAACCTGTTCATATGAGGAATTCATTGGACTTAGTAAGTGACGGGTGGATCCCGCTATAACTCCTCGATGCATCAGCATGTCTCATGAGACAAATTAGTGTCTTGACACGAGGCCTTGAAAAAATATTATTTGTAGCCTTGGAACGAGGCCTTGGCTACGTGGTTATGATAGTCTGGCATTATGCATTCCATCATTATGAAAGTGGTTATTGATATTGCATGTGAATATTTAACCAGTAGAATATCCATGTGAATAAGTAAATGGCATTGTTTCATTTATTTTTGCCGTATTATGTTTAAGTTCATGTTGAAAAGGATTTTGTTTAGTTATACATTGCCTTAAATGATTATGTTTATTTATGAAAAATTCTTCTATATTTTTATCCTTACTGAGCATCTGATCTCACCCCTATCAATGTTTTAATTTTTCCAGGATGTGAAGAAGTATTTTAGGAATGACCTGCAGGGATAGTCTGAAGGGGATATGAGTGTGGAAAATGGAGACTTTTTTATTGTAGTTTTTCACTTTATGATATAATGTAACATTTATGAATGTATCTAGTTTTCCAAGGCTACTAAACTAATCGGTCTTTCGAGACTTGATCTTTTGTGATCATGCCAATGTTATGAAGTAATGCACCGACTCTGGGTAACTGGGGTTGGGGCGTTACACTAGCTTTCACCTTTTGTCATGTATTGAAATGTGAAACAATTTTAGAAATTCCTTATCTCATACCAGGCCACGAGAATATATTCCCCATTCATAGAACATCTTAGTAGATCTTGTGTGAAAAATTCACTAAGAATTATGGAAATCCCCCATTACCGCCTTCCATTATATTAAGAGAACAACTTTGCAGTTATGATAATATAGAACACTCTCCATGGATAACTACTAATAGGAATTGGTCTCCCGATCATAAATAGAGTCTATAATTCTACATTATTCATTATAATTTTAGAATCCTCTTGTGATGATATAATTCCAAGTGAAGGATGGATATATGAACATAAAACCATTTTTTTAACTCAAATATGAAACTATAAAATAAGATTCATCAAACCAAAATCTTCCAAAGATTATCTCACAACATGGTTTGGATGATTCCTTATCAATTATACAATGGTGAAATTCCCTTTCACTCGGGTATTAGTGATGTAAATGTTGAATGGATGTAGGTACTCCACCAAATACATTCGATAATGTTTGAAATATTTTGGAAATTATATATAACTAAATATTTTGTGGTTTGAAAACATGGTAAACCATTCTCAATAATGTGAATACCTCCATCAGTTCAGTGGGTTCATCACAGCTACATATTAAAGATCATGGGTAGGATACACCTTTTCATGTGGCCTAATATAAATAAATTTATAAGCCATGTCATGGTCTCCCTTTATAAGAACAAATTCCATTCGTGAACCAGATTAAAAAAAACAGACCATATTACATTGCTTGACCTATGGGGGAGACAACACCGTCATAGTCGTCAAAAGGATTTTCGAGAAAAAAAAATAATTATAAAATTTATTATCCCACGAAATTCTCACCCACTTTTGATCCATAGTAGTCTTCATAGAATCCAACTTCAAGAAGTACTTCACAAACCTATAGTATTGTCTGGATAAGTCTAATAATATTTAAATTTCGTAGACATTGCCTGGTTTCTCTGAAGTCACAATTACCTTTATATTATCAGTTTCAACTGATATACCCTTTTCAAATACCACATTTCCTAAGATTATCATTTCTTGAAATATGAAACCACAGTTTTAAATCTTTGCATAATGATGAGTATTTCTTAATAATAATTGAATTGTTCTCAGATGTTGCACATGATCCTCATTGGATTGAGAGTTAATGAGGGTGTCATACAAACTATATACCAAATATTTATCTAGATAGTCATGTAAAATCATGTTCATAAATTCCATGATAATTACATAAGTATTTTTTAGACCGAAGGGCATAACAAGTTATTAATAATAGTCATACATTCTCTAAAATCTAGTTTCTTAAATGCCAGATTCTTTTATCCATAAGTTATTGTAACCATATCTAATTTCAATCATTAAAATCCATTTCAAACATTTTAACTGATAAAATATATCATCAATCTGTGGAAATAGATATTTTTTCTTTAACAAAACCTGATTTATATATCATTAATAAAAAGATAATAAATGTTATTCATCAGAATTCATAATGAAGAGAATCTGTTCCTCTCAAGGTGATACACTCAGCTAAATAATTTTCTTATAAAGATTATCATCCAACTGGTACTTTATAAAATTATATTAAGAAGGATTCATGTCATTATATGGAATTTAATTTTTTTTAATCACTAGGTACTAATGAAATTGAAAAATAGACCTCACTCACTTATAGAAAACATGAGAAATTAGAAAGAAGAACATCAACATACATGAAAATTAATGATGGGAGACTACCACTCTCAAAATCCCACTCATGATAAAAAATAGTAATATAAATTTCCCCAAATCTATATAAGAGGAATTGGTTGTGCCCAACATTCGATCACTTTCTCCTTGAATTATATGGGGCACATCCATAAGTGTTGTAAGGCAGACCAATCGAAGGTAACAATCAATTTTGTGTTTATTGGAAGTGATCCAATACTTCCATCATATGATGTTAAGAGATTTCATATAAAAATATATAATCATTCAAGATATGTAATTTTATGATAGAGGTAAGACTCATGTGGGACTACAATGACCTTTCATTCAATTCATACAGAGGGGTGTAATAACATCATTTTTACAAGATATATAATCCATAGGATGATTAAAAATATTATTAATATCGGTTGAAATAAGTGAGTGAGATAACCCAGTATCAATTAGATAAGACACTAATTATGATTCTATAGTAGTTGAACCTCTCAATGTCTCTGGACCCATGTCTACTTCCATTGAAAAAATCATCTACTACGTGAAGAAACTTCACTCTTGATGCCTGTGGCTGGACCCCTTTTACACGTGAAGCAACTAATAAAAATAATTTTAAGAGGATTAGATTATTATAGTCCAATATGTTGAGTAGATAATGGATGGATGAATCCATATAAGTTTCCCAAACATCTTCATGAGCTACAATTCTTGGGTACGTCATTGAGAACACTCCTAGAATCTCATGTCATGCCACACCGATTTCTAGTCAAATAACTACCTCTAGGTGTTATATGAGGTCTGTATTAACCATGATGTGTGTAACTTCCATAATAATCCACATTAATTCATTTTCCAATTAAGGAACCAATTCTCCCACAATGATGAAAAATAACTGATGGTAACCATTACTTGCTAACCATGTCTATCTCAACCTACATTTCCATTTTCAACACATCAGCTTTAGTGGACACCATATATAAGAAATCCAAAGAACATATATTTGATCTATGTCCTCAATAGAACTTTAGAGACCTCATTCTCTCATTAGATAAAATCATAAAAGAAAACAGAAGAATATCACCAAAAAAAATTCAAAACTCATTCATATTTCTGTCGACCTACTCAATATCGAAATACTACACATCCTTAGAAAAAAATATTGAATCTAGATAGAACTAGATAGTGAAAAGAGTTTTGATTCATTTATACTCTAACCACTCTTGTATCATTGTCATCGCCATCATGTCCCACCATGTCCAGCATTATCCTCCAACACCAAGAGGGAACACATCAACTTGATCCTGACTGGTGTCTTCATGAACACAAATAAGAATTATATCTTACCAATCTTCATCAGCAAGTAGAGGATTAGTAGAGACTTTGAAACATGGAGGGTTATGATGAAGGAACTCTTGATAATTATTTCTAATTATATCCCCATAAGGATCCATAGTTTTATCATGAATGAGTACTAGAGGTGGTGCTTTACATAGATCATGGACAATGTGCACAACCACCTCATATAGATTTGGGTCCCCTAGAGGATTCAGTTGCTACTGTTCAGTTGCAGTTTCCTCCTGAATCTTATTTTCACACATTCTTGGAGGCATTATTCCACAAAACATCAGCAGTAAACATTGATGAAATTATATTTGGATATAGTGAATTCATTTCCAACATATGTAACAACAAGATTTTTATTTCACTATATCCATATTAGTATATGAAAAAGACTAGGAATAATCCATAATACGTCCTTCCTTTACCACCCATGGGGACATAAAGTTCATTATGGTGATAGATATATAGAGACTAAATTTAAAATACCACTAATTTATTGACATTATTTTAAAAATTCATACAAAATTTATGTCAAATGATAAACCACCTCTTCAAATACATCTTTGTCATGAACCTGCACAAATACCTTGGAAACCCCATGACTATACCGGCCCAATCAATGCCTGAAGGTCATTCCCAATCCCTATGGGTAGGTGAATAGCAAATTGAATATTATAACATGAAATTCAAAATTATTTACAAATAACAATGCATAGGAAAAAGATAACATGGAAGTACGCATATCATTGAATCTACACTATAAGTAATGTACCAGAATACAACAAGGAATGAATATCCCAAATCCCTAAAACCAAATTATTAACACAATGAAAACATCCCCAAGGGACCTATAGACACTAATCACCATTTCCCATGCACAATAGTTGGTTTCACCTCTAAGAGAATACTTCCTTTTTCTTGAACCAGGAAGAATAATGTCTACCAACACCAGAAAGAAATAGTAGGGTCTTATCCTTAGCCCAGTAAGACACCACCAATGATTCCGTGATAGATTCCAAATATATATTATAAAAATTAAATCCTTCATTTTTAAAAATAAACAGGTTTCTCAATTCAAAATAAAATTTTAACAAAACATTATTTTCATTGTTGAAATGATGGAAAATTCTATTTAATCAAAATATTTTACTTTACAAGAGATGGAATATTCAAAATAATGCCTTAAATAAAATAGTAAAATAAATAAAATTATATAAACATATAAAAAGAATGTAATGATGTTTTACAATATTTGAATACATTTATAACTCAAATATTAATAAACACGTGGGGCGTAATGTAATCTTACAAGTAGGTACAAAAGTATTATTTATCTATAGGGCTTTAAAATCTCTAAGAGAACATAGGAAAATTAGTATATGTATGTCCCCATGAAACTAGATAATGGGGATCATCACCATCCTATTGGGGATGTGACTCGTAATAGGTATGTTTTATAATGTTGTAATAGCATAGTGTGTGTCCAAATAAATCAGAAACAACCTAAGGCTTTCTTGTGCTCTTAAATGATGGGTAATTTTTTAAATTATTGCGTAATGTACAAATAAATCCCATAATTCCATTTCAAAATTCAAATATTTCCCATTAATACCAAAAAAGGTTTTAATAAAAAACATTTCATTTTCACAAGATAAAAACATTGGGCTTCTATCTAATCATTTTGATCCATATCAACAACTTTAAAATCAATTCAAAAAATTTACCATCCTTTTCACAGTTCACTTACACAATTAAATTTAAATATTTCATTGAAATCAATTTTATAAATACACAACGTAATTTCAGAAATTTATATTATCCAATTTCTATAAAACACACTCCAATTAAATAGTATTATAATATTCAAAATTTCCATGCCAAAACACTTTCAAATTTTACGATTCACTAAAATTATGTTTTTATAAATCTAATTGAAGGAAAAATTGATAAATTGAATTTAAATCAACAATGAAAATAAATCAATAAATTAACAAACATTCAATTTGACTAATCGTGATAAAAACCAACATCTTCCAAAAACTCCACACTCAAAAGGGCACCTGTCAAAGAGAATGAAGGTAGGGGAGACCCCAAATCCCATTTTAAATGAAATATCCAACTCTATAGGGAATAGAACGGTCAATTTAAATATAATACATCAATACAAAATATACGTGAAATGGAGATAGGTGAAGAACAATTAAGAACACTAACACATCTATCACCCACCAAGGAAATGATGGTCAAATGCTAAATAAATGGATTTGATAGAGTTGTAAGACTCCAAAATTGCTTATGGAGGGAATTTCAAAGAGATAATGGAAATAAAAGAAATGGAATGGAGAAATAATTATGTGGTACAACCCTCTTATAGTTATTGTGGCGTCATTTCATTTCATTTAATCCAGTTACATGCCATGAATGATTGATTTTCATATTGGTCAACACTCATCAAATATTTAACACCACATTATGGTTTTGGTATAACATAGTGTGTATCCCCTATACCAATTTTGAATCTCCAGATATTCATTACCTTCAAAACACCAATAAATAAAAATTAAAAACTCAACTAAAATAACATCACGTCATGTAAAGGGAATTCACATTATGTAAGAATCACATAGTAAACCACGTTTCAGAGTTTTTACATGCTGGAAGTTACACTGCATGTTACCTAGTTACACTTTGCATAATATCCTGAATGTTTACTAAAACAACTGGTTTAATGATGAAAAATCCAAAAGTTTTTGACTCTACCATTTTAGGAATCCTCCCAAAATATACTCTACCAAACCAAGTGGATGAATAAGAAAAAACATGACATGGTTAAAGGTGTTTATGTTAGTTCAGTAGTGGGATGCTTCAATGAAGCTCATTGTTTGTCATTCTATATTCATTATGGGGGTAATGTGATGTAAAATGACCTAAATGTGTATTTAGTGCGAGAAAACATGAATATTGCTATTTGTTTTGTATGTTTCATGATTCTTAGTTTTTTATAAAGATAATTATATGAGGAAATTTATTATGTTGATGTTCTAAATATTACCATTATAAAATAAATATTATTAAATATCACCAGGGACATTGTCATCAGACTACCAAAAATTTCAAAATGGAACACTTCAATTTTGTTTGAAATTGATCTCCATATAAAATAATAAAATTTAATTTCCATTATATAATATTTCAATCATGATTAATATTTAATAATATACATTATGGAATATATAATATTACATTGAGTACCACATTTTATTTTATCTAATCAGGATATGAGGATTGACTCTATGTAGTTGTGAAGACTTTTTTGAGAACTAGATATATAGTGTTTACCATCACTTATTAACATGATCACATTGATGATCAGTGTGAGAGGACCATTCATACCATTAAAGACATGTTGAGATAAGTTTCCTTGAAATTCAATTTTCGATGGGACCAACACCTTTCATTGGAGGAATTTATTATTAAAAAATCATTAACATTAGCAATTTGATGGCTCCTAATGATATCATTTTTTGAAGAGAGTGAATAAATCCAATGTGTTGGGATTAGGTTGAAAAAATGAAATATATATTTACCAAATATCACTGATAAAATTAAATATAATATTAGATCCATTTTTTCATCCACCAAGGAAATTTAATGTAAACCATGATATATTGATAATTCGTAGTTAGAACTATATTTTTAAGAGAGTGAAATGATATTAAAATTAACTCCGCATTATAATAAATTAACAAATTTTTTAAATAATGAATTTATTATTACCTTGATAATAATTTCCCTTCAAAATTCATGATCATATTGGTATTGTATATTATCTTTTTGGCAGTAAACCAAATCTCTCTATGGTTTAAGATGACTTCTATGTATCTCTAATTAGGATGTATATACATGATCCATCACATTTACGAAAAATAGTGGTTATAAAACTAGAAAAAATATCATTTTTATGAAGAATAACCTATGAATATCATATATTGTTGGGAGAATGTGCTTTGAAACAAGACCACTCAGTTGGTCAATGTTTTGTGGAGAAACAAAAAATTAGAAGATTCTATATGGGAACATGAGATTCTAATGAGGTAGAAGTGTCCCCATATGTTTTTATTAGTGTGATAAAATTGCATGGATAAAATTCATTTTATGTTCGGTAGAATATAACACATAGAGATTTTATAAAATAGATATCCATAAATATATTTTTACTATGATTTATTTTGTTTCTTGATACAATGAGTTAAAAAACTCTAATATAATATTAAAATATTATTATTTATTGTAACAATCATCACCTAGAGATCTAATTGGATGGTATGTAAAAGAGTAACATAATTATTGAGAAGATATTGTTTAAATATGTTTAAAATTATTTCATTGGTTATAAAATAATTATAAATGATATTAATAATATAACTTGAAAACAAATGTTATTTATTACTCTGAAACTATTCTTATGCATAGAAAGTGTTTAATATTAATTTAAAAAATCTCACTTCTTGATATTTATTTTCATGAAATTTAATTATTATATATTTTAAAAAATTATTATTTATCTAATATAATTTTTTTTTTCAAATTCTTGGTTTTGGAATAAATCTTGTATTATACTTTAAAATGTGGGTTTCTAATAAGAATTGTATTTTGGGTTTTCATAATTATATTAAAAATAAATTATTCTACAGAAAAAAAATAATTATTTTGAAATGTTTTCCTTAATTGGACTCATGAGGACTAAATTTGGTAAACATTTCACTTTATATTTAAAGGCTATATAAATAGTTATCATGGTAACAATTATCACATCTATAATGGGTAAATATAAAAAATTTGGGTAAAAAATAAATGATAAGAAAATAATTTATTATTTTCAATATTATTTGATGATTATAATTCTAAATTTATCCCCTTAGTAATGAAATATAATTTTTCAATCGACACATGACAATGAAAATGACTAGTTTATTTTTTTATTTTAAAAAAATAAAAAATGTCACCATATTACATATTAAAATCAATTTTCAAAACAGATATTTAAAAAATAAGGTTTTGAATGAATATAAAATCCTATTATTATAAAAAAATAATTCATTATTTCAAATTATTTAGAATTTTCAGAAATTAAACAACTATCTAAAATTCATTCTCAATGAGAATACATTAATTATTAAATTAATATAAAAAATTTAAAATATTAAAAGGGTATAATTTAATAATAAAATATTTTTACATGATTATTATAGATTAATATAAAATATTTTCATTTTTTAAAAGAATTAAATTTGGATGAAAACTTTTTATTTTCATCTTTTATGTCACATTCGACTACTACTGTCAAAATTGGCATTAGTTATATTTTATTATATTATTATATTATTGAATATTATAAAAAAATAAAATATAAGAAGAGGAAAATGAAAATAATATTATATATATAATTCATCCATTCACCATTTATTATCTAATTTTAAAATTATATGAATAATTATAAACCATTAATAGTGAAAAGGAATTATTATGTTTATAGTAAAAATTGGTTGAATATGGGGGTATACTGAAATATAAGGTTTAAAAACACACTTAAACATATAATGTTATTTTTATTATCTCAGATTTTACCATATATGACCTTATCATATAATTATAAGCCATTTTAAGAACATTTATATAGAATTACATTATAATATTTTATTATTTTCTAAAATTCCTTAGCTTCACCTCCTCTCAGTTATAAAAAAGAACCGCTAATTTTTTCCTTCACTTCACATTGACCCTTAATTCATGAAAAACCCCTGAAATATTCACATCTCTACTCCATTATAGAAATTATATATGTGATTTCCTTCCTAATAATCCATCTATACATTCCACTATATGTTATCTAAATTTATTATTTTAACGATGAGGTAATCATCTTAACTAATTTAATCCTTTTAAAATTTTAGTTTACCTCTAATAAATATGATTTTATCTAAAATAAATATTTATTTTTTTGTCAAAAATATATATAAATATAATTATTAAATAAATAAAACTACTGTTTTATTATCTTTTCCATCAAATATGATATGAATGTTTCACCCATGCGTACGTAAAACATACCGTATCCATATAGTGATAAAATTCATTTTCAATGACCATCATTCATTGATGGTTATAATTATTGGTGTGGATTTTATTTATTTTATATATGAAATAATTATTCTCTTCTTATGTTAATATAATTTCAAACCTCTTAACTTGAAGAACCATGGAAAATGATAATGTCACTCATGTGTAGATGCAGTCAACAACGTCCATGATGTTATGAGAATAATTTTTCAACTCAATACTTCAATGATTGAAATAATGATGTATTAGATAATAGAAATTAATTATATGATATTACAATTAATATGGAATGGTTATTTTTTATTTAATATTCTCCCAACCCATCCATTAAAAATTGAAAACATAGTTCATGCGTACTTATGGACAGTCATCTCCAAGAACGATGTAATTCACGTTTCTATGGATAATAATATAGATGAATATATAAATGTATACAAATTTAATGAATAGATATGATATTTATAAATTTATTAAAATTATATAATTTTTATATCGATGATCCTAATGAAAAAGACCAATTCATTCGAACTGAAACAAAAAACTAAAAAGTGAACTTTTCACTAAGAAAAAAAATTCAATAATATCAATTTAATTAAAGGGTGATAACATGTCATAATTACATCTTACATGTAATAATAGATATGATAACTATTATAATATATATCTATAATAAATATATATTTTTATACATAATTTTATATGTGTTTGAAAAATGGTTAGACTTGAGGTAAAATGTTTTCAACTCCCGGTAATTTATGTCTAACACATGTGATACTTTCCAGATATTTCTTTTTTTTGTTGTGGAAATTATAACAATTATTATAAATTATTATTATTATTATCAATATTAATGGATTTCATATATCTATCTATGGTTCTTCTTTTATGTCTATAATGATTCAAATGTTATCATACCAATAAAGCACATATGTGTCAATCATATGTTAATTAGGATTCATATTTATTTAATTTCAATTGAGAGAATTATGTCTTCATTAACAAATAAAACAATTTTATTTTTATTATCCTATAATTATTTATTGATAATAAATTTTCTCTTCTCTATATTTACTTAGGATACCAAAAATATTTTTTTAAGGACTGTTGACTTTATTTCTCTATTTGAATAAAAAACCATTTTCTCCAAATTTCCATGTTTTCTAAAACTATTTTAAATAATTTTTTTGTTATAATATTATGTTAATATTATTTAATTTTTAATGATGAAATTTTTTAATAAATGGTTTAAAATGAATCTTCATTTATTTATTCAATGGTGTCTTGTCACGAACCGACCTTCCGTTTTCTATTTTTTTATTTTATTCATTATTAAAATTTTAGTCTATAATTTTTGTTCAAAATAATAATATTATTTTTTATTAATTATTTTGTTATAAATTTTGTTATTAGGTTTTATTTAATTAATTTTTGATGCCCAAAATTTGTCTCTTCCATGCTCACTTGATCCCCCTACCTCTTTGTCACGCGATGGACCTACTCCTGATCTCCCCTCCCAAAAGTGACCCTCTTAAGCTCCCTTAAATGCATCCACCTATCATTTATCCCATCAATTCCATTTAGTGCGACCCCTGAGCTGAGATCCTGCAGTTATTGAGAACATCCTCTCTCTCCTCTTCAACATGTTTCTTAGGATGGCTATGCACAAATAAGGTTGTGTCTCCCAAGCATTGCATCGTGGCTCCCCGATGTCTAGTGAGTGATGAATAATATATGAATATAAGAATTTTTTTAAGGATCCAATTACACATGTTTATTGCCATGAATAGGAGTGTATCGGGTCAAGGTATTCTTACAGGTATGTTGTGGAGAATATTCTCAGTGGAGGAGTAGTAACTTTTATCTAGAAATATCTAACGGCTGAATGTTCTATTTGGTTCTACCATGAGGTAGGTCCTCTATTACTATCACATTAATATGAATCTCATTATTGAATTCATTTTTTAATTTTTTTTATATTTATTATATACACAAATGCAATGAAATATATATTTAGTTTCTCAAAATGTGAATTCCATTATTATAGAAAATGAAAGGTAATTTTAATGATAATTTAGTATTATGCGACTAACCATGAAAAGTTATTTCATTAATTGGTTTTCCATTGGTAAAAAAAATTTCTAATTGATTTTGGAATTCAGCCAATATAGTTATAAAATAATAGTGACATTTTGTGTTTTCCAAAAATCTCCAGTTTGATTTTCATTAAAATGTGTTTTCGTGTGAACTTGTGGTAAAATGGTGGTTTGACTTTAAAAGGTGGATTGTGTCATTATAAACATGGGTTCATGTTTTTTAATGAGTAGTACATTGGTTGTCCAATTTAGTTTTTAAATTATTTTCGGACTTGATAGTGTTGGGTGTTATGTGATCTAAAATGATAATTATTCCTTTTAAATAATCATCTATTTTTCACTTAAAGAATATGTTTTTAAAATAAAAAACCCCTCATGAGACATATCCCTTGTTTTAAAACATGATTTGTATATGGACTGTGTGGATTTTGATATGTTCATAGTAAAGAGGATTTTTTATTTTTGTGTGAGGGAAATAGGGGGATGTGCCCAAGGAGGGAGATCCGTGGTGAGTGGGTGTGTGAGTTTTTGAATAAAGATAATGATATGTTAATGTATGTTAGTTTTTGTAAAACACCCCACAACTTGTAATAGAAGAAATGAGAATTAATGGGTATCTAGTTGGGCAGACTAAGACTAGTATGGTAGATGATACTGAAGTGGTTTATCATAGTTTCATCTAGCATGATTGATGATTAAAACACAAACTAAACATTATAATGATTAGAGACCACTAGTTTATGGGTGTTTTCCCTACTTGTAGATCGTTCATGAAAATGATGTTCAATGTGGTTACTATTAAACCTTTCAATAAGGTGTGAGGTATCTTGGATCCCATTTATATTGGTAAACACTAAAAATTTTCAATGGTTATCGCATCTGACTTGATTTTAGTGATGTGATATTCATTTCAGTTGTTTCATACTTGAAGCCTAAATTGAAAAAAGCCATATTTTAATCCAAACTTTTTTATTTTAATTAAAAAAATTTAATGTACTATTGGGATCTATCTTGAAAATTTAGTGGAATTGAAACTCTGTCCATTAAAATGTAAAATCTAGTCACTATTTTGAAAAGAATTAAAATGTTATTTTAATATGCCTTATTTTCAAACTAGGATGATTGAGTTTTTTTAATGTAAGGACATAGGGATTCATTTCTATTTGGAATTACTACTAAGAATCTTGGTTCCCATACATACCTTATTTTTTTAACTTTCAGGTTCCTCTAATTTGGATATCCCTTTGATCAGTTGTGGTTTTGTATTCCATGGTGACCCATGATTTCACATAGAGAATGTTTTTCTACATAGATTATTTTTATTTCGGCTGCAAAATTTGTTTTCATTTTGTTCAATTTATGATTAGTTATCTATATTTTGTTTATGGGATAAACTATTACCAATTATCTCATTTTGATACACGCCACTAGTTTTTAGCCAATGGGGATTGGGAATTCCCTGTGGGCTATGTCACAGACTGGCTTCGGTGACTGGTTCGGGGTTGACTTGGGTTGGTTCTTGAGATGGAACGGGTTGACATTTTTTTTCAAGTATGAATGAATTGTTTTGTTTTTACTAATGACACTTGAAAAAATGTTCATCCATCATGAAAAACCTATTATTATATGAAGAAAGTACAAATATACGAGGTTTTTTTAATGAGAATATTATCTTTAATATTTTTGATATTTTTATGATTTAAAATGTTATTTCAGTGTGAAAAAAATATTTTCCTAAATAAATATTCTAGTGATCCTTTAAAGAATTTATTCCCATATGATATCATAATTTGAAGATACTTTTGATTCATTTTGGATATTATTCAAAGATACAATCCTTATTATTTAACTGGGCATTTTAGGATTATAACATTGAGTCATTTATGAAGCAAATTTACTTTCAAAGATTATGACTGATTTAATTGATGAAGTGTTTATGAAACTCATTTTATTTTCATGGGTTATGATATTATTATATGAATAAAATTAATATTATAATGTATAAAACGTTTATATGGATTTTCTTATGTGATGGGTGGGTGAAAAAATTATATATGACTCAATTCATTGGATAAGGTTGTATATCTCATTGTATTACTATGAGAAACATGTTGATTTGATTGATCTATTATAATAAAGTGTTCTTGCGATTGATTGATTGTGTGAAACATGAAAATGTGATTGATATATTTTAGAAAACAAGGTAATGTTTCTGACCCAATATGGGAAATAGGCATTTAAAAAATTGAATTATGATTTCATAAACATTGTTATTGACCATTATATATGAAATTGTTCATGTAAAAATCATGATTCCAAATTTATATGACATTAACATAACTTTTATGATGGATTTTTGTTTTTTCTCACACAAATGAATCATTTAATTTGATGTGATATATATATTTTTTCCTTAAAATTTCCTATAGATATTTTACATATTGGGTAATATTATTGTATGTTATGGTCAGGATCTCATATGATATGACTTATCGTATTATTTTATATAATCATAAATTAATATCTCTCATGTTTACCCTTAATGATAATTTTATCTCACACATTCTTATGTTTCGTTTCCCTAGGCTATGAAGAATCGATTTATGATGTGTTTTTTATGAAGAGGGTTAAATGGTATGATCATTGACGAAGATGATAAAGGTAAATCATGATATAATAAAATCGTGTTTGTAGTCTTCAAATACACTAATCATATAGAGTTCATTAGTGTTTTTTAAATGTATTGTATATTAATCTAGAAATATATAATATTGGTGTATTTTAATCCTAGGTTACTATAAAGACTAATGATAATCACATGATTTTGGTTTTTATATCCATAATGTATAATATAAACTCAATGTTGAGTTAATTAAGGGATCATTTTTTTAGAATAATTAGTTGGACCGTATTAAAATTAATTATTAATTTAAATAAAATGTAATCAATGATTGATTTGGTTTCATTGATATAAAATTTATGGATTATTATACTTATTGGATTTGTGGTGAATGTTTGTAATAATTATCAATATATTCCATGTTTAGTGATAGAGTAATTTTTTGGATGAATATATAATCTCTTACAAGCTTAATGTCTTAGAGATATAAATGGTTTTCAGAAATGTATATTACAGAGAAAATATCATTATGTTAAATACATACTAAGATATTTTATTTTAGGAATGACTAATTTTCATTGATAAAGGAAATGATATTTTTTATATCATAATAATATTTGGTATATTTTGTACTAGATGTACCATCAATTATTAATATTTTTTAGAAATCCTTAAAAATGTTTATAAAATAATAAATTATTAGTTTTGTGGGGGTGAAATTTATTTAATTGAGGGAATGTGACACCTTTTTATTTTAATATTACATTTTGTTTCAAAATATAAAATTGTATTATTGTTTGATCTACAAAAAAATGAATATAAAATGAACCTTTGTATCTTTTAATAAAAATATGAATATAAAATATGAATATTTAACAATGATTTTGAATTAGAGGAATTGAATAACAGTGAAAACGTTATGTAATATTAATAGAAAAAATTCATTATCTATATTTAATATGAACATAATTCAAATAGTGTATATAAGAAAATTATGACTATTATTTTATGCTCATAAATATGAATTTAAAAAATGAGTAATTTATTTTAGGAAAATAACTACATTGGTATTAGATTTTAAAAATATATATTGTTAGTAAATAAAATATAATTCTAATTAATTAGTTAATAAATGATAGAAAATAAGAAAAAAATAACAATTAACAGTCTGAACTTTTTTCAGATATGAATAGTTCTCCACTCTGTTTCTTTTATTTCAATAAATAATAATGAAATTTTGGACATATAACCTTGTAAAAATAAATTACTTTTTTGACTATGAATAATGATATTTACATAATATGTAGTTTTGAAATATTTCTAAAAACATGTTTTATGTAAAAAATGTAAAAATTAATTTTCCATGCACATATAAATTTTATTTGATAGCATTAACATTATATATTGAATTAATAATTCCATATTATGTATCTAATCGAATATTTTTTTCATTAAAAATAAATAACATTGGAAGAAAGTTAATTACCATGATAAAAGTAAAATATTTGTTTTAATGTATGTCATTTTACAATACATATATAAAATTAAAATATATTACATAGATCTATAAATATAGCTATAATATAAATTTTTAACACCTAATAAATTATAAAAATTAATTTAATTAATAGTTATTATGATCCAAATACAAAAATAAACATAATATATAAATTTTATATTTCCATAAAAACAATTTTTCCAATGTCATTTTATTGATATAAATTTTTTTGTCATATTTATATATTATATTATGTTATATGGATCTAAAAATGTGGTTTATGGAATAATAATATGGTAATAATGGTCATAGTATATTTTTATGACTTTTAAAAAATTTAATTTTATAATAAATTTTAGTATTCAAAAAATGTGTAAATGTGATATCTACAATTTTTAATAGTAAAAATTTCATTTTAACCAAAAGGAAATATATTTTGGTGTGATGATCATACCATAATGTCTCATGTACCATTATAATCTATTACCAAAAGTATATTACAATTATTTCCACTCATTTTCCTCTAATAAAATGATATCACTAACCGAACATAACACTACACCTATAATTCAAAATTACAATGATATATGAAAAAGTTTCTTCTTACAAAGCCATAATATTAGAATGGAATAACCTTCCCCAATAAATAACCATGATTATTTTATTCATGAATGATATAGTAAAAGGACAAATACATTGATGCAAATATTACATATACTTTAAATATTATTCATTCCAATTCGATTTAATCATTATCCTAATAGATTCTACTCATATGTACGTATTGACATCATTATAATTAGTTTAAATGATTTTAATATTTATAATAAGTCCATTATCTGTTCCGCTCTCATTAAAAAAGTGTGTGTCAGGACTACCACCTCCATGAATTACATGTTCCCTTTTTTATAACAGCTTTCTATAGATGGCTATAAAAATTGAATTAGGTAATATATGTGTTAAATATTACATTATTTTTATTCTACTCAAATGAATTAGGAATTAATTAAATAACATTTAAAATAATCCACCATGTTATAATTACATATCTTAAACAATCATATTAAGAGGAAAATACTTTTATTTATAATATTTATATAGTTATTATTAAAATTCAATCCAATTTTAATACATCACATTAATAAATAAAAATTATTACCATTATGAATATGGTGTGATGAAAAAAATACAAAATCAAATCATAATCATCCATTTTTTATGGTAGGTTATTATTTGGGTCGGTATAAAAACCAATTTAAAAATAATATTATTTTATTTTATTTTTGATCATAAGTAATTATTTACATGAATAATTTGATATAAATACATATATAATTGTTTTTCATTCTATGAATTCTTTATGGTTATATCATCAAATAGATTGTTAATTGGGAACTCACATTAGGTAAATTAAAAATCACTGAAACACGATCATCACATATTTCATCGTAATTTTTAATTACCGAAAATTACATGAAATGAAATTATAGAATTATAAAATATAGTTTAACTTATATGATTTTAATTTAAATTAATAGTGATGTAATTTGAAATTCAATGATAGATACTGACAGGAATTTTACAAAACTAGTTTCAATTGATAATTATTACTTAAATGCAGTTTTGAAAATAGTTAAAAATAATCTTATATATGTATCATAATTAAAAATGTGTAGAATAAATTTATAAATATATTATTATTGTTATTTATTATGTTTTTAATGAATAAAATTTAATAATATAGGATATTTATTACAATTGATGAACTGAAATAGCAAATAGTAATGGTTTTCATCCAAAAGTATTCTTTTTTCTATAGGTTTTGAACTATGAACATAGTTTCAATTTTTCATAGTATATATTATTATTCTCTGATATAATAAAAGAAATTATATTCCAATAATTGAATTTTATGTTAAATTATTTTAACTATCTATTAATGGGTATTATTTAAATTTCTCATCATGTCAAAATGGTTTTCATTGCCTCAGTTATGGCACTTAGATACATGTTACATGTTATGCAAGATGTTTTCATTGTGTGGGTTCTATTTATATATTTTCCGTGGAATTATAATATTTTATACAGTTTAATTAATGTGTTAAATTAATCCAAATCATGTTCATTTGTTTAAAGGGATAATGAAAAAAGTGTTAAAAAAATTATAATATTTTTTTGTTATATATATTTTATTAATTATTTTAGGATTATTCAAATGAAATTAATTCAAATATATTTTTTAAAATTCATAAATTTGTTTCTATTTTGTTGTATTCTCTCACTGTTTAAATTTTTACCACTTTCCCTCATTTTCAATAGATAAAATTTATTAATACTTTGTTTCCTATATGTTATATTATTAACAAAAACAACCATTATTTGAGTTATAATGTAGCATATTAAAATTTCAATATTCATTCATGGGTTCTCCCCAAGAATAATTTATTATATGGTATTTCGTAATACTCTTTTTTAAATAATAGTTGTTATTTTAAATGAGTTTTTGTACCATGTTATATTGTGGGTTTTACAAAAGGGTATTTTCATAACACCCCAAGCATCCACAATATGCTTTGCTTTGAATAATGCAATAGTTTGCACTATACACAACATCGAGTTCTAACATACCACGAACAATAAAAATAGTCATTATAAATAGTAATTCCCACGTTTTGAAATTATATAAATTTTATTTTCCAAAATGGACTTCATTTTAAGAATTTAAGTATCAAAATTTTATTAGGGTGATTTTTTAGTTTTTTTCTGATAAATTTTAATTTTCTATTAAATGTCAGAAAAAATACGTTATTTTTTACAACCAACTTTTTATTTATATAATTTTTTATTTAATTAAATTTATATTAGGAAAAAATAGATACATAATACATATATATGTTCAATATAATTAATTGGAGTCATTTTATAATAATATTAGATATATAAAATTTTACTGAACTTTTAACCGTCTTTTACCCATATTCTTGGATCATTTGAAAAATGTGCATTAATGTTATTTTACAACTTATATGAATTTAATTTCAATAATCATATAGTCATGGTATATATATGTAAGTCAAATGTCTAACAATAAGATTAAAACGTTTTTTGGTGAATTGTAACATTTGCCTTTTATTTACCACCGTTAAAAGTAAATAGGGTAATTAAAGGTAAAAATGTTATTATAATTACCATATCATATGTTATAATTATATTATATAAGTTTATATATACCAAAATCAACATTAGGAACAAAATATGATCCATTTGTTTCACTTGGATTAGATTAGGACATTTATTGTTATTTTATTTAATGAATAGTTAAAAGTGTTACAATCTAGGTTTAGTAACTAATCCTTTTTCAATATAGGTTTAAAAATAATAAAAATTACAGTATAAATATTAATTATAATTATAAAATGTATTCCTACATAATTTTATGTTATTTATAATTATAATACATTAACTAATTAAATTTATTTATGATACAATTTTGATGTAGAAAATACCTTATTAATTAATGATTACAATAATTGATATTATAAATAACTAAATAACTATAAATTGAGACTCATGATGAATTACACTAACTTTATAGGTTAACATAACATGTCAGGGGGGAATAAATAATTTTTTTATGTGATAAAATTTTTATGACTTTCACAAAAATAAAATACCAAAAGGTATCAAAATTGACATAAATGAGTTGTTAAAACAAATACTATATTATAAATTGATATAATATTCGTAAAAATATAAGGTATGAAAAAAACACATATATATATATATATATATATCAATAATGAACCAATTTTGGTTTTCTTGGCTTTTTATAGTATGTTTATTAACCATTTATTATAATAATACAAGATTACATGGTAAAAGTTAAACTATTTAACAAAGAGTTAAATATAAATGATAGGGTTTCTATGGAGAACAAAAACTATATAAAACCTATTATTAGATGGGTTTTCGACCCATCCCAAAATTATCTTCGAACTAAATCTTTTAATGATAATTAAAACTGAATATTACTGTATAATAAAATAATATTCCAAGCTTTTTCTAAAGTGACCCTCACCTCTTTTATAAAAGGTTTCCTCCCCATCTCTCAAAATCACACCTCTAATGCCATTTTTCTCAGCCAACCCCTGATCTAATATCCTCCCAGATACCCTCACTTTTACCTAGAGTTCTTACTTTTATTAGAAGACAACCTAAGGATATCTTTTGATCAAATCAAAATGAAGCACCTGAATAAGAGGTAAAATATTCACCACAACTTTCAATGTTATTTTCATCTTCCAATTCCTCTTTCTTTTTTTCCATACAAAAATAATAAATAAAGTAACATATACATAATTTGATGTTATAATAAATATTTTACAACCATATTCATTATTCTATCCATCTTATGAATGAAAAGTCATCAAACGTGCGTAATTACGACTTACTGTCCCCACATCGTGGAATAGTTTATTATTCAAAACTTCTTTATTTGGATGGGTATAATAATGTGTATATATGATATAAATAATACATATAACATGTTAATTATTATTTATATATTTTATAAAATCCAATTACATATGATTTTATCATCAATAGAATGAAATTGTTGCTCGTGCATACGTACGGATTACCGTCTCCACGAACAAGATGAGATTTATTCCCCATTATAACCATTCAAGAAACTTTTTCCTTTTAGTATTAAATAAACTATATAATAACATATTATCATTATGGATATGAATAAAATACATCCCATTCATAACAAACATGTCTTACAAAACCAATCATATAAAGGAAAACGAATTAGTTAACACCCAAAATGATGATACTCCTGAAATATAATTAACAATGCAATATTAGATGATCATATATGATTTCATTTTTATGAATGTGGATATTTTATAATTTAATAAAAATTATTTAACTATTATACAAAAGGTTAAAATAACCTCTATCAAGGAAACTTATAATGTAAGGTTTAATTATACAATATCTTTATTATCTGAGTTGTTTATACGTGACTATATATAGGGACCTCTTTATCAATCACATCTGTCATTCATAAAAATGTATTTCAATCATTTTTTACAATATCCTAGACCATTGGTTAATGTCATTTATAAATTTTTTGTACTACTTATAATATTATTATAATATAATATTTTCGTCATTTTCCAAACCGGGTCTGTTATGACCTTTTCGACAAAATTAATGAATGAATGTTATTTTAACATATACGATGAATGCGGCTATTTTGAACCATCATTACATCATATAATATTCCATTATAATCTTAGAAAAATATTTTAAAAATAATTTTTTTCATTTATAATTTTGTACCTTTTAAATGATTTCAAAATAAAAAGAGATATTTCCCTCCAATGGTTTTGATTTCATGTAGGTCAACATCCATTGATGGATTTTAAACTTGTATGAAGTTGATTAATTATGATATAATATTCATTATTGTTTTGATGTTTCTATGATATGTTTGACTGGGGATGTATTATTTATATACCATTCATGTTTTATGGGTATAATATTAACATTTTTTATGCATGTTTTAATCCAAATGATTATGTTACGTTTCAAACTCTTCATAAGAAGAATACATTGGACTTAGTAAGTGACAGGTGGAGCCTGATATTTCTCTACATTACATTGGTAGGTCTCATGAGACAAGCTAGTGTCTTATCAAAAGGCCGTGAAAAAAATCTTATTGGTAGTGTTGGCATGAGGCCTTAACAATGTGGTTATGATGTCTGACATAATGAATTCAATTAGTGTGAAAATGGATTTTTAAATTACATGTGATTATTGGACTAATAGAATATCTATATTAACATTTAAATAGAATTATTTGATTTATCTTGGTTATATTATATGGATGTTTATAATTAAAAGTATTGTGTTTTAGTCTTATATGTTGCCTTAAAATTTTCCTCTTATTGAAGAATGTTACCGCAATATTATTATCCTTACTGAGCACCTGAGCTCACCCCTTTCTATGTTTTATTTTTCCCAAGATGTAAAGAAGTATACTATGACTGTCTAGAAAGGTTAATATAAGGGAGATGAATGTGTTAAAATAAGAAATAATATTGTCGTTTTTAATTTCATAATGTAATGTAAAAATTATGTTTTTATATAGTACATCAAATTCTACTAAACTGATTGGTATTTCCGGATTTGATCCCTTGTGATCTTGAAAATGTTATGTTATAATGAACCATGTCCCGAAAACTTGGGTTGGGGTGTTATAGTTGGTATTAGAGTATGTTTATTACAACGCATTGAAACTTGATTTAGAAAAACTCCAATTAGAAAACATTACCCTATGATATAATTTGAGGATTAATATGGACAAACTTACTAGAATTTTGGTAATATAGTGATTTTTTGAGTTTTCCAAGAAATAGATCCTTGCCTATATATGAGCAGGTATATGTGGAATTTCCATAGATATACCTCGGAGTGAAAACTCTGACATTGACTTTTGGGTTTGACCCGAGGTATCTTAATACTTAGAAACGAGCCTTGTTGCACTCTTGGTTACGGCACACCCATGGGATATTCATGGATAATTCACATTTTCATTACAAACTATTATGAAGGATTTATGAGTATATAACTCCTCAATGATTACATTTTTATGATTATGGATTATATCCATAAACTGTTCCATTAATGTTATGTTTTTTATGTTTGGAATTATGTATTGTGATTCATAAACTTATCTAGTGTATCTCATTGATAAAAAGAGAACCCAGTGGATGGAATGAAAACTATATCAATGCACATAATAAATGTAGGTATTTCACTCCTACTCAAGATAATTATAGTGGTGTTGGTTATACAACAGTTTTTGATCATCTTATCACCATATTGGGACAATGCAATATGATTATGAATAATAAACATACCCGAATGGAGAACTCTAATCCACACCATTGAGGATCAACATTAGACCACTTCATGAGGAAACAACCATCTAAATTCTATGGGTCTAAATATCCATTTTTAGCTGAGAAATGGATAAGTTCCATAGAGAAAAAAAAAATTCTTTGGAGAGTACTGAAAAGGGAAAAGTTTTCATTGTAGTCTACCGCCTCATGGGAGAGGCACATCAATAGTGGTAATTAATTGAAAACAAAAAGGTGGATAAAAAGTAATAAATATGGAATTAATGGAGTTTAAATAGATTTTCATAAAAAATACATTTCTCGTGACCATCGAGCAAATATGGAAAATCCATTTTTGAGTCTGGGGAAAAAGGAGGATTTAAATGTCGCAATCTATTAGGCTCACATTACATGTTTAGCAAGGCAGGCATCAAAATATATACATAACCCAACAAGTAAGATTAATAAATTCTTTGATGGGGTAAAACCATTTCTCTATTGATAATTAGTCTCATAATCCTTCTAATCGTAAAATGATATTTTCTCATGTGATATCAAGACAGAAAAGTAATTCTATAAGTATTACGACATTAATACAAATCCAGAGAAGAAGATATATGCTGAACACCATAGAAATGGAAAAAAGGTGAAGAAGGGAAATGTTGAATTTCCATCCTGTGGTAAATGGGGGAAGAAACACCCTAGTGCTTACCTGAAGAAAATGAGATTTTGTAACTACTGTGCTGATAAAGGCCACCAGGCCAATGATTGCAGAGGAATGAAAGAGGATGTCAATGTTGAATGCAATAATTGTAGGGAAATTGGGAATTATGAAGATTAATTTCCTATTCGCCAAGTAAACTTATCTCATAAAAGGACAAGGGATCATGGATAAGCTAATGTGATCACTACTGCTAAAGATGAATCTCTGAAAGACATGGTGGCATGTAATTTAATGGTTTCCTCAAGTTTAGCCATTATTTTATTTGATTCTGGATCATCACATTTTTTCTTATCTTCTCATTTTGATATGAAAATTAGATATTTCTAATTTAATTTAACAAAAGAGTTGTCAGTCAACACTTCTAACAAAAGTATCAATGCCACAAAGTTTTGTAAATCAGTTCCCATTTGGGAATATAAATGTTCTATGTCAACAGATCTCATCATCATACACATGATTGAATTTTATATAATCCTTATTATGGATTGGATTTCATACCATTATGTTAATATTTATTCCTTGTATAAAGAGGTTACAATTCTTTATGATGATAAGTAATACCTTATCTTTAGAGAGAAAAATGCCACCATATGATTCTTATTTAGATCCTCCCCTTGTAGATCTACTAAATTCAATTATTGAGGTGGAACATAATGAAACAACTATGGGTGAGGAAATTAATGTTCGAATATACGGTGTACCTATTTTACTATAACATGTTGATGTGTTTCCATAGGATTTACCTGGACATCCACTAGATTGAAAAATTGAGTTTTCCAATGATTTAATTCATGGTTCAAGGACCATATCAAAGACTCTATATAGAATGTCCACTATAGAATTAGTGGATCTAAAAAACTACTAGATTAATTGAGAAATAATGGATTTATTCACCCTACTATTTTTCCATAGGGAACCCCTGTTATTCTCGTTATGAAGAAAGACAAAAAAATGTGGTTGTGCATTGACTATAGGGAGATCAATGTTACAAAAATAAAGAATAAATATCTTCTACCTCGCATTGATAATTTATTTGATCAACCTCATTAAGCAATATATTTTTCATTGATTGACCTTATATCTCGATATCATCAGTTGTGTGTAAAGAAGGAAGACACTACGAAGATAACATTTCATACCAGGTGTGGGCATAACGAGTTTGCAGTATTTTTTTTTGGACTTACTAGTGCACCCTCTGTTTTCATGGATCTAGTGAATATATATTTCATGGAATAACTTGATGAAATTGTTGTCGTATTTGTTGATGTTATTTTTTGTACACAAAAAGCAATGAAGATCATGGAAATCTATTGTGCACTATTCTGAAAAACCCTCAGAAGTAATGAATAATATGGGTTGTTTAGAAAATGTGAATTCCGGATTCAAAAAATTTCATTTCATGGCCGTATTGTCTCTATGGATGGAATCACTATTGATCTTTCTATTACCATAGTAACTCACGAATGGCCAGAAAAAATTATTATAAATGAGGTACGCAGTTTTATTGGTTTAGCATGTTATTATTGGTGTTTGTCCAGATTTTTTCCCGATTGGAAAAACCATTAACCATGATCACACATAATGGGGTTAAATTTTATTGGAATAAAGAGTGTGAAAAGTGTATTGATGAAATAAAGAGATGATTAGTAAATGATCCAATCACGACTCTACCATCAGGGAATGATGGGATTGTTATTTGGAGAGATGCTTCATAGAATGGACATGGTTGTTTCCTTATAAAGAATAGTAGCATTAATTCTTATATATAAAGACACTTAATAATTCATGAACAGAACTATCCTACTCATGATCATGAGTTAGCAGCTGTAATCTTTTTTTTTTGACGAAATAGAGACTGTATCTCTATGGTGAAAAATGTGGGATATATACCGATCACAATAGTTTAAAATTTATTTTCTCATAGAAAGAACTCAACAGGAGGAAAAGACGATGGCTTGAAATACTCAAATATTATGATTCAAATATACAATACCACCCGGTAAAGGGAAATAAGGTGGAAGTTTCTTTGAGATGATAGGATCATGGAGTTTTGAAAAGGATGAGAGTTTAAAGGGATTGTATGTTTATGGATCTAGTAAAGATGAATATGGGAATAATCATGGAAGGTGAATCAATAATACCATTTCAAATGGCTTCCAATCCAACATTACAAGAATGGGTAAAATGTTCTCCAACTGAAGATGGGGAGTTTCAAAAGAAAATTAAAGCTGTGAATGATGTGAGATTGATTGGAATCATATATAATGATGGAATTTAGAAATTTATGTAGAGAGATTGTGTTCCTGATATACCAGATCTAAAAAGGGAACTATTTGATGATTCTCATAGCTCCAATTTTTTAATACACCCAGGTAGAAATAAGAATTATAGATATTTGAAGGAAAATTATTTGTGGGACAACATGATGAGGGAGATTGTTGATTATGTGTCATTATGTATTGTTTTTAAATATGTTAAGGATGGAAGACAACGTCCTATAGGAGTCATGCTACCTATTCCCACTCCTATCTGAAAATGGGATGATATTACAATGGACTTTGTCATGTGGCTAACAAAGACTCCTAGATTGAATGATGCAATATGGGTCATTGTTGATCACCTTACCATGTCAGAACATTTTCTGGGTATAAGAGAATATTTATCACTTTAATGTAAAACAAGACTATATATTGATGATTTTTTAAGACTTAATGGAGTACCCTTATCGGTTGTTTATGATCATGATACCTATTCTACATCCAGATTCTGGAAAATCATCATAAGGCCTTGAATACTGAACTTTGTATGAGCACTGCCATCCAACCTCAAACTGATGGACAATCAAAATGGACTATTCAATCCTTAAAATACATGTTGAGTTATTTTTCACTTGACTTTCAAGGTATGTGGGGTCATTATTTACCTCGGGTAGAATTTTTATATAACAATAGATTCTATTCAAATATTCAGATGATACTTTATTAAGATTTATGTAAAAAAAATTGGTCACACACCAACTTGTTGGGAAGATGTTGGTGATTGAAAAAGAACATAGGCCCATATCATGATGAGGAAACAATTAAAAAGGGATTCTATCTCAAAAAAAACCCTCATCAATGTAGATCAAAGTAGGAAAAAGAGTTATACAGATAACTGATGTAAAGATTAGTAATTTAAAGTAGGAGATCATGTTTTATTGAAGGTATATCATTGGAAGGGTGTTATAAAATTCAGTATGAAGGGAAAAATAATTCCACCGTATATCAGACCTTTCGAAATTATATAACGAATTGGAGTTGTAGCTTATCGTTTCGCAATGCCATCTAGTCTCTCCAAAGTTCATGATGTGTTCAACGTATCACTGTTAAGAAACCATTTTCCTGACCCAAATCATGTACACACATATGAAGAAATAGAATTGGAACCTGATCAATCTTATTGTGAAGATCCTGTCAAAATTTATGGTACTAGAGAACAAATACTGAGAAAATGAATGACTCATCCAGTGAATGTTATATGGGAAAACATTATGATAGAAGAGGCAATGTGGGAACCCAAGGAACATATGATAAAGAAGCACCTGAATCTTTTTATGTCATAATACTTTAGAAATTTAGTGTAAAATATTATTTGAAGAAGGGAAGAATTTAACTCCCCAAGCTTCCATAGTACACTTCTCTTTGGATAATACAATAGCTAGTGTTGTACGCTATGTTGAATTCTAACACATCATGATCGATCAAACTAGATGTTATGAATTGTAATAAGAACTTTTTGAAATTTTATAAATTAAATTTTTCAAAACGGAAATCATTTTTGGATTCGGAATATAAAACATAGCATTGGGTGAATTTTTTGTATTTTTCTAAACACATTTATTTTTTGTTGAATATTAAAAAAAACATTGAGTTATTGTTTAAAACCGGCTTTTTATTTCAATAATTAGTTATTTTATTTAAATTTAAATTCATAAAAAAAGATACATAATACTTATATATGTTAAATGTAATTCATTTGATTAATTTTATAATAAGTTTAGATTTATAAAAAAAGTTGATCTTTTTAGCGCCTTTTACACACCTTATTTGTGCATATCCAAATTTTCATAAAACATAGTTTTAACACTTCTATGAATTCAATTTCGAAAATCCGAGACACATGGTTTACATCAGTATATAAAATTTTTCTAAACAAGATGAAAATAATTTTTGGTGAAAAGTATCTTTTGACTTTTATTTACTATAGTTAAAAGTTAATAGGGTAATTAAAGGTAAATAATAATATTATAATTACTCTAACACATGTCCTCATTCCATTGGATAAGTTTGTTTAAAAAAAATCAACCATTGGAATAAAATATGATCCTTTGGGTCAACATGAATTGGATTTGGGCATTTATTATTATTTTATGTAAATAATTGTTTAAAGTGTTACATTCATTGATTAATAACTAAATAATTTTTAATATAGGTTTATACATAAGATAAATTATACTATGAATATTTTTTATAAATTAAAAAGGATTTCTTACATAATGGTAATTTTTTATAATTTATAGACATTAAAGAATAAAATTTATTTATGATACAATGTTGATGCAGTAATTACCTTATTATTGAATGATTAAAATAATTGATATTATAAATATTCAAATAAATGTAAAATGATAGATCTGTTGATTTACATTACTTTTATAGGTTAATATGACATGTTGGGTTTTATTAAAAAAAATTAGATAGTATAAAGTTGTTATGTTTTTACAAAAACAAAATATCAAATAGTGTCAAAATTGACACAAATGAGTTTTTTTAAAAAACAATACTATATTGTTAATAGATATAATATTCATAAAAATATAAGGAATTTACAATGTACATAGATTAAGATAGATATATAAATTATGAACCACTGGGGGTTCCCTTGGATTTTTATAGTAAGATTATTTACCATTTAAAATAATAATAATACAAGAATACATGGTTTAAGTTAAACTGTTTAACTAAGAGTTAAATCTAAAAGATAAGGTTAATGTGGTGACCTAAACCTATATAAAAGCAATTGGGTGAGTGGTTTTTTACTCATAAAAACCTAATATTATAATTAAATCCTTTTGTATCCATTATAATCCGAATATTATTGAATAATAAAATAACATTTCAAGCATTTCCAAAAGTGTCCCTCCCCTCTCTTATACAAGGTTACATCCCCTTCTCTCAAAATTAAACCTCCAAATCCATTTGGAATGAAAAACCTTGCTAAAATATCATAACAAATACCCTCACTTTGACCTAGATTCCTTACTTTGATTATAATCTAAACTAAGGATCCCTTTTGATCATATCAAAAGGAAACACCCGGAGAGGAGGTAATAATTTCACCACCTTTTTCAAAGTTATTTTTTCCTTCCTCCTCCTCTTTCTTTGTTGTTTTCATATCAAAATAATAACTATAGTTCCTTCTACACCATGTGATGTTAATATAAATTTGTTACATCCATATTCATTATTTTATCCATCCTGTAAATTTTATGTCACCATACGTGCGTATGTATGACTTACTATCACCACGTCATGGTGTAGTTTTTTATTGAACACTTCATTATTTAGAAGGATATAATAATGAGTATAAATGATTTAAATAATAAATATAATATTTTAATGATTCTTTATATTGGATATACCATCAAATTACATATGATGTCACCATCAATAGAAGATATGTTCGCTCATGCGTACGTACAGATTACCATCTCCACGAACACGATGTGATTCATTTCCTCAACATAACCATTCAGGAATAATTTTCATTTTAGGATTAAAATTATTGTTTTAGAACATAATATAATTTTTTATATGAATAAAATAAATCCTATATATAACATACATGTCTTACGTATCCAAGTATATAAAGTAAAACGATTCAGTTAACTCCCGAAAAGTTGATACTACTGAAATGTTATTAACAACAAAATATCAGAGGATCATATATTATATAAAATTTATGTTTGTGATACTTGTTTAATTTAATAATAATGATTTAACTATTATACAAGAGTTCATCATACCCTCGATCAAGAAAATATACAAGGTAAGGGTAAATTCAACAATCTATTCATTAACCAAGGTTGTTTATACGTGAGTATCTACTGGGGCCTCTTTACCATCCACATCCATGTTTTAGACAAATGCATTTCAAAACATTTTTAATATTTTTTAGACTATGTTTTAAATTCATTTATACCCTTTTTTTACTTCTTCTATGATTTTTATAATGAAATAATTCTATCTCTTTCCAAACAATGTCCATTATGACAGTTTCGACAAAATTAAGGAATGAATGGGTTTTTTAACTTATACGGTGAGTGAGGCTATTTTATTCCATTATAACATGTTATAAATTTATCATAAATACTTATAACAATATTTTCAAAATAAATGTTTTGTTTAATAACAATTTTAATTTTAATTGATTTCAAAAAAGAAAGAGATATTTCTATCAAATGGTTTTGATTTCTTCTATATACACATCCATTGATAGATTTTACACTTATTAGAAGTTGATTTATTATGATACAATCTTCCATACTGTATTGATGTTCTTGTGTTATTTTTTATTTTGGATGTTTTATTTTTATACCATTCATGAGTTATAGTTAAAGTATTATCATTTTTATTCTAGTTTTAATAAGAATGTTTATGTAATGTTTCATCCTTTTCATATGAAGAATTCATAGGACTTAGTATGTGATGGGTGTAGCCTAATATTTCTCATCAATGAATCGGTAGGTCTCACGAGACAAACTAGGGTCTTGAAACAAGGCAATGAAAAAAAATTATTTGTATTAATTACATGAGGCCTTGACTATGTGGTTATGATGTTTGTCATTATGCATTCTATCATTATGAAATTGGATAATTATATTACATGTGATTATTCGACTTGTAGAATATCTATGTGAATACATAAATGACATTATTTTAATTATCATTTCCATATAATGCAGAAGTTTATGTTTAAAATGCTTGTGTTTTAGTCTTATACATTGCCTTAAAATTTTATTCATATTTATGATCATTTTCTATATATTGTTATCTTTACTGAGCACCTGAGCTCACCCCTTTCTATGTTTTATTTTCCTAGGATGTGAAGAAGTTTATTATGACTGACCTACATGGATCTTCAATAAGAGATGTATGTGTTAAAAAGAGACACAATTTTGTTGTTTTTCATTTCATAATGTATTTTAAAATCTTAGGTTTGTATCTAGTCCTTTCAACGCTACTAAACCGATTGGTCTTTCGGTATTTGATCCCTTGAGATCAAACCAATATTATTTAATAATGCACTGACTCTAGGTAACTAGGGCTGGGGTGTTACAATTTTGAATATAGAAAAAACAAATTTATATTTACTTGACATGTTTTATATTTCAATAATTATTTAAATAAATAAAAATTATCTATTTTAAAACATTCATTTTAAATGTACTTGTTTTTTAAATCCATTCAAATCAATATTTCAAAATTCACTATTGAATATTACGTGAAAATTGTAATTTTATGTCATTTATTAAAATTATTTCTAAAATATATTTTATGAATTGGAGTCCTTTTAAATTATAAATTTATGTTTTATTTACACTAATAGGGTTTCAGATTCACTATTTATCCTCTAATATATATGTTTTCTAATTTGGGATATCCAACTCACATTATCACACAATTTTATTCTCCATCCCATCATTTTTTATTCCATTTGAAGAATTATTATTTTGAGGAGGCTTTCATTATATAAAACACACATTTTTAGTTTCCTTATTAAATAGATGTTATATTATTTTGAAACCATCCATATAATTTTTATAGATTGATTATGAACATGTTATTTCTATATTGAATTATATATATACTCATTTACCTTTATGGTTTGATAATAATGTTTTACATAATTATGATTGGATGATTTTTTCAATTCAAGAATGTTATTTGAATGATAAGGGGAAAAATATTTGCATTATTTATGATTTCATTACAATACAACATAGTATTTTTATGTTTTCAATGATATTTATACCATTAATATTCATATTAGAAAATTAGTTAAGATCCAGAAATAAATTTAATTAACATAGGTAATTCAATTGTAAATATTGATTATTATTCACCCTATACTTACATTTTTTTCATGTATGGGTCATTTTTATTGTTCATTATATGGATAAAACAATTTATATTCAACAATATTATTTCTTAGTAAAAGGTGTAATAGAAATTTTTACTCTTGTTTGGAATGAATTCGACTACACTTGTTTATGGGTGTAAAAAAATATTTCCCCTCAATGCCTCAATATGTCCCATGTGACATAGGTTTTTGGGTTTTCCTTTCTGAAACATCCCATAGAGTGTATTAATTTAGAATAAATCCTATAATGAAGGTTTTTGATGCAAAACAATATACCTTATATTAATATTGGATCAATATTATTGATATTACATAGATACTTAAGGCTCTTTGTTTATGATAATTATTGATTAATGTTTTCTACGTATTTCATCCATAATAAATTTTACATTTTAATTCCATGATTACATCAGTTCTATGATTCCCATTACCATGAATTTGAGTTCATATATTCTCATTATACCATTTCTATTAGTTATGTTGAGAACATTAACATGTGACCTTATTATAAATATAGAATGTCTGGGATAAATTACATGTGATGCTAAAAAATCATGAAAAATTAATTAATATCATATATTGTTTATAAAATTTCTACATGTTACATAAAATATGATATTTTTAGTTTTGGATGTGTCATAATTTTCTAATTCAATAAACCCTCAAAGATCATTAATATGTAATAGATTTAATTAATAATTAATGATTTATAAATTATAGAAAGTTATATCTTGGAATTTATAGATATATTAAAATAATCTTTGAAAATTATTTTTTTATGGGAACAAATAGAGTGGTGCAGTTCAATTTAATCTTGTCTTCACTAAATCCATGTATGCACAACTTCATATTGTGAATCAGTTCAACCAGCACCCCCAAGTATATTTTTTTTCATTTGTCCCATGATATTGGTATATTAATAAAAAATATATAGTTTACTTATGTTTACAATGTTAACCACGTTATATCAGGTGTCAATAATCATTTTACCATACTATAAGTTATTTAGATAATATACACTTATTATACCCCCTTCATTATTTAAATCAATCCCTTCAACACAGTACATTACCTAACTATGAAAATTTACATGGTGGAACATGTGGGGATTTATATTCTATATTCGATATTCCCCATGTTTCTGTTAATGTATAATGACCAAATGATAATCTATGTACGTTCGATTTGAACATTTGAAAAATTAAAATGTTTTATCCAGGTTTGGTATGAACAAAAGGGCTGCTGATTATGGACACCACATACAAACATAGAGAATACTGGGCATATATGAGGATATGATGATAATACCCTTATTCGTTAGGTATATGGATTATATGATGACACCATCAGTACTTATGAGACATTATAATCATTTTATGAACCAATGAGTGGTGGTCATTGGATAATTCAATCCTCCCACAATGCTGGAGTTAGTTTGGAGCATCTACTAACAACTGCAGGTCTCTCTATGGATTTTATATCTCATGAGGATGTGTCTATGGTAATAAATACCCCCAGCATTGTAGGATTTTTTTATCGAAAATGGATTCCATATACACTTTTGATGTAATTTTCTTAATTTCACATATTTTTAGACAATCATAAGTCAATTGTAGCACCAGTTTTTAATATTAAATCATGAACATAGGGGAAAATGTTGTAACCTATGTTAATAGATCTTTCATATATGGTGTGTTATGAAACTATTTAGATACATGGATCGGGATCCAATAAACATGTCACTCACTATACCAATAGGACTTTCATACCTTATATTTAATATGATTTTTTGATTAAACCACACATGTATGTGTTACATAGGACCAATTTTTAGGAAATGAAATTCAAACATTAAATATTTAAGGAACTATTATGACCCATGGATGACGCGAATTAAAATTCTCCACATCTATAACAACAAATTATATTAATGTTTGATGAGGGAACATAGTTTTTCTATCAAATGACCTCATGTCAATGGAGGCAATCATGTCGTATACTAAAAAAGGTATTTTCAATACCCAAGTACCCCTGAACAGAATAAAAAGTTATATATACTTGATATCATATAATATTTATGAATTAATGATGGTCATCATTTCCTTTATAAGATATATTTTATACTTTAGTTAAGGAAAATTTTTACATCGGTTCTAGTATAGGTTGGTTAGGAATTCCTTTAATAGATAATAAGTGATTTCATAGAATAAAATTCCAATTGGCCAGAACTACGTTTAAATTTTTTAGGATAATTATTTCCTTATTTGTATACATGAATCATTATAATCCAAAGGTTCATTCCCCTACATTTTCTGAAGATAGATGTACGTATTCATTAAAAATTTACTCCTTCTCCTTTGATGGCTATAATGGAGGTCAATACTCTAGGAAACCTATTAACCATGGTGAAATGTTACTTGAAATCGATATTGTATAATATATATTCAACCTATATTTTTTAGAGTATATCTTTAAAAAGAATGATTGAAAAGAGGATGGAATACTTATTAGAGTAAGATATTATCATGGGGAGGTTATCTATAGAGGACATCAAGGGTATTACACCTATAATACATATATATGTTTTCGTAAGGTGGAAATCCTTGGAAGGTATTACATTATTTTTTATATGAAGAGTTGATTAATATTTTATTGATAATAATATACATAATATACCATAAAAGATTGATAAATTATTAACAGTTTTAATATGTGTATCATCCTCAGTTATTGTAATATTATTATATCATTACCTATTAGGTTGGGATAGAGTATCAGATTCATATAATGTTCTTATTGGAATGTTATATATCAGATTATTGTTGTAATATATTACTAGAGGAGGTGAGTCTCTAGGATATAATGATCAACATTAAGGTTTTTTTCGAATATAGGCATTCCATTGGTAACGTTAGAGTATTTTCTCCTCCATGGAATAATTTATGAGTATGATCCCATCTCAAATTTTCATTATCAACCCAAATAGGCATAAATTCCATTTGAATAAAAGAATGGATGTGGTCCTCATCTATAATCTCATTCAAGATTTGCTGGTATGGTACATTATTGATGAGATCATGAAAAAATGCACTTATTATATTATATAATAGTGTATACAAAGATGTTATATAATAATTTCAATTGTTATTGTACTATCTGAAAGGCTCTATCATATTATACTAAAAACCTCACATTGAGTGAGAGAGAGAGAATTTTTTTAATCCATATTTAAATTTTAATATTTCATTGGTCTTATTCAATGGAAATATGTTTCCATTATGAGGTGCATTTCATTATTGATTGAATAAACCATGTAGAAGTGGGGATATCACTCTAATCATACTCATCATCCTTTATAATAATATACATAAGATACACCATACATGTGCAGGGAAAAATAATTTAGCTGATTTATAAACCAACCATGTTAATCATGGTAGAAACACTACTATTTGGTTTTAATTGATGAATATTCTTTTTATTTCATAATCATAAGAATATTTTAATGATTCTCATCAATTTTCGGTAGAGGATAAAAGAAATCCATGAAGACATTGGGTAGGGATATTAGCTTACTCATTCTGAATAACCAATATATGTTGATATACTCGTAAAATTGAATTGTTAATATATTCGATAACATTAACTACATTTTACATTGGTATTTTATAATGGGATTCATGCTTTGGAGATATAATGTGTGCATTCACTTACTTTTTGATGAAAAGTTTCAGAACACATTTTATGAAAGATAATGTCTATAATCCTACTCATATGATTTTATTTTCTAATTTTTTGGTGGCGGGGCTCCTTAGTGGTGGTGATATGGAATCTCATAAAAAAAACATATTTCCATGTGAGATCTACCATCATACTTAGTATATGTTATCTAGTGGTATGAAAAGCTTGGAGGTTTCATCAGTACGTGGATAAGAAGAGTTTACAAGATTATTTTTGTAGTTATGTGTTCCATGATAACTCTAAGGAATCCTCCAAACCATAGTTATGTCCTAGTACAATCTTTTATCCACCATCATAATATTTAAAAGTGTCACATACATGATTTATTTTAAAGGTATTTTTCCTATAATTTACATTCCTGCTATGTTGAGGGGGTTACCCATGCATTTTTGGAGGAAATGGTGGGTTTTTATGATTTGGGCCCCACTATGAGCCTATTTCTGGATTTAAAAACAAATTTTTATTCTATTAAAAAGCCATAATTTTTTATAATTTCCCATCCATTCCAATTCAAACATGGACTACCCTGACCTATAAAAGCCATTATATCGATTTGGACCCCTTTGGAACTCCACATTATTTTGGATCTAGGTGATTTAGTTTTGAATTGGGCCAACCCATGAGCATATTTCTTAAATTAAAAAATAATTATTTAATATAATATTAATTTTTTAATCTTTTCTGATGATTCCACCTCTCCCTCATGTCCACTAAAACTTGACACACCCAAATTTTTCTTATCACGTATTTTTGTTCATCTTTATCGAAGATTAGGGAGAAACTTCTCCATCTTTCTAAAATCATCCTAATTTGAAGAGGTAATTTGTTTCCTTCCTAAATGTTTCATTTTTTACTCGTTTTCACCCATTTCCATTACTACATGACAAAATCATCTATACTCAAACCTCAACATTATTATGGTATGTTTAGAGATTCATTTACTAGTGTATTTGGGGAGATGTCTTCAAGGTTTCCCAATTAGGTGAGTTTCCTATCATATTCCTCCCATTTGATTAATTTTGTTTCCATTTTTATAGGGTTTCATAAATTCTTATTGATGTTTCTAATATCCATCTTGCAGTGATTTGAACCTACAGTTTTATTTTGAGCTTATTGGTGCAATATTGTGTTTTTAGGTTCGTTTTTACTCTCTTATGGTGCGATTGTGGTGCGGTTCATGTTCCGGAAAAGGATTTAATTTTTTTTGAAATATATGTTTAGTGATTACTTTTGTAAGAATTTTAGAATGATATATATTGTGGTATTTATATTTCATTGGATTTCCCATATCATAATTTTTAGTGAGAAACTATTTTTGTTGTATTTGATAAGCTGTTGATTTTTAAGTGCCCATTTTGTGTAAAATTGGGTGTTTTTACTTTATCATTCCAGGTTTTACTAATTGGTGTTGTTTTATAATTCTTTGAATATATTTATAAAAAAAATTACTGGAGAAAATTATGTTTTTCTATAATATTGGAATTAACATTCTGTTAAAAGAGGACGTTTAAATGGATTTTTTGTGCAATTTTTTTCATAATTTTCATAATTGGTTTATGAAAATTCTAAGTCCTATTTGAGTTATACAAATATAAAAAATATTGTTTAGATATTTTTTGAGAGTATATAACAAGAACATGTATTTTTATGTGTAAATTGAATTTTCTATCATGTCGAACTTTTTTGAGCACAGATAGTTTAACCTAGGTATATTCATGGGTAGAGTTGTACTACCATACTAGTGATCTTGAGTGGTTTTGTCCATATTTCACATTGGATGTTTGAAGTTGACAACAATAATACAATATGATTATTATGTCATTGTAGAACAATATTTAATGGTTTATTCTGCTACTGTTTGCTAATGCATCAGAATAAATATTGTTATGGTTACATTCATATAGAGATGTGAGGTACCTTGGGCTCACAACTAACTACTTCCCAGGGGTGTTACCTTGTTTAGTGCTCATTGAATATTTTGAATTTAACATTGGATAATGGTATGTTTGGATGGAAAATATAGTATCATACCTATTTTATTTAAATGAAAATATCCTTTATAGTTACCCTCTTTTAAAACTATTATCACATAAAAGATGCACCTTCATAATATATTTCTACAAATCTTTGTTTACAAAATGGAAATCTTTTTATCTTTTAATGTTTTTCACATGGGAAATTTGGCTGGTATCCTATTGGGATTATTCTCGCATCCTACTTACACCATAGGGTGTATGTATACTTTATTTTGTTTGACACAAGTATGGGATGGCTTTTGGAGATGAAAGTTAAGGTTGATGCTTTCTCACTTTGTGCAGTGTTGTGGAGACGGCTCATGGGTGATGAACCCTTGTCATGTGGTGGTATTTTTGTTGTATTTGATACTAATTTTTGTTTTAAACCATTTTTATAATGTTAAGAAATATTTTATTCTATTATGATTTTTTAATTTTGGCGTTTTTTGCGTGAATTTTTATATTCGTTTTATTTGATTGTTTTTTGTTGTCTTATGCTTCCTAATTTGGGTAAATCATTCCAAACCCATTATTTATGAATCCTAGGAACTTGTATCATCTCATGGGACGATTTAATTCCCTTGGGGACTTTCCATTGGCCGGTTTTGGTGCTGGTAATGATGGTGACCTGATTTGGTTTGTGACAAATGGTATCAAATGAAGTTAATGTTTTTGGGTAATATTATTATTTTTGGATGAGTCGGCCTAGAAATGATCTCGGACTGTTGGGGATCAATGTTTTGGTCGTGAGTATGGTTTCGGGCTAGTGACTCTTGTGATATACCTTCAGTCACCATGGGATGTTCAAATTGTTTTTCTGGCATCACTTCCTAGTGAGATGTGTGGGCTGCAGACGACACGTGGACATCAGGTGGGGGTGAATTAGTAGTTTATTATATTATTGTAATTAGTTTTAGTTATTTATATTTTATGTTATTGATGAATGTTTTATAATTTTTTTACTAATTTTTTTCTTATGACTATTTTATATTTTATGAACATTCCCCCTAGAAAAAACCCATGCACCAATGGGAGGAACCAGATAGTGTTCTCCCTCACTGATTGATCAAAGGATCGTTGTTGATGTGGTTTGGGACATCCCAGATCTAGGACATGGATTGAAAGTAATTCTTGCTCTGATTGGGTATTATGTGATTGTTCCATGGAAGTAAAAATTAGTGGAGTTTTTTAAAAACAAGCCTTTTCCTATTGAGGATGCATAGGACCCCTCGAAGAAAATGTGTGGATCGAAAATATTGAAAACATTTTCGAGATTATGGACACACTTGAGGAGGTCAGGGTAATGTCTCCATATTTATTGTTAGAGGTTCTGAGCCATAGGTTTTTGGAATTAGTGCCTAAATCTGGGAAACAGGATCAAATGAGGATAAAGTATTTCAATGTTATCTTCAACAACTTGAAATGCCCAGATGATTTCACTTATGTTCGAACTAGTGTTTTTATAGAGGTTTTTCAGGGTGGTACTTATGTTATGGGAAATGCCCTATATTTCTCTGATATGGTATGGTTTGCACTGAAAATGGTCTCCAATGAGAAGATAAAGGACCATAAGTTCGATATGGGTCTACGGTCAGAGTTCGTTTCCAATGGCTTCCTATTCTAGCTGAAAACATGTGTAGTGGTGGTAAACTGGGAATGTATGGTGGAGGTCGACTACATGGGGAGAGATGTTTTTTCTAGTTTGATATCAGGGCTAGGCATTGACATCTCGTCTATGAAGAAAAGTAAGAGGGAGGACCATAGAATGAATGGGGCTGGTAGCTTAGGCCAAAGTTCCAGGATGTTTTCTTTAGCGGATTTTGATGTGAGGTATGTAGTGTGTCACCAGTGTTGGAGGCCAGGGCACTTCCAAAAAAATGATCTTTTTTTTCAAAGACTTCTTATCAGTGTGGTGGTATGGGACACATACATCGCTTTTGTAGGATGGCTTGTCCACACAAATGTGGGGCAAGATCAGTGGTTTCCTAGTGAGTGCTAGCATATTCAGTGCTGTCGAAGACATGGGAATCATAGATTGGTGGACAAGGATATATGGCTAGATCAACTTATAGGTATATCCAATTCAGGGTAGAGTCACATGCGATCAGCTGTTCTCAGGCAGTGACTAGGCATCTTCATGCGGTAGATAATGCAACAACCAGATTTGTGGCGGGACCATCGATTGTTTGAGGCACCATTATGATTGCCTCTGTTATAGGTGGTTGTCCTTTTTATAGTGGTTCTTCTGTTTCATTCATCTTTTCCTGTACTTTTAAATTGGTGAATATTCAAACTGAGGAATTTTATTTTGTGATGGAGTTGGTGACGTTGCTGGGAATGAAGAAATAGCAAGGTCGCATGCGCCCATCATGTTTGCTTTCAATGTAAGTGGTTGAGATGGAGTGGGACCTATTGGAATTAGATATGGACTTATGTAATGTGATCCTTATCATGGATTTGATGGTACACTATTAGTCACACATCGATTGCTTTAGGCGGTGGGCGATTTTCATGACACTTGATGGAAGTCTGCTGGTTTTTTCATGGGTAATGGGTTCCTCGTTCAGGTTGTGTGGGACCTCCACGCCCAATGTTGGATAATCATATATTCCATTTAACATCTCTTAATACAGAAGATAATGGTAATTGTCCTGATCTTGGGTTACCAATTTTAGTGTATGATTTCTATAATGTATTCCTAGAGTATTTTTCAGGAATACCCCTCGAGCGGGATGCAGAGTTCTCAGTTGATTTGGCTTCAGGAACACATATGATATAACATCCCTCATATCATATGGCCCCCAATTTATTTAGGGAATTAATGGTCCAGCTGGATGATTTAGAATCCAATGGATTCATTCTCCAATGCGTCTCTCCTTGGGTCACTCATGTTCTCTTTGTGAAAAATGCTAATGGAACCTCCGGTTGTGTATTGATTAGTAGAAGTTGAACAAGGTAACCATATAGAACCAATATCATTTTCCCAAAATATATTACTTGTTTGATTAGTGTAAGGGGAAATAGTTGTTTTGTAATATATATTTTCTTTCAGGTTACCATCAACTAAGGGTGACCGAGTCAGATATCCTGAAAAAAATCGTTCCAATGTTGGTAAAACCAAATTGAAAACATGGTCACTCCCTTCAGATTAACAAATTCTCTAGTGTTCTTTATGGAACTCATGAATAGCATTTTCCACAAATATCTCGACTCATTCATTATGGTATTCGTGGATGAAATCCTTGTTTACAATGGATCTGAGGAAGAGAAAGAGCATCATTTTTGGATTGTGTTGGGAACTTTGTCGGATCACTGACTTTATGAAATGCTATTCATGTGAATCTTTTGGATTAGAGAGGTAAAGTTTCTGGGGGAATGTGATCTCAGAGAAATGAGTTTTGGTGGACCCTGAGAAGATTAGTTCTGTTGTTTCCTTGGTGTAGTCAAATAATGTGTTCAATATCAAGTGTTTCCTCGACCTAGGTGGTAACTGCCAGTCGTTTTTTCAGGGTTTCTATTGAATTGAATCTCCCATGAACACACTCACCCAAAAGGGGTGAATTTTGTTTGGGGCCTAGAATATCAGGCATCATTCTTGGAGCTGTTGTGGCAGTTGACTATAACCAATTGTATTGATCATTCCAGAATCATGAAAGGGCGTTGTTGTGTATTGCGATGCTTTTGGTATGGGTCTTGAGTGTGTTCTTATGAAGGGTGTTCACATGGTGGCGTATGGTTCTCAACAAATCTGACTATATGAAAATAATTAACCAACCCATGAAATTGAGTTATGAGATGTGATTAAAGCTTTGAATACATGGAATCACAACCCCTTGGTGAGAAAGTTATGGACTAATATGATTAAAAACCTTTGTCTACATAATCTCTCATAAGGATCTCAATCAAAGGCAACACACCTGGATTGAGTACTAGTAGGTGTTCGACGATGAAATTTTTGACACCCAGAGAAAGGGTATTGTGGTGGCAGAATATTTGTGTATAAATATACGAGTGAAATCCTTGAGGAAGTATAATGATGAGTAGACTCTAATGTGACTCTATTCTCAGATTCATGTGGAGACAAAGGTTCATAGTGGATGGGGGTTCATGACAAGCATTCTATTGAATCCTTCTCTCATAGAGTTTATATAGAGAGAACAACCTGGTGATGAGATTTTTCTATGGTCGAGGCTATTTATTCATGGTGGGGAGACATAATATTATTGGTAATAATATAATAGGGGCATCATGAGCTTCATGATTTGTTCAGTAGTGCCATCATCTCTCTGGATGGTGGTGATGTTGGATATCAACCAGTCTCAGAGGGATATCCATCTATGTGCCAACAAGATGTATTATATTGTGAGATGATTGTTCATGATTCTAGGTATAATATGAGACATAGCTGACATCATGTTGAGATGCTACAGATGTTATTAGGTGAAAATAGAGCCCTAAAGGACCTCTATTTTTCTCGTTCCTTTATCCATTCCTAAATTATAGAGGGATAAGATCTTAATGATGTTAATTTTTAGCCCACCTCTTACCCCATGGGGTAATTATGCAATTTGGGTGGTGATTGATTATCTGACCAAATCATCCCACTTCATTCAGATCAATGATATTGGTAAAGTGGATGAGTTTGGAAGATTTTATTTTTATGAGTTGGTAAGGTATAATGGTTTTCCATCAATTTTTATGCCATAAAGAGTCCCTTGTTTCACTTCTCGGTGGTGGGAAGTCCTTTAATTGTCCTTGGGGTCTCAGATTAATATGAGAACAACATTCCATACTCAAATGGATGGTCACACAGTGCGGGTGAATCAAATTTAGGAGGAAATGCTCTGTTCTTGGGTTTTGGACTTTGTAGGTTCATGGGATAGACACTGTTCATTGGATAATTATGATTATAAAAACATATACCAATCCTCCATCTGATTAGATCCTTTTAAAACGCACCATTTTCGACCATGTCGGTCCCCCTATTTTGGGATGAGGTGGTTGAGACCTCACTATTGGAAAGATTCATGTTCATTAGACTTCTGAGAGGATCACACTAATCAGGAAGTGTTTATTAATAGATCAGAGTATCCATAACTGATATTCTGATCATAGTTGTCAATACAAAGAGTTTTCGGTGGGTGATCCGGTGTTTTGGAATGTGGACCATCGTCTAGGTCATCTCCATTTGGGAAAGCAGTAAAATATGTCATTGAGGTATGACTCACATTTTGAGTTCACTAAGAGTATTTTGAATTTGGAATCCATATTACTTTTTCCTTCTAATTTGACAATTATTCATGACGTATTCTTGTCACACTACTGAGGAAGTTCCACCATGATCTATCCCATGTGATGTATTTGGATGAGTTGGATATAGAGCCTGATCTATATGTGGTTGAGCATCAAGTTAAAACTTTGGACTCCCTTGAACATGATCTTAGAGGTAAATCAATTCCTCTGGTTCAGGTCCTCGAGAAACATGGGATTTATCATCATGATACAAGGGTGCAAAATTCTTGGGTCGAAGTTCAATTTTTGTTTCTCTTATCTGATCAGGCTTCATGTTGACTTTTTGTGGGTGGAATGTTTTAATAGTGGGGAGAATTTTCACATACCTGACATATTATTAATATATTTTCCATATAATATATATTCTTTCATTTTATTGGGTGTCCCTTAATTTTTTGAAGAAACTAGTGGGATTTCATGATTTGGGCCCAACCGTGAGCTCATTTCCAGATTTTAAAACCAATGTTGTTTCTTTTATAAATCCATTATTTTTCAACAATTTTCAACCAATAAAATTATTTCATGGCATACTCTAACCTATGAAAACCACCATATCCATTTGTACACCTTATAAACCCCTTATTATTTTGGATGAGGGTGATTTAGATAGGAATTTGTCCAACCCATGAGCCCATTTCCTACTTTAAAAAAAACAAATTAATTTATTAACATATTATTCATTTTTTACTCTTTTTCGGGGATTCCACCTCTCCCCTTGAACCACTATAACCTAGGAGAACCACAATATTAATTAATTCCCCATTGAAGCTCATCTCCATCTTGGATTTGGGTAATAAGTTTACATCATTCTCAAATCGTCCATATTTGAAGAGTTAATTTTTCTCAATCATAACTCCTTTATTTTTCACACATTTTAACCCATTTCAGTTCATACATGACCTCTTCATCCTTATTCGATTTTAATATTCATTTTTGTATGTTTGGAGATTCAGATACTAGTGTATTTGAGGAGATGTGTTCAAATTTTCCCAATTATCTGAGTTTCTCATCATGTTCCTTCCATTTTCATATCGTGTCTCATATTTTATTAGTTTTTCTTCCCATTTTATTAAATTTTATAATTTACATAATGTAGCGACTCAAAAACATGGAATGATTTTGTGTTTCTTGTTCAAATATTGGAATCTTTGGTTCCTTTTCACTGACTTGTGTTTCTAAGATGGTGTAGTTGAAGTTCCACCCATGGATTTGAGGGTTTTGAAATATATTGTTGGATATTTCATGTGTAAGAATTATAGAATTAGTTTTCATGTTTTATTTATATTTCTTTTACGTTTCAATGAATTTTTGTGTGTGCACAAACTATTCTAGATATCATATGTCAAGCGATTGATTTTTAAGTGTCAATTTGGGGTAAAAATGTGTGTTTATACTTGTGCATTTCATGTTGTACCAATTGGTGTTGTTTTAAAATTCATTGAATGGATTTATAAAACTATATTAGTAATTTACAATATTTTTTGGTACAATATTGTTTCAAATTTTGTGTTAAAATAGGTATTTCAAATGTTTTTTTAACTTGTGCACATGTTTTATAGAAATTCGAAGCGTTTGTTTGAGTTATAAAAATGGTGGAAAGTGTGTTTAAATAATATTTTTTTTTGTTCCTAGAACATGTATTTTTATGTGTAAATGAATTCATTTATCAGGAGGATCTTTTTTTAGAACAAATAGGGAATCATAGGCATCTAGGTGGGCAGACGTGTACTCATATGCTAGTGATCCGGAGTGTTTTGTCCCTATTTCACATAGAATGATTGATTTCGAATACACTAAAAAATTTATCATGATAAAGATTATGGGTAACAATAGGATATGAGTGATTAAACTACTATTATCTCTTGAACAAGAACAGATATTTGTTATGGTTATGTTTACATCGAGATGCGAGGTACCTAGTGATTGCCTAGGGGTGTTCCCATGTTAGTAGTCATTGAAATTTTGGAATTTATTATTGGATTATGGTTTGTTTGGATGGAAAATTCATTATCATACATTTTTTATTTAATGGAAACTATTCTTTATACTTCCCCACTTTGATAACTATTTTCATTTTAAAGATGCACATTTAGAAATTATTTCTACCATTCATTGTTTATAACACTTGCAATATTTTTATATTACAATGTCTGTCACATGGAATCATGGGGTGGTATCAGATTGGGCATTATATCACATCGTTTATACATATTTATGTGTGTGAATACTTATTTAGGTTTGACATAGGCAACAATAAGGATTTTGGTGATTTTGGTTCGGGTTTCTAGTTACTCATGTTGTGTGGTGTTGTTGAGGTGACATGTGGGTGATGTCCCCTTGTCGTGGGGTAGTATTTGTGTTGTATTTTAAACTAATTTTTTAGTTTGGGACCCCTTTTTGTCAGGTTAAAAACATTTTATTTAATTATGATATTTTAATTAAGGCTTGTTTGTCATGAATATTCAGATTCAATTTATTTATGGTTTTTTGTTTTCTTATATATCCTAATTCGGGTAAACTATTCCCAAACCATTATTTATGATTTATGGGAACATGTTCCAGCCCATGGGGAGAGAGAACACCCTTTGCGCCTTTCCATGATCTAGGTTTGGTGCCAGTAATTATGTATACCATATTCTGTTTGATAAAAAATAATTCTTGTTATATCTAAAAAAGTATAGGCTTTCAATGTGGACCGTAGTGGTGATTGGTATGGTTGCCTTCTGGAAGGATTTCATTAGTTGAGGTGAGAAAATATTATTTATTTCTTTGATACCGTTTTATACCGCCTCCATGAATGAGATCGTACAATTTATGATTTATTCCACTACCATAAAATTTTCCACAAGGTGTTATATGTGTTGTATAGCTTATTTCATCATCTTATTTTTAAATTTTACAACCTTAATTGTACATGATGATCAAAAATTATTACTTTATGATATTGAAAATTCTTAATTTGAATTTTAATTTTGGTTATAGTATATATAGGCCAATATTTAAATAAATAATGGACATAAATTAGTGAGGAATCCTAAATGAGATACCATTACTAACTCGATGTGTTGGGTAGCATATTCATAATTGAAATATTCATGTCAATTAAACAAATAAAACTATATAGAGGGTGAATGATTAATTTGTTAAGATTATTAACATGGATTGATAGTCCATGTTTCAAGACACATATCCTACCTTAGACTATATATTGTAGGGTTTATTCTGGGGACTGGAAATAACATTCATTTCAAATAACAGCATTGAGTAAGAAGTGTTGTTTTATAAGGTAGGTGGTAATGGAAAATTCATACCACCAAACCATATAAACACATATTCGTTGTTGGGATGGATGTATAGGTACCATAAACTATGTTTTTTGATTTATATCCATTTTTGGGACTCTATTATATATTTAAAAAATGATTTAAATAATTAAATATTCATTCTTTGGGACCAGAAATAAAAATATTTACTAATTAGTTATTTATGTTTTTTATGAGAACATTGATATGCATTAGAGGCATCCAAGAATGTGACTTTATGAATGCATAAAATGTTCCTGATTGATGATAACATATGAACGTTGAATTAGTTGTCCCTCTTTTTATTTTTTATTTACAAGTGATATGTTTTTTTTTGTTCTCTTTTTTTATAAAACATAAAACTAAGAACACTATATTTAAATATCATATATAAAGTAATTAAGTGATTATCATGTCATATTCATGAAAATTATGGGACTTATATTGTTTCCTTGGAAAGTGAATCAAAATCCATGTTGTATAGTGCCACACAATATGTAACATCATAGATTTTATAGCAATCTATAAAGGAATGACCCATGTATTTTTATGTCATAGGTTATGAATTATGAGGTAAAAGTTTATTAAAAGTTATTAATGTTGAAAATTATCCATTTTCTTATTATCTTCATAGGTAAAATTTTATTATGAGTATGAAAGGAATATAAATGAAATATCGATGAATCATGATAATGTTATGGGACTCATAAAGAATATATCCCCCTATATTGGGGAATAATTTTCTCATAAATATGGAATGATAATGGATGGTCAGTAGGGGATATAGAATTAATGAATGTTATTCTTAGAGACAAAATAATACGGCCATGTATGTGGCTCAAATATATGTTATCATTAAAAATATTGATCAATGTGGAATGTTCATTGTTAAATGACCCCATATGTTTGGATTCCTAGACTCATAGGAGTATAACAAATAGATGAGATGACATAAATGATGTTCTCAAGATTTTATCAAAACAATGATTGCTTTTTCAGATTATATTTCCAATGGATGGGATGTATAGACTTAAGAGGGTATATTTAGGTGACTATAGGATGTGTATATACCCTTGTGGAATATAGCCTAAGGGGGATTGAGGAAGAAGTTTAACAATGATATGGTTTAACCATTTGGATGAGTCCTATGTATTCCAATGGTAAATTAATTAATTATATAGTAGTATGGATGGCATATCATATAATATTGAGATAGGAACATACCATAAAGATTAATATATTATAGAGGGGACGTTTGTTTTTGGATTTTAGGATGTTAGATCTGAGGACCCAGTCCTAAAATAGGCTCATGAAATATTCTTCTATTGAAAAGAATCAGAGGTCTAATAGTTTCAATGTCAAATATATATATTTTCTAAAAATTTGGGATAATAGAGGGTTGAGTTGGAATTACATATATGAGTAGCCTTGTAATTTTTTATTACTACTTTGGACATTTTAATGAATTTCAGACATGTTTAGTGATCGCACGTAAGGATGAGTCCCATGATAGATTAAATTTCATAATGCTTGGGGAATTATCATAACAGATATAATATTCCTTGTTATTCTTCATAGATGTGTGAACAAATATATATTCCGATTGAAGATACATTATATATAAATTTATGATTGGATTTTCATGGTACATTAACACTAATTATAATATTAATGTAATATGGTTATGAATCCCATTGAAGATGTATCATCACTGTTTAAGAACTAACATTCATAAGGATTAGTGTGATTTATATCTATATGGTAAATTTTCTGAAAGAGTTATTATCTCTATGAAAAATATAACATTGTAGAAGTGCATGATATGATTTTATATTTGATATGGGGATCAATCCATATTATAATGTCATAGATATGCATTTTATAATAGGAATTAATGACTTTATAGTTCATATGATTAATATGGGAATCCAATTCGTAACAATGGATAATCGATCTTGTATGTATTATTTCTCGATGAGTAAGAATATTCTTGAGTAATTATTAGAGACATAAACCAATTTGGGCTACCAATCATTATATATTCATATGCGTGTGGAATGAAATATTGACATAGTAGGTTCAATTTAAACTATTGGGATTTTTTTACTTTATAATGCTTATGTAGTAATGTAATATAATAAAATAAATTGAATGAAGAATCACATGAAATAAATAGGTTCAATCAATCACATAATTGATATTATGTAAGGTTATTGTGTCGAATGATTAGATGATCAAATATTCATCAGATGATCGCATAAATGATTGGTTATTATGATTTCATGTGAGGGATGGGCTATCACTCGATTATCACATGTATGAATTAACATCTCTTCAATTCTGTGAATAATGGATTATGTTTTCATGAAAGGATAAAAAAAATTCATTTTTCACATCCATCAAAATTACATGTTTATTATTATAATAAAATGCATTGATTTCATAGGGTTTTATATTCAATGACTATATCCCTCAAATTGTAATTGTTTTCATTTGGGGGAAATTTAGGCACTAAGACTCTATACATTTCATATTTATAATAATGGGGAACCATGTACAAATTCCTGAGATTGTTGATTTCATCAATGAAAGTATATTTTGTATCATTTTTTATACATTACTAATGTTATATGACATCTATGATGTCCTAAAATGCATTGTATAGTAAAGATATGACTCAAAAGTTTATTGCCTTGGGAAACCCTTTTAATTCATTCCGTATAAAGTGAATCAAGGTCGGCAATCACCTTATAAAAAATAGCCTCATGTTCCTATAATTATGTAAAACTTATTTGAATTATTTAACATATACATGTTAGGGTTAAGAATTCATATGATTATTTTAATCCATGACATATTTATATCATGAATCTCTTCTCTACATATCGATTTTGTAAATATATACTTCATAGGAAATTAAATGACAATGTGGAAACTACGTTATAAATATAGTTAATTAAATAAATTCTTCATGGATAGACTTGAACAATAGTACTTAATGTGTGGATGTGAGTGTTACATGATTTTGTATTCCAAGAATGACCCTTAAGATGAAATTTGAACAATTCATTTATTTTATTTTCATTAAAAATGTTTATGTATAAAATTTTTACATGCATTTTTTAATTTTCTAAACTTGTCCTATAAAATGTTCATAATGTTATTTTCAATAATACCCATTAATTATTTGGTTATGTAATCCATTATCTGTTGGTATGTAGATGTAATATTATTTATGATTATGGTAGTAACCTGATATGAATATATTCTATGGGTTATCATTGAATAAATAAATTCTCCATCATCTATGTCATACAAAATTGAATAATAAATGAAATTACAATCCATTATGGAAAAGGAATCAATGACCATTGTTACATTGATTGGTAATTTCATGATTGGGATGAGAAATTATGCATTTTGGATATATCTGTTGACATCATCAATGTCAATATAAACTAATATTAGTTATTTTCATCTTTATTAGGATGATAATTTCCAATAACATCATAATATAATCATCTCAAATGATGATTAATATAATAATCTTTTCCACATCAACATATGAATTGGAAAATAGAGTTGGATTCACTCTTTTCACTTCCTCCTTGTATATGTGGTTTTCATTTGGAAAGCCTAGATGATTGGTTAATAACTAAAGGATAAATCCTAAAATTTCAAATTATTACAATGTGATTCCATTTATAATTTATTTTCAGAATTAAATATACACCTCCTAGTCATATGTTTCTTTAGATACATTGATTTCATGGGTCATTGTTCGTAGTCTATAATGGGATTCACCTTACAATTCACAGTAATGGTTTTAAATACACCTTCATTAAATATAGGATGTTGAATTTGGAATTAATCCTTCTCATAATTCCCTATATCAATGTCATTATTATTGGGAAAATGTTGGGAAGATTGATATACATAATATTATATTGAAACATTATCATCTCTATAAAATCATGTTGAAAACTATTCATATTCTGAGAATACTTGTGATGGGACAAAACATGATGTATAAGAGGTACTAACATCATGAGGGAAAGAATATGATATGTGGTTATCATTGGATTCTTCATATAACTTGTTGGTTTCATTATATCCAAATGATGATTCACCAAATTCCGAGGGTTATGCATACTATGATATACTATTTTTTACCATGGAATTGTCATCAAAAATATTATTCTATGTAGATGAATAATGATCACCATCAGTTATTCCAACATCAATATGAAAAAATATACCTGTATAAACTGGAGAAAAAGTTGAATAATAGAATGAATTATCCCTAAGGATAGTTTAATTTTATAAATCAAATTTACTAGCCACCTATAATATTTACCATGTACGATTTAGGTGATTTGTAGGGTAGTTAAAAACAAATGATATTATAGTACAAAACACCACATCCAATTTTTTTTATTTTACATCACTTTTATATAATTATGAAATGGAATAATATAATTCATAGGATTAAAATGGGTCACCATATCTACATTTTACTAAGACAAATGATAGTTGTTAGTTCCCACCATAAGAGAGTAAATAAGATGGTTTTATAGAAAATTTGCAATGTAAAAGTTCTATTTTGATCTTGTGATATGTTAATGTGATCTGGTAATATGATTACTTAATGGATACAAAATTGATTCCTATAAATATGATCACATGAACCATACATAATTATATTTTCAAATAATATGAGGGTTTCTATGAATTCTTAGTGTGTTGTTTCCATGGATCCCATGATTCTAAAGATATATGTGATAAAAATAATTCTATAAGAACAAAAAATTAGATTTTAAAGGATGTATTTGATAGATTTTTATAGTAATTGATAATCATATGATATATACATAATATATTAAATTAGACGAACCACACACCAGTAGTGATGACTAAGTCATAAATCTCATCAATATAATGATATACAAAGTAACATCTACCCCTGTGTATTGGATCTTGAGTCATAATCATATTATTTATATATAAGATATGATACCACATTTATATTATTATATACAAATATCCCATAAATAATTGGCATAATTTTATTTATTTTCTACATTTTCAATACTATTTTGGTTTCAATATTTAATGTTATAGAAAATATAATTCATTATAGAATTCAATGAAAATTTCAAAAAGGTATCATTTTTGTGATTATGTAACAAACTAAATAATCTATAGTAATGCTTCATAATCTCAAAATTCTTCTTCAACACATGTTCTGAAACAATACATTACATGTGTTATACATTTCGTTATTACCTAGAGAATAGAAACATAAAAATATGGTGACGTCAAATGTTGAATAACTGAAACATATTAATTGAGATATAATTAAAATATATTTGGTATATATAATACAAAATGAATAAATAATATTAATGATAACATATTATACTAAAACATATAGAATTACAAATCCTTGAGAATAAACGAAATAATACATAATAATAAAATTTTCATCATACAGATTGAATTCATAATTAAAAACAACATTTTACCATTGACATGTTCCGAGATAGTAAATTTTTTTGGGAGAGGTATAAAAAATAAATTTTTTCACATTATACATATCGATGCCTTAATGATTAATATAATTTCAAGACTCACATGTTTATAGATTATGTCCAATGCATTCATTCTATGTGAGCATCATCCAATTTAAATTGTTTATAATGAGATGTTGAAACCATATATTGTAATGAGTATATAGTTATATCAGTGTTAGAAAAAAATGGTCATAATATATCCACATAATTAATGTGGATTCTTGAAAAGGATTATATCACTATATTAATTAAATAAGAATAAAATTTTATTTACAAAAAGGAAAATAACCATTGAAATATAATGTTCAAAACAATATATAAAAATATGGGATTATAAATCTTGTTTTTTTAATGAATGATAAATCTCAAAATTCATAAATATTTATATTAGATGTTACATCAGGAATCATAATCCCAATTTGGTTATATTATTTTTAAAATCATAGTTCCACTAGAATAAAAATCTAAAAAATTCTTCAAGGCCTCCTTTATTTAATGTTTATTCAAAATAAACATATTCATGTCACGAGGTAAAGTTAGTCCTCATGGTGTCTAGGGAAATTATATGATAGATATTGTTAAAAAACAGTATTTGGATGATTAAGTAAGAATCATTGATGGGGGTGATCAATGTTAATGGTGTTAAAAGGCTTATGATAAGATGATGTTGGGGGAATGTGGATTGGAAAATGCTGTCATCAGATATTGGTGGTGAAGATTGAGATTCTTTCTAAAAATTATGTGAAATAGAATATAAAATGAGTGTAATAGGAATAATTTAAATATGATGTTGATGAAAAGTATGATGTGACAAATTAAGGGTCATAGTGGTGTAAGGATGTTGGTGCACTCTAGATTGGGCATTGGGTCGATTATCAATAGGCCTTAAAAGGTAGGGTCAAGTGGTCCAATTATTGTCACCACATTACCATATTCTAGGGGGCATGATTCTTATAGGCATATAAGATATTTGATTTGTTTCTTTATATTATAAATGAATAATGTAATACAATTATTTTTAAAAATGTTCCTTTTTTCAAACATAAAAAAATATAATAATGAAAGGAAAAAACAATTTCTATTATATTCAAAATATCATTCTTAAAATCTATCATTGTATTCTGAGTAAACAAACATTAATGTACATAAAACTGATTTTTTTTCAATTGAGTTAGTGAGGTTCAATAAATGAAAATATTAGGGGTGAAAGACCTGAATAATAGAAGTAGGTGGTTCTTGGTGAATAAATATATCTCAATAAAACGAGACATGAGAAATCAATATCCCTTAATGAAAAACAAACTTTAATGTAACTAATATTTCCATAATGGGATTTATAGAATGAAATGTGTTTATTAAAATACCAGATAATCCAATGAATGGTAATATTGTACATAACATATATAAAATAAGTACAAGATAAATTTTTTTGTTGATAAATAGAAATTGAGTTTCATTATTTCAATATTGTAGTGGTAACAAATATGGAATATCCATTTGATTATATCTAACTTATTTAGTTTAGTGTATTATTTGAAAAAAAAATATACATGTTAAATATACATCCTTAAGAAAAAAACTAATACATTTAATATAAAATATTATTCGTATTATAAACGTATATTAAGGAAATAAATTTTTTGAAAAATAATAATTGCACATTGTGAATAATTTTGATCACATCATATTTATAGAGAGAAGTTTTAAATAACCATAAAGTACCACAATTAATATATAATTAATTGTATTTTATCTCAAATAAAAAATTTATACACCACAAAAATGAAATTATGACTATAATAACAAACATGTTTCTATGAGATGAATTTGAAATAAAACAAATTACCATAAACATGAAAAAAAAAATAAAGAATAAATAAATTGAGTCTATTATAAATTACCAAATAAAATTTTTTATAGATAAAAATATTTATAATCTTCAATTAATATCACTATATACACACACATATATATATTGTTAATTTTTATACAAATTTTCATCATTGGTTTAATGTAATCATTATATGTTTGATATATTTTAACAAAATAGTTTTTGGTATCTATTATAATTCTGATTTTTTTTAAAAAATATAGCTTATAAGTTATTATAATTGATGTAACCATACATTTTATAAATAAATAATTTATTTTCATTGTAGTTTTTTATGACAACGGGGTATTAAAAATGTTGTTGGAATTTTTTAGTGACTCTTAATGAATGATGTGGGATTTAAAAATTAATCAGTCAAAGAATGATATAAAATTAAATGGAAATAAATTATTTTAAAATTTATATCATAATATAATTATATATTTCATGACATTACATGAATGATATTAATTACTTATTTCATGTAGAAATTTAAAACAACCCATATATGAACCTACAATGATTAATAGATGATTATAAGTATGTTTAGAGGAAAAACAATTATAAATGAAGAATATTGTTCTTATATAGTGTTTATTAGAGTGATATTTCATTATTTTGAATATTTATATAGTATATATTATTAATATAATTTCATTAGTTTGAAAAATAATTCTATTTTCCTCTTAGTACATTCATTTCAAATGATTTAAGTAATGATGATCATTTATTGATCTTATCCATAAATGCATCTATTATATTTCATAAAATAAATTTAATGATTTCAAATGATCTTGTATGTTTTTAATCCAAAAATATCTTCTTGCAATCAATTGAGGTAATCCTGAACAGAATAAACCATTCCATGGGGGTAGTAGTCCACACATATAAATGGACGATGAATTTATTTAAATGGAAATGGAGAAAGGATTATAATGGATTAATGTTTTTTTAAATAAAAATATGACAATTTTAATAATAATTTTTTCAATTCCCTTCTTATAGCAAAATTATTAGTATTTTAATGAGAATGATACATATTTTCATGTTGAGGTAGTAGTATGCACAAGATGTGAATTTTTATTTCATTTTTCATAAAAAAATAAAATCATTTAATAATGATGATTCATATACAATAAATACATTGATCACATTACCAATACTTCTTTCATCCCAGTGTGATTTAAAAATTTTAATTGTAATATAAAAATATAAAATTTAAACAGTTATTTAAAATTATTACTCAGATTGAGTAATTTGAGATTAAATTGGAAGATCCCTTGCAAATGGATGGCATAAGATAATATATTGTGACCAAAATATTGAGAGGGTGAATTGTAATTCTAGGGGATGTAAAATAGGGTAGTGTTTCCGAATAATTTGTTTTCGTTTTTTATTGAAGGGGTGGGATAATCGTCTTTTAAAGTTAGAGAGAATGGAAATTTAGTAAATATATCAACATAATATAAATGTAGCACATGTTAAATATATCATGTGTTTTAAAAAATTGAAAATAATAAATTTTAATTTTATTTAAATATTATCATCTATTATAAAAAAATTAAGAAATTTATTTAACATGTTTCAACACTATTATAGAGTAAATTATTACTTTTTTCATTTAAACATGTATCAAAGTTAGTAATTTTCAACTAAGGTACAAAAATAATTATGGATAATAATAAATTGGTCATTATTAAATAAAATTTAACTACTTACTCTAAATTTATATTCAATTGTATTTGAGGAAAATTATAAAACTGACAAAACAATTAAATAAAAAAATATATTTTATATTAATAAATTTTGAGATATTTTTACTTCTATTTTATAATATCAAATATTTTATAATAATGGAAGGAAAATAATTTGAAATATATAATTACTCATAAATATTTTATTTTGTATAGAAAACTATTTTATAAGATTTAAATTATTCTTATGTCCAAGGGATATAATAAAATTCATAATACATTCGAAATTCAATTTTTCACTATTCACCTAAAATCAACTATGTCGTAAAAATATCAAAAATTCTTATTTTATAAATATTTATATTATAACCAAAAAAATATATTCCATTTATAAAATTAAATTTCAAATATTAGAACCATACATTTTAATTAAGAGAAAGACTTTAAATGAAAATATTTTCCATTAAAAAAATTGAGATTTTGAATATTAATCATTCTCATTCATATTTACAAGTATTTATAAGTAAAATTATTACTAAATGAATATAAATATAAAATATATTTTATTGTCTTTAATAACATTATTTCTAAAATAAAATCATATATCACATAGAAATACAATATTTAAAAACTACATTTCTAAGCATAAAATGATATTATATGTTGTTTCAACTATTGAATTTGATTAGTATTAATAGTAACCATTATATTCTGTTAAAAGAATATTTTTTTAAATATATAACTACTATTCATTTTCATTAATTATAATTTTGTAATTTAATATAATAAAAAACTCATTTTTTCATTTTAGATATGTGTTGAATGTTGTAAAAGTTGTTAATTATATTTACATATAAAAAGGTATTTGCATATTAAAATCATTGGGTTCTATATTATCCAAATTAAGAAAATATATTTGAAAAATTAATAATTATAAAATTTTAATTAATGTTAGTGAATATATTCATATCATATTGATCATTTCAAATATAACTTATAATGTGTAACCTACCATACCCTCCTTGGACAGATTATGTTCTTCATATTTTCTTGAACATCATTAATCATTCATACCATTATATTATCTAGAATATATATAACTGATTAATATATTCTACAAAATATACCCTTCCAAAAAAATTTGAATCCCTTCGACAATAACCCCTATTGTAACGTTCCAACTCAGGGGCCACACACTGGTTCCCCGAGTTGTTCTACTATGTGAACTCAGGTGCTCCTCCCCGTATGCCACATGCTACCGAGTAACGGCGAGGGTGAAATATTTTTCATGGTGATTATATAACATTTTAAATAATGTAATAAAATATTAGAAAAATATATACAATAATGAAATCATTTTATAAAATAACATGAACATTCTAGTATCACTAGATGGCCAATAATAGAAATAAAATATTAAAACTGAATATTAGATATGCCATTTAAAATTATTTTCCATGTTTAGAAATGAAAATAAAAAAGTTAAGACATAAGAAACTCCCATGTGGGTCTCGAACCACATTTGAATCCTTCATCCATTCTCCATCCTTACTCTACAATCTAAAACATTGTCATTTCCCTTATCCTATTGTGAAATAGTGAAATTTACTCTGATATCGATCAAGCATCACAAGTAGTGTGTGTGTAAAAAATAGTAGTTCACCATTAATAGAATATAAAACATATCTAGTAAATATATGTTTATTAATATTAATAGACAAATATGTACAATGCATAAGTGAAAAATTTCCACATTAGTATATTATATTTATTTAACCACATAAACACTTCGGGTTCGGAGTACACCTAATCCAAAACACCTGCATCAACATGTTCCAGAGTCTACACTATTCCCAAGGGATACCATGTCATATAAATCCATGTGAACTAGCCATTATCATATTTCATATCTTGTAATTTTTCTCTTATCATTTTTTGTTTCAATTCATGTTTTAATGTCACTATTACAATCCAACATCTCAATCTATGTTTTAGTACATTTTATTACCAATCAACATTTTATTTCATATCTCAGAATAAAATTAGTACCATACTTTAGTTCAGTTCATGTATTAAATGTTTTTTTACAATTAAATATATCAAATCATATATCATAATTCTATTATTACCAATCATCAATTTCGTTCATTTTTTAAATCTATTATTACCATTTGACATATCAATTAAAGCATGAATACAATTTTTTCAATTCAAAATATAAATTTATCATATCAATCCACTTAATTAAATAATTTTTTAACCTTCTCATTAATTAAAAGTTTTTTAAATAACACTATTTCACATAGTTAATTAACAAATTAACTAATCACATCAGTGACATTAAATAATTTAATAATTAAATAATAACATAAATTCCATTTGTTAAATAAATAATTAACAAATCACATCAATTAAATTAATTAATTTAACAAATACTTATTCATATCAATTGAATTAGTATAAAAAATATTAACTAATCACACAATAACATTAATTAATTCAAAATTTATTTAATCACATCCCATCCATTTTTTATTGGATAATTCAATATACATGTTAAAAAAATTAAATACGTAAAAAAATAATTAATCACATAACTTTTATTTGTTAATTAAAAATATAACCATACACATCTATAAAATTAAATTATTAGAGAACTATTTACTAAAATCACATCCATTATTTATTTCAAAAATTAACTAATCAGATCAATAAAATTAATTTTTCCAACAAGTATTTAATCAAATCACTTCCATTACATTATCAAACAGTTAAATAATCACATCAAAAACATTAATTAATTCAATAATTAACTAATCCCTTATATTCCATTAATTTATTAAATATTTAACGAATTGCATAAATAAAATAATTCAATTTAACAATTAATTAATCACATAAATTCCATTACATAATTCACCCATGAACTAATCACATATAAAAAATTGATTATTTTGACAATTAAATATTCCCATAAATATCATTAATTAACTCAATAATTAATTACTCATGTTTAAGTCCAATTAAATAACTAAATAATTTTCTAATCAAATATGATCGATTTTATAGTCAAAAAAATGGCCATTAAATAATTTACACAGTAATTTATGAAATTCAGTCACTTCCATCAACACAAATATTCCCATTTTTTAGTTCAACAATTTGTTAATCTAATATATTCTATTACATCTTTACAACAAGCCTAATTAATTGTTTTTTACCAATTAATTAATCTTACTCGTACAATTTCATCATCCCAAAAATCTCCATTAATTAATTAAACAATAAATAAATAAAACAAATTCAATTGAATCATCACAACAATAGCGATTGAATAACTAACTAATTAGTTAAACTAAATCATTAAATTATATCATCACATTAATCTTTATAAATAAATTTACTACTTAATGAATCCTGATCATTCAACTTAACATTCACAATAATCAATATTAATTTATTCACCAATTAATTAATCTAACACAATAAATTTTATGAATAAAACAATAACTATTAATCAATTCACCAATTTATTAATCCATATAATTAAAATTAATTAATAAAACAATTAATTTGTCAAATTTAATACCCTCTACTAACTAATCTATTAATTTATTCACATTTATTCTCTTAATTATTTCCAAAATCAAATAAACTATCCCAATCCATTCAAATAATTCACAATTTAATTTCTCATCAAAATTACATTAATTAATTAATTTATTTATTTATTTTGAATCCAAAAATCCCAATAATACCTTAATTATTTCATCTATTAATTATTCTTATTCACAATCACCAAATTTCAAAAATAATTCTACACATTATTATCTAAATTTTATAGTCATGTATATCAATAATTAATTTGATTGCTAATTATCTCAATTTAGAAGTCTTAATATACAATAATTAATTCAACATCTAATTATCTCAATTCATTATACAAATATTAACAACTTCGTAACTTCCCTCAATTGATTAATTTACCAAAAAAATTAAGTAATTCATGAACCCAATTGATAATCATAAAATTGGTATTCTAAAATTAAAAACACATTATTTAAATCATGAAACAAGGATATGAATTATATACCACCTACATCATGATTTAAAAAACCACTTTCAAACATATATTCCCAAATTGAATGGAATCAATTAACAAAGATGTAATGAATTGATTTTAGATTTCAATCATAAATCCCCAATTAATGGACCAGGATAAAACAGTCCTAGATATAGATCTATTAGCAAAAGTGGATAAAAATTTCCCTTTTATATGTTGTGTGTTGAATTTTATTGAGGGAGATATATCTAATCAAGATGAAAACACATAACCACGGAGGTGAATACATTTAATCGTCACTTCGATTCATAATGAACAATATTCACCAAGTCTATATATCTATCTAAGAGCTTCAAAAAAAATTAAAATAGATTAGGGACAAACTAAGGCTAATTAGGGGTTAATATGAGGTATTGAGGAATTTTAGAAACTAATTTTCTTGTTATTGAATTACTACAAATGGTTTGTTGGGAAAGGGTGCACAGTTTCCCCAAAATATGTTCTTCAATTGTGCACCTCTTCTAGGGGCTGTATAGTTTATCCTTTTAGGTTTAATTGTATGAAAAAATATTTTCCACTTCTGTGAATTCCCTATTCCTTGGTACAAACAGTTTTCTGGGGTGGGGTACATGGATTGGGAAATCTATGAACCAACTATGCCGTAACACCCCTATGATTTTATGAGACATATTTTCATTTAGTAATTTATTTTCCTTTATTTATTGAATAATAATTTTTAAATATCATTGATCTATTTTTTCTTAATATTCACCATGATATTATTATATTTAAAAATCACTATATTAGAATGTAGTATACACAAAACTATGATTTTCTTGTTTTACATAAAATATCATATTCCTTTAATAGAATTAATTTCATGCAAAATAATGTGTAAGAAATCAACTAAATATATTTATGTTACCCTATAAAATTGGAATTATAAAGAAGATTATGTATATTAATAAATAAGTTATCAATATATTGTTTACAAATGTATATATAATTAGATCTATGGTGAGATATTTTTTATAAATGAAAATAAAACAATTTTTAAATAAATGTAAATGTTTTTAATAGAAAAACCATTCATATATAAATAATTCTATTTATAAAATAATAATATAAAACTTTTCGGATTTTATTAATGACATATATGTGAAATATATTCAATTTAATGTTTTATATTCATCATATATGATTTTTATAAATGATATAATAACAAATTCAATTTTTTCAGATAACATGAGTATTTTTTTTAAAAATAAATTTATTTTCATCACCTATTGATGGTGAACCAATTTAAAATATAGTTTTTGAAAAAATTTATAAGTTATATTTGATAAAAATATTGTTTTTTTGATGACGGACATAAAAATTTAGTTTGGAAAATTTTTTTCTAATTTTTTTAAATTTTCAAATTTAAATGAATATTGAAAAATACTGCATTTTATATTTGAAACTGATTTTTCATCTAATACAGTTTAATTTTTTTATTATAAAATTAACTAAATTTAAAGAATAATTTTATCAATTTTTTATCATTTAATTAAAATTTGGTCATTGTATGTATTTTCACATTGAAATTAGACATAAACACAAGTCCATCTTGTGATAGTTTATAATGCATAAAAACCAGATTTCTCGTTTTTTCAACAATGTTTATTTTATGTTAACCAATAAAACATCTATATTTTAAATGTTGAGAAATAGATTCCATATTTATAATTTTTGAGTACAAATATTTTCAATTGGTAACATTTATTTCTATTTTTTATAAATACTATCTATAGTAATTTTCACTATGCAAGGTTAAAGATAAATATTGTAATTTAGGTAACAATGTATTATGACAAAAACAATTCAATTACCATAACACCTGCCAAAATTTTATTGGATGATTTAATATGGACCCATAATACCTAAGAATAGTAATTGACTCATTTATTGGAATTTTTAACATTAAAAATATATAAATATTTTTTAAAATAAAAGAATGTGACATGAAAGTGACAAAATAACATCATATTATTTCTTATAAATAGAATAATTTTTTAATATATGTTTAAAAATAATAAAACAATGATAATAATTTTCTTCTATAAATATAATTAAATTACATACATCTTGTGAATTTGTCTATCATATTTACAGATTAATTAATTACCCTAAATATTGACTCAATAGTCATGTGGTTATTATTTAATTTACTAATATATAAAACAAATGATATTTAAATATTAAAATTAGCATAATTTTTACTAATTATTGTACTCCATGATTTTATGTGGGAAATATGTATCTTTATATATATATATTAAATGATTTCTCCTAAAGTTATATCCATTTTCGATTTTATTTAAATTCTATGAGTTGAATAGTGTCAAAATTGATACTCTTGATATTTTATAAAATTAATATATTATTAAATTATATTAAAAATACAAAAAATAATAAAAAATAAAAATTATCCAACATAAGGTTTAAATGTTCATAAATATTTCAATTATTGTAAAATTACCCCATTTAAAAAATATTTATTGTCTCTTAAAATTTTAAATTGTAGTTTCCACAATTAAAATTAAGATATAATAATTAAGCGTAATATGAAATGATATGGTATCAAAATAAAAAAAAACATATATATGAATTATATGTTTAGTAAATTTAGTATAATTTTCATCTTATATTTTACAGAAATCATTTTGGAGTCATTTGGATTTAAAAATTAATATATATTAAATTAATGTTTTAAGAGTTTCAAAGGGTGACCCTCCACTCTCTTATAAAAAGGTACACACACTTCTATATTACATAGAGGAAAAATATATTTGGGAATAAAAAATCACTTCAAAAGAAAAATCCTATAATATATCCCTCCATTATTGAGGCATTGTTTTGTGTAGAAATGACACTCCATAGAGGTTATAAGCTGTTCTTAAGAATTGATCAACTGATAAATATGTAATCTCTTTTACGACTCTCTCAATATCATTTCTTCATCTACATCATCTTATTTTGTTTTTTTTTTCATTATAAATTAATGAATATAGTATAAAATATATAATGAGATGTTCTTATGGTTATGGAACAACCATATTTTACATTGAATACATCCTATGAAGAATGAAATCACCATGCAAGTGTACGTACATTCGACCATCTCTGCATTCTGTTGTGTTCTATTTTTCATCACCATGTTACATGGATTTATATAATTATGTTATTAATTACTATATATGATTATTATGACCTGATAAAGATTCTAATATAAAATATATTCCATCCACTTCCATACCATTTCATAGTTAAAAGAATGATATCAACAACTATGGGTATATACAGTCTTCCATCTCCACGATGCGATGCAATTCATTATACCTCAAATCCATTGAAGAATGACTATATAAAATTACAGAATGAATAAATATGGAATATATTTTGATAACAACATTTCTTAATTACATAACTATTACCTAATAATTATAACTAGAACTTATTCGACAAAACATGCATAAGAAAAAAATCAATTAATACATAAATAACGAGTAATAATGAAATGTTAGTAGCAATTTTTTTTAATATAATCATATAAATGACCATGATTCTGAAATAAGTAAATGAATTTAGATAAATCATAATACATAAGTTCTAGATACATACAAATGAGATCAGTCCTAAGGTAATGGATAATTTTTTTAATCTCATTATTATCCACAATTGTTTATATGTAAGTAATTATTAGGGTATATTTATGGTACATTACCATGGTTTATTATTAAAAATTAAAATATCTTTTAAATATTATTATACTATTGTTTAATGTATATTTTATCCAATGTATAGTTTTTATGAAATTGTATGAAAGTATTCTTTTTTCATTTTCAATATGATTAACTTTTTGACATTCTAACAACAATATAATAATTATTTTTTTAACTTATACGAAATGAACTTATTTTTATTCTTACATAACACATTATTTCCATGAAGATTCGTTTAATATTTTAAATTTTAAATTTCTAATAATTTTTTAATATTTCATTTAGTTTTTACTTTTGAAATAATTTTCTATGAAGAAAGGATATATTCCTCAAGAATTAATTTCAACTGTTTTATCAATATTATTTTTAATCTATGATGATATTATTTAATAGGGTAATATTTATAACCATATTATTCCTATGTTTTTTTTAATTAAATTTATTTTTTTATGGAATTTTTTAAATGGAATGATGTTTGAAGAAACCCATTTTATACTGTGGGTTATGATATGATGAATTATTTATGGCATCGTGGGACATATACTATTGATTTAATTATTATATGGGTTGGACCTATATCTCCCTAAATTGAAATTGTAAAATATTTATATATACTAATATATATATAATAATGGATTGGTAATTGATCTTGGTAACAAAATATAGGTTTGGGCAGTAACTCAAAATCATTCAGTATTACAAGGATGGAAAGAGGAGTGAACTATGTTCAGTGATGGACATTGTCCACTATGATTTTCTAGTTAATGAGACTTTATTAATATTAAATGAATTTTAATTATTATATGTTTTATACAAATCCCTGTTTAAGGTCAATTATATTTTATATGGTTAATTTTATTGTATGTTTTATTCCCAATAAACTACCATGATTTTTTTAATTTATCATGGTTTTCATTCATGTTTAACTTGGTATGATTTTAAAAAGTTATGTTTGTGTTATTGCATACTTATATTCATGTTTTTATTGATATTTTCGTTATTAACTCTAACATGCCATCTGAGCTCACCATTTTCATATTGTTTCACTTCCCCATGATTTAAAGAAGGTTTTATTTTGGAATACTAAAGGGAATGTTATTAATGGGAGATGTTGAATATCATTCACGAAATTAGAAGAATGTGTTCTATGATATCAAAGTAAATTAATTGATATGATCGTTTGGGGTTATTTTGTGTAATTTATAAAATATTACTCAAATGTAATGTAATGTCTGTGTACATAATTCTTGGGTAATTTGAGTTTGTATTTGAGTGAAGGTTCAGTCACCCAATGGAAACTAGGATGAGAAAGCTTATGTGAGATCCAAATAAACATTTTTTTTGATATTTCTAGGGATGTCCCTATGTATTAGTTAATGTATAGGTTATAATACTGAAATATTTGTTAAATGTTCATGGTTATTATAGGATTGAACATATGATATTATCTATTTAATGTGCTTCCAATTGATAATGTTATTTTCATTATATGATTTTATTTATCACAATATTATTTTGGGGTTTAATAAAATGAATGGAAACTAATTGATCCATGTTAATGGTGAATGCATTGTGTAATGATAATATTTTAATCTCAAAAACCCAAATTTTATAGGTGCGGTAATGTAAAATATTTCTTATATACATACCCTTTCTATGAATCATTCTAAAATTCCCAAATGAGTAGAAAAAGGAACAACAATATATTGAGTCATTCATGAGAAAATGTACACCTTCATTTTGGGGGTTTTCTATTCCAATTATTACTAAACAATTGATAATTACCTTGAAAAATTTATTTTATGTTATTCATGATTTGAAACAAGAATTAATCATTTTGGTTGTTTTCTGTTTAAAGGATGAAGCAGACCTGTGGTGGTCACTAATCAAGAATATATTGTAGTAATATGAAATTGAATCCACAAATTGGTATGATTTCAAGAACATACTTTTCACTAATTTTTTTCTTTGTATTCATAAAAGAAAAATAGAAAATCTATCCTTTGAGATTCCGAAAAAGGATGTTCATCCTATTTGAACTTATGTGGAAAATTCTACCAGATATTCAATGTACACTTTAGGAATTATAATCCAATTAGAATGTAAGGGTGATCGATTCTTCCGTGGATTAAAAAAATTTATTATAATGTTATTAGCCATATTGGATTTCTGTATCTATAAACATATTTTTAATTATTCTATAAAGATATAAATGGAATTTGGGGATATATATCAATTAAATGGTTTTGAAAAGAAACTTTAGCTGGATTTCTAGGAAAAAATCAAACCAATGTTTAATAGTAGATGTGTGTTTCCTTATGCTCAATGCTTGGAAAGTAAAAAGGTAATGTTTTTTCATAAGGGTAATAGATTATTTTTTATGTCTATAAAATAAGTTCATTGGGATGTTTAGTTCCGATGTAATTGGAAAAAGAAAATTAAATTTACAAATAGGGAAAAAGCTACAAAGAATGAACCTCACACGCATCAGTGCCACAAGTGCAATGAAATGGTGAATTATGAAAACCAATGTCGTAATCCAATGGTTATTAATCATGATATAAGTTAGAAACCTCATAATTCCAATGAAAAATGGAAATAAGTTGTGATCTATATTGGATATGTAGAGTACGAAAACAATTGGTTGAATGATTTAGAATTTATGAAATGGGAATATAGGATAATGTTTTAAATCGTCTGTACGGTATTTTGGAATATTGAAATAGGTATTGGTATACAATGGTTTATCCATATTTATATAAGTGTATAGGTTGAGTGGTAACAGTAACCATGAAATGTAATTCATGTAGCTTTTAGAAACACATTTTTGGAATGATAAACTAACATATATATTGTTTTGTTAAGTAAATAATGAGTTGTTTAATAGTATTAATAAAATCCAGACTGATATGATGACGAAGTAATATATTATATCATGGATGGATAACATATAATTATTAGGGATTATGGTAAATTTAAAGTGTAAATTTTATAATCATGAATTCTTTTATAAAGGTTCTATGGTAATTCACATTATTATCTTCATTCAGTATAATACATTATGAATGTAATCAAAGGTTTAGAATGTGACTAACAAAAGATACCTTAAAATATGTGGGGGAAAAAGAATATGATGAGTTAGTGAAACACTTAATAATGTTTTATATTTTTAGCTTTCATATTTTATGTATGGTTATGATCTTGTGTAAAGTATAAGTTAATCATCAGAAAAATCATGTTATCTTAATGTATTATCTCGCTATATGAGGAATTATGAATGTTTGACAAAATTTTCAAGCATTTTTTTGTAGTAAATATATAAGTAATGTGTATCATTCAATATATCGATCTCATGAAATGAAAATTCTTAATGAATGAAATATTACACATTTTCTTGGAATAAGGGATGAATAAGAAATTGATGAGATTATAGTTTATAAATTTAGTATTTTTTTTCTCATGAAATGTTATTAAACTCTAGGGAAATTATCTCAAGACCAACAATTTCATCCATGTACCAAATTATCCAAGGATTCAAATATTCCATTAAATCATCAAACATTTATATCTTTTTGATAGTTTCCTTTCTCATATCCTTGTTCTATATCACCCTCCATTAGAACATGATTGGTAGATTTCTCAAATGTATTTAGGTTTTCACATTCCACCAATGTTCTACTATGTGGAAACCTAGTTACATGTGACTTTGGGTAACCATTATGTTTCTCATAGTCATTTTTAAAATGATTTTTAAATAGTCATTATTTCTAATGTCTGTTTCTATAAATGAAACATTAATATATTAATCTATTAATTATTTGTATTAATTTTAAGGAATAATCATTTTACGTGTGTACAATTTGACACCATTGATTTTTTATGACTTATATATATATTTTTTATTTTTTTATATTAGTTATTTAACTATTTTTTTAAATTTTATTGATATCTTGTGTTGGATGCTACAACAATATAATATTTTTCTATACATGGCATCGTAATATCATGAATTATATTCAAAACTTTTCATGGATATTGTTAAATAGAATTTCTTTTTATTTTGATAGAATTAATTTCAAGCAAAACTATGATTAAGAAAACTACAAAATATTATTATGTTACATTAAATAAAAATAATAATTAATTGTGAGAACGAACAATATTAACAGATTTATGAAATTATTCTTCAAGAATATATATATAATAATTTATTTGGATATTATTTAGTAATAAAAGAAAACAAAACCGTTTAAATAAAAGGAAATGTTTTTCTAAAAACTACTTAAATGAAAATTAATTCATTTATAAAATTATAAAATAACTCTTGATTGATTTTATTAATGAAATATATATTTATTATATTAAATGTAATTATTTAAACTCATATTATTGGTTTTATAGGAATGATATAACAATAAATACAATTTCTTTGTAATATAGGAGTAATTTTTCAGAAAATACAATTTTACCCCTTTTAAATTGAGAACCCATTTTAGATATTTTAGTTTTCACTTTTTTAAATTATATTTGGTATTATGACATAAAAATATGTCTTATATAATGTTTTTATTTTTTTGGATAGTTCCAACATTTAAATGAATCAGAAAAAATACTTCATTTTATTACCGAAATGATTTTTCTTTTAATATATACGTATATTTTGAATGATTTTAATTATAATTGGTTTTAATGTATGATTATGTTATCTTTTTAACATTTAATAAAATTTTGGTCATTATACAGTTTTTTATATTGAAATTGGAAATACACACAAGTCAATATATGGAGGGTTTTATCTTTTTGAAAACCAGTTTTCTCATTTTTCAAGGGTATTAATTTAACATTAATTACTGTAAAATCTGTGATTTAAATTTTTAAAAGGTATTACATAATTGTAAAAAGATATTCCATGTTATTTTACATTTTTAATTTTATATTTGGATATTTTAAATAGTATATAGAGAATTTTATATTTAACATGGTTAAATGTAAATCAAGTAATTTAAATAAAAAAATAATATGATAATGAAAATACAATTACTATAACACCTACTAGAAATCCAATTTGATGAGTAACCATCAACCCATAATACCTATGAATTTAAAATGAATAATTTAATTTTACTTTTTACATAAAAATGATATATATTTTATTAAAATAAAATAATGTTACATAATGTTATTAAATGACAACCTTTTATTTATTTTAAATATATAATAATTTTGTTATAGGAATAAATAAAATAAAAATTCGGTAACAAATTTTATCTGAATATATAATGAAATTATTAACATCATGGTAATTTACTTAGATTTTTTATATATTAAATAATTGAAAAATATATTGACATAATAATGATATAATAATTATTTAGTTAATTGAAATATCAAATAAATGAAAATAATAATATTAAAATTATTATAATTTTAGTTAATTAGGGTACTAATGAAATTTTTAGGTGGTTATGATATTTTATAAGTCTATTTGATTGTTTTTTGAAGTTATCACTTTTATGGATTTAATTTAATTTCAATGAAATAAATTGTGTCAAAATTGACAGAATGGATTTTTTATAAAAATATTATTTTATTAAATTAATAAAAATCATAATAATGATTAAAAATCACAAATTACTAATATAAGGAATAAATATCCACAATTTTTTCTTTGATGTGAAATTAAACCCATATAAATAAATTTTATAGTATCTTAATATTTAAAATGTTATCACCATAATTAAAATAAGAATAGAATAATTAAATCTCAAACTAAATGATAAGGTTTAAAATTAATTATCAATAAGTTAAAAATTTATTAGTTGATATAATTTTAAATAATCATGATATTATCTTCGAAAGAACTCATTTTTTGAGTCATTTTGGTTTACAAAATTAATATATGTTAATTTAATGTTTTAATGGATTCCGGGGTTGCCCCTCCCATTTCATATAAAAAGGTGTCCAATCTTCTCTATAACATACACCTCTTAAAAATATTGGTTCTGAAAATACTTTCACATTTCCATTAATATAATAGCTCCCCTCATTATCATGGTCATTTATTAGAATTAACTACATTTGTAGTGGTGTTAAGGTGTTTTTCGAAGGTGACTATCTGATGAAAAGGTAATCTCATTTTCGGACTCTGTCAAGCTAATTTCTTATTTTAGATCCTATACCTTATCTATTTCCTTAATAAATTGAAAAATAAATTATCACATATATATATATACATATATATTATTATGACTCTAAAACAAACATATTCACCCTTCAACCAATCCAATTTCAAATTAATTCATCACTAATGTGTATCTATGACTTATTGTCTCCATTTTGTGGTGTAATCTATTTTTCATCAACACATTACGTGGACCGGTATAATGATATAAATAATAATGATATATTATTATTATAACATTATATTGATTCTATAACATAATAAATAACTTAAAAATCCATTTCATTTCATTATTAATGTAATGATATCATCGATTCTGTGTGCGTGCGACATATCGTCTCCATGATGTGTTGTGATAAATTCTACATGATATCCATTAAATAATGAATATGTAAATATATTTAATGAATAAATATAGAATATATTATGTTCATATCATCTTTAATGATATAAATATGACCTAATAAAGATAATTAGAACTTATTCGACAAAACATGCATAAGAATATGAATCCATTAATACCCAAATAACGAGTAATAATGATATGTTACTAACAAAAAGATGACAATATGATCATATATGATATCATAAATATAAGTATTCTTATTAAATAACTAAATGATATTATATATATCATTATACATGTGGTATTGATATATACAATGGATATCATACCTAAGGTAAGTGATAATTTTACAATCTTATGATTAACCAAGATTGTTTATATATAAGTATTTACATGATTATATTTATCATCCAAGTCCATGTTTCATACATATGTGTTATAGAATTTTATAAATATGATTCTTATATTTTTTAATGTTAATATTTCCCATTGGGTATTTTTATGAAATTGTTTGAAAGTAATCTTTTATTGTTTTGTGTAGGATGTACCATTTGACTTTCCCAAAGAAATACAAGGAGAATATATTTTAACGTATACTGTATGAAAATATTTTAAAATTTTCAGACCACCTTATTCTAATGAATATATATATATATATAATATTTTATTTTTATTTTCAATTAAATTCTTTTATTTAAAAATTTTAATGGGATTTTGAGAAAATATTTTTTTAAGATGAATGGATTTTTCTACATCAACGTATTTCATGTGTTTTATAAAAATTATTTTTTATCTAAGATTAAATTATCTAATTGGGTTATGTTACTATCCCTATTATTCCAATGTTTGTTTTGTTTAGGATGTATATTTGTGTTATATGGATTATGTTATGATGGACCTATTTTTAACAATCCCATTTAATTCTTTGAGTAATGATATGATGAATGATTTAGGTTTTTTTGTACACATAAAAATTATTACATTATGGGAATAGTGAGACCTATATGACCCTATAATTATTTAGGTAATGGTTTATATCTCATGATATAGACAATCAGATAATTAGATTTGATCGTGGTTTAGTAATATAGGGTTGTAACGGTAATTATACCTAGTTCAGTAATATAAGGATGTAATGAGGGGTGAACTAAATTCCTAAGTGTACTTGGTACACTATAATGGTATTAGAAATGAGCCTCAAATCAGGTGAAATGATTTTATTTTCTTATGTGTTTTATAAAAAACAATTTATTATACAAATAGTATTTTCTCATGTCTCGTGATCTTTTATGTAATATTACTTAAGAACTTCCATGATTTATTTCATGTCCCAAGATTTTGAAAAATGTTATACATGGTATGATTTTCAAAAGTTATGATCAATTTATTAAATTAATATATTCATGATTTGATTGATATTTTCCATGTTTATCCTCATTGTGCATATATGATGACCCTTTTCATATGTATTATTGTCCCTAGGATATAAATAATCATTTTATGTAGGAAAACTAAAGTGGAAGATCATTGTGGGATGTGTTGAATGTCATTCACCAAATTTGAATAATGTGTTCCATGTTACCAAATGTTCTACACTAATACAATACTTGGGTGTTTTTTAGTGTAATGTATTATGAATTCCATAAAATTAATGTAATTTCCATGTATTTTAATCTTGGGTTATTAATTGAGTAATTTTTAACATCATTCAAAAATCCAAATATTGACCCGATAAATCCCAAACTAATATGACAAACAAAAAATTCACAACAAAAGGAAAACATTTACCTATAAATGAGACTGGGAAATCTCCAAAAATGTTTGGTGTAATATAATCACACCACATTATTACATCTCGTCCTATAGTTTCACTCACATACATCACTAAGAATTTGATTCAAAATTATTGGACCACTAAGACCTTATATCTACTTATATATCTCATGTTTCTTCCTAAACACCACCATATTTCCACAATAAATAATTTATTAGATCTATCATTCCCAATAAATTATTCTCACTTTTATCCAAAACACAAACCGGATTATCCTCAATGGATACATTTTTCTCATGATCCAAATCCAATATATTCTTATAGTTTTTCACAACTCATTGTTCCCAACACACATAAGAACACTGTAAAACCTTTTCACATTGCCTTTACATCTAAACTACATAGAAATGATATACATGAACCTCCTCCAAGACCCACCTGGCCCTTCACTAAGTAATTTAAACATGTACCTTATAGGTTTCTCATTGGCATTGAGATACAATCACATAAAACCCACGGTATATCTCAATGTTTCTACATATAATATATCTATCCCCACCATAGGTTTTTTGTTTTCATAAATTTCCTCAAAAAATTACCATGTATCATGACTCATGTCCTCTCCAACAATGATCCCAAAAGTTGGTACGATCATTTTCCCTTAATTGATCCCCAAAATCAAATCATTGTCCATTGAATATTCATTTCTTCCAAGAAAAAAACCCTTATAATTTATCTAAATGTAAAATCAATACAATTATCAATCAGTAATTGATTGTGGATCACCAGAAAACACACAGTTTTACCATTAACATTCTCTATGGGAAAAACCCTCACTAAGGACCTTTATCCTAACAAATTTTTTTAATTAGCTTTTCAAATCTAAAATTATCACTCAGTGTGAAAAATAATATTTATAGGTATATATAATGATCATATCATGTATATAAGTACACTAAAAGTTTCAATAACTATTACCATCCTTTTTCACAAAATTCCCAATAAAGTTACAACCCCTCACCATGTGTGTCATTTCCCCTAAACCCTACTACATGGTTAGAACCGACGTGTTATCCCTACCCATAACCATCGTGCATCTATGCCATGTTTAACAAGGGGTAAAAAAATCCCATAAGAATTTTTATAAATATACACCCATTTATTTTCACATTTCATCCTCTTAAAAATTTCAATTTCATATTAGGAACCACTTTATGTACATTTACAAAAGCCCGTAAGATTAATTCAATTAAAAAATTATTCTGAGAACTCATTTTTCCATATATGGATAAAATGATTCATGTCAAGCACTTATCATGAGTGAATATAATGATACATAAAAAGTGAAAATTAATTCCATACTAGGACATATTATAAATATCATCAAATCATTGAAACACCAATTACAACGCACGAAAATGATGTCAACTCTGGTGAAATAATATTCAACTGAAATCGAAAATAATGATAAAAACAATTCCCACTATGGGTACTTGGTCCTCCCATACATGGAGTATATACTACCATGCATGACCTCAAAACCAGGGCCCAAATCTACATAGTATATTATTTATATTTCCTAAATTGAAATTCAAAATAAATTTAAAGATAACAAGTTATGATTTAACCTGGTAATGTCCCACCTAGGGTCCCATTCCTTAGTGACCTAATCTGATTTGCAACATGACCTCTAGAATGCCTATTCATATTACAATGTTTGTCAAATAATAGTGAGGGTCTAATACTTATCATGGGGAGAATATCCACTAAATTAGAGTTATACAGCAGTGATAAATAATTACAAAATAATGAATAATATTATTATATTACCTTAGTAGTCCAGTAGCAGAAGATGAAAAAATCAAGGAATAGAATATCAAAATTGAACCTTAGATATTCCATTATAATGTGAGTTCAAAATAAAATAAGAATAAAAATTAACGACACAAAAAATCTCATGAGGATACTTATCAAATTATAGCTTGATAATCCATGATATATCCCAAATATAGTATCTATGCCAAGGACCTTTCCCTTATCATGTCCCAAAATCGTGAAATATATTAAGGTTCTAATATGGAATCCTGGGTATGGTGTGTTTAGAACATTTTATACCACCCTAATTGGCATCAAAATAAAAAATCTAGTTAATAACAGTGTATATAGTTGTATAAATCCAAAATTACAATTCATAATTAAATAGTTATTAAATTGTTAATTATTCATTCTTTAATTTCATAATAAGATGGTTTTTTAAGTATACAAGAAGAACAATATATGATTCATCCTATTCTATAGTCTGTATTATCCACAAGGTATATCATTTCTCATAAATACCTTATCATGTTTCCTTATCATAGTTCATATATCAAAATACTATTTTTAGTTGTCTTCATTTCAATTAATGTCTGAATTACATTTACACCATTCGATATATCAATTAATGTATGAATTCCATTTTTATCATTCAAATTTTTTTTTCATGTATCATAATGGAATTGTAACCATTATACATTCCAATTCGTCTTTGAGAGACATTGTTATCATTCAAAATATCTATTCAGATCTTAAAACTCCACTGTTAACATTCTTCAATTCTATTCATGACCAATTCCACAATTAACATTCATAATATAAATTCATATCGGATTTCCATTATTGGCAATCATCATTTCAATTAATCATCTAAATCATATTCATTAAATGAACAATAAATTAACCATCTCAACTACATTTTTTAATTAAAAATTTAACTAATCACACCAAAAACGTTAATTAATTAAAAAATTAATAATAACATAAATTCCCTTAGTAAATTCAACAAATAACTAATCAAATAAATATCATCAATTAAAAAATTAACAAACATATAAATTCCATTTATTTACCCAACAATTAAAAATCACATCAATTCCATTATTAAATTAAATATTTAACAAAAACATCAATAACATTAAATTATTCCAAATTTAATGAATTACATAGATTCCATTATATAATTGAAAAACTAATTAATCAAGTGAACCACCTTAATTAATTAAAAAATTAAATAATCACACACATCTATTAATTAATTCTATAGTTATCTAATCACATAAGTAAAATTAAATTATTTCAATAAATAATTAAGCACAACACATCAATTATTTAATTTAAAAATTAACTATTCAGGTTAATAATATTAAAAAATTAAATAATTATTTATTCAAATAACATTGATTAATTAGTTCAACAAATATCTAATCATATGAATAATATTTTTTAATTCGAAAATTAATTAATGAAATCATTTCCATTAGTTAATACTTCTTTTAACTAATAATGTCAAAAAAAATTATTTAATTCTTCAATTAAATGGTATCATTAATCCCTTTATTTAATTAAATAATAATCAAATCAAACTAATAGAATTAATTAATGTAACAATTAATTAATCACATCAAATACATTAGGTAATTGAATAAAAAATCAATCCTAAAAATAACATTAATTAAATACACAATTAATTAATCCAATAAAACCCATTAATTAATTCAGTAATTATTTAATCAAATTTTAATAAAACTAATTAAATCAATAATTAAATTTCCATATTCAATCAATTTAATAATCACAACAATCCATATTAATTATTTCCCCAATTCAGTAATCTAATTCATTCAATATCATCAACCCAAAAATCCCCATTAATTATTTCACCAATTCATTAATCCAATTTAGTCAATTGCATCATCACAATAGTAACCACTGATTAATTAATCAATATTAATTAATCTAACACATTTTTTGGCATCATCATATAAATTCACATAAATTAATTCATCAATTAATTAATCTAAGTCATTCAATTTCATAAAAACAAATGTCCCTTATATTTGTTTAAACAGTTAATTAATCCAAATAATTTCAATTAATTAATTCCATAATTAAATATTCATATTATATACCCTCAACTAAATCACCAACTAATTTTTCATGTTAGTATATTAATAATTCCCCAATTAATTAATCAAAATAATTTCCTAAAATTAATTAAAAAATTAATTTCATACATCAATTCCAATAATTAATTCCATATTTAATTCATATAAGTCTAAAATCATAATAATCCCATAATTAATTAAACAAATAATTATTATAATTCACATTCACAATATTTAGATAATTAATTAATCAAATTAATTATCCACACTTCATTGTCACATATATCAATACGTATTTTAATATTTAACTATCTAAAGTATATAATATAAATATCTTATAATTAATTCCACAATAATATATCTCAATTTACACCCCCAATATTTCTGATTTTATGATTTCCTTCAACTAGTTAATTCAACAAATTAATTAATTCATTTATGAAGCAAATTTTTAATGATTTATTATATATTTTATAATTACATACAAATTAATTCAAATTAATAATTTGGAATTGGAATTATAGACCACCAACCTCAAGGTTGATGAAGAAAAATATCCAATAGATATCCCCAAATTGAATTGAATCAATAAATAATTTGATGAATAATGAGATTTATATCCAAATCCAATATCCAAAATTAAATGGATCAATATCTACAAAACTGTGGATAATCATTTTTCTTTTATCCAAGTGAATGAGTGAAGAGGTAAATAGATCTAAGAGTGGAGAAATAACAAACCCATGGAGGTGTAGATCTTTATTCTATCCTTTGATTCTCTGTGAATGAATGATTGGAAAGCTTGAAATCTATCATGGGTCCCCCAAAATCATGAAAGATAGCATTTGGTAGAACATGGGCAGATTAGTGATCGATATTGAGGTTCAAGAATTTTAAAAATCATATTTTGTTTAATAAAATTCTCTACATGGGTTTTTATCATTGAAACATGGTCTACCCTAAAGGTGGATGTTTAACAAGCACCTCTTCTGGGGGGAGTCACAATATCTTGTTTTGGGATGCATGGTTTCAAAAAAAATACCCCCGCTATGAAAATCTGTTCTTCAAGTGTTTGCATGATTTGTTGGGATGGGGAATATAGTTTGGGGAAACAATTCACCAACTATTCACTTTCCCAAATCCTTCAATGTTCCTTATTTTCTCCAAAAAAAATCCAATTAATAACACACCATAATTAATAATAATTAGTTAAAATTAATATATGTAAATATTCTAAATAATACTTTCCAAATGCTAGGGGTTTGAAAAAAAGTGAAACTATATATTATTCTATAAATAACCACTATAGTTATTCCTCAAATTATAATAAACACTAATATATAAGGACATAGAATTGTTATTATATTTTACAATCCAAAAAATGTGAAAACAAATAATGAAAACTTGCACTGATTACATTCATATTAAATGTATACATAGTCCCGTGAGTATTTATAAAAAATGGTATTTATCAAAATCAATGATCCATTTTTTGACTCAACATAAAAAAAATTTAATAATAAGGGTTATCAATCAATCTGTATGTCAAAATGTTATACATGAAAATTTAAACATTCGATAAAATAAATATCCATTTTTTTGATAAAATTTAATACATGTTTCCATATATTCAATGATAAATTACTAAATAAAAATCCATATTTTTTTCACTTAAACTAATTATCTTAAAGAATAAACATATAAACTATAAAAACATATCACTCAATAATGAATATTAATATTATAAGTCCCCAGCCTTAAACCTTACTTAATATTGAGTTATTACAAGATTACACATTGAGGATCATTTCAGGTTTAGAGTTTTAGAGAATTAGATCATAAAACTTGCATTACACTCCACATTTAAACAATGTGGTTACATAAAAGACAGGATTCATTCTTCCCATCAACGGAAACATATTTAAAATAAAACATGGATTCTTTCTTGACACATCGTTGACACTATCATCACATCACGTACCTTTCCCTTGACCTGTGAAAACATTTCAAAAACATGGGATGAGTATAAAAAGATCAGTAAGGGATATAAAAATATGGAAAAGAATCATGAGTTCATTAATACCTAAGAATGAAATCATACTTTTCCCATAAAACATAGGCACTTTAACATACCTCATCAAATCATGAATAAATCATAGAAATCATAAGACATAAAAGGTAACTTGTTGCATTCATAACATTCTTACGTAGGGAGTAACCCTCTTGGTTACGTTTTGGAATACCCATCACAGTATATTCCCTAAATCTCTTCGGAGAAACCTTAACGTTTCACTCCTTCGCGTTACCCAATGCATTGGAGAGCTATATCGGGCTCACCCGCCCTTAGTTTATCATGGAACCACCCGTCTTCATAATAATTCCCAATAACCATAACATAATCTTATCACATAAAACATGCATAAAAGAAACATAACATTTCAACCTTTCAATAAAAATATATCAATACAAAACATTGATATAAATACATTATGAAATCCATTTTCAATACCAAAATAAATGAAAAGTAAAACATGGTCTTTATTTTTCTTTTAAAAAGATGGTATGGCTTGTAGAAGAAGCCGAAACTCAAATAATGGTCACGGCGGTGGAGAAGTCGTTGTCGCCGCATACGTACAACAAAAACATTCCCTTTTGTCGTTTAATAAACACTTCGTATAAAAAAATTTCTTTTTGAATAAACATAAAAGTCAAGGGGGTTTATACACCGTATAAAAGAAGTTTGTGTATAAAATATAATATGCCTCAATGAAAGGAGATTGAGGCGAAGTCCCTTACAAAGACAGTATCCTTGGTTTAAGGATAAATCAATTACATAATTAAGTGTGACAAACGAATACACCAAATATAAGTGGATATTAAGTGTAAAATAATAAATGGGCATTCACACATATTCAAAGGATGACATATTCAATAACTACATGTTGAACCCAAAGAAATCGAAATTGGGTTAAGAATTTCCCTTGACAGCCTAACGACATCACATCAAAAAAAATGTATCTCATCACTTGGACATAAAATTTACATGAATAAGGATATATGATAACATATCCCAACATAACAATATGTAAATTAAAAGTCCCAACAAAAGAAGTCTTTTAAAAAGAGGAGGGTGAAAGGTTCCCTTACCGACATGGGTATCTTTCGAAACATACGCCCCGTGAAAGAAGGAAAATACAACATTGATGTAAATACTCATAAATGAAAGGATATTACACAATGAGTAAAATAATGGTCAGTACATACACCACTCAAAGGAAATTGTGGAAAATGTAGCAAAAATATCACAGGAATAAAAGTGAGATGAAAAATCCCTTATGAAAACTCGGCAGCCTAACGGTGCCACTTAAAACTTCCAAAAATGGATTGATGAGATCAAATAGGGTATCTCATCACATTAGAATAAAATTTATAGCAAGAGGAATATAAAAGAACATCCCCCATCATAAAAAAGAGTATCTTAAAATAAGTGACATAAAGGAAAGTACTTAAAGAAAAAGAGAGAGGTTAGATCTCTTACGAAAATTCACCAGCCTAACGACGCCCCTCAAATCTTCCAAAATGGATTGATGAGAAGAATAGGGTCTCTCATCATATGAACATAAACATTACAGTAGGAGTAATATAAAAGAACATCCCAATCATAATAAATATGAGCTTAGAAGGAATGACATAAAAGAGTGTACTTAAAAAGAAAGAGAGGAGTAGGATCCCTTAACTTGGGTCTGACTTGACTCAATCATTCTTTAATCTCCTGAATAATAAACATGATTTAATTTCTACTTGATTAATAACCTTTTTGAAGCTTATTATTCCTTTTATATCACTTATTTACATGTTATAAACATTATGTAATCATTAAGTTAATAATGATTGTTTTGTCGTTATTTGGTTCTTAGGTCGAAAGTGGACTTCTTACAATAACATGTTGTTCGTGTGGTCAAAGGTTCTTTATATCCAGAATGTCATTCCTGATTTGGATATCATATATATCATATATATCCAGCATATACATTTATTTATAATATCACATTATCATTTAGAGAAAAGTGATGAAATGCACCGTTCATGGAGACGGTAAGTCGTACGTACGCATGAACGCTACTTTCATTTCAATGTCGTATTAATGGAATTAAAACTATATGAGAGGTATGTATATTTTAATTACAGAATTATATTAATCATTTAGATGTAACATACATCATATATATCCATTATATATATGTACTTATAATAGTACATAACATTTTGAGATATGAAATGAAATGTATCGTTCATGTAGACGGTAAGTCGTACGTACGCATGAATGATAATTCCATTTCTATTTCATATTTAATGGAATTAAAACATAATTATACATAATAGTATGTTAATTCCAGTATTTTATCATATATAATATCATTAAATATACCCTTTATACATACCACATATGGTAATAAAGAATCAAATCACTTTGAGGAGGCGGTAGTCCGCACTTTCTTAAATGAAGATATCACATTTACCCATAATGGAAACCATAAAGGTATGAAATAAATGAAAAATACAGAAGATTAATTAAAAATAAACATATTAAATATCATATATAAAAATAGTATCATCTTAATGGACACCTTTGAAGGTGCTAGAAGAATGTTGAACAATCATCGTTTCGTGAGGCAGAAATTCGCCATCCACAGAAACAGTATGTTCATTAACCATTTGATGTAGGTGTGTGTAATTGTAGCTCGAATCCTTCTTATAAAAACATCCTAGTATATTGAAGATACTTTAGTTGTTAAAAAAGAAATTAATAAAATGATTTTAGGGGGTTGGAGAAGCAAAATAAAACAAAACAACACAAGTGAAGACATTACCTTAAAATCGGGTAACTCCCTTTGGTTTGAGATCAAAGGCTTCCGTGGGAAGACTTCTGACCAAATTGAGGCTTCAAGGAGTAATAGAGGGAAGTGGAGAGGCAAAATTGGAAGGGTTTGGCTGAGCCAAAGGCTTTTGACGTGTGGGTAAGGAGGTAGAGGTGGGGGCCTTTTATAAGAGGAGAGGAGGGGCACTATTGTAATGTTACAAAATGTTACTTTATTTTCAAAAGAGTTTCGTATTTTAAAGGTCCCACATTGATGTATTTCTAGGATAAGGTGATAAGGGTTCTAAATATACTCATCCAATAGGTTTTGGACATGTTTAGTTATTATATATTCTATTATCTTTCCATTTTATTTAAATCGTTAAATAATGAGGTCATCGCTGCATCATCATGATGTCATAAATAATTTAATTTATTTAATGTCTAAAAATTATAAAAAAATTACTATGATGTAGGAAATCTTTGTATATTTCCCATGAATATTTATAGTCAAAAATATGACTTTTATAACCCCATGTAAAAATTGTTTTAGTAAAACATCTCATGTTTGTGTCATTTTTACTTTAACATTAAATAAAAAGATATTTATGTCATTTCCCAACCAAAGTGGCTCCATGGGGTCCCCAAGTTGACCCATGGATTTTCTTGGTCGGCCATGACACATCCAATGAGGGTAGGACATGTTTCTAGGTCATTTTATTTTATTAAAACATTATTTTTACCATAAACTACACTAATTACCTCTAATCGCAATTAAAAACTTAATAAGTTACTATTCACCAAAAAATTATTTTTATCCTATTGAACCACATTTTACATCTTAATGACAACCATGTATGTTGGATTTTTGAAATTCAAAACACAAAGATGGAAAATTTTCATTTAAATGGAAAAATCAGTTTTTATAAGTACCACTTAGTGGTTTCACTATTCATCAAAAATTGAAGTTTTTCAGAAAAATCCCAAAAATTCACCCTAAGCTATATTTGATTTTACGAATTCAAAAATGAAGTCTATTTTACAAAATTGAAATCATATAAGTCACATTAATTCATTTAATAATTAATTTCCACTGTCAGAGCAAATATCGTGTTTTTATGAAGCAATAAGTATCAAAAGATTGACACTAGATTAAGTCTGATTTCAAAGTGAAATTAATTCCAACGACCACTATTGGATTTAATGGTAAAAATATATTCTAATTTAACTTTAAAACCAATTCAAAATATAATCTTATCATATAAATAAATTATATTAAAAAGAGGTTTTGAATTAAAATACAACATTTTACAATATTCATTAAAAAATGAACTTTATCGGAAAGATACCAAAAACTTACACAAAGTAAATTTTGATGTCCCAATTCATAAGAAGAGTTTTATTTGGTCCAATAGAATGTATAAGTGTGAAAAAGACTATATTTAATGACGTTTCTCCATCAAAAGGCCATCAGTGAACTTTTATACGCCTAAAATTGAATCTGTTCCATATTTTCAGCCTTTATCTTTTATTGGATAAATGTAAAAACATTTAAAAACATATATAATCATATTTTAGTTATTTCTATGCATTACCGCTAATACAATGGCTACATATTAACTACAATTTAATATAGTATTATTTTATTATTAGAGTGCAACGTAAGATTCCCAAGAAACTCTTTGTTGTGTGTTGGGTACGCCATCGAGCATAGCGTCCCCTTTAAAGTCATATTAATATTTTATTCAAAAATATGGATAAATATAAAGATGAAATATTCTTTATTTACCTGGGGTGTTACATCCTTCCCCCCTTTTTGGAATTGCATCCTCGCAATTTTAAAATTGGGCTTAGAAACATCCTTGAATGTCCCACATCAGAACAAGAGTCGGTAAAACAATCACTTTAAAATAAAGAAAGATAAGTACAAAGGTCACCCGAGTTAACCCATTCTCGGTTTCCAAGTACGAAAATATGGATTATATATGTTCTGATGCAGAGTGATAGAAAACATGTTTAGGAGAAAGTTAACCACAAGAAAATTACAAACTTGTGATGGGTTAAACGGTATTTGATTCCCCATTAGGAAAAGTTAATAGACAACATTTTTGTTTTAATTTACTTTTTATTGAGTAATTTATTCATAAGGAAACATAATCACTTATCATGTTGACTTTCAACTTTTATTAGATGCCTTACACAAACTCATATTTTCACCAAAAGACGAGTATTTAGGAAGACTTGTTCACATTAAGAGTACTATAATCAATTTCTAGAGAGTCACCTAATCCACAATAGGGAACTATATACTTCCCATGTCTTTAGACTCTAACCAAAACCAAAACCAAAAAGATTAGTACATGATCAAATAATCCAGAAAAGGATAACCTTTTATAAAAAGAAAATCTATTCTTAATCTCCAAAATTTGTCCAACAAAACCCAAAGTTAAACGAGGACCATTCGATAAACAATTTTTCCATAAAAATTCTTCAAAGTAAACCAAACTAAGATTGAAACCCAATTATTTGAAGGATTTAGTCACACATTCTTCCAGGTTAAATCGTAACATTTATCTCCAAACAACATCAGTTTCTCATAAAGTCTCGTATTGAAATGTAATTGACCTAATCACATATCCTCCATGATAGGTTAATAATTTCAATAGATAACCCAAAATCAGCTCATTCTAGATTCATAAGATCATCTAACTACAAATAATTAGTTAAACTAACTAGGGACTTCACGTATTCCAGTGGTAGGCGATAAATACCAGTTTCACTTTGGATGTGGGTTCGATTCCCGCAGCTTTGTCCAACGCGATGGGTTGTCACATGGTCTGTGTGTTGTCCTTTTTCCAAAATAATATAATTCTCAAAACATTTCCCAAAACGAGATAAAATCTTCAAAAATAAATATAACATATTTTAACCTCAAGCTTATCTCATGCCTTTCACATTCCATCATAACATATAATAACCCATAATTTCCTCAAAAGTAAGGATCATATAAACTCTAATGGTTACCTTTATAATTATTACCTAAACTTCCACATCGATTAGTCATCTCATACATGATACATTACAGAACATACCAAGGTTCAAGTGGATGATCATGACTCCTTGATAGTTGGTTTAGAACAACCATGTGTTTCCTCATTGAATACCCCATTTCATCCAGTCTCTTAATCAGAGAACCACCACAGTTTCCTTCAAACCTATTGTCACTTTGGTGCCTGCTAGATCCATTCATTCACTAAAAACAGAAAGGTCAGTGTGAGTATATCAATAAAACCATCATGTACTAATGAGGAAGATAAACACTAATATATACTTACTCATTTACTTTATCTAAAACTAGGACTCTTTCTGAAATCCTAAACATTATGGTAGTGTCACTTATGCTTATAGGATACTCTAACCTCTAAAGTTATCTAAACCGACCTATGATACCAACTATAAGTCCCCAGCCTTAAACCTTAATTAATCTTGAGTTATTACAAGATTACACATTGAGGATCTGTTCAAGTTTAGAGTTTTAGAGAATTAGATTATAAAACTTTCATTACACTCCACATTTAAACAATGTGGTTACATAAAAGACAGGATTAATTCTTCCCATCACTGTAATCATATTTAAAATAAAACTTGGATTCTTTCTTGACACATCCTTGACACTATCATCACATCACGTACCTTTCCCTTGACCTGTGAAAACATTTCAAAAACTTGGCATGAGCATAAAAAGATCAGTAAGGGATATAAAAATATGGAAAGGAAACATGAGTTCATATATACATAAGAATGAAATCATACTTTACCCATAAAACATAGGCACATTAACATACCTCGTCAAATCATGAATAAATCATAGAAATCATAAGACATAAAATGTAACTTGAGGCATTCATAACATTCTTACTTAGGGAGTAACCCTCTTGGTTACGTTTTGGAATACCCATCACATTATATTCCCTAAATCTCTTCGGAGAAACCTTAACGTTTCACTCCTTTGTGTTACCCAATGCATTGGAGAGCTATATCGGGCTCACCCACCCTTAGTTTACCACTGAACCACCCGTCTTCATAATAATGCCCAAGAACTATAACACAATCTTATCACATAAAACATGCATAAAGGAAACATAACATTTTCACCTTTCAATAACAAGATATCAATACAAAACATTGATATAAATACATTATGAAATCCATTATCGATACCAAAATAAAAGAAAAGTAAAACATGGTATTTATTTTTCTTTTAAAAAGATTGTATGTCTTGTAGAGGAAGCCGAAACTCAAATAATGGTCACGGCGGCGGAGAAGTCGTTTTCGCCGCATACATACAACAAAAACATTTCCTTTTGTCATTTAATAAATACTTAGTATAAAAAATATTCCATTTGAATAAACGTAAAAGTCAAAGGGGTTTATACACCGTATAAAAGAAGGTTGTGTATAAAATAGAATATGCCTCAATGAAAGGAGATTGAGACGAATTCCCTTACAAATACGGTATCCTTGGTTTAAGGATAAATCAATTACATAATTATGTGTGACAAACGAATACACAAAATATAATTGGATATTAAGTGTAAAATAATCAATGGTTATTCACACATATTCAAAGGATGGCATATTCAATAACTACAAGTTGAACCCAAAGAAATCGAAATTGGGTTAAGAAGTTCCCTTGACAGCCTAACGGCGTCACATCAAAAAAAATGTATCTCATCACTTGGACATAAAATTTACATCATTAAGGATATATGATAACATATCCCAACATAACAATATGTAAATTAAAATACCCAACAAAAGAAGTCTTTTAAAAAGAGGGGGGTGAAAGGTTCCCTTACCGACATGGGTATCTTTCGAAACATACGCCCGTGAATGAAGGACAATACAACATTGATGTAAATACTCATAAATGAAAGAATATTAAACAATGAGTAAAATAATGGTCATTACATACACCACTCAAAGTAAATTGTGGAAAATGTAGCATAAATATCACAGGAATAAAAGTGAGATGAAAAATCCCTTACGAAAACTCGGCAGCCTAACGGCGCCACTTAAAACTTCCAAAAATGGATTGATGAGATCAAATAGGGTATCTCATCACATTACAATAAAATTTAAAGAATGTGGAATATAAAAGAACATCACCCATCATAAAAAAATAGGATCTTAAAAGAAGTGACATAAAGGAGAGTACTTAAAGAGAAAGAGAGAGGTTAGATCTCTTACGAAAATCCGGCAGCCTAACAGCGCCACTGAAAACTTACAAAATGGATTGATGAGAGAGAATAGGGTCTCTCATAATATGAACATAAAAATTACAGTAAGATTAATATAAAAGAACATCCAAATCACAAGAAATATGAGCTTAGAAGGAATGACATAAAAGAGTGTACTTAAAAAGAAAGAGAGGAGTAGGATCCCTTACCTCAGGTCCGACTTGACTCGATCATTCTTTAATCTCCTGAATAATAAACTTGAGTTAATTTATACTTGATTAAGAACCTTTTTCAAGCTTATTATTACTTTTATATTACTTATTTCCATGTCATAAACATTATGTAATCATTAAGTTAATAATGATTGTTTTGTCGTTATTTGGTTCTTAAGTCGAAAGTGGACTTCTTACAATTACATGTTGTTCGTGTGGTCAAAGGTTCTTTATATCCAGAATGAAATTCCTGATTTGGATATCATATATATCATATATATCCAGCATATACATGTATTTATAATATCACATAATCATTTAGAGAAAAGAAATGAAATGCACCGTTCATGGAGACGGTAAGTCATACGTACGTATTAACGCTACTTTCATTTCTATGACGTATTAGTGGAATTAAAACAATATGAGAGGTATGTATATTTTAATTACAGAATTATATTAATCATTTAGATGTAACATACATCATATATATCCATTATATATATGTACTTATAATAGTACATAATATTTTGAGATAAGAAATGAAATGTATCGTTCATGGAGACGGTAAGCCATACGTACACATGAACGCTACTTCCATTTCTATTTCATATTTAATGGAATTAAAACATAATGATATATAATAGTATTTTAATTCCAGTATGGTATAATATATAATATCATTAAATATACCCTTTATACGTACCACATATCGTAATAACGAATCAAATCACTTTGAGGGGGAGGTAGTCCGCAATTCCTTAAATGAAGATATCGCGTTTACCCATAATGGAAATCATGAAGGTATGAAATAAATGAAAAATACAGAAGATTAATTAAAACATAAACATATTATATATCATATATAAATATAGTATCATCTTAATGGCCACCTTTGAATGTGCTAGAAGAATGTTGAACAATCATCGTTTCGTGAGACAGAAATTCGCGATCCACAGAAACAGTATGTTCTTTAACCATTAGATGTAGGTGTGTGTAAGTGTAGCTCGAATCCTTCTTATAACAACATCCTAGTATATTTAAGATACCATATTTGTTACAAAATAAATAAATAAAAAGGTTTTAGGGGGTTGGAGAATCAAAATAAAATAAAACAACACAAGTGAAGACATTACCTTAAAATCGGGTAACTCCCTTTAGTTTGAGATCAAAGGCTTCTTTGGGAAGACTTCTGCCCAAATTGAGGCTTCAAAGAGTAAGAGAGGGATTTGGAGAGACCAAATGGGCAGGGTATGGCCTAACAAAATGCTTTTGAAGTGTGGGTAAGTAGGTAGAGGTGGGGCCTTTTATAAGAGGAGAGGAGGGGCACTCTTGTAATGTTACAAAATGTCACTTTATTTTCAAAAGCGTTTCGTATTTTAAAGGTCCCACATTGATTTATTTCGAGGATAAGGTGATAAGGGTTCTAAATCTACTCATACAATAGGTTTTGGACATGTTTAGGTCTTATATATTCCATTATCTTTCCATTTTATTCAAATCGTTAAATAATGAGGTCATCGCTGCATCATCATGATGTCATACATAATTTAATTTATTTAATGTCTAAAAATTATAAAAAAAATACTATTGTGTATGAAATCTTTGAATATTTCAAATGAATATTTATATTCAAAAATATGACTTGTATAACCCCATGTAAAATTTTTTTTAGTAAAACATCTCATGTTTGTGTCATTTTTACTTTAACATTAAATAAAAAGATATTTATGTCATTTCCCAACCAATGTGGCTCCATGGGGTCCCCAAGTTGACCCATGGATTTTCTTGGTCGGACATGACACATCCAATGAGGGTAGGACATGTTTCTAGGTCATTTCATTTTATTATAACATTATTCTTACCATAAACTACACTAATCACCTCTAATCGCAATTAAAAACTTAATAAGTTACTATTCACCAAAAAATTATTTTTATCCCATTGAACCACATTTTACTTCTTAATGACAACCATGTATGTCGGATTTTTGAAATTCAAAACAAAAAGATGGCAAAATTTCATTTAAATGGAAAAATCAGTTTTTATATGTACCACTTAGTGGTTTCACTATTCATCAAAAATTGAAGTTTTTCAGAAAAATCCCAAAAATTCACCCTAAGCTATATTTGATTTCCCGAATTCAAAAATGAAGTCTATTTTACAAAATTGAAAACATATAAGTCACATTAATTAATTTAATAATTAATTCCCACTTTTAGAGCAAATAGCGTGTTTTGTGAAACAATAAGTATCCAAAGAATGACACTAGATTAAGTCTGATTTCAAAGTGAAATTAATTCCAATGACCACTATTGGATTTAATGGTAAAAATATATTCTAATTTCACTTTAAAACCAATTAAAAATATAATGTAATCATATAAATAAATTATATTAAAAAGTGGTTTTGAATTAAAATTCAACATTTTACACTATTCATTAAAAAAATGAACTTTATCGGAAAGATACCAAAAACATACACAAAGTAAATTTTGATGTCCCAATTATTAAGAAGAGTTTTATTTGGTCCAATTGAATGTATAAGAGTGAAAAAAACTATATTTAATGACGTTTCTCCATCAAAATGCGATCAATGAACCTTTATACGCCTAAAATTGATTCTGTTCCGTATTTTAAGCCTTTATCTTCTATTGGATAAATGTAAAAACATTTAAAAACATATATAATCATATTTTAGTTATTTCTATCCATTCCTGCCAATACAACTGCTACATATTAACTACCATTTAATATAATATTATTTTATTATTAGAGTGCAACGTAAGATTCCCATGAAACTCGTTGTTGCGTGTTGGGTACGCCATCGAGCATAACGTCCCCTTTAAAGTCATATTAATATTTTATTCACAAATATGGATATATATAAAGATGTAATATTCTTTATTTACCTGGGGTGTTACAAATATGACTTTTAGGATATCATTAGTATTAATATTTAAATATAACTACCATTTGTATGACTATGCATGTAGAATTTTTCATCATAATAATGTTATAAAACAATTTCCACCCATTTATGCATATTGTATTATTCAATAATAAAACATAGTTGTTTTATCATTCATACAATTATTGTATTTATATAAGTATCCATGTTTCATCAAAATAAAAAAATTACATGGATATGAAAAAAGAATATATCAATTTGAAAGTAACATTATAAATATGTAATCAACTATAATATTATAACTATTAATATTTATATTTTTGGATCAAATAATTACTATCTTTGATCAAGATGTGGTTATATATGGTCAGGAAAATATTAGTCTCTATAAGCTAATTCATTATTTTAACAAAAAATGTTTTTATAATAGTTCATACATTTTATGTTTTTAAAAATACTATATACCCTAGTAGATTCAAACTTGGTTTGTATGTAGGAAAAAATTTAATGCACAAGATGTATATCGGGTGAATAAAAAATCCACACTTATCGAGGATCCCAATTCTAGGTTTATTTATTTTAAAATCTGAACCAACCAAAACTATTCAAAAAATATTTGTAATATCAAGGAGAGCCACACAATTTATACTTTTCCAAAATAGAATAATTTTATCATATAATATGCATTAGGACTTAGTAATTTCCCTTGGTTTTTCACTAATACCATCTAATAAGTGTTTTTACCAATTAAGTATCCTCAATATTAATCTTATTCTCTAGTGTAGTCTACATCATTGTCAATTACCTATAGTTACACCCACGACCCACAATATAGGATCTGATGCCATAAACACCAAAAATACATTATTGAATCAATATCGATATTTGTTTTCCTAACTCAAAAATCATTTAATTACATAAAATAAGAAAATAACACTTTACATACATTCATATGAAACGTTTTTGTATGCTATTCAGAAAATTATGATAAAGAATCAACCAATATTTCCCACATATTTCTCAACAAATCGATATCATTTCAAAATTGATATTAAAATATTATATTCAAATATGCCTTCAATATATTCCACTGATGATTCCATAGATTCTATCATTATTAACATGGCATACACCATACAATTCATTATATTACTATGATTTTAATTCAAGTAATGGTTTAAGATAAAATTCCCTAAAAGTGAAACAAATAATTATAGAATTTGAAAACATATTCCTGAAATATATAATGTTTTATGATTAAATATTTGAAATGATTCAATATTCAAATGAATCTAAAAGATTTTTATATTATTAAAAATAAATGGAAGATTATATGTCAATAAAATGGATCTTATATATATGGAGTGTATAATATTAAACATTAAAAACATGATGACAAGACCAATTCTATGAAACTACACTGATATGTAGAGAGGTATACACTACACCAAAATCATTTTTTATCTTTAGACCAGTTAAATCATCAATGGGATTTAACACTTCGATCCCCACCCATCACATCATTAAAACCATTTCATTCACTATTACAGTCAACAAGGCATATCATTAGATTACCTAGGGAAACAATGATTAATAAATACATATCTATCCAGATAATAAAAAATATTACATTTTAATATATCTCAAAACCGATTTAGTGGTAAATAAGCAATAAGTACATTAATAATTCTATAGCAATAACAATTTTTTTTATATGTCAACATAATATATTCATAATTTAATCAAATTAGTGGTTCATAAAATATACATTAATGAGAATATTATTACGTTATTTCTAAAATAAAAAATCATTTTTAATCCAAATCAATATGGGTTATGGATGAAAGAAAACACATTCTCCGTGTTATAATGTAAACAAAGAAATATTTTGATTTAAATGAAAAACAACCACTGAAAATTATTTACTCAAAAGGGGTCACAAAATAAAGTATCTTAAATGATATTGGATTATATCCTTAGTTAAAAAAATTATAAATATATATATATATATATTATAGGAAAATATAAAAAATTAAGTACCAATTTAATGTGAATACATTCAAAAATGATATGTGTAATTAATATAATTATGATCTTAAATATATATTTTGTTAAAATTATTAAAATGAAAACGTGCACGACGCCATAAAATATATGTTTTAAAAATGGGATGTGGACTATATATATAAATTTTTATTTATCAATTAATCTATAAAAATAAATCATTTATATTAAATAATATTTACCATCGATAATTATAGATATTAATAATAAATAAATTCATGTGAATATAATTTTATTATTTCCAAAATTTCCCTGATCTAAAGTCAATTTATATGATGATTAAAATAAAATATATTTTTATCACTAGATATTATGTCCCCAAAAAAGAAGAAAATTTAAAACATATTAGAATATTATTTATTAATAATATATGAATTTGAACAATATATTTTAGAATATACATTATTACATGAAAAATTGATTCTTGAGTCATCAATATATATTTTGAAAAAAATCATCCATGATTTAAGAAAACTCTAATCATTTTTTTCATGTGGTGTATATTTGATTAAAAGCAAGAAAACAATATAATATATAAGGGTATGAATTAGAAATTATATATGAAATAAGTTCAAGAAAATAATCAAAAATCAACAAATGGAAATGGAGTTACTAAAATAACATACAAAATGGGTAATAACATAGTGAAAATAAATTCAATGAAAATAAATAAATATGGAATTGTACTTCCATATTAATAAATATATGAAAAAAATATCGACATGTAGTGAAAAAACATTTCATAGTAGAACATGGAGGATATTATAAACATGTCTAAAGGAATTAATATTTGCAGTAAAAAACCCTTATAGCATTAGTAACATTTCTATCAAAACCACATAAATTATATAGCATGTAAATAAAATTATAGTACAATTATTAAATGATAATTAATGGTATTAACTATCAAATAGGAACCATATACATGACATATAATAAATATTAATCATAATACCAAACATGTCTCCTTAATTGAAATTTTTGGTAAAAATCATTATATCCCCCTCAATCAATATGTAGATGCAAAAAAATTCTTGAATATTTGTAGTAATATAATTAAACACATATGAAAGATTATTATTAAAAACAATGACCATTTATACAACTCATTTATAATATTTTTATTATTTTATATGTTTTACTAAGTTTTTGCCTTTATTGAGAACCAGGTGTATGCAAACTTAATCGTTTTGAGCTGGTTCTGAAAATTTTTTATTTGTTTCAATTACATTGCATAAGTACATAACTATTAGATCACATATTGAAGAAATATTTATGTTTCGTGAAATTTAAAAAATCTATAATTCCATTTAATTATTTTTTTTATTTATGATTCATGATGATATGACCGGTAAAGGGAATATTTTACGATTTCTAAAGAACGATGGGTGATTTAATTATTAATGAGTTAAATGATATAATAACCTTAACATACAGAAAATAATATTATTCCCTTATTTATTCCATATGAAACTTTTAAATATGTTCTCAAAGTCATATATTATATATGTTCATGATACTTTCTTATTGTTGGTTAAACTGACACAAACAAGTATATGCAAAGATTAATTGAATATTTGGTGATATTTTTTTAAAAAATATCATAATAAAGAAAGTATAATAATGTTATTTTGTGTTAACTATTTTTATTTGTCATAATTTAATATAATTATAATAATATGAATATTTATTTATTACCATTACATAGATTTATGTGGGTATTTTTCACATATTAAAAATGATTTGAATAAATAAATATATAGGGCGTGTTTGTTGAATGTATCATTATTATAATTTAAAAATTTTCATACATGAACTAGAATGATGTCATAAAAACAATACTTATAAATTAATAAAATATGTCATTCCATCCATGAAAGGATGTTAATATAGAATAAGTAGTTCCATTAACGTGGTAGTGAGCATGTATGCATTGTTGATGGTCTTATTTTCATCGAACATGTGATTTGATTGAAGTGGATTCTTTTTTTAAAATCATAAAAATTATATAAACTTCATAATTAATTTTTAAATACTCGTTGTATATTATTAATTTACGTGGGTGAATCAAAATTATGAAAATATTTTTATATTGGTGCTTGTTTGTACAATGACCAAATCAAAATTTCATTATTATTTTAAAATAAAAACCGTGATTATTCATTATTACTATCTAATAATAAATACTTTTATAAATAGTTTGGTATTCATTAAACATGTAATATATTACCATATTAAAAAAAGAGAAAAAAAATTGGTGTTTAAAAATGATTACTCCATGGAAAACATTGAAATTTTCTATGAAGACCCCTTAAAAAGGGATTTCATATAGTAATATCATCTAATTTGAAGATAAATAATGTATAATAGTATTTTATGGAATGTTAAAAACATGGTGGTTTGTGTGGAAACTATTATTTAGGTAGTAATTAATGGTTGGTGAGATGTATGTTTTATAAGTGGTCAGAATGATAGTTTTGAAAAAATATCAACATAATATAAAGGGAGAATATAATAAACAGAAAAATTTTCACTAAAAATATAAAAAGAGGAATTCATTTTTTTATAATCTCTAGAATAACACAAACCCCAATTGTTATTCTTGTTTCCAACACGTTTCAATCACTTTACGAATTGAATTATCAAATTTTCAATATATTATTTATCCATAGTAAATAATTATTAAATAAGGCGACTAAAAATTACAAAATAAGAAAGGATATCTTTCATTCGGACTCCCAACCCAGCCTGAGACAACACCTAATGGGGTTTCTCATTCCCGACGGGCTGGAAAATCATCTCGGGAATTGGTGAAATCGCTATGGGAATAATTTCAGCCTAAGAAAATGGGATAAAATAAATAAAAAATTTGAGAAACTAGTAATTACGAAAAAAACATATCATGAAGAAATATAGAAACTGATTCATATATAAATAAAACCTCACAATAGATAAACTAAAACAAAACCAAACAAAACTATTAACAACACGGTCTCAATGTGACCTCATGGTCACCACTACACCGAAACCGACACGTTATGAGACACAAACAAACTATACAAATGCACTTATAAAACAAATCTGATTTAACAGCACTGAATCACATATGTAGGATGTGATCATATAATAACTTATTAGAAAACCACCATTGAATACATTCCATTTATTTCCCAGGACAATTCAAAAAACCTGTTTGTATTATTGTTTTAAAAAACATATTTTCATATATTATGAAACAAACATATATTCCATTTTTTTAAAAACACAGACTACATCCCAAATTTCCAAATAGATCACCATTGTGAAAACTAAACCCATACAAAAATCCAAAAAAATTATAATATAATAATAATCAATATGTAATATATACAAGAAACCATGTTCAATAGATTGTAAATAATAAATTACAGATTGTTACCATGGTAATTCGCTAAACACACCTAGAGTGATCCGTACATGTTCTCAGATCAAATTAATTAACCGGTATATGATTAAACATGATATTCAATAACTCAATGGATACACTAGCTTCTAATTATGTACTATAATTCTACCTAGCCTATATATATCCATGTTTTACCCATAAATCTAATTACAGTCGACAAAATATTATCACTCAACTATCTTAATAGAAGATATGAATACCATTGTAATAATATACAATGAATGGAGGAAGCACTCACATGCGTCACTCACCTTAACTGACTCCATCGCACATTCCAACCCCAAAAACCTAAACCACCAATTTTATAACATAATATTTGTAAATCCTTTATAGGTATTCCCATATCGCAACAAGCCAGTCAATATTTCCAACTAGGTCAACATACCTTTTGGGGTTCAAACCCATTTCTCAAAGCACAATAACATTCCAACCAGACAATTATTTTTCAAAAAACACAATAATTTCACAGAAAATATTAAATACCCACTGGGACTAAAATAACATTCCAACCAGACATTTATTTTCCAACCAGACATTTATTTTCCAACCGGACATTTATTGTCTCTGGTGATGGGTTTAGTAATCTCATTTTCTTATTATGGGGTTTTTTGTTTGAACTGAGTTTTAATCTATTTTCTAATTGCTTCTCCTTTTTCGGTGTACATCAGTATACCCCCAAGACATCTTCAATGAGTTCCTTATGTGGTTGAAACTAGTTTTCATAAAGGCAGTCCACTTCTAAATCAAAATATCATTGATGGTATAGTAGGATCAGTTCGTTTTATTGATGGAAACATAGAAAATGTTCAAATTGATATTGTTGGGGGTAAAGATAGATGATGAAGGAGAAGGAGATCGATTACCAAAATTCCTACGTGACAAGCCACCATCCATTAGTGGAATTATTTAATCTCAGGAGGTAGAGGAATTGAAGGATATGACCATTAAAATCTTTAAAATTAGTGTAAAATGTGATAATATCAAGGGAATTTATCATAATTTAGTCTCAAGGGTTCCGGTAAACGATGGTAGGAATATAGAGTCCAGGTAGACAGACATGTAGACATGGATTTGAAGGGATTCTAAAACTTTTCTCATGAATATTTTTTTCCATATACATTGATTCTCGAAAATTATCCAATGATAGTCTATTTTTAGTGTGGATGTATTCATTGTTCCCGTACCCTAACTAGTTTGTTGCAATCATCCATTTTTCTCTAGATGTGGAATATAATGACTATTTTATGCATCATAAGTACATGTAGGGTTTTTTTCTAGGGATAAAATCTAATGTATTTATTTAGAATAATTTGATATATGTGAAGATGGAAGACAGATCTATTATTAAATATATGAATATGGATAGCATGATTGGATTTTCCTCCTCTATTATTCCATGTAGTGGTTGATTTAGTGGATTTAATAAGAGAAATAGGGAGTAGAAGGATCATCCCAGTAATGGTGGTGGACAGTCTCACCAAAAAGCCTCCTCTATATATTCTTTTACAGGTAGTACTGTACCACTATCATGCTATTAGTGTGGAAACATTGGACATACCAAATGTTTTTTCTTATTATCATGAATATGTGCTACTGTTTTGGATGTGATGGTCATTTAAGACACTTTAGTCAGACTATGTATACACATAATTATGGTTAGGGTTTATTGGATCCAAATTCCACATTGGGGAAGTTTGATGCTTCAAATACAACAACACATGAGGCATATGTCTCTAGAGTAAATAAAATTCAAATAGTAGATGGGTGTCTAGTTGAAGTCGATACAGGTCTAATGATAGTGAGTGATGATATCATTATTGCATCTTTTTTAGTGATGGGTTTATTTTTTGTGGTTGCCTCCCATTCATTTATATCTATATATTTAGTTTATATTGTTATTTAGTTAATAAATATTTTGTTATTTTTTTTGTTTTAGAGACAGCCAATGGTAAGGTAAAAGTGTAAGGGTTTTAGTGAACTTCTGGTTCATTAAACATTTCTGATATTGTCAGGCCTTATTTTTTTATCATTCTTGTTTTGGATCAATTTTATGTCTACATCAGTATGTATCGGCTAGCATTTTCATGAGATACGATTGATTACTATCACCTTCATGTTTCATTTTATTTGCAACTGGGAGTACTCATGTGTGTTAGGGGAGTGTGGCCTGAGGATAATCCATCAAGGGCCTTCTCTCCCTGAAATTAGGATTTTTTTGTATACTATTCTGATTCAACATGATGGAAATTCCTTTTTTTGTTGATCATCACAATTTTGTTCCTAAAATTTATGATGTTTTATAATAAAACTGTAACATTTTCCACTAGATAGAGAGGTAGAGTTTACTATTGACTTTGTTATAAGGATAGAGCCAATATAAATACCTTTTTATCTTATAGTACTATCACATATGAAAGATATTATATTTCAATTGGATGACCTATTGGAAAAGGGTTTTTTTCTCCAATGGGTTTTGCCTTGGGTACCCCCTATGCTCATTTCTACGAATAAATATAGTACGATTCACATTTTTATAGAATATCAGACGTGTTGTCTGGTGGCAGTTAAGAACATGTGTATTTATTTACATGTGGATGATTTCTTTGATCTGTTAAATATGGAAAAGTACTTTTAAAATATATACCATAACTCTAGTCATCATCCTCTAATTTTTCGAGAGTCTGATATACTAATTATATCTTACAATAGTATGTATGGTGATTATAATTATCTTGTATTGAAATTTAGTCCCTATAACAGTTCTATATATATTTTTGTATTTTTGAATCAAATATTACCTTATCATATTGATCATTTGTCGAAGTGTTTGTCAATAATATTCTAGTTTATTTGAAAACTAAATGTGTGTATAAGAAATATCATGGATTCATTGTTTAAATAATGATAAGTCCCAATTTTAATGGAAATATTCCAAAATTTAGTTCCTAGATTGAAGATGTGGTGTTCTTAGAGAACTTGATTTTTAAACATGTCTTTTCCAGTGATATTGAAAAGGTGAAGGTTTTCATGTAGGTGAATGACCAAAAATATGTATTATAGATTTTTATTATCCATGGTCTTTTGAAATATTAAAAATATATTTTAAAATATTTCTCATAACAGACATCACCATTGACATCCCCTACAATGAATGTGGAAAAATTCACCAGGGATGTGAAGTGTCAACCTCCATTAAAAAAATTTAAATGAATTATTACATTATATGATATACAATCATTTCAAGATACTATTAATGGATTCATGGTGTTTTTTTATGCTTATGGAATTTCTTTGTGTTAAATGTTTATGTAGGATTATCTTGTGGTGGCTGATTGTTATCACCAACTCCAACCACCTGAGAAGAATTACCCCACTAATAAATTATAAAATTCCATGGTTATTCATAAACATAATTGTTGGTGGAACTATAATTTGTGTGAGATTTTCACAATAATATGTAATCATTTGAATATATGATATATATTCTCTCAATAGTAATTAAATCATAGATATAAATGATATGTTTAAATCCTACATACTTTTTATTTTGACATCACTAACACCCTAGGGAATGTGAATGTCATTAAAGAATATATTTGAAGGAAACATCAAAATAGGAATATAAAGAATCATTGTATGAGTTGAACAATAAGGATATTTTTTCACATTTTCACATTGGAGTCTATGAATTAGGAGAAGAGATCTCTTTGAACAGTGTATAGTTGACCTTCAGTATTCTTGAGTTTATTTTTCAAGAAAAATATGATGGAAATATGTTTTGTGGAATTAATGATTATTATAATGGTGGGGACATAATTTCTATGTGGATGTTATTCAAATATGATGTTCTTTGCTTCCAGAATCATTTTGGGGTACTAATATTAGTAAAGAGAGTTGTTATGTGGGATTTCTATAGCCCACAGTGGTATGGGAACCAATGAACCTTGAAGATGATCTACGATACTCCATTAAAATTCTGGTGTCCTGGGAATATATTTAACATCGCTGAGTTTGTCTCTTATTCCTATACCCTCCAATAGGTGAAATATGTGCATTAGAAACCGTTGGGTTTCCCTCATAGGCATTATGTGCATACATGGAGTTGGAATGAGATATATGTGAACTTTGTTGTATGGTTTCCATATACAAAAAAAATACGGAATGGGATATGGGATGTGATCAACAGGCTGACAAAAGCATTAACTTTTATACCCAATCAGGATATAAAAAGCATTAATGTGTTGGGAAATGTCTATGTGAATGAGATTGATTGGATTAATGAAGGTACATCTATTATAGTTTCTTATAAAGATCCACAATTATCTTCTTCTTTTCTGGAACGTACCTCTAGTGGCATTGGGATTTTAGGTTTAATTTTGTACTATATACCAACAGCAGTAAGATGGATAGACAAAAAAATCCATATAGATTCTTGAGAATATAATTTTCTCTTTTTTCTCTAGTCTTTTACAGGGCTTCGTTTGATCACATAGGGCTGATTGATTTTTATTATAATATCATCTTCTTGTTCACAATTAAAATGAGTTCTTTTGTGGCATTGTATAGTTGGACATGTTAATATCTGTTGTGCGGGTCAATTATTGGTGAATTTTTATTGATTGGACTGAACATGGTTAAGAAGATAACAATAAATATTAATTTGGTTCACTAATGTGTGTTGATTGAATAGAGATGATGTAAATATAATTATGTTCATCATCACTTGCTTTTGGAATTCCCTGTTGGTGATTATGTTCTTTTCAATGTCTCTCCAGGGTTTTGTCATTTATGGCTTGGAAGGAAAAGGAAACCATCGATCCATTTTGTGGGACCATTACAGGTTGTGGATAATGGGGGGAATGTTGCAAACAATTTTGAACTTCCAAGACATCTGAACTCAATACAATTTTTTAGGTATATCAGCCTTGAAAGTATCTTATATGGTACATCTAATTTTTTGAGTTGGCGGGATCTTGATTTCGATCCCGACTAATCTTTGACTGAGCGCCAAATCAAGATATTTGACTCTGAAACAAAGGTACATCATGGGAGGGTGATACATTTTGATTGTGTGATATAGAAAAATGATTATAATTCTAATGAGACTTCGGATCCAGAGACATTGAGTTAAGACTAGTGGAAACAAATTTTCATCATAGGGACTTCACCATATAGTTTATGGGTGGAAAATTATTTTATGATGGAGAGGTTGTGGAATCTTGTTAATCTTATAAAAATTAAGTTTTAAAACAAGTCATGGATTACCATTTTAAATGTCTACTTAGTGTAGATATAGAAATTATAGGATTCATATAATGTTGAAGTCATACACATTGTGGAATTTCATGATAGAAACGTTTTGATTATGCAGCCTAATATAGAATTACACGTCATGTAATAGTGATATGTGACGTGCAACATCTTAATGAAATTAAATGCATTTTTAATCAAAAGGTGAAAAATTAGTCATTGATTATGTGAGTCTGGAATGGAACAACATGTAATTGGGATTCAAATCATATAAAGCCCTTGTTATTGTTTTTAAATATAAATAACATCTAAATTATATATTTTCCCCCCCTTCAGGTTCATTGATGTCGACATATACCCATCCCCTGGTGATTCTCTGATCCATCATTCCACTCTAGGTTATTCCATTTAGAGATTGATCATTATTAAAGTTTTTATTCATTTGTTTTGGAGTATTAGGGGTATACCCTTGATGTATGTGGATTTCCACCTTTCCACTAACCCAAATATTCTAAATAGAACCATTCATGAGGAATGGATTGTATTTTTATATTTTGGTTGACATTTTTAGGTTCCATTGTTGTTTGATTTTGTTTCAGGCATGTGCCACTCAATTTTTGAGGAAGGTCATTCGGGATCCAGGAAATGAACTCTAAACTATATTGTTATGTTTTTATAAAGTTATTATTAAATAAACTTGTATGAAATTGGAATATTTGTTTTTATTTTTTGGAATATTATTTTGATGAAAAGTGGGGTTTCATTGGTTTTTGATAAGAGGAAATAAAATGGGTATTTTCATAGAATGGAATGATTTGTCAAAATATTGTGGGTATGGTTACAAAATTGAATGTTATATTTCAGAAATGGTTCTAGAATGGTATCCAAAACAATTAAATGTTTGTGAAACTATGCATAAGGGTTAGCTTGGTTAATATCTGGTAGTTTTAGATTGATTCCATCTTCCATTATATCGGTTTACTTTCATGGTGTTCATATATTTAGTGGTTGTAGATTATTGGATATAGATATGTATATAATAATGGGGTTTCACTTGTAGGGGTGTCTCCCTTGTCTTAGATGGAATGTAATTGGTATCACGTATCACAATGCTCTATTTATATATTTTATTTATGTGTAGTCTTCTGCCTGATTTGTTGTCTTCTATGGTGTTGGGATACTTGTTATACTACGATTTTTTAAACTTCGTGGATTTAAACTATTTTATCCATGATATGAATGTTTATTCATGATAAAGTTGATATGTAAAATGTCAATTGGAATTGATATTCATGATTTATATTAGATCACTGTAAAAAGAAAATGTTTACATAGTTTTTTATAAAATAACATTACTTGTTATCATTCAATGTTTTATTTGAAATGATCATACAATAATTGTAATATAGTCTTCTTATATAACACATAGGTGGGATCTTCTTTATTGAGTTATCTCACACCATATGACCCTCTTTGGTTTTTGTAGACCTTTTTATGTCATCATGTGTTGGGAATGTAAATGAATCGCAGTGAGGAGGCATGGGTTCATGTTAGCTATGACGGGAAGCTACAGGTGATATTGTAGGATGTTTCCCACACTATCACATTGTATAGTTAAATTTCTTCCTTTTACATATCATTTGGACTTGTATCATAGTGTTCATAGATGATTTAGTTTTTATTTTGTTTCCACTATGTTATTCTAGTTATGCAAACAATATATATTATTCTTTTGTGGTTTTTTATGATTTGAGAATGTAAATAAATTTCTATGTTTATAGATCATGTTGTGTGAAATCATTCCATTGGTGAGTTTTTTTATGAATGGGTTCATGTTGGCATCCCAGGTTGATTTGGAATTCCATTCAGGAATATAACATATCGGTTTGGGCTGCATGTCTGGGTTTAAAATGGGTTGGTTGAATATAAATTTGAATGGTTTCCCTTAATTGTATGTTACACTTACATCCCTTTACGATAATCCCTAAAACATTATTTCCAACAAAATAATAAATAATTTAAATTGTGACCCAACTAAAACATAAACCAAAATATCCAAATGCAGGAAAATAGTACAATAACATAATTTACAAGATCATAGTGTGATAATTCTCCTCGCCCCAACAATTTATTACCCTATAAAGTCACCCATCTATTAATTAAACATAATTAGATCCCAAATCTGAAGCAGCCCAAATATAACTACTATCCTCGGGGTGAGATTTCACATAAAAAGTCACACATTACCATTCTAGTGGAATCCACCACATTAGAAATAATGAGAGAACAAGATATGTTTCTCCCCTCCAAAATAACTCAAGTACCAACATATACATGACATCATATAAGCCCAATGAGGGAACTTATAACATCAATAATCCAATGGCTATTTCTAGAGATAAAGAAAACCACCAAAATAAAATTCATGTCATAATATTGAATCCAAACACAAGGGGAAACCAACGAAAAAAACCCAAACCAATCACCGGACACAAACACAAACTAAAAAAAAATAAAATTTAAAAAATGGAAATCCTTGAAGAAGTGAAACTAAAAACTAAAATGGATTCACGAATGGATAACCCTCTAATGATAAAAATCAAGGGCACATAAATGGGATTATAAGAGAATAATATATACAAGTATCTTACATTGATAAAAGAAAATCAAAATAATAAACAAATCATAATAAGACACATAAATTTTATGTACTAACACACTATAGATAAAAATAGGGCCAATTCTCCCTACACACATAGTGATCTTCTAAAAGCGTGGGAGTTTATCTCTGAGGACTATTGATATAGCCATGATGACAAAAGAATCCAATTATTCATTATAAGGAGATAACATACTATTATAGATACCTCACATTCGGAAAATTCTTTCTAGAAAATACCTCTAAATTAATAAGATGGACACAATGAAGAAATGTTTTTGGAGAATTTCAACAAGAAATCTTTTATTTCCAAATCTAAAAAAATAAGAACATAAGAATGAGTTTTGATGAATGTGAACTAAGATCCAAAAAGGTTGGATTCTCGATAATGGGTTCTTATGAAACATGCCACTTGAAATTTGAGGATGCTTCATGAAATCCAACCACTACTTACTGCACGTTGAGAACATACTCACCTAAAAACACCTAATCCACCAACATCTTAAAATGAAACTCCCTAGAAAAGAATATTTTACCTGGTTAACTATGTGAAGACCTAGAAAATAGGTTCTTTAAACTGATTCTCTGATGTCATCTCAAGAGATATGGAACCCATTTTTTTTCATTGGTCAACATAATCAATCATTGTCCACTACCCATGTGGAACGACCCGTAGCTCTACCAACTTCCTTGTAATCACCTATTTAGGTATAATCCATTAGAAATCAATTATAGGAACACATACCATATCATTCTAATTTAATTTGATGATGTAGGAATAACATTACACTCATCCAAATATGTACCACCAAAAAACCCAAAACAACGCAAAATCTAATTTCTTTAGTTTTTCCCAATGATATGCAGACACTCTCAAATTCCTCATTACAGCCCACTACCTATGAAGGGCATAGACAACCACAATATATTAGCAACAACATAGACTAACTAAAAATTGGGTTAGAACCCCAAGATGTTTTCAGGTCTTTCTGGGTGGATTATTCTAAACAAGATAAGTAACACAAAACACAATCAGAGAGAACACCACAAGCCACATTTTTTTCTCAAAATCAAATCTCATACATGAATAGAATAAATACACGATTTTCAAAGAACACTATTTTTATTTCAATTTCGAATCCACCTTCTTTCAGGTCCACGTTATAAATTCCAATTGCCAATGTGAGAAAAACAAATATTAGAAACCCATTTCCCTTAAAAAAACCAATCAGAAAAAGCAATCCAAATGGATGATGTTAATCACTTACTCATAGAATCATATGAATAATTGCATATATATTCTTCCTCTTACTATTTTATTGTCTATTCAGAAGTTCCAAAATGAAATTCCACACATACCCACACAATGTTGAATGTTTATAAGGAATAACAAGGTCCTCAAATGACATTTTTTATGAAAACTCATAAAATTACAGTTTTTTAAAATCAAATAACTTTCCCTTTTAAAACCCATTCGGGCTAATCTGAAACCACTTGAATGAAATTATTTCTATTTAACAAATGTTAAAATTTCCAAATCTCACTTTCACCAACAAAAAATGAATCATAGCCCACACAAAACATTTAGAATGAGGAACTATTGTCTACACTTATCTTGGTGACATGGTTAGTGGCATATATCCTTAGTAGGAAATAACATCTAGGATGACCTTGAAAAATGAACATGGACATTACTTGGTACACTACTCCATGTGAGGTCACACGATGACACCCTATATCAACCATTTTCATTCCACAATCTAATGAAAAAAACAAAGATAAAAATATTATTCTACCCATGAAATCCCTATGTTTGGAACAATAAAAGGTTTGTGATGTTCTTCATGTACCTGCTCTCCATGTCCATAATGTCCTAATATCCATTCTACCATACACTATAAATAATAAAGGGCCTAAAATGCTACCATAGTTTCACAAACTACATTGGTATGTCATCCAAACATACACTCAAACATTAGCATAAAAAATCTCGAAGGGCATTACTATTCCCAACATGCTAGAAATTATTTTTTAGAATGCAAGAAACCACCAGAGGAACAATTTCGTCAATGGAAATGATGAAAAAAAATAAATAAACTACGTATGAAAAAATATGCAATAACTGATCACAAATAAATAAATAAACTAATCAATATAAAAATACATCTAATAAATGATAAAACTAATGGAAAACCCCATTATTTTACAGAATATTGTTTCTATGTGACCTCATTATCTCTATCCACAAAAAACTAAGCAAGAGACATGAAACCCCATACACCGGAACTTTCTAAACAACTCGGGTCTACTGACACCAAATGGAACCAGTATGGTGTGGGAATATAATTGATATATAAGAAAACACCACAATATCCATTCATTTCCATTCACAAGATAGTCTACACATATTATTTATGAGTACATATATAAAAATAGTGTTTCCCATTTTTAATATTCCAAAAAAATCCATTTTCCAAAACAACACAGACTAAATCTGTATTTTAAAATGGTTTAACAAGATAATACCAAAACTACATCCATAATATTGACAAAGAAATACTAGGATATACATAAATTAAAAATACGTATAAAAAAAATGTGAAAGGGAATATAAATAAGTAATTCTAGATACTAACTACAAATGTTTCATAATCATCCCATCATGGATACCAAGGCATACTTAGAACATACTAACCTACCATCATATTTTGCAGCTCCATATCCAATAACTCCATGGTAATTATAACATACAATACTGTAGAAAAATACCACTTGGCCTTTTGAAATACATGGGGTACAAACCCATCTAATAAGGGATGATAAGAAACAATGACATACACCTATAAATGATGCCCATTAATCCCATTGTAATACTGAATGGTGAATGGAGGAGGCCCTCACATGTGACACTCACCTTACCTGTCACCACCACACTTTCATACCCCAAAATCCAACACCACCTTTGTGATAAACCCCTATCGGGAAATACACCATAGTGGTTCCCATTATGAAATAAGTCATTCAGAATACCCAACCAAGAATAAATACCCTGTGAGTTTCAAAATAGTTTCATTAAACAAAACATGTTTCCAACAACATATTTGTATTTCAAAAACCACAATAATTTCACAAACAATAAAAAATACCATGGAGACCTTAAATTATTAAAATACCAATCCACTTACAATAACATTTCCAAACCAAGATAAGAGACCCAAAAACATCAGAAATGTCTAAATAGGCCCTCTAGCATTTGGTTTCCAAATAAAATTTCCATGGTCTAAGAAGACAAATAATTTTGTAACCATTTTAGAAGCAACTATAATTTGAACAAGGAACCATCCAGTCATTAATAAATAAAAATAACCATTTTTGGAAAGTAATATGAGTGGAAATTAGAATCCTATTGAAAAATTAAGTATCATGTGAATTTTTTTTCAAGGTTCATCATCATTTGAGTCCCCAACCCCATGTTCACCCTATGAACACATTGATGTACCAACACCTAATGGTACAGATCAAGAGTCTGTGATACCATTTAAAAACAAATCTCAATAACAACATTTTCCTTTTAATAATCACAAGAGGTCACACAATTTTAAAATCGTCAACAAGGATTTGAAATCCAATATAATAGTTCAAAATTTTATTGAACATATACATATACCATTAAGATACATCCAAAATAAACATCATTCCCAATATATAATTTCACCAATGATAAATAAATAAATTAATGTCCAAATAACACTAAAGGGATCCAATTGACATTGAAAGTAAATCAAAATTTTAACAAACACCTTATTTGAACGAAAATGTCAGCCTATATAAAGAATCATTTTGGAATTCTATTTAACACCCATTTTGCATCTTAAATTTACAAAAAGAATTCATGAAAAGTCTTCAAAATCAATATTTTTACATTTTTGAAGCATTAAATGAATGATGTATAATAAATTGAATGTGTTATAAAAGAAATGGATTGATTCACCTAAGTCCATGGAATTTGGATGTAATAAAAATATCAAATTAAGAAGAATACTCACTAAAGAAGATGTGTACACCCTAACATCAAAGAAAGAAACCAAAATCAACCAAACCTGACCCTAGGGTCTGGATAATAAGGAAATCCCACTAAAAGAGACCAATATATCACGATATATGGCAGAGGAGAAGTGGAAACCCACCAAAATCGAATAAACACAACTAATATTTGAAAGAGGAACACCAACAATGGAAGAAGAACCATGGTACGAGAGCTTCAAATCTCATTCATGTTCTAGTAATGATCAATGTTGTTGGAAAACATAAAATATGGTTTCAACATAAAATAGGAATCAAGGAATTTAAAGGGTTAATATTTTTGGGAAACTCGTAAGGTATGGACGAATTAGTTTCAAAACCTTGTAAATACAATGCAATCTACACAGTCTAAATGGACATAACCTCAAAAAGTGTTTCTTCATGGTTTCCAAAACCATGTGCAACCCGTGAGCCTTACCCCTATACACCAACAGAAGATGAATCATTACCTAGGATAGGCCACCCAGTTTCCCTATAATGTGCTATATTCATGTGCCCCTTGCTCAAAAGTCAAAAACATCATTTTCTGTCTAAAAGATCATAAATTTAGACCAGGAATCAACCCCAACCTCCACTAAATGATCCAAATCCCTGAAAATATTATAATAATGTAATTCACAATGTCGGGGTGTGATACTAAAACATTATGACTTAAAAAAAATTATTCAAATTATAAAACAATTTCAAAATGAATATATATTTAAAATTTATATTATATGATTATATTTATAAAAGTGATAACGAATAACTTTTTAATAATATATAATCATATAAAAAATACTATCGGAATAATACTTTTCTTCTAAACAATAATATATAGATTTTTAATTAAAATTATTATAATAATATAATATATGTAATTTCATTTATAAAATATAGATTTATAATGAAAATTTATTCTACAGTTTAAGGATTTAAATATATCAATTGAATTAAAAAAATCACATTATATTAAAACATGAAAATTTCTAGAGTTCATAAAAAAATTATTAATTTATTAAAATAGTAGAAATTAATCTGAGAAAAATATTAATATGATGAATCGAAGTGTAATTATCCTTTTTTGAGATTAAAAATATTAATTATTTAAATTTTCTTTTAAATAAAATGATGAAATAAAATGAAAAAAGTTGTATGGAATTAGATTTTTAGAAAATTAACGATTCTAATTCTTGTTTCAAATAATTTAGTAATTAAATTTTCATATAAAATATATATTATCATTATAAAAATCATATTTCATCAATTTTAAGAGCATATCACATAAAATGGAAACATTTACGAAATACATTTTTAAACATTAAATGGTCATTTAGGTTATTTATGCTACTAAAATTCTTATGTATTATTAGAAGTTATAATATTAATTTCAATAAAAATATTATAATGTTGAAAAAAGAATAATTCATATTAATTAAAAATATAGGTCTTAAATATATATTCAAATTTAGTTTTTTGTTCTATTTCAGTGTTGTGAGTGGAAAATGCTATAGAGTACATTTAATTATTTAGATTTTATAATATATTAAAATTTTAACAAGTTATTGATAATCTTATTGGTCTATTAGACCATCTTTGAAAAATAATGGATCACATTGCTTATAGAGTAATGTATATGATTGCGGTATAATATTTACAAACTCTATAGATTTCATTCATAAGTTTGTGTGAAGTGAATAATTGATTAAGAAATATTAAAGCACCGAGAGAAACACAATGCTAGAGAGTTAGGTGACTAATGGTACCCAAATAAAAGGAAAACTATATTAAACAATATGACTAAATTTGAAGGATGAGAATACTAATATAGATTAATGATTATGAATATAATTCAAATTAAAAAATTCATGGTAACTTGATCATTTAAAAAAATACCATTGCTTAAAAAATATCAAATATAAAATTAAATTATAACCATTCAGTCAACTGATCATGTCACATGATCACCAAACCTATTACAGTTTATGCGATCACATGAGAAGAATTCAATTATACTAAGTTTTTTTATGATCATCTAACTCCTACATATTTAATTGGGTTCCTCATCCCAAAAACTGATAACCAGACTATATGCATTTTTTATTCTCTCCAACATGAATTAGAACATAGATTTCATACCTATGATCCATGATACCCCAAATAATTTCCAATGATAAAATGAGCATCATAATTAAATATGTTGTAAGTCTCAAAACCCAACCCCTTTGGATATATTCCCCATGATTCATACTTATTTCTTGGGCTTCCCTTCCTGATTTATGTACCATTCAAATAAAATAGTGCAATTTATGTGATCATCCATTATAAATTGTTTCTCATACCCAACACGATCTGTGTTCTTATTGTGATAATTATTTATTATGACAATAGATAAATTAAGGCATATTTACATGTGGAATCATTATTTTTCTAATTCAATATCCTATTTATATAGTATCTCCATATGAATAAATTCTTAATAAATAACATAGTTCCAAACCTTTCACTATTTACATATCTGCATAGTAATCATCTTACATGTAACCCCAAGAAAACTCTATTTCATAGGGATATATAACACAACAATATAATAATATTTTTTCATCCATCAGAAGAAATGTAATTAATCCATAAATGGGAATCAAATATATTATAAGTTCAAATATCTTACACATATTCCTACATACCTCATGACTCATACATTTACCACAATCATCTATGGCAGGATTGTGTTTTGTTAAAATAAAACAATCCAATTCACCTGATTTTACATTATCAATTTTTATCCCATAGTCCACCAGTCAGAATGATCTATATATCTTATTTGGGTATGCCATTATCACTAATTATATAATATCAATGAAATTCCTTTTTATAAGTCATAATCCCTTTAATATCATCTAGGAAAACAATGTATGGTCAATCCCCACTCTACTCTCATTTTCATATACCATTCAGGAAACAAGAATATGAAGACATCAAGTACCTTGGGTTCCTACCAGTTGTATCTCATATGTTAATATTTCACAAGGTTTGTAATATCAATTATTATTTATTAAAGGACGGTTAAAGAATTTATATATGGCTATCATATATTGTGTAAGACCCAATGTACTCTTAATATATCTATTTTACAATGATTAATTACCATCGATTTTTAATAAAAAATTAGAGTGTGTACATTTAAAATAAAATTTTTAATTGTACTTTATCGTCCTTTATCCATTTTATCTTACATCAAGAACATATCATGTGTTCTTAAATATTAAAATTGATAAAAAACATGTAAAATTAATATATATAATCACTAGGAATAATTATTTATTTTATTACCAGACATATCTATACATAATAGAATATTCTAACCATTTGTTAAAATGAATGAAAAAGGTAAATAAGAGCGGAAGACGGGGTCAAAAAAATAGAAATGACCACATCCACCAAAAACAGGTCTCGAGATCATAATACGACATATCATTTCCATAATCAGAGTCACCAGTAGTTTTCCACTCTGATAGAGACTAATCCTGATTTACTATTTTCAATATATTTGTATACACCTTCCTTGAAACCTTATACGACGATCTGGTAAACACGATTCTTGGATCATTAGAATAATCCTTGTGTGGTCTATGCTTTGAAGGAATAGAGGTGAAACCCTCACTAGTAGTACTCTTTATATTGCCACATATTATTGCATCCTTGTAAGAGGCGTGTCCTCCACTGTACGAGACCCTAATCGGGGTACCCAAAATCTTCAGATCACCCTAATAAATGCTCCCCCATTTATCAGTTAATTCAAAAATGTGGAAAAACTTCTGGATTTTCATTCTGGCAATCAACATGTTGTTGCACATCATTCAGCTTGGAGATGTCAACCTGGAAAGTATCAAGTTCCAAAACTGGATTAATCTCTTTAACCAAATCAAACTGAGTCATAGAAGGGCCACTATGGGCCTTCTTTAGAGATACATAAATTAACAACCCTTTTCCAGTATCATATGTCCTAGAAATCATCCCATCAGGAATAGTGATAACTGGATCTCTAAGTGAACCACCATCATGAGCAGTGGATTGTGTCAACATCAAATCCTTCACCTTTTACTTCCTACGATAGTGAGGTTTTTAATGACCTCTCTCCCCACTTTACTCACAAGAAACATTACTCTAACATAACTCAAATGAGTGTCCAATATCCATACATTCATTGAAGAAAATAGGTTTTTTTTCATACTGAGAAAAGTGTTATTGTGTAACGAGGTATTGGGATGGCCTGCCGACCTGCACGCTGCACATCCCCAACGAGGCCCAAGGTAGCCAACCCTTGGGTTTATTCCTATTCCCAACTAGGTTGGGGGCCCATGCGTGTTTTTCTAGTATATAGTGTGCGTTACCTAGCGAGGACTCGAACCCCGAACCTCGGGGTCAGGACACCACTACCTTTAACCAACTCACCCATGCCTCATGGGAAAAACATGTTGTTGGGTAATGAGGTATTGTGTTGGACTGCCCTCATGCACACTACATGCCCCCAGTGAGGCCCAAGGTGTCCAAACCTTGGGATTAGACCAGTTTCTAATGGGGTAGTGGTGCCCACGAGTGGTTTCCTACCATATATTTTGTGTTGCCTTGTGAGAAATCGAACCCAGAACCTCAGTGTAAGGATACCACCACCATTAACAAACTCACCCATGCCACGCGGGATTATTACATAACATATGTTAAAGGGAATTCTCTAATTGTAACATATTTAATGAAATATATACCTCAAAAAGGTATTTACTCTTCAATAAGTCCACAAATTTAATTGCAAAAAAGGGAAATATTCCCTCAATGTATGAATATGTTCTGTCATCCTCCAGTATATAGGGAATGAGTACATAAAAGTCCATCCAATTGGGTGTAATCATCATCCTCATCTATACACATATTTATTATATTGTTTAAGTCCCATCATTTTTTCTCATATGGAAATATTCCTTATAAATCATAACCATATCATCAGTGTCCACAATTTTTTAATCCTTATACATTTTCTGAAATTGTGTCTACACCCACATAAGAATAATCAACCACCATCCTAAGAATTAAGGTAAGAGGAAAATAATAATCGGTAGCTTATGTGTAATTTCATTAGTACCTCGATTCATGTGGTCAGGTGAAGGTGAACTCGTATACATCACACGAATTGTATATCTCATTTTCATAGTTGTTATGGTTTGTCCTTTTCAACATTGATACCTAAAAAACATATTATTGTCACAATATATATATTCATATATATATATATATATATGTTCCCACACTCCTATTAATATCCTATATCCTCAACAAATGATGTAAATCTACATTTAATCATCACATTCCATCTATATGAAAAATATTATTCCACAAGTGATATGTAAGGTCCCTATTTATGAAATCATTCCCCATTGATTTCAATCCATTACATATGAAACGAAATGATATTGTCACCATACAAAATGCATGTGATCCGATTCCTATCTTCATGGGATACATATAATTTCTAATCAAGGAAAAACTACTAAAAAAACCTCATAGTCGTAAATTCATTACTAAATGGACTCTAATATATTATTTTTTCTAATACATTGGTCACCCCTCTCGATATTGAAAACAGTAAATAGTATAATAATATTACATTGATATAGTACCCATTAAAAAGGTGGTGTATGACATTTTATACATATAAATGTGTTTAATGTCCTTTAAATCTTGACAATCCATTTTTCCAAGGAATACATATTTTTGATAAATATATTCATTAATATTATTGAACATATCATAAATCTATATGATTCATATAGAATGGGACATTTATCTTTCAGAAATGTGGTAATGATCATGACATCCCCACATATCGACATAGTGTAAATTATAGAGTTTCTGGTATGTCATAGGGACCAAATACCATAGAAATGATGGATAATTAGTTAAATTATACCAAATGGGGTTGAATCAAAAAAAAAATTGTAAACTATACAAGAATCATAAAATCAATAATTGGTTGATGGCTGATTCCACTGCCATAATAACGAATATCGCGTTAAAATAGAATTTCACCTCCACCATTTTTTGTAATTCACCTTATATAAAAAACATTTAAGATGATGAGATTAATATAATCCTTATGTTATTGATATTCTTTTCCTCTCCCATAATATTATATACTGTAATGTTATTTGGTATCAACATAACAGATCACTGTAATATCTATCAAAAAAATAGTGTACATGGTTTAAATATTACTATAATTAATATGATTGATATAATACTCTAATCATATATAGTCATGTAAATATTCTGATTCAATAATGGTTATCCTTTCATTTTTTACACTGTGAAAAATTCCAACGGCCTCCCTTTAATGCCATAGAACTCGACATAAAAAATAAAAACCAATCTCATGAAGCATTCAAACATAATATCAATATCGACTATGAAAAAACTATATATTAAAAAATACAAACAATTTTACTATTTTGATATTGTAATATAAGGATAACACATGTGTTTTACCTTACTCATAATGTGATATACACATTAAATCCTATTCATCATAGGATAGGCAGTTTAACCAACGTGAGGATTTGTACTGGAAAGATCATGAAACCCATTTCCATCATCCAATTATTCATGATTGATTCTAACAAGATTAAACGATTCTACACAATTATGTATGTGATAAATAATTGAAGGACCCATTTTTTCTACCATCGCCAACACCACTAAGAACATATCTTCCCATAGCCTATAGATATATCAATACTGTAATGGCCAAATATTTTGGAATAGAAATTTTATTCTTATAAACATGTCATTATAACATGAAATCATAACATAATGAACTAGTAAGTGATATGTGACCTTTTAACATAAGATTGTCACTTATTTGATGTGAATTTCGAAAATCTGACATACAGTGTTGCGATCAGTAAGTTATTTGTAGTTTGATAAGAAAAACATAATTTTTGGTGAATAGTAACCAACCCCTAGTAATTTTAGCATACACTTATTAGTAGTTATATACCATAATGAATAGTTACATTTCCTATGATAGTATATAAATAATAATCAAGTTGAAATACTACATGCCTGTGTTTTGAAATAAGTAAAAAATATTTCAGAACAATTTTTTTGAGTAAATTATGATTTTAATTAAATATTAAATTAATAATATTTAGAAAACTATTTTTGAAAAATGGGCTTAATTATTGTATTCTACGGGTTGAAAATTTTTGGGGGTGATATTTTGGGATTTTGTTGAAATACATGAATTTTTTATGAATTGTGAAATACAATAATTTAAAAATTAAGATAAATAAACCCGTTATATAGTCATGTATGAAGTTCTACTGATGTAAGATTAAATTATTTACATTCACATGATAAAATTACTATTCTCAACCATGGAACACTCTCTATTCCTTTTCATAGGGAGAAATTACAAATTAATTAATAAAAAATTTAGAAATCCCCTCTCCCTCCACTATTAAAACCATCATCACTCCCGATTCTCTTCATTACTGACAAGCCTTATGCTTTCACAAAATTCAGTCCAAATATCCTCCCAACCTCCTCTCACATGCCCATCATGCCTTGTTCTACTAAAAAGACAAAAACCTCTCCCTTGAGGATGATCTCAAGAAGTTTGGTTCAAGAGGTAAATTCCTCTTTTTTTAATTCATTGTCTTTCCATTCAAGTTCATTTTCATTCCTCTTCTATTATTACCTCATCTAATGAAAATGTTGTGATGAATCTTTTAAAATTCATGTAATGGAATTTTTTCATGATAGTGGAATAATTTATCATCATCTCTTCCTTTTATCTTCTTTTATACTAGTAGCAAGAACACCATCTGAGATGTGTCAATTTAGTACATTAAAGAATGATGGGCATTATATTTATATTATCATTCTCAATTATGGCCATTTTACCATTATTGTTATGGTTTAAACAGATTATTATATATTTAATATACTCTATGTAAGGTTCTGTAATCATTTTTTTAAAATGATATAATGCTATAAAGGAAAATGAGTTCGTTGTAAACAAACCCCAAAAATTAACTGTAACAGTTTCCATTAATCTTCTATATTATAATTCATACTCATGACATGTAACCAAGTTATAAAAAAGACCACTAACACCTATATGTTATTGTAAATATTATGTGAGTTTAATTATGGAGATTTAAATCAGTTCCACATGAACTCTATTATATAATAAAATTTGAACAGTTTATGAAAATAAAGAAGAAAAAAACTCTAGAACGAAAAAATTCTATATAATAACTTATCAATAAGGGAATACATGAGATAAATCAAATTATGATAAACTAAATTAATGTCTAATAGTATCTGAAATTTGTAATTAATAAGTATAATTTCATATTCCAGGAGATTATGTTCAAGAGAGAAACACATTCTGATTTAAGGTAATGGTTTTTCCACCCGAACGCCTATTTTTATTTTGGTTACATTTATTTTAAATTACAACAATGAATCTCTTGTGTATTATTATGTACACCTTAAAAAAATTGGAGAATATATATGTTTACCAACTAAAATCATTCCTCATTTTTTAGAAGGATACATGTTTTAAAAAGAACTTTTGATATTGTTTCCAAAATATAATCCTGATCCAAGAGAATTTATCTAATTCTATCCTATTTTCTAGGGAACTCTATAATCTGTATTTGAAAACAATTATAATTATAAAATCACTAACTTTAATATGAAAATTCTATCATACTTCAGTTCTTGTTTTATAAAAATATTTTTCCAAAAGAACACTTCTTTTCCATGTAAAAGAGTATTTATCTCAAGATTTACCCGAAGATTTTTTATGAGTATCTTCATTTATTTCAATACACTTTTTGATTACTATTTATTATTTTGATTACTATTCCATGTTATTATCTACTGTATATAATTTAATGTTTTATGATTACATTGTATATGGATGTTCATTCTTAAATCCATTCCCCAATTTACTTTGAAAGGTTAGTGTTAATCCTTAATGTTTAGGGAATGTTATTTTAATTTCATATATAAATTTCAATATGAATATATGTGTTTTTCATGTTTATCCCCAATCATATGAGTAATTTATTGGAAATTTTATGTGTTGGGTGTGGTCCGATAAAACCCCCCAGTGCATCGGTAGATCTCATGTGACAAACTATGGTCACAGCACAGGGCTTTGACAAAATTATTACTTATGTTATTTCCATAGAAACTTGGCGGTATGGTTATGTGATACCAAATTATGCATTCCTTCATTATGAAAATAGTATTGATGGTTCATGTGGTTAATCAATAAATATAATATCCATTATTATGTTATATTATGAAAATATATACGCATCTCATTTTTTTGAAAAATTATGGTCATGTTTATTTTTAGAGGCATATGTTTTCAATTATTCACCATGTATAATGTTTATGTTATATTACTCTATATTTCATATTCTTACTGATCATTTGAGATCACCCATTTATTATGTTTCATTTTCTCAGGACACTAAGGACATATATTATGAATGATACACTAAAATAATATAATTTTTATGGATGTTTTCTGTGGAGTTTCTATATTTTATTTAATTTCAAGTTGTATTGTTTAACTTGTGTATGAATTTTTATTCCAACAATAATAAACTACTAGGTCCATCAAGATTCTTAGTCATGGTTTGTATGCCAATGTAATCAAATAAGACAACAGCTCTAGGAAATTGTGGTCAGGTTATTATAGTTTTTATCATCAGAATTTTAGTATAAAACATTAAATATAGATTTAGAAAACGTAGATTATGGAAGAGTACCTAATATATTATTTAAGGATAAAAATACGAGACAATCCTGTTATTTTGGTAAGGAATAGATTATGTAGATCTTTTAAGTAATACATCCCTATCTGTATATGATCATATAGAGGAAACTCTAACCCAGATGTACCTAGAAGTGAAAAGTCTGACAAAGAGTTTCGGGGTTGACCCAGGGTATACTGGTACATGAAAATGTGCCTTGTTGAACTCATGGTTATGAAACTAGTAGGGGATATTCTTAGGATAATCCAAATTTTCTTTACAAGACATTATTAATGATTTAAATTTAGTTTATTTCAAATATACCATGTTTATGATTAAAAAATTATCAATGCGTAGAAATTCAATTTATGAAAATTATTTTTCTACATTGAGATTATAAATTATAATTCATACCTTAATCGACTACATGCAATCATTTAGAAATGAATACTAGTGGAAGGAATGGAAACTGTACGAACATGCATGTCCCCTGGAGCGGTTTCTCACTTATTCTAGATAATGATGTTGTCTCTCGTGTTGTGACTAGTGCGGAGAAACTGTTAACTATATTGGGACTACAAACTCACGATATGAATAATAACATTACTTATATGAAGAATCCTGATCGACCACATGTAGGATCTATATTACATTACTTTATGCGACAATAACCTCTATTATTCAATAAGACTATAAACTTGTTTCTAGTAGTGTAGTCAATATGTTCCTTGGAGAAGATATTTCTCACATTGGGATGTAACGGAAGAGAGAAGGTTGTCATGGTTGTTTATCATCGAACAGAATATGTGGATCAGTGGTGGTCAATAATCCAAAACACAGAAGAGGATGATGAAATTGACGAGATAGAATGGATGGATATTAAGAAAATCATCTAATAAAAATATTTCCCTCGTAAACATAAAGCATATATGAATAAGATATTATTAAATCTAAGGCATGAGGAGTATTAATATTTTTTCATGTATGAAGCTATCTTTACAAGGCTAGAAAGGTAGGCTGTGGACTACATATGTAATCCATGGAGAAAAATTTATCATTATTTGATGGATTGAAAACATTACTTTTAAGGGATCTAGTGTCCCAAATACTCTCATCATATTATGATATAGTCTCATGTGACATATAGATAGAAAAGGAATTCTCAGAGTCTTATGACTTTAATTTCAAACAAGAAAAGAATATGGCTAATAAAAACTCTGGGAAAGGAAATAATAAAATTGGTATGAAGGGAAGAATTGAATTTTCGTCATGGAGTAATTGTGGGAAGAAACACTCTGGTACTCTCTAGAAGGGAATGGGAGTCTGATACATGGGTGGATAAAGATGCCACGTATCTCAATATTGTAAGGGGAATAATGAATCTTTCAATGTTTTGTGCTGCAATTGCTGGGAGATGGGACCTTATACATATGAATGTATGAAGTGATAGATACGTGTTCCCCATAGAAGGCCAAGAGAACAAGGCCAATCTTATGCGGTCACAACTGCAGAGGTTTATGTTCCTAACAAAGTGTTGGAAAATACATTTATTGTTTCATCCAACATTTCCAATACCTAATTTAATTTAGGATCCTCACCTTCATTTATATCATACAAGTTTTCCATGAAAATTTGATATGACGAATTTGATTTAATAAATGATTTATCAGTCAAAACCCCTGGTTGATGTATAATTTCAAAAAAGGAATGTTGATTAGTCCCCCTCATGACACATAAACGTTCTTTAGTTTCTAACATTATCATCATACAAATGGTTGATTTGATATAATTCTATGTATGAATTTTCTATAAATTCTGATGTGAATATCTATTTCAAGAAGAAGTTACAATTTTTGGGAATTGTGTCAAATCGATTTTTTAGAGTAGAAAACTCACCATTTTCTTATTATCTATATCAAACCCCAGTATCTCTACTAAATTAAATTATTAGGGAGGATGGGAATGAAATAAATATGGATGAGGATATGAATTTATAGACAGATAATGTATCTATTGTGCAAGAATATGTTGAAGTCTTTCCAGATTATTTTACTAGACATCCTCCATATCATGAAATTGAGTCTTCCATTGAATTAATTCCTGGTTCTACTCCCATATCAAATACCCCTTATAGTATGGACACTGTGGAGTAAGTAGAAGTAAATAAACAACTACAAAAATTGAGTGATAAAGTATTTATTCGACCCAATTTTTCTCCATGGGGAGCCCCTATCAACTTTGTCAAGAAGAAAGATGGATCCATGAGGTTATGCATTGATTATAGGGAAATAAATTCTACTATAATAAAGAATAATTATACTCTACAAAAAATTGGTGATTTATTTGATCAACTTCATGGAGCCCAATATTTTTCGATGATTGATCATTGATATGGATATCATCAATTGCTTCTGAGGAAGGAAGGAATTCCAAAAACAATATTTCAGACCTGGTACGAGCATTATGTGTTAACAGTAATGCCTTTTGGACTAACTAATGCACCATATTTTTTCATGGATCTAATTACCAATGTTTTCAAGAAACTTCTTGATTCCTTTTTTGTGTTTTTTATTGATTATATTTTGGTATACAATAAAATCCATGAAGATTATGAAAATCACATTAGCACAATTCTGATGACACTTAAAATAAATAGATTACACGAGATGTTTTGAAAGTTTGATATTTAGTTCTAATTAGTTTCCTATCAGGAAAACATATTCTCAAAGGATCCAATATATGTAGATCATATGAAGACAAAGACTATGATTGAATGGTCAACTCCAATGAACGTGACTAGGGTACATAGTTTTATTGGTTTAATGTGTTATTTTTGACATTTTGTTCAGAACTTCTCCCGTTTAGAAAAACCAATGACCAATATCACACGAAATAGGTTTATGTTCATTTGGAGAAAAGAATGTGAAGAATGTTTTGAATATTTGAAGATCACGTTAGTGAATTCTCCGATCCTAACCCTACCATCATATAATTATGGATTTTTTATAAATAGTGATGCATCAAAGAAAGGAATAAGTTGTGTCTTTATGCAGAATGATCATGTGATTTCCTATTCATCTAGGTAGCTAAAAATTCATGAACTAAACTATCCCACTCTGGATATTGAGTTATCAGTGGTAATCTTTGCATGGAATATTTGGATACATTACATCTATGGTGAAAAATGTGAGATATATAGAGATAATCAGAGTTTGAAATATATATTCTCATAGAAAGAACTCAACATGAGACAAAGGAGATGGATTAAGCTACTAAATGATTATGATGGAACAATAAACCACCACCCAGGGAAGGTAAATAAGGTAGAATCTTCTTTGAGAGGAAAGGATCATGGAGTCATGAACAAGATGATAGTTGAAATAAATCCTTAATTCATGGATCTAGTAATGATGGATATGGGAATTATCAAGGAAGGTAACACATTACAACTTTTTCAAATGGTTTCAAAACCATCATTACCTGAATGGATAAACTTTTCTCATGATGATGATGAGGTCTTTCAAAAGAAAAGTAAATCTATAAATGATGGGAAGATGACTGAATTCACATATGACGGTGGCATATTGAGATTTGGAAGGAGGATTTGTGTTCCTACTATTCCTGATATAAATAGTGAACTATTGGATGATGCTCATAGCTTTATTTTCTCTAAACACCTTGGTATCACAACGATGTATAGAGATCTAAAGGATCATTTTTTGTGGGAGAACATTAAGAGGGATATTGTTGATTATGTGTCGAGATGTTTGGTGTGTCAATAGGTGAAGGCAATAAGACAATGTCCTGGAGGAGTCATGAAACCCCTTCCTATTACTATATGAAAATGAGATTATATTACAATGGACATTTTCATGGGACTACCAATGACTCCAGGAAAGAAGGATGAAATATGGGTAATTATTGAATGTCTAACAAAATGAGCACATGTTCTTTCTATAAGAGAAGATTTACCACAAGTAATTTAAAATGGACAACATATTAGTGAAGTTGTAAGAATCAATGGTGTTACCGTATCAATTATTTCAGATCGTGATACCCATTTTACATCACAATTATTGAAATGTCTTTATAAGGCCCTAGATACTGATCTTTGTTTGAGCACTGCCTACCTCCCACAAAACAATGGACAATCAGAACAGACTATTAAAACATTGGAAGACATGTTGAGGTCTTGTTCACTTGTCTTTCAAGACATGTGGGATCAGTATTTACCTCTCATAGAATATTCCTATAGTAATAGATTCCATTCAAGAATTTAGATGACACCAAATGAACTGTTGTATGGGAAGTTATGGTGTACACCAACATGTTGGGATGATGTTGGGGACAGAATGCTCATAGGCCCAAAACATGTTTAAGAAACAATGGAAAATGAGAGGATTATCCAAACCCATATAGAAACATCTCAAAGTAGGAAAAGGTGTATTTTTTATAACCAAATGAAGAATTTGGGATTTCAATAAGGATATAATTTTTTCATAATGTTATCTCCAAGGAAGGGTATTGTATGATTCAGAATGAAGTTAAAATTAAGTATGTGGTATATTGGACCTTTTAATATTATGAATCATAATAGAGCTGTAACATATCATTTGGAAATACCATCAAGTCTCTATAAGGATCAAAATGTGTTCCACATATCAATGTAATTTAAATACATGCTAGACCCAACACAAGTACTCACCTATGAAGAAATAGAACTTGAGCGTGATCTATCTTATTGTGAATATCCATTCAAGATTCTTCATACGAGAGAACATGTATTGATAAATCGATCGACTCATCTGGTAGTGGTTCTTTGGAGGAAACACAACATGGAAGAGGCAACATGGGAGCCTGATGAGATTCTGTTGAATACATACCCAAATCTTTTTAGGTAGCCTTTTGTGAATTTCGAGGACATATTTTTTGTAAAGAGGGAAGGAAGTAATGAACCAATATTTTTCAATGGAAATTACATTCTTATAAACATTTCTTAATAAGGTGAAATCACAAAATAATGAACTAATATGTGATATGAGACCATTAAACATATATTTGTCACATCAATGATGAGAATATCGAAAATCTGACATACATGGTTGTAATTTGTAAGTTATTTGGAGTCCGATAAGAAAAACATATTTTTTCGTGGAATAGTAACCTACCCTTAGGAATATTAACATTCCATTATGAATAGATATATAACCTAACAAATAGTAACCTTATATATGATAGTTTGTAAATAATATACAATTTGAAGTACGATATACAAGTTGTTTCTGACTCTTTCATTGGGGCACACACATCCATCACATAAAGGATGTGCTGGTGTTACCCCACATTACTGCATTCCAAGGGCTGGCGACATCTACTCCTTATCCAGGGACATCTTCTCATTGATCAAAACAAGTTGATTGGATGTCGGATCATCCTTCTGTGGATTCCTCCTCAGTGCTCGTCACCTAGTCCGAGTCTCCCTCATTAATTTAAGTCATAGTTCGGGAAGCTCTTCCCGGTGCCATATCTTCATGGACACCAGTTAATTAAGCTGCTTCTATCAGAACCTCCCAAGGGTTCTGGTCAGGCCAGAAACCCCCGGTTAGGAGAGTAGTCACCTTGGGGCATCACCGGCGTGTCTTGACACTTAGGAATTGGCATGTCTGTCTTCTGTCCCTTATCACAAGGCTTCTCGAGGGCGCAGAAGACCGAGGATTCCCACATCGGACGTGAGGAATTTTATGCCATGGGCATGTGTCTAGGGTTTTCCTCAGCTTCCCATGTTTAACACAGGGTATTTCGCAAGTTTAACTTCTAGCATAGATGGATTAGACTGATCAGAACACTGGTTAGAGTGGATCAGGATGAGGAACCCCCTGGAGGGAACTACGATATTGAGGCCAGCACATGGGTGACTTCCATAATATTGTGGAATGTAATGGAGAATGAAGTGGCATGATCCCATCGGTATGTGGCAGACTGGGTGAGAATAAGGATTAACGATGGGTTTGGGCTTGAGCTTTTAAGAGACTTCTTACATATCCCCAGGGCGGGGAATCAATGTCCACATAGTTCAGTACAGATTGGGGCTTACGCTATGAGGCGTCCCAAGGTGGAAATGGGGCTTGGCACACAGACATAGTGATGGTCAGCGCTAATGGTTGTTGGGATTGAACCTCATGGAGGTTTCCTACATACCATGCCATAGCACTGATCAAAGTCCGCGTAGTTTGGGATGGATTGCGGCTTACACTCTATGGCGGCCCAATGTGGTGGGGATTGAACCTCGTGGAGGATTCCTACATACCATGCCTCAACACGGATCACAGTTCTCGTAGTTCGGGATTGATTGTGGCTTACACTATGAGGTGGCCCTAGGTGGTGGGGCTTGATTTAAGTGGATGCTTCCTACGTACCATGCCTTAGCATGAACCAAAGTCCCCAAAGTTCTGGATGGATTGGGGATTACACTCTGAAGCAGCCCAAGGTAGTGGAGCTTTAACCTCGTGCAGGCTTCCTATGTACTATGCCTTAGCACGGATCAAAGTCCTCGTAGTTCGGGATTTATTGGGGCTTACACTCTTAGGAGGCCCAAGGTGGTGGGTCTTGAACCTCATGGAGGATTCCTACATAACATGCCCTAACATGGATCAAAATCCTCATAGTTCGGGATGGGTTGGGGCTTACACTCTGAGGCGGCCCAAGGTGGTGGGGCTTGAACCTCGTAGAGGCTTCATACGTACCATGCCTTATTAAGGATTAAAGTCCCGATTATTCGAGATGGATTGGGGATTAAAATATGGGGAGGCCCATGGTGGAGGGGCCTGAAACATGTAGAGGCTTCCTAAGTACCATGCCTTAGCACAGATCAGATTCTATGTCATTTGGGTGTATAGTTTAACATCATGTGGGATAGAGATTCTTGGCAGTTTAATGTCCTGCAGCTCGGATGAGGGCATTTGGGGATTACGCTCTGAGGCAGCCCCAGGTGTGTCATGGTCGGTGCTCACTCTAAGCTCATGGGAGTCATGTTCGGTGTGAGAAACAGGAGCTAGCAGAGACCTGACAATCATGTCGTGAAGGGTGTGCCCATGGGAGGTGAATAGGGGATTACGAGTTGAGCGGCCCATGGTGCAGGTAATTACTCCAGGATGGAGGCCCATGGCTGAAAAATCATAGCGGGAGAGATATTTGGGACCGAATAAAGGATGATCCATGTTCCCTATCATGCCTTCCGCTGTCCTTGTGGACTGAATATGAAAGGAGGATCACCGTTCCCCATCACTCCCTTGGCTATCATTGGCGCCGAGAGAGTGAGGAAGAACAGGGGCGCTTCCTCCTGGAAGAAAGGTTATGGTCTTACACCAAGGTGGATACCTTCCCCACGAACAAACACCACTCCAATAAAGAGAATATCATCCCCTATGAGGGCTGATACCATCCCCTTGGAGACGAGTGGTTGTGGAGAATGTTCAAGGTGGGAGGACCTTGCATGCGAGGCATGGGGCCAGGTCACAGTTTAACATCATGTGTTGAGGATGAAGGTGATTGGTAGTTTAACGTCATGCATCTCGAACGAGGTGGGTTTGCTCTACACCCCTAAGGCTAACATGATTGATACCATTTTCCCCTTGTGAGGAAGGAGGCATTGACAAGGTCTTGGTGAGGGGATGTCACGGAGCGAACCATCGAGGGGTCCACGTTATCATGGCTGTGCGATGAAGTAATATCTGTTAGAGTACCTATGCGAAAAAGCATGAGGTGAAGCAACCCAATGGGAAGAATTGACCAAGGGACGTTTATTTTTCTTCGTACCATCCTAGAAGGTCACACGAGAAAAGAATGTATGATACAGATGCCTGGGGTGCACAAGACACATGCGAATGGAACCTGGAAGAAGGGCATCAGGAACTCGTGCAAGGGGGTGCCCGGGGAGCACCATGGTGAAGGGACCTAGAGAATTGCACGCAGCCCTCGAGGTTTGCACAAAATAAATGGGACCCAGCACAAAAAAAACCATGCTGGAACTAAATCGGTGATGATTGCGCATAATTTGGGGAAGAGGTTTTGCGCTCGACTAGGAGGATTGCATGCAAGGAGTACGAATTGCACATGAGTGGAAGAGGCCGTGCACAAAGAAAAGGGTGCGCGCAAAAGAATGACTTCATGCAGAATTGGACATACCACACACAATAGAAGGAATTGCGCTCCAGGGGTAGACCCTGAAGGGAAAGGAATTCAGTCTAATCTATAGGGGATCTCACACGAAGGCGGACCCCAGGGCGACTGGGCGTGAAAAGAACCGTACCAGAATTGCATATTGCGTATGCACAGAATGTTGATTATGCGCACGAGATCTGGTTCAGATTATTCATCCATGAAATGAAAAAGGGTCACCTTCAATTTAGAGGTGACCATAGGTGCGATATACAGTTTGGCACGAAATAAGTGCACGATAGCGGCTGTAGCACGCAGTGTCAACCGCGTGGGCGCGGGCACAAAATTGTTTCATGCCTGCACCGAGGAATCTGCGCGAATCCCGACACTTTCTGTATGGGACACATTTTTTCACGCACTTCACCATTTTTTCCCATCTCCTCCGGGCCAACCAGACAAGTTTTGTGGGTCCGAATATGACTTCAATTTTTCATTTCGAAACTTTCTTCAACACTCAAGCGCTTTTCGACGTCTAAAATTACCACCTCGGAATTGGATCGACAAGGGGTCACAACGATCAGATTCTGAGGGAAACACAAGAAATGCTGGTCTTTATGGGCCCCCAGTAGGAAAAAATTTGAAGCGGGGTGCAAAACTCAAACGGCACGGAATCCTTTTTTCACGCAGACGTGGAACCCAGGCTTAACCTATAAAAGCTGTCGTGGGTCCCATGATTCGTACGATTTTTTTTTCTCCCACAATAAGCATTGACCTCTTGTGCGCGAAAATTTCTTCTTCTCCTGCATGAAGAACCACCTCAGTAGCTCATAATACCACCGAGATTTTGGAATCATTTTCTGTGCAAACCTATGTTTGTTTTGAGCCACAACCTGATATTTCGCGACACCCGCTGAATTTCCACGCCATCCTCCTAGATTTTGTGCCAGCCTTCCAGATTTTGCACCAGCTACATAAAAACATGGTCAAAAGGAGATGGCCGCAAACCGGGTTGATGAGGGGGAATCCACTGCTCATAGAGCATAAATGGTTGCGAACACAAAGGTTTATGGTGCAATGAGTGTTGTCTCCAATAACCACACCCTTTTCAACATGCTAACCCCCGCCCTAAAAGAGTAGGCCTTATCTGACAATCTGAAACTGTGGGAATTCGACATTCTGGAGGAGGTCCCTCTTCCAGGTTTCAAGGATGACATGCCATGGTCATGGGTGACTATTGAAGAAGACCTTAATTGGTAAAACATCAACAAAAATGGTCACCCTTCCAGAGAAACTAGGAACATTGATGTATATGTCCTGAAACCTAGTACCAGGACCATTGCTGGGGGTGACCTTATTGCGGAGAGCTCCCCGACCCTCTATGCAAGCACTCTCCGATAGAGCATCACTGACGAGACTAAAGGTTGGTTGTTGGACTGGGATTTGCTGTCCGAAGGCAAATTCAACAGCGAGTGGGCCTGGGCATACTGGGTTCTCCATACATGAGTCCAATTTGGGCCTGAGATGTGGAACATTGGTATGTTCTAGGATGTATGGACATCACAATTCCACTTCCACCACCAGCCTAATCTTGGGTCGGAGCTATTCACCCGGTGGCCCCCCGACACCAACACATTCCACCTTCATCATGGGGAACATGGAATCAATCTCTAGGCCATCCACTACATTGGGGGTATCCCTTTGGAGGGCCATCCATATGATGAATTACTCCCATCGATAAACATCTGGGGTGACAAGTCTCGAACCCCCATACTAACGTGGCACCTACTGGAGCTGGACAAGCAGAAGTTGGGGGATCAAGGACTTCTTGAAGGACATCGCCTACAAGGACTAGTTCAGCCTGTTCTTGGAGAAGGATGTAGAGGTCAAGATGCCCGGACGGGGGTAACGGTGACCAACCGTGGCTCATAGGATCAAAAACGGATCATACTATAGGGTTATGGAGGCGGGGCACTACCGGTCATTGGGATACATCATAAATGATGTCTAGGACCCAAATGTTTGGTATTCCAGATTCCTCGCCACATTCCTGAGCGGCTGGCTCCTATCGGTGAGGGATGTAAAGATGGGCGTCAATCCAGTGGCCATGGTAATGGCGGGCATCATTGCTGCCAACAAGAGGTTCAATCTAGGGTCCCCATGTTGGCTCTATTGTACGCCATTCTGGGACGCATCACGAGCGGGGGATCACCAAGGAGAGTTTGTGGCCCCTTCTATATTTTCCAAGGCTGGGTTGCGGCTAACTACGGAGGATATACTTTCCCAAACATTGTCCGTCCTCTAGGAAATGGCCTCCGAACCTCTCTGTTGAACATTGTCGATGTCATTCCAATGACACTCAATGAGTAGGGAGTACAGATTAGGATTGGTAACCATGAAAACATCGCCTTCATCCCATTCCCCACCCCAGCTTCTCAGCTGATCGACGATGGGAAAGGATCACTAGAGCAGAAGGGGTACTTCCAGAGAATCAAAGGTGGGTAATTCAGATGCCTCCAACGAATGCTAAATAGAGTATACATAGATGTCCGGGAGGATAGGCATCCCTGTGTTCTTCTTCAGCTGTGGCAGATGATCACAACCAATGGCTTTGGTGGAATCATCAATTTTCCATCCACTAGAGTCAACATTGGCCTCTCATCCGAGTATGCTGAACATTGGACCATAGAATACCCAGAGGGGCTTCTGCGGAAGTGAGTTCGGCAGCTCAAATTCACCAGTTCGGAACCTCAGTGGCGAGAGAGAGGGCATGGTGCCGCTAGAGGTGGAGGATCAGATGTACCATAGGAAACGGGGCGCACACAGGTCGGGGCCTCCGCAATCAGGGCATCGCATGGAATGCCCGCGCCCTCGTTTCCCGGAAGAGTTTCCCACGGGGTGGCCATAGAACTTCCTGGGAAGAAAATAATATACCTTCTTCCACATTCTCTAGATTCCATCTTCCCTGCACTGTGGTCGGCATAGTTAACCCTACGAATGTCAGTGAGTCCCGTATCCCTCTACTAGAAGATAGTTCAAGATGGGATCCAGTTTCTAGATGTCAGGCTCATTCAGGTTTCCAAAAGAGTGAAATTACATCGACTACATGCATATCTAACCTCCATGGATACGTACGCACGTCAACTTGGTTGACACGTGGAGCCAGCTCTCTTGGTGAAGGTGTTGCTTGACCAGGAGCATGATCTGGAAAGAATGTCGTCGTGGGAAGATGACAGTGGCGATGAGTCGGAGGGAGGCGAAATAGGGGAGGAGGCGGAATGAGAGGGGTAAGGTGGAGGTGAAGGAGAAGAGGGGGCCAATAGTGAAGTGTCTCAGGGGGTGTCCCACCAAGGGAGGCTCTTGGAGAGCAGCGATATCGTCGGCTCCGATATGGATGTGACCGAGATGATCGAGGTATGCCTTGACCCTTGTCATCCCATTTATTCTCTTTCCATTGAAATCCCTAACCCACCTTACTTATATCACTCAGGATCACATCATCGCTGATCAAACATATCCAGTCGAAGTAGGGGAAGAAACGCCAAGGGGATAGGCAGAGCACCGACGCCCATTATTGAATTTACGAGTCCTGAGGATCCCTGCCACGATAGCTCCTGTTGCGACCAGGTCACTAGATGTTGATGCCTTGGGTTCCTATAAGTTCTTTTCATTGATACCAGTACTCACTGTCAGAGGACTCAACTGATCTGGATGCTCCATGTATGTATAGTGATCACGACATTGGAGTCCCGTCAGGCTGCTGAGCCCCGACCATCTACAAGCGTGTCGATGGCAAGCATACTGTCCTATCCAAAACATGCGTCTCAAACTGAGTTGGATCTGGAAATTGGTGATTAGGGTGCAGCGGAATCCTGGGGAACTTCTGTCAGGGTAGGGCTAGAAGTCGACGAGGGTGCCACCAAGATAAAGGGAAGAAAGGAAGGTCACCCAGATGCTGAGGAGCCTATTACCCTAGAAGGAATCCTTGAGGAGGACCCTGCCTCTAGCATGTTTGTTGTCATACATATCTATCGTCCTTCTAATCTCAAAGAAATCGATGATTCAGATTTGGAAGAGGCCGAGGAGAGCTGAATGATGCGACACATGGGATGGAAGTGCATCCTTCGTTTTCTCAGCCAGCCCCAGGCGGAATGGCTGAAGCGGATGGAGTCACTCTACACATGGATGCATTTCATATGTGCTAGAGGGGAAGATGCTCAACGACTTCACCTGAAGGTATGTGATTAAATGACCAAGATGATGCATGAGAGAAGTTGATGCGCTAACGTCACCCAGTGTCGGGAGGAGTCAGGGAGTACCCGGGCACTTCTGATGGTAGAGCAGGAGGTACAACCCCTAGAGGAACAGGCGAAAGAACAAGAGATGTTCATCTCAAACTATTCTGAGCTCGTGGAGCAGGTGAGGGCCTAGCTGGAAGACGCACAAGAACAACTCGTGGAAGCGAGTCTCCATATAACTAGGCTCCAGACTGAACATGCGCGGGAAAGGGCCAGGGTCAGTGAGCAATGCTCTGCGGGCACCGATGAAGAAAGTGTATTTAGGGGACGGGAGGAAGTCCTGGAGGACTCCAGCGAAAAGGTGGCGACATAGGATAGATCTATCAAAGAAGTCGACCCGTAGGGGCCCTGTTTTGGCCAAACCCATAAAATCATCCTTCTTTACCGTCTCTCGTTCTTTTGAACTATATGTATGAGAAAATTTATTTACTTTACCCTTTTCATAACATACTTGTCCCTTTGGTTTAACATGCTCTACTATAATCCTAAAATAAAAAGAAATCCATCCCCAAACTCCCATGGGCCATGAGATGAAAGGGAGGCTTGTACTATCACTTTGTTTGATCATGGGAGCGCCAACCAAGCTTCGGACATTCGAAATTTGACCCGTATTTCTGAGGAGAAGAGGGAGGCGTAATAAAAGAGAGAGTACATGATACCAATCGATGTTTCATCTTCTCAATGTGCTCTAGCGCATGAGCGGGGCAATGCCAGGGGCATTAGAATAAGTCAAAAAATAGGTGAATGAATAATGAGAATCACGTTACCCAAATTTGAAACACTATGGGAGGGGCATGGAAATGAAGGACGACTATTGACCGTGTTCGAAACACGGAATCCCTATTTCAATAGCCTGAAATGAGGACAATAAATAAGGGTTGACCGCTCACCATGTTCGCAACACATGACCTAACTCAAATATCACCAATTAGACATCCAGAACGTGGGACTAGGACAGCACGCGGACCATAGGTCAAGCATCCATACTGTTAGGGGGTCCCTTCAAACATGATCAGTCTTTCAGAACATTGGACCAGGACAACAGGCAGACCATATTTCAAACATCCTTACTGTTAGGGTGTCCCATAATATGTGAAATAACATGAGGAACTGAATAAAGGGGCATGCATAGCGTGGAAAGTGAAGTGGTGGATTGTTCGAAAAGAATCCAACAGTCCCACGATTATGCCACCGTGGTGCAGTCACATTAGGAAGGCACATTAATCTTATCATGGATCATCCCTACTTTTAGATGAGACCTATATGGAAAAGGAACTATTGCATCCCAATGCCATTATGGGGCATCCTGAAATTGTTCAAGGAAAATGATGCAGTTGCACAACTCCCCAGGGGAGGTCAGGACAAGAGGCCGACAGAGGGTAAAAGGATTAGATTTGTAATTCCCGATACTAGACCCGAGATGAAAGGCCTGGGAATTCCTATGAATCCCATATGGATGGGAATCAAGCCATATGTCGTTCTGGAAAGGGGCAATGTAATGTACCAGTGCAAAGGATGAATGGAGGCGTGCAGGTCAAGACCTAGCACCATGAGAAGTGGTATTTTTTGAATATTGTTTGTCCTTTAAGGTGAATGGTTTTTCTTTTGCGGAGTGACCTATCAAGGGTAGAAACTCCTGGCATCGCCATAATAATAAGTCATTACACATTAATCCACAAATGGTATGGTAAATGACTGATACCTAATGTGATGTCCTCTATGAGGAGGTCATCATAATGTAGTGCCATTTTTCATCTTGTGGCCGGGACGATATTATCACAGTTTATGGTCATGTGGTAGGACCAAATAGCATAGTTTAAATTCATATGTCTTGGACATGGGGGAATGTGTAGGAAGTGATAAAACATACCCGATGTGAATGTGGATAAGGTCCAGATTATCACTGTGCGCACCTTCGGGAAAGAAGCCTCGAGCTAAGAGACTGGAAAGGGTCATATGATAAGGGGTAGGAGAAACTAGCTCACAGCTAAGTTGGACCCAGGAGAAAGATGTCTAGGTGATCCCAAGTATCCCAAGGGGATGAGGATCGAGCCGCACATTTCCCTTAATGAAGATCTTAATTTATGGTCTTAGAGCTAGGACCGTGGGAGCCCCGAAGGACGCCGTATTGCAGATTTTTCCCCTGGAAATGCGGAGGTGCAGTAAAGGATAGTTCTAGTAGTGTCGAGATTCCACATGGACATGATGTGGTGGAACATAATTTAAATCATGCAACCAACATTCGAGTCTTTTTGCAGTTGGCATGACGATGTGGATTACTGCTGACCATGTTTGCAACACATCATCCAACCACATTATCTTGAAATGGGGACAAACGAACGAGCATCGACCACTAATCATGTTCGCATCGCGGGATTTGACTAAATATCTTGTCTGAAATCCTATGGATCATTTTCTTGTAACGGTAGGAGATCCCTCGGGCTTTGTATCCATGCCGTTTTGGGGGTCCTTTCAGGTGTGAAAGATAACGGGGGTGTGAAAGAAGGGGAACAAGACGCTTGACAAGTGGAAGGAACATGCCTATATTGAATCTGTCATTATAGGTCCTAGACTAGAGTACTCTAAGGCACATTGGTGAACCACTAAAAGGGGTCGAGGGACCCAACATGAGGGCGGCCAAGAGATGGGGGATTCCCGGGATGAGGGGGCATGGTTCCGAAAACCCAACGTGAAAGAGGGAATAACTATATACCACACCTATATACCCCCCTTGTGGAGAGGTATAGGCCAAGGGGCCTAGGTGACCGAGCGATTGGGAGATCTATAAGAGATGGGGCTGGACCTAAAATCTAAATGTTCAGGTGGTCCTATGTTTCCCTCAAGAATGGTAATCAAGCCACACATAGTTCTTGAAGATACATTGTCACGACCCGCCCTCGGGGTCCGTGTCGTGACTACCCCAAGCCCGCCTTCCATAGGCCAGGGGCTGGCGACTAGCACCAAGGCGTAAATCCCGGTAAAAAGGGAAGGCATTGCCTTTGTAAAGTAAACAAACACCACAGAGTAAGCAAGCGGAAAGTAAACACTAAACAAAAGCAGAGTACAACTGAAAGTGCAGAAAAGTAAATGGGCCAGAATACAAACCCAAACTGAAAGTAAAGTACAACTCGAAAGGGAAAACAGCAACTGAAAAGTAAAAGCCGCTACTCCGAGCTGTCCACTGGAAATCCCACCTGAAGGGTGGGTACAGATAGCTCCTCTGCTCCACGGGTCCCGCCGTCCGCTCCGTGCACGTCCCGCCCAGTGGTCCACCTCCGGTTACCGTCCCGCTCTGCAAGCCTTAGCTAAGGTCAACGCTGTCCGTCGTCTGCAACCAACACAACGTAGTGCGGGCAAAGCCCGTGCAGGGGTGAGTATAAGCTACTCAGTAGGGACCCCGAGACCCCTGAAGGTCTCTCAAAATCCACAAAGGATAAACCACGAAGAAAGGTACAATCACGAAGTAACAACCGACACTGCTTAGGTATATGCCCATACATATACCTAAGTCATCAATTTCAAATACGCTCCAACCTCTGAGCCCAAGTATAACTCAGTCCACAAAGGAAAGTAAACGTATTCCACACAGGAAAGCAAAAAGTAATCCACACAGGATTGCACAACACAATCCACACAGGAAAGCAACAGGATTCAGCTCACACAGGTATACTTCTTCAAAGGACAATAAAGATGATCTCTGATCCATCTAAGTCGTCGAACCCACGAAGGATCGATAGGTAACTAACCAAAGGACGATAAAGATGATCTCTGATCCATCTAAGCCATCGGACCCACGAAGGATCGATAGGTAACTAACCCCCGCAAAGACCCTCACAGGATCGGGCCCACACAGGACCTGTAGGCGCTGGCTCACACAGAACCGCTGAGCGCGGACCCACACAGGATCGGACCCACAAAGGATCGGGCCCACACAGGACCTATAGCACTGATCCACGTAGGATCGCTGAGTGCTGATGTCGTCGTCGTCGAATCCACACAGGATCGGGCCCACACAGGACCTATAGCACTGATCCACGTAGGATCGCTGAGTGCTGTAGTCGTCGTCGTCGAATCCACACGGGATCTCTGTACTGTCGTCGTCACAGTCACAGTAGCAGCAGTAGCAGTAGTAGTCACAGTAACAGTCGCAGCCAGCACTAGGGTTCCCGCACACAGCAAGCTCGTTCGGAGGGTCTGCTCCACGAGCCGAGAGGCTGATACATCAACTGTCACAAAGTCCAGAGTTGATGTATCCAAAAGTTCCGTATCGTCAACAGGAACTCAACGCAACAGACGGCGCGTCGATCGGACGCCCGGTCTGAGAGTTATTGGCATTTTCGTCCCCGGGGCCCGGTTAGTTTTTAAGGCAAAACCAACCCGACCGTACTCCACCTGCGTCCAAACCTCGGGCGGAGTCTGCCAAAAGATCTGTCTCACTAAGAGGAACACAACAAAGCTGACGGCACGTCGATCGGACGTTCGTAGCTCAAGATATGAGCGTTTCCGCTCCGAAGGCCCAGTTGGTTTCGTGAACGAACCAACCCGGCCGAACTCAAAGTAACCCGAAACCTTGAGTGCGATAAACCGAAACGACCGTCGCGATCCAAGGATCGCATCGCCGCTGACGGTTCGTCAATCAGACGTCCATTTTGAAAGATATCAGTCTTTCCGTCTCACACCCACCCTGGGAAACTTCCCAGGAGGTCACCCATCCTGATCACTACTCTAAGCCAAGCACGCTTAACTACGGAGTTTTAACCACGTAGGCTCCCGAAAAAGAAGGTGCGCATTGAGTATAGTATACCGAAACGACCGTCTCGATCCAAGGATCGCGTTGCCGCAGACGGTTCATCGATCGGAGGTACGTGGCTCAAGTTATGGCCAAAAGACCGAAGTCGTCTCGAAAACGGGGGGTCCGGGTCCGGGCCGACCGGCCCGACCCCCCCTGGTCTGACCCGAACCGGGTCGACCCGACCCCGATCCGACCCGAACAGGGTCGGACCGACCCGGTCCGCTGGACCCGGCCCGGCCGGTGGCGGCGCGGTCCGGCCAGCGGCGGCGCGGCCAGGGGGCCGCGCATGTGCCGCACGCGGGGGGGTAAACCCCCCCTATTTCGGATCTCGGCCGGCCTAAGGCCGGCCGTTTCATTCTCACGCGGGACTCGCTGGTCCCGCCTCCTAACCAAACCGGCGGCCGGCGCGGCCGGCCGCCTTCTTCTTCTCCGCTGCGGCCGTAGCCGCGGCTCTTCCCCGATCTCCAGCGGCCGGCGAGGCCGGCCGCCTTCTGGCTGGTCCGCCGCGGCCGTAGGGCCGCGACCTTCCTGTTCTCCGGCGCCGGCGAGGCCGGCGCCCCTGGCTGCTCCGCCGCGGCCGTAGGGCCGCGGCCCTTCATGATCTCTGGCGCCGGCGGCCCGGCTGGCCGCCGGTCGCCTCCTTGTTCCGCCGCGGCCCGTCTCCGGCCGCGGTCTCTTTCGTAAACAACGACGCGGTGCGTCGGCACCGCGTTTCTTCGTCGCAGCTCGCTCCGGCCATTAATTTTGTTGTTCCTGCGCGGTTGCGACGACACCGCGCTGTCTCCGCTAAATTAACACGAAAGAATAGAAGGGGGAGGAGAATCGGCCGTGTTCGTGCGGTCCGGTCTCCTCCCGTTATAACGATATCAGTTGGCCAATCGTATAAACACAATAATGAAAGTTTCACAAATTTTTAATAAAATTTGGAACTACGCCCAATGGATTATTCTGTCATGTTCGAGGGAATGAAAACACGTAATTTAAAAAGGACAAACCCCCTACCTTGAAAATTGACGTCACACGTCGGTTATCGCGGAGGAAGGCGTCGCGGCGTCGGACGTAGATTCCGTGGACGTCGGGGTGCGTCCGAGGAGGGAACGACGTCTCTTCACTTGTCGCTTAAGACGAAGAAGAGAAGTACGTTGTCGTTGGCGATGATTACCACGGTCGGCGACTTCTCCCTTGTCGAGGAGGAAGATGAAGACGGAAGAATCCGGGACGCCGAGTCTCGATGGTCGTGGGATCAATGTTCTTTGTCGGAGAAGAACCGTTCTTCACGTTCTTCGTCGAAGACGAAGAAGATCTTCAAGTCTCTCAACGATTCTCCAAATCCTCTCCAGTAACAAAGGAACTAACCCAAAAATAAATCAAGCTTACACTTAATTTATTAACACAACCCAACCTTTGGAATTCAAGAGTTTGAATTTCAAAAACTCAAAATTAAACTCACTTATTAATTATACATGAGTTGTATAATTAATTAAAAGTTAAGTTTTCAATCCTTTAAGAGGGATAGAGGGGAGTTAGGGAATTTGAGGGGTTTTGGAACATTAAGTGCAAGGGAGTTTAAGGGGGTAGAAGAGAGTTAAGGGGAAGGTGAAGGGTTCGGGCTCGTGTGGGCCCCACCTCACCTTAATCCTCACTTAGTTAGTTAGGAACTTGTGATTCCACCCCAACTTCCACACTTAGGATATAACCACTTAAGAAGATAAATAAAATAAATATTGTATAACAAATTTATTTTACTCTTCATTTCATCCAGAAAATTAAACATCTCCTCCTAAGAAAACGCAACTTCGGGAAAGGTCTCCTTAAGAGAATATCGGCGCTACGAGTTCATCGGTGTCCTCGGATTTCAATTCCGAGCATCGGATCAAAAGTTAGGAAATCCCGCTCGTTCCTTCACTGAACGTACCCGAGCCAAACTTCGGAAATTAATTCCGGGCACTCCGAGCCTCGGAATCAGGTGCCGTCAAAAACCGCGCTCTTGTAAAATTCCAAAGAAAATTAAGAAAAAATTTCCCTTGAATTTTACGGGTCTTTACATTACTCCCACCTCAGGGCTTTACGTCCCCGTAAAGATACATCAAAACTAGGGAAACAAATGAGGGTACTGAGCACGCATCTGAGCCTCCCGCTCCCATGTGCTTTCCTGGAGGTTCCCATGCTGCCATCTGATGCGCACAAGAGGAATCGATCGCCCACGTAGGAAGCGCTTCTGTCGATCCTCTATCTCCACCGGGACCTCCGTAAAAGTCGCCCCATCGTCAACGTCAAGCTCCCCATGGTCAATGATGTGCGTCGGGTCGTGCACGTCTCTCCTCAGCTGAGACACGTGGAAGACATCGTGCACCCGGTGCAACTGAGGTGGTAGAGCCAGGCGATAAGCCAACTCGCCAACCCTGCTGAGGACCTGGAAGGGTCCGATGAAGCGCAGAGATAACTTTCCGTCTCGGCCAAATCTACGAATACCACGTCGAGGTGAGACCCGCAAGAAGACGTGGTCTCCATCCTCGAACTCTAGTGGCCTCCGCCTCCTGTCAGCATATGACTTCTGCCGGCTCTGAGCTGTACTCATCCGCTCCTGGATGACCTGGACCTTCTTTGTCGTGGCCTGGACCATCACAGGTCCCACAAGAGCTGCAAGATTTCTTCTTTGCCGAAAAGAGAAATCTGGTCTCATCCCCTGGATGAACCACATTCTTTGCCTAAAACAGTCAATCCTAACATGGATGATACTAATCCATACCAAGGATGACGTCGTAAGGCCTCGACGCTACTACTAAGAGATTCAACCGTTACTCTCGCCTCCAAGGGTTGAGTCACACTGTCGGCATCAGTGTGTGGTAACTGGGTCTCCTCCAGTAGATGTCTCACAAGTGAGGGTCAAGTCAACAGCCAAACTGGAACCTCCTAGTAAAAACACGAAAGAGGACAGGAACGAAAATATCACAAAGTTATGCGTATTTTATTATTGCAGCTCATAATACAAGATGCTACACAAAAGCAACAAGGAACCAGAAGTACAAAGGATGTATCCACTAGTTATGCTCCTGTCCATCGGCTCCCAGAGATCCATGATCGAAGGCCTCGGCTACCTGAAGCTGAGCTCTCCCCTGCGGTCGGGGTGGACCTCCTGGTGGTGGTGGTGGTAGAGCCTCAAAGCGTCGTCCACCACCTGCTGCTCGGCCAGCTCCTCTGCCTCGTCCGCCTCCTCCCTGTAGACCGCCACGGTCGAACCTCTGCCTCTGCCTAGGTGGTTCCTCAACCGTCTGCTGCTCCTCCGCATGGCGGGTCGGGCAGTCACGAGCCATGTGGCCTTGCCCGCCGCATGCAAAGCACTGTCTTCCACTCAAAAGACTGGCTCTGTGCTGTGTGCCCTGCACTGCTGAGCCAGTGCCCTGAGGTCGTCTGCCTGAAGGTCTGGTCTATGTGGACCCCTGAGTCATCTGTCGACTACCTGCTACCGAAGACTCCGCTACGTGCCGCCCTGCGGTGGGTCTCTGTGCTGGTGTAGACTCAGCAAGGAAGCTCTCGATCAGAAGGGCCCGCTCCAGTACTCTTGTCTGAGTCGGTATGCTGAGGGAGATCAGCGATTCCCTGATCTCGTGTCTCAAACCCTGCTCGAAGGTCCGGGCCCGGAAGAAGGGGTCCCGTACCATGTCTGTCGAGTAGCGCGAGAGATCGGTAAATCTCGCCGAGTACTGAGCGACCGTCATGCTGCCCTGCCGCAGCTGTAGAAGCACCTGGATACGCACCGCACGAAGGGTGGCTGGGACGAACTCCGAGCGGAAGAGGCTCTCAAAGTCCGTCCAAAGAAGAGATGCCTCATCGTGCACCTGGAGCATCAAGCTCCACCATCGTCCTGTTGCTGCGTGTAGTAGGCTCACAGCGAAATCACCATGAGGTCTGCCGGTGTCCTCACTAGCCTAAACACTCGTACCACTGCCTCCAGTCAGTCCTCTGCTGCCTGGGGATCCGTCTCCCCGCGAAACCTGGGCGGTCGCTGGCGCTGAAACTCATGCAGTGCGCTGAGGCGACGTGCATCGTCAGCGGCTGGTGCTGGAAGTATCGGGGGCTCGGCGGGTAGTGCTACCGCCGGTGCCACTGCTGACAAAGGGCCCTGCACCGAGGCCTCGTCGCTCGGTGGGCTGTCGTCACGCTCAACTCTCGGAACCCTAGCTGGCTGCCGTCGTGGGGCCACCCTGAATAGGAAACAGGTGCGCCACGGTCAAACAGTATACCTAGTGAGCTGACACAAAGAAATCACAAAGAAAACTTTGAAACACACACGCAATCAATGTTTTCGTGCATTAAGTCGGAAATCAGAAGTCATGGTCCTGGTGTACGGATACGTCGGCCGCCGCACCAACACTGGACTCCCTGGACTGATAACCACACTCAATACGCTAAACATTATTGCTTCACATAGAAAAGATCAGAGTTCGCGGTAGAACCGAACTCCTTTGATACCAATTTGTCACGACCCGCCCTCGGGGTCCGTGCTGCGACTACCCCAAGCCCGCCTTCCATAGGCCAGGGGCTGGCGACTAGCACCAAGGCGTAAATCCCGGTAAAAAGGGAAGGCATTGCCTTTGTAAAGTAAACAAACACCACAGAGTAAGCAAGCAGAAAGTAAACACTAAACAAAAGCAGAGTACAACTGAAAGTGCAGAAAAGTAAATGGGCCAGAATACAAACCCAAACTGAAAGTAAAGTACAACTCGAAAGGGAAAACAGCAACTGAAAAGTAAAAGCCGCTACTCCGAGCTGTCCACTGGAAATCCCACCTGAAGGGTGGGTACAGATAGCTCCTCTGCTCCATGGGTCCCGCCATCCGCTCCGTGCACGTCCCGCCAAGTGGTCCACCTACGGTTACCGTCCCGCTCTGCAAGCCTCAGCTAAGGTCAACGCTGTCCGTCGTCTGCAACCAACACAACGTAGTGCGGGCAAAGCCCGTGCAGGGGTGAGTATAAGCTACTCAGTAGGGACCCCGAGACCCCTGAAGGTCTCTCAAAATCCACAAAGGATAAACCACGAAGAAAGGTACAATCACGAAGTAACAACCGACACTGCTTAGGTATATGCCCATACATATACCTAAGTCATCAATTTCAAATACGCTCCAACCTCCGAGCCCAAGTATAACTCAGTCCACACAGGAAAGTAAACGTATTCCACACAGGAAAGCAAAAAGTAATCCACACAGGATTGCACAACACAATCCACACAGGAAAGCAACAGGATTCAGCTCACACAGGTATACTTCTTCAAAGGACGATAAAGATGATCTCTGATCCATCTAAGTCGTCGGACCCACGAAGGATCGATAGGTAACTAACCAAAGGACGATAAAGATGATCTCTGATCCATCTAAGTCATCGGACCCACGAAGGATCGATAGGTAACTAACCCCCGCAAAGACCCACACAGGATCGGGCCCACACAGGACCTGTAGGCGCTGGCTCACACAGAACCGCTGAGCGCGGACCCACACAGGATCGGACCCACAAAGGATCGGGCCCACACAGGACCTGTAGCACTGATCCACGTAGGATCGCTGAGTGCTGATGTCGTCGTCGTCGAATCCACACAGGATCGGGCCCACACAGGATCTATAGCACTGATCCACGTAGGATCGCTGAGTGCTGTAGTCGTCGTCGTCGAATCCACACAGGATCTCTGTACTGTCGTCGTCGCAGTCACAGTAGCAGCACTAGCAGTAGTAGTCACAGTAACAGTCGCAGCCAGCACTAGGGTTCCCGCACACAGCAAGCTCGTTCGGAGGGTCCGCTCCACGAGCAGAGAGGCTGATACATCAACTGTCACAAAGTCCAGAGTTGATGTATCCAAAAGTTCCGTATCGTCAACAGGAACTCAACGCAACAGACGACGCGTCGATCGGACGCCCGGTCTGAGAGTTATTGGCATTTTCGTCCCCGGGGCCCGGTTAGTTTTTAAGGCAAAACCAACCCGACCGTACTCCACCTGCGTCCAAACCTCGGGCGGAGTATGCCAAAAGATCCGTCTCACTAAGAGGAACACAACAAAGCAGACGGCACGTCGATCGGACGTTCGTAGCTCAAGATATGAGCGTTTCCGCTCCGAAGGCCCAGTTGGTTTCGTGAACGAACCAACCCGGCCGAACTCAAAGTAATCCGAAACCTTGAGTGCGATAAACCGAAACGACCGTCTCGATCCAAGGATCGCATCGCCGCTGGCGGTTCATCAATCAGACGTCCCTTTTGAAAGATATCAGCCTTTCCGTCTCACACCCACCCTGGGAAACTTCCCAGGAGGTCACCCATCCTGATCACTACTCTAAGCAAAGCACACTTAACTACGGAGTTTTAACCACGTAGGCTCCCGAAAAAGAAGGTGCGCCTTGAGTATAGTATACCGAAACGACCGTCTCGATCCAAGGATCGCGTTGCCGCAGACGGTTCATCGATCGGAGGTACGTGGCTCAAGTTATGGCCAAAAGACCGAAGTCGTCTCGAAAACGGGGGGTCCGGGTCCGGGCCGACCCGGCCCGACCCCCCCTGGTCAGACCCGAACCGGGTTGACCCGACCCAGATCCGACCCGAACCGGGTCGGACCGACCCGGTCCGCTGGACCCGGCCCGGCCGGTGGCGGCGCGGCCCGGCCGGTGGCGGCGCGGTCCGGCCAGCGGCGGCACGGCCAGGGGGCCGCACATGTGCCGCACGCGGGGGGGTAAACCCCCCCTTTTTCGGATCTCGGCCGGCCTAAGGCCGTCCGTTTCATTCTCACGCGGGACTCACTGGTCCCGCCTCCTAACCAAACCGGCGGCCGGCGCGGCCGGCCGCCTTCTTCTTCTCCGCCGCGGCCGTAGCCGCGGCTCTTCCCCGATCTCCAGCGGCCGGCGAGGCCGGCCGCCTTTTGGCTAGTCCGCCGCGGCCGTAGGGCCGCGGCCTTCCTGTTCTCCGGCGCCGGCGAGGCCGGCACCCCTGGCTGCTCCGCTGCGGCCGTAGGGCCGCGGCCCTTCATGATCTCTGGCGCCGGCGGCCCGGCTGGCCGCCGGTCGCCTCCTTGTTCCGCCGCGGCCCGTCTCCGGCCGCGGTCTCTTTCGTAAACAACGACGTGGTGCGTCGGCACCGCGTTTCTTCGTCGCAGCTCGCTCCGGCCATTAATTTTGTTGTTCCTGCGCGGTTGCGAGGACACCGCGCTGTCTCCGCTAAATTAACACGAAAGAATAGAAGGGGGAGGAGAATCGGCCGTGTTCGTGCGGTCCGGTCTCCTCCCGTTATAACGATATCAGTTGGCCAATCTTATAAACACAACAATGAAAGTTTCACAAATTTTTAATAAAATTTGGAACTACGCCCAACGGATTATTCTTTCATGTTCGAGGGAATAAAAACACGTAATTTAAAAAGGACAAACCCCCTACCTTGAAAATTGACGTCACACGTCGGTTATCGCGGAGGAAGGCGTCGCGGCATCGGACGTAGATTCCGTGGACGTCGGGGTGCGTCTGAGGAGGGAACGACGTCTCTTCACTTGTCGCTTAAGACGAAGAAGAGTGGTACGTTGTCGTTGGCGATGATTACCACGGTCGGCGACTTCTCCCTTGTCGAGGAGGAAGATGAAGACGGAAGAATCCGGGACGCCGAGTCTCAATGGTCGTGGGATCGATGTTCTTTGTCGGAGAAGAACCGTTCTTCACGTTCTTCGTCGAAGACGTAGAAGATCTTCAAGTCTCTCAACGATTCTCCAAATCATCTCAAGTAACAAAGGAACTAACCCAAAAATAAATCAAGCTTACACTTAATTTATTAACACAACCCATCCTTTGGAATTCAAGAGTTTGAATTTCAAAAACTCAAAATTAAACTCACTTATTAATTATACATGAGTTGTATAATTAATTAAAAGTTAAGTTTTCAATCGTTTAAGAGGGAGAGAGGGGAGTTAGGGAATTTGAGGGGTTTTGGCACATTAAGTGCAAGGGAGTTTAAGGGGGTAGAAGAGAGTTAAGGGGAAGGTGAAGGGTTGGGGCTCGTGTGGGCCCCACCTCACCTTAATCCTCACTTGGTTAGTTAGGAACTTGTGATTCCACCCCAACTTCCACACTTAGGATATAACCACTTAAGAAGATAAATAAAATAAATATTGTATAACAAATTTATTTTACTCTTCATTTCATCCAGAAAATTAAACATCTCCTCCTAGGAAAACGCAACTTCGGGAAAGGTCTCCTTAAGAGAATATCGGTGCTACGAGTTCATCGGTGTCCTCGGATTTCAATTCCGAGCACCGGATCAAAAGTTAGGAAATCACGCTCGTTCCTTCACTGAATGTACCCGAGCCAAACTTCAGAAATTAATTCCGGGCACTCCGGGCCTCGGAATTAGGTTCCGTCAGAAACCGCGCTCTTGTAAAATTCCAAAGAAAATTAAGAAAAAATTTCCCTTGAATTCTACGGGTCTTTACATACATTTTAACGTCATTCGGGACGACATAATGTTTAACATCAGGCTGGACGACATAATGTTTAACATCATGCGTGATGACATACAGTTTAACGTCATGCGAGATGACATACAGTTTAACGTCATGTGGGACGAATGTTCTATTTAGGGTCATGCAAGACTGACATTTTAAGGTCGTGTGGGACCGTATTCTAGTATAAAGTTATGGAGGACCCCAGTCCAGTTTAAGGTCATGGGGGACTGTAGGCCCAAATGTAAGGCCAAATGCAGTTTAAGGTCGTGCATGACCAAATTCAAGTTTAATGTCATAGAGTACCCTAGTCCAGTTTAAGGTCTGGGGGGACCGTAGGCCCAAATGAAGGGCCAATTGTAGTTTAAGGTCGTGTTGGACCAATTGATCAAGAAAAGTATTTCTTGAGGAACTTGGCTTTGGTGGGAGGAGTTATACGCTCACCATCCATTTTCACCCGGAAGTACGCACCATTGGGATAAACCTTATGAACAATGAAAGGTCCTTCCCATTTGGGCCCCAGCATGGGTGGTTTCCTATTGGGGATCATTTGTTCCCTGAGCGTTTGTACCAAGTCTCCCTATTGGAATGATCAGAGGCGAACCTTCATGTTGAATGCTCAATCCATCTTCCTCTAATTCCTATCTAGATTGTGGATGGTTTGAAGCATATTCTCATCTAGCACTTCCAGTTTAGTTAGATGGATCTCGGCCACTCTATATGGCGCTTGCAGGTCATAGATCTTTTTTAAAAATGAGGTCAACTGAATATCGATGGGCATGACGTCCTTGGTTCCGTACACTAGGGAATATGGGGTCACCTGGTTGGAATTACAGGTCATCGTCTGATAGGCCCAGAGGGTGTTGGGGAGATTATCCGGCCAAATCTTCTAATTTTGACCAAACATTTTTGGAAAAATGTTACAGACAGTTTTATTGAATGCCTCAATCTGTCCTTTTTCCTACACATGATAGCGGGAGGTATGGTGGGAGCGAATGTTGTACTTGGCGTACAGTTTCTTTAGATCGACTTCTTGGAAGTTGGTGCCATTATCTGTGAGGATAGCGTGAGGTACCCAAAATTGAGAGATGATATTGGAAGTCTTTATGTCGATGATAGAACGGGCATTGAATTCTTTGAGCGGAATCACCTCCTCCCACATGGAATAAAATCTATAGCGGTCAGAATGAATCGGCATTGGCGAGCCGTTTCTAGTGGGTACGGTCCTATGAAATCTAACCCCATACTCTGTAGGGCCAAGAGTACATGGTAGTATGAAGAGGATCTGGTGGCCGATGCACAAAGTTAGCCGGAACTTGGCACGCATGGCACCTCTTGGAGAACTCGATGGTGTCGTGGATCATGGAGGGCCAAAAATACCCTAATCTTCAGATCTGATGGGACATTCGGCCCATCCAGTTGGGAACCATAGGAACCGATGTGATGCTTCTGCATGACCTGTGGAATCTCAAACCCCTAAATGAAACAGATGAGAACTCCATCAAATCCGTGTTTATATAGGATCTTTTCAAGACTGGGACCACTATGGAGGTAAAATGTAGTACGTAGCATCGAAATCGCTCGCGCTCGGCTCGCTCTGATGGAAGATTATCTTGTTAGAGATATTCAACCAAGGGTGTCCTCCAATGAGAATCCATTTCGATCACCGCATCTAGACGACTCAGGGGTCTTGAAGCAGTGGCGCCGATGGTAAGATGGCTTACCTGTGGGATTTCATCATCCTCTGGGGTGATGGTAACAATGACCCTCTAGTTCACCACGTGGATAATTAGATCATACTTTTTGGGCTCTGCAAGTCATGTAGCTAAACTGGCTAAAGCATCCACTCGACCGTTCTATGATCAAGGGACATGAATAACCACTATCCGATAAGGTAACTCATCCATGATCTAGAGAGTGCATTCTAACAATGGTACGAGTTCTCCCTTCTTGAAAACATAGTCACCATTGACCTGCTTAATAACTAGCTTGGAGTCCCCTTTCACACGAAAATGGGGCACATCGATCTTAAGGGAAGCACGAGAATAGTATTGAGGGCCTGATACTCTTCTTCGTTGTTAGTGCTACGTTATAATGATAGGAATGAGTATGGAAAGACGGCTTTCACTGGGGTGATAAAGAAAATACCCAGACCTACTCTATTGAGCCTAGGATCGTTTATCCTCCTATCGGTGGGGCTCCGGGAGGCAACATCGAAGTGAATTTTCCAACATGGTACGACTTCATTGACTGAGAGGATTGCCTCATCCTGAAAATCCATGTCCAAGGACTGGTCTGCGGGGGTTGGATGGGTGGCTAGAAAGTCCTCCAATGTCTGCCCCTCGATAGCCTTTTGGGGCACAAACTTGATGTCGAACTTCTGGAGGATCACCGCCCGCCGCGCTAGTCGTCCAGTCAACATGGGGCGGTTCAGAATGTGTTACAATGAGTCTACCTGAGAGAACAGTTATAACTCATGGTGCTTCAGGTAGTTCCACAATTTCTACACAACAAATACGAGCGCAAGGAAGTAATTCTCTTTGGCAGAGTATCTGGTTTTCGTATCGAGGATTATGTTTCTATGATAGTAGAGGCTATTCGTCATCCCCTCATTATTCTTCTAGGTGAGAAGGGCACCAAGGGACCATTCCAGGGTGGTGACATAAAGGACCAGCGACATCCCATAGACGGGTGGCATCAAGTCCAGAGGCAGGAGAAGATACTGCGTGATTTCCTCAAAGGTGGTCTAGCACTCCTCATCCCACTCGTAAAAGGTGCCCCTTTTTCATGAGCCGAGAAAAAGGGATTACACTTGCCAGCCAGATTTGCTATGAATAGGCATATGTAGGCTATGTGGGCTTGGAAACCTTGAAGCTCCCGAATACTGCTCGGGGAAGGCATCTAGATGATGGCTTTTATCTTCTACTGGTCAATCTCGATGCCTCGGTATCGGACAACAAAGCCAAGAAACTTCCCAGAAGTGTCCCCGAAGGCACACCTCAACGAGTTCATCTTCAGGTGGTGGGAACAGAGGAAAACAATAACTTTATAAAGGTCATTTAGATGGTCCTAGAGCTGGAAATATTTGACTACCAAATCATCCACATATCACCCACTGATTTCTTGAGTATTGGCTTGAATATGATGTGCATGGCCTACTGATAGGTGGCACCTACATTTTTCAGGCTGAAGGGCATAACCTGGAAAAATAAATTACCATGGGGAACCCTAAAAGTGATGGAATCTTCATCCTCAGGGCCATATGGATATAATTATATATATAGTAACCATACATGATTGATAGGGCTTAGAACCTGGTCGTAGCATCGATCAACAATTCTGTCACCGGAAGGGGAAAATCATCCTTCGGACAGTGACAACTGTGACCTCGGATGTCAAAATAGACTCTGATTTGTCTATTATTCTTCCAGAATGGAACAATTTTGGCTTTCCACATGGGGTGTTATACCTCCTTGACGAAGTTTTCACTAATGAGCTTGTCGACATCGGCCTCAACGATGGCACTGTGAGAAGGGTGCATCTTTCGGGGAGGATGCTTGAACCCACGATCGTTTTTCAGGAGATCGAGATGGTGGAAAGATACCTGAGAATCTAGTCCTGTCATATCGTCTTAACTCCATGAGAACATATCACTATTCTATTTGTGGAAGCCTATATACCGCTTCTACTCCTCGAGGGACATGGCGGCACTGATCAACGTGGGTCTCGAATCAGACTCGCTACAAAGGTTCACCTGTACCAGTTCATCGACTGTGGTAGAGAAGCCTTCTTCAAAGGCGAGGGGGAGTGTTCTCCAAATCTTTTTCTGAGCTTGTGGAGTAAATATTCCAAGTGTCTAAGGATTCCCCTTGGTCGGAGGAATCTTACGGGAGGATGGTACCAGGCTGGACAGGAGCAGACAACGTATCAAGAGATTCATGGTCCGCTGAGACGATGGCGACGAAGGCAGTCAATCCTATCACATCTGGACTTCTGCCCAAGGGGCCAAGCTGGATGATATCAAAGCAATAATGGCACATTGGCATGATCCATTTAATCCTAGCCTGGCGAAATAGACACGTATGATGTACTACCGTTTCCATGTGCCGAACTTCCAGATACCTGATTGGAGTGGGAGGCTCGGGGTTCATTGGAGCCTGGTTTGTATAAGAATACGAAGTCATCTTCCAAATTAACCTTCATTTGGGAATATTATTCCCTCTTATCCCATAAATGACAACACATTGCCCCATATCGGGGGTTGTGACCTCCAAACGATGGATCATAAAGACGTAGGTGTCATTCAGGCCTTCCCAAGGGTCGGCCGCAACGGCGATGGGCTCAACTTCACTTTCTTATACATGTTAATCATTGCTCTTGTAATAGTCATCATCCATGTATCAGGTTTCACAAGAGGCAATAAAAGATGCATCACCTTTGAGTACGACCACTCGACCATTAAGGGAGTATTTGAGGCATTGCTGACACGATGAGGGGGCCACCACATGCAGGTGGAGCCATGGTCTGTCCATCAATGCATTATATGTGGTGTCCAGGGAGACAACCATGAACTAAGTGTTGGAAACTAGGCCACCGAACTGAGTCTTTAGGCAGATATTGCTGACCGGTGTCTGCTCTGTCCTGTCATATCCCTCGATCCTAAAATTGGAGGGTGTCAGGTCATCCTCGGATAACCCTAGCTTCTGCAGTGTCTGTGTCGGGATAAGGTTGATCCCGGAGCTGGAATCAATGAGACAGTGGAAAACATCCACATCATTGAATTGACTAGTGATGTACATCGGTTAGATGTTCCCATGTATGGCGGATCCATTATCCTCTCCATAAAAATAAATGATGGCCTATCATTCGGCATCCTCAACTTCTTTAGCATGGAAAGCCTCTGAAACTTCTATCTCTGTCTCAAACTGTGGGGGGGGGGTATTTTTAAAGCCTCGGAAAGTGCATCACGCATATATCGAGATAGGTGAATAGATTCAAGGATGGAAGGACTTGATGGGAAGCCGACTAGATGCTTGAGAACATTATACTTCCACACCAGGCACGAATTTCTGCTTATAAGAAGTCGCTCTATGATCGGAGGCATGGCGGGCCCTATCGACTGGACTGGCGGCTGGCTAGTACTAGGAACATCCCGCAAATCACTAGTCGAAGCCCGGATATTAGCTACCGGATGAAGATGTGATGGCTGGGATCGGCCTGTGGCGGGGAGAATCTGGTCGCGGATTGGCCGAAGTGGCTCTGCCTGCTCCAGTAGCACAAACAGTGGTGGAGGTAGACCTGTCGACACCATACGAAGAGGCTGCGCATGCTAACTTCTGCGATGAGCCTTCTGTTTGGTCTCTGCGGTATGCACGACCTAGATGGAGGTTACAACCGACATGCCCTGGCGACCCATGTGGTCGCGGCTCCGCTGACATTGGCGTCAGCTGGGAACGTTGGGGAGGTTCTCCTGGCACACCCCCTCGTCAAGAGTTATATAGTGATTTACCATCTCGACGGTGTTAATCGAAGCGTACCCTTGGATTTCACATGAAAAATCATTCACTACTAGAAGAATCCTGGGGGAAATGCCCATATCAGGGGGCATGATGTCGCCGAAAGTGCGGGACGAAGACGACAATGGCAGGGCGCGTTGCTTCTTCTAGCACCTCTGATGCTTGCTCTTCTAGGAAGAGGCCGACTGAGATGATGATGAAAAAGGGGTGAATGAAGTTTCTGAATGTTCTGGCTGATTCAGGCATAATGGAAGGATACCATGGGCGCGGGCGACCGTCATGCGTGTCATCCAATCATTTTACATCACGGACCCACGGTCAGAAACCAGCTTCCACTCACATTCATCATCACTACTACTATCTAATCTCACAAAGACACATGCAACTTGTGCTGGGGTCGGGCCCAACCTGCCTATGTTATTTTCAATCTGATCATGGAGCCATTACTTGAACACATATCATTACTTGATGGTGTTCCCCGGGATCGATGATAAGGGCAGTAGTTTGGGTGATCAGTGAGATGTGCCTCTTCTGGCATCCAAAAATCAAGCAGTCATACAATTATCTGTTCTAAGGCACGGCAAAAGTATCCAAGAACCTAAGCCTATTTGAATGAGTAGTTTTGATTCCTTCAGCTCGGAAAGGGGGGTCTAGGAACATGTCCCTGATGAGGGGCTATAGGATCCTGCAGAAGAGGCTGCACTTGATTATCTCGCCTAGGCGGTGGTGGTGTGTTACGCGGGGGCACCTACCGATTTTGAGGATGCTGCTGGGCTAGAAACTGCGCATGTGGTAGGGGACCTAAATGGGGTAGTGGATCTGACTCCACATGTATCAATTCCATATGTCTGGGGGCCTTATCTGGGCAACCGTTGCGGGCTCAGCTCTGGGATCCCCCATTGCCGAGATCACAGGGGGCAGCGGACATGCCTGACTGGCCTGTTACATGGCTTCTTCTAGTTTATGGGCCTTATCTGAGAAATCCGGGAACCCTCTAGAATAGTTCTAAGTTATCATAATGGGAAAAAATTTTGTGTTCACATTTCCCATGCACATCGTCAGTAATTGATTCTGAGTCAGTGGCATGTCAAGGGAGTATGTGAGCACCTTACATCGGGGGATGAATTCTGAGACTCACTCATCGGGCCTTTTCATGCACCTTATGAGGTCTGTGATGTTTTTCTTCTGGGTGGTAGAGCGGAACAGGTGAAATAACTGCCTGTTATGGTCTTCCCAACAAGTTACAGATCCAACGGGGTGCTGTCTATACCAAATAAATGACGGCCCATCCAGTGTTTGAACAAAATTGTAGAACATGGCGGCATCCTCCTATGATTGGGTCCCTAATATAGGCCCACACCTTGAGTTATTTTGGGCCAGGTGCTACGGAGGGTCCCCCGTCCTGTTAAAGGGGGGAGAAAGTGAGATTCCCAAATCCCGAGGGTGCTGGCATGACTTCCACCCATGCCGGGTATGGCATGCCATTAGGTGGGATGGCCACATGTTTCATTTCTAATGCCTCTAAGAGGGTGATTAGTGCCACCATTGGATCGTGTAGACGTTGGTCCCTATCCTGATGGGGATCTCTAACCACGAGCACATTGTGGGGCTCTTCAATGTGGTAGCCAAGTTCAGCAGCTTGGGGAGCGGCTGGTGGAGCAACCCTTGGGGCTGCCGAAGGTGCCCGAGCGGGGATCCTTGGATTTTCACGCCATTCAGGAGGGATTGGTGAGACATTCTGTGCACTCTTATCATGAGCTCTAGCTTCCACTCTATCAGCTAATATGGCATGATCAGGGTTGCCTAGTAGAATCTCGTCGAGGGGTAGTCATTCCTTCCCTTGCCACCCTGAACTATGATCACCATAGTCAGGTTTCCACTCTGCAATGTGTTCATCTAGATGTTCATTGAATAAATTCTTCTGCTCAGCAAGCTGTTGGAACATCGTGGCATTCTTGGGGTCCTCTTCCATCTTTTGCACTCAGGCAGATGGGTCGGAGAGCTTGACAGCTCCAACATGCTCTTTTACCTTGCTATCATTCCGTCTTAGTACCAATTCCTCAGTGGATAGAGGGAGACCTAGGAGGTTCCTCTTCTGCAGAGTAATCCTCCGCGATGGGTCCAGTGGTGACACGTCCTTAGGGGGGGACGTCCCCATCAAGAAGACCTATCTCTTTATCCCCACCAGACATATCAGTCATGTTGGCTACCACTCTTCTTAGGGGAATCCCTCACTATCGCCAAGCGAGTCGGGCTACCGGAGAATCACACTGAAGTGGAGGGAAGTTCACTTCCCCCAGCCACAGACATGTGTGGGGTGGGGGGTATCCTCCTCAATAACATTGCATAGTTTTTGGAAACACTGAACGCATTGTTGCTGGAGGTCCCTGTGGTGGCCGGGTGACTTAGGGTGCTGAACCGCGGGGAGTGTGGCAAGATCTATAAGGTGGAATTTCTTGCCAATGTCTTCCAGGTGGTCTTGGATCCTAGGATAAGTCACACTCTGGGGGTGGAGATGTAAGTGAGTCACCTAGAGGGTTCTGTGGAATCATTCATACTCCCCTGGGGTGAGCGATTCTGGTATAAAAAAACACGATCCTATGGCCGGCCCAAAATAATCAGAGAGGTAGAACACTGCAATGATGGTCTAGAAAATCATTGTATCAGATTCAAGGTCTATACTATGATTTCCCCACTCATAAACTATGTTTGGCGGAGGAATTGGCAATGGTACTGAGGCAGGCCGCTAGGCCGGTGGGGTGGCCGGCGGAGAATACGATGAACGGGCTGATTGGCCGCCGAATCTTTGGTTGTCCTTTGAGTGTTGTAGAAACCTGGCTTCCTTGTCATGATAGGATGGACCAGTCACCAAACCCTATTACACAGAATTGGAATCCTCAAATGGTCTTCTATTCCGTAGCTCTTCCACCATTGACCCCCAAAACAGCTCTCCGTAGGCTCTAGCCAAGACAAAGGGTGCTTCCAGAGATGCCGGTGGAGACTACATGGTCGGTCCCTGGGGGAATGCCATGTTCTTGTCCTCTTGTATATACCTTAGGAGGGAGGCATGGATCATGTGGATCTCACATTCGTGGAGTACAAAGATGATGCGCCTCGTTCCTGCTCCAACCCATGACTTAGAGGACCGAGGGGAGGGCTCCCTTGATGAGTAGCACTCTACTTCAGAGTCTGAGAAGCGGGCTGGTCATATTCCTATTAGGCCCTACCCAAAATTCCTCTTGCGGTTGTGACGACCCGCCTTCTTTCACCCGGGTGGCTCCTCGGGACATGGCTAATTTTCGACCTAGGGTCCTCTGGCTTCACTGTTACTGGGGCGGAGAGGGTTTACTTCTGAGAAATCTAGGGTGTTAGGAGCACCGAAAAAAATGTTGAAAGGGACACAAAGATGACCTCTGTGATGGATGTTTGTGACGTGGGTTTGTCTTCCACCTCTCTGATTGCTGGGGAGAGGAGGACCTTCGCCGATTGGCCCGAGAACATGGAGAGGAACTCAACGTTGGCAAGCAAAAAAACATGAAACGTCTCCAAAATTGTGGTCAGTGATATGGGGAGTGACCTCGTACCAAGTGTATTGAGTGTGGAAGAGACCCTTACATAGGTTGAAGGTGGCATTGGGTAGACCTTCAAGCCGAGGTTTAAGTTAGGGAGGATTCTCACCTTCCATAATGGTGGAACGGAGTGATCCTCCGCATGGGGTGGCACTGCTGCAGATTGGTCCACGGCGGCCATCACCAACGCTGACGACCGAGAGAGTTGACCTAGCCTTCCCGTGGGGCGGTTGGGTCCTCGATACAGGTCAGGCGTGAAGCTGCCCCAACCCAGCATATGCATGTTGTTGGAGGTAAAAGTCAGCGGTGGCGCGGGACACAATAGTCACTGATGTTGACTCCCCACAGCGAGTGTCCTCTTCCGCATGCGCCTGATTCTAGCATCGGGTCAGATGGACTGGAGACAATGGTGCGGACACATGGATTTCCTGATCCTTGGCTCGGTGAACTATGCGGCAGCGCTGACACGGCCTGGTGGGGGCCTTCACCAGGAGCCCTTGAATCGGGACTCTTATTGGGCCATACTGAACATCCCCTACCTCATCGGTGTAGGGGAGAGAGTTGTCAAGGCATTCCTGGGATAGGCTCACGAAACGATTTAATGTTGTGGTGGGTAGTAGAGACTCCATGCGTGGCCCTCGGGGGTGGCGTTGATGGTGAGGCACAGCGGCCTCGAGATCCAAGCGGGCCATATCTATGGTGGGGATGGCCCCCTCCCCCTCATACCTGCGTACAATACCATTAATTACCATTCATTGTATAATATGTTATGGGGAGAAGTGGTGTGGGCGCCCAGCTGTAGTGGCAGCTGACGCCATCGTGGAAGAGGCAGAACTATGCGGGGTAGCTGCGTCGACATTGCACCTTCCCCTACACCTATGGGCAGGTGAATGAGATCCGGATGCAATAGAATTATTCCTAAAAGCAGGGACATTAACTCATTAATACTTATAGGAAAATAAATCAACAACCTGTGCCCCATCGCCATTCCTTCTTTCATGGTCAGCAAGAGGGATCCACCCTGAAAACATCACAGAATAGAATTCTCAACATCCTGACTATGCCAACATCTGGCGAGTTTCACATTGGGCCTATTTGGTGGGACCTGATACCAGATGACAGGGTCAGATGACATGCTAAACCACTGAGGCCCTTAACTCTACTAGACTCTATGGGGGGAGAATCCATTCACGTCAGGTTCACCATTTTCTGTCTCTGATGCTTCCGTCGGGGCACACACATCTGTCACGAAGAGTACACGATGTCGTTACCCTATATTACCGCGTTCCAATGGCGGGTGACATCCTCTCTTTATTCCAGGACATCTTCTCCATGATTGAAACAAGTTTATGGGATGTCGGTTCTTCCTAATATGGATTCCTCCATGGAGCTCGTCACCTAGTCTGAGTCTCCCTCACAGATTTAATACGTAGTTCGTGAAGCTCTTCCCGTGCCATATCTTCATGGACACCAGTTTATTACACCGCTTCTTTGATGACCTTCCAAGGGGTCCGGTCAGGGTATCAATCTTCAGTTAGGAGATTAGTCACGTTGCGGCATCACTAGAATGTCTTGACACTCAGGAATTGGCATGTCTATCTTCTACCCCTTATCATAAGGCTTCTCAAGGGCGCGGAAGCCCATGGAATCCCACATCAAACGCGGGAAATTGTATTCCACGAGCATGTTTCTGAGGTTTTCCTCTGCTTCACATGTTTAAAATGGGGTATGCTAATATTTTAACATCCATTGGAGAAAGATCATACTAATCAGAACACTGGTTAGAGTGGATCAGGTTAAGGAACCCCGTGGAGGGAACACCGATATTAGGGCCAACACATGGAAGACTTCCTGAATATTGTGGAATGGAATGTAGAATTAAGTGTCATGATCCCACTGGGATGTGGCAGCCCAGGTGAGAATCAGGATGGATGATGGGTTTGAGTTTGATCCTCAAAAATACTTCCTACATATCCTCGTGGCTGGGAATCAATGTCCACATTGTTCAGGATGGATTGGGGCTTACACTCTCAGGTGTCCCAAGGCGGAAATGGGGCTTGGCACACTAACCTGGAGACGGTCAGGGCCAATGGTTGATGGGCATGAACGTCGTGGTGGATTCTTACATACCATGCCTTAGCACCGATCAAAGTCATCATAGTTCGGGATGGATTGGGGGTTAAACTCTATAGCGGCCCAAGGTGGTGGGGCTTGAACTTCGTGGAGGCCTCTTACGTACCATTCCATTGTACGGATCCATGTCCTCATAGTTTGTGATGGATTGGGGCTTACACTCTAAGGTGGCCCGAGGTGGTGGGGCATGAACCTCGTGGAGGCTTCCTACATACCATGCCTTTTCACGGATCAATGTCTCCATAGTTCGTGATGTATTGGGGTTTACACTCTGAGGTGGCCCAATGTGGTGGGGCATGAACCTCGTGGAGGCTTCCAAACTACCATGTCTTAGTATTGATCAAATTCCAAGTAGTTGGTGTTGGATTGGGGCTTACACTTTGAGGCGGCCCAATGTGGCGGCGACTGAACCTTGTGTAGGATTCCTATGTACCATGCCTTAGCACAACTCAAAGTCCCCGTAGTTCGGGATGGATTGGGGATTACAATTTGAGGCGGCCCAAGGTGGTTGGGATTGAACCTCATGGAGGCTTCCAACGTACCATTCCATAGCATAGATCAATGTCCCAGTAGTTCAAGATGGATTGGGGCTTAAACTCTGAGGAGGCCCAAGGTGGTTAGTCTTGAACCTCGTTGAGGCTTCCTACGTACCATGCCTTAGAACGGAAAAAAGTCACCGTAGTTCTGGTGTACAGTTTAACGTCATGCGGGATGAAGATTCTTGGCAGTTTAATGTTCTATAGCTCGGACGAGGGCATTTGGGGATTACGCTCTGAGGTGGCCCAAGGTGTGTCATGGTCGGTTCTCACTCTATGCTCACGGGAGTAATTCTCAGTGTGACACACAAGAGCTAGCAGAGACCTGATGATCACATCACAAAGGGTGAATCTGTGGGAGGTGAATAGGGGCTTATGCGTTGAGTGGCCCATGGTGGCAAGAATTCCTCCACGATTGAGGCCCATGGGCAACAAAGCGTAGTTGGAGAGGGATTTGGGAATGAAGAAAGGAGGGGCCCCATTCCCTATCACGCCATGTCCTGGCCTTGGGGACCGATGATGAAGGGAGGAGCATCGTTCCCCATAACGCCCTTGGCTTGCTTTGGCGATGAGGGAGCGAGGAGGAACATGGGCGCTGCCTCCTGCAAGAATGGTTAGGGGCTTACACCAAGGTGGCTTCCCTTCCACGCGAACAAACACCACTCCAATAAGGAGTATATCATCCCTTGTGAGGGTTCCTCACATCCCTATGGAGATGAGTGGGTGTGGAGAATGACCAAGGAGGTGGGACCCTGCATGCGAGGCATGGGGCAAGGTCACATTTTAACGTCACGTGATGAGGAAAAAGGTGCATGGCAGTTTAACGTCCTTCAGCTCGGACGTGGTGGGTTTTCTCCACACCTCTTGGGCTTACATGACTCGTACCCTCATCACCTTGTGGGGGGGAAGGCATCGGCAAGGACGTGGTGAGGGGGTGTCACGATGAAAACCATAAAGGGGTCCACGTTAGCATGTCTATGTGATCAAGTAATTGTAGTTATTGTGCCTATGCGAAGTAGGTTGATGCGAAGCAACGCAATGACCAGAATTATCCATGGGATGTTGAAGTTACTTCGTATGATCCTAGAAGGTAGCATGAGAAAACCATGTATGATGCGGATGCCTGGGGTGCACAAGACACATGTGAATGGCACTAAGAAGAAGGGCATCGGGCGCTCACGCACGGGGGTGCACAAAAATTTAACCAGGTTATAATTTTTTTACACACACCTTCCCTCATCTATTTATTTACATTCATTACATTTACGCATCTTCATTAAAATTATTCGAGGTCATTTTCATCATATTTTTCAAGGAAATAAAAGGAATTCCACTCTCTATGCCCAACACACACATTAGGTATATTCCTATCATGATACATTCCACCTATATCCATAGGTACATAAAATGATGCATGAATTCCTAATCACAAGCAATTATTATCATAAAGAAAAATATCATAACTCAGTCAAATAAAACAAAATATGCATCTCCCAAATGGTAAATGATCTTTCATTCGCAATAAAACACATAAAAAACTATAACTCCAGCACTGGTTAAGATTGGTCTTCCCTAGTATAAGGGTTAGAAAATCAAACGAAAAATCTCATTAAAATGGACATACACTTCCTAGACTATCATTGAACAAACCCAAATAGTAAGACAATGTAAATAGAAATGAAACTCTTATGATATGTCTTTGTACTGTCCCCAAAACGAAATTCACTAAATTAGTTCTCAGATCTGAGTCATCACATGAACTCAATTGAGCCTCCCCATACACCAGTGGTGTTAAACTAGCAGTGAGGGTCTAATACGTTATATGGAGAGATTATACCATTATTTCTATAGTAATCCACATAAACACACAATATAAATAGTTGAAACAATATGAATCATTCATTAAAAAAGACTATGCAAATATCTCCCAAAATATGTTCAAACCTCTATTCAACATTAACCACGTAATGAAATGATAAAACGTCTGACCAGAATAAAACACAAAAGAATGAATAAATCTATATATTGTGTTTTTAATCCATGTATTGTTCCTCGTTTATGTTTATTTCATGTCCATCAAATCATTTTGGAATAAGTTTTTTTCTATTGTCTTGACCTTCAACCATGAAATCATCTAGGGTACCCAATTGTAGACTGATTAGCATATGAGAACTAAACTCACTAGGAAAACACTTACCTCGTGTACAAAATTTATAGTCTATAGGGTAGTTCATGGATGTATGAAATAAATTTCAAGGAAAAACAATGACAACAAATTGGACACCATTAGATAAAAATATGAATCATAACCATTACTACCATTATTAATATATTCCCCACGTATCCATCTTCTTTACATAATCTAATATCTTCACTTGTTCATTGGGTTAGGCATATATATTGTCTAAACATGCGTATATGGTAATCAATCACTATTAATAAGGGATTAATTCATGTACCCATCTCACTAGGGATAAACACATCACATCCACACATTCTCTTCACTTAAATGCCTCATTCCTTATGGAATGTAATCGGTAGAGGAATATATCTTACATCTCCTTCCCAAACTAGTGAATTTGTGGGGTAGTTAAGATCCTCAGTCTAAATCAACCCTGTAGGAACAGATCCCCGTGTGAATAACCTACACTACCAAGTCATTTGAAAATGATCATTTCTATATCCACCATACAAATAAACTATCACAATCTAAAGCACCCAAGTAGAATTGTAATCACATACCATAAAAAATGGGAATTAATACTATTTCGTAACCCGTAAAAACATTTTCCAATTAAAATTCATAGCCATTAATCCCAACATATAATTTCATAAGAATTTTCCCACTAATCAATTTCATGTTAAATTCATATATCACATTACACAACCACTTTATTTCATTCAACACATTATATATACTCCATGTTTACCATGTTCTATCACAATCTGTATCTAATAAATTCAATTAGTCAACCCGTTAACATTCTCTTATATTTAGAAGAAATTTCCAATATAACATGCTCATAATTTTATATTTTCTATTTCATCGAAATGCTTAAAGAAATCATAACCCTATTGACACAATCTCATTTTACTCAATTAACCCATTACAAAGAAATAAAAAACAACAACATTATCCAACATCGAACATGTAAAAAACAATCAATATATCATCATATAATCATCAAACCATTTTATCAATCTCAATAAGGGATCTATTTTATTTCACATCAATTCCACCCATGAATGTTTCTTCTCCTATGTTCGGTAATGTCAGTGCACCGCATGTGTGTCACCAATTTAGTTAAATCGTCTTCAATGCATCCCATGAGAGTCATGGGGTTTAAAAAAATTATTGAGATATTTAATTTACCATATCCAATAGAATTAATTCAATTCCAGACTATGGGGGTGCAATAATACATAGTCATATTCAAACCCCTATTTAAAACATTGGGATATAACCTGTAGACCACCTACCTCGAATCTGAAAATGAATTCCATATTAATCAAATCCATAGATACCAAAACAAACCCATGTAAAATATTTATTGTACATTCCTCAAGAATAAAAGGGATGTAAGTATTTTGAATAAAAGTTCCAAAAATAATAACCCTAATCTGTAAAAGCGAATATAGGAGAAGATTATACATACCAAGATATTTTATCTTAAACATATGGAACTCTAAATAGTAATTAAATGATAGATATCAACCCATATAATATCATGAGGGTTCTATATTGTCACTGCTGTAGAGAGGTGAAGAATAAGATGAAAAATAAGGTAAAACAAAAAAACATCATAATTGAAATTTTAGGCCATATGGTTTATCCGCACTGTTTAACAAAATTTATGAAAAAACAGGAATATGACTATGTCCAATTGAACTTTTTTGCACAATTATCAATTTAGTTCCACATTCTTTAAATATCCATTCCTCATCTAGGCATTAAGGCACTATCCAAGGATGGACATTTTATGTAGCAAGGCCGCATGATTTTCTTAATTGTGAACCAATCGTGATCCTTGAAGAGGTTGGACCCATTCTCCCCTTTTTATATTTTGAACCTTTGGAACACCCCAGAGGAACCACATTCATCAGGTAAGCCTTTAATTAACCAAAAATAAGAGATTGAATCAAAAATTTAATCAAGGACATGCCTTCAAAAAAAACTATAATCATAGAAAAATAATGGGAAGAGTTTTAATTATTGATAATGGAATAATACATGATCCAGATGATGAAGGTAATAACTACCATTCGTGGTTATTTTTTTGATGAAAAAAGTGGTGAGAATCATATACATGATCATATATTTATGTTCCAATATGTAATCATCATGAAAATATTTACATGTTGCAATAACATAAACCATGAAATCATAAAAATAATTCAAGGACAACTTCCAATAAAAAACAAAAAAGATTGATTAAGATGACCTCACATATCCTATAAAAGGAATATCATGTGGTAAAACCAGTATCCAATACATTTTACAACAATATAATCCTTGGACCAAATAACAAATTCATATAATATACATTTATTTTTTTTCTACATAGGCCAATCAACATAGGAATATATGTCATTAAATTTAATTCCACTATTAAGGATATTTTTTACATATATATAATAAAAAAATAATTGAATGATAGTTACATCATGGTTAATACCTATTAGTTGAAAGGTTTAAGGGAATTCACTACACAAAAAATAGTTGTGGAAAAATTCAAGAATAAAGTAAGCATAAAAATGGGTGTTCATGATGGATTATAGAAGGGGTTAATGAGAGAGAAATGTTGTCCAAAAATACATGGTCCTCATAATTAATGTAAAATTATGTGTAGATACATATTGAAAAATGAAAATATTTAAATACAATGGGTTTATTATAAATTATGTACATGAAATTATAACAACACGATATTCTCTTTTACATTCATATAGTTCTTTTATAAGATTTATTGGAATTTCTTATGAGAATGGGAATCCCTTGGGAGGGATTTTTGGACATAGGTCGAAAGTAAATTCCTTATCAATATTTATTGAGTAAAGAGATTAGTTTTTAGGTCATGGTATATATATGGAAAGTGGGGGAAATTCAATATTAATTTCTAACAATTTTGTCTCCACTCTTTTATATTATTAAATAAAAACCTAAAATAAAAACATTTTCCACTAGATTATAAAAAGTAAAAGTGTTTTATATATTTTATAAGTCTTTGATCCAATCTTTATAAAATAATACCCTTTGAGATATCAATGTGAGTCTTGTTTTTAATTTTTTTATTTAAAAAAATTAAAATGTAATATTTCTTTTGGTGTATTTGTTAAATGTTTAAAAAATTAATAAAATAACACTAAAGAAAATTTTTTAAAAGGAATGAAATTTTTTGTTCGTCTATATCATTTATAATATTTATCAGGTTACATTTTTTTATTATTATGTTATAATGAATAATGTATTTAATTATTACATAATTATTTTAATGTCTCAAAAAATTATGAAAAATATCCATTAGATAATATTAACATGATAATTTAAAATATAAATTTTATTTAATAAAAATAACTATAAAATTTTTAAATGTTACACTTGAAAATTAAAATTCTCATTTATTTCAAATAACTAGTTTTTAATAATAAAATAGTTTTTAAATCCTTATAAATATTAAATTATAGTCCAGTAAATTATATTATTATTTTAATTTAAATGTATAAAATTAAAGGGTATAAGTTTTTACAAAAAAATCATGAATTTATCAAAAAATCGAATTATTAATATTTAATTTTCAAAAAATCAATCATAATTTCATCATCTAACGATATAATTTTCATCAACTATAATTTAATATTAATACTGAAAATTGATAAATATAATTAATATTCTATTAAAAATGATATTATAAATATTCATATAACTAGGATTGAGATACCTAATTTCAAAGTAAATCATTTTTCTCTCAATGGGTATGGTGTGAGATTGTGGTCATTTTTTAGGGTTGTTTAGAGAACATGGTTTGGATCATAATATAAATAGGCATGAAGTTATCTAGTAAATTGTGCCATTAAAACACTAGTTGATCATTTTTAAATTTTTATTTATCATGGCTAATATTCATTTATGACATCTCCCTCATATGATCTATTAAATGTGACTTTTACTGTATGATACAGTTTTTATTGGCCATCGCTAAATGATTTACTGAAAAATTTACAATATTGTAATCCTTATTATAAAATAATATTACCGATCATTGTTCAATGAATATGTAATCATTGGTTATGATGATTAATAGTATTTTTAATACTTAATGTTTTATTATTAATTGTTTTAAAATAGCCAATTTAGGTAAATTATTTGATAACTATAATGAATTTACTAATTCAAAAGGGAATTTCACTTTTAAAATGATAAGTCATTAAATACCACATCTATGCTAAAAACATGAAGAAGTTCATCATATGTAGAAAATAATATAACAGGTTGCACATATCCCAACCATGTTGAATGAAGGAATCATTCAGAATATAAAACTAAAATGTAAATACTATTAATGATCAGACTACACATCAAATAAACATACATATATCTCTTACCCTGAATCTCTCCATGTGGTACCATAGAGAAAAATCATGTGAATCATTTCCAAAACATCCACTTTAGACACACACCCCATGCCAGCTTCTCATCCATACAACGTCATCCTCTTTTGCTAGTAGTACTTTCATATAGTTTGGAACAATATAATCCTTTCTAGATAGTTGAAATTCATGAACCATTATATTAATAGATTATAAAATTATTGTATTAAACCATATATAGTTCACTTAAAAAATTATATAATGATTTATCTCTATCTAAGGATGACTCTGATTAGTGAAAACCCATGCTTCTCATATAAGACACGAATAAACATCCTATGTATTGGGTCCATTATAGTGAAATAGTGTGGAGTATAACATTGCTGAAGACGAAACCTAAATGGATATGTGAAAATATATTTCCATGAAAAATATTTTAATTAAGTGGTTTCCCACATGTGTTACAAAATATGAAATATCTATATAGATGTAAGAAATTTGGATATATAACTCCCCAATTTTTTCCAAAATTATTTTATTCTCATAAAATAAGTTTCCCTGATAGACTATGTTATAGATTCCACAATTTCATTATCGTGTTATATGTATGACCAAGTCAATCATTCATTATATGCTACTCAAAATTAGCTTATTTTACAAGAAACAAATAGTTTTAACCATATAAATTTATTATTATTATTTAAACACTACCTTGGTTAAATATATGTTAAACATAGTGATATGATGTAGTAAATTGTTTTTTAATAAAACATATGAATTTTAAATATAATAAAAGTCATTCATAATAAAATATGTAATTTTATTTAATTTCTTTATATGCATTGAAAATACATTTTTCTTCTAAAAAATCATTTCAATCCCTTTTGGTGAAAAAATATATTATTTTTAAAAGATATATTTAAAATAAATTTTATAAAATAAACATCATTTTTTTAATTCAGAAGATCTAAATTAGTTTCAGGAGTATTTTTCAGTTATTAATGAAATTTGTCATTATCTGTTGTATATTATAATATAGTTAATTCATATTTATATAGAATTTTCGTTTAAATTGATTATAAAGATGAAATATATTTTTAATTTTTAGATTATATTTAGTCCAATTATACATCTATTAAACCAATTTAGGTAATATAATAAATTTCATATTTAAATTGGATATAACAATTATCTAAACATTTTTAATATTTTTAATTTAAAATCCACGTTACCTCATTGTGACATCATCATTATTTTCAAATTAAATTCTACAATGTATGTTCATGAAATTTTTAAATATGGATTTCATAATTTTTATCATCATAATTTATATGTTTTTTTATGTTTACATAATTTTTCATCATAACAAATATTGAAAAATGTTAAAATTAATTAACATTATTTAGGTTATAACTATGTTTGTTTTCATTGCATTTTATTTTATAAAAAATAATTATACGTACACTAATAGTTTCTAATTAATAAATTTCAATTGATATTTAGAATAAGTACAAAAAAATTATCTAATAAGACCATATTAAACTAATTTTTACTTGATAAATTAAATTGGAAAATACAAAACATAACAATTGCCTTTGTAAAAAATATAATGATATAATTGGGAAATTATAATGAATATTGAAAAAATTATCAATAATTTATTAATATTATGTGATATATTATTCTTGTACAATTCATCCCATACTATAATTAGTGAAAAATTTTAGAGGCAAATGAGTTAAGGGATATCTCTCAATATTAAAAAATTTGTGGTATTAAATAAATCAAATGCCCTTATATTTTAATAGGATCCTCATTCATCCCCCCTATTCACACCTCTCAAGTAAAGTGGCACTAATAAACCCTAAAAAATAACTTTCAAACAATAATACCCTAACATTAGAAGCAAATTTAGTGTATAAATATTTCCATGAATTATTTTTATGCAATCCTAAAGATGATACCTAAATAAAAGGTATTTCTCATCAACGAGCCTTCTTGTTTTATTTTTTCATCAAAAACCATAAATTATTATTATAAAATAATTACATTATTATCTCAGTGTATTCCATTTACATATATTATTTCATGACATGGTTTATCCCTACAACAACTGACAATTCCTTCAAATGGGTGTCAAAATCATCTTCAGTGTGTACAGAGAACTACCACCTTGAAAATTTATGTCCTATATTCCTTCATTACAACCTCTCAAGGATGGTTATAATGAATAATACGTTTTTTATTTATGATATATACTATATTTATTATTATTTTTTTATATTTTTACTTTTATATCACATATACCATCATTGATTACCTTTTTATAGAATATGATAATTTCATTATTTTGTCCATTAGACTACTGCCTGACAATGTGATGTGATTCAATCTCACATAACCCTGAAATTTTTATGGTTGTGTTTAATAAAAACATATGATTATGTGAAATTATAATGATTATATATTTATAATTTTTTTTTATAAATTTTATTTCCACATCTAAATAGGAAAACGAAATCCAACATTAATGTGTACACACTTCATACCGTCTCCATGAACAATGAAATTCATTTCTTATCACAAAATATCATCAGTGTCTCAAAATTAAAATGCAATTAATATTAATTATATTATTATCATGGTTATAAATATGGATATTATGTAACAATTATCAATGTAATAAAGTAAACAAAATTACAAATCAAAATATATATTAGAATTAATGTGGTTAATAATCAAAACATGACATTAAAAAGTTATTGTTACTAAACAGATAATATTAGGTCGTAAAAAATTAATTTATTGTATGATTTATATGTATATGGATAATTAATTAATATATACATTTATATATATATACGAATTAACATTTATTTATTATATTATAGGATCCAATTGTATGATCGATGTCAATACATTTGTTAATGGATTTTTGTCTCAATTTTTTTTCTATAACACAAAAGCAACAATCACCACTAGTTTCTTTTATGCGGTGTAGATACATTTATCAGATTCTACTTATAATTATTATAAATTTATTTCTTGTTATTTTAATATTAATTGTAGTTTCCCTACATTAGGTGCTTTATTGTTCAAAAGTTATTAAATAGATAAGTTATTTTTGGATTAATTATCATTTTTTGAAACATATGTTATGTTGTCAACTTATAATTATTTATAAAGATTATACATGAAACCTTTTATATGAAAGTTAATTAATTATTATATCATTGATATATTTAAATCCTCATTTTAAGTAATTATATAGCATTTATTATGATTAATTATTACCAAATTGGTAGAAATTGTTTGTTACAATCTCTTCAATTTCTAGGATTATTGAAGATTAAGTCACATATATTCAAATAGAATGAATTTTTTTTAATAAATATCATTAAATTTCTTATTCTTATGTTATTGATTATATGATCATGTAAATTTATTTTCATCCAATTTTTTTATTTATTTTTATTAATAAAATGATCATAAGATAATATTACTATGTTTATCTTCGGTTAGAAATCATTTTTCTACCATAACAATGTTTACAAAAAAATGATTTAAAATGAATTTTTCTGTTTTTTCAATAAGATTTAGGGAAAAATATATATTCGTAAAAGTGTTTAAAATTATTATCAAACCCATCATTATAATCATAAAAGTACATGTTCATGGATATGAAATTTGAAATTTAATTATTTCATTAAAATTGTTTTATGTTATTTTTTGTGATGGGTTTATAATTTCCTATGGATTTATTCATAATGAAATAATTGAAATTTGATTTCAAAATTATATACAATCTAGGATGAAATCTATTGGAGTTAAATTTGGATTACATTGGATGACATCCTAGGATATAATAAATATTATTTCTCTAAATGAGGGTTATTTTGATAGTATGTTGTTTATGAAACTGATTTCACAAGAATATGTTATACAATTATAAGTTTCTAATGTTTGTGATGAATGTATCCTAAATAGAATGATATAAATATGTTCTGCTATGATGAAAAAATTTTAATAATATTTTTATTTCATGGGTTATGATATAAAGAATGTTTATGATTTTGTGGCACATAGAAATATGTTTTTCAGTAACTAATGATTGGGAACTATATCTACCTTAAATGGTTTGGGTAAAGAATTATATCTAATGAGATATATACAACTAGAAGGGGGAGTGAACTCATTTCATTAACGAGAATTTTCCACTCTAATGGTCTTGGGACTGATCCATGAATACTTTGATGGTTTGGTGAGTTAACTCAGTCTAATATGATAACATTTTAATTAATAATACACTAATATGAAAATATTTTTTTTTGATTTGGTCAATTCCACAAATTCTATTTCTTATTACAATGTTATGATATCAGGAATATTGTTCTTTGATTATCAAATGATTAATTCCTTATGTACTAATAATAATTATTCTATTACAAATATATAAGATCTTGGATATTAATGGCATGATTTTAAAATGTAATTATCATGTTTCCATTATCATATGTTAATTTAATGGTTATTTATATATATTTTTAGACTAACTGAGAATCCTAGATAACCCTTTATGAGTTATCAAATCCAATGGTAATGATGTTATTAATTATATATGTTTTGTCTTAGAAGGGTTCTAGTTACAGAGAATATATTGATAGATGATGTATTTACCTATGGAATTGTATTTATATTTTTTTTTGATTCAAAATACATTGAATATAGTGACCTTGTCTTATCACACATGGATATGAACTCATTTTAGATGAATATTCATAAAATTACAATAATAAATCACTGAGGATTGTAATAGTTTACTTTATTTTGATACATGTAAAAAAATATTATATTCTGGTGAAAGATATATAAAATATCAATTAAATATATATACCATCAGTACTTAATCCTAAAACAATTTTATATGTCAAGGTGAATGGAAACATAAAAATAGGAGTGTGCTAAAATTCTTAGTATTGTTAAAAAAGGGAGATATGTAATCATAATCATGTGCATTATGGTATACAAACATGATCATCAAAATTGAAGATCAATCATAACATATAAAAGATCGTTTACTTGAATCATGGAATAAAAAATTTCTTTTCATATGACATAAATCACAATGAAGTAAAGAACATAGCCCGAGAATGTATAACATAGCAATATAAAATGGAATTGGGGTAGTCACATAAGCATATAATATGATTTTTGTTGCATTGGGTGTCACGACAAAGACCATCATGAAAGTATTACTCATTCCTCATACCATCTTGGTATTCATGGTCCACTCACATTTCCATCTTAGTTGAATGAATTCACTCCTCATACCATCATGTGAGTTATGATTCACTCACATGGCCATCCTAGTAGTAAAGGTTCATTCCCAAGACCATCTATGTCTATCTCAAGAGATAGAAATATTTTTTAAATGCATCAGAGAATGATATAGGTCTCAATCATCTCATAATGAAATAAAACATGCATGTGTCAAAATATCAAAAATAGTCACATCACAAATAATAAATAGAAGTTGTATTATAAACATGAAATGATATCAATACCCTTGGAAAAGATACAGGTTTCACAATAATATTAGAAAAATAATATCAAATGAAAAGAAGTGATTTTATTAAACATCATTACATCAATCCATAGACAATTTACAAAAACAATTATAATTGTATTGTTGAACATTAACAATGTCTGTCATCATAGGTGGTGAATAATTTTTAAATATCATATAGAATATGATTTTCCTACAAAAACATTTTTTAAATCCTATGTAATTTTCAAATATCATTACATTGAATCCAATTTGATAAATTATATTGGAATCATTAAAATATTTCAGAATAGATCTTGAGGTAAATATCCTTTCTTCGTAGAAATGGGGTTTTTCATAAAATTCCTAACCATTTAAAAAAAATTATTTGAAAATAACATTGTCAAAATTTAGGGAAATCATAAATAAAAATGGAATCACAAAAAACAAAAAATTCAGTCATTCTATATAAGTTAAAAAAAATCAACAATATCTTTTTTTGAAATGTAAAAAAGTACATTATTTTGGAATCAAAATTAAGATCTCTTCAAAATTGAGAATTATATTGTAAAAAATGGGTAAAATTAAATTTAAAAATTAGTATGAGAATATTAAAACATTTTATTATTTTTAGGAAGACATGGATATGGAGGAAAAATATTCCCCAATTGAGTCATAAAATAAAACAATCCCAAATATGTAAGAGATTGTGAAATCAATAATTGTCACTTAACAATCAGTAGTATCGCATAATCCATGTAAAATAAATAATATAAGGATATTAAAATATCTTATTCTATTGGATAAGACTCATACATGGTATTTAATTGTATTATATACACCATGTATAAGATTGATTTAGTGTATGATCCATGTGTCTCATAGAAAGAATGGTGAGACAAACATCCCCTTACATTGTGTATTGAATCTCTTCGTACTCAAACCAGATTCATGTATAATAAATATGATATTATTATAAATATTTTAAATAATAAAAATATTATAAATCATTAAAAAAATTATGATTATGAACTTTATTACAGGTTGTTTTAATAATCCTTAGTTAAAGATTCACTTCATGTAATATTATCTTTATTCTTTACATGTGTCTTAATTTGTTATAGCATACTTCCTTATAATTATATCGCGATTCTAGAATGTAAATAGTGATATATATATCATTTATATATAATATATTTATATTATAAAAATATATATCATAAATTTGTACAAAATGGAAAACACATTGAATGGAGACAGTATGTTGTACGTACACATGAACATTATTTCCGTTTTAATTATCGTATTAAAAGAATGTATGTAAATGACATTTTTTTATATTTGTATGAATATATATATATATATATATATATATATATATATTCTAGTATAATTTTTTTATTATATAAATCATATAAATTCAGTAAACCCTTCCTTCATACATTCCATGTGATGTGTGAATGAATCATATCGCTTTGAGGTGGCGAAATTTCACACTGTCTCGAACAAGATTATCGTACTAACACAAAATTGAATCTGAAAATGGTATGTCCTGTACAAAAGAAAAAAATAAGAACAATGATATAATAAATATTATATATAACACACATATATATAGATTATCCATCGTATTGGCCACCATGATTGTTGGTAATAGAAAATTGAACAATCATTGTTTCATGAAGTGGAAGATCACTCTACACGGAGACAATATGTTTTATATCCATTATATGTAGGTGTGTATAATTTTAGGTCATTACATTAGACTAAAAACATCCTAGTATATTTTAGATAACATGTTTTTCATAAAATAATCTAATAAAGATATTATAGGGGTGGCGAGGGTAAATAAAAGAAAGGATATTGAGAGAAGACATTACTATTAATCAGGTAACACCTTTTGGTTTGTGCCAAAAGGATTCCTTGAGTTTCATTATTATCAATTTCATAATTCTATGAGTAATTTAGGGATGTTATTATGAGAAATCATTGGGTTTCGTTGAGCCAAAATGATTTAGGATTGTGAATAATAGACAAGGTGATGTTTCCTTTTATAAGATAGGGGTGGGTCACAATAAGAAAAATCAAAACAGTTAATAAACATTAAATAGAATACATAATTTAAATAGCATAAAATTATGTTATATATTTTCTTAGATATCTATGGGTATAAATGCCCTCGTCCAATTAATTTTAGACATGTTTAGGTCACAAAACGAACGTTGTCATTTGGCATTAAACCTTAGTTAAATAATTTGACTATTACCATGACAAAATAACTTTTTACACTATACTGTTAATATAGATTCAATATAATTCCAAAAGATCCAAAATTGGATCATTTATTACATTTTTAAATTAATATAGGTATTTTACCTATATATAGATTTTTAGGAATTTTGTATCATTTAAAATATTATTTTTTATTTTAAAGTCTCATTTTTGACAATTTTGACACTATTTATTACATGAAAGGTATATTATACAAAGAACATTATTCCATTCAAAAAAATACATTAAATAATCTATAAAATATCAAATTCATTAAAAAAAATTATTTTAGGGAACCAAATATCTAAAATGATATTTATTTTAATATTATTAAGACAATTTATATGATTTTTTCCTTTCAAACATTTGTTACTAGATCATTATTGTGTCACAAATACAATTTATTATTCAATTAACAGTGATTATAAATAAATTATATTGATTTAGATAAATTAAATATACTTTTAATAAGAATTTATAGTTTAATTTGTCTTATGTGTTACCCTATATTAATTTTTTTAGTTATTTATGTTTGAACGTGAGATTTTTAACACTTTTTGTAATTAAAAAAAATAAATGTCGTAATTCTACACAAGAGGCATACAAAGGATCAACTTTTATACCTAAAATAGGCTTTGGTAAAAAAAACTTGTCCAAGGAAATTAGTCCATGTGTTAAGTTAATTTTAACTTATTATTGTAAAATATTTTTTACCACTAACTTCCTTATTAACATTTAACCACGGTAAATAATGTTTAAAATAAATTATTCACACAAAATTTATTTTTATCTTTTTAGATAACATTTTTATAATGATTACAACCAATTATGACTATTTTTCTGAATTACAATTCATTAATGCTGTAAAATTACATTTACTGTTAATCTAGAAAATGTGTATCGAAGGAGAATAAAAGAGACATTTAATGGAGAAAATACTCTATTTATATAATTTTTTTATAATAATGATTAAAATTAATTTATATGGATTTGTATATTTATAATTTATCTATTTTGGATTTAAAATAGATTTATATTAAAATAATTATTTAAATGAATAGTCATTTTTTCACTATAAGGCTATATTTTTGATTTTTTATAAAAAATGAAACATTTCTGAAAAATAATCACCCTATGATAATATTGATATTACTAATTAAAAAAATAATGTGTATTTTATCAAAAAAACATTATAAGGGTCTTTGAAACTAATTTTATTATTTTTCATATAAGGACATGAAAATAGATCATTTGAGAAAATAGTAACTTCAAACATATAATGACTTTTCCAGAAATTATATTATTGATTATCAGAACTATTATGAGTAATATATTAAAAGTAGTTATTTATATTCACATCAAAATATTAATAACTATGTAATTAATATATTTTTGGAATTTATAATAATAATTAATATTTTGTTTCGTAGAAACTCAGTGTTTCTTGTAACGTAAGTAATGGTAGTGTTGGATGTAGTCCAATATTCACATGGTGTTCCATATAACAAAGTCAAAAACATAATGGTATTATATAATAAAAAAAATCAATATATCGTGTTGTGTGATGTTAAAATATCATTCTATTAAACTACTTCATATAAATAAATTCTCAAAATATCATTGTGATACATTCTAACCCCTTAAAATGAATTTCTCCCTCAAAATTCATCAGGATTATAAATATATCGAAAAATAATAATAATAATAAAGAATGAAAACTTATTTAATGATTGAATAGTTATAAAATAAAAGTTTCCCAAGTAATATCATGAATAGGTATCTACATAGGAGAACATATCTGATGATTTGGTAGTTGAGAAAAAGCATAAATAATCCTTGTGATTGATAATGATCACTAAGAAAAATGTAGTTTGTGAACTAGAGAAAGTTAACAATCACAAAACCATAAACTAAAGAATCTTGAATGTGGTAATTGATAACATAAAAAATGATGATAATAAGACACTCATTTACATCCTGATTCCATTTTTATTAATGTTGAAGAATTTATAGCTGAAGATATACTTACATGATTTCTTCATAACATCACCCTTTGTTGTTAGACGATAAATTTCCACTAAATATCTTATTATATGAAATGATGTTGATTTTGTAATTTCGGAAGCATTACCAGATGATAAGATTCGTTAATTGAAATATTGGCCATCCCATCTATCTTTATCACAAAAAATGATATTACAAGTTATCAAATATGCATAAATCTACCTTTTGGATATAGTTCTTTAATCCAACAATTTTTTCTGAAATTTTGCATAAACAATCCATAACTTGATGAAAATAAATCATTATAAAAGGTTATAATACAAAACATTAGAAAGATGTGCACTAAATCAGCATAATAATTTTCTCATATATATCAAAAGGAATTTCATGGTTGTCACATTCCAAACATTGGAATACATTCATCATTTATTATATTGTGTCCTAATAATAACCTAATGTACCATTGTTAAAAGCATGAATGTTTCATTTTCCAAAAGTTTATTTTATATATTTCATATGCACCAAAACTTTATATACATCATCGAATATAGCATAACCTTATGATAATAAATCCATTATTATTTCCACTGAAATGAGTATCATCCAATTTAGTTCTTCATATCCAACAAATCATTATACAAATATCATTATCATAACATATGTTATATATTAAGGGTTATCATTCCCCAAATCATGCGTTCTTATAATATAACACATTACCTGGAAATAACATTTCTATGTCTTTATAACTATTCAACTTATCCTTCACAACCAATAATGAAAATATAATAATAAAATAACATATATGTATTATGATTCATGTTATATTATAATTATAAAACTTATACAACCCAATCATCCAAAATTATTCTTAATGCATTACTCATTATCCTTACTCATAGTCATTAGTAAAATATGAATCATTTGTTAATTCTCTTCATCCTTAATCTAAAAAATATTTATAGAATTAATATAATAAATAATTCTAGAACATACCATAATATTGACAAGTAGTACACAATATCTTTCTCCACCAATGCATGAAAAATAATTGTACAAATATCTTGGTTCACTTTATGATATTTCAAATTAAGAACCTAGTTTCTATAATTCTCAGTTTGTACACAACAAAAAACATTCATGGTTAACTATGTTCAATCTCATTTGTAAATTGACTAAAACCATAATGAAAACTGTGAGAAATAAATATTAGAGATTAAAAACACACAAGTAAAGTAAATTTAATATAATATTTTAATCAATGGTATCATAGTTTTTATACATAGTTATTCATGACTGCCAAAAAATCTCTAGGATTGTAACATATAATTTGAATTATCCTTAGGAAATAACATCACATATCCTTAAAAATATCTATAGTATTCTCACATATGTTTCCACATCCTAGTTTCTAAAGATGCCTGATTATGTTCTATGATTCAAACTGTATAATCCCATGCCAAACATTCTTGGATATTACATCATTTTTTATGAATATTAACTACATTACAAAATTACATGACTAATGAAAATAATTTTTTACTATATATGGAATCCAAGAAACAAAATCTTCTATCATGGTGAATGATCTTCAACATGTTAAATAAAGATATCCAGCATTAGTAACTCTACATAAAACTGTTCTTTCTTACCTAGGGAAATGAAAATTTTAAAATTTCGGGAGATAAAATTATTAGTAAGGGTGAGGAAGGGAGATATGTAGGCATAGTCCTTACCCTAATGGTATGAGAACTTGATAATTAAAATAAAAGATCACACCGTTCATATTTTACATTATATACATGAATCATTTAATAAATAATTACAATTAATATGTCAAAAATCATAATGAAATAAATAACATAGGAAAAGAAAGCATTACATAGGAATAAAATAGGTCATTGTTGTAGGAACATATGAATAAAATATGATTTCTATTGTTTCCATGGAATCACATACTAGAAAATATCTTTACTATTGGTTAACTCCCCATACCATTTTGGTAGTCATGGTTCACTCCCTTAGCCATCATAGTTTCATGAGTTCACAGCTCGAACCATATTGGTAGTAATGGTTTTTTATCATTTCCATCATAGTAGTCAAGGATCATTCTCAAGTCCATGTTTTTATCTCAAAAGATATAAATTTTATCCCAATGCATCAGATGGAGATATAATTCATGTCCATCATATAACTAAATCATACATAAATTTGAAATAAGATTATATATAAAAATATCATATCCCATGATATAAAATTTGTATTATAGACTTGAAATCAAATCATTACCCATGGGAAAAAATAATGTTTCATAATAATTCAATAAAAATAGTTCCCCATGAAAATAAGTGATTTTATTAAATGAAATTCCATTAAAATTTAATCCATTCATATAAATAACATGAATGGTATTCTTGAACAATAAAATAGAATGTCATCATAGGTGGGGATGGATTTTAAAGGATCACATGAGACATTAATTTTCATTACAAATAATTTTAAAAACAGAAATCATCTTCAAAACCATTTTTTTGATACAAATTTAGAAACATATAATGAAATCATTAAAATCATTTAAAAATGTTTTTGAGGAAAACATCCCTTTTTCATTAAAATAGTTTTTTTCATTAAATTCAAATCAATTTTAAAATAATAAATTTTATTCAAAAATAAAAATTTCATTTTTTAAGAGAATCATCATATTAATATGGTTTTATAAAAATGTATTAATATATTCATGTCGTACATGTTTCAAAACATTCTGGTCATACTTTTTTCATGTAAAGTATAAAAGTTCCACATTTTGAAAATGAAATCAGAAAATCCATTAAAACATTGAAGTACAAAAGTAAAATATGGATAATAACGTCTTTAATCATATATTGGATAATTGTAAAAAAATTAATGAAAATATTTTTAGAAAACATTGACATTGATGATAAATATTCTACAATGGAGACTTTAAACAAAACATTCCCAAATATTGATGATATCATGAAATCAATACTCATCACTTTATAATAAATAGATTCATATACATCATCTAAAAATAAATTTAAGTGAATATGTAAATTTAAAAATCATATGGATAGGACTCATAAATGTTATTCATGGGATTTATATACCCCATGTAGAAGAGGCATGTATTGTTTGAGGCATATGTCTCATAGAAATAAAGTGGAAGTAAAAAATCCAATTACCTTGTGTCTTGACTGTCTTTATACTTGAACAATCTTCATTTATAATAAATGAAGATCATTATACATATTTTTCAAAATAATATTGTTATATCTATTACCACATGTAGTTTCATTGTAACCATATATTTCTCTTTTGTTAACAATCCTATGTTAAGTATTCACTTCAAGTAATATTTTTATTGTTCTTCACATGTTTCTGAATTTGTTATATATGTTAGTCCTTATACTTATATAATTATTAAAAAAAATCTCAATAATGATATATATATAATTTATCTCACATATATGTATATTATAATTATATATATCATAAATATTTATGAAATGGAATAAACCATTCATAGTGAAAGTAAGTCGTATGTATGGATAAACATTATTTATGTTTTACTTATCATATTTAAATAAACTATGTAAATGAAATATGTGTGTGTATATATATTACATTATAATTATTATGTCATACATATCATATAAATTAACCAAACCCATCTGTAATACATTCCATGGGGTGTGTGAACAAAACACATCGGTCTGAGGGGGCGATAGTCCACACTTTCTCAAACAAGATTATCATATTAAGACCAAATATAAATTTAAAAGGTATGTGTTTTAAAAATGAATAATAAAACATAATGATATAACAAATATTTTATAAAATATATATATATAGTGTTTCCCTCATGATGGAAACCATGATTAGTCCTAAATAAATTAACAATCATCTTTTCATGGTGTAATAGTGTGACAAACCAAGTAAGTAATGAATAATAGATATTTTTATCTTTGTCTATTAAGAAATTAGATAGCGTTTTAGAGGCTTAAAATGAGAATAAATCGAATCTTAAGCATGGAATACACTAATATTTTTTAAATATTGTTTTACTACCTTTTGATGGAAAACCATTTTTAAATCAAGATTTTGACAATTTTAGAAGCTTTATTTTTCAAAATAAACTTATTCTTTATAATTGGGACATTGAAATTTACTTTGGGTAAATTTTTGGTATTTTTTCGATAATGTTCATTTTTTAATGAATAGTGAAAACTGTTGTATTTTAATTCAAAACCTATTTTTAATCTAATTCATTTATATGATTACATTATCTTTTGAATTGGTTTTAAAGATAAATTAGAATATATTTTTACCATTTTATCCAATAGTGGTATTTGTAATTAATTTCACTTTGAAATTGAACTTAAACTAGTGTCAATATTTTGATAATTATTGTTTCATAAAAACACGTTATTTGTTCTGACAGAAAGAATTAATTATTAAATTAATTAATATAACATATATATTTTTAATATTGTATAATAGACATCATTTTTGAATTCGGAATATCAAATATAGGTTAGGGTGATGTTTTGGTATTTTTCTGAAAAACTTCAATTTTTGATGAATAGTGAAACCACTAAGTGGTACTTATAAAAACTGATTTTCCGTTTAAATAAAATTTTACCACCTCTGTGAATTGAATTTAAAAAATAAGACATAAATTTTTTTCATTATGAAGTAAAATGTGGTTGAATGGGATTAAAATAATTTTTTTGGTGAATAGTAACTATTAAGTTTTTAATCCTGATTAGAGGTAATTAGTGCAATTAAAGGAAAAAATGATATTATAATGAAATGAAAATACCTATAAACATGTCCTACCCTTATTGGATGTGTCATGGGAGACCGAGACAACCCATGGGTCGATTTTTGGGACCCCATGGAGTCACATGGATAAGATAAAGACATTAATGCCTTTTATTTAATGTAAAAGTAAAAATGACACAATCATGTATTGTTTTATTAAAACAATTTTTACATGGGTTTATACAAGTACGATTTTTGACTATATTTAATCATTGGAAAGATAAAAATATTTCCTACATCATGATATTTTTTTTCTAATTTTTAGACACTAAATAAATTAAATTATTTATGACACTATGATGATGAAGTGATTACTTCATTATATAACGATTTAAATAAAATGAAAATATAATGAAAAATCTAAGACCTAAAGATGTAAAAATCATATTGTATGAGTATATTTAGAACCCTTATCACCTTACCCTCTCAATTTATTATTTAGAGACCTTTCTTATCCTAAAATAATTTTATAACAATGTATCTTTTCATAACTTTCCAAGAGTTCCCCTCCCCTCCTCTTATAAAAGGCCCCCACCTCTATCACCTTACCCATGCTTACAAAGCCTTTGGCTCGGCCAACCCCTTCCCATTTTGTCTCTCCACATCCATATATTACTCCTTGAAGCCTCACTTGGGGAAGAATTTATCCCATGGAAGCCTTTGAGCACAAATCAAAAAGAGTTACTCGATTTAAAGGTAGTGTCTTCTCTTGTGTTCTTATGTTTTATTTATCATCTCCAACCCTCTAAACTATTTTTATCCATTTATTTTGTAACAACACCAGTATCTTACATAAACTAGTATGTTTTTATAAGAAGGATTCGATCTAAACATACACACACATACATCTAATTGTTAATGAATATACTGTTTCCGTGGATGGCGAATTTCTGCCTCACGAAATGATGATTGTTCAATATTCATTTAACACCTTCAAAGGTGGCCATTAAGATGAAACTATATTTATATATTATATATAATATGTTTATGTTTTACTTAATCTTCTGTATTTTTCATTTATTGCATACCTTTATGGTTTCCATTATGTGTAAACGCGATATCTTCATTTTAGGAAGTGCGGACTACTGCCTCCTCAAAGTGATTTGATTCGTTAATGCCATATGTGGGACGTATAAAGGATGTAATTAATGATATTATATATGGAATTGTACTGTAATTATAATATACCTTTATATCACTATGATTCCATTCCATAAAATATGAAATAGAAATGAAAGTAGCGTTCATGCGTACGTACGGCTTACCTTCTCCCTGAACGGTGCATTTCATTTCCTACCTCTGAACGTTATGTAATATTATAAATGTATGTATATACTGGATATATATGATATATATTATATCTACATCATGAGTATCACTCTGGATATAATTGATACATGAACAACTTGTAATTATAAAGAGTCTATTTTTGACTCAAGTACCAATGATCGTTAAAACGACCGTTATTAACTTAAATATTTACATAGTGTTCATAACATGGTAATAAGTGCTAAAAAATGAATAATGAACTTGAAAAAGGTTCTTAATCAAGTAGAAATTTACTAATGTTTATTATTCAGGAGTTTAAAGAACGATCAAGTCAAGTCGGACCCGAGGTATGGGACTTCGTCTCAATCTCCTTTCATTGAGGCATACTTTGTTTTATACACAACATTATTTTATACGGTGTATAAACCCCGTTTACTTTTATGTTTATCCAAAAGAAATTTATTTTATACAAGTCGTTTTACTAAATGTCATAAGGGAATGTTTTTGTCGTACGTATGTGGCGACAACGACTTCTCCTCCACGGTGACCATTATTTGAGTTTCGGCTTCCTCTAAAAGCCACACTTTTTTTAAGAAAAATAAATACCCTATTTTACTTTTCTATTATTTTGGTTTTGAAAATGGTTTTCATAATGTTTTTATTATATCAATGTGTTGTATTGATATCTTGTGATTGAAATGTGGGAATGTTATACTTCCTTTATGCATATTTTATGTGATACGATTATGTTATGGTTCTTGGGAATTGTTATGAAGACTGGTTGTTCCGTGATAAAATAATGGTGGGTGAACCCGATATAGATCTCCAATGAATTGGGTAAGGCGAAGGGGATAAATGTTGAGGTTTCTATGACGATATTTAGGGAATATAGTGTGATGGGTATTTCAAACGTAACCAAGAGGGTTACTCCTTATGTAATAATTTTATGAATTCCTCAAGTTACCTTTATGTCTTATGATTCCTATGATTTATTCATGTTTTGATGAGGTTTGTTAAAGTGATTATGTTTTATGAGTAAAGTATGATTTTATTTATTCTTATGTATACATGTACTCATGTTTCCTTCCCATATTTTTATATCCCTTACTGATCTTTTTATGCTCTTCCCATGTTTTTAAAATGTTTTTCACAGGTCAAGGGAAAGGTACATGATATGTTGATAATGTCAAGGAAGTGTCAAGAAAGAATCCATGTTTTATTTTAAATAGGTTTCCGTTTATGGGAAAAAAGAATACTACCTTTTATATAACCACTTGTTTTAAATGTGGAATGTAATGAAAGTTTTATGATCTAATTATCCAAAACTCTAAACCTGAAAATATCCTCAATGTGTAATCTTGAAGTAGCTCAATATTAAGTATGGTTTTAGGCTGGGGCCTTATAGTTGGTATCATAGGTCAGTTTAGATAATATTAGGAGTTATAATTTTATTAAATGATTATCCAAACATATTTTTTATGGTCAAATTGAAATGATATAGCATTTTAAGATTACCATGTTGCTTCATCTAAGACTTGTTTTTTCAGAATGGTTTTCCCCAAAGGAAACAGGGATGCAGTGATAGGAAGGAATACAGAAGGAAGTAACCTTCTGAATCAGCATCCTGAGATGATCGGAATTGGAACTGAACAGTTTGTTGCAGTAATGGTGCAGTTGACTCAAGTGATAAATGGTGGTGGTATCCATGCACGAGATCAGCCAGATCAACTGCAGAGGTACATGTCAGTGGTGGAACATTTCATGAGGCAACATACCCCATAATTCAGAGGATCATCTGACCCTGTGCTAGCTGAAGGGTCGATTAAAGAACTGGAGAAGATTTTCGATGTCATGGGGTGTTCATACAATCAAAAGGTTAGTATTTCTATTTACTGTATGGAGGATGAGGCAAATCAGTGGTGGTCGATGGTGAAAAATATCAGGGACACCGATGAGATTGATGCAATCGACTGGGATGAATTGAAAGATATGTTTCATGAGAAGTATTTTCCTATGGCTGTTCGAATTAGGATGGAAAAACAATTCTTGGAATTGATGCAAGAGGAAGACTCAGTGGCTGCCTATGAAGAACGGTTCACTCGATTGGCATGGTATGCTCCAAATTTTATCCGAGACCTTGATAGTAATATCAATCGTTTTTACTCAGGATTAAAGCCAAAATATCGAAGGGCATTGGCTTCTTGTGAGTTTAAATGTTATGAAAATCTTGTTCAATGTGCTGAGAAGGTGGAAATGGAGTGTGCTGATGACCAAGTGTTCTATAACAACCAATAGAAGAAGAGACTGAGGTGGCAGGAGAAAGGAAATAATTCTTCAAAAAGGTCTGACGGTAAGAAAACAAAGATTCCAGTTTGTGATAAATGTGGTAAAAGGCATGCTAGGGAATGTCTTTTGAATTCTGGAAAGTGCTACTGATGTGGTAATATGGGACATAAGGCTCGTGATTGCACTGAAAAAAATCAAGGTGATGGTAAGTCCAAATTTGATTTACAGTTAGTGAAATGTTTTAAATGAAATGAGATGGGTCACTATGCAAATGAGTGTCCAAGAAAGAGCTCTAGTGATGGGAAGCAGTTAGACTACAAGCAGAAAGGGGTGGTGAAATCCTTTGCAACTATTTCAGCAGTTGTCAGGCCCTCAAATGAAGTTGTATCAGGTACATTGTTTGTTTTTTCAGATTATTCCAGTGTGTTGTTTGATTCTAGGTCTACACATTCTTTCATCTCTGGAACCTTTTCTAGTAAAATGGGAATACCATCTCAAGAAATGACTCCTGAACATGTGGTAAAAACACCTGGGGGAAATTTTGAGGCAAAAAGAATTTATAAGAATATTTCTATCCTTATCCGTGGAAAGAACCTACTTGTGAACCTTATTGTTTTACATCTAGTAGAGTTTAATGTTATGCTGGGTATATATTGGCTCTCTGTTTACCATGATAAGATTTACTGTAGAGCTAAAGAATTTTCTTTTCAGAAAGACTTTCAGTTTGTGTACATGAATGAACCCTTAATGTTGATAACTTATCTAGAGGCCGAGAAACTTGTAAAAGATGTAAATGAATGTTACCTTGAACACATTGTTGAAAATAAGGGAACTGTTTAGATTAATGATGTGCCAGTGGTAAATGAGTATCTTGATGTTTTTCCTGATGAGTTGCCTGCAATAATACCAGATCGGGAAGTTGAGTTTACTGTAGACTTAGTTCCTGATGCTAAGCCAATTTCAGAACCCCCTTATCGAATGGATCAAATTGAACATTTAGAGTTGAAGGAGAAATTGCAGGATTTATTAGAGAAAGGTTTCATTCGACCTAGCACATCACCATGGGGTGCTCTTGTTTTATTTGTTAAAAAGAATGATGGTTCTATGAGACTTTTCATTGATTATAGAGCCTTGAATAACATCACTATTAAGAACAAATATCCTTTTCCTCATATCGATGATTTGTTTGATCAGCACCAGGGAGCTCAGTATTTTTCAAAGATTAACCTGAGATCGGGGTACCATCAGCTGAAGGTAAAGGAAGCATATATTCCGAAGACCGCGTTCCATACAAGATATGGCCATTATGAATTTGTAGTAATGCATGTTGGGCTAACCAATGAACCTTTTGTATTCATTGACTTAATGAATAGAATTTTCCATGAGTTCTTGGATAAGTTTGTTGTTGTCTTCATTGACGATATTTTTGTGTTTTCTAAAAGTAAAGTGCAGCATGAAAGACATTTAAGGGTTATTTTTCAAACCTTAAAAGAAAAGAAATTGTATGGGAAACTAACCAAGTGCGAGTTTTGGTTGCAAAAAATTTCTTTCCTTGGTAATATTGTTTCTAAAGATGGGATAACTGTTGATCCTACAAAAACAAAGGTTTTTGAAGAATGGCCAAGACCCACAAATGTAACAGAGATTCGGAGTTTCCATGGTTTCGGAGGCTATTAACGAATGTTTGATAGAAATTTTTCATGGTTTTCTAGTCCAATGACTAAGCTAACTCGGAAGGGTGTTATGTTTATCTGGACAAAAGAATGTGATGATTGTTTTCAAGAATTAAAAATAAGATTGGTGAATGCTCCAATTTTGGCACTATCTTATAGGAATGGGGAGTTTGTTATCTACAGTGATGCTTCATTGAAAGGACTTGGTTGCATCCTAATGCAGAATGATCAGGTAATTGCTTATGCTTCACGATAGTTGAAAACTCATGAGGTAAATTATCCTACACATGACTTGGAATTATCTACTGTTGTTTTCACTTTAAAAATTTGGAGGCATCATTTGTATGGAGTAAATTGGGAAATATATACCGATCACAAAAGTTTAATGTATATATTCAACCAGAAATAATTTAACATGAGACAGAGGAGATGGCTAGAATTAACAAAGGATTATGATTGTACAATTCATTACCATCCAGGGAAAGCAAATAAAGTGGCAGATGCTTTGAGTCGAAAAAGTAATGCTTCATTAACGATGTTGTGTTTGGAACATGATCTTTTGGTTAAGGATTTGATGAAAATTCGCATAGAAGTTGTTGGTGTAGGATTATCTTCTATTTTGTTTTAGGTATCAGTGAAATCTTCTCTATCAGATAGAATCATGAAAGCACAGAAGCAAGACAACGAGTTGCAGAAAAAGGTAGAGCTGGTTCAGAAGGGTAAGTTGGCTGAATTCAATATTGATAATGATTTTGTTTTGAGATTTGGGAAGAGATTGTGTGTGCCTTATGATTCACAGTTGAAGAGAGAGTCATTATGTGAAGCTCATAGTTCTCTATTTTCAGTTCATCTAGGCAGTACTAATATGTATAGAGATCTTCGGGAGTATTACTGGTGGGATTGAATTAAAAGAGATATTGCTGATTTTACTCTGAAGTGTTTGAATTCTCAATAGGTTAAAGCAGAGCGACAGTTACCGAAAGGGATGCATCAGCCATTACCAGTGCCAGATTGGAAATGGGAAAATATATCCATGGACTTTATTTTGGGATTTCCGAAGACATCTCGAGGTAATAATGCAATCTGAGTTATTGTTGATCGGTTGACTAAATCTTCTCATTTCCTTGCTATATGAGATATGTTTTCCCTAGATAAACTTTCCTGTTTGTATCTTAAAGAGATAGTCAGGTTACATGGAGTTTCTCTTTCCATTGTATCTCATCGTGATCCCAGGTTTACTTCTAACTTTTGGAAAGGACTTTAGAAGGCGTTAGGTACTGAATTCAATTTTAGTACAACTTTTCATCCTCATTTAAATGGGCAGTCAGAATGAAAAATTCAGACTTTGGAAGATATGCTATGTGATTGTTCGATTGATTATCCGGAAAGTTGGGACCAACATCTTTCTTTGGTTGAGTTTTCATATAATAATAGTTTTCATTCCAGTATACAGATGGAAAATTTTGAGGTGTTATATGGGAAGCGGTGTCGAACTCCAAGTTTCTCGTATGAAGTGTGTGAAAGAAATCATATGGGACTAGAATTGGTAGAAGAGTTGGAAAAAAATGTTCAGCTGATACAGAAACACATGAGAACAGCTCAGAGCAGGCAGAAGAGTTATGCGGATAACTGGAGGAAGGATCTATCTTTTGAGGTAGGTGATCATGTTTTTCTCAAAGTCTCACCATGGAAAAACGTGATGCGATTTGGTAAGAAAGGAAAGCTGAGTCCAAGGTTCATTGGACCATATGAAATTCTGGAGAGAGTTGGATCAGTTTCTTACTGAGTGGCGTTACCTTAGAGTTTATCTCAGGTACACAATGTTTTTCATGTTTTGATGTTGAGAAAGTGTATGCCAGATCCATCCCATGTTTTGTGTCCAGTGGTAGTTCAACTGGAAGAGAACCAATCTTATGAGGAACAACCGGTCCAGATTCATGACCACATGGAGAAAGTGTTACGGAATAAGGTGATTCATCATGTAAAGGTTTTGTGAAAAAACCACATTATTGAAGAGGCAACATGGGAATCTGAAAATGAAATTAGGGCTAAATACCCCCACTTATTCGATAAGTAAATATATCGTGGGGAAACAATTTTCTAAATGGGGGAAGGATATAACATCCCAAGTAAGTAATGAATAATATATAATTTTTTCTATGTCTATTGATGAATTAGATTGTGTTTAAGAGGCATAAAATGAGAATAAATCCAATCTTAAGCATGGAATACACTAATATTTTTAAAAGATTATTTTATTGCCTTTTGATGGAAAACCATTTTTAAATCAAACTTTTGACAATTTTTTAAGCTATATTTTTCGAAATAAACTAATTCATTATGATTGGGACATTTAAATTTACTTTGGGTAAATATTTTGGTATTTTTTCGATAAAGTTCATTTTTTTAATGAATAGTGAAAAATGTTGTATTTTAATTCAAAACCTCTTTTTAATCTAATTTATTTATATGATTAGATTATCTTTTGAATTGGTTTTAAAGTTAAATTAGAATATATTTTTACCATTTAATTCAATAGTGGTCATTATAATTAATTTCACTTTGAAATTGAACTTAAACTAGTGCCAATCTTTTGATACTTAATTTTTCATAAAAACACGCTATTTTCTCTGACAGCAGGAATTAATTATTAAATTTATTAATTTAACTTATATATTTTGAATTTTTTAAAATAGACATCATTTTTTGAATTCTGAATATCAAATATAGCTTAGGGTTATGTTTTGGTATTTTTCTGAAAAACTTCAATTTTTGATGAATAGTGAAACCACTAAGTGGTACTTATAAAAACTGATTTTCCGTTTAAATGAAATTTTACCACCTATGTGTTTTGAATTTAAAAAATCCGACATACATGTTTGTCATTAGGAAGTAAAATGTGGTTCAATGGGATTAAAATAATTTTTTTGGAGAATAGTAACTTTTAAGTTTTTAATCGCGATTAGAGGTTATTAGTGCAATTTAAGGCAAAAATGATATTATAATAAAATGAAAATACCTAGAAACGTTTTATACCCTTATTGGATGTTTCATGGCCGACCAAGATAACCCATGGGTCGATTTCTGGGACCCCATGGAGCCACTTGGGTAAGATAAAGACATTAATGCCTTTTATTTAAAATAAAAGTCAAAATGACACAAACATGTATTGTTTTATTAAAACAATTTTTACATGGGTTTATACAAGTCAGATTTTTGACTATAAATAGTCATTGGTAAGATAAAATAATTTCATACATCATGATATTTTTTTATAATTTTTAGACACTAAATAAATTAAATTCTTTATGACACCATGATGATGCAGCGATTACCTCATTATTTAACGATTTAAATAAAATGAAAATATAATCTAAAATCTAAGACCTAGACATGTAAAAAAACTATTTTATGAGTATATTTCTAACCCTTATCACCCTATCCTAAAAATTTATAATCGTGGGTCCTTTTTTGTCTGAAAATCATTTTTTAACAAAGTATCTTTTCTTAACATTCCAAGAGTGCCCCTCCTCTCCTCTTATAAAAGGCCCCCACCTCTATCACCTTACCCACACATCCAAAGACTTTGTCTCGGCCAACACCTGCCCATTATGTCTCTACAAATCCCTCTCTTACTCCTTGAAGCCTCACTTTTGGCAGAAAGTTTTTCCAAGGAAGCCTTTGAGCTCAAATCAAAAAGAGTTACCCGATTTAAAGGTATTATCTTCTCTTGTGTTCTTATGTTTTATATTGCTTATCCAACCCCCTAAACACTTTTTATCCATTTCTTTTGTAACAACACCAGTATCTTCCATATAATAGTATGTTTTTATAATATGGATTTGAGCTACACTTACACACACCTACATCTAATGGTTAAAGAACATATTGTTTCCGTGGATGGCAAATTTCTGCCTCACAAAACGATGATTGTTCAATATTCTATTAACACCTTAAAAGGTGGCCATTAATATGACACTATAATTATTTATGATATATAATATGTTTATATTTTACTTAAGATTCTGTATTTTTCATTTATGGCATAATTTTATGGTTTCAATTATGGGTAAACGTGATATCTTCATTTTAGGAAGTGCGGACTACCACCCCCTCAAAGTGATTTGATTCATTAATGACATCTGTGGGACGTATAAAGGATGTAATTAATGATATTATATATGATATTATACTGGAATTATAATATACCATTATATCATTATGATTCCATTCAATAAAATACTAAATAGAAATGACAGTAGGGTTCATGCATACGTACGGCTTACAGTCTCCATGAACGGTGCATTTCATTTCATACCTCTAAATGTTATGTAATATTATAAATGCATGTATATACTGGATATATATGATATATATGATATCTAAATCATGAGTATAACTCTGGATAAAATGGATACATGAATAACTTGTAATTATAATGAGTTTATTTTTGACTCAAGTACCAATGATCGTTAAAACGATCGTTATTAACTTAAATAATTACATAGTGTTCATGACTTGGTAATAAGTGCTATAAAAGGAATAATGAACTTGAAAAAGGTTCTAAAGCAAGTAGAAATTAACTCAAGTTTATTATTCAGGAGGTTAAAGAACGATCAAGTCAAGTCGGACCCGAGGTATGGGACTTCGTCTCAATCTCCTTTAATTGAGGCATATTTTGTTTTATACACAACCTTATCTTATACGGTGTATAAACCCCTTTTTATTTTATGTTTATCCAAAAGTTATTTTTTTATATGAAGCGTTTTACTAAATGACGGAAGGGAATGTTTTTGCCCTACGTATGTGGCGACAACGACTTCTCCACCACCGTGACCATTATTTTAGTTTCAGCTTCCTCTACAAGCCATAAATTTTTTTTAAAAGAAAAATAAATTCACTGTTTTACTTTTCTTTTATTTTGGTATTGAAAATGGTTTTTATAATGTTTTCATTATATCAATGTGTTGTATTGATATCTTGTGATTTAAATGTGGAAATTTTATGGTTCCTTTATGTATGTTTTATGTGATACGATTATGTTATGGTTCTTGGGAATTGTTATGAAGATGGGTGGTTCCGTGATAAACTAAGGGTGGGTGAGCCCGATATAGCTCTCCAATGCATTGGGTAACGCAAAGGGGATAAACATTGAGGTTTCTCTGAGGATATTTAGGGAATATACTGTGATGGGTATTCAAAACGTAACCATGAGGGTTACTCCCTACGTAAGAATGTTATGAATGCCTCAAGTTAACTTGATGTATTATGATTCCTATGATTTATTCATGTTTTGATGAGGTATGTTAAAGTGATTATGTTTTATGAGTAATGTATGATTTTATTGATTCTTATATATACATGTACGCATGTTTCCTTTCCATATTTTTATATCCCTTACTGAGTTTTTTATGCTCATCCCACGTTTTTGAAATGTTTTTCACAGGTCAAGGGAAAGGTACATGATATGATGATAGTGTAAAGGAAGTGTCAAGAAAGAATCCATGTTTTATTTTAAATATGTTTCTGTTTATGGTAAAAAAGAATACTACCTTTTATGTAACCACTTTGTTTAAATGTGTAATGTAATGAAAGTTTTATGATCTAATTCTCTAAAACTCTAAACCTGAAAATATCCTCAATGTGTAATCTTGAATTAGCTCAATATTAAGTAAGGTTTAAGGCTGGGGCCTTATAAGTAGTTTGATGTACAACTAAATAGTATGTTAGATATCCATTATATGGAATTTTGTGTAACTATAGATCAAAACATTATCCTAAACAATCCTAGTATATTTTGGATACTCTCATTTAAAAAAATGTAATAATGAGAGTGTAGGGTTGCAGGAGGAAAATAAAGGAATAGAACTATAAATAATATATTACGTCTTATTCGGTTAACTTCTTTTGGATTCTGAAAAAAAGGATTCTTCAAGTCTCATTATTCATAATTTAAGGATTAAAGAAACATATTGAAGGAATTTGGGTGGAGAAATGGGATGGTTTTTTTCAGGCCAAAATGTTTAAGGAGTTTAAATAAAATAGAAGGAAATGTACCCTTTTATAAGAGTGTGGATGGGACTTTAGAAAACTACAAAACATTTACATTATGTTAAATTTATTTTCAATTAATACAGAATAAAAAGACAATTATTTTTAATTTTTGTTGTTTATCAGTCGAAATCATCTCATACAATAAATGTGTTACATGTTTGGGTCATAAAATGAACCATATCTTTTGTCTCAAACACTTAGATAGAAAATATTATTCTTACTGTGACAACATATCTTTTTAAAAAATATTGTTAATATACTTTCTATAAAATTCAAAAAGAACCCAAATTGGATCATCTATGAAATTTTAAACATTATCATGGTTATTTGGAAATAATATAAAATTTTATGAATGTTTATTTCAATTAATAAATAATTATTTTGTTTAAAATATAATTTATGCCAATTTTGAATCAATTTATTACCTTTAATTTCCTAAATTCCCACAAACATTATTCATACAAAATATATATTTAAAGATAAATAATGTGTCATGGGAATCAAGAAAATTTATGGAAAACATCAAATATCACATATGATAAGTATTTAAATATTATTAATATCATTTATTTGATTTTTCCTCTAATAAATATATTATATCATCATTTTCATGTCATAATTAAAATTAATTATCTAATTAATAAAATTTGAAAATAAATTTTAATGATGCATATTAATTTATTATATTTTTAGTTAATATGTATAGTGAAAATTTCTTATGTATAACCATATATTAGAAATTATTTATTTATTGAAGTTTGGGTATGACATTTTTACCTCTTATTTAAATAAAATGTATTAATTTTTATAATTTATAAAAAGTGTCATAAAAAGAATCATATATTCGATATATGGTTGATTTCAGTCTAAAAAATATATCTAATAAAATTTGCACCTGGTTCGGGGTTATTTTATATTATTATTATAATAATATTTTCACTTATAAATGACATATTTAACTTTAACTGAGGTAAATAAAATTCAATTGTAACTATTATCAATTAATTATATTAATCATATTAAATACATGTTTTCATAATTATTACATCCTTTTGTTCCCATTTTTCTAAATTCAATTCATATAAGTATAAATATTAAATTTATTTTTATTCCCGAAGTTGTGGCTTGAATTCGAGAAAAAGAGACTATCAAATGAACAAAATATTTATATATATTTCTATTCTAAAAAATATTAAAAAACATAAATTGAATTAATATATGTATTAGTATTCTATTTCAATTGAAATTCAATTTAAATTAAAAAAATTACATGAATTGAAAGGATGGTTTTTATCCACAAGGTATTATTTTTCACTACATCAAAAATTAAAACATTTCAGAAAAAAATACAAAAAATTCACCCTTTGATAATTTAGATATTACTAATTCTAAAAATAATTCTTATTTAATCAAAATTTATTTATTTGAGTGTCTAAAATAATTTTTTTATGTTTTATAGATGAACGTGGAAAACATTTCATTTGAGAAAATCATACCCTTAAATAGTTAACAAATCCAACAGAAATTACATTTTTCATTATCAAAACCATTATAAATAATATTTATAAATCACTTACTACTATTCATATCATATGTTTAATTTCTATGTTATATATATTATTTTAATAATTTAAATATTAATTTTTTGTTCTGTAGAAACTCAGTGTAGAGTGTATCTCAAGCCACGTCTGTGTTGCATCTACTGGAAGATTCTCTTGGTGTAGCCTATAAAATAATCCAAAACATAAATATATTTTATAAAAAACAAAATTAATATTCATTATTTAATTAAAAGAAATATTATATGATTAATTTAAATTAAAAAATATCTCAAAACCACTTTGTGTTACCCGAAAATAGTATAGTCCATGGCATATTTTTGAGTAATGTAATATTTAATCCAAAACATTGATGTAATATCAATTAATGTTAAAAATGTTTCACTCTATTTGGTATCCAAGGAAATTTATTTTTATATTTTATAATCAATTATGAAAATAACATTGTGAGGTACATCATGACTTGTCTTTGGATATGGATAATGATGAGTAAATGTAAAAGTAGATGTCATTGAATTTTTGTAATGGATTGAGGGAGAGGATTCAATGAATTTATAAACCAATCATAATATTATAAGTCGATTCGTCTCTAGTATATATGTGCATAAAGGTAACAACCCTGAAAATTATATATTGATAAATACTCAATCGGGAAGAATTTCATGACAATGGGACTTGATGTACTACTAGTTTCATAATCATGGGGGATATGTTTTGGAAATTTACAAACTCTATATGAAATATTAACATAAAAATAAATATAATTTTAATATTAATAACATAGGTTAATCCTTTTTTCATATATTAATGAAATAATGATTTATAATTTAGGCATCGTACATGTGGTGTTTACAGATTATATAGTTTTTACTTATGATTTTTATTTCATATGTTGTACTTTTTGGTTTTAGTGAATAGATAGAAACTAAAGAAACAACATAAATGGAATGAGTCTAAGACCATGTAATTATTTTAATCATGAAAATTTAGATCGTATTGGATTTGGAAGATAATACCGCAATTATTTGATAACACACAATTTATAATTTTGAATCTTACAAAACATCAAACCAAGAAAATGATGGAAAATCGTTCTATCAAGTCCTTTATTTGAAAATGATCACATTATTTTAGTGGGTCTTCTAATACACTAGATTTTTTAAATGTTTTGGTGCCACTGGAAATATATTTTCATTTCCCAATGATAAAAACACGAAAAAATCATTTTTGTTATCTTTTATTTTGAAGGTAAAGTGGTTAAATAGAAGTATTTTAACATTACTATATAAAAAATAAATGAAATTGACTCCCTGTATTTTGTTGAGTTGAAGAACATATATAACAAAGGATAAATTCCTTATATTTGTCATATTAATTTGGATAAAGAGTTACATAACCTAAATGAAAATTATGATGCCTCTGGTGGAACATATATGGAAAATTTTACTAGAGATATGAGGTACACTTCTAGAATTATCATCAAACATGAATGTGTGGTTGATATAATATATGAGGATTAATCCTATGTTTCTGAAGGGCCTCTTCGATATGTTATTTTTTATAGTTTTTAGTATATTGTGTGTTTTTCTATCCACAATTAAATAGGTGTTGGTGTTACATATCAGTAGAATAGGTTAGACAAGGAAATGATGATATAGTTCAATGGAAAATACAAGAACAACATCATGAAGAGGATGTGATTTACTTTTTTATAAGTGTGTGGAATGAAGCTTATTTGAAATTGTCCTAAAGTATCCAGTAAATGTTTTATCTTCGTAATGGTAGGTTATCAAGTAATATATTTCTTAATTTATGCTATAAATATATCTAATAACATGAATAGAGAGAATGCATCATAGAATTCACCTCCCATGTATCAATTCTTCTTGTGTAAGGAGAATAAGGATTATAATAAACTATTCCTAAATAAAAAGTTTAATTATGATGGAAAACTACAAGAAATATTTTGAAATGGGATAAGGTTAATTTTCAAGTGATCCCTTTTTATGATGAGGTGTGCGGTAATGTTGTGGTAAATTGAAATCACATCATCATTTTTTAACTATTTATCTACCCATTACCACATATCTAATTTTATAATTTTATAATGAATTAACCTAAATTATTTGATATATAATTATAATTGAAAAAATCTAATGGTAAAAAGATCAGAGATCAAGCCAAGGATTTATCCCTAGTCAATGCTAGTCAAAACATTCTGCATGTAAATCTTTTTTTATTCATATGGTAGAATTTTATGTTATCATTGGAATAGAATGGATTTATTTAAATAAATACTACTAAAATTTATGAATAAGGGATGTTACATTTAACATTTCAAACCATCCTATGATCGTATATCCATGTGAAGAAATTTGTGAACATCTGATTGAGATTACATCAATTGTGTTGGTCTTAATTTCCATTCAAAAGGTGTGTTTTTTTCAAACATTTGTGGAGAAACTAAAAATAGATAATATCTATATTGTTCATTATTTATTGATTTTATTTTATAATATTTTTCTAGGATTTTAACTAATTTTTTGTTATATTTTAAATAAAACTCATATATATTCCCACACAAATTTCATACACCATATATATAATGGACTCGATTCAGTTTCAGGAATTAGAGATACAAATCTAGGAAATCGATGTAATGGGAATCATTTGGCCATGTTTTTCACAATGGGGAGGAAAATTCATTTTTGTTAAAATCATTGAAGGACCTATGTGTATATTTATTTATTTTCTAGTATTGAAGGAAATCATAATCCAAAAAATTATCATCCCCATATTAATGAATTATTTGTTCAAATAAATGGAAAATAATAAGTTAGAATGGTTGAAATTTATTCTGAATTTCATAAAATGATGGTTATTAAGGAAGATATTGAAGGACCCCGGGACAGCATGAGAGGGGAGGGGTGAATCAGGGTGTCAACATTTTCATTTAAACTGACGGATCTTGTTCCCACGTTTGTAGAAACTAGTTTAACATGTATGATGACTATGAGAATAAATAATTCATTCACTCACAAAGAGATGACACGTCACATTTACTTGGTTCACCACATAGTGCTACGTCAAAGAAGCATAAAATGGCAGCTTGTCGGTCATACCAAATTCCAATATTATTCACTCGTTGTCGATTACAATGGTTTGGAACAGTCACTCTGTCCCAGGCTTACAACCATTACAAAATTTTAGGGATATCTCATTGCGTTCCATGGGCCACTCTCATTGACTCCCTCTGGCTCACTTCCTTTGGTGACGTCCCACTTAGTTTATAGACATTAAGGTCTCATCATCTTCGCTAATGAATAAATCATATGTTTTATGTATATGCTCTGTTGAATTCCAACTCTCACTCGAAGACTAATATCACATTGCACCGAAAGTATCAGAGAATATTCCGTCTTTCGTATATCTCTATATAGACCGGAATGGTTCAAAAACACCTGACATGCTTCTCCAAGCTAGCGTGCATGTCTCAAAGCTGGCGCGCAAGTCCACCTCAACCACTTTTTCTACTCTCACTTCTTCTACACCAATCTTGCGTGACCCACACCCTTTTACACCCAAACTGGTTTTGGCGGGAAACTGTCAACTATCAAGCTACTTAAAATTCTAGAATGAAAGTGTCACCAAAACACCTGCACGACACCTCATTATCCAACTCCAAATATGGTAGACTCAACCCCTTTCTCTCCCAAAATACCTTGGATGCGCAACACAGAACTGTCGCGCAACATCCACTTGCACGACCCACCACCACTTGTGCAACCACAACTGCCTTGTCTTTTCTCTTATTCTGGATGTGAGGTCATTGATGAAATTTTCCTACTCTTCAATTCTCATCATCAGATCCACTACATCATCATTGATTTCATGAATTTTAGAGTGTAGTTTCACCAATTCTTCTAGTCGTTCAATTTCAGCTTCAAGTTGATAAACATATTCAGTTGATTCTTCTACAATTTATTTACACTTATTGCAACTCTTACATTTAATATTAATCTTAATAACATCATCCTTAAGATTCAACTTAGGATCTGCACTAGTTTTCAACTTATTTTCTCCACCAGTATCTTCTGGTTTTTCAACAGTGGCCAACATGGAAGCATGGTTCCCAGTTTTAAATTCCGATTCTTCTTCATTATAGAATTCGTTTCCATCATCTTCCTCTTCACAGACAAAACTATTCTTTGGTACATTCTTTCTTGATTTGAAGACTCCCCTTTTGAAAAACATTTTCTGAGTCTTCTCAATGTTTTTAGAATCGCTATTCTCTTCATCGATCTTTCTTGAACACTGAGAGGCAATGTGACCAACTTTTCCACAACGAAAGCAAGATAGGGGTAACTTCCCTTTGAAATTACCATTTTCCTTCTGGAACATCCTAGAAATGAGAGAGATAATTTCTTTTTCCTCATCATATTCACCACTACTATTTTTTGAGATTTTTAGTTTCTCAATGGATTTGAATGTCATTTCCTTTCTCACTCGAGTCATTGCATATTCTGGCTTGTGCCTCATTTCATATGCCACTAGGAAGCTCAGTAGATCATCCAGAGAATGTTTAGAATGATATCTTTCCTCAAGGGATGAAACATTTTCATTATAAAGGGGTTGAAGTATTCTTAATATTTTCGTCACAATGTCTATGTCTTTGATTTCTTCACCTAGACCCCAGATTGCTCCTACCACTTCATTAATTCGATGGATGAAAGAATCTGTGTTCTCATCAGGATGCATATTAAGATCATCGAACCTATGGTGCATGAATTCTAGTTTCACCTCCTTCACTTTTCTATCTCCTTCATAAATATTTTCATGTTTATCCAAAATAGACATTGATGAGGTTCAACTCATCACTTTTAGATAGATCTGATCGGAAAGTGTTGTGGTGAGAGCATTATGTGCTTTAGCATCTGCGTCAAGAATTTTCTTATCTGCATCATTCATAGCCAGCCCTATTGGATCAGAAACATGAATACCTTTCATAGTGGAAAACAAAACATCTATTCCAAGGTATCTTAGATGATATCTCATTCTGTTCATCCAAATCTAAAAATTACTCCATCAAATAGAGGAAATCCCCTAACACATGATGAATTTTCTATGGTGGTATAAAATAAATCAAACAGCAGTAACCTCACTCTGATACAACTTGTAGGACCCTATGACACCTTGTGAGGAGATGGGGGAATCAGGGTGTCAAATTATTCTTTTAATCTCACAGATCATGTTCTCATGTTCATAGAAACTAGTTTTACCTGTATGATGAATATGAGAATAAATAAAACATTCACATGCAATGAGATGACACAAAACTTTTTACATGGTTCACCACTAAGGAACACGTTCAAGGAGAATACACTGACAGTTTATCGGTCATACCAAACTCCACTATTCATTACTCGTTGTGGATTAGAATGGTATGGGAACAGTCACTCTTTCCCAGCCTTACTTCCTTTACAAAATTCAGGGATAGCTCACTATGTCCCTCGGGTCACACTCATTGACTCCCCATATCTCACTACCTTTGGGGAAGTCCCACTAAGTTTATAGATGTGAATGTATCTTCATCTTTGCTAATGAATATGTCTTATGTTCGATGTATATGCACTATTTAAGTCAAACTCCCACTCATAGACTAATCTCACTTTTCACCGAAACTATCATGAAATCTTCCTACTTTCGTGCTGCTCCAGAAAGACCGGCATGCTTCAACAACACCTGGCGCACTTCTCCAAGCCGGCACGCAAGTTTCAATGTTGTAGCACAATTCCATCTCAACCACTTACGCGACTCTCACTTCTTCAACACTAAACTTGCGCGACTCAGACCCTTTTACACAAAAACTGGTTTTGGAGTGAAAACGTCAATTGTCTTGCTACATCAAATTCTCGAACGCATGTGTCACTAAACCACCTATGTGACACCTCCTTCACCAACTCCAAACCTGGGTGACTCTACCCCTTTCTCACCCAAAACACCATTGACGCGCAACAAACAACTGTAGTGCAACATCCACTTTAGTGACCCACCACCACATGCACGACCACAACACCTGTGCGACGTGAGCTCTGATTTTCTCTAAGTCCGAACATTGTACCAAATGATGAGGTGTAAACCTCTATTTATAGGCATTTGGATACGCTATGCGATGGCGTGGAATTATTCTGTCGGCGTGCATGTTTCGGCGCGCATGTCACTTGTGTGACCAAACAAAAAACATGGACGCCCTTCTCCATTTGCCATAATTTCAAGTTCTGAACTTGAAAAACAAATGGCGCACAAGTTTCCACTCTTTCAAGTCAATGGCACTGAAGACTCTTTTACAAAAACCACTTTTCTCTATTTTTCTATTTTTAGGACCAAAAAATTGGCAAACACTAGAAAATAGTGCCACCTTCAATACTGTAATCTGGTTGTTCTATATGATCACTTTTCTAGAACACATTCTGAACTTACACTGAGGATTGACAACAAAAAAACCATACTCCAATTCATGCGTAGAACAAACATAGTTCCAACAGTCTCCCCGTTTTTTTCCTTGGAAATCAGAAAATAAATTTAATAGAGCACCAACCATAGTCAAACCACAAATGCAAGAATCATCTAAGACAACACTTTATGTCTACGTGAGTAATGATCGGTGTAGAAAACAAGCGAGGAAGCTTGGATTGGGTTCTCATCCAATGTATTCTTTCCCAAACAATCACCGAGACTGAACTATCAATGTGTCAAAAAAAATAATTACATGCCTGAATTTATTCCTTTCTTCCCAATTGACAATAAATCCAAAGGCCGGTAATTGTTAATTGATCATCTCAAACCAAACTTCCCCTGGATAGTATCTCCCCCACAAATCTGCAATGAATCCATAAAAAGATTATAAACAGTTAACATAACTGGGGAGAGGGGTATTTTGAAACTCTTTATGCATTGGGAGGTGGCCGAACACCGAGGGTCAACCGATGCTTCTCAAACACAGCCGCTGACAATGGGTTAGTCAGGATATCATCCACTTTCTCATCAGTTCCAACATGATCCATTCTAATCATGCCTTGCTCAACTTTTTCATTGATAAAGTGATAACTTCATTCAATATGTTTTGTACAATAATGTTGAACATGATTCTTCGTAAGATCAATTTCGATCTTGTTATCACATTAAATTACCATTGGTTGCTTCATCTCATCAACAATATCTGTTAGTTTTTGCTTCATCTATAGCACTTGAGTGCATTCCTTTGTGGCAGAGATATACTCAGATTCAGCAGTACTAAGAGAATTACATTCTTGTTTTTTTCTTAAACTACCAACACATTTATTCCAAATATAGAATGCTCCACCACTTTTGGACTTTCTGTCCACTACATCCCTATCCCAATCAGCATCATGAAATGCGGATAATTCAATATCTCTTTCAACAGGAAAGTATAATCCACAATTGTGAGTACCTTGAATATACCTCATGATTCATTTTACTGCTATCATATGTTCCTTGTTCGGATTACTCTGAAAGCAGGACGCTAGACAGGTTGTAAATACAATATCTAGTTTTGTCTCTGTCAGGAACAATAGTCTCCCAGTTATGCTCCTGTACATAGTTGGGTCTACAGATTCTCCATCCCCATGCTTTCCAAGTTTGGATCCAACTGTAATCGGAGTTGATATTGGTTTGGAGTCTTGCATATTAAACTTCTTCAATATCTCTCTTGCATACATTTACTGAGAAATGAGAGTGTAATCCTGCCTTTGAATCTCCTATAACCCCAAGAAATATATGAGCTCCCCAATCTTAGATATTTCAAATTCTAATTTCATGTGATTGTAAAATTCATCCACTGATTTCAACCTACTGCCACCAAATATAATGTCATCAATGTAGACTAGAACCATGACCTGGTCTTTTGAAGACTTCTTCACATATAGATTGTGGTATACTCCTCCCCTTTTGAATTCTAGAGTCTTGAGATGCGAGTCCAGCCGGGAATACCATGCTCGTGCTACCTACTTCAAACCATATAGAGCATTCTTCAGTTTGTAAACATTTGTTTCATTAGTACCAAGAACAAACCCCACAGATTCTTCAATGATGACTTCTTCTTTGAGTACACCATTCAAGAATGTTTTCTTGACATCCATTTGAAATGATTTATATCCCCTTTGAGTGCCATGGAATGAAGAAGCCTGATTGACTCCAGTCTATCCACTGTAGAAAATTTTTCTTCCACATCAACACCTTCATTCTGAGAGAATCATTTACATAACAGTCGTGCCTTGTTTCTAATAACACTTCCATGCTCACAAAACTTGTTCTTGGATATCCATTTTGTACCAATCACATTTCGAAATTAGGATCTCTGGAAAAAATACCATGTCTGATTCTTATCAATCTGCTCTAACTCTCCCTTCATCACTTTCACCCATGATTCATCCATTTTAGCTTAATCATATGAGGATGGATCCACAACTGACAGAAATGCAGATTGCATGTTATTCCTCGTCCTCCATGTTTGTGTGGGTGTACTCGTGTCACCAATTATGTTAGATGGATAAATCTCAGCTTTTCGATTTATCCTGTGAGGTTCATTTGCATTCTCTCTAACCATAGTTTCTTCTTCAGATTCTTCTTCTATGTCAACATCATGATGTGACTGCTGAGTGTTTTTTATAGCTTCTTCTATTTCTGTATTTGTATTTTATCAACCTTCACTATATTCCTCACTGTATATCACATCATCATATGACTTCCTTGAATAATTTGTGGGTTTCTCTTCAATTATCTTAACATCACTTCATTCCACAATCCTTCCTAATCACTTGTTGAAACACTTGTAGGCTTTGCTGTTCATTGAGTATCTGAGGAAAATTCTTTCATCAGAATTGTCACCATACATCCCCTGATTTCCTTCTTTGTTTCTAATGAAGCATTTACTTCAAAAAACACGAAAGTATTTAAAAGAGGTCTTCCATCCATGCCACAGTTCATATGGTGTCTTCGTCACACCCATATAAATTCCTATTCGGTTTTGAATATACATTACAGCTTGAACAACCTCTTTCCAGTAATTTTTGGGAATACGACTCTCAATCAGCTTTGTCCGTGCCATATTGTTCACATATCGATTCCTACGTTTTTCAACTCCATTTTATTGTGTAGTTTTCACAGTAGCTACCTCATGTTGTATCCCATGATTCTCTATGTAGTTTTCAAAATTAATGGATGTGTATTCCCCTCCATTATCAGATCGTAAGACATTAATTGTTCGTCTAATATCATTCTCATTGATTCACCGATATGTTTTCATGCAGTCAAGCACTTGTCATTTCCTGTGAGTGACCATTTCACATTCCATTCTACTATAATAATCTTTGAAAAGGACAAAGTACCTTTCTCCATGAGTTCCAGAAACATTTATTGGCCCACATACATCAATATGAATTAGATCAAGAACATGAGATTCCATTTTCTTCTTTGGCTGGTATGAAATGCATACTATCTTTCCACAAATGAAAGAATCAAAAGACATTTCACGCTCACGCTTCAGGTTGTGAATGTACATGAAAATCCACAGTTTTTATATTTTCTCCATTTCTCCTTAATTGATGTTTTCCTGTATCTGATGCCACTAATTTTTATCTTCTTTAACAGTCATGTAACAAACATTTTCATTACTATCAACATGATACAAGTTCCCTTATGTACTCCATCCCTTCATAAGTTAATTGCATGTCTTTCCCATGATAGTGCATCATTTCTAATTAAAAGTAATTATAAGTCATGAGTCACTTAGTTGTCTCAGGATGAGTAGATTATGATGTAGGCCATCAACATAATGGACATCAGTCTTCTTTTTCTATCTATTAGCTAATTAGGTACATCCACTATCATTGATTTTCAGAGCTCCATCATTACCAAATCGTATTCTACCTTCAATATTCCTTTTGATATCTATTAACAGGCCCGTATTGCAAGTCATATGAGATGAAAAACTGCTAACCAGAATCCAGGTACTGTTGATTTTTTTAGATTTGAGGCCCACCTCTGCAAGGTTGAATTTCTAAATTGTTTTACATTCATTCCATGACACATTGTATTGAGTAAAGAGAAATGATGGCCATTCAATTATCTCTTCCGTGTACCTAGGTTATTCATAGAAAAATCCTATTTGATAGGAGAAAACATGTTTGAATGAAAAACACTATATTGCTGATGAGACTTGACTTGTATTGAACATCGGAATGAGGTTTCCATGTCCCTTCTCTACCTGCAATTAACAGCCTTATGACCAAAGTTAGAAAAATGAAAACAATATCGAAAGAAATTTTTTCTTCTAAAGGAATTAATATATGAATATGTTCTCTTCTATTTAACTCCTATATCCTCTCCATTCAGATAGCTTCTTGACTCTTTGCAATAAGACATGGTATGTCCCAAATATCCACAGAAATGACACTTCATAAAAGGAAATGACTTCTCACTAATATTCATCCTCAATCCTTATTCTGTAAGATAATGGTATGAGGGATCCTTTTTCCGTGAGGATCGAGGATAATCTTCATTTCGTCGTTCAGATTGAAATGGGGGTTTCTGTTTCATCACATCAGAAGACATTCCCACATCACCCACTTTCAGCCTGCTTTTATTTTGGTCACATTTATTTGCAGCATTTGGCGATTCTGCCTCACAACCAATTCCCCTATTTCCCATGCAGGTAGGTCATTGATCATTTAAAATCATTTCAACTCCATTAGATCCACGTTTGGATCTCTCCAACAGCTCAGTGTCTGATAACATTCCAAACATTATTTTATTGCATCATTATTTAGAAATTTATTCAGTCTCAAGTTTACTCCTAAGAGTAACAACTTTATCCTCACGACCCTCAGCATCCTTGTTATTTTCTTCCATCCTTGATATGAGGTCATTTATGACCTTTTCCTATTCTTAAACTCTCAGCATCAGATCCACTATATCATTAATGATTTCATGAATTTTAGACTGTATTTTTACCAATTCTTCTAGTCGTTCAATTTCAGCTTCAAGTTGATAAATATATTCAGTTGATTCTTCTACAATTCATTTCAACTTATTGCAACACTTACATTTAATCTTAAGCTTACTAACAGCTTGATTAAGCTTCAACTCAGGATCGTCACTAATTTTTAACTAATTTTTCCCACCAGTATCTTCATATTTTTCAACTGTGGCTATAATGGATGCATGGTTCCCAGTTTTAAATTCTGGTTATTCTTTATTATTTAATTCATTTTCATCTTTTTCCTCTTCACAGACACAACTCATCTTTGGTACTTTATTTCTTGATTTGAAGGCTCCCCTTTTCAAAAAACCTTTTCTAAGGCTTCTCAATTTTTTTAGAATCGCTATTATCATCATCGATCTATCTTGAACACTGAGAGGAAATTTGACAAACTCTTCCACAATGAATGCAAGCTAGAGGTAACATCCCTTTGAAATTCCCTTTTTCCCTTATGGAACTTCTTTACAATGAGAGATAGAATTTCATTTTCATCATCATATTCACCACTACTATCTTTTGATATTTTCAGTTTCGGAATGTCGTTGAATGCCATTTGCTTTCTCACTCGAGTCATAACATCTTCTGGCTTGACCCTAATTTGATATGCCATCAGGATTCTCATTAAATCATCCAGAGAATTTTTTGAAAGATCTCTTTCAACAAGGGCTGAAACCTTTGCATTATAAAGGGGTGGAAGTATTCATAATATTTTTTTCACAATTTCAATGTCTTTGATTTCTTCACCTAGACCCTAGATTTCTCCTACCACTTCATTAATTCGATTGAAGAAAGAATCGGCATTGTCATCACGAAGCATCTTCAGATCATCGATCCTATTGTGAAAGACTTGTCGTTTCGCCTCCTTAACTTTGATATCATCTTCATAAATATTTTCATTTTTATCCCACATGGACTTTGATGAGGTGAAACTCATCACTTTTAGATAGATCTGATCATAAAGTGCTGTGGTGAGAGCATTATCTTCTTTAGCATCTGCGTCAACAATTTTCCTCTCTGCATCAGTCATAGCCATCCCTGTTGGATAAGAAACATGAATACCATGCATAGTGGAAAACAAAACATCCATTCCAAGTGATCTGATATGAGATCTCATTATGTTCTTCCAAATCAAAAAATTACATCCATCAAATAGGGGAACTCCCCTAACACTGGCTGAATTTTCCATGGTGGAATAAAAGAAATAAAACACCAGTAACCTCGCTCTGATACCCCATGTAGGACCCCAAGACACCTTGAGAGGGTAGGGGTGAATCGGGGTGTCAAAGTTTTCTTCTAAACTGACGGATCCTCTTCCCACGTTGGTAGAAACTAGGTTTACTAGTATGATGAATATGAGAATAAATAACAAATTCACATGCAAAGAGATGACAAAAGACGTATTACTTCTTTCACCACTAAGGGCTACGTCCAAGGAGCATACGCCGACAGGTTTTCGGTCATACCAAATTCGAATATTCTTCACTCATTGTGGATTAAAACGGTTTGGGAAAAGTCACACTTTTCCAGGCTTACTGCCTTTAAAATATTTCAGGGATAGCTCACTGCGTCCCTCAGGTCACTCTCGTTGACTCCCCCTGGATCACTGCCTTTGGTGAAGTCCCACTCAGTTTATAGACGTGAAGGTCTCTTCATATTCTCTAATGAATACATCATCTGTTGTATGTAGATGCTCTGTTGAAGACCAACTCTCACTCATAAACTAATCTCGCATTTCACTGAAAGTATCAGGAAATCTTCCGGCTTTTGTGTTGCTCCAAAAAGATCGGCGTGCTCCAACAATACCTGGCGCACTTCTCCAAGCTGGAACGCATGTTTCAAAGCCAGATCACAAGTCCAACTCAAACACTTGTGTGACTCTCACTTCTTTAACACTAAACATGCGTGACTAACACCCTTTTACCCACAAACCGGTTTTGGCCCGCAACTGTCAACTGTCGCGCTACTTCAATTTTTGGCCCGCATGTGTCACTAAACCACCTGCGCGACACCTCCTTCACCAAATCCAATCATGGGCGACCTAAAACATTTCTCACCCAAAACACATTGGAAGCGCAAAAAACAGGTTGTTTGCATCTTCGACTTGTGCGACCCACCAACACATGCGCGACCACAACACCTGCGCGACAGGAGCTCTAATTTTCTCTAAGTCCGATCTTTGTACCGAATGAGGAGGGTTCGACCTCTATTTATAGGCATTTGGATACCATGTGTGACGGTGTTGAAGTATTCTGTTGGCTCACAAGTTTTGGTGTGCATGTCACTTGTGCGACCAAACAAAAAACATGGGCTCCCTTCTCCATTTTCCATAATTTGATGTTCTGATCTTGAAAAACAAATGGCTCGTAGGATTCCACTCATTCAAGTCAATGGCGTGCAAGTCTCTTTGAAAAAAAACCACTTTTCTCTATTTTTCTATTTTCAAGCCCAAAAAATTGGCAAACACTGGAAAATGGTGCCACCTTCAATACTGTTATCAGCTTGTTCTGTATGATGTAAAATTACATTTACTGTTAATCTAGAAAATGTGTATCGAAGGAACATAAAAGAGACGTTTAATGGAGAAAATAATCTTTTTATATAATTTTGTTATAATAATGATTAAAATTAATTTATATGGATTAATATATTTATAATTTACCTATTTTGGATTTAAAATAAATTTATATTAAAACAATTATTTAAATGAATAGTCATTTTTTCACTATAATGCTATATTATCGATTATTTATAAAAAATGAATCATTTATGAAAAAAATCACCCTAAGATAATATTGATATTACTAATTCAAAAATTAATTTCTATTTTATCAAAAGAACATTATACGGGTCTTTGAAACTAATTTTATGATTTTTCATATAAGGACATGAAAATAGATCATTTGAGAAAATAGAAAGTTCAAACATATAATGACTTTTCCAGAAATTATATTTTTGATTATCAGAACTATTATGAGTAATATTTTAAAAGTAGTTATTTATATTCATATCAAAATATTAATAACTATGTTATTAATATATTTTTTGAATTTATAATAATAATTTATTTTTTGCTTTATAGAAACACGGTGTTGCATGTAACATAAGTAAAGGTAGTGTTGGATGTAGTCCAATATTCGCATGGTGTTCCATATAACAAAGTCTAAAACATAATGGTATTATTTAATAAAAAAAAATCAATAATTATTTTTGTGTGATGTGAAAATATCAATCTATTTAATTACTTCATATAAATGAATTCTCAAAATATCATGGTGATACATTCTACCCCCTTAAAATGAATTTCTCCCACAAAATTCATCGGGGTTATAAAAATATCAAAAAAATAATTATAAAAACAAATATTGAAACATTATTTAAGGATTGAATAGTTTTAAAATAAATGTTTCTCAAGTAATATCATGACTACGTATCTGCATAAGAGAACATATGTGATGATTTGGTAGTTGAGTAAAAGCATAAATAATCATTGTGATTGATAATGATCACTATGAAAAATGTAGTTTGTGAACTAGAGAATGTTAACAATCACAAAACCATAAACTAAAGAATCTTGACTGTGGTCATTGATAACATAAAAATTGATGATAATAAGACACTCATTTACATCCTGATTCCATTTTTAATAATTTTGAAGAATTTTTAGGTGAAGATATACTTACATGATTTCTTCATAACATCACCCTTTGTTGTTAGAGGATAAATTTCCACTAAATCTCTTATTACATGAAATGAAGTTGATTTTTTAATTTTGGAAGCATTACCAGATGATAAGATTCGTTAATTGAAATATGGGTAATTCCATCTATCTTTATCAGAAAAAATGATAGTACAAGTTATCGAATATGCATAAATCTACCTTTTGGAGATAGTTCTTTAATCCAACAATATTATCTGAAATTTTACCTAAACAATCCATATCTTGATGACAATAAATCATTATAAAAGGTGATAATAAAAAACATTAGAAAGATGTGCACTAAATCAGCATAATAATTTTCTCATATATATCAAAAGGCATTTCATGGTTGTCACATTCCATAAATTGGAAGACATTCATCATTTATTCTCTTCTGTCCTAATAATAACTTAATGTACCATATATCCTTGTTAAAAGCATGAATGTTTCATTAACCAAAATATTATTTTATATATTTCAAATGCACCAAAAATTTGAATACATCATCTAATATAGCATAACACTTATGATAATTAATCCATTATTATTTCCCTTGAAATGAGTATCATCTAATTTACTTCTTCATATCCAACATATCATTATCCAAATATCATTATCATAACAAAAGATATATATTAAGGGTTATCATTCCCCTAATCATGTGTTCTTATAATATAACACATTACCCAAAAATCACATTTCTATGCCTTTATAACTATTCAACTTATCCTTCACAACCAATAATGAAAATATATTACTAAAAGAACATATATTTATTATGATTCATCTTATATTATAATTATAAAACTTATACACCCCAATCATCCAAAATTATTCATAATGCATTACTCATTATCCTTACTCATAGTCATTAGTAAAATATGAATCATTAGTTAATTCTCTTCGTCCTTAATCTAAAAAGTATTCATAGAATTAATATAATCAATAATTCTATAAAATCCCATAATATTCACAAGTAGTACATAATATCGTTCTCCACCAATGCATGAAAAATAATTGTACTAACAAATTTGTACACTTTATGATATTTCAAATTAAGAACTTAGTTTCTATAATTCTCATTTAGTACACAACAAAAAACATTCATGGTTAACTATGTTCAATCTAGTTTGTAAATTGACTAAAACCGCAATGAAAAGTGTGAGAAATAAATATTAGTGATTAAAAACACACATGTAAAGTAAATTTATTATAATATTTTAATCAATGGTATGATAGGTTTTATACAAATTTATTAATGACTACCAAAAAAATATCTTGGATTCTAACCTATAATTTGAATTATCTGTATTCCATCACATGACATATCCTTAAAAATATCTATAGTAATCTCACATATGTTTCCACATCCTAGTTTCTAAAGATGCCTGATTATGTTCTATGATTCCAACTATATAATCCCATGCCAAACATACTTGAATATTACATCATTATTTATGAATATTAACTACATTACAAAATTACATGACTAATGAGAATAATATTTTACTATACATGGAATCCTAAAAAACAAAATCTTCTATCATGATAAATGATCTTCAACATGTTAAATAAAGATATCCCGCTTTAGTAACTCTACATAAAACTGTTCTTTGTTACCTAGGGAAATGAAAATTTTAAAATTGGGGGAGATAAAATGATTAGTAAGGGTGAGAAAGGGAGATATGTAAGAATAATCCTCACACTAATGGTATGAGAACATGATAATTAAAATAAAATATCACACCCTTCATATTTTACATTATATACATGATTCATTTAATAAATAATTACAATTAATAATTCAAAAATCATAATGAAATAAATAACTTAGGAAAAGAAAGAATTAAATAGGAATAAAATAGGTAATTGTTGTAGGAACATATTAATATAATATTATTTCTATTGTTTCCATGAATTCACATACTAGAACATCTCTTTACTATGGGTTAACTCCCCATACCATTTTAGTAGTCATGGTTCACTCCCTTAGCCATCGTAGTTTCATGAGTTCACAGCTCGAACCATCTTGGTAGTAATGGTTTTTTCTCATTTCCATCATAGTAGTCAAGGATCATTATCATGTCCATGTTTTTTATCTCACAAGATATAAATTTTATCCCAATGCATCAGATGGAGATATAATTCATTTCCATCATATAACTAAATCACACATATATTTGAAATAATATTATAAATAAACATATCATATCCCATGATATAAAATTTGTATTATAGACTTGAAATCATATCATTTCCCATGGAAAAGAATAATGTTTCATAATAATTCAATAAAAATAGTTCCCCATGAAAGTAAGTTATTTTATTAAATGAAATTTCTATTAAAACGTAATACATTCATATAAATAACATGAATGGTATTATTGGACAATAAATATTATGTCATCATAGGTGGGGATGGATTTTAAAGGATCACATGAGACAATAATTTTCATTACAAATAATTTTAAAAACGAAAATAATTTTCCAAAATATTTTTTTGATAAAAATTTGATAACATATAATGAAATCATTAAAATCAGTTACAAATGTTATTAAGGAAAACATCCCTTTTTCATTAGAATAGTTTTGTTTCATTAAATTCAAATCAATTTTAAAATAATAAATTTCATTCAAAAAAAATATTTTATTTTTTAAGTGAAGCTTCATATTAATATGGTTTTATAAAAATGTATTAATATATTCTTGTCTTACATGTTTCAAAACATTATTGCCATACTTTTTTCATGAAAAGTATAAAAGTTCCACATTTTGAAAATGAAATAAAAATATACTTTAAAACATTGAAGTACAAAATTAAAATATGGATAAAAACGTCTTAAATCATATATTGGGTAATAGTAAAAAAATTAATGAAAATACTTTTAGAAAACATTGACATTGATGATAAATATTCTACAATTGAGACTTTAAACAAAAAATTCCCAAATATTGAAGATATCATGAAATCAATACTCATCACATTATAATAAATAGATTCATATACATCATCTAAAAACAAATTTAAGTGAATATGTAAATATAAAAATCTTATGGATATGACTCATAAATGTTATTCATGGGATTTATATACCCCGTGTAGAAGAAGCATGCATTGTTTGAGGCATATGTCTCGTAGAAATAAAGTGGAAGCAAAATTCCACTTACCTTTTCTCTTGACTGTCTTCGTACTTGAACAATATTCTTTTATAATAAATGAAGATCATTTTACATATTTTTGAAAATAATATTGTTATATCTAATACCACATATGGTTTGATTGTAACCATATATTTCCCATTTGTTAATGATCCGATGTTAAGTATTCACTTCAAGTAATATTTTCATTGTTCTTCACATGTTTCTTAATTTGTTATATAAGTTAGTACTTATAGTTATATAATTCTTCAAAAAATCTAAATAATGATATATATATAATTTATATAACAAATATGTATATTATAATTATATATATCATAAATATTTATGAAATGGAATAAACCATTCATGGTGACCGTAAGTCGTATGTAGGGATAAACATTATTTCTGTTTTACTTATCATATTTAAATGAACTATGTAAATGAAATATGTGTGTATATATATATATATTCCATTGTAATTATTATGTCATACATATCCTATAAATTATCCAAACCCATCTTTAATACATTTCATGTGGTGTGTGAACAAAAAACATCGGTCTGAGGGGCGATAGTCCACACTTGATCAACCAAGATTATCATATTAAGACCAAATAAAAAGTAAAAAGGTATGTGTTTTAAAAATGAATAATAAAACATAATGATATAACAAATATTATATAAAATATATATATATAGTGTTTACCTCATGATGGAAACCATGATTAGTCCTAAATAAATGAACAATCATCTTTTCATGATGTAGTAGTTTCATGTACAAAGAAATAGTATGTTAGATATCCATTATATGGATTTTTTTGTTACTGTAGATCAAAAAATTATCCTAAACAATCCTATTATATTTATAATACGATAATTTAAAAAATGGAATAATGAGAGTGTAGGATTACAGGAGGAAAATAAATGAATAGAACTAGATAGAATATGTTACCTCTACATCGGTTAACTCCTTTTGGATTGTGAAAAAAAGGATTCCACAATCTCATTATTCCTAATTGAAGGATTAAAGAATCAAATGGATGGAATTTTGGTGGAGAAATGGGATGTTTTTTTCCAAGGAAAAATGTTGAAGGAGTTTAACTGAAATAGAAGGAAATTTACCCTTTTATAAGAGCGCGGAGGGGACTTTAGGAAACTATAAAACATTTACTTTATTTTAATTTTATTTTCAATTAATAAAGAATAAAAAGACAGTTATTTTTAATTTTTGTTGTTGATCAGCCAAAATAAACTCACACAATAAATTTGTGACAATTTTGGGTTCTAAAATGAACCTTATCTTTTGTCTCAAACACATAGTTAGAAAATATTATTCTTAATGTGACAACTTATCTTTTTAAACAATATTGTTAATATACTTTATATAAAATTCAAAAAGAACCCAAATTGGATCATCTAAGAAATTTTAAACATTATCCTGGTTATTTAGCAATAATATAAAATTTTATGAATGTTTATATTTATTACTAAATAATTATTTTGTTTAAAATATCATTTATATCAATTTTGAAACAGTTTATTACCTTTAATTTCATAAATTACCACTAACATTATTCATAAAAAATATATATTTAAAGATAAATAATGTGTCATGGGAATCAAAAAAAAAATATCGAAATCATCAAATATCTCATATGATAATTATTTTAATATTATTAATATCATTTATTTTATTTTTCCTCTAATAAATATATTATATCATCATTTTCAAGTCATAATTAAATTTAATTATCTATTGTATAAAATTTAAAAATAAATTTTAATGTTGTATATTAATTTATTATATTTTTAATTAATATGTATATTGAAAATTTCTTATGTATAACCATATATTAGAAACTATTTATTTATTGAAGTTTGGGTATGGAATTTTTTACATCTTATTTAAATAAATTGCATTAACTTTTATAATGTAACAAAAGTGTCATAAAAAGAATCATATATTCTATATATGGTTCATTTCAGTCTAAAAAATATATCCAATAAAATTTGGACATGGGTTGGGGTTATTTTATATTATATTATAATATTATTTTCACCTATAAATATCATATTTAACTTTAACCGAGGTAAAAAAAAATCAATTTTAACTATTATTAATTAATTATATTGATCCTATTAAATAAATGATTTCATAATTATTACAACCTTTTGTTCCCATTTTTCTAAATTCAATTCATATATGTATAAATATTGCATTTATTGTTATTCCAGTAATTGTGGATTGAATTCGAGAAAAAGAGACTATGAATTGAACAAAAATTTTATATATATTTCTATTTTAAAAAATATTAAAAAACATAAATTGATTTAATATATGTATTAGTATTCTATTTCAATTGAAATTCAGTTAAAATTAAAAAAAATATTTGAATTGAAAAGATGGTTTTTATCTACGATGTTGAATTTTTCATTACATCAAAAATTAAAACATTTCAGAAAAAAATAAAAAACATTCACCCTATGATAATTTAGATATTACTAATTCTAAAAATAATTCTTATTTAATCCAAATTAATTTATGTGAGGGTCTAAAATAAATTTTTTTATGTTTTATAGAAGAACATGGAAAACATTTCATTTGAGAAAATAATAGCGTTAAACAGTTAACAAATCCAATATAAATTATATTTTTCATTATCAAAACCATTATAAATAATATTTATAAATCATTTACTACTATTCATATCATATTTTTAATGTCTATGTTATTTATATTATTTTAATAATTTAAATATTACTTTTTTGTTTTGTAGAAACATAGTGTAGAGTGTATCTCAAGCCATGTCTGTGTTGCATCTACTGGAAGCTTTGCTTGGTTTAGCCTATAAAATAATCCAAAACATAAATATATTTATAATAAACAATAGTAATATTCATTATTTAATTAAAATAAATATTATATGATTAATGTAACTTAAAAAATTTCTCAAAACCACTAGGTGTTACGCTAAAATAGTATAGTCCATGGAATATTTTTGAGTAATGTAATAATTACTCCAAAACATTGATGTAATATCAAATAATGTTAAAAATGGGTCACTATATTTGGTATCCTAGGAAATTTATTGTTATAGTTTAGAATCTATTATGATAAAAAAATTGTCAAGTACATCATGACATGTCTTTGGATATGTATAATGATGAGTAATTGTATATGTAGATGTCATTTAATTTTTGTAATGGATAGAGGGATTGGATTCAATGAATTTATAAACCAATCATAATATTATAAGTCGATGTGTCTCTAGTATATATGTGCATACGGGTAACAACCCTGAAAATAATATATTGAGAAATAATCAATCAGGAACAATTTCATGACAGTGGGACTTGATGTACTACTAGTTTTATAATCCTGGTGGATATGTTTTGGGAATTTACAAACTCTTTATGAATTATTAACATAAAAATAAATAGAATTTTAATATTAATAAATTAGGTTAATCCTTTTTTTATATATTAATTAAACAAATATTTATAATTTAGGAATTGTACATGTGGTGTTTAATGATTATATAGTTTTTACTTATGATTTTTATTTCATATGTTTTATATTTTGTTTTTAGTGAATAGATAGAAACTAAAGAAACAACATACATGATATGAGTCTAAGACCATGAAATTATTTTAATCGTGAAAATTTATATCGTAATGGATTTTGATGATAATACCGCAGTTATTTGATCACACACAATTTATAAATTTGAATCTTTTAAAACCTCCAACCAAGAAAATGATTGAAAATCATTCAATTGAGTCCTTTATTTGAAAATGATAACATTATTTTAGTGGGTCTTCTAATAAAATAGATTTCTCAAATGTATTGGTGCCACTAGAAATATATTTTTCATTTCCCAATGATCAAAACACGAAAAATTAATTTTTGTAATCTTTTATTTTGAAGGTAAAGTGGTTAAATAGAAGTATTTTAACATTACTATATAAAAAATAAATGAAATTGACTCCCTGTATTTTGATGAGTTTATGAACATATATAACAAAGACTAAATTCCTTATGTTTGTCATACAAATTTGGATAAAGAGTTACATAACCTAAATGAAAGTTATGATGCCTCTGGTGGAACATATATGGACAATTTTACAAGGGATATGAGGTACACTTCTAGAATTATCATCAAACATGACTGTGTGTTTGATATAATATATGAGGATTAATCCTATGTTTCTGAAGGGCCTCATCGATATGTTATTTTTTATAGTTTTGAGGATATTGTGTGTTTTTCTATCCACGATTAAATAGTAGTTGGTGTTACATATCGGTAGAACATGTTAGACAAGGAAAAGATGATATAGTTCAATGGAAAATACAAGAACAACATCATGAAGAGGATGTGATTTAATTTTTTATAAGAGTGTGGACTGAAGCTTGTATGAAATTTTCCTAAAGTATCCAGTAAATGTTTTATCTTTGTAATGGAAGGTTATCATGTAATATATTTCTTAATTTATGCTATAAATATATCTAATAACATGAATAGAGAGAATGCATCATAGAATGCACCTCCCATGTATCAAATCTTCTTGTGAACGGAGAATAAGGATTATATTAAACTATTCCAAAATAAAAATTTTAATGATGATAGAAAACTACAAGAAATATTATGAAGTGGGATAAGGTTAATTTTCAAGTGATCACTTTTTTTGATGAGGTGTGCGGTAATATTGAGGTAAATTAAAATCGCATCATCATTTTTATAACAAATACATCATTTTAACTATTGATCTACCCATTACCTCATATCTAATTTTTTAATTTTATAACGAATTAACATAAATTATTTGATATATAATTATAATTGAAAAAATATAATGGTAAAATGATCAGAGATCAAGCCAAGGATTTATCCCTAGTCAATGCTAGTCAAAATTTTCATCATGTAAATCATTTTTTATTCATATGGTTGAATTTTATGTTATCATTGGAATAGAAGGGATTTCTTTAAATAAATACTTCTAAAATTTATGAATAAGGGATGTTACATTTAACATTTCAAACCATCCTATGATCGTATATTCATGTGATGAAATTGTGAACATCCGATTGAGATTACATCAATTGTGTTGGTCTTAATTTCCATTCAAAAGGTGCGTTGTTTTCAAACATTTGTGGAGAAACTTAAAATCGCTAATATGTATATTGTTCATAATTTTATTGATTTTATTTTAGAATATTTTTAAATGATTTTAACTATTTTTTTGTTATATTTTCAATAATACTCATATGTAGTCCCACACAAATATCATACACCATATATATAATGGGATCGATTCGGTTTCAATAATTATAGATACAAATCCTAGAAATCAATGTAATGGGAATAATTTGGCCATGTTTTTCACCATGGGGAGGAAAAGTCATTTTTGTTAAAATCATTGAAGGATATATGTCTAACTTTATCTATTTTCTATTGTTGAAGGAGATCATAATCCAAAATAAGTATCCTCATCCCCATATTAATGAATTCTTTGTTCAAATAAATGGAAACTAATAATTTAAAATGGTTGAAATTAAATCTGAATTTCATAAAATGATGGTTAGTATGGAAGATATTGTAGGACCCTGGGACAACCTGAGAGGGGAGGGGTGAATCAGGGTGTCAACATTTTCATTTAAACTGACGGATATTGTTCCCACGTTGGTACAAATTAGTTTAACCTATATGATGAATATGAGAATAAATAAAACATTCACACGCAAAGAGATGACAGGTCACATTTACTTGGTTCAGCACATAGTGCTACTCAAAAGAGCATACAACGACAGGTTTCCGGTCAAACCAAATTCCACAATTCTTCACTCAGGGTGCATTACAATGGTTTGGAACAATCACTATGTCCCAGGATTACAACCTTTACAAAATTTCAGGGATATCTCCTTGCGTCCCTTGGGCCACTCCCATTGACTCCATCTGGCTCACTTCCTTTGGTGAAGTCCCACATAGTTTATAGATGTGAAGGTCTCTTCATCTTCGCTAATGAATACATCATATTTTTTTTGTAGATGCTTTGTTGAATTCCAACTCTCACTCGAAGACTAATCCCACATTGCACCGAAAGTATCGGAGAATCTTCCATCTTTCGTGTATCTCCAAATAGACCGGCATGGTTCAACAACACCTGACATTCTTCTCCAAGCTGGCGCGCAAGTCCACCTCAACCACTTGTGCGACTCTCACTTCTTCTAAACCAAACTTATGCGACCCACACCCTTTTACACCCAAACATGTTTTGGCGGGAAACTGTCAACTATCAAGCTACTTCAAATTATATCACGCATGTGTCACCAAACCACCTGTGCGACAACTCATTCTCTAACTCCAAACATGGTAGACTCAACCCCTTTCTTTCCCAAAACACCTTGGATGTGCAACACATAAATGTCGTGCAACTTCCACTTGCATGACCCACCACCACTTGCGCAACCACAACAACCTTTTCTTTTCTTCTATTCTGGATGTGAGGTCATTGATGAACATTGACAACTCTTCAATTCTCAGCATCAGATCCACTACATCATCATTGATTTCACGAATTTTAGAGTGTACATTCACCATTTCTTCTAGTCGTTAAATTTCAGCTTCAAGTTGATCAATATATTCAGTTGATACTTCTACAATTGATTTACACTTATTGCAAATATTACATTTAATATTAATCTTAATATCATCATCCTTAAGTTTCAACTTAGGATATACACTAGTTTTCATCTGATTTTCTCCACCAGTATCTTTTGATTTTTCAACAGTGGCAAACATGGAAGCATGGTTCCTAGTTTTAAATTACGGTTCTTCTTCATTACAGAATTCATTTTCATCATCTTCCTCTTCACAGGAAAAAATCTAATTTGGTACTTTCTTTCTTGATTTGAAGACTCCCCTTTTGAAAAACCTTTTCTGAGTCTTATCAATGTTTTTAGAATCGCTATTCTCGTCATCGATCTTTCTTGAACACTGAGAGGCAATGTGACCAACTTTGCCACAACGAAAGCCAGATAGAGGTAAATTCCCTTTGAAATTACATTTTCCCTTCTGGAACATCCTTGCAATGAGAGAGAGAATTTCTTTTTCCTCATCATATTCACCACTACTATCTTTTGAGATTTTTAGTTTCTCAGTGGCTTTGAATGTCATTTCCTTGCTCACTCGAGTCATAGCATATTCTGGCTTGACCCTCAATTCATATTCCACGATGAAGTTTAGTAGATCATCCAGAGATTGTTTAGAATGATCTCTTTCCTCAAGGGATGATACGTTTTCATTGTAAATGTGTAGATGTATTTTTAACATTTTTGTCACAATGTCTATGTCTTTGATTTCTTCACCTAGAACCCATATTTCTCCTACCACTTCATTAATTTGATTGATGAAACAATATGAATTCTTATCAGGATGCATCATAACATCATCGAACCTATTGTGCATGACTTCTAGTTTCACCTCCTTCAATTTTCTATATCCTTCGTAAATATTTTCAAGTTTATCCCAAATGGACTTTGATGAGGTTCAACTCATCACTTTTAGATAGATCTGATCAGAAAGTTTTTCGGTGAGAGCATTCTGCGCTTTAGCATCTGTGTCAATATTTTTCCTATCTACAACAGTCCTAGCCAGCCCTATTGGATCAGAAACATGAATACCATGCATTGTGGAAAATATAACATCCATTCCAAGGGATCTTAGATGAGATCTGATTCTATTCTTCCAAATCAAAATATTACTCCATCAAATATGGGAACTCCCCTATCACTGGCTGAATTTTCTATGGTGGCATAAAATAAATCAAACACCAGTAACCTCACTCTGATACCACTTGTATGACCCTACGAAACCTTGAGAGGAGAGGGGGGAATCCGGGTGTCAAATTTTTCTTTTAATCTGACAGATCATGTTCCCACATTCGTAGAAACTAGTTTTAGCTGTATGATGAATATGAGAATAAATAAAACATTCACATGCAATGAGATGACACAAAACATTTTACTTGGTTCACAACTAAGGGATATGTCCAAGGAGAATACACCGACAAGTTATCGGTCGTACCAAATTCTACTATTCATCACTCGTTGTGAATTAAAATGGTTTGGGAACAGTTACTCTTTCCCAGGCTTACTGCCTTTAAAATATTTAGTGATAGCTCACTATGTCAGTCGGGTCACTCTCATTTAGGCCCCCTGGCTCACATCCTTTGGGGAAGTCCCACTCACTTTATAGACATTAAGGTCTCTTCATCTTTTCTAATGAATATATCCTATGTTCTATGTAGATACTCTGTTGACGTCCAACTCTCACTCATAGACTAATATCATTTTTTGCCGAAAGTATCATGAAATCTTCCAGCTTTCATGCTAGTCCAAAAAGACAAGCATGCTTCAACAACACCTGGCGCGCTTCTCCAAGCTGGCGCGAAAGTTTCAAAGCCGGAGAAAAGGTCCATCTCAACCACTTACGTGACTCTCACTTCTTCAACACTAAACTTGTGCGACTCACACCATTTAATAGACAAACATGTTTTGGCACGCAAATGTCAATTATCGCGCTACTTCAAATTCTGGAAAGCATGTGTCACTAAACCACCTGCGTGACACCTCCTTCACCAACTCCAAACTTGGGTGAATCAACCCCTTTCTCACCCAAAACACCTTTGACGCGCAACAAAAAACTATCGTGAAACTTCCACTTTGGTGACCCACCACTACATGCGTGACCACAACACCTACGCGACGGGAGCTCTGATTTTCTCTATGTCCGAACTTTGTACCAAATGAGGAGTGTTCAACCTCTATTTATAGGCATTTGGATACCCTGTGCGACGTCTTGGAAGTCTTCTGTCAGCGTGCAAGTTTCGGAGCACATGTCACTTGTGTGACCAAACAAAAAACATGGGCGCCCTTCTCCATTTTCCATAATTTCATGTTATGAACTTGAAAAACAAATTGCACGCAAGTTTACTCTCCTTCAAGTCAATGGAGCAGAAGTCTCTTTGACAAAAACCACATTTCTCTATTTTTCTATTTTTAGGACCAAAAAATTGGCAAACACTAGAAAATGGTTCCACCTTCAATACTGTTATCTGCTTGTTCTGTATGATCACTTTTCTAGAACACATTCTGAACTTCCAATGAGGATTGACAACAAAAACAAACCATACTCCAATTCATGTGTAGATCAAACATGGTTCCAACACTCTACGTCTATGTGAGAAATGATCGGTGTAGAAAACAAGAGAGGAAGCTTGAATTGGGTTCTCGTCCAATGCATTCCTTCCCAACCTATCACTGAGACATAACTCTCAATGTGTCAAAAAAAGCATTACATGCCTGAATTTATTCCTTTCTTCCCAATTGACAATAAATCCAAAGGCCGGTAATTATTCATTTATCATCTCAAACCAAACTTTCCCTAGATAGTATCTCCCCCACAAATCTTCATTGAATCCATTAAAAGATTATAAATAATTAACATAACTGGGGAGAGGGGTATTTCGAAACTCTTTATGCATTGAGAGGTGGCCGAACAGCGAGGGTCAACTGATGCTTCTCAAACACAGCCGCTGACAGTGGCTTAGTCAGGATATCAGCCACTTGATCATCAGTTCCCACATGATCCATTCTAATCATGCCTTGCTCAACATTTTCTTTGATAAAGTGATACCTTCTTTCAATATGTTTTATACAATAATGATGAACATGATACTCTATAAGATCAATTTCCCCCTTGGTATCACAGTAAATTACCATTGGTCGCTTCACCTCATCACCAATATCTGTTAGTTTTTGATTCATTCATAGAAGTTGAGTGCATGACTTTGTGGCACAGATATACTCAGATTCAGTAGTACTAAGAGAAGTAATTTCTTGTTTCTTGCTCAACCTACCAACACATTTATTCCAAATATAGAATGCTCCACCACTGGTGGACTTTCTGTCCACAACATCGCAAGCCCAGTCAGCATCAAGAAATGTGGATAATTCACTCTCTCTTCCAACAGCAAAGTATAATCCACAATTGTGAGTACCTTGAATATGAATCATGATTCGTTTTACTGCTATCATATGTTCCTCGTTCGGATTACTCTAAAAGAGGGCTGCTAGACAGGTTGCAAAGATAATATACGGTTTTGTCTATATCAGGAAGAGTAGGCTCCCAGTTATGCTCATGTACATAGTTGGGTCTACAGATTCCCCATCCTCATGCTTTCCATGTTTGGATCAAACTGCAATCGGAGTTGATATTTGTTTGGAGTCTTGCATATTAAACTTATTCATCAGATCTCTTGCATAATTTTATTGAGAAATGAAAGTGTAATCATGCCTTTGAATCACCTGTAGCCCCACGAAATATATGAGCTCCCCAATTATAGAAATTTCACATTCTAATTTCATGTGATTGGAAAATTCATCAACTGAATTATATCTGCTAACACCAAATATAATGTCATCAACGTAGACTAGAACCATGACCTGGTCTTTTGTAGACTTCTTCACATATAGATTGTGGTCTACTCCTCCTCTATTGAATTCCAACTTCGTGAGATACGAGTCCAGCCGGGAATACCATGCTCGTGGTGCCTGCTTCAAACCATATAGAGAAGTCATCAGTTTGTTAACATTTTTTTCATTAGTACCAAGAACAAAACCCATAGATTTTTCAATGTAGACTTCTTCTTTTAGTACACCATTCAAGAATGTTTTCTTGACATCCATTTGATATAATTTATATCCTCTTTGAGTGCCATGGAATGGAAAAGCCGGATTGACTCCAGTCTAGCCACTGGAGCAAAGGTTTCTTCCACACCAACGCCTTCAATCTGAGAGAATCCTTTACATACCAGTCATTCTTGTTTCTAATAACACTTGCAAGCTCACAAAACATGTACTTGAATAGTCATTTTGTACCAATAACATTGCGAAATTAGGGTCTCTGAAAAATATCCCGTGTCTGATTCTTGTCAATCTGATCTAACACATCCTTCATCACTTTCACCCATGATTCATCCATTGTAGCTTCATCAAATGAGGATGGCTCCACAACTGATAGAAATGTAGATTGTTTGTTATTCCTCATCCTCCATGTTTGTGTGGGTGTACTCGTGTCACCAATTATGTTAGATGGATAAATATAAGCTCTTCGATTTATCCTTTGAGGTTCAATTGCATTTTCTATAGCCATAGTTTCATCTTCATATTCTTCTTCTATGTCCACATCATGACGTGACTGCTGAGTGTTTTGTACAGCTTCTTCTATTTCTGTATTTTTATTTTCTCCACCTTCACTATCTTCCTCACTTTATATCACATCGGCATATGACTTCCTTGAATAATTTGTGGTTTTCGCTTCAATTATCTTAACATCACTTCTTTCCACAATCCTTCCTAATCACTTGTTCAAACACTTGTAGGCTTTTCTGTTCATTGAGTATCTGAGGAAAATTCATTCATCGTCATTGTCACCATACTTCCCTCGATTTCCTTCTTTGTTTCTAATGATGCATTTACTTCCAAAAACACGAATGTTTTTAAAAGAGGTCTTCCATCCATTCCACAGTTCATATGGTGTCTTTGTCTCACCCATATAAATTTCTGTTCGGTTTTGAATATACATTGCATCTTGAACAACCTCTTTCCAGTAATTTTGGGGAATACGACTCTCAATCAGCATAGTCTGTGCCATATTATTCCCCTATCGATTCCTACGTTCAACAACTCCATTTTGTTGTGTAGTTATCACAGCAGCTAAGTCATGTTGTATCCCATGCTTCTCCAGGTAATTTTCAAAATTAATGGATGTGTATTACCCTACATTGTTAGATTGCAAGACATTGATTGTTCGTCCAGTATCATTCTCGTCGATTCTCCGATATGTTTTCATGCAGTGAAGCACTTGTCGTTTCCTGTGAGTGACCATAACACATGCCATTCTGCTGTAATAATCTATGAAAAGGAAAAAGTACCATTCTCCATGATTTCCAGAAACATTTATCAGCCCACATATATCTATATGAATTAGATCAAGAAGATGATATGCCCTTTTATTCTTTGGCCGGTATAAACTACATACCAGCTTTCCACGAATGCAAGTATCACAAGACTTTTCATGCTCACGCTTCAGGTTGTGAATGTACATGACAATCCTCAGTTTTTATATTTTCTCCATGTCTTCTTAATTTATTTTTTCCAGTATCTGATGCCATAAATTGTTATCTTATTCAAAAGTCATGTAACAAACATTTTCATTACTATCAACATGATACAAGTTCCCTTATGTTCTCCATCCCTTCATAAGTGAATTGCATGTCTTTCCCATGATAGTGCATCCTTTCTGATTAAAAGTAACTATAAGTCTCAAGTCACATAGTTGACTTAGGCTGAGTAGATTATGATGTAGGCCATCAATATAATGGACTTCAGTCTTCCTTTTCTATCTATTAGCTAATTCGGTACATCCACTACCATTGATTTTCAGAGCTCCATCATTACCAAATCGTATTGTACCTTCAACCTTATTTTTGATATCTATTAATAGGCCTGCATTACAAATCATATGAGATGAACAACCACTATCCAAAATCCAGGTACTATTGCTTTTTGTAGATTTGAGAACCACCTCTGAAAGGTTGGATTTCTCAATTTTCTTCCTTTCATTCCATGACACTTTGGATTGAGTAAATAGAAATGATGGCCTTTCATTTATCTTTTCTGTGTACCTAGGTTCTTCATAGTCATAAAATTATTTGAGAGGAGAAAACATGTTTGAAAGAACAACACTATATTGCAGACGAGACTTGACTTGTATCGAACATCAGAATGAGGTGTCCATGTCCCTTCTCTCCCTGCAAATAACAGCCTTGTGACAAAAGTTAGAAAAATGAAAACAATATCCAAAGAAATTATTTCATATAAAAGAATTATTATATAAATATGTTTTACTCGATTGAACTCCTATATTTTATCCATATAGATAGCTTCTTGCATCTTTGCAATATGACCTGGTATGGCCCAAATATCCACAGAAATGACGCTTCGTGAGAGGAAATGTCTTCTCACTTATATTCATCCTCAATCCTTATTATGTATGATAATAGTATGAGGGATCCTTTTTTCATGTTGATAGATGATAATATGCTTTTCTTCATTAATATTGAAATGGGGGTTTCTGTTTCATCACATCAGAAGACATTCCCACATCACCCACTTTCATCCTGCCTTTATTTTGGTCACATTTATTTGCAGTATTTGACGATTCTGCCTCACATACAATTCCCCTATTTCCCATGCATGTATGTATTTGATCATTTAAAATCATTTCAACTCCATTAGTGCCACATTTGGATCTCTCCAATAGCTTAGCATCTGATAACATTCCAAATTGTATTTTTTTCCATCATTCTTTAGAAATTTATTCAGTCTCATGTTTACTCCTAAGAGTAACAACTTCATCCTCACGACCCTCAGCAGCCTTGTTCTTTTCTTCCAGCCTGGATATGAGGTCATTGATGACCTTTTCCTGTTCTAAAACTCTCAGCATCAGATCCACTACATCATTATTGATTTCATGAATTTTAGACTGTATTTCTACCAATTCTTCTAGTCATTCAATTTCAGCTTCATGTTGATCAATATATTCAGTTTATTCTTATACAATTGATTTCCACTTATTGCAACACTTAAATTTAATATTAAGCTTACTAACAGCTTGATAAGTTTCAACTCGGGATCTTCACTAGTTTTCAACTAATTTTCTCCACCAGTATCTTCAGATTTTTCAACAATGGCAATAATGGATGCATGGTTCACAGTTTTAAATTCTGGTTATTCTTTATTATAGAATTCATTTTCATCTTTTTCCTCTTCACAGAAAAAACTCTTCTTTGGTACTTTATTTCTTGATTTGAAGTCTCCCCTTTTGAGAAACCTTTTTTGAGGGTTCTCAGTGTTTTTAGAATCGATATTATCGTCATCGATCTATCCTGAACACTAAGAGGAAATTTGACCAACTTTGCCATAATGAATGCATGCTAGAGGTAACTTCCCTTTGAAATTCCCATTTTCCCTTCTGGAACTTCTTTACAATGAGAGATAGAATTTCATTTTCCTCACCATATTCACCACTACTATGTTTTGAGAATTTCAGTTTCTTAGTGGCTTTGAATTCCATTTCCTTACTCACTTGAGTCATAACATCTTCTGGCTTGACCCTAATTTGATATGCCATCAGGATGCTCAGTATATCATCCATGGAATGTTTGGAAAGATATCCTTCCCCAAGGGCTGAAACCATTTCATTGTAAAGGGGTGGAAGTACTCTTAATATTTTTTTCACAATTTCAATGACTTTGATTTCTTCACCTAGACCCAAATTTCTCCTACCACTTCATTAATTAGATTGAAGAAAGAATCTCTATTCTCATCAAGAATCATCTTCAGATCATCGATCCTATTGTGCAAGACTTGTAGTTTCACCTCCTTAAATTTTATATCTTCTTTATAAATATTTTCATGTTTATCCCACATAGAATTTGATGAGGTTCAGCTCATCACATTTAGATAGATCTGATCATAAAGTGCTGCGGTGAGAGCATTCTCTGCTTTAGCATCTGCGTCAAGAATTTTTTTATCTGCATCAATCATAGCCAGCCCTATTGGATCAGAAACATGAATACCATGCATAGTGGAAAACAAAACATCCATTCCAAGGGATCTTAGATGAGATCTCATTCTGATCTTACAAATCTGAAAATTACTTCCATCAAATAGGGGAACTCCCCTAACATTTGCTGAATTTTGGATGATGGAATAAAACAAATCAGACACCAGTAACCTCACTCTGATACCCCTTGTAGGACCCCAAGACACCATGAGAGGGGAGGGGTGAATCTGGGTGTCAAAGTTTTCTTCTCAACTGACGGATCTTGTTCCCACATTGGTAGAAACTAGTTTAACTGGTATTATGTATATGAGAATAAATAAAAAATTCACATGCAATGACATGGAAAAAGACTTATTACTTGTTTCACCACTAATGGCTATGTCCAAGGAGCATACGCCGACAGGTTTGCGGTCATACCAAATTCCTCTATTTTTCATTAGTTGTGGATTAAAAAGGTTTGGGAACACTCACACATTCCCAGGATTACTTCCTTTAAAAAATTTCAGGGATAGCTCACTACGTCCCTCTGGTCACTCTTGTTGACTCCCTCTGGCTCACTGCCTTTGGTGAAGTCCCACCCAGTTTATAGACGTGAAGGTCTCTTCATATTGTCTAATAAATACATCATCTGTTATATGTAGATTCTCTGTTAAAGTCCAACTCTCACTCATAAACTAATCTCACATTTCACTGAAAGTATCAGGAAATCTTCCAGCTTTCATGCTGATCCAAAAAGACCGACGTGCTCCAACAACACATGGAGCACTTATCCAAGCCGGAACACAAGTTTCAAATCTAGATCACAAGTGCAACTCAACCACTTGTGTGACTCTCATATCTTTAACACTAAACTTGCGCGACTCACACCCTTTTACAGAAAAACCGGTTTTGGCACGCAACATTCAACTGTCGCGCTACTTCAATTTTTGGCCCGCATGTGTCACTAAACCACCTGCGCGACACCTCCTTCACCAAATCCAAACATGGGAGACCTAAACCTTTTCTCACCCAAAAAACCTTGGATGCGAAACAAACAACTGTCATGCAACTTCCACTTGCACGCCCTACCAACACTTGCGTGACCACAACACCTGCGCGATGGGAGCTCTAATATTCTCTAAGTATGATCTTTGTACCGAATGAGGAGGGGTCGACCTCTATTTATAGGAATTTGGATACACTGTTTGATTGTGTGGAAGTCTTCCGTTGGCTCACAAGTTTCGGCGCGCATGTCACTTGTGCAACCAAACAAAAAACATGGGCTCCCTTCTCCATTTTCCATAATTTCATGTTCTAAACATAAAAAACAAATGGCGCGTAGGATTCCACTCTTTCAAGTCAACATTGTGAAAGTATCTTTGAAAATAACCACTTTTCTCTATTTTTCTATTTACAAGCCCAAAAAATAGGAAAACACTGGAAAACGGTGCCACCTTCAATACTGTTATCCGCTTGTTCTGTATGATCACATTGCTGGCACACATTCTGATCTTTCACTAAGGATTGACAACAAACACAAACCATACTCCAATTCATTCATAGAATAACCATGGTTCCAACAGATATACCCAAGATGGTATTCTATAATTTTTTTTGAAATATATGAATTTATTGTAATTCAAATAAATATTATTAATTCTTTTATCATATTCACTAATTTATATAATTGAGTCATTTGAGATTAAATTGGTCTTTTTCTGGTAGTCATTATTGATGATATTATTATATATTGAATGGTAATGTAAGACCATGATTATCACATCATAATTATACTAAAAACCCTATGAAGGTGGTATTATATTTAAAAAATTCAATGTTTGACTTTTTTACGCAATTGGTTTCCTTTTGAGTTATATAATCTCAAGAGTGATTATATAAGCAGATCCATCAAAGAACTAGGCTATTAAATGATGTCCAAAAACAACACTGGTGACTAAGAATCATATTTATCTTCATTTTTTGTGGATTTTATTAGCCGTAATATCATTTTAATATCTAATCCTCAACCCATTTTTACTCTAAATAGATAAATGTTTTTATATATATAAGAAATTGAGAAATGTTTCAAGCACCTACACAGATGATTTGATAGCACCCTTGTGCCCACAATACCCTATAGCGTAGAAAGGATTCAATTATAGATTAATGAGTCCAATAATATATTGGGATCTTTTATTATTAAAAATAAAATGTTTTCATCTTATACCTCATGAAAATTGAATATTAATGAGAAAATTTTCCCAATAAAAAATATGGAGTTTACCGTTGTAACGTTTGCATTTAAGATATGGATTAATTATCATTATTGAGAAATTTATGATATATATATATATATATTAATGATAAAAATTTAAATTATATGTTCTCATATATAGAATTTTAAATGTGACAATGAATATCGATAGAACTAAATAACGATTAGGACTAGAAAATACATTACAACCCTAAAAAGGTGAACAACTTGGATGATACACTGAATCGAAAGGAGCCTAATTACATACCTATAATGTGGAATAAGAAATATCTAATATATCGAGAATTATAGTGGCTGGATTATGAAACCATAATGTATGGGTAAAATATGATGAATAAAATATAATATTTTAACCATCTATCCATGAGATAATTAAATATAAAAAGAAGGCAAATGTAGATCTTAAAAAGAAGATTTGGAATTTTTAAGTGATAAATATTTATCATAATTGAATGTTAAGGTTAAATAATAGTATATGTGTTCATTGTATACCAGGCTTGAATAAGGACTTATTAGAGAAAGCAGATAGTTTTTACTTCTTTATTAATCGGGGATGTAAAAATATTTATGCATATTTGAATGAGTACATATGGTTAGATAGAATAAAGATATATTTCAATGAGTTTGTTTATAGTTTCTTTGTATACATGCAACATAACACTGAATGAAAATTTACTAATTAAATGTTAAATCAATTACACATCCCAAAATGGAAATTATAAAACACAGCATTGAATTTTTTGGACACCCCAAAACATTTAATGTGAATAATTTTATATGGAATTTATTAGATCACATTAATATTTCACCACGCATCATTACTATCATATATGTCTTATTTATGTATCAAATTTACCTGATATACATTAAATATGTTCTACAATTTCATGGATTCCCACGTTCAATTGTATCTTATCAGGATATGAGGACTAACTCAAATTTCTAGTGTATTATTAGGAAAAAACATGATATAGAATAGAGTTTAATCACTACATTTCAAATGAAAATTGAAGGATAGTCTTAATGTAATTTTGAATCCCTGATGGATATGTTGAGATCTTATAATGTATAATTAAAAGGATATTTAGATTGATAAATTCCTCTTGTTTTGCTTTCATACAACAATATCATTCACTAAATAATTCATATGTTTCTTTATGAATATTTTTATGGAAATAAAATTAGATCTCTAACATGATGGATTAAATTAGTTGAATGAATACTAATGGGATATGAGGTAGATAAATAAATGGAAGATAAATTTAAATCAATTCAGTAGAAAATTGAGGAATGATAAAATTGGTAGAAAATTAATGTCAACAATTTTCACGATGATCTAGAATTTTAAAATGGTGAAATTATGTTTCTATGGATATCTCCATGGAATATGGTTTTTATATTCATGATTAATGGGAAACTAAGATCTATGTATATCAATACCATTAAAATGTTTGATTGTATCAGTACTATAGCTTGTCTCAAGGGGATTCAATGGAACCACTATCAAGACAATGATATATTCAATGTATATCTATTATGGAAGTACCTAGCTAACCATTTACATTTACTAAACTCCGAGTTCATACAACTGGGGAAAGAAATTTTTTATGAGGAATAACCATTGATGATTTTGGATCATGCATAGAATGTTCTCTAAAACCGTATCACTGATCAGGTCAATATAGTTTGGGTGAATTGACCAATATTGGGATGATATGTGGATAATTGAGGATTTTATGAGGTAGATATATACTCATTTTTTATTATATAGTGACGAATTTTGAGGGAGAAATTTATTTCATGGTCAGAGAATGTGACACCTATAGTTTTCATCTAAATTTATTTTATTTCAATAAACTGTATTTAATTGATGTATTGAGTTACAAGAAATTGGAATATAATGTTGTTTTAAATTCATATTCATGTCATTTATGTGTTATAAACAACTTTGGATTATCTTATGTTACATGCAACACTGAGTTATCATATGAATATATTGTTAATGTTATTTAAAAATATCATCATAACAAAGATGTTAAAATTGGAAACATTAATATTATTAACTATTTAATAATTACTATGATAAATTTTATTATATAATGAAAATAAATTTATATTAAAATACATAATTTTTTGTAACCTGTTTACTTGTTTTGAAACCCTATTATTTAAAAGGTAAATTTTATTCAATTATGGTGAGAAAAATAAACTTTTAACACATTTGAAAATTAAATATCATAAAATATATATAATTTTTTAATTTATTGTATCAAATTTATAATAGATTAAATATTTGGGTTTTTTTCTTAGACTATTTATTTTTAAACAATAATGAAATATACAAACATTTAATTGAAAACAACATTTTCCATTAATTATTTTACAAAGATAAATTATATTACATGTTTGTCTAAAAGTATATATAGTTATATTATATAATAATTGATGTAATTTAGGTGATTAAAATCAATATAATGTTAAAATAAGGTAAAAAAACTATGTTAAATTGTTATTGTTTTCTCTTTAAAGCCACAAATTTTTCGTTGTGATTGATATACTAAAAATAAATTAAATTATGAAAATTATGTGAATATAATATCAAAAAATGGATTCTATATTTCGAAATAAATAAATTTATATTATTTTATAATATTATCTTACATTTTCATCATAATAACTTGTGATAATCGTTTAAATTTAATATCCTGATTATAGTTAGGAGAAGAATTTGTGCATTAATTTTTTTTTATTAAAACTAAATTTACACATCAATATGATTGTTAAATAATTAATTTTATTAAATATATAGAATTATTATGAATAAATTAAAAAATAAATATCCTCTAAATATTATATTTAATTGATAAATTACAAAGGTAAATAAAAATATACAAGATGCCATGGTAAAAGATGTAATGATAGAATTGGATAAACATAATGATTAAGGATAAAGGCTACAATGTTTTTTATATTTTTCTAGCAGAGGTTTATATCAACCAAGTCATCCTGCCCAACAATTATTTTTCAATTTTTAGTGAAATTATGTATGGGATACCTCACAATTAAAAATATTTTTCAATATTTATATGAATATTACATCCCCTCATTTATCAAAATTCACACAACCCAAATTCCGACATCTGAACACATTTGGACCAACCTAATCCAATGAAAGTAACATAAAAAATTTCATCCCCACATCCTAGAATATTTATTTTTGAAAAAACCCATCCAAGTAATCATTTTAGTGTAAAGTTAATGTGGATTTCGGAAATAAGAGGTAATGTTCATCATGAAGCATTCTTGTATTAACTATTATCCACCCACATTAATTCATATAATACAATGATTATATGAAATCTTTAGTATATTTAATATACTAATATATATACTTTTGTATGTTTATGACCTATAAATTCTCACTCTTATATCAATGGCATAATGAAATAATTGTTCATGTGTACGGAGGACTTCAATATCGCAAAGGAATGTGGATTTTTTTATAATAGAACACACCAATGCTATTAATAATGATGGATTTATTTATATATATTATATATATGATATTTAGGATGTTATTATATGTTTTAAAATATTTCATCACACATACCATCATGCAATGATTTTTTTTAATATGAGAATGTCATTACAATGTACGACTGACTACCTCCTCACCAAGAATTGTGAATTATTCACCCATTACATGGAATTTATTAATGATTGTTTAAAAAATTGAGATATATATCAAATAAATTTGATTATATAATTTTGATATATTCTAATTACATTTATTTCTATCAATCCAACAATAAAATGAGATAATTGTTTATGCATATGTATGCCCCACCGTCTAAAAAAACGTGAATTTCATTTCCAATAAAATTTCATGAGTTAATGTAAAAAATATGTAAATAATATATATGATATTAAATAATGGTTTCATTTTTAGAGATGATGAAACCATGATAAATGTAATATGATAAACTGAATAAAAAATCAAACAGTAAACTAAAAACAAATATATTAATACTCAAAATATGATATTAACATTGTATTTGAATTAAAAATGTATTAAACGTTCAAAAGAAAATCATATTCAGTATTATATATTATAATATGGTTATTTAATTTATTTATAATTAAATTATATTTGTTATGTTATAGGTTTAACTGGTTCAATTAAATTCACGATTTAAGGTATGGGATTTCTGTTTCACTTTTATTTTTTATGACACACAAGATATATTAACGAAATGATTCATTATTGTGGTGAATATAATATCCATGATTTTATGTTAATGTAAAAATTCTTATTTTCTCCTATTTCTATATCCATTTAATTTTCTCTCTTTCATTTTTATTATAGTATGAATGTTACCACAACATAAATGGATGTTCTTTATAATTTTCCTCCTTTTAGATTTATGTTATGTTATCAGAAATATTAATTTCTGTGGTATATATATTTCCCCATTGTGATGTTATATAATGAATTTAGTTATTATATTTATATTTCAATGGGGTTCAATTTTCAATTTTAAAAACATTGTTGAACTATTATGTTACAATCTCATCAGTTATTGAGTTGGTTTTTTTATTAAGTCTCCTATGTTTAAATATAGTTATATAACTATAAAAAATTACCATGAGTTTAATTATACACTATTTATTAATGATATTTTGAGGTATTCATACTATTTATCCACTCCAATTTATAATATAAATGTCAAAAAATGATATTAAGAAAAATTATCTGTATTTCCCTCTACATTCATAAATATGTGTTCTTCAGAATTTATTATTCTATTTTTTGTTCGCAAAGGTATTTTAAATCACATTTTATGAACATTATGAAGGGAATGGATTTTAAATAATTTTTTTTATAAATTTGTTTTAATTTTTTTAAAATATTCCATCATATGTTCCCCAATTTATTTTTAAATAAATGTATTTTGAAATATTTTTATGTAATGAAAATTATTTTAAACAATTTATAAAGATTAATATATATGTTTTTAATTTCCTCAAGAAATATTTTAATTGATGTTTCTGAATTATTTTAAATCAAATACTACGTATGTTGTTTTCCACTAGGACTTACTAGGGATATTATACACTGATATCATTCATATTATTTCATGGAATTATTTAAATTTTGAATGAATGGTGATTAGGAGACCCTTTTGTATTATAATATTTATTTGATAATAATGGCTTCTTAAACCCTATCCTCTTAATTAATTATGATATGATGAAAGAATTATGAAACATATCTTCTTCCAAATGTTTATGATATGATGAAATGTTTATAAACCCCATTTCATAACATGGTTTATGATATAATGATTTTTTTGATCTTATAGAATAGTTAAATATGGATTTATTATGTTATTGGTGGGAACTATATATCCCACAAATTATTTGGATAAATATCTATATCTCATGATATACATTGGAAGATAAAATGGAGTAATCTCATTTATATATGGAAGATTTTCTACTATGATGGTCTTGTGAGTGAATCATGACTACTATAATGAATTGTGGTGTGAACAAATTGTAATATGGTATCCATGTCCATGATCCATGACTAATATGAAAATTTCTTATATAATTAAATGTTTTCCAAAAATTCTACATCTTATTCCAATGTTTTAATCTCATGGATCATGATATTTGGTTGTCACTATAGTCTTGAATTATGAATTTCCAATCGTTGTACAATGACTCATGGATATGATCTTTGATATTCATGATATGGTTGAAAAATTGTATGCACATATTCCCATACCCTTATTTAAGGTTATGCTTTTTTATCTTATTTACTTACCCTTGATGAGAATATTAGATCACACTTTATTGTATTTATATCCCTAGTTATGTTGATATTAATTATTTAGCATTTGAATAATAAATGTTTTATTTATAAATAATTTATAGGAAATGATGTAGCTCACTGATGGACATCAATTTTTTCTTACCATGTTTGTAAGCACACAAAACTATTATGGTCCTTAGGGGTCCTTTTTTTAATTTAATATAAATTCCACAAGAAATATTAGTTCTATATGAATTTTAATCATTATTATTTATAGAATATATTATATGTTCTTTAACTATTTGTTGAAAAATCTTCAAATAATTTTTAATCTTCATCCATATGAACAATATATTGACAATAATGAGACAATATGAAAATATTGCTGAAAATTGGATCTTGCAACCGTCTAAGTGGTGAAGAACATAAAATATGATAATTAACTAAACGTACTATTTTAAAAATTTCATAATATAAGGATATTCATAAATGAAAGATAAAAATTCATATATCATACATAAACAATACAAGAAAAAGTATTATAGGGGGATTATATTTCACCATTCACTAAAACCAGTATACTCGAAAAAGGAAGGAACCTTAACATTTCATATAATCAAGACCAATCTTAGTACTATAAGGTGAATATTATAACATTTATATTCAATAAAATATCTATATGTAAAATTATTTAATGATTCATAATCTCAAAGAGATATGTTTTTTAAAATTATTAAAAAAACGGACATGAATAAACACTGAAATGCCTCCTCCTACATAAACAGGTGGGTTTCTCTTTTAGATTAATTCATAAAAACTCATATTTTTTAACCTAAATTTATGTTTCCCTAAATCATACTTGGTTATGTGCATGAAAAATAAAATCACATTCCAATATTTTTGATAAATGATATATTTTAATGCAACACTATCACATAGGGATCCCTGCATTTATATCCAAATTACATCTTATTCCACCCTCAGGATCATAAAACCCCCAATGATAAGTTTATATTGTATTTGGGAGTCTATACAGCTGTATTCCTTGGGGGTTTGTGGAATTAATATTATATTTTTAATTTCAAATTTGGAGACATTGTTTCCTCTCGGCAAGGATGAGATTATGAGGACACACCCCTACCATTACTACCAATTCATGATACACCCAAAAAAAATTGGGGATATAAAAATTTTAGATGAATGTATAATTTTCTGGGTGAAATTATTTAAGCAATTATTTATGGTGTTCTGATTGTCGAATATCAAACACCATAACATTTATTCTAAAAAACGAGCATATAAAATCAATTGTGTATTGAATAGACTATAACTGATCACTTACAAGTATTATAGGAATAAAAACACTCCCAATATCTTTTATGATGATTAAAACATAATAGCAAAGACCTCATATTCGATGGTTCATTTACTTAATCTAGAAATTAATAATTATAATATGGATGAAAAACTGAGGAATCGTTGACCAAAAATGAAGCATGGTTTGAGCCACTTTAGGAAGGATTACAATAATAATCCAATAGGATGTATGAAAAACAAAATTCTTTTAATAATCACTTTACACCTCCATGGAATTTCCATACTACATGAAAATTAGATTTATTAAACACTCACATACCTCTCAAATTATAAAAAACATAAAAATAAAAATTATTTTTATTTCATCCATAATTGGAATGAAAAAACATATTCACATAAGGTGAATTAAATATATGAATTCATTTTGTATTTCTACATTTAAGGATTGAAGAATTATATTCATACATCAGTTGTTGTAATAAAATTCTTTTTAGGGTTCTGAGAATTTGTACAGAAATCCTATTATTAGACGATATTATCCATCACAATAAGGAAAATTCAGGGATAACATCATTAGTTATGACATTGAGGATTGAAGAGGATGGAAAAATGACTTTCACACTCAAAATGGTGTATGTAATAAATTCCACACCTTAACATGTTCCAAATCATACATGACCCCCACAAGAATGGTCAGAATGACAAAAAACCCCATACTGATAGAATTAATGAATGTTCTCACCAAATAATTAAATATAAATATAATAATAAATACTTCTTCATAAAATTTAATTATTTATAATTCTTAATTATATCCACATAACATAAAAATATATATCTTATAGAAAAAAATGACAATTATAGAGCCTAATGATCACATACATAATAATTATTTATCCCTATCAAGACAATTTGGGACACAATATCATGGAGTTCATTTTATGTTAACACATGATTTAGATCATTTATATCTCTAGAGATATTTACTTGGGTAGTTACCAATAATGGATTCATGTGTTTCTAGTATTATAATATTTTATATGGAATGAATGACAATTAAAATTTGATGCATGAAAAATTTATATATTTTGATGAATCAAAATATAGAGCATCATGTAGATTCTATAATTTGGCCCCATATAAAATACCCAATCATCACACCCCACTAAGAAATTATTAACTCATCATCTATAAAGTAAATATCCACTACAAATAGTAATGACCAACAATTATGAAACATGGATAAAAATATTATAAAAATAGGTAACAAAAAATACCTAAATAATTTAATAACATTAAATTTTTTACTTATAATATTCTTCTAATAGACAGTAACAATCATAATATAAACACCACCTAATGAAGAACCATTATTTTGTTCTATTAATATATTACATATGATTTATCCATTATTTATAAACAATATGTCAAACATATTATCCTTTATACCATAAAGAAGAATGCTATGTATGTTGAGGATGTTGAAGCAGTCGACAAGGACATAGAATATGGGGATATATCCATACATAAAAGTATGTTTATTCCCTTCAAAAGTATATATATAATTCTATGAACCATTGAAAACCACACTAGCCTTCTTGAATATGGTATGGATCCAATTTTCAACATATGGGTCCTCCTCTATCCTAATTATATAATTGAATATATTTTCAAAACAAAAAATTTAATATTTATTCGGTGTTGAAGTAAAAAATATAATAAATATCCATTATTTATGTGACCCCATCATGATCCTTATTTAAATATTGGAAAACAATGATCAACACTAAATGAAATATTGGGAGGGATATTGTTCAATATTCATGAATTTTTACCTTCAACATAACATATATTCTTGAATTCCACAGTAAATAGATTGTTATGGGTTTTATATAGTGGTGACACTCCATCTGAATCATATATGGCCTAGTACATGGAGTCTGCATTCTATTGAATAGAAATAAACTACATGGTGATCAATGATATTATATATATCATCTATCTAATTTTATTGATTGATGATACATCAAATCCATATAGGGATCATGATAATGACTATGTACATCCAATTATCTAAATTTTATAATTGTTCTTAAATTAAGTGGATTTTTATAGCCAAACCATTGGATGAATCTAGAGTGCCTAAACCATTATTTTGTATGATAGTAAACATATTTCCCCATGATAGAAACATTCTATGGAACGTAAAAGTGTTACCAATAATCATACTCTGGAATTATACTCCATTAAAAATTTCTAGCCTATCACACTAATATAGAAAATATATATCAATTTCATAATTATTAATCATAATTACATCGTATTATAAAAAAATAATTAACATGTAACACACATACATGAGGATGGGGAAAATCAGACTATTATTTTCAAGTATAATATAATTTCTGACTAGTTTCATTTTACCTGTGGAGCTTCACAATAATTCACACTCCATTCCTAGCTCAATTATTAACTTTCTGTCATTTTTAATAATTTAATAAAATAAAGAAATGATGAAAATTGAATGTGAAATACAATATAAAATATTTATATAACATCAAATTTTACAATTAGATGATTTTATCACACCTTTAACTTTAATATACCAATGATGGACTCTATGAGACAAAACATGCAAGCATGCTAAGAAATTATTATTTTTACAGGTTCACACACCATCAACATCCCTTCCTACCTCTTCAAACATGAACAATGTCAGATGTCTCAGCTCAAATCCCACACCATATAAACCATGAATCCAAGACCAATATGATTCATTCACCTTCAAAGACACATTTGTGACTCATTTTGTATCCCATTCTCTCAAATTCCAACTCTTTTCTATACATTGGATCCTACCGTGGATGAAATCCATGTTTGATAATATCTCTTGCCACTCCTCTCCCCATGATTTTTCTCAAACACCTCTAGATTTCATCACCATCCTCTTCCCATTTGTATTTATATCCTCATTTTGATCTAAATTTATATTGTTATTTTTGGTCTATTCTTGAGTTCCATCATTGGAAACATCCTATGTCGGATTTCACCTTCAATGTTCAAGACTTCAATAATAAAAAACCATTCCCATCTATGAGCAATGCACTAGATTTTTTAGCTTCTATTTTGGGGACCCAAAAACACCTAATAACTCATCAAAAAATACATATATTCCCATGATCATGCATGCCAAAAAATCAGACTAGGACACAAAAATTGTCATTAGCAATCTTCCAGACTACCCCTAGTATAATTCCAAAACAATAAATGTGGATATATACCCTTATGGCTCTTGGATAAATTTTTATTCTTTCCCTTCTTATATCATGTGATATCTATCTTTACCCTAGGACTTATAGATATATATAATTCCATGGATACACCTAAAATAATCCCAGTACATCAATGTGTTTTTCCACAAGGTTATACAGAATTATCATATATCATTACACATTGAGAGTAATTTGGTTTCATAAAATATTTAACAAATCTATATATCATGTCCGATTTAAAAAAAATAGGATACCTAAAAATTTCCTTAATTCATAATAAAATAAATCATTGAAAATCATATGAGATTTATATGAATCACATAATCATAATAATAAAAAAATAGATAATGATTGATTATGGCGACATTGAATCATGACCCTTATTAAACATATGTACAATTAATGGATGTAATATTAGATTAAATTGAATTCAAAATATCTTTATATTTTTTGTGTGGAAAATACCATTTTCATTTTGAAATAAAATATTTAAAAAATAAACTTTTTCAATATTTTACTGAAAAACTATTACATGAAAATTTATATGGAAACAACTAATATAATTTTAGAAACCATTTAATCATATGATGGAGGGAAATTTCATTCATTCCCAATATTTTAAAACAAATGTTAACTTATCATTTTTGGTAAGAATCCAAATGTATATCATTATGAAATAAAAAATCATTCTATTAGAAACCCATGAAATAATTAAACCATATGTAAATATTAATTTTATTACTAAAATAATAAAATTAAATTAAATATTGAAAATATTATTAGAAAACAAGGATATATAAGAAAAATACTTGTTATATAAAGATATAAATAAAGCATATTTTAATTATTAAAATTTACTATGTATCATGAATATTTCAAGAGAGGAAAATAATTGTGATTATTTTAAAAATCCTACATGACCATAGAATAAGAAAATTCATGTTTAGCATGTGTGATATAGTATGAAATTTCATCATAAAAAATTTAATCATAATCAATAACCATAAAAATAAGATTGAAACATAAATACCTTACAACATTCATACCATTAAAGTTAAACATGAATGAAATGGAGAACCACATATGTATTTAAATTACCAATATTTTCCCGAATAATCATAATAAAACACATTCATTTATTTCATATGAACAACGTAAAATTAACAATTGGTGAATTTTTCAGGTGTCTTATAGAAATAAAATTTATATGCGAATCCAATACATCATATTCTTCTTTCATAAAATCATATCTGAACTATTGTTCAATAAATTTAAATATATTATAATTTAATACATTTATTATGTTCATACTTATAATATATTACATTATCCAGGTAAAAACTTTCCTCTACCATTTGATAGAAATACATTATTAATACTATCATTTCTTTGTGTTTACAATTTCGTTATTTAGGAGACTTCTTGTTTGGTCATTCAAGTTCATGTATATTGATCATGGTTATTAAATTTATTGAGGTTTATGATAAATATAAAATTCACAAATATTTATAATGTAAATTTTTATATTCATCCATAATATGTAGTGATTGAAAAATTAATTACCCTATTCATAGAGAAATGTATGCCACACGTGTAGAAAATACTTTTCCATTGTTAGGTGGATGGAATGAATGAATATTATTGAAAAAATTACTATTAATAGATTATTTTTATATAAATTATATCATATATAATTATAATTTATAAATATTGTTTTTTCCATCACTGTAATGTGTAAATGAAATAATATATTAAATTGCATCACAGAGGTGGTACTCCACACGTGCGTTCAAGTAAAATTATCAATATTCGAATAATTTTATGGAAATAAGGATGATATATTATAATTTCATAATAATAATTATATGATTAATATTATACATTAACCCTTTCATTCTTTATTATTATTCAATTATTCTATAACATAAAACTGAATTATCCTACTACGTGGAGACGGCCTGCCATAGGTTGGAGGAGCCTAGTTATTGATTTCCAATAGATGAATGGAATGGGTATATTTGTTATGAAATAATCATATTAGAAATATATTATATTTTAGATAATAAATATTACATAATATATTACACACTATTGATTTAGGAGAGGTGGATGATGAATTTAAATACAATTACTTTAGGTAAGACGATCTTCCCTTCGTTTATAAAAGCCCAATATATTCAATATTAGGGACCAATAGAATATTTTTCTGAGAAGGAAAATCATATAAAAACTATAATTAGAAGTTATTATGAATATTTGGATGATTTTTTGATCGATAAATATTAATAGTTTTTTATAAGATGCAATAAGAGTTTCACATTCATAATTTATTGGATTGGATAACTATATATTGAAATCAATCTTGGATATATTCTTTATAATCCAATAAGTGACCGGAAATACTTATTAATTAGCAAGATATTTATTTATGGAGTGTAGAAAAATCCATTCATGCATATAGGTGAGATAAAAATGTGTATTTTTTGAATGTAAATATTTATTCTTAAAATTAATGAGAGATTGGTATGGGGAATATTGGAGTGCTGGTAATTATATTATAGGTAGATATCTAATCATGTATATTACAATTTATAACAACTAAAGGATTTTGAAAACATGACTTTTTGGGTTTTCGATAGAGGGGATAAAAATTTTGGAATGAAATACTTGGTGTGGAAAGTGTTATTATTTCTTGGATGTCCATAACTGCAATTATCATTTATGGAGGTCACCCGGTATCTGGATCTTATGAATTATATTTTTAATCATGAAAAGATGAGATTATATGCAAATAATATCATTATTGATTAAGGTTGATTTTTTTATTAGTTATTTTTTATTATAATTTACAATATGGGATTACAAAATTATGATACATGTTTTATGTTAGATAGATAAATAAAAACCTAAAGTATTGCACAATGTGTTACCTAGTATGATGAATTTTCTTTTTTTTAATGATAAACTGAGACCTTCTAATATATGGTAATGTTAATATGAGGGGTTTTGTTGTCAATTTTTCACTGTTGTGCATCAATTCCATTAGAAAAATATTCTCTTTATTATACAATGGTGACTTGGTGATGTCTATATGAAAATTTATTGGGATTAGTTTTATATTTCAAGAATGTGGGGGAACAATTTTGGTATTTATAATCATCGGGATTCATGTTTCTAATTTAGAAGGGGTTTAATTTATAGGTTATATATTTATTTTTAATCTATGTTATGGACTATTTATAGGGATTAGAATAAATATAAATATGGAAGGAGGTTCTCCCACATTTTTCTTCTAGTTTCAAGTTATAGACCTTGATATGGTGATTGGGACCCTTATTCAAGGTGGGTTTTATTCTACCTCTTTAAAATGTTACTGCCATTCCACAACTATAATCCAGATGGAATCCCCGGAAATCATGGTATATGGATAAAGTGAAATATCATAGTACAATACTGAACGTTAAGGTGGATGGTTGATGTCATTATAGAGAGATAAGAGGTGGGTGGCCTGTGAGAGATAACATGTGTTTGTATTTTTTTTGGTTTATTTTTTTTATTGGGAAAAAATACAATTAATGTGGATAATATATCCTTGGATACATGCTTCTTGATTTATAGGTTTATAAATATTAAAATTAATGAAATTGAACTTGATAAACTTTTTACTTCTGTGTTTTATTCAAGAAAATGTCAAATTTCTAGAAGATATGGATTATGAAATGTAGTTTTTTTTTGTGAAATACCAACCTTTGAACCAATTAACTCATTCCCCATGATGGTGGGTCACATGGCCTCCAACATGATTCCCAGTATTCCTGAGACTACCTAATACTAGTGATATTATAGGGTCACGATGTGGTCAAACAATAATATTGTATCAGAGTGTGATAGTGGATATAAAAATAGAAATACAACAGTTGTAGAATAAAAAACATATGGAATAACATAAGAACATTATATAAAATTTTGGATGCATAAATAAACAAAAAACTGAATTAAATATGTAATCCCCAAGGTTGATTCATTGGCATGATGAATCATGGAATGTTGATATAAAATATGGAAAAAAATACAATGAAATAGAATTTTACATATGATATTCAAAATGAATGAATATCCAAAATAATACACCTTTATAATCTTGAGCATATGGTCAGTACTCAACTCCCATTTTTGAAGCAATAGTTAAAATAAATCAAGCATCCATTGTCCAGATCATTCCCATATCCATATATGCATGTTTAATGTCTAGAAAGGTACCAAAGATAGCTCGAGTAGCATGTTAGATATGCTCAGTAATCTACCCCCAATAGTGTCTACAAATAATCTAACTTATGTACGTGACATAGGAGTGTATTTTATAATGATAAATAAACAATGTTTAACATCAAATAATGAAGGAAATATTATCTTATAGGACACATGGATGGCTATCATTTCTTCTTCTTATGAAAAAATGAGATCATGATCAGTAGCTACATATTTATCATATACGAGTATATAAACAATATATATGAGGACATTTGGTACCATATACATGGATACTAAGTTCTTGCACAACTCAAGGAATAACTCACCTATCCATTAATTGTCTAACAAACCTATGGCACTATCTAGTTGGTATAAGAATGTAATCTTTTATAAATGTTAGAAATTATTCTGAATACTCGATATTAGTGGGATGTGACATCATTTCCAACAACTGAAGAAATGGAAATATAGAGTGTCAAGTACATCACCCAGATACACATATTCTAGTGGTAGACAACATTACCAAGACCGGTTATACATGATTGTGAAACTGAATACCCAAAAAGTCCCTTAACCACCATTCATCATCGAATAACAATTGAATAATCATAATAATAACAATAACCACAAGGTTTATCCTCAAATACCTTAATAATCCAATAATACAATATTATAACGGTTGTCACAATGCATATAATCCATATATAATTTAATGTGTCACATGGAATGGTGTGGACACACATTGACAATCATTTTAATTTATCCATATACCTAATTAAGTAAATAGAATCAATTATAATGTCATATAAGACCCATAGAATGTTTTACAACATATTTATCAATTATATAATAGTGTGAAATTCCATTTACTAGAAAAACTAAAAACACAGAAGGTGAAGAGACTGTTAAAAACAATATAATGGAGAGTAATTTATTTAGCACACCCAATGTAGTGGTAATTAAAAATATCTAAAAACATTAATCGCATAGAAAGTGTCTATGGATGTATAACATCATTATTTAGATGATTTAACAAGAATGAATGGATTTTTAGTACAATGTGTTTTTATTTGTAGTAAAGCGGTACAATGATATATCTATTTTACTTTATGTCATTAAATAAAAAATACTAAGCATGCCTTAAGGATATTGATGATTCCTCAAAAAATAACAAATTCAGGTTTGAAGAAGAATATAGAAAAATGTATTAATAATATAATTACTTGAAAATATAGTGTATTATCTCACACCATATCCAGAGTTGAGAGGTGTAGATAAGATAAAATGTATGAGGAATATGAATCATAAATGTATATATATAATTCATTATATTATGATCTGTTTGGAGTAGGGATAAAGGAGTTTTCTCAATATCTGAAATGGGAAATGGGGGAGATATATGGGTTGAATAAGGTGGTCCATATGAAATGGGTGATGTAAATTTGGTTTTATTATTTCATGTTCATTATGTGAAAAACTATAAAATCACTATCTTTCACTTGGTCAAATAGTTTGGATGCAATATTTTCCAAATTATGAACTAACAGTTCTCTAGGCTCTATCAAAGAATCTCCCTCTCACGTGCTAGGAACTGGGGTTGGTTCACCATTAATAACTTATAAAAAATGATACAATAACATGTGTGAGAAATGTTTCATGTTCATGTTACCCATCATACATGGTTTCAAAAAACATGTATCTCCCATATCCCCTCTAAAATTCCCCACATGTTTAGGGGAAACAATATTGGATGGCTGGAGTGGTTTCAACTAATGGTGAGGCCAAGTCTTTTTTTTAATGTTTAAGGGCTCTAAGATATGAAAATCAGTGTACACCCTTGTGGCCTACATGACTAAAATAGGTATCATTATGGTATAAAAACTAAATAAATTAATAAGAAAAACAATTAAGTCCTACAATTTTGAAAAGCATGGTCATTACCACCACCCATTTTATAATAAAAATTGGTATGGTTGGCCTTATGTGGGTAAATATTTATCATTGGTGAAAAACTGTTACACCCCAAGCTTCTACGATACACTTCTCTTTGAATAATGTGATAGCGTGTGTTGTACGCAACATCGAGTTCTAACACACCACAACCAATCAAACTAGCCGTTATGAATAGTAATACCTACTTTTTGAAATTCTATATATTTTATATTTCAAAATGGACTTCATTTTTGGTTTCAGAATATCGAAATTATCCTAAGATGAATTTATGGTATTTTTCTGAGAACTTCCAATTTTTATGAATAGTGAAAAATACTTAAAATCAACTTTTTTAATCAAAATAATTTATAGGGATAAATTATATTATTGAGTGGTTTTAAAGTATAATTAGAATATATTTTTACCATTTTATCCAATGGTGTTCATTATTATTAATTTCACTTTGAAATTGGACCTAAACAATTGACAATCTATTTGTATATATTGTTTCTTAAAAACACGCTATTTGTTGTGACAGTGGGAATTAATTATAAAATTAATTAATGCAACTTATATTTTTGAAATTTTGTAAAATAGACATCATTTTTGAATTCAGAATATCAATTATAGCGTAGGGTGAAATTTTTGCATTGTTATGAAAAACTTCAATTTTTTATGAATAGTGAAACTACTAAGTGGTAGTTAAAAAACTGAATTTTTCATAAAACATAATTTTATCGCTTTTGTGAATGGAATTTCGAAAATCCAAGAGGCACGGTTAATATCAAGAAGTAAAATTTGGTTCAATGAGATGAAAATTATTTTTGGTGAATAGTAACTTTTTCCTTTTATTTACCACGGTTAAAAGTAAATAGGGTAATTAAGGGTAAAAATGATATTAATATTATCCTAACACATATCCTAACTCTATTTAACAAGTGTATCTCGACCAAAATCAACCTTAGGAATAAAATATTATCATTAATGTCCACTTGGATTAGATTAGGACATTTATTATTATTTAATTCAAAGAAGTGTTAAAAGAGTTAAAATCAATGTTTATCTACGTAAACATTTTTAATATAGTGATATACATAAGATAAATTCGATTGTAAATATTCATTAGAAAGATAAAACGATTTCTACAGAATGATATTTTATTTATAATTTTTAGACATTAAATAATTTAATTTATTTATGACACAATGATGATGCAGTAATTACCATAATAGTGAAAAAATAAAATAATTGATATTATAAATACCCATATAAATATAATTTGAGACTTTTAATTAATTAAAATAATTTTCGAGGATATTATGACATATTAGGAGTTATTTAATTAACTTTTTTCTATGAAATCGTTCTGTTATATGTTTCATAAAAATCAACTATTGAATACTCTCAAAATTGACATAAAAGAGTTTTTAAAACAAATATTATATTATTAATTGATATTAAATTCGTAAAAATCTAAGGATCGGCCAAAAGACTTATATCATGATAGGTTCATCATTAATGGACCACTTGGGTGTATATTGGATGTATATAGTATGTTTATTAACTATATAATATAAAAATACAAAGTGACATGGTAAATTTCAAACTAATTAACTAAGAGTTAAAACTAAAAGATAAGGTTAATATAGTAACCCAAACCTGTCTAAATTCTATTGGTTGAATGGTTTTAGACCTATTCCCACCTTAACCTTTTAATAATAAACTTTAGAGACATTAGAAACCGAATATGAATTTATTATAAATTAATATTTCTACCTTTTTCAAAGGTACCCCTCACCCCTCTTATAAAAGGGCACTCCCCCTTCTCATTACATCACACCTTCAAATCCTTTTGGGTCTCCCAAACTCTTCCCAAATACTCTCTCAACTTCCCTCGCTACAACCTAGAGGCCATAGTTTGATCAGAAAACCAACCTACAGAGCCCTTTTGATCAAATCAAAAGGAAGAACCCGAAGAAGAGGTAATGTTTTCACCAACCTTTTTCAAATTCATTTATTCATCAACTTCTTCTTTCTTTGTTATTACCATTCTAAAATAATAACTCCAGTATCTTATATATAATTTTATGTTATTATAAATATGGTACAACCATATTCAGTATTCTATCCATCCTTTGAATAACATGTCACCATACGTGCGTACGTACGGCTTACCGTCTCCACGTCGTGGTGTAATTGTTATTCAATATATTATTATTTGGATCGGTATAATAATGATGTGTAACTCATGAAAATAATAAATATAACATGATAATTATTCCGTATATATGATATACTCTCCAATTTATATTATTTTAATATCAAAAGAATGATATTGTCGCTTGTGCGTACGTACGGACTACCGTCTCCACGAACGCAGTGAGATTCATTATACATCGTATCCATTCAAGTTTAATTCTCATTTGATGATTAATAACAGTTTATAAGGACTTGATATCATTCTGTATATGATTAAGATACAACCTATCCATTACAAAGAGGACTTACATAATATTACATAAAAAAGGAAACGAGTAAGTTAACACCCGAAACAACGATAATACTAAGATATTATTAACAAATCAATGTTAAAAGATCATATATGATATCATATTAATGTATATGATTATTGAATAATTTAATAACAATTATTTCACCATTATACAGGAGGTTAACCTACCCCAACCAAATAAAAATACAAGGTAAGGTTTTATTTTGCAATCTCTTCATTATCCGAGGTTGTTTATACGTAATAGTCTACTGGGATCTCTTTATCATCCACATCCATGTTTCTTAAAAATGTATTTAAAAACATTTTTACTATTTATATGAAAATGGGTTAAAGTCATTTATACCCTTTTTTGAGTTTTTATAAGAGTTTTATAAATGAATATTTCCATCTTTTTTCAAATAAGGTGCTTTTTAACCTTTTTGACAGAATTATGGTAAGAATGTTTTTTTTAACTTATACGGCGTGTGCAGCTATTTTCCACCATTATAAAATCTTCAAATATTCCCTTACAAGCTTATAAGAATATTTTCAAATAAAATGTTTTATTTTATAAATTAATGACTCTTAAATGATTTCAAAATAGAAAGAGATATTTCTCTAAAAATAGTTTTGATTTCTTCTATGTCAACATCCTTTGATGGATTTTACGCTTATTTGAAGTTGATTTATTATGATACAAAACTTCTATATTGTATTAAAGGTTTTGTGATATGTTTGACTGTGGATGTGCTATTTTTATACCATTCATGGTTTATGTTGAAAGTATTGACATTTCATATGCTAGTTTTAATACGAATTTTTATGTTATGTTTAAACCTTTTCATATGGGAATGCATTGGACTTAATATGTGACGGGTGGAGCCCGCTATAGCTCCTATAAGCATCGGTAGGTCTCATGAGACAGACTAGTGTCTTGGCACAAGGCCTTGGAAAAATCTTATTTTTAGTCTTGGCACGAGGCCTTGGCTATGTGGTTATGATAGTCTGGAATTATGCATTCCATCATCATGAAAGTGGTTACTGGTATTGAATGTGATTATTAGATTAGTCGAATATCCATGTGAATAAGTAAATGGAATTATTTCATTTTAATTTTTCCATACTATGTTGAAGTTCAAGTTTAAACGGCTTTTGTTTTAGTTATACATTGCCTTAAATGTTTATTCTTATTTATAAAATTTTCCGCTATATTGTTATCCTTACTGGGCATTTGAGCTCACCCCTTTTCTATGTTTTATTTTTTCCAGGATGTGAAGAAGTAAATAATGAATGACCTTCAGGGATATTATGAGGGGATAATAGTGTGGACTATGGAGACAATTTGTTGTTGTATTAGTTTTTCACTTTATGATGTAATGTAAAACTTTATGAATATATCTAGTGTTTCCAAGGCTACTAAACCAATCGGTCTTTCGAGATTTGATCGTTCTTATGATCATGCCAATGTTATGTAATAATGCACTAACTCTGGGTAACTGGCGTCGGGGCGTTACAGTAGGTATCAAAGGAATTTAAGTACAAACCTTGGAAGCTAGATTTAGATAAACTCTGATTAGATCACGTAGACCTAAGATGGACTTTGAGGATTAGTATAGAAGAACTTCCTATAATTTTGGTATTGTAGAGATTTTGTGAGTTTTACGAGCAATACATCCCTGTCTGGATACTAGTAGGTAGAGGCGGCTCTGGAACAGATGTACCTAGGGGTAAAACCCGAAAACACCGCTTTGATCTAGACTCGAACGAGAACTGGTGCACGACAACGGGACTTGCTGCACTCTTGGTTACGACACTCCTGGGGGATATGCTTAGGATAACTCTCATTTTCATTACAAATCATTATAAAGGGTTTATGAGTATATACTTCCTCAAAGAAAACATTTTTATGATTATGGATAATATCCATAAATAGTTCAATTTATGTTATGTGTTTTGTAAGTATGGGATTATGTATTTTGATTCATAAACTGATCTAGTTTATACCATTGTTTATAAATGGTTCCTAGTGGAAGAAATGGAAACCGTATCAATGAACGCACTCCTTGTAGGGATTTCCCTCCTGCTCAAGATAATTATAGTGGAGCTGGTGATGCAACTAGTGCCGATCAGCTAATCACCATACTGGGACAACTTACTCAGGTTATGAATAATAACCTTACCCATATGGAGCACCCTGATCCACATCGTGGAGGATCAATGTTAGATCACATCATGAGGCAAAAACAACCAACGTTCAATGGGAGTAAAAATCCCTTAGTAGCTGAGCAATGGATATTTTCCCTAGAGAAAATATTTCAGGCTTTGGGGAGTAGTGAAAGGGAAAAAGTTATCATGGTAGTTTACCACCTCACTGGAGATTCTGATCAATGGTGGTAATTGATTCAAAACATGAAGGAAGATGATGAAGTATCAAATATTGAATGGAGGGAGTTCAAAGATCTGTTTTTAGAAAAATACTTTCCTCGCGACAATCGAGCAGATAGGGAAAGGCAGTTTCTGTGTCTGAGACAAATGGAGGATGAGAATTTCACAAAGTATGAGGATAACTTTACAAGGTTATCAAGGTATGATGTAGATTATATATGTAACCCGAGAAGTAAGATTGATCGTTTCATTGATGGGTTAAAACCATCTCTCCTTTGAGAATTAGTATCACAATCCTTCTCGTCGTATGAAGACATTGTCTCATGTGCTATCAAGACCGAAAAGTAATTCTCTAATTCTTATTACATTAAAGAAATGAAAGAGAAGAAGAGATCTTCTGATCAATTTGGGAATGGAAATAAGCGAAATAAGGGAAATGTTGAATATCCATCCTGTGGTAAATGTGGGAAGAAACACCCCAGTACTTTCTTGAAGGGAACAAGAGTCTGTTACAAGTGTGGTGAAAAAGGCCACCAGGATCGTGATTGCAAAGGGAGCTACCAATGTTCAGTGCTACAATTGCAGGGAGATGGGGCATTATGAAAATGAATGTCTTATGCATCAGGGGAACTTACTTCCGAAAATTCCAAGGGATCGAGGCCAAGATTATGCTATCACTACTGCTGAGGTAGAAGCTCCGAAAGACATGGTGGCAGGTAATTTAATGGTTTCCTCACGTTTAGAAAATGCATTATTTGATTCTGGATCATTGCATTGTTTCATATCTTCCCAGTTTACTAAGAAAATTAGATATTTTCAATTTTATTTAAAATGGGAGTTGTCAGTTAAAACTCCTAAGGGAAGTATCGTTGCAACAATGTTTTGTGAATCAGTTCCCATTAGAGCACATAAATGTTCTTTATCCACTGATCTCATTGTCATACCTATGATTGAGTTTGATATAATCCTCGGTATGGATTGGATTTCAGATTATGATGCGAAGATTTATTGTAAGAAGAAGGAGGTTACGATTTTTGATGATGATGATAAGGAACACCTTATCTTTAGAGCAGACTTGTCACCACCTAATTCTTATCTAGATCCACCCCCAGTAGCTCAACTAAATTCAATTATTGGGGAGTAAGTGAATGAAATGACTATGGGCGAGGAAAGGAATGTTCAAATAGAGGATGTACCTGTTGTAAAAGAATATGTAGATATATTTCCAGAATATTTATCTGGACATCCTCCATAACGAGAAGTTGAGTTTTCCATTGATTTAATTCCTGGATCAAGGCCTATATCGAATACCCCTTATAGAATGACCACTGTAGAATAATTTGAACTAAAGAAACAACTAGAGGAATTGAGTAATAAGGGATTTATTCACTCTAGTGTTTCTCCATGGGGATCCCCTATTCTTTTTGTTAAAAAGAAAGATGGATCTATGAGGTTATGTATCGACTATATGGAGATTAATTCCATAATAATAATGAACAAGTATTCCCTACCTCACATTGATGATTTATTTCACCAACTGCATGGAGCTCAATAATTTTCAAAGTTTGAACTTCGATCTGGATACCATCAGTTTGGTGTAAAGAAGGAAGAAATTCTGAAGGTAGCATTTCGAACCAGGTATGGGCATTACGAGTATACTATAATGCCATTTGGATTGACTAATGCACCCTCTGTATTCATGGATCTGATGAATAGAGTTTTCAAGGAATATCTCGATGAATTTGTGGTTGTATTTATTGATGATATCTTGGTATACACTAAAAGCTACGAGGATCAAGAAATTCACTTGTGCATTATCCTGCAGACTCTGAGAAGACATGAATTATATGGGAAGTTTAGAAAGTGTGAATTCTGGCTTCATGAAATTTCTTTTCTTGGCCATATTGTCTCTAAAGATGGAAGCTCTATTGATCCTTCTAAGACCAAGGAAATCCAATAATGTCCGGCACCTATGAGTATAACTGAGGTATGCGGTTTTATTGGTTTGGTAGGTTATTATCGACGTTTCGTCCAGAATTTTTCCCGATTGGCAAACCCATTAACGAAGAACACACGTAAAGCGGTTAAATTTGTTTGGACAAAAGAGTGTGAAGAATGTTTCTAAGAATTGAAGAGAAGATTAGTCAATGCTCCTATATTGACTCTACCATTGGGGAATGATGGGTTCGTTATTTATAGTGATGCATCGAAGAAAGGACTTGGTTGTTTCCTTATGCAGAATGATAGGGTTATTGCCTATGCATCACGACAGTTGAAAATTCATGAACAAAACTATCATACTCATGATCTCAAGTTATCAGCTATGATATTTTCTTTGAAGATATGGATGAACTACCTTTATGGTGAAAAATGTATGATTTATACTGATAACAAGAGTTTGAAGTATATTTTCTCACAAAACAAACTCAACATGACGCAAAGGAGATGGCTTAAATTACTTAAGGATTATGATTGTAAGATACACTACCACCCGGGGAAAGAAAACAAGGTGGCAGATGCTTTGAGCAGAAATGACCATGGAGTTTTGAACGTGATGAGAATTGAAAGGGATCCAATTTTAATAGATCTAGTGAAGATGGATATGGGAATAACCAGGGAAGGTGAAACATCAATTCTTTTTCAAATGGTTTCCAAACCATCTTTACTAGAAAGGATTATGATTTCTCAGACTAATGATGGAAAATTTCAAAAGAAGATTAAAACTGTGAATGATGGGAGATTGAGAGACTTTGTGTATGAAGATGGAATTTTTGAAATTTGAGAAGAGACTTTGGGTTCCCGATATACCTGATCTAAAAAGGGAATTGCTGGATGATGCTCATAGTTCCAATATCTCTATACACCCTGGGAGCACCACAATGTATAGAGATTTGAAGGAACATTTTTGGTGGGACAATATGAAGAGGGAGATTGTTGTTTTTGTGTCAATATGTATGGTTTGTCAACAAGTGAAAGCTGGAAGGAAACACCCTCGAGGAGTCATGCAACCTCTTCCCATACCGGAGTGGAAATGGGACAATATTACGATGGACTTTGTCATGGGGATACTAAAGACACCTAGAAGGAATGATGCAATATGGGTTATTTTTTATCATCTTACCAAGTCAACACATTTTCTTGCTATAAGAGAAGATCTACCACTGGAACGTCTAGCAAGACTATATATTAATGAAGTTGTGAGACTTCATGGAGTACCCCTATCGATTTTTTCTGATCGTGATCCCTGGTTTACTTCACGATTCTGGAAATGTCTTCAGAAATCCCTGGATACTGAACTTCATTTGAGCACTGCCTACCACCCTCAGACAGATGGACAATCAGAACGGACTATTCAAACCTTAGAAGACATGTTGAGATCTTGCTCACTTTACTTTCAGGGTATGTGGGATCAATATTTACCTTTGGTAGAATATTCCTGTAACAATAGCTTCCATTCGAGTATTCAGATGGAACCATATGAACCATTATACGGAAAGAGATGTCGCACACCAACCTGTTGGGATGACGTTGGTGAATGAAAACTTGTAGGTCCAGAACTGGTGGAGGAAACGATGGGAAAGGTGAAGGTAATCCAAAATCACATCAAAGCATCTCAAAGTAGGCAAAAGATTTATGCCGATAATCGAAGGAAGGATTTGAAATTTCAAGTCGGTCATCATGTTTTCCTAAAGGAATCTCCATGGAAGGTAGTCATACGTCTTGGTAAGAAAGGTAAATTGAGTCCCAGGTACATCGGACCTTTTGAAATTCTAGAACAAATTGGGGTTGTAGCTTACCGATTGGCAATGCTGCCAAGTCTCTCCAAAGTTCACAAGGTGTTCCACGTATCTCTATTGAGGAAATACATGCCTGACCCAACACATGTACTCACTTATGAATAATTAGAACTAGAACCCGATCTGTATTATTGCGAAAAGCCCGTTAGAATTCATGATACGAGAGAACAAGTGCTGAGAAACCGGACGACGTGTCTGGTAAAAGTTTTGTGGAGAAACCATAAGATGGAAGAGGCAACGTGGGAACCCGAGGAACTTATGATGAAGAACCACCTGAGTCTTTTCATGCGGTAGTATTCTGAAAATTTCGAGGACGAAATTATTTTAAAGAGGGGAGAATTTAACACCCCAAGCTTCTACGGTACGCTTCTCTTTGAATAATGTGATAGCGTGTGTTGTACGCAACATCGAGTTCTAACACACCACAACCAATCAAACTAGCTGTTATTAATTGTAATTCCTACTTTTTGATATTATATATATTTTATATTTCAAAATGGACTTCATTTTTGGTTTCGGAATATCGAAATTATCCTAAGATGAATTTTTGTTATTTTTCTGAGAACATCCAATTCTTATAAATAGTGAAAAATACTTAAAAACAACTTTTTTAATCAAAATAATTTATAGTGATAAATTATATTATTGAGTGGTTTTAATGTATAATTAGAATATATTTTTACCATTTTATCCAATGTTGTTCATTAGAATTAATTTCACTTTGAAATTGGACCTAAACAATTGTCAATCTTTTAATATATATTGTTTCTTAAAAACACGCTATTTGTTGTGACAGCGGGAATTAATTATAAAATTAATTAATAAAACTTATATTTTTGGAATTTTGTAAAATATACATCATTTTTGAATTCATAATATCAATTAGGCTTAGGGAGAAATTTTGGCATTGTTCTGAAAAACATCAATTTTTGATGAATTGTGAAACTACTAAGTGGTAGTTAAAAAAATGAATTTTTCATAAAACAAAATTTTACCGCTTCTGTGAATGGAATTTCGAAATCCGAGAGACACAGTTAATATCAAGAAGTAGAATTTGGTTCAATGAGATGAAAATTATTTTTGGTGAATAGTAACTTTTTCCTTTTATTTACCACGGTTAAAAGTAAATATGGTAATTAAATGTAAAAATGATATTAATATTACCCTAACACATGTCCTAACTCTATTGGAAAAGTGTATATCGACCAAAAACAACCTTAGGAATATAATATTATCATTTAGGTCCACTTGTATTAGATTAGGGCATTTATTATTATTTAAATCAAAGAAGAGTTAAAAAAGTTAAAATCAATGTTAATTTACTAAAACATTATTAATATAGGGTTATACATAAGATAAATTCGATTGTAAATATTCATTAGAAAGTTAAAACTATTTCCTACATAATTAAATTTTATTTATAATTTTTAGACACTAAATAATTTAATTTATTTATGACACAATGTTGATACAGTAATTACCATAATAGTGAAAAATTAAAATAATTGATATTATAAATACCCAAATAAATATAATTTGAGACTTTTAATGAATTACACTAATTTTCAAGGATATTATGACATATTAGGATTGATTTAATTATATTTTTTAGAAGTAATAATTCTGTTATATGTTTCACAAAAATCAACTATTGAATGGTGTCAAAATTTACAAAAAAGAGTTTTTAAAACAAATATCATATTATTAATTGATATTAAATTCTCTAAAAATCTAAGGTTCGGCCAAGAGAATTATATCATGATAGGTTCATCATTAATGGACCACTCGGGGGTCTCTTTAATGTATATAGTATGTTTATTAACTATATAATATAATAATTCAAAGTGACATGCTAAATGTAAAACTAATTAATTAAGAGTTAAAACTAAAAGATAAGGTTAATATAGTAACCCAAACCTATATAAATTCTATTTGTTGAATGGATTTTGACATATCCCCAGATTAACCTTTGAATAATCAACTTTGGATCCATTAGAAACCGAATATGAATTTATTATAAATTTATATTTCTAGCTTTTCCAAAGGTGCCCCTCACCCCTCTTATAAAAGGGCACTCCCCCATCTCATTACTTCACACCTTCAAAGCCTTTTGGCTCATCCAAACTCTTCCCAATTACTCTCTAAACTTACCTCAATACATCCTATAGGCCTTATTTTGATCAGAAATCCAACATAAAGAGCCCTTTTTATCAAATCAAAAGGAAGAACCCGAAGAAGAGGTAATGTTTTCACCACCCTTTTTCAAATGCATTTCTTCTTCCACTTCTTCTTTCTTTGTTATTACCATTATAAAATAATAACTCCAGTATCTTATATATACTGTGATGTTATTATAAATATGGTACAACCATATTCAGTATTCTATCCACCCTTTGAATAACATGTCACCATACGTGCGTACGTACGACTTACCGTCTCCACGTCGTGGTGTAATTGTTATTCAATATATTATTATTTGGATGGGTATAATAATGATGTGTAACTCATGAAAATAAAAAATATAACATGATAAAGATTCTTTATATATGATATACTATCCAATTATATATTATTTTAATATCAAAAGAATGATATTGTCGCTCGTGCGTACGTACGGACTACCGTCTCCACGAATGCGATGAGATTCAATCTTCATCGTATCCATTCAATTATAATTCTCATTTGATGATTATTAATAGTATCTAAGGACTTGATATCATTCTGGATAAGATTATGTTACAACCTATCCATTACATACATTGCTTACGTAATAAAACATATAAAAGAAAACGAGTAATTTAACACCCAAAACAACGACAATACTAAGATATTATTAACAAATCAATGCTAAAAGATCATATATGATATCATATTAATGTATATGATTATTGTATAATTTAGTAACAATTATTTCACCATTATACAGGAGGTTAACCTCCCCCAACCAAAGAAAATTACATGGTAGGGGTTTATTTCACAATCTCTTCATTATCCGAGCTTGTTTATACGTAATAATCTTCTGGGATCTCTTTACCAAACACATCCATGGTTCTTAAAAATGTTTTTAAAAACATTTTTACTATTTACAAGAAAATGGGTTAAAGTCATTTATACCCTTTTTTGAGTTTTTAAAAGAGTTTTATAAAGGAATCTTTCCGTCGTTTTCCAAACAAGGTGCTTTTTAACCTTTTTGACAGAATTAAGGTAAGAATGTTTTATTTAACTTATACGGCAGGTGCAACTATTTTACGCCGTTATAAAATCTTAAAATATTACCTTACAATCTTATAAGAATATTTTCAAAGAAAATGTTTTATTTTATAAATAAATGACTTTAAATGACTTCAAAATAGAAAGAGATATTTCTCTAAAAAGATTTTTGATTTCATCTATGTCAGTATCCTTTGATGGATTTTACGCTTAATTGAAGTTGATTTATTATGATACAAAACTTCTATATTGTATTGAAGGTTTTGTGATATGTTTGACTGCAGATGTGCTATTTTTATAACATTCATGGTTTATGGTGAATGTATTGACATTTCGTATGCTAGTTTTAAAACGATTGTTTATGTTTTGTTTAAACCTTTTCATATGGGAATTGTTTGACTTAATATGTGACGGGTGGAGCCCGCTATAGCTCCTCGATGCATCGGTAGGTCTAATGAGACAAACTAGTGTCTTGGTACAAGGACTTGGAAAAATCTTATTTTTAGTCTTGGCACGAGGCCTTGGCTATGTGGTTATGATAGTGTGGCATTATGCATTCCATCGTTATGAAAGTGGTTATTGGTATTGCATGTGATTATTCGATTATTAATATATCCATGTGAATAAGTAAATGGAATTATTTCATTTTATTTTTTCCATACTATGTTGAAGTTGAACTTTAAAAGGCTTTTGTTTTAGTTATACATTTCCATAAATGTTTATTCTTATTTATAAAATTTTCCGCTATATTGTTTTCCTTACTGGGCATTTGAGCTCACCCATTTTCTATGATTTATTTTTCCTAGGATATGAAGAAGTAAATTATGGATGACCTGTAGGGATATTATGAGGGGATAATAGTGCGGACTATGGAGACAATATGTTGTTGTAGTTGTTTTTCACTTTATGATGTAATGTAAAACATTATGAATATATCTAGTGTTTCCAAGACTAATAAACCAATCGGTATTTAGAGATTTGATCTTTCTTGTGATCATGCCAATGTTATGTAATTATGCAACAACTTTGGGTAACTGGGGTCGGGGCATTACAAAAACAATGGCCACTGAGACTATATATTAGATTCCTTCTCCAAGGTCTTATCTTGGACTCAAAAATACCACAAAATGACCCATACTATAGGAAAAAACCTTCCATGTAGTGTGTTCACCCTCCAATACACACTAGGTACATAACAAGATAAACAATGATCTCTTGATCTACTTCATCAGCAAGTGAATCATGAATAGTTAATAGATAATTAGGGAATGATGATACATGAATGATATAATACATAGATCACTATCATCAATGAATCTATTGTAAGTGAGACACACATTTTAATCATTCCAAAACAACAAAGGGTCCATCAAACTGTTGGGGAAGTTCAACCTTCTATTGAATTCATCAACGACCAAACCTGGGAGAAATATTCATAAAACCTGATATCCAGCCTAAATTCGAGTGGTCATCAGTGTAGATTGGAAGATGAAAACGGTATAGGTTGAGCTATCAACATGATTTTCATGATCAAGTTGATCTCATCTATAGCCTCATGGATGATATATGGGCTATGAAAAGATTATTTCCATTACTATAACCATCATACAAGAGATTAGAATGCCTTACCATATAATGCTTTATAATTTTCTATCTGATAGATAATATAACACTCCATGATTTCAAGATATGTATCAGCATAAAATAAATTCAATTTGTTGAATAGAATTCAGTCACAAAATAATTATTTTATATACTATAAATTATATTAAAACTCATAAAGAAAACAAAATAATATCAATAATCATTATGGAATGAAATAGTAAGGTTTTTCAATAAATTAATGAAAATATACCAATGAAATAGTAACATGATCTTTTGAATTGTAATGTGAACATTAGGAATATTAATTTGGAAATGGAATTGTAATCTCACGTATTAATGAATAAATAAAATCAATGAATCTTTGAAATGAAAATTTGATATAATTATATCATATTATAAGAAAATAAATATTTTCAAATTGATAAATTAGGTTATTGTAATTTTATAAAACATAAATGTATATTTTAATTTTATAATTAATATAATGATTTAGAATAATTTTTTTTCATAAAATTTAATCAATAATTAATATATATTTATTATTATTATAAGATAATTTTATGATAAATTAATTAATTTTTATATTTGTTATAAAATTTGTTATAATTATAAAATTAGATTTCTTTGGGTAAATGGCGATTTTAAATAAAAATTAAATTTATTAAAAAATAGGATTCATTTTTTTAATTATGATTTTCAAAAAAATGTTAATGGGGACTTTTTGAGATTTTTCTAAAATAGTTGAATTTTTGGTGAATAATGAAATAATATAATTTATGGTGTAAGATAAATACAAGAATTATTGAGTCGTTGATGAAGTATGTTTGATTTCAGCATCATGATTTCAAACCAGATGCACCAATTACAATATTAAGTCACAAAAAAAGATCACTATTTTCTATCATTATGTAAAATAATGATATAATGAATGAAATAATAAAATGCACCCCTCCCCACCATAGTATAAACCACCCCCAACACACAGTATCCTTACACTTGAAAACCCATGAATCTTGCTTATATTCATCTGATTACTTCTTTTAACCTCTCCTTAACTATATTTTCTTTCCAAATGTCCATTAAAAATTCCCTTAGTGAGGTTCTGTAGGAGAAAATTCAAGTGATAAATATATTTTTGTTCCTTTTCAATTTAATGTAATTATTTATCTATTACATACTTAAATATTCAATCAAAACATTAATGATAACTCTATCATATTATATATACAATAATATATTTATGATAATGGATTATTCATCATCATACCTATTTTCCTCTCCATTTTATTTTAAAAATGAAAAATCCATCCATGAGGTGTTGTTTAACGCCTCAGTGGATGATGCTTTTTCATTATTAAATTTTTCCTTCAAAGACGTTAATCAATTTTTCATTCAAATGAAATTATTATATAAGTATCATATATTTTATTTAATTTATATTACGGTTAAATGTGAATAATATTATCTAATAAAACAAAATGATTTCATTATTATTGAAAAAACACCAAAATAGTCACGATTATGACAAATATTTAATCAAATGATTCATCCGAAAAAATTTGACCCATAAAAATATATTAATATATTATAGTTTTATGTTATTTAATTATATATAATTTCAATTCATTATAACCATTCCCATTATGCATGATTTTTAATAAATTTATACAAGTCAAATTATCATGAAAACCAAGGAAACAAACACTCTGAAACGATAAAATTATATTATACAACCCATAAAAAAGGTTTTAAATGGACTTCATAAAGCTATTCGAAATAAAATTAATATTAAATTTTATTAAATAATTAATTAATATATTTAATCTTGATATCCATGAGATTAAGTTCAATTTTATAACACATTCAGACATAAGTTGTTGGTATTCTTCTCAATTTCAATTTCATTAAGACTTACATGGAATTTTTTAAAAAATATTTCAAATATGAGTTATCTACAACACTACTTATTTCATTTTACATTTCATATTATAAACTTTTGATATATCAATATTTTCTTATATAATGAATATTATTATTCTCTAAGACGTATAGCGTTTTTACTTATATTAATTACATTAAATGTTTAATTTTTAATAAATCTAAATTTCCTACTCAATATGGATATATTATTAAGTAATATTTTTCTTGAAATAAATATATTAATAAAAAATTATTTTAAATTACCATGACTATTAGGTCCCATTTTAGCAACTATATGAATCAATAGATCTCATGAGGAGAAACAATTATCGACTAACCCTTTTTGTTTGTTTACAAAACATAATCAGAATGGTATTTACCCATAGTTATAGACCTTATTGATAATATGATGGTTCATTTTCTAAATACATGATGTCTAATAATTATAAATTTTCTTTCATTATTCATTTGGATTTTAGTATCAATATAATTTTCATTACGAAAAAATCTATGGATGTATTTCTATTCTCAGGGCATTGATTGAATGTGTTGTTCAGTTATTCAATATACCATATTGACAATTACTTATATATTATGATTCAATTATTATTGATTCATGATTCTACTGTATGTTTCCCGTACTCATCATTTGATCACACCAATTTATTTGAATTATTTCCCTTATTTTAGAAGATGTAATTATTGAATAAGTGACAAGGAAGTAGTTTATTTTCCTTTTTTATGTTCTATGTTTATTTATATAGTTTAATAATGTATCAATGAATGTATATAGTTTCTTGATGTATAATAAACTGATTATTCATTTTTATTTTATCTCTTTAATCTTGGAAATTGTATCGAAATGACCACCAACTCATGGCTACTAGGGTTGCGGTAGTTACAATTCGTTTAAGATGTTGTTTTAGTATAAATCATGGTAACAGGATTCAGAAAACCTAGTTTGGGGAACATAAACCTATAATATACATTGAGTATAAGAATACAATAATTTCTTATAATTTTGTTAAGACATATATTATGTGGGTATTGCAAATAATACTTCCCTTTATATATATTATATATTGATGTGGATCTTGAAAAAAAGATCTTAGGGGTAATAACTCCAATAAGGTGTCTCAGGCCTGACTCAAGGGTAACCTCATACACAACAATAGACCTTAATACACACCTAATTTGACGCCCCTAGGCTTATAATTGGGATAGTTTACATTATCTTTAAACCCATTATAAATAATTTTTAAAAAAATAATCCTCCAATGAAAGAAGGTTTATGAGTATGATATTATATATGTGATTTTTGTTAAGTAATTTTATATTTCAAAATTTTCAATTATACGAAATAACCAAATTTTGTGAATGAATTTTTTTAAATAGAACCAAATAGAAGGAAATGAATCAATACACATAGAAAATATAGGGTTTTCCACACTGATCATGTCAGCACATGTAGTGTAGGGGCTGTAGAATACCGATAAAAAATTCTTCCACATCTCTCCAAAGAGTATGATGTGTTTCACATTTAACTTTTGAATAAGTATATGTTAGAACCGACACAAGTACTCAGCTATAATGAGATGGAACAAGAACAATATTTCTCAAGTTTTGAATATCTTACATTGATTCTTGATATACGACTGAATCTATTGAGAAATCAGACAACTCAACTATTACTAGATCTCTAGAGAAACCATAATATGTAATATGTAACCTAAGAACATTGATATCTTATTAAGAGAAACAACTCACATATTTTTAGAGGGTAATATTCATAAAAAATTTAGCTGTTGAATTTTCTGGAGGGATGAATGTAACACCCCATGAATTCACAGTATGTATACACTAAAATAAATTCATGTCATTCAATTGCATAAATTAAATAATAATTTTTTTTATATATTATATATCATATAAAATAAAATATATTACACTAAATAAATTATGTAAGGGAGAATGAATTTAAAAGGGGATTTTTTCAAGAAATTATAGAACATATACCTGTGAAATAGTAAATTGACTCTTGGAATTGTAATTTGACACATAGGAATAGTAATACTGCCCATAGAATAGAAACCTCATATGTGAATTTGAATGTATATTTATAATTTACAAATTAATTTAATTATTTAAATGAAATTATATTTCCATAAATTATAATCATAAATTCAGTTTTTTTTAATGATTATAATATAAATTTATGGTGCTGCAATTAATTTTTCATAGTGTTATAAAATATGTTAAAATTTTAATATCTGTATTTTTCAAGTTAATGATGGTATTAATTTAAAAAATAAAATTCCCAAATTTTGAAAAATAATTTCATAACATAGAGTTCATTTTTGAATTCAATACATCGAAAAATGGTTTTGATGAATTTATATATTTTACTAAAATAGTTGATTTTTTGTGAATATTGAAATATAGTTATTTATGGTATATGAAAAATGAATGAATTATTGAGTCATATATTATTCATGGATGATTTTAGAACCATTTAATAAAAATTACATGCCCCAATTAATTTATTGAGTTGGTTTAATTATAATTATTTCTTATCTTGTAACAAAAATTATAAAATAATGAATTAAATATTCACAAAACACTTATCCCTTCCATTATAAAGGCCACCCCTCACCACACCTTCCCAAAACACTTCCAAAGAATTAAATATGGATTATATTCTTCCCATTTACTCTTCCAATTCTCTCTCTTGTGTTTTTATCTTTATGGTCTCACCATTATACAACTACCAAGTCCCATAAAGAGGTTCTCAAGGACATGTATTTAATTAGTTAATTATACTTATTCCCTTTTAATTTCATTAATGTTCATGTATTCTTATTCTATCCTCACCTCTTCTATCATTAAATTCTTGATAAATATAGTACCATAAATATACTATAATTTTATTATGATAATGAAATATTCATAATCAAATCCCATCTATTCTCCCCATTATTCTAAAAATGAAATCATCATTCGTGAGGTACTGATTTACCGCCCTCATGGATTTCATGTTTCTTGTTTTTAAATATTTCTTTCGAGTTTAGTCATAAACCAATTTTAGTGGTTAATACAAATTATAATATATATATATATATCATATATTGTTAAAAAATATTTAACCATTATATATGAATAATGTTAATTAATAAAAAACCATAAATTGATGATGATTAAAGAACGCCAAAATAATCATGATTGCTAATTACATTTTATGTTCTGATTCATACTAATACCATATAATTAAATGATATATAGAACCATTTAATTTTATAGTATATAATTACCATATATAATTTCAATTCATGAAAACAAATCTCATTTTAATTGATTTTCTATAAATGTATAGATGTAAACTAATAATGGAAAACAAGGATACGAATGCTCAAAAATGATTAAATTTTTTATTATAACTCATCAGAAAGGCCATAATTTAATTTAATAAAATAATAATAAGTCAAAAGAAATGTTTAAAAGTTGTTGAATTAGTTAATTGAAGGACTCAATCTGATTTTCTCATACATTAATATCAATTGTAGAACACATTTATTCATACTGTAATGAACATTGTCTAAATTACAATTTTCGTCGACACTCACATGGTATTGTGTACCAATTCATTATTATGTGGTTTGTAAACACATCCTTTGATACATATTTACATTTGAAATTATAGTACTATTAAATATCAATATTTTTAATATCATTTTTATTATCAATTTGATTGTCATATATGCTTTTAACATAATTTATTTTCTTTTCATGTAGAAATATTGATAAATTTGAATTTCATACTCAGTAACAATTTATTTTCAAGGTATAAATAATTTGAAATTAATATATGTATGCATTATTTATTGGGTTTTTAGTGATGTATGGAGCTCATTATTTACCTATGATGCATTTACATGTCTCATGAGACAGAAAAATTATTGACAAAGCATTCATGTTTGTTTCCAAAAAATAGGTGGGTATTTACCCAAAAACATAAATAGCCAAGATGATATTATAGTTACTATTCCAATTAAAACACATCCAGTAATTATGAATTATCTTCATTCAGTATTCAAATGTCATTATCATATGTATATTCACTGTGATAGAATATATGGATTCATTTTCATTCCTAGTGTATTTATGGCATGTTATTTTAAGTTGTTCACCATGGCATATTAAATATTCCAATATAATTATGATTCAATTTTTATTGATACATGGTTCCTCTATATTTTAAACTTACTGCTAATTTTAGCACTCCCTTTTATTTATTGTCATTACATGAATTTTGAAGATGAAATCCTTGAATAAGATATTGTGGTTTATTTTATTTTCAGTTTTTATGTTCTATTTATATTTTTAAAATATAAAAATTGAACTATATATCAATCTAGATTATTGAAGAATACTAAAATAATTGATAATTGTGATTTTAACTCTTATATATATTCCATTGTAATATAATTACCTCTAACACTAGGCTACAAGAGTAATGGAAATTACATGAAACATAAATTATATTATTATATGTTACATATACAAGGGGTATATGTTTCTTCCATGAACCCAAAAAAAACATGTAATCATTCAAAAAGTATATCTTCTAACACTAAGATCATACACAGTTTCTATCCATCAATATATGAGTAAAAATTCATTCTCAAAAAAACCATATTACCCAAGGCCATAATAAAACCATTTTGGAACAAGGAGATAAATCCCACATCCTTTTCATATAACATAGATCATTTACATCAATGAATATTCATAACCACCATACAATATATTCTCCTTATATCATCTACTGAGGATGTATATTGAACATGTTTTAAAAATGAGACCTTCATAAAATGGTCAATAACTACTAAAACATTATCATTTTTATGAGGTGATCTATGTAATAATGTACCAATTTCTACAAATAAATTTTCATATTTTCATTTGAGAATTGAAAAAAAATTAAAAGACAAACTAGTAATGTTTATTCTCCCATCACCGACTAACATGTGGAACACATAGAGATAAAAAATATTATATATTCTTTCATACCTAGTCCCCAAAACTAGAAATATAAATCTCAATATATCATAGGGAAGCCAGGATGTACTACAAAATCTAATGTATGTAATTCACCCATTAACTCTTCTCTGAGGACTACTAGGAACTAGAGAAGCCCATGAAATCACAAAGTTTCATCCCCATTCATTGTCAAAAAAAATATGAATTGTCATTTAATATATATTCTCATATAACTAGGCCATTGGGATGTGATAGTTTCTTAATTTTAACTTATTCTAGGAGTGTAGAGAGTACTACTTTGTATGATAGGATATTCTTCACATGATCCTCTTGAACCACTATATGAATCTCAAAAAACAATTCCTTGATATTCCACTCACCACTAGTAACTCAAAAAAATAGTTTATATTTCTTCTTTATTAGATCATGAACTTGATAATTTCTTTAACTATGACAAAAAAATTTCTAAATCGATTGATAATTGATACTCAACCCACAAGTACTACCTAATATATTGATCACAATGAGTAAATATATACATCATGGTTTTGTGGTCTGTGAATACCATGTAATGATATCCATTTAAATAGTTCCCACCAACATCATTTTGAATATAAAATAGAATTTTTCATGAGGTCATATGTTCGGTAATTCTGCTAATGGGGCCTGAACTGATGAGAGTAATATACTACGACTCACCCGTCCGACATCATAACATCTCCCAACCCAACACCTGGTACATTCTAGTAAATAATGGATCCTCTACTTATCATTGGATTAATTGGGGTCATTAATAATTTGAATAAACTCTTCCATTCAAGAAATAATTATTCACAACACATTAACCATTCATATTTTACACCCTTCTTAATAAAGACCATAAGAGGTGCTAGTAGGTATGGTTGACATTCCGTGAAAAATAATTTATATCTGTATACTCCCAATAGAAGCTATATTTCAATGTAATTCTTGGGATGCTACTAAGAAACTATATTACTCAACTTCTTAAGGTCTATTAAAACACCTAGCGTTGAGATAATATGACCAAGGAACTAAAATATAATATTCCTGTTGTTAATGTTTTTGACCAAAGAATAAATATTATTCTCACTCAACATATTATGAATGATATTATGATGTTTTTTATTATCATGTCATGAAAAGGGATACACTATATTTGGGCCAAAAAATACTACCATGAATGAATCTAGATACATGTGGAAACCCTAATTCATTAGATACATAAAATAACTGGTTCATTTGTGTGACTAAAAAACATTACAATGTAATTATAGAGACCATACCTACATCAAAATGCTCAATGATATATGTATATAGAACTGGCATGCACTTGAATATAGCCAGACCAAAAATTAATCATTTGAAACATCCTTCCTCATCGGTGATGAGAAAATTGGTTGTCTATTTATGGAATATGTTAATAGTTCATTAATGTATGCTTATTCAACAATTAGTAATCCAAAAAAAGCCAGTGTTTTCTATCAACCTTCATAGAATAAATTGTCTGTGAAGCTAATCGATATTTTTTAGGGAATATGAAAACATTACCCTCTAGATTATCTTTCTATTTCATGAGCTCTAGAAGCTCTATATCTGACATCACATTTGGAGGAATAGACATTAGTATGGATCCTAAAACCAGATAAATGTTGAATTCTACCTCCAGTAGGTTGCGTGGCTGAGAATGGCCAAAATCGAAGACATCCCTAAAATGATCCAACATTGGGGTGAAAAAAGTGGGTTGTAACACCTGACCATCCATAAGATGATGCAAATTATGGATAACATTATGAAAATTCTATCATGAATAGGTCCTTCTCGTGGAGTATATACATCTCATTCTCATTAATGGATATGTCTACCTCTATTAGGTGATGTAACGGTCACCCTATAGCAGTAACAGTCAAGATGGGAATGATATGGAACTAACATATCCATAAAAATTATTACATCAATCACATTCATGTCCATGATAAAAATATTACATATGAAGCTATATCCATTTATCTCATGGGGAAAATATCAATATCTGTGAAGAATATCAAATCAGATACCAAATGGAGTTTCACATGTCATAATTCTATATAGGTAGTCTATCAGGAGTCCTATAGTCTCTATGATTCCCCAAGAAATAAAATATTTTGACTAACCTTTTCAAAATAAATCAAAAAATAAATTGGAGTCTACTAGAACAGTAACTCAAATAATAGAAGTCCAGACACTCATCCAATCTTATATATGTGGTCTAACATTTATCTCTCACATACCTCAACCAGAAATCAAAACCTTTATTTTGTATGCATTTACACTGTGATTATGGTAAAAAAAAAATATTATTATTACCTCTTCCACAAACACCTCCTCGTCCTGAGTGTCTAGTGGTATTCTAACATCCTTCCTTACAACACAGTCTTGGCCTCACTGTGGATCATGGGGTAGGTGTAGCTCCATTATCACTATGCACTTGTGTAATGGTCCTTCAAAAATAGAATCCATGTCTCACCCATCCACATTCATTGAATTCATATAAATCCCACAAACAATAGGGTTTTCAATTTCCTAGTTTCCGAAACAATTGACATATAAATAAGTTGTTCCAATGAGATGGCTCACTATTTCTACCCTGGACTGAAACCACAAAATTAAGATTTTCCTACTAGAATAAACACTTCTAGGTCTGGGTTCAGAGGATCCATGGTTCCCACAATCCACATACATCAAATTCTTATCTAGGATTATGGCCTCATTGACTATGTATAAAATAGAAATCAGTTGTGAAACATTGATATTTGATCAGTCAGAGTACACAAACACAACCTATAATCACCTGAAAATCATGATCTTATCATATGATAGAATGTGTGAGAATCACAACATCTAAGTAAAACTTGAAAAATATTCCATTTAAGACATGGATATTTTTTATAATTTCAGGAAATCTCTATATTATCTATCCATCAAATTATGTGGAATTGAGTAATCATAGAAGATCATCGGGAAGTCCTTTCATACCATATCTAAATATTGGGCTAACTTGGTAAAACATAACACCATCTATTAGTATAACCTCATGAATTATTGGAATTGATAATTTCCCTAATCCACATTGGTGTCTCTATATACTAAAAATTGAAATAAAATCATCCATGCATGAATCTACATCTTGTTTTCCACCACCACCCAGGGAGTGATGATGTTGCTACTTAAACACTGGAGTACACTATTCTATAGTCACATATGGTTGACAAAACCCATTTGTAAGTGAGACATTTAGAAGAATCCTTTTTAGAACATGTCACCAATTCCCATATCAGGGAAAAAATGATGTTTTGTCGATATCACCATAAAAGGTATCATAGTTGTCTTGGGTATCAGTACCTCATGTGCATGTTCATCATTTTCTTATTGTTTTATGACACAAATATTTTATGAGGGTATGATTCAACCATTCCTATATCACTCTTCATATTATGATTTTTCACGTTAAATAATTATTGATAGATAACTATGGAAGGTATGTAGTCTTCCTATAAAAATGACCACCACTATATTCATGATCCCAAAGTAAGGTATCAGTGATAAAGAAAAGATAATAATTTAGAGGAATAAATAAAAGCAGGCATGACAATGCCATATTAAATCATAGGGATTCCATTTCTCGTATTCTAGCAACAAATCGATGTGCAATTCATCTCTACACTAAACAATTCCATAACTCTATCAAAGATTTTTCAATCTTGAGAAGGCTTCAAATTTCAGGTAAATTTCCTAAACCTATGGGAACTATGGAAATTTTTCGGACTCCCCCTATTGTAGGTTGGACAAAATGCATCCTTGATGGCACCTCAAAGGGAAACCCTAGACCAGCTGTATATGGTAATAAATTCTGTGAACAAAATAGTGACTTGGTTGATGGATTTTATGGATCTTCTACTCATTCCACTGCCCTTGAAGTTGAGATGATGGAACCTATTAAAGTAGTGGAGATTTTTCAGGAACGAAATTGGAGTAATATCTCGTTTCAAAGTGATTCCTCTACTATTGTACATGCTGTTAGAAGTAATCAGATCCATCTTTCCTGGAATCTTACTCTGAAATGGATCAAATGTCTTGAGACTCTTGCCTCAACGAACTTCATTATTACACTTGTTTAAAGTGAATACAACTATATTGTTGATAGACTATAAAATCAAGGTATTCTTGAAGCCTGCGGTGTGCATGTGACCACGAATGCTGATGATTTGTTCTGTATTCTCTATAGAGATAAATGTAAAATTCCCTCCTTTAGACTCTTCTTACTTATTTTTTTATAATTAAGGCTTTAATACTTCCTTTGAAAAAACCCCTCTACATAGTACTATTGTTGGTTTTAGATCTAGTTATAATATCAAATTATACAGTATCTGGTATATTGAGAGATAATTAATGGGTATTGAGGAATAAATCACTTACCTTAAAATTGATATATCTGTCAATGGAAACCATTTCACATAAAAATATTTGAAATTCATTTTAATTTCTAATATTATATTTATATAATAGAAATATATATATATATATATATCATGGTATAGAACTAGTTAGTCTATAACCTAAAAAGATATAAATGGATAATTATTATTTCATCACCAATTCAAGTAGAAAAACACCATTTATATTGATGTTGGAACATTAATTTGTCTATTTTTTATCCCTCCATGAAATGTAATCACATTAAAATATATAATAGAAATTGACAAAATATATTAAATATAAAAATTACCTCTTTAAAATATATGTGGAATAGAATAATGTATGGAATAATTCCTAATATTCATATAATGATGTATGAAATTCTATTTTATTACCTCAATAGGCTGGGAAAGATTATTTTCTTTATTAATAAAGTCAAAAATAATTTTACATCAGGCATGAAAATCACCCAATTTTGAAATCCTATCATTTTTAGCATTAATTATTAAATAATAGAAATAACACATCCAAGGAAAGTTTGGATTCCACTATACATGTTTTATCTAATCCTTGTAAAAATATTATTACCAAACCCCATTTCATTATAATATCATTTATTATACCGAAACAGTAAAAAAATGGAAAAAATAATCCCAATGATACATCATTTTAATTTTCCATCACGAATACACATATATGTTTCCCTGAGAAAGTGTGTCTCATTACCTACAATGTGCATCCCTATATTCCAGAGGATACAGATGAGAAGAAAGAGTCTGTAGTGGTGATGTGGGGAGAATATACCTTCATATTATACTAGAACAAAAGGTATAATAAATTTACAAACAGTATGAGTATTATTATAAAAAAATCTCCTCCAAAAAAACATAAATACAACAAAAAATTCATAAATAACCATGAAACTAAAATAATTATCATCCTGGAAAGGATGACTCATAATCATGGTTATTTCATGAAATGTAGATATATTAAAGGAAAACTGGGAACACATGTGACATTCCGATATATAATTCTATACAAAAATATAAAATTCCAAAATACGGGTACACTATCATTACAAGAATATTCTTGGAACACTTCTACAATGTCCCAATTAAATATAATACAGATTCATCATATGAGGTACTTCCCTTTCCCTTATTTATACAAGACGACATTGTGTTCACTATGGTACTAATGGTGCATTGAATAGTGTGTGAGATAGAAGTTCTAGGCCAACTATAATGGTGTTTATAATGTGTTCACCCATTGTTCTTATACATGTGTCTCTTATATATAATTAATAATAAAAAATTTTGAATAATAAATACCCGCTAATACAGGTTTTCCAAGGACAACTAGTCTGCGAAAAGGCCAGAATGAGTGTATGATTTGTATACATATCTATATATATGTAAATATAAATTAATAATGTATATATATATATATATTATAAATGTATATTCACAATATACATGAGGAAATTTAGATTCATATACAAGGATACTTTTTTCAATAATGACCAAAGGCGCAACTCAAACATCAGTAAAAAAAATAAAGATCCAATAGATCTGGAAGCAGGGTATAACCCTCTAAAATTATATGAATGAGTTATGTAATTATCAAAAAATGAGATAGGTAGTGTGAGACATCATTCAAAACACCTGATGAAATCGGAACACGTAGAATAATTCCAATCATCCAGATACAAATATAATTGTGAGATAGGTCAAGCATAGCACCGGATGTAAGGTAGAGTGAAATTTCATGACCCACAAATCCCATAACCATCATTCATTAGGAAATATCCACAGAATACTCAAAATAATCAAAATAAACTTGAGGATCACCTCTAAGAAATTTCTAATCCCAAAACCAAATATTATAATGGGTATCACAATACATAAATTCACTGATTAAATTCATATATCAAATTTCAAATAAAGGAAACCAATTTATATTCATTAAAATTATTTCATTTGACTAATTAAGAAAATAAAATCCATTTCATGTTAAATTGGAACTCTTATATGGTGTAATGGTATATATATGAATTATACAAAAGTGAAAAATTCCAATTTCAATCCAGGATATCCACAATGAAGATGATTGTATAATTAAACAATTATATAATAGTGAGTAATTTATATTTCACATACAATGGGGTGAAAATGAAAAAGTTCAACAAAACATTATCACATTGTATGGGTATATGAGTGTATATTTTCATTATTTAATTGATTTGAAAAGGATAAAATCATTTTGAAGAAACAAGTTGAAATGTTCAGCTCACAGAAAAACATATGAGATATAAAACATCGTGAAATTAATATAAAACAACTATACAACCTACCATCGGGTCATAGATAATTCTTCTTCCAATATCAGAATCATGATGGATGTAATATGGTGAATATAGAAGAATGGTCCAACAACCATAAAATAAGATGAATGGACTCACACAAAAATTGAAATGGATTAGAGAATGGAAATTTAGATTGATGGTATATGGATTATAGAGATTAAATGTAGATATCCAATGCTTCTAGGAGTGATTTGTTTAGATTTTAGATTAAGAACTTGTCTAAATCGCATTATTTGGGATTGGAATATATGCATAGAAGGAATGGAGCTGTGGTCTACTAATAATATTAGAAGGAAATAAGGGTTAAATATTTAATGTAAATTAACATAAAAACATCAAAATAACACTCCATCATTGGGTCACATTGTTTGGATTCTCAATTGGACGAACCATCCAAAACCATATGTTTGGATCTGTCAAAAAAATCCCATTCTCATGGGATAGGTGGATGGATTGGTTAACCATGTGTACCCTGTGAAATATTTAACCTCAACTTATCTAATAGATTTTTTAATTTCATGCAACCTGCACACATGGTTGGATATTAATGTGTTGCTCCCTACTCCCATATGGAATGTCATGTATAGTTAGGGAAATCCATGTAGATAGAAGGTATGTTGTATACTATCTATGATTATATCTCTATATTCCCATGATACATGGATCCAAGATCCATACATTCCATAGGTACCTTCATTCCCATCATTGTCCCCACTGGGTACCATTAAAAAGAAAAAACTAAGGATCACTTGCTAGAAAATTTGTTATAAAATCATTAAAATTTTGGTAATCAAATTTTTAATATACAGAATTTTGGATACTCACACTAGGAGAAAGGGATTTTCATGACCGAATCATTATAAAGTAAAGGGTGTATGGGTGATAACATGATGATGTACAATGGTGTGGTGTCATTGCATAATGATTTACATCACATTGTAAAGGGATTTACATTGAACATCATCAATTTTTTTCCTTGGTAATTTCTCTATAGTTTTGTTTCTATGTTTGTGTGTTTCAAATTAATACATTGTTAATTTTAATTCATTCAGTATCATTTTTAAACCTGTGTTAACTATTTTATTGTTTACCATTATATCAAAATTTACCAAATATTAGTGGACAACAATGATAATATCAAAATATATGTGACCCATAAGATGAACATGTATGATATTTTTATCAGCACCCACTCTCTAGGTCAAATATAGGATTTTTATTAACATAAAATCATTTAATAAAATATTTACTACTGCATAATATCACTAATTAAATTTATGTAAATACATGAAATATTATACCATAATATGTCTCAAAATCATCTAAAATCATTTAAAAAAGACATGGGTTCAACTATAAGGAATAAATACACATAATATAATCTTTATTCAAATTTTTATATGATTATATATAATTTATACATTATATTTTGGTATGAAATCATGGATCATCAATTTTGACCTAAATGATGATAATTAATTTTTTGTAATAAAGGGTTATAATTTTACTTATAAGGTAATCTTTGGTATAGAAATATACAAGACAAGAATTTGTAGACCATTTACCATTCGACATGACTTCTAGTATGATATTTTTTTATTTTAAAATACTTTAATAATATTTATTTAATATAAAATATGATTTGTTTAAATTTATGATCTATTTGTGTACTTTTACGAAGAGAACAAATTGATTGAATTGTATTTCTAATATACACAAATAATCATAAATATTTTTATTTTTTATCAATATTCACATGGAACATTAACTCGCCCAAAAAACAAAACATTTATATTTTTATAATTTTAATAATTGTTTTGTTTTATACTTTTACACGATTTCTATCCATGCTGCATACGATTATAAGTTAATTATATGATAATTAAAATTAAAATATAAATCACCAGGATAATAAAAGTTATTTATATTTCAAATAAATATTTATAAATTAAAATATGTTGTTTTTCTAATAAAAAAATATACAGATGTTAATAGAAAGGTTAATATACTTTTGGGATTATAATTTATTAAAACATTAATAAGGTAAATATCAAATAAAATGTATTAAATAGGATATCATGTTTAATATTGGATAATTATGGACGTAATGGTTTCTCATAATGATATAAGATCAAGTTCCTGAGGGAATTTGATTCATTATCCAATAGTTTTAATACTAAATAAAATATTTTAACATTATTATGGATACAAAAAATTAAGGTGGTAACTATACATATTGACCACCAATAAAATGGATCTATTTAACAAAAATATTAAATCCATACTGAAAAAATTGAATCCATTTTTGAATGTTTAATTTTTATATTTTAGTAAATTAAATTTAATATCAAAACATAATACATAATGACTAATATTTTTATGATAATTTATTTTCACATAGAAAATGTTTTTTAGAAATAAAATAATAAAATAGATTCTTATAGAAAAATTGTTATTAATACTATTATAAGTATATTTTATTTAGTTTTATATTATTTTATACTATTTCTCAAAAGAAAAATAATTTATTTATTGAATCCAAAATACAGTTTTCATTAATAATCATTATTTTCCCGAATCCCATTAAAATAATTTTATTCATTAAAATTAAAATATTTAACCATAATACTATTTCTATATATAAATATGAAAATTGAAATTGCCTTTTAAAAAATAGAATTCTTCAATGTTCCATTAATTAATTATAAAAATATATCTAATGTACTAATAAATTAATTTATAAAAAATGTATTTGGCATAATAAACAATCATTACATATAACTATTTCTCTATTTTATAAGAATTTCTAAGTAAATTAATATTTAGCATCAACATTATATATACTTTATAATTTGATTAATTATACTCATTAGATCCAAATAAATGGGTATGTTATAATGTTATTGAAATCATATTATTTCTTGTTTAATTTTTTCATGGTGATCTGTATCGTACATGCTATCAAACATAGTATTGTTTTTTAAATATATTTTTTTATATTTCCCAGACCCACTTTAATTATTATTCTTCAATAAATTTCAACACGTGATTAATAATAAAAAGATTTTAAATTTGAAAATTACATTTTCAAAACCCCACTTACTAGAAAGTGTTCATGAAATAACCTCTTCAAAAGTGTGAAATATAAGTACACATGATCTATAATAACATCGATATAGGATTCCAAATGATAGAAACCCAGTGGGAATTCATAAAATTCTCATTGTGGAAAATAGTATCGTCTAAACAATAATGGGGAGTGATATTGATCACTGATTACATGTATGTGAATGAGAATTGGAATATTAAGGTCGACAAAACCATAAATCATTGAGGTGTGAAACAATAGAAAATTCATAGATAAATAATGTAACAAGATATTTTATCATGATCTTTTTAGTAGAGTTATGGATTCTTTTTCACAAGTATATTAAGATAACCAGTAAATGTACTTAATTTACAATATAATTTAATCATTCAAACAAATTTCCACCACAATCTTATCATTTTCTCAAAACTGTATAATTTAAAGAATACATTCTCATGACTGAATCACAAAAATAAAGACATTAATACACTATAGGATATAAATGTATTCCCTTTCTCTTAAAATATTTATGACAAATAAATGGTCATAACAGTGTATGATAATATCAAAAGTGGATAATCTTTTATATGATTAAATAATACATTTGACACTTTTATATAAAAAATAATAAAATGGTTCCACATATATAAATTACTAAAAACCCATCATCTCAATTAACATCAATAACATCAAAATTATATAATTTATTATCCACAATGTTGATTTCATATATTTATAATTACATATAAAAAATTTAAATTTCATATAACCAAAGTATAATTTCATTTTAAATCAACATTTAGTCATATATGTTACATATACCTCATCCCGATGATGAATGTTCTAAAATATCATTAATATCCCGGATAAGTCACTACATAGTAGTCTAATGTAGTGAACTTTAAATGAAATTACATGATTAAACATTATATTCAAACATGAATTGTAATATTTTTCTTGACAGTAAATATCTTTCAAAAATATATCGTTGTCAAATAATCACTTTTCAACCTTAAAGAATATATATATAATGATAATAAATATACAATAATAGAATTAATAAAAAAATATATAAAAAAATATTATATAATAATCATTAGAATATTCATCCTAAAACCTTGTAAATGAATGGTATCACCTCCAAATCCCATCACATAAATCTTTGTCAGGGTTATCAGTCAAATTGATCCTATAATCAAGTATATAATTATAACCTGACGATAGAATCCATAACTAATAATTATACCACTCAAAAAAATATTTATAATTCCACAAAATATATTAAATATTCTTCATACAATTAAATTAAATATAATTTACCAAAATCAAAATAATCTATATACTTAATAAAATATTACTGAAATAAGATTTTCATCAAATCACAATCCAATTTAATGGATACAGATACTATCCTATGTAATTCATAAATATTAATAAAATATTTAGACCATATAAAAATTACCACCTTACCACTATATCATTTTTCTTAGTTATTCTTACCATTCAAAATTTCATTTTGAATACATTATAAAAAATTATTATTTAACAGTATACTTATGATAAATTAATATTTTATTGAAACTATCATTTTTATATCACTTCAAATTGATTATTATTGTATTAAAATATATAAAAACATTAATACATTAACATCACTGATTATACTAACAAGGATACATCCTTGTTCATGGGGATAACCCATATATTTGGGAAGAGGATTACATTATACGAATATTTTCACCGCATTATACATTGATCAATAAATGGTAGCATATGATGTATTTCATACAACCAATTTAAATCAACAATTTTCATTAAAATGTTTCTATATAGTTCCTGATGTTAAACACATATAACATATTTCGGTTCATCTTATAAATTAAATAAAAATGTTCTTACAAAATTCATTACATGTTGGAATCTAGAACTTCTTCCCTTTGTAAGAATATTGAATATTTGATTTTATCTTACTTTGTGTGTCTGGAAATTCACCCATGTTGATATTGTTAATGATATTAATGGATATATGATTATTAAAATCACATGTATTCACATACTCAATTTTATGTTTTAGGTTCACATTGGGATAATAATTCAATTTTATATCACATTTTGTTATAACAAGATTCCTCTTTCTTACATGAATTAAAAAATAGAATAGTATAAATTGGGAAGCAGTTGTTTTATTATGGATTTATATAATCATGGAAAATAATTCATATAATGTATTAAAAATGATAAATTATTTAACAATTTTGACAACGTTGGTTTACCGTAGTCCATACATGGTTATTATCTATTTAATTTCATCGTAATTTTTCAAAAGGAACATGTGACTTATCTTACCAATATACACCTAGAGGGTCAAACATGGATTGTTCTAAAGAAACATTAATTATGAACTAGATATATGGTTGATATACACTTCAAAAAAATTTATAACTTGGTTTTTATCAAAACATTATCTGGGTGAAAAGATTAAGAAATTATAGTTTCGAGGAATTTATGCATTCCTATGAATACCAAATAATTTCTATCATAACCTAACATTATGATGTTATCCTATGAAAAGTATTTTACCCACGTGTGTTCATAAATGTTATCTAATAATAATCTCCAATGATTAACTAATCACGTATTTAATTCTATCTATGAGCAACCATTCATTTCATACATAAATTTGACATTAATTTTGATGAAAAATCATTACATAACATTTTGATCAATTATATAGCTATAATAGTATATTATCACTAGATATATGGATTCATATAAAATCATTTATAATACATCCACATCACCTCGCCCTAAGTCATTCAAAATGGTAACTCTATATATAAAATATACTAAAAATATAATTTATATACTATGGAAGGGGAATATAAGAAAGGGTGGGACAAGATACTCCATAAGTGTATGAATGGAAGATATCAATGGACACATATTCCTAATATCAAAATAAGGAAACTAAAATGCTGTATTATCCTTTAAATACCATTCCAAAAACATCATATATCATAATATTGATTCATTGAATAATGATACTATGTATAAAATACATTATTCTAATTGAAATCAAAAAACATGATCCATTAGAAAATAATACAGCTTAATTGAAGAATATTTTTTCATACACATAATCATAGAATTGAATTTCATTTTTCCAGGTTAAATTGTGATACTATTTCATTAGATTGGGTTCAATCAGCATTCTATATTGTTCTTACAGAAATTTCACTCCCTTATCTATTAATGTATATGGATTCCATTATTGATATGGGTTTACTCCCCTTTCCCATCTATATTATCTCACGAGATATCGATCATTACATATTGAATTAGAGTAATATATAACATAATGGCCATATTCATAGAATCAAAATCAATTTATATGTCATCCACAATATTATTAAATTAGTTTTATTATGTCATATCCAAAGGAAAGGAATCATGTTTCATAATTAATTCATGAATTCATCATCCTATATCCATGGAAAGGAAATCTAGATTCATAAGAATTTCAATATTTAATCATAAAATAAACTATGGAAATGAATGCGATATTTAAAATCATATCATAATAATACTCATAAGACATCAAGAAAAGAATTGAATATTGTATCATTAGAAAATCCAACCATAAAAACATACATAACATAAAAGTATAATATCTTAAATAAAAACACTTCCTAATATATCTAGAATATTTCCTTAGTAAAATACGATTTTCATTCCGAAATATATTAATATGAAAATAAAAAATTAATAAAATTAAAAGAAAAAATATTATTTAATATAAAAATTTTATAATGTAAAAATGATCCAAATCATTGAGTTCTTATGATGGAAACAATTTCATTTCATGGTATGTATGTAAAAAACTGATTCCTTTAACATTTTTTTTGTAGAAATTATAAAGTAGATCATTAGAAAAATAAGAATATTGCCACATAGAAATTAATTTAAAATGTTAATCATGGATAAAAATTTCATTTATCAGTCAGATCATAAAATTAAAAGAATAATTGAAAAAAATTAGAATTCATGGATATGGATGAAAAAAAATTAACTGAAGAAATAAATAAATTTTCATTCAGTTAAAGTCACTTTTCCATTCTCATTATTTATTCAAGAAAATAAATTAAATATTAATATATTAAATCCACTATTAACCATAATACAATAAAATTCATGATTTATATGAGATCTATGTCAGAAAATGTCATAATAAGAATTAATACTGTATACAATTCTTATTTAAAATGAGATTGTATCCTATATCCAATTTAGTGAGGATCAAATCAAATCGCCAAGAAATTGAGAACCCAATATGGCTATGTAAATACCAATAATTTTAATATTATTAATCCTTAAATTATTTTATGGTAATTATAAAAATCATATCATAAAATAATGTTTTGAATATAGAATTTTTCTTATTTAAGTTAAAGTGATATAGGAAAGACTTAACTTAAGCTCATCATGATTCTAATGTTATCTAAAGTAATTTTTAATAATTTTTAATTTATAATAATTTTATATTAGAGTAATATATGAACTTATAATTTAATAAATGTTCAAATTATAAAATATGAATGTAAATTTATTATTATTTACTTGTTGAATCGATCATTTCTAGGTGATAAATATTTTATTATTTGAGACTATTTTGGTTTTGTAGTTCTTATCAATGTACACTGACCATGGTTCAATCATATAATAAATGATCACTATAATAGAAATATAATTTCTATTCCACATAGACACACGTATATATATACATGTATAGTCATTCTTAAAATGTTTTTAATATAAAATGAATTAAAATTTCTATGGTGATGGTAGCTCATACACATGCATGAACACAAATTCCATTTTTTAACTGATGGATGCAAATAAAGGTAATTAATAATTAACATAATTGATTAATTATTGTTTCATTAATATCATTATATTAATTGAATATCTCTATATTACCTTCCATGTAAACATTAAATGTAAAATTAATGGCATTTCTTAATTATGATGGTAGTCCACAAGTATAGACCAGTGACATTATCATTTTTTAAATGAAGAAATAGTAATAAGTTAGAAAATATAATATAATTATATAAAATTAATTACATCATATATATTCATTATTTTATATCTATAAAACTACCAAATTAAAAATTTTATGACTAATTAGTTACACACCGACATAAATATCGTAATCCATGAATATGCATGAGCGATGTTTTATCAATCTATATAATGAAATGAACGAGAATAATTATTGTTAAATCATCATAAAAATATTTAATTGTAAGAAATATAATTAATTAAATAATTGATGATATATCCCATATATTTTTATAAGGTATATGATTAAATAAGTTAATGGATTTCACGTATGATGTTTACAACATCTTCAATGATCCTTTTCAAGAATCTATATTATATACCCACGGAATTAACATTAAAAATTACTAGAACCTATAAATATTTACAATGGAATTTAAGATGTTCATTTTAAATGGTTGTATGCTAAATAAGTATCATCATTTAAGAGAAGTATATAATAATATGTTCGAATTTATATGTGGGTTGAGGGACATGCTATGAATTATTTAAATAATTAATTTAGTATAAATTATTTGAAAATGATAGAAGTCTGAAAATTAATATAGTAAATAAAATATTATATAGATAAGAAAAAATAATATCATAAAATAATAATTTGACACAATTTTTGTAAGAAATTAATTTATCTCTTAGTAATTACATCTATTAACTCTTTTGACTATTGAAATGATCTTAATGGTTTTTAATGTTTAGAAGTAAAGAAAGATATTATAAAAGGAAATGTGATCCAAAAAATGTTACATTCATGATATTATATACCATATAAAGTTAAAATATCCAAATATACATCTTCTATGAATTTTAAATAATATAGTAAATATATTTTATTATAAAATGCTATTAATGTCGATTCTGGATGTATAATAATAATTAGAATATACTATCTGTCTAACATAGGTCAAATTTTTTCAAAACAAAAAGGATTTTATTTCACGGGTTATAAAGATTTAATATAATCCTTTAATATTAATTTTATAGGTATAGATATAATTTAAAACATTTTTTTTCTGTTTCACCACTTGATTAAAAAGTTTTACTTTTAGCTTTGATAGTGAATTTTTTAATATTAATGGAAAATAATTTAACAAAAATTGAAAAATCAACTCATAAAGGATCAATAGATAAAATTTTAGTTTTTCTATTATCATAATTTTCTTTTTTTCATGATGTTTGATATTTTTAATTAATTTAATAAAATTTATTTAACATTAAATATATAAACTTCCATTTGAAGAACTATTCAAATAATTTCACTCTAAATACAACATGAAATCAATGGAGTAAGAATATAAACCATTTTCATAACTATAATTAGTTATAATTATAATTAAAATTATTTTTACAAATTAAATCATAAAAAATCATGGAAATGATATAAAAATAATTTTATCAACATTATTATTATGATTTAGATAAATATTAAAATATCAAGTAATTTTTTTCTAAATTAAAATTGTTTCCATTAAACAAGTTTAATATATTTTTTATATAGAAAAGTAAATTTGTAATTTTAATTTCTATAAATTAATACTATATTGGATATCAGAATATAAAAAATTATATAGGATTTTTTTCGGATTTTTCAAAACATATTGATATTTTGGTGAATAATAAAAAATACATATATGTATAATCATTCAATGATTGTTGATAAATTATGAAATTTAGAAGTCACAATATCGTTTTAATAGGTTTTAAAATATAATATGTAATATATATTTATATTTAATTTCGTTATTTACTTAAGAAATATTAAATCAGTTTTTAGTACAGGTTTTTTTGATTAAAAAATTGTTTTTAAAAAATTGGTTTAAAATTTATAATTTATTCTCCTTTATGTTAGTTAATCAAATCCATAAGAGGAATGCTTTTAAATAAAATCTATATTTTTAATCATTAAATATTAAATTATTTTTATATAATGTGTAACATCCTAGGTAAATAAAGAATATAACATTTTATAATTTATTAAAATTTGTGCGTTATATATTAATTTTTCTTTATATAGATGTTATGTTCAGGAGAGTACCCGATACGCAACAACAAGTATCTTTAAAAATATTTTGTTGCACACAATGGTGAGTTATACTTAAATTAATAATATAATATTATTTTAATTATTAGTTAACACATAGCAATTGTATTGGATGTAATGGATATAACTTACTAAAATATGAATATATATGTTTGTTAATTATTATTAAATTTTTGTTATTTTTTTGATAAAATTCATTTCTAATGAATAGAGAAAAATACAATATTTTAATTCAAAAATTCCTTTTAATATAATTTATTTATAAGGATAGATTATCTTTATAATTGTCTTTAATGTTTAGTTATATTATTATTTTACCATTTAATCAAATGTTGGTCATTGGATGTAATTTCACTTTGAAATTTGATATAAACAAGTGTCAAAATTTTGATAATAATTATTTCATAAAAACATGCTTTGTGTTTCGATAGTGGGAATTAATTTTAAATTAATTTCTGCAACTTCTGAGTTTTCAATTTGTAAAAATGGATTCCATAATTGGAATTTGGAGGTCCAAATTGTGTAAATAGGTAACTTTTTTTAGATATTATGGATATTTACCTCTGTAAATATATTATTTTATCATGCATAAATAGTAAATCTAGTAAGTATGGGTAATAAAATATTATTATATTAATATAAAATTACTCTAACATGTGTCTTCATATTATTGGATGATACATTTCCGACCATGATCATCCTTTGGTCGATTTTGGGGTCCCATGAAGCCACTTGGGAGTGATAACGACACATTATATTAATTAATTTTATGTAAAGACAAAAATTACACAAACATATATCGTTTAGTACATCAATTATTACATGTGGTTATATAAGTTATCACTTCACCTGTAAATTTTAATTTTAATGATAATAGTGATTTCCTAAATCATGATTTATTCTTTATAATTTTTAGACATCACTTAAAGAAAAAAAATTTATTACACAATAATGATGCAGTGTTTACCTCATTAATTAATGATTTAAATAAATAATAATATAATGATTAAAAATATATCCAAAACCTATCTAATTCATAATGGATGATATTATTTCGAACATGAGTTCTCTTATAGTCTAATTTAATAAGTTTTAGACCTATAGAAAATGAAACTCATTATATAATTAAATAACAATTCTATATATTTTTAAAGATCCCCTCCCCCCCCTTATAAAATCCCTCAAATCTAACACATTCCTCACACATTTCAATCACCTTAGATCATCCAAAATCTACCCAATTAATCTCTCTACATCTTTATCCTCCTGTTATAAGCCTTACCCTAGGCAGAAGGAAATTCAACTAAACCTTTGGGAACAAACCAAATAAATATACCTGATTTAAAGGTAACATATTCTTTTAAGTTCTTTTGTTTTATTTTTTACTTCACCAACCCCATAAACTATTTTTATTATATTTTTTTAACAAAAATAGTATCCTCAATATACTATTTTGTGGTTATGATAAGGATTGAAACTACACTTACACACACATCCATCTTATGGTGTTCATTAAGATGTAACTATATTTATATGTGATATATATTATATTTATGTTTCCTAAATTATGCTATGTTTATCATTTAAATAATACCATTAAAGATTTCATGGTCGGTAAATATGATAATTTCATTTGTGTAAGTGTGATGTACCGCCTCCTCAAAGTTATATGACTCATTCATGCCAAATGTGGAACCTGTAATGGATGGAGGTAATAAATTTATATATGAAATTATACTCAAATTATAATATACATATTTATCATTACTTTTTTATTCAATTAAATATGAAATAAAAATGAAAGTATAGTTCATGCATATGTACGGCTTACCATCTCCATGAACGGGGCATTCCATTTCATATCTCCAAAAGTTGTTTACTATTATTAATATATATATATATATATATTGGATATATATGATATATATGATATCTAAATTACGATTATCATTCTGTAGATAATGTAATTTTGACAACATGGATAAATTATAATTATAACATGTTCATTTTAACTTATTTTCCAAACATTGGAAAAATATCCGATATAAACTCAAATAATATAATAATTATTATAGAAAGGTAATAATTGATTAAAAAGTAATAATAAAGATTAAAAATGATCTTAAGAATTTATTATTTTACTTTAGTTTATTATTCTAGATATTAATGAATGATCGAGCCAAGTCGAACATGAGGTATATGGTTTCTAATCTCACTTTTAATTCAGTGATATTTCCATTGTTCACCACTTATTTATTGCTTGTGGTTTATTGTGTACTATAATTTGATATATTGTATCATGAATCTCTTTATATTCACGATATTATGTGATTAAATTGGTTGTTATTAACTTTTGTTCATATGACTCGGTTGATTAAAACATGGTTTAGGGTTTCTTAACTCACATTTAATTCCTTGAGACTTCCATTGTTTACCACTTCATTAATTCTTGTGGTGTATTGTTTACTAAAATTTGATATACAATATAATGATTATTTTTTATGCTCATGGTATTATTTGATTAATTTGGTGGTTATTAACATTTTTTTATATGACTAGATTGATTACAATGTGGTAACGGGTTTTCATCTCACATTTTATTCTCATGAGATTAACGCTATATTTTAAACAATTTCCTTTTGTGTGGTTTATGTAGTACCAATTAATGTATTATTTGTGTAATATAAATTAATTTATGAGTATTTAAATCTTCATTGTATGATCCTTCCTTCATGGGTTGTATGTATTGTAGGTTTCCAAATCGGTAAGGGAACCTTTCATGATACTATTTTAGTCAAGGACTTCTTTTTGTTATGTCTGTTAATTTACATCTTATTATGTTGCGATATGATCTAATATATCCTTATTGCATGAAATTTTATGTCCAAGTGGTGAGATACACTTTTTTATCTCATCAACTCATTTTCAAAATTTAAAATTGACGACGTGAGGCTTCTAAATTTTGATAATGGAAATTAATTACCAAATTTCAATTCATTGGGTTAAACAAACAATCCATGATTATGTCAAACTATGAATATGTGTCAATGAACTATAATTTTTTTAAACATAATTTACACTTATATTGGGAATATTATTATTTGTCACACATAATTATTTGAGTGATTTTTCCTTAATCTAAGGATATGATCATTGCAAGGGATTGTATCTCATTTTACATTCCATTGAGACTTATTGGTTGTTATACACAAATTCACTTTTATATGGGGTTTATAATTTTATTTTCCATATTATATAATGAACCAACTTATTCTTATGATATTAAAATATTTTATTAATATTATTCCTCGAATATTTGTATTCAATCATCTCTCACTTGGTTAAGAACTCTTTCACTAAAATATCATTTATAATGTAATTAACATTTATCCTTCAATATATTTCTCCTAAATTTCCATGTTTTAAAAATTGTTTTAAGGATTTATTTATATGGACATTAATATATTTAAATGCTACTTCCTTTAAAATCGTAAAATTTGTATGGGACCCTTTGATTCAAAAATATCATAATTAAATGTTTTAAATGGTTTTGAACATTGATTGATAAAGAATTGATTGTGTCAATAACCTGAGATGATATATATTGTGATTGCAATGTGGAATTTTTAAATTTCTTTTATTCATGTTTTATGTGTTATAAATATGTTAAGGTTATTGGTCTTTGTTTACATATATGGGTGGCTCAGCGATAAACCTAGGACGAGTGAGCCTGAGATAGCTCTTTAATGCATTGGGTAATGTGAGAGAGGTAAACATTAATTTTTCTCCTCAGTTATTTAGGGAATAAACTGTGATGGGTATTCCCATTTAACTCTCTATGTAGCTATGATAACTACAATGTATGTATAATATGGATGACATAGGTTACATTTATGATTTATTATTTCTTTGTGATATTCATAAATCATATGATTTCATATGGTAAGTTATGATTGAAAAGTGTAGTTTCATTGATTTGTATTTATTTATGGGATAATTTGTTGCTTCCATATTTTATAACCCTTACTGAGATTTTTATTCTCATCCATTTTTTTGAAATGCTTTCCACTTGACATAAAGATGAATAGGGTCAATGATGGGATCAAGGAGAAGTCATGATGTATAAAACATGGAACTAGACATGTTTCTATTAAAGAGTTTTTATTTTATAAAAAAATGTATACTAAGTAAAAGTGTCTACGTTATAATTATTTAAATTTAATGTAATATATATGGCCCAATTCTCTAAAACTCTAATCCTTAATTTATCAACAATGTGAATTATTTAATTAACTCAAGATTATGTAATGTTTAAGGCCCGGTTCTTATTTTTGGTATTAGTGGTCGGTTTAGACATCTTTGTGGATTAAGAGTTTTCGTAAACCCATGGTGTGTCTCTATATCTATTATTTAGTAAAACACATGTTCTAATTTTTTTTCAAATCATGGAATGTCTGTTACAAATGGAAGGAGAAGGATCTATAATGGACTTCCAATCTCTTCCTGATGACATGATTGCAATAATTATTGAAATGTCATGTTTAAATGATGTTGAATCCTTTTCTATCATACAAAGCACTTTCAAGAAGCTGTTTAAGATATCAAACACATCCCTTATACCTCAATATCATCATCTATCATGGGATGTATTTAATCAAATAAAAGTTTCAAAATATTGCCATATTTTCAAGAAAAGTAAAAATTATCAAGGCATTTTCTAATATTTTACCTTATCATAAGATTATAAATCATATTATGATTTTGAATACTGTAATAAGAAGGGGACCCTTGAGAACCCTATTTATATATGCATTTACAATATAGTCACCCAGAAAATTCTTATGATATTTTAAAATGGCCATTAATTTAACGTTTCAACACAAATTCCGTCGAAATTTTTTTATAAAAATCATGTTTTATCAGATGTTTTGAAATTACATGTCACACATGATTATTTTATGAATCAGGTTTTTCTGCAAACACCCCTATTACTCAGGTTTTACATGGTGTGTTTTGATGGAGTTAGAAGATTTTAAGGGATATCTAAATCATTTTTCAATGCATGGACCTTCTACCTACATGAACAAGATAACAATGAAACCATATGGACACCATGATAATGGTATGTTGTTCATTCTACTGATAATATTTATATTTTAATATATGGAGGTAAAGATTTTGAAAATATATAAATGATTTTGAGGTCTTAATGTATTGCGAAATGAAGGGTACAAGAAAAATTTTGAGGTTAAAACATTTTAGGGATATTATTGAGTTTTATAAAAAGGGACAACTAATAGGATTGGTGATAACCCACCGCGTCCATGAAGGCCACAAGAATTAATCACACAACTGAAGGGACACAAGGGCGCATCACCTACCACAGTCCAATGTCATGTCCTGTGTTAGTATGACTTATTATTCTAAGTTAAATGATTTTAGTGATCAATAATAAGGTGATTTTTGGATCTTAGGTTTTATCAAATGGATATCCTTAATATAGGAAATGTATTATGTGATTATGTGATATAAGTAATTCTAGAATATGTTTTCTCTTTTGGAAAAATTGTTTGCTTAAGGGAAATAGAAATTATGGGATCTCATTTGTGGAGTATTTTTTAAAATATTAATTTTGATGAATCAATTTTTTTATTGAAAACATACCAAAATTTGGTTAATTTATGGAAATGATTAACCTATCATAGAGAATATGTGATTAGGTTAATTACTTTTCATTATGAGCCTTTAAGATTAAATGATGTAATTTGGAGATAAATATTAAGATTTATTTTGGAAGACTATGTGATTAAATCCTTCTGATATTTAAGTATCAACCTTAGTTTGGATTACGCTGAAGAATTTTACAAAACATTGTTTATTGTATGGTCTTTGATGAACACTGGGTATTATTTGAAAAATTATGGAGATTAAGAGTACCTTTTATTTTTGTTAAATATTATAGTTTTAGGGATTATATGATCTTGTAATATTCATTTTGGTTTTGGTTAATTTACAAAGAAATGGAAAAATTGTAGTATATATTTTTTGAAGTATGTGATTCTCTATAAGATTATTGTAAAACATTCAATGTGAACAAGTCATCTTGATTACTCATCAAATAGAGAATATATGTGTTTGTGGGAGAAATATAGTACTGTATGAAGGTTTACATGAAAAATAAGTATGCTTCCATTTGATCTTATTCAAACTCTTAAATAAATTCTTCATATTTATGAAAAGTAACATAAAACAAAAACATTATCCATTAACTTTACCTACTAGGGAATCAATGACAATTTAACCCCATACATGTTTATGATTTTTTGGTGGTTAACATTATCTTAATCATGTTTTCTACCACTCTCCCTCAAACCATGATAGTTTTTTTCGCTTCCAAATCCATGTTTTCTTACATGTAATCCTGGTCATGACCCCCTCCCCACAAAGTGTACCCCTCCTTGGCCGATAATGTGAGAAGGGAGATAATGTAACACCCCAGGTAAATAATGAATATGAAATTTTCATATTTATCCATATTTGTGAATAAAATATTAATATGACTTTAAAGTGGACGCTATGCTCGATGGCGTACCCAACACGCAACAACGAGTTTCTTGGGAATCTTACGTTGCACTCTAATAATAAAACAATATTAATTGAAATGGTAGTTAACATGTAGCCGTTGTATTGGAGGGAATGGATAGAAATAACTAAATTATGATTATATATGTTTTTTTAAATGTTTTTACATTTATCCAATAAAAGCTAAAGGATTAAAATACGGAAAGAATTCAATTTTAGGCGTATATGCCTTAGTTTTCACTAAAGGTTCACTTATCGCCTTTTAATGGAGAACTATCATTAAAAATAGTTTTTTTCACTCTTAAACATTCTTTTGGACCAAATAAAACTCTTATTAAGAATCGGGACATCAAATTTTACTTTGTGTAATTTTTTGGTATTTTTCCGATAAAGTTCATGTTTTAATGAATAGTGTAAAATGTTGTATTTTAATTCAAAACCTCTTTTTAATCTAATTTATTTATATTATTAGATTATATTTTGAATTAGTTTTAAAGTGAAATTAGAAAATATTTTTACCATTAAATCCAATAGTGGTCGTTGGAATTAATTTCACTTCGAAATCAGACTTAAACTACTGTCAATCTTTTGATACTTATTGTTTTATAAAAACACGCTATTTGCTCTGACAGCGGGAATTAATTATTAAATTAATTAATGTGACTAATATTTTTTGGTTTTTTTAAAACGGACTTCATTTTTGAATTCGGAATATCAAATATAGCTCAGGGTGAATTTTTGGGATTTTTCTGAAAAACTTCAATTTTTGATGAATAGTGAAACCACTAAGTGGTACTTATAAAAGCTGACTTTCCGTTTAAATGAAATTTTGCCAAAATTGTGTTTTGAATTTCAAAAATCCGACATACATGGTTGTCATTAAGATGTAAAATGTGGTTCAATGAGATTATAATTATTTTTTTGGTGAATAGTAACTTATTAAGTTCTTAATCGCGATTAGCGGTAATTAGTGTAATTTAAGGAAAAAATGATATTATAAGAATGTGAAAACACCATGACACTTGTCCTACAGCTATTGGGGGAGTCATGGGCGACCAAGAAAATCCATGGGCCAACTTGGGGAGCCCATGGAGACACTTTGGTTGGGAAATGACATAAATAACATTTTATTTAATGTAAAAGTAAAATTGACACAAACATGATATGTTTTACTAAAACAATTTTTAAGTGGGGTTATACAAGTAATATTTTTTATTATAAATATTCACTGGAAATATAAAAATATTTCTTACATCATAGTATTTTTTTTATAATTTTTAGACATTAAATAAATTAAATTATTTATGACATAATAATGATGCAACGATGACATCATTATTTGACGATTTAAATAAAATGGAAGGATAATGTAAACTATATAAACTAAACATGTCCAAAACTTATTGGATGAGTGTATTTCGAAGCCTTATCACCTTATCCACTAATTATATCAATGTGGGACCTTTTGAAACCGAAACACATTTTCAAATAAAGTAATATTGCTTTACTTTCCAAAAGTGCCCCTCCTCTCCTCTTATAAAAGGCCCCCACCACTACCTCATTTCACACACTCCTAAAGCCTTTGGCTCGGCCAACCCCTGCCCATTTACTCTCTCCACATCCCTCTCATCATCCTAGAGTATTCCCTTTGAGAATAATCCTTTCAAAGGAAGCCTTTAGGCTCAAATCAAAAGGAGTTACACTTTTAAAGGTAATTCATTCTCTCATGTTCATTTGTTTTATTTTGCTTCTCCAAACCCCTAAACTCTTTTTATTTATTTCTTTTGTAACAACACCAGTATCTTCAATATACTAGGATGTTTCTATAAGATTTATTCCAGCTACACTCTCACACAACTACATCAAATGGTTAAAGAACATACGGTTTCCGTGGATGGCGAAATTCTGCCTCCCGAAACGATGATTGTTCAATACTCATTTAACACCTTCAAAGGTGGCCATTATGATGTCACTATTTTTATATATGATATATAATATGTTTATGTATTCCTTAATCTTATGTTTTTTTTCATTTTGGGCATACCTTTATGGTTTCCATTATGGGTAAACGCGATATCTTCATTTAAGGAAGTGCGGACTACCGCCCCCTCAAAGTGATTTGATTCGTTAAAAACCATATGTGGGATGTATAAAGGATGGAAATATGATATTATATATGATATTATACTGGAATTATAATATACCTTTATATCATTATTATTCCATTCTATAAAATATGAAATAGAAATGAAAGTAGCGTTCATGCGTACGTACGGCTTACCGTCTCCATGAACAGTGCATTTCATTTCTTACATCTAAATGATTATGTAATGTTATAAATGCATGAATGTACTGGATATATATGACATATATGATATCTACATAATGAATACAATTCTGGATATAATAAACATTTGGACACATGAACAACGTGTAATTGTAAGAAGTCCACTTTCGACTTAAGAACCAAATATCGACAAAACAAATATTATTAACATAAATGATTACATAATGTGTATGACATGGTAATAAGTGGTATAAAAGTAATAATGAACTTGAAAAATGTTCTTAAGGAATTAGAAATTAACTCAAGTTTATTATTCAAGAGATTAAAGAACGATCGAGTCAGGTCGGACCCGAGGTAAGGGATCCTACTCCTCTCTTTCTTTTTAAGTACACACTTTTATGTCATTCCTTTTAAAGCTCATATTTCTTGTTATTGGGATGATATTTTATATTAAACTTACTGTAATTTATATGTTCATGTGATGAGAGACCCTATTCTCTCTCATCATTCCATTTTGGAAGTTTTGAGTGGCGCCGTTAGACTGCCGAACTTTCGTAAGAGATCTAACCTCTCTCTTTCTTTTTAAGTACTCTCCTTTATGTCACTTATTTTAAGCTCCTCTTTGTAATGTTGGGAGATGTTCTTATATATTAATCTTGCTGTACATTTTATTGTAATGTGATGAGATACCCTATTTGATCTCATCAATCCATATTCGGAAGTTTTATGTGGCGCCGTTAGGCTGCCGAGTTTTCGTAAGGGATTTTTCATCTCACTTTTATTCCCGTGAGATTTATGCTACATTTGCCACAATTTCCTTTGAGTGGTGTATGTACTGACATTATTCTACTCTTTGTGTAATATACTTTAATTTATGAGTATTTACATCAATGATTTATTGTCCTTCTTTCATGGGGTGTATGTTTTGAAAGATACCCAAGTCGGTAAGGGAACCTTTCACCCTCCTCTTTTTTTAAAGACTTCTTTTGTTGGGTCTTTTAATTTACATATTGTTATGTTGGGATACGTTCTCATATATCCTTATTGATGTAAATTTTATGTCCAAGTGATGAGATACACTTTTTATCTCTCATCAACTCATTTTGATGTGACGCCGTCAGGCTGTCAAGGGAACTTTTTAACCCAATTTCGATTTCTTTGGGTTCAACATGTAGTTATTGAATATGTCATCCTTTGAATATGTGTGAATGACCTTTTATTGTTTTACACATAATATACACTTATATTGGGTGTATTAATACTTGTCACACATATTTTTGAGATTGATTTGTCCTTAATTTAAAGATACCGTCTTTATAAGGGATTTCATCACATTTGACATTTATATTGAGGGTTCATTGTTGTTATGCACCAATTCACTCTTATATGGTGTATATACTGTCCTTTAGAGTATTATATCATGAATTCATTTATTCTCATGATATTATAATGTTCTGACTAAATGTTATTCCTCAATTATTGTATTCAAGTGTCTCTAATTTTGGTAAAACCCCTTTAACCAAAATATCGTTTTAAATGTTTTAATTATTTGTTCTTATTAATATCCATGTTTTAAAAATGGTTTTAAGGATTTACTTATATGGATATTAATGGTTTAAAATTTTTAGCTTCAAGGTGGTATGGGACACTTTGATTCAAAAATCTTTTTATTTAATGTTTTAAATGGTTTTGGAAATGGTTTCTTTTTATATGGATTCATTATTTCAAAATACTAAAATGTTATGTTGTGATTGAAATGTGGAAATGTTTTGTTTCCTTTATGAATATTTTATGTGATACGTGTATGTTATGGTTCTTGGGCATTGTTATGAAAATGGGTGGTTCCGTGATAAACTAAGGGCGAGTGAGCCCGATATAGCTCTCCAATGCATTGGGTAACACGAAGGAGTGAAATGTTAAGGTTTCTCCGAAGATATTTAGGGAATATATTGTGATGGGTATTCCAAACATAACCAAGAGGGTTACTCCCTACGTAAGAATGTTATGAATGCCTCAAGTTACCTTTATGTCTTATGTTTTCTACGATTTATTCATGATTTGATATGCCTATGTTTTATGGGTAAAGTGTGATTTCATTCTAATGTATATATGAACTCATGTTTCCTTTCCATATTTTTTATAACTCTTACTGAGCTTTTTATGCTCATCCCAAGTTTTTGAAATGTTTTTCACAGGTCAAGGGAAAGGTACATGATGTGATGATAGTGTCAAGGTTGTGTCAAGAAAGAATCCGTGTTATAATTTAAATATGATTCCATTGATGGGAAGAATGAATGTTTTCTTTTATGTAACCACTTTGTTTAAATGTGGAATGTAATGCAAGTTTCATGATCTAATTCTCTAAAACTCTAAACCTGAAAAGATCCTCAATGTGTAATCGTGTAATAACTCAAGATTATGTAAGGTTTTAAGGCTGGGGCCTTATAGTTGGTATCAGAGGTCGGTCTAGATAACTTTATAGGTTTGGGTATTCTTTAAGCATAAGTGACATTACCATAATGGTTAGGATTTCAGAAAGAGTCCTAGTTTTAGATAAAGTTAATGAGTAAGTGTATCTTAGTGTTTACCTTCCTCATTAGTACATGATGGTTTGGTTGATATACTCAAACTGACATTTCTATTTTTAGTGAATGAATGGATCTAGAAGGCACCAAAGAGACAACAGGTTTGAAGGAAACTGTGGTGGTTCTCTGATTAAGATACTAGATAAAATGGAGGATTCAATGAGGAAACTCATGGTTGTTCTAAACCAAATATCAAGGAGTCATGATCAACCACTTCAACCATGGTGAGTTCTCTAATGCATCATGTACGAGATGGCCAACTCGATGTTGAAATTCAGGTAATAATTATTAAGGTAAACATTAGGGTTTATATGATACTTAATTTTTAGGTAATTATGGGTTACTATATGATATGATGGAAAATAAAAGGAATGAGATAAACATGAGGTTAAAATATGTTATGATTATTCTTGAAGATTTTATCTCATTTTGGGGAATTTTTTAAGAATTATATAGTTTTGAAAAAAGGACAACACGCAGACCGTGTGACAACCCGTCGCGTCGGACAAAGCTGCGGGAATCGAACCCACAACCAAAGTGCGACTTGTATTTATCACCTACCACTGGACTACGTGAATTCCTTGGTTAGTTTGACTGATTCATTCTAATTATATGATTTTATGAATTAAGAGTAAGTTGATTTTGGGTTATTTATGAAAATGATTAACCTATCATGGAGGATATGTGATTAGGTTAATTATTTTTCAAAACGAGACTTTAGGAGCAACTGATATTGTTTGGAGATAAATGTTATGATTTATCTTGGAAGACTATGCGACTAAATCCTTCAAATATTTGGGTTTCAATCTTATATTGGTTTACTTTGAGGAATTTTTATGGACAAATTTCTTTATAGAATGGTCCTCGTTGAACTTTGGGTTTTGTTTGACAAATCTTGGAGGTTAAGAATAGATTTCCTTTTATAAAGGGTTATCCTTTTCTGGATTATCTGATCTTGTACTAACCTTATTGGTTTTGGTTTTGGTTAAAGTCTAATGACATGGGAAGTATATAGTTCTCTTTTGTGGATTAGGTGATTTTCTAAAAGTTGGTTATAGTACTCTTAATGTGAACAAGTCTTCCTAAATACTCGCCTTCTGGAGAAAATATGAGTTTGATTAAGGAATCTAATAAAAGTTGAAAGTCAACATGATAAGTGATTATGTTTCCTTATGAATAAATTCCTCAATAAAAAGTAACTTAAAACAAAAATGTTGTCTATTAACTTTTCCTACTGGGGAATCGAATACCGTTTAACCCATCACAAGTTTGTGATTTTCTCATGGTTAACTTTCTCCTAAACATGTTTTCTATCACTCTCCATGAGAACATGAACCTATGTTTTCTCCTCCATGTCCATATTTTCATACTTGGAATCCTAGTATGGGTTAACTCGGGTGACCTTTGTACTTATCATTCTTTATTTTAAAGTGATTGTTTTACCGACTTTTGTTCCGATGTGGGACTTTCAAGGATGTTTCCAAGCGCAATTTTAAAATTGCGGGGATGCAATTCCCAAAAGGGGGGAAGGATGTAACACCCCAGGTAAATAATGAATATGAAATTTTCATATTTATCCATATTTGTGTATAAAATATTAATATGACTTTAAAGGGGACGCTATGCTCGATGGCGTACCCAACACGCAACAACGAGTTTCTTGGGAATCTTATGTTGCACTCTAATAATAAAATAATATTAATTCAAATGGTAGATAACATGTAGCCGTTGTATTGGCGGTAATGTATAGAAACAACTAAATTATGATTATATATGTTTTTTTAAATGTTTTTACATTTATCCAATAAAAGCTAAAGGCTTAAAATACGGAAAGAATTCAATTTTAGGCGTATATGCCTTAGTTTTCACTAAAGGATCACTTATCGCATTTTAATGGAGAACTGTCATTAAATATAGTTTTGTTCACTCTTAAACATTCGTTTGGACCAAATAAAACTCTTATTAAGAATCAGGACATCAAATTTTACATTGTGTAATTTTTTGGTATTTTTTCCGATAAAGTTCATTTTTTAATGAATAGTCTAAAATGTTGTATTTTAATTCAAAACCTCTTTTTAATCTAATTTATTTATATGATTAGATTATATTTTGAATTAGTTTTAATGTGAAATTAGAAAATATTTTTACCATTAAATCCAATATTGGTCGTTGGAATTAATTTCACTTCGAAATCAGACTTAAACTAGTGTCAATCTTTTGATACTTATTGTTTTATAAAAACACGCTATTTGCTCTGACAGCGGGAATTAATTATTAAATTAATAATGTGACTAATATTTTTTGAATTTTGTAAAACGGACTTCATTTTTGAATTCGGAATATCAAATATAGCTCAGGGTGAATTTTTGGGATTTTTCTGAAAAACTTCAATTTTTGATGAATAGTGAAACCACTAAGTGGTACTTATAAAAGCTGATTTTCGGTTTAAATGGAATTTTTCCATCACTGTGTTTTGAATTTAAAAAATCCGACATACATGGTTGTCATTGAGAAGTAAAATTTGGTTCAATGAGATTATAATAATTTTTTGGTGAATAGTAACTTATTAAGTTCTTAATCGCGATTAGAGGTAATTAGTGTAATTTAAGGTAAAAATGATATTATAAGAATGTGGAAACACCATGACACTTGTCCAACACCTATTGGGGGAGTCATGGCCGACCAATACAAGCCATGGGCCAACTTGGGGACCCCATGGAGACACTTTGGTTGGGAAATGACATAAATAACATTTTATTTGATGTAAAAGTAAAATTGACACAAACATGATATGTTTTACTAAAACAATTTTTAATTGGGGTTATACAGGTCATATTTTTGATTATAAATATTCATTGGAAATATAAAAAGATTTCCTACATCATAGTAGTTTTTTTATAATTTTTAGACATTAAATAAATTAAATTATTTATGACATAATAATGATGCAGCGATGACATCATTATTTGACGATTTAAATAAAATGGAAAGATAATGTAAAATCTATAAACTAAACATGTCAAAAACTTATTGGATGAGTGGATTTCGAAGCCTTATCACCTTATCCACGAATTATATCAATGTGGGACCTTTTGAAACCGAAACACATTTTCAAATAAAGTAATATTTCTTTACTTTCCAAAAGTGCCCATCCTCTCCTCTTATAAAAGGCCCCCACATCTACCTCATTTAACACACTCCTAAAGCCTTTGGCTCGGCCAACCCCTACCCATTTACTCTCTCCAAATCCCTATCCTAATCCTAGAGTATTCCCTTTGGGCATAATCCTTTTAAAGGAATCCTTTAGGCTCAAATCAAAAGGAGTTACACTTTTAAAGGTAATTCATTCTCTCATGTTCATTTGTTTTATTTTGCTTCTCCAACCCCCTAAACTCTTTTTATTTATTTCTTTTGTAACAACACCAGTATCTTCGATATACTAGGATGTTTTTATAAGATTTATTCGAGCTACACTCTCACACAACTACATCAAATGGTTAAAGAACATACGGTTTCCGTGGATGGCGAAATTCTGCCTCCCGAAACGATGATTGTTCAATACTCATTTAACACCTTCAAAGGTGGACATTGTGATGTAACTATTTTTATATATGATATATAATATTCTTATGTTTTACTTAAGCTTCTGTTTTTTTCATTTTGGGCATACGTTTATGGTTTCCATTATGGGTAAACACGATATCTTCATTTAAGGAAGTGCGGACTACCGCCCCCTCAAAGTGATTTGATTCGTTAAATACCATATGTGGGATGTATAAAGGATGGAAATATGATATTATATATGATATTATACTGGAATTATAATATACCTTTATATCATTATTATTCCATTCTATAAAATACGAAATAGAAATGAAAGTAGCGTTCATGCGTACGTACGGCTTACCGTCTCCATGAACGGTGCATTTCATTTCTTACATCTAAATGATTATGTAATTTTATAAATGCATGAATGTACTGGATATATATGAAATATATGATATCTACATAATGAATACAATTCTGGATATAATAAACATTTGGCCACACGAACAACGTGTAATTGTAAGAAGTCCACTTTCGACTTAAGAACCAAATATCGGCAAAACAAATATTATTAACTTAAATGATTACATAATGTGTATGACATGGTAATAAGTGGTATAAAAGTAATAATGGACTTTAAAAAGGTTCTTAAGGAATTAGAAATTAATTCAAGTTTATTATTCAGGAGATTAAAGAACGATCAAGTCAAGTCGGACCCGAGGTAAGGGATCCTACTCCTCTCTTTCTTTTTAAGTACACACTTTTATGTCATTCCTTTTAAAGCTCATATTTCTTGTTATTGGGATGATATTTTATATTAAACATACTGTAATTTATATGTTCATGTGATGATAGAACCTATTCTCTCTAATCAATCCATTTTGGATGTTTTGAGTGGCGCCGTTAGGCTGCCGAACTTTCGTAAGAGATCTAACCTCTCTCTTTCTTTTTAAGTACTCTCCTTTATGTCACTTATTTTAAGCTCCTCTTTGTAATGTTGGGGGATGTTCTTCTATATTACTCTTTCTGTACATTTTATTTTAATGTGATGAGATACCCTATTTGATCTCATCAGACCATATTCGAAGTTTTTTGTGGCGCCGTTAGGCTGCCGAGTTTTCGTAAGGGATTTTTCATCTCACTTTTATTCCCGTGAGATTTATGCTACATTTGCCACAATTTCCTTTGAGTAGTGTATGTACTGCCATTATTCTACTCTTTGTGTAATATACTTTCATTTATGAGTATTTACATCAATGATTTATTGTCCTTCTTTCATGGGGTGTATGTTTTGAAAGATACCCATGTCGGTAAGGGAACCTTTCACCCTCCTCTTTTTTTAAAGACTTCTTTTGTTGGGTCTTTTAATTTACATATTGTTATGTTGGGATACGTTCTCATATATCCTTATTGATGTAAATTTTATGTCCAAGTGATGAGATACAATTTTTATCTCTCATCAACTCATTTTGATGTGACGCCGTCAGGCTGTCAAGGGAACTTCTTAACCCAATTTTGATTTCTTTGGGTTCAACATGTAGTTATTGAATATTTCATCTTTTGAATATGTGTGAATGAACTTTTATTGTTTTACACTTAATATACACTTATATTGTGTGTATTTATATTTGTCACACATATTTTTGAGATTTATTTGTCCTTAATTTAAAGATACCTTCTTTATAAGGGATTTCATCACATTTGACATTTCTATTGAGGGTTCATTGTTGTTATGCACCAATTCACTCTTATATGGTGTATATACTGTCCTTTGGAGTATTATATCATGAATTCATTTATTCTCATGATATTATAAAGTTCTGACTAAATGTTATTCCTCAATTATTGTATTCAAGTGTCTCTAATTTTGGTAAAACCCCTTTAACCAAAATATCATTTTAATTGTTTTAATTATTTGTTCTTATTAATATCCATGTTTTAAAAATGGTTTTAAGGATTTACTTATATGGATATTAATGGTTTAAAATTTTTAGCTTCAAGGTGGTATGGGACACTTTGATTCAAAAATCTTTTTATTAAATGTTTTAAATGGTTTTGGAAATGGGTTCTTTTTATATGGATTCATTATTTCAAAATACTAAAATGTTATGTTGTGATTGAAATGTGGAAATGTTTTTTTCCTTTATGAATATTTTATGTGATACGTGTATGTTATGGTTCTTGGGCATTGTTATGAAAACGGGTGGTTCCGTGATAAACTAAGGGCGGGTGAGCCCGATATAGCTCTCCAATGCATTGGGTAATGCGAAGGAGTGAAACGTTAAGGTTTCTCCGAAGAGATTTAGGGAATATACTGTGATGGGTATTCCAAACGTAACCAAGAGGGTTACTCCCTACGTAAGAATGTTATGAATGCCTCAAGATACCTTTATGTCTTATGTTTTCTACGATTTATTCATGATTTTATATGCCTATGTTTTATGGGTAAAGTGTGATTTCATTCTAATGTATATATGAACTCATGTTTCCTTTCCATATTTTTTATAACTCTTACTGAGCTTTTTATGCTCATCCCAAGTTTTTGAAATGTTTTTCACAGGTCAAGGGAAAGGTACATGATGTGATTATAGTGTCAAGGATGTGTCAAGAAAGAATCTGTGTTATAATTTAAATATGATTCCGTTGATGGGAAGAATGAATGCTGTCTTTTATGTAACCACTTTGTTTAAATGTGGAATGTAATGCTAGTTTCATGATCTAATTCTCTAAAACTCTAAACCTGAAAAGATCCTCAATGTCTAATCTTGTAATAACTCAATATTAAGTAAGGTTTTAAGGCTGGGGCCTTATAGATAATGAACCCCGAGTCCCGCCTCTAGTAGGCCTCATGTTAGCGACTCGCACCGAGGGTATAGTAAACACTCAAATGGGAGGAATTACCCTCTAAGAGAACACATGCAGACGAGAGTGATAAGATAGACACCAACCAACACCAACTCAGAACTGAAATATAAAGGAAAACCCAACTGCACATATGTAATGTCATGAAAAATTACGACAACTGGAAGGGAAAAACTACAAGTTCCCAAAAGAAAGTAAAAACAACAGCAACCACAATCCCAAACAGCTCCTGCAACCCCAATCTAGTAAAAACCATCATTATCACTAACCCACTCCAAGTGAACTCAAAAACATTTTATTTATACATAGGGTGAGTATAATAGTATACTCAGTAAGATCCTCCCTGAATCCTTTCATGGAAAAGTAAAGAAAGCATGCTAAAGCGTAGTAAACATCAAGCGAAACTAACTTGTCACTGAAACCTGTATAATAAGTCCCCAACCTCTCCATGTATACTCTCACAATGTAATTCATACAAGAATATATCATACAATAAATAATATCAAGGGTACCCCACTAATACTTCCCCACGAGTTTTCCGCTTTTCCTCAATGTCGCACATCCTAAGTATCTATCTCTAAAATGGATTTATTGAAGACACTGGAGTGAAGCACCACTACATGCACCTCGTGCTACAAAACCACCAATTCCACGTAACTAGTTAGTTTCTAATAGCCACAACAACCTGCATAATGTGTGTCATACATCGGGTACTATACCTCGAGCCATTATAGCCAATACACCAAGTTTGTATCCTCAATCCATCACAGCCTATACACGTTACACCTATAAATGTCCAAAAGAATCTATATCCAGAATATATGTGTGTGAATAACCACAAGCCCTAACAACCCTCTACACACATAAATGGGGAAATCTATCTGTTGTGCCTACCAGCACAAGTAACTAGCAAGAGAAGAGAGTGGGGCCAAATGGGGTAGTCAGCCTTCATCCACCCACCATAATGTTGGGGAAAACATCCCCCTATTGCTCAGAATCCCTAAGGTGGAAATTACCCATACTGACAGGATGCAGTAGCATATAGAAACCCAAAACGTACAGAGTGTACTATATCGCACGACCACACTATGGGAATAATCAATTCTTAGACTCAACTACAGCTAACGTCTCTCGGACTCCAGGCTACCACTTCTAAGACTAGGTATCCAATAAGAACACAACCATTTTATGAGCTTTATTAGATTAAGAAATTACCTTTTTATTTAGTCTAATTTAAATTAATTAATTATTTAAACATTAATTAACAATTTACACATTAAACTTCATTAGAATCACTCCAAAAGTCCACTGTCCCTTTAAAATTACATCCTCATCATTATATTCAAGAAACTCCAACCCCAAGGGTTAACATCAATTATTCAATTATTCATTAAAAAATTACTTTATCATATTCTCATGCATTTTAGAAAAACATTCTATGCTACTAAACACAAGGGGGCTCAACCCGGTGAGTATATGTTCTACCTGTCTACTCTTTCTATAAGGACCCGACCATAAACATTACTTATTATTGAAATAACTGAATAATTCAGATTGAGGATCATTTTAGGTTTAGAGTTTTATAGAATTAGGACATAACTATTACATCTAAAAATTTACAAAGTAGACACATATACTCGGCTTCAATATTTTTTTTAAAAAATAAAAACTCTTGAACACGACAGTCATGCCTAGTTCATTGTTTTAGACAGCCTGACATTTCCTTGATACCATCCTTGACCCTATTCATCTCTATGTCCTGTGAAAAACATTACAAAAAAACTTGGTATAAGTATTAAAATCTCAGTAAGGGTTACACAAAGAAAGAAAAACTGTTAGTTTTTCCGAACAACAAGTAAACAATGAATTCTTTATCAAAGTAATTCTTTTCACCTTTATGAAGTAGTATAAACTCTTCAATGAATAAAATATCATTACATACCCTTTTGTAACCAAACGATTACCTTAATACCCATAATAAGATCACATAACATATAAAGGTAACTTGGGACATAAACATACTTAAGTGGAATAACCATACGGTCGACTACACACAAATCACTTAATGGAATAGCCATATAGATGACTTCTATACCCAATGCATTGGAGGTTATAACGTAACAACCCATCCTGGTTTTCACGAAACCACCCTTCATATGGTTTATCACATAACCACCCGTCAAATGTCCAGGTACCATTATAAAATCATAAGACATAAAACAAATATAATGGAAAGAAAACATTTCCACACTTTGATCACAATATATCACTTAAATATATTGACATAAAAAATCCATTATAAAAACCATTTTCAATACCAAAATACATAAAATATTATCTAGTATTTATTTCATTTTAAAAACATTACGTCTTGTTGAGGAATCCAAAGACAAAATAATACTCGCAGTGGCAGAAAAGGTTGTTGTCACCGCGTACATTAAAAGAAACATTCCGTTTTGTCATTTACTAAAACGCTTCTTAGAAAAAGATTCCTTTTGTATAAAATTAAAAGTCAACGGGTTTTATACACCGTATAAAAGAAAGAATTGTATTGGAACAAAATATGCCTCAATGAAAGGAGATTGAGACTAAGTCCCTCTCAAATATGGTATCCTTGGATTAAGGATAAATCAATTACATAATTATGTGTGACAAACGAATACACCAAATAAAAGTGGATAATAAGTGTAAAAAAACAGAGGATATTCACAAATATTCATAGAAAGACATATACAAGGAGTACAAGTTTAGCCCAATGAATCAAAATTGGGATAAGAAGTTCCCTTGAAAAAATTTGATAGCCTAACACCGTCATTTCAAAATTCTGAAAATGAGTTGATGAGAGATAAAAAGGGTATCTCATCACTTGGACATAAAATTTAAATAATAACGATATATATTAACATATAACAACATAATAGTATGTGAATTAAAAGACATAACAAAATAAGTCTTTTAAAACATAGGAGGGTGAAAGGTCCCCTTACCGATTTGGGTATCTTTTGAAACGTACACCCCTTGAAGAATGGCCATACAATGAATATGTAAATACCCATAAATGAAATTATATTACACAAAGAGTGTAATAATGGTCATTAAATACACCACTCAATGTAAATGGTGGAAAATGAAGCATAAACCTCATGGTAATAAAAGTGAGATGAAAAATCCCTTACAAAAACTCGGCAGCCTAACGATGCCACTTAAAACTTCCAAAAACGGATTGATGAGATCAAATAGGGTATCTAATAATATTAAAATAAAATGTACATAAATAGGAATATAAAATAACATCCCCCAACATAAAAAATATGATCTTAAAAGGAGTTACATAACAGAGAGTACTTAAAAAGATAGAGAGAGGTTGGATCTCTTACGAAAATTCAGCAGCCTAGCAGCGCCACTCAAAACATCCAAAATGGATTGATGAGATAGAATATGGTCTTTAATTATAAGAAAATAGAATTTATAGTAATATTAATATTAAATAACATCCCAATAATAATAAATATGAGCTTAAAATTAATGACATAAAAAAGTGTACTTAAAAAGAATGAGAGGGGTAAGATCCCTTACCACAAGTCCGACTTGTCCTGTTTGTTTCATTATATTCCTGAATAATAATATTTGGTCAATTTATAATTTCCTAAGTACCACCTTTAAAGATTATCATTCATCTCATATCACATATTATAATTTTATAATAATTTTTTAATAATGTTGGTTCATATCAGACGGTTTTTTCGATGTTTGGTACATGAGTCAAAAATGAACTTGTTTGAAAATGATTACCCATGTAGTTATATGTAAATAATTTCAAGAATAGTATTAATGATTAAAATATCATATATATCCAGTTCTTATTCTTTTTATACTATTCCATAACATTTATAGATAAAAAATGAAAAGCCCCATTCATGGAGACAGTAGGCCATATGTACGCATGAACGCTACTTTCATTTTTTTGTCATATTAATGGAAATAAAACCAAATGAGATATATATATATATATTATAATTCCAGAAAGATATCAATAATTTAGATGTAATATATGAAATATATATCCATTATATATATGTACTTATAATAGTACATAACATTTGGAGATAAGAAATGAAATGTACCGTTCATGGAGATGGTAAGTCGTACTTATGCATGAACGCTACTTTCATTTCTTTGGAAGATTAATGGAATTATTATTAGATGAGAGAGATATATATATATATGATAATTCCAGTATAATTTTAACATTATATAGATCATATAAATTCATAAATTTCATTCTTTATACACTCCATGTATTACATGAATGAGTCACATCACTTGAGGGGGTGGTAGTCCACACTTCCTCAAATGATCTTATCACATTTTCACAACATGCAAAGCATAAAGGTATGCATTAATTATAAAAAATAGAAGCATAAAGAGGAAATAAATATAATATATAACATAAATAAATATAGTTCCATCATAATGGTCACCATGAGAGGTGGTATGTGAAGATAGAACAATCATCGTTTCGTGAGGTAGTAATTCGCCATCCATGGAAACAGTATGTTCATTAACTATTATATGGGGGTGTGTGTTAGTGTAGCTCTAATACTCCTCATAAAAACATCCTATTATATTTAATATACTGTTTTTGTTACAAAATAAATAAATAAAAAGTGTTTAGGGGTCTGGATATGCAAAATAAAACAAAAGAACAGAAGGGAAGACATTACCTTTAAATCGGGTATCTCTTTTTGATTTGAGCTCAAAGGCTTCCTTGGAAAGGCTTATACCCAAAGTGAGGCTTTTAGGAGTAAGAGAGGGATGTGGAGAGACAAAATGAGAAGGGTTTTGCCGAACCAAGGGCTTGAGAGGTGTGGGTAAGGTTGTAGAGTTGGGGGCCTTTTAAAAGATGAGAGGAGGGGCACTGCTGTATTGTTATAAAAGGTTACTTTATTATAAAATGATTTTCGGTTTTTAAAGGTCCATAAATTATATATTTCTAGTATAAGGAGATAATATTTCGAAATCAACACATCTAATCTGTTTTTGAAAAGTGTAGGTCTTAGATTTTACATTATCGTTTAATTTTATATAAATCGTTAAATAATGAGCTAATCGCTGGATCATCATGGTGTAAAAAATAATTAAATTTATTTAATGTATAAAAGTTATTATTAAAATATCATGATGTAGGAAATCGTTTTATATTTCTAATGAATATTTATAGTAAAAAATATGACTTTTATAACCCCATTAAAAAATATTTTAGTAAAACAACACATGTTTGTGACATTTTAATTTTAACTCTAAATAAAAAGGTATTAATGTCATTTTGCTACCAAAGTGGCTCCATGGAGTCCCCAAGTTGACCAATGGATTTTATTGGTCGGCCATGACACATACAATAATGGTAGTACATGTTCCATGGTCATTTCATATTATTAAAACATTATTTTTACCTTAAATTACACTAATTACCTCTAATCGCGATTAAAACTTAAAAGTTACTATTCACTAAAAAATTATTTTAATCCCATTGAACCACATTTTACATCCTAATGAAAACCATGTATGTGTGATTTTTGAAATTCAAATCACATATGTGGTAATGTTTTATTTAAATGAAAAAATCATTTTTTAAACTACCACTTAGTGGTTTCACTATTCATCAAAAATTGAAGATTTTCAGAAAAATACAAAAAAATCACCCTAAGAAATTTTTGATATTTCAATTTCAAAAATGATGTATATTTGAAAAAATTAAAAAAAAATATAAGTTTCATTAATTAATTTAATAATTAATTTCTGTTGTCAAAACAAATAGTGTGTTTTAAAGAAACAATATCTATTAAAAGATTGACAGTAGTTTAAGTCCAATTTCAAAGTGAAATTAATTACAGTGACCACTATTGGATTAAATGGTAAAAATATATTCTAATTTAACTTTATAACCAACTCAAAAGATTATATAATCATATAAATAAATTATATTAAAAATAGGTTTTGAATTAAAATACAACATTTTTCACTATTCATTAAAAAATCAACATTATCGGAAAAATACCAAAAATTTACACAAAGTAATTTTGATGTCCCAATTCTATAGAAGAATTTTATTTTGTCTAATATAACACATAAAATTGTCAAAAATTTTATTTAAATGAGGTTCGCCATCAAAAGGCGGTTAATCGTCCTTTTAAAGAATATTAGAATGTTTACGCTTAAAATTGGATTCATTCACTTTTTAATCCTCTAACATTTATTGGATAAAAGTGAAAATATTTGACAAACATATATAATCATTTTTTAGTTATTTATGTTCATTCCCCCCATTACAACGACTAGGCGTTAACTATTATAATATTATTATATTATTAGTGGGCAACGTAAGATTTCAAAGAAACTCGTTGTTGCGTATAGGGTACGCCATCGAGCATAGAATTCCCTTTAAAGTAGTATTAACATTTTATTCAAAAATATTGATAATCATTAGAATGTAATATTATTTATTCACCTGGGATGTTACAACCTTCCCCCCTTTTGGGGATTGAATCCTCGCAATTTTAAAATTGGGCTCAGAAACATCATTAAAAGTCCTACATCGGAAAAAGAGTCGGTAAAACAATCACATTAAACGAATGAAAGATAAGTACATAGGTCACCCGAGATTACCCATACTAGGATTCCCTGTAGGAAAACATGGATATGGAAGAAAGGTCAAGGGCCGTGTTCTTCTAGAGAGTGATAGTAAACATGTTTAGGAGAAAGATAACCACAAGAAAATCACAAACTTGTGATGGGTTAAACGGTATTTGATTTTCCAGTAGGAAAAGTAGATAGACAACATTTTTGTTTTATGTTACTTTTCATTGAGGAATTTATGTTTTATCTTAAGGAAACATACCTACTTGTCATGTTGACTTTCATCTTTTACTATATTTCTTACACAAACTGATACTTTCTCCAATAGAATAGTATTTAGGATGACTTGTTCACATTAAGAGCTCTATAATCCACTTCTTGAGAATCACCTAATCCACAAAAGAGAATTATATATTTCCCATGTCTTTATACAAAAACAGAAAACAAAATTGTTAGATTAAGATCCACAAATGAATAATCCATTATAAAAAATAAAATCGATTCTTAATCTCCAAAATTTTTCCAACAAAACCCAATGTTCAATGAAGACCATTCGATAAACAATTTTTCCATAAAATTATTCAAAGTAAACCAAACTAAGATTTAATCCCAAATATTTGAAGTATTTAATCACATAATCTTCCAAGGTAAAAATTATCATTTATCTCCAAATAACATCAATTTCTCTTAAAGTCCCATATTGAAAAGTAATTAACATAATCACATATCCTCCATGATAGGTTAATAATTTCCATATATAACCCAAAATCAACTTATTCTATATTCATAAGATTATATAACTAAAAATAATTACTCAAACAAACCAGGGACTTCACATAGTCTAGTGGTAGGCGATAAATACTAGTCGCATTGTGGTCGTGGGTTCGATTCCGACAGCTTTTTCCAACGCGGCGGGTTGTCACACGGTCTGCATGTTGTCCTTTTTATTAAACTCGAAAAATAACCCTAACATGTTTTAACTGAAATAGTTTCTTTATACCTCTCATTTTCATCCAATTTCATTATGATATCCCCATATTAATTCTTGATGTCTTATTTCACCACCATAAGATAAAATAAAATGATTCCCAAAATGAATAACAGCATACCGTGATCATGGCGTCCACTCAGTTTCATCGGCATCTTGTTCATGTAGGAAGAAGTCCCATGCATTACAATAATGATTTAGAGATCCCTCAAAATCATTTTCTTCCTCCATCCAAATACACCTTGTACAACATGGGTCACATGGGTATTCACAGAAAAATAGTTTTGGAAAATAATCACGTATGACATATAATTCCAAAACATCTGATAAAACATGATTTCTATAAAATTGTCGAAAAATTTTTAGTTTAAAATTTATATTATTGTTCCTTTTAAAATACCATAAGTATGTTCTGAGATAATATATTTTAAAAGAAAATATAAATAGGTTGCGCAAGGGTCTCCTTCCTCAGCACCATTTTTAAAATATTAATATGCTTCAAATTTTTTAGATAAGGTAAAATTTTTTAATATACCTTGATAATATTTACCTTTCTTGAAATATGAGAATATTGTAAAAATCATATTTGTCTGAATAAAACCCATGATCCACGATGATAACAAGGTATAGTGGAGGTGTTTTATATCTCAATCAACTGCTTGCAACTGAGTTGTATGCTAGAAAAAGTTTCAAAATCATTTTAACATGACTTTGTAATAATTATTGCAAGCATGTCATCAGGAAGAGATTGGAATGTCGTCTGAGATCCTTCTCCTTCCATTTTTAATTGACTTTACATGACCTAAAAAATGTTATAAAACAAGGATTTAACTGAAATAATAGACATAGGGACTAACCATGTGTCTAACAAAAATTCCTAATCCATAAAGTTGTCTAAACCGACCTCTGATACCAACTATAAGGACCCAGCCTTAAACATTACTTATTATTTAATTAACTAAATAATTCACATTGAGGTTATTTTCAGGTTTAGAGTTTTAGAGAATTAGGACATAACTATTACATCTAAAAAATTAAAAAGTAGACACATCTACTCAGCTTCCATTTTTTTCACAAAATTAAAACTCTTGAACACAAGAGTCATGTCTAGTTCATTGTTTTAGAAAGCCTGACATTTCCTTGATCCCATCCTTGATGCTATTCATCTTTATGACCTGTGAAAATAATTTCAAACAAAACATGGGATGGGCATAAAAAGCTCAGTACGGGATACACAAAGAAGGAAAACTGTTAGTTTTTCAAAACAACATGTAAACCATGAATTCTTTATCAAAGTAATACTTTTCACCTTTATGAAGTAGTATAAACTCTTCAATGAATAAAAGATCATTACATACCATTTTTTAACCAAATTATTACCATAAAACCCATATAAAGATCACATAACCTATAGAGGTTACTTGGGATATAAACATTATTAAGTGGAATAACCATACGGTCGACTTCCATACATATCACTTAATGGAATAGCCATACGGCCGACTTCCATACCCAATGCATTGGAGGTTATAACATAACCACCCATCCTGGTATTCACGGCACCACCCATCATATGGTTTATCACGTAAACACCTGTCAAATCTCCATGTACCATTATAAATTAATAAGACATAAAACAAATATAATGAAAAAAAACATTTCCACACATTGATCACAATATATCACTTAAATATATTGACATAAAAAATACATTATAAAAACCATTTTCAATACCAAAATACATAAAATTTTATATGGTATTTATTTCATTTTAAAAACATTACGACTTGTTGAGGAAGCCAAAGACCAAATAATACTCGCGGTGGCGGAAAAGGTTGTTGTCACCGCATACGTTAAAAGAAACTTTTTTTTTTGTCGTTTAGTAAAATGATTCATATAAAAAGATAACTTTTATATAAATTTAATGTTAAAAGGGTTTATACACCTTATAAAATAAACACTTGTATTATAAAAAAATATTCCTCAATGAATGGAGATTGAGACAAAGTCCCTTTCAAAGATGGTATCCTTGGATTAAGGATAAATAAATTACATAAATTTGTGTGACAATTGAATACACCAAATATAAGTGGATATTAAGTGTAAAACAATCATATGTTATTCACACATATTCATATAATTACATATTCATGGAGTACATGTTTATCCTAATGAATCAAAATTGGGTTAAGAAGTTCCCTTGCAAAAATTCGACAGCCTAACGGCGTCACTTCAAAATTCATAAAATGAGTTGATGAGAGATAAAAGGGTATATCATCACATGGACATAAAATTTACATCAATAATGATATTGAATAACATATCCCAACATAATACTATGTGAATTAAAAGACATAACAATAGAAGTATTTTAAAAAAAGGAGGGTGAAAGGTCCCCTTACCGATTTGGGTAACTTTTGAAACGTACACCCCATTGAATAAGGGACATACATTTAATATATAAATACCCATAAATGAAATTATATTACACAAATATTATAATAATGGTTAGTAAATAAGCCACTCAAAGGAAATTGTGGAAAATGTAGCATAAATCTCACTGGAATAAATGTGAGATGAAAAATCCCTTACGAAAACACGGCAGCCTAACGAAGCCACTTAAAACTACCAAAAATGGATTGGTGATATCAAATAGGGTCTCTCATAATATTAAAATAAAATTTACAGGAATAGTAATATAAAATAACATCCCCAAACATAACAAAGATGAGCTTAAAAGTATTGATATAAAGGAGAGTAATTAAAAATAAACAGAGAGGTTGGATCTCTTACGAAAATTTGGCAGCCTAACGACGCCACTCAAAACATTCAAAATGGATTGATGAGAGAAAATAGGGTCTCTCATTATATGAAAATATAAATTACAGTATGATTAATATAAAATAACATCCCAATCATAGGAACGTTGATCTTAAAAGGAATTATATAAAACAATGTACTTAAAAAGAATGAGAGGGGTAAGATCCCTTACCTCAAGTCCGACTTGTCTTGTTCGTTTCATTATATAACTGAATATTAAACATTGGTCAATATATAATTGACTAAGGACCTCCTTTAAATATTATTATTTAGTTCATATCACATATTATAATTTTATAATAATTATTTAATAATGTTAGTTCATATCAAACGTTTTTGCCGATGTTTGGTACATGAGTCAAAAATAAACTTGTTTGAAAATGATTGCCCTTGTAGTTATACGTAAATAATTTCCAGAATATTATTAATGATTAAAATATCATATATATCCAGTAAATATTAATTTTATACTATTCCATAACATTTGGAGATAAAAAATAAAATGCACTTTCATAGAGACGGTTGGTCGTATGTACGCATGAACGCTACTTTCATTTTTTGACTTATTAATGGAATTAAAACTAAATGAGAGATATATATATTATAATTACAGAATTATATCCATAATTTAGATGTAATATATGAAATATATATCCATTATATATATGTACTTATAATAGTACATAACATTTGGAGATAAGAAATGAAATGTACCGTTCATGGAGATGGTAAGTCGTACGTACGCATGAACACTACTTTCATTTCTTTGGCACATTAATGGAATTAAAAAAGATGAGATATATATATATATATATTATAATTACAGTATAATATATATGTTATATATATCACATAAATTCATCAATTTCATTCTTTATACATTCCATGTATTGCATGAACGAGTCACATCACTTGAGGGGGCAGTAGTCCACACTTCCTCAAATGAACTTATCACATTTTCCCAACATTCAAATCATAAAGGTATGTATTAATTATAAAATAAAGAATCATATAGTGGAAATAAATATAATATATATCATAAATAAATATAGTTCGATCTTAATTTCCACCATGAGAGGTGGTATGAGAAGATAGAACAATCATCGTTTCATGAGGCAGTAATTCGCCATCCACGGAAACAGTATGTTATTTTAACATTAGATGGAGGTGTGTGATAGTGTAGCATGAATACTCTACATGAAAACATCCTAGTATATTTAATATACCGGTGTTGTTACAAAAGAAATAAATAAAAATAGTTCACGGGTTTGGAGAAGCAAAATAAAACAAAACAACACAAGTGAAGACATTACCTTTAAATCAGGTATCTCTTTTTGATTTGAGCTCAAAGGCTTCTTTGAAAAAACTTATGCCCAAAGGGAGGATTCTAGGAGTAATATAGGGATGTGGAGAGATGAAATCGGTAGGGTTTGGCCGAACCAAGTTCTTGAGAGGTGTGGGTAAGGTGGTAGATGTGGGGGTCTTCTATAAGAGGAGAGGAGGGGCACTCTTGGAATGATATAAAAGGTTACTTTTTTATAAAATGAGTTTCGGTTTTTAAAGGTCCCACATTTATATATTTCTAGGTAAGGTGTTAATAGTTCTAAATCCACATATAAAATAGGTTTTTGACAAGTGTAGGGCTTATATTTTACATTATCTTTTAATTTTATTTAAATCGTTAAATAAGGAGGTAATCACTACATCATCATGGTGTCATAAATAATTAAATTTATATAATGTCTAAAAATTATAAAAAACTATCATGATTTAGGAAATATTTTTATCTTTCTAATGAATATTTATAGTCAAATATATGAATTTTATAACCTGATGTAAAAATTGTTTTAGTAAAACATAATATGTTTGTGACATTTTAATTTTAACTCTAAATGAAAAGGTATTAATGTCATTTTCCAACCAAAGTGGCTCCATGGGGTCCCCAAGTTGACTCATGGATTTTATAGGTCTTCCATGACACATTGAATAAGTGTAGGAAATGTTTCAAGATCATTTCATATTATTAAAACATTATTTTACCTTAAATTACACTAATTACCTCTAATCGCGATTAATAGTTAAAACTTACTATTCACCAAAAAATTATTTTAATCCCATTGAACCACATTGTACATCCTAATTAAAACCATGTATGTCAGATTTTTGAAATTCAAATAATATATGTGGTAACATTTTATTTAAATGAAAAATTAGTTTTTAAACTACCACTTAGTGGTTTCAGTATTAATCAAAAATTGCAGTTTTTCAGAATAATATAAAAAATTCACCCTAAGTTATTTTGTATATTCTGAATTCAAAAATGATGTCTATTTTATAAAATTCAAAACATATAAGTTTCATTAATTAATTTAATGATTAATTCTCGTTATCAAAACAGAGAGCGTGTTTTCAAGAAACAATATCTATTAAAAGATTGACACAAGTTTAAGTCCAATTTCAAAGTGAAATTAATTTCAATGACCACTATTGGATTAAATGGTAAAAATATATTATAATATAACTTTAAAACGAATTAAAAAGATAATCTAATCATATAAATAAATTATATTAAAAAGTGGTTTTGATTTAAAATACAACACTTTTCACTATTCATTAAAAATGAACTTTATCAGAAAAATACAAAAAAATTAGAGAAAGTAAATTTTGATGTCCCGATTCTATAGAAGAATTTTATTCTTTCAAATATAACACATAAAATTGTCAACAGTGGATTTAAAATAGGTTATCCATTAATAGGCGTTTAATCGACATTTTAATGAATATTAGAATGTTTATGCTTAATATTGGATTCATTCGTATTTTTAATCCTCTAAAATTTATTGGATAAAAGTCAAAATATTTGACAAACATATATAATCATTCGGTAGTTATTTCTGTTCATTCCCCCCATTACAATAGCTATCCGCTAACTATTATAATATTATTATATTATTATTGTGCAACGTAAGATTTCAAAGAAACTCGTTGTTGCGTATAGGGTACGCCACCGAGCATAGCATTCCCTTTAATGTAGTATTAACATTTCATTCACAAATATTGATAAAAATTATAATGTAATATTATTTATTTACATGGGATGTTACACTTTTCCGCCTATAGAAAGGGCATAGACCATTACTCCTTTGAGAAGCTAAGCACAGAAAGCATGTGGAATACCCCGCTCGTATTTGCCTCTTTCAGAAGAAGGGTAAGAAAGACCAGATACCTTGAGTAGTGGGGAAATGTAAAGCAGATAATTAACCAATAAGAATGATAAAGCATCCAACAATCACATCCATCATGTTCCATCATCCCTGGTGTCCTCCCCGACACCCACACACATAATTAGATGCATCTCACTACTCTAGGTAGCATCTGCTACCACAACCAAAAGGACTCCATGACCCCACTTATCACAACATCCATCTTGGATACCCTCACAACACAAGTAGCAGGAAAAAAAACACTGTAACAATTGGGCTCCTGGACCTTTAACATTCAAGAGGGTAACTCAGATTCCTTTAAGGAATTATCAAACAATCAGTTCTTTAATCCATCTTGAATTAACCGATTTATGATTCATAGGTTCCAAATTCAGGAAACCTAATATTTAAGTTATCAAAAATAATTAAACATTCATACTACACCAATTAGATTAACATAAAATTACAACAAGGAGAACCAGATTCATTTACATGTGTCACGACCCACTCCCAAGAAAGTGTACACCTCTTGGGCCGGCAATGTGAGAAGGGAGATAATGACCCCCGAGTCCTACCTCCAGTAGGCCCCGGGTTGGGGACTAGCACCGAGGGTATAGTAAACACACAAATGGGAGGAATTACCATCTAAGCGAACACATGCGGAAGAGAGAGATAAGATAGACACCAATCAACTCCAACTCATAATTGAAATATATAAGAAACTGAAGTAGATATATGAAATGCCATATAAAAGTACTACAACTGAAAGGGGAAAACTACAAGTACCTAAAAGAAATGAGAAACACCAGCGACCACAAGCCCGAAGAGCTCCTGCAACTCTAAGCTAGTAGAAACCATCTTGATCTCCAACCTGGTCCATGTTACCTGAAAAATAGTTTATATATACGTAGGGTGAGTATAACAATATACTTGCTAGGATCCACCCCGAAGCCTCTCATGCAAAAGTAAAGCAAGCATGATAAAGAACTGTATACAACAAGTTAAAATGACACGTCACCTAAACAGGTATACTAAGTTCCCAACTTCACCATGGCTACTCTCACCAAGTAATGCATAGAAAAATATAGCATATAATATAGAATATCATGGGTACCCCTCTACTACTTCCCCACTAGTTTTCTTCTTTTCCCCAATGACATACGTCATGTGCATCTCTCTCCAAAGGCCTGCTCACAGACACCTGGGCTAAGCTCCACAATTTGCACCACAAGCACCACAATGGATTTCCCACGGACAGCTGGGCGATGCACCACACCATCCTAAAAAAAATTAATCAGGTAGTTTCCGGGAGCCACCAAAGCTCGCATAATGCGTATCATACGTCGGGTATTATACCTCAAGCCATCAAAGCCCATACGCCGACTAAGGATCCTCAATCCATCACAACCAATACATGTTAAACCTATAGTAGTCCATATGATACTATATCTAGAATATATGTGTGTGATATAACCACAAGACATTACAACCCTCTACACACATATATGGGGAAAACTAACTAATTTTCCAAAGGCACAAGTATCTACCAAGTGAAGAGAGCCGGCCTAAATGGGGTAGTCATCCATTCAACCTCCCATCACAATGTTGGGGAAAACACCCCCCATGGCTCATATTCCCCGGGCTGTTAGTTGACCTTACCGACAGGGTGGAGTAGCGTATATGAACACAAAAAATGTACAGAATATATATAACTCACAACCACACTATGGGAATAACATAGTCTTAGAAACAACTATAGCTAACGTCTCTTGGACTCTGGGATGCCACTTCTAGGACTAGGTATCCTATAAGAACACAACCATTTAAGGGATTTATTATATCACTTCATCCCCATTTTATCAATTTCATGGTATGTTAATTAATTATTCAAACATTAATTAAACATGAGAATAACCTCATTAAACTGAATAGGAATCACATTCAAAATCAACTGCTCCTTTTAAGATTCATCATCACCTATAAATTCCAGCATCTCCATCCCCATGGATTATCCCCATTTAATCAATATTTCATTACAAAAAGAATATTCCCATATTCCCAGGCATTATAGAAAAGCTTCCTATGCTACTAAACACAAGGAGGATCAACACGGTGAGTAGATGTACTACCTGCCGATTATTTTCCGCCTATGGTAAGAGCATAGACCCAACCTCACTCGAGAGGCTAAACACAGAAATCATGTGGCATACCACGCGTGTCTTTGCCTCCTTCGGAAGGAGAGTAAGCAAGACCAGATGCCTTGAGCAGTGGGGAAAAGTAATGAAGATAAACAACCAAAAAAAACCACCAATATCCATCCATCACATCCATCCCATATAATTATCTTTGGTGTCCTCTTTGACACCCAGATGCATAAACCAATGCATCTCGCCACTCTAGGAGTCATCCTCTATCACAACCACAAGGCCTCCCTGCCTACACATATCACAACACCCCTCCATTTCACATCATAGGAAAAGTAGCAATAAATCAAATATCACATCAAATGGGATATTTTCCCATTAACAAGGCATCCAACTTTCATACAAAATGATCACTCATGTATCTAAAGCACAAGGCACTCGACCTTTAAAAATAGAGGGTAACTAAGAACACTACTAGGCGTTAACTTTTATCAACCAACCAGCACTTTAATCCATCTTGAATTAACAAATTCAATATGTTGGTTCCAATTCTGGAAAACCTAATCAGTAATCTATCACAAAAGATTTAACATGATTACTATGCCATTCTGAATAACATAAAATTAGAACAACTACAACAACGAAAACAACCAGATTCAATTACATGCCTCTTTATCTTTAGCCTATTATTTATCAATTAATTCCAGCTTTACATTCTTTATCAATTTCCATCAAGAAAAAATAGTTATGCAATGCAAGCATAGATATCACACTATCTAGCAAAACATGAGGCAATAACATACGAGCGATAACAATTTCGTTATCCGGTTCAAATATTTAATTAGGTCATTTTCATTGTGATCCAATTGGATAAATCATGCTAACTCTACGATTGAACATAAACAATTAGAGATGAAATGAATCCCCTACCTCAAAAAGTCCCTCACATTCGTTATCCACACATCGGGTCACTATCCTCCTCTCGCGACAACTACATCCACCCGAGGATGCCATGGTACGGCATCACCAACCAAACCGCAAGAAAAACTATTAGAAGCCTAAAGATTACATGCTATAATATGGAAAGGATAATAGGAGAAGATGAATCCCAATAGAACGATGATACAACATACCTTATATCAAAGGTTGATCGATACAACTTGGTTGCATCAAAATAGAGTGGAATAAATCCGAGGAGTAGAGTTTGATTGTGAAAATCTCGTAAGAATGATTGAAGGGTTCTAGCGTCTCATAAAAGAGAACAAAGAGGGAGAACAAGGGAGGATGATATCTTGTCCCATTTGAAGATTTAATGAGATGACAGTTTATGTTCTAGTTAATTCTCCATTAAAAACGGATCGCATTAACCAATGCGGTTTGACCAGGTAAAAACATCATGTCCTTATGAATAATTAATATAGGACTTATGGCATTTGAATCGGCCTTAAGAGTCCATAAAATAAGGATTTTAATGTATTTGACATCAAAGGAAATGTCAAAAGGGGCAAAACAGTAGGAATCTGGAAACACTATTCACCTACAGTTACTGTACACCTACCGATCTATGCTACCAATCTGTGTACCGATCTATGCTGCTGATCTGTGCTACCAATCTGTGCTACCGATCTGTGCTACTAATCTCGGCTAGCAATCTGTGCGACCGATCTATGCTACTGATCTGTGTGACTGACCTGTTCTACCGATCTGTGTGACAAATCTTTGCTACATATCTGTGCCACTGATCTGTGCCACCGGTGTGTGTCATTGATCTGTGCCACCGATATGTGATATCGATCTGTTCCATCGATCTATGCAACCAATCTGTTCCACTGATCTGTGCAACCAATCTGGGCCACCGATCTGTGGTACCGATCTCTGCCATCGATCTGTGCTAACGATCTATTCCACCGATCTATGCTACAGATCTATGCTACCGATCTGTGCTAAATTGTACACATACCATTACTATTCATAAAACTGGAAACACTCTTCACAGAACTAGAAATTTGGAAAAGTGTTGGGGATAAGTCACCTTGACCTCCTGGAACACCTCAAACACCACATTCTCACAATGTAATGGTCTGTAGAGGTCCGGGCCATTACATGAGATACCTATAAAAACATTATCGTCCTCGAGAATTTAAAGCCAACCTATAGAAAAGAGGGGTCCGAACAACCATCCATCTAGATACCTCTCAAAAGAGAGAAGGACACAAAAGGAACAAAAGTTTTTTATAAATAAAACATGAAAGGTTTAACCATGAAGGGAACATCATTACATGAAAAGAGTTAAAAATTAAACAACTCTGGGTACTGAGCACGTATGTGTGACTCATTCTCCCAGGTACTGTCTTCCATGCCACCATGTCTCCACAAGACACGAACTAAGTGTATAGAACGCCCACGAAACCCCTTCTCCTTGCGGTATTGGATATCCAAAGGTCGCTCCTAAAAGGTTGAATCATTATAAACATCGATCTCTCCCCAATTGATGATGTGAGTGTCATCATGAATATAACGATGGAGCTGTGATAAATGGAAAACAACATGTACCCGACTCATATGTGGGGGAAGGGATACTTGATACGCCACAGCTCCAACACGAGCTAACACCTCAAAAGGCCCAAAAAACCGGGGATAAAGCTTACTTACATGACCAAACCTTCAATTCCCATGATGGGGAGTCACCTTTAGAAACACAGGATCCCAAACATTAAACTCCAAGGGCCTCCTCCTTTGATCATCATATGTTTTCTGATGATCTTGTGCTGTCTTCATCCTCTCACAAATCACCTCAACCATCTCTATTGTATTCTTCACTAGTTACGGTCCGAGAATTGCTGACTCTCTAACCCCAGTCCAGCATAACAGATAACTGAAAGTCCAGCCATATAAAGTTTCAAACGACACCATACTGATGTTGGAGTGAAAACTATTATTGTAAGTGAATTCCAACAAGGGTAAGTGCCTCATCCACGAACCTCCAAAATCAAGAACACAAGATCGTAACATTTCTTCGAGAGTTTGGATGGTTCGCTCAGTTTGACCATCTGTTTGGGGATGAAAAGCGGTGATAAGGAATAGTTGAGAACCAAAAGCATGTTGAAGACCTCTCCACACCCTGGAGGTAAAACGAGGATCTCGATCAGAAATGATCTTCCTAGGTACTCCATGAAGTCTCACCATCTCCTATAGATACTGCCTTGAAAAAACATCCACTGAGCTCGACTCCTTGAACGCTATGAAGTGGGACGATTTTTTTAAACGATCAAATACCACACAAATAGCATCATATCCTCCCAGAGCTCGAGGTAAACATGTAACAAAGTCCATTGAGATGTGATCCCACTTCCACTGAGGAATCTCTAATGGATGGAGAAGACCACCATGAAGAGGGTGTTCGGCCTTCACCTTCAAGCACAGTAAACATTGATACACAAACTCCGAAACTGCACGCTTCATCCTAGGACACCAAAATTGACTCCTAGAGGATCAATACATCTTTGTCACACCAGGATATACTGCTAAGGGCGAACTATAGAACATTCAATGAACCATCTCGCGCATCGCCAAGGGAACAAAAAGACTTCCATGATACGACACTTGTTGTTGTTCATCCTCTGACCATCCATCAGGGGCCTCACCACAAAAAACTATGTCTCTCCAAACTTCCACCTTTGGATCACCCAACTGGGAATATTGCACCTTCTCCATCAGGAATGACTGCACCATCGTCAAGAAAAGACAACCGCTACCTCCAACCTCTTCTATATCAATATGTAATGCCTACATTTCTTCTATTACTCTCCCTGAATCTCTAGATTCACACATAGCATCACTACGTGAATTTTGGTTCAGCGCATAAAATAAAAAATTCCATTTTCCAGGTGTATACGATATTTTGAAGTCGTATTCCTACAATAACTCTATCCACCGATGCTGTCATAAGTTCAAGTCACACTGGGAGAAAACATACCACAAAATCTTATGATCAGTGAAATCCAGAAAGCGCTCACCAATGAGTTAATGTATCCATAACATCAGAGAAAAAACCACAGCTGCTAACTCGAGGTCATGGGTAGCATAGATGCATTCATGGGGATGAAAAATTTGAGACCCATAAGAAATAACTGACCTATGCTGGATGAGGACACACCCTAACCCGAGATGTGAAGCATTGCAGAAAACATTAAACTGCACTCCCACATCTGGAAGACAAAGAACATGAGCACATACTAACTTCTCCATTAAAAACTCGAAAGATGCCTGAAACTGATCAGTCCATTCAAAGACCCGATCCTTCCTGGTCAGATCTATTAGAGGAGTCACAACACGTGAGAAATTTTCTTCGAACCTCATGTAATATCCTGTGAGACCAAGGAAACTTCACACCTCTGACACTGTCTTGGGGGCTGACCAAGACACCATTGCTTCTATATTCGCTGGATACACAGCTAATCCCTGTTGGGACACAACATGCCCCATGAAACGAACTTCTCGAGCCCAAAACTCACACTTCAACAATGTTGAAAACATCTGATGTTAGAAAATAACTCCAAAAAAGTCTTGTAGATGCTTTTCATTCTCCTCTTCAGATGTAGAGTACACAAGGATTTCATCGATGAAAACCACCTCAAACTTGTCCAGAAACTCATGAAACACAAAGTTCATCAAACCCATGAACACATCTAGATCATTCTTTATGCAGAACGACATTACAACGAATTCATAATGCCCATAATGACAACAAATAGAAGTCTTCCAGATATCCTCATCCTTCACACGCATTGGATGATATCCTGACCGCAAGTCAATCATTGAAAACCAACTTGCACCCTTATGTTGATCGAATAAATAATCATTTCAGGATAGAGGATAGAGATTCATTATTTTCACATTGTTTAAGCTACGATAATCGACAAACAACCACAAACTACCATCATCCTTCTTCACAAACAAAAAAGGTTCACCTCACAGTGACACACATGGCCGAAAAAAACCACACTACAACAGACCATCAAGCTGTATACGTAGCACTCTTAACTCATAAGGGGACATCCTATATGGATACATAGAGATAGGAGATGCTCCTGGATGAAGATCGATCCCGAACTCTATCTCTCGTTGAGGGGGTAATGTTATGACCTATTCTGGGAAGACATCATGGTACTCCTCCAAAACCCTAGGAAACACCAACTTCTCTACCTATGAAGAACATAGCGTCCTCTCAGCCATGAAGGATGATAAGGATAGAACTCGTCTATAGACAATTCGAGGATCTCTCTCACCAACACACACCACTTTCTCTCCATCTGCACCAAAGAAAATGACCTTCTTCCTATAGAAATCAATAATAACCTTTACTGAATACAACCAATCCATGCCGAGGATGAAATCATATGGTTGTATTCGTAAACATATAAAATCTCCCCAAGAGTGAGGCTACACAAATAGTAGCTCAAAATCTCTACATACTTGAAACAATTTAACTCGACCTCTAACTAGCGTAGTCAATGCGAAGGGCACTAGAAGACACTCTACCTCATGTCCCTAGGAATGGACAAGGATTGGTGAATTGAAGGAGTGTGTCTCTCATGAATCAAACAAGTCCTACACGAAGGTAGAAAATAAGAAAAGGGTACCTCCAATGACATCTGGCTCACCTATGGCTGGCAACGCTAGAGCATGAAGCTGACCACAACCTTCTCCACGGCCACTCTGAACATGATGATGACCACCACCACGACCGATCTCTAGTCTCTAAGGATGGGGAGCATCATGGGGCTATCATCTGCCTGCCCCATCTACCATATGGTGATTTAATGCTTGTGCAACCGGCTGCTGCTGCATCGGTTTGAACTGCCTCAACAAAGGAACCTGGAGCGGAGCACCTGGTGCACGATGACTACTCTGAAACGTTAGGCACTCCTACTGCTGATGACCACAACCACCACAAGAAAAACTAGCGTCTGATCCCTTGGCCTAGGGCTGAGAGTTGCTTCCTCTAGAGAAACGAGATGGTAAGGGCTGGGACATACCCCCAGGTGAACATAAACACTCCTGCCCTAAAAACCAGGAAGCCCAGACCAGAGCTCTGCTTCATGAGAAATCATGCCGATTCCCCCTCATGACGATCCGGTCCTGGCCAAAATCCCCTCAACAACCTCTTCCCTCGCTAGCACCTCAAGATATATCTTCAGCATAAATGGGGTGACCTGGTGCTGGATCTCTGGATGCAAAGCCTCCTCGAAATGCCTCTCCCTGGCCTCCTCATCTGGTAACAGGTCTGAAGAATGTCGTAAAAGGTTCCTGAAATGGATTCCAAACTCTCGAACACTAGAGCTCCCTTGTCGAAGCGTAAGAAGATCCTGACGACTAGACGCCTTCACGGTCGAGGAAAGGAAGTCAACTCTAAACTTGGATTGAAACTCATCCCAAGAGATCTCTGAAAACTCATGATCCCCGATGAACAAGAGCCACCACTGCTTTACTGCTCCACGCAGCATCATCACAACCATGTACAGCCTGTGCTCCTTCAGAGCACGAATCGAACTGAAGCCAATCTCGACCTCCTCTAACCAGTCTTTCATGAGTACATATGAAACATAGCCATCATGAATCTACAAACTCTAGCGCTGAAACTCTCAGAGTGTCTTCCTCAATGTGTCGTCATTTTCAAACTCTACTGGACGATGATCTGCTGGCACAGCCTGCAGGACATCTTCTATGCGAGCCTGACGAGGACATTGACATGAATCCATTCTTGAAAAAGAACAAACCGTTAGACCTCCTAAGCCTAGAATATGTAAGACTCAACATTAATTAATTAATTGTTTTCTTTCATTCATTTTAGGATAACATATCCCAAGGTCTACCCATTCAGACACAAGCACAAAGATGAATGATGTATGATCCTTTCCTAGGTCTCTACCATGCAACCAGTATCACCTTGTTTAGTAGCCATAGTAAACTTAAAGGTTTGTGCAACAACTCATAGGTGACCCTAAACGCCTATGTCTCATCCGGTCTCCAGTGTTTACCTCACTTGAAAAACATTATTAACACTTTTTCCCTACCAACCCATTCAACCTCACATGTCCCTAACTCCAAACTCTATCCTATCCATTAAAAATACCTCTGATACCACTTTGTCACGACCCTTCCCCACAAAGTGTAACCCTCCTAGGCCGAAAATGTGATAAGGGAGATAATGACCCCTAAGTACCGCCTCCAGTAGGCCCCTAGTTGGAGACTAGCACCAAGGGTATAGTAAACACACTAATGGGAGGCATTACCCTCTAAGAGAACACATGCGGAAGAGTGAGATAAGATAGACACCAATAAACTCCAACTCAGAACAAAAATATAAAAGAATCCCAAGTACATATATGAAATGCCATGAAAAAGTACTACAACAGAAAGAAAAAAATTACAAGTACCCAAAAGAAAGGAAAAACTGCATCAACCACAAGCCCGAATAGTTCCTGTAACTCCAAGCTTGTAGAAACCAGCCTGATCTCCATCCTGCTCCAAGTGACCTGAAAAACAGTTTATATATATATAGAGTGAGTATAACAGTATACTCAGTAGGATCATCCCTGAATTATCTAGTTCAAATTTATAGAAATCATGCTAAAGCACAGTGAACAACATGTGAAACGGACTTTTCGCCTAAACAGGTATACTAAGTTCCCAACCTCACTAGGGTTACTCTCACCAATTAACGCATACAAGAATATAGCATATAGTAATGAATATCAAGGGTACCCCACAGAAAACTGGGCTATACTCCACAATCTGCACCACGTTCACCACAAAGGCTTTCCCGCAGACACCTGGGTTAAGCACCACACCATACACACAACCAAAAGTATCCATGTAGTTTCCAGGAGCCACCACATCTCGTATAATGTGTATCATGTGTCGGGTATTATACCTTAAGACATCACAACCCATACGCTGAGTAAGGATCCTCAAGCCATCACTGACTATACACGTTACACCTATTATAGTCCATAGGATACTATATCCAGAATATTTCTGTGTGAAATAACCACAATCCATTACAGCCCTCTACACACATATATGGGGAAAACTAACAGTTGTGCCAAAGGCACTAGTTTCTACCAAGAGAAGATAGTGGGACTAAAGGGGGTAGTGATCCATTCAACCTCCCACTAGAATGTTGGGGAAAACACCCCCTAGGGCTCAGAATCCCCGTGGTTTCGGTTTCCCTTACTGACAGGGTGGAGTAGCGTATTGAAACACAAATAAGTAAAGAATATATATAACTCATGACCACACTATGGGCATAACCTAGTCATAGAAACAAATGAAGCTAACCTCTCTCGGACTCTGGGCTGCCACTTCTAAGACTAGGTATCCTATAAGCACACAACCATTTAATGGATTTATTATATTACTTCATTCCCATTTTTATCAATTCCACTGTATTTTTATTAATTTTTCAAACAATAATTAACTATGAACACAACATCATTAAACTGAATTGGCATCACATTCAAAATCAACAACTCTTTTTAAGATTCAACATCACCTTTATATTCCATCATCTCCATCCCCATGTATTATCACCATTTAATCAATCATTCATTATAGAAATCACTTTCCCATATTCCCAAGCATTCTAGAAAATCAACCTATGCTACTAAACACAAGGGGGCTCAGCACGATGAGTATTTGTACTACCCGCCGAGTCTTTTCCGCCTATGGTAAAAGCGTAGACCCATCCTACCTCGAGAGGCTAAACACGGAAAGCTTGAGGCATACCCCGTGTGTCTTCGCCTCCTTTGGAAGGAGAGTAATCAAGAACAGCTGCCTTGATAAGTGGGGAAAATTAAACCAGATAAACAACCAAACAAAACCACCAACATCCATCCATCACATCCATCCCATACAATCATCTTGGGTGTCCTCCCCGACACCCACATGAATAACCCAATGCATCTCTCCACTCTAGGCATCATCCACTGCCACAACCACAAGGCCTCCCTACCTCCACATATCACTACACCCCTCCAGGGTCACATCACAAGAAAACCAGTAGGAAAAATAACATCACATCAAATGGGCTCTTGTCCCATTAACAAGGCATCTAGCCTTCTTGCAAAATGAGCACTCATGGCTCTAAAGCACAAGGCACTCGGCCATTCGAACAAGAGGGTAACTAAGAACCCTACTAGGAGTTAAATTTTATCAACCAACTAGTTCATTAATCCCTTGTGAATTAATAGATTCGATTTGTAGGTTCCAATTCCGCGAAACCTAATCAGTAAGCTATCACAAAAGATTTAACATGCTTACTATGACAATCTTATTAACATAAAATTTGAACAACACCATCAATGACAACAACCAGATTCATTTACATGCCTCTTTATCATTAGCAAATTAATTCTCAATTAATTCCAGATTTACGTTCTTTATCGATTTCTGTCAAGAACGAACAGCTAAGAAAAGCAAGGATAGATATCACTCAATCTAGCAAAACACGAGGCAATAACAAACGAGTGACAAATATTTCTTCATCTTGTTCAAATATTTAATTAGGTCAATTTCATTTTGATCCAAAGGGTTAATTCTTGTTAACTCTACAATTGAACATAAACAATTAGAGAAGCAATGAATCCCCAACCTCAAAAAGTTCCTCGTGTTCTTTATCCACACAACAACTCACAATCCTCCTCTCGCAACAACTACATCCACCCAAGGATGACACTGTACGACAACACCAACCAAAACCCAAGAAAAACCATTAAAATCATGAAGATTACAAGCTATAATATGGAAATTAGAACAAGAGAATATGAACCCCAAAAGAACGACGATACAACATACCTTATATCGAAGGTTGATCGATACATCTCGGTTGCATCAAAATAGAGCAGAACCAATCTGAGGAGTAGAGTTTGATTGTGAAACTCTTGTAAGAAGGATTGAAAGGTTCTAGAGTCTCATAACATAGAACAAAGAGGAAGAACAAGGTAGGAGGATATCTTGTCTCTTTTAAATATTTAATGAGGCGACAGTTTAAGATCCGGTTAATTCTCCATTAAAAACGGATCGCATTTACCCATGCGGTATGACCATGTAAAAACATCCCAGCCTTAGGTATAATTAATATAGGATTTTTGTCATTTGAATCGTCCTTAAGAGTCCTTAAAATAAGGCTAAATATGTATTTTATGTCAATGGATATTCCAAAAGGGGAAAACTGTAGTAATTTGGAAACACTATTCAACTACTGTTATTGTACACCTACCGATCTGTGCTACCGATCTAGGATACCATTCTGTGCTACCGATCTATGCTACCGATATGTGCCACGGATCTGTGCTACCGATCTGTGCCACCGATCTGTGCTACCGATCTGTGCCACCGATCTGTGCGACCGATCTATGCCACCAATATGTGCTACTGATCTGTGCGACCCATCGGTGCCACCGATTTGTGCTAGTGATCTGTGCCCCTGATCTATGCTACCGCTCTTTGCGACCAATATGTGCAACCGATCTGTGCCATCGATCTGTGCTACTGATCTGTGCCACTAACCTGTGCTACCAATTTGTGCTACCGATCTGTTATTACAGCTATTGTTGTTGTTCATATAACTAGAAACACTGTTCACAGAATGGGAAATTTGGAAAAGTGTTGGGGATAAGTCACATTGACCTCCCTGAACACCTCCAACACCACATTCTCACAATGTAATGGACCGGAGAGGTCTATGCCATTACATCAGATACCTCTCAAAACATTCTCATCCTCTATAATTTAAAACCAACCTAAGGAAAAGAGGGGTCTGAACAACCATCCATCGAGATACCTCTCAAAAGAGAGAAGGCCACAAAAGGAACAAAATAAGTATATAAATAAAAAATGAATGGTCTAAGCATGAAGGGAACGTCATTACATGAAAGGAGTTAAACATTAAACACATCTTGGAATTGAACACGTATCTGTGACTCACGCTCCAAGGTACCCTCCTCCATGCCACCGTTTCACCACAAGACACTAACTATGGGGATAGAATGTCCACACAACACCTTCTCCTTGCGGTCTTGGATCTCCACAGGTCACCTCTCGACGGTTGAATCATCATTAACATTGATCTCTCCCCAATTTATGATGTGAGATTCATCATAAAGATAACAAACGAGTTGTGATACAAGGAAAACATCATGTACCCGACTCATCTGTGGGGGAAGTGCTACTTGATACGCCATAGTTCCAACACTAGCTAACATCTCAAAAGGCCCAAAAACCGTGGAGAAAGGTTACTTCCACGACTAAAACTTCCCTGCCCACAATGGGGATTCACCTTCAGAAACACATAATCCCCAACATTAAACTCCAAGGGTATCCTCCTTTGATCAGCATATGATTTCTGATGATCTTGTGATGTCTTCATCCTCTCACGAATCACTTGAACCATCTCTGTTTTATTCTGCATTACTTCTGGTCCATGAATTGATGACTCTCCGACCCCAGTCCAGCACAACGGAGAACGGAAATTCCGGCCATACAAGGCTTCAAATGGATCCATATCGATGGGGGAGTGAAAACTATTATTGTAAAAGAATTCCACCAAGGGTAAGTGCCTCATCCATGAACCTACAAAATCAAGAACACAAGATCGTATCATGTCTTCGATAGTTTGGATGGTTTTCTCTGTTTGACCACCCTCTTGAGAATGAAAAGTAGTGCTAAGGCATAGTTGAGAATAAAAAAAATGGTGGAGACCTCTCTAAAACCTGGAGGTAAAAAGAGGATCTCGATCAGAAATGATCGTCCTAAGTACTCCATGAAGTCTCACCACCTCCTCTAGATACTGCCTCGACAAAACATCCACTGATCTCGACTCCTTGATCTCTATAAAGTGGGCCAATTTTGTTAAATGATCCACTAACACCCAAATAGCATCATGCCCTCCAATAGCTCGAGGTAAACCTTTAATAAAGTTCATTGATATGTCCTCCCACTTCCACTGAGGAATCTCTAATGGCTGAGGAAGACCACCAGGAACAGGGTGTTTGACTTTCACCTTCTAGCCCACTAAACATCGAGAAACAAACTCCACAACCGCATGCTTCATCCCATGCCACCAAAATTGACTCCTTAAGGATCGGTACATCTTTTTCACACCAGGATGTACTACCAAGGGAGAACTATGGAACTTTCGGAGAACTACCTTGCACATCTCCATGGGAACAAAAATCCTACCATGATACAACACTCGGTGTTGTTCATCCTCCGACCAACAATCACAGGGCTCACCATAGACAACTCTGTCTCTCCAAACTTCCAACTATGGATCACCCAACTGGGACTCTTCTACCTTCTACATCAGGGATGAAGACACCATCATATGCAAAAGCCAATTTATACCTCCAACCTCTTCCATATCAAGATGTAATGCTGACAGTTTGTATATTACTCTCCACGAATATCTAGATTCATTCAGAGCATCACTACATGACTTTAGGATCAGTGCACCAGCTACAACATTCCATTTTCTAGGTGTATATGATATTTCGAAGTCATATTCATGCAATAACTCGATCAACCTACATTGTCGTATGTTCAAGTCACGCTGGGTGAAAACATACCTCAAACTCTTATGATCGGTGAAAACCAAAAAGTTCCCACCAATGAGATAATGTCTCCACAACTTCAGATAAAACACCACATATTCCATCTCACGATCAAGGGTGGCATATTTGCGTTCATGGGGACGCAACTGTCGATACCCATAAGAAAAAAATGTATTCTTCTGCATGACGGCACACCATAAACCTAGATGCAATGCGTCGCAGAAAACATCAAACTGGACTCCCTTAGCTAGAAGACAAAGAACGGGATCACTTACTAACATCACCTTTAAATAGTCGAAAGATGCCTGAAACTGATCAATCCATTCGAAGTCCTGATCCTTCCTGGTCAGATCGGCTAGAGGAGTCCCAACCCGTGATAAATAGGCTATGAATCTTCTGTAATATCCTGCGAGACCAAGAAAACTTCACACCTATGACACTGTCTTAGGGGCTTCCCAAGGCAGCACTACTTCTATATTCGATGGATCCATGATAACTCCCTATTGGGACACAAAATTCACCATGAAACGGACTTATCGAGCCCAAAAATCACACTTCGACAACTTCCCAAACTACTGATGTTGGCGAAAAACCCCCAAAACAGCTCGTAGATTCTCTGCATGCTCCTCTTTAGATGTGGAGTACACAAGGATGTCGTCGATGAAAACCACAAAAAACATGTCTAGGATTTCATGGAACACAACGTTCATCAATCCCATGAACACAGATGGAGAATTCGTCACTCCGAACAACAGTACAACGAACTCATAATGCCCATGACGACAAAAGAAAGCAGTCTTCGGGATATCCTCATCCTTCACACGCATTTGATGATATCCTGACCACAAATCGATATTTTAGAACTAACTTTCACCCTTAAGTTGATCGAATAAATCATCAATTCGTAGAATATGATAGTGATTCATTATTGTCACTTTGTTTATGAGACGATAATCGACTCACAACAGCAAACTGTCGTCATCCTTCTTCACGAACAAAACTGCTGCACTCCACGGTGACACACTTGGAAGAACAAAACCACGCTACAACAGACCATCAAGCTATATACGTAGCTCTCATAACTCTTAAGAGGACATCCTATACGAATACATAGAGATATGAGATGATCCTAGTGGTAGCTCGATCCTAAACATGATCTGTTGTCGAGGGGGTAATGCTATGACCTCTTCTGGGAAGACATCAGGGTACTCCTCAACAGCCCTAGGAAATGCCAACTGCTCAACCTCTGAATAACTTAGCATCATCTCATCCATCAAGGATGTTATGGATGGAACTCGTCTATGACCAATCTGAGGATCTTTCTCACCAACAAACACCACTTTCTCTCCATCTACACCAAATAAAACGACATTCTTCATGTAGCAATCCACAATAGCCATCACCAAATACAACCAATCCATGACGAGGATGACATCATATGGTTGTATTCGTAATCATAGGGAATCCTCCAAAGAGAGGGGCTTCCCCAACACTAGGTCACAATCTCTACATAATTCAAACAAGTTAGCTCGACCTCCAACATGTGTAGTCAACGACATGGGCACTGGAAGCCACTCTACCTCAAATCCCAAGGCATGGACAAGGGTAGGTGATATGAAGGAGTGTGTCGCTTATGAATCAAACAAGGCATACACAATAGTAAAAAACAAGAATTTGGTACATCGAACGACATCTGGCTTGTCTGGGGATGGCAATGCTAGAGCATGAAGCTGACCACGACCTCCTCTACAGCCACTCTAAACCTGATGACGACCACCACCACGGCCGTGCTCTACTCTCTGGGGACGGGGAGCGTGATGGGGTTGTCCTCTTCCTGCCCCATCTACCATCTGGTGATCTAAAGCTGGTGCAAATTGCTTTTGATGCCTCAGCTGGAAATGCCTCAATGGAGGAACCTGGAGCGGAGCGCCCTATGCATGATGACTACTCTAAAAAGTTGGGCACTCCCGCTGCTGATGACCATGACCACCACAAGAAAAATAAGCGCCTGATCCCTTGGCATAGGCCTGAGATTTTCTACCTCCGGAGATACGAGATGGGAAGGGCTGGGACCTACCCCTAGCTGAACGAAAACTCTCTTGCCCTGAAAACCGGGAACCCCAGACCACATCTCAGCTTCGTGAGGAATAATAATGATTCCCACCTCATGACGATCTGGTCCTGGCCAAAGTCCTCTCAACAACCTATGCCATCACCGGCACCTCAGGATATGTCTTCAGCTTAAATGGGGGGACCTGGCACTGGATCTATCGATGAAAAGTATCCTCAAAATGCCTCTCCATGGCCTCCTCATATGGTAACAGGTCTGAATCATATCGTAAAAGGTTCCTGAAATGGATTCCAAACTCTCGATCACTGGAGCTCCCCTATCGAAGGGTAAGAAGCTCCTGATGACTGGATGCTTTCGCGGTCGAGGAAAGGAACTCAACTCTAAACTTTCCTCGAAACTCCTCCCATGAGATCACTAACTCCTAGAGATCCACGAGGAACATGAGCCCCCAATACCTTGCTGCTCCACGCAACATCGTCACAAACAAGGACACCTAGTGCTCCTTCCGAGAACGAATCGAACTGAAGTCGATCTTGACCTACACTAACCATTATTCCGTTTGTGCATCTAAAACATAGCCCTTATAATTCTGCGGACTCTAGCGCTAAAACTCTCGGAGTTTCTTCCTCAAATTTTTGTCGTTGTCATCCTCTACCAGGCGGCGATCTGCTGGCACAGCCTGCTGGACATCTTCTATGTGAGCCTGACGAGGATGTCGACCTAGAGCCATTCATGAAAAGGAACAAACTATTAGAGCTACTCTACCTAGAATATGGAAGACTCAACATTAATTAATTAATTTTTTTCTTTCATTCATTTTAGGTTAACCTATCCCAAGGTCTACCCATTCAAACACAGACACAGAGAATAATGATGTATGATCCTTTCCTAGGTCTCTACCCTTCAACCAATATCACCCTGTTTAGTAGCCATTGTAAACTTAATGGTTCGTGCAACAGTTCATAGGGGACCCTAAAGGCCTATGTCTTAACTGGTCTCCAGTGTTTTCCTCACTTTCAAAAAATTAATGGCAATGTTTCCCTACCAACCCATGAAACCTCGCCTATGCCTAACTACAAACTCTATCCTATCCCTCAACCAGACATCTGATACCACTCTTTCATGACCCCCACCCCACAAAATGTACCCCTCCTGGGCCGGAAATGTGAAAAGGGAGATAATGACCCCAGATTCCCACCTCTAGTAGGCCTCGGGATGGGGACTAGCACCTTGGGTACAGTAAACACACAAATGGGAGGCATTCCTCTCTAAGAGAACACATGCAGAATAGAGAGATAAGATAGATACCAATCAAATCCAACTAAAAACTGAAATATAAAAGAAACCCAATTACATATATGAAATTCCATGAAAATTTACAACAACTGAAAGGGGAAAACTACAAGTACCCAAAAGAAAGGAAACAATACCAGCGACCACAATCCCAAAGAGCTCCTGCAACTCCAACTAGTAGAAACCAACTTAATCTCCAACCTGCTCCATGTGACCTAAAAAAAAGTTTATATATACAGAGGGTGAGTATAAAAGTATAACCAGTAGGATCATCCCCAAAGCATCTCGCTCAAAAGTAAATAAAGCATGCTAAAGCATAGTGAACAACTATTGAAACTGACTCACCACCTAAACAGGTATACTATGTTCCCAACCTCACCATGTCTACTCTCACAAAGTAATGCATAAAAGAATATAGAATATAGTAAATAATATCAAGGGTACCCTGCAACTACTTCTCCACTGGTTTGCCGCTTTTCCCCAACGACAAACGTCATGTTCGTCTCTCTCCAAAGGCTGGCCTGCAGACATGTGGTCTAAGCTCCACAATCTGCACCACGTGCACCACAAAGGCTTTCCCGCAGACACCGTGGGGAAGCACCATAGCATAATCACAACCAAAAGTAACCAGTTAGTTTCATGGAGCCACAACAGCTCATATAATGTGTATCATACGTCAGGTATTATACCTCAAGACCTCACTGCCCATACACCGAGCAAGGATCCTCAAGCCATCACAGCCTATACACGTTACACCTATCGTAGTACATATGATACTATATCTAGAATATATGTGTTTAAAATAACCACAATCCATTACAGCCCTCTACACCCATTTATGGGGAAAAATAATTGATATGCCAAAGGCACCAATATCTACAAAGAGAAGAGAGCATGACTAAAGGGGGTTGTCAGCCATTCAACCTCCGATTAGAATGTTGGGGAAAACACCCCCATAAGGATTAGAATCCTCGGGGTGTCAGTTGCACTTACCGAAAGGGTAGAGTAGTGTATAGAAACACAAAGAAGTACAGAATATGTATAACTCACAACCACACTATGGGCATAACCACGTCTTAGACACAATTGTAGCTAACATATCTCGGACTCTGGGCTACCACTTCTAAGACTAGGTATCCTACAAGCACACAACCATTTAAGGGCTTTATTAGATCACTTCATTCCCATTTTATCAATTCCACTGTATGTTAATTAATTATTCAAAAATTAATTAACCATGAACACAACCTCATTAAACATAATTGGCATCACATTCAAAATCAACAACTCCTTCTAAGATTCAACATCACCTTTAAATTCCAGCATCTCCATCCCCATGTATTATCACTATTTAACCAATCTTTCATTACATAAATCACTTTCCCATATTCCCATGCAATCTAAAAAAGAATCCTATGCTACTAAACACAAGGGGGATCCACACTGTGAGTAGATGTTCTACATGTCGAGTCTTTTCCGCCTATGGTAAAAGCGTATACCCATCCTTCCTTGAGAGGCTAAACACGGAAAGCACGTGGCATACCCCGCATGTCATCGCCTCCATCGAAAAGATAGTAAGCAAGACCAGCTATCTTGAGATGTGAGGAAAAGTAAAGCAGATAAACAACCATACAAAACCACCAACATACAACCATCACATCTATCCCATACAACAATCCTTGATGTACTCCCCGACACCAACATGCATAAACCATTGCATCTCGCCACTCTAGGCGTCATCTGGTGCCCCAACCACAAGGCCTCCCTGCCTCCACATATCACAACTCCCCTCCAGAGTCACATCACAACATAAGCATCAGGAAATCAAACATCACATCAAATGGGATCTTTGCCCTTTAACAAGGCATTCAACCTTCATAAAAAATGAGCACTCATGGATCTAATGCACAAGGCACTCAACATTACAAATAAGAGGGTAACTAAGAACCCTACTAGGCGTTAAATTTTATCAACCAACCAGTTATTTAATCACTCTTAATTTAACATATTCAATTTGTAGGAAACAATTTTGGGAAACCTAATCAGTAAACTATCATAAAGGATTTAACATGATTTCTATGTGAATCTGATTAACATAAAATTAGAACAACTACAACAACAACAACAACCAGATTCATTTACATGCCTCTTTATCTTTAGCCAATTAATTATCAATTAATTACGTCAATACGTTCTTTATCAATTTCCATCAAGAACAAACAACTAAAAAAGAAAGCATATATATCACTCTATCTAGCAAAACATGAGGAAATAACATACGAGCGACCGATCTGTGCCACCGATCTCTGCCACAGATCTGTGCGACCGATCTGTGCGACCGATCTGTGCCACCGATCTGTGCCACCGATCTGTACCACCGATTTGTGATACATGTCTATGCCACTGATATGTGCTACCGATCTGTGCTACCGATCTGTGCAACACTGTACACCTACTGTTACTGTTCATAAAACTAGAAAAACTGTTCACAGAACTGGAAATTTGGAAAAGTGTTGGGGATAAGTCCCCTTGACCTCCTGGAACACCTCCACTCCACATTTTCACATAGTAATGGACTAGAGAGGTATGGGCCATTATAACATGCCTCTTTATCTTTTAAACAAACAATTATTAATTAATTTCTATTTACGTTCATTTCCAATTTACATCCAGAACATACATCTAAACCAAGAAAGCATCGATATTACACTATCTAGTAAAACAATAGGCAATAACATACGATCGATATTAATTTATTTTTCCTGTTGAAGTATTTATTATGTCAATTACATTGTCATCGAGTGGAATAACACATGATAACGAGACAATTGAACGTAAAAGAAGAGATAGTCAATGAATCCCCTACCTCAAGAGGGTATTGACAGTCTTTAGATGAGAATAGTCCACACAATGGTTTATGATCACCTCCTCTCGCAACAACTACATCCACCTGAGTATGCCACGGTACGACCACACCAACCGAAACCTGAAAAACTATTTTAGAAGCATGGAGATTACATGCTATAATATTGAAAGGATCAATACGAGAAGATGAACCCCAAAATAATGATGATAAAACATATCTTATATTGAATATTGATCGATACATCTTGGTTGCATCAAAACAAAGAGGAACCAATCCGAGGATGAATGTTTGATTGTGCCACTCCAATGAGAAGGAATGGTATGTTCAAGTGTCTCACATTGGAGGAAAATGATATATAATTAAGGAGTAATATATCTAATCCATTTATAATATTTAAGGAGTGAAAGTTTAAGATAAAAAAATTCCAATTAAAAGAGGATTTAATTATACTATGATGTTTGACCATGTAAAAACATCCTGATCCTCTTGGATAATTAATATAAGAGTAATAGACTTTGAATCAGCCTTAATGTCATTAAAAAAAGGAATTTAATGCAGTTTAAATCAAAGGAAACGTTAGAGGGGAAAAATTGTTTGAAGTTGGAAACACTGTTCATGAACCTCACTATTGGAACCTCACTGTTCTGGAAACACTGTTGATGAACCTCACCATTGGAACTCACAATTCTGGAAAAATAATATTCATGAACCTAACCATTGGAACCTTACCATTCTGGAATCACTGTTCATGGACCTCACAGTTGGAACCTCACCATTCTAGAAACAATATTCATTAACCTCACAGTTGGAACTTCACTGTTCTGGAAACACTAATCATGAACCTCCCTGTTGGAAATTCACTGTTATGGAAACATAGTTCCTGAACCTCACCGTTGGAACCATTCTGTTCTGGAAACACTCTTCATGAACCTCTTTATTAGAACCGCACCATTCTGGAAACACTGTTTATGACAACCCTTCTTTTATTACAAACTTAAACATGATTTATTACATAAAACATCACATGATACAAAAAAGAAGATCGAGAGGTTTAGTGTCTTTGGGGCTTAGTATCATTACATAAAAACTTTAAAACATGAAATACAACATCTTTATTGAAAACTTTCTTTACATGACCACTACATTCCCTCATACATAGCATTGGATGGGATAACTTGAGGACATGCATAAGAAAAGGGTGAGCTATAAAGCCTAGTAGGGGAGTACACATGGAATAACATGAGGAGTACAATTCAAGTATGACAATAGGACTATCAATAGAGCATAAAAGAAAAATGAACATAAATTCATGATAAAGCATGATAATCATAACATGGAAATGTGGCAATAACACTTAACATGGAATTAGCATGAGACAAGGCTCATTGCGCATAGAGCATGAGTAAATCCTCATTGCACATAAAGAACGAGTAAAACCTCATTGCACTTGAATTATAATGATTCAACACTCATCGCACATGACGTATCATGATACTATACTTTACCCAATGCATTGGAGTGCTATAAGGGCGCACCCTTCTTAAACATTTCATTTCATGCATAAGTGTGCCACATGGATCATAAAACATGGATTCATAAAACATAATCATTTATTCCCCGATAAAGGAATGTGGAATTAATACATGAAAATTTGTAATCAATAAGTAAAGGTGCCTAAATGTGGATACCATTGATGGAGAAATGGGCATGGTATCCACTACACAATGGCATTGGCTTAGAAAATCGGTGTGATTTCGATAGCATAACAGCGTGACACAAGAATTCATAAAAAAGGTTGATGAGAGAGAAAGGGGTTCCTCATAATATTTACGTGTAATGGAAAATAAGAGGGTCATATAGATACATGTCCCAACAATTGTAATGGATTTTATATTCATGATACAAAATTATTGCTTGAATGTAAAAGAAGAGAGAGAAGTTCCTTTCGGAATTTCGTCATAGTAACGGGTGTACATAGGAGGCATTTAATGAGAGATAAAGGGGTCTCCCATCATTCAAACCATAAGAGGGAAGTATGGGGGAGGTGAGAAACTATACCCCAACATTCATAATTGACATTAAAAGGGCAATACAACTTAAAGAAAATTGACAAAAATGAGAAAGGAAAAAAACCCTTACTTGGAAGTGTGCTTAAAAAGGCTAAAGAGAGGATTGTGAGAGGATTCTTGGGAGCTTGGGGTACCTTGGGAGGATTCTATAGAGAGTAGGGCAGAGTTTGGATGACTAAAAAGGCTTTGAGTGTGGCGGAAGTGGGAGCTTGGGTGGGTTTATATGGGAAAGGTGAGGGAATTCTTTATTATTTAGGTTTGGGACCCCTTACATTAAATTAATCCAATCCACAAACAATCCCATGGTTTTTGCCCATGGTTTTTGGAAAAGGGAAAATGAAAACAATACTTTATAAGGCCAAAGTCATAACTTCTTAAAATAATAAGTTTTCTTATGTGGAGGTGAGTCACACTCCCAGGGAAATTAATTTAAAAAGAGAAGGTGTTTATTAAGTCTTGAGGGGTACATTAATGCTTTGAAAAGTAAGTTAAACAAACCCAATATGACATTATTTTAATGGTAAAACATATATTGGCCGAACAGAAAGATTATATTATTTTATTAAATCACTATTTGGTCATTATGATGTCATAAATCACATTATATATTTAAACGGTATTTAATTTTTACCCAAATATTTGATTATCTCAGAAAATTATGAAAAATTCACCATTGGATAATTTCGAAGTCCTCATTCTAGAAATTAAATTTATTTTATCTAAATAATTTTCTAAATATGTTAATTTTTACTTTTAAAATAAAAACCGTCGTTTATCGAAAATTCACGGGTTTTGACAGAAATGGCTTTCAAACCATAATAAAATTTTTAATTTCATTCATAAATTTATAAGATCATTTATATTTAATAAAAATTAATTTAATAATAATAATAATATTTTATTAAAATAATATTTAATTCATAAATCCCTTAATATAATAAAATAGAATTCTTAATTAAATAATAACTAAGAACACTATTTGCACTTAAAAAAACTATTACCAATGTATCAATAAGGACTAGAAATTATATTCATTATTTTATACAAAAATAATATACACGAACATAGTACTAGTGATTCGTTAAATAACCCCTTAAAACAGCCGCATAAGACCTAAGGGTAAGGTGTGCGATGGTGACAGACTCTTGGGGTGGCTTGAATAACATCGCTCGAGTTGTAATTTCAATAAACTTCTACTTTTCCCGTAGACGGTCATGTTCAAGATCTACATGATGAATCTCATCTTGGGATTGGTCAAGGGAGAAGCCCAATGACACCACCTCTTTCCCGAGCATTGAAAAATGGGATTTGTATGGGGAAATTATACTGGATGAGGCCATCGCTTCCTCTGTCTGAGTAAATTGGATTTGTTAATGTACTATATTTATACTTATCATATGATCACTGTCCAACGACTATATTATCAACGGTAAAAAATTATTAACATAAAACCAAAGAAGTTCACATTTTATATAAACATAAAGATACATTTAATTAGATCAAGAGAGATTTCCATTAATGAAACTTTGGGTTGTTACAATATCCCCCCCTTAAGAAATTTCGCACTCGATATTTTTCTTTTCCCACACTAAAACAGATGTGGGTAACTCAGCCTCATCATTTCCTCTGATTCCCACGTTGTTTCTTCAGACATGTGGTTTCTCCAAAACACTTTGATGAGAGGCATTGTCTTATTTCGTAGAACGATTTCTCTTCGATCTAAGATCTTCACTTGTTTCTCCTCATAAGAAAGATAATCATCCAGTTGTACCACCTCAAAAGAGAGTACATGTGTAGGGTCTGGTATGTACATCCTTAAGAAGGATACATGAAATACATCATGTACATTGGCCATGGCAGGTGGAAGTTCTAGTAGATAGGCCACAACCCTGACACAATCAAGAATATCTATAGGGCCGATGTAACATTGACTAAACTTCCCTTTCCTTCCAAACCTCATGACCTTCTTCCATGGAGATATGCATAGAAACACCATATCTCCATATTTAAAGTCAAGGTCTCATCGACGATTATCTTCATAACACTTCTGTCGACTCTAGGCTACCTTGATATACTGCTGAATGGTTTTCACCTCTCCACCATTTCATTGACCATTTCTGGTCCAAGCCGCTTACGTTCACCGATCTCATCCAAACATGTCGGTGTTCTGCACCTTTTCCCATACAGGGATTTATATGGTGCCATTTGGATGCTCAAGTGGAAACTATTATTTTTAAGAGAACTAAACTAGAGGAATATGTTGATACCATCCTCCTTTAATGTCCATTGAGCATGCTCTCAAAATATCCTCAGGTGTTTGGATAGTCCGCTCTGATGGTCCATCAGTTTGAGGATGATAGGGCGTACTGAATTTCATTTCAGTATTCAGACCAGTTCGAAAACCCTTCCAAAACATAGAGGTTAATCTTGGATCTCGGTCAGACACAATTGATAGTGGTACTCCATGCAACTTTACCACTTCCCTGATATATATCCGTGCCAGTTTATCCAATGATAAATCCTCCCAAATAGCAATGATGTGTGCAGTCTTTGTACGATGATTCACAACAACCCAGATTGCATTGTTTCCTTTGGATGTCCTCAGAAGATCGGTGAAAAAGTCCATGGTGATATTCTCCCATTTCCATTCTGGTATGGGAAATGGTTGCATCATCCCCTTAGACATCTGCCTCTCCGCCTTCACTTGCTGACACACCAGGCACTTTGATGTATATTTTGCGATCTCCTTCTGCATATTATCCCACCAAATGTTTTCTCATAGATCGCATTACATCTTTGTGATTCCTGGGTGAATAGAGAAATTGGAACTATGTACGTTATCCAAACGTTCCTTCCTCACCTCCGGACTTTATTGAACACATAGTATTTTCCCAAACCACACAATTCCTTCTTCATTAGCATTAAACTCCAGGGATTTCCCTTTTTCGATATCTTCCACCTTTTCCTGAATTCCCACATCATCCTTTTGAGCATCCTTTAACTTTTTCAAAAGATACGGTTGAGAAATCATTTGTGAAAGGATTGATGATGTTCCATTCTTTATTATTCCCATGTCCATCTTCATCTAGTATAAAAAGATTGGATCCTTCTCAATTCTTATCATTGATAGAATCGTTGGCTCTTTTCTACCTAGGGCATATGCCACCTTGTTCTCTTTCCCAAGGTGGTAATGTATTGAACATTCATAATCCTTGATGAGCTCTATCCATATTCTCTGGTGCATATTAAGCTCTTTCTGTGTGAATAAATATTTAAGACTCTTGTGGTAAGTATATATCTCACATTTCTTTCCATAGAGATAATGCCGCCAGATTTTCACGGCAAAGATCACAGTTGCCCAACTATAGATCATGTGTTGGATAATTTCACTCATGTATTTTCAACTATCATGAGGCATAGGATATCACTTTATCATTCTGCATCAGCAGCAGCCTATGCCCTTATTTGAAGCATCACTGAATACCCCAAAAAGTTCCCCACTTGTGGGTAATGTGAGCACGGGAACAGTGATAAGCCTCCTTTTTAACTCTTTGAAGCTTTCTTCGCATTCATCACTCCAAGAAAAATTTAATCTCTTTTGAGTTAGCTTGGTAAGGGGGTTGGAAAATAATGAGAAATTTCTCACAAATCATCTATAATATCCAGCTAACCCCAAGAATCTACGGATATCCGTTACCGATGTTGGCATCGGCCATCCCTTAATTGAATCTGTTTTGGAGGGGTCCATAGATATCCCATTACTTGTGATGATATGGCCCAAGAATGAGACCTCCTTCAACCAGGACTCACACTTGCTATACTTTTCATAGAGCTTCACCTTGCGCAAAGTCTCTAGTACAGATTTTAAATGCACCTCATGATCCTCCTTGGTTTTTGAGTATATTAGAATTTCATCTATAAAGCCTACCAAAAAATTTTCAAGGTAATATCTAATGACTCTGTTCATCAAGTCCATGAATATTGCTGGACCATTGGTGAGTCCGAAAGGCATTACTATGAATTAATAGTGCCCGTATCATGTACGAAAAGAAGTCTTGGGGATATCTTCCTTCTTAACACTTAATTGATAATATCCCGACCGCAAGTCCACCTTGGATAAGTATTGTGCTCCACACAGCTGACCACAAGTCCACCTTTGATACCAACTATGACAACCCAGCTTTTATTACAAACTTAAACATGATTTTTTACATAAAACAATGAATATTGAGAGGTTTAGTGTATTTGGGGATTAGGATCATTACATAAATACTTTATTACATGAAATACAATATCTTTATTGAAAACTTCCATTACATGACCACTACATTCCCTCGTACATAGAATTTCATGGGATAACTTGAGGACATGAATAAGAAAAGGGTGAGCTATAAAGCCCAGTAAGGGAGTACACATGGAATAACATGAGAAGTAAAATACATGTTAGAAAATAGGAATATCAATATAGCATAAAAGAAACATGAACATAAAGGAATGATAAAGCATGATAATCATAACATGGAAATGTGGAAACAACACTTAACATGGAATTATCATGATCCAAGGCTCATTTCACCTAGAGCATGAGTAAATCCTCATTGCACAAAAAGCACGAGCAAACACTAGTTGCACTTGAATTATTGTTTGTCAACACTCATCGCACATGACATATCATGATACTATACTTCACCGAATGTATTGGAGCGCTATAAGGGCGCACCCTTCTTAAACATTTCATTTCATGCATAAGTGTGCCACATGGATCATAAAACATGGATTCATAAAACATAATCATTTATTCCTTGATAAAGGAATGTGAAATTCATACATGAAACATTATAATCTATATGTAAATGTGCATAAATCTAGATACCCTTGATGGAGAAATGGTCATGGTATCCACTACACAATGGCATTGGCATTGAAAATCGGTGCGATTTCGGCAGCGTAACGGCGTGACATAAGAATTCATAAAAAAGGTTGACGAGAGAGAAATGGTTTAATCATAATATTTACATGTAATGTATAGTAATGAGGTCATATAGATACATTTCCCAAAAATTGTAATGAAATTTAGATTCATGATACAAAATTATTGCTTGAATGTAAAAGAAGAGAGAGAAGTTCCATTTGGAATTTCGGCATAGTAACAGGTGTACATGGGAGAAATTTAATGAGAGAGAAAGGGGTCTCCCATCTTTAAAACAATAAGAGGGAATTATGGGGGAGATGTGAAACCATACCCCAACATTCATAATTGAAATTAAAAGGGAAATACAACTTCAATAAATTGACAAAAATGAGAAAAGAAGAAAAAACCCTTACTTGGATGTGTGCTTCCACAGGCTACAAAGAGGCTCGTGAGAGGCTTCATGGGAGCTTGGGGAACCATGTGAGGATTATAGAGAGATTAGGGAAGAGGTTGGACTAACTCAAAAGTCTTTGAGTGGGGAGGAAGAGGGAGATTGGGTGGGTTTATATAGGAAAGGTGAGGGAATTCTTTATTATTTAGGCTTGGGACCCCTTACATTAAATTAATCCAAACCACAAACCATCCCATGATTGTTGCCCATGGTTTTTGGAAAAGGGAAAATGAAAACAATATTTTATAAGGCCAAATACCTAAATCCTTAAAATAATAAGGTTTCTTATGTGGAGGTGAGTCACACTGCCATGGAAATTAATTTAAAAAGACAAGGTGTTTAATAAGTCATGAGGGGTCCATTAATGCTTTGAAAAGTAAGTCAAACAATCCCAAAATCACATTTTGTTAATGATAAAACATATATTGGTCTAGAATAAAGATTATAGTATTTTATTACATCACTATTGGGTCGTTATGATTTCATAAAACACATTATATATTTAAAGGGTATTAAATTTTTAACCAAAAATTTGACTGTCTCAGAAAATTATGAAAAATTCCCCGTTGGATAATTTCGACATCCTGATTCCAGAAATAACATTTAGTTTTTCTAAATAATTTCCTAAATATGTTAATTTTTACTTTTAAAATAAAAACTGACATATATAAAAAATTCACGGGTTTTGACATAAATGGATTTCAAACCTTAATAAAAATTATAATTGCATTCATAAAAATATAAGATCATTTATATTTAATAAAAATTAATTTAATAATAATAATAATATTTTATTAAAAAATTATTTAATTCAAAAATACCTTAATTTAATAAAATAGAATTCCTAATTAAATAATAACTAAAAACACTATTTGTACTTTAAAAACTATTTACAATGTATCAATAATGACTAGAAATTATATTCATTATTATATACAAAAATAATAAATGAACATAGAACAAGATATTATTTACATAACCCCTTTAAAAAGCCGCATAATACCTAAGGGTAAGTTGTGCGATGGTGACAGACTCTTGGGGTGGCTTGGATAACATCGCTCGAGTGGTAATTTCAATCAAGTTTCACTTTTCTCGTAGACGATCACGTTCGACCTTGAAATGATGAATCTCTGCTTGGGCTTGGTCAAGGGAGAATCCCAAAGATGCCACCTCTTTTCCGAGCTCCGAAAAATGGGCGTCGTGTGGGGAAATTCTACTGGATGAGGCCATCTCATCCTTTGCCTGAGTAAATTGGATTTGTTAAAGTCCTATATTTATACTAATCATGTGATCACTGTTCAACGAATATATTAGCCACTGTCAAAAATTCATAACATAAAACCAAAAAAGTTGACATTTTATATAAACATAAAGAGACATTTAATTAGATCAAGAGGGATTTCCATTAATAAAACTTTGGTTCCTGACACTATTTATCTTAGTTTACGGTTTCACTGTTCACAGAATGTTAATGTTGACACAGTTCACCAAAGGTTACCGATGTACTGTTCACATATGGTTATTGTTGACACAGTTCACCTAAGGTTACCGTTGAACTATTCACAGAAAGTTAATGTTGACACCGGTCACCTAAGGTTACCGTTGCACTATTCACAGAAGGTTAATGTTGACACTGTTCACCTAAGGTTACCATTGCACTATTCACAAAGGTCTACCATTGAAACGATTCACAGAAGGTCACCATTACACTATTCACAATGTTCTTCCATTGGAACAGTTTACCAAAGGTCACCATTGCATAGTCTATAGTGGTCTACCATTGGAACTATTCACCGAGGGTCACCGATGCTACTGTTCCTTGAAATTGAAAAAAATGAAATGTGTTGGGGAAAGTCTCCTTGACCTCCAAGGACACGAAAAAATCTATATTTTCACCAAGGAATAAACTGGAGATGTTTGGGCCATTACATCAGATACCTCTCAAAACATTCTCATCCTTGAGAATTCAAAACCCACCTAAAGTGAAAACAAAATGGGATTTGGACAATCCCACATCGAGATACGTCTCCAAAGAGTAGAGTTCAAAAAATAATGAAAGGGAGGCATCTCATAAACATGAAAGTTATATAACCACATAGGTGACAACAATACATGAATACCGTTAAACATAAAAAAACATTGGGTATCGGGAAAATATCTATGACTCATGTTCCAAAGTACACTCATCCATGCCACCATGTCACCACAAGACATGAACCAAGGGGACAGAACACCCGTGCAACACGATCTCTTTGCGATCTTGGATCTCCACAGATCGCTCTTCAAAGGTTGCATCATCATCAACATCAATATAACACCAATTTATGATGTGATAGTCATCCTAAAGATAATGATGGAGCATTGATACATAGAAAACACCATGTATCTGACTCATTTGCGAGGGATGTCATTCTCGATAAGCCATAGCTCCAACACGAGCTATCACCTAGAATGTGCCAATAAAGAAGGGAGAAAGCTTACTCCCACGACCAAAACTTCACTACCCACGACGTGGAGTCACCTTCAGAAAAAAAAGATCCCCAACAATAATCTATAAGGGTCTCTACCTTTGATCAATATATTATTTCTTATAATCATTATTTATCTTCATCCGCTCACGAATCACCTGAACCATCTATGTTGTATTCAACACTAGTTCTATTCTGATAATTACTGACACCCCGACCCCAGCAAAGCACAACCAAGAATGGAAAGGTCAGCCAAACAAGGATCTAAATAGATCCACACATATAGTGGTGTGAAATTATTATTGTAAGAGAACACCACCAAGGGAAATAACTCATCCCCAAACCTCCAAAATCTAGGACACAAGAGCGTAACATGTCTTTAAGAGTCTAGATGTTTCTCTCTATTTGACCATTTGTTTGAGGATGAAAAGCAGTGATAAGGCATAGTTGAGAACCAAAATCATGTTGGGGACCTCTCCACACACTGGATGTAAAACGAGAATCTCGATCACAATTGATCGTCCTTTGGATTCCATGAAGTATCACCACCTCCTCCAGATACATCCTCGAAAAAACATCCACTGAGCCCGACTCCTTGATCGCTATGAAGTGAGACGATTTTGTTAAAAGATCCACTGACACAAAAATAGCATCATGTCCTCCTAGAGCTTGAGGTAAACCAGTAACATAGTCCATTGAGATGTTCCCCCACTTACACCGAGGAATCTCTAATGGCTTGAGAAGACCACCAGGAACACGGTGCTCAACCTTCATCTTCTGGAAGACCGAACATCGAGACACAAACTCCGCAACTGCATGCTTCATCCCCTACCATAAAAACTGGCTCCTCATGGCTCGTTAAATCATTGTCATGCTAGGATGCACCAATAAATGCAAATTGTGAAACTATCTAACAACCATCTTGTGAATCGCCAAAGAAACAAAAATCTTTCAGTGATATAACACTCGGTTTTGTTCATCCTCCGACCAACCATCATGGGCCTCACCACAAAAAAACTCGGTCTCTTGAGACCTCCATCACTTCATACTCAAACTATGCCATTTCCACCTTTTTCATCAAGGATTAATGTCCCATCTTCTGAAAAATACAACCTCTACCCCCAACTTTTCCCATATCAATATTTAATGTTTAATGTTGTTCTATTACTCTCTAGAAATCACCGGATTCACACACAGCATCACTACGTGACTTTTGACTTAGCACATTAGCTAAAAAATTCCACATTATAGTTGTATATGATATCTCGAAGTCATATTCTTATAAGAACTCCATCCACTGATACTTTCATAACATCATGTCATGCTAGGAGAAAACATACATTAAACTCTTATGATCGGTGAAAACCACCAAGAACACACCAATGAGGTAGTGTATTTACAATTTCAGATCAAACACCATGGATTCCAACACAATATCAAGGGTGGAAAAGTTATGTTCATGGGGACACAACAGCTGAGACACGTAAGAAACAACGGACCTTTGCTGTATCAGAACACAGCCTAACCCAAAATGTGAAGCATCACCTAAAACAGCAAACTGAACTCCCTCTACCAGAAGACAATGAACTATAGAACTTACAATATTCACCATTATATACTCGAAAGCTGTCTAAAATTGATCAGTCCATATGAAAGCCTGCTCATTACTGATCAATGCTGTCAGAAGAGTCGCTATTCATAAGAAATCGGTTACGAACCTCTTGTAGTAGCCTACAAGACAAAGGAAACTTCTCACCTCCAACAATGTCACGGGGGCTTCCCAAGACACAAATGCTTCTATCTTAGATGGATACACAACTACTCCTTGCTAGGACACAACATGACCCATGAAATGGACTTCTCTTGCCCAAAACAGTAACTTCAAAAACTTCCCAAACAACTGATGTCTACAAAGAACTCCCAAAACGGTGTGTAAATGCTCTGCATGATCCTCTTCAGACATGATGTATACAAGGATTTCATCGATGAAAACCACCAAGAACATTTCCAGGTACTCACAGAACACAACATTCATCAATCCAATGAACTCAACTAGATCATTCGTAATTCCAAATGAAATTACAGCAAAATCATAATGCCCATGATGACAATGGAATGAATTTTTCAGGATATCCTCATCCTTCACACGCATCTGATGATATCATGACCGCAAGTCAAACTTTGAGATCCAAATTGAACCATTTAGTTGATCGAATAAATCATCAATCTATGGATGAGGATAGCGATTCATTATTTTAACTTTATTCAATTGACGATAAATGACACACAACCACAAAAGTTTGTCATATTTTTTCACGAACCAAACGGATGCACCCAATAGTGACACACTTGGCCAAACAAAACCGCACTGTAATAGACCATGAAGCTATATACATTTATCTCGTAACTTAGAAGCATCCATACAATTTTTAGACATAGAGATAGGATATGCTCCTAGTTGTAGGTTGATCTGAAACTGGATCTCTCATCGAGGGGGTAATGCTACAACCTCTTCTGGAAAGACATCAGGGTACTCCTCTTGACCCCTAGTAAACGCCATCTGTTGAACCTCTAACGAACTGAACACCATCTCATCCATCATAGATGATAAGGATGGAATGCTCTTATGACCCATCTGAGGATCTCACTAGCCAACAAACACCATCAGGTCTCCATCTGCACCAAATAAAACATCCTTCTTCCCGAAGCAATCCATGATAGCCTACATCTAATACAACCAATCCATGCTTATGATGACATCATATGGTTGTGTTCGAAGAAAATGAAATCTCCCCAAGTGTGGTGCTACCCCAACACTAGATCATAGTCTCTACATACATCAAACAAGCCATCTCGACCTCCAACTAGTGTAGTAAATGCAAGGGCACTAAAAGCCTCTCTACCTCAAGTCCCAAAGCATGGATAGGGTAGGTGATATGAATGAGTGTGTCACTTTTGAATTAAACAAGTCATTCAGCATGGTAGAACACAGGAAAAGGGCACCTAGAATGACGTCTAGTTCACCTTGAGTTACCAACGCTAGAGCATAAAGTTAACCATGACCTCCTCCAAGGCTTCTCTGACCTTGATGACGACCACCACTAGGGTCGCGCTCTACTCTTTGGGGAAGGGGAGTGTCATGGGGTTGTCCTATACATTCCCCAACTACGCTATGCAGATCTAAAGCTGGTGCAGCCAGCTACTACCACCTTGTCTGGAACTACCTCAACAGAGGACCTTGGAGCATAGCACTTGGTGCACGATGACTGCTCTGAAAGGCATGTCCCTCCCGCTGCTGAAAACCATAACCACGAAAAGAAAAACAAGTGCTTAATCCCTTGGCATAAGACTGAGATTTTCATCCACTGGAGAAATGAGAAATGAAGGGATGCAACCTAACCTTGACTGAAGGGAAAATCTTCTACCCTGAAAATCAGGAACCCCAGACACCAGCTATGCTTCGTAAGGAATCATGATGATTCTTTTATCGTGATGATCCAGTCCAGGCCAAATTCCACTAGAAAACCTCTTCCATTTATAGAACCTCAAGATATGTTTTCTGCATTAATGGGGTGACCTGGTGCTGGATATCTGGATGAAAAGCCTCCTCAAAATGCCTCCCCATGGACTCTTTATTTGGAAGCAGTTCTAAATAATATTGTTAAAGGTTCCTGAAATGGAATCCAAACTCTCGAAAACTGGATATCTCCTATCGATGTGTATGAATCTCCTGGTGACTAGACGTGTTTGCAGTTGAAGAAAGAAACATGACTCTAAAATTTTCTTGGAACTCCTCCCATGTGATCGCTGACTCTTCATGATCCCCGAGGAATAAGAACTACCACTACCTCGCTACTTTACGCAGAATCGTCACAACCTACGACACCGAGTGCTCTTTCCAAGAATGGATAAAATTGAAGCCTATATCGACCACCTCTAACCAATATTCCATGACTACATATGAAATAGATCCATCTTACTTCTGTAGACTCTGGCACTGATGCTCTCGGAGTGTCTTCCTCCATGTGTCGTCGTCGTTAACCTCTACCCTACGACGATCTGTTGTAACAACCTGCTGGACATCTGCTACACAAACCTGACGAGGACATCGACCTAGAGTGATACATGTAAAATAAAAAAACCATTAGATCGCCTAAAACTATAATATAGAAGACTCAACATTATTTAATTAATTTATTTCTTTCATTGATTTTTGGATAACCTATCCCAAGGTTAACCCATTCAAACACATGCACAAACAAAAATGATGCATGATCCTTTCATAGGCCTCTACCCTGCAACTAGTTTCACCTTGTTTTGTAGCAATTATAAACATAAAGGTTCATACATCAGATCATATGAGGCCCTAATCTCTTATGTATCAGTTGGTCACCCGTGTTTACATAACTTGCAAAACAAGAATGACATTGTTTCCCTACAAACCCAAGAAACCTCACATGTGACTAACTCCAAACTCCATATTATCCCTCAACCAGACCTATGATACCACTTTTTCACAACCCCCTCCATACAAAGTGTACCCCTACTGGTCTGGAAATGTGATAGGGTAGATATTGACCCCCGAATCCCACCTGTAGTTTTCTCGAGTTGGCGACTAGAACCGAGGGTATAGTAAACACACAACTGGGAGGCATTACCCTCTAATAGAGCACATTCAAGAGAGAGAGATAAGATAGACACCAAAGAACTCAATATTAGAACTGAAATATATAAGAAAACCCAAGTACACATATGAAATGTCATGAAAATGTACTACAACTGAAAGGGGGAAAAATAAAATTACCCCAAAGAAAGTAAAAATAGCAGCAACCACAAGCCTGAACAGCTCCTGCAACCCCAAGCGCATAGAAACCATCTTGATCTTCAACCTGATCCAAGTGACCCAAAAAACAATTTATATATTCAAAGGGTGAGTATAACGGTATACTTAGTCAGATCCTCCCTGAAGCCTCTTATGAAAAAGAAATGAAAGAATGCTAAAGAACAATGAACAACAAGTGAAACTAACTCATCACCTAAAGAGTTATACTATGTTCCCAATCTCACTGTGGCTACTCTCACTTAGTAATGCATACAATAATATATCTTATAATAAAGAATTTCAAGGGTACCCCGCTACTACTTCCTCACTGGTTTTCCACATAGCCCCAATGTCGCACTTCCTATGCATCTCTCTCTATAAAGGCTTTCCCACAAACTCTTGGGAGATGCACCACAACATGCATCTCGTGAAACAAACCTGTCATGTCCATGTAAGAAAATTAACCAGGTTGTTTCATGGAGCCACCATTTCCTTCATAATGTGTATCATACGTCGGGTATTATACCTCAAGCCATTACAACTCATACGCTCAGTAAGGATCCTCAAGACATCACATCCTATACATGTTACACCTATACTAGTCCATAGGAAACTATACCCAGAATATATGTGTGTGAATAACCACAAACCATTACATCCCTCTATACACATATATGTGAAAACTAATTGTTGTGCCTACCATCACAAGTAACTACCAAGAGAAGAGAGCGGGGCCAAAGGGGGTAGTCATCCATTCATGCTCCCACCAGAATGCTGGAGAAAACACCACCACCACCCCAGGGCTCAGAATCCCTGGGGTTTCAGTTGCCCTTACTGACAGGGTAGAGTACAGTATAGAAACACAAAAAGTACAGAATATACTATATCGCACAACCAACTATGGTCATAACATATTCATAGACTCAACTATAGCTAACATCTCTCGGACTCTGGGCTTTCACTTATAATACTAGGTATACAATAAGAACACAACTATTTAAATATAATTATTAGATTACATAATTTTTTTTCTATCAGTTCCACTTTACGTTAAATAATTAAAGAAACATTAATTAACCATTTACACATTAAACATCGTTAGAATCACACCCAACGTCTGTTGTCCCATTAAAATTACAACCTCATCATTATGTTCCAGCAACTCCAACCCCGACGGTTAACATCATTTATTCAAATATTCATTACAGAATTACTTTTCCATTTTTCCAGGAATTATAGAAAAACATTATACACTACTAAACACAAGGATAATCAACATAGTGAGTATATGTACAACCCGTCGAGTTATTTCCGCCTATAGCAAGAGTTTAGACCCATCCTTTCTTGAGAAGCTAACCACAGAAAGAACGTGGCATACCCTATGTGGCATTTCCTCTTTCGAAAGAAGGGTAATAAAGACCAGATACATTGAGCATAGGCGAAAAGTAAAGCAGTTAATCTACCAATAAGAATTAGCAAGCATCAGACAATCACATCCATCCTGTTCCATCATCCCTGGTTTCCTCCCCTGATACCCACATGCATAATCCAATGAATCTCACCACACTAGGCATCATTTGTTGCCACAACTAAAAGGCCTCCATTCCCCCACATATCATCACATCCATCCAGGCTCACCTCATAACACAAGAAGTAGGAAAAAAATCATCATAACAATTGGGCTATTGGCTCTTAATAATCAACAGGGTAAATCAGAACCCTTCAAGGAATTATCAAACAATCAGTTCTTTAATCCACCATGAATTAACCGATTTATTATTCATTGGTTCCATATTTGGAAAACCTAACCAGTAAGTTATTAAAAATAATTAAACGTTCTTACTGCACCAATTGGATTAACATCAAATTACAAGGAGAACCTAATTCATTTACATACCTCATTAACATTTAACCAAAGAACTATCAATAAATTTTTCTATATGTTCATTATCAATTTCCATTACGAACGAACATGTAAACAAATAAAGCATAGATATGAAACTATCTTTAAAAACAAGAGGCAATAACATACGATCAATATCACTTTATTTATCCAGTTCAAATATTTATTATGTCAATTCCATTTTCATCCATTGGGGAAAAACATGTTAACGATACAGTTGCATGTAAAAGAAGATAGATGCAATGAATCCCTTACCTCAAATGGTTCTTGGTGTTCTTTATACGAGAACGGTCCACACAACGGTTCACGATCGCCTCCTATCGCAACAACTACATCCACCCGAGGATGCCAAGGTACGACCGCACCAACTGAATCACAAGAAAACTCCATTAGAATCACGGAGATTACATGATATAATATGGAATGTAGAAACAAGAGAATATGAAACCCAAAAAAAAAGACGATAAAACATACATTATATCGAAGATTGATTGATACAGCTTGGTGGCATCAAAATAGAGTGATACCAGTCTGAGGAGGAAAGTTTTATTTTTCCTATTCTATGAGAAGGAATGGGAAGCTCGAGCATGTCACACTCGAGAACAAGGAGAAAGAATTAGGGAGGGAGATATCCCATCCCATTATAAGATTTAATGGAGTGACAGTTTAAGATATGCTTAATTTCCCATTAAAAGTGGATCGCATTAAACCATGTGGTTTGAACAAGTAAAAACACCCTGAGCCTCAGAGTTAATTAATATTGGAGTTATGGCCTTTGAATCAGCCTTAATGTCATTAAAACAAAGTATTAAATGAATTTTATGTCAATGGAAATGTGAAAGGGTAGAAACATTTTGAAGCTGGAAACACACATCATGAACGTCAATGTTCTAGAAACACTGTTCATGAACATCACCATTCTGGAAACACTGTTCTAGAACCTCACCAATCTGGAAACACTTTTCATGAACCTCACCATTGGAACCTCACTGTTATGGAAACACTGCTTATGAACTCTAATGTTGGAGCCCCACTCTTTTGGAAACATTTTTCATGAATCTCCCTATTGGAACCTCACCGTTCTAGAAACAGTATTCATGAACTTCACCGTGGGATCCTCACCATTCTAGAATCACTATTCATAAACCTCACTATTAGAACCATGCTGTTAAGGAAACACTATTGATGAACCTCATCGTTGGAACCTCAATATTCTGGAAACACTATTCATGATCCTCACCATTCTGGAAATACTATTCATAAAAGGTTACCATTGCACTGTTCACAGAAGGTCAATGATGACACCATTCACCTAAAGATACCATTGCAGTATTCAAAGAAGGTTAATGCTGACACTGTTCAGCTATGGTTACCGTTGTACTATTCATTGAAGGTTAATGTTGACACTGTTCACGTAAGGTTTCCGTTTCACTGTTCACAGAAGGTTAATCTTGTCATTGTTCACCTAAGGTTACCATTGAACTGTACACAGAAGGTTAATGTTGACACTCTTCACCTAAGGATGTTGTTGCACTGTTCACAAAATGTTAATGTTGACATTGTTCACCTAAGGTTACCGATGCACTGTTCACAACTGTCTACCTTTGGAATTATTCCCCGAAGGTCACCATTTCTACTATTCACATAAATGGAAAAAATGGAAATATGTTTGGGATAAGTCACAATGACCTCCCATGACACCTCAAACACAATCTTTTCACAAAGGAATTTACCAGAGAGGTCCGGGTCATTACAATCCTAGTATGGGTTATCTTGGGTGACCTTTTAATATCTCTTACATTTTTGAAAGTAATATTTTTATTGACACTATTTTATATGTGGGACATTCAATGATGCTTCCAAGAAAAATTTTAAAATTGTGGGGATTAAATTCCCAAAAGGGGGGAGGGTGTATCATCGCAGGTAAAAAAAGAATATAACATTTTCATATTTATTAAAATATTTGATTTAAATATTAATTTTAATTCAATGTGATGTTATTCACTATGCTATATTTGATATGCAACAACGAGTTTCTTTGAAATTTTATGTTTCACACAATGCTGAGTCATACTGAAAAATAAGAATATAATATTATATTAAATGGTAGTTAACACTTAGCATTTTTATTAACAGTGAATGGAATAATCTATCTACAATATGAATATTCATGTTTGTTAAATGTTTTTATTTTTACCCATTGAATTTTAGAGGCATAAAAAATGAAATAATCAGATTTTATGCATCAATACTCTAATATTCATTAAAAGGTCGATTTACCGCCTTTTGATGTTGAAACCTCATTACATATTTCTTTAGTCACAGTGATATGTTATATTTGACAATATAAAATTATTTTTTAGAAATGGAAGTCAAAATTAACTTTGGGTAAATTTTTTGTATTTTTCTGATAAATTTTATTTTAAATGAATAGTGAAAAATACTGTATTTTTATTCAAAACTACCTTTTAATCTATTTTATTTATAAAGTTAGATTCTATATATAATTTTTTTTAATGAGTAATTATATTATTTAATTATCATTTAATTAAATTTTTTAATTGAAAAAAATTAACTTTGAAATAGGACATAAGCAAGTGTAACTATTATGATAGTTATAATTTCATTAAAACACACTTTTTGTTTTAATAGTGGGAATTAATTTTAAATTAATTTCTGCCTCTAATGTGTTTTGAATTTGGAAAAATGGATACAATATTAGTAATTAGGATTTTGAAATTGTGTAAATAATTAGCTTTTATTTTTATACACTACGAATATTTAATTAAGTAAATATTTTATTTTCCATGGTTAAATGGTAAATATAGTTAATAAAGGTAATCATATATTATGATAATAAAATAAAATTACCCTAACATGTGTCTTAATCCTATTAGTTTATTCATTTCTGACCGTGGTCATCCTTGGGTCCATTTTGAGACCCGATGAAGCCACATGGGTGTGATAATGACACATTATATTAATTAATTTAATATAAAGGCAAAAATAATACTAACATACATCTTTTAGTAAATCAATTATTTCAACGATATATATAAGTTATCTATTAGACAATAAATATTAATTTGATATCTTAATCAATTTACAACATCAAGATATTTTTTTATTTTTAGACATCAAATAAATAAAAATATTTTTGACACAATAATGTTGCGATGTTTACCACATTAATGAATGATTTAAATAAATAAGATGATAACGATTAAAATAATATCGAAAACTTGTAAAATTATTATTGGATTATTTTATTTAGAACATTAGTCATAATAACTTATACTTTAATATGTTATGGACCTTTATAATCTGAAAATCATAATATAATATAATATTATTTTTAAACATTCCAAAAGAGCCCCTACTCCCCTTATAAAAATCTCTCAGTTCTAACCCATTCCTCACAATTCTGAAGCTCTCTAGTTAGCCCAAACAATACTGAATTAAGCTCCATAAATCTCTATCCTCCTCTTATAAAACATCCACTTGGCCTAAGTAAATTCAATTAAACCATTTGTTTCAAACCAAAGGGAGATACCTTATTAGAAAATAGCGTCTTCACTTATGTTCTTTTGTTTTATTTTACTTCTCCAACCCCTTAACATTTTTTATTCCATTATTTTATAAAAACACCATTATTTTCAATATAATAGTTTGTTTCTATGAGAATTATTATATCTACACTTACAAAGACATCCATCTAATGGGTAAAAAACATAATATTTCTATGGATGGTGAACTACTTACTCACGAAACGATGATTGTTCAATCATCTCCTACCTCCTATTATAATGGTTATTAAGATGGAACTGTATTTATATGTAATATATATGATATATATATATTTTTAATATTATTATTTATTTTTTATTTATAGAATAACATTATGATTTCCATGGTGGTTTAATACAATAATTTCATTTGAGGAAATGTAGACTACCACCCACTATAGGTGATATGACTCATTCATTCAATACGTGGACCATATGAAGGATAGATATAATTTAATTATATATGATGTTATAGTGGAATTATTATATACCTATTTATCATTACATTTAAATTTAATTAAACATGAAATAGAAATTAAAGGAGAGTTTATGTGTACGTACAACTTACCATCACCATGAATAGTGCATTTCATTTATTATATTTTAATGCTATATTATATTATAAATACACAGACATATATATATAATGGATATGTAAGATATATATTATATATAAATCATTAATTTCATTCATGAGAAAATGGAATTTTTACCACATAGACAATTTATAATTATAACGGGTTCATTTTTAACTCATGTTCCGAACATCGACAAAATTCCCATATCAACTCAAATTATTAACTAATTGTTATAGAAAGGTAACAATTTATCAACAAAATAATCAACTCGAAAAGGATTTCAGTCATGTAGAAATTTAATTGAATTTATTATTTTGATGATTAAATATTGATCGACTCATGTCGGACACGAGCTAATGTGTTTCTTATCTCACTTTTAAATCCTTGAGATTTCTATTATTCTACCCTTATTTGTTGCATGTGGTGTATAGTGTACTACCATTTTATATATATTATCATGATTCTATTAACAATACTGATATTATGTGATTCTATTGGTGGTTATTAACTTTTTTTCCATATGAAATTATTTATTACAATGTGGTAATGGGTTTCTTATCTCACTTTTAATTCCGTGAGATATACTTTGTCCCCCAATTATTTTGTTCATGTGGTGTGTTGATTACTAAAATTTGATATTTATTATCATGATTATTTTTATTTTCATGGTATTACGTGATACATTTTGTGGTTATTATCTTTTTCTCATACGACTCGATTAATTACAACGTGGTAAGGGGTTTTGATAAAACTTTTTTATTCCCAGGAGATTCATGCTATATTTTCCACTATTTACTTTTGTGTGGTTTATGTAATACACATTACTGTCTTGTTTGTGTAATATACTTTAATGTATGTGTATTTACATCTTCACTATACGATCCTTCTTTTATAGGGTGTATGTTTCGTAAGTTATCAAATCGGTATGGGAACCTTCCACCATAATCTTTTAGTCAATGGATTTTTTGTTATGTCTTTTAATTTACATCTTATTATATTGGGATTTGTTCTTCAATATCATTATTTCTGTAAATTTTATTACCAAGTGATGGGATACCCTTTTTTCTCTAATCAACTCATTTTATGAATTTCAATCTGACGTTGTTAGGCAATCAAATTTTTGTAATGGAACATCATTACCTAATTTCAATTACATGGGTTAGACATATACTTCTTGGTTGTGTAATTATATGAATTTATGAAAATTACCTCTGATTGTTTTACAATTAATTTTCCACTTATATTGGGTGTATTCTTATTTTTCACACTTAATTATGTAATTGATTTTTCTTTAATATAAGAATATGATCCTTTCAAGGAACATTATATCAATTTTCATTCCATTGAGACTTATTTGTTGTTATACCCCCATTAACTGTTATATTGTGTATATACTGCCCTTTGACAAATTATATCATGAATCTCTTTCTTCTCTTGACATTATTTGCTTTGAATAATTTTATTTTTCAATTATTTTTATTCTAGAATCTCTCATTTGGTTAGGAACTTTTTATCTTAAAATAGTTTTAAATGTTTTAAAGAATTATTATTCAAAATCATTATAATTAATTTCCTTTTTTTCAAAATGGTTTTATGGCTTTATTTATATGGACATTAATGTTTTAAAATTTTACTTCTTTTATTAGCTTGAATGTGGTATGTGATACACAGATTCAAAATTATATTTATTAAATTTTTTAAATGGTTCTGAAAATGGTTTGATAAATAATTGATTATGTCAATATAATGAAAATATATATTTTTATTGAAATGTGGAAATTTTATAATTCTGTTATGCTTGATTTTTGAGTTATGACTAGGTTATGGTTATTGGGCATTGTTTATGTGTATGGGTGGTTCCGCGATAAACCTAAGTCTGGTTAGCCCGAGATAGATATCCAATGCATTGGGTAACATGACGAAGGTAAACATTCATGTTTCTCCTAATGGATTTTCTGAATATACATTGATGGGTATTCCAATGTAACTACCTATGTAGCTGTGATATCAATAATGTAAGTATGATATGGATGCCATAAGTAACCTTTATTTTTTATTATTTCTGTGTGTTATTCATAAATCTTAAGATTTTATAATGTATGTTATGATTGAAAATTATGTTTTCATTGATGAGTATTTATTGATGTGATAATTTTTTCCTTTGTTATTTTATAACCCTCACTTAGCTTTTTTAAACTCATCAATGATTTTTAAACGGTGTCCACGAGACATAAAATGTATAAGGTCAAGGATGGGATCAGAGAGATGTCGTGTTTTATAATACATTGAAGTAGACATGTTTCTTTTTAAGAGTTTTTGTTTAAATAAAATTGATACTGAGTAGAAGCGTGAAAATTGTTATATTTGAAATGTAATGTAATATATATGGCCTAATTAACTAATAATATAAACCTAAAATGATCTTAAATGTTAACTCATGATATAACACAATATTATGTAATGTTTAAGGCCATTTACTTCTATAATGACTATAATTTATCATAGAGATCATATAGAATAATTATTTTCATAAAAATACAGTTCATATAAACGGATGTGTCACCACATATGTGGGATTAATGTTAAATTAAATTCCTCTACATCATTGTATTGAATTCTTAAAAATGTATTACATATTTTTAATCGGGATAATTTATAATTTCTAATAAGGATGTCATATTTTTTTGTAATTATGTTTAGTGAAAAAAATTAAAATTAGTTATAATTATTACGGTAAAAAAAAGTTTTCCAAGTGTTTAAGAAAGTATTCATAGTGTAATAACGACCTAAAAATTTCACAAAACTTGTTGTATGCCCATATTATGAACATATTTCTTCTAGATTATATAAAGGACTAATATTAAGTCATGTTGTTATAAATTAAACTATGTTGTAACTCACTCATTCATTAATATTTAAGTGTGCCACTCACCTATCTTATAAATGATATCCCACACTATACTTTTATCAACAAAATAAATGTCAATTTGATCAACAATTAAATTCTAAAATCACTTCTCAAATTCCATGATCTCATCGTATATGGCTTATGTTCTTCAAAAAATCCAACCAAGGAAGGAATTTGGTGAAAACCTAATCTTGATATTAAAAAACTGAAGTAACGTTCATCAATGAGTGGTTTTATTTTATTTCATCCTCCACCCGTTAACCTTTTAATGATGTTTTTATATAATAAAGTCATTATCATATATATATATATAATATATTTTTTTTGTTCTAGTTAAGACCTAAAATCCCACAAATAACCCTGAAATTTTTCATGAAATCATCATTCATGTCTATTGTACACTACAACCTCACAGTATGATGTCATGCATTTTTCCATTACCACCTATCATAATTTTTAATGATGGTGTAATTATAGTTTATATATTATATTTTGACATTAAAAATTCCACATAATTTTTTATATCATATATAATCATTTATGTTTCATTGCATATTGGATATAAAAACTTCACATCTGTATACAGTAGATTAAAACCAAATAAAGTGGTGTGATTCATTTTTCAATAAAATTTTAAGTGAATGGTAATTAGAGTAATTATATTAATTATATATTAAACAGAAGAAAAGTTTTTGATATTTATTATATATATAATTATATAAATATAATATTTCTTTTTCATTTTAAATTTTCCTTCACTAGAAAAAATGATGTTTGTGTTCGTGGACGTGTGGACTACCGTTTACCTTAAAACATGTCATCCATTTTTCACCACAAAATCCCAATAATGATATATATAATGATATATAATTATATAATGCGATATTTTAGATATTATTACCATTATGGGATGATAAAATATTATAAACATCCTTTTTTTAATTATCATTTAAAAATGGTAATGGTAATCATGCAAACGTACAAACTAAAATTTCACAGATCGTAATGTTTGTTAATTTTTCATAACCATATTTATAGAGTTGTTTTTAAATAATAATTTATCTATAAATATGATGACTATTTACTTATTATTATTCTATAGATTTTGAAATAAAGACTTCATTGACCATAATATATGTAACAATGTCTTTTTCGACACATATGCCAAATATAGTAAAAACCTATGATTTAAACATACTATATTCAGTAATTATATATATAATGCTAATAAGTTAAATAAAAGTATTAATAAACTTGAAAAAAATTATTTTTAATGTAAAATATAAACATAATTTTCCAGTTTTGTAAAAAAATAATACTTGATGAATATGACTCAAGGAAATGGATTTCGTCTCAATTTCCTTTAATTGAGCCATTTTTGGATGTTCTGAAATATATATTAATTTATGTGGACTATATATGATACCATTGGCTTTATATATCACTAATTTATCTATTATTAAGTTATTAAAAGTTTTCATAATTTTATTATTTGTTTGAGTTTATGATTCAAGTGTTTGTTATGTGATAAGGGACATTAATTTAAAAAAACTATTTTTACATTTTCCTTCAAAATATTAATTTTCAATATATAAGGTTTCAAAAATTCCTTATGAATATTTTTATCATGACTAAAAATATTTATAAAATACATTTTTTTTCTCATTTAGCTTATTTAAATTTCCTTGAAAATGAATCATTTTACAATTTTTATATGGAATGTTATCAAAATAAATAAAATCAATGTTCTGTTATAAATTTAAACACAACAATTTACATTTACACCATCAAGAGTTTCATTTTATTTATATCCTCATTTACTATCATTCATGATTTATTCAAAGAATCCCCTTATTCTCTTTTTCTTACTTTATTATTGAAACAAAAATTAAAAAAACGTATTTTGTTATTCAAAATGAAATTCTAAATGAAAATTATATTTATATGTCCAATGGTGATTTTTTATGAGTCTAAAAAAGAGACATTTAATATTAATGAATTAAATATATTTTATTCATGTTACATATATTTACAATTGTGTATGAGAAATTGGTTTTCCCAACTAGATCCATATGGGTGTTACTACAATTTTCCAAGGGTGTTTTATTAGGTTCTAAAAGAATTCTGCACTATTTTATATGTCTGTATAAAATAAATATTCACACGTTTTGTGATGGTGATAGGGAAAATGAGTAACATACATATTATATCATATGTAAATTCCTTATTAATAGTCATCAATTTCAGTTTTTTTCTGAATATGTTTTCTACAAGAAGTTATATATCATGCTAATATTGTGCTTAGAATGATGTTTTCTATTAGATTAAGAAATTGTATCAAAGTTTGAATATTATTAAATTAATTTGGTACAAAATTTAAAAATAATATTCCTCTTTGAATATTTTCAATATCATAAGTTATCCAAAAAATTATGATCTATGACCAATGAACGAATAAATGAAAAAATTATTCTATATATTAGACGATTCAATGTTTTCTACAATGTATCAAACTTCATGAAAAAAGTAATAATGAATGATGGATTTTTTAATAGTAAAATATATTATGGAATTTGATGATTTTCAATCATAGATTAATGATGTTGGAATCAAATGATGGATAATGTTTATATTAGAAGTGGTTTTTTTGTTTAACTTATAATGATTTCTGAAGTACCAATTAACTAATCCATCAGACATTATGATTCATCAGATTAATAATCCAGTAAACAATCCAATATATAGTATTGTTCATCATTTGTAGACAATATATATGAAATGAATTCATTGATGAAACTGATAAATTACGCATAGCATGTTGTCGATTATTAAGAGGAGTTCTGACACCAATCCATTAAAATTAATTTTTTCTAACAGGGCATAAAATTTTGTTTTATATAAGAGGATGATCACAATTTTTCTATGTGGATATGAATATATGTTCGTATGGTTTGATAATCAAGTGGAAGTTCTTGGGGATGATATATGAGATGACATTCAGAGACTTATACATGAAATGGGATGAATGACCGATCAAAAAGATGAATAAAAATAATGTATTTAATATTCTTCAAAAGATATAATTTGTGTTAATGGGTGATGAGTCATCTGATATTTTATAATGTTGATTCACTGTAAGAAATCCATGAACAATCAATCGCATAGTTACTGACACTGATAAGTTTTCAGATATTCAGAATCATAGGATGTGTTAGTATCTATATAAGAATTTTTTAATGAATGAAGAAAACTTGATACGTTATGAAAATTTTAATGATGTTTTTTATGTGGTATTTAATTCTATAGATGATCCAGTGATGTGTGTAGAAAATAAAATTATCAACTTGATTAGAATGAGAGGAAACTGATAAATCAACACCAATCCATAAATGATTCAATAATATTTAAGGCAGTATAGTCACAAAGGTTTAGATTATTTGTATAATTGGAATATGAAATTAAATAATAGTAAAAGATGGGATTATAAATTAAAATTATAACATAATGAAATTATCTTTATAATTTTAAAGGGGGTGTCTTTTTATGATGATTTGAGATGTTTCAAGAAAAATCATGTAGTGTTTAGAATCTCTAAAAAGGTAAATGATGTATTCTAAAAGAATGTGAAATTACAGATTCTAAAAATTTTGTTAATAGATAATATAGAATAAAATTCACTCCCATTCCATTTATGGGTCCCAAATTAATAGCTTATATTGTACATTGTACTATGAAAATATTCATATGTGGGGGGAGAGTGCTCAATGTTTTGATACAGAATTGGTAAAAGGATGATATTTGGAAACATTTTCCATAAGAATTATATATTGATCATCGAAACATGAGGAATGTATCTTGATTATGTTATCTAAATCGTACTGTGAAATCATACAATCACTTCTAGAAAATAAAGATTTGTCCAAGAATTATAAATGAAGTTCTTATTATTATTAATTTTCAATACCTAATAATTGGTTGGAAGAATCCATTTAAATAATTTAAAAAATCCACCAGATTTCGTACAAATATAATTTCCAAAAAATGATGTTACTACCTACTATTGGGTATGAAATTAAAGAATTAATTATTGAGAAATTAAATTTTTTTATTTTGTTCATGAAGCAAAGAGGCATGTTTAGAGCCAACTTGTTAATGTTTCATGTCATGTTAATTATATTATTATACATCATTCATTCTAGAAGAGGCATATGAACTATTATACTGATCATAACCCTTCACATGTTTCAAGATATATCAATCATATTTTTTCCACAATAATTTTTTTTATAGTGGATTGTGTGGTATTGGATTATTTTCAAAGAATAACATTGACTAGGTACACTAATTGAGTATCAATCCTTGTAGATAATTTTGTTCTTATAGATATTTAAATATTTCATTTTTGAAAACATATTAGTTTTTAATAGGAAGTGAATATTGTTATAAAAGAATAATATCTTTAAATAAAAATATATTAATAATTCAACCCTACCCCTCTTAGAGAGGTATTGATCCTGGTTGGGCCTTTTCAAATGGTATTAGAGTGAAGTCTCCATTCATTTGTAATTTTCTATCATTTTGAGTGTGTTTTTATTATGGATAATTTATATGGTGTAAATAGTAATGGGATTATATTATTCAATTGAAATTGGGAATTTATTCATATCATATTTCTCTTGAGTATCATTTTATTGAAGCTTATAAACTATATTTCCTCCTCTTGTGGAAAATATTTCTATAACTCTTGTTTGGATAAGAATAATCTGGAGAATAATATATGTGATAAGAATTCCTTACACTCATCATATTGAAAAAGGTATTTTATTATTTTGAATGGAGTTACTATTATTAAAGGTATCTATGATATATTGAAAAACATTTATAATGGTAATTTAATGTTGATGAATGTAATGATACAAATCTAGAGGCAAAAGTATGAAGATATCGATATCATTTAATATAAATATGTTAGTTAATTCATTAAAATGGTTTATGATATTTTCAATATTATAATATTTCATGGTGATATGATTGATGATTATGATTCTGTATAAATGATCCTGAGTATTTTTTAGGACAAGTTTTATGAAAAAGATTATTCTATTAAAAAAATAGATCCTTAAAATCTATATTTGAATTAATACCATAGTACTCTCATTACATATGAAATAAGATGGGATAAGGTTAATAAATGAAAAAAATTGTTGAGAAATTTTCATCAAAACATCCATGTAAGGAACGTTTCTAGAAGTTCATGATGGGTAATAAGTTAGTGTTTTTTAATACGAAAATGTTGTTCGAATATGTAATTGTGAATTATTATAATTTTTTCTAAATATTTGAGAATTGTTAAATTAATGTAGAAATGGGAGCTAAAAATTAAATTTTTAATGTAGATATATTGGTAACATTGATTATAATTTAAATTGAAAAAACAACAAATAAGTTTTATAAGTAGAAAACATAAATATAAGACAATTTTATGAAACATATTTATAATTCAATTTCAATTTCAAAAGGGAAAACTAAAATATTAACCAAATACAATCATATAATATGTTATGTATAATTATTTTTAACATGAATCACCTTAAGAAAATAGAACCAGAATAATCATAATGATTTAATGTCGAAGAAAATTGAATAATTATATTAATTTATTCCACAAAATATTTATAATGTACACCTGAGTGTTACATGAATCAAGAAACTATCTCTAAAGATAATGAATGAATTACGAAAGATGAAATTAAGAAGGATCCAAAACAAATTTTGTTGATGGCTAGAAAGAATATTGAAATTTTTCTTATGAAGGGCAAGGATTATAAAATTATGTTTGTGGGGTGAACTAATAATTTAATCTTTGGAAGACTAAAATATCTGAGACGAAAAAATAATGATTTTTCTAATAATGATTCTGAAAAGGTTGGATAGGAATCCAATTTTAGGATGATGATTTTGGGTGACTATATGAAATTTGAGGAACAACAATATTTTTAAGTGAAACATAAAAATTCTTCTGAAAAAAATGATCAAAATTTCATATAAAATGGATGTTAGACTATTAAATAATATTTCAATTATTTCATTAGATAATGGGATTTATTTGGGAATATGGAAAATATTTTTTTGTTTAAAAAATAACAAATCATCTATCACATGAATAATAGAATGAAATGTATTATGGGGCATCAATTCTGTCAATTGATGATATAAGAGAAGGTCATTTTGAATGTTAAAATTTGGATACAACCATTGGAACCTATATTTTAATAGTTTATAAAAATACGAATGATTCAAAATATTGTACTATTTTTTTTATAAAAAAACAACATGTTTATCAAAATTCAAAAAAGATAGATATGAAGGATGATAAAGGGAATTAAAAATCACACATTTTATAATAGACCAAAAGTACTACCAAATGAGAAAAAACCATGTTATTGGATTTCAACTGTTCATATCATATGTTAATATATTACAAATTATTAATATATATAATAGATATCAATACCTAGACATTGATTTTTTGGAATAAGCTATCCATAAGAATCAATGTTTTAGGATATACTATTATTATAGATGAAAATTTGAAAATTTATGAAAGATTTCATTATTTAGGGTCTGAAAAAAAAATACGATTGTTTCCCATAATTAAAATTATTAAAATAATGGTTTTTAAATAATAATTTTTGTGGAAATGGAGGAATATGGAGAATTTATTATAAATGGAAAACAGACAGAATGAAACACGTTACATATTGGGGAAGTACAAAATTTATGTTATTTTAGTGTGATTCAAGAACATTACTTGTGTAATAATTTTTTGGGAACTATGTGTAATAGATACCTTAGAAAATTATCATAGAGATACAAGGATTGAGATTGTATTGATATGTTTTTATGTAGATAGTACTATTTTTCAATTTTTCAGAAAGGGACGATTATGAAAAATGTACATAAGAAAGTCGGTATTTGTTCAAATGAACTCTTATAACATATTAATTATAATACTTGTGGCCCTATGTGAAAAGAATAAAGTTTTTAAGATAGGTAAAAAATTTATTTCCTTCATTATTTAAACTACATTACAAGTTTTTTATATTTGAAACCTAAATCAGATTCCTTAAATATGATTATGTTTTTTATGAGAGGGGCTAAAAATGAAAGTGATTTTTTTAAAGAAATTATGAAATAATAATTTTGGTGAATACAAGAATAAATATTTTATATTTAATCCTAATAAATAATTAATTTGACATGATCTATTTACATCAGAGAAACCACAAAAATATAGTAATTCAGAAAGGAATTGTATATTTTTAGCTATAATGGTGTATGATATATTGATTGATCATGGTATTTATCAGTACGTCAGGAGGAAATAAATAAGCACAATATTTTATATTTAAAATAAATATTTTTATATGAAAATTTATCATATGAATCCATTTGAAATGTTATTTGATGAATCCAATGTTTTGAACACATAATAGTTTTGGGTGACCCTACATTATGATGAAACAAAGAGTAAATATTAGAATGTTTGATTAGAGAGGAGAATATAGAATATTTCATTGAAATGAATTCGATGGAAGATGTTATAGATGATTCAAAACAATATTATAACAACTTTTTAATTTATTGATTTTAATATTATTGGAAAAGGATACTATGATGTTTAAATAAACATGCAGATAAACAAAATGATGAATATGAATGAATTTTTAAATAAAGAATTTTATCAGTGCGGATGTTAGGAATTTAGATAAATTAAACTCTGAACATTATAACGATGAAAAAATAACATCAGAAATATAATCATATTCTTAGGAAATAGGTGTATTCTCAAAATATATTGGTCATAAATATCAAACGGTTTAGATAATAATTACATCATAATTTATTGAGCATAGTTTTTTATATTCAATATTTGAAATGAATGATGCTAAAGAATAATTTCATCATCATTAGTGGATCCATTCTATGAATGGAAATTTTGGCCATCTTTATAGGAATGATACTTTTGAACAATTAACCGAAAATGTAATAAATTATAATTGTAGAGATTGTGTGTTCTGTATCAATTTTAAAGATTATATTGAAGTGACAAGAAGAAACAAAATATTTTTCAAAAAGGTCACTAATAGAATGATGGCCTGGATTATTAGGAATGTTTTTCTCAAATATTAATGTAATAAACAATTACTATATTTCTTTAAATTTATGTACCATGTTGTTATAATATTCATTATATGGATAGTAACAATTATTTTCTGAATGGGGATCTTGATAAAGATGTTTATAAAGAACAACCATGTGTTTTTTTATTGGTAATGATGAATGTTTTGTGTAAAATTTGAATATAGGATTGTATTGGAAAATGAAATCACTAAATGTTGTGTATTCAAAAATTTCATACCTCTTTATCAATGATTATCATTTATAAATAATGTTATGATTATAATTTCTAAATATAATTAACATAGTATATTATTCTCGTTGTTATTTTTTATATGTTGAGGATTTTTTTTTGGAATTATGATATAAATTATTTGTGTTTTTTCTTATGAAATCAAAATGTTTTTTGAAATGCCTATGCTTCGCGAAGTAAGACATTATCATATTTTAAGATTTTCACAAAATTATAGTTGAAAGTTCCTTTCTCACGAAAGGTGTGATAAGGAACATCTCATGATGTTTTGAAGGGAAAATAGAAAACATATTTACACACATATTTTCATAGGAACGATGACGGAAAAATATGGATAAGGTAAGGAAGTAGACATGAAAATGTATTGGAAGAGGTTTTGAATTTTTTTATATTTTAATTCCTTGACATTAGTTATTAATTATATCATTAACATTTGGGAATGAATCCAGAGTGATCAAATTGAATCATATATATTTTCTAGAGAATTTATTTTCATAAATATCAAAGGCACACTAGAAGTTGAATTAGTTATGAAATATTATGAAGAATTGATTTCTATTGTTACACATAGGCTCAAAAGTTAGGCTGTGTATATTATCAAAGATCAAAATATGGTATAGTAATATTTATATGGTAAAGTTTAATATAATAAAAATGTAGGGAACAAAATTATGTTTCTCTTAGTATGGATTAATCCTAATATTTTTCTACCACTCAATCTGCAACAAAAATTATATATTGACGGATATATTATAAGACATACACATTGAAGTGAATATAACTATTCTCTTAGTTTGTGATAATCATAGAATTAAAATAATTACATGAAATCATATACAACATTATCATTAAAAAATATTAATTTATGTCTCATTTCATCAATATTCACATGGAGAATAATGAACTCAATAGAGAATGCATTCTTTGTACCAAATTTATGGTAGATATTTTCACGAAAAATTTTCTTATTGTGTCGTTTTTAAACTAAGATAAAAAATTGTAATAAAACCACCCTCACTACATTGTTTAGGTATTTTTTTCATTCCCCTCAATATTCTGGTACATGGATAATGTTTTCAAATATAAAAAATGAGGTTTCATAAATCTTTCCATTTGAATGTTCAATTATACTAAATTACACATGTATATAAGGTTAGTTGTGGGTATGTTGTGAACTAAAATTTTGTTTCTGTTAAATTTTATTACAGGTTTTAATTTGGTTGTATGAAGCTTGTTATATATGTGTAAATTTTTATGGAAATATTTTTGTAGCTTGTTAATGGGGATATTTTTGGGAAACAGTTTATGGATGTTGTTTTTAGATTATGAACGAAAATGTATCTCTCTGTATCCTATATTTATTTCATTAGAAAAAATAAAACCACATTTTATATTTTGATGATCTGATGATGGGGTATTAGAATTATATGATTAGTCTCAATGTTCTTATGAAATCATATTGGTTTTGGTTTTAGTATATGAAAATTTTTTATAGATAATGTTTTGTTTCATCCTTACATTATTTCTAGAATAATTTTTTCAATTAGGGAATGTAATTATATATGAGTTTGACTAACATTAAAGACATTTGAAAATAAAATGATGATTTTTGTTTTACTTCCTCAATTTGCAATATCCTAAATTGTCAAAATAACAACTGATCCATGATTTTTGAAATAAATGAGGATAAAAGGGTTTGTAAATCATAAAATTATATACCAATATTATTCTATAAGATATCATAAAGAATTAATGATATAGGAAACGTTTATTGAATGAATATAGATTAAAATGTTTGACAATTTCTGATCACCAGTCATTAGAGTGAGAATCAGCACACATGCAATGTGTCTAATGTATAATATTTTTTAGAAAAATTAAGATGGGTTGGTAATATAATCATTGACTGATCCATTAGAATGGATGATTAATTCAACTTAATTATCCACCTAATAAACTAATCCATAGGATGAATCATTAGTTCTAGTGAATCTATATGAAAAAAGTCATTACTAATACTATTCCATTAGGCATGGTGTGCCCGTAATCAAATAGAGATGTTCTAAAACTTATTCATCAATCATAATGATCGTATAATTTTTCATTAAAGATAATAAGTGATTAATGTTTGGAAATAATACTATAATGGATTTTTTACGACAATGAATGAGAATGACATCAATGATTGATCAATCATATGTGATTAGAGACCGATTAATCAAAATAATAACTATTAATTATTAATCCATTTTCAAAATCTTTGAATTATTATTATTGGGTCAATAATAATCCAAAAATGGGATTTTTATTCACTAAAATGAATAAAATAAACATCAATTATATTCAGAGAAACATAGATAAGTCCTTAGAGTTTGGGATTCAGTAGAACCATTTTTTTCTCATCCATTTCTTTTTTGGACAAATGATAAAATTTTTAATCTTCATTAATTTTTTAATCATTTTTTTAAAGGGGAATTTAATTCATTATATGTTGTCAAAATATTTTTGAAAAATCAATTAATTTTTTTTTGAATTTCATGCAGATGATTATGAATCTAATTTCAACTGAAGGTGAAAAATAGGTAATGAAAAATTGTTTCAAAACCATTAATATATAGAAGATTATATTAAGAAATTAAATGAGTATAAAATTTGTATCTGAATAAAAAATTGAATCATGTTTAATTTTTTTTTTAATATTTGATTCAGGTGGTGTTTAATGATGTCCAAGGATGTTTTGGGTGTAGTCCATTAGAGTTTATAAGCACTGAAATGGTCAATAATGTAGTAAATATGATTCTGAAACTTGGGTTTCTGGAAATTTGGGTGAGTCGAAATATAATATGACTAGCTCCAATTTCAATTCTAGACCACCTTTAAATTATTTTTAATGTACCATGTATTATTAAATTATTAATGTGTAGGAGTGAGGGAGTGTGTGGAATGTTTTGTGAAAAATATTTGTTGAGGGCGATTTTCCAGGCACATATTTCTTGAGAATCATCTCATGGTAGAAGAAGCATGTGGAAATATTTGTGATCATGTATTCTAGATTAGATGTAGTGATCAGTCTAAAATTTATGGCGATGAATTAATTGGACTAGGATTTTTTATAGTGTATCGTTTTTAATTGATTTCATGCATGAAAAATATCATTAATAGTTGTATTGATACATAATAAAGTGTTTTGGAAAAAAAAATATAATTTTTTTTTAACTACTACTGGGTTGGAATGAAAAAAATACTATTTTTATGAATTATAAATTTTGAATATGTTAAAGAAATACAATTTCATTTCATGAATGAACTGCTAAATATTACTAATCTTTTAATAATATTTTTTACATTGATTTTTCTAGAATAATTACATTCGTTGTTTTATTGATCCCAATACTACACAGAATTAATGGTTTTACATCTTATGGCATCAACCTAGAAGGATTGAATTCTATTTCATATTGTGGTATTATGTTAATTATGAATTCTTACAAATACTAGACTCTCCTATTGAGTAGTGAACCTTGTAAATACTTATAGTCATATGGATGTGTGAATTTTTTTATCAATGTGATATTTCATCTTTATTAGGTGAATGTTGTTATAAAAGAAAGATAACATAAAAAATGATATCACTGATTCACCCCTCGCCTCTCAGGAATACATTGATCAGAATTAATCCATTTTAGTATTTCCGTTATAGATTATATGATGGGGGCATAAATATTTCTGAATGATCCGTTTATTGATTGACTGATGGGTGCACCAAGATAGAACTTCAATTAACTAGGTAATTATTATATTATATTTCTACCATATTAATATTCCAATTAAAAGGTTTTTCAATGGGTTTTATGTAAAGACCCAATGTTTTATAAATTTAAATTCTTATTTTATAAGTATCTCATATAATAACATAAAATCACAATATAATGAACTACTAAGTGTAATGTTTCCTTTACTCTTATGTTTTACAATTCGGTTTTTGGAAATTCTAAAATTTTACATGAACTGTTGCGATTAGTATGTTTTTGGTGTCCGATAAGGAAAACCTAATTTTTTATGAATAGTAACCTACCCTTATGAATAGTGACATACCCTAATGAATAGTGATATACCCTAATGATTATTAACCATACCTATAATAATAATATGTATATATTTTTCATGTTGAATGTACAATATACCGATATTTTAGAATAATTAAATGAATGTATTGAAACAAGGTTTTAATAATTAATTATGATTTTAATTAAATATTAAATTATTCATATATAGAAATTTAATTTTGAAAAGTAGATTTCATTTTTTTATTTTACACATCGGTAAATGGGTAGAATGAATTTTTATTATTTATCTGAAATACTTGATTTTTTTAGTGAATAGTAATATACATTAACTTACCGTATAAATACATTATAATTTAAATTCACTATTCCCAATATCGAAAGTGATGTAAGATTCCAAATATCTAACTCACATGAATTGAAGACTATTCATAATCTTGGAATCATGACTATTTTTGGCCATGTGGGAAATTAATAAACTAATTATTATAATATTGTGAAAACCCCTCCCCCTCCACAATAAATACCACCCATTCTTACCTCTTCTCTAGACTCCTCTCTAGAATTATGCCACTTTAATATTATAACCAAATTTCTCCCCAAGAAACTCCCCTACGTCCAAAATCCCATAGTATCTTCATTATACCAAAACATCCTCCCTTAAGAGGTTCTCGAAGGTGGTAGACTTAAGAGGTATATTACTCTTTTCAATTATTTTATTTCTTTTACATTTTTTATTTTCTCATTTATTTCCTCACATACCTTCACCCAAATGGTATGATATCTCAAGTAACATACTTGTACTAGAATTGTTTTATGTTAATGGGAAACTTCATTATCTTCTCTCTTTTACCCAACTTTTATTTGAAGGAAAGGAATGCACCATTTGAGAAGTGTTAATTTAGAACATTCAAGGACAATAGTTTACCGATTTCTATTATCATATTTAATTATGGTCATGAAACCATTTTTATTATGGCTAAAATAGATTATTATATAGGTAATATATCCTTGTGTAGGTTCTGTAGTTATTTTGGTACAAACGGTATTATGATATAAAGAAAAACATGATCATTGTAATCAACCCCACAAATTAACAAAAAAAGTTATCCCTATGGTTTTATAAAATAATTCATTTCCACTCCAAATAACTAAATGGATATTTAAAACCATTTTATCTTATGGATTTTCACAAAGAACATATTCAATGAATTTTTTACAACCATTCTCATCTTAAATGATTATTCGTTCATAAGTAAACCGGTAATGAATGTTAGGAAACAAACGGACACGAACAATAAAATGGGACATCTCAGCCCATCAAAAAGAATAATAATTAACATAAAAAGGTTATAAAAAATTTATTAATTATAGAATATGTTGTGTACTATTTAATTAAAAATCATAATTAGTTTACTCATGTCATTAATAGCAGGTGTAGAACACAACTGAACATAAGGTATGGGATCCTCTCTATTTCACACTTAATCAAGATTGTCCTCGGTGTTATTCCATTTTTTATGTGTAATAACAAATGATGGGGTATATTTTTTCACCTCTCCAATATTTACCTCATGATGTATAAGTGATAATAAGCCCATTTTCCCTAGCATTAATCCCTCTTAGGTACACATGACACCATGTCAATAAACCGTAACGAATTATACAAAAACATTTTTCATATTTTTCGGGTTGCCTTATCATTTATTATATGAAAATAATGTTATATTATTTGTTTATCAAAATATTATAAATTCTATTTATTTTAACACAATTTATTTATGAATTCCATTTCATCACACTATTTTCTGGATATACATGTTTTTAATAGATTCCCTCTTTGGAACATTCAGATAAGGAAACATTGTTTAAGGGAACATCCCAAATTTTTACCCGATTTAAATTGCACTCTATCCTCTATTTTAAGCCCTCATTTACATTATAAAATTATTATTTTTGGTATGAAAACATTCGTGGTTCAATTCTGGTATTATATAAAATATTTCATTATTTTCTATTTTTAACGCTCTATATTATATGCTTTAAAACTGCAAAAAAAATGTTTTGATACTAATGTTTCAAAAATTCATTTATAATATGTTGACACATCCTTTTGAAAACACATTCCATGTTATATTCCTATATTACATTATGAATTTAATTTAATGTTCTAATCATTTTCATACATGGACACATTCATGATACTCCCTTTGGCTATGCTTTATGTCATTATTGTGGTAACCAATTCATTCCATGGGTACCCTTATGATTATGTATTGTTGATTACGTATGATTATTTTGGTGGGAAGAATATTCATGAATAATATTATATTGTTTCTTGCATATATCTCTCCAATTAATTGGATAAATTTCTGTCTAATGAGATGTGACGTGAAATAGGATTGGCAGTTAGCTTTGAGGAGTACTAAAATGAGAAACCGGAATGGCGGTTATCCTTGACCTATACTAAAATTGGAAACAGGACTGGAGGTTAGACTTGTCTAATAATAAAGACATGGTTTGTGATTCTACCACATTTATATGATTACATGCTTATAAGATCTAATGTTATATAATATTATTTCATATGTTCCAGGATTTTGATAGCATTATTTCCTGGCTCCAAACTAATGTGCTGAAGTAGTATTCTCATGTTCATTATCTTACTAGTATTTTTAGATCATCCCAATATTCATGAGTTCCCCAGAGATCCCTCGGTAGATATTAGGGATTAATGGATGTTAGGATATTTATATAGAGGTTAAAAAGGTAGTTTTTTAGACCCATGTCTAATGTTTTATGTATGTGGTCTTCCATGACAATAGACATAACGATCCTTAGCTTGTACTCTGAAGTTTAATTAGGCATAAAATCATGTAATGTTATGTGTAGTAGGATATGGTTTCTATAGTTTGTATCATACCATGGTATTTTTATTTTTAGAGATTAGGAATAGAAAAACTTAGTTAGAACCTTAAAGAAGATTCTATGTATATGAAAATATCCATAATTTTGGTACGTATTTAGAAAGTGTTTTAATCATAAAAATTTGTCCATATCTGTATAAAAATTGCTAGAGGTGACTGTAGCACTGAATTACCTAGGATTTAAAACATCAAAAAGGATATAAGTTAAGAAATAGATCGAATATAACGAAGATTTAAACTTAAGTAGTTAGTACTTAGGATATACTTGTCGTATGCATGTTTAACATTTTACATTCAATGGTTCTTTTTACGCTCAATTAATTTGAATTCAAGCCCTATAATTATTTTTTCTTTTTTAGTTAATGTAGGGAAATAGAAAAAAAAAATATAACAATCAATGTGATAGGAAATGTGGTGATATCCCTAATGATATGCATGATATAACAATAATGGGTTCTGAAAACATCATGACAATACATGCTCAGCTGGCTTGAGTTATGAATAATTACTTGAATAATGTGGAATTCCCTAAAACACTATGGAGAAAGAACATTTTTGTAGAATCCATCATATGTAAAAGGCCTCTGATGTTTTGCGGATCAACTGAACCCCTCCTTGCAGAATAACAGATTATCTCCGTTGAAAATATATTCTCCATACTCTTATGCATAGAAAAAGAGAAAGTTGTACCGGTGGTCTATTGTTTTGATGGGGAAGATTATTAGTGGTTGACACTAATCACGAATAAATTGACTCAATAGGAAATTATCACCATGGATTGTGAGGAATTCAAGATACTTTTTCCAACAAATTGTTTCCTTGAACCCTCCGTCTCAAGATGGAAAGAGAGTTACTCAGACAAAAGAAGAAGGAAGGTGAGTCCATTGGGGATTATGAAGAAAACATTACAAGGCTTAAAAGTACAACTCTAGATTTTTCATTAACATCTAATGCATGTTTTATTTATTCTATCCCAGGATAAAGAAGAGTATAGGAAAAGTGTTGGTGATTCGAGAATTTGACAGTTACGAGGAGTTTTACAGTTGTATCCTTAAGGTTGGAATGGTTACTGGAGACACTCAATAGTCCCATGGGCCCTGTGAAAATAAGTGTAAAATGGAGAACAACATGGGTGGTTTGACAAAAAAATCCCATGATAGAAATAATCCTGGATTTTCCCCATGTAAAATTTGTGGGAAGAGGCATCCAACAAACTGTCGGAAGGGAACCAAGAATTTCATCAAATGTAGAAATTTTGTTATTTTGGATAAAAACTACTGATGAGATATGAAGATTCCCACTAATTCCAAATAAAAATTGATGGTTCAAATCAATACTCAGCATGTTGTGTAGTGTTACAAATACAATGAGCATATGGAATTATGCAAACAATTTCCCTATGCTGAGTCTTGTCAGAGGCAATCAGAAAAAACTCCCATGTAAACAAAGAAGGGGTTATAATATCACTACTATTGAGGTGGATCCGAACAATGATGTGGTGATTGGTATGATATTTTTTCATTAAATAATAGAGAATGTATTACTGGATTCAGGTTCTAAAACTTCCTTCATATCTTTCATGTTTATTATATCCTTTCAAACACCACATCAAAATTTGGAGGAAACATTTTCCGTGAGAAAAGAGAAAGTTGAAATTATTACATCCATGGTATATAAATCCTCCATATTTAATGTTATTGGACTGAACCTCCCATGAAATATCATCATACTTCCATTAATGGAGTTAGATAAAATATTGTCCATGGATTGGCAATCATTAATCAAGGCCAACATACACTATCAAGAAGAGATATCACTCTTCACATCCCAAAGCATCCTCTGATTCATTACAAGTGTATGGAGAAAGATGAATCTCTTTCAGAAACATCATCTTATGTTTGGATATTTCTGCCTTATGAGAAAGCATATATAGCTCAAATGATTTATACAAAGGATAAAATCATTCTTGAAGTCGTTCCTATCATCAGAGATGACACTGATGTATTTCTCAAGGAGATTCCCAGACATCCTTATAACCAATATGTTGAGTTATCAATTGAACTTATTCTAGGATATATGCATATATCAATGACACCTGACTGAATGGACATTGTATAACATGAAGAGATGAATAAGTAGATACAAGATAATCTAGAGAAGAGATTTATATGCCCCAGTGATTCAACATGGGGTTCTCCAGTCCTTCATGTTATGATGGTAAATGTATCAATATGCCTCTTCATTGATTATCATGACCTCAATAAAATCTCAATAAATAAAAATAATCACCTTCCACAGATAGATGACTTGTTCGATCATCTTCATGGGGTCTGTTATTCCTCTAAATTGGACATTCGGTCAATATAACAACAATTAAATGTGAGGATGGGAGAAAATAATAGGACCGCCTTGGGAATAAGTTATGGATACAATGAGTCCATATTGATGCCCTTTGGACAACAAAAATCTTCAGAAATATTAATGGATTTAAGGAATATATTATTTAGATATTAACTCGACAAATTTTTGGTAGTCATTATTGACGATATTCGGATATACTCCAAGAGAATGGAGAAAATTGAGAATAATTTGAATAATGTGTTAAATAAATTGTAAAGAGATAATTTGTATTTAATGTATGGTAAATGTGAGATGAGGATGCCAGATGTATCATTCATGGGACATGTTATCACCAGTAAAGGGATAGCTTTTTACCCTTCCAGGACAAAGGCAATTGATGAGTGGTCATGGACAATATCTGTAATGACGATATATAACTTTTTGGGTCTATCGGGGTAATATGGATGATTTTTGAATAACCCTTCATTATTTTTGAACACAATAACAAAGCTAACATGGAAGGTAGTAATGTTTGACTGGACTCGGGGATTTGAGTACTGTTTTATGGAGTTGAAATTTTGATTTTTCACTGAACCTGTACTAACTATCTCTATAAGTGGATAACACATTGTGGTGTATAATGATGAATCAGAAAAGGTATTAGGGTGTGTTCAAATGAAAATGAAAAATTGATAGCCTACTCTTCATTATAGTTGAAAATCCATGAGAAAAACTATCCCAAAAATGATCTGGAGTCGACTGTAGTAATATTTCTATTGAAAATCTGGTAGTATATTCTCTATGTGTAGAAGTGGGATATATATTATGATAAAAATAGTATAAAAATATATTCAAATAAAAATATCTTAATATGAACCAACAAAGCTATATAGATTTCATCATGGATTATGACTCTTAATCCTAAAAAAACATGGTAAGGAAAATAAAGTGGAAGATGCTTTAAGTAGAACAGATCATGCTTCTTTATCAATGATTAGAATTGAAAATGATCCTATATTCATATATTTTCAAATTATGTACATGGGAATCAATAACGTAGGAAAATCATCAATACTTTCTCAAATTATTTCTCAACCATCCCTATTGGGGATAATAAATCTTATTCAAATAATAGATGTAAAAAATCCTGAAAAGGATGTAAGATATCAGAAATGGGAAATAATTATACTTCATTATTGATGAGTAAAGAGTTATAAGATTTAGTTCATGATTATGTTTACCATCAAATAAATAGATAAATAATGATATTATGAATGAAACACATAGCTCAACATTTTATATTATCCAAGGGATAACAAAGAGGTTTCAGGATCTCTGATAAAACTTTACGTAGAAAAAATATAAAAAGGATGATTCTTGAATATACATAAAAGTATCTGGAATGTCCCCAAGTGATGTTTGAGAGGAAAAAGTATAAGGGGGTGATAATACCACTACCCTTATGAACCTAGAAGTGGGAGAACATTACCATTCTCTTTATCACTGGACTTCCACGGACATCCAGAGGAAAAAATTCTATATGGGTCATTGTGGGTAATCTAACAATGATATCTCACATTATCACCATTCTAGAGGACATAAAATTTGATCAAAATTCAAAAAGTACATCAAATAAGTGTTATGGATTCACAGAGAACCACTATATAGTGTATCGTATTGGGATCAAATATTACGGACAATGTTTTGTAAAAGTATCCAACATGATCTAAGCACTGAACTAAACATTAGTATGGCCTATCATCTTCAAACTGATGTCCAATCTAAGTGGACTATAAAGAAACTGGAAGACATGTTGGGAGAATGTTCTATATAATTCAAAGGAGGATTGGACAAACATCTTCCACTCATTGAGTTCTCCTACAACAACAGTTTCCACTCAATCATCCAAATGGTACCATATGAATCCCTTTTGGGGAAAAGTTGTAGAACACTGATGTGTTGGGATAATGTCGGTGAGATAAAGCCTATAGTACCTGAAAAAGATAATGAAATGGTGGGGAGTGTAAAAACCCATATTGCAGCATATTAAGGAAGCCCAATGTCCACAAAAGATTTAGGCAGATAATAATTGATGAGACCTTGAGTTCAATATCAGAGACAAGGTATTTCTTTGCATATCTCTATCGACGAAGGAAATGAGATTTGGGAAGAAAGGAAAGCCAAGTCCCATGTATATTGAGCTATTCGAGATACCTGTTTGAGTCATATTCGTGACCCATCAAATAGAACTTCATCCTACCATGTCCAATGTACATGATATCATTTATATATACCTCTTAAGAAAGTACATACCAGAACCTTCACATGTACTAACATATGAGGTGGTACAGTTGGATGATGATCTTTCTTACAAGGAGAAGCTAATGAATGTCTTGGATCACAGTGAAAATGTTCTACACAATAAGACTAATCATAAAGTCAATGTACTATGGAGTAACCAAAAGTATGAAGAGGCAATATAGGAACTGGAGGTGGAAATGAAGGAAAAGTACCCACACTTGAATATGGCCTAGAATGTAAAATGATATTTCAAATAGAAAATTTCATAATGGGGAAGAATGTAATAACCCAATGTTTTATAAATAGAAATTCCATTCATATAAATATTTCATATAATCGAATGAGATCCCAACATTATAAACTATTAAGGTCTATGTGACCTTTATACTTAATTTTATCACTTTTTTGTTTTGAATTTAAAATACCAGTCATACATGGTTACAATTAGAAATGTATTTTGAGTTCGATAAGAAAAACTTATTTTTTGTTGAATAGTAATGTACCCTTATGAATAGTAACATACACTTATGAATAGTGATACACCCCAATAAATAGTAACCATACATGTGATAATATATAAATAATATAAAGTTGAAAGTATGATATAAAAAAATTTAGAAGAGTTAAATGAATGAATTAAAACTGGTTTTTAATAATAAAATAGGGTTTTAAATAAATATTGAATTAATCATATTTAGAAAATTATTTTTGAAATGTCGATTTCATTTTTGGATTCTATAAATCATTAAATTGTTTTGATGAATTTTGAGATTTTCCTGAAATACATGAATTTTTAGTGAATAGTAAAATACATTTATTTATAGTATAAATAAATTATAATTTAAACCCACTATTAATAACATCACAATTGATGTGATCACCAAAATATCGAACTCACATTAATTTATGACTATTCTCAGTAATGTAATCATCAATATTTCTGTTCTTGAGGAAACTTAATAAACTAATGATTATAATATTATGAAAACCCCTTTCCCCTCCACTATAAATATCACTTATTAATTCCTCTTCTCTTCACTCTTATCAAGCCTTGATCCATGAAAATATTAGAGAAACATATATCCCCATGCTCCTCCCCCACTTCCAAATATATCCTAGTCGATTCAAAACACCAAAACCACATCCCATAAGTGGATCTAAATGGAGGTTGACTCAAGAGGTAAATTCCACATTCCAATTATTTAATTGTTTAATATTATTTTATTTTATTATTTCATTCCAATCATCCTTTCAACAAAATGGTATGATAACTTTGGTAACCAACATGTACAGAAATATTTTATGCTATTGGTCTAATTATATATCTTCTCTCTTTTCCCCAACTATTATTTTAATGAAATGAAAGCAATGTTTGAGATTTGATAATTTAGAACATTCAAGGACCACAATTTATCAATTTCCATTATCATATTTAATTCTATTCAAGAATATATATGTTTTATGGTTGAACCAGATAATTATATATGTAATATATCCCAGTTATGTTTTTATAATCCTTTTGTACATATGGTATTATGTTATAAAGAAGAACATGTTCATTATAACCAAACCCACCGATTAACCAAAACCGTTACACCCATTAAATATTAATACATATCACTAATAACCTATGAATTTGATTTAGGACAACGATTTTCATCTTACAAGATTATCCATTTATAAGTAAACCGGTAATGAATGTTAAGGAAACAAATGGACCAGAACAAGAAAATTGAACAACATCACCCATACAAAATTCCATGAATGAACATAAAAACATTATAACAAATTGATTAATTTTATATGAGATTATAGACTTATTAATTAATAACCCTATTTTTTAATTAGGTCATTAATTTCAAGTGGAGAACACCAACAGACTATGGTATGAGATCCTCTCCATTTCACACATAATCAAGAATTTCCTCTGTGCTATGCCTTTTTTATGTGTAATCCCAAAAGATGGGGTATGACTTTTCACCTCCCCCATAAAACCAAAATGATTTATACATGATGATAGAAACTTTTTCTCTCTCATCATGCTCTCTTAGGTACACCTCACACCATGCCAATGAACCGTAACGAATTCTACCCGATCATTTTTTTCTCTCTTTCGAGTTTCCTTATCATTGAATATATAAAAATAGAGTGATCTTAACTATTTATGTACATATTATAATTGTTTTATAATTTTAAAAAATTCATTTATGATGACCCTTTCATCACTCTTATTCTAGGATATACTTGTTTTTATATTATCTCCTCCATAGAACATTCTAATAAGAACACATGTTTTTAGGGAACTTCCCCAATTTTTACCCAATTTCAAGGGCACTAATCCTTTGTTTTAATCCACCATTATCATTATAAAATAGTTATTTATATTATTGAAACAATATTGGTTCTATTATTGTTTTATGTGAAATAGTTTCCCCTTTTCTATTTTAAAATCTCTATAGAATGTTTATTAAAACCGAAAAATTTTGTTTAATACTAATGTATCTCAAATACATTTCTTATATACAGTCGCTTATATTTCTCAAAAATTACCATGTTATATGCCTATATAACCTTATTAACGTTCATTAATGTTATATTCCATTTTTTCATTGACAATTTCATGATACACCCATTTGTTATGCTTTATGTCATGATAGTGGTACCCAATTCTTTCCAGAGGTACTCTTATGTTTATGTCTGGTTGATTATATATAACTATTTATGTGGAAATAATATTCTTGAAATTTTTCAGATGGTTTTACAGAGATAATACTCTAATGTATTGTGTAATGTTATGTCTCATGATATGCGATGTGAAACATGATTGGCGGTTAGATTGACACGTACTAAAATGGGAAACAGGATTGACGGTTAGCCTGGACATATAAAAAAATGGGGAACATGAATGTAGTTTTTCCTTAACCCATACTAAACACATGTTTTTTTATTCTTTCACATTTATATGATTCCATGTTTATATTATCCCGTGTTTAGTTGATACAATTTCATATGTTCCATGCTTTTGATATCATTATGTCATGCCTCCTAACTCGTGTGCTAATGTTGTAATATAATATCCATTCCCTTACTAGGATTTTTAGCTCATCCCATTGTTCATCTGTTCCCTAGGGTACCCTATGCAGATGTAAGGGGTCGAAATAAGTTTAAAGAATTATATGGAGATTAAATAAGGAAGTGTTTTTTAGCCCCATGTTTTATGATTAATTTCCCCAGTCTTCCAAGATACTAGAATTAATTATCCATGGCTAGTACTCTGAAGTATAATTATGCTTAAAATAATGTAATTTTAGGTGTAATAGGATAGTTTCACTATATTATATCAATATATACATCTAATTAATCAACAATGGGATTTCATTTTAGGTTATGGGTTTCAATAATTTTTATTAAACAAATATGTGTGTGATTTTCCTTATAAAATTTATTATTTAATATGATTAATGAACATTGAAGATAAAGGTAAAAATTATATGTTTTTTCTTCTTTTTATGGAATTACAGTTTAATTTATTTTGATTATTAGTTACTTTAGTTTTCTTTGTCTTCTTACATTTGTTAATGATTCATACTCGATGTAAAGTGAAAAGGATGATGAAAAAAATATAATGTAGAAAAATATTTCATTAATTAAATAGTGATTTGTTTTAATGGTTTTAAATTATTGTGAACATGGATACTAATATTACGTAACTAACATTGATTATATATATTTTTAATATATGAGTTATGACATAATTATGTAGATCACTAACCCTGAAAATATTGGTAAAATAATAGAATGGTTTTTTTCATAATTTCAAGATTATGTAATTTTTAATAATGGGTTGTTATGGTTATTATTGGAGTAATTGATTAGATAAAATTATAGGTTATGATATTGTTAATAAATTTCCCATTAAATATTCTATATTATGGTTAAGATAAAATGTTGTAGAATTTAAATACTACCATGTTTCTTCACGTAAAATATTTATACATGGATCAGTTTTCTAAAGAAAAATTAGTAAAGCTTTGGCGGGAAGGAATTGAGAAAATATTATCCTTCAGAATGAGTATCCTGTGATGATTATAGTTGAAATAAAATAGTTTGATACAATTATTGATCAATTTACAAATGTTATAAATGGTAGTGTTATCCATTCTAGATAATAACATGATATAACATTAATGATAATGTATTCTATGGAGTTTTTCAAGAGGATACATCCTATATAATTCATTTTATCATATACCCCATTTTTTTATAAAGGGTGGATTAGTGCTCTGGAAAAGATTATCAATGTCATGGGTTATTCAGATCACCAAAAGTTTACACATGAAATTTATCATTTTGAAGGATAAGATGATTGATGATGTTATTTGGTTTATAATTCCATAAACAATATGAGTTAAATTATTTAGAATGAAAAAATTTAAGGAAATATAACATTGGAAATATTCCCCTACAATTGTTTCACTATATATTGACAAATATACTAAAATTCAGGAAACACGATGATGATTGGGTAGCGTCATATGAATAATAATAAAAATGATTTCCACGCTATGTGCTAGACATTATTTGGGACACTTATAGTAAATTAAATAGATTTTAACCATTGATAAATCCATTTTTATGATGTGTATTGGCCAAATGTAGATTTAAAGGTTATAAGAACATTTTCGTAGTTATAAGGATGTTGATACGGAGTTTAGTAACACATATATTATTTGAGATTAAAATTGTGATTAAAGGCCATGATGGATGTAAATGATGAAAAAATCTTCAAAGAAGTCCATACGTAATCCACAAAAGAATTCAATGTGTTGAAATAAGTTATCATGGAATGATTAATGTGATCTAAAAAGTGTGTTCATTGTAGCTAGTTTAGTAATAAGGATTGTGAATTTAAATAAATGTCTCATAAGAAAACATTAAATGGGGTAACTGATAGCCATATAATAGTGAGTTGTATTAGTTGTAATGAGTGGAGTCTATATTCTATCATGAGTATGAACGTAGTTGAATTTTATATAAATCCTCATGGTTGAAAAAAATGTTGTTTTAAGCCATTATCTACTACTTCAATATACGTTGGGCCATCAAATAAAGTGGTCAACTATATGTTACTTGTGTATTATAATAATTATAATAAAAATTGACCCTCAACATCATCAAATTATTTCATGTTTGAGAGATTTTCTATTAATGTGGTTGTATCACTTGAAGACTATATTTTATACATTTTGGTGGAAACTATGGGTTTATGTATTCAAAAAATCATTATTTATAATAATTTTTTTTTTGATATCAGTGGGATGGTCATCACATAAACCCTTGTTGAACATTACAAACTTATTATTGGTATCCTAATATTTTTAGATAGGATTTCAATTTATAATTACAATATAGATTGTAGATCATAGATAGTTATGATCAATTATTCAATGCCTTTGATAAAATAACATGAAGATGCAAAATTTATTATAAATTAATGTAAAAGTAACATAGATCATATTGTTGGAAATAACAAAATTGATCAATTCATGATGTTCCATTAATAAATTAATAATGGTATGTTTTCTCAAGTGATTTCTAGTTCTTATTACAAATTAGGAGGATTAGATTCATATTTAAAAATATCTTGATGCCCAATCAGTTTCTAAACCACTTTATCGAATGTCTTATATAGATATTTTTGAATTGAAAAATTAACTCAATGAGATATTATATAATGGTTTTATTAAACCTAGATCTTCACCATGTAGTGAAGCAATTTGTTTGTTAAAAGATGATTATTCAATGACACTTCTCATTTATTATATTGCCTTAAATAATATACTTCTTATGAAAGAGTAACATTTTTCTTATATTAGAGATTTTTTACCGGATCCATAGACAATTGTATTTTTTAGAATTTTGACTCGAGTTCAGGGTATAATTAATTAAAATTGAAAGAAAAATACATTCTGAAGACTATGTTTCATACTAGATTTGGGAACTATGAGTTTTTAGTTATGTTTTTGGGTTATCTAATTCATCAGATTTATTTATGAACCATGTGATTTTTTATTATTCATGATTTTAATGACATGATTTTGTTATCTTTTATGAATTTTATTTATATTTGAGAAGTAAAAAGGAACATGAAAAATATATAATCGTTTTTTCAAAACATTAAATGAAATGAAATTGTAGAGAAAATATAGAAAGTATGAATTTTGGTTTTAAGAAATTTATTTTCATGGATATATTGTTTCTAAAGATGTTATCTTCATTGAGCCTTCTATAAATAATATTGTTGTGTAGTTTTTTAGACCAGTAATAGATATATGGATTTTATGTTTTCATTTATTAATATATTAATACTTGATGTTTGTTGAAAAAATGTTTTCTATTTTATATCCCACTAATTATGATAACTCTAATAGAGTTAATTTGATATTGAAAAGTGATTCTTAGGATTCTTTTAGGAACAGATAAAAAAATTTGTCATTACTCCAGTTTTTTCTCTTCCATCTAGAAATGATGATTTGTTTAACGAAATGGTTTCGTTATTTAATGGAATTTTATGTGTCATAATTTTAAATGATAATGTAATTTATTTATCTTTATTTTAGTTTAATGATCAAGATTTAAATAACTCTACACATTATTTTAAATTAGCTGCTACTATTACTTGTAATATTTTCAGATTCATCATTTTATCTGTTAATTTTGGTGATATATACTCATCAAAAAATTTTGAACTAAAAATTCACTATAAAATAATATAACATGATACAATGTTTATGGTTTGAAATTATTATATATTATAATTTCATGATTTTTTCTCTTCCTAAAAAAGCAAAAAGTGGCTGATGATTTTAGTCAAAATTTAATTATCCCTTATTCATGTTACATTTAGATCATAAAACATTAGTTAATGATTTTATAATTTTTTCCTTATAAATTTTTAATGTAGTGCAATACAAATTTTTTATTCATTAGGATAATAATATTTTATAGAATGAATTAAAATAGTTAGAATATGGATAGTTTTTTCAGGACATGCTAGAATCGATTATGATTGGAAGCATTCTAAATTATAATGTTGATAAGTAAAATGTTTTATGCTTTTGTAAGTTACTATGTGTGTTTTGTGATTCATAGTTTAAGAAAGGATTGTTGAGTTAATCTCATTGTTCTCTATTTTCCAACCATCATGGTTTCATATTGATGTACAGGGACATTCAAGAGTATTACTTATGGGATAGAATAAATAGAGATATTACTGAATTCATAATGATGTGTCAAAATTTTCAGTAGGATAAATCATATTGATAGATACAAAATGATATAATTAATCCTTGTGGAATTTCATAGTGGGAATGAGGTGATTTAAATATATATTTCGTGGTGGGATTTACAAGGACATCAATAGAGAATCAACCTGATTTGGGTTGTTTTTGAGAAATTAATTAAATCATCACTTTTCATTTCCATTTTAGGTACAATGTCATTATAAAAAATTTCTCATAACTATATAGTGGATATTGACATGTTACATATATAGACACTTTCCAATGTATCAAAATATTATACCATGTTCACATCTAACTTTGGGAATGGACTTCAGAAGATATTGAGTACAAAATTTAATTTCAATCTATATATTCATCATCAACATGATTGATGTTCTGAGATAAAAATTCAGACCTTGTAAAATATTATTAATTCATAATATACTGATTATTTGGGACATTGTAATTCACATATTACATTATTTATTATTCTTAAAACAGTAGTTTTCATTCCACTATACAAACAGATCAATTTTATTCATTATATTGAAAGATATGTTGGGATGAAAAATATTGGGTTGATGTGGGAGAAGGTAGGAGGATGATACTATTGGTATTAGAGTAAGCGTATGAGAATAATTAATGTTTTCAATAATATATGCGGACGAAAAATTTGTACGCTAAAATTAAATGTTGATACTAGAGGATGAGTTCTTATTTCTATACAGGTGATCATGTATTTATCCAAATTTCTCCAAAAAAAAACTATAATTAATTTTTTGAAAATTGAAGAATATGTAGATGGATCATTGGAAAATATTAAATCCTTGATAATTCCATATCAGTTAGCTTTCATGTGTCTTTTCCTTTGAGTTTATCTCAGGCACATAATGTATTGCATGTTTAAATGTTATGGAAATATGTTTTAGAATACTATAATGTTTTCTTAAAATGAATAGTCTAGATGTTAAAACATTATTATAATGATGAAAAACCCTTTTATATTATTTACCCTAGAGATCATGTGTTTTGAATAATCTGATACAACATGTTAGGGTTTTATGGAGAAACCATATGGTTTTTGAAGTAAAATAAAATTTGAAAAATCTATAAGGGAATGATATATCCACATTTTTAATATGTGACTAAAATTTCATGAATAAAAATTATACATGGGGTAATGAGTTAACAATCTACTAAATTATATATTAAATCATTTTCCATATATATTTTTCTTAACTTTATAGTTATAAAAATATAATGAAATTATTTATCAAAATGAAAACGATTTAAATTTAAAAATAATATGTTTTTATTTAAACACAAAACTAATAAATATTAGAATTTTAATTAGATACAACAATAATATTTTTTGAATGTAACATATAAAAATTTACATTGGGTGATTTTTTTAATTATTTAGATAAAATGGATTTTTCGGTAAATAGTGAAAAATAATGATTTTTTGTCATAAAATATTTATTATTAAAAAATTATTTAATTTAAATGTATCAATATGATTTTAATATGAGTACATTTCATAATAATATTATTTATTTATTATATTCCACATTAATTATTTTTTAAACAATGTTATATTAGTAGTTAGTATAAGTTTTTTTAGCTCAAAAACTTTTTTTGAAACTTTTTAATAATGCATATTGTTTCTCCTTTTTAACTATTTTAATTAATCCATAAAAATAATTAAATAAATTTTTAGGTTATATATAAAACTTTATTATTTTTTTATCATTCAATGAATACTATTATTCATTATGTTAAAATATAATCATCTTTTTCAGAAAAATATTATTCTTAAAAACCGCCTCTCTCAGCCCATCTATAGGATTAAAAATAAATTGTGTTCTCAAAATTCTATTATTCTAATTATGAAAGTTTGATTCGGTTTTGGGAATAATAAAAATTTATTATTTATAACAATACTAAATTATTTTTTTCTATAATTAATATTGAAACAATTAAATTAATTATATTTATTAAGTTAAAAATGTGTTGTTAATATTGTTAAACCTATAATATGATGTGTTAAAATATCCCAAATCCTGTTGAAACCCATTTAATGTAAATATTATAAACTAGTACCTTCTAGTATATGGAATATAATATTATTGGGGCCTAGGGAAATAAAAAAATATGTGTGTAATTCACTCGTTCAGATAGTTACAATTAGGCTTCTCACCTAACATTTAATAGGAACCCCCACTAAAACTATATTCACAATATAGAAATTAATTTATTCAGATAATAAAAAACTAGATAATTTTTATAATACTCTAATCTCATACTATAGTAATATAATTATTCTAAATTCTATCCAAGGAGGGCCTTTGGTGAAAACCAAAATGATGTACCTGCAAAATATATAATATTCTTTAACACAATTTTTTATTATTTACCCTAAAAACATTCAATTATTACTATAACCTGAATATATATTATTATAATTATCTTATATATTATATTTTTTTGTGATAAGGTGAATATATAAAAATACATATATTGTCATCAAATGGTTTACGAATTCATCATTTGTGTGTATCACAGACCACCACCTCGCAAACAGATGACATTATTTTTTCGATTTCCACCTCTAAATGATGGGTAAAATAATAAAAAAAACATTATATATGATATTAATATCATATTAATACTTATTATGACATTATATCATATATTTTATATTACATTTTATTACATAATAGATATGAAAAGGTTTCTCATTTTTGTGGAAGACTATCACCTCACGTCATGATATGATTCATTTTTCATTAACCCATTATATGGAACGTAATAATGATAATATAATAAATAATATATATATATATATAAATTAATTATTTTTGATATTCATGACATATGTTCTAGAATTTAAATATAATATAACATATTTCTTTTACCTATTCAAACAAATGAAAAAAATATAATGCCATTTAAGCACGTGTGGACTGCCTCCTTCTTGAAGTGATGTTATTTATTTCTCCCCTACCACCTCCTTATAGTGGTATGCATATATATATATATAATTAAAGAATGTTTAAATTTTAATATATTAATAATTCATGAAAGTTAAAAAATTACTTACATACATTTTATAATGATCATTCAAAAATGTAAATGTTACACATGCATATGTATGGCCTATAATCCCTATGATCGTAACATTAGTAAATTTTTCATAACCATATTTATCGATTGTTTAACATCCCATGTTTTATGATAATACATTATTTTCGATAGCGTACATGATATGATACATCCTGAATAAATTAAAAACTAAATATTATTATTTAAATGAATCCATTATAACCAAGAAGGTTGAACTACAATAATGAATCATATTAACTCAATTATGAATATATTGTTTACACACAATTATATAATAATTAATTTTTTACAAAATAAAATCCAATTGAATATAAATGACGTGTTTTCTGAAAAGAAATATTTAGATGAGAATTATATTGTTTATTAACTAATTATATCACTCTTTTTGGATTATAATAATGATATATAAACTCAATGTGTTTTTTAAATACATATTATAGGTTTTCTAACAACGATATTAGAATAAAATAAATTATATGTATAAAATAGTATTAATAAAAAAGTAATGTATCCACCTATTGATGTTGAAACCGTTTTAAATGTAGTTATTGACACTTTTATAAGATATATATGGAAAATTAAAAATTCTTCTTTGTTAGAAAGACATAAAACTTAACCTTGGATAAATGCTTACGATTTTTTGATATCATTTTTTTTATAAATACTGAACAATACTTTATTTTAACACCAAACTACATTTTCATCAATTTAGTTATTTAGTTATATTGTCCATTAAATTGAATTTACTATATAATTTGATTATTATTTTATGATATAATCCAATTTATGTAATTGGTATGATTATTTATTTTGATAATTGATATAACAACATTTCAATCAATTTAACATTTAATTTTAAAAACATTCTTTTTTGATTTGTCCGTGGAATTATGTTTAAATATAATTTTTTTAATTAAGTGAATTAAATTTGATTAAATCGATTCTATATTTTCTATAACAAGGTTCAATTTCGTATGTATGGCCAATTTCATTTTTTTTCTATAAAATTTCATCAATATAACAAAATTATGTACCGTAATATAAAATAAAATTTTGATTTGTGTTAAAATTAAAACATAAATGCATAACCTACATAAAAATAAAATATATAAATACTAATGGAGGTGTGGATTGACCCTAAACAAAAAATAAAACATTAATTACCAGGAAATGTCTGGGAATTTAATTCTATAACTATATGGTTTACTTTAAATATAACTTAATCAATGAACTAATCACTTGAACACACCTCTCTTCAATTATAAATATCGCCACTCCTCGCATTTTTTCAATAAAGAGACTAGTATATCCTAAAATATATTCACAAATATCTCATCCATACTCGCCCCATGTCAATGTGATAATCGTATCACCAAAAGTAAAAAAACTGAGGACTTTAATGTTCTTTCATAGAGGGGATATTGAAGAGGTAATGATCTAATATTACATCTTCTGATTTATTATTTTATACATTTTATTCACATCCATCATCCGTAAATTAATAATAAAAATAGAAACATATATATAATTTATTTTTATTATTATCATTTAATAACCCATATCCATTTCATTTTTCACCTCCATTTGTTTAGAGAAAAAAATTATTATCTTTGTTATGTAGGTTATTCGACTCTATGAATAATATTTTGTTATTCTTCCATTATTGCCTTCAAGGATTTTCATAAAAATAGTTTTCATGTTAAATAATATTTAAATATTTATATTATAACCTATTTCTTATTATGGATGAATTATTAAATATAACTTCTTGATTTTTATATTTTTGTTATACGATAACTTCATTTGAGGATGTGTTGACTACCGCCACCTCAAGATGATGTGATTCATTCAGTTTTCACATGGAATCTATATAAGATTTCATAGAAAAAATATATTATATAAGTAACATATTAATTAAAATGTAATTATATTATATATTTATACATATTTATATATATTTTATTAAAAAAATTTCCCTCCATAAGATAGAAAAAATGAAAATATTGTTCAGGAGTACGTACAACGTACCGTCTCCATGAACTGTGTTTTTAGTTTCTCATAAAATATTTTTATAAGTTTTTAACTAATTAATATATAATATAGTTATAAAATGTTTTATATTATATATATGAGGTACTTATGGCCACATGGACTATTGACATCATGCCGTGTTTTTTTCAACATAAGAATCGAATATCAACAATGTGTCCGACAGAACATGAACAATTATGTAATTGTTATAAAATGGTAATGAAAGATATAAAATAAATAATAAAAATGATTTTTTTAATAATGTATATATTAACATATTTTTATTATTTATTAAGAACAAATAACACGTGAGATGAGTAAAACTCAGGGTAAGGGAATCGTATCTCATTTTAATTATTTGAGAAATACATAACAATTCTGCACCTAATTTCTTATATATGGTGTTCATAATTCCACATTTATTTATTATACCATTAATTATATTTTACTAATGGTATTTAAATATTTTATTTAAAGATTATTTTCCTCATTGTTTCAAATTCATTAGTAACTACATTAGTAAATGATTCTCCTCTCACTTTATTCATATATGGGACAGATGTCAAGTTCACCACTGTTATCTTCTGTGTGGTGTTTCTAAGTCACCTATTTTTATATTATATCTTAATAATCTTACCTTCATAGTATTTGAGGATATTATATTATATCATTCCTTCATGAGTTTAATTATTCCATATGTTTCAATGTTGTATGGTATTTTTAATTCAATTTTCAATATTTGGGTTATACGTCTACTTCATTGATTTTATTATGCCATTATTTTTTGTGGAATAATATTATAAGGGGTTTTTTTATTTTCACATATATTTTTGAATATATACTATTTCAACACATAATCACCAATTTTAGAAATTTTTACCTTATTTATACATACTTTATAAGGATTTAGTCATCTCACTTTTTAAATATGTAGGACATATGCATTATTCACCACTAATTACATTTTTTTGGTTTATATATAATGAAATTTCATATGAAATATCATTATTATATTTATCTTCAGGTTATGAATATTTAAATTCAACGATTAAAACTTTAATGGCTCATATAATTTGACAGATTACAATTGATAAGGGAATTTCTTAACGAAATTTCAAATCATTGGGTTAAACTTCCACTTCATGATTACGTCATTATATGATAATGTATGAAATTAATTTTGTATATATTATCTTATATTTTTACATGATTTATTTTTTGTATTATTAAATTTACATAATAAATCTATTTTATAATCAAAATAAGGTTTTAAGGTACTCATTTACCGAAAAATCATTTTAAATGGTTTATGGATTTATTCTACTAAATATATCTCATTTATGTATATGTAATTAAAACGGTTTTATAGATTTCATTATATGGAAATGAATTTTTTAAAATCTAAACACGTATAAAACAATTCAAAGTGGTATAAAATATATTGATTCAAAATAATCTTTTTAAATGTTTTAATACTGTTCTAAAAATAAAATTATTATTTTAGTAACTTTGAATATTTTATTTAGCATATACATCATAAACCATATTATCTCTTTCATAAGGATTTTGTGATATTATTTTTACATTACATGTTTACACTTTTATTTAAAAATAATAATTTTATAGTTTTATGTGTGAGGAATTGTAAAAGTGAAATGTGATTTCAAAATGGAAATGTTATTTGTCCTTTATGCTTGTTTATTGTGTTATGATTATGTTATGGTTTTTATGAATTATTCATATATAATGGTCCACTCATCATAAACTATGGTTGGTGAGCCCATATTAACTATCCATTACATTGGTAAATTATACATATTTTAATGATTGTGTTTCTCCCAATTAAATTAGGGAATATTCTGTGATGGGTATTCCAAACGTAACCATGATGGTTACTCCCTATGTAGCTACAAAATCTACAATGTATGTATGATCTGTATACCACAAGTTATATTTATGATTTTTTATTTTTGTTAGATATTTTCTCTAATCTTATGATTTCATGAGGTAAGTTAATGAACACATGTTATTATGGGTGAAAAGTATGATTTTATGAAAATGTTTTCATGAATTTAAAATTTTCAATGACTAGTGGTTTTGATTAATTATATTATATCCCATACTAATTTTTATTTTCTCAACCCATGTGTTTTTGAAATTTTATCCATAGGGTATATACATTGGTAAGTGAAAGGATGAAGTAATTATAAATGTTTTACGATTTCAATCAAGTAAATTAAATCATGTTTTATTTTATAACATTAGTAATTATGAAAAATATGATGGTGTGTAGACTTATATACATTGTAATACTGGATATATTATATAATCGTTATATCTTAATTTTTTAAAACCCTGAGCTAGAAGTGATTCTCATTGTGATTTTATGACTTAACTCATGGTTATATAATGTTAAATACTATGTCATTATATTTTGTATCAAATGAATGGTTCAAAAACATAAAGGGATTATTATTTTTTCCTAATCAATTGGTTAGTCTCTATGAATCCTCATTATGTAAAATAATTTTTCTATTAATTTTTTTTAATCGAGGAATTTCAGATACAAATAGAAGGGGGAGGATATAAAAAAATATTCATATCTCTTCCTAATGACTTACTTGCAATAATTATTGAAAATTCATCTCTAGATGATTCTAAAAGGCTTTTTATAATATGACTATCTAGAAAAAAGTTTTATGAGTTATCAAACACCTCCTCTGTACACTGATACCATCATAGATCATGGGTTTTTAATCAAATCTTGATTTTATAATATTCTCATATTTTTTAAAAAGGTATATATTATCAAGTAATTTTATGATATTTAACATTATCAATATATTTTAAAGCATATTATGATTTTAAAAAAGCTACTGAATAAAGAGACCCTTATGAAGCCTATTTATATATGATTTTATAATATTGTACTTCTATAAAAAACTTATCATATTTTAAAATGACCATTGATTAATATTTTCAAGTAAAATTCGATGCGATGTGTTTATTAAAATCATGTTATGTCAGATGTTTTTAAATTTTATTATATACATGATTTTTTACAAAACACTATTTTAATGAACACTAATATAAACCATGTTGTAAAAGGTGTATTAGGATAAAAGATTAAAGTAGTTTGATGAATCACTAAATCGTTATTTCAATGCATGGACCTTAAATAATAATGAAAAATTATGATAAAACCAGGTGAACACCATGATCAAGGTACAATGTTATTTATTTGGGTAGAAGTTTTATAAAATCATATATATGTTAAATAATGAATTTCATGAATTAAGATATTGATTTCATAATGATTAGTGACTAAAATTATAGTTATTATACAACCATTGAAGTTAAAATATGTTATGGATATTTTATGTTTTATAAAAAGAGACAACCCACAAGATGGGTGAAAAATTGATGCGTCCGATTATGCCAATTGGATCAAACCCACAATTAAGGATTGACAAGGGTGACACCCCCACCACTGTAATATGTAATGTCTATAGTCATAATTTTAGTTTATTTATTTAAATGTGTTTATGGAATAATGAAGAAGTTATTTTAGTGTCTTATGTTTTATCAAATGTATATCAGGGTTATTGGAATGCAATTTGGGGATTAAGAGAAAATTGTTATTTTTGGAAGATGTTCACTATTTTAGGAACTTTACATTATTAAGGGTAATAGAATACTATGAGATTTTATTTTAGGAGTAATATTTGAATTTTATTTTGAAATAATTTTTTAGTTTAATTATGGAGATATGGTGATTCATGCTATTCATTGAAATGATTTACCTATCTAAGAGAATGTTTGATTATGTTAATTAATTTATTGTACGATACATTAAAAGTGGTTGATTTTATTTGGAGATAAATGTTACAACTTATCGTGGAATATTATTGATCAAATAGTTATCATTTTTAGGATTCAATCTTAGATTGTAATATTTTGAGTAATTTTATGGAAAATTATTAGTGGAATTGTCTATGTTGAACATTGAGTTTTAGCCTACAATTTTGTCTTGTAAAAGATTCCCTTCTCTTTATATTAGATTATTTATTTTGGGGGAATCATATGATCTAGTAATAAGAACATTGGTTTAGGTTAATGTAAAAATATAGAATAAAAATATACATCATAATTGGTGGATTATTTGAATCTATTTAAGTTGATTATAATGCTTTAGGTTTTACTAGGTCATCTAGAATTCTCCTCGATTGGAAATAAATATGTGTTAGATAAAGAAAGTCTTTAAGGTATGAAACTATACAAAACATGTACGTATGTTTCCTTATGTTCTTAGGAATTATTTTAAATGAATTACGCAACACTATGAATGGGATCTTAAAACAAAAAATATATTCAATTTAATTTTCATAATATGAAGTCAAATAAAATTTTACCTGTCAATCATTTTTGGTTAAGGGGCTGTTATCTTTCTTCTGAAAATGTTTTCTATCACTACTCATTTGAACTAGATGTTTGGTTTTCTCTTACATATCATTTTTTTCTACTTGGAACCCTACTAATTGTTATATTTGGAGATCTCAATATTTATCTTTCTTTATTTTAAATTGGTAGTTTTATTAATCATTTTTATGATCTAGAATTTCAATAACAGAATTTTGAAAATACATACTTAATTTACATACCCCAAATACAAATTTTGGGGACACAATTTTTTAAAGGGAGAGAATGTAACATCTTGAGTTTTAAGAAAGAAACACTATGTTAAATAGCGTACATGATACACTACATAGAGCTTAAAAAAACAACTAAATATTTTTATTTACAATTTATAATTATAAAATATCTTTTTTAAAGGAGAGAAAGAACAATATTTACTAAATTATGAAAATATTTTATACACATGTTTATTTCATTATAAATTGGTTAGAAAATACAAACCAATTAAATATAAAAGATGTGTTTTAATGAAAAAAAAATTAGATGAGAATAATTGTGTTTATAAAACATTCATATAACTATTTCTGGAATATATTATTGAAATATAAAATCAATTTGATGTCTAAAATTCATATTATATATTTTCTAGGAAAGATATTAAAAAATCAATTTTTATGATTTAAAGATGTATTTTTCAAAAAAACATAAATTTCACCATTTTCATAGGGAACAAATTTTTAATATATTTTTTAGACACTATTATAAGTTATATTTTAAAAAATTATAATATTTAGTGGAATAGGGAAATTAAATTTTCCATGGGATTATTTTTTGGTATTTTACTTATAATGTTAATTTTTTATAGTGATAAATATTGAATTCTAACTCAAAAATACATTTTCATTTAGTTTATTTTTAATGAATTATTGTTATTTTATTTAGATTTAAAATATAATTATATTAAATTTTTATTATCTATTAAAATATAGGTCATATCAAAAAAAATCAAGTAGAATATAGATATTAAAACATTTCAAAATTTTGTACGTTTATCGTTAAAACAATATTTTTTAGTTTGGTCTACAAAATTAATTTTAAATATAATTTTCCCATTTATCTGATGTCAATTAGAAAAAAGGTTTTCCATATTTGAGATAATAAGTTATAAATTAGGTTTTCTAGTCAATTTCATTTTTAGTTATAAAAAATTTACCATGCTAAGACTATTATTTATCATTTGTAAAGATAAATTTTGGCGGGGGTTAAAATTAAACGTTAAAAGATTAACCAACTTAAAAATGAGAAAATTTAATGAGTGTTTTAGCTGTTTATAGAACCTAACCAAACTATAAAACAATAATTACTAGAAAAATTCATGAAATTTAATACCTCTTTATATGGTTGGATTTTAATATAAGATAATCAATAAACAAATCACATGTTGCCACATCTCTACATGTATAAATAACCCCACTCCACCTCAAATTGTTTAACGAAAATTCCATTTCTCACTTCAAATATATTCACAAGCCACTCATTGTCACTATACCAATTTCCATGTGCTTCTGGAATCACAAAATGACCAAACCCAAGGAGCTCAAGGGTCTTTCAATGAGGAGATATTCATGATGTAGTTTTCATAAGGTACCTCTCTTAATTCCATTTCATTTTATACATTATAGTAACCAACATCATCCATAAATTAATGATAACTCCATAATAATTTAAATATGCGATATTTATTATACTAATAGAATATCTCATATCCAACTTAGTTCTCACCACATCTTGATCAAATAAATGAAATTATTATGCATGATATGTAGGTTATTCTCCACTAGGAATAATGATTTGTTCCTTTTCCAGTAATTCCTTATTGGATTCTCAAAAAACATTTTACTTGGTAAAATAATATTTAAATATTAATGAAATAACAAATTTAATATACATTAAATGTTATATTTGACATACCTTCATACTTTCCGTATTGTTGTCATATGATTACAATAATTTGGGGACGTGTAGACTACCACCTTCTCAAAATGACATGATTCATTCATGCATCACATGGAATACATTAACGATGATTTTAGTTAAATTATATGACATAAATCACATATTAATTCTACTATAATTACATTATATAGTATATATATTTACATATATTTCAATTAATTTTGTTTCTTTAATACGATAAGAACATCCAAAATTTTGTTCATGCATACATACAACCTAACATCTCTATGAATGTGGTTTTTTATATTCAAACATTATTATAAATAATTATATATTTAATATATAACATATTTATATAATTTTTGTACTCTGGATATTATGGACTTATGACTACATTGACTATTGACGTCATGCGAAGTTTATTTTCAATAGAAGAACTAAAAATCAATAAAGTGTCTCATATGAACATACATAATCATATAGTTGTTATAAGATGGTAACTAATTATATACAAGGAATAATAAATATAAAATATTATTAATAAATTATATTTTAACATGTGTTTATTATTCAATAAAAACAATGAATATTCAAGATGATTTGAACTCCATGTAAGGTATTTTTATCACATTTTCATTGTGTGAGACATATTTAATTTTTGGGCACCAAAGTTTACAAATATGGTATTCATACCACTGAATTGATTTACGATATCATTAATTATATTATATTCTTGGTATTGAAATGTTTTATTGAACTATTAGTACCTTTATTTTTTAACTTCATTTGTTACTACATTTGTAAAACATTCTCATATCAGTTTTTACATATATGGGATAAAAGTCATGTTCACCGATTTTGTTATTTTTTGGTGTATCATGATCAAATATGGTTATGTTGTATAATTAATTATATTATATTAACGGTATTTTAGTATGTCATTTTATATTATTAATTAATTAATTTTATGATTTATGATGTTTAAAAGTTCTTAGAGATTTTTTAACAAAATTTCCATTTACTGGGTTTTATGTCCACTTTTTTGATTTTATTATTACATGACTATGTGTGGAATAAAATCTTATTGATTTATCTAATATTTCAAATACTATTTGAATAGATATAATTTTAAATAAATAATCTGCCTATTGATAAATTCTTATGTCATTGATATGAACATTGTAATGATTTACTTACGTCATTTTTTACCTCTTTGAGATATATGCATTATTCTTCACTAATTACATTTTTGTTTTGTATATATATTTAACTATGATATTAAATATCATTAATATATTTATCTTCATTTTATTAAAAAAAATTGATTATTGCTTTTACGGGTCATACAATTCCACAGATTACAAGTGAAAATTTAATTTCTTAACCCAATTTTAATTATACGTGTTAGAATTGTACTTCATGATTATGTCATGCTATGATTATGTGAGAAATGAATATTTAATTTTTTATTTTGTATTTATAATCTATTTATGTTGATTTATAGTGAATACACCTAATCAATCTATTTGATTAACAAACTAATCATGGTAATAGAATCTTTAACTAAATAATTGTTTTAAATGTTGTAAATATTTATTCTTATTAATCATTTTCATTGATGCCCATATATTAAAAATGCTTTGATGGATATATCTATACTGACCTGAATGTTTTAAAAAGTTAAAACATATAAAAAGATTCAATGTATTTTGGGACACTTTCATTCAAAAGAATCATTTTTAGTGTTTTATTTTTATTTTAAGGCTAGATTTATTATTCTGATAATGTTGAATGGTTTATTTAAAATATAATACAAGAACCATATTTACCTATTTTATGTCACTTTGATTGTTTTTTGTATACATAAAAATTTTACACTTTTATTTTAAAATAATTGTTTTTTCAAATGTATGTGATCAGATTTGTAAAATGAAATGTGATTTTGAAGGGGAAATATAATTTCTCATTTATTCTTGTTTTATGAGCTATTATTGTGTTATGGAACTTTGGAATTATTTATGTATATGGGTGGTTACATGATATCTAGATGTCGAGTGTTCCCATTATACATATCTAATGCATTGGGTAATAAGAAATAGTTAAACAATATAGTTTCTCCTCATAGATTTATGGAATATATTATGAGGGGTATTTCAAAATTAACCATGAAGGTTACTCCATATGAACCTACGAAATCTAAAATGTATGTATGATATGGATTCAATAAGTTAAATTTATGATTTATGATTGAAAATGAGTATTTTATAGAATTTTATTATTTCTTTTGGTATGTTAATGAACTTATGCTTTTATGGGTTAAAAGTATGATTTTTGGAAAAATGTATTCACGAGTTTAAACTGTTCATTGAATAATAGATTAATTAATTATTTTATATCCATTACGAAGATTTTTTTTCTCATATCATGTTTCTTAAATTTCTTTTTACATGTTACAAGGATGGGTTAGAGAAGGGAATTAAATAAGATGATTGATATGAATATTTCTATCAAGGAAAAAAACTTGTTTTTTTAAAACGTTTTAAATTATGAAAAAATGTATTGAATGTAAATCTATTAACATTTTAATATTCGAAATGTTTTGTAAACATTATGGCCTAATTCTCTAAAATTATAAAACAGAAAAGATCCTCAATGTGAATTCATTACATAACTCAATATTATGAAATGTTTAAGGGTGGGTCCTTATAGATTGCTTTCAAACCCATTATATATGTTTAAATATGATAATTATTCCAGGATTATTAATATATATGTTTAATTATTGATTGTTGTCACTATAGTCAACCATCCCATTTTATTGTTGACACATAAGATGAATATAGTCAAAAACTCCAAGTTATAATTTGGTGAATAAGAAATAGCATATGAATTGTTAATAAGTCAAATAAAATTAATAATTAATTTTAAATATGTAATCTATAAAGAAAATATTAAATATAAGTTAAGTATTCTTGAATATAAAGAAACATATGATCAATCAAACTAAAGGTAAGTTATTTTATAATAAATTACATTCATTGATGAGTTTCTTATGATATAGACTTATATTTTTTAAGGTTTATATATAGATACCTTTACGTACTATATTGGGAATTTATCTAATCTCATGATATATAATGTTTTTTAATCATTTATGTGGTTTATAACTCAACTATTTCCCTCGTGATAAGTTACATTTCATTATAAAAATTCTCTTTTAATGTTGTCCATCTAACTCATCATTTTAAATTCCCATTACCTTAAATGGATTAAATGAGTTTATTTAATTGGATTTAAACTATTTAGAATGTTAATGTAATGACACTTTTACATTAATTTCGTTGATTTAATATTTTAATCATTTTATGTGTTCAAATAAAGTGGTTCAAGAAATAAAAAAATTGTTCTATTTATAATGTACACAACAACAATAATTTCTATTCCACCATGATTGTTATATTAATATCTAGATTACTTTTCCAAATTTCATTTAATATTCAATGAAAAACATTTTTCCATTTTTTATGTTATTATGGTATTGGGAATGGGTAATAAAAAGCAATTTTTTATTTTGGTATTGAGAATGAGTATTTAAAAGAAAAGTGTATTTTCATATCCAGCAATGATTGGATTATGAGTTTAAATAGAGTTATTAAATAGTTAATGAATAAATATTTTAATTTTACAGTACTATGAAATTATTAATGTGATATGGTTTTTACTAGAGAGCACTGGGTCAGCCCATTATAGATATTTTGATGGGGTAGTCCAGATTGTATCGTCTGACCCATTATAGCTTATATGATTTGGGGGAATGGATAAAAACGTGTGATACAATTATAATTTTTAGGAGTGGGTTTCCCAAATTTTGTCTTGTGATCACAATATGTCTTAAATTATAGGTTCTCCTGGATTTGTCTCTAACAAATTCGGTATTGAATATATTTAATGTCATGCAAATGGTTATTAAAATACACATTGTTTAGAATACTAAATAATTTTTTTTCTATGACATTAAAAGGGTTTTTATTTTAAAACTATAGTTTTTAATGATATTTTTGAGAGAAATGTTTTTTTCTTCTCAAGTAAAAATATTTTTTAACATTTGAGAATAAAAATTTGTAGATAAAAGATCAATTTATTAGAGTTTTCTTATTTTAAATAATCTAATGGTTTTTATTAATTTTATACACAATACTAATCTTTTTGTCTTCATCCCATGTTTTTAAATAATATTCCCTTGACAGATCAAGGAATGTATGATGTCGTGATAAATTTTTTGAAGGGTTTTCAATATATGAATAATTTTTTTAAATGGATTATTTTATGGATTAATCAGAAACTAATAAGAAGTATCAACATTAAATGATATTATATTTTTATTTTATGAGTTAGAACTTAATTCAATAACACAATTTTTGATGATCGTAAAATGTAATAAAATGAAATAATTTTTCAAAAAACCAAGATTTATTAATGTTTAAGGAATGGTATATAAAAAATTACTGATTTGTTTTTACAAATTGGTCTTTTGAAATCATTAACATTATGTTTTACTACATTCATTAGAAATGTGTCCACGTTTTACAAAGAAATAATATTTTTATTTCATTAATAATAAATATAAAAAAATTTATATGATAAAAAATCAATATTCAATAATATATATAATTATAATAAAAAATTGGCTATTTTTATCATGGAAGAAAAAAATTATATGTATATTAATAAGAATAATGTTTCATTTTAGATATTTTCAATTTGTTAGTCAATATAAAGTAATAAATAATTGATATTTTTTCAAATTTTAAAATAATGGACACTTTTTTATTTAATATACTCATCCAGTGAAAAAAACATGATTTAATTAATTTGAATAAATATTTTATATGTTTTAACTATAATTAACCCATTTTAACTATAACATGGTAAAGTGAATATAACATTATTATTATTTATGTTGGTAAAAAATGAAACTATTTAAAATATTTTGACCAACATATTACAAATATATAATCCAATTTTAACGTTATAAATTATAGAATTAGTAATATTTAGTTTAATATAAAAATATAAAATACAATTAACTAATGCATTTCAATAAAATACATTTTGTTGCAAAAAAATTTATAGAAATAAAAAAATAAATATTATTCTAATGAACATAATAAAATTATTACAAATATAATAGATGTAATGTAACATTGAACTATTTAGAAATAATAAAACAATTTAAAATCAAAATAAATATTACATTTTTCAATAGAAAATATTTTTTCTCACTTTACACAAGAATTTCAATATTTAATATTAAAATCCTATAATTTCACTATAAAATATTTTTTATATGATTATTTAAAAATGATATTATTTTATCATATACAATTTCAGATATTTTCATAAACAAATTTCAATTTTCCATCAAAAAAGTGATATAAAAACTACATTTGGAAAAAAAATATTTTGAATAATAAAATGACATTACAATAAATTTTGTACATAGTTCATTTGATTTTATTAAATATTTTATTTTTTATGGACATTATCTTTATCTAATAATTCAATTAATTCTACTCATACTTCCTAATTCTATGGTTATATATTAACAATTATAAAATAATAAGATCAAGGATTCTTGATTTGTGCTTCATTTAAGATAGTGTTCAGTTAAAAAAATAGAGTTTTAAATCCCATGACATGGTACATTTATATGTTGTTAAATGTTTTAAATAAACTCAACACCATCATGTGAAATATTTTTCCTAGATATGTGGCTATAATTAATAACTAAATAATTGAATGAGTTTGGGAGTAAAAGAAATCATAGTGGAAGATCGTTGCACCCATTTTATGAACATATCTTACCCAAATATAAAAAGGAAATTAAAAAAATTAGAGGAAGCATTTTTGAGAACACCATGAAGAACATACCCATGGATAATTCCCTTGAAAATATCTCCCCATTTTGAGTATGAGAGATCATAGTGGGTAAAAGTGGGGAGATATTGAGGGATAAACATATGATTCATTGAAAAAAACTACTTAATAAATATATGTATGGTTTATAATGTAAAATAACAAAAATCTATAGAAATATATAACTAAGAAGTATCCTCTAACATTAGGATGAACTCTAACCCAAATGCATAGTATCGATACAATCATATTTATAGATGGATGATTCTTATTTATTTCATATGCATTCTATTTGTGGAAAAATTCAATTATTTATACTATGATAATATCTCAATTAATTTCTCATTATCTATGAGAATATACTATGTTCAAAAATCATTGAAAAATACTACATTAAGATAAACCCATTGTAGAAACCCTCCCCTCTACTCATATCCACTTCATGAATAATGTGGAATCAAATCCTCTTTTTGGACTAGATTTTTCTATCTTATCTCACCACTAAAAAAATTCACATCCAAGGTGTCATGAAATATATTTAACACAACCACCAATCATAGATAAATCTCAATGGTTTATTTCAAGACTCAATGGTAGACTTTATAATTATGGGTATCAACTATCTAGTGCATTTTTTTTATAATTTCATCATCCATAATTATCCATATGGTGTTCTAGTGGAGTATACAATATATCGGTGGTGGTATGGTGATTGTAATGAATCCTTTAGATATTATGGGCTTCCCTTATGTAAGGGTGATGAGTCCCTTATACAACATTGGTTACCCTTACATTATAATCTGAAGAAAAATGATACCTTTATATAGAATTCATAAACAACAGGATACCTTTATATATTTAAGGATTTCCATTACATATCCATAATAAAATAACGTTATATTTACAAAGAATTTGAAATCTATGGGTACTCTTAACCATCATAAAACATTCCATTATAGAGCCTTATTTACCTTTAGTTAGTGCCCAAAATAAAAGGTAAAAATTACATTGTGAAAACTGTAACATAACACGGAATTCACTACATTTACATTGTACATGAAATCCTTGGGCATCGATAAATAGTGGCATGTGACCCTTGAATAACCATTTAATAACATTACATGACACCAAAAATTCATTTTATATACATTATTATTTTCAATATACCCACATACAATTTATAATAAAATATCATTTGTATAGGTATAGCATCATACCCTACACATCCATATGCCAATTTATAAGGTTAATAAAAAAAATATTAACTTCATAAAAACATATAGATTCTTCATTTTTACCATTTTTTCACATAAATAATTCATTAAATGAAATTCTAAACCCCATATTAATAAATAAATTAATTAAATATTAAAAACTAATTACAAAATTTTAATTCAGTATTAATTTGTTAAATAATTATGCATGGAAAATATGGCCATTGAATTATTCAATATGAGAATTAGCATTCCCTCAATAATTAAATCTCAAAAATAAATCTTTTAAAAATATCATGTTACAAGTAATAAAATTTAAATGTAATATAAATGATTAACAACGGGAAATGAAAAATTAATTTTCTACATAAAATAAAAATTTTACATCTCTTTCTTCAAAATAATAATAAAGGTAATTATTTATATTTTTACAAAGGATATTATTAACAACCTCATTAATTATATAGGTGATTAATAAGTTATAATATTTTAACATTCCATGTATTCATCTTCCTCACATTGAATTCTTTTCTTCTCTTGTTGTTGAAGATTTTAATTTGAGAGTTGTTATGCACACACAATGAGTAAATGATTCTTTTTATAACATGAAAAGGTTCTTAATTATCTACGTTGTAACGAAAAAATTAAATGATTTCCTGAGAACTCTATAATTTTAATTTTGACGACTCTAAGCCTTATGGATGTTATGTATTTATGTTCAATTCATTGGGCATCAATTGCCAGGTTATTACAAAATCATAGTTCTTAATATCAAAAGTAAAATCGAAATGGTAAAAAACCCCTAAAATATTTACAACAACCCAGTTCCAAGTTTAATTTATGGTAATGAATAGTGTAAACCTAATCAAGAGTTTACACCGCCTTTAATTTCATTCTGCATTATAAATTTTTTTATAAACAATATTTTAAATAACTTTTAATTTTTAAATTTTAATCGTTTATTGATTATCATATCCACCACCTAACCATAAATAATAGAAACATTTGGTTGGGTAATGGTGATTTTGACACTCAAAAGTCAAAACCCATTCCATTTATATTTTATTAAATTTAACATTTTTTCAATAAGAGATAATAATTAATTTATAATTAATGAATAATTATCCATTCCCATTACAAATTAATATCACCAAATACATATTCCTAACAGTTATTACATTCTATTAACCATGTAATCCCTCATCCTCATATATTATCATATGAATATCATGATAGGCACTAGTGAGAGGGTAGTAGTGGAATGAATTGGCTAGAAATGTGGATCTTTTTGAAGAGGTTCATTCATTGAATCTATGGAACAAAAGACTAATGTTAATGTTGTTATTAGATATATGATTCAAATTAATGAAAAATATATGATCATATTAAATGTGTCATTGTATAATCATATCGTTGATAGGTTCTAATGGATGTTATTGTAGGATTCATTCCCTAAGTTCTCCAATGAAATACTCTTATGATAAAATTTGAACATTCTATGTCCATAAATCCTCTCAAGAATGAATCATATTTTCTTTAATAATAAAGAATGTAATTGATTACAATAAAAAACCAGTCCACGCGAATTTTAGAAATAAAAATCAAGAAAAATTATATAGAAATTTCATTTGAATGATTTAGCATATTCTGTGAAATGATTGCACAAAACCATAATTCCAATGATTTAGTCTAGTTATTTAATTTACTATATTACTGAATAAATAACATTATCATTGAAATATATAATATCTGGTCATATAATTATTAAAAAACACATGTCTCCTAGATTATAAAAGAAATATAAAATGTCCATGAGTAGGGAAGTAAATGGAATTTTATTTACTAATAATAATATTTTACAAAATATAGATTTCATAGATAAACAGAAAAGTGTACATTCTTAGTAAAATATATATATTATTCCTCAAATTTTTATAACCTATATTCTAAGATACATATTTTATTATCATGTACATAAAATGGTAAGTTCTCACTAGTTTACAAGGAACATCTCAATAAATTACCAAAAATGATTGGAAATTTTTTTACCTCCATATATTCCAAAAAATAATTCATATCAATCATTAAAATGTCCTTTGTGTTAATAAAAATGATATAAGGATATGCATTTTATGATAAACTATGTGGTCCCAAGGTTTTGACTAGCTTCATAATAGAATACGATAAATCATCCATTGTTTGATGGAGGGGGTTATTTCTATGTTTTAAACCATGAATACTTCATTACTATAACTCTAAACCATTATTCCTTGTTACTAAAGAATAAATGGGTAGAGTACGCAAATATTCAACACCATTTAGTAGATATATATATTTCATGGTTGTTTTTGCATGATGTTTCATTTTTCCTCAATCTTGAATGTTATTTTCACAAACATATATTAATTTTTAAATATTTATAATGTAATTATGCATCGATTAATTTACAAATAGGAAAAATTGAATGTATATCTAGTTAAATAATATTATTTCACGTGTAATTGAAATTATAATATTACCTTTTAATGTAAGTAACTTTTTCTTTTATCTCTATAGGAATATCTAATATGATCTCTCAACGTACTCCATCAAATATAAGTTGAAAATTTTCAATGAGATAAATATATTCTTTATCAGGTGAAACATATTTTTCTACATCATATTATAATAAAAAAAATGGCTGGATTAATCTGTAAATTTTAAAAATAGGGGTTTAATCTATATTTTTCACAATTAGATTAATATGATTTCAAGAAATGATAATCTGCCGGATTTGGTTTGGATTCAATTTCATCTTTAGTGGAATGTTAGTTTTAGAGTTGATTTTTAGTAGGTGGTGCCCTGAAGTATGACTCCACCATACTTTCATGAAACACCTTTGATTCAGTGGATACATATTCTTTTAATTAAGAGAGAGATACATAGGTATTAATTCATTCACATTTTTCATAATGGGGATATCATATTCCACATAATATTCATTTGATAAGTCATCTAAATCATGTTTATTTCTTATACATAAATCAACAGCCAATTAGTTATATAAATTTGTACCAAAAATGGTTGAGAAATTTTAAATATATCTTCAATAAACTCATTATTGTCATCATTAGGTTCTTTAATTATATAATTGAATGGGAAAATAATTTCAACCCCTAGTTTATTATTTATCATACTCTAGATAATGAAGTGTTATTTTTCTATTTTTCCCTTTCTAACTTATTTCTTTTATTAAATAAGACTCAACCAATATTTCATATCACTTCTCATATATTTTCCTTTTTAGAACCGATATGTATGTATTAATTGTTTAATATGTGTCAGTTTATTACATAATGGAAAATTATTTAAATAAATTTCTTCAATAAAAATGAGAAAAATGGAAATAAATTATATACAATGTTAATAAAAGAGTGAATGATCAACTAATTTTCCCCTAGTAATATAGGTAACTATTGAAACAGTAATACTATAGAAGAAAATAGAAACAATATTCTTCCATCAGATACTTAGTTCTTGGATAAGGACATCTCCGTTGTGGAGCATCAATGTTTTTCTCACACTACTCTAAGTTAAATTATTTTATTTTTTTCTGGGTTTATTTTTTTAAGATTACAAATAACAAATAAGAAAATATATTATTAATGAGTAATATAAATATCTTGAATATAAAATGTTAAAAAAATAAACTCTTATCTTAAAGTAATGATCAGAGTCCTTTCTTTTGTTACACATGTTCCTTCATTATTCATTTTCTTTTAGGAAATTTCATTTGATAATAAATTAATGAAATATTATCCTTCTGTTTTGAGTCTAAAATTTAGAATACCTAAGATAATTCATTGGAATACTGAACCTAGCCTCTTCTAACATTCCAGGATGTGATCATTATTAATCAAGTGTTTGGGAGCTCCAAGGATCCATATCTATAGAATATTAATTCCCTTTTTTATTAAGTCAGTTGTATAATATTATATAAATTTTCAAAGAGATGTGATCGAATATATATTCATTTCATAGTAGAATAAGTTATAGAGGATCATAAAAGAGTGGTTTATGATATTCACACCCATATCAATAATTTCTCAGTCCCTCATCAGAAAATGAAAATAAAACGCAAAACCTTGAATTATAAGAATTATAGAACACTATGAAAACCTACTTATTGGAAAAGACTTATTTCAACAAGTCCTTAACCAGATTGTATGTCATATTAATGAATAATATATGTGAGAGACATAGAGTGAAAATATAAATGATGGAGGAAAACTATTTAATAATAATATGAACCAATTATATGATAAATAAACTAAAATGTACAAAAAAATATAACTAAGTAGTATCCTCATCCCCTTGGCCTAGCTCGAATACCTTTTGACATTTTCATTCCCCTATAATTTATATGGGTAGGAATACCGTGTATCATGTCAATATTTCTTTTAGCAAATGATTATTAAAATTTTTAATTGAATATATCTACATTTATCGATGGTATTCTATAAGTATATCATCTTATTTTTATAATAATCACAATCTATGGGTTGGGAAGAAACCATAGGAAATAACACATCAACCATCTCATTCCCTCTTCATGGATAAATCATACCATATCCTCCATGGATACAATCATCATATCCTATATTTCTTCACCGCTTCCATATTTATTATCTCCATAGTGTCATAGAACAACTATAATAAATTAAATTTATTTAGTTCAAACTAATGGTTTTCTAATATGCTACAAGTTTTTCATATTTCATAGTGGGTGTGAACTCTCATATGTATGTGCATTTTCGTTGAAATATAATGCCAATTCCTTTAGAGTAGTTGTGGTATAAACATCATCAAATAATGGTATGATGTACATTATGTATCCTCTAGGAAATTGCTGTTACCCTTATATGGGTACATCATAAAAGACGTGTTAAATATATACACTGTATAAATTTATAAATGATCAACCATACCTTTACACAACATGATTGTACATTACATAGTGAATAAAATATATGAGCACATTTCCATAGATTAAAACAAAATATAAAAATCCTTATAATACCTATATGTATCTCTAACCATAATTGTAAATATCCTTAAGTTTTTTTTATATACCATTATATAGTATTTCAAATTCTTTAAACAATATAGGTGGAACGAGTTACCCTTATAGATCCCCAAGTCCATATCTAATGTTAAAGAACATCAAAATATATTGAAAACAACAAAATCATAATAATAATATCCTTTTATCTGTATTACATCATTAAATAAATTTCCAACATATTATAATATAACAACGTATTATATGATTACATTTATTGAAAACATTAAAATCAATTTTTATAATTTATAATCATGTTCATGATAAATATGAAATCTGGTTGGGAATAAAATTTATTTTTCTAATGAGGATTACTCCTATTTCACATCATGATCAACATTCTGGTCTGAATTTCAAAATGGATACATATACCAAGTTTATGATGGAAAATGTAATATTTAATCCTCGTAGAATTTATTTCAATTCATCTAATGCATTGATAGTTCAATTTTCTGAAATTCTATACATTAAGGACTAGACGAAATATATAACATATTTGGGGTGTGGGGAGGTAAAAATTATTTTAACGATGCCCCTCAAGAATTCATGGAATGTGTCCCCACTATGGTTCATTTACATTAGTAGGTCAATCATAAAACCAAAGAGGTTCTACAGATAAAATTGATCAGTTTTTTCATGTATCAAATATATAAATGATAGATTTATACTCATTATAAAATGATTTTTTTTTGTGTTTTCCTAGAATTATATATAGATTTATTAACTAAAAATTACACAGATATCATCTATTAAGTGATTAAAAATTATAACTATGGGTGTAAGAATTTGGAAATGTGAATTGATCTATCAAAACCAGAAAATGATGAAGTATAAATGGATATTTTGATCATAAATAACATAAGTTGGGTTATTTAATCGTAAAAGTTATATGAAAATGTATTTAAATACAAAAAATATAACAGTGAAATTAGAGTTTAATCTAATATTAGATAAATGAACTAAAATCTCCAAATATATGGATTTCATGTCTAGATAACAATGATATTTTTTATTCTATAACTAGTGTGGACGACCTATCATATATAGATGGATACTCCATATATTTCCAATCCATCTAGGAAAATGATGATGTAGAAGATGTCAATCATAGAGTTCCACAAAGGATTATTTTTATCTTCTAACTACATTCGGTATAATTGAAATTGGATATATATATATATATATATATATGAATCAAATGGGCATCATATTTTTTATCCCTATATATGGATGATAGTGGTATAATATATGAATAACCTTTCGGTTTTTTATGAATAATTATATTATCACCTTATTTACCAATATAATATTTTCAGTAAACATTTATAAAACATAAAAAAAGATTGATCCTCCAAAATTATTTTTCATGGAAACAAATATAATGATCCCCATCATTATTGTCTTTCCTCCATATTGTTGAATTTTATCCCTAAAAATACACCAGAAATTATAAACATCTTTCTTTATGAAATATCCATGAATTTTTAAGACATTCAAGAGAACCACGTTATTATTCATCAATTAATTGATAGTGTTGATAATATGTTATCATAATTTATGATATTGAGAAATAATAAGAATCACCAACAAGATGGAAGATCCATATCAAAATGAATTTGATGGTCTCAAGAAGACCATTATGAATTCACCACACATTGTGCCCGTAGTCGATGGGATTAACCCTTTTTTATTGTGAAATGCATAGAGAAAATATGTAGTGTACAACTCAAAATTAAATGTGACAAAATAAAGGGAAAATTACATATAAATTACATAGAAAACATTTAGAGTTAATAAATGATATTCTAATGTCAATAATATAAATCATGAGTAGATTTTTGAGAGAAAACAATTAGCCGTTACATTGTAACATAATGATTTCCATTGGGTAAATCCTTTAAAAAAACTAAAATATATCATAACTCATCCGATGTTGAAACATTATTTAGAGTAGTGGGTTTTAATTTTACAATTGTGTTATATTCATCTTGTATTGCATAAATATATTTATGTATAGTAATTCAATGATTTTCATGTAGAAAATCTTACTCCTAATGATACACCAATGTATACAATTACCTCGGATTACTAGGTGATCATTGTGTGTTATCATCCCTAAGGGTGGGATATTTATTATAATAGTCACATTATAATTCCATATTGGAACTTGAGTATTATTATAAAAGAAATATATGTTGGATAATACATGTTATTTATACCCAATAAAGTGATATCCTTCTTTACAAATTCTTTCTATATGATGATTATTCCATCATTGATGAAAAATTACATGCCCATTTCACTAGTATATTAAAGGCACTATAGATTTAATTTTCCTAAATAAAAATAAAGAATGATTCTAATTTAGAGAACAAATATATAATTTCTGAATAATAAATATATAATGAAAATTTATTCTATATGAATTATTATACTATAGAACTAATGAGAAAATTTACTATCATGCCAAATCATACCCATATCCCTAAATTAAATATAACCCACTATGATGTGTATGCCTCTATATCCACATTCATATATTATCTAGAGAAATACAATGAGATTTTTAATATTTCTGAAGGATGGATCAATACAGTCTTGTAAATATATTATATGTAAAAAATAAATAAGTTCCTAGAATATTTGATTAAGAGGATAAATAATATTAATGGTCAAAAACACATTAGTTACCAGATAACCCAATCTGTAAAAAACCATTATTAATACTCTCCAATTAAATATAGGTGAAAAAGAAAAAACACTTCATCATGTGGTGTACATAACCCATCATAGTAGAACCAATTATAAAAAACATTATAATAGAGGATTTGATAAAATCACCCTCAAATATAGAACATTAGTTGACTATATAAGAGGATTTAATAGAATTCATCCATCATGAAATATGATCATGCATGATCATAAAGTTACCAAAAATAAATAGATATACTTCCATACTAAATCTGGTGGACATGTTACTATTGTAATACTTGTGACCCTACCGTATTTTATAAAAACAATATCAGATACTATAACTCCCTAAAGAAACATTATTCAAGATTATATTGAATGGAAAATTTATTATTATTAAAATATTAAAAACATTACAATATTTTTGAATTCATCATAATGACTATATATTGAGATGAAATATAGTGATATTTCTAAAACTCTTGATTTTTTGGATAATAATGAAAATAACATATTTGTTAAAGTGGGGAGTAATCTAAAATAATTAGTATTTAACCATAAACTAATATAACAAAATCAATAAAATATGTATTAATGGATTAAAAGATTTAATTATTAAATATAATCGAGACTTAAAAATAATATGTGTAATAGTTTAGAACAAATATAAATAGTACATTAATAAAATATTTTTTTACCTTCCATGATTCATTTATTTTAAATATGAAATTTATTTTTATCTTGATTTATATTAAACAACCATTATTTTATTTAATTAAATAATTTTATTTTAGAAAAATTCCTGACATTTATAATTTTCTATTTAACATTATATTCATCCTTAAAAAATCACTTCTTAAAAAATATTTTATGTGCACTAATGGAAAATTTAATTTTCCCACCAAATGATAATAGTATTTTATATGGTAAATTTTTTAATTTTACTCTTTATTTGCATATTATGTAACATTTAAAATTTTATTTAAGGAACATATAATATATTATATAGGATACATTTTAATTTACAAGGAAATAGTAAAATAATTGTTTTCTAAACATTAACATCATACTATTTATATGAATTAAAATAAAATAAATTAGAATATAAATATGTTATTATTTTAAAATAAAAGAAAAAATATATAAACACTCAGAGAATTAATAGTTCATATGAAATAAAAATAATAAAACTGTATTATATAAAATTAGACATAGCTATTAAAATTGTTTTTTCTAAAAGATTATTTTTTTTCTTTTACCTTTTATTTTATCATTTTAAATATTTAATTATAGTAAATGGATCCCTTGTTATATTTTATTATGTAAATATTTTATAATTAGTGTCATATTATTTTTTTATTAATAAAATAAATACAATGGTTATTTTTAAACAAGATTAATTTGTGTAAAATGTCTAAATTAGGTATCATGAATTTCAAATAAGTATTGTGTAACATAAAACATTAAAATTCTTTATGTCATAAAAATATAACAACAAAATGTATTTTATAAAATTTCACCACCCCAATCACTAAACAAATGAAACCATCCTAAAATATAAGTGATTCCAGTCCTACCTCTTACATTACTATTATTTTTATCAGAACCCACATGTTTTCACCTATAAACTAATATCATGGCCACAATTCCATTATTTCTATCTACCCCAGAGAAATTATTCCTGATGATCCCTTCTCTCTTCCTATTTAATTCCCACTAAATTAGTTATAATTATTTTTAGTGTCTTCATAATATTATGAAATCTATATAACAAGTCATGGTCTTTTAGTCCTATATTATTTTTAAATTAATATATTTTATAGTAATCCCATGAAAATATATTGTTTTTAATTTATCTCATGGTATTTACACACATTATATATTTTTTTAATTATTAATTAATTATCTATTCTCATGATATAATGTTATAATGTTCATATTATGTCTAAAAATAGATCTCATTCCACAAATTAATTTTTCAATGAATTGTTTTTATAATTTTAACATACTTGTATTTCTATTTCATTACCACATATTTTATATATTATAAAATATATTCAATCTTCAAAAAACATGTAAATATTTTTCATAATTCTACAAAATTGATTTTTAGGGGATATTAATTGTGTATGGATTACATTTAACTAAAATCCATTTTTCAATTCTGAAAATTACATATACATGTTGAATAGATGAATATTGAGGTAATCAACTTGAAATGTATTTTTCTAATAATAGATTCAGCCGTCAACCAATAAAAATTATTAGGGGTTCAAGGAATATACATTTAGAGTTAAACTCTTGAGGTATTTTCTTTGGTATATTCACACTTTCTTCATAAACCATGATGATGGATTTTTTGTGCCCCTAATAAATATATAGAAAAATTATTATCATCTATTATTAGATGAAAAATTAATAAGTACCATTTTTTACTACATTACCATTGTCTCATTGATAAGGGTAAAATTATTTACCAATATAAGCACCTTTACATTATATGTTAATTATAATTTGGTTAACCAAGATCATTATATATGTATATAGGTTATGATCATGATATTCATTTAATTGACATGCGGAAATGTATCAATATTCCAAATGTTTCTAATCTAACATGGATTATTATTTAATTTTGACTATGCATTGTTTAGATATTAAACATAAACCTTCAAATGGGTTATGATCATTTTATTATATTAATTGAGCTAGGGGAAACTATTGGAATTTTTTATGTTATGGCTCCAATATTGGTGGTTATTAGGAACATGACTATTTATTATTTCGCCATTCACATTTTTTTCTCAATATGAGTTACGATCAAGATAACCCTTTTATTAAAATGGTGAAAATTATTTACATTATAATAATTATTTTTACAATATTAATAATCATTGGACTATTGATGTTGTAATGATTTACCATCCAATCTATATCTGAAGATATATTATGATGATGGTATCATGTATATTATCATGGGATATTTTATTAGGGTTTAGTGTGTTTTAATTCTAATATATATGATTTTTGGTAATGTGTATTATAATTTTTCATTAAATTTCTCATAAGATAAATGAAATAGACATGAACAAGTGGTGGGTGTGGACTGGAATTTTATTTCCCTTTTATAAGACTCCATATCATAGAATAAATAAGTGATTGGGTTTTTGTGTTTTCCTAACTAGAAAAATATTTTTCATGATGATATGTTCATTATATCAATATTCAAGATTTCATGTATTGTGGCATATAAAAATCTATATTAAATTATTCATTGCATTAATAAGGATTCATTTTAAGTCATAAATGTGATCTATTTAATTTTATTTCAATCTATAGACATATTTTGATTTTGGTCTTTGTTATGTATAATTCCATGTAAATTTATTCATATGTAATCAATTATTATGGGTTTATTTTGTATTTCGATTTACATGAATATTCCCCTTACAATGTATTTGATACCACGATTTATTTTTCTTTTACCAAACAAAAATAAAGGATGAATATTAGAATTTTTTAAGGATATGGGGGAAGGGTAATAATTTTATATCTATGACTTCATGATGTATCATATGTTAGAATGTATATTGTTTGTATACATCTACTCTTATGTGAATACTATTTTACCTCCTTAAGAAACACTTTTATTTTGAACAAATAATGTAACATAAGTGGCAGTTTTATGTCCCAAGAGTTTTTGATTTAACAGTTGGTAACTAAGAAATTTTAGTAGAAACATTGGGGTATATTGTTTCTGGAACATAGATAAATAGCACATGTACCATTGAAAAAACAAACTATTTCTATTAAAAACAATCAAAAACATATTTATAATTTTATTTCACAATCTAATTTCATTAGATTATTCTTTCAAGAGAGATGTAGTCCCATGGGATGAATTCGAATCACACAAACTCCCACAATCTATGTATATATGTTCCCCCAAATCATGTTAATGAATCTAAAATTATTCCTAATTAAATCCTAATCATATTATTTTTTTTACATACATTGAGAACTATAACCTCACCCACTCATTGAAATATATAAATCCACAACATGGAGTTGTTATATTATACCATTACATATGAAAACAACTTCATATATTCAGCTAAACAATTAAAATAATTGTAGTTAAAAAATACACCATGTCAATATAATATACGTTTATCCCTTTTGAAAGTGTGGAATATAAAATATAATCTATATATGGGAAATATATCATATGAATAAATATTTTAATAGATGTACACATATTCATTGTGTTTGTTTAGAATAATTAATTATTCATCAAAAAGACAGTGATATTGAGTTCCCCATTCAACTCATATTATATGAAAGGGTTATATCTAAAATTCATTATAGAATATTAATTGTGGAGTTACTGGAGTGGAGTAAATTGTTATAAGAGTTGTGTGATAAGGTATTCATATTCCATAGTTCTTCAACATGGGGTTCCCCTATTTGGTATGTGAATAATAAAGATCAGTATATGTGATTGATAATCAATTATTGGTAGGTAAATTATATTACTATAATCAACATGTATCAATTTCCACAAATTTTATACACACATGATAAATTTAATGGATCTCAAAACAATAAAATTTCTATATTATATCATTTTATCATCAATTCAGTTTGATGAATGATGATATACCAAATATGAAATTTTATACAATTGAATGAAATTATGATATTATGATAATGCCTCTTGGATTTACTAACACAGATGCATTATTTATAAATATGATGAATACATTATTCAATGATTATTCTATCAACTTCATTTTCCCCCAATTTAGAAGTTTTTGTTTTAATATAATATCTATGAAGATAATAATATTTAAAATCTAATAATTATTGAGAGAATTTGAAAATAAAAAAAATATTTAAAGGAAACATACTAAGTGTAATTTTTATCCAATATATTTCTCTTCATATCTATATTTTCTCCAATGATAAAATATTTATTTTCCCATCTTAGAAAAATATAATCAATGAGTGTTGTATATTGATAAAGATAATTTATATCAATTTTCTTAGCTTAATATTAGGAGGGTTTTCATCATTTTTCATAGGTTTCCAACCTACTAACATTGTTAACATGTAATGTGGTAAAATTCACATATTCATGTGAATGTTTATATAGGTTTAAAGAGATGAATATAAAACATATTAATTAACTGTTATCAATTATCTAATTGGTAAAGGTTGTATTTTTAATATATAGTTATGTGTCGATGAGTGGAAATGTTTGTTTCTTTATAATGAACGAAAGGGTAATTTATTGTATATCGAGAAAATTAAATTCCTTGAGTATAAATATACTAATCCGATAATTTAAATGGTTTTTATAATATTTTTTTAAAATAAATTGATGAAATCACCTATATGGGAATTGATGTGACATATATCTGGACCAAAAACATGAGGTATATATTTTCTCTAACGGTGGTCAACTATATTAACTAAAAATTGTTGTAATTAATCAATTGTTATGATATAATTACACACTAACCCACGATGTATTAAAAAAATACGGATGAAGAAATGAGTTGGAGGGATTATGGTGTTGTGACCATGATGAGTGTTAATATTAATTATATCAACAAATTTGAATTAAAAATCTATAAATGGATTTTATAATTGGGTATCAATCATTACAATTGTATGAGATTTCTAAAGAATTTTTTACCTAGAGTGAGAGTGGATTCCCAACATGAAGAAGGGGAATTGTAATGTAACATCAAACCAAAAAATGATTCGAAATGAATAGGACTCATCTATAGTGGTGGAGTGTTTATTATTATAAATAGATTATGTGTTTCAAAAAACATTAAATCAACATATAACTACTCATAAAATGAAAAATCTCAAATATTTATATACACCCATGTAACACTATAGCGTTGATGGATTTATGAGAACAAATTTAATGGGAAGGTGTAAAGTGGTAAATCAAGAACAATGAATCTTGAAAATTATTATTTTAGTAGGGTAATTAAAAATGAAAATATCTTAAAGGAGTCATTAGACATTTGGATATACTATTTTGAAATTGAGACAACCTTACAATGGATTTTTTCTCTAGAATTAAAAATATTACAAAGAAGAATGATTCAATGTGGTTCATTAATGATTATATTAATAAAGCATATTGAATCATAATGAAAATTGAATTTTTACACATGTAGCTCAATATACGGTCAAATATCAATGATGTCATATGCCTTCAGTAAGTATTCGAATTTATTGGATCAAATAATGACACTTTGTTCAAATTAAAATTATTGAATAGTCATAAATGGCCTCTCAAAATTGACATACATTTTAGCACTTACTATCATCCCCAAACTAATTGGAAAATTATATGTACTTTCCATAACATATAATAAATTATGATACTATATTAACTAGACATCCATTGAATATGGGATGAATATTAATTATTTTTTATTTTTTATATAATTGTATCTTCCATTCGACCATCAAGATAAAACATATTGTTGTACTGTATTGGAGGGGTGTTTTACACTATCTTATAGTGTCACGAAATTTCCCCTAATGCTCGTGTTGTTACTACCCCAATCCCACCCACAAATGCCTGGGGCTGGAGACTAGTGTGGAAGGCTTCAGCCTACCAGGGGGAGGCATTTTCCTGAGTACATGTACGCATGCACATGCCCATCCACATCCCAACACAAAGAAATAAGAAATCATGTACCAATAAAACAAGGATAATTATAAGTACAACTAAAAGTAAGTGGCCAGAATACAAATGCAACCAAGAACATAACATAAAATGTTCAAAAAGAAAACTCTAATGGACATCCACAAGAAACCCCAACTGATCATGAGAGTAGTGAAGCTACTAGAAGCCAAAGTGGTATGTCATGTCCACCTGGTCCTACAGGGCCCCACATAGTCCTCGGCCACCAAGTCCACTATTGTAGCGTCTCTCAATCCCATATCACAGACCACCCCAGTATAAACATCTATCATTTTAACCAAACACAACATGTGCGGGTGCATCCCTTGTAGGGTGGGTAACACAGTTCTCAGTAGAGACCCCAAAAACAAAAGGAAAGACAACACAAATATTCTTCAATGTAATGAACATAAATCAAGACAACTAAGCCCAAGAAAATTCTAGGGTCTTAATAGTAGCATCATCGGTCACAACGTTGAACACCTCGGCTGCTGGAGAAATCCTCCTCTAACAAGTATAATGGGCCTGCTATGTTACAAAGAAGTTCTTTCCAATAACCTTTACAATATAGGTACACCTCCCCATCGCGTATTGTGGGTCTGAAAAGTCATAGAGAAGTACATATCACGAGTCATGTCCAACTAAGGTATTCATACTCATTACGTACCATCAAGGAGAAGTTCTTATAACTCTAGGCCAACAAATTCATGGAAATTATATTCCAAATAGGACATTGTTGAGTCCTATAGTGTTGAAAGTCATCAGTCCTCAGGTTTCAGCCACCTACAGGGTACCTATATAACACACCTAGGAGAACCACCCCTCATACCTATATTAATGTATCATCATCCATGAATGTGACCATAAATAATGAAAAACATTCTTCCTTGTGGAGATAATCCCAACGCAGCTTAGCGCTCATCAATTTGACAGGCGGTTTTCATGATCAAGTTGTTTACTAACGAGGTGGCCAGTTATGATGGAGCTTGGTCTGACCCGGTCGGACCAACCTGACTAACCTGGCCTCAAGGTCCCACATACCACGATATAATATTTAACGACTCGACATAACAAGGTTTTGGTTTGGGTCAGTCTAGTTCAGTCTATATAATGGGCTAGGGCCAATGGGCCTTGCTGGACTCGTCCTAGTTTGGCAGAGGGTCCAACTTGTCGAGTATCCTGTGCAACACTTTCTAGTATGCCCCAACCTAAAATGTATAGGTCGGGCCTATAGTAATGGGTCTGGCCTGCTGGGTTCATGTTCGTCCCGCTGGTTTGGGTGTGGACCAATGATGGGGGTCCGACCCTATGAGTCGTGTGTCCAACCCACTAGATGGTTCCCACACCGCCCATTCTGTAAGAGGCAGACCAGTACGCCTCGATGGACATGGCCAAATTTCATGTTCCATCTTCCATAAATCACCCCATGGGTTATTGAAATGATCCTCCTCTACTGCGATCGATACGACACGGCCTATCGTGCGGGATGCGACACGGTGCCACCTTTGTGGCCCTCCGACACGGTCGAGCGACAGCGTCCACCGCCTCCAGCAACCGGGCTAGCTTGTGGCTTCTTCCACTGCGTTGCGTCCCTTCCTTTTTCATGTTTTCATGGCGCACCATGACCTACTCATGGATGTTGTTGTGGGACAATGCCGACAACCGCGGGTTCCGCTGCCTACATCGGCATGCCTGCAGACTCTTCCATGGACCACTAGGTCTGCACCATTGGTTTGATCTTCACGTCACTTGCACCTACATTGTTTGTGGAATGTTATATCCATTTTTGAGGTCTCAAATATATATTTCCGTTGATTTAATAAATTTTCCATGAAGAACACCAATGATAGAGGGGCTCGGGCATTGCACATGTCGCCTCGTACCCTCATTGATAGGAGGTTTAAAAAAAGAGAAGTCTGCTGATTTTAATTCGTTTAACAATGTTAATTCAACCATGGATAAAGAAAAACTAATGAATTCACCCTCTCGCAAGAATGTATAGTCTATGTATTAATGTGTACTTGGGTTAATCTACATTCATCGTTTTGAAATAAGAATGGGTAATCTTTAATATTTCACAACCCCAACCACATTGATGTTCAATGTCGAAGCATCCATCCTTAGGAGGAAAAGGTTTCGACTTCATCACATCCAGCTCTATTCTTCGAGCTGCATCGAAGACGATGAAGATCATCTGGCAGTCATCATTCTTTAATGGGGAGGAGATTCACCATAGTTTCTTCCTTTAATGATCAATATATAATGATCCATTATGGTAAAAGTATTACTGTTTTAATGAACCATTATTGGTCTTCCATTGATGTACCTTGACACCGCATCATCGTTGTACTTCATCTTAGACATCCTCCACCCAATAGTGATAATGAAAATAAATAATTTCATTAAATAATTTTTTTTTATTTTTCTCGAAAATTCATAAAAATATGTTTCCTTCTCATGCCTTATCGAACAAATTTATTTCATTTCTAGGTGAATCCGGGAAAATAGAATTCAACCGTTACATCAGCTTTTCTATCTGATCAACTGTTCAATAGATAAAAAATCCCGATCACACGTTTTCTGAACATACCATAAAAAAGTAAAAAAATCCATTTCGGGATCTCAGGACCATGGAATCACATACCTCAAAATTTGGTTGTCTCGAAAAAACTCCAAATAATTAAAAAAAGTTACTTCAAAATTTTGAGACATTATATACACCATACCATAGGGGTTAATATCCTCGAATGTCCAAACAAAAACTAAACAAAAATATGGGGGTATCGGGCATGAATATGGGCCTCCCGCTCCCATGGTATCTATTAGAGATTCTCACGGTACCATTGGACGCACACAATGTGAATCAGCCTCAAACATAGGAACCTCTCAAGATGATCAATTACATCCATCATGAACTCTGAAAATGACTCCCCATAATCATTTATGAGCTCGACCGAGTTGATTATCTGTGATGGATCATGTATATACCTGCTCGGTTGGAACACATGGAAAACATCATGTACCTAGTGCATTGGTGGATGAAGATTCTGAGAGTACGCAAACTTTAAAACTCTTCCCAGGATCGGAAAATGTCTGATTACTCTCAGAGATAGCTTGTCTACCAGAACAAATAACTGTAATTATTTTCAGGGTGATACCTCATAGAAAACATGATATCCCTCATCAAAATCCAAGGGTATCCATCTCCTGTTAGCATTAGACTTCTTCTTACATTATGTAGTCCTCATAAGCTCTTGGATGATCTGAACCTTCTCAGTGGTAGCTCATACAAACTCATGACCTATGAGCACTGACTCCCATTGGTATGTCCCGCATATTGTCGATCTACAAGGATTCCAATACATGGCATCAAATGGTTCCATTCCAATGGTGGAGTGATTTCTGTTTATGAATGAAAACTATACTAGTGGTTGGTGGTCCTCCCAACTACGACCAATGTATATGACATAAGTATGAAGCATGTCCTCCCTGTTCTTTACGGTCTGTTCTATCTGACCATCCGTCTGGGTGTGAAAAGTAGTGACCAAGGGTAGATGAATCCTGAAATCCTCCTCTAATCCCTTTCAAAAAATAGGATGTAAATAGAGAATCACGATCGTAGACAATCATCTAAGGCACCTCGTGGAACCACACAATCTTCTAGAGGTAGTGGAATTCTTAACCCTCTACCGATCTCCAATCCCGGATGGGATGAATGTGAGTTGACTTGGTGAGTCCCTCAATGATCATCCCAAAAGAATCAGGGACACTGGATGTATGTTGAAACCCCATAACAATGTCTATGGAGATATCATCAAACATGAAGTCTGGTACCTCATGTGGTAGGGCAAATCCTACAAGAACATGATGACGTACCTTCACTTGCTGACAAGTGAGGCATCATGAAATGAATGAGGTCATTAATTTCTTCACTCTTGGACACTAGTACTGATGCCAGATGTCATTGTACATCGCCTCCACTCAAGGATTTACCACTAAAAGACATATATGATACTCCCTTAACACATCCTCTTGAAAACACGAATTTTACTAAAGTGCACCCTTTGAAAAGGATGATGTTCTCCCCACCTATCAAAAATCTATTTAGAGCATGACCTAAGGATAACTGAACATGTTGGGCCTCAATGTAAACGTCCACCAATTGTGCCTCCCCAAATTGATGTAATAGTGGGTATATCCTATACCAAATGTTTGGTGAACCATGGGAAACCGAGGTGTCGGTATAGGTCCATAGCCTATTCCAACAGTTCCTCCATGAATCGATGTAAGAGTGGGTATAGCCTATATCCCATGTTCATGGGTATAAAATTTTTCCACCGTGTTAATGCCACATACCCATTTCCATGCTATCAAATAATTTAACAAATGGTTTTAAAACCTTGGGAGTAATTTTTTTGTAATAATATAGCGCCTGGATATTTGAACCTGAGAACTCCTTGAACTGCTCTTCTCACTCGACGCGCCTCACCACTTCAGATATAGTAATTAAATTACCACATAACTATATTTTGTTAAATATATTGATATCCGTCTGTATTAAGAAAAATAATGATGCTGGGTTTCGAACTCGTATCTATCCCTAGAACTAAACTGTGACTAACCAACCAAGCTATATCACTTGAAGTTAAATAAATCTAAATTTATTTTAATAAAAAAATTTCACACGCTGTATTATTTTAAAATTTAGTTCATGCGATTCGATCCCAAGAAGACTGACATTTCCAGACAGCGACTCACCAGCCCATTTACAGAACTTATGTGTTCGATTATTTTCATCTACATTAAGATATTAATTCAAACCATTTTTATATGTGGGAAAACCGTGTTTATTGGTTTTCCCACCAACTTTTTTAGTGTCCCATGTATTTATTTTCCTCTATCAAATTGGAAATATAGACCCATGGTTTTAGAAAATCGTGGGTATAGGTCTTTTAAAAAAAACTATATACCCACATTTTTGCAAAAACTATAGGTATAGACAAGGAAAATAACACCTATACCCGCTGTTTTTGGAAATATTGTGGGTACTATGTGACTTTTCTCCCACAATTTTGAAAAACTGTGGGTATAGGTCATCAAATGAAACCTATACCCATGGGTTTGGGAAAAACTATGGGTACACGTCACCCCTATACCATTGGTTTTTCTTACAATCGTGGGAATAAGTCTATTTTCTAGTAGTGTCATGCTCCCATGTTCTCTCAAAGTGATTCTGATTCAGCCATTAAGTGTTCACTTAGGGAATTGAAAAAAAACATTGGACCGTCTCATGTCTAGCCATATCTCCACTTGTAACTCCGTAAATGTCTCCCCATTTTTAATTTCCTTCTTGACCTAGATAATGACGTGTGATGGATCGTGCATGTACATACTCATCTGTAACACATTGAAAAGAACATGCACCTTGTTGATCTGTGTGGGAAGATCATGGAGACATGCCACCTTGACAACTCTGCTCAGGATCTGAAAAGTTTCGATGAATATTAAAGACATCTTGTCTTCCCGACCAAATGTTGATAATCCTTTTCGGGGTGATACCTAATGGAAAACATGATATCCCTCCTCATACTCCAAGGGTCTTAGTCACCTGTCCTCCTAAGACTTCTGTCTAATTTTTCGAGTCCTTATCCACTCTTGGATGATATGGACCTTTTCAGTGTTATGTCATACCAACTTGTGACCCATTTGTGTTGACCCTCCTAGGTATGTCTAACATAGAGTTTATCTGCAAGGCTTCCCATACAATGCCTCAATAGTGCCATGCCAATTGTGGAGTGATTGTTATAGATTTATGAAAACACCACTTCTTGTAGGTGGTTCTCTCAACAATGAGCAATGTCTAGGACATAAGCATGAAAAATGTTCTCCATGTTCTGTATGGTCCACTCTATCTGACCATCCATCTGAGGGTAAAAGGTGGTGGTCATGCATATCTACATCCTCAACACATTTGGTAATCCCTTTCATATGACAGGATGTAAATACAGCATCACGATCTGAGATGATCTTCGAAGGCACCACCTGGAACCACGCAATATTCTGTAGGTAGTGGCATATGAAACCATCTACCGATCCTTACTCTCGAATTGGAAGAAAGTTAGAGAAATAGGTGAGTAAGTCAATGATCACCCAGATAGAATCATTAACCCTTGATATATGTGGTAACTCTATCACAATTTCCATGGAGATACCATCTGACTTCCAGTCCGGTACATCAAGTGGCAGGGCCAAACCCCTTTGAACCTGATGCTCGACCTTCACTTACTGACAAGTAAGACATCATGAAATGAACAAGGCAACCACTTTATTTATCATTGGCCAATAGTAATGACATCAAATGTCCTGATACATCTTATCCAATCATGGATGTACCACTAAGGGGGATGTATGAAACTCCCTTAACCCCTCATCCCACAAACTCCAATGGTAATATGGTGCACCCCTTAAAAATGATGATGTGATACCCACCTATCCAATATCAATCAGGATCCTGTCTTGGGGATAAATGAGAACGTCAAACCAAAAAATCAACAACCACCAACTGTGTGTCCCCAACTCTCTATATATTAGTGGGAGGGTAACAGTCATTGACTGATGGTAAATTCCTCAGTCATTATCCACAAAGGATAACTACGTCGTGACTAGCTGCTCTGTCACCTCACTCAGCAGTTGCAACCCAGGTATCCTATTGAGCACATCATCCAACCTTTTCTCCTTCCATGAGTATAGATTATCTAAAAGTCATAATCTAGGAAGAACTCTAACCATTTAATATGTCTCAAGATCATTTATTTCAGGGAGAATATATTCATATACTCTTAAGGACATAAAAAACATTAAATTATTCTACCATGAAATATTGATGTCACAAAATTAAGGCAATGGCCACTGATGTTATCTCTAGGTGATGAGTCACAAACTTCTACTCATGTTGTCTCAACATTCATGAGCTGTGGGTGATCACTGCTCACCCCTTTATCAAGAAACAACTTTGTCGGGTCCCTGATGTGTCGCAGTAAACTAAATAGCATACCCCATCCTCTAGTAGTCTCAAGACGGAAGTACTAGTCAGTCTCTTCATCAGCTGCTAGAAAATATACTAGCATTTCACCGTCCACACGATCATCTATACCTTCTGTGTCAAACATGAAAAGGGTGTCAATACCATAGAAAATTTGGGCATAGACCTCTGATAGTAACCAGAAAACCCCAAGAAGATCTTCCCCTCAGTCACGCTCCTGGGCATCTTCCAATAAATCATAGCATGTATCTTTGTTGGATCTATAGAAACTCCATCATCGGAGATTATGGGTCCCAGAAAGTGACCTTTTAAAATTCAAAACTGACACTTAGAGAGTATACTATAAATATGGTTCTCCCGGAGTGTATTCTGGACTATCCGTTTGTGTGTTGCATGCTCCTCATGTGACACTATGTAAACCATATTGCCATCATCGAATTCCATGATGAACTGGTAAAGGTTATGCTGGATGATACTATTCATGAGGCCCGTGAACATTGTTGGGGCATTGGTCACGCTGAATGGCTTCACAAAGAACTCATAGTGGTCGTACCGGCACTTGAATGATGTCTATAGTACAACTAGATCCAACACCTGAATCTTGTGATGCCCTTTTCTATATACTATCATTTAGCACCACTTCTCCCCTTTAATTTGGATGATGAATTTATCGATTCACAGTAGAATTTACTTGTTCTTCATAGTCACCTACTTTTGGAATCAGAAGTCCAAACACAACATCAAACTAACATATTATTTCTTGGAAGAAATCACCAGGGCTACCCATAATGAAATTCTAGGCCTTACGAACCCCTTCTCCTGAAAGTCCTCCAGTGGTACCATAAGCTCATGATGCTCTTTGAGAGCCATCTGAAATTTTGGAATGGATATCGGTGTCATGTCAAGGTACTTTTCGATGCCCATGTCTACATCCAAATGAGAAGGTAGACCAAATCATCATTAGGAAAGACATCCTCGTACTCATACACCTCTACAGGGACGAATGGACACCTCTCCTCCACTACACACATGGTGAGGCTAGCCAACTGGTGAGTGATTGGATTCAACCTTCTATGAGAGATTCTATCTTTAACTACAAAGGTTTTCTTCTCACAAGTGAAGGAAAACTCAATCCTGTATCCCTGATTACACTTCATTGTAGGTCTATAATAGCCGATCTGAGAATTATTTATTGATAACCAATCCATACACAAGATGAAATCGTACGACCTCGATGTCGCTACTAGGATATCCCAACAATTTCTCTCACCTCCAAGAGTAAGTTCACACTATCGACACAAGAGTGTAAACATTGAATCCCCTCCCATAAGTGTCTGTACCCTTAAGGATAAATTCAACAACTCCACCTGAATATCCATGATCTGAACAAGTTTGTTGGAATGGAATGAGTGACTATAATATGTGTTTATATGTACTACAACTATGGTAGAAAAGACTTAGATCGTTCCTCGAATCACATCTGGAGAACCATGGTCATATTCCTCGGTTTCCTGAAGCTCTGCTCACCCCTATCTTCCTACTCTCTGAGGCCGGGTTTGACCACTAGGGGGTTTTGGTGGTTACATCTCAATTTAAAACCCCATTGTTGGGTTCCCGTCCTACTCTCCTACCACATCCACATCCCTGCAGACCTCCTTGCTCGAAACCTTGCCATTGTTTTGGCGGTCCGTTGACCGTCTGCAGTTCATCTTTATGGCATGTCATGTAGTCACAAGTCATGTGTCCCTGACCTCTACATGAGTTGAAAATACTACCTCCATGATTACTCTCTCTTGTTTTGGAACCACGCACCACCAACCCTAACTCATGGGGTTGTCGTTTAAAATACCTGGACTGCTTGGGATCCCAATCATGTTTTCAATCCATTTTTAAGACATTGTTGTATAGAATCTTCTAGCAGCTATGGCTGTCGAAACCTACTCCACCATTAATCTCTCCAAAATAAGGGTTCTCAACAGAACCCCAACCAGGGTAGGGATGATGAGATAAAAAATTGATTCCCTGAACTCCAGCCTGAGTTCCTACTCGAAGACTCGTTCCCTAAAGAAAGTGTCTCACAACATGTATGTGGAGTAGTGAGATATCACATTGAGCCTAACTGAGTAATAAAACACTATCATGATGCCCAACTGTAGGTGAAGCATCTCCTAAATGAGCACAGAGTGCAAGGAAGTGGGGACACACTTATCTGAGTAAATCAACTTGAAGTCTTCCAGCATGAGGGTCCCTTCATCGAGCATATAGGTGGTAAAGCTCCACCATCGCTCTACTGAGACCTATAGAAGGCTCGCTAACATGATCACTATATTTTCAGGTGGTGTACTCACTTTGCAGAAGACTTACATCACTACCTCAATCCATTCCTCAACAACTTGAGTATTTTTCTCTCCCCTAAACCTATGAGGTATCTATCTCTAAAAATCATGTAAGGCACTGAGCCTAAGAACACCCTCTATCACAAAAACAGAAATTAGATGCTAACCATAGGGTGGTGTATGTAATGATGCACCACCTTGTGGTTCAATATCAAGAACTGATCCATGAATGGATTCCTCGATGCTAAGAAGGATCTCCTCCTGACCATGTATTTAGATCATGCATGGTCATCCACATGGAGACATCCTAAAATAGGTCATGATGTAAGAAAATTAGAAGGCTATACATGGTGACCTATATTTTATTCCAAATAATATAATAATATACTTATGAAACCAATTCATCCATGTATTGATCCAAAAATAGAATTTCAAGGTCGGGGTGTATGGATACGTCGGTCACTGGACCAACACTCGACTCCCTGAATCTAAAAGTCGAATTCGCAACACTTAACTCTATTGCAAAAAAACAGACTCTTGATCTTTTTGGTATGACCGACCTCCCATTGATACAAAATTTTCATCAATGGTCCCCCATGGGATGTTTCGTGACTACCCTAATCCCACATCCCGATGGCCAGGGGCTGGGGACTAGCACTGAAGGATTTGACATACATCTAATAGGAATGCACATTCCTATCCATATCCCAACACATTGAAAGGGAAAAAAAGTACAACTAGAACAAGTCCGAGATCTTGTACAACTGAATTTATGTGGACCAAAATACAAACCCCACAATGATCTAAAAACAATATGTACAAAAAGAAAACTATGATGGTCATCTGCAGAAAACCCCACCTGATCATGAGAGTAGTGATTCTACTAGATGACGAAGTATTAGGTCATTTCCTTCTAGCCTGACTAGGTCCCTCCAGTTCCAAGGCCCCCATGTCCACCGACATAGTGTCCGTTGTTACTGTCTCATTGAGTACCAATGCCGAAACGTTAGTCCTTTAATGTATGTGACCTGTAGCCTGGTATATAGAATATAATACATGAATACCCCAATCTATGACGAATATAATATCTTTTCTATTATATTTAATTCTACATGGGTGTGAAGAACCATTTTCATAGAATTATGAATTTCATTTGATGATGGAAAAAATCCCCTTCAGGTTAGTTACATTAAAAATCTTTTCATTATATTGTCAATGTATGTAAATTGACATAGGCCGAGAAACCTCTCTGATCTATAATGATGGATCTTCATCCAAATAATATATGATTTATCTCCCTAGTCTTTGATGTAAAATTATTTATTTACTCCTTCTTTAGTAGACTATAAGACTGGTATTTTATTTTCAATAAGTAACATGTCATCAATATATAATATATTGAAAATTACTGCACTCCCACAAATCCATGTGTAGACAGAAAGATCACATTCATTAATTATAAAACCAAATTTAGTTATGGATTCTTAAAAATGAATCTCCCATGAGTTTTATTATTACTTTAAAACATAAAAGAATTTTTTTCATCTATAATATCTTATTGCCAAACATTGGAGTCATAAACCCTTCAGGTTGATCCATTTAGAAATATTCATGAATGTTTCCATTTATTAAAGATATATTCTCATCCATTTATAAACTCTCATAGTCATGGAATTCCACAATTGATGTATAATATTGATGGATTTCAGAATTGAAACTCATGAAAAGGTTTAGTCTTAGTTAATATCTTAATGAAGATTAAAAAAAATTTATCTCAATCTCCCCATATTAGCCCTGAAATTTCCATCACAGTTAGTTTAATCTTGAATACCCATTTTCAACCAATATTATTTACATATACAAGAGGGTCTTCCCCAATACATACATGGTTTTCGTATATGGAATTCATTTCAGAATTCATGGATTCTCTCAACTTGGAAACATATAGGCCATATACTACATACATATAGCCTAGATGATCATTATTATCAACTAGTAATGAGTAACCATATTTAGATACTAGAAAACCACAACATTCTTGTTCTTTAACCTATCTTGTACTCAAACATATCTCTTTCATCTCTAGTATAGTTTCTTCTACGATGGGGATTTGTAGAATCTGATGTTATTAAAACTTTTTTGTTCCTTCATACATGACTTCATTGATGTCTATTTCACTCCCAATATCTAATTTGGATATGTGATCCATCTCACTAAATATTGAATTTCATTACATTCTAACCATTTTATTTGAGTTTTCATATATTTAATATCCCCTTAATTACTTTGAGGATCCTATAAAGTAATACTTTGTGCCTTGGGGTACATGTTTGTTACTTGAAGATTCCTTAACAAACGCTTCACTTCCCCATAGATGTATGTTAGATAATGTGGTTTTCCATCCACTCCAATATTATAATGGAATACATTTTATCAATTTAGATTTTACATTGTTTATTATGTGTTCTACAATTTGTAATATATTTCCCCAAAATGATAATAGATGACTAGCACTAATCATCATTGATATCTTCATTCCCAACATGGTATGGTTACTCATTTTTTCTACAACATTCCACTTATGTGTTTTAAGAGGATTGAATTGCGATAAGATCCCAAACTAAAGAAAGAAATCAAAAAAGTCATGACTGTGATATCCTCCACCTCTCTCGATGTTGAGTTTCTTAATCTTCCAACAATGCAGGTTCTCAACATAAATCTTGTATTCCTCAAATTTATATGAAGAATCAGACATATTACTCATTATGGAAATGTGTCCATGTATATTAAAATCATGTATAATATTAATGAAGTATTAGTACCCACCCATTACTCCAACAATAAATCGTCCTCACACATCAGTATAAACTCATTAAATAAGATCTTTAGCCCTTTCATTATTCCCACTAAATAGGGATGTTTCCATTTTTCCTTTCAAATATGTGTGACATACCCCATGTGGTTTTAGTTTTAATTAATCTAAATATCAACATTGATAAAAAAATTCAATCATTTTTCTTTTATATTACATAGTCATAGATTCCACTTTTTGGTTTGTTATGAGTCATATTAAGTAACTTCATTATCGGTTTCCATTACATGGTTAATAGAATACAATATGCAAATACTTGTATGTAAATTTTTCTTACCATAAAAATTATATCATTATAAAAGAATCATAATTTATATCAGGATTTGAAAATGAATACATATTTATCTAGTCATCATACAGAATTATGATTTTTAGTAACTGAAGGAACATAATAACTACCCCTTATGACAATATCATTCTAGTCACCAATGTGAGCTTGTAGTCCTTGAAAGCATCGAAATCAAGTTTGGCTCCGTTGGATGATCATAGATCTACCTAACCCCATTTATTTTTTATAACTGTAATTCATTCCTATATTTTAATACATATTTGTTCCCCACAAGTTTTATGTATTTCACAATTTCTTAAAATTGATAAATTCTACTCAATAACAAACACACCTAAGGATTCCCCCAATTTATTTTTCTAGGATCAATTATTTTTCAAGTGTCCCTTCTTTCCGTATGATTAAAAGATAAGATCCTATTCTCATGCTTCCCATTTAACGTATTATTCATGGGAGGGCATGAAGATGCATTGTACTTAAATTATTATATACAATTATGATGAATTATATGGAAAATTAATAAATATTTAACTGAACCAATAATGACCTTATTTTAGGTTTTATTTTATGATAATACATTAAATAATCATATGTCGTATGATAAATAACTATATATGCCAGACATGTCAAGAGATACATCATACCACATGTCCACCTATGTATCCGAGAGTTAGAATCATTTTGGTTCTATCCTCACCCATCCTACACACCATGGGATGAATAATTAATTACAAATATTTATTAATCACAAGTAGGTGAGGGGAACCAAATTACTGGTTAAAGGTAATTACCTGAACATTCTTGGACACACTAGTCCTACGTATTAATAGATGAAATGAAGAATCACTATCCATCATTTAATATAATATTAATCAATTGAAAAACCATGTAATAAATTTAATTAATAAATTCCAACAATTACCTAGGTCTTGGTAAATCTCTTGAATGTTCACACATAAAATGAATAAAAAATGTAAACACGTTGCATTCATTTCAATATTTGTTACTTTTATAATTTAAGGTAATCTTTCTTGAAATAATTAAATAATTATTTCGTTAATTAATTCCATTTCATCTTAATGATACTCTGACAATATTTGGTGATACCCTTTATTATTGGTATTCTTTAATAATAAACCGATGAACCAATAATTATATATTATATTCAATAAATTAATTGGAATTTTAAAATTATAAATATCAATTATTAAATTTAAAAACCAATAATGTTGTGACAATTTATAAAATATGCATAAAATCACGAAACTAATATTTTTATGTAATTTTATTTTCTTTTATTAATGGGAGACTACACAGATTGTACATGAAACTACTGGCCATGTAACTCAGTTTCTATATATCTAAGTCACACACCTGTGGAATTTTTGTGTAGTCTCTGCCAGACCACATGGTGTGTACATGCCAATTACATACCCTATATCCACTTTTCGTGTGCTAGGATTCCATGATAAACACATTGTGTGTAATAAAATAATCTTGTGTAATTAATTACTGATCGCATATAGATACAATGTGCATGGGTATAGATCTTGTTCTCTGGATGCACACCATGTAACCCAGTTTTACTGAACAAATATGTGGCACTTCCCGAAGGCATCTCTAGTCTTTGTTTATTTTTTTTAATCTATTATAAAAATGAATCACTAATTGTACATGATTTATATATCTATGACCTGTTAAATCATATAGAGTTAATGAATGAACAAAATGAAATAAAATATTCCCACAATTTCCCATATATCAACAATCAAATAAGTAGTTATAAATTTAAAACATGACCCCACTAATACCACATGATTGTTTTGGGAGGATGATAAGTGTTTTTAGGTGGGTGGAATATTAAAATTTATTTTTATAATCATTAACCAATACTAACAGAATTAATCTTCACACCAAATTATTAATTAAATTATTTAATTTCTTAAAAAATAAATACATGGCCTTAGGAACATTCATCATTGATGATTGTTGGTCATCTGAAAAAGACCTAATGGATTTCCATCATTTCTCTTGTGGGGATCCAATGGAAAAATACCTCTAGTGGTAATCCACATGTGCTTCAATTTTTTGGAGGAATACCAGTAATTCTTCGGGTGCTGGCATGGAAAAAGGAATGTCTTGCAATAATAATTATTGATTTCTTTTTCATTATTATTGAATAAATTATATCTTTTGTTTCTCATTCATGAGAGGGAGACATGTGGAGGAGTCCAGAGTTAATTTATTTGGGAAAAATTCCTTCTTCCCAAACATGGAATTAGTTTTGAATTAATTACTATATATGAATAGCCACTTATTTAGAGTGGTAGGGATTTCAGTTAAAAAACTAAAATTCATAACATCCATTAAATATAATTAACACCAACAATAAAACCACATGACGCATCATAATAATAACATTATTATCATATTTTGGTGCACCATCTTAAGAAAAATGGATAAATAATATTTACCAATTCCAAAATAATCATTTTTTCACTATTCATAGTCAAGGTCTATTCTAACTCCTTTTATATTTATTGAACAACCAAATAAAATTTTTATTCACATAAATAAATATATATTTTTTCAAAATATAGTAAATAAATATTTATTAAATATTCAATATAATAATGGAATATATTTTATTCCCAATATAGTGAATAAATATATATTTAATTTGTGCGGTCATTAAAAATTAAATAAAATTATTCTTATTCTATGAGAATAATAATTATTACATTAATTAAACGCAAATATGACTTAATCAATACTACTAGAAACACATAATGAGTAATAATATTGGATTATTTCTTGCTGGAAACATGCATGCTTTACAAATTCCAAGAATACTATCTTGAAACATTTCAAGGAACCCAAAAAGAAGAAACATAAAGTGGTAAAGATTAAAACCATATACGGACCCTCATTATTTTATATATCCCCTTTGTCACATAATCTCATCAACCAGGTTGTATAATTGTGCCATAAACATACAGGCTTGACACACCATTCTTTTACAACTGAAATAAAGATGTTGTGGCATGTTGTCCCTTGATTTTAGGGAGACGACGCTATTTCAATAAAATGAAATAGATATAAACTTCCATAAATATAAAAGGAAAATAAATACATTCTTGAATTATCTGTTAATAAAACGACATTCATGTCTCATCCAACAAAACCAACATCCCACCATAATATGTCGTGATGGTTTCCATCAAAAAATCCATGTGTGTGAGTCATGACATGCATTAATTATAATCATAAACTTGAACTACCATTAAACACGCTCGTAGATATGAATATCTGAGGACACCAAAACATGTGGAATTCTTACTAGCGGTTATGTTTTCATAATCTACTATATTGGAGATTACCAAGTGTGATATTCATGAAATGAACCCTCATATACTTATGAGTAATCACACATGACATTATATATACTATGTCTCCCATCATTGTATTATTTACAAACACATAAATATATTATGAATATTTTCATATCACTACAATTTTCACATAATATTTGGGAATTATTATGACCTTTTCAATGTGAAAAATAAACTTGCAAATTATTAAATTATGGCCATTTATTATAATGAAAATTCTGTAATAAGATTTTTAATTCGAAATTTAATTCATCAAATCATCCTAGAGTTAAAGAATTAAAAGTTGGTTCTTGGAAAACAACTCAAAAAATATATTCCATACAATACATGTATGAAGATATATATTTATATTGAAAAAGATCCCTGGATTTTTTCACAAGTAATCCAATTAGAATTTCTATATTTTAAACACTTCAGTACCACCCATAATCATGTCACTAAAACCCAGTACCATCAACCAGGTAACCCAACATCCTTTGGAATTCCCATTAATTTTTTATTTCCCTCAATACATATATTATAATATCATTATATGCTAAAATCCTCAATTATAGACACATAATGATATCTACATTAACGATATTATATATTAGATAGAGCAAAACTGATATCAAGAGGCATTTTCACATGCATGCTCACAATATCCTATCCCAATGGCTTCATGTATCATGATGATCCTCATCCCCCAAAAAATGTTCTCAAACCCATCAACTAATGATCTAAGAACATCCAGGCAGCTTTTAATGTTAAGAACCCAAAACAAAACTAATGGTCAACATCACACACATAACTGCATATTAGATGGTGGAATACCCACATAATGAGTGGTAAATACCGCCTCAACTGAGTATTATCTATATATATACAACCCAAATGTCACATCATCTAATACATTGAGAGAAAATCAGTAAACAAAATAATAAAAATCTTCTAGAAACTCATTCCCTCATGGACAAGTAACTAAATCCAAATTTTATCTGACATCTCAAACCAATGTGTCCATGACCTCATCCTGATGAACATATCACTACATGTCTGGATGACTATGTCATCTCATCCAGGTTATTAACATCACCAAATCTATCCTTAGACACACCCATCCTAACAGCTCATGTCACCTCGATCATAGAATCAAAATCATCTCAATATTATGTTTAATCACATAAAATTCATATGAAAATAATCATATCAAACCCAAATATTTTATTAATTCAATTAACACACACAATCTAATTTTTTGAATTGGTCATAAACTACTTACCCCTCTTAATAATTAAGAGTGCAGTTTGAGCACGCCAATTAGAATCCCATAAAATCAATCATGTCATTAATATTTAATCCATTAAATAATTTTGTTTCTCTCTATGAATACCCAAATGGATTATATAGAATGAACCCAAAAAACATCCAATAATTCATTGAGAAATCATGGAACCACCTGCGATGTACTAGTAGATGATCGCTCCTCTAATATTAGCCTCTAACATGAGTTGATTCAGAAGAAAATAGAATTTCATAAAAAGTCCATTAATATAGAGAAAAATAGATTTCATAGATTTAACATTCCATGTGGGGATATATACATAAATGATAATGTCGAGGATTTAATTTCATACCAATAAAAATCGATAACCACCAACAGACCGATTATCAATTTCTAAATGTGGATGGTCCCTTAAATCCATGTGGGATAAGGAAAATGAGATCTCCCTCTGCTATGATTTTTATTGATAAGAAATTATAAGAAATAAAATAAATTTGATGAGGTTTAAGTTAATGATTACACAATTTTAAATTTTCCACATTGTTTGTCCACATAATTTTATTTACCAGACACCAACCATACATTGAACTCTACCAATAAACCACACATTGATTGAAGAGAAACATGGTTTTCCAATATATATGAAAAAAATAATATATACATCTACAAAGAATTAAATATGTCTCACATAGTAGATAACCCATAACATCTTGGTTTAACACAACATTTCCAATGGAAAAATTTAATTTATGCTTACTACAAAGAGGATATGCGGTTTATCGAACATGTGATATGCTATCATCACTTTCCAAAAACAATGTTTCTTATGTTCGGTGAAACCAAAATTCAATCAAAACCCCAAATAAATTATTGACACATAAAACTCGTCTAAAAAATTCTATAGGGTAATAATAATAAGATCACTATGTTTTAATGTTTGAATGAATATTTAGTGTTACCATAATACTCAAAAATTAAAATTGGTTGAGGATAGCATTTCCACTAAAAAATGTTGGACATAATAGCCATCACAACAAATTGAGGTACGATCCCATAACATTATGATACCATCTTAAAATTACGACCATAATATTTTTGTTCTGAAAATTAACTTAATGATCTTCATTGAGTAATCAATAAGTGGTTGGAAAGTTTAAATTACATTAATAATCAGAAAAACTGAATCACATATGACTTTTCTAAAATTGTTCACCTCTATTCATTCATCGAATTATAGGTGGTATATGCATTGAGATCCCCCATTATTGAGATAATAATTCATTTACATGGAGAAATAATGGGATGTACCCTACACTATAATGATGGTCTTGACCCATCGATAATATTCCCTAATAAAAATAGATAGAGAGTGTATAACCCACATCACAAATGATAGCCAACAAATTCTTCTCAAAATTATATACCATTGGTAAATATATAATAACAAAAAATAAAAATAATATTGTATATTATATAATAATTCATTTTACAATATATAAGTTCTATGATTGCATACCATACTCAATGAATCACCAATATCGTAATTATATGATGTAAAACATAAAAGAACATACTTTCCACATAACCATAAATTATTTCATTTGAGCTATGTTGGACATGAATTACATTTGGATAAACATATTTCACCTATATATGGTGAAACCCAAACATTATAAATACAATATTATCATCATCATGAGTCTATAATCCTCTTGAGACATCTCACAAGAATCATCACCCTTTAATTTCCTAATAATCTTGGGAGTCCCTTTCTCTAATTCCATCTCTCATGGCAAATTCAACATATTATTCCATATTCACAATGATGAAATAATATCACTTTGTGGGTACCATAATCCATACAAGTAACAATACATTTCCCACATAAGGCTATATATAAAATGAAATCACAGTACAACTTAGTGGTCTAAATTACTCATAGTAATCCATTCCATTATAATTGGTCCATGTACCCACTAAAGATTACAAAAAGGGTTCTCTCATACAATAATTCTACACAATACATTTCACGAATTCATTAATATAATCTTTTTAGTCATATGATTTAAAACATAATGAAAAGTTTTATTCACATTAAAGTAAAATTATATTAAAATATTTTGTAAGTGACTACCTTAACTATTACAAGGTGACCTCATAATGTATATGTGACACTAAAACATGGTACCACCAAGGGTGGGTTTCTTCATTTAATGTATATTGTATTGTATTGATTCTATTACAATTGAATATCTATTGATGTTAAGGTTTCCTACATGAGCTTGAATTATAATTGTCTTATTTAAAATTATTGGACATGAGCCTCAACCAAGATGGTGAGGTATCCTTAACTGCATCCACAAGAACTAGGTTCAAAACCAGGCAGAGGCCTATTCTCGGGGGTAGTGTAGTAGTACAATAGGAGGCACTATATCAGCATAGTAGAAGTATTATACACTTTGTGGTACTGTATCTGGCACTGTAGTAGTACTGTATCATGTACTATTTAGTACATTAGCAAATAGAACTATTCACCTAGGGCAACCGGTAAGAACATGGAGTCTTTAAGGCCTTCAAATCACCGAGGCATTCATGTCAGTATGGATTTCGGGGAACCTTTATGGCCTTCTGGCCACCTCAAGGCCTTTAGGATACATATAGCTTTCCTAGACAGACTCTAAAAAAAGTGCTTCCCCATAGGAAAATTCATAGTAGGCATACTCACATGAGAAGATCCAATGGATTTGGAAGAAAGTGAGGATATGACTACGCCATCAGGACCAGTCTGTTCTTGAACGTGATGCTTATCCAAATGGCCATGAAAAAACTGGGGAGCTTCCATCGTGATGAAAATTCTAGGGGAGGGGATATTCCTTATAGCTATTGTGTGATTGAATTCCCTTAGACCTTCAGGTCATGTAATGGCTCTTATGTTTATGATCCATCAAATTACTAAGCATACATGCCTTTTAAGGGTTATCCATCATCCCATGAAATGTGGTTTATCAATAAAATAAATAATAATGAAGGCCTTTGGGCCATTCATTTTATTAAAAATTATGAATGTTTCCCACATTCTCTTACAAATGTTTAAGATCAAGGCTCAGTTTTCTATTTAAAATCTATATGTGACCTAATTATTTTCAGCAAACAATTGTTGTGATTCCATATCTCCTATAATCTTCATAATTATTTTTTGATAGAAAATCTTTCTATCGGTATATGAGTGACATCTATGTTGTTGATTTATCATTAATAAAATTGTTTGTGTTTTTTCCTATCAATATAGGTTAGGGTGTGATGACCATTTCTCAGATCATAATCTGAATAGTAATTTCTAAAAAAACTCTCACTCATATATTATTTGGTTCTAAAAGTAGAATTTGTATTCATGAAATCTATCTGTATTAATTAATAAATCAAAAGGATATTTAGTCTGACATTAATTATTTAATTTACTCATTGCTACAATGTTTTTGAACCCATTACCCTTTGAGATAGTTTTTTGGGTCACAATTGAATGAACTTCAATCTCTCACATGACCCAATACTATGAAAGGTTATGTTTGTTAAACTATTTGTGACATGAATACAATATGATATGATAAAAAGTGATGATATGGACTTATATTGCATGCCTAGTCATGGGAAATGTTATATATTAAACAAACAATTAACTTCTTCATGAATGTGATAAAATTAAATTTAGTGGAACAACGAATGCATAGGATAGTCATACATAATTACTACTAGATAATGTTGGATCCCTATAAATACATGATAATATAAAATTCTCTAATAATTCTTGAGATTCATTCATGTTTCTAAAGAAAATTCCAATCATAAGTAAATATTATGAGACCATATTCCTGAGCTAATGTCATTATATTAATATATAATAAGAATAATTGTGTCTACTTTAATGATATTTGAATAAGTTATCAATATCATATCTTGTAAACATTCAAGGATAATGAATCCTATTTATATAAATATCAACCCAAGAACATTCTTTTGGAATTAGATGCTTGTTGTGGACCAATAAATTTTTTTATCATGAGCATACATCCCATTATTTTTTACTGATGGAAGGTGACGTGTTGGTATTAAATAGATTAAAAAATAAAAATTTACATAATAGTGCATATATAAACATATTATAAATTTAACATAATGATCATACATAGGACCTAGAGGATTCGTCACCCATAACACCATATGATATATATAGATAGTGTTTCTCTAGAATTATATTACAAATGGCCAATACACTCCATTTTTTACCTATATTATAATGATCCATGTATTTAATGACTATAATCTACCCCTATCATAATCTAACTTTTTTTCGACTCAGATATACACAATTTTGAATTCTTATATATTGTAATTAATTCCACAATTATTTTGTTAGCATCATACATTTCTACTTATTTACAACAATGCGATGATTTTCATTAGGACCATGTAATATGACCATGAACATTAAAATTATTACTGGTCTAAAATAACTGATGTGAATATATTTCTAAGATCCATTAAAATTATAATATAAAAAAATTATAGTTTACTTTGAAAAAAGATGAGTCTTCGTTGTCTAAAATTCCCCTAAATTGAGATCAAGATATAATCTTTTTTAGAATCAAATTTTTAAAGGAATAAATCATGTTGTACTGTCATTCGACTGTTGATATGGATCATTTATCATCCATGAAACTCTTGGTGTGAGAAAAAATAACTGTAATCTTGTATTATATTACTTTACTTCCATGTTGTACTCAATACACAGTAGATAAAATTCTCGGTTACTATGAACCTTCTATAATATCTCTATGTTCCATTAACATAAACTCTGTCACAAGTGTTTGGATATCCAAAAACTATATTTTTAAATCATAATTGAGTATCTCTGAATTTTAGTTATATAGATGACTATATATCTTTACATTTACCAATAAGACATCACATATAGTCTTCATATGAACTACCTGATATATGCTTTCTTTTCAAGAACAGAACAACCTCTATCAATGTATGCACTTCAATATTCATAATGGAACATGTCAACCTAATTCTAGAATACTTTCATCCCCATTTTAGTCCCCCAAAAAAGAATATTTGAAACAAATTATGATTTTTTTTTATTATAAATTACACAATTCCACCTATTGAAGATGATTTGATTCACTCTGTGTTTCACCCTTATATATAATTCTCTATTTTGGAAAATAGTATAATTATACATTCATTATCCATAATTTTTTACCTTGTACTACAATGATCTATGTATTCATTAATTAAACGTTAGATATAATTGTTCCATGTTTTGTGATCATTAACAATAACCATAGTGTTTATATTATTTAAAATAAAATATGTGGCATTAAACATCATAGAATCAAAACTCATGAATGGTGGTGTGAGATACATTTATCTACATTCATAATAATTGAATATAACATGATACTATGGATCGGGTTTTCTTAATAATAAAATATATTCTAGTCTTGTAGGTCTATTATAATCTCCAATAAATTTACGCGATAAGATCAGTAGTCTCATTGTATATAAAATGTTCTATCACCCTGATGTAAATATAAAACAATAAAATGACCACTAATAAGTAATTAGTCATCAATATTGTCTAAATGAGAACACAATTTTTAATGTATGTGTTCCATTTTATTATACTCATTGTGAGCCATTCCTCGATGTAATCATTGATATTAGGTTATCAAGATTGAGAATTATATTATATCATATTCATGGACGCTCAACATGTTTATGTAAACCATATAAGGTCTAGTTATGAAAAAAATAAATGTCATTAAAAAATTATAATGTCACAATGGTGTATGTTATTTTTTTTCAATGAATGTAAAATGAATGATTGAATAACTGTGTTTTATAGACTTCCCATGTTTTATATAGTCTAAAACAATATAATTATTGAGAACTATGAATGATTGTTATCATTAGAATCCAAATTCACTAATATATTATTTCCCGGTGTAGATATATACTAGAATAATTGACCTAATCTCATAGTTTCTTTCTATTTAGTCATTTTAAATAGCTCCCCTCAATAAATAACATCGTGTTTGTCCCCTTCATCATCATTAATAGGAATAATGTTTCCACCACCATCATGTGGGAAAAATTGACCAAAATATATATGTTATAAAGGTCATTTTAAAACCTATAAAATTCATATCTCACATTATTTATATCTATTTTATGTATTTATAAATTCATAAATATCTTAGAATAATGATTTATAGAATCATTATAACACATTATATACAATGTAGAGGAATCATTAAGTGATATTATAATCACAAGGTCACTGTAATTTTCCATAATTGAAACTAAATCCTTCACCACGGTGTGGGGTTCTCCAAAGTTCCACCAACCACATCCATGTGGAAGGAGTATTTATTTGAGATGTCTGAGTATATGATTGATCTCTTGAAAAAAGAGCATTGTAATCAATCTTGAGATGTCTATTAAATATCTTTTCTTAAAATAATATTATAATTATTATTATTTTGATCCACAAACATGTAAAATCATAAATATATTTATTTAATATAAAACAACGTCACTAAATGAATAATTCCAAATTAGATCCTCATGATGGTGTCATATGGATCAATATTATACCCCCAATAGTTTCTGTTAGGAATGGTCCAAAAGTAGTTTGATTCGGCAATTCTATGCTCAAATGTATATGTATTTAAAAAAACAATAGAAAGAACATTAATTTTAATAATAAATAATTTCATTGAATAACATGAAACACTATTAACAATTGGAAATATAATTTATTTTCAACATTTGTTTCTTATTCTATTTCATTTATTATGATTTTTTTTACATTAGATTTGATACTCTATGGTATAATACCATTGGGAAAAAATGATGAATCTCCCACCAATGCAGTATACATAGAGATTGTGTTAGGATCATTACCATAAGGAGATGAAAACATAGAAAAATAATATAATGAATATTTTCTCATGTATGGAATATCTAAGAGAAGAAATATACACATTAAATAAATGGTATCATGTAAAAATATATTCTAAATCAAGTATTAGATTCAATCCCTTTTCCCCTAGTCATTTTTACTCTAATAGAATCCCTGAATGAGTTCATTTTTATAGATTCATCACTCATTTTGTCCATTATAAATCTTCTTACATAATATATCTAGATATAATTAGTGACAAGGTTCTTAATTAAATATCCATGGTTTCTCTAGAGGCATCTCATCTAGTTCCAAAATAAACACCTCCTTGTTCTATATTTGACCAGGAAAGGTAGTATCATAAACTTCCTCACAGTAATTATATCGAACTCCATATATCATTCCCCAAGGATTATTTACTTTTGAAAAAATGAGTGACTAATTCCCTATATCCTTCTATAATATTCACTGGAAATATAATTAGGCTATGAACAATAAAAAATATTTTTCACGAAATAATAAATTCTATATAAACTATTCAATAAAACAATTCCATCAACGAATTCGATTATAGGTTTCCATGATGACCATATTTCTTATTTTCTATGGCTCATACACATATTAAAAATAAATTTTATATAGAATATTAATATATTGATATCCTGAAATAATTAATGTTTGGATCATCCACACATGAAATAACCTATTGGGATGTCACCATCCGGACTCCATTTGGATCTTCATCTTACTAAAAATGAATCTGCATGGTATCTATGAATGATGTATTTAATTTATTGATATTCATTGTTAATATCATATGGGAAACACTACCATGTCTATGGTAGGAAATAGATTAGTTAACTTTCTATCTATTATTTCATTCTTGTACCCCAAATTGTGTGAAAATCCACATCATTGACATACAAAAAATGTCACTAGATCTGTTTGATAAGAAAAAAAAGTTGTTGCATACAAGAATAAAACTATATTGTAATGAATTTAAGGGTGAAATGGTATATAGGTAGCCTGGAACACAATATCAATTTCGGATATTAATGCATAATCATTCCATATTACTTCATTTTTTAACACTAGTGGATGCTCTATGAGATTTGTTTATAGAAAGAAAATTTAAAAAAATCCTGTGACCAGATCTAGGTGTAAATTTTTAGATTTTAGAGACTAACACCCCATCCATTTAGAGGTAATTTCACACAAATTTTATTTTCCTTATAGTTTATCTTTTGTGTAAATTTGAATGTCATTAATAGGTTTCTCTGTATATAAATATCTATAATGGGAATAAGGAACCTCATTTAGGTAAATTGAAACAAACTAAAATATTGAAATTTCACATACCATTAATGGATTATTTGACCCCCACCCAATCTTATAATTCACCCTCTTGATAAATACCAAATAATAATAATCCTCAATATCATCTATACAATTTTTAGTTATGAAAATTGGTATAGGTCCAGATATTATGTAAGAAAATTGATTTTTATAGTTAAATTTATATATTTCTTCTATTTCCCTATCTTACTAGTACATGTCCCTCTAATTTTATAGATTTGTGGATTAAAAGGGTCACCATGAATTGATTAATTATTTATGATGTCATTTACAATAATATAATCTATCATGAACCTTTATAAGAAAATGATGAATCCAAAAATCCTATACGGGACCTTCCATACACACACACACATAGATATATATATATATAAATATGGTAATGTTGGTGATAGAAATTTTCCTGTACAATAATGGTTATGCAAAATTTTCCCCTCTTTCTAAATAAACGTTTTAAAAAAATGGTGGTCACCCTTATCCAACATTTATTATGAGCTAGTAAAAAGTACCTAGTAATTAATAAGATTAATAATATCTCCAAATAAATAAGGTGATTGATTTGGGATTTGACTATCCATTATAATATATTTAATTAACATTCATCAAGTTTTATCCAATTGCCTTCTTCTTCCCCCTTGATTTTCAACATTGGAAAACATTAGGGTTTAAATAAAATGTTTGGTGTCCAATATTTTAATCAAAAAATACATCATTTCGATTTAAAAATAAATTCAACCCGATATATTGATACTTCCAATTTAATTCATTTAAAAAATTACAGAGAACATTATTGTACGAGGATTCCATTCAATATATTTTAATGTAGATAAAGAAGGTAAAATTATTCATAAAAAAATACCATGAATGGTGTACCCCTATTCATTTCGGAATCTAGTATATATATGCAAATATCTATATGTTTCATGTAACATTTGTTGGTTTCTAGGATCTACCGACATATATGGTACATCGTAAAACATATTTTGTAATATGATAGGTTCTCCAAAACCTAGAGGGAATCACATAGTCATGTATTAATATATTCAATAGAATATTATATGCGAGTATGTCATACTAAAAATAAATATTCCCATTGTATTTCATATTTATAACCTATTTAATGTTATCTCTATGATGACCACTAAAATATCTATCTCAAAATAGATTCCAACATAATAAATCTATATATATGTGTAGTGGCCTCTAAATCAAGCCAACAAAATAAATAACCAAAACCTAGAGGGAATCACATAATCATGTATTAATACATTCAATAGAAAATTATATGCCAGCATGCCGTACTAAAAATAGATATTCCCATTGTATTTCAAATTTCTAACCTATTTAATGTTCTCTCTATGATGACCACTAAAATATCTAACTCAATATAGATTCCAACATAATAAATCTATATAGATGTGTAGTGGACACTAAATCATGCCTCATTCATTGGAGATCCACCAAAATAGGTCATAACACATATCTATCTGGTCAATCCTTATTAAGAATAAAATTACCCATATGTTATATATTTTTATCAAAAAATTTATGAGTTTTAATGGTAAAATTCCATGGAAGGATACATACCAGAATTAGTTAAATTTATTAAAATTTAATTAGGTTTAAAAAAATTATCTAATAGAACAATATATAATCTAAAATAAATGATTCCATCAAACTCAAAATGTGACCATGCACACACTGAACAACTCCATGCTAGTAAGCATCCACAATGTTTACAATGAAATATTTTTGAGATTAAAGTAGCTCAATTTCCCAACCAAATATATAATACACTAGAAAATGGATAATTAATTTTTTCTCATACTACATATCTTATACATGTCAACATGATCACATGAACTATATAAATTAAAATTATCCAATAATTACAATAGTGTCATGTGATCACATGACGACTACTATCTATTGTAAGAACATGAATATGATGTGGCCACCTGATCACATGATCCTCTAAAGGGTTATAGATCACATTAAATATGTATAATTATTTTTATTTATGATCACATTAATGGGGTTACATAATTAGTTAAAGGAACACTAGTTATTTAAAGGGAAAATGTGAATGAATACTTCAATATACCCGTTTATGAATTCTAAAAAGTTTAAAAAAAATGTACGAAGAGTTCCCCTTGATCACCCACACATAGACAGATATATATATATATATATATATATATATATAGTTTAACAGAATTCCTTAAGTCATAAAAACGGCCAAAGTCATTAGAATTTGGTATGTATACACTCCACCAGATCTGAGTCCTCCAATATTCATCTAGAGTTCATTTTTTATGTTTCAGATATTTTTGGATGCTAAATATAAAATGATTTTTAATATATTGTGGAAATAATTCAAAAATTAATGGTTCTAATTTTCTATAATATAAAATTGAAAATGATATTATAATTAGGTTTTATTTATGAGATTTCGTAATTGTTCTATCACATCCATTGCTCCCTGTGTATGAAATTTATTATCTGATGAATCATTATTCAACTAGTTTAGAGGGGGATATTAATGAAAATATGGTTTTTGGAAACTTTGGAAAGCATGAAACATGTAATAAAAAAGAATATTGGTCTCCAAATAGTACATTTGATAATATCTAAAACATTAAATGTGAAGATAAATTTTCAATAAGTTATTTCCATGATATGCTACCATCAAGTCACACATTGATCAAACAGTGACATTCTTGTAGGGATGACTCAATCATGTAACCCATATAATTCTAGAAATAGAAAATCATGTTCTTTCCAACCCTATTCAAACACATTTGGATCTCATACCTAATGAACTTATATTTTAGTTAGTGGTTTATGATTATAATAACCATGCATTATATTCAGAATAATTGATGATATGTCGAGGAAAATATGACACATTGAAACATTAAGGGAATCACATAGGAGGAGAGTTATGAGACCATGGTAAAATCATTGAGGACTACCATTATGAAACAGAATGGGTATCATTATTGGTTCTTTATTTTCAAAGGGTATAAACATCTATGAATTTTAAAAAAACATGAACAAGCCTAAATCTTATGATCAATTGTTGTAATTACGATGAATACTAATTAATAAAAGATACATCTTAACTATAGTTAATATATTTCACTACATTTAGGCTAAATCATATAATTTTGGTAAAATATAATTCAATAAGGAATTGAAAATCTGTCCAAACCCTCAGTTTTTTATATTTCATTATGTTTTATGGACCATACTAATCGAATATTTTTTATTATGATGTATTTGTTCTATTTATTCATTTTATATGACTATAAAAATATTATATATAATGAATTAAAAGAAAATGTGACATTCAATGTTGGGAAATCTCTGTGTTTTTCATTGGGATTAAAATAATTTATTTTTTATAACAAATTTTTCTTATATATATATGATTTTTTATACAATTTTTTTTGGAATAATTACCGTAAATTCTTACATATAGTTGAAATAGTTCTTGTACAAGAATTAAAAAAATCATGATAATGAAATTAAAAATATGAAAGGTAATAATATATGGATGTCTTATGATTCATGGTGATTTTTTTAAAAAATATAGAGTTTAGGGTATGTGATAAAGGTTTATATTACAATTTAATTATGATATCATGTTTTTTTTTAATTTAAACTACTCAAATTTTCATGAAAATTAATTTAATTATATCTTATATGAAATAATATTTTATTAAATGATAAAAAAATTCATAAAAACATATCATCAAATATGATAAGTGTATTTAATTTATAAAATAATAATATTCCCACATGTCTGCCACATTTATTTATAGTAAAATTCATCACATAGATAAAGTAAATAATAATGATATTATAGTAATCATCAATAGGGTTTCTGTGTGGGGGTTAATAATTGAGGATATGGGATAACGGCTACCATGACCATGATAAAACACTATTTTATTAAAGGTGAGAGATTTATCAATATCCTATACTATAAATTTATAATTTTTTTCCTCCTCTAACAGGATAAATTTAATATATTAATTTAACTATTTATTTAATTTAGAGGCTTTCCTTCTTCTAATTTATAAAAGGGAAACTAATTTTTACCTATATTAACAATGTTTTAGAAATCAATATCATTCATGATCTACCATAATAAAATTCCAACTTCCCTCCCCATGTCATATAGGTTCATGGTTTTTAAATATTACTATCATTTCAAGGATTAAGGTGTAGCCACATTAGGATTCTCGAGGTATAGGTATAGCATTTAACTAAGAAAATTAAATTTTTATCATTTTAATCATTATATAAACCATTTTTATCAAACATATCATAATGCCTCCATTATTTAAAAAATTATGAGGCATTATTTAGAAGATTTAACAATCAATATACTTGTTCATTCCATCTATTGGGTGTTTAATGTATCACTCATGTGTTTGTGTGGACTAATGCATTCACGTAGTTATATGATACGTTTTCTATCAGTATAATTAATAGATTTTTGTAATAATTTAATAAATAAATTTATATTATATTTTTGTATGTAATATTATTTCTATAATGATAAAAAATATACATTTTTTTATTTCCTTCTTTTTTATCTCAATATCTCAACCCCATCAATACTTTAGTAGAAAATAATTTTTCATAAAAATTTCAACTCATTATTTCATATCTTCATTTTATGGATGATTAAAAATAAGTGTATGATGACATTATTGAACAGTTATATCATTATTATAATTATTTAAATGATTTTATAATAATTCATGTAAAAGGTAACAATAATACAAAGAAATAAATTAATGGAAGATATAATAATTAACACCAATAAATGAAATTTTTAATAAATAATTATTAGTAAAATAATGAATATATTTTATAAGCATGGACTAGATGTCATGCCAGTTGTATAAATCTCCCACTCTCTCCCATTATTGTTTATCATCCTCCCAACATTTATGGTTCTTATTTTTAATCTCAGCTTCCCCATCCCTAATTGCCTCCTCCATCTAGATTCCAAGATGTGTTGATGCATTTTCATTTAGCTTTTCGTGGATGGGGTCTTAGTGGTAGTCGGTTGTCACAGTTAGTTCCTCCACTAATTGGTGTATTTAGAGTCATAATGCAATTGGGTCCTCATGTTCTTCCATGGAAAACAGCCAGACATAGAGGTCAACCTCCAAACATCTCAGAGACAACTATGACCACATTCCAGTACTCCCCTCGAACATTCTGGTCTATTTTGTGGTACTTTTTAAAGCATTCATTTTAGTAGTTCTGTAGTGATGTCTGTCTCCTTTTTTATGTACTTATTGTAGGTCTAAGAGCATGTTATATTCTTCGAACATGGCACTATAGATCCATGTTTGGTTCCTAGTTGATTGTTTCCTTTTATTCACTCACAACATTCGATGGTTCTAGTTGGCGGGTTTCACTATTCTACTTTGGTACTGCAACTAATTTAGTGTTGTCTAACATGTTTTTGTTTTGTTGGTTCTTTCCTAATATTTGATCATCTTATATACCTTCAGTACAATGCATTAGTGGTGTCGATTGTTTGATCTGGTGTTTGTTAATCTATTTTGGTAGGTGGTTGTTTTCTCTGGTAGTCACCTCATATGCAGGCTCGGTTTGTGAGCTTCTATCATGGTGGGTTCCTAAGGTTTTTCTCTTGAACAGATACAAACCATCTAGTGTGGTGGTAAATTATTGGTGGCTCTAGGTCTCAAGGATGTGGGACGCATTAATTGGATGCTTTGATGGTGGAGTTCAGAGTGGATAGGGGATTTGAATCATGGATTAGATGTGTTAAATTTACATATTATTCACAATGTATATGATTCTTCATAAATATATATTTTATTCTATTGTGGGATTATTGATTTAGTAATGAAATATTGATTAGTAGGCTTTTAATTTTCTTGGGAACTATAATAATGGAATTATAAATGATTTCATGATTTTATGTCATATATATTAATGAATTATTCTAAATTTAGGTTTTCTTATATTATATCCCTCCAATGAATTTTTTTAATACTTTTGTTTTTTATATAAATGGATTTATAGGAGGAAACCGAACAGTCAAAAGAGTGTATAAATGTGACTATACATATAAAAAAATAGGGAATATTAGAGGTAACTACATACTGAAAATGATAGAACGTGATAGGTTATCCTAGTATTGAAGATGGTAAAGGGTTGGTGTTCCCAATACAAAAACATAAAGATTTTATTTTTTGTGATAAATAATGTAATTTTACAATTATTATATATACTAGTTATGTTTGTACACCCTTTTATGACATGATATTATGTAAATGTTATTCCCTCATGGATCATGTTCATTGGTTCATTATGATTCATATATTATTTACCAACATGATTTATGACATAACTCATTATTGTGATATATATATATATATATCATTTCATATATTTTAATTTTGTTATTCACATTTTCACATTCCATTATGCTCATTTTATTATAAAAAACTATCATTCATTGATACCTCTCGTGTTTACATGTTTTTATTTTCTATTGTCACCATTCTATATGTTTTCAATTCCCTGTGATATGAATAAAATATGTCTTTATTTCTTAATAAGGTAATTATATGTGATGATCCTAATGGGATATGATGTAGAAAATTATTATGAACATGTTTCTTCTATTTATGTGTTTTTATTGACACATAATCTCTATGGTTCTAATATAGATTAAAATTATATGTTATGAATAATCATATAAAATGATGTAATATTTGTTTATGAATTTCATGAATATGCTGAATAGGTATCAGTGATTGGTTCATTTACGTTTAGATACTATGTTGGGAAATATTTTGTGATAATTGTTATGAAAAATTTGTAACAGCTCATCCTAGAGGGGTCCATGACAAGACTACCCCTTTCTTGTCTCCAATAGGCTTGGGACTGGTGACTAGAACTAAGTTGGAATTTCCAAAAAATGGGAGGAATTAGACTAACATTCACATATACACAGACACAGACATCACCATGCCAAAAATATGGAAATGTAAAAAAATAAAATAAGTAAACAATTCAGCCGTACCACTAAGATCTCACAAAAGATTATGATAGAAAATGTACTACAACGTAAATAATTCCAAATACAATCCCAGAATATTGTTTTTGTAATAAAAGTATAACATGTATGTAAATAGGTATTGGGACTGTTGTCTAAACCCCATGAACACACCTTTGGTTGTATGTACTTTAGAAGTACTTCTTGGTCCATGTCTTTCTAGCAATATGTATAAAGGTAGATCATCTACACAAGACATGAAACGCATGATAAAATCATGTGCATGTGTGTGTATAACAATACCTAGTAAGAAACCCTAAAACCACAATGTAATACCACAATGGAATGCCTCCAAGGAATAACCAAATGAATTCGAAAATTAAATTCCACAATGCAATACCATGAAAGAATACAACAATAGAATACAACATATGATTACCACTTAGGAATACCACAATGATATATGACTTATAATTTTCATGAATAAATAAAAAAAAGTATTTCCACAATTAAATACCCCATAGTATTACCAAATAGGTTTAGCACACATGAATACCACATAGGATTACCTGAATGGAATACCACACTGGATTACCAAAAAATATTATCATGAAGTGATACCCCCAATGGATTTCCACAATGGAACACAACTCTGTATTACGATGAATAAATACCAGAGAATATTTCCATAAAGGAATACCAAAAAAGATTGTCATTAAAAAATTACACACATGTTTATTAAAAAGGAATAATACAGAGTGTTACCTTAAGGATTACCACATAAGATTTTCAGATACGATTACCATATGGTATTACCATATAGGATTACAAAACACGATTAAGACACAGAAATACCCCAAATGATTACCATAATGGATATCCACAAAATATAACCACACAGGATTACCATATAGTAATATACATTCTTATATTCACATGTATATGTATAAAGAACAAATAACCTGGTTATCTATATATTTTCAATCAATGACACCCATTATATAGGTTATCCATAGCCAATTACCAGAAACATGTTTCTTCTTGAAGTACACTTGTTTAGGAACAATGTAATCCGTGTTCTATGATACCATTGGAGAGACTCACGAATATTTCTAACTCATTTGGACACTATCCAAATAAAAAAAATAAGTCAAGGAAGACTATGATACACATACAAGGGATCCTTCCTATAAAAATTGGGGAATACCTTCTAACCAATATGGATTAAACCTCAATGTAGATGATCCTTTCAATACACATAGTGTAATACAACTGATCCTAGTGATGTGGACATCTAGATGGATTCCCTACACCATACTCTCTATGGTTTCCTATATTACCCAAAACACCACTATGGTTGATAGAGTATCGCACTCAAGTACCAAATATGGATACCACACTCTATTGGGAAATGAGCCCCTAGAGGGGGGTGCAAACCAATGATATCGACAAAATGGAATAAAGAACCCTCATGGAATGTGACAAGTAAGTGATGAAACATATAATAATCCAAACTGGAATCTCACTTTTTTTTTTTTAAATGATGGTCTCAGCATTAGGGGCTCAATGCTATTGATGGCTTGATAAAATTACCTACCATTTGAATATTTTAGATTTTTAAAATTTCAAAAGGTAGTCATTGGGATTGTGGACATTAATAATTGTCGAACTCTTCCACCTTCCATGTTCATGTGTCAACTGGAGCTACTATGGCTCAAGGATGACCACCCCGGTTTATTATGGCTGAGCTCTGGCTCGGTCACCCAGGGTCGGACGCACTCGGCCTGGCCCAGTAAACCATGCATGCTCTGCTTGGGCCACAACACACGATCTTCCTAGCCACATCCACTATGTTCGATCCAAGCATCCCTCAACCATGTATCTAGTGGATTCCACAATTTTCCAATATACCCGACTCTTCTAACTCTCATGGGGACTCATGCTGCTCCCCACAACACTGACGTCGTTTCCCCTGATCACCACTACCTCGAATCATCTGCACCCCATTTAACTAACACCAACACCTCACCTCTCCGGACCATCACACCAAAGATGTTCTTATTGTAACTTCTATGGACCACCGATCCACATTCATTACTCATAATTCAAAACAATCAGAGATCTATGCTCCTCAAGTCTTGATCTATATAGACCTAATCTCTTTTGTTGTTTTACTTCAATCTAGTTGTCCAATCATGTTCACACCCACCCTAAGAGTAAAATCATGACCATGAGACCCAACATCAAAAGAAAGGGGAATAAAAGAAAAAAGAACATCCAAATGAATGAACATAAACATGTTAATTATCAGCCTCATTCGATTTCCATTATACAGATAAATGAAGAAGATTTAAAATTAGTCTCCGAATAAACATATAGATTTATCCCATCCCAAATAAATGGTCAATCCACTTCTCATTTTGTTAATTGATAGGTACATGGTCATCATATAATTAAATAACATGGATGAAAAAAATAAAAACACCATTCCCTACTTCAATTATTTTTCATTGATGTTGAAGAAATGTCATCGTGTAATTATCATTGGCAATATTCTTGAATATGAATTACGTCGGTACTCGATCAATGATCCATCTCAGTCACCTGAGAAAGAATCATAAATGATCTCTTTAATGGGTCTCTATGATTTCCAAGGTTATGAGAATAAACGTAAATTTTTATCCTTTACTGTGTTTTTAAATAATGTTTATCATTGCATCAACAAAATATTTTTATAGATTATTTTATTCCTATTATTTCTTGTGATATATTTTTAACAAACGACCATTGCCAACAAAATTTAATTCATTCCTAGAGAAAAAAGATCACTACTAACTCAATGGTGATTTAATATATTAAATACGATTCACTTCTCACGACTTATATATATTCTAAAAAATATAACTTTATTTAATTATTTTATTTTCAGTTATGTCCTTGGTGAGTTATTTTCAGATGAGTTGTGCTGGCCATATTTAGGTCATGCCTATGGTAAAGACACCATTTTTAACTCAATGAGGCCATAAAATATTTGATATAGGATCCCAATTAATATTTATTCTACATATTTTTTGAAAACCACACCCGTTCTATTAAAAAGTTTATCAATTTTTAAAAAATAGTTTCAGTCACACTGAGATATAAAATGGCACACTTTCGTAGTAACTTATTTAATAGTCAATCTATAAAGTATGTCAAAATATTACATTGAAAATATGACATGTTACATTATCCACACGATTGGGCTTGACATCCCCAAAATCCAAAATTAGGGTGACACAAATGTATGTGGGTACAGAGCATGAATCTGAGCCTCGATCGTACATGTTCTCTCTTATAGATTATTGGGTTACCATTGGACATGCACCGAGGTAATTGATATCCCTTGAAGGATCATCTCCGTTTGATCCCCAATTTTAATCATATACTTAGTAAATTTTTTCCCATCTATAATGTCTAAATCCCCCTATTCCATAACATAAGATTGGTCATGCATATACCACCTCAGCTACGACCTGTGAGAAAAATAATGTACCTGATATAGCTACAGTGGTAGAACAATGTTGTATGTCATATATCTAAGTCTACACAGAATATGTAATGGGATAATGAATAATATATATATCTAGGACATGAACCGATATGGTGTGTCTGTCAGTGATCACTGAGATATAATTCTGTCTCCTGGCAGTATGTGGTAATCCTATCATGAAGTCCATCGATATCTCACCACAAAACTTTTTGGAATCTGCAAGAGGTTGAGCTAAACCTACAAGATCATAGAGCTAAACATTCTCTATTTGATAATTAATGAATTGAGAGCCAAACTATGTAAATCATTCATTCATCCCTGCCACCATAACTGACATAGGAGGTCCTCTTACATCTCCCACACACCAATATGTACCACCAATAGGGATGTGTAAAACTCCACAACAACCTCCCCTACAAAACCACTAGCATTACTATGAATCCTTTTAAAAGAATGATGTTCTCCATGACTTTTTAATATCAATCATGAGTATACCCCATGGATATCTGATATTTTAGGGATTGATAGTCTTCATCCCCATCGTTTGCATCACTAACTCACTATAAAAATGTTAGGGTGAAAACTAGTGATTTGAGGTAAGTTGTTCCTTCTCCATTCACAATGGATAACTATAACGAGGTCAACCTCTCTAATTACTTGATCAAAAACTACAAATTACATTATCTAATGTGAGAATCAATAAGAAATATCCCCTTCCGTATCCTATGGACATTTTCAATGTAAAAGTACTAGATGAACTCTATCCAAATCCTATTTCTCATCCTTCACTTGGCCCACTGTAACACTATCACCACAATAGGAAACCATGGAATAATAAAATCCACCTCACTGAGGGATTGAATATCCAATGGATGATAACTTGTTGGCACCCTATTATGTGTGAGTCCATATTGTGATGTATTGTTTTACATTTCACCCAAAAAATCCTCATTCCACTGTTGTGGGAACACCCCTCTATTTTCCAAAAAATTGTCAATATGAGAATGAACTATGGATAACCAGTCCATAATAAGATTGAAGTGATAAGTCCTCAACACTTCTACCAAGATAACCCATAAAAACATTCAACTTTATTACTATGTTCACACTATAGGAACTATTGTTTAATCATTGTGAATCCTCTAGTATGAGTTTCCATGCACGAGGTTTGGGTTAATATTTCTACAAGAATCATCGAGTCTCGATACATGTATGTGGTATGAAAATAATGAATTGAACATGTGTCTATAAAAATGGAAGCTGAAGTAGATTGAATTGTACCTCAACTAAATCATTGATTCCCTAGTTCATTTTCCTCAACTATAAATAGCTCTCCCTTATGATGTCACTTAGCTCCATGACCCTAGTGTGGACCGACATGGGGTGGGGGGTAGTAACATCTCAATATGTCGACCACCTCCTTAGGTAATCACAACACTATGTAATGTCAACAACCATATAGATCTACCTTCTTTATCAATTTTCTCTTCATTGGTTGTCCATCTATAGTCACCCAGACAACAATACGATGGGTTGGACAATCCTAGTTTAGATGTTCCCTACCTTCACATGAATTGAACAACCTCTCTCTGCGATCACCGGTCCAACGATGTGATCCCTAAATAGTAGATCATCTATTAAGGGAATTATTCTTGAAATGTCTCAATACTCCATGTCCCTGAGACTGACATAGAAATCTGATGGTTAAAGTATCTATGCTTGCTTTCCCATGACTCGCAATCACTGTCATTATAAACATCGTCAAGAAAATTTTGACCATCAAAGATTTCTCAAGATCTATAGTATCAGTAAGAATGTGTATAGGGATAACATATGTTAAATGTTCCCTATACATACCTCACTCAATGGTCCAATCTCAGAAGTACTTATAATGTATCGTATCCATCGAGTACCTAGAGAAGTTGTTATACCTCGATTAATAATTATATACTGACATTTCGTTATTCCAAATATCTATAAACACATGGACACACATATCCCTTAGATTATAAGGTGACAAATCCTCAATAATTGTTTTTATCAAACCCTACCACAGATGTGTAACCTCATCATATGATTTGGTAGCCAATCCCAAACATCATCCTTTTGAGCTGTTTATATGGCTTGCTTCCAGAACCACCATATTATCTACTGATGTCCTATATAAATAGAAAAATGAAGTTACAGTCTCAAGCTAGTCCCTAGATTCCTATGTGTTGAGATCACCAAAGATCATTAGTGGTATCTACTACTAAAACTCAAGAAGTTCACTCATCCGGCACACTTCATCCACTAGAAATGTGGATACCAAGTGCTGCACAATTTGGAGGAATAGATGTGGAACCACCTGGAGGTTCTATCACTGATATAATATACAAATACCAATGCCTTCTCACATATAAGATCATCAAAATTATCATGTGGTGGAATAAAATAAGTATACCTTTTTAGAGATTTCCTAAAATAAATCAAGATGTACAATGGTCGACTAAGTACATCTGGATAGATGAATCATGAAGTACATGGGAAACACAATCATTGTTATATGATACATCTACTAATGTTTTCCTTGAAACTACTATATTAATTAATGAGTTATAAAGAAGGTGATTAGAGTCCTATTGTATGGACACATCTCCTGCTTCACCGATACTAGATTCTCTACCCTAAAATCTAAACTAAAAACACATTACATTATTGCCCCAAACAAATCTCACAGACTCTTTGTCATTATTTATAAACATCCTCCTCTAATAAAAATCTATCAAAACAATTATTAGTGGATCCCATTCCATGAATACCCCAATATAACCTCCAATAGGCCAATGGCAGGTGATTAAACCCAAGTAGACTTATCCCACAAATTAGATACATTAGCTTAACGTAATCCTATGAAAACATACATCATCAAGAAAAAAATTATGAAATGTAAAAAAAATGGTAAAAAATGAATGCATACCAATATGATCTCACAATAGAGTATGAATATGAGCATTCTAAATTGAAAACCAGGAAGTATACAAGACCACCATAATGAGTTTGTAAAACAAGTCAATCATATACCAAAAGATTTATTGAGACTGATGTCTAAACATCATGAACACATATTGGTCTGTCCATCCATCGTAAGGACCTACATGTCTTGTTCTTCCTATCAGTCCCTCAAAAATTCAATAATATGCACAAAAAAGAAATGTGCGGTAATACCCAAGGAAGGTGTGAGTTTGAATATACCCATTAAGACACCCTAATATCAAAAATAAATACAACTATTAAATACCAAAAAGGAATACAAAAAATGAATACCATAAATAAATTCCGCAAAGGAATACCACACAATTTAGCCTAGAATGAGTACAACTAATGAATACCACACAAGAATAGTATGAAGGAATAGTAGAAAATATTAGCATAATAAAATACAACATAGGATTATGACAATAGATTACCACAATGGAAAACCACTTAATATTACCACAACAGAATACCAAACATGATTATAACACAAGTTTACCATGAAGGGTAACCAAAATGGGAAACCAAAATGGAATACAACAAAATATTACCATGAAAGAAATACCCCACATAATTTCTACAACGGAATACAACATAAGATTTCCAAAAAGATTACAATAGAGGATCACCACTAGGATTACCACTCAAGAGTACCACAAATCATTAGAAAACGGTACTAACAAAAATTATTAACACACATGAATTCCACATAGGAATACCACATATTATTACCATAATGTATGAACACACAATTTTACCATAAATGATTACCATACAAGAATAAAATGTTATCCCTACAAAAGAATATGTCTAATAAACATGTAAAGATGATATCTTGATATAATAATTCCATTAAACATATTCTGGAGGTGTGCCACAACCAATTATCATCCATTGTATTTTTTTTTCAAAGTAGAATTGTTCTAGGAGAACATACACATCAAGCCATGATATCATTAGAGACACTCTCGAAGAGGAGTAGATCATTTGGACAATTTCAAAATGAGAATTTATTGTTCAAGGTAGATTTTAATACACAGAGAGGGGATCCTTCCTAGTTGTGTTGTGGAATACCATGATCCTAATCTGGATCAACCCACAACATAGATGATCCTTCCTAGACATACTGTAGAATACCAATAAACTTACTGACACAGCCCACTACATGGAGAACCAATTCCCTTCTTTCAGTTGGTACATTGTTTAAACAAAACACTACATGGGATGATAGAGGATCACACTCTCATCCCACATAATAATAAAACACTATATCTAGGAATGTCTTATAGATGGGATTAAAATTTAGTGATGTGATCATAATTTCGAACTAAACCCTCAAGTGAATGACCATGGGAATGATCTCAAAGTATAATTTTCCAATGTAAAAACTCACTAATTGTTTAAAAAGTTTAATCTATATTTTAGGGACTCAATTCAATAGATGGTTTTTACAAGGGTATACCCTATGAATGTTATCACAGTTCATATTTTCAAAATATAGGCCATATATCCTATGGAATGATAGCACGATCAACCTACCAGACCTGCTACCCTATAGCTAATGTGGTTGACCACCCCCTAGTTCAAGTGGATGCATTACATATGTGGATACTGTAGTTCACGGTTGATCACCATGGACTTCCATGGCAAGGCTCCATCTCAATCACCAAAGTCCGACCAAGGTCAGACACACTCATCCCGGTCAGCCCAGACCATCTCCCCAAGCATTTCCCACTCACACACAGGCCTTTGGGGATTCCACCACCTCACCCCATCAGACCTCCACACTTGAATTATGTGGTTGGTCCCTTACGTAGACCACTGAACAACCTATGATGCTTGGAAATTGAAATGGTACATGATATGAGATCTTATGCTCCCGATCAGCATAGACTCTAGTTCTATTATCATTTTTCCTCTAATCCATGGGGTTTATCACTTTCGTATCCATCTAGAAAGTCAACAAATGACCAAGAGGATTCAATATTGATGAACAAGGGGAATGGGGTAATAACAAATAAAAACATGAAGAATGATCCTCAAACATTGTTTGTTTAAATATTAATCTATATCCATTACAAGGATGAACCATGAAGAATTAAAATCACTTTATCAATAATCCCACAAATAAATTACATCTAGAAAAAAATTTCAATTTGTAGGAAAGGAAGTTCTTTTCTTTCATGTCCATCATAGAATTAATGAACGAGGAATAAAATCTCAGAAAACCACATGCATCCTTGAACACATCTGTTGACTCCCCCATTCTCACTACTCTATGGTAATTCAAACATAGTTTATCGACTTGAAGGTTTGGTAGATATATTTTTATTAAAGTCATTATGTCGGACATAAACAGATAATTTTCATGTATCATGGAAATTAGTTGATTCACATTGGAATCCCTGCTCACTTAAAACTTATATTCAATACCACCTTTTGTTAAGATACGTATTGAATCTCACTCATTTGTGAAGTACCCTGAGCCATCACGGAATACACTTCCTTCACAAAAACCTCTACCTTCAGAGAAAAACATTCCTTTGCAAAGCTCTGTATACTTTATAGAAAACTATCTTCACAATGCTCAATGTTTCAACATGGAAAACCCCATCATCCCATAGCACCCTTCAATAAAAAAGAAATAATCATTAGTCAAGACTAATTGTATTTTTTTCATTCCCAAGGTCGCATAGAATATCGGATTTGATAAGAGAAATCATAGATATTTTTTGTTTTTGAGAAATCTGAGTGAATCTCATTTTTATTGAGATTTTATGTCTCAAATGTAGAGTGGTATCTTCATATTAATTACCACATATATTCGTGATGCTTCACAGTCTCTTTTTAGATTTTCCAGATCATTCAAATATGTATTTGTGGATCTAAACCCTTCACAAATTTCAATGGAAAGTTTTAGACTTTGATTCTCAGGTTTAGCAAGGATTATTTCATCAAAAATATTTCCATCACTTGTTTTAATTGTAATTAATTCATCAATTATCAGGAAGCTCAAATTCTATTAATCACGAAGTGCACCGTCTCTATTGATGAAGCCTTTGGTAAACGTGTAGCACATGAACTAAATTATTTGGGCCTTCGTGAAACAAAATCATATAGAACACCATTTTGAAACTCATGAATTTTCTATATTCTCTTAAGGGATTCATGAAAAACAAATTTCTTCAATTCAAACCATTTTAAAAATTTGTTCCCCACAATTTGGAAAACACATCGAAACTGTTCCACCTTAAATTATGTTGTCTACATGATCTATAAGATCTATATCCATTCAAACTCCGTGATATTTATTGATAGGATTAACAATAAACACATCTCATACACCATTTTTAGAAATAAACAATCCTATTTCCAACAATAGTACCATCAGGATTGATATAAATCTATAGATGAAATCAGTATACCACATACCGCTACCAAAATGTGAAATGCATGGAATATAAAAACTAACAATCCCTATCTACTTGAGAAATTGTTTGGGAATAAAACATGGGGGAATGATGAATTGTGTTATCATGTTTAGTAATTCTTAATGATATCCATGCCATTCTCTTACTATTTCATAGAATCATTACATTCCCTGAAGTGTTTCCTCATAACCATTGTTCTATTGAATTTATACAATCTCCCCCACTGGAAATAATAAAAAGACAAGTAATTTTGCATTATAAAGCTCTAAACTCACTCCCCGAAGATCATATATCCCCGATTAACCTACATCACTTGAACAAAAAAATTTAAAACCGTCATTTCTACTCATGATAGGGGACACTTGTAACCTCCAAATGCATTGAGAGGTGGTTAGACACTATGGTTAAACAAATAAATCTCAATAACATGTGATGAAAATGCCTTGATAAGTATTTAGACCACAAGATCATCGGTTCCATATTGATCCATTTGAATAATTTCTTGTTCAACCTATTATTTCCTAAAATTATGTCTGAATTCAATGTTCTTTATACGAGAATGCTGGACATATGTTTTCATCATATCAATTCTTCTCTAGTTATCATAGTGAATCGCCATCATCTATTTCACTTCATCAAAAATATCTTCCAATTTTTGAATTATCCACAATAGTTCAGTGGAAGCCTATTTGAAATGATATATTCATCAATAGCATTACTAAGATATGTTCTTTCTTGTTTTTTACTCAACCATCATATGAATATCACATTAATTAATAATATTCACCACCTATACACTTTCTATCAACCATGTCTATAGCTCAATCACCATCATAAAAAGATGAAATTTCATTATCTCTTCTTATTGAAATTCAGACCCCATAATTTACAGTACCATGAATTTACTAGGTGACTATTTTACTACTTCCATATGTTATTTTTTTCGATTACTTTAAAAGAGGACTGATAAGAATGTTACAAAGAAAATGACCAGTCATTATGTAGTGAAGTACACTAATCTACCTATAATTCTCCAATATAGTGTAGGATCCATAATATTCCCATTATTATAATTTCCAAGTTTATTTCCCCTTTAAATCGGATTAAACATTGGTTTGGAGTCGTGCATATTGAATTACATCAGAAAATTCCTTGATGAAATTTCATGAGATATAGAAGTTATTTCATTACACTGAATCACATACAACAAGAAGAAATATGGTAGGTCTCCAATCATGGATATTTTCAATTCTTCTTTCATGTGATTGGAAAATTCATCCACTGAACCCTACATACATCCATAGAAAATATTACCATAAACATGCACAAGTACCATGATTTGGTATTTGTGAGAATTATTCACATTGATATTGTGATCAACTCCTCCTCTTTTGAATTCAAGATTTTTTAGATATGAATCCATATATGAGTACCCTGATTTTGGTTACTACATCAATCTATATAGATAATTAATTATTTGGAATACCTTTATTTCATAATTTAGATGTAGAATACCCATTGGGTATTCTATATAATCTACTTCTTCCAAAACTCCATTTTAGAATGTAGTTTTGACATCCATTTGATACACTTGGTATCCACTAGGAAGTTAGATGGGATGAAAAAGTTTGATTGAATCCAATGCAGCCACTGAAACAAATATCTATTCAATATTCACAACTAGATTTTGTTAATATCCTTCACACCCTAAACACGCATATTTTTTGGTCACATTATCATGATCAACTTATTTTTTATTAAAAATAAACTTTTTACCAATCATATTGTGACCTTCAATTCTATAGGAAAAATCCCATGTTTGGTTAATATCAATCTGGTCTAACAATTCATTCAGGGCCTTATACGATTATTCATCAATTGTAGATTCATCATATGAGGATTCTTCCACAAATAAAAGTACACCTATTTTTTATTATTCTTCATTATCCTTGTTTGTGTTGGAGCATTAAAATCCCCAATGATATTGGATTCGTCAATTTTGTCTCATGGATTACTCTTATGAGGTTTAAAAAGATTTTATTCAGACACAATTTTTGCTTATTATTCTTCATTTGAATTTACATAATTTTGTGACCTATGAGTGTTTTGAACACATTCTTCTATATGATCATTAAAATATGTTCCAGGTCCCATGTCTTCTGCATCATCAACCACATCATCATATGATACCCTCATTGTTTTTTGATCTCATTATAAACCATATTAACATTACCTCTTTCCACAATTTATTTGAGACACTTTAAGAAAAACCAAAAGGATTTTCTATTCATTGAATATATGAGGAATATTCCTTCATAATCTGCATCACCATATTTTCCCTGAATTACTGTTATGTTTTTGGTAAAATATTTACTTCTAAAATCACTTAAAAAATTCAAATGGGAATTCCATCCATTCCATTACTCATATGGTGTATTTTTTCTCCGGTATATAGCCATGTTCTATTTTTAATATACTCCAAATCATGAATATCCATTTTCCAATAATTTATAGAAGTATGACTCTCAATTAACACTATATCAGGCATATTGTTCAACTATTTATTATGTCTCACTAAAACATTATTTTTCTTGTGGATTCTCACAAAAGCGACCCAATGTTGTATTCTATGCTTCTATAGATAATTTTCAATCTCAATCAATGTCGATTCGGATCCATTTTTAGACTGTAGAAATTTTATTTCCTATCCAGAATCATTCGCAGCGATTTAGTGTTATGATTTAATGTAGTTAAGAAATATGTTATTTCATTTGTATAATAATCACACAATCTATTCATACAAAATAATAATTGAAAATAAAAAATACCTTTCTCCATGTCTTCCAAAAAAATTTATCGGGACACATATATATGTATGGATGTGATGAATACAATTTGATTGTCTTTTCATCTTCATAAAATAAGATCTATAGTCCAACATTCATCGTATGAAGAAATCACGCATCTATTCCCATTCAAACCATAGACTGTGGATATCCCTGACCATATTTATATTAGATAACATTTCAGTTTCTTGTTGATTATTTTATATCAACCTCAAGTTCCATGAGACATTTTTTTATCAATATTTAGAGATAAAATATTCACTCTGCAATCATCTTGTTTCATGTTTTCATCTGTTCTGCAACATTTCATGAGAGAATTCCTTATCCTTACCTTTATAATGATTTTTTATTGAATGTAACTATATGTCCTGAGTCACCAAGATGACTCAAACTAAGGAGATTGGTATAAAAACAATACACATAAAGAATATCAGTTTTATTTCATAGTACATTATCTAGATCAATACTTCCACTATCATTTATCTTCAAATAAAAATCATTTGAGATCTTTACTATTCCATCAAAAAATTTATTAACATTTTTTATTGGTATTCATTTCCCATTATTTGTGATGCATATCCATTATCAAGAATACAACTGTTTTAATTCATTATAGCTTTGAGATCTATATCTGAAAGGTTGTATTTTTAATTTTAACTCTTTTCCTTCAATGAAATAATTGATTTAGTGGAGGATAGGGATGAAAATTAATATCTCTTGTCCATAGGCATTGTTTATTCATATTCAATTGATTTTTCCAAATGGAGAAAACATTATTTCAAATGGTTACACTGTCTATTTAGAGAATATGGACCTATCTAAGAGTATTGAAGTAATTACTCATATCAGTACTCTATGTGAAATTATTACCATTATCGAAAACATTTGAAGAATGGAAAAAATACATAGAAATTATTTATTATATAAGAAGTAGGATAGAAATTAGTTCTCTATTGTGGACTACCATTATATTCCACATTAAAATAGATCATTTCCTCTTCACCATATGACATGGTACAAACTTGATAGCCACCAAATTAACATCTCATAACTGGATATCTATTATCATTTCTATTCTTCTTAACGTCTCCTTATATAATAAAAATGTTTATCTTTCTATCATTTCATGAAGCCTAAGAATATTTTTCAGTTCAAATATTAGTTTGAATTGAGTGTTCTTTTTTTTAACAAAGTAGACTGACTTCCCAACATGTCCAACATTTAGAATGCCATTATTTTGACTCACTTTATTTCCAGATTTGATGTCTCCACATATTTATTGATTCCATAATTACCTATTTTCAATGTTCCAAGATCATTCAAAATATTTTCAATTTCATCATAACCACTCTTAGATATTTCATGCAACTCATCATCTGATAATATTCCATGTTATATTTTCTTTTCCTCCATTGAATTTGATACAATATTGAGATTACTCATACGAGTAACAAATTCTTCTTCCAATACCTAAACAGTCATGGACTTCCCCCCCAGTTTAGATGTATGTTCATTTATGACCTCAAAATATTCTTTAATTCTTGATTTAGTTCCTCTATATATTCTGTTCTATCAAGGATTTATTGTTGTTCATTCACTAGTTTTTTTAGTCTTTTTATTTCAGATTCAAGATGATCAACATATTTAGATGATTTTTTCACAACTTATTTCTCCTTTTTAATCTCTTACATTGATTAACTATCATTACAAGAAAATCATTAAGTTGAAATTTGAGAGCTAGATCAGTGGACATATAGTTATCTCCAGTTTTATCTCCTGATGGTTCTGATTTTTCAAAAATTTCAGTCATGGATTATTGGGTTCTAGATTAATATTCTGCTTACTCTATCTCATGGAATTCAAAACCTTCATCTACATCTTCCGTGAAAAATATTCATTATAATTAAATTCCTCCTAGATATGATATCTCTCATTTAGGAAAACATTTTTTGAGGCTTCACCTTGTTTCCAGCTTCACTCTATTTGGCATCAAACATTCTTGATCACTAATAAGAAATGTGTGAAAATCAACCACAATGAAAACTATCCAAAGTTAACTTTCCATTAAATATTACTTTTTTTTCATTCATGAATTTATTAGAAAGGATAGAAATAAGATTGTTTATATTTTATATTTATCTGAAATATTTACTAAAATTTCATGTTTTTCATGGATTTGAATCCATTTACTTACTTACTTGAGTCATTGAATCTTCTGTTTTTACTCTCATCTAATATTCCACTAGGCTACTTAGTAGATCGTCTAGAGAATGTTTTCAGAGTTATTTTCCCTCTTGATCTTACAAAATAGTATTATAATGATTAGGAGGTCTTCTAAATATTTTATTTATAGTATCAATGTCTTTTATCTCTACACAAAGCTATCAAATTTCTTTTAAATCATGGGAAATTAAATTGAAGAAGGAATTTTTATTATCATCAGGGTGCATCTTCAAATCATCAAAACTATTTTAAAAAAACATGGTTATTCATTTACATTACTATAACCTTCATAAATATTATTGATTTTTTTCACATAGACATTTCATATGTGTAGCTCATCACCTTCAGTTAGATCTGATCTAAAATGGCTACCTTCATGGAATTATGTAATTTAGCATCTCCATCAATCATTTTTCAATATAAATCAATCATAGATAGACCAATTGAATTAGTGACTTGTATTCCTTGTGTAGGAGAAAAAAATATCCATTTCAATAGATCATAGATGAGATCTTATCAGATTTTTTCAAATATTAATTTTACTTCCTTAGATGAGTGGGACTCCTATAACATTGAAGGAATTCTCTATGATAGTGAAGGATAACATCAACACCAGAAACCTTAACCCTTTGATGCTACTTCTAGGACCCCAAGACACAATATTATGGGAGGGGTTAATCTTTGTGTCAACATTTTTTCTAATGTTATGGACCGTGTTACCATGTTTTTATGAACTCTTTAAACTTCTATGGTGGATATGATCAACAATAAAACATTCACATAGAAGGAGATGAAACAAAACTTATACTTAGTTCACAACTAAAAGACATGTATAAGGAGCATACGTCGGTAGGTTTTTAGTCATAAAAAGATACACAAATTTGTAATAGCTATGGTATAAAAGAGCATAGTCACAATCACACGATGTCAGGAACACATCCCTTATATTCATTTTGGGATTCCTCATTGCTTATCTCAGAACACTTCGGTTGGACCCCCAATGCTTACTACATTGGGAGATTTCAAACTAAAAATATCAACATGATATTCAATTCAATATATTTACATTAATGTCTTTGTTCAAGACATATCATGATACTCTTATTATATATTAGACCTAAGTTTATTCACTTTTAAAACTCTGTTCAATTAAACATAATAATCAATTCTACCATTTTTGAATCTCACTATTTCGTGAAGCATCAATACCTTCACATAATACACTGACATCACGAAGCACCACTTCCATTGAGGAACATCCTTCCTTGAAAAATCTTCCTTTCCTTTACTAAAAAAACTATCTTCATGATGCTAAATGAGTATATGAGGAATACCACATCACTGTAAATAACCATTAACCAAAATAAATGATCGTCAGTCCAGTCATATAGTGTTTTTTGATTTATAAGCTAGTATAGAATGTGGAATTTTATAAGAGAATTGTAGATATTTTATATCTTTATGAAAGTGTATTGACTCGTATTCTCTCGAAAAATTCCCATCTCAAATGAAGAGGGGTAGCCTAATATTTATAGGATGGTATGTTCAGAAATCCCCCCCACCACTTTTTAATATATTCATGAACTTTCAAAAACCACATTACTATGCTACTCCCTTCTTGAACTCCATGTAAACTTTCCATTCATGATGATCATTGTAATCATGGAACATTCGATCAAAGCCCTTCATGATGTTCGTCTTAATCGTTGATAATTTTTTCAAAAATTCTGAATATCCATTTCATGTAGTCATTGTAAACACTATCTATGTTTCTTATGCTCGTCATAATCTCTATGCTCACCATAACAATTATTTAGGCCTTCACAAAACATACCTCATGTATCCCACCATCATGAAACTCATGAATTTTCCATGTTTCTATAATGCCTTCAAGTAAAACCAATTTTCACTATTAATGATTTTTTTTTTCATATTTTGGACCCCAAGAATTTGCAAACACTAGTAAACTATACCATCTTTAATATTGTTATCTGAATGAACTATAATTTCCCTATCCTTACAAACATCATGATATTCTTTTGGAGTATTGGAAACAAACAAAAACCATATCAATTTCTAGCAAAGAATGCCTCTATTTCTAACATATTTGATGGTATAAAAGTTATTAATATGATATGTACCATGAGAAATATCTCAGAGGAATGAAAATCATATTTATATTTTGAAAGGAACTGAATAGAGAACATGATTTCTAAATAAAAAGGATATTAATGATCGAGTTAATTTAGGAATATAAAAATGGTTTCATTATTTTTCATTGACTTATGTGTGAGGAACACTGGAATTATTCAATTCAATTACCCCATATGTTGGTTAAATCTCTAACAAAAGAATGGATTGTGGATTTCCAATTCTTGATATTGAATAATTAAAGTGTCTATGTATTTGGATTCTAGAATTATGGAGTAGAAGTTTTTTATGAATGATATTATTATTATAGAAATCATTAAATTATAATAGTTTATTCATTGGTTGTTATTCGTTAATTATTTTAAATAAAATATTTAATTTTACTTATATAAATTTATTTAGTGTTTATAAGATATTTTTGGGAAAAATAATATAATATACAAATATTATGGTGAGGCAGTGAAAATAAATATAATAGTTGAATTGTACATGGTTTTATGGGTATGAATATTGTTTGGGTATCTGAAAATATTAAATTTAATTTTACAATATAATATGTCAGTGATGGACTCCTTTTGTCCCAACACCTAATAATAAATTGTTCCCTTCTGTTGCTAGCAATGGTATAAGAGATATAGTGACCCCCTTATGTCTTGTCACTGGTAGGCCCTGTGTTGGATAATAGAAAAGAGGATATTGAAAACAGTAATATGGGAGTACTTACCCTCTAAGTGAAGACATGTGAATGAGGTAGATAAAATAGAAAGTAACAAACTCTTTCTCAGACCACAATGTAAATGAAACCCACATAAAAATATGTAATGTAATGAAACATCTAAAACAACTGAAAAGAAAAACTGTAGGTTCCAAAATAAAGTAAAACAAAAGAGACCATGAAGCCTGAATAGATCCTGCAAACCCCAAAATATTACTAACCATATTTATCTTCATCTTACTCCATCATACCCTAAAAAAAATTTATATTACATAGGGTGAGTATAACAATATTCTAAGCAATATCATCCCAACAAACTCTCAATCATAAGTATAGAAATCATTCTAAATCATAGTGAACAAAAAGTGAACCTAACTCATCACACAAATAGGCACACTATGTTCATAGTATCACCATTTCTACTCTCTCAATGTATCACATAAAAGAGCATATAATATAATATACTGAATCAATGGTACCAATGTAAGATCCAGAACTTTTCTAGTGAAATATCAGGCATGATTTTAGGTAATTTTTGTGTTTATGAAGTACATTTGGGTTGGGGAATGACTTTTGGTATGGTTGGATGATGTTTTTTATGAACTTGGGAATATTGGGGTTATTCATGTATTGCACAAAGTTTGACCAAACCGTGTGCAATAAAACTATGAGGATAGTAGATGTCGGCACGGTTGGTGCACAGTTTTCTTAACAATTCACCATTGATCAATGTGGGAAGAAGAAGAGAACAATTTTGGAACATAGTTTTGGCTAACTATGTGGCCTCTTTGGTTAAACTGTGGGTGGGGAGTAGGTTATTCCAAAAATTGGTTTTAAATCCACAAGAACCCCCAAAATATCACTATATCTACATAGGCATGGGGTAAACAATTTCTAGGTGATCTTTGATCCTTCCAAAGGGATTACAAGACAATTTGAATACATTTAATCAAGATCAAAATCTCATATCAGTGATCCGTTCTTATTATGGTATTTTGATTTCGCCCTGATATTTTTCACATTGTGTCTCTTATATTACCTAGATGTTTTTATGGATGATATACCCAACATTCAAAGATCTAAACATATGAGTTCAGATCTAGATCTATGTTTTGGAATCTAGATATATATTCTAAAGATCTTTATGTCTTTGATCTTAGTTTAGGATTAGGGATTTAGATCCAATGCTTGATTGATGACGTTGGGCTGCTCGAATTTTGGGGATTTCTAATGGGATAACATTCATCAATACACTATGTTAGGTTGTCTAAATAGAACTCCCATAGTTGTGGTTTTGAAATGTGAATGTGAGTTTATGATTTTATAGACTCCCTTGATTATTGATTTCTTAAATTGGAGTAATTTGGAATGAATAATTTACTTTTATTTTCCTTGGTGATTAATTGGAAATTAAATCAAAGAATTACCAAAGTTGGGTTACCCAAATAAATATATTTGATATTTGTTAGGGGATGTGATATTGAATTGAAAATGTTAAGATAATTAATTAGAGGGAATTATTTATGAAATGATGTTTGTATTTGTAAGATAAAATACTGTGAGAATTAATTAAATTCAATGATGTTGAAAAAATGAAAAATAATTTTTATAATTAATTATGTTCAATGATGTTGGTAAATGATAATAAGCTGTGAGAAATAATTATGAAATGTTGATATGTGATATGTATACTTTATTGTGAGGAAATAATTAGGTAAAGAGAATTGTGTTGATTGATTTATTAATTGATGCATTAGGTAATGTGTTAGGTGCTTAATTATTTTATGATTTAACTAATGGCTATAGATATTTCTAACTAATCATATATTAGTAATGGAATAATGTGTAAAATTATGGTGAATTAAATAGTGATTAAATGGATGATATTTTTGTAGTGAAATAAATGACGTTCTAGATTAAATAAAAGTTGGGATATGGACAGGGCATTCTTTCCCAATATATTTCCTAGAATGAAATTATGGGGTGCTAGGAATGAAGACCTACACAAAATGAAATATAGATTGATAGGCATGATACCTAAAAATAATGAGATTTGAGGTGATAGGCATGACAACCTAAACATACTGAGTTTTGGGGTGATAAGTATGGCGACATACACTTAATAATATTTGGGTTCCTAGGCATGATGTGCTACACCAAATGATTAATAATGATGAATGATGAATCAAATGGAAAACAAGAATTAAAATTGGCCTAATTTGATGATTAACGATTACATGATAGTGAGATAACAATTTATCGTATACAGTATATTTATTTCTACCTATTACCACATGAAATTTCTTTTAAATTAACTGGTTTAGGCACAATTGGAAGTGTCCTACTAAGTTTTACACACACTATATTCAGGCCGCCCAATTGGAACCTAAGTATACTTTTTGTTGCAGGACAGGATATGTGAAGACCCTGAGATAAATTGTTATTTTGGATTGGAGAATCGATGAGGGAACCGTATGTGGTATGTCACCTTCTTAGAGTAACTGTGTCTTTACCCATTTGTTTCATTGTAGAAACTGCATACTTTCATTGTCATGACATTGCATACCTTCCAGTTGAGTATTTTATTTTATTGTTCAACTATCATATGAAATGATATAATTTTGGAAATTTATATACTTCCAAACAAAGTTATTGATGTTTTCATCTGTTGGTGTTTTGATTCAGAGAAAAGAGGGTATATTCTCCATAAGACTGACATATTAGACCCTCACTGCTAGTTGAAACCCTATAGCATACATGGAGGAGTGCTAGATGGCATTTGGCCAACCGGTTTGGGGAATTGATCAGTGGATGCCTGGTCATGGAATACAAAGTGGAATTATAGAATGTTATATTTTCTTTAATTTTAATTTGTCTTACATTATTGGGAAAGGAATATACAAGACTCCAATGAGTCGAGGCTTGGTAATGAGTTTTTTCCTGGGAGTTGCAAACCCTTTTATGGGGTAAAATCTGAGTACTCAAAGTGGGATTTTTGAGATTGTTTCTTGTGGTTATAGTATGATATTTTATCTCCTTGGGTCAAACAAATGTAGTGTGATGTTATATCAGTTTTGAATATTGTTGAATTTTGATTCTTGGTCTAATGTGGAATGATAGATGAGTCTTCATTCATCATTCTAGACACTTGAGGTTGTAATGACATGCATCATTCTAGGCAGTCAAGGGATGATGGGGTATGTTTATTTTGAAGAACATGAATTTTATTCCCTTATTATGATGATGAAATAATGCGGTAAAATAAGAACAAATGGACGTCTAATGGGAACCATGATTGATTAAATGTGTATGATTAATTAATTAAGTATTGAATTAATAAATTTGAGGTAATGTGATTAATTAATGGTTGAGTTAGTAAATGAAAATGTATGCCCCCTTGTTAACTATGTCCTAGGATTTGGATGGTTAGGGGAAGGGAAAAGGCCTATATGTTTAATGTGTGGTGAGAAATTTGACAAATAACATGTTGAATCTTGTTGTTTCAGTTTCTCCTCTTATGTAATTTTTATAAGGATTCATTATAAGATCTTAGATGTGTGTTTGACATGGTTGAAATATGCCACCACGATTCTTGTTCTGGGAAAGACTAAGGGGTATATCCCATAACAAACTTCATGATATTGAAAATGAGGCATCATAGATGCTAGATGAGTAATAAGGGGTACAGTTTTGTGAGAACATTCTCATTTCGTGAAATTCATGGTGAGATACCAATGATGGGTTCATAAAATCATGTCAGAGTAGACATCAGTGTTTCAGCTGCAACACCGTCATACATTTTCTGGAGATGGTGGACATGAGGAATATGAATTTTGGATTGAGTTCATAAAGATGATACATTACCATTTGGAGACTTTAGCTATGAGGATGGTCACATTGGCTGCTTATATTGTTCGGGGATCATTATAGCATTGGTTGGACATTCAAGTTCGATCTGGATAAAAAGATTATATTTTAATGAAGGACTCCTTATAGATGTTCTTAGAGCAATTATATCCAGAAACACTAATAGAATATAATGCATCATAGTTTTTGAATATGAGACAAGGATATAGGTCTGTAATGGAATAAGCTATAAGATTAAAAAATTTACAAAATTCTGCTCTATCTTTGGAGGCAGATGAGATTCTTTTGAAAAAATGATTTTAGGAAGGAAATATGTGTGAAATTAATTCCCATGTGTTTATCATTAGGATGAATAAATTCATTGAAGATGATAATCAGGATCTCATTTCAAAGGGGAACCTAAAAGATGATTCAAGTATTGGTCATTTATATGTAACTAGAAAATCAAGGTGTGTTCCTTCCAAGAGAATAAAGTTCCTTCATTAGAACCATAGTTAGGGTAGTTGAAAGCAAGGTGGATATTCAGGAGGAACATTTACATCAGATAATACTCATTTTATTTTCCACCAGTTCAGTAGGATGGGATGCTATCAGACATAATTTACTTGACCACATGTGGAGTGTTGGTTTGGTTGCATGATGAAGAGCATATAGATGTTCGACCAGAAGCAGAGGTATACTACTGCTGATGGTGCAACTGCTCAGAGTCAGAGTGTGGGAATGGGGTATTCTACACAATATAGGTTTGGTAGCTATTTTTCTAATAGAAGAGGTGGTATAGGGCTTGGATATCGTGTTTCATAGTATGAGCACCCGTATTAGTATAGTGGTTCTATATATGGGAGTCAGAGGACACCATAGAGAGGTGGGTAAGGAATTTTACATGATGTGCAACCTAAACCTTTCGAGAGTGAGGAATGTCCATCGGTAGTGAATGGTGCTATTCTAGTAGCTTCTAAAATAGCTACTGCCTTGTCTAATACTAGTTTTAGTCATTCCTTAATATCTAAAAATCTTGTTATTCTCTTGATCATGAAGGTGGAGTCTGTAATTGGGGTGATGAATTTCCATAAAACGTTGGGAACTCGATCTATGGGTGTCTGTTTATGTACGACATGTTCTCTAGAGGTAGGGAAGTATCGTATTCTTTGGGATATACATGCCCTTGATATAACGAGCTTTGACCTGATTATGGATATGGACAGGCTAGTCGTGTAACGAGACCATATAGGTTTTTATCACAGTATATTGACCATTATATCCCCTAAGGGTGACTTGTATGTTCTTCATTGAAAATGGGATATCCATGTAGGCTAAGCTGGCCTAATTTCTCATCAATTGGTTGATGTCACATCCCAAAATGCTATTCTTTTGCTAAATGTTGGGAGTGGTAGTGAAAAATTCCTTCCACCATTAGTAGAGATGTTTTAGGATGAGTTTCAGGAAGACTTTTCTAGGATACTGACAAATAGAGATGTGGAATTCTCTATTGATCTCATTCTGGGGGCTGAGTCAGTATCTCTTCCACCTTACATAATTACACCGACTTAACATCAAGAGATAAAAACATGTTTGGATGAATTAGTGGATAAAGGGTTTATCCATCCAAGTACGTCATAGTGGAGATCACCTTTTTTTTTGAAAATAAGATTGACGAGAGTTTATTCTTGTGGGTAGATTAAAGGACGTTGAATAAAATGACTATGAAGAACAAATATCCTCTCCCCCATATCAATGATATTTTGTGACTATCTGAAGGGGGATTCTATGTTCTCAAAGAGATATATGAGATTAGTGTTTCGTTGCATGATATTTCAGACTTAGGATATACCGTGAACAACTTTTAGAATAAGGTTTGTCCTTTATAGGTTTTTTAATTCCATTTGGAATAAAAAATTCTCCTTCAATATATATGGACTTAATGAACATGATAATTTGTTCGTACATATATCATTTTTTGGTGCTGTTTGTGGACAAAATGATGGTATACACTCTGACTAATGAAGATATTTCCCAACATCTTGTAATCATCCTGGGTATAATGAGGGAGCGTCATCTATATGCCATGATATCAAAATTTTAGTTTTGGATTGAATGCATGCACTCTTTGGGGAATATCATCTCGTATGAATGTGTGGAAGTGGACCATGAAAAAGTGCAAGCATTGGTTTCTTGGGAGCATCCCACGAATGGTTTTGATAAGTAAATCATTTTTTTATTAGATATGTAGAACCCTCGATTTGTGGTATGTTGCCTTTGTTTATTCCTTTTTTTGCATTTAAAGTGCAGGGGATGATTTGGTAAGTGGTTGGGAGAGTTTGGAATAGTTTTGGATGAGTTTAGATTTTTTCTATTGGAGCACGATTTGAGAACGGCTAAGGGAAACCGTGCTGATGCTCCAGGAAACCGTGAAGGGGGAGACAGTACGCTTTGCACAGCCTGCACACAGTTTTCCAAACCGTGTGAGGCTACCATGCATCCCCTTTATCTCGAGGCAGTAGTGTTCGAACGGTTAGCGAACAGTTTTCCACACCGTGTGGGCTAATCATGTGGTCACATAAAATAGGGTTTTAAAACCCGAGTATACACGAGATTTCCTCTTTCCTCCTCAAATCCTCTCCCACTCGAGCCTCCCTTGGGATTTTGGGTCCTCATCGATTGAAGGTGATCGTCTACTGATTCTTGAAGCGGTTCAACGGGGTATCGTGGTGGTTCGAAGGTGGTTTCTCCCATGTGAGTCTCTCCTCTTTGTTTACTTGTGTGTTCTTCTAGATCCACATCTCCCTAATTAAAGTTTTTCTATATTTACACTTTTTGTGTGTAGATATTGGGTTGTGGTTGCCTTATATGATGATTTTAAGGCTTTTAATAGTTAGTAAAGGAGATCTAGAGTGGTTTGGGTGGTGTATTCGCCATATTTGAGGTGCGGGTACTTGTGGGTCGATTTCTCGGGAACCCAGAAGGTAGGTGGCCTCTCTATCGATTCCACATGGTTTGAACGAGTGGTGTTTAAATACAATTTATTTTTTGTGATTGAAATTAATTGTGATTGTTGTGAAAAGGTTGGAAATCCCTTTGGTGATGTTTTGGGGATTTTTGGGGAAGAAGGGGGTTTTATGGCTAAATTCAATTGTTGTGGATTTAAAAATAGAGATTTTTAAATGGGTTGTTGAGATTGATTTGGAAAAATGGTTTTCAATAAAGATGTTGTTTTTATAGAAATGTGGTTTGGAATGGAAAATGGTTTTCAATAAATAGTTGATTTATAGAAGTGTATTGGTAAATGTTGGAGTTTGTTGATAGCATGTTGTTGTGACCATGGTGGTTCATATTCTTGTTTACGAATTGATGGGAATGTTTTGTAAAATATCGAGAAGTACCACTATAAAAAGGGGATGGATAGTGGACGGAAGGGCCTCCATCAAAGGATAAGTATACGAGAAGTGCCACTAGGTGTAAATGGGTGAACGGGTTGGACAATAGCTCCAACGTTTGGTTCTGGTTGGGAAGTATCACTATTTGTGAATGGGTGAATACGTTGGATGGAACCTCCACCATTTGTTTGTGGTTGGGATGTAGAAGTAGGTGCGAATAGGTGAATGGGTTGGACGAAAGCTCCACTATTTGGTTGTGGTCACAAAGTACCATTAGGTGTGAATGGGTGAATGGGTTGGACAGAAGCTCCACCTTTTGTTTTTTTTTTTGTTTTTTTTGTGAATTGCATTCCATGTTAGAAATTGTTGTGTTGGTGTGTGAATGATAAAATGGATTGTGGCATGTTGGGTTGGCATTCCATTTGTTTCTTGGTTTCGGTGTAATGGCTTGATAAGGGCATGTTTGACTTATGAAAATGGTTATACTTGTGATTATTAAAAATAAATTGTTTTATATAAATGTGATAATGGTTTTATCCTAGTGGTGTTTGTATGGATGTCATTTTGGGAAACCCTACTGAGTTTTAATACTCACCCCCTGCTTTGGCACCATGGTGTCTTTGTAGAGGATGTGTACGGTGATGTGGGAAATGGTAAGGCATCATCCTTCTTTAGTGGTGCATTGTGATGTCTTAGTGGGGCATGGTTAATGGAGCATTGTGTGGAGCTGTGGTGGCATCATGTAATGTGTTTCTTTGTTGTTTGGTCTTAAGCATAGTACTCTGATATGGTGTTGTTGTTTTGGTTTTGGGATGTATGGTGGAACAACTTGGTTGTATTTGGGGAATTCTTGTTGGAATGTTTTATTAACAAGCATCATTTAGTGGTTGTTAATGGATGGTTTGGTTGGTTTTGTATTAAGGAAAAATCGTTCCCCAATTTGATATTGAAGCCCCCGGCTTTTATTGTCAGCCTTTGGTGTATTGGGAACGTCTATTATGGCCATGTATCCCTCACTGCCTCCTTAAGATAATGAGTTTGGGGCGGGGTGTTACAAGTGGTATCAGTGGGATTAGTCTATAGCTTTCAAGTGAGAGCAGTTGTTCGGTCGCTTCGGCGCCTTAGTTTTGGAGTTGAAATTTTTTGTGGTATACTACTTATTTTGGGATGGTAGCAAGGCATAGGAATGTTGGAACATGGTATTTATAGCATAAAAGGACGAAGCAAACCCTATAATGTTGAACTTCAAGATACCAGGGAGTTGGGTTCATAATGTTATGGAGACACTTATAAGCATTGGAAATCTCATTGTCGTGGGTGTAGCCAATGAGATGTGCATGGCATATAAGGAAGAAATGACATCCCTCTAGGATGAATATTTCATTGGGGTATAATGATTTATGGTGTGTTATGAAGGTGTGAAATTGTAATGTGAATAAATTGGTATTCTGAAGATGGTTTGGATTTCAAAATGGAGAAAAATGGAAAATGTGATCTTGTGGAAAGCCTTGTGCGATAGTGTTGTGTAATACGATTTGAAATGGGAACTCATGATGTCTACGGATGTGAGAATCATGGTTATTTATTTTCCATTGATAGTAATGGAACCAGGTAGGCATCATAGAGACCAACCGGAGGAGGCTGCTGAGAATGTGGTAGCACCTGAGCCTCAGGTGAACCAGTAACTAGTGCAAAGCATAGTGAAAGCTTTCCAAGCTATTGAAAGTGGAAATAAAATGGATGAACCAGGGAATGTGGATCATGCACTTCAGTTTTAAAATCAGAATCCACCCATCTTCATGGGTGACTTAGAGTCGGAGAGGGAAGAAGCATGGTTGAATAGATTGAACATGATTTTCAAGTTCCTGGGAACTCTGGTAGAGTTAAAAGTGAAGTTATCCACGTATATGTTGGCAGATCTTGCCCTTTAGTGGAGGGAGTTGGTAGTCCAAGCAGGGATGGACCAGGATGTGACGCGGGAAGAATTAGAGGAAATTTTTAATAAACAATTATACCCACATACGTTCAGAATTCATCGTACGACTGATTTCATTAGTTTGAAGCAATATCTTATGTATGTGACGGAGTTCGCAGTTATTTTTATGAACATAGTGCGGTTTTCACCTGAGGTGGAGGGTAGCACGTTGTTTAAAGCTCGTATCTTCGAAGCTAGTTTGAGGTAGGACATTCGTTCCAAGATTGTAGTGATGTGTATAAATTATTACACAGAGATGGTGAATAGAGCCTCGGTGGCTGAGCGTGATTTTTTGGGAGTTCTGGGTGGAGGAAGCATGGTAGTACCCACTGTGAATAGTGGGAACTCTAATGTTGGGATCAAGAGATGGAGGGAAACTTATTCCAATGTGGATTAATATGGTATATAATCTGACGACATGATCGGTGAATTATCCTCTAAATCCCTAGAGCAAGCCGGGATGTTTTCAGTTTGGTTCAACGAGCCACATCAAGAGGGATTGTACGTTACAACCTTGAGCATGTGATAATTACAATAAAATGGTGCATATGCATTTTTATTGTCGTAAATATCTAATGTCAATTGTGCATGACACTTTTCATGGATAACAGACGTCGTATGCTTCGATGGGACGGGGATAGCAGCACACCCCTCTTCAGCAGAGTAAAGTGGGTCATGGTGATTCACGTAATACCACAATGCCTCAGCAAAGCAATAAAGAGCATAGTGCGGAAATAAAGTCATTTTTCGGAGTTGAGTAGGATGTGGTGGATGATCAGTAGGGACCATCCAAGATGCAAGGAATTATTATTTTAAATTCTACCTTGATGAAAGTGTTGTTTGATAAGGGTGATTCAAACTCTTTTATTTCTTCACGTGTGGTTTCATTTCTAGGTTTAAGGGTAGAAATGATTCCCTTATATTTGAAACTTCAAACTCTTGTGGGTCGAAGAGAGTGTCGATCCTTCTTGTGTAGAGAATTTTGTATAATTGTTGGCGATGTTGAGCTATTGTGGAATTTCACAACGCTTGATATGGATGGGTATGATGTAATCTAGGGAATGGATTGGCTAGTGGCATTTAAGGCCCAAATCGACTATAATGCATGAACAGTTTCTTTTTCGACACATGATAGCGTTCGACATCTCTTTAGAGGAGAGAGGCATGAAAGGCAGGGTAAAACGGGCTTGTTGGCACCAGTAGTCGACATGTTATCATATCAGTTGGCGGTGTTGTCGTTGGAATCTGTAGAGGGTTTGGAACAAAGTGTTCTTCTGGCAGTGGTGCATCAGTTCATGGATATGTTTCCTGAAAATATTTTGGGTTACCTTTCTAAAGGGAAGTGGAGTTTATGATTGACCTCCTTTTAGGGACCAGTCCTTTCTCAATTCCGTCTTACCAGATGGCACCTATAGAATTTCGGTAATTGAATTTCCATTTAGAAGAGTTGGAAAATAAAGGGTTTATCTGGCCTAGCATGTCTCCATGGTCAGCACTGGTGATGTTAGTGAAAAAGGTGGATGGAACATTGAGGCTCTATGTTGGTTAACGTAGACTTATCCATGTTACGATAAAGAAGATATATCCACTTCCACGAATTGATGATTTGTTTGACTAGTTGAGGGGAGCCCAATAGTTCTCCAAGATCGACTTGAGATCAGGATATCGTCAATTGTAGGTGAGGAAGGAAGATATTCCTAAAACAACTTTCTGATGTAGATATAACCATTATGAATATGTGGTAATGCCCTTTGGTCTAACAAATGTTCCAGCGGTGTTCATGGAATTGATGCATCAGATATTTCTGAGATATCTGGATTCATTTGAGGTGGTGTTTGTAGACGATATTCTAGTGTATTCAAAGTCAAGGTGGGAGCATGATCAGCACTTAGAGAAAATGATGGGGATATTCAGGGATCATCGGTTGTATTCCAAATTGTCAAAGTGTGACTTTTGGATACATGAAGTTCTTTTTCATGGCCATGTGATTTCTGAAAGAGGTGTTTTAGTGGATCTGGAAGAGATAGAGGCTATTATCTCATGGAAACCTCCAAAGAATGTGTCTGAGATACAAAGTTTCCTTGGTCTATCTAGGTATTATCTGCGTTTTGTTTGTGATTTTTCACGTTTGACTTCGTCGATGACATCTTTGACAAGAAAAAACATTCCATTCCAGTAGAATGAAGAGTTTAAGTAGTGTTTTGAAGAGCTAAAGGGACACCTTACATCAGCACCAATATTTGTTTTTCCAGAACTAGGAAAATGATTAGTGTTGTATTGTGACGCATCAGGATCATGGTTGGGGTGAGTTCTCTTGAAAGGGAATCATTGGGTTGCACAAGGCTCACAATAGCAGAGAGTGCATGAGAATACCTACCCAACGCATGATGTTGAATATGTAGAAGTCGTGCACGCTTTGAAAGTGTGGCACGGTTATTCATAGGTGAGAAATTCATGGTATATACATATCATAAGAGTTTGAAGAACATTTTTTGACAAAGGGATTTGAACTTGAGGAAAATGAGATGAATAGAATATCTCCACATGTTTGATTTTGACTTAATGTACACACCAGGTAAGGGAAATTTGGTGGCGGATGCATTAAGTAGAAAATCATTTGCTCATATGGTGAAACATGCATCAGACCAGTGGCAGTTGATGTCGGTTATAGCCGATATGCAGTTGGAATGTGGGGAGTAGGGCGATAGAGCGGTCTTCATTCTGGTTTTGTTGATTCCTAACTGGGTTTTCTTGGTTAAAGAGGCACAAATATCTGATTTTGAGTGTGTGACCATGGGGTCGAGACTCAATGGTGAGGAGACCATTGAGGGTTCGCAACTGAATGGAGACTAAGTTTTGTGTTTTCAGAATCGAATGAGTATACCAGTTTCTTTTCAGGAGGATCTTATCAGGGTGTATCATCATTCCAGGTGGGTTGTTCAACATAGAATTTTGAAAATGTATAAATCATTGAAATAGAAGTTCCGGTGGGCCGGTATGAAAATAAGAGTGGCTGAGTTTGTTTCGAGATGCTTGAATTGTCAGAAGGTCGAGGCAGAACATCAGAGGCCTGCGGAAATGTTGTAGTATTTTCCAATCCCTATTTCTATGTGGGAGAAAAAAGTGATGGATTTTGTCACAGGTCTCCCATGAATGGTGAGAAAGCACGATTCCATTTGGGAAATATTGTACCGACTACTGAAGTCGTCTCCTTTCATTCCAATTCTCGAATCTCATATGGTGGTGGATCTGTCCAAAATCTATATCCGAGAGGTGGTAAAGTGGTATGGTGTTCTAGTTTCTATCGTATCTAATAGAGATCTGAGGGTTATATATTGTTTATGGAAATCCTTACAGCAATCCCTTGAAACTAATTTGACCATGAGTACGGCATATCTCCCTCAGACGGATTGTAAATATGAGAGGACGATAAAAACTTTGGAGGATCAGTTGTGGGATTGTGTTATGGATTTTGGTGGATCGTAGGAGGATTACTTGCATTGGTTGAGTCTTCGTTTAATAAAATTTATCAGGCATCCATACATATGGCTCTGTTTGAAGCATTACATGGGAAGCCATGTCGTTTTTCACTATGTTGGGTGGAAATAGGTGTGTCCTCGATGGTTGGACCGAGCCTTGTCCAGGAGACTACGAAGAAGATCAAGCTGATCAGAAATCGAATGGAGATGTCTCAGAGACGTAACAAATTGTATGTGGGTCATCGTCAACGGTCGTTGTAGTTCGAGGTGAGTGATCCTATTTTCTTGAGGATCTCTCCTAGGTTGGGACATCGTTGGGTTGGGAAGTAGAGAATGTTATCTCTGAGGTACATTGGGCCTTTTGAGATTCTTGAATGGGTTGGTGAGGAGGATTATTGTTTGGATTTTTTACCAAGATTCATTACGGTGCACAATGTGTTTCATGTGTCACAGTTGAAAAAGTATCATCCGGATTGTGACCATGTGATTCCATGGGATCATGTTGAACTAGAATCAGATGCTTCATTGGTGCACGTGTCGGTGTGGGTTGTGGATAGGCAGGAGAAGGTATTGCATGTTAAAAATTTCTGTTTAGTTCGTGTTTTGTGGTAGCATGTTCAGATTCAAGAGGAGACATGGGAGTGGGAGAAAGATATGGTCGAGAAGTGGCACGTGCTCTTTCGGCAAAGGGCTGGTTCACTACTTTCCAAGGATGGAAGGTCCAATGGTAAGGAGAATTAATCACCCCCGGTATGAGTTATGTAGCCTTTTTCTATGCCTTTTCATGTTTTTAAAGTCCATGTGATGAGTTGGGAGGAGTTTTGGAGTTTTTGAAATGGATTTGTATGAGTTTGGAGGATTTTATATGGGTGCACGGTTTGAGCACGGCTAAAGGAAACCATGCGGATGCTCCAGGAAATTGTGGAGCAGGAGACATTAGGCTTCGCACGGACTGTGCACAGTTTTCCAAACTGTGAGAGGCAACCGTGAGGACCCTTGCGCTCGAGGCAGTAGCGTGCGCACGGTTAGCGCACAGTTTTCCAAACCGTGCGATCTAACCATTCAGTCACATAAAATAGGGTTTTAAAACCTGAGTTCACTCAAGAATCCTTCATTCCTCTCCAAATCCTCTCCCACTCGAGCCTCACTCGGGATATTGGGTCCTCAGGGGTTGAAGGTGATCTTACACTGATTCTTGAAGCGATTCAATGTGGTTTTGTGGTGTTTTGACGGTGGTTTCTCCTGGGAAGTCTCTCCTCTTGGTTTTCATGTGGGTTCATCTAGATCCACATCTTCCTGTTTCTTGGATTTCTTGATATACACTTGTTTTGTGTAGATCTAGGCTTGGGGTTTCCTAGGATGATGATTTTATGTCATGTGATAGTTAGGGAAGGGGATCTAGAGAGGTTTCATTGGTGTGTTCGCTAAATTTGATGTGTGGGTGCTTGTGGGTCGATTTCTTGGGAACCCTAAAGGTATGTGGTTTTTTTCTCGACTCCAGTTAGTTAGAACTAGTGGTGTTTAATTAAAATTGAATTTTTTATTGAAATTAACTGTGATTGTCGTGCCAAATTGGTTAGAAATCCCTTAGGTGATGTTTTGGAAATTTTTGTGGAAATAGTGGGTTTTATGGTGAAATACTATTTTTTGGATTTTAAAATATAGATTTTAAAATGGGTTGCTGAGATTGATTTGGGAAAATGGTTGATGGAAAATGATTTTCAATAAATATTTTGTTTTTATTGGACTGTTGTTTAGCATGGAAAATGGTTTTCAATAAATGGACGCTTTATTGAATTGGATTGGTATGCGATGGAATTTGTTGATTGCATGTTTTTGTGACCTTGGTGGTTTATATGATTACTTTTGGCTTGATGGGAATGTTTTGTGGAAGTGGTGAGAAGTACCTCTGTAAAAAGGGGATGAATAATGGACGAAAGTGCCACCCTTAAAGGATAAGTGGACAAGAAGTGCCACTAGGTGTGAATGGGTGAACGGGTTGGAGGGAAGCTCCACCATTTGGTTGTGGTCGAGAAGTAATACTAGGTGTGAATGGTTGAATGGGTTGGATGGAAGCTCCACCATTTGGTTGTGGTTGGGATGTACCACTACGTGTGAATGGGTGAACTGGTTGGACAGAAGCTCCACCATTTGGTTGTGTTCGGGAAGTACCACTAGGTGTGAATGGGTGAACGGGTTGGACGGAAGAACCATCGTTGGTTTTTTTTGTTGTTTTTTGTACATTTCATTGTAAGTTGGAAATTGTTGTGCTAGTGTGGGAATGATGAAATGTCTTGTGGCATGTTTGGTTGGATTTCCCTTGGTTTCTTTGTTTGGGTGTGATGTCTTGGTAAGGAAATGTTTGACTTATGGAAATGGTTTTATTTGTGCTTATTTTATATAATTTTTTTATATAAACGTGCTAATGGTTTTATCCTAGTGGCATGTGTAGAAATGTCATTTTGGTAAAACCTACTATGTTTTAGTACTCACCCCCTGCTTTGGCACCGTGGGGTTTTTGTAGATGTTGTGTACCATGACATGGGAAAAAGTAAGGCATCATCCTACATTAGTGGTTCATAGTGATGTCTTGGTGGAGCTTAGAGCCTGTAGCTTGGTGTAGAGATATGGTGGCATCATGGAACATGGTTCTTTGTTGTTTTTTCTTCCCCATAGTACTCTGATATGGTGTTGTTGTTTTGGTTTTGGGATGTATGGTGGAACAACTTGGTAGTCTTTTAGGAATTCATGTTGGAATGTTTTATTGACACGCATCATATATTGGTGGTTAGTGGATGGTTTGGTTGGTTTTGTCTTAAAGGAAAATATTTACCCAATTTGATCTTGAATCACTCGACATTTATTGCCGTCCTTTGGTGTCTTGGGAACGTCACATAAGGCCAAGTGGCCCTCACTGCCTCCTCAAGCCAATGAGGTATGGGAAGGGTGTTATAAGATAATTATTATATGAGGTTAATCCAATACTTTTACCATTTGGCATCACCTCTTTCAGGATTACAAAAATAAAAGGAAATTTTTTTATGTGATTAAAGCATGTGAGAATTATTTTTAGGTGATGAAGATGTGCTTGACATCATCACCAATTTTTAACATACATGAGTCGGGTGAGGATTACATGGTGGATTGTGACTCTTCAGGGATCAGACTTGGATCTGTGTTGATTCAAGGGGATCGAGTCATAGCTTATGGGTATAAATAGTTGTGGTCAAATGAACTATATTATTTTATCAATGTCCTCATGTGTGTATAAATGGTTTATGCTCTTAAATGTTGGTTACACATTATCATGGGAAAAAATATTAAAGAATTTAAGGATCACAAAAGCATGTTGTTTATATTTTCATAGCATGACTTCAATCTACAAAATTAAAGATGGGTGGAGTATATGTATCCCTTTGATTTTAACTATCATATAAACATGGGAAGTTGAATAATGTGGATGATTCCTTGAGCCATGACACTAAGACTCAATTGTTACATGAGTTGAGAGAATATTGGTCGATGATGACTTTGCAGGTAGAAATGAATGTTGTAGTTCCTGATATTGAGCAGTGGTTGACTCTGGTTTTTGTAATACCATAGTAAAAACTCATGATATGGAATGGGGATAGGCATTATGAGAAACCATAGTGTTTATTCTTGAGGGACTTCCTTGAAGGTGTGGAGACACCGTCTGATAGGGTAATAGATAAGGATAAGAATGTCTATGTGATAAATAAAGTTGTTGTGACTACGAGTATGTGGGAGGAAATCCTGAAAGAATTTCATGCCTCAAAATCGGTATTACATCATGGGTTAAAAAAATGTATCGTGGCCTATGATGATAGTTTTGGTGGCAAGGCGTTACAAATGAGATAGTTGGGTTCATAGCGAGTTGTTTCTCCTATTAGCAGGAGAAGGAAGAATTTCAATGATATGTAGGTCTATTGAGTCCATTACCTATTCTGAAATGGTTGTGGTATGATGTGAATATGGATTTAGTAGTAGTAAATCCAATAAAACATTGATAAAATGACGATATTTGGGTCATTGTGGATCGACTAATGAAGGTAGAACAATTCATTTCTTTATGGGAAACATTTACAGTAGAAACATAGGTAGAACTATATGTGTGAGGGTTATATTTTTATCTTGGGGTCCAAAAACTGTAGTTTCAGATCATAATTTGTTCTTCACTTCACGCTTCGAATTGGGATTATAGAAGGAACACAGTATATATTTTATGTTATGTATGACCTTCCACCAACAGACATATGGGCACTCGGATCATACCATATATGTGTTAGAGGACATGTTACGAGCATGTGTTCTTGACTTTTTTGAATCATGGACGAATCATTTGGATTTAGTGGTGTCCACCTATAACAATTTTTATTATCAACTATGAAAATTTCACTATATGTGACAATTTATGGTAAACACTATAGATCATAACTATGTTTGTTAGAGGCTGGTGATATAGAGCTACTGGGACCAAGTCTTTTTGAGGAGACATCGAAACATGTATAGATGACTTGGAAACATATCAAAATGACTTAGAGTAGGAATATGTCATTTTCTGATGAACGGACATGACCACTAGAGTTTATATAGTGTGATTATATATTTTTTCTGTTGTCTTCTAGATTTGGTCCCCATTGGAAACAGAGGCAGGGCATATTGGCTCCTAGGTTCATAGGACCATTGGAAGTGCTGGAGAAAATCAGGATTATGGCATACCTATCAGCACATACACAGAAATTATGTTCTATTCATGTTGTTACCAATGTGTCACAACAACAGAAATATCACCCCAAATATTCACATGTGATAGATGTGTAAGAGTTTGATCTCGAGATAGATGCTTCATTCAAGGAGAATCTAGTACGTGTGATGTGTCCCAGTATGAAAGTGTTACGAAAAAAGTTTGTTCCATTCGTTCATGTGTTATGGAATCATGTAAGTGTTCAAGAGGAAACAAGGAAATATGAACTAGACATGAGAGCTATTGGGACCAATATTTCTGGATCATAATCTTAGAGAAGTTCGAGAGTGTAACTCAAGGATGATCTGTTATAATGTGGTGAGATTGTAAGATTGTGGCCATTCCAGGAGAAATTTCAGTCATGTTTTCTATAACTTTTTGTTGTTTATTAATTTATTTTGGGTTAGGGTAGGAACTAGGGTGTGTTTGGATGAGGTTTTAATGGATTTTGGGATGAGAGGGGCGATGTACTGTTTGCGCACAATTTGGCCAAACTGTGTGCAAGATAACTGTGCAAACAATAAAGGTCAACATGGATGAATCATGTTTTTCCTCACCATGCCCCATATCACCATGTGAGCTGTGAAATACCATATGGTTGGCAAATGGTTTTTCCTATCCGTGTGGCCTCCTAGGTGAGACCATTCATGGTGAGTATTTTAATCTGAAAATTGGATTTAAAACCACCCAAACCCCTGAAACCTCTCTAGTTGGACATAGGCTCGAGCATAAAAATTTCTAGGTGACCTCAAATCCTTATTGTGGTATTCTAAAGATACACTAATTTTTATTATCGAGATTGAAATCCTGGATCGATGATCCATTATTGTTTCGTTATAAAGATTTCACCTAAATGGTTCTCCCATAATTTATCTTATCTTTTCTTGATCATTCCACGTTATATTTCCTAATTTTCGTGGATCTAAACTTATGATTTTAGATCTATATCTATGAATGTGGATATAGATATATATTTTCATGATCTTAATTATTTTTATATTAATATTGGTTTAGTGATTTAGTTTTGAATCTTGATTGATGACGTTGTGTATCTCAAATTTTGGGGATTTCTATTGGGCTAACATTCGCCAATAAAATGAGTTAGGTGGTCAAAATTCAACTCCCATTTCAATGATTTGGATATTTGAATGTGATTTTATGATTTTATTGTTTCCCTGGATGAATGATTTCTTAAATTTAAGTAATTAGGAATGAGGAAATTGCATGAGTTTTCCTTTGTGATTAATTTATAATTGATTCACAGAACAGACAAAGAAGGTTTTCCCATATAGATATTTTAGAGATTTGTTATGAGATGAGATATTGTAATTATGTAATTTAATTGATTTTTTAGGATAATTAATTTGGGGTAATTAATTATGAAATTATTTTTGGATATATAAGATAATTAATAATGAGATATAATTATGTTCTATGATGATGACCAAAGATAATTAATAGTGAAAATTAATTAATTTCCATGATTTTGATCAAATATAATTAATTATGATAATTAAAAATGACATGTATGTATGTGATATAGATAATTAATTGTGAGGAATTAATTATGGAAACATAGTTTTGTTTATTTATTAATTAATTGAATTATTAATTAATGGGTTATGAGCTTAGTTAATTGTTCAGTTAACTAATTGACAATGAAATGATTACCTAATCTATAGAATAATATAGGAATAATGTAAAAAATTATTTTTAATTAAATTATAATGAAATGGATGACATTTTTGGGGTGTTAGACATGGAAATCTAGATTGATTAGAAGTTGAGACTTGGACATGGTATTCCTCACCAATAGTTATCCAAGCATGTGATTATGGGGTTCTAGGAATGATGCCCTCCACCAAATGATATATAGAGTGACGGGAATAATGACCTACACATAATGATATTTTTTTGTGATAAGCACAAATAACTACAGTTAATGATATTTGGGGTGATAGGCATGGAGACCAAAAAATAATGTGATTTGGGGTGATAGGCATGGATACCTACACTTAATGAGATTCGGGGTGTTGGGCATGACAACCAACACCAAAAGATTAATAATGAATAATGATTATTCAAATGGGATACATCAATATAATTGGCCTAATGTGATTATTAATGATTAAATAAAATTGTGATAACTATTTAAATTATACAATTTATTTATTGAATCATAAAATTCCATGAACAATCTTTTGACTGGATTCGTTATAGGCATTGTTGGTGGTTTCCAACTAAGTTGTACTCAAACCCTATTCTGGCCGAATGATCATCACCTGAGTTGAAATTGGTGTCATAGGACATGATAAGGGAAGGGACAAGGGATTGTATCTTGTATGGGATTGGAGCATGGGTGAGATAACAAGATGTTATTCAGGTCCATCTCGAAGTTGTTGTGTCTTTACCATTTTTTCCATTGTATACACCTGACACTTGAATTTTCATATCGTGTTTTACCTTCCATTCGAGTATTGTATATTCTTGTTTGATTATCATATGACATGATCTTATTCTGGATATTTTTGTACTTATGAAAATGGTTTTCTTTTTTTATCTCCTATTGGAGTAATTATTCTAATAAAAGAGGGTATTTCTCTCCAAAGCTGACTTACCAGACTCTCACTGATATTCTACACACTCTAGAATATTGGGAGGCATGCATGAGGGCATGTGGCCAATCAGATTGAGGAACCATTCAGTGGATCCCGGGATGGGGAATTACATCACCCAACCACTTCCCCGCTAGTTTTTTGGTTTTCCAAAATGGATCCTAACTTCAGCATCTCTCTCAAAAAGGAATAGACCAAATAACCCTATGTGATGCACCAAAATGTGCACCACATGCATCAACATGGAACCCATTCACAACCCCCCAATCAATAAAATCTATAAAACCTGGTATTTTTGGGAGCCACCATATCTCTCATAACATGTATTATACATCAGGTATTATACCTCAAGAAAATACAACATGTACACTAAGTAAGGAACCTCAATCCCCCACAACCTATACATGTTACAACAATAGTATTCTATATGAAATGATATCATGAATATTAATGTGTAAGAAAAAACCATAAGTCATTAAATCCCTCTACAAACACATATGTAAATATATAACCTCTTTGAATACCAGAGCATGTAACTACTAAGAGATGTTTATTGCTGTCAAAGGGAATAACCTTGTATTACACTCAAATGTAACAAATATGTCAGGGAATCCCAGCTTCCACATTAAAGACATGATATCATATAATGAAACAACCATTTGTAGAACAATATTATATTACATTATCCTTTTTTCAGTTTCAAATTATTTTAATTAATAATTTAACCCTTAATCCACAATCATCATTTCCACCTTACATTTCATTTGCGTAACAAAAATGTTTCATGACCTCTAGGAATAACCAGACTGAGTCAATGATTTCTAAGAAATATAACCTCATAATTTCATCACAGAATGATTCAACAGAATGGGATAAACATTTACTAATTAATTTAACAAAATTACTAGTTTTCCTACTTCTAGGTATTCTAGGAAGACATTCTATTCTACCAAACACAAGGGGATGAACATGGTGAACAGATGAACTACACTTTGAGTAATTTCCACCTATATTACAATCGTAGACCATTCCAACCATGATAATCTAATAATGTAAAGTACATGGCATAACTCATGCATCATAACCTGTCATGGAAGGGGAGTAAGGATAAAAATCTACCTCAATCTTTGGGTAAAGTAAATTAGATAAAAAAACAAAATATTCAATGATCATCCAACTTTTATATTAACGAGTAAGACCAGATTCAAACCGTTCCATCATATCTGGTGTTCTTCCCGAAACACATTTCATAAACTGAAGCACCTCTCCACTCTATGAATCATCTATTTCCCCAACAACATGGCCTCCCTACCCCATATACAACAACAACCCTCCAGGCTCATCCATCACAAGCTCAAATCAAATTTGGGATTCCCCAACCCACATACCACAGGTCTCATATCTACATCATATCTCAAGCAGCATGAACACTAACAGCAATGTAATTTTATAATAAATTCAAGGTAATCATCCTTTAAACAAAAATATCATTCACAGATCTAATGAAAAAGTTACATGGATGTTATAATAAGTAGGAAACTCATACCCTACAATGAAATAATTTTTTTCCCACTACCGGTTCTTATTCCACCTTGAATTTGTCAATTCATTATTCTCGTTCCCACTATTGAAATCACAAGAAACATGAATATAATGATATGAAAAAATTAATTAAAAAATTAATATAACATTTATTTATTTCATTTACCAACAAGAATCATCATGCATCATGTTTATTAACATGTATCAATTAAACATGCTGATCTATGTCAATTTTATTAACATAAAATTACCACAACAACTATCAAATTCAATAAATATGCCTCATTAATAAATTATCCAAATAATTATGAATTAATTTTTGAATTAAGATCCTTATCAATTAACAATATGAATAACACGCTAAACCAATAATTTCCTATATATCACAATATCTAGAAAAAGAATAGGCAAAAAATTATTAGGGTACAAAGAAACAACATACCTATGCAATGGACACCAATTCATTAATCTGATTCAAATATTTATCTGGTTAATATCATTGTAATCGAAGGATATAAATAAGGATAAATAAAAAATTACAGATAAATAAATAATGAAGAATGTAATCTACTACCTCAAAGGGTGCTGAAGTTCTTCACATGTGAATCGATCAATGAAACAGATCATTATAATCACTTCTGAAACATATTAATCCACCTATAGAGACCACGGCATAACATAACCAATAATCCACCAAATACTCTCCATTTGAAACTTGAAGATGAAGCACCATCACATGGGGTTTGGCTATCCTGAGTAGCTGTAATGTTATAAAAACATACATCAATGGGGTATTACATAGTGTGTAATCCCCATTCAGGTTGTGTAAACATTTGTTTTGGTTTTCCCCAAAAAAACATGTCACCTTCTCAGTATTTTTTGATCAGTGAAACCTTACACACCATTAAACCCCAATAAAGTCATGTCATATCCTTTCATGATGTGAAATTTCAATGCTTATATATTCTAATGAATGAACCCTCCAAAAATCATCAAACCCTGCTCTGAGAACCTTAGTCTTCGAAATCACACAGAGGGTCGATCCATATTGACCTGGGACCTTACATCAGATACATCTCAAAACATTCTCATCATCAATAATCCAAAACCAACCCATAGAGGAAATACAATGGCGTCATCTGAATAATCCCCACATAATACATATTCAAGATTATAAAAAATAGTATCTCACAAATTCAATAGAGAACAAGGGTAAAACCACACAGCAACCAATCATAGCTACCAAACACTATCCCGGGGGAGATACCTCACAAAATAGAGAATGGAAAAACAATTTTCAATTAGAATCCATATCATATACCGAAATAGTCTACAACCAAAAAAACTATGTTATGAGATAAGATCTATACATCAAAAAAAAATATTTTACTGAGTGTGTATCTATGACTCATATTCCCAGGTACTCTTATCCAAGCTAATGTGCAGCCACAATAAATTAACTAAAGGGATAACATCTATAAACATAACCTTATCTGTTTGCCCCCGGATCTCGATCAGACATTCCTTGTAGGTAACATCATCTTCAACATCAATATCACCCCAATTGATGAATTGGGAGTCTTCATGATGATAATGATGAACCTTTGATATTTTATAAACATTGTGTACCTACATCATCTATGGTGGATGTGCTACATGATATTCCATAGTTCCAATGCATGCCAACACCTCAAAAGGAAAAAAATGGTGAGAAATCATACTCTTACGAACAAACAATCAATACCCACAATGGTGAGTCTCCGTAAAAAACATGTCATCCACAACATCAACCTCCAATGGAATCCCCCAATTATCAACATAGGAATTTTAATGATCCTATGCTACAATCATCCACTCGCGAGTTACTTGAACCTTGTCTATATTACTATGTAATAGTTCCGGCATGAGAATTTTTACTCTCTGAACCTAGTCTATAATAATGGATAATAGAAAGGTTGGCCATAAAAGGCTTCAAATAGAACCATAATTATGGTGGAATGACCAAAATTATTGTAAGGGAACTCTACCAAATGTAGTTTCTGCATCTAAAAACATCCATATTATTGGGCAAGAGAGTGATTCATGTATTCATGAGTTTGGATGGTGCTTTCTATATGACCATCTATATGGAGATGAAAAGTAGTTCTAAGACATATCTAAGAACCTAAATCATTCCAGAGTCCTCTCCACACCCTGAAGGTAAATTTAGAATCTTGATATGAAATTATCATCCTTGGGACTCCATGGATCTTTTCCACCTACTCTAGATAATCCCTCGACAAAACAACCCCAGAGATCGACACTTTGAATTCTATAATATGAGATGTTTTTTTTCAAACATTCAACTAATAAAAATATAGTTTTGTATCCTCAGTGATATGTAGGTAAACTGGTAACAAAATCCATCAAGATGTGCTCCCACTTCCACTAAGGAATATCTTACAGTTGGGGTAAACCACCCGAAACATGTTTATTTTCCTTCACCTTAAGGAAGACCAAACATTGAGACACAAACTCCATAATCACATGCTATATCCTAGGCCAAAAATAATTGGCTCCTGAGATCTTGGTACATCATTGTTACGCCAGAATATACTGCTATGGAAAAACTATGGAGCACTATATGAACCATATTACATGATAACAATGGAATGAAAATCCTTTAATGAAACATCATATGGTGTTTTTAATCATCATAAAACCATCAATGTCACCCCCAAAAACAAATCAGTATCTCCATACCTCCACCTCAAGATCCCACAATCGGGAGTCTTTTACCTATTTCACTAGAGATGATTACACCATCATCTTTAAAAGACAGCATCTTCCCCCCAACATCTATCATATACCTATGAAATGTTGATATCCCTTCCATTAACCTATATGGATCACACGATTCATGCCCACCATCACCACACAACTTCCTACACAGCACATCGGCTACAAAATTACCCTTTCCTTCTATGAATGAAATTTATAAGTCATAGCGTGTAAATACTCCATGTACAGACATTGTCCCAAGTCCGAGTCATGTTGGTAGAAACCATACCTTACGACCATATGATTGGTGATGACCACAAAATTCTCACAAATGTGGTAATGACTAGACAAATTCTTGGAAAATACTACTGCCTCCAACTCAGGATCATTGGTGGAATAATTATGCTTGTGGGGACACAAATATTGATACCCATAAGAAAAGGCCTCTCTATACTATATGAAAACACTACCTAACATTAGATGTGAATAATCATAAAAACAACAAATTAAAATCTTTTGGGTAGTATGAAAAAAAATGTAGCACTGACCCACATCTCCTTAAGATAATTGAAATTTGTCTAACACTGATCAGTCCACAGGAGCACCAGATCCTTTTGGGTCAATGATATAAGAGGAATCACAACCCAAGAGAAGTGGACCAAGAACCTGTTATAAATGTATTGAAAACCAAGGAAAATTCACACCTCTACAACTATCTTTGGGGATAAAAAATACATAACATATTATATTATCTATGGATATATGGAAACTCTCTTCTTGAATACAACATTACCAGTGAAATAGACACCCTGAGCCCAAAATTCACTATTCCCAACATCCCAAATAGTTGTTTTTGATGAAGAAAAAGCAAAACGACCCTAGGATAATCTGGAGGATCCTACTAAAACGTAGAGTAGATGATGATTTTTTCTATAAATACCACTATGAACTTATCTAGAAACTCACTGAATTAGACATTCATAAAACCCATATACAATGAAAGAGAATTCGACATAGAAAATAACACCACAATGAACTCATAATTCACATGACGACAACAGAATGTTGTTTTCAAGATATCCTCATACTTCACAGACATCTAATGATATCAAGAGAAAAAATAGATATTCATAAATCCATCTTTCTCCCTTGTAATGATCGATTAAATCATCAATCCAAGGAAGTAGATAGTGGCTCTTCATAGTCAGATGGTTCAAGAGATGAAAATCGATAAAAAACATAAAACTCCAAATAGACTTCTTGAAAAGTGAAATGGGTATAACCTCATTGAGACAAGGTTGTCTAAAAAAATCACCCTTAAATATACCATCAAGCTATATATGAAAATCTCACTACTCAAGAGGTGCCATCGTATAAGGATACATCGAGATATGAGACATACCTTGCAGTAACATGACCAGAAACTCGGTCTCTAATCGAAAGTGTAAAGCTACATACACTTATGGAAAGACATTAGTGTACTATTCTATAATCTTGGGAAACACCAATATTTAAACCCCTGATGAAATCAACATTAGCTTAGCCATCAATGAGGATAAAGAACACACACACATTTGACCCATCTGAGGGTCTTGCATGACAATGAACACTAATGGATCTCCATGTGCCATGATGAACAAAAACCTTCTTCATGATGAAATCCATGATATCATGCACTAAATATATCCAATCCATGATGAGGATGAAATCTTATGGTTTTATCCCTAAACATAGAAAATCTCTCCAAGAGAAGTGCAATCCCAACATCATCCTGAAATTTATACATACATTAAACAAATCATCTCGACATCCAACTAGTAATTTTAATGCCAATGGAATTGGAATAATCCGTACCAAATTTCCCAATGAATGGAAAAGTGTTTGTTATATTAAAGAGTGAATTTCTCCTAAGGAATTCATGGAATGTATCAAAGTTTACATTAAGGAATGTGTGCCTCAAATGACGTTTGGAACTCCTTGTTCTTGAAATACTAAATCTAGAAGCTAATGATGACACAATCCATGACCTCTATGACCCTGCTGATGACCACATCCATGTCCTCAAACTACTCTCTTATGACAGGGAGAATCTCAATGCAATCCTATATCTACCCCATCTACACTCATCTAATCTCAAACTAGAGAAACTAACTGCTTCTACCTGATATAAAACTACCATAGTGGAAGAACATGAGGTGAAAGAACTGGCACATGTTGACTTATCAGAATGGCAAGGTACTCTCACTACGGATGAGCTTGACATCAAAGAGAAAAACATGTATCTAATTTTCTATATTAGTCCTAGTAGCCACTTGCCTTAGAGAAACTAGATGATGAGTGATTTGACCAATCACCAGCTGACCAAAAGCTCTTATTCCCTATATAGCGGGAACCCGAAACCATAGATATACTTCATGAGGAATCCTGATGACTCCCCTATCACTATGATATGGTTATATAAAATGTCTCCTCAAAGACCACTACTCATTTTCAACACCTCAAGATATTTCATCATCATAAAAGGGGATACATGGAGTAGAATCTATCAAGAATGGATTCCTCTAATTCCTCTCCCTGGACTCCTCATCTGAAAATAGTTCCAAAAAATGTTACATAATTTACTGGAAATGGATTCCAAACACTCAGATTCTATAGTTCATATACCTAAGGGTATGAATATGATGGAGATATTCCACCTTTCCATTCGAAAAATTAAACACAGCTCTGAGCTCTTATGAGAACATCTCCAAAAAGTCGGTCAACTAATCGATATCCTACAGAAATAAGAGACGCCAATACCTTACTACCCCACATAGCATTGTCACAACCAACGATACCCATTTTTCTTAATAGACACAGATCTAACTGAAGGAAATATCAAATTTTTAAATGAATTTTAAGTGAATGAATCATCAAAAGAGCCATTGTATTTCTATAATATATAGTACTAAAACTATTAGAGAGCCATACTTCTTGTTTCGTCATTTTCAACCTCTACTCTACGGTTATCTACTAGTGCAACCTGCTGAACATATTCTATGAAAACCTGAAGAGGAAATCAACCTAGAGACATACCTGTATATGAAAATGAAATTAGAACTCATAATCTAAAAATATGGATGATTTTAATATTAATTACTGGTTTTTATTCAATTTTTGGTCAGAAATCCAGAGTTATACCCATTAAAACATATGATCAGTACAAATTGATGAATGAGCCATTGTTAGGACTCTACAATGCAACCAATATCACTTAATTTAGTATATATTTTAATCCTAATGTTTTTTGAAACAGATCATATGGGGCTTTAAATACCCATTTCAGACACAGTCTCTCATGTTTATAATGCATTCTAATTTTATTTAACGCCATCATTATACCTTCCCATGAAACCTCACCTATGCCTAACTCGAATCCCCATCCTAACCAACAACCAGACCTCTAATACCAAGATGTCACTAACCTCCCCACAAGGTATACCCCTCGTTGGATGGAAATTAATGTAGATAGATGGTGACCCCCGAGTCCAGCCTCTAGTATTCCCCGGGTTAGTGACTATCACCGAGGGTATATAAAAGACACAGATTAGAGGAATTTCTATCTTAAAAGAACACGTGTGAAAGAAATAGATAAGATAGGGACCACCCAACTCCTCCTCAAAACATGAAGTAAAATAATCCCATGTGCACATATGTAATGTCATGAAACAATTATTCACTACTATAAAATGAGGCTATAGCCACGGTTATAAACAAAACAGTGGCTACAGGTTTTAATTTCAAAGGCTACAACCACTGTTTAGTGAAACTGTGGCTCTATGATTTTTTTCGAAATCTATAACCATGTTTTGGGTGAAACCGTGGCTATATAGTCTTTTTCAAAGGGTTATAGCCACGGTTTGGTTAAACTGTAGATATAGGGTTGTTCTATAGACACATTTTTGGTAAAACTATGGATATAAGGTATTTTTTCATGAACTATAGCCATGATTCATCAAAACTGTGGCTATAGATCTCCGGCTTTTGTGAGGGAAAAAAATTAACCCGCGAAAAAATTGCGGGAAGGTTTATAGCCACAGTGTAATTTCTATAGCCATAGCTTTTATTAATATATTTAACAATATATATATATATATCTGCAAAGACGTTAGTGGAGTAGTGGGAAAATGTTTGGTCTACATAGTGAAGGTGCGAAGATCGAATCTCGATGGGCGTAAATTAATTTTGGGCAATAGGCACAGTTTTATTGGGCTATAGCCACAGTTATAAACAGTGGCTATAACCCTATTTCCACGGGGGGCAACTATGGATATATCCCAACTACCACGGTGGACATATATGGGGGTTATAGCCACAGTTTAGTGAAACTGTGGCAATAGGGCTCTAGCCATGGTTTTAAGCCGTGGCTATAGCCCAATAAAATTGTGGCTGTAGCTTTTAGATATAGCCACGCCAATAGGTGCCACGACTAGCTGGAACCATGGCTATAGGTTATAGCCACATTTTTGACCCCAAAAGCCATGATTTTTTACCATGGCTGTATCCCAATTTTCTAGTAGTGATTACATGTGAAATAGAAAGCAATTAGTACCAATATGGAGTTAAACAACAATGACCATGAATCCTGATCAAAACCATTAAACCCCAAGCAAGTAGTAGCCACCCTGATATCCATTCAACTCCAAGTGACCTAAAAATAATTTATGTAATTTGGTGTTTGTATAAAATTATACACAGTAGGATCTTACCCAGATCCATTCATGAAAAACTAACAAAATCATGCTAAATCACATTGAAGAATATGTAAAGCAATGTCGTAACCTAAATAGATATACTATGTTGCCAACATCACCATGGAAACTCTCGCTATGTATCGCATATAAAATCATGTAATCTGATAAATAATATCGTGGGTACCCCACTTCCACTTCCCAAATGGTTTTTCTCTTTTCCCCAACATCGCACGTCCTGGTCATCTCTCTCATAATGGGAAATCCTGGAGGCGCCTAGGTTAACAACCATTTCACAGACCCCATGAATCAACATAGAAATCATGCATCACACCACGACATCCACCTATCCAATGTAAACAGGTAGTTTTTCAGAGGAACCACATCATTCATAACATGTATCATTCATCATGTATTATACCTCAAGACATTATAATTCATACACTGACTATGGTTCCACATGTAATTGCATCCTATACACCTTACATGTATATTAGACCACTGGAATATATATCTATAATATATATGTGTTTTATATTACCAAAAGCCATTACATCCCTTTGTAGTCATATATGCGAAACAATAACCATAGTGAATAACATCCCATGTTACTACTAAGAGAAGAGTTTGTGGTCAAAGGGGGGTTGTTAACCATTCATCCACCCATCCATATATTTGGGAATCCCTCGCCCCATAGGGATACGAATCCATACAGTTCCCAATTTCCTATCTGATAGAGTAGAGTAGCATATAGAAACACATAATTTATAGAATGATATTTCACTCACAACCACACTATGGGATAATATCTTCTTAGAATAAATTATAGCTATCATCTTCTGGACTCCCTGCTGACACTACTAAGAGTAGATATCCTATAAGAAGACAAATATTTTAAGAGGCACATTGAATTAATGTATCCCTTTTTATATGTTGCAATTTATGTTAATTAATTATTTAATCCTAAATAAACCATCATCAATTCCACATTACATTTGATTATAGAATCTCAAAAACTATTCTTTCCCTCTAGGCATAACCAAATAGATTCCATGGTTTCTCAAAAATATAACCTCATCATTTCATCATAGTAGGCCGAAACCCCATGGGTTAATCATTAATTACTTTATTTATCCAAATTACCACTCTCCATATTTCGATGTATTCAAGTAATGGAGTCTATATTACCAAACAAAAGGGGTTCCATGTAGTAAATTTATGAAAAACATGTTGATTATTCTCCACATATAGTATGATGATATGTAATCCATCCACAATAGAATAAAGATGTAAATCGGGAAGAATACCCTACATTTTGTGGCCTCTCATGGAAATAGAGTAATTAAAACAATCTTCCATAATAAGTAGGGAAATTAATGTACACAAAAAAACATATCCATCGAGCATGTGACATCCATAACAACTAGTACTCCTTTATTCCACCCACTCCCTCATCTCTAGTGTCCTCCCCGACACCACATTTATAAATCTATGCATCTCACCACACCAGGATTTAACTACTTCCACAACAACTGGGCTATCCAACCCAACAAACCACAACATCCCTCTAGGCTAATCAATCCCATGATCACATTACATTTGAGCCTCCCCACCCAACACACTACATGTATCATATCCAGATCACATCACAAGAAGTAGGAACAAAAATAACAATGGGATATCAGCCCCAATGCAAGGCATTAACCTTTCACACACAACGAGATCTCATGTATCTAATGAAAAGGAACTTAGGAATAAAAAAATATGGGATTCTTAGGCCCTACTCATGAATTATATTCTATCACACAATCTGTTCTTATTCCAACATTAATTATGTAAATCATTATTTAGGTTCCAACAATGGAAAACCTATGAATGATTCATTGTCAAACAATAAAAAATTAATATTATAATTTATTTAACATGCCTTTAATTTTTTTTTCAAAAATAATCGTTATGATTCGAGCTTATTCACCCATTTAAATTTGACATACATAACATCATAAATTTGAAAGGAATCAAATTAAAATAACAACATCCATATTCATTATACAATCATCTCTAACCATTTAGATTATTATTTATCACTTAATTTTGACATTGTGTAGTTTACAAATTTCCATTAGAAACAACATGCAAAACCATGAAAGTCATAAAGAGAAAACAATCTTGAATAATAAAAGGAAAAATGTTATTAGGGTATAAGGAAACAATAACTCTATTCTATTGATACCAATTCCTCAATATGGATCAATAATTTATTAGAATAATTTAATTTAGATCAAAAGGGATAAATCATTCTAAATCTAAAATTTCACCTATATTAGTAGAAAATAATAGAATACCTTACCTAAAATTGTTTTTTATCTTTTTCTCACAAGAATGGATCACGACCACCTCTCCCACAAAATCTGCATCCACCTTAGTACACCACGACACTACCGCACTAACCATCTACAAAAAAAATCAATTAGAAACATGTAGATGATTCTCCATCACATGGAATGGGGAAACAAGAGGAAATGGGTCAAATAAAGCTCATGAATAGAGGTATATAATACATCAAATAAAATAATGATCGAAGAATTAATCCCAGGAATGATTCCTATATATGATATATCTAAAACAACAATGAGGGGTTTACTGGGACACAAGGGATGAGAGGGAGTAGAGATAAATCTATACGGTCTGAGAAACCTGAGTTGTAGGAATGTTATAAAAACATATAGAAGAGGGGGATTACGAGATGAATAATCCCAATTCATGTCATGTAACCATTGTTTATAGTTACCCTTAATAAATGGATAACATCATAAGTTTATTTTATTTTTTTGAAGACCAACACCATGAACAATGTGTAACTCCCATTAACATCAGGTAATGGCCTTTCACAATGTGAAATATCCTTGCTTATATTTTTTAATGACTAAACCCCCTAGAAATATTTTGTTACTCCTCTGAGAACCTTGGTCTACAAAAACGTGCAAAGGGTCGATCAATGTGGATCTAGATCATTTCATCAATCAAAGGACCAATGAAAAATATATTTTTCATGCAGAATAGTGTCTATCAATGGTCATCTCACTTAAACATATTCCTCAGTTTTTCACTAAATTAATATAATTCAATTATACTAATTTTGTTGTTGTTTTAATTATTTCATAAAAACATTATATTTATAGAAGAATGATTAAATGAATAAATTAAGATAACATGAAATTATTGAATATTATATTTAAATAAATGAAATTTTTTGGGTCTGTTTAATGGGTTCCATAATTTTCATTAATGGTGTTTAGATTATCTTTGATAATTTAATTATGATATTTTATTCATGAATTAATATTATTTTATTGAGTTAGGTGAAATTATGAAAGAATTTATAAATTTTAATTCATATCATCCTATAATCATGGTTGAAGTCACCCATTAATTGTCAGTGTGAGATATCCCATGACCTGGCGCTATCATTTTCCATTTTACCCACTAAATGTATCTTATACATCGTATGAGGAGATTTTATCTAGTACAAGGGTGGTTAAATAATAAATTAATGTATTGAAATTAATTTAAGAACATTTTCTTTATGATATATCTACAGAAATGTGCATGTCACTATTTCCCCGTTGAATCATAATAAAAATAAGTAGTTAAAAGCATAATGAAGGGAATTTCCACTTACTTCCCATCGGGCACACCTCAATTTAGCCCCTATCATTAGTGTTAGATGTAATGGTTTAATGATAATGAAATATATGATATGAACTTAAATTATAATTTTAAGGGTTATAAAGGAAGATAATGATGAAAAACACACACATGAAATCATAGAATATAAATTGATGAAGAAAAAGAAGAGAATAAGTAGAATATTTTTTGGAAGAAGAAAAAAAATTAAAACTATAATTCTAATGTATTTTTCAAATGTAACTAAATTAAAATTTATTTTAAGAAATACTAACATAAGAAATGAATAAAAATAAATTTTAAAAAAAGTAGTGAAATTGGTGCAGCAACATCCCTACCGAAATCTCTCCTAAGATATATTTCCCCTGTTATTCCCACAATATTGAAAAATATTCTCAAAGGTAATTATTATCAGATGTCTAAAATTATTGTTTTTCTACGTTAAATTTTTTTAATACATTTTATAAATTCAGAGGACATTATTATATTATTTATTAATCACTATATTTCTAGAATAATGTTTCCTAAGTCTTCCTCAAATTTAGAGTGCCTGATGGATGCATATTTGTGGTAATATCAAAGAGATAATTAATTATAAATCACTCTTTATCATTATATTTTTGAAACAAATATAATAACAAAAATATTAGGCATTATTCCTATGTTTATTTATTTTATTATGTGGGGTCATTTATATCGTCATGATTTTTTTTTATTTGGACGATTTTTCTGGTTTGGATGTTTGAATTAGATCCATGTGAAAGATAGTAATACCAATCAAAAACATGAAGGAATCCTAATGATAATAATACCCAATAATTAGATCAATATTATAAATGTTATTAAAGAGATTGCAATGATTAAAAAATATACTAAAATTGTAGAATTAATATATTTTTACATTTTAGCCCAAAACACACAAAATACCCAAAAATGAAGAAATTAAACTCAAATTAATAAATTAAGATATATTAAACTGTGAAAAAAAATAAATAATTAAAATATTATATTTATCAATTCCCCAAAACATAAGCCATGATTTTCCTCAATCATAAAATCTCAACAATGATTTTTGAGGGCACAGATGTTACCCTATATTCAAATAAAAAAGTACTAAAATAGAAAAATATTCAATTTAAAATAAAATATTAAAATATATATATAAATTAATTGTTTTATATCTCAATTTTATAATAACTTATTAACTCAATAATTTCAATTTTCCACCTTGAAAATAACGAAACTACTTCTTTTATTCATTTAGGTTTCTCAATCAATTTTTTTTACCATGACAAATCTGGATATACCTCACAATGGATTCTTCCCTCTCATCAATCATGATAAAATTAACATATATTTATGGAAATATAATGATAACATTATATTTATACACAGTTTTTTAAAATATCTACATTATAATCATTTTAAAGAAAACATGCACATTAAATAATGGTGATGTTTCAAATATAGATCAATTCTCACTAAGGATTAATGATGGATAGATTTTCATTTTTTAACAATTAAGGAACATGGAGGAGGAAAAAATTTCAAGTAAGATGCGTGATATTAAAAACAATTGTAGTAAAACTATCCACATACATGTATAAACTCCAACTTCACCCAAAAATTCAAAGCAGTGGTCACAAATAATGATATCATATTGAATTCTATAAACCAAATTGATATTTTCACGAAAAATATAATATGGTTTTTTATTTAATTTAAATAGTTAATTTAAAAAAAATTATACTTAGACTAATAATTATACCTACCTCCTAACCACGTATGATAAAAAGAACAGTTCTAGTAGTGATAATTTTATTCCAAATAACAACCCATTTTCCTCTTTTTTAGTTAATTTTATACATCTTATATTTGATTTCCAGAATACAAAAATATGATGTATCAGGAATGTGCCAACATAATTAATATATTCCCTGTGTGACCTCCCATCAAAATAATCATTACAATGTTTATGATCGCTAACACCATGATTCCATACACCCAACACTTCAACTCAAAATATCATTCAAATACAAAAAGGATGGTAGGAATGAAAAATATTCTTTAAACAAGGTTCATCCCTAAGAAGTTGAATCATAATTTCATAGAGACTAACATGTATTGATGAAATGGTTTTATATTAATAATAATTTTTATTTAAAGTATGTCTCAATCATTTTAAATTTTGTTTTGTATAATAATTTAATTTAAAAGATCGAATTAAAGTTATAACAGGTGTTTTTCCTTAATAGAACACAAGAGATATGATCAGTAATGTAATGGACCAGACATTCATGGCCCATCCCTATTCCAAATTCCGGATCCTAAGGGCGGTGCCTCAGTGGTAGGGTATTATTTCGGTGTGTGACTGACCGATGGGACACAATTGGTGTGATCGATCGGTGCGTCGCTGACCAGTGTGACCAATCGGTGTGTCGCCAATTGGTGCGACCGATCGGTGTGTCACCGACAAGTGAGACAGATCACTGTTTATCCAGTTGGTGCCACCGATTTGTGTGTCCCCGATCAGTGAGACCGATCGGTCTGTCGCCGATAGGTGCGACCGATCGGTCTGTCCCTCATCAGTGTGACCGGTCAATGTCACACAGACTTGTTGAGTTTTTCATCTAAACCCTTTCCCATAACACCAATTTTAAGCCCTTTTTACCTTTTGGGAAGTGTTTCAAGGCCTTTATTATCCCCATGATCAATATTTGAATTCCTAAGAGTGGGGCGACCCTCGACGGACCCAGCTGTGTGCCTGCGTAACGTTTACCTATGTTTATATAAAATCATTCAAAGTCACAGTTGTTACCAAATTTTCTTGATGAGATTTATTAAATAAAAACTAATTAAGCCCTGTGTTACCACCCAACCAAGTGGTGAAACCATGATCCGACCTTATAACCATTCAAAATTCAATATCTCGTGACAACCGGATCTCATCCTTATATCGCATGAGAATTTCTTCTTTTTCTTCCTCTTTTCCTCTGGGCTGGTCTCCTTTCTTCATGGTGTGTTTGGAGTTCCCCTTCCGAAGGAAAGTAGTGTGTCTGTTCCGATACTTTTCTACTCACCCTATGAGTCCCCGACGTTCCTCCCCTGAAAGTCATGCATCCCTCATTCTTGGCGCGTGGAGAAGAAATTCAATCCTTGATCATCCAAGTATGGATTTTCCTTCTTCTCTCCTTATTGTGTATCATGCGGGGTGGGTAAGCTACTATTTCTATGGGGATAGAAGAAACCATACCTTTTCAAAGATAATAATCATAATATTAATGAATGATGTGGTGCATTTGAAAATTCTTCTGTACTATTTTATAATTGCTATTTTTTGTGAACGGAATGGGATTATGCCCCCTAAAAATCATTGATGCTGGTGGTTTTTCCTTGAGCACTAATGAACCCTTTTCTTTTGAGATGTTTGAATGGATATAACATGGGAATTTGGTTAATCACATAAACTCGACCGATTAAATGAATGTTTAGTGAACAAAAATCCTTGTGTGATCACCCCGGTTAAACAAACAAAAAGAATAAAACTTATTTAATGATGTACATGAGTCTGGAAACTTCCTTGCTCTGTCTTGGTGGAATGTTTGTTTGTTCTGCTCGATTCCTAATGGTGACGTGGATGAGGATGAGGTCCTCTATTGTGGCACGGTTGTTGGTTGTGAATCTGAAGTAGTGTGGTGTTGTATATTGAGGCATGTTTTGGTTCCAGTACTTTGAGAGATCTCACTGATCCCTTTTTTGTTGTGACTTTACAAGAAAACCGGGTGTGAATGCTTAAATTGCTGTTTCGGTGTCTCTCTCTTTCTCTGTCTTGTGGTTATGCCACTTAGTTTCCCAGTAGTGATGAATTCACCTAAATAGGATCACTTGAACATGAAAACAAGAATAGTTTAAATGGGGAATTGGTTTTGGGAAAGAGTTCTGACTTGGTCATGAGTGTAGTGCCTTCTTTTATGAATGAATAGTAACAAGGGGGTTATGGTTAGGTTGTCTTTGGAAACCCAAGGCTGGGATGAGTGCTTGTTACCTATACATATATCTGTAGTTTTAATGTTTCCTATTTGCGCCCCACCCATGTACATAACTTGGTGTATAACACCCCCATTTTATGGGGGAGGGTGGTTTTCCCAACACTCCTATGAGTGGCTGGTTATTAGCTCATTTTCTGCTCCCGTTCTAGAATAGCCCAAGACTCTTCGAGGAGGATGTGATGGCCTGAGGTCCATTATAGCCTAAGATTATTTGGGAAGGGTATTTGTGGTGTTTGGACCAGGTGTGTGAGGGTAGGTTGTTTCTCAAGAGTCATCGGGATGCGGCCCAAGTGTCTTCGGGCATGGCAGTAGTTGTTATGGCCTAGGTGTTTGCGGGGCGTGGTTACGCGTGATGATTGTGGCCCAGGTGATTGCAGGCGGAATGGTGGTTGTGGCCCAGGTGTTTGCGGGCGAGATGTGTGGATGCGACCCATGTGTGTGTGGGCGGGGTGTGGCAGTGGGACTGCGGTGAGAATGACGATATTTGTTCGATGCATAGGATGTCTTCTATAACCAGTGGAAAAGTAGCGCGGGGTACCCAAATATCGATGTTCTATTACTATACATTACGTGACTTGCGTTATTTGGGGAGTGTTCCTTGGTGAGGCTTGGGTGGATAGTTTTCCTTGCTAGGTGCGTTGGTTATCTCTTTTATCACGACGTATTAGAATTCATCCCCACATGTGCATGATAGTCTTTGGTTTTCCCTACTGAGTATACTTGTATGCTCACCCTACGTAATTAAATATAATTTTAGGTTTCCAGGAGGACTTCAAAGATTGTGCAGGGATGTACTAGCTCAGATGTTGGGATAGTTGCAGTTGCTATTTTTTTCTTTTCTTTGGTACTTTACCTTTGTAGTCTCCTGGTACTTTGTGACATTTACATTTCTAACATGCATATGGGAATGGTTTTCATTGGATTTTCTTTTACCCCCCACCCCCGCCAATTTTGGGGTTATTGGGATTTACTATCTTACCTCCTGATCCTAATAAAGAAAAAGGGAAATGCCTTCCATATTTTGTGTGATTATATACCCTTGGTGATAGTCACCATTTCAGGGCCTATTGAAGGCGGGTCTCGGGGGTCATTATCTCTCCTTCAACTTGAGGAAAAAATGGTCTGACAATCTATTGTCCCTTCCCTCATCTTGGTGAAGGTGGGTCATGAGAGAATAGTATCATAGGAGGAGGTTGATAGATAGGATGGAGTCTAGAGTTAGGAACAGTGAGGATTTCATGGTATGGTAGGGAAACAACGTTAGGAAATATTGCTGCATGAAATAAGCCAAGGAAGACCGGCTAGGACATGGGATTATAGGGCCGCTCGTGATCCGATGCAATGACTCTGGGCCTCCCGAATGAAAAAGTAAGGCAATAGTGATTGCAGGGTAGAGGCCCTAGAGAAGTTAAATGCATCACAATTACTTGTGTTCTTGTGTTTCAGGGGTGTTGGTGGATTTAAAATGATTAAGAAGTCTACAAAAATGTAAGAAAAATATTCTACACTACTTTGGCTTAGGAACATGGGACACGACCATGAGTAGTGCTGGAAATCGAGGCCTAGGATGTTGACATGGCTGATCGACCGAGGGATGAATAGGAGGAGGATGAAGATTAGTGGGAGAAGACGCTTTGATCCTTTCAGAGGCAGACCCTTGGGAAGTACGAGGGCAGCATCCCATACATGGAGACAGAGAGCTAGCTAGAAAAGTTGGTGATAGCTTTCAGCTTCATCCGAGATCCGACAGAGTACTGGGTTCCTCTGTCTATGAGCTAGATGCGTGGAGCAGCGCATCATTGGGGGTCACTTTATCTTGGGGAGAAGAGTGAGGATGAGGTCACATGGGATGACTTCGAGAAGGAGTTCTAGGCGGAATTCCTCTCTTACACGATGAAGGCTGAAAAGAGGTAGGAAGTACTCTCCCACATGCATGGGAGTATATTAGAGAAAGAGTTGGAGATCATGTTCAAGGACCTCTTTCGCTTTTCTCCCGACCTCTTCCCAGATGAGGAGTGTTGGGCGATACATTTGGAGGAGGAAATTCAGACTTCTCTACATTATGATGTTACTCGTTTCACCCTACCGACGTACTTGGAGGTCCAGAAGAATGCTGAAGTGGTGGAAAGGATGCACACACTGGGAGGTGTATCGCAAGAGGGAATCTAGTTAGTCTCTTCAATGGGGAAATACATCAGCAGTAGGCCTCCAGTGTCAGGGCCCTCTAGGTTTTGACAAGAAGAAGCATGCCTCAACAGTTCCAGTTCTGATCTCTGTGCCCTTGTCATTTCCATTCGGGCCCATGGACGATATCATTTATTTATGGATGCCATGGACAGCTTCGGAATCAGTTCCCGGACAGAGTGCAGTACGATGGTGGTGGGAAGGATTAACACCCACCTCAGCAGATACAGTTTCAAGCTAGACTGTTTCAGTAGCAGCAACAGGGGTAGAGAGCTCCCGATTCTCTGAGGGCAGGCGTCAGAGGAGGAGGCCAAACTCAGGGTGATCCATAGGAACCTCAACCAGGGCATGGTGAGGGTGGTGTCTGACTGTCAAGAGGTAGAGGAACTGGGTGTGGGTATTTGAACGTCGTAGAGGCAGCAGTTCCCACAGGTCCAGAATTCCTTCGAGGTACGATCACCTTCTTTTATACTCTTTCCTGTTCCTTGTTCGATTCAGGAGCTTCGCACTCTTTTTTTTTTACCCAGTCTAGACTGTGATTTGGGTTTAGAATCTGAGAGTCTTCCAATTCCCCTGGTGCTGAGCAAAATAGTTAGAGGTCAGAAAGACTTGTTTTATGTTTGCCGACGCTGTAAACTGATTATAGGGGCACATCAGTCTATCCTGGAGATTCTACTGTAGCAGATATAACCTTAACATGTCATCATAGGAATTTACTGGTTGATCTCTGTATGTTCCATCATTGACTGCTTCCGAGGAAATGTTGTGATTTCAGATTTGGGTGGCTGACGTGTAACATTCATTGGCGAGCGGGGTTGCCATAAAAGCAGTAGGTGAGAGGATCCCCTCCTTTTTTTGTTAGCTGAGATATCAGTGGAGTCGGTGGATGAAAAAATGGTGGATGTTCCTTGGATCGTCAGTGAGTTTATGGACGTCTTTCCTAAGGAGGTAGTAACTCAACCCCCCCACCCTCCCCTCGGTGTGATGTTGAGTTTGGGATAGACTTCCAACCTGGTTCTCATCCGATTTCAATGGATCCCTACCTGATGGATCCATTTGAGTTATGGGAGTTGCAGATTTAGATTAACGATATGATGAAGTTGGGTTTTGTTCGACCAAGAGCGTCACCATGGGGTGCTCCAGTCATGTTCGCAAATAAATTAGATGGTGGTCTCAGGCCGTGCATAGACTACTGGAGACTGAATCAGGTGACAGTCAAGAATCTCTACCCTCTCTCGAGGATATACGATCTCTTTGACCAGTTGAGGGGAGCAGGTTGGTTCTCTAAGATTGATCTGATGTCTAGATATTACCAAATAAGGGTGAAGGAGCGTGAAATATCGAAGAGAACCTTCAAATACAGATATGGGAACATTGAGTTTGTGGTCATGCCGTTCGGTGTCAAAAATGCTCTAGTTTTTTTCATGTGACTCATGAACTCCGTCTTCCAAGAATACCTATTTCAGTTCGTAGTCATGTTTTTTTACGACATCCTGATCTACTCAAGATCAGAGAAGTAACACGCTAAGCACTTGATAACGGTTTTAGAGGTCCTCTGATAGCACCAACTCTATGGTAAGTTGTCCTTGTTCATGTTCTCGATAGGATAAGTGCACTTACATGGGAACATGGTGTCCGAGCACGGAATAGCGGTGGACCAATCAATGGTCGAGGTGGTTGTTTCTTGGGAAGAACCCAAGAACGTTGCAGAAGTTCGTAGTTTCCTTGGACTAGCGGGCTACTATCAGAGATTTCTGCCCAACTTTTCCTGAGCTGTAGCACCTTTGACAGTATTGAACAAGAAGGACCAGGGTTTTGTATGGAATGGGTGGTGCGAGGCAGCCTTCAGCTATCTGAAGAAGAAGTTGGTAAGTGCCCCAGTTCTGAGGTTGCCAGAAGAAGGGGCAATGAATGAGGTGTTATGTGATGCTTCAAGACAAGGCCACGGCTGTGTGCGGATTCAATAACCAGGGGTGATCTCTCAGGGGTCTAGACAATTTAGTCTTTATGAGCTTAATTATTCCACCCACATCTTGGAGATTGCGGCGGTTGTTTTCTCACTAAGGTTGTGCCGACATTACCTCATTGGAGAGCTCTTTGTGGTCTTCACGGATCACAAAGTCATGGAGTATATCTTCTCCCAGCGGGACCTGTACTTATGATAGTGAATATGGATGGAATTCCATCAGGAATACGACTTCAATATTTCCTACACCTTAGGAAAATGGATTGTGGTGGCCTATGCCTTGAGCAGGAAGTCATAGAAGGATGCAGTTCGAGAGTCAAGAGATTCTTGGTAGGTGATGTAGGAGTTGGTTGCCCTGCACCTGGATGTGAGGATGGATTGTGGTTTAGGTTGCCTGTATCAGATGACAGTGCAATCTTCTCTCCTACGGTAGGTGGATATAGCATCCTGCCTTTTTTATAAAATAAAATTTCATTATATTACAAAAAACAGAGGATCTTTAAGGTTTAGTGTCTTGGAAACCAGGAACATAATACATGAAAACAACATAAAAAGTTCTTCTTAAACACTTGAAAGGATTCTCCATTAGTTCATCCTAGGTTCATTACTGCTTCTCATAACCTGGGGACATACGTCAAAAGAAAGGGTGAGCAGAAGGCCCAGTAAGGGAAACAAGAGAAACATTTTACATGTGAACTTGAGATACTTCAATAAGGTCATGAAAAAAACTTTAAGGAATGAGAAAGAAATCATGAGGAATTTCATAATAAAAATAACATTTTTCATAACATGAAGATGTGGCTACATCACTTAACATAGACAATCATGAACGTATCACCAAGGTCGATCCCCAAAGTGTCATTTGAAAATTACCAAGGTTATTCACCAAGATATCGTGAAAATTGTAATCTCTAGTGGTTACATCATTACCCAATGAATTGGAGCATTATCAAAGAACACCCTTAAATTTTCCTTTATTATCATGTGATCCACATATATCATCATAAAAAATTTCCTAAATAACCCATATAGCATAAAATAAATGGGTTTCATTTCATAATCATAACGTTTTAAAACATGCTTTAAAGACATGATCTTAATCTCACTTTAAACCCACAGAAAGGGAAAGCAGGTCTCATGTATGTAAATCCCAGAATTTAAAATAGAACATTTTGATATATATGTGAATAACCTTACAGAAATAATAGCTTTTAGTGTTCACTTTATAACATAAAATAATTTTTAGAAAAGAGAGAGGCATTTTGAGACGAAAATTCTGCGGCATAACGGCTATGTTTCGGGGTTTTAGAAAACATTGAAAGGAGAGGGGACATGGGTCAATCATTCATAAATAACCCATAAAACAGTAGAGGGAAAGAATAAGAAGGATATATGAACATGGTAAATAAATTTTAAGGACATACCATTTGAAATGAAAAACATGTAAGGAAGACAAAAATTAGATTTCACTTATGAAAATTCGGCAGCCTAACGGTGTAACTTAAACTTCATCAAAATGACTTGAAAAGATAAAATAGGGTCTCTCATCATGTGAAAATAAGAGTTCAGTATGATATATATAGATATCATACCCCTACATAATAAAAAAAAGAACTTGAAAGACTTGACATGAAAGTAGAATTTTGAAAAGAATGAGACGGGTGAAAGAATCCCCTTAAAAATTAGGCAGCCAAATGACGTCACTTAAACATTATGAAAACGAATTGATGAGAGAAAGAGGGGGTATCTCATCTTGTGAACATGAAAAGGGAAGTAATATTAATATATAAGAACATCTTCCAACATATTAACATGGAGTATACAAGAAATGACATAAAGATATTACTTGAAAAGAAAGAGAGAGGTCGGATCCCTTACCTTAAAACGTAACTCTTAAAACTCAAAGGTTTGGTCCTTGAGGGCTTGGGGGAACCTTGGGAGGACACATTGGTAGGTAAGGAGGGAAGAACATAGTTGGGGGAGAGTTTGGGGTGATAACTAAAGGAGGAAAGGGTGGGTATTTATAGGGAAAGTGAGGGGACAAGGCATTAATGGCCAAGGGACACCTCACAAGAGCTTTTCTCAAAACCATGTGCTCCCCCATGGAATTTACCATAGAGTTAGGCCACATGGGGCCCCCAATACAATACTTCATCACCTTTGGCCGGCCAACCCTTAAAATATCTCATGACATCATCATGACACAGTTATGATGTCACTAATCATACCGAAACCCTAAAACTGCATTTTTACTATTCACTAAAAAATTCGTCTTTCTCAGAAAAATCCCAAAATTTCACCTTAACCAAATATCGATGCGCAAATTACATTTATAAACTCCATTTTATAAAAATAATTTTCTAAATATTGTAAATTTAATTTTTATATAAAAACACTATTCATTGAGAATTCATTTTTTTCAGAAAAATCCCAAAAAATTACCATAACATAATATCGATGCTCTGAGTTCAAAAATAATGTCAACTTTATAAAAATAAATTTCTAATTATTTTTATTTAAATTTTTAATTAAAAACAATATTCACCCAAAAAACTAATACTTGACTAATAATTTATGAAACCATTATTTACCCATTTTATTGAATCTCATTACTTAATCAAGGTGTCTAAATTATATTAAAACATTATTTAAGTGAGATAACTAATCCATTTGGTCACATTACTAATCCTAAGCGAAAATCACTATTCGTAATTTACTATTAATCAAAAATTAAGTTGATTTTATTAGAATCCAAATTCTTTACTGAACACTTTTCCAGAAGACCATTTTTTGAAAATCATTACACATCATTAATTATTTAAGGTTTACATAAATATTTTAAAATATTTGTTTTTTCAAAATTCATCAATAAAATACATCCTAAAATTATCCGAACATTTGAAATTTTACAAACATCACTAAAGGAAGAAATCATAATTTATTCATCCCAAAGGATTACACAAAGAAGCTACAGTCTCTTCACATAGCCCCTTATAACACCAGCATATGACCTAAGTGTAAGGTGTGATATGGTGAGAGAATCCGAGGGAGGCTCATATAACATTGCCCTAGTAGTAATCTCTACTAACTTGAACTTCTCCTACAGGCATTTCCGTTCAAGCTTCACACGCTGTAGTTCGGCTTGGGCTTGGTCCAAAGTGAAGCCCAAAGATGCCACCTCCATCCCAAGCTATGATAATTGGGCTTCATAAAGTTCGATTCTACTGGATGAAGACATCGAATCTTCTTTCTATATTAATTAACCATGATCACTACTATTTAGAGACAAAAGTCGCAATATTCAGTTTTCAACGGTCATAATGACTAATGGTCATATAATATTCAAAACCCAATAGTCTCATTTTAATTATACTCATGTTAAATGAAATAGTTTTGTTGAGTATGAAAAATAAAATAACACACAAAATTAGGAAACAGGATTTATTTAAATTTCGGTTCGTTACAGTGGAGGAGTCTCAGTGGGGAGACTTAGAGAGTGAGGTGATGAGCGATCGAGCTAATAAAGGCTACTCTCCTGAAGGATTGATGAAGGATAGTAAGAATCATATGTTTTTTCCAAGGGAAGATGTTTGTCCCAGAGGCGATGCGTGAGAGGGTTAATGGTGAGTTCCACAACTCACCCCTAGCGGTGCACCCGGGAGTCTACAAGATGTTCCAAGGCCTAGGAAATTAGTTTTGGTTGCCCGGGGTAACGTAGATGTTGGCAGTGTTCGTGGCCAGGTGCCTACTATGTCAGTAGGTGAAGGATGAACACCGTGTTCCAGGCGGTTTGTGGCAGCCACAAGACATCCCCGAGTGGATGTGAGATGACATCTAAATGGATTTCGTCACAGGCGTACCAAAGGTTCAAGGAGGCTACGACGCTATCTGGGTAGTGCTGGACCAGATGACAAAATCTGATCACTTTATGGCAATCAAGGTGTCGGGTTTAGTGGATGCCTTAGCACATAGGTACGTGGATGAGGTGGTGCGGTTTCATGGAGTTACGAGGTCCATAGTCTCGGTCATGGATGTACGGTTTACCTCACGAGTCTAGAGTGGATTGCTGCATTATTTTGTCACCCAACTATGTCTTAGCACTACTTTCCATCCCCGGGCAGATGGAGAGATAGAGCGCACTATCCAGATGTTGGAGGACATGCTACTTTCATGTATTCTAGACTTTGGTGGATCCTTAGTGGAACACTTGACTCTGGTAGAGTTTTCTTACAATAATAGTTATCACTCTTTCATTAGCGTGGATCCTTTCGATGCCTTGTATGGAAATCCATATCGCTCACCCGTGTGCTGGACTGAGGTTGGGGAAAAACGTGTTCTAGGCTCGGATGTGGTGCAGAGCACGATGGAGAAGGTTCATACTATATGAGAGAAAATGAAGGCGGCTCAGGACCAGCATAATTCATATGCCGATATTAGGAGGAGACCCTTGGAGTTTGGGGTTGGTGACCACATATTCATGAAAGTATCCCCTCATCATTGACAACAGAGATTCAACAGGGAGAGTAAGAATTCTCCAAGGTTCATCATACCTTTTGAAGTGTTGCGGTGGGTCGAAGAGGTGTATTATAAAATAGCTCTACCACCGCTGCTACTGAGAATACATGATGTCTTCCATGTATCTCAACTCTGACGGTATCTACATGATGATTCACACGTCCTCGAATGGGGAAAGTTGGATATCGAGGACGACATGACTTTTGTGGAAAGGCCAGTAAGGATCGAGGATCGTGAGGAGAAGGTGTTCTGCGGATGGACCATTCCATTAGTTCGTTTGTTGTGGAGACATGGTGGTCTGGAAGAGAGTAATGGGGAAAGGGAGGCACAAATGTGCGCCCAATAAACAGAGTTATTTTGAGTTTTATTATGTTGTAATTTCTTTTGATGGAACACATTACCTTGTTAACTATAAAATGTATGGGTTTCCTTATTTTTGAGATGCATGTGAAAAGTACTGACTATGGGGAGGGTAGGACCCATTCCCTAATCAAGACGCATTAAAGTGGACGCGATTAAACCTATGTAGGTGAGTCTGTGTCGCCCAAAAAGGATAATATATTGGCATGGAGGTTGAAACTCCCTATCCCATATGACTGGACATCTTGAGCCTTTAATGTTGCATGGTTTTTTAAGGGGGAGGTGTTCCTATATTTCAGAGAGGTTCACTCCTGAGAGGTATCTTTTGGGGTGGTTTTTCGGACCCCCTCTTTTCTTCGGGTCTAGTTTTGATTCTCGAGGGCGAGAATAGTTTGAGAGGTATCTGATATAATAGCCCAAACCCTCATTTCCCATCCCATTGCCAAATTCCAGATCCTAAGGGTAGATCCTCCGTGGTTGGGAGGCATTTCGGTCTGTGACCGACTGAAGGGACACGATCAGTGAGACCGATCGGTCCGTCGCCGACCGGAGCGACCGATCGGTGTGTCGCCGATCGGTGCGACCGATTGGTGTGTCTTCGACCAGTGTGACCAATCAGAGTGGCGTTGATCAGTGAGACCGATCGGGGTGTCACTGATCGGTGTGACCGATCGACATGTCATCGATCAGTCAGAACGATCGAGCTGTCACCGGTCGGTGCGACCGATCGGCATGTTGCTGATCTGTGCGAACGATCGGTGTGTCCCTGATCAGTGTTTCCCCAATCAGTGCGACAGATCCGTGTGTCACCGATCGGTGCGACCTATTAGCATGTCTCCAATCAATGTCACACAGCCTTGTAGTGTTTTTCCTCTATATAATTTCATGTAACGCCACTTTTAAACCCTTTTTAACTTTTGGGAAGTGGTTCAAGGCCGTTTTTAACCTATAATAAAAATTTGAATTATTATGAGTGGGGAGACCCTCAACGGACATAGATGTGTGTCTGCATATTGGTTCCCCTATGTTTATATAAAATACTTCAATGTCACAGTTGTTACCACCTTTTCACGATGAGAGTTTTTAAATAAAAATTTACTTAGTCGTGTGTGGCCACCCAACCCCATGGTGATACCATGATCCGACCTTATAGCCGTTCAAAATTCCATATCCCTTGACAACAAGATATCATCATTATATCGCATAGTAAATTCTTCTTCTTCCTCCTCTTTTCCTCTTGGATGGTCTCCTTTATTCTTGGTGTGTTTGGAGTTCCCATTCTCGAGGCATGTGGTGTGCCTATGCTGAAGCTTTTCTGCTCCCCATTGGAGTCCCTGACGTTCCTCCCCTGCAAGACACACATCCCCCGTTCTTTGAACGTGGAGAAGAACATCGATCTTTGATCATCCAAGTATGGATTTGTCTTCGTCTCTATCTTGTTGGCATGTATTTTTGTTCTTCTTGATGCTTATGGGTGATGTGGATGAGGATGGGAACCTCTATTGTGGCACAGTTGTTGGTTGTGAATTTGAAGCTGTGTGGAGCTGTATCTCGAGGCTTGGTTTGGTTCCAGTACTTTGAGGGATCTAACTGATCCCTTTTTTGTTGTGACATAACAATAGAACCGAGTGTGAATGCTTAAATTGTTGTTTGGGTGTCTCTCTCATTATCTGGCTTGTGGTTATTCCTCTTAGTTTCCCAATAGTGCAGAATTAAACTAAATGGGATGACTTGAACATGAAAACAAAAATGGTTTAAATGGGGAATTGGTTTTTGGAATGAGTTGTGACTTGGCCGTGAGTGTTGTGACTTCTTTTATGAATGAATAGTAATAATGGTGTTATGCTTAGGTAGTATTTGGATACCCTCAGTTCGAATGAGTGCTTGTTACCTATACATATTTCTGTAGTTTTCATGTTTCTTATTCGTGCCCCGCCCAAGTTGAGAACTTGCTGCCGAACACCCCCATTTCAGGGGGAGGGTGTTTTTCCAAATACTCCTATGAGTGGCTGGTTATTAGCTACTTTTATGCTCTCTTTCCCGAATATCCCAAGATTTTTTGGGAAGTCTTTGACGGCCTGAGGTCCATTATAGCTGAAGATTTATCGGGCAGGTTAGTTGTGGAGGTTGGCTCTAGTGTGTGCAAGAAGGTTTTAACCTAAGAGTCTTTGGGATGAGGCCCAGGTGTTTTCGAGCATGGAAGTAGTTGTTCTGGCCCATGTGTTTGCGTTGCTGGTTACGCATGTTGGTTGTGGACCAGGTGTTTGCCGGAAGGATGGTGGTTGTGGCCCAGGTGTTTTCGGGCGGGATGTGTGGTTGCGGCCCGGGTGTGTGCAAGCGGGGTGTGGCAGTGGGACTGCAGTGAGAATGGCAGAATTGGTTCGATGCGTAGGATGTCTTCAATAACCAGTGGGAAAGTAGCGCGGGGTACCAAAATGTCGATGTGCTATTACTATACATTACTTGTCTTGCTTTATTTGGGGAGTGTGCCTTGGTGAGGCTTGAGTAGATTTTTTTCCTTTCTAGGTGCTTTGGTTATCTCTTTTCTCACAAGGCATTAGAATGCCTCCCTACTTGTGCACGAGAGTCTTTGGTTTTCACTACTGAGTATACTTGTATGCTCACCCTACGTATTTAAATCTCCATTCGGGTTTCAAGAAGGACTTCAGGGATCGTGTAGGGCTGTACTAACTAAGACGTTGGGACAGTTGCAGTTGATATTTTTTTATTTTCTTTTATACTTTACCTTTTTAGTCTCATTGTACTTTGTGACATTTACTTTTGTAACATGCATATGGGAATGGTTTTTTTGTCTTTACTTCCCCCCCAGTTTTGGTGTTATTGGGATTTACTATCTTATATTCGGATCCTAATAACGAAAAAGGGTAATGCCTTCCATCTTGTGTGTGATTCTATACCCTTGGTACTAGTGGCCATTCTGGGGCCTATTGAAGGCATGTCTCGGGGGTCATTATCTCTCCGAAAAACTTGAAAAATGAAGGGCCTGACAATCTTCTATCCCTTCCCTCATCATGGGGTAGGCGGGTCATGACAAGTAATAAAATAAAAATTACATAGACCAAATATATATTTAGGAAAAATTTATGATTTGTGACAACCAATCAAGGAATGATTAATTATAAAATATCAATTTACCATAATCTCATAAATTAAATTCATTAAAATTATTGGGTGATTTCATTTACATGAATCAATTAGTTTCCTCATATCATAATTTTTCCTTTTAATAACCATGATTCATTTAAATCATTTAATTAGCCATTTTATCATTACATATAATTATAAATGATATTTAAAACAAGAAATCATAGGATTATTGAGAATCTCATGTCTTCTAGATTATTCATGTAAATAAAAACTCTTGTATTGCCATGTGATTTCAATTTAAGATGGCCCTGGATTTTTTTACTTCCACCATAGGAATGTTCTATATGTTATCCCAATTTTTAGGGTTTTTGGATCTTATTTAAATGAACAATTCTATTTGGATTTTCCAAATATCCACATCTTTTTGCTGATGTTGAGGAAAATATCATATATAGAGTACACATGATCCTACCTCATCACAATGCGGTATAATTTTCCAAGTAGGTGTTTGATTAAGAATTGATTTTATTCTTTCATCATTTGTTACTTCTGAAACATATTTTCCACATTCCAATGGTATCTAAACATGGGTTTGTTGAAAAATTATTCCAAGGATTATTTAGGACATAATATATTATAAAATAAAATATATTTTAGGAATTGATTTCCAAATATTTCTATTTAATTTCTATAGTGTGTGTCTTCAATTAATATTGTTACTACATTGGGATATATTCTTGAACACCAACATATAATTGTTTAGTGTCTTTAGGGAGCACCAATTATTCCTCAATAGGTATATCTTTACTTTAATCATCTTACACTAAGGGTAATACAATATACAAAATCTTTAAATTAATAACTATTATGAGTAATACTAAAATTTCTTTCGATATAATAAATTGAGTTTCAATTTAAGAATTTATAACATCCTTGTGTATTTTCATCTAGAATGTATTCATTGGTGGAACATGCCACTTGGATTTTATTTTCATTTGAATGATGTTGATATTCTAGATCCTTTATTCATTATTCAAATTTCACAACATATGTAGTTTCTTCTTCTTCGAAGGATAGAGTTTGGTGTAGTGGTACCAATTCTTAAACATTTTATGTAACAATGAGATCATGGTGTTTTTTAATTTCTATAAATTCCTATAATATTTACACAGATATTCATGATCATTCTGTTATAAATTTGTAGAAAATGATTTTTTTCCTAACTTCTTTGGTAATGGATGAGAAAGGTGAAATATTTCTTCATGAAAATCTTCTATTTACACCTTGAGTACATAAAATTAATAAAACTGTGGGGAAACCTATTCCACATCATTCCCAGGTGCTTGCTCTCATTCATATTTATGTTTATTTTGTAATTCAAAAACATATTCAAAGTAAATTATAGGTTTCCCCTTTAGTATTTCTATGTATTATCTATCTTCCTGCAACTAAGAATTGTTATAATCTTCTTGTATTTGTTTTTATCACATATGAGTAATCATACCATGCATAATAATTTGAATTTCAACAAATCATGGGAGAATATTTTTTTCATGGTTTTTGTTTTCATTATGAATTGAAAAATATATAAAATGTTAAAAAAGAGAAATAAAATAAAAATCTAATTTTATCCCATGAAATAATATATATTTTGACACCCACCTATTATATATCATAGAAAAAAGAAAACTTATTTCCAAAAATAGTATAGATGCTGAACAAGTTCATCTCACTTTAGGAGGTTTTTCATTTTTTCACTCACTTATTCTATTTCACCTAAACATCATATTTTTTATTATTTTAAATATTGTATAATAAATTGAAGTTTAGATTAAGAATCAAAAGTAAAAAATAAACTAAAATGAAATTATAGAATGTGATTAAAAAAGAAAGTACATGGACTTTGTGGTTTGGTTCATGGGTTCCATTATTTTCCTTTTTGGTGTTTACATTTTGTTTGATAATTAAATTATATGTTATCATGGATTAATTATGATTATTTTATTTAGTTATGTGAAATATTGAATGCATTTAAAAATATTAATTAGACTCCTCATTTACTCAATGTTGATGGAATAAAAGGATTGATAGTTATATATCTCCAGGATATGGCTCCATCATATGCCATTTCATCCAAAAAACTAATAATATTCATTGTATGAAGATAATATATCATGAATATGGAAATAAATAAATTTAATCAAATAATAGAATGAATTATGTTATTAGTGTCACATGGTAATATCAACACTCTTAGTCACTCCACTCGTCGTCATCACAAATATTATAAATCATAAGAATTTAATTAAGTAATTAATAGAATTTTTACATACCAATGTTGAGCTGTTCCACATGTCATCCAGTCAATTTTTATGGTAAGATGTCTTGGTGAAATGAGAATGAATGATAAAAAAATGAATCAAAGGAAAATAATGGGGATGATAAATGAAGAAGAAGAAAGATACATACATGAAATAAAAAAATAAAAACATAAGAAGAAGAATTTTTATAGAGAATGAAAATAATGATAAGAAGATAGATGTCTGTAAGGAGACCAAAAAATTAAAAATCATGCTTGATATAAATTTTATATAAATTCTACTAAATTTAAAATGGAATTAAAATAAATTTATACTGTGAAATGAATATAAATAAATATAGAATTAGTAATGAAATGTGTTCAGTGGATTCCAATATAAAATTTATCCACCAGATTTTGGATCTTGTTATGGACAATATATAATAAATTCTCCTCAAGGATCATTGTTATAATATTATAAAAATTGATTTTCTAATCATCCGTCCAAATTTCAAATATAATGGACACATAAAATAGAATTAATGACTTAATTATTATGCATCCCCTTTGTTGGTTAGTGTTTCCTAAATCATCCTCATATTTATATTCATCAATGGCCTGATTTATTAAAAATTAGCACCATGATAATTTATGGTCAAAAAATCATTATAATTATCATTCAAATTCATATGTAATTATAATAATTATATGAATTTTCACATGTTTTTCATCATTTAATAAGGTGGGGTCCACTCTATCGTCCAAAAATATTCTCAAATTTATTGATTATTATGTATATTTAATATTCAAATCATAAAAAATTCACCAAAACTATATTGGGGATAAAATTGGAGAATCCTAAAAACATTTAACACTCCAGTTGGATAAATTATTACTAGTTTATTTCCAAAATACCAATGATTAAAAAATTTTAAAATTCAAGAATTATGAAATTTCCCCATATCATCCCATGACGCAACCAAATATTAAAATAATGAAAATCCAAAATAATTGTAAAATTGGTAAGGATTAAATAATTTCAATAATATAAATTTTTGGGAAAACATTAGCTAGAACAGTTAGAATAGTTATGATTAGTGATTGTTGACTAAGAAATAAAATTTATTGTTCATGATTAAGAGTTATACATCTTTTTTGATAAAAGTATATTATCATATAAATTAATCATTAAATGTATGGAATTATGAAAAAACCATTTCAAATAGTACTTGTGGATTGATATAATGAATGTATTATTTTAGGTTTTATTTTCATAAAACATAATCACTATGTGTGATGAGGAGATTATAATGGATAAAATGTTATGATGGAGAGAGATTGTGTATTGTAATTTTTTTAAAATATGAAAATATATTAAAATCCTAATCAATCCAAATATATTAAAATTGGATAAAATTAGAAAATATGTTTAAAAATAATATATATATATTTAACAAATATGATATTGATAATTATATATAATTTTGACCCTTATATCATCATTATAACACCATGTTAGTTCCAACTAACAATTATAGAAACAATTAAATTTTTCCTCAGCTTCAAATCATAATGAAAAAAGTCTACGGACCATGTTATATAATATTATTGAGAAGGATTCGTGATATGGAATACATTTTATCCAATTAAATCTATTAAATTTCATTATTTTCATGTAATAATAAACCATCAAAACACGAGAAAATAGTTTTTCAAAAAAGATCCATTTTTAGCTATAAAATTGTTTATATATGAATATTAAGAATATTGTATCATATAATGAATATATTTGGAATATTGTTATTCCAAATTATAGAATATAATTTTAAATTTTCATTTTATAAAAATTATAATTCTATATTTCATGAAATTAAAATATAGTTTTCAATAAAGTCTATATTTTTTATGTAATTATGAAAGGATAAATAATTTTTGAAAAGTGAAAAACATTCATCATAATTTGTTTATCATATTAATATTTTTAAAATATAATAATTCTTATAAAATAAAATTTATTAAATTGGTTGAAATTAATTACATATTATTCACACAAAAAGTAAAAAAATCATTTTTGAAGAAAACCCAGTAATAAAAAATAGTCTTACTCTAAAATATAGTACATAATTACCAATTATTTATAAATACATTGTTATTTTGATGAAATTTTATGAATATATTTCATAATGTTTTTATTCTTATTTGTATCATCTAATAATGTGTCTAGGTTGTGACTACATATTATATAATGGTATATTTTGAGACATGTTTGAATTTAAATAATATTATCAAGTTCATAATCATTATTTCAAATGAAACCAAATTCAAAATATTGGTGTGTTGAAGATTCGATAGTACAATTTTTTGTAATTTGACTTTCCATGTATATTGAATGATTTATACATAAATATATAAAATTTAGAGGATTATACATATGTTATAAGACCATTATGGAAAAACGTAAAATCTTAGAGGACATATTTCCCAAATAGAAAATGAATACAAACTATTGGATAATATACCATGGAAATCATGGATAAAATATGATTTATGGTGAATGTGGATTCATTGGGATTATAGTGGTGTGTTTATAAATTTTTGGGTTTGATCATTTAAGAAATGTATCTAATCGTATTTGATATGAATAAAAGAAAAAGTAAATTAAGGATAATTTTTTAAGGTTGTAAAATAGGACAGTACATAGTAAGAGATCGGTTGAACAATTTACCATCCTATTGTGGGGTATTTAATTTCATGAATGGTTTTACTATAATATATTTATTGGAGATTAAAAATTTTATCTTTACTTATGTTTCCCCAAAACAAAGATGTCTAATGTTACTATTATACATGTCTTGATTGGATATGGTCTTATACCTATGGTGGGGTTACATCTTGGAAGAATTTAAATTTTTTTAACGGTATGTTTAATACAACAAAAATAAAATGTCAATCAATATTTATGTTTGAGAAAATAGATAATAGAAGAACACAAACATTTCAAAAGTTTTTTTAATGATATTTTTATGGGGCATACACATATTGTTTATCATGTGATGCCTGTCATTATAATTTTCTTATGTGAATGTATGGACAGTTAGGCCTCACACCTAATAAAAAACATTAAATGATTCTCATGAATTGGGTTATCACAAGTGGGTGTTCTTGACTCATAGAAGATTTAATGTGATAACATTTTATAAAAGTAATACATTCGGACTTAAATATAGGTAGAAGTCAACACACTGTTCATACCCCCTATTGGTAGGATAGACAAGGATATGGTGGTTGAAGGAGTATATAATAATTCATGTAATGCATAGGGATTTATCCATGATTTATTACTCAAACTATATGTCCTTTATTGTGGTTGTGTAGTTCCCCAAACTAAATTTTATATTTTTTTCATGTTAAATGGTGTTTGAATCCTATGATATAAGCTATCCCTCGGTGTCCTCATAATATATCCCCATGCAATTAATGGAGTATTAGAATTTTTTTCCTAACAAGTTGTATTAGTCTCAGTGGTATACCTTCAATGTTTAAGGAATACCCGATTGGTGGGGAGTCCAGAAAAACATCCCCCAATCATATATAATGGTGTCTTTAGAAGCATTCATAGTTAGGACTCATCATAGATTTTTTCCATGGAAGATAATTTGTATAAATTCATATAGGTTTTTCATAGAACAAATAGGAATCCCAGACCGCTAACCCTTAATGTGATTTTTAGAAAATAATATAAAATGATTTAGAGTAATAGGAATCCAAGGAAACATAATCTCGATTATAGAAGGATATTATGCAATGGAGGTCAATAAACATTTTATGAGAACCTTCTTAAATGTGAGAGTACTAATACATTATACTTTAAAGGTGTCTTAAATACACTTTCTCACAAGATGAACTTATAGAGAATCTTCTAGGAATTTAGCCACAAATAATGGCAATGTGATGTTGTCCTCAGTGAGGATTCCACACATGGTTGCCTCCAATGTTTTACCCCGATGAAATTGAGCTCACAGATAGGCCTCATGTGGTTTCATTATTATATAAAGATCATGTGACTAGCCTTATATTTTTATCCATTCTTATTGGACAAGAAATACTAAACACATGAGGTTTTCCCAAGGTAACTTCCATATTATCATATTACTGTGAGGTTTCCTCATATCCATAGACTCATTAGGAGGGCCTTATAAGAATTTCACAAGGTCTTGGTATTTCTTCCCCTATTAATATTAACTGAGTTAAATATTTTATATATTGTGGGTTCAATAAAGTAATATATAGAACTATAATGAATATAAAATATCTCAATTATTATCTAATTGGATCCCTTTTTCAGTATTTTATATGTACAGGCAGGATTTCATAGGAGTCCAAGGTGATCTTTTCCTGAAATAATTATAAATATCAATATGGAACATGGTCACATTGAGAAAGTGGTTGAACATAAATGGAGAAAAATATAAATCATGGAAAAAACTGTAGTAGTCTATGATGCCTCATAATGAGGACACTATATCAATCATGGAAAAAACTCTATACACCAACCATTAGTTTGGGAAATAAAAAATGTCACGAGAAGAATCATTGATTCTGAGTAGTCAGACCACATAGCTCAATGGATTCAGGGTTCAACCTATATGGACTGGATTTCTCAAGGTCATATCATGTGGTACCCCCAAAAAAGGTAACTCTCATGATCATCCTATAAAGATCAGTCACATCAGTTCAACCAAAAGGGATAATGTTTTTCATTGAACTCATTTTCAAATTCTATTCATGTATTTTTGGATTTTGATTTTTAATTCATTATGGTTTTTTGGAATCATTAGGATTAATAAAATATTCAAATTATTCAATAAATCAACATAAATATAAATTTTTTATAATATGTTCACAATTATTCATTTATATATACATATTCCTCGAAGGAACAATGTTACACTGTAATCCAAAATCATTAAATTTATCACCCAACAGCAGAATATGGTAATGATAATTTAAAAAATAAAATTAATCCCCCGAAAAATAAATTCATTGAAATTGAGCGTTATTAAGCATGATAAATTTAATAAATTTTTAAATTAATATTAAAAAAATTCACTATATTAACAAAATCCATCATTTGATGACATAATATCTTGGATATCATATTTCTTCAGATACTATTTATATAAATATTAATGTAAATTTAGAAATATATATATTTATAATAAATAATACTCTAGAATCCCATATGAATTTTCATATTTTTTTTATGGAATATAATCTCTCATCATATTAAACGCTGAAGCCAACGATCACTCTAATTTTAAAAATATATCATATTGTGTTATAATAACTGTTTCTTGTTCTTTAAAAATATTTTTGAGTTTATAAATTATATTTTTTAGAATCAGGATACTCTAATGTTGTAATAATCACTAAAAATTATTACTTGATCAAATTAGATTCTCTAAAATTAAAAGTAATCATGTGGGAGAAGGTACACATCCCATATATAGTAAAGAACCATAGTTCTCCTTTCCTAAAAATAAATTCATAATATCTACTAAGGATACTAAAAATCATAGCAAATGGTTTTCATTGCACACATACTAGAATACACTTGATAGATGAATTACATAAATTATAAAATTATATGGACCCAGAAATCTACCAATGAAACTATCTATCGTATTTTTATTTCATATAGTATAGACAACATTAAATCACTAATAGAATACAATACAAACATTATATATCAACACTAAATTTATTAAAAGGTATTGATAGATGTAAAGGATCCTATATATAGGAAATAGTAACTTGACCTTAAGAATAATAATTTTCACATTATTAATTGAAATATCACACATGATTATAAATAAAATTTTCACAGCAAATAAATGAATGTATCATGTAATTATAACAATGTCTTAGAAAATGAATAATTTAAAAACTGTTAAATTAATTGTTGGAATTTTTTGTTAGTAATAAATATTTAATTTAAATTTCATAATTAATAAAACGAATTAAAAAATATATATTCATATTAAATTTATTCATAAATTAATTTTTTAGTATAATAATTTTAGTCTAATTTTATGAGACTGTAGTAAATTTTTGGATGTTTCATAAAATATAATAAACATATAAAACTGTTATATCTCTAGTAAATTATGAATATAAATAAAAACTGAATTTCTCATGTTTATAAAAGTAAATTATTAAAAATAAGTTCATTGTTAAATTCTAGATGTCGAATAATGGTGATAATCAGTTTTTGGGATTGTTTTTAAAATACATGAATTTTTTATGAATATTAAAATATGAACAACTATTATAAATGAGAAATACATGAATTATTGGGTCATTATTGATTTTTGGTTGATTTAATAACCCATGTTTCAATATTAAAATCACGTGATACTATATATAGTCATAAGAATCATCATTATTTCTCATCTAGAGGAAAGTAACAAAATAATGAGAAATCACCCCTCTCCTCCACTATAAATATAACCTCTCACCACCACTTCTACTAATTTATTCCATGATTCATACATTAATAATTTTGTCATAATACATATACAAAGCCTCTCCCTCTTGTTTAGTAACTCTTGGTCTCATTAAAAGAACAAAAAAATCTCATTAAGGAGATTCTCAAAGAGGAGTATTCAAGACGTAAAATCCCCCTCCTTTTCCTTTTAATTTCTTTTCTAGTTCTTTTAGTTTATTATAATAACACAACCTCATTTTTACAATTGATAATGAAAAATAAATATCTTATATATTCTATAATTAGTTCATGATAATAGAATATCTATCATAAAACTCATTTCTATAACTCTTTTATTTAAAAATTAAAATCATTTACCTTTAGGTGCTTATTTACAACAGTGGTGGATGATAGATTTTCATTCATCAATTTATAATTCATGGTTGATAATGAAACCATTTTTGTGGTTAAAATATACCATATTATAATTATTAAATATTTCTTATTTTTGGTAAGTATCATATTTACATAATACAAAATTGTTAAACAGAATGAGTTAATAATGGAAATTATTATCACTAAATAACTTAACTAATGATTCAACCTCAAAAAATATAACTAAATTATATATATTATCATTTAAAATTTTATATTTTAAACAATTCCATATAAATTTAATTATTTATAATTACACCCATTCCATATGAACTTCCATACTCATATATAAGTATACCAATCATGAAAAAAACGAAACAAACACACCCGATCATCTCACATGTATCATATAAAAAATAAAAATGGAAACAAGTATACATAATAAAATTATATTAAATTAAATATATGTATATCAATTTATGACTTAATTAATTAAATTATTTAGTTTTATTATTTAGGATGTTAAGGTCATGTTCATAACACATTCAAACATATCATTAGGCTACTCATCCAGAACCTCCATTTTCGTTTGGGTTAGGATTTATTCTTCTATACAAAAATTTAAAACATTTTTATATTTATATACTTATTATATATTCATTTTATACTTTAAAAATCAATTTTATGATCAGTCTTACAATATTTGTAATAAATGCATGATTTTTTCAAGCTTCCCTTTTAAATTCTTCAAGATCTGCAATCCCAGTTAAAGGGAATGTCTCAATTTCATTATTATTTTAATGTATTGTCCATAATCTATTTTAAAACACTATTAATTTTATTAAAAAAATAAATATTTCATGATTAACTATATTTTTATATTATATCTATTATACAATCAATTAAGATGAATAAATTTTTTTTCCAAAAGAACCCGTCTTTGAGAAGTAAAATATGTATTTCACATAAGAATTCCTCACTATTTTATTAGATTATTATCTTCTATTTAAAAAACATTTGTTGATGTTTATGCCCCATTTAGAATGATATATTATTATTTTCATCTACAATTTGTAATTAATTTGTTTAGGACCTATTTTACTAGCGATGTGCTACCTTGATACAATTCACCATGCTACTCAGATTGGATACTGATTATTATTATAGATTAGGGAATCTTATTTAAATTTCATATGATCATATTATTTATGTTTTGAACTATTCATTTCTGAAATTAATTAGACTAATAATCCCTTTATAGCATCGTGATGCCTCGATAGGTCTTATAAGTCAATATAGAATTGGGTTTTGGCAGAGGCCTAAAGTTAGTATATTCAAAAGTATTGGCAGAGGCATTATCGATGTATTTCAGATTTCTACCATTATGAATTCCCTTATTAAGAAATTTTTAATTGATAAACCTTTTGATAATTTGATATTTGTATATACATTATTATGGTTTATTCTCCTATGATTAGTTATATGTAATTTTTTTACCAGGATTCATTCCAAACATCATAGAATCGTGTTTATATTTAATGCCCTGTATTTTTAGTTAATCACAATTCCTAGTTTTTATATTTATGATAATTTAAATTTTTTTCCATACCCTTAATTAAAAAATAATATTACAACTTTATTATGTTTTTATCTATAATAGAAGTTGAATAATATTATGAATGACTAGTGGGAATAATATAATAGTTTATGGGTGTTTCTATTTGAGTTGGACTGTTGTATATTCTTTCAATTTGTAACGTAAATGATATGTATGTATATGTGTTTCCAATAAAACAATGATATTTAGTCCTTCGATGTGAATCATCATATTTAAATTAAAAATGTATTAATATAGGACATGGACATTGGGAAACATAGGTTGGGGACCTTACAGTTGTTATTAGAGGACTTTAGGTAGAAACTGTGGAAGCTAGATTATGAATACAACGATTAGGGAATATAATTATAATACAGACATTGAAAATAATAAAATATGAAAATATTATATGATTGGTATGATATATATTATGTTGATATTCCTAGAAATACATCCATGTCAGGATACTACATGTGGACATGGTTTTGAAATATATATACCTAGGTGTATCAACTCTAACATTATATAGTGTACCAGACTCGGGGTAACATGGTACCCGAAAATGTTCCTTACTATGAACATGGATTGAATAAACTGATGGATGTTCATATGATATGTAATATTTTATTTAAAAACCATTCTGAGGGATTTAGTATATCCCTATATAAAACATCTTTATGATTATTATTTTTTCCACTAGGAAGAATTAAATATATGTTATGTGTTTTTATTATTTGAAATTATAAATTACCATTCATATGGAAATCTAGTGTATACCATTATTTTTAAATTGTTAATATTAGAAGAAATGAATACCATATTGTGGAACCTATATAATGAACGGGATTTAACTCCAATGTAAAATTGTGATATGGGTATTATAGATGAAGTTGATGCTGATAAAAATATAACATACTGGGACAATGGAATCATGAAATGAACAACAACCTTTCTATTATGGATCATCCTTAACCACAATATAGAAGAGAAATGTTATACCTAATTATGTGAAAACTACTTCTTTCATTAAATTTCTCAAGAAAACCATTAGTATCTGAGTAGTGGATATGTTTCATCTATCCAAATATGTGGATAAAGGGTATTAATTAATTCATAATAAATGATTAGGATGAAATTAAAAATATGGAATGACAGTATTTTAATGAATTTTTTCTAGAAAAATTATATCCTCGTGAACAAAGAGTGAATATTAAATGGAAATTTGTGACATTTTTATGAAGAAGTATGAGTATGTTTTTAAATATGAAGATATTGTTTTATGATTAACAAGGATTTTTTTGGACTACATAGGTAGTCCAAGGAGAAATAATGAGAAATTATTTGATGGTTTCAACACATTCCTCCGAAGGTCACTGGATTCATACATATTCCCATCATAAGATGATATAGTCTCGTGTGATGTCAAGAAAGAGAAAGATTTCTGAAAATTTTATGACTTGATTTGAAATGTATAGAATAATATTGTGGTGGAAGAAATAAACGATTAAGGGAAAAATAATAATTTGATTCTTTCAATATGTGATACTTGTGGAAGTAAACATCATAAAACCTACATCAACAGATAAGGTGTCTCTTACATGTTTTGAGAGAGAAGCCATTACACCTGTGATTGTAAGGGGAAGAAATAATTTACCAATGTTCAATACTAAAATTGTTTGGAGGTGGGACACTATGAAAACCACTCTTTGAAGCATCCTGGATACTTGAATCAAAAAAGGACATGGGATTAAGGACAAGGTTATGTGATCACAACAATAGATGTTTAAGTTCTTAATTATGTGTATACATGTAGATTAATAATCTCCACTTATTTAGATGATTATTTATTTTATTCAGGATCATCACATTCCATTATAATTTGTCAGTATGAATTAATAATTACATATTTCTAATTCTCTTTAATAGTGTAGTTGTTAGTAAAAACCCCTATGAGAATTCCCATTTCTTCAAAGATGTTATATGATGTTCATACTATGTCAAATAAAAAATATTAATATTCCTATTTTATCGTCATACCAATGGACAATGATGAAATTATACTTGGTTTATATTGGTATTAAAATTATGATGTGAAAATCTATTGAGAAAATAAGGATGTTTAAGTTTTTGAGAATGATTTAGAGTCCCATATCAATAGAGTAGAAAGATCTCTATATTATTCATATCTATATCCAACCCCATTATCTATAATGAATTAAATACAATGGGAGGAAGATAACTCAATATCTATGGGTAAAGAACAAAGTATAAATATTTAGGATGTAACTAATGTGAAAGAATACGATGATGTCATTCTAGTGGATTTACCTGGGAATCCTTTGGAAATAAAAATTGATATTTATTTTGATTGAATTTTTAGAGAAAATCCTATATAAAGGCATAAATATATAGTGTCCACATTAGAATTAGTGGATCTAATGAAATAACTATAATAACTGGGCGATAAATGATTTATTCTCTCAATTGTTTCTCTAGGGGGATCCCCTGTTCTATGTGTCAAAAAATGTAGAACGATGAGGTTTTGCATTTTATATACATAATTGAATGATATTAAAATAAATAACAAGTATCAATTCTTGAGTATAGATGATTATTTAGATCAACCACATGTTTATAAATATTTTACAAAGATTGACCTTCGATTAGGTTATCATTAGTTTCATTTTATAAAATGAATATATTCTAATGAACGAGTTTCGAACTAGCTGTAGAAATTATCTGTTTACAGTAATGACTTTTGGACATTCTAATGCACCCAATTTTTTCATTGATCTAATTAATATAGTTTTTAATGAATATCATGATATACTTTTTTGGTATTAATAGATGATATCATGGTATACATAAAAATATAAAAAACCATGACAATCAGTTGGGGTAATTCAAAATACTCTTACAAGAAATGAAGTATATCAGAACATTAGAAATGTTGAATATTGTGTTCAATTGGTTTTATTTAATTATCATATTTTCTAAAATCATTGAATATGAAATGACCCTTCATAGAAAAGGTGTCTTCAATAATGTCCTTCAATAATGAATATAACTGAGGTACATATTTTTATTTTTTTAATAGGATACTATCTTAATTTCATTCCGAACATCACTAGGTAAGATAATCCATTATCCAATAATACTTTTACAGAATTTAGGTTAATATTTTGAATCTAATGTGAATAATTTTGTGAAGATTCGATGAATAAGTTAGTAAATGATGCAATATTGACCCTACAATCGATAAATGGTGGATTTTTGATTTATTGGGATTCATCCATGAATGGAAGAAGTTGTTTCCTTATACAAAATGATAATGTTATTACATATGATTCATGAATGTTAAAAAATATGTATGGAATTATCCAACTCATGGTCTTCATTTATCATCATTAATATTTTTTATTAAGATTTGGAGACACATTCTCTATGGTTAAATACGTGAGATATATATGTATTACAAGAGTATGAAATATTTCTTCAAAAAGAAGAAATTCAACATGAGTCAATAACGAAGAATCCAGAGTCAAAATGATTACAAATTTCTTCACAAATCAACCTTGGGAAGGCAAATAAGGTAGAATATTCCTTAAGAAGGAAGGATCATGGAGTCATGATGAATATGAAGGTTGATAATGATCTATTGTACCTGGATCTAGAAAATATGGAAATGTGAATTACCATAGAAAGTGAATAACCATTACTTTTTCAAATCGTTTCGCAACAATAATTATTGAAACGAAATATGAAATCCCATTGTGATGATGAAAATCATAAAAAGAAAATTAATGATGTGAATGATGGGATGATTCCAAACATCATGATGGTGGATGGAATTATGATATTAGAGAGGAGGCTACAAGATCCATGAATAACCAATCTAAAATGTAGTTATTTGATGATTTATATAAATCAAATTTATATATACACCCATGTAGAACTAATATGTATGGATATAAGAGAGAACATTTTTGGGGGGATAATATGATGTGGGAAATTTATGATTATGTATCAGGTTGTTTAGTATGTCGATATGAGAAGGATGAAAGACAACATCCTATAGGTTTCATGCAACCCATGTTTATTCCTACCTAGAAATTAGAAGACATAACTATGTTTTTTTTTTCATATTACCAAAAACTATAAGAAATAATGACTAAATATGGGTAATTTTTGAATGAATTTTCAAATATGCACATTTCATTGTGATAATGGGGGATTTTATAGTAGATTTCCTTAAATGAATTTATATTAATGAAGATTTTAGACAATATGGATCACGCATTTCTATTTTGTTTTATCATGATCCATGATTTAAATCAAAATTCTCGAATATGCATTATAAATATTTGGATACTCAGCATTTTTAGAGTACTATTTATCACCCTTAAACTGGTATGTAAACTAAAAAGTTAATTTAAACATCATAATACATGCAGATATCATGTTCTCTTGACATTAATGGAATATGGGAACAATATTTTTCTTATTTATTCTTTTCATATAGTAATGGTTTCCATTAATATATTAAAAAAGAACAATTTGATGCATTTTAGGGAAAGATATGACATACACCAACTTGATGGGATTAGTATGGTGAAATTAATCTTGTAGGCCAAGAACTCAAGAAGGAAACAAATGGAAATGTAATTATTATTCAATCCCATAGAAAATAATTATTTTGTAGGAAAATGAGAAATGATGTTAAACAATGATTTTGTTTGGAATATGAAGTATGAGATCATGTTTTCTTAAATTTACTCTTATGGAATAGTGATATAAGATACGGTATGAAAGGAAAACTCAACCACATGTTCATTGAAACCTAGGAAATTATATAGTGAATTAGAGATGTGTATTATCAATTGGAATTTACACCTATCCATTATAAGGTATAGAATGTGTTTCATATCTCCTTGTTATGGAAGTAAAATGTCGAACCTAAATATTGTTCTCTCATGTGAGAAAATATAATTTAAACCTAGATTATCTAAAATTAAAGATCCTATCTAGATTCTTGGACACTAAAAAATAGTTTTTATGAAATTATATTTCTCAGATAGGAAAGCTACATTGGGAAAATAATAAAATTGATGAGTTGAAATAGGAAACTGGAGAGCTTATGATGAATAATTACCAAAATATTCTTGTGGGTGATAATCATGAAATTTTGAGGGTTAAAGTTTTGTAGGAGAGGAAAATGTGATGAATCAGGACTCTAATAATAGAATATCTCTTCTTATATTTTATTAATATAATATATATCACATAAAATCACTTGTATAACAAAATAAATACATTATATAATAATATGAATGAAATAAGGGGTATTTCTAGATTTTAAGGAACTGTTATCGATAAAATATTAACTTGACTCTAGGAATATTTATATGAACCTTATGAAAAAAATTAGACTAATGAATAGTGACATCCCTAAATAACGTATAATAATATTTTGGCATCTTACAAATGAATGTATAATTTATTTATATAATAATATATGTAAATGAATATTTTAAAATTGTTATATTACAAGTTGGTATTTTTGTATGTTATAAATGATTAATTACAATTTTATAATTAATAAAATAATTCAAAATAGATTATATTAATATAAATTGTATTGATAAATTATCAGTTTGTTGTCTAATTATTTTAGGATAGTTTTATGAATCATTAGTTAATTTTATAAAGTTCTATAAAATTAGTTATATATTTGAAGTCTGTAATTTCGAGTAAATGGGAAATTTAATTAAATTTTACATTACGAATATTTAGAAAATTATTTTTCTAAAATGAGGTTCTTTTTTTAAATCGATATTTTAATTTCTTTGTATTTTTGTAATATAGTGGATAATTTTTTTGAATATTAAATTTGGATAATTTATGATAAATGAAAAATAAATGATTTATTGGGTGATATGTTGTTTATGGAAGATTTAAGAATTCATGGATCAAAATAACATGCAATTCATATAGTATTTATACACAATAGTACACACACATTTTTATCTTGTGAACAATAATAAAATAATTATAGAGTAATGAGAAATCATACCTCTCATATACAATTTATATTACCCCACACATCCACATATCCTAACTACTTCAATGATTTTACCATGGCCATATTTTATCCTGATATCACTATTAATCCTTTATTTGACATCCAGGATCTATTACAATCATCAAAAGGGCAAATCCAATACCATTAAATAGGTTGTCAAGGAGGATTATTCATGATGTAAAATACTCTTCCTTTTCCTTTTAATATCATCTGATGTTATTTTCATTTATTAGTCTCTCATCACCTCCTATGACCAAATGACTATTATTAGTCATTTATCAAATATATTATAATATAATATAATTTTAATTTAATACCTTTCATAAATATCTTCTCACTCTCTTTTATTTAAAAAACAAACCATTGTTGGAGAGGTTCTGATTTACGAACTTCGTGGACTATAGATTTTCGTTCATCAATTTATCCTTCAATGTTTCTAATGATACCATTTTTTGATCATAACAGACCATAATATATTTATTATATCCTTTCTTATTTTTTTACAAAAAAAATTACATTATATTAAATGATAAATCCAAATGAGTTCTTTATGATTAATAAATGACAAACTAATGAAAACCATTTTCAGTAAATATGTAAATTAATGATTCGTAATCATACCACATATCTAAATGTTATATATAAAATTTAATATTTTTCATGTTAATTAAAATAAATTTAATTTAATTATAGATAGTTACACCCATTACACATGAACATCGATATTCATATACAAGTACACTGATAATCAAAACAATGGAAACGAATGAACCTGAGAAATAAAATTGTATCTTATGACAAATTAAAATTGTTTTAATTAACATAAGAATGATATAATGAATAAAATAATTGTTGGAAATGTTCAAAATCAATTAATTAATGGATTTAATTTTATTCATTAGGACGTTAAGGTCCAGTTTATTACACATTTGGACATAAAGTATATGTTTTCTACCTGAACTTCCATTTTCCTTCAGGTGGTGCTTTATTCCTATATAAATAAATGTAATTATACATTATTTTTATACAGATATTCTATATTATGGGTATACATTGAGAATAGATTATCAATATTAAGAGAGCATTTTTTTATAATAAATACTATTTTTTCCAATGTTCGCTTTTCTATTTTTCAGGATTCACATGCCCAATTAAAGGGAACTTCTTGAATCATTAACCATTTCTAGCAACATCCGTAATTTATTTTAAAACACCATTATTTTTTACAGAAATAATTAATTTATCTGGAAAAAATATATTTCTTCATTACTAGTTTAATACAATTAATCATGGAAAATAAAAATAATTTTTCTAAATGAACTCTTCTTCGCATTATAAAAGATGGATCTCTCTCAAGAATTCCATGATAATTTTATTATAGTATAATAATATATTTTAAAACATATATTGAATTTTATTTTTTATTGTGATTTATGTTTAATTATTTTCAGCTACCATATGTTAATAATTGTTTTATAACCAGTTTGACTCTAGATGTTTTATCTTAATACCATTCACCACGCTACTCATATTGGTTAGTGATTAGGATTACAGATTAGAAAATTTTATTTACATTTCATTTGTTAATGTTATTTATATATATACCCATTAATATTATGAGTTAATTTAAATTATAAATTAATTTTTGGGTCCCTCAATAATCATTTGATGCATCGGTAGGTATAGTGAGGAAAAACAATATTTGATTTTGTTTGAGGCCTCACCCTTGTATTTTCAGTCACCTTGGCTGAGGCCCGGATGAACTGTTTCAGAAGTCCAACATTATGAATTCTCTAATTATGAAATTATTAATTGAAAAATCATGTGATATTTAACTATTATAATATCAATTATTAAAGTTCATTATCTTATGATATATTATATGTATTTATTTTCTAATTTTTCACTCATATCGTCTCATGCCCAAGTTTTTTTAACGGCATGTTTTTTAGTTATTCATCATGCATAATGTTCATGTTCATTATAATTGACACTATATTACATTCCATTATTGATAATATGATCTCACCCATTTCGTATTGTATTTTCCCATGATGAAAAAATGAATGTAATTATGATTGAATTAGAGGAATAATAAAACAGTTTATGTGTGTTTCAAATGGAGTTGAAATGTTTTTTTTCATTATATTAGTAATGTAAATATTTTAAATGTACCATGTTATCAAAAGATACCCAATATATAGATCCTTCTTGATATGGAAGCATTATAAGAATAGCAATTTACTAATATAAGTCACTAGATCATGGAAAATGTGGTCAGGGTCCTTACAACAATAACATAGGAATAATATGTTATATATAAATATATTTATCTATATGTTTTTAAATGCTCATTGAAATAATGAAAATGGTTTTCTGAAAACATAATACAATAACCCAAACCATATAGTAAATGGATTTACCTCCATTCACTATGATGAGAAATTTCATAAAAATAATTATTAAAAAACTTAATTATTATATTTTTATCTTGTTATTAAAATCAGAGTTCTTTTTTTACATTCTTCGCTTGATAATTTCACATAACTAGAATTGTTTCTAATTACTTACTTCTCATGAATAGAGTAATTTTTCATAGAACAGTAAAGAAGATACATAATATAACTAAATGTTTTAAAGACACTAATATTATTATGTTTGAATATATTAAAATAACAAATGTTGCTCCAAATTTTTATTGTCAAAAAATTACATCCACCAGTATCTATTAATTTCATTCAAGTTATAATAATACATTTTTGATAATTATCTATATATAAAACAAAACTCATGCAATTATCATTATACCAATTATTTCAAAAAGTATCTACTATTGTTACTTTAAACAATTGATATTTTTTATCAACCTTCCTAAAAATAATTAATATCACCTAAAAAACATAAAATAAGAAATTCTAGTTTGATATTAATTGTGATTGATTAGTTTAGTCATACATGATTTAATAATAACGGTATTATATTTATCTGAGTATCAAAAAACTCATTCTTCACGGATAATGAAATGTGCTTTCGAGATGAAAAGTTTTATGCGACATCTTAAGATAAATATCTTATAGTCATATATAAATACATGATGCATCCTTAATTAGTACCCCATATAATCTAAGCTTGTCAACTAATTTAATGTTCAGGAAATTCCATAACTATTTACTAATTATTTATGTATCCAATCCATTACTATTATTATCTATATATTATTTATATTGAGTATTTAATATACATATTTAGAAAAATAAATTTCAACCAATGAAAATAAATATTGATCATAATGATGTGACAATGACCTCTCGATTCTAACTAGTTGCTAATATGATTTCCAGAATGAAGCATCATTTTTTGACTTTAGGATTCTCTAATATCATTAATATAATAGACAATGATAAATTAATGACTATTAAGATTATATAAAATTCCAAAAAAAAATAAATTACTATGAAAATGTGTAATTAGCATCATTAAGATAGAATGAAAATCACTAGATGTATAACAGATGCTGTCTGTAACCACTAAATGGATGACAACCTAGAAAAAATATATAAAATACAACTCATTTCATTTTAAAATTTATTTATAAATCATTAATATAATGTTATGTGATAAATTATAAGTGAACAATTATAATTGTTTTATGGTGAAGTTTATTTCCTATTATTAAATGTGATGAATGAGATGAAGATCTGATCAAGTAATGGATATGAGAATTTCATACAAGAATTAGATATCTAATTAATAAAACAGCTCAATTAAAATAAAAATTTCATTTAAAATCCTTAAAATTATATTTTCTCAAATTAAATATATGTATAAAAATTAAATATTATATGTCAAAAAAATAAACCATTAAAAATATTATTGGTTGGAAATATTGTTATTAATATATGTTATTAGTATTTCAAATTCTTATTCTAATGTTTTTTTATTCTTCCTCCCTCTATATAAAAATATTTTCACTCTCATTGAGGAAAATAAATCAAAATATTGTTATTTTTGGGAATAATTTTCAATAATATGTCATCTTCACCACCTATATCCTACATTTCTCTCATATTGATGAGGTAAACAAAACACCACACTTTATATTATATATCATCAATATAATGTAATATTTTATACTATGAATCCAATATATGAGGATCATTTTCTTTACTCTAGTCATTATCTATCATCTTTTAGGTGTTGAGAAAATTATATTATAATGAATTATTTCATATAAACCTATTAATATTGAAATAATCATATTGAAAACCCTATTTAAAATTTTCATGTATAGTTTACCTAAATATTTTCAACATTATTTATTAAATAAATACAATATAAAATATAAATGCATAATCCTTTTGTGTTTTCATACCATATTTATGGTGAATTTTATAAAAAATTAATCTTTTATAACTATAATCATCATATCATATAGAATTATTTAATGTACATTGGTTTATTAAAATAAAATAAATAGTTAGTACTTATTTTTAAATTCATTAATTACTAATTAAATTTTGAATAAAATTTAGATAGAAAATTAAATATGTAACTAAATATCCAAACAATGTAATAGATTCAAAACTTATACGACATGAAACAAATGAACAATATCATATCAAAAAAATATTTATATCAGAATGATTTTTCGGTGTCTCTCCTAATGTTTATATTCATTTATATTTCTAATTTTATAATATATTGATTATAAATATTAACATTGGGTAATACATATTAAACACCTTTATATTTTGTGGAATAAGTTTAATTAATGTAAATTTAAAGTTTACGAAAAATTATGATAATAAAACAATTAGTGTACAATGAAGTATAAACAACATAGAGATAAAAAAAGTGGCATACTAATAAAATCATTTTATTTATTATCATGATCACAAAATTGTGATTGGAACACCATGAATGAACTGAATCAATTAAATTATGCAAATATATGGTCTAAATCTATATAAATTGAATTATTTTTTAACAATTATTTATAAATGAAAAAACAAAATTTATTGAAATATATGGAATCCTTTTCTAAAATAAATTTCACACGTTTTAAAAAATTGAATAATTATTTTCATTAAATATTAATATTATGTTATTTATCATATTTTTAAAATTCATCATATGTTTTTCAAGACACGTGATACCAATAAAACAAATATTACACTTAAAACTATAATTTAAATTAAAATAAAATATCACATTTTTGTGTTGATAGTTTAAAATATATTTATTCCCCCTTTATAAAAACTATTGAATCATTTAAATAAATTTTATGAATGTTCATTTATAAAATGTATTAAGGTTAATTAATGATAATATTATAACCGAGTAAATGTACAATTAGTATAAAAAGTTTAACTTTTTATTACTAATTTAAATTTATTTTGAAATGTTTTTATTTATAAAAATATATTTAATATGGTTTAATTGTATAAAAATTTCAATTATATATATATATATATATATATTAATTCAATTTAGTTTATTTTAATCAATATGATATTGAATATTTGTAAAAAATATTTTTATAGATATGAATCTTTAATATTAAGAAACTAGTTGTATCACCACATTTTCTGGTTTAATTTTAAATAAAATCCATCCACTTATAGAAATAGAAATTAGAGAAATGGATTCCATATTAGGAATCATGAGAATTTATTTTTTTATGAAAAGGTCAACATAACTTTTTACAATTTTGAATAGTTGAAGTAATTAAAATTAATTATTTATATTAAGGTGAAAAATAATTTATGTTTTAGTGAAACTAAAATGTTATAGAGTAAAATTATATAGGGTAATTGTGGGTATGTTGTTTCATATTAAAATTTATCGGATTTATAATTGCTTCACATATCAATGGACATCCCTCCCCTATCATCATTACAATTATAAGAACCCTCTTATGGGCATGTTTATACCCAAATAAAATCATTAATTACCTTATATCATCAAATAATCCATATTTTTATATTAAAATACAATAATATATAAATTATAGAAATCCAAAAAAAGGAGTCTAAATATTTTGAAATATCCCTATCAAGGCGATTAATTATATTATATTTTTCACAATTTACAATTATTATTAAAAAAGTATTATATAATACCCTCAATATATTCCATATAATTTTATTTTTATGTTAACAGAATGATCTGAAACCACCACCACTTCAATTATATGGGATATGAAATCATTAATCATGTTTATGGTAAACTACAACCTCATGAACCTCTGTGTTGTGTTTTCTATTCATTTTTTCATTGGATAGTAATAAGAATATTATAAATTAATAAATAAGTTATTGGACCAATAATTATATTTCTAGAATTATGATATACCATATAGAATTTGACATTTAATTTCATTTAAATATTATAACCTTCATCGTGTGCATGAAGGGATACCACATAGTAAAGTAATGTGGTTTTTTCACCATGCACATTTTATATGAAAAAAATCAGGATAGATTTAAATAAAGATAAGTGATATATAATTGAACCAAAAATAAGTATGGAATGATAGAAATATATTATTTAATTTTCATTCATTCCATCTACTGTGAAAAAAGAAATACCGTTCATATGTTTTTATTTGCAACCGTCTTTGTAAATAGTGTATTTAAATTTTTGTATCTAAAATTTATTTGTTACAATATATATATATATATATAATTTATTTATAACTTTTTTAATATTCAATATATTATGGAACCATGATAAATGTAAGAGGATTGAAAATAATAAATCAAAACAAACACCAAAAACTAATTAAAAAACACCCAAAACATGTAATAATATAGAATTATTTATAAATGTGAAATATAATCACTTATGAAAATTATATATGACGTTATTAAAAATTTATGTATTTATAATATATTTGTAATGAAATTATATTTATTATAATAGATGTATGAATGTGTACGAGTGAATTCAACATTAAAGGAAATGGATATTCATCTCACTTTTAATATTAAATTGACATCACATTCACCTAGTATTTATTTTATATGTGGTTTACACTTCCCATGAATAAAACTTAAATTGTTTTACATAAATTTATTTTTATTTACAAATCAAATTTATAGTATCTAATTTATGGTTTTACATTACAAATATTAACAAATATATCAATGTATTGTTTTTGTAAAAAATTACTTTCTTTGGGACATAAGATATGTACTGAACCAATATTATCCTATGAGGTGAATATTGTTAAACATTTAAATGTTATTCCATAAATATATTTACGTTTATGATATTATTATTAAGTTTTTTATTCTTTATAATAAAATATAATAAAATGTTACCAAAATGGTAAGAGTTTTATGATACAATCTCATCATTTATCATCATTATTCTGGATAATTTTTCTAATACTAAAATATTTTGATAAATATATCACATGAAACAAATGTAATTACTTCTATACTGGATATGTAATGAGAATATGTTTTTCCAAAAAATTTCTTTTATTTATGTCTTCAAGAGATCAAAATAATGTTTTTAAGCCATATCATCATCACTTTCATTTTTTGATGGATCTCCATTTCAATCCGAATTATGTTAAATAATTATTTTCATAAAAATGGTAATAACATTATTCAATATATTTATTGAATAAATTTTACCCATTATTGAATTTTTTCAATATTAATATATGAATGGATAATTCATGTAATTTTCATAACACTTCCTATGTGAAAATTATCGATGATGTTAATGGAATATTTGAATTAACATTTATTATCCCACCAATGAACTCAATGAAAATAGATATATCATGAGATATAAAGGATTTTAATGGGGTATAAACCCAGTTCAGTAAAATACTAGATCAAGTATGGTAATATTTTCAGTGAACCATGACTACTATGATTGTTTTTGGAGGAAACCCCTTCCACTTTGACAGTTTTGGGTATGATCAATGACAACTAAAGAAATTGTTTTATATTGTTTTATTTATTGAACAATTCCAAGACTTTTAGATAGGTTTTATTTTCATGGAAAATGTTATTTTATTTCCATGTGATTGAAATATTATAAATAACCTATCATTTTCCAATGACTTGTGTTTATGATTTCTAATATATAGGCTGTGGCTTTCAATAATTATTCTCTCATTAACATACCCTTATTCTCACAGTATGTTTATATATTTTCCGTTTTTACAATTACTAATAATTTGAGGTAATACTTTATTAAATTACATTTCTCATTGATTTAATGATATTTATTACAATTGATATGAATAATAAAGGTTATAGTCAAGTGGAAGTAAAATAAAAAATTTTAACACTTTGGATATAGTTTTTTTCATGTTTTGAATAACATTATACATTAATGATCCGCATACATTTGTTTTTGCAAAGTAAATTATTTTCATAAATAATATTTACTATAATTGTATAAGATATTTTTATCTATAGGTGTTGTCAATTTTAATATATTTTTATCATCTACAAACAGTCATGAGAAATATATAGTGATGGCTGTATGGATATGACTATGTATATTATTAGTTTTGTGTTTAGGTATAATTATATTGATGGGTCAATGTATAAAAAATAGTCTTAGAGTTCAACTAAATTATTGAGATAGGTTTTTCCCCTGAAATCTCATCCATGGATAATATTAGTAGATGTAGATCTCTTATAGAGGTACTTATGTGTAATAAAATTGAAAATGTATCATTGAGATATACTCAATCGTCACATGGTGCATGAAAAAAATGACATACTAAACACTTCATTTGCCACCCCTAGGGGATACTATTGTGAAATTCATAATCATCCAATGAACTATCATGAATGATTTAAATAATGACAATAAATAACTAAGATTAATCTATTGGTTTCAATTATTTGAAATAATCCTTCATGATTGAGATGAATTGTCAGATATTATTCATAAATTTATGTTTTCATTATATGAATATTTTTACTCTCACTATTATTTTTATTTCTTGTTAGTGGATTTTAACAAAAAACATTATTAACAATGATAGTCATAGATGTGAAACCAAATTGGATTGTGACTAATGTAAAGGATATTACAGTAATGGATTATATTTTACTATTATATATTGTTAATAAATTTCACACAATCCACAACAAGGACTCCTAAAATAATATTAGAATAGAGTCCATTGTGTGTTCTAGTGGTGGAGACCATACGAGAATAATAATTAAGTTCCCTATATAACAATAATGTAGAAATAATGAACCATGTAAATGTATAACATGAATGTGATGATTTTTTGTATGTATAAATGAAAGATGCAATGCATCTAATTTCCAAGGAAAAATAAAATGTTTTTAAATCCAATTGATGATAACAATTGTATCAATTTGGTATTTTCATGAGTAGAATTTTTTTAATCTGATATATATAGGAATTATATAAAATGACATCATATATTAAATTATAAAAAATATAATTAGTTTGATGGCAGTAGTATTGGTTATATAAATTATGAAGAAGATTCGCCATAAAATAAATAAAAGTCATCAGATGTTCTCTCAGAATTGTTTATGTCAAACATGAGAATAATGATTAGATTGGTGTTAATGATTGTAAATACATGATTAATAATTCATATAATAATTAAGAGGTATTGAAGATTATGATTATGAATCTTAGTTAATGGTTTGAGAATGAAATAGGATGATTGAAGTGTATATATATTTTTATCAAAAAACTATGAATCATGATATATATAATGAATATTCATACAATGTCTTAATTTAATATTAGTATGAAAATATTGATTCTCCTTGATGAACTGGAAGAATGATTTCTTATAAATGTGATAATATATGGAAATCAAATTATTATTGGAGAATAAACCAAAATATGTTACAGATAATGTGATAATGATGTATCTATAACTGATTAATGACTTATAGAAAATGTAGTTTATGATATCATTGATGGTGTTTACAAAAATATTGAATTTATGTAAAATATACAATAATATGTTATTTTATTAAAGGATTTCATATGTGTGTTTGTTATAAGTATGGATTTATGGAAATTCTAGTTATTACTGTCTATCATGAAATTATATAATGAATGTATTCACGTATTTTTTATGTTACATTAATTGAAAATTAATATTATTTAGAGGAATAATGATATTATTGTTTTTATGTTTATATAACTTCATTCTATAACTTTTTATTTCAATTTTGGTCAAAAATAAGCAGTATTATGTTTACTTATTCATAAAATGGATTATATTGATTATTTGATGTTATTTGATAACAAATACTAGTAATTATATTATTTATAATAAATATATAATTTAGAGTTTAATTTTCATTCTATTATAGATCTTGGGATTCATTTTCTCTTTAAAAATTTATTCTATATTTCATAAAGTAAGAGAAGATGTGTGCATTAATATAAGCATAACCAATTGATTTTAGTGTTCATAAAAAATAGAGTTAAATAAAGAATGCATATCCTCACCCAAAATATCCTTAATTATAGGAATTATAGATTGAAAAAATCAAATTACCACCATCATTGATAATTTATATGACCATTTTTTACCTTCAGAGTTTATGGTTTCTGCATGATATATTGTACAAAATCATTCACTTTTTAGTGATAAATAATCTCTCTTTCCTATAATCACTATTTGTAGATTAATATTTTATTTCATTCCCAAATCATCACTTCCCACCTTGTTATTATTATTTTTAAACCAAGTATATTTTATTTCTAATGACCTCCTCACATCTATTTCTATAATTTCCGTATGTGGTTTTATTAATCCTTATTAATATACGAGGTTTCAATAATGGGATTTTAAAACTATAAACCATTATATCCTAAGAACAAGTAAAAATTTAGAAGATAAAATAAACTATGGTGGTAGGATGTAACAATATGAGATTTTATGATATATAAATATATATTTCAAATAAATTAAGTCATTTAAATACATTTCATTAATGTAAATACAAAAATTATCTGGAGTTGCATGAATCACTGAGTATATATTGGTTTAAAAAAATCGTATATGTATACTATGTTATATATAAGAATGATTTTAAAATAAATGATAGAAACAATTTTATTATTATATTTTAATATTATAATTATCACCTTTCCATTTTAATGGTGTCTGTAGCTCCCTCGATTTCTCGTAAGTAACCCTATATTTGTGATTTTATGTATGTAATGGGTATTAATGATGATTGGGATGGTATAGGGTACTTTTTAAATCTATTTTTAGATATTATACTGAGCCATGATTTGATAATGATTAGTATAATTTGTTCAACTTTAATAGGAAACCATAAAATGTGAAACATGTGATTTTTTAAGGTACACGGTTAGGGCCCTCGTATGTCCAAAATGTATAGCCACCTCAGTTTAACTAGTTAATGTAGAGTATAGGGATTCTACAGGTTTAAGAAATAGTTTTTCTAACCATAAAATCCATCAATATGAGGTACTCTTTGAAGCAGAGATTTTTACCAGTTGGCACATAGTTTTTCTAATCGTGTGAGCCCACCATGCAAGGTAATCATGTTAGATCCAGAAAGTGCATCAAACTCTTTATCAAAAATATATGTCGCATTTTATCTATTATCAACAAAAAAATTATTTTTACTCATCCCAATGGATTTAGATACATTATCCTCAAATCAAGGAGTGACTTATTGGATATTCATTGTGTGTTAAAGCATGATTTCCTTGTTATGTATTCAATTGTTTTGGTTTTTTTCATTATATATTATTCACATACCTATATTTAATAAAAGGATATGATAATTGGAGATTATATATAGATTAGTAGATTCCAATAATGAGAGTAGTTGGTTGTGTTGTAGTTATGTAACTATATCTTATGTGATTTTTTTTGGATATTCCACCAAACATTTTTAAATATTTTTTTTGATCATTAATTTACCTATAATTACTCTGAATGGTAGATTCATTCTCAACTACACTACTTATAAAATAATGAACTATTTTAAAATTTATTTAATTTCATGAAATTTATTATGGATTTTATGATTAAATCTTCATGTAATCATTATTGAGTGATGGTTTCTGAATATGTGGAAAAATTTTATTGTTCAAAGTGCATTTATTGTGAATATTAAAACAATGTGTTAAAAATTTGTATTTTATTGATTTATGAAGAAAATTATTCTTAAATGGATTCTAAATAAATATGTTGTTTTATTGACTTGGATTGAAATGTTATTTGGACTGGTTTTGTTATAAACAGTTTGGCATGAGTTCATGATTTTGAAAATACCTTGAATATAGGGAATGTACTATTGGGGTATAAATGGACCAGACTACTGATAATGGGATTATGTCATCAGAGCATAAAGACATTGGCCACATTGTGACAACATAATGATTGTATAAAAAACTGGTCATTAGTCTGTAACTGTTAATGGTGAATCCTAGTGTTTGCTTGTGTTTCGTTCATGACAAGGGTTTGTAAAAAAGGAATGAGAAATGGAATCAAATACTTGTGTGGTTTGTTTTCTAGAAAATTGATATTAAATAGAAAATGTTTTTGTGTGAAATAAATAGTTTTGATAAAATCTATTTATTTATTTTAAAATATATTCAATATATATGTGTGTGCTAACATTCTCTTTCACTGTTAGTGAGTAAGGATGTAATTTGGGGAAATTCTTCTAAGTTTCATTACCCACCCATACTTTTGAATTTTTTTTATTTTGAAAATATTATTTATCAAAATAGATTTAAATAAAACTTATCACATTATTTTAGTGTTTCATCTATATATTTGTTCTCTATTGTGGTGTTTGAGCTAGAAGTATGTTCTGAACTATACTATCATATCTTTAGACTCATTGAGTCATGTTAGATTTTCGATCTTCTTTGTAGTTGATGTTGATCTTGGTTTCCACTTGGTACTTGGATATAGTTTTATTATAATACATTTATTAGTATTACATTATTAACATAGATCATATTCTTTTTCTTTGATTGTGCATACTTGGTTGTGGTTTTTTGTTATAAAAGGGATTATTTCCTCACATCTATTTAATCATTCCTTAGCATTTATTAAAATCATTTGGAATATCAGTGATGTCCCTCAAATAAAAGTAGCAATTAGGAATCCAATCAATAAATAGATGAGGGGTGGTAAATAACAAGTATTATTTGATTATTTAGCCCTTAAATCACAATGTTTATATCTATTTTTATCCTTGGATAGCATTTTAGTTGGTTCTAGAGTTAAATTTGATGAAATTGACTAGAAATACTACAACCAAAATTACACATATTGATTTATATAATTGTATTATTATGTATTATTGTAAAAGAATACACATGAAGTTATTTGGTCTTATAATATACTATATATTTGATAGATAATAATCATTACCATTGATAATATAACCATTTAATAGTTATCAAAAGATTAGTTTACATATTAGGGTTTCATCAATCCAGTTGTCACTGAAAAATAATGTCATAGCCTCAACCAGTAGGATAATACCATATGTAGAAAATAAATCTTAGATTTTGAGAGAGATATAATTTTTTGGATTTGACCATGATAAACCACATGCTTTGATAAAAAAACTTAATCGTGAGAATAAATGTTTATGGGAAAGGTTCAAACTCATCCAGATAATTTCCCAAACAATAAACGATGAACCACCACATTAAAGTCTCACCATCACACACCGTACTATTATGGAATAATGTAATTTCTAATGGTATAAGTATCATGACCATAATAATATGAATATGAATATTTTACTTTTTAATAGAATAAATTTCATTCTCTCATATTATAATTATATTATTAATGATTTAGATTTTTATAAAATAAAAAAATTTATTTAATTTTTATTGATATCCAATAAAGATTATTATTTTTATTTATTAATAGATATTTTACATAAATTTATATTATAAAATATTTTTTATCATATATAAATGATCATATAATTTTTATAAATGAAAATATAATTTCTATAAGGGTTCAAAAACATTTGTTTTTAATAAAACATGTCATTTTTAAATAAATGTATATTATTTTTCAAATAGATAAAATACGCATATTTATATAATTATGTAGAAAATTTTAATATTATTTTTTGAATACTAATGGAAAAATTTACCAATTGTTAATTTTTCCTAATTTCTTGTGACATTCAATTTTGGGGTTAAAATTAATCATCATATAAATATACTCTATGTATTATAAAATAAGTATAAACCAATTCTATGGAAATACATACTATAATATGGATAAATGACCAGATAATTGTTTTAATTTATAATACATATGACTTTATTTTTAATATATTAATATTATAATCAATTATGAATCCTCTAAATCCATTAATAGTTTTTAATGTTTTAAAACAATTTTCTTAATGTTTGACTCACATCCAAAAAAATAAAGGAATTATATTATTATTTTCAGTCCTATGCCTTAGAAAATATTTAATTTCACTCACATACGGAATAAACAATAGAAATTATCTATTATAGGGTATGTGGTTTTGGTGGATTTATTTTATTGATTCAAAAAACCTATGTTTGGGAGATGATAAACAATCCCCCACTCATATCTGATATAATCCCACACATTCCCAATTCTAATACACTGAAAATACATTGAGTAGATTCTAAATATTAACTAAACTCTATATTCTCTACCGAAGGATCCCTCCCTCACTCTCAAGAAGCTCCTCCCGGGAATTTTAAGTCACACACTCATGTATGTGATCATCACCTTCTCATAATTATTCAAGATTCTTAATAATATTAGGACTTCTATTTCTAATTAATAATTTTATGAATTGTGTCACCATTTACATATTAATACCAATTTCTTTCCACATGCTGAAAGACCGATTTTTCCATCAACAACCAATTTTATGATTTTATATTTGACTTCGTTATGTCAAAAAATATTCCCTGCAATTTTAAATACCAAAACTACTATGTAGTGAATTCCATACACATTTCTTATAATGTGTGATCTAATTTATACACTAATTACTATATGAATTTTGAAATATATATATTTATTGACTATTTCTTATTCATGGAATCCATTATAATGATGAATTGATTCATGATGTATGATATTTGTGGCACGAATAAGCATGAGATTGAAATAAAATGGACTGCGGAACTTAAATTTAAATTTTAGTCCGATGAATTGTGTAATGATTAGTACCTTGATATGTAATGTTAGAAAAGGGAGTGAACCTGATTAATTTTTGGGACATTTCTTCTGTGATGTATTTGTAGTTATCACTGTTTTATGTTTATGATGAAGTGTTTTCTATTTTTTCAAATTCCCCATGTGTTGATTATCAATCAATATCATGATTTATTATTTTTTTATTACCAAATTTTTAATCCCAATTAATATTATTATTACCTAAATTGTATCACCTTATTCCAATCCATTACAGGGCTTTATAACTCAACCATTTCAATTGTATATCCCTATGTTATCATGTGCTATTTTAAAATCCATGGATGTTTTGAGGAAGGATAAATAATAATTCAATGTCCTTGTTATATCCCATGTTCAAAATGTTATTCTATGTACCTAATTCAGAAACATACTACAATGATCAATATTTTGGTTGTATTATTATTTTATATTCTGTTATAAATCAATAATTAATTTTAAATAAAGAGAAGGGTTTTTTAAAATACAATAAATGGAAATGATTAGGTATTTTTGGTATTAGGATACAAATAATATATCATATTACTTAAGGATAATATTAATTATATGAAGACATAAATATATTTTTGTAAGTAATGATTAATTTTTTTTATCAAGAAAATACATCCATGTGTGGATACTATAAGTGGATTTGGATATAGCACATATGTTTATCGAGGTAAACCCCGAAAACACCACAATGAGCTTGACACAACTAGAAAGTAGTGGTTGTTAATAGGCCTTACTACACACTTGGTTTTACACTATTATGGGAGAATTGTTGGTAAACTGATATTCTCATTACAATATATTAATATACGTAATAAATTCCCATAATAATATATGATATGAAATAGATCACAGATATCCTCTATTAAATCCATTAAATTAAAATGTTTGTAAATAGATGTAATTTATAAGACATACCCATTATTTAAATGTATATAACATTTAGTTATGAATAGTTTAAAATATTCATTTTTTTATTTTTATTATATAAGCAGGATAGAAATAAGAGTAAATAGGTAGATATTAAATGTGATGGAAAATGTGATGATTTCCCCAAGGAAATTCGAAACCCTCTGGGATCACTAATATTTAATTTAAAAATTATACACTCTCAGATAATGCACATTATAAATAGAAACCTGGATTAAGAGGAGAGTCCAAATATCCCCTCAAATGAGCAATATGTGTTTGTGTAATTTATATAAATAAGGCCTCAATATTTTATTGGATAATCTGATCCATTCTTCATTGAATTATTGATCAACTACATTGATAATTTCTTTACCATAATTCAATATTAAGAGAAATAGAATTTAATAATAGATTATTATAATATTAATAGATATTCTAGATAGTGTTGTACAATGATCATGAATATGAATTATTTGTAAGGTATCCAAGCAATCTGCTATAAGGAATTATGGAAAATGTTTTGTGATAAATATTTTCCCTAAAAAACATCTTCATAAAATGTTATGAGATTTTCGTACCCACGAGAAAAAAATTAAATATATATCAGGTTTAATATAAAATATTTACAAGACTTTAATGATATACTTATTTATTTTTAATTAACATGGAATCAAATTGTGATCACTTCTTTCGGGGGGAAAACCTAGACTACAAAAAACATGAAGGTTATAGTCTTTGATAGTTATGAGGAAGTTTTGTGATGTTCCCTCATTGTAAAAATAGAGACCAATGAATATAATGTATTAATGGGGATATGAAGTGGATACTATTATTTAAATCTAGTTCATCAATGGAGAAATGTAAATGTTCCAATATATTACAACATCCCACTTTTCAAATATAAAGAAATAACAACCCTAATAACTTCCTAAGGTGAATGGGGAAATTATTTAGATTTTGGAAGGAAGGAATCCTTGATAAAAATTACATAAAGGGGAAAAAATATAATTTGATAGATGACATGAATGATCATGTCAACAATTGGATCATTGGTCATTTCTTAATCTGAAAGGAACTAGTGAACTTTTCAGAACAATGCACTATGGAAAAGGTATTTAGAGACAACCAAAAACCTTTAGGGAAGTAATAGATTTTCATCCATCACAACCACATAGGTGGATTATAAAAATGAAGTGGTTAAGTTCCATTAGTTATTTATTGAAGGATATCTAATTTAATGTCTGATTGTTGTTTTATACATTCCTTCATAACATGAATGTTTATTAGAACTAATCAAACATCACCAAAAATAATGGAAGTGGGTCTATCAGTAAAAATGGATAATGGGGAAATTATTGAATCTAGAATATGTAACTCATCCCCTACCATATTTTTCTTTATAATTATTCTAATAAACCATGTTATACTCCATCTTTTTAATTTAATGCAATTTTAGTGATTGATTAACATTTCCTATGAAGAGACAACATAAATTATAATGAGATATGAATAACTCTCCATATCACAAATGGATCCCATATTTTGTACATGGTCAACGAATTGAATGAATCCACGTTATCCCCAATATCAAAAAAATTTATATTAATTCTATTAAATCATGAGTATCTATATGATATAATTTTTTTTAGGGAATGAATTATCCTCAATGACATGCCTATTGTGAGGTATTAAACTGATTTTGTTCCCAAGTAATTTTATGGTCATTCTCTCAGTCGAGAGGTTGTGTTTTCAATTCATCTTACACCAAGGGCATTACTATTATCTGAGACTGAATATATAATATAAATTGTGGATCTAGAGGATCTAAAAAAAATACATTAAATATATATATATATATATATGGATCATACACTGTATTACTTTATCATGGGGTGCTCTATTACACTTAATACAGAAATAAGATGGACCAATTAGACTTTTCATTGATTATCTAAAAATCAAAAAAATCATGAAAATTTAGAAATATCCTCTAAATATATTGATGAAATTTTTTATAAGACATACAGAGCATAATACTTCTAAACGGTGGATCTGTGGTCGAGACATTATCACGTATGGGTGAAGAAGGATGATATTTCCAAGACCACTTTTGGTAAAACATATAGTAACTATGTGTTAATAATATATCCATTGAGACTCATTAATTTTAAAAAAAAATATTCATGGGCATAATGAAAACATTAATTTAACATTACCTTGACAAATGTTTAGTACTGTTTATTGATTATAATTTAGTGTTCTCAAAAACCAATTGGGATCATGGGGATCATATGATTATTCATCTAATTCACTTAATAATGTTGGTCTCTATGCTATGTATATATAATATTAGATCTGGATGAAGGACATATAATTCGTCTAACATATCATGAGATGTAATGTGATGTCCATTCACCCTTAAAAATTGATGAAAGTGAAACATGGATGATAACCATATATACGACATTTATAAGTAGTTTCCTAATATTTTTTTTGGTATTATAATTTATTTGTGATATCTTTATCAACTTTTTCATACCCTATAACCAAGTTAACATAGTATAAAGTAAATTTATCCTTGAATTATGAGTGTGAAGATAACATAAAAGAACTAAAAAGAAGAATTATCACTGTTTTTATTCTAACACTACCAATATGAGGATAAATTCTCTTGGTATTCAATGGTTCTTTGAAGAAGGGATTGGTCTGTGTGTTAATTCAGCATAAAAATGTCATAGCCAATTAAACAATGATGTTGCATGTCTATGAATAGAAGTACAGAAGTCATGATATTAAAATTGGTGTACTAAAATTTTCAATGAAAATATGGTGAAATTATCTATTTTGGGAGAAATTTGTAATATATATGGATCAAAAAGTTCTCAAGTGTATATTGACATAGGAAGAGCTGAATATGTGGAAATGAGTGTGGATATATATGAATAATAAAAAAGACAGATCAACTCACTATCATCATGGGAATGTGAATAAGGACGTAGACACTCCATGTATAAAAATACCATCAATTTTATCATTGATTACAATTGAAAAGTTAATAATCGACAAATATTTTAAAACTATTGAAATTCGAATCATAAAGGAAGGAAGAAAATAAATCATTTTATAAATTACTATAAACTGATCTCTTTTAGAGATTTTGAAGTATTCTAAAATAGATAATGTGGGAATTTAAAATAAAGTGGAAGAAATCAGGAAATTAAAATCCTCCCAATTGATTGTTAATGAAGATGGAGTTATTAGAATTTGGTCAAACATAGGTGTATAATCCAATCATGAATTAAAAAAAGATATATTAGATAATGCACATGGATAACCCTTCTCCGTCGACACAAGAATGTCAAAAAAAATTCATGATCACATATAACACTATTGGTTGGAAAATATGAAGAAGAATAGTGTGGAATGTACATCCATATGCCTTGTATGATATAATGTGAAATAAAAATGCAAAAAAACCATGGGTATGATTAAACCAATACCCATACCTATATGGAAATGGGAAACCATTACCGGGGTATTTTTCACTAGTTTAATGAATATATAATGAGGGAATAAAGATATATCAATTCTATTGGATCGAATTCCATGTGAATCAAACTTAATAGAAATTAGTGAGGATTTATCACTGGTTCAATGTTCATAGATTTACATCATAAAAGATGTGAGGCTGTATGGAGTTCCATGTTTGATTATATCTGATCGATATCTGAGTTTACCCCAAAGATATTTAAAAGACACAAAAGTACAATGAAAAGAAACTTTAATTAAGTACATCTAATCATCGAAAAACTAATGTGTATTATTTGAAAACTATTCAGACATTGGTAGAAATATTGAATGAAGGTCATGTGGTCTTCATAGTAATATCGTTCCAACATATGCCTCTGGTTGAGTTTTCAAACATAAATAATTTCCACTCAAACACCCAATTGACCTACTATGAAGCCCTTTATTAGAATATTTGTTGAACACCACCATGTTGAGATGATTTTTAGGAACAATAATTTCTAGGTAATGAAATGGTCGAATAATTTTTTGAAATGGATATGCACATTCCACATCACTTGAAGGATAATTAATGTGTAAATATGATATTTGATTAAAATCCTCAATAATACATAGATTTTTTCGTTTGGTGAAATTTTTTTATTCTACATATATCCATGAATGAGAATGATTATATTTTGGAATATACGAAATCTTGATCCAATATACATAATAACATTTTAGATCCTTGATAGTATCAGAGTGGCGGCATATCGAATTGCACTCCCACACAAGCTACCTCTTGTAAATGATGTATTCCATGAATATCTCATGATAAATTAGATACTATACCCATCAAATGAACTTAATATAGTGGTGATAAAATTAAATAATGACATTTACTATAAATAATTTCCGATGAAGATTTTAGATCAAAGAGATATTTTTTTATGGATTAATACATCGCACCTTGTCAAAGTGTTTGGGAGAAAGCATGATTTCGAAGAAGAAAAATGGCAACATGTCGAGGTAATGAAAAATATTTATTCTCATCTGTTTTATTTTGTGAAATGTAAATTTTCATGGAGAAATTTATTACATGGATATAATGTAATGACATAAACAGTTTTAAATTATATTACCCAATTAATTTATTTAAATATATTATTAAGAATTACGGTTATGGAAAACATATGAACTATTTTGGTATTATTATATTTCGTTTAAAGTAAGGATAACTATAATTATCATTAATAATTTTTCCATTGAATATTGACCAAATAAAAAATATAAATATAAGTTATTATCAAATCCAATTGATGTGGGAAAATGAAGTGATGGTCTCAACCAAAAGGATCATACCCAAAGAATGCCATTTATTATAGCATCAATGAGAGGTAGAATAACTTTTATATTACTCTAATCAATACCATGATAGATTCCAACAACATAAAGAAGAGAAAAAAATTAGTTATGGGTGATGTTAATGCTTATCAATATCATTGGCCAAACCAAGAATGATGAACCACCCCATAAAAGTCTCACCATTACACACCTTACGCAAAAGCTATTTTTTTGGTGACTTAAAGGTTTATTAATCAACACCATAATAATATTAATTTTAAATTTTATTTTTGAATAGATTAATGTCTATATTCTTTCCTTGTATTTACATAATAAATGATTTTTTTACAATATAAAACACAAATGGTAGTTTAATTAATATTCATTTTCTACTAAGAAATTTATTATTATGAATTAATTTATTCTATAAATAATTAATATTTTTATATAATATTGTCATTAAATATGTTTTATCAAATATAAATAGTCATTTAATCTTTTTAATGTTAAAAATTATTTGTATAGTTGTTAAAAAATTCTATTGTCAAAAAACCAAAAAATTCTCAAAAAATGATGATTATTATTTTAAAAAATAAAATTAATATATTTAAAAAAATATTCATACTACCTGATTGTTAAATTTTGAAACGTGACCTCAAAATTATCAAACAGTGAATTTTAAAAGAATTCCTAAGACAATCTAATATTCTAGTAAAAATTTAATTCCACATAAATATATATTGTGTATTAAAACATCATAACAATCCATTTTCTAATTAATACTATAAATTGGATCCATTACAATATATATGTTTTTCATTTAAAACAATTTTATTTTATTCTCATATGACTAATATTATAAATATATTATGAATCCTCTAAAAAAAATAATATATTTTATGGTTTTGGAATCTTTTCCATATGATTTTGACTGACATCCACATTTTCAATTGTTTTATTTGACTTAATTTCAGATATTTGACATAACAATTAAATAAAACAACACCCATTTGGAGGAATATGTGGAAAAAAACCAATGATTGGTTTTTAGTTGTTCTTATTTTACTATATATAGTCTGAAACATTAGTTGAATAAATAATAAAAAATTACCCATTAATTTATTATATAATACCACATAGGATCCCATTTTTCGTAACTAAAAAACCTTGGTGAACATAGTTACTCTTCCATCCCCCCTATAGATTCATCTAAAGGTGTATCCAATCTCTTAATAAGCTATTCCCAAGAATTTTGAGTGACACACTCATGTAAGTAATAATCCCATTATCTTCTTTATTTTTTTTATTATCTTCTACCTTCTATTTTTAAATAATATTTTTGAGAGATGTATATATTATTAGGGTCCCCTTTCAAAATAATTAAACCATTTTATTAAGTTTAATGAGAAGTAGTTTTGATTTCATAATTGAACTACGATTAAATTATGCCAAAAAACTGTATAGTGAATAACATATCCATTTTATATCAAGGGTGTTCACCTTTATAGAAATATAATTATTTAAATTGAGACATAAATTAATATATGACACACTATAAAATAATTAAAATAAGTATTATGAAGAATGAGCCCAATTTGTATGATCTATGTTTCAAACTTGATCATGTGAATAAAATGAAAGTGACGGGTGCACCTATATTTATGTCGTGGTCTGATGCGTTAGGTAATTTTTTTCCTCCTAATATTTCATGTTTGGACATAGAGTTAACATGATTCCTCTATGGGAATTTATACATGTATATGTCTTGTTAGTTACCTTTAATGAATAATTATATTTCATTTGTTTATGTTATTTCTACAGTTCCCATTTTATGATTATCATGCTATATCAAGTCTTATTATTGAAGTATATGATTCTCACACATTTTATTCCCCATTTATTTGCTTATTTTTTAACATGTATTACCATTATCCATGTTTATTACCTTAATATTATTTATATCTCTCCCCTTTCATAGGATTATCCCAATGTTATCTGGATTAGTTTTAAAAGATATGGATTATTTGAAAAATGATATGTGAATTTTCAATAATGTTGTTATAACCCATGTTCAAGATGTTATACTATATAGATATTTCCTAGATGATTAAAATTATATAACATCATGGTGATATTATATGTTTATTTTCGTAATATATCATTGAATAAGATGAAAGAAATATCATGGATGTTTTATTCATTTTGGATTTGTTCTTCAGTTGGGATGGCATATGGAATAGTAATGTAAGGACGTGAAATAAATTTCATAACTAGACATAGCTTACCTATTTATTTTGAGATAATTTTTATATTTATTTGTATAAATATTTTATTTATTGACTTGAATATGATTTTTAATCTCATTTCAATGGGTTTTTAATATGAAGTTCATGATAGGAATTATCGAAATTAATTCCCACTAGTAGTGAATATTTTATTTTGAGTAATGATTAATGATTTTGTGAAGAAATTTTTATTATTAAAATGTTTTTAAATTGTTTTCAAGTATGATACATTCATTATTTCATGATATGAGTATTTTTGAAATTTTTTTCTTTCAATAGAATGTGGTAAATTTTAAATATTGTTGAATTGAAAAATAAATAACCTTGGGAAATAATTGTGGTGATATATTTGATATGTAAGAATTTTATTTATTTATCCTTTTATTGAAAGAATGTGAGACATAGTATTTTTTTGGTTTTAATATAATATGGCACCTATTAGGTATTATAGAAACAAACCCGATGTGATTGTCGAGAATTGATTTTCAACTGAGCCACGAGTTAATACATAGTTGGTTTAGAGTATATTCCAATCCTTTCATGTTGTGGATAGAGGTGAATGAAGTAGTCAACCAAGGTAGTTTGATCACTCCATTATGTTTATAAAAAATAATCCAAACATATTTTTATGTGATTTGGAACCAGAAATGAAATATGTGTTGATGAATTGGATAAAACGAATCATTAATCTCCTCAACAGACCTGTAAAGTTAAAATTTAAAAACAGTGACATATATAATGGAGGATCATTCAAGACAATGTTTGGATTTTTTTTTTCTAGGATAAATCATACCACTTAATCACATTGGTGGATTTTTATTAATCATTAAACAAACAATTCTTCCTCACACATCATGGAATGAAATAATTAGTGACATTTTCAACATGAAAAATGAGAACCTCCTACTATTATAGTACAGAAAAAAAATTATAGGCATATCTTAAATTGAACCAAAATAGGTTTCTAGTATGACCCAGAAGGGACACATCAATGAATCTGTTCTGAATTAGGAAATTCACTCAATGATCAATGTGATATGTATAACTAACTATAATGGAATTGTTAATAGTGTGACTATGTAGGAAAGAGATCAATAATGTACAATGGGTGATGTTAGGAAGTTGATACCCATAATAAATGGTGGGAAATATAATGCTAGGAACATGAAGAAAATGGGATCATATCTTCAAGTTAATGAGATGACACAATATCAACTGGACTGATCAGAGAATCTCCCTTCAAGACCCATGGGAAAGTACTATATTCCGAATTTGGGTTGTTATACCATATTAAAATAGAGCACATGACAAAAAATACATAATTCCCTAATTGACATTAGATAGGTAATAATCATTATAATTGTCATAGTGATCCATGTTTGGGTAACCACGTGTTACAAAATTAAAATGCTTTCACACGATGAGGGTATAATAATACCTATGTTAGATGAACTGATATGGTCACTGTGATTCCAGGAATATCTTCACTCCTCATGTAGTAAAATCTCATTAGGAAAATAAAGAATTAAGGGAAGTGAGAAAGATTTTATATGTAACTAAGGAAGTTATTCAGGATGATTAATTTTGAATAATGATAGTGATATGTACGATTCAGTTGAATTCAACTCGTATGCATTCTTTTATTGATTCAAGTTCATCGAATTCATTTATTGTAACTTATTATATTGATTTATATTGATTAAATGATGAGTTGATTCTATTCTTTGTCGAAAAATTAATCACCTTTTGGAAAAAAGTAATATTGAGACATTATGTGTAAAAAAGAGTGATATATAACTATTGATGTTGATGAGTAGATATGAGATTTATATTTCATGAGATGAATGTATATAACATAATCCAAAAAATATATTGGTTGAATATTTTCAATTCTCAAATAAATTATTATGTTCAAAAAGTAAGATTTATGACAAAGGATGTCAATGACTATCTCTATCAAAGTGAAATTAATGTAATGGAATGTGAAATGGGATTATTGAAATAATAATTTAGAAACATTTAGTAATATATTGCATTATTTACTTTATAATCAATATTTGATATATATAAATACATATCTATGACAGTTGTTGATCACTTTCCTGGTTTTTTCCTAAATATATCCATGTGTTCACACTATTATAAAATTTGGAGTTTATGATTGAATTATTCCTGAGGCCATTCCATTACTATATTGGACTTATTTAATAGTATCAACAGTGTCAAGGGAATTGAATGTGTAGTTGGAAGTGTGGAAAATTGAGCGGTTCATTCACCATGGGCAGAAAAAATTAGAATTTGTAGAAAAGGTGGATTCAAATATTATTCATTTTATGTATTGTAACTGTCTTAACAAATTTATGATAAAGAATATTTATCCAAATCTACTCATTAATGATATTTTCAATCAATATAGTGGACAATCGTGGTTCAAAAGGATTGACTTTTTCTTTGAATATGAACAATTAGTTGTTTTGAAGAATAATATTTCAGAGAAAAACATCAAGAGTACATACGGCTGTTATGAGTATGTGGAAATTTTTATCAGTATTATGAATTAACTACTAGCCTTTATTGAAATTATGAATTAAATATTTGAGTGATAAATATTTTTTTTATTATGGTGTCTTTGGCTAGAATATTTGTGTATTCAATGATATGTGATGACCTTGTGAATCACATGTCAACATTGTTGGTAATATTGAGATATCATTTTCAGTATGAAAAATTATAAAAACAATATCTTTGAATGAAAAATGTATGTTTTATTTTCCATGTTGTAAATAAATGTGGCATTTTATGGATCATGAGATGATAGAGGTAATTATCTCTTGATAACAACCAAATAATATCTTTGAGATACATAGTTTCCTATGCCTAGCTAGTTATTACCAACACATTCAAAATCATTTCTCAGGACTATACTAACTTATGAAAAATGTGGAAAGGAGAAATGTTCCATTTAAATGCAATGATGAATGTAAGAATCTTTTTTATGATATTAAGGTTCTCTTTACGTAGTCACGAATCTTGGAATTTCAGGAATTATGACATAGGTATGTCTTATAGTTTGATACATCGAGATATGGGTTGGGATGTGTTTTCCTTCATGGATATCTTGTTATTTCCTGTGTATAATTTCTATTAAGTTTACATGAAATGAACAACCCAACACATTATTTAGATTACGATATTGTTTTACATGCTTTGAAGACATGAAATTATTAACTATTTGGTGAGAAATTTATAGTGTTTATAGCAGATAATATCGTGAAACATATCTTATGACAATATGATTTAAACTTGATACAAATGATATGTATTTAGAACGTCCAAATTTTTTACATTATCTTTACGTATACATTGGTAAAAAAAATTTCCTGATAAAATAAATTGTAAGTCATTTGATCAGTTGGATAAAGAGGCTTCACATTTGGGGAAGTTGATATCCATGATAGAAGACATGAATTTGTAATGTGAAGAACAAGGTGATATTGTGGGTTATTACTATATTATTTATTCCTAATTTATTTGAGACAATTTAATTTTCAGAGAGATCAAATTCAGAATTTATTTCAATGAACTCAAAAATAAATGGTCGGGAGACTTGTGAGGGATAGAGACTGGATGGGAGTACAGTTTTTTGGTTTTAAAATTGAATGGTACATACCTATGGCTTGTTAAGAACAAATTTATCATGATTAAAACCCCTAGTTGTGGGTTTTTAATCCCAGAATATAGAAGATGTACGAATAATTGAAATAATAGATTTTGTGGCACTATATGAAAAGAATAGTTGATGAGTATTTTTAATATGCATAAATTGAAAGTGGTTTAAATATAATCATCAATGACCAGAAACTATGTTGTATCATTTAACCACTATTTTTTGGAAATTGGTTCTGATAGTTACGGATTTCATAACAGATCTCTCAATTATAGTTCAAGAACATGCTTCCATAATATTGATTGTGGATCAACTCACTATGTCATCCAATTTCATTCCAATTCAAGAATAACATATAGTGGTGGAAATAATTAAAAATTATATTCAAGAATACGTAAAAAGGCATGCCATTAAATTTTTGACAGTTTCAGGATGAGATCTATGAATTACATCTCACATTAGGAAATCAGTATTGAAATCCATTGGAACTTAGTTGAAAATGAGAACAACGTATAATCCACAAAAAATATCAAATCTGAAATATGACAAAAACATTGTAATATATGTTGCGATATTTATATTTGAATAAAGACTTTCATAGGAGGATCAGAAACTAATAGTAGAGTTCTCATAAAACAATTTTTTCCATGCCTCAAAAAATATTTCAATTATAGAAGAATTTTATTGGTGTCCTTGTCTTTATACTATTTTTGTGTAAATAGGAGAGACTTCATTGTTTGGTCCATGATATTCCCATGAGGCAACAAAAAAGTTTATTTTATTAGAAAGAGGATGGATTAGGAAATGAGTCTTCCGAAATGTTATTAAGATCGTCATTAATGATCTTTTTCCTTTGAGGTTAGTGATCATGTAATTTTTATAAATTTCCAAGTCTTGGATATTATCATTTTAATGTAGGAAAATTTATATCCATGATACATAGTTCCAATTAAGATACCAAAACAAGATTTTGTGGTGACTAATATGTATTCTTTTTTATCATAGAATAGTTTTCTGAACAATTTTTTTCATTTATCTCAATTGAAAATGTATCATCTTGATATTGTACATCTGATTTGATGGGTGCACAACAACTTGGAGTTTGATTATTTGTTCTTCTATATCTCGGTACATTTTGTCGATGGGTAGAAGAATTTTCTATGTGGGAGAAGAATTGGTCTGCTTCAAATTTTTGGAATTATGATCAGATTTTGGAAGAAAACAGGGGATCATGAGAATGAAATGGTCATGCATTGTCCAAAATGATTTTAGCAATTCATTGGTTTTTTACATTCCATGAAAATATTGGCCTCTGGTGGGGTGAATATAGAATCCCGGTTTCAATAAATTAAACATTTTATTATGATTTATATATACGTAATGTATATGTATGAATTTTTGGAGGGTTTAGGAGAGATTTGGAATGTTATAGTGGATTTTCAAAAGGCACACGTTTTGAGCAGAATTAGTTGAAACTACGTAACTATTATAGGAATCCATGTAAATTGAAAGATATGATTATGGCCAGGATCACAGGTTGGGAAAACCATGCCACCACATAAGAGTAACCATGAAGTGAGATGTAGAGGGTTTTTATATTGTTGGGAAAAAAATTTACTATATGTTCTGACTATTAAAGGATCTCTTTGAGGTATAGGTTTATCCATGATTGTTTCATGCTTTTTATAACCGTGAAATACAACCATGCACCATAAATGTTTTTGAGCCAAAAAAGTGGATCTCCCTAGTTTTCACCTCTAAGCCACCCGTTTTCACGATTTTGACCCTATCTTAATTTTTACTCATCCAAAATTTCATAGAGGCATTCCAATATTAATAGGATGTGATATGAAGGAAAATCAAGGTTTGTTAACCCCTAGTTCCATTAGTATTCCATTGTTTATTGTTTTCCCTTAGATATTATTCTATTACTTATAAATAATTTATATCTTTGATATATTAGGAATTATCCTTGATATTTGATTCTAGTAATGATAAAATATGGCTATGTTAGTGATGTGGAATATGATTTTAGTTGGGTTTTTAGATATTCTATCAAGTTTTGTTCACTAAATCATGATTTCCATTATTTTTCTATAATTCATAAGGTTGGAGGCTTTAATATTGTCTTAAATTACTAGTAATAAAAGGATTAAATTCAAATTTATTCTATCTCTGGAAATTTACTATTGTATTGTTCTTAAATTCATAGAGAAAACATTATTTATTGATGGTTTGTGGAATCATGGAAATTCTGTGTTTTGAAATGTTATGTTTCTATGAATATCAAAATTATTATTTTTAATGCAGATTTGATAGATTTAGGGAAAATGGTTTCTCAAAAAGGATTTCAATAAGGATGAAGATTTATTGAGATGGATAAAAATTTTTGTTTTGGAAAGGTTTTTGAATACACTAGTTGGTGTGAGTTCATGCGTTCAACGTCTTCATAAATCAGTGGGAAGTTACATTTTTGTTTAATGGGATGTGGCCCATGATAATCACATTGTTTCATTGTGGGAATAAATAGATTAAATATATTGTGTTAAATTATTGTATAGATGAGGAACCCCCCATGAGTATGAAACTGCCCAAAAATTTTGCATGTATGCGTGTGTGTTTGTTAAATGGATTGTGTATGTGAAAAAGGAATTAAAAATAGTGTGAAAAACTTTTTTGGTTATTTTCCATGAAAACTGTTTTGGTTGAATTATTTTTTTGGTGTAAATAGATTATTATTGATAAAAACATTTAGATGGTTCTAATTATTTTTAATATTATTTTTTATTAAAATTTTCTGATATTTTATATTGTAGTGACATGTGTATGGATGTAAATTTAGGTAAAACTACCATGTTTTGTCACTCATGCATGCATTGTAACATTGTTTCTTTTGAATGTTTTATTTATTAATAAAGATATAATTTTAATCTATTAGAATAAATTATTGGTTAATATTTATATGTGTAATTTGTTGGGGAGTGGGGGCATGGATCATTTTTTTCATTGTTGAGGTATTTCATTCGAGAAATATTTTATTTTTGGTTTTTTCTTCCGTTTTTTACTTTATGTTGATCTTCTCTTCTACCTAGTACTCTAATTTAGTTTATTATTTAACATTGATTTGTATTACAATTTCATAATTCATAATATGTTTTTTTGGTTCTGTGTTATTGGTTGTGGTTGTTTTTATTTTCAAACAGAATATCATCCCATAACTTTTAATGATGTCATTGGAAGGTATTTCAATCCATTATTGTTTAAGGGATGTCTCCTAAGTCCAAATTGCAATTCCTCCTCATCTCGACCTATTAAAGAGGTGTGAGATGCTATAGTCTGATTGAATTATATTAACTAAAAAATAAAAATATATTTTACTACACAATAAATTTATTTGAATTATATAGTGACAAATTATTTAGAAAGTTTAATAAATACTATTTGAATTTAAATGAAATGATTTTCAATAAAACCAATTTTAAGGCCTAAAATCAAATTTTACCTTAATAAATTAGACAAATAATTTTTGGGGACGATATAAATTAATATTATATATAATATATTCTATAAAAGTTTGAAAGTATATTTCCCATAATTTATAGATAAATATAATAATGTATCCAATATTACATAAAAATAAATTATTTTTAAAAAAAGTTGATTTTATTGTAACTACAGTTACTTAAATATTAATTATATTAGAAATTAAAAAAAATACTCTAAAAAATTATATATTTTTGGAATCATAATGTAAAAATTATATAATTATTAAATAAATATATTATTATAAGAAGTAAAATATTTTGGTGAATATTGTAAATTTTGGGTTTCAATAAAAATTGAAATCTCTTTAAAACATATAAAAACCTCAAATTGAATTAAGATGATTTTAAGGGTCAAATTAGTTCAATAATTATTATATTAATACAATTAATTTAATTTTAATCAATTTTAGAATGAATATTTATTTAAAATCATATTAATCTTTTGAACATTTTCACTTAGGAAAACTGGTTTCTCATCAAAATTTTGTGTTTTATATTAACTTAAATATTTCCAACTAATCAAATAGATTTCAAGGAAATGGATCCTATATTTACAAAAAATTAAATATATGTGTAATTTTTTAGACAACATAATTTATTAACATAATTAATTATAAATTTATTAAAAATTAAATACCATGATTATCCGGAAAATATGTTTACAATGGAATTATACTAAAATTATATTGGTTAATATAACATAGAAACAATCAAAAAACAAATTATATTGAGGCAATAAGACCATGAAACCGATAAGGATATATAATGAACCATTTTGGGTATTTATTGTATGTGAAAAACATTGATACACCATTTTCTTTTCAAAATTTAATGGTTTTCCACTAAATATACTTATTAAAGGTCATCCACTATAATATCGGCATCGCATTTTCAGAACCCATTGGTTCACCCAATAACATCATAAGTCGGTTCCATAATATAATAATCTCATCCCAGATTCCATTTTTAATTATCAATCAAAACTATGTAGTCTTTCTGTGAAAACCAACATAGGATTTTCTAATAAAATGTAAAATCTCTAACCAAAAGTATAATTTCATTCATTCACTGCCTCATTCAATTACTATTAAAATAAATATGATAATATAAAAAATATATTTAAAGTATAACGATATTTTTATCTTATTTTAATAAAATAAAACCATATCCACTTTCTTCGCAGGGAATAATAAATCTTCATTCAAATACATGGTTGTCAACTGCATCACAAACTAATGTGATGTTTTATTCATTTATGTTTTATGTGGATTGTAATAATAATATATTAAATAAACATATATGATATTGGTAAAATTATTATTCATTTTTATTTATTAAATCACATATACCAACTTAAATTACTATCCTTGGGAATATTAAAACATCACTCATGCGTACAGAGGATAATAGCCACATGAAGTGCTATGATTTGTTATTCATGTACGCTATCTATGGATAATAACAATGATTGGTTTAAATAAATATAATTGATAAATATATTTCCTAAAAATGTTTCTATAATGTCAATATATTTAATTTATAATTACTTCTATCAATACGTCACTTCAATGGATACAATTTCAATGATTACATATGACATATCATCTCTAAGAATGATGAATTTCATTTTCGATCTAAAACTTGTACGGATTAATATAAATAAATATATATTACAAATATATTATTTATAAAACATAGTTTCTTTTTATAGGTTATGAAACCATGGTACATGTGAGAGGGAAAAAATACCATATCATACAGGAATGATAATGATGTTTTTACCGGATATGTGATTTAAATAAGAAATTGTTGACAAACAAGTTAAAAAATGTTCTACGTAAATAAAATATGGTATGATACATATTATTATAGTTGTATAATATATTTATAAGAGACATATTTTTATTATACATTAGGTATGTATGTGTAAAATTTATTTGTTGACTTAATGTTAGTGATTGCAATCTAACATTTAGTTTTATGTGTTACGTAATTCATATTCCACACTTTTATCATTTATGTGTTGTTTAAATTACAAATGAATGCATTTAATGATTATAATATATAATATAATGGTTTAATAAATGATAAATATAGGTCCCTTAATTCATATAGTTTATGATTAATAAATTATCAAAGCAGTAAAGGATTTTGGTTCAAATAGTTATGTTATGCCCGCATCACATACTAAGAGTTACATATACTACCCCTTGTACATGTTATATCATGGATCTTATTATTTTAAATATATTATAAGATCCATTTATATTATTATTTTATGGGTATTATGATTCAATATAAACAAAGTGGTAATAGGTTGATGATGCAATCGAATAATTTGTCATGATTATTTATAATTATTCTTTCAATGATGATATCATGTCATATATATACCAAGAAAATCATTTAATTTAGATTATAATATGTAAGTCATTATAATTGAAGGTTTAAAATCATTTTCCTCCTATTACATTTTAATGTGATCTGAAGAATATTTTTTTGAATAAAAGACATTATTTCTCTCATTGATTTAAAATATTTTTTATTTCTAATATTTTATTTTCTAAAAATGTTTCAACGTTTTAACCATCCATGTAATGATTTATTGATGAATTTTTTATCCATGTTTTATATTTTACAAATTTTCTTTAATGTAATATCCATCTTTTTTTCAAAATAATTCTCATTTCACTCTTACCAAATTTTTAATGGGGAATTTATTTTACAATGTCTTTCATTAATAGAACATTCCATCATCATTAACATTATTTGAATGAAATATTACATTAAAAATTTTATTATGATATTTTCAATGAACATAATTTTTTATTTAGTTTGTTTTAATTTTTTTTCTATGTGAAATGAATATTTTTCTCATGAAATATTTTAAAGGAATTTTTAAGATTCCTTTATATGTTTTCATGGTTATATGAAAAGAAAATAATATTCAAAATATATTACGAATTTTAAATTTTACAAATTTATTTTCAATGAAAATTTGTTTTAGTCATGAGATTTTCAGGGATGTCATTCAAAATAAATTGAAACAATGATGACATACACTGATTATACTCATGAATTACTGGGTATGTGATCCATGGATATCATTTTTATTCATTATCTAGATAGTTTATGTTTATGATGAAATGATTTTTATGAATCTTATTTCTCTTCCACATGTTATATCGTTATTAAATTATTATTATAACCAATTCATTATACATGATTTATGATTTGATAAAATGATGGAATTATTATAGAACTAGTTTATTTTTATAGGTTATCTCAGGACAAAATGATTATGAAATTGAATTCTATTCAAGGGTTATGATATGATTAATATTTTGTGATCATATGCAACTATTATGAATAATTTTATTTATATGTTAGTGGGAAAATTTTAACCAATGACTTTCCAAGGATGGTGGGTTTGTTATAACAAAAGACAGGTGGGAAAAAGATATCCCTCCAATTCATCAGTTAAATATGGATGTATCATGAGAGAAACATGAGAATTGTCAAGGATGAAACTAGAGTAGTGAGGGACTTTAACACTATGATTGTATTTAGAGTGTTCCTTGAATACTTAAATGTATATGGGAATGAATTAATACCATAATGATAGATTTTGACGTAATCCTAGGTGAATAAACAAGTTATTTTATATACCTATGATAATTTTACAACTCCATGGCTTATGTTAATGTTAATATCCAATGTATAATGTTTAATTATTTCATTTTGGTTAATTATTATGAAATGAAAATATTTCTTCCATGCCTCAAGATTACAATCATTGATATGTAGGATATTTTTTCATATCTTATGCAGACAATATCATACCCTTATTCTCATGTTCAGAATAAATATTTCTTTTTTAATCCTTATGGAAATTATGATCTCACAATTTCTTATGTTTCATATAATAGGGTTCTCATGATTGGTATTATTTTTGATATGTTAATGAAGGGTTGTAACTAAAAGGATCTTACATATAGATTATTTATACCTATTTGGATCCATTAGTTTATATTTCTATGTTTGTAATTTAATTATCCCTTTATGATCTTCAACCATTTTTTCTGTAATTTAGTGAATATTCTTCTCAAAAAAGTAATATTAATGAATTATTGGTTTAGTCCATTACATTACATCCTAGTGATAATTTATAGATTTAATATATTATTGAACTACGGTGAAATTAAACTCATTAGACCATAATTGTGATACAAATTTGAACCATTTTTTCCATTATGATCAGATAATTTTTAATAAAAAACGACATCCTGGATTTTATCTTATCTCTATCAAATCCAAACATGTGAACTGTAAGGTTAAAAACTCATAAAAATATAACCATCCATAATAAAACTTTCTTTTGGAGTTTTATTTTTCATATAAAACATAAAATGTATAGGATATCTAATGAATAAACGTGATTCTAATAAATATTTTTTATAAGAAATTACTATGAATTTTTTTATTCATTGATTGTAATTAATGTAAATAAAATACGGCTATATATTATACATCAATCAATGATTTATGGCCCCACCTACAATATTGTATCTAACTAAATGGATAGTTAAATGAATTGTTATTGTTGAAAATTGTAATGGAATAATTATCCAATAATGGGTTAATAATTTATTGTTTATTCATGTATTTAATCTATTTAGGCCTTATTTATCCTCTTCTCACAATTCTATTTAAATAAATTTAAATGTCAAACATTAATTGTAGGAATATATTATATATTACACTATAAATATATAATGGTATAAAATATTCCATCAATATAATGATTAATCATAAATTTGAAAATCATTTATTATTTGATGAATAAAATTAACAGATGTGTAAATGCTTCATGAATATCCATCATTACACATTAAATTATTAAACCACTAATAAAAATCACATCTTTAGTAAATTTTATTTTATAAAACTACAACTTGATTCATTAATTTCTCTTCTGAAAGTGATATTATTGAATCTGTCACGGGCTACTTTGAGACACTTTTTTCTAACAATGGAGCTGGTCACTCTTATAAAATTTTTCACTGCTTTGAACCCTCTATTTATGTTTTAAAGAATAATAGGGTCACTGAACTTCTCAATTACAAGGATATTTATGATTCTATTTTATCATTATATATTGATAGTGTGGCTGGTCCCGATGGCTTCTCCAACATGTTTTTTATGTTCTACGGGATATTGTAAATCCGGATGTTACAAATGCGGTAAGAGATTTCTATAGGTCCTCTTTTCTGCCTTTTGGGATGAACTCTAATTTTGTTGCCTTGAGACCTATAAAGGAATGTTCCCTTGATATTAACGACTTCTGACCAGTGGCTATTGGGAACACTATACCTAAGATTATCATCAAAATCAGGACTCATAGTTTTGGTGAAATCACTACGGGATTTATTTCTATTAATTAGTTTTTTTGTACCAGGAAGGAACATTCAAAACATCCTTTTCACTATATCTGAATGTGTCAATTCCATGAAGAGGACGAAAACAGTTGGTGACATGGATTTGAAGATTGATATCTCCAAGGGATTTGACACTCTTAGGTGGAGCTTTCTATTCACAATTATTCAAATTCATGGGTTTTCACAGATATCGCTTGGTCTCGTTGGCTCCATCCTGGGCAGTGTGAGGCTCTCTATTTTAATTAATGGATCCCCTATAGGATTATTTTTACGTACAAGAAGGGTGATTCATAGAGAACCTATATCTGGCTTGATTTTTGCGATTACTGAAGAATACTTCAGTTGGTGTCTAAACGATCATGCTACATTTGGTTGGTTTCAGAAGATAGAAATTGGAAGGAATCTTCTTTCTCCCTCTCACTTGTTCTATGATGATGACATTATGTTATTTGGAAAGGCAGAAAAAGGGACCATTTCATGTATCAAGGGTATATTTTCAAATTATAAGGAGGTTTCAGGTCAGACCCTTAGTTGGAATGAGTCCTCGGTTATGTTTGGGGAAGGTATCACCATCTCAAAATAGAATAGAATCTCTTTGAACTTTAAAATGAAGAGGTGAACTAAAACTTTTAAATATCTTGGTGTACCTATGATTTGGGGAAGTGTGAAGCAATGCTATCTTGAGGAAATTGCTGTGAAAATTTCTAATCAATTAGCGAACATGAAAGGGAAGAACATGTATCAAGATGGAAGAATTTTCATGGTTAATTCAGGGATTACCTCAATGTTTTCTACTCTTTCTCTCTTTACAGATGCCAAGGGAACTAGTTATAGACTTGATGGGAATGATTAGAAATTTTCTATTGACTGGATCAATTAATGAGAGAAATATCATTACAGTGGCTTGATATTATTGTATTAAATTGACCCAAATGAGGGGAATGAGGGTTAAGGACCTGAGGGCCTTTAATGATGCTTTGATTAAAAAGTTTGTATAGAATCTGATATCTTGATATGACCCCTCTGCAGAGTTTCTATATTCTAGGTTTGTTGAAAAGCTTTATCATGGGTACAATTATTACATGACCTCCTCTGTTTAGCCTGCCATTAAGCAAGATTATGCTAGTCTGATGGAAAATTCGAGATAAATGGTTTGTGAGAACTTTTCTCTGAATATCTGGAAAAATACTTTGTTGTCCCATCCTATATGTGATGATTTTTCTATTCATGTATCCTGGATAAACTATTCTATTTCTGATATCTATGGTACCGTCAATATGAATGTGTTATTACATTCTCATCTTTACCTGCTGATCTCAAGATAAAAGTATGTTGACTCTGACACTCTTGTATGGATGCCAAATTTAAATGGAATCTTTTCCACTATGGAGTGTTATGGACTATTTTGTGGCCTTTACTTGAACCCTCCCTCTTGGATAAAATGTGTTCATACTATCTTTATTCCACCTGCTTCAACGATCATCATCTAGAAAATCTACAAACAGCACCTCCCAGGTCAACACCTGCTCTAGCACGTCGAGGTTCAGCTGGCCCCTGCTTCTTTCCTCTATTTATATACCGATGAAACTCAAAATCAATTGTTTATCTCATGGAAATTCATGACCCAATTCTAGCTTTATCTACATGATATTTTCATTGGCTGATTTAGTTTACTTTTTTTGGAGGATCTTTTTCAGTCCACTTGTAGAAAGGATTATAGTGAACAGATTCACTCCCTATGGCTGGCTACTATTGTTAGTGTCTTTTCATTCATTTGGAAGGTGAGGAATTATTTTTCTTTCAATAACATTAATCCATCCTTTCATGATTGTGTTTTTTTTATCCACGGTGTAATTCGGACAACCACCCTTATTCAAACAGGTTCTATGAATAATTATATTGTTGATATAGTTCTTTTGAGATCACTTGGTGTGCATGGAAGGTCCAAGAAACCGTTAAGAATAAATTATGTTCGATGGATACCACCCATCCCATGTTGGGTCAAAGTCATCGTTGATGGAGAGGCCTAGGGTTTTCTAGGCCCTGATGGATGTAGTGGTGTTTTCCATATACCTAGTGGTTTTGTGAAAGGATGCTTCTTCCATTATATTGGAAAAGGTCTTGCAATTGAGGCATAACTTTGTTCTATGATCAAAGAAATCATGTATATTGTTCACTATAATTAGCTTCAATTATGGATGGAGACCGACTCGAATATTTTTGTTAAAATTCTTCGTGATCGATCACGAAATGTACCATGGAAGATCTTTCCTGATTGGATTGAATGTATGTAACTTGTGGAGGTTTTCTCCCTTGAAGTAACACATGCTTATCGTGAGGCCAATCAGTATGCTGATGCTCTGTCCAAGAGAGAAATCATGGTGGTTTGTTCCAATTGTTTTTCTTTCTTTCCTGAGTTTCTCAATGGACATGTCATGGCTGATATTTGTGGTGAGGTATATACCCGTCTTTCATTCTCTGTTCTGTGACTCTGTTTTCTTGTGCTTTTTTATTTTTACTTAATATATTTTTCTATGGGCAGGTTTCTTGCCTATCTCTTGGATTTTTTTTATGAAATAAAAAACAAATCTTGATAAACATTGTTCAAAATTTTCTTTAAGTTCATAATATAATGTATAAAATTAAATTCCCAAAATGGATGTCAGAAAATGCTTATTATTTTTATCTGTTTTTATAATGCAGTCTTATTTGAGAAATCCTAATTTTTTTGTTAATTATGTTGATATTTATTTAAAAACACTATAAAAACATTTTAAAAAGGATTCTTGAACTATGATCTAGAAAATAATTTTTTTCCAAAACCTCAAATGTATTTTTCCTTTGAAGTAGGATATGTAGATTAAATATATTTGATAAATATTATATAATTGATGATGAAACATGAAACATGGATGTGTGGTTGATGGTGCCTTTTTTGCTAAAAATCAATAATTAAACCCAAATATAGTAAAATATTATATATATTTCAATCAAAATAATTACAAACTCAATGAATTCATCTATTGTACCACATTAGGAATGCATGTAATTTTAATATATCCATTGTATATGAATTATATACATCAACACCATCATTATGATATTATTTTACTTCTTATTTAGTTATTTGATGTCATCCATCAATGTTATTTCTTGGAATTCCCATTGAAGTTATAATGATTGATATAGTGACTGTTGATTTCATTATAAACATCATTATAGGTAGGTTAATTGAGATAAAAAACAAGGGAAATACAATAATTGTAAAATAAATTCCAAAAATAGACGCGTCCCTCATCTTCAAATCTCAGGGGTTAATTTCTATTATCATAATAGAACAGTGAAAGTAATGAATCAATGATATTCTATAATTTTTATCAAATGTAATGTTAAATGTACTCATCAATTTTTTTTTATCAAAATAATACCAATCCATATGTTTAGTAGTTTTGGATCATTTAAACATCATTCCCATTCATTTTTTATGTAATGTAATTAAAAATCATAATAATATATTTTATTTTTATTTTTTAGTAGTATATGATTCAAACTATAATGATAGTTTTATGAATTCTGTCAAGTAGTAAAACATTATTTTCAATCATTACTATTTACAACTTCACCCCAATCAAGTACTCAATCATTAAAACACGTATGCATATTCATATTATTGTATCTATGATTATATATATAATCCTAATCATTTTAAATATGGTATATATATTTTCTTAATAAAATTAATTATCTTAATTAAGAAATCTCATGGATGTTTCTGTTTTCCTTAAATTTTTATATTCACTGATACATTAAATTTATATTATAAAATAAAATCGTTTATTCTTTGAAAATAATTAAAATAATTATTATCTTAATTATATGACAACGTTGGAAAAGGTAATATTTTTCTCAGTTAACTAATTAGTTATATTTATCATTAAATATATATCCAATCATATTTTATAATCACAATCAAATTGTTCTACAGTTTTGAATGAATTGTCTAAATTCTAAACCAAAAAAAATTCACTAACTGATGTGTTACAAACTAGATGTTTTTCCCCACTATATCATTATCATCATTTATTATATAAAAAATTTTGTTTTCCAACATCGATGTATTAACCAATTCATTTTTTATAACATAACTACACAGATTTTAAATAATATATGTCTCTTTGTGACGTTTCCAATATTCTTATTTAATGTGAAAATTTTATAATATTAATTTTTCAAATATATCATATATCAAAGACCATTTTATTTAATCAAAAAAATTTAATGGAAATGTAATATCCCATTGAAGGATCAATTTTGATATTTAAAATAAGTAAAAAATCACAACTATTTCATCATATATTTATGTGTTCTAAGGTAATAAAATCTAAATATTATCATTATATAATTTATTTCCTACAATTTAACATAAAAAAATAAATTTACATAAATATAATGTAATAAAATAATCTATTTTTGCTTAACATATATGAAAATCCTATATTTTTATTACCAATTTATATATATTAAAATAGACAAATATTTTTAATTTATATATAAACTAAATGTATATATTTTAACTAATAATATCAAATTATAAATAACATTTATAAATTCAAAATAGATTCCATTTTTCTATTTATCGATCAAATAAAAATTGAAATTTTAATAAAAATATTAATTTTATGAAATAATCCACTTATACAAATCCAAAAACATGATGATCTAAACTGTACATGTCATTAAATAAGGAAAAACATTATTGTCTTACTAATGAAAACACTTAACAATATTTTTTTATTTTTTATTGATTTATAATTAATTTATGATTAAGAAAATACATAATATATATTTTATGAAATATGATTATATTATGAAGTTATTATTTTTTACAAAAAATAAATTGAAACTATATAATTTAGTTATTAATTCAATTTATAATTTAATGAAGCACTATTAAACAAAATTATACATAAATAAAACCTCGTAAAACAAAAAATAGATCAATCAAAGGAAAACATTTATTGACCTGAATGAAACAAAATTATTTCATACATAGATAATCTATATCATGACCACCAAAATGAAATTAAAATACACCAAAGAAATAAATCAATTTAGAGGTCCATAATATTATGTCAAACAGAATAATTTTAAAAGACAAACAAAATAATACTAGATAAATAAGTAAAAAATAAAACTAAGACATCGTAATTTGGAAAAAAATGGATTATTCAATTTTATTTATTATTATCCAAATCAAATTAATGTGATCATATCCAAATTGATAAAAAAAATTCTAAAATAGAATTTAATTGACGTAAACCAATTGAAATCATACTGAAATATATTAATGGGATTTTAATTGAACCATAATGACCCCATTACAGTAGATATAAATTAAAAAAATATTAAATCATATTCAAATGGATTATAATAAATATAAAAATATAAAACAACTCTAAGAAAACCAAAATGTACTCAAAAATTATATAAATAGATTAAAATTTAAACAAGTGTAAATTTCCCAATATATCAATATGTACAATAACTAAAAGGATAAGAGGATGGAGGGGAGCTCAACGATGTTGGGTCTTATAAAATATAGGGGCTCGGTCAATGTATATAATGAATAAATAGTTTTTGAGATGGGTTGTGCGGGAAGTGGATGGATGGAGATCGATAATGTTATAACATGGTGATTGCGGGGATGTGATAATGAGGATCAGTGATGGTATAATAGTGATAGTGAGGATTGAACATTGTTGAGGGGGGTTATGAAATTTAATGATTGTGGGATAAAATAATGGTTGGCGAGGAGGATCTAGGAGTGAAAAAAATGTGTTTTAGAATTATATATTGTTATTTATATTAAAAAAAACTTTGTAATAAACTAACATTATTAAAAAACATTTATATAATAACCTCAATAAGTTAATATCAGAACATTTCAACTAAAAACCATCACATATTTTTATAACAAAAAAATTATAGAAAAAAATTATTTTAATTTCTTAACACTACCATTAAAAGCCCATCTAAATATTATAATATAAATATAGTGTATTTATAATTTATAAATAGAAAAATTTGCTTCACAAATGATTTATAATAATAAATTCAAGTAGTAAAAAAATATCTATTTGTCTGATAATCCATTAAGATAATATAATAAAAATATTGATAGATGTTATATATTGTTTGGAATTAAGATTAATTAGTGAATTTCATGTGTCTTTCAGGGGTCAATTGGAGAACTATATTTTTTTATGTAAAATATTTTTGTAATAAAATATATAAAAATCATGAAATGTCAAACTATTAATTATGAATATGTGAAGAAAGAAAAGTATATAAGTATAAAATAATGAAAAAATATATATTATAGGGAAGAATATTTTCTAGTAATGATATGTTATATATCCTAAATAAATTCAATGTACCTATAATAAGGATGTATTTGGGAAAAATACTTGTCGGAATATTTCAAGAGTTATTTTTTCCAATGTCCGATGGAAAAAATTACTCCACGAGAAAATCATAATGAACATGAGGAGACCATAATGATTATTGAATATTAAGATTTTTTTAATCAATCCATAATTAAATTAAATGCATATTAATATTAAATTTCTTATATATCTATCATTATTGGAAAATATGATACAAAATTAAGAGAACTGAATGTATTAATAGTCTAAAATATTTAATACTATATGAGAATGATTGAAGAATAAGTACCAAATAAATAAGGAAATTATAATTCTATTTTTAAACAGGATGATCAACTAGTTTTCTTATATACTTATTTGAAATATTATTGTCTTTTATCCAAGGAAATGAGCATGAGAACCAATTTGAATAAAATGATACCTATATATACACACATAGAATCTGTTCTTCCTTATGTAATAGATTATAATGTATATTATGTAATGATAATTTACAGTTCTTGGGATTTAATCATGAAATAAGAATTAAACTACAATATATATCATCCTAGTATTATAGAGAATATATTTTTATGGACATAAGGTTGGTTATAATGTAAAAATGATATATACTCATAGATGTACATCTTGTGTGTTTTTATTATAAAAGTGATGTAATATTGTTCAAATTATGCATAAAAGATTATTTTATTCCAAATAAATTTAGATATAACTCAATTGATGCATGTTTTTCATGTAGGATATGAGGTGTTTTTTGTTATTATTTAGGTAATACCACCTTTAATTTCATAAACATTTCATTAAACTGTATGAAACATAGGATCAGTTAATATTTAGTTTCCTGGAACAGAGGTACATAATACCCGAAAACTAAAAATATTCTTCAAAAAAACAATAATGTATTATTTATAATTTTATTCTATGTACTTTTACTACATCACATAAATGTGGGACACAGATCTTGGGAATACATGAGAATAAGGACTAGTAACAGTCTACAAAGGAAACTGTATACATGTGATAACAAGGAATCTCATTTTGAACAAGAGTAATATAACTGTGTAATTATAAATAGATCAAGGGTAATATATGAGAATTAATATTATAGCTGAAATGAGGATAAAATATTTGAATTATACATTAAAAATAATATCACCATAGTTAATCAAGAAGGTGTCTAAAAAATTACCATGGTTTTTTCCAAAGGTATGTATAACATGACATATCTATATATTCATTTTTTCTCAAATCATTGGAGAACTATTTGGGCACACCCATAGAATTTAATATTTTTTATGTGATACCTACATATAATAATAGATAATTTCACAAATAACCCATAGCGAATATAAGAATTTTCTTTCATATGAAAATCCTCGCTTTTCAAAAGTGCTTGAATCAGGATAATTATGTTATGTTCATCCCATGGAAAATGAATGATGGATTCATTTATGATAATCTCAAAATCAAATAAATAATTTTAACATATTTTATACTACCCTTATAAAAATCTAATTATTATGAAATGATTAAAATATATTTTTGTGTAGAAGAAATAAATTTCGTGAAGTAATTTCAAAAGTAGAATGGGAATATGATATGGTTTTAGTAAAGGGTAAAAATAGAGGGGATACGGTTAGTCCATTGATAAAAAATAAATTGGTAGTAATGTATTGAAATAAAATTAAATATTAGAGAGTAACCATAAAATTCAAAAGATACAAACAAAAATTGGTTCTTTAATCAAATAAAAAATATTAATATTTCCCCTACGCTGAAAAGTAACTCCATAAAGTTGAGTATTCAGATTATGGGGTTATTAAGGAAACCTTGGGAGGGAAAACCCATTCAGAATTTTTTATAGATAAATTGGGAGTGAATGTAAATGGATAAATCAGTAGGTATTTATTGAAAAAGTGGATTATTTGTTTATTAATTTCCAAATATAGGGCTTGGAATCCATATTTGTGGAAAATGAAAAACCATGGGATTAAAAAAAAAATTTCCCGTTGTATAAGTCACATAGGAATCCTTTTACGTTATTTTAATCCACCATTGTTAACCATAATTTTATATTACATGTGTTGGTATTGAAAATTAATGTTTCCAATAAATATAATTTTTTGTGTTTAATATTATATTTTATAAATTTGAAATTTAATTATAAAATTTGAAATTGATTAAAATATATTAAAATAAGTTTTATCAATAAAATAAAATAGTTTAGGTTTAGGGTTTTCATTAATTTTTTATTAATTCATTATTAAATAACTATGACATCATTAAACATACCTAAAACCTGAAACTATATTTTTAATATTAACCGAAAAATTATTTTAAAAAATTCTCATAAATTAATGATTTACCAATTTCATTTTTCCAATTTCAAAAAATATATTTATTTTATCAAAATAATATCTTACTATGATAATTATTACTTTTAAATACAAAAATACATATTTATAAAAAATTATATCAAAATTAAAATAAATATTAACACATTTTACCATTTAAAAAAATTATTTATTCCTTATAAATGAAGAATATTTTTTTCAAACTATTTTACTAAAATATATACAATTAATTATATCTTATTTTTTAAAAAAATTATTATATTTTTTCCAAAATTTACAATTTATGTAAGAAAAATCAATTTATCAAATCCCAACATAATTTTAAAAATCAGTACTCTACATGAAAATAAAAATAATGGAAAAAAAATTTATTTTTTTTAAATTAATTACAAATTATAGTTAGGATATGAAGCACCTTATTACATAAAATTAATCCTAGGGAGTGAGGTGTTTGAAGATAATAATATTTGGGGGTTCTTCTGCTCACATTGAAAATGTGGTAATCTCCACTAACATCAACTTCTTCTAAAATCAAATTAATTCTTGCTTTACATGTTGTTGCTCGACATGGGATTGGAGTAGGAAAGTTCCTCAATGATGATTAATTTGTCTCAATATTTGGCAAATGGGATTCAAAATTGACACCTCTATTGCTTGAGGCCATAAAATCTTCATTCTATATCAAGTATCATTTGTTAAAAATTTTCTCATAAATACTAATTACAACATTAAAATTATAATGAAATGTATAATTTCCAATGGTCATATTCACCAACGGTCAAATAATTTTCAACCATAAATGGTAATATTTTATTATATATTGGATTCATTAACAAAGATACATAGTTTTATTTGTAAAAAATATAACATTCATTTTTAGGAAATAAATATTACATAAATGTTTTATTCATTACATTATTTCCCCTCAAGATATCATATTCACGAAAAATCCACATTTTCACTTATATGAGAATTGGTGAGGGTACTTTCTTCTAAGTTTCTTCTCTATTTACCACATCACATCTTCATATTTATGGTCCCTCTACATCGCATTAACGAGGTGTGTAGTCTTTTTATAGAGAAAATTTTACATATGGTCCAATATATCCACGGACACCTCCTCATAAGATTGTTCATGTTCTAGTTGTACCACCTCTATATTATGTTCAAGAAAGGGGTCAGGTAGGTTGTTTTTCAACAATGGTATGAGAGAAACATCTTGAACATGAGCTTGATTTGGTTTAGGTTCTATTCAATATAAAACATATTTTACATGATGTATGATTTCATTTGTACCTGTATACATAATTATATTCTTCCCACACTTCCTAAAATACATGACATACTTCCATGGTGATATTTGATTGAAAACGTTTTCACCAATAGAAATCCAAAAATCCCATTAGTGATTTCTAGCATAACACTTCATTCGTCTTTATGTTTCCATAATGTGTTTTTGGATGGATTGATCCTCTTATATCATCTCTATCATATGATTAGTCCCAAGATTCATTCTCTCCCTAAAATAATCTGATCAAGTGGGAGTTCTACGTCACATTTCATATAACGCTTTGTAAGGTGCAATTTGAATACTCAAAAGGATTTTTTGTATTATGAAAACTCAACTAAAAGGAGTTATGGATTCCAACCACCCAAATATTTCAATGGGCATGTTCTTGGAATTTACTCGAGTATAAGAGTCGTTTATTTAGATTGGCCATTAGATTGGAGATGATATGACATATTGAAATTCAATTTAGTACTCAATAAATCTTAAATAATTATTCATAATTTTGATGTGATCCAGGGATCACAATTACAAACTATAAAATGTGGTAGCACATCTGACCTCATAAATTATTTTACATAAATAATTATTAGTTATTCAATAGATAAATCATCCATAATAGTAATAAAATTAATTTCCTTAAGGGTGTGATCTACTATAACACATGTCACATTTTTTCCATTGTATTCTCTTTTGAAATCATTAAACATATCCATATTCATATTATCCCACTTACAAATTTGTCTCAGTAGAGGTTGTAATACCCCTTTAGGTTGTTTTCTCTTTACCATCACTGGTAGACACTCTAGTCACCTTATAGGGTTTTAGGAAATGTCCCTTTTCATGATATCAAAAAAATAATTGTCATGAGGATCTATATACATTTTCATGATTCTAGAACGTATAGTTAATGTACAGTTATGAGCATCATCTATCAGCTCGTTATTTATTTCTATAGTAGATTGAACATATATTATTTAATGAATTTTTAGTTGACCCCCTTGATCAAAACTTAACTCCAGAAAATTCCCATTCTTCTCAACATATTCCTTATTCTTTAAAAAAAATCTTATCATTGAGTTTTCATGATCACCTCGAGTAATGATGGTTGAAAAATCATTTGTTATAGTTTTTATGATGTATGTTCTATTATGTTTCCCATGTCATGTTTAACTGGGTCATTGTTCAAAATAGCTCATTAAATCCTTGTAACATCCATCAAAATAAGGACATTTAAAAATAACGTATATGAAACATTGTTTGGGAATCCATGATGATATTTTTTATGAAGTTACACCCAAATCATATATGAAATATATCACCATAATGAACGTTTCTCCATATTAAAAAAACATAAGAACACTTCAGATCATGTGAATGTGTATTTTTCTCACTAGGCTTCAACTATTTAAATAATTAATAAATCTCATTTTTATTTATCATGAGTATTCCCCCAATATCATTCAAATATGCATTGCTAAAAAATGATAATCCATGTACGATTAAGGGTATTGTCAACACAGGGGAAGAGAACAGTATCTTCGTTAGATTTTATAACCATTATTCAAACTCTATTGTCCAGATGAACCTTGTCCTGTTTTCTGTTGACAATGTATGTGGATTATATTGTTGTTAATAGTTTTTCACAATACACTAATAATATATTCCAAAACCAAGGAAACTATGAATCTCAATAATTTTTTTATGATGAGGTTAGTCATCTATATCCATTTCATAGATAGGGTCAATTGAGATTCCACCATTGGTTACAATGTTCCCCAAGAAATTGTCATGCTATAAAAAAATTCAAATTTTATGAACATACCAAATATCATAACATTCTTCGCATTTGTCAATATAACCCTTATATGATACTCATTATCTATGATAATATTTTAATATTTCAAAATATCATCAATAAAAACTATTAAATATCATTGAATATAGACCTTAAAGACTTTAATCATTAAATCCTTAATATAATAAGAGAATTATTTATGCTGAAGATAATAACAACAAAATAAGATTTTTCATTATATATAAGATGGTTTTATTGGAATATATTATTTATTCACAATCAATTGATGATAAATAGTTAAAAATATCAATCATGGCGAAAAATTTATCCCCATGAAGCGGGTCAGGAAAATAAAAAATACTTTAAGTGGGTACTTTTTCTTCATTATGATCATCTTAAATACTATATTATAAATTCATAGACACATTGATAGATCCTTCTTCATCATAAATAAATCATTTTCCCCACATGTATATATAGTTGTTCAGATTAATCACTTATATACAAGGTCGTTTTGCTAATAATTTAATTATACCAGCTCTACATTTAAAAATCTATATGGGTATTTTTATATTTTTTTCTTCAAGGTTTGTGTTCAATGGAGAAATCCACACATCTTTCTAGGAGAGGCCAATGTAACTCCTCAAGAAATTCTTCATTGTATTCCTGAAAAATGCGGACAGTTCTAATTTTTTTATATTTTCATTTCCTTTATTACCACCAATAATAATTTCAATAACTAATTATTTGGTAGGTGATTATAAAATATTATTAGGTTGAGATAACCCCCCATAAAAAACTATAGTCTTTCCATTAAAGAATAATGATATTTACCACAAACTATAGTTTACCATATCATTATACATTTTGGGTTAGTACATACATGGTATAACGTTGAATTCCATCATGGGAATGACAATTTGATTTCCAATGAGATTGTTCACTCAAATGTAAATACTACAGTTTTTATACACTCTTAGTGATAGGATAATCCATCATTATGTCTTGAAATCTATATCCACATATAGTATTTAATGTACTTTTTTATATATATTGAAAACATCAAGTAAATAATGGACAGTATCGAACCCGAATCAAATCCATTACATAATATCATTAAGGAAGCAATGAGAGTGCCTACCACCACATCATTAAGATCCTCAACATTATTGAATAATAGAAAAAAATTACATACCTTGCACCCTTGTCCTATGATGAGTTTGATGGTGATTCTGCACTATTACCTTCTAATTGGATTATTGATTAGCAATGTGGCCATACTATCAAAACATGATTAATTGGACTCTATAATGGCCATATACTATATTAAATTTTCATTGGTGTTGAGAAGTTGTGGGATCACCTCACTGTAATATTTTCATGAAATATGGTCATCACATCCACATGATTAATATTTTCCCAAATGAATAATGGTGTTCCCAAAATTCATCTTCCCACATTTGTTTCATTTGGGATATATAATTGGACTTCCTCTTCTTATGTAATCAAATATATACCCAATGTATAACTCTCAAACCATTTTCTTTTACTTATCTCTATGGGAACCCAATGTCTCTTGAAACTCATGTTCCACCTTAATCTCACATTACCTAATCTACTCATACTTTTCATTATCTCGATTAACTAGTTTCTTCAACAGATATGTTCTTAGTCAACTGAATAATCTATAAACCTTTCTAGAAATATCTATGGAAATAAATGTGGTGTATTGATAAAGTCGTGTTATGTTAATCTCATATCTTAGCACATATTCAATATCATTATTCATTATATCTACAAATTCATCCTCTATTTCTATTCTCTTCCTACAAAGAAAAAATTTAATGAAAAAGAATTCCATGAACCCTACCCCCTCCAAACAATAAATTTCCCTTCATTGATTCACTTTTTATGAGTTTCAACCAAAAAAAATCATTTCCTTTCAGAGTTTCATATACATAATGATTTTCTATTCATTTAAACAGTGATGAATGGATATGTTCTTTTCTATAGATATTATCGATTGTTTGTTAATCAGTGGTTCATAAGATCTACTAAAATAAAGTGGTTTTTGATGCATAAAAGACTAAATAAAATGTTGTTACCTTTGAGGTGAATCTACTCTATTTGATTGATCCATATTATTTTTCATAGCTCAAATGGTTTAATAATCCATTCTAATGATGTTTTCCATTCGAGCTTCTATCAAAGGGAAATCATCGCTTGCTCATTTTTTCCCATCATTTACATGGTTTCTCCTATTTCCCTCCATTTGATAAAAGAAGAAAAACGTTGTGATAAAATGGTTTATTTTATTAATCATATAATTTATAAATGGAATATATTTATATATACATCATTCTCAAATATGTTATTCATTAAAAACGATTACGTTTTCTATATTTACTTTATAATTGTTCCAAAAAATTACTGTTTAACCAAATATATCGTATGGGTGTGTCCAACATGGATTGTAGCAAGTCTTGTATTCATCCATTGGTTCCAATTTAAGTCTAGATAAAATCATTATTTTCTATTTTTACCATAGGATATATCTTTTCCAGATCCAAATCAACTAGTTAAAATCCAAACTCAGATTTGTTTTTGGAACAATTTTCTTAATTCATCAAAAACAAATTTCGATGTTTTCCAATATTTAAACATATGAATAGTTATATAAATATATATTCCAAATACTATTTTATCAAAATATCTAAACCATTCAGTTATACTAACTATTGAATCCCACATTTTTTACATAATCATTTCATTAAATTGTACTAAATAGAGGGTCTTTTAATGATTTTTTTCAATGAATCATGGTTCATAATACATGCAAACATAAAAAATTATTATAAATAACTTGAAAGGAATATTTATTGGTTTGAACTTTTTATATTTACTACATCACATAACCTAAGGACACACATCAATACAATGGGTGAGAATAAGGCCATGTAAGGGAACAAATGTTTTATAATTTACATGTGATCTTATGGAATATCAATAAGAACATGAGGAATATAATTGTTCAATGAACAAGTGACAATGAGGCATATAATAACATTAAAAAAACATGTATTTGTTCCGAAATTATTTAATTCAAATATTCATAAGCATATCATTATGAGCATTCAGTAGGGCTTTAGAACAATTTACAAGGATATTCACCAAGGTATCAAAAAACATGTCATCAATATAGATTAAACTCTTTAAAAAATTGACAAGAGAATTAGCATGGATGATTATTCTAGTGTATAAACATTCATGGGATTCAAATAGGTCAAAATAAATTCTTTCATATAAATAACATGGAAATATTAAAAAACAGGTTCATATCCAAATCCTAGAATTTCCCAAGTACTTAAAAATATAATAATTGTGACATTTTTAGCCATGTTTAAGGAATTTTGGTTTAATGTATATTAATAATAGATTTAAAAAAAATCAATTTTACAATATTTTGAGTAACCATATAAAATAAATATGTTTTTGAATTCACAAAACTAAAATAACATGTAAATATTTTTTGAGGAGAGGTATATTTTGTGAAGTAAAATTTATATCCTAACAAGTAAAAAATTGTTTTAGAAAATTTTAAAAATATAGGGGACATTTTTTCTAGTTTATAAGACATAATTTGGAAATTATTTGTTGAATAAAAATGAAATTTTAGGCAGTTACAATATCATTTAGTTGAAATATAAAAAAAATATCTTTAAATAAGGGAAAAGAAGGATATTCCCATTACCTTGAAAAGAAAATCCTAAAACCTATTGATTGATACCATGGATGATTTAGAAAACCTTGGTAGGACTAAATGTGAGGTAAAATTTCTGACCATTGTGGGGGAAGATTTTTTGTGAATGAAAATGGGGAAATGTTTGGGTATTTATAGAAAAACATGAGTATTTCTGTATTACTCTACAAATATTGGCCATGGAAATCTAGGATGTGGAAAATGATATACAATGGGATCGCATATCTTATTTTCCAATAGAACTAGAATATTGGGACATTAATTTTTTTTATTTTAATCCACAAGATTCTATCATTTGTTTATATTATTTATTTTGAATGGAAAAATATTGTTTACACAAAATAACATTTTTAATGTCAATGTTTATATATTATAATTTGGAAAGTATGTTATAGAGTTTGAAATTCAATTGAACCTATTAAAATAATTGATATTAATAAAATAATAGTGGTTATGTCAATTAATCGGGTTACTTTTTTATTAATGAATTATAATATAACTATTAAGTCATTAAACATACCAAATAACAAATAATGTATTTGTACTAATCATGAAAAAATAAAGTATTTTAGAATATTATAAATAATTCTTCCTATCACAGTATACATGTGATTACTTCAAAAATTATATTTATTCTGTCGAAAAAATTCTATAACTATTGTAATTATATCATTTCAATACAAAAAATACTTATTTATTAAAAATTATTTAGGATTGAAAATGCATTGTAAAATTTATTATACATAATTAAATGAATTTTTTTATCATTTATATTTTAAAAATACTGTTTTTATCATAATATTACTTCAATAGAAAAATTATTAATAATTTATTAATTTAATATAAATATTTATATATTTTACATGAATTAAAATTTCCACCAAAAAAATAAATTCATCAAATTCAATATCAATTATATTATGAAATAATATTCTAAATTTGGAATTGATGGAATTACAATTATATTTACAAAATGGTATTACACACTATGTTAAGGATACATAACCCCTTATTATACAAGTGTATTCCTTGTGAGTAATGTGTGTGAAGGTTGTCATTTTATGGGGTTCCTTGTCAAACATCGAAAATGTGTAACTCTCCACTAACATGAAATTCTATCATAAGAGAAATCATTTAAGATGAATTTGATGAATCTCAAATTGGGCTTGGTCATAGGATATCTAAAATGATACCTCCCTCCAAATATCTCAAAAATGTAATTCAGACTCCCAGATTATACCGATTGAGGCCTTCAACTCTTCTTTTCGTATCAATTAGATTTTTTCAAAATTTTACTTGTTAATAGTAATTTTAATTTTGTAATATTAATCAAGAGTTTAGTTCAAAGTGTTCATATTGACCATCATTTATATAATTTTCAAATCTATATGGTCACAATTCATATTATATTTAATTTATTATTAAATAAATATGTTTTTTTTTTGGTTAATATAATAATATAACACAATTTTTAAAGAAAACAATTATACAAAAATGGTTAGCATGTTACAGTAGTTAGTTTGTTTTCATGGTAGAGTATGTTAGAGATATTTCTACAACACTCTTGATAAATCGAGGTATAAAAGGCTAAATGTTTCTACCCATGTAATAATAGTGAATCATTTTTTTAGGCGATAACCTTCATAGATATCAATTTTCAATAGTGCTTGGTGTTTTTTATGGTATATTTGGGTGAAATTATGGTATGCCTCTTAGGGTGTGTATGTGTGAGTAAAAATTACAACTAAGGAACATGTTCTGACATGGTGGGAATAGTTTTTAGTCTGAAAAGTTTCCCTATTTTGTAACATCTTATGTTTTACAAAGAATATAATTAATTTAATACAAGTGACCCATGTGATCAAAAGAGAATTCCCACATCATAGGGAATGTTTTGTCCTGAAAAAATTATATCAGATCCAATACCAATCCACAACTACAAATACATTGTTAAGGTTGGAGTTTTGGGGTCTAGAATATATGAATTTTTATTCAAATATAGGGAGATTAAAACATTTATAAAAGAAATACATAAATTATTAAATATATAAACAAAAGGAAACATGGTGCGCCATTATTTTTGGGATCATACCTTGTTATAACTCAATATATATGTGGTCTTTTGTTGGAGTAGTGCTATGATAGGTGACATTAGATATTTCCTAGGGTTTATCTAATTGAGTAAAATATAGAATGAAAGATCAATTTCCAGATTTTAGGTAATTTCATATGATTAATAAGTAATCCTGAGGGGTATTATAATTTGGTTTGTAGAAAATATAAACAATGCATTATTGGAGAACCATGGGTAAATTAAATAAGGGAAAAGAACAAGGATAGTCAGGCATGAATGATTTCCTAGAGTGAATTGAATTCTGTCATATAGGTGACTATTTTTTAAATAAATTTCATATCACATAATGATTATTCATCTTTGTAATGTTAATTTTATAATGTCATTATATTATTTTTGACATTTATATTTTATTATATCTCAGTTATAGAATAACATCCTAGACATGGTGTGACAATATTCCAAACGTTGTATCCTATGGAAAACAAAATAAATAGATAAATGGATATATATGATGTTTGGGAATCAGTTATTGGTGACTAATAATTCATTGATACTTATTTTCATGAAGTTAGACGTTTTATATCATTGAAGGATAGTCATGAGGGAAAAACAAACAAAAGGAATTCCACTTGGTCATGTGATATTGGATATTCTTATATGTGTATTAGTTTAATAGTCAACATCTATGAGATTATTTTTAAAATACTCTATAAAATGAATATTTCATTATATGAATGAAATGCGTAATATATCATTAATGTGTAAAGGATCTATCATCTAGTTTCATCATAAATGATATAATATTAATTTAATAAGATATTAACACAATGTATTCAACTAAATTAATAGAAAAAGTCATATTTAGTCAATTATGGAAATAAATCTATCTAATTAAACACATGGACTTTGAAGCTCGATGATGAGTTCCTTATTAAATGTCAGGGATTGGTAACTCAGTTTTATATTATTATCTCACAAGTATTTATCCTTTGTGATATTATATTAGAGGAAAATATAATTATAATACATAACATTGTTAATTGTATTTTTTTAACTATATCATTAACTACATTCACTATGGGAACCGTGAAGCATTGTTATAAATTAATCATGTAAATTTAATATCTTCATTTAATGATATTGATTAATGAACCATAATTATTACACAATTATCATATACAAAATCTCGTTATTTTTTTTGAATTTAGTATTTATAATAAAATTTTATATATTGTTTTTGGATGGATAATTATTCTTGAAATGTTTATTTTATAAATTTATTCAATAGATATTAATGATTATAATATTTGTATGGAATATTTTCTCTTGAGTATTTTCAAAATGTATTAAAATAATATTAACTAATTCACTTATTTAGTGATTAGATAATAAAAAATAAAATTTTAATTATGTGAATATTAAAATAAATTTTTATTTACGTATTTTAGAATTTAAATCATAACATATTAATATAATAAATGATATAAATTTAAAAATATATTTAACTATAAAAAAATTGATAAATTCTGTGGAATGATTAATAGTCATTATTATTGGATAGAGAAATATATACACAATTTAGTATTATTTAACAAATAATAACTTGAAATTTTAATATGTATATTTAAATTAGATCATATCATGGGAAATATTAAAATAATTGTTATTATGATTTAATGTGGGGTAAAACATAGATTATATATATATATATTAATAAGTAACAATGTAATTGTTTTTATGGAAAATACTCAGAATCTCAAAAATCATAATTTTAATAGTGAGAAAATTTCTAAAAAAAATTAAGCACTTCAAAACTCACAAAATTTATATGGTGAAGAAAACCATATATTCCCTCTTATCACTATAGAGATAAAAATAGAAATGATTTTCATGATTCATGATGTATTTCAAGATACACTTTGTTACTCAACATTATTACTCAAAAACTAAAAATTATGTCTATATCATTATAGGGCATGTATTGAAACACCACGAGGGAAATATTAAAATAATTATTACTATGATTTCATGTGGGGTAAAACATATATTATATATATATATATATATTAATAAGTTACAATGTAATTGTTTTTATGGAAAATACTCAGAATCTCAAAAATCATAATTTTAATAGTTAGAAAATTTCTAAAAAAAATTAAGCACTTCAAAATTCACAAAATTTATACAGTGAATATTACCATATCTTCTCTCTTATCACAATATAGATAAAAATGGAAATTATTTTCATGATTCATGATGTATATCGAGATACACTTTGTTACTCAACATTATTACTCAAAATACTAAAAATTATGGCGATATATTTATAGGTCATGTATTGAAACACTATGATGAATACACAATTAGATTATATATCAAAAATACAAATCAATATTATTACCTAAAATTGATCAAGTTGATTATCATGGTATTATGATAGTTTTAATTTTATTTTTATATGATATTAAATTGGAAGTGTCATCTCTATGAGTTACTAGTGTGTCATTTTCCATGTTCATCATATTTCTATAGTAAATATAATAACAAAAACACATTCACTTATTATACCATTCCACGAAACATTCGAAAAATTAATTTTTTAATTAATTACAAATTCTATTTAAACAACTTTTTAAATGGGAGAGGATGATCAGGATATAAAGGTTGACTATGATTATAATGTTTTAAATACATTTAGTAATGATTTAACATATAATTTAGTAACATTTTCCATATTTTTATTGATATTAAGGATCATTTTTAACACCCCATGATTTCATAGTATGTGATCTCTTTAATGTAATTAAATATCTTGTGCTACACGCAACACTCAGTTCGAGTGCACCATGACTTTCAAAAATAGTCATTGAAAAAAGAAGTTCTAAATATTATTAATCACATTTTAAATATTATATATATCATATATAATTTTAGTATTCGAATTTTGTGTTTTTTTGACATAATATAAAGGAAAATTCAATTTTCAAATAAACGAAGTATTTTTCCATAATATGATGTTATTTAGACTTTTAATGGAAAACCCTTTTTAAATACAATATTTGAAAATTTTATATATTCAATTTAGTGAAATATAATTTTTAAATGGAAGAGGGACATAATAAAAAATTTGGATAAATTTTTGATACTATTCTGATATCATTCATATTTAGATGAATAGTGAAAAGTATTGAATTTTATTTGAAAATAACTGTTTTAATCAAAATAATATATAGTGTTAAATTATGATTATGGGTGATTTTAAAATTTAATTAGATTATATTTTTTCATTTAATATAATTTAGGTCATTGGATTTAAATTTTAATTTAAATTGTACATGAACACATGTCAATCTATGAATAATTTTTACTTCTTAAAAACCAGTTTTCTAGTTTTGACATTGAGATTAAATATTAAATCAATTAATGTATATAAAATGTTTTGACTTTGGATAAATATATATCATTTTTGTATTCAGAATATCAAAATTATATTAGGGTGAATTTTTTTTTCTGAAAACATTCAATATTTGATGAATAGGGAAAAACATTTTGTTTTTGTATAAAACCGAAATTTATTTAAATAATTCATCTTACTATTTAAATTTATTTTAATGTAAATGTATATACATACTACATATATTAGTTCACTTTAATTCATTGGAGACTATTTATAATAAGATTATATGTACTAATTTTTGAGAATTTTTTAACGTCTTTTACCCACCTTTTAGGCTCATTTACAAATATGTATAAAAATAATTTCACATCTTCTGTGAATTTAATTTAAAAAATATAAGAGACATAGATGGAATCATTATGTAAAATTTGGTTCAATAAAATGGAAATAATTTTTTTATGAATAGTATCTTTTGAATTTTATTAACAATGGTTAAAAGTAAATAGGATAATTGAAGATAAAATTATGATATAATTACCATAAAACTTGTACTAATTCTATTGGATAAATGTATTTTGTACAAATTAATCCTTTTGAATTAAATATGATCCTTTGTATCTACATGTAATTGATTAGGAAATTTATGATTATTTTATTTAAAAAATAGTTAAAAGTGTTAAATACAAAGTTTACTATCGAAGAAATTTTTTATATAGGGTTATACATAAGATAAATTTGACTATAATTTTTAATTATAAAAATAAAAATATTTCTAACATCATGGTTTTTTAATTTTAATTTTCTGTCATTAAATAATTAAATTTATTTACGACTCCTTGATGATTGAATAATTACCTTATTAATGAAAGATTTAATTAACTGATATTATTAATATTCAAATAAATGTAAATTGAAACTTTTGATGACATACAAGAATTTTATATGTGAATATGTCATGTTAGGGTATATTTGATGACTTGTTTTTTGATGTAACCTACTTTTTATGTCTCAGAAAAACCAAATACCAAATAGTCTCAAAATTGACATAAATTAGTTTTTAAAAAATATACTATATTATTAAATGATATAATAATCATAAAAATATAAGGATAGGAAAAAAAAACTTATACAACGATATAAATATATCATTAATGAACCACTTTAGTTTCTCTTAGAATTTTATAGTATGTTTATGAATCATTTATTATAATAATACCAAAATAAATGGTAAAAGTTAAACTATTTAAGTAATAGTGAAATCTAAATGATAAGTTAATATGGTGACCTAAACCTATCTATAACCTATTATTTGATTTATTTTTAGTCCATTCTTACCTTATCCTCAAATTAAATCATTTTAGAGTCATTATAAACAGAATATTATTGTATAAGAAATTAATGTTTTATTCATTTTCTAAAGTGACCCACACCTCTCTTATAAAAGGGTACTTCCCATTCTCTCAAAATATCACATCCAAATACAGTTGACTCAGCAGAACCCCAATAAAAATTCCTGCCAAATTCCTTAACTTCATCTTAAATGCCTTACTTTGATTATAATCCAATATATGGATCCTTTTTGATCAAATCAGAAAGAAGCTCCCGAAGAAGAGGTAACAATTTCATCACCTCTTTTCAAGTTATTTTCTTCTTCCTCTTCCTCTAGCATTGTTTTTACAATACCAAAATATCAACTTCAGTATCTAATGCATACTGTGATGTTAATATAAATATGGTACAATATTATTCATTACTCTATCCATGCTATGAATAAAAAAGTCACTATACGTGCATACGTACGACGTACCGTCTCCACATTGCGGGGTAGTTTGTCAGTCAACACTTCTTTATTTGGATGAGTATAATAATGATTATAGTTAATTTAAATAAAAAATATGAAATTTTAATTATTCTTTATATATAATATACCATCAAATTATATATTATTTCACCATAAATAGAATGATATCATCGCTCGTACATACGTACGACTTATCATCTCCATGACGTGATGAGATTCACATAGACTTTTACCACTCAATGATGATTATAAAAATAAATATTATTAGTAATTATGTAATATATGACATATTAATGATACAGGATATACATATATTTACATATACCTCATTCACTTACTTCGCTTCAAAACGATAAGAAAATAGAATCATTATTTAAACGTACAAACGTCCTACCTTCTCAATAAATGGAGTTTTCCATTTCATATATCTCTCTATTATAAATGTTTATATTATAAATATATATTATATATAAATCATTTATTATATTCATGAGTTATTTTAATCATGATATAATTTATATGATCAAAAATAATAATATAAAACATGTATGATAAAGAAAGCAATTATTATCAGAAATGTCAATTTTACATTGACATTATTATTAAATAGATAGTATAAATTAATAAATGAATGATACATGATATCATAAATATTAATAATATTCTATTATAATTTAATAACATTCTATGGTCACTATACAAGATATTAAACATAACCTCAACTAAATGAATGTATAAGGTAATGGTTAATTCTTCAATCTCTTTATTAGCCGACATTTTTTATGTGTATGTTTTTACAAAGAAATATTTATTATACATGTCCATGTTTCATAATATAGTTTTCCTAAAGATTAATTTAACGGAATATTTACCTTAAAAAACAATTTAAATTTTTTAAATATTTATTCTTCTAAATAATTTTCATTAATGTAGATGTTTCTGAAGTGGGTTTAAGGACTTATTATGAAATTAATGATTCAAAATGAGAATTATATTAAAATGTTTCAATGTGGTATGTGATACATTTATTCAAAAAAATATTTTAAATTTCTTCCTTTATAAATTGTGTGACATTTAAATGATTTCATGAAAAGGGGGTATATTACTCAAATAGTTTTACTGATTATTTTCAACTATATCAACATCTTTTACTGGATATTATTCTTGATTGAGGATGATTTTTTATAATAAAATCTTTCATATTGTATTAAATGAGTTATGATATGTCTTACTATGGATGTGATATTTTTATACCATTTACTTTGTATGGCTAATTTATTTACATTTCATATGCTAGTTTTAATACGAATATTTATGTTAAGATTCAAATTTTTCATATGAGTATTGAAATGGACGCAGTAAGTGATAGGTGAGGCCCGCTATAGCCCCTCTATGAATCGATATATCTCTTTAGACAAACAATTGTCTTTTCAATAGTCCTTTACAAGATCATATTGATATTTTTGGCATGAGTCCTTGACTATGTGGTGGGGATGATAGACCTTAGGAATTCCCTCCTTAATAAATTAGTTACTACATGTGACTATTCAACTAGTATAATATTTATGTTAATGTTTATATGGTTATTTTTTGTTTATTTTTACCATATTATGTTCATGATTATGTTTACAAATTATTTTGTTTCTTTTACACATCTTTCCATAAAATTTTATAGGTTCCGCTAAATTATTTACACATACTGTGCATCTAAGAACTCCTCTTTATTATGATTAATTTTCCCATGATGCTAAAGATTGTTCTATGATTTTTATATAGTATTAATCTATAATAATAATGTAATTATCATAGGATTATCTATGATGTGTTTTAATTTATAAATCTTAATGAAATTGTTAGGCATGTAATCTGTTTTCTAAGACTACTAAACTGACCAGTCCTCTATGACTTGATTCCTGATAATCGTGATAATGTATTAAAATAATGCAACGGATCCCTGATTATGGGGCCACAGGTTACTATTGTTATTATAAGAAGTTTAGGAGAAAACTTGGAACCTATATTTAGAAACTCTCTAAATTTATAACATTACCCTAAGATAGGTTTTGAGGATTAGGGTAGAAGAACATCCTAGAATTTTGGTAATGTGAATATTTTGTGTATTTTCCAAACAATTAATTTTTTAATGGATATGTGCAGGTAAAGGAGTATTTGTAATATATGTACCTAAGAGTGAAAACTCGGAAAAGGCATTTTGGGCTTGACCTGGGGTATCCTAGTACACTATAATGGGCCTTGTTTCACTATTTCATCCTAGTATGCCCCAAATGATGCTCTTGGTTAATAATCATGTTATGATACTACCACATATTAAGAGTAATTAATAGTTTTATTATGATTTTATTACAGAATAATTTCATATGGGAGTTGTATCAAAGATGTACTAGTTATATGAATTATAGAAATAAATAAGGATTATACTGCAGAACTATTTAATTGAGGATTTGAGATTATATGGTTCTATGAAAAGTGACTCAATATCATGTTAAACATTTTGAAAAATATGTGTTTTACCTAAATATGTTACTTAATAAGGTTATGATACTGAGTTAGTGGTTTTGGAAGAATATGTGATATATTTGTATAAATTATATTCGATATTATTGACAACATTGAAACTAATTAATTTTTTTTATTCCATCATTGTTGGAGTAATCGAAATTATTGGGTTTAAAAAGTATATATAGTATTCTATAAAGTACAAGTGAGAATTAATGTATTCAATAAGGTTTTATTTTAATTCACGGTGTTACCATGTTTTAATAGAATGCATGATGAAGTTATTATCATGTTATTATGTGGCAAAAATATATCTTCATTTCATTTACCTTCCATATAAAATTTGTACTATATCCTAGGACAGAAGTATTTGGGATAAGTATGAATGATGGAATGGATTATTATAGACATTATATAGTATTTTCCAAGGGTAAAACATTTCTAAGGATTATTTTTTGGAATGTTATAAAATTACAACGCATAGGTCGGGTGAAAAACTTTCGCGTACTGCAAAGCTGCAAGACATTAACCCGTAACTGAAGGGTGATAAGGGTGAATAACCTACCACTGGCCTACATGTTATCTTGGATTATATAATGTAGTATTTAAAATAGTATGACAAATGTGTTATAAATTTATTATTTTTGGAACCCAATATGATTAGGGGAAATAGAATATTTTTTAATTCTATTACATTTTGGAGTGAAAGATGATTTTGTGATAGGAATTAGTAGAAGGATAAAACTATACATATCAAGTATAATTTTTTATCATATTTTATAATGAAATTAACTCATAATATATTGGTAAGGGTTCTTAAAAAAATGTTTTATCTGAATACCTTGTTTATTGTGGAACAAATGATATTTTAAATCATTATAAATTGATGGCTTTAAGGCCCTCAATTTTATAGTTCTTTATGATTGATGACCTCAATCACTCCCGATAAAAATTTATGTTTTTCCTCCAATTATGTGTTTATAATTTCAACAAATTTTATTCTAATATAGATCATTATTTTGTGGTGACTTTTCATTTACCTTTCCCTCTTATTATACATTTTATTAACACAATTTATGATATGGGATTTTTTACAAATATATATTTGATTTTTATCCTTTTATTTTTTAGGAACATTTCCAAATTTTGAGGAAACAATTTATTGAAAGAATTGAGATTGTAACACCCAATTATTTAATATTACGTTATCTCTTTAATGTAATTTAATATCTTGCACTACACGCAACACCGAGTTTGAGCTCACCATGACTAACTAACCCCAGACATTCAAAAAGAGGTTATGAATAGTATTAACCAAATTTTAATTTATAAATATATCTATATATTTTTAACATTAAAATTCTCTATTTCTTAGACATAATATAACAAAAAATTCAATTCTCATATAAAAGAAGTATTTTAAAAAAAAGGTAGTTTTTCAATTTTATTAGAGAAACCATTTTAAATATAATATTTGACACTTTTATATATTCAATTTAGTGAAATTAAATTCTTATTTAGAAGTGGGACGTAAAAAATGTATTTTGGATAAATTTTATTGTACTTTTCTAATGACATTCATATTTTAATGAATAGTGAAAATACAAAATTTAAAATAAAAACTATATTTTTAATCAAATAATTTATAGTGTTAATTATGCATTTGAGTGATTTTTAAGTATAATTAGATTATATATTTATCATTTTATATTATTTAGGTCATTTTATTTATAGTCAAATTTAAATTGTACATAAACACATGTCACTATTTCGATAGTTTTTACATCTTAAAAACCCACTTTCTGGTTTTGACAACGGGAATTAATTTTAAATTCATTAATGCAACTAATAGCTTATGAATTTGGTAAAATATGCTTCATTTTTGGATTTGGGTTATCAAAAATATGTGAGGGATAATTAGTTTTTATTTTTCTGAAAACATTCAATTTTTGATAAATAGTGACAAACATTGTCTTATTGTATAAAAAAGACATTTATTTAAATAATAATTAATATTAATTTAATTTACAAATAGTAAAAATATTTATATAATACCTATATTAATAAAATGTATTTCATTGGAGTAATTTCAAAATAAGATTAGATGAAGAATATTTATTGAATTTTTAAATGTCTTTTACCCACCTTCGATGAACATTAGGAAATTTGTATAAAACGTAATTTTACCACTTATGTGAATTGAATTGGAAAAATACGAGAGACAGTTGAAATCAGTATGTAATATTTCGTCTAATAGGATAGATGCAATGTTTTGTGAATTGTAACTTGTGAATTTTATTTATCCAAGGAAATGAGCATGAGAACCACTTTGAATCAAATGATAGCTATATATACACATATAGAATTTGTTCTTCCTTGCGTAATTGATTATAATGTATATTATATAATGATAATTTATAGTTCTTGGGATTTAATCAATAAATAATAACTCATCTACAATATATATCATCCTCGTATTATAGAGAATATATTTTGATGGACATAAGGTTGGTTATAATGTAAAAATGATATATACTCATAGATGTACCTATTGTGTGTTTTTATTATTAAAGTGATGTAATATTGTTCAAATTATGCATAAAAGATTATTTTATTCGAAATAAATTTAGATATAACTCAATTGATGCATATTTTTCATGTAGGATATGAGGTGTTGTTGGTAATTATTTAGGTAATACCACCTTTAATTTCGTAAACATTTCATTAAAATGTATGAAACGTAGGATCATTTAATATTTAGATTCCTGGAACAGAGGTACATAATACCTGAAAACTAAAAATATTCTACAAAAAACAATAATGTATTATTGATAATTTTATTCTACGTACTTTTACTACATCACATAACTGTGGGACACAGATCTTGGGAATACATGAGAATAAGGACTAGTAACAGTCTACAAAGGAAACGATATACATGTGATAACAAAGAATGTTATTTTGAAAAAGTGGAATATAATTGTGTAATTAGAAATAGATCATGAGAAATATATGAGAATTAATATTATAGCTGAAATGAGGATAAAATATTTGATTTATACATTAAAAATAATATCACCATATTTAATCAAGAAGGTTTCTAAAAAATTACCATGGTTTTTCTCAAGGTATGTAAAACATGACATATCTATATATTAGTTTTTTCTCAAATCATTGGAGAACTATTTGGGAACACCCATATAATTTAATATTTTTCATGTGAGTCCTATATATAATAATAAATATTTTCACAAATAAACCATGGAGAATATAAGAATTTTGTTTCATATAAAAATCCTCGTTTTTCAAAAGTGCTTGAATCGGGATAATTATGTCATGTTCATCCCATGAAAAATGAATGATGGATTCATTTACGATAATCTCATAATAAAATAAATAATTTTAACATATTTTCTAATACCCTTATAAAAATCTGATTATTATGAAATGTTAAAAATATTTTTTTGTGGAGAAGAAATAAATTTCGTGAAGTAATTTCAAAAGTAGAATGGGTATATGATGTGGTTTCAGTAAAGGGTAAAAATAGAGGGGATACGGTTAGTCCATTGATAAAAAACAAATTTGTAGTAATGTATTGAAATAAAATTAAATATTAGAGAGTAACCATAAAATTCAAAAGAAACAAACAAAAATTGGTACTTTAATCAAATAAAAAATATTAATATTTCCCCTACGCTGAAAAGTAACTCCATAAAATTGAGTATTCAGATTATGGGGTTATTAAGGATACCTTGGGAGGGAAAACCCAGTCGAAATTTTTTATATATGAATTGGGAGTGAATGTAAATGGATAAATCAGTGGGTATTTATTGAAAAAGTGGATGATTTGTTTATTAATTTCCAAATATAGGGCTTGGAATCCTTATTTGTGGAAAATGAAAAACCATGGGATTAAAAATTAGGATTTCCCGTTGTATAAGTCACATAGGAATCCTTTTATGTTATTTTAATACCCAATTGTCAACCATCATTTTATATTACATGTGTTGGTATTGGAAATTAATGTTTCCAATAAATATAATTTTTTGTGTTAAATATTATATTTTATAAATTTGAAATTTAATTATAGAATTTTAAATTGATTAAAATATATTAAAATAAGTTTTATCAATAAAATTAAATAGTTTAGGTTTAGGGTTTTCATTAATTTTTTATTAATTCATTATTAAATAACTATGACATCATTAAACATACCTATAACGTGAAACTATATTTTTAATATTAACCAAAAAAACTATTTTAAAAAATTCTCACAAATTAATGATTTTCCAATTTCATATTTCCAATTTCAAAAAATATATTTATTTTATCAAAATAATATCTTACAATGATAATTATTACTTTTAAATAGAAAAATACATATTTATAAAAGATTATATCAAAAATAAAATAATTATTAACACATTTTACCATTTAAAAAGATTATTTAATAATTATAAATGAAGAATATTTTTTCAAACTATTTCACTAAAATATATACAATTAATTATATCTTATTTTTTAAAAAATATTTATATTTTTTCCAAAATTTACAATTTATGTAAGAAAAATAAATTTATCAAATCCCAACATAATTTTAAAAAGCAGTACTCTACATGAAAATTAAAATAATGTAATAAAAATTTATTTTGTTAAAATTAATTACAAACTATAGTTAGGATATGAAGCACCTTATTACATAAAATTAATCCTAGGGAGTGAGGTGTTTGATGCTAATAGTATTTGGGGGTTCTTCTGTTCACATTGAAAATGTGGTAATCTCCACTAACATCAACTTCTTCTAAAATAAAATTAATTCTTGCTTTACATGTTGTTGCTCGACATGGGATTGAAGTAGGAATGTTCCTCAATGATGATTAATTTGTCTCAATATTTGGAAAATGGGATTCAAAATTGACACCTCTATTGCTTGAGGCCATAAAATCTTCATTCTGTATCAAGTATCATTTGTTAAAATTTTTCTCATAAATACTAATTACAACATTAAAATTATAATGAAATGTATAGTTTTTAATGCTCATATTCACCAACGATCAAATAGTTTTCATACATAAATGGTAATATTTTATTATATATTGGATTCATTAACAAAGATACATAGTTTTATTTGTAAAAAATATAACATTCATTTTTAAGAAATAAATATTACATAAATATTTTGTTCATTACATTATTTCCCCTCAAGATATCATATTCACGAAATATCCACATTTTCTCTTATATGAGAATTGGTGAGGGTACTTTTGTCTAAGTTTCTTCTCTATTTACCACATCACATATTCATATTTATGGTCCCTCTACATCACATTAACGAGGTGTGTAGTCTTTTTATAGAGAAACATTTCAATATGGTCCAATATCTCCACGGACACCTCCTCATAAGATTGTTCATGTTCTAGTTGTACCACCTCTGTATTATGTTAATGAAAAGGGTCATGTTGTTTGTTTTTCAACAATGGTATGAGAGAAACATCATGAACATGAGCATGATTTGGATTAGGTTCTATTCAATATAAAACATATTTTACGTGATGTATGATTTAATTTGTGCATGTATACATAATTATATACTTCCCACACTTCCTAAACTACATGACATACTTCCAAGGTGATATTTGATTAAACACGTTTTCACCAATAGAAATCTAAAAATCCCATTAATTATTTCTAGCATAACACTTCATTCGCCTTTATGTTTCCATAATGTGTTTTTGGATGGATTGAGCCTCTTATGTCATCTCTATCATATGATTAGTCCCAAGAATCATTCTCTCCCCAAAATAATCTGATCAAGTGGGAGTTCTACGTCACATTTCATATAACGCTTTGTAAGGTGCAATTTGAATACTCAATTTTTTTTTGTATTATGACAACTCAACTAAAAGGAGTTGTGGATTCCAACCACCCAAATATTTCAATGGGAATGTTCTTGGAATGTACTCGAGTATCAGAGTCGTTTAATTATATTGGACATTAGATTGGAGATGATATGACATATTGAAATTCAATTTAGTACTCAATAAATCTTAAATAATTCTTCATAATTTTGATGTGATCCGGGGATCACAATTACAAAATATAAAATGTGGTAGCACATCTGACCTCATAAATTATTTTACATAAATAATTATTAGTTATTGAATAGACAAATCATCCATAATGGTAATAAAATTAATGGTCTTAAGTGTGTGACCTACTATAACACATGTCACATTTTTTCCATTGTATTCTCTTTTGAAATCATTAAACATATCCATATTCATATTATCCCACTTACAAATTTGTCTCATTAGTGGGTGTACTACCCCTTTAGGTTGTTTTCTCTTTACCATCACTTGTAGACACTCTAGTCACCTTATAGGGTTTTAGGAAATGTCCCTTTTCATGATATCGAAAAAATAATAATCATGAGGATCTATATACATTTTCATGATTCTAGAACATATAGTTAATGTACAATTATGAGAATCATCTATCATCACGATTTTTATTTCTATAACAGATTGAACATATATTATTGAATGAATTTTTAGTTGACCCCCTTGATCGAAACTTAACTCAAGAAAATTCCCATTCTTCTCAACATATTCCTTATTCTTTAAAAAAATATATTATCATTGAGTTTTCATGATCACCTAGAGTAATGATGGTTGAAAAATCATTTGTTATAGTTTTGATAGTGTATGTTCTATTATGTTTCCCATGTCCTGTTTAACTGGTTCATTGTTTAAAATATCTCATTGAATCCTTGTAACATCCATCAAAATAAGGACATTTAAATATAACGTATATGAAACATTGTTTGGGAATCCATGATGATATTTTTTATTAAGTTCTACCCAAATGATATATGACATATATCAACATAATGAACGTTTCTCCATATTAAAAAAACATAAGAACACTTCAGATCATGTGAATGTGTATTTTTTTCACTAGGCTTCAACTATTTAAATAAATAAGAAATCAACTTTTTATTTATCATGAGGATTCCCCCAATATCATTCAAATATGCATTGCTAAAAAATGATAATCCATGTACAATAAAGGGTATTGTTAACATGGGGGAAGAGAACAATATCTTCTTTAGCTTTTATAACCATTATTCAAACTCTATTGTCCAGATGATCCTTGACCTATTTTCTGTTGACAATGTGTGTGGATTATATTGTTGTTAATAGTTTTTCACAATACACTAATAATATAATCCAAAACCAAGGAAACTATGAATATCAATAATTTTTGTATGATGAGTTTAGTCATCTATATCCATTTCAATGATAGGGTCAATTGAGATTCCACCATTGGTTACAATGTTCCCCAAGAAATTATCATGCTATAAAAAAAATTCAATTTTTATGAACATACCAAATATCATCACATTCTTCACATTTTTCAATATAACCCTTATCTGATACTCATTATATATGATAATCTTGTAATATTTCAAAATATCATCAATAAAAACTATTAAATATTTTTGAATATAGACCGTAAAGACTTTAATCATTAAATCCTTAATATAATAAGAGAATTATTCATGCTGAAGAGAATAACAACAAAATAAGATTTTTCATTATATATAAGAAGGTTTTATTGGAATATATTATTTATTCACAATCAATTGATGATAAATATTTAAAAATATCAATCATGGCGAAGAATTTATCCCCATGAAGCGGGTCGAGAAAATAAAAAATACTTAAAAGAGGGTACTTTTTCTTCATTATGATCATATTAAATACTATATTATAAATTCATAGACACGTTGATAGATCCTTCTTCATCATAAATAAATCATTTTCCCCACATGTATATATAGTTGGTTAGATTAATCCCTTATATAAAAGGTCATTTTGCTAATAATTTAATTATACCAGCTCTACATTTAACAATCTATATGGGTATTTTTATATTTTTTTCTTTAAGGTTTGTGTTCAATGGAGAAATCCACACATCTTTCTAGGAGAGGCCAATGTAACTCCTCACGAAATTATTCATTGTATTCCTAAAAAATGGGGACAGTTTTAATTTTTTTTTATTTTCATTTCCTTTATTACCACCATTAATAATTTCAATAACTAATTATTTGGTAGGTGATTCTAAAATATTATTAGGTTGAGATAACCCCCCATAAAAAACTATAGGTTTTCCATTAAATAATAATGATATTTACCACAATATATAGTTTACCATATCATTATACTTTGTGGGTTAGTCCATACATGGTATAATGTTGAATTCCATCATGGGAATGACAATTTGATTTCCAATGAGATTGTTCACTCAAATGTAAATACTACAGTTTTTATACACTCTTAGTGATAGGATAATCCATAATTATGTCTTGAAAGCTATATCCACATATATTAGTTAATGTATTTTTTTATATATATTGAAAGCATCGAGTAAATAATGGACTGTATCGAACCCGAATCAAATCAATTACATAATCTCATTAAGGAAGCAATGAGAGTGCCTACTACCACATCATTTAGATCCTCAACATTATTGAAGAATAGAAAAAAATGAAATACCTTGCACCCTTGTCCTATTATGAGTTTGATGGTGATACTACACTCTTACCTTCTAGTTGGAATATTGATTAGCAATGTGGCCAAGATATCAAAACTTGATTAATTGGACTGTATAATGGCCATATACTATATTAAATTTTCATTGGTGTTGAGAAGTTGTGGGATCACCTCACTGTAATATTTTCATGAAATATGGTCATCACATCCACATGTTTAATATTTTCCCAAATGAATAATGTTGTTCCCAAAATTCTTCTTCCCACATTTGTTTCATTTGGGATATATAATTGGACTTCCTCTTCTTATGTAATCAAATATCTACCCAATGTATAACTCTCAAACCATATTCTTTTCCTTATCTCTATGGGACCCCACTGTCTCTTGAAACTCAAGTTCCACCTTAATATCACATTACATAATCTACTCATACTTTTCATTATCTCGATTAACTAGTTTCTTCAACAGATATGTTCTTAGTCAACTGAATAATCTATAAACCTTTCCAGAAATATCTATGGAAATAAAAGTGGTGTATTTATAAAGTCGTGTTATGTTAATCTCATATCTTAACACATATTCAATCTCATTATTCTTTATCTCTACAAATTCATCCTCTATTTCTATTCTCTTCCTACAAGGAAAATATTTAATGAAAAATAATTCCATGAACCCTACCCCCTCCAAACAATAAATTTCCCTTAATTGATTCAATTTCTATGAGTTTCAACAAAAAACAATCATTTCCTTTTAGAGTTTCATAGCCATAATGTTTTTCTATTCATTTAAACAGTGATGAATGGATATGTTCTTTTCTATAGAGATTATCGATTGTTTGTTAATCAATGGTTCATAAGATCTACTAAAATTAAGTGGTTTTTTATGCATAAAAGACTAAATAATATGTTGTTACCTTTGTGGTGAATATACTCTCATTGATTGATCCATATTATTTTTCATAACTGGAATGGTTTAATAATCCATTTTAATGATGTTTTCCATTCGAGCTTCCATCAAAGGGAAATCATCGCTTTCTTAATTTTACCCATCATTTACATGGTTCCTCATATTTCCCTCCATTTAATAAAAGTAGAAAAACATTATGATAAAATGGTTTATTTTATTAATCATATAATTTAAAAAGGGAATATATATATATATACATCATTCTCAAATATGTTATTCATTAACAACGATTACGTTTTCTATATTTACTTTGTAATTGTTCCCAAAAATTACTGTTTAACTGAATATATCATATGGGTGTATCCAACATGGATTGTAGCAAGGCTTTTATTCATCCATTGGTTCCTATTTAATTCTATATAAAATCATTATTTTCTATTTTTACCATAGGATATATCTTTTCCAGATCCAAATCCACTAGTTAATATCCAAACTCATATTTGTTTTTGGAACATTTTTCTTAATTCATCAAAAAAAATTCGATGTTTTCCAATATTTAAACATATCAATATGAATATAAATATATATTCCAAATAATATTTTCTAAAAATCTCTAAACCATTCAGTTATACTAACTATTGAAACCCACATTTTTTACATAATCATTTCATTAAATTGTACTAAATAGAGGGTCTTTTAATGATTTTTTTTCAATGAAACATGGTTCATAATACATGAAAACATAAAAAATTATTATAAATAACTTGAAAGGAATATTTATTGTTTTGATCTTTTTATATTTACTACATCACATAACCTAAGGACACACATCAATACAATGGGTGAGAATAAGGCCATGTAAGGGAACGAATGTTTTATAATTTTCATGTGATCTTAAGGAATATCAATAAGAACATGAGGAATATAATTGTTCAATGAACAATTGACAATGAGTCATATAATAACATTAAAAAACATTTATATGTTCTGAAATTATTTAATTCAAATATTCATAAGAATATCATTATGAGTATTCAGTAAGGCTTTAGAACAATTTACAAGGATATTCACCAAGGTATCAAAAAACATGTCATCAATATAGATTAAACTCTTTAACTAATTCATAAGAGAATTAGAATGGATGATTATTATAGTGTATAAACATTCATGGGATTCAAATAGGTCAAAATAAATTCATTCATATAAATAACATGGAAATATTAAAAAACCGGTTCATATCCAAATCCTGGAATTTCTCAAGTGCTTAAAAATAAAATCATTATGACATTTTTAGCCATGTTTAAGGAATTTTGGTTTAATTTATATTAATAATAGAATTAAAAAAATCATTTTTACAATATTTTGAGTAACCATATAAAATAAATAGGTTTTTGTATTCACAAAACAAAAATAACATGTCAATATTTTAGGAGAAGAGGTATATTTTGTGAAGTAAATTTTACATCATAACGAGTAAAAAAAAATTGTTTTTGAAAATTTTAAAAATATAGGGGACATGTGTTTCTAGTTTATAAGACATAATTTGGAAATTATTTGTTGAATAAAAATGAAATTTTAGGCAGTTACCATATCATTTAGTTGAAATATACAAAAAAATATCTTTAAATAAGGGAAAAGAAGGATATTTCCATTACCTTGAAAAGAAAATCCTAAAAACTATTGATTGATACCATGGAGGATTTAGAAAACCTTGGTAGGAATAAATGTGAGGTAAAATTTCTGATCATTATGGAGGAAGATTTTTTGTGAATGAAAATGGGGAAATGTTTGTTTATTTATAGAAAAACATGAGGATTTCTGTATTACTCTGCAAATATTGGCCATGGAAATCTAGGTTGTGGAAAATTATATACAATGGGATCGCACATCGTATTTTCCAATAGAACTAGAATATTGGGACATTAATTATTGTTATTTTAATCCACAAGATTCTATCATTTGTTTATATTATTTATTTTGAATGGAAAAATATTGTTTACACAAAATAACATTTTTAATGTCAATGTTTCTATATTATAATTTGGAAATTATGTTATAGATTTTGAAATTCAATTGAACCTATTAAAATAATTGATATTAATAAAATAATAGTGGTTATGTCAATTAATCGGGTTATTTATTTATTAATGAATTATAATATAACTATTAAGTCATTAAACATACCAAATAACACATAATGTATTTGTACTAATCATGAAAAAAAAAGTATTTTAGAAAATTATAAATAATTCTTCCAATAACAGTATACATGTGATTACTTAAAAAATTATATTTATTCTGTCCAAAAAATTCTATAACTATTGTAATTATATCATTTAAATAAAAAAAATACTTATTTATTAAAAATTATTGAGGATTGAAAATGCATTGTAAAATTTATTATACATAATGAAATGAATTTTTTTATCATTTATATTTTAAAAATACTATTTTTATCATAATATTACTTCAATAGAAAAAATATTAATAAATTATTAATTTAATATAAATATTTATATATTTTACATGAATTAAAATTTCCACCAAAAAAAATCAATTCATCAAATTCAATATCAATTATATTATGAAATACTATTCTAAATATGGAATTTATGGAATTAAAATTATATTTACACAATGTGATTACACACTATGTTAAGGATAAATAACCCCTTATTATACAAGTGTATTCCTTGTGAGTAATGTGTGTGAAGGTTGTCGTTTTATGGGGTTCCTTGTCAAACATCGAAAATGTGTAACTCTCCACTAACATGAAATTCTATCATAAGAGAATTCATTTAAGATGAAATTGATGAATCTCAAATTGGGCTTGGTCATAGGAGATCTAAAATGATACCTCCCTCCAAATATCCCAAAAATGTAATTCAGACTCCCAGATTATACCGATTGAGGCCTTCAACTCTTCTTTTCGTATCAATTAAATTTTTTCAAAATTTTACCTCTTAATATTAATTTTAATTTTATAATATTAATCAAGAGTTTAGTTCAAAGTGTTCATATTGACCGTCATTTATATAATTTTTGAATCTATATGGTCACAATTCACATTATATTTAATTCATTATTAAATAAATATGATTTTTTGGTTAATATAATAATATAACACAAATATTAAAGAAACAAATAATACAAAAATTGTTAGCATGTTACAGTAGTTAGTTTGTATTCATGGTAGAGTATGTTAGAGATATTTCTACAACACTCTTGATAAATCGAGGTATAAAAGGCTAAATGATTCTACCCATGTAATAAGATTGAATCATTTTTTTAGGCGATAACCTTCATAGATATCAATTGTCAATAGTTCTTGGTATTTTGTATAGTATATTTGGGTGAAATTCTGGTATGCCTCTTTGGGTGTGTATGTGTGAGTAAAAATTACAACTAAGGAACATGTTCTGACATGGTGGGAATAGTTTTTAGTCTGAATAGTTGCCCTAATTGGTAATATCTTATGTTTTGCAATGAATATAATTAATTTAATACAAGAGACCCATGTGATAAAAATAGAATTCCCACATCATAGGGAATGTTTTGTCCTAAAAAATTATATCAGATCCAATACCAATCCAGAACTACAAATACATTGTTAGGGTTGGAGTTTTGGGGTCTAGAGTATATGAATGTTTATTCAAATATAGGGAGATTAAAACCTTTATAAAAGAAATACATAAAGTATTAAACATATAAACAAAAGGAAACATGGTGCGTCATTATTTTTGGGATCATACCTTGTTATAACTCAATATTTATGTCGTCTTTTGTTCGAGTAGTGATAGGATAGGTGACATAAGATATTTCCTAGGGTGTATCTAATTGAGTAAAATTTAGAATGAAAGATCATTTTCCAGATTTTAGGTAATTTCATATGATTAATAAGTAACCCTGAGGGGTATTATAATTTGGTTTATAGAAAATATAAACAATGCATTATTGGAGAACCATGGGTAAATTAAATAAGAGAAAAGAACAAGGATAGTCAGGCATGAATGATTTCCTAGAGTGAATTGAATTCTCTCATATAGGTGACTATTTTTTAAATAAATTTCATATCACATAATGATTATTCATCTTTGTAATGTTAATTTTATAATGTCATTATATTATTTTTCACATTTATATTTTATTATATCTCAGTTATAGAATAAGATCCTAGACATGGTGTGACAATATTCAAAACATTGTATCCTATGGAAAACAAAATAAATAGATAAATGGATATATATGATGTTTGGGAATCAGTTATTGGTGACTAATAATTCATTGATACTTAATTTCATGAAGTTATACTTTTTATATCATCGAAGGATAGTCATGAGGGAAAAAAAACAAAAGGAATTCCACATGGTCATGTGATATTAGATATTCTTATATGTGTATTGTTTTAATAGTCAGCATCTATGAGATTATTTTTAAAATACTCCATAAAATGAATATTTCATTATATGAATGAAATCCATAATATATAATTAATGTGTAAAGGATATATCATCTAGTTTCATCATAAATGATATAATATTAATTTAATAAGATATTAACATAATGTATTCACCTAAATTAATCGAAAAAGACATATTTAGTCAATTATGGAAATAAATCTATCTAATTAAACACATGGACATGAAAGCTCGATGAGGAGTTCCTTATTTATTGTCAAGGATTGGTAACTCCGTTTTATATGATTATCGCACAAGTATTTATCCTTTGTGATATTATATTAGAGGAAAATCTAATTATAATACATAACAGTGTTTATTGTATTTTTTTAACTATAACATTAACTACATTCACTATGGGAACCATGAAGCATTGTTATAAATTAATCATGAAAATTTAATATCTTCATTTAATGATATTGATTAATGAACCATAATTATTACACAATTATCATATACAAAATCTCTTTATTTTTTTTGAATTTAGTATTTATAATAAAATTTTATATATTGTTTTTGGATGGATAATTATTCTTGAAATGTTTATTTTATAAATTTATTCAATAGATATTAATGATTAAAATATTTGAGTTGAATATTTTCTCTTGAGTATTTTCAAAATGTATTAAAATAATATTAACTAATTCCACTATTTAGTGATTAGATAATAAAAAATAACATTTTAATTATGTGAATATTAAAATAATTTTTTATTTACGTATTTTAGAATTTAAATCATAACATATTAATATAATAAATGATAGAAATATAAAAATATATTTAACTATAAAATAATTGCTAAATTCAGTGGAATGATTAATAGTCATTATTATTGGATAGAGAAATATATACAGAATTTAGTATTATTTAACAAAAAATAACTTGAAATTTAAATATGTATATTTAAATTAGATCATATCATGGGAAATATTAAAATAATTTTTATTATGATTTCATGTGGGGTAAAACATAGATTATATATATATTAATAAGTAACAATGTAATTGTTTTTTTGGAAAATACTCAGAATCTCAAAAATCATAATTTTAATAGTGAGAAAATTTCTAAAAAAAATTAAGCACTTCAAAATTCACAAAATTTATACGGTGAATAACACCATATCTTCCCTCTTATCACTATGGAGATAAAAATAGAAATAATTTTCATGATTCATGATGTATATCAAGATACAGTTTTTTACTCAACATTATTACTCAAAAACTAAAAATTATGTCTATATCTTTATAGGGAATGTATTGAAACACCACGAGGGAAATATTAAAATAATTGTTACTATGATTTCATGTGGGGTAAAACATAGATTGTATATATATATTAATAAGTTACAATGTAATTTTTTTATGGAAAATACTCAAAATCTCAAAAATCATAATTTTAATAGTGAGAAAATTTCTAAAAAAAATTAAGCACATTAAAATTAACAAAATTTATACGGTGAATATTACCATATCTTCCCTCTTATCACTATATAGATAAAAATAGAAATTATTTTCTTGATTCATGATGTATATCAAGATACACTTTGTTACTCAACATTATTACTCAAAATACAAAAAATTATGGCTATATCTTCATTGGTCATGTATTGAAACACCACGAGGTATACACAATTAGATTATATATCAAAAATACAAATCAATATTAGTGCCTAAAATTGATCAAGTTGATTATCATGCTATTATGATAGTTTTAATTTTATTTTTATATGATATTAAATTGGAAGTGTCATCTCTATGAGTTACTAGTGTGTCATATCCCATATTCATCATATTCCTATAGTAAATATAATAAAAAAACACATTCACTTATTATACCATTCCATGAAACATCAGAAAAATTAATTTATTTATTAATTACAAATTCTATTTAAATAACTTTTTAAATGGGAGAAGATGATCAGGATATAAAGGTTGACTATGATTATAATGTTTTAAATACATTTAGTCATGATTTAACATATAATTTAGTAACATTTCCCATATTTTTATTGATATTAAGGATCATTTGTAACGCCCCATGATTTCATTGTATGTGATCTATTTAATGTAATTAAATATCTTGTGCTACATGCAACACTCAGTTCAAGTGCACCACGACTTTCAAAAATAGCCATTGAAAAAATAAGTTCTAAATAGTATTAATCACATTTTAAATTTTATATATATCATATATAATTTCAGCATTCAAATTTTGTGTTTTGTTGACATAATATAAAGGAAAATTCAATTTTCAGATAAAAGAAGTATTTTTCCATAATATGATGTTATTTAGACTTTTAATGGAAAACCCTTTTTAAATACAATATTTGAAAATTTTATATATTCAATTTAGTGAAATATAATTTTTAAATGGAAGAGGGACATAAAAAAAATTTGGATAAATTTTTGGTACTTTTCTGATATCATTCATATTTAGATGAATAGTGAAAAGTATTGAATTTTATTTGAAAATAACTGTTTTAATAAAAATAGTATATAGTGTTCAATTATGATTATGGGTGATTTTAAAATATAATTAGATTATATTTTCTCATTTAATATAATTTAGGACATTGGATTTAAATTTTAATTTAAATTGTACATGAACACATGTCAATCTTTGGATAATTTTTACTTCTTAAAAACCGGTTTTCTAGTTTTGACATTGAGATTAAATATTAAATTAATTAATATATGAAAAATGTTTTTAATTTGGTTAAATATATATCATTTTTGGATTCAGAATATCAAAATTAGATTAGGGTGAATTTTTGGTATTTTTCTGAAAACATTCAATATTTGATGAATAGGGAAAAACATTGTGTTTTTGTATAAAACCGACATTTATTTAAATTATTCATCTTACTATTAAAATTTATTTTAATGTAAATGTATATAAATACTACATATAATAGTTCACTTTAATTCATTGGAGACTATTTATAATAAGATTGTATGTACTAAATTTTGAAAAGTTTTTAACGTCTTTTACCCACCTTTTAGGCTCATTTACAAATATGCATAAAAATAATTTCACATCTTCTGTGAATTTAATTTCAAAAATCTAAGAGACATATATGGCATCATTATGTAAAATGTGGTTCAATAAAATGGAAATAATTTTTTTATGAATAGTATCTTTTGAATTTTAATAACCACGGTTAAAAGTAAATAGGATAATTGAAGATAAAATTATAATATAATTACCATAAAACTTGTACTAATTCTATTGGATAAAAGTATTTTTTCCAAATTAATCCTTTTGAATTAAATATGATCCTTTTTATCTACATGTAATTGATTAGGAGATTTATGATTATTTTATTTAAAGAATAGTTAAAAGTGTTAAATACAAATTTTACTATCAAATAAATTTTTTATATAGGTTTATACATAAGATAAATTTGACTATAATTTTTAATTATAAAAATAAAAATATTTCTAACATCATGGTGATTTAATTTTAATTTTCTGTCATCAAATAATTAAATTTATTTATAACACCTTGATGATTAAATAATTACCTTATTAATGAAAGATTTAATTAACTGATATTATTAATATTCAAATAAATGTAAATTCATACTTTTGATGACATACAAGAATTCTATATGTGAATATTTCATGTTAGGGTAGATTTGATGACTTGTTTTTTGATGTAACCAACTATTTATGTCTCAGAAAAACCAAATACCAAATAGTGTCAAAATTGACATAAATTAGTATTTAAAAAATATACTATATTATTAAATGATATAATAATCATAAAAATATAAGGATAAAGAAAAGATCTTATATAATGATATATATATATATATATCATTAATGAACCACTTTAGTTTCTCTTAGATTTTTATATTATGTTTATGAATCATTTATTATAATAATACCAAATAAAAGGTAAAAGTTAAACTATTTAAGTAATAGTGAAATATAAATGATAGGTTAATATGGTGACCTAAACCTATATATAACCTATTATTTGATTTATTTTCAGTCCATCCTTACCTTATCCTCAAATTAAATCATTTTAGAGCCATTATAAACCGAATATGATTGTATAAGAAATTAATATTTTATTCATTTTCTAAAGTGACCCACACCTCTCTTATAAAAGGGTACTTCCCATTCTCTCAAAATCTCACATCCAAATATAGTTGGCTCAGCAAAACCCCAATACAAATTCCTCCCAAATACCTTAAATTCATCTTATATGCCTTACTTTGATTATAATCCAATATATGGATCCTTTTTTATCAAATCAAAACGAAGCTCCCAAAGAAGAGGTAACAATTTCATCACCTCTTTTAATGTTCTTTTCTTCTTCCTCTTCCTCTAGCGTTGTTTTTACAATACCAAATTATCAACTTCAGTATCTACTCCATACTTTGATGTTAATGTAAATATGGTACAATATTATTCATTATTCTATCCATGCTATGAATAAAAAAGTCACTATACGTGCATACGTACGACGTACCATCTCCACATTGCGGGGTAGTTTGTCAGTCAACACTTCTTTATTTGGATGAGTATAATAATGAATGTAGTTAATTTAAATAAAAAATATGAAATTTTAATTATTCTTTATATATAATATACCATCAAATTATATATTATTTCACCATCAATAGAATGATATCATCGCTCGTGCGTACGTACGACTTATCATCTCCATGACGTGATGAGATTCACATAGACTTTACCAATCAATGATGATTATAAAAACAAATATTATTAATAATTATGTAATATATGTCATATTAATGATACTAGATATATATATATTTACATATACCTCATTCACTTACTTCGCATCAAAACGATATGAAAATAGAATCATCATTTAAACATACAAACGTCCTACCTTCTCAATAAATAGAGTTTTCCATTTCATATATCTCTCTATTATAAATGTTTATATTATAAATATATATTATATATAAATCAGTTATTATATTTATGACTTATTTTAATCATGATATATTTTATATGATCAAAAATAATAATATAAAACATGTATGATAAAGAAAGCGATTATTATCAGAAATGTTATTTTTACATTGACATTATTATTAAGTAGATAGTATAAATTCCTAAATGAATAATTCATGATATCATAAATATTAATACTGATCTATTATAATTTAATAACATTATATGGTCACTATAAAAGATATTAAACGTACCCTCAACTAAATGAATGTTCAAGGTAATGTTTAATTCTTCAATCTCTTTATTATCCGACATTTTTTATGTGTATGTTTTTACTAGGAAATATTTATTATACATGTCCATGTTTCATAATATAGTTTTCCTAAAGATTAATTTAACGTTATATTTACCTTAAAAATCATTTTAAATGTTTTAAATATTTATTCTTCTAAATCGTTTTCATTAATGTAGATGTTTCCGAAGTGGGTTTAAGGACTTATTATGAAATTAATGATTCAATATGAGAATTATATTAAAATGTTTCAATGTGGTATGTGATACATTTATTCAAAAATATATTTTAAATTACTTCCTTTATAAATTGTGTGACATTTAAACGATTTCATGAAAAGGGGGTATATTACTCAAATAGTTTTACTGATTATTTTCAACTATATCAACATCTTTTACTGGATATTATTCATGATTAAAGATGATTTGTTATAATAAAATCGTTAATATTGTATTAAATGAGTTATGATATGTCTTACTATGGATGTGATATTTTTATACCATTCACTTTGTATGGCTAATTTATTTTCATTTCATATTCTAGTTTTAATATGAATATTTATGTTAGGATTCAAAATTTTCATATGAGTAATGAAATGGACGCAGTAAGTGATAGGTGAGGCCCGTTATATCCCCTCTATGAATCGATAGATCTCATTAGACAAACTATTGTCTTTTCATTAGTCCTTTCCAATATCATATTGATAGTTTTGGCACGGTTCCTTGACTATGTGGTGGGGATGATTGACATTAGGAATTCCATCATTAATAAATTAGTTACTACATGTGACTATTCAACTAGTATAATATTTATGTGCATGTTTATATGGTTATGTTTTGTTTATTTTTACCATATTATGTTCATGATTATGTTTACAAAGTATTTTGTTTCTTTTACACATCTTTCCATAAAATTTTATAGGTTCTGCTAAATTATTTACACTTACTGTGCATCTAAGAACTCCCCTTTATTATGATTAATTTTCCCATGATGCTAAGAAGTGTTCTATGATTTTTATACAGTATTAATCTATAATAATAATGTAATTATCATAGGATTATCTATGATGTGTTTTAATTTATAAATATTAATGAAATTATTAGGTATGTTATATGTTTTCTAAGACTACTAAACTGACCAGTCCTCTATGACTTGATTCCTGGTAATCATGATAATGTATTAAAATAATTCAATGGATCCAGGATTATGGGGCCACAGGTTACTATTGGTATTATAGGAAGTTTAGTAGAAAACTTGGAACCTAGATTTAGAAACTCTCTAATTTTATAACATTGCCCTAAGATAGGTTTTGAGGATTAGGGTAGACGAACATCCAAGAATTTTGGTAATGTGAATATTTTGTGTAGTTTCCAAACAATTCATTTTTTAATGGATATGTGCAGGTAAAGGAGTTTTTGGAATAGATGTACCTAAGAGTGAAAACTCAGAAAATGCATTTTGGGGTTGACCTGGGGTATCCTAGTACACTATAATGGGCCTTCTTTCACTATTTAATCCTAGTATGCCCCAAATGATGCTCTTGGTTAATAATCATGTTATGATACTACCACATATGAAGAGTAATTAATAGTTTTATTATGATTTTATTATAGAATAATTTCATATGGGAGTTTTATCGAAGATATACTAGTTATATGAATTATATAAATAAATAAGGATTGTACTGCAGAACTATTTAATTGAGGATTTGAAATTATATGGTTCTATGAAAAGTGACTCAATATCATGTTAATAATTTTGAAAAATATGTTTTTTACCTAAATATGTTACTTAATAAGGTTATTATACTGAGTTAGTAGTTTTGGAAGAAGATGTGATATATTTGTATAAATTATATTCGATATTATTGACTACATTGAAACTAATTAATTTTTTTTATTCCATCATTGTTGGAGTAATCAAAATTATTGGGTTTAAGAAGTATATATAGTATTCTATAAAGAACAAGTGAGAATTAATGTATTCAATAAGGTTTTATTTTATTTCAGGGTGTTACCATGTTTTAAGAGAATACATGATGAAGGTATTATCATGTTATTATGTGGAAAAAAAATATCTTCATTTCATTTACCTTTCTTATACGATTTGTACTATATGTTAGGACAGAAGTATTTGGGATAAGTCTGAATGATGGAATGGATTATTATAGACATTATATACTATTTTTCAAGGGTAAAACATTTCTAAGGATTATTTTTGGATTGTTATAAAATCATAACGCATAGGTCGGGTAAAAAACTGTCGCGTACTGCAAGGCTGCAAGACATTAAACCGCAACTGAAGGGTGATAAAGGAGAATCACCTACCACTGGCCTACATGTTATCATGGATTATATAATGTAGTTTTTTAAATAGTATGACACATGGATTATAAATTTATTATTTTTTGAACCCAATATGATTAGGAGAAATAGAATATTTGTTAATTCTATTACATTTTGGGGTGAAAGATGAGTTTGTGGTAGGAATTAGTTGAAGGATAAAACTATACTTATCATATATAATTTTTTATCATATTTTATAATGAAATTAACTCATAATCTATTGGTAAGGGTTCTTAAAACAAAAAATGTTTTATCCTAATCCCTTGTTTATTGTGGAACAAATGATATTTTAAATCATTATAAATTGATGGCTTTGAGGCCCTCAATTTTATAGTTCTTTATGATTGATGACCTCAATCACTCCCGATAAAAATTTATGTTTTTCCTCCAATAATGTGCTTATAATTTCAACAAATGTTATTCTAATAGAGATCATTATTTTGTGGTGACTTTTCATTTACCTTTCCCACTTATTATACATTTTATTAACACAATTTATGATATGGGATTTTTTACAAATATATGTTTGATTTTTAACCTTTTATTTTTGAGGAACATTTCCAAATTTTGAGGAAAAAATTTATTGAAATAATGGAGATTGTAACACCCAATTATTTAATAGTACGTTATCTCTTTAATGTAATTGAATATCTTGCACTACACGCAACACTGAGTTCGAGCGCACCACGACTAACAAATCCCATTCATTCAAAAAGATGTTATGAATAGTATTAACCAAATTTTAAATTATAAATATACCCTATATATTTTTAACATTAAAATTTTCTATTTCTTAGACATAATCTAAATAAAAATTCAATTCTCATATAAAATAAGTATTTTTCAAAAAAATGTAGTTTTTTCATTTTATTAGAGAAACCATATTAAATCTAATATTTGACACTTTTATATAATCAATTTAGTGAAATTAAATTCTTATTTAGAAGTGGGATGTAAAAAATGTATTTTGGATAAATTTTATTGTACTCTTCTAATGACATTCATATTTTAATGAATAGTGAAAATAAAAAATTTAAAATAAAAACTACGTTTTTAATCATATAATTTATAGTGTTAATTATGCATTTGAGTGATTTTTAAGTATAATTAGATTATATATTTATCATTTGATATAATTTAGGTCATTTTTTGTATAGTCAAATTTAAAGTGTACGTAAACACATGTCACTATTTCGATAGTTTTTACATCTTAAAAACCCGCTTTCTGGTTTTGAAAAAGAGAATTAATTTTAAATTCATTAATGCAACTAATAGCTTATGAATTTGCTAAAATATTCTTCATTTTCAGATTTGGGTTATCAAAAATATGTGAGGGTTAATTATTTTTTATTTTTCTGAAAACATCTAATTTTTGATAAATAGTGACAAACAGTATGTTATTATATAAAAAAGACATTTATTTAAATAATAATTAATATTATTTTAATTTACTAATGGTAAAAATATTTATATAATACCTATATTAATTAAATGTATTTCACTGGAGTAATTTCAGAATAATATTAGATGAAGAATATTTATTGAATTTTTAAATGACTTTTACCCACCTTCGATGAACATTTGCAAATTTGTATAAAACGTAATTTTACCACTTATGTGAATTGAATTGGAAAAATACGAGAGACACTGTTGAAATCAGTATGTAATATTTTGTCTAATAGGATAGATGTAATTTTTTGTGAATTGTAACTTTTGAATTTTATTTATCCAAGGAAATGAGCATGAGAACCAATTTGAATCAAATGATAGCTATATATACACATATAGAATTTGTTATTCCTTACGTAATAGATTATAATGTATATTATGTAATAATAATTTATAGTTCTTGGGATTTAATCAAGAAATAAGAATTCAACTACAATATATATCATCCTAGTATTATAGTGAATATATTTTGATGGGCATAAGGTTGGTTATAATATAAAAATGATATATACTCATAGATGTACCTCTTCTGTGTTTTTATTATAAAAGTGATGTAATATTGTTCAAATTATGCATAAAAGATTATTTTATTCCAAATCAATTTAGATATAACTCAATTGATGCATGTTTTTCATGTAGGATATGAGGTGTTGTTGGTTATTATTTAGGTAATACCTCCTTTAATTTCGTAAACATTTCATTAAAATGTATGAAACATATGATCATTTAATATTTAGATTTCTGGAATAGAGGTACATAATACCCAAAAACTAAAAATATTCTACAAAAAAACAATAATGTATTATTGATAATTTTATTCTATGTACTTTTACTACATCACATAACTATGGGACACAGATCTTGGTAATACATGAGAATAAGGACTAGTAATAGTCTACAAAGGAAACTGTATACATGTGATAACATGGAATATCATTTTGAAAAAGTGGAATATAATTGTGTAATTAGAAATAGATCATGAGTAATATATGAGAATTAATATTATAGCTTAAATGAGGATAAAATATTTGAATTATACCTTAAAAATAATATCACCATAGTTATTCAAGAAGGTGTCTAAAAAATTTCCATGGTTTTTTCCCAAGGTATGTATAACATGACATATCTATATATTCGTTTTTTCTCAAATCATTGGATAACTATTTGGGAACACCCATAGAATTTAATATTTTTAATGTGCGACCTATATATAATAACAAATAATTTCACAAATAACCCATGGAGAATATAAGAATTTTGTTTCATATGAAAATCCTCGCTTTTCAAAAGTTCTTGAATCAGGATAATTATTTCATGTTCATCCCACGGAAAATGAATGATGGATTCATTTACGATAATCTCATAATCAAATAAATAATTTTAACATTTTTTCTAATACCCTTATAAAAATCTGATTATTATGAAATGATAAAAATATTTTTTGTGGAGAAGAAATAAATTTCGTGAAGTAATTTAAAAAGTAGAATGGGTATATGATGTGGTTTTAGTAAAGGGTAAAAATAGAGGGGAAACGGTTAGTCCATTGATAAAAAATAAATTGGTAGTAATGTATTGAAATAAAATTAAATATTAGAGAGTAACCATAAAATTCAAAAGATACAAACAAAAATTGGTTCTTTAATCAAATAAAAAATATTAATATTTCCCCTACGCTGAAAAGTAACTCCATAAAATTGAGTATTCGGATTATGGGGTTATTAAGGATACCTTGGGAGGGAAAACCCATTCGAAATTTTTTATAGATGAATTGGGAGTGAATGTAAATGGATAAATCAATATGTATTTATTGAAAAAGTGGATGATTTGTTTATTAATTTCTAAATATAGGGTTTGGAATCCTTATTTGTGGAAAATGAAAAACCATGGGATTAATGTGATGACCCAGACCCCCCTGGTCCCTTCCTTTGCCAAAATCCGGATCCTTAAGGGGTACGGATCGGTGAGACCGATCGGTGAGACCGATCGGTGAGACTGATCGGTGTGACCGATCGGCGGAACCGGCCGACGTCGCCCGACCTTGCCAAGTTGTTCCAGTAACGTTCTTTTTCCGCAAATAGGGTTTTAAACCCTATTCTGCCTCGTGAAAATGTCTTGGAAACCCGAAACGCGCACAAAAGTTTTAATTAAATGCTTCATTAATTCATGAGTCGGTTTAAACCACTCAGCACCATTAATGATGAGTCAAGCCGCGTGGTCAACCCACGACTTCCACGTCATACGCAGTTCGGAGTTTTTATCTCAACAGTTCCCGGCTCTTATAAATTAAGGGTTAGGCCGTGGTTCCCCCCTTCTTCGATCGTGGCTCTTCTGGTGCATCGGGACCACCTCGTCGTTATCCGTAAAGTTCCGCGCCCTCGGCCTAAACGTCGATCATCTATCAACAAGTAGGGAATTTCTTTCGTCTCTCACTTCTGTGCATCATGCGGGGTGGGCGTTATCTATTGTTCTCATGAGAAATGGTTGAGCCTTTAAATGAAGATAATAACTGGTTAAAGAAGGGGAAGGGGTTGTGATTGTTGTTTATGCCTTATCTTGTGATCATCCTTTTTAGTTGTGATGGCTTATGTTTTCTGAGAATTGAGGTCGTTGGTGGTCGTTGTATGTGCACTGATAAATCCCCTCGTGATGTTTTAAATGAATTGCTGAATTTGTGAACTCCTACTGTGAAATTGGTTAATCACGTATATCCGGCTGAATAATTGAAAGCACCAGGATCAACCCTTATGTGATAACTCCCGTTTAGAACACATGGAATTTGAAATCATGGAGTGTGTTAAGTCGTTTAAATCTGAAAATTCCTGACTTGTGTTGGTAGCGGTGGTTGGTTGTCTTCCTTTCGGGCCGATTGCTGGAAATGTGGGAGGGGATGGGATCCCCTGTTCTGTTTATACTCTTGGTGGCTGTGTGAATTTGGGGATGGGATCTCCTGTTGGTATGGATTCGGTGGTTGTGAGTTTTAAATCCGGGTGGTTACTTAAAATATCACAAATTGGGGAGAGATCCTCTGTTAACAGAACCGGGTGTGAGTGTTTTGGTTGATCCTTGCTTTTGACGCTTTCCTTGGTTATGCTTATGGTAGTTGCCGAGTAGTGCTTAAAATTAATTGAACATTTTGACTGAACGTGGGACAAGAATGGGACAAATGGTTTTGTGGGCAAGGGTCGTGAACTGTGACTTTGGTGCAGTGGTGTGTTCTGTAGGTTGGCTAGGAAAACCTAAGCTTTGGGTGAGTGTTTGTTACCTATATCTATACTAGTAGCTTTGTGTTTCTTATTCGCGCCCCACCCAAGTTGAGCACTCAGTGCCGAACACCCCCATTTTTGGGGGAAGGGTGTTATTCCCAACACTATCCTTAGTGGCTGGTTATTAGCTCCTTTTCTGCTCCCTTTCCCATATAGCCCAAGTATCTTCGGGCAGGCTGTGATGGCCTAAAGTCCATTATTAGCCCAAGAACCTCCGGGCGAGGTGTTGTGGTGGTTGGCCAGGTGTGTGCGGCAGGTGGTTTCCCAAGCGTCTTCGGGATGAGGCCCAGGTGTCTTCGGGTGTGGTGGTGGTTGCTCTGGCCTAGGTCTTTGCAGGCATGGTTACATATGACAGTTGAGGCCCAGGTGTGTGCGGGCGGGATTCGGCAGTGGGACTGCGTGTAGTTGAGGCCCAGGTGTGTGCGGGCGGGATTCGGCAGTGGGACTGCGTGTGGTTGTGGCCCAGGTGTGTGCGGGCGGGTGTGGCAGTGGGACTGCGGTGAGAATGGCGGGATTGGTCCGATGCGTAGGATGTCTCAATAACCAGTGGGAAAGTGGCGCGGGGTACCCAAACATCGATGTGATCTTATATATATATATATTACTTGACTTGCGTTATTTGGGGAGCGAGCCTTGGTGAGGCCTGGGATGGATAGTTTGCCTTGTTAGGTGTTTGGTTTACTCTTTTCTCACGGGACTTTAGTATGTTCCCCCACTTGTGCACGAGAGTCTTGGTTTTCCCTACTGAGTGTACTTGTATGCTCACCCTACGTATATAAAACTGCTTTCAGGTTTCCAGGAGGACTTCGGAAATCACGCAGGACCATACTAGCTCGGACTTTTGCAGTCGTTGCAGTTGTTCTCCTTTTCTTTTGGTACTTACCTTGTAGTCACCTTTTTGCACTTTGTGGCTTTCACTTTTGAAACATGCATGTGGGAATGGTTTACTTTTGGCTTTACTTTTCTTTCTACCTTGGTGTTGTTGGGTTTCCTCCTCCTTATCTTTCGATCCTATAAAATAAAAAGGGTAATGCCTTCCATTCGCGAGAATTTCCTATACCCTTGGTGCTAGTCTCCACTCTGGGACCTATTGAAGGCGGGTTTCGGGGGTTATTATCTCTCCTTCAACTTAAAGAAGGAAGGGCCTGGCAACATGCTGACCCTTCCCTTCTTTTGGTGAAGGCGGGTCGTGACAGAATGGTATCAGAGGCGGAGGTTGAGAGATAGGATGGAGTCTGGAGTTAGGCACAGTGAGGATTGCATGGGATGGTAAGGAAACGGTGTTGGGTGACCTTGGAGCGTGAATTAGGCCAGGGAAGACCGGCTAGGACACGGGATTTTAGGGCCCCCCGTGATCCGATGCAAGGACTCTGGGCCTACCGAACGACCAAGTGAGGCCACACTGATTGCGGGGTAGAGACCCTAGGAAAGGTACATGCATCATAATGACTTGTGTTCTTGTGTTTCTGGGATGTTTTGGGAATTAAGAATAAATTAAATCTTAAGAAGTTTTATGAACGATATTCTGCACTACTTGGGCTTAGGCATTCCTTGTTTACCTTGCAGCTATGGCACCTGGAAGGAGACCACGTGTGGTACAGGCGATCGAGACTCCTGCGATTACTTTGGCCAATCGGAAGAGAGCTGATCGAGAGGAAGAGGACGACCAGTGGAAGAAGACTCTTCGAGCCTTCCAGCGACAGGCCCTCGAGAAGTATGAGGGAAGCACCTCCGATATAAAGACGGAAGGCTGGCTAGAGGAGCTAGTCATAGCCTTCGGCCTGATTCGGGCCCCGACCGAGTACTGGGTTCCTCTGGCTGTTAGCCAGATGCGAGGGGCGGCACGTCAGTGGTGGATGCTTCACCTGGGGAGTAGGAAAGAGTCTGAGGTTGCCTGGGCGGATTTCGAGAAGGAGTTCCGGGCGGAGTTTCTCTCCTCGACAATGAAGGCGGAGAAGAGGCAGGAGGTACTCTCCCTCCAGCAGGGGAGCATGTCCGTGAGGGAACTTGGAATCAAGTTCAAGGACCTCCTGCGTTTTTCTCCGGACCTCTTTACCGATGAGGAATCTTGGGCAAGACGCTTGGAGGAGGCACTCCGACCCTCCCTCCAGTATGCTGTTACCCCCTTTACCCTTCCGACATACTTAGAGGTTCAGAAGAAGGCCGAAGTGGTGGAAAGGATGCACGCTCTGGGAGGAGTGTCACGAGAAGGGATCTAGCTGGGACCATCGAAGGGGAAAGCCGTCAGCGCCAGGCCTCCAGCATCGGGACCCTCCAGGTTCCGACCCGCAGGGAGCATGCCGCAGCAGTTTCAGTTTCGATCCTCTGGCCCACGTTCTTTTCCTTCAGGCTCGGGACCACGGTGCTTCATCTGCGGGAGACCTGGACATCTCCGGAGTCAGTGCCCCGATCGGGTGCAGTACAGCAGTGGCAGTCATCCCCAGCATCCGCCGCAACATCAGTTTCCAGCCAGACCCTTCCGGCAGCAGCAGCAGGGACAGCAAGCTCCCGCTCCTCCGCAGGCAGACATAGGAGGGGGAGACCGACCTCAGGGCGCTCCCCAGGTACCCCGACCAGGGCGTGGTCGGGGAGGTGGCCGACAGCCGAGGGGCAGGGGACCTGGGCGTGGACAGTTACACGCCGCAGAAGCAACAGTTCCAGCAGGGCCAGAGGTTATTCGAGGTACGATCAGTGTGTTTAGCACTCTTGCTTATGCTTTGTTCGATATCGGAGCTTCGCACTCCTTTGTTGCACCCAGTCTAGCCCGCGCCTTGGGTCTAGATGCCGAGATACTTCCAGTGCCCCTGGTGTTGAGTACAGCAGTTGGAGGTCAGACCGACTTGCTGTTCATTTGTCGAGGATGTAGACTGATGTTAGGGCCACATCAGTCGGTTAGGGATCTCCTTCTGCTACAGATTCAGCCGTACGATGTCATCCTGGGCATCGACTGGCTATATTCTGTGTGCGCCGTCATCGACTGTTTCCAAAGAAGGGTGGTGTTCTCCGGTTTTGACGGCCAGCGTGTTACTTTCACCGGCGAGCGGAGCTGTCCGAAGGGAAACAGGAGGGAGGAACCTCTCCTCTCCTTGTTGACCGAACTGACGATAGAATCAGTAGATGCGAAAATGGTGGAAGTACCAGAGATCGTTCGTGAATTTATGGATGTCTTTCCTGAGGAGGTGACGACTCTACCCCCTCGGCATGATATCGAGTTCGGGATAGACCTGCAGCCCGGCTCTCGACCAATCTCGATGGCTCCTTACCGGATGGCACCTTCGGAGCTACGGGAGTTGCGGATACAGATTGACGATCTGATGAAGAGGGGTTATGTTCGTCCAATTGCGTCACCGTGGGGTGCCCCAGTCTTGTTCGCAAAGAAGGCAGATGGTGGCCTCAGGTTGTGCATCGATTACAGGAGGCTGAATCAGGTAACGATCATGAATCGCTACCCTCTTCCGAGGATAGATGATCTTTTTGACCAGCTGAAGGGGGCAGGATGGTTCTCGAAGATCGACCTGCGATCTGGATCCCACCAGCTGAGGGTAAAGGATAGCGACGTCCCGAATACGGCGTTCAGGTGCAGGTATGGGCACTTCGAGTTCGTGGTCATGCCCTTTGGTGTTACGAACGCCCCGGTCGTGTTCATGGGGCTTATGAACTCCATCTTTCGGGAGTATCTGGATCGGTTTGTGGGGGTATTCATCGACGATATCCTGATCTATTCAAGGTCAGAAAAGGGCCATGCAGAGCACCTGAGGACAGTTTTGGAAGTCCTCCGACAGCACCAGCTCTACGGGAAGTTGTCAAAGTGCAAGTTCTGGACACGAGAAGTGCACTTCCTCGGGAATGTAGTGTCTGAGCAGGGGGTAGCAGTCGACCCATCAAAGGTTGAGGCATTTGTTTCTTGGGCAGCACCCAAGAATGTGGCGGAAGTTCGGAGTTTCCTCAGACTGGTAGGCTACTACCGGAGATTCGTACCGAACTTCTCCCGGGTAGCAGCCCCGTTGACGGCTTTGACCAAGAAGGACCAGGTTTTCATGTGGAGCGAGCAATGTGAGTCGTCCTTCAGCTACCTAAAAGAAAAGCTGGTTAGTGCCCCAGTGTTGAGATTACCAGAAGAAGGGATGGCCTATGAGGTATTTTGTGATGCTTCAGGACAGGGCCTGGGACGCGTGTTGATGCAGCAACAAGGGGTGATCTCTTACGGGTCCAGGCAGCTATGCCCCCATGAGCGTAACTACGCCACCCATGACTTGGAGCTTGCAGCGGTAGTGTTCGCATTGAAGCTGTGGAGACATTACCTCCTTGGGGAGCGCTTTGTGGTCTTCACCGATCACAAGAGCTTGCGCTATATCTTCTCCCAGCGTGACTTGAACTTGCGACAGCGGAGGTGGGTCGAGTTTCTCCAGGACTACGACTTTGAGATCTCGTACACTGAAGGTAAGGGAAACGTTGTGGCTGATGCCCTGAGTAGGTAGCCGCATCAGGAAGTGGTTCGGGAATCTGCTGATGCTTGGAAGGCAATGGGGGAGTTGGCTGCCTTGCACTTGGATGCAAGGGTGGAAGGTACTAGAGGCTGCTTGTTTCAGATGACGGTATAGTCCTCTTTGTTGCGGAAAGTGGAAGAGTCTCAGTGGGGAGATCCTGAGGTGGAAGTGTTGCGGGATCGTGTCGATCAGGGGAACGCTCCGGAAGGATGGTCGGAGGACAGCCGACATCGGATTCTCTTTCATGGGAGGTTGTTTGTTCCAGAGGTGATGCGTGATGAAGTCCTTCGTGAGTTCCATATCTCAGCCTTGGCAGTGCATCCGGGTGTTTCGAAAATGTACCAAGGCCTGAGGGGACAGTTTTGGTGGCCCGGGGTGAAACGGGCAGTGGCAGAGTTTGTGGCTAAATTCCTGGTGTGTCAGCAGGTTAAGGCTGAACACTGTGTTCCTGGTGGTTTGTTGCATCCTTTAGATGTTCCCGAGTGGAAGTGGGACGACGTTTCGATGGACTTCGTCACAGGACTACCCAGAGCTCAGGGCGGGCATGATGCTATCTGGGTAGTGGTGGATCGATTGACAAAATCTGCTCACTTCTTGGCTATCAAGGAGTCAGGACCTGTGAGTACCTTAGCACAGAGGTACGTGGATGAGGTGGTGCATTTGCATGGAGTTCCGAAGACTATCATCTTAGATCAGGACACTCGGTTCACCTCACGAGTCTGGAAGGGGTTACAGCATGCTTTTGGCACCCAGCTACGCCTTAGCACTGCTTTTCACCCTCAAACTGATGGAAAGACAGAGCGGACAATCCAGACGTTGGAGGACATGCTGCGAGCATGTGTTCTGGATTTCGGAGGATCATGGGTACGACACTTGCCTTTAGTAGAGTTTGCCTACAACAACAGCTTCCACTCTACTACCGGCATGGCTCCTTTTGAGGCTTTGTATGAAAGACCATGTCGTTCACCCTTATGCTGGGCAGAGGTTGGTGAGACTGGTACTCTTGGACCAGAAGTAGTGCAGAGTACCACGGAGAAAGTCCAACTAGTGCGGGAGAGGATGAAAGCAGCTTAGGATCGGCAGAAATCATATGCTGATCGTCGAAGGAGGCCCTTGGAGTTCGAGGTGGGAGATCATGTGTTCTTGACGGTTTCCCCTCGACGGGGGCAGCGGAGGTTCGGAAAGGGGAGTAAGCTCTCCCCTAGGTTCATCGGACCTTTCGAGGTGCTGAGGCGAGTTGGCGAGGTGGCATATCAGCTGGCCCTACCACCTCAGTTGGAAAGGGTCCATGACGTCTTCCATGTCTCCCAGCTTTGTCAGTACTTACATGATGACTCTCATGTCATCAACTGGGGAGAGCTAGATGTGGGAGAAGACGCGACCTTCGAGGAACGGCCAGTCAGGATCGAGGATCGCAAGGAGAAAGTGCTTCGTGGACGAACCATCGGCTTGGTTCGTGTATTATGGAGACATGGCGGCCTCAAAGAGAGTACGTGGGAGAGGGAGGCACAGATGCGTGCCCAATACCCCGTTTTGTTTTGAGCTTTGTTCCTTTTTGTACCTGTTGTGGTAGAACATTTGACTTTTGGCTATGAAATGTACTATTCCCTTTCCTCTGTTATGTGTGAAAAGCCCCGTCTAAAGGGAAGAGGGAACCCGAACCCTAATCAAGACGCATTAAGGTGGATGCGATTAAACCCGTGCGGGCGAGTCAGTGCCGCCCAAAGCGGATAATATCTTGACATGGGGGAGGGGAACTACCCAAACCCGCATGAACGGGCTGTTTGGCATGGTGTGTTGCTTAGTTCTTGTCCGGAGAGTGTTTTTAGTTAGCAGAGGTTCACTCCTAAGAGGTATCTTTCGAATATGGTTGTTCGGACCCTCTCCTTCCTTCTGGTTTGTTGTGATTCTTGAGGACGAGAATCGTTTAAGAGGTATCTGATGTGATGACCCAGACCCCCCTGGTCCCTTCCTTTGCCAAAATCTGGATCCTTAAAGGGTACGGATTGGTGAGACCGATCGGTGTGACCGATCGGCGGAACCGGCTGACGTCGCCCGACCTTGCCAAGTTGTTCCAGTAACGCTCTTTTTCCACAAATAGGGTTTTAAACCCTATTCTGCCTCGTGAAAATGTCTTGGAAACCCGAAACGCGCACAAAAGTTTTAATTAAATGCTTCATTAATTCATGAGTCGGTTTAAACCACTCAGCACCATTAATGATGAGTCAAGCCGCGTGGTCAACCCACGACTTCCACGTCTTACGCGGTTCGGAGTTTTTATCTCAACCGTTCCCGGCTCTTATAAATTAAGGGTTAGGTCGTGGTTCCCCCCTTCTTCGATCGTGGCTCTTCTGGTGCATCGGGACCGCCGCGTCGTTATCCGTAAAGTTCCGCGCCCCCGGCCTAAACGTCGATCATCTATCAACAAGTACGGAATTTCTTTCGTCTCTCACTTTCGTGCATCATGCGGGGTGGGCGTTATCTTTTTTTCTCATGAGAAATGGTTGAGCCTTTAAATGAAGATAATAACTGGTTAAAGAAGGGGAAGGGGTTGTGATCGTTGTTTATGCCTTATCTTGTGATCATCCTTTTTAGTTGTGCTGGCTTATGTTTTCTGAGAATTGAGGCCGTTGGTGGTCGTTGTATGTGCAATGATAAATCCCCTAGTGATGTTTTAAATGAATTGCTGAATTTGTGAACTCCTGCTATAAAATTGGTTAATCACGTATATCCGGCTGAATAATTGAAAGCACGAGGATCAACCCTTCTGTGATAACTCCCGGTTAGAACACACGGAATTTGAAATCATGGAGTGTGTTAAGTCGTTTAAATCTGAAAATTCCTGACTTGTGTTGGTAGCGGTGGTTGGTTGTATTCCTTTCGGGCCGATTGCTGGAAATGTGGGAGGGGATGGGATCCCCTGTTCTGTTTATACTCTCGGTGGCTGTGTGAATTTGGGGATGGGATCTCCTGTTGGTATGGATTCGGTGGTTGTGAGTTTTAAATCCGGGTGGTTACTTAAAATATCACAAATTGTGGAGAGATCCTCTGTTAACAGAACCGGGTGTGAGTGTTTTGGTTGATCCTTTCTTTTGACGCTTTCCTTGGTTATGCTTATGGTAGTTGCCCAGTAGTGCTTAAAATTAATTGAACATTTTGACTGAACATGGGACAAGAATGGGACAAATGGTTTTGTGGGCAAGGGTCGTGAACTGTGACTTGGGTGCAGTGGTGTGTTCTGTAGGTTGGCTAGGAAAACCTAAGCTTTGGGTGAGTGTTTGTTACCTATATCTATACTTGTAGCTTTGTGTTTCTTATTCGCGCCCCACCCAATTTGAGCACTCAGTGCCGAACACCCCCATTTTTGGGGGAAGGGTGTTTTTCCCAACACTATCCTTAGTGGCTGGTTATTAACTCCTTTTCTGCTCCCTTTCCCGGATAGCCCAAGTATCTTCGGGCAGGCTGTGATGGCCTGAAGTCCATTATTAGCCCAAGAACCTCCAGGCGGGGTGTTGTGGTGGTTGGCCAGGTGTGTGCAGCAGGTGGTTTCCCAAGCGTCTTCGGGATGAGGCCCAGGTGTCTTCGGGCATGGAAGTGGTTGCTCTGGCCTAGGTGTTTGCAGGCATGGTTACATATGACAGTTGAGGCCCAGGTGTGTGCGGGCGGGATTCGGCAGTGGGACTGCGTGTAGTTGAGGCCCAGGTGTGTGCGGGCGGGATTCGGCAGTGGGACTGCGTGTGGTTGTGGCCCAGGTGTGTGCGGGCGGGTGTGGCAGTGGGACTGCGGTGAGAATGGCGGGATTGGTCCGATGCGTAGGATATCTCAATAACCAGTGGGAAAGTGGAGCGGGGTACCCAAACATCGATGTGCTCTTATATATATATATATTACTTGACTTGCGTTATTTGGGGAGCGAGCCTTGGTGAGGCCTGGGATGGATAGTTTTCCTTGTTAGGTGTTTGGTTTACTCTTTTCTCATGGGACATTAGTATGTTCCCCCACTTGTGCACGAGAGTCTTGGTTTTCCCTACTGAGTGTACTTGTATGCTCACCCTACGTATATAAAACTGCTTTCAGGTTTCCAGGAGGACTTCGGAAATCACGCAGGACCTTACTAGCTCGGACTTTTGCAGCCGTTGCAGTTGTTCTCCTTTTCTTTTGGTACTTACCTTGTTGTCACCTTTTTTCACTTTGTGGCTTTCACTTTTGAAACATGCATGTGGGAATGGTTTACTTTTGGCTTTACTTTTCTTTCTACCTTGGTGTTGTTGGGTTTCCTCATCCTTATCTTTCGATCCTATAAAATAAAAAGGGTAATGCCTTCCATTCGCGATAATTTCCTATACCCTTGGTGCTAGTCTCCACTCCGGGACCTATTGAAGGCGGGTTTCGGGGGTCATTATCTCTCCTTCAACTTAAAGAAGGAAGGGCCTGGCAACCTGCTGACCCTTCCCTCCTTTTGGTGAAGGCAGGTCATGACAATTAAAAATTGTGTTTTCCTGTTGTATAAGTCACATAGGAATCCTTTTATGTTATTTTAATCCCCAATTGTTAACCATCATTTTATATTACATGTGTTGGTATTGAAAATTAATGTTTCTAATAAATATAATTTTTTATGTTAAATATTATATTTTATAAATTTGAAATTTAATTATAGAATTTGAAATTGATTAAAATATATTAAAATAAGTTTTATCAATAAAATAAAATATTTTAGGTTTAGGGTTTTCATTAAATTTTTATTAATCATTATTAAATGACTATGACATCATTAAACATACCTAAAACCTGAAACTATATTTTTAATATTAACCAAAAAAATTATTTTAAAAAATTCTCATAAATTAATGATTTGCCAATTTCATTTTTCCAATTTCAAAAAATATATTTATTTTATCAAAATAATATCTTAATATGATAATTATTACTTTTAAATAGAAAAATACTTATTTATAAAAAATTATATCAAAATTAAAATAAATATTAACACATTTTACCAATTAAAAACTTTATTTAATCATTATAAATGAAGATTATTTTTTTCAAACTATTTTACTAAAATATATAAAATTAATTATATCTTATTTTTTTAAAAATATTTATATTTTTTCCAAAATTTACAATTTATGTAAGAAAAATCAATTTATCAATTCCCAACATAATTTTAAAAAGCAGTACTATACATGAAAATTGAAATAATGGAATAAAAATTTATTTTGTTTAAATTAATTACAAACTATAGTTAGGATATGAAGCACCTTATTACATAAAATTAATCCTAGGGAGTGAGGTGTTTGAAGCTAATAGTATTTGGGGGTTCTTCTGCTCACATTGACAATGTGGTAATCTCCACTAACATCAACATCTTCTAAAATCAAATTAATTCTTGCTTTACATGTTGTTGCTCGACATGGGATTGGAGTAGGAAAGTTCCTCAATTATGATTAATCTGTCTCAATATTTGGCAAATGGGATTCAAAATTGACACCTCTATTGCTTGAGGCCATAAAATCTTCATTCTGTATCACGTATCATTTGTTAAAATTTTTCTCATAAATATTAATTACATCATTAAAATTATAATGAAATGTATTGTTTCCAATGCTCATATTCACCAACGATAAAATAATTTTCAAACATAAATGGTAATATTCTATTATATATTGGATTCATTAACAAAGATACATAGTATTATTTGTAAAAAATATAACATTCATTTTTAGGAAAAAAATATTACTTAAATGTTTTGTTCATTACATTATTTCCCCTCAAGATATCATATTCACGAAATATCCACATTTTCTCTTATATGAGAATTGGTGAGGGTACTTTTGTCTAAGTTTCTTCTCTATTTAACACATAGTGTCTTCATATTTATGGTCCCTCTACATCACATTAACAAGGTGTATTGCCTTTTTATAGAGAAACTTTTCAATATGGTCCAATATCTCCACCAACACCTCCTCATAAGATTGTTCATGTTCTAGTTGTACCACCAATGTATTATGTTCATGAAAAGGGTCAGGTAGGTTGTTTTTCAAAAATGGTATGAGAGAAACATCATGAACATGAGCATGATTTGGTTTAGGTTCTATTCAATATAAAACATATTTTACGTGATGTATGATTTCATTTGTGCTTGTATACATAATTATATACTTCCCACACTTCCTAAACTACATGACATACTTCCAAGGTGATATTTGATTGAACACGTTTTCACCAACAGAAATCTAAAAAACCCAGTAATGATTTCTAGCATAACACTTCATTCGTCTTTATGTTTCCATAATGTCTTTTTGGATGGATTGAGCCTCTTATGTCATCTCTATCATATGATTAGTCCCAAGAATCATTCTCTCCCCAAAATAATCTGATCAATTTGGAGTTCTACGTCACATTTCATATAACGCTTTGTAAGGTGCAATTTGAATACTCAAAAGGATTTTTTGTATTATGACAACTCAACTAAAAGGATTTGTGGATTCCAACCACCCAAATATTTCAATGGGCATGTTCTAGGAATGTACTCGAGTATTAGAGTCGTTTATTTAGATTGGCCATTAGATTGGAGATGATATGACATATTGAAATTCAATTTAGTACCCAATAAATATTATATAATTCTTCATAATTTTCATGTGATCCATGGATCACAATTACAAACTATAAAATGTGGTAGCACATCTGACCTCATAAATTCTTTTACATAAATAATTATTAGTTATTAAATAGATAAATCATCCATAATGGTAATGAAATTAATGGTCTTAAGGGTGTGATCTACTATAACACATGTCACATTTTTTCCATTGTATTCTCTTTTGAAATCATTGAACATATCCATATTCATATTATCCCACTTACAAGTTTGTCTCAGTAGTGGTTGTAATAGCCCTTTAGGTTGTTTTCTCTTTACCAACACTTGTAGACACTCTAGTCACCTTATAGGGTTTTAGGAAATGTCCCTTTTCATGATATCGAAAAAATAATTATCATGAGGATATATATACATTTTCATGATTCTAGAACGTATAGTTAATGTACAGTTATGAGCATCATCAATCAGCTTGTTATTTATTTCTATAAGAGATTGAACATATATTATTGAATGAATTTTTAGTTGACCCCCTTGATCAAAACATAACCCCAGAAAATTCCCATTCTTCTCAACATATTCCTTATTCTTTAAAAAAAAATATTATCATTGAGTTTTCAAGATCACCTCGAGTAACGATGGTTGAAAAATCATTTGTTATAGTTTTGATGATGTATGTTCTATTATGTTTCCCATGTCCTGTTTAACTGGGTCATTGTTCAAAATATCTCATTGAATCCTTGTAACATCCATAAAAATAAGGACATTTAAAAATAATGTATATGAAACATTGTTTGGGAATACATGATGATATTTTTTATGAAGTTCCACCCAAATCAAATATGACATATATCACCATAATGAACATTTCTCCATATTAAAAAAACATAAGAACACTTCAGATCATGCAAATGTGTATTTTTCTCACTAGGCTTCAACTCTTTAAATAAATAAGAAATCACCTTTTTATTTATCATGAGGATTCCCCCAATATCATTCAAATATGCATTGCTAAAAAATGATAATCAATGTACGATAAAGGGTATTTTTAACATGGGGGAAGATAACAATATCTTCTTTAGCTTTTATAACCATTATTCAAACTCTATGGTCCAGATGAACCTTGTCCTGTTTTCTGTTGACAATGTGTGTGGATTATATTGTTGTTAATAGTTTTTCACAATACACTAATAATATATTCCAAAACCATGGAAACTATGAATCTCAATAATTGTTGTATGATGAGAATAGTCATCTATATCCATTTCATAGATAGGGTCAATTGAGATTCCACCATTGGTTACAATGTTCCCCAAGAAATTATCATGCTATAAAAAAATCAAATTTTATGAACATACCAAATATCATCACATTATTCACATTTGCCAATATAACCATTATATGATAATCATTATCTATTATAATCTTGTAATATTTCAAAATATAATCAATAAAAACTATTAAATATTTTTGAATCTATACCGTAAAGTCTTTAATCATTAAATCCATAATATAATAAGAGAATTATTCATGGTGAAGAGAATAACAACAAAATAAAATTTTTCATTATATATAAGAAGGTTTTATTGGAATATATTATTTATTCACAATAAATTGATGATAAATATTTAAAAATATCAATCATGGCGAAGAATTTATCCCCATGATGTGGGTCAAGAAAATAAAAAATACTTGAAAGAGGGTACTTGTTCTTCATTATGATCATATTAAATACTATATTATAAATTCATAGACACGATGATAGATCCTTCTTCATCATAAATAAATCATTTTACACACATGTATATATAGTTGGTTAGATTAATCACTTATATAAAAGGTCGTGATGCTAATAATTAAATTATACCAGCTCTACATTTAACAATCAATATGGGTATTTTTATATTTTTTGCTTCAAGGTTTGTGTTCAATGGAGAAATCCACACATCTTTCTAGGGGAGGCCAATGTAAATCCTCAAGAAATTATTCATTTTATTCCTAAAAATAGGGACAATTCAAATTTTTTTTATTTTCATTTCCTTTATTACAACCATTAATAATTTCAATAACTAATTATTTGGTAGGTGATTCTAAAATATTATTAGGTTGAGATAACCCCACATAAAAAACTATAGGTTTTCCATTAAAGAATAATGATATTTACCACAATCTATAGTTGACCTTATCATTATACTTTTTGGGTTAGTCCATACATGGTATAACGTTGAATTCCATCATGGGAATGACAATTTTATTTCCAATGAGATTGTTCACTCAAATGTAAATACTACAGTTTTTATACACTCTTGGTGATAGGATAATCCCTCATTATGTCTTAAAAGCTATATCCACATATAGTAGTTAATGTATTTTTTATATATATTGAAAACATAGAGTAAATAATGGACTGTATCGAACCCGAATCAAATCAATTACATAATATCATTAAGGAAGCAATGAGAGTGCCTACTACCACATCATTTAGATCCTCAACATTATTGAAGAATAGAAAAAAAATGACATACCTTTCACCCTTGTCCTATGATGAGTTTGATGGTGATGCTACACTATTACCTTCTAATTGGAATACTGATTAGAAATGTCGCCAAACTATCAAAACTTGATTAATTGGACTCTATAATGGCCATATACTATATTCAATTTTCATTGGTGTTGAGAAGTTGTGGGATCACCTCACTGTAATATTTTTAAGAAATATGGTCATCACATCCACAAGTTTAATATTTTCCCAAATGATTAATGTTGTTCCCAAAATTCTTATTCCCACATTTGTTTCATTTGGGATATATAATTGGACTTCTTCTTCTTATGTAATCAAATATCTACCCAATGTATAACTCTCAAACCATATTATTTTCCTTATCTCTATGGGACCCCACTGTCTCTTGAAACTCAAGTTCCACCTTAATATCACATTACATAATCTACTCATACTTTTCATTATCTCGATTAACTAGTTTCTTCAACAGATATGTTCTCAGTCAACTGAATAATCTATAAACCTTTCCAGAAATATCTATGGAAATAAAAGAGGTGTATTGATAAAGTCATGTTATGTTAATCTCATATCTTACCACATATTCAATCTCATTATTCATTATCACTATAAATTTTTCCTCTATTTCTATTCACTTCGTACAAGGAAAATATTTAATGAAAAAGAATTCCATGAACCCTACGCCCTCCAAACAATAAATTTCCCTTCATTGATTCACTTTTTATGAGTTTCAACCAAAAAAAATCATTTCCATTCAGATTTTCATAGCCATAATGTTTTTCTATTAATTTAAACAGTGATGAATGGATATGTTCTTTTCTATAGAGATTATCGATTGTTTGTTAATCAATGGTTCATAAGATCTACTAAAATAAAGTGTTTTTTGATGCATAAAAGACTAAATAAAATGTTGTTACCTTTGAGTTGAATCTACTCTCATTGATTGATTCCTATTATTTTTCATAACTCTAATGGTTTAATAATCTATTCTAATGATGTTTTCCATTCAATCTTCCATCAAAGGGAAATCATCGCTTGCTCAATTTTGCCCATCATTTACATGGTTCCTCCTATTTCCCTCCATTTAATAAAAGAAGAAAAACTTTGTGATAAAATGGTTTATTTTATTAATAATATAATTTATAAAGGGAATATATATATATATACACATCATTATCAAATATGTTATTCATTAATAATGATTACGTTTTCTATATTTACTATATAATTGTTCCCAAAAATTACTGTTTAACAGAATATATCATATGGGTGTGTCCAACATGGATTGTAGCAAGGATTGTATTCATCCATTGGTTCCTATTTAATTCTAGATAAAATCATTATTTTCAGTTTTTACCATAGGATATATCTTTTCCAGATCCAAATCCACTAGTTAATATCGAAACTCAGATTTGTTTTTGGAACAATTTTCTTAATTCATCAAAAAAAATTCGATGTTTGGCAATATTTAAACATATCAATATGTATATAAATATATATTCCAAATAATATTTTCCCAAAATATCTAAACCATTCATTTATACTAACTATTGAATCCCACTTTTTTTACATAATCATTTCATTAAATTTTACTAAATAGAGCGTCCTTTAATGATTTTTTTTCAATGAAACATGGTTCATAATAAATGAAAACATAAAAAATTATTTTAAATAACTTGAAAGGAATATTTATTGGTTTGAACTTTTTATATTTACTACATCACATAACCTAAGGACACACATCAATACAATGGGTGAGAATAAGGCCATCTAAGGGAATGAATGTTTTATAATTTAAATGTGATCTTAAGGAATATCAATAAGAACATGAGGAATATAATTGTTCAATGAACAAGTGACAATGAGGCATATAATAACATTAAAGAAACATGTATATGTTCCGAAACTATTTAATTCAAATATTCATAAGCATATCATTATGAGCATTCGGTAAGGCTTTAGAACAATTTAAAAGGATATTCACCAAGGTATCACAAAACATGTCATCAATATAGATTAAACTCATTAACAAATTCATATGAGAATTAGAATGGATGATTATTATAGTGTATAGACATTCATGGGATTCAAATAGGTCAAAATAAATTCTTTCATATAAATAACATGGAAATATTAAAAAACAGGTTCATATCCAAATCCTAGAATTTCCCAAGTGCTTAAAAATATAATCATTGTGACATTTTTAGCCACGTTTAAGGAATTTTGGTTTAATGTATATTAATAATAGAATTAAAAAAAAAATTTACAATATTTTGAGTAACCATATAAAATAAATAGGTTTTTGTATTCACAAAACTAAAATAACATGTCAATAATTTAGGAGGAGAGGTATATTTTGTGAAGTAAATTTTACATCATAACGAGTAAAAAAATTGTTTTTGAATATTTTAAAAATATAGGGGAAATGGGTTTCTAGTTTATAAGACATAATTTGGAAATTATTTGTTGAATAAAAATGAAATTTTAGGCAGTTACCATATCATTTAGTTGAAATGTACAAAAAAATATATTTAAATAACCGAAAAGAATGATATTTCCATTACCTTGAAAAAAAATTCCTAAAACCTATTGATTGATACCATGGAGGATTTAGAAAACCTTGGTAGGACTAAATGTGAGATAAAATTTCTGATCATTGTGAAGGAAGATTTTTTGTGAATGAAAATGGGGAAATGTTTGGGTATTTATAAAAAAACATGAGGATTTCTGTATTACTCTTCAAATATTGGCCATGGAAATCTAGGTTGTGGAAAATGATATAAAATGGGATCGCATATCGTATTTTCCAATAGAACTAGAATATTGGGACATTAATTTTTGTCATTTTAATCCACAAGATTCTATCATTAGTTTATATTATTTATTTTGAATGGAAAAATATTGTTTACACAAAATAATATTTTTAATGTCAATGTTTCTATATTATAATTTGGAAAGTATATTATAGACGTTGAAATTCAATTGAACCTATTAAAATAATTTATATTAATAAAATAATAGTGGTTATGTCAATTAATCGGCTTATTTATTTATTAATGAATTATAATATAACTATTAAGTCATTAAACATGCCAAATAACACATAATGTATTTGTACTATTCATGAAAAAATAAAGTATTTTAGAAAATTATAAATAATTCTTCGTCACAGTATACATGTGATTACTTCATAAATTATATTTATTCTATCCAAAAAATTCTATAACTATTGTAATTATATAATTTAAATACAAAAAATAATTATTTATTAAAAATTATTGAGGATTGAAAATGCATTGTAAAATTTATTATACATAATGAAATGAATTTTTTTATCATTTATATTTTAAAAATACTGTTTTTATCATAATATTACCTCAATAGAAAAAAAATATTTATAATTTATTAATTTAATATAAATATTTATATATTTTACATGAATTAAAATTTCCAACAAAAAAATCAATTCATCAAATTCAATATCAATTAGATTATGAAATACTATTATAAATATGGAATTGATGGAATTAAAATTATATTTACACAATGGGAGTACACACTATGTTAAGGATACATAACCCCTTATTATACAAGTGTATTCCTTGTGAGTAATGTGTGTGAAGGTTGTCGTTTAATGGTGTTCCTTGTCAAACATCGAAAATGTGTAACTCTACATTAACATTAAATTCTATCATAAGAGAATTCATTTAAGTTTAAATTGATGAATCTCAAATTGGGCTTGGTCATAGGAGATCTAAAATGATACCTCCCTCCAAATATCCCAAAAATGTAATTCAGACTCTCAGATTATACCGATTGAGGCCTTCAACTCTTCTTTTCGTATGAATGAATTTTTTTCGAAATTTTACATGTTAATAGTAATTTTAATTTTGTAATATTAATCAAGAGTTTAGTTCAAATTATTCATATTGACCATCATTTATATAATTTTAGAATCTATATGGTCACAATTCACATTATACTTAATTCATTATTAAATAAATATGATTTTATTGGTTAATATAATAATATAACACAAAATTTAAAGAAACAAATTATACAAAAATGGTTAGCATGTTATGGTAGTTAGTTTGTATTCATGGTCGAGTATGTTAGAGATATTTATACAACACTCATGATAAATCAATGTATAAAAGGCTAAATGATTCTACCCATGTAATAATAGTGAATCATTTTTTTAGGCGATAACCTTCATAGATATCAATTGTCAATAGTTCTTGGTATTTTGTATGGTATATTCGGGTGAAATTATGGTATGCCTCTTAGGGTGTGTATGTGTGAGTAAAAATAACAACTACAGAACATGTTCTAACATGGTGGGAATAGATTTTATTCTGAAAAGTGGCCCTAATTGGTAATATAGTATGTTTTGAAAAGAATATAATTAATTTAATATAAGATACCCATGTGATCAAAATATAATTCCCACATCATAGGGAATGTTTTTTCCTGAAAAAATTATATCAGATCCAATACCAATCCAGAACTACAAATACATTGTTAGGGTTGGAGTTTTGGGGTCTAGAGTATATAAATTTTTATTCAAATATAGGGAGATTACAACCTTTATAAATGAAATACATAAAGTATTAAATATATAAACAAAAGGAAACATGGTGTGCCATTATTTTTGGGATCATACCTTGTTATAACTCAATATTTATGTGGTCTTTTGTTGGAGTAGTTCTAGGATAGGTGACATTAGATATTTCCCAAGGTGTATCTAATTGAGTAAAATTTAGAATGAAAGATCATTTTCCATATTTTAGGTAATTTCATACGATTAATAAGTAATCCTGAGGGGTATTATAATTTGGTTTATAGAAAATATAAAAAATGCATTATTGGAGAACCATGGGTGAATTAAATAAGTGAAAAGAACAAGGATAGTCAGGCATGAATGATTTCATAGAGTGAATTGAATTCTGTCATATAGGTGACTATTTTTTAAATAAATTTCATATCACATAATGATTATTCATGTTTGTAATGTTAATTTTATAATGTTATTATATTATTTTTGACATTTATATTTTATTATATCTCAGTTATAGAATATGATCCTAGACATGGTGTGACAATATTCCAAACATTGTATCCTATGGAAAAAAAATAAATAGATAAAGGGATATATATGATGTTTGGGAATCAGTTATTGGTGACTAATAATTCATTGATACTTAATTTGATGAAGTTAGACGTTTTATATCATTGAAGGATAGTCATGAGGGAAAAACAAACAATAGGAATTCCACATGGTCATGTGATATTGGATATTCTTATATGTGTATTAGTTTAATAGTCAACATCTAAGAGATTATTTTTAAAATACTCTATAAAATTAATATTTCATTATATGAATGAAATCCATAATATATCATTAATTTGTAAAGGATCTATCATCTAGTTTCATTATAAATGATATAATATTAATTTAATAAGATATTAACAAAATGTATTCACCTAAATTAATCGAAAAAGACATATTTAGTCAATTATGGAAATAAATCTATCTAATTAAACACATGGATATTGAAGCTCGATGATGAGTTCCTTATTAAATTTAAAGGATTGGTAACTCAGTTTTATATGATTATCACACAAGTATTTATCCTTTGTGATATTATATTAGAGGAAAATCTAATTATAATACATAAAAATGTTTATTGTATTTTTTTAACTATAGCATTAACTACATTCACTATGGGAACCATGAAGCATTGTTATAAATTAATCATGTAAATTTAATATCATCATTTAATGATATTGATTAATGAACCATAATTATTACACAGTTATCATATACAAAATCTCTTTATTTTTTTTGAATTTAATATTTATAATAAAATTCTATATATTGTTTTTGGATGGATAATTATTCTTGAAATGTTTATTTTATAAATTTATTCAATAGATATTAATGATTAAAATATTTGTATGGAATATTTTCTCTTGAGTATTTTCAAAATGTATTAAAATAATATTAACTAATTCACCTATTTAGTTATTAGATAATTAAAAATGAAATTTTAATTATGTGAATATTAAAATAAATTTTTATATATGTATTTTAGAATTTAAATCATAACATATTAATATAATAAATGATATAAATTTAAAAATATATTTAACTATAAAATAATTTATAAATTCAGTGGAATGATTAATAGTCATTATTATTGGATAGAGAAATATATACACAATTTAGTATTATTTAACAAATAATAACTTGAAATTATAATATGTATAATTAAATTAGATCATATCATGGGAAATATTAAAATAATTGTTATTATGATTTCTTGTGCGGTAAAACATAGATTATATATATATTAATAAGCTACAATTTAATTGCTTTTATGGAAAATACTCAGAACTTAAAAAATCATAATTTTAATATTGAGAAAATTTCTAAAAAAATTAAGCACTTCAAAATTCACCAAATTGATACGGTGAATAATACCATATCTTCCCCCTTATCACTATGGAGATAAAAATAGAAATTATTTTCATGATTCATGATGTATATCAAGATACACTTTGTTACTCAACATTATTACTCAAAAACTAAAAATTATGTCTATAACTTTATAGGGCATGTACTGAAACACCATGAGGGAAATATTAAAATAATTGTTACTATGATTTCATGTGGGGTAAAACATAGATTATATATATATTAATAAGTTAGAATGTAATTGTTTTTATGGAAAATATTCAGAATCTCAAAAATCATAATTTTAATAGTGAGAAAATTTCTAAAAAAAATTAAGCACTTCAAAATTCACAAAATTTATACGGTGAATATTACCATATATTCCCTCTTATCACTATAGAGATAAAAATAGAAATTATTTTCATGATTCATGATGTATATCAAGATACACTTCGTTACTCAACATTATTACTCAAAATACTAAAAATTATGGCTATATATTTATAGGTCATGTATTTAAACACCACGAGGAATACACAATTAGATTATATATCAAAAATACAAAACAATATTAGTGCCTAAAATTGATCAAGTTGATTATCATGGTATTATGATAGTTTTAATTTTATTTTTATAGGATATTAAATTGGAAGTGTCATATCTATGAGTTACTAGTGTGTCATTTCCCATGTTCATCATATTTATATAGTAAATATAATAACAAAAACACTTTCACTTATTATACCATTCCACGAAACATTCGAAAAATTAATTTATTAATTAATTACAAATTCTATTTAAATGACTTTTTAAATGGGAGGAGATGATCAGGATATAAAGGTTGACTATGATTATAATGTTTTAAATACATTTAGTCATGATTTAACATATAATTTAGTAACATTTCCATATTTTTTTATATTAAGGATAATTTGTAACACCCCATGATTTCATAGTATGTGATCTCTTTAATGTAATTAAAATTCTTATGCTACACGCAACACTCAGTTTGAGTGCACCACGACTTTCAAAAATAGCCATTGAAAAAAGATGTTCTGAATATTATTAAACACATTTTAAATTTTATATATGTCATATATAATTTTAGCATTCAAATTTTGTGTTTTGTTGACATAATATAAAGGAAAATTCAATTTTCAGATAAAAGAAGTATTTTTCCATAATATGATGTTATTTTGACATTTAATGGAAAACCCTTTTTAAATACAATATTTGAAAATTTTATATATTCAATTTAGTGAAATATAATTTTTAAATGGAAGAGGGGCAAAAAAAAAATTTGGATAAATTTTTGGTACTTTTCTGATATCTTTCATATTTAGATGAATAATGAAAAGTATTGAATTTTATTTGAAAATAACTGTTTTAATCAAAATAATATATAGTGTTCAATTATTAAGATGGGTGATTTTAAAATATAATTATATTATATTTTTTCATTTAAAATAATTTAGGTCATTGGATTTAAATTTTAATTTAAATTGTACATGAACACATGTCAATATTTGGATAATTTTTACTTCTTAAAAACCGGTTTCTAGTTTTGACATTGAGATTAAATATTAAATTTATTAATGAATGTAAAATGATTTGAATTTGGTTAAAAATATATCATTTTTGGATTTAGAATATCAAAATTAGATTAGGGTAAATTTTTGGAATTTTTCATAAAACATTCAATATTTGATGAATAGGGAAAAACATTGTGTTTTTGTATAAAACCGAAATTTATTTAAATAATTCATCTTACTATTTAAATTTATTTTAAAGTAAATGTATATATATACTACATATATTAGTTCATTTTAATGCATTGGAGACTTTTTATAATAAGATTATATGTACTAATTTTTGAGAATTTTTTAACATCTTTTACCCACCTTTTAGGATCATTTACAAATATGCATAAAAATAATTTCACATCTTCTGTGAATTTAATTTCAAAAATATAAAAGACATAGATGGCAACATTTTGTAAAATGTGGTTCAATAAAATGGAAATACTTTTTTTATGGATTGTATCTTTTGAATTTTATTAACCACAGTTAAAAGTAAATAGGATAATTGAAGATAAAATTATAATATAATTACCATAAAACTTGTACTAATTATATTCGATAAATTTATTTTGGCCAAATTCATCCTTTTCAATTAAATATGATCCTTTGTATCTACATGTAATTTATTATGACATTTATTATTATTTTATTTAAAGAATAGTTAAAAGTGTTAAATACAAAGTTTACTATCAAAGATATTTTTTATATAGGGTTATACATAAGATAAATTTGACTATAATTTTTAATTATAAAAATAAAAATATTTCTAACATCATGGTTTTTTAATTTTAATTTTCTGTCATAAAATAATTAAATTTATTTATGACACCTTGATGATTAAATAATTACTTTATTAATGAAAGATTTAATTAACTGATATTATTAATATTCAAAAAAATGTAAATTGATACTTTTGATGACATAAAAGAATTTTATATGTGAATATGTCATTTTAGGGTTGATTTGATGACATGTTTTTTGATGTAACCAACTTTTTATGTCTCAGAAAAACCAAATACTAAATAGTGTCAAAATTGACATAAATTAGTTTTTAAAACAAATACTATATTATTAAATGATATAATAATCATAAAAATATAAGGATAGGAAAAAAGAACTTATATAATGATATATATATATCATTAATGAACCAATTTAGTTTCTCTTAGATTTTTATAGTATGTTTATGAATCATTTATTATAATAATACCAAAATAAATGGTAAAAGTTAAACTATTTAAGTAATAGTGAAATCTAAATGATAAGTTAATATGGTGACCTAAAACTATCTATAACCTATTATTTGATTTATTTTCAGTCCATACTTACCTTATCCTCAAATTAAATCATTTTAGAGCCATTATAAAACAAATATGATTGTATAAGAAATTAATATCTTATTCATTTTCTAAAGTGACCCACACCTCTCTTATAAAAGGGTACTTCCCATTCTCTCAAAATCTCACATCCATATACTGTTGTCTCAGCAAAACCCCAATAAAAATTCCTCCCATATACCTTAACTTCATCCTATATTCCTTACTTTGATTATAATCCAATATATGGATCCTTTTTGAGCAAATCAAAAAGAAGCTCCCAAAGAAGAGGTAACAATTTCATCACCTCTTTTAATGTTCTTTTCTTCTTCCTCATCCTCTAGCGTTGTTTTTACAGTACCAAAATATCAACTTCAGTATCTACTACATACTGGGATGTTAATATAAATATGGTACAATATTATTCATTATTCTATCCAAGCTATGAATAAAAAAGTCACTATACGTGCATACATACGACGTACCGTCTCCACGTTGCGGGGTAGTTTTTCAGTCGAAACTTCTTTATTTGGATGAGTATAATAATGAGTATAGTTAATTTAAATAAAAAATATGAAATTTTAATTATTCTTTATATATAATATAACATCTAATTATATATTATTTCACCATCAATAGAATGATATCATCGCTCGTGCGTACGTACAACTTATCATCTCTATGACGTGATGATATTCACTTAGACTTTTACCACACAATGATGATTATAAAAATAAATATTATTAATAATTATGTAATATATGACATATTAATGATACTGGACATATATATATTTACATATATCTCATTCACTTACTTCGCATCAAAACGATAAGAAAATAGAATCATCATTTAAACGTACAAACATCTTACCTTCTCAATAAATGGAGTTTTCCATTTCATATATCCCTCTATTATAAATTTTTATATTATAAATATATATTATATATAAATCATTTATTATATTCATGAGTTATTTTAATCATGATATAATTTATGCGATCAAAAAGAATAATATAAAACATGTATGATAAAGAATGTGATTATTATCAGAAATGTTAATTTTACATTGACATTATTATTAAATAGATAGTATAAATTCATAAATGAATAATGTATGATATCATAAATATTAAAACTATTCTATTATAATTTAATAACATTCTATGGTCACTATACAAGATATTAAACGTACCCTCAACTAAATGAATGTACAAGGTAATGGTTAATTCTTCAATCTCTTTATTATCTGACATTTTTTATGTGTATGTTTTTACTAGGAAATATTTATTATACATGTCCATTTTTCATAATATAGTTTTCTTAAAGATTAATTTAACGTAATATTTACCTTAAAAATCATTTTAAATGTTTTAAATATTTATTCTTCTAAATCGTTTTCATTAATGTAGATGTTTCTGAAGTGGGTTTAAGGACTTATTATGAAATTAATGATTCAAAATGAGAATTATGTTAAAATGTTAAAATGTGGTATGTGATACATTTATTCAAAAATATATTTTAAAATTCTTCCTTTATAAATTGTGTGACATTTAAATAATTTCATGAAAAGGGGTTATATTACTCAAATAATTTTACTGATTATTTTCAACTATATCAAAATCTTTTACTGGATATTATTCTTGATTAAGGTTGATTTGCTATAATAAAATCTTTCATATTGTATTAAATGAGTTATGATATGTCTTGATATGTATGTGATATTTTTATACCATTCACTTTGTATGGCTAATTTATTTACATTTCATATGCTAGTTTTAATACGAATATTTATGTTAGGATTCAAAATTTTCATATGAGTAATGAAATTGACGCAGAAAGTGATAGGTGAGGCCTGCTATAGCCCCTTTATGAATCTATAGATCTCATTAGACAAACAATTGTGTTTTCATTAGTCCTTGACAAGATCATATTGATAGTTTGGGCATGGGTCCTTGACTATGTGGTGGGGATGATCGACATTAGGAATTCCCTCCTTAATAAATTAGTTACTACATGTGACTATTCAACTAGTATAATATTTATGTGCATGTTTATATGGTTATGTTTTATTTATTTTTACCATATTTTGTCCATGATTATGTTTACAAAGTATTTAGTTTCTTTTACACATCTGTCAATAATATTTTATAGGTTCCGCTAAATTATTTACACTTACTGTGCATCTAAAAACTCCTCTTTATTATGATTAATTTTCCCATGATGCTAAGAAGTGTTCTATGATTTTTATACAGTATTAATCTATAATAATAATGTAATTATCATAGGATTATCTATGATGTGTTTTAATTTATAAATCTTAATGAAATTTTTAGGTATGTAATCTGTTTTCTAAGACTACTAAACTGACCAGTCCTCTATGACGTGATTCCTGGTAATCATGATAATGTATTAAAATAATGCAACGGATCCAGGATTATGGGGACATAGGTTACTATTGGTATTATAGGAAGTTTAGTAGAAAACTTTGATCCTAGATTTAGAAACTCTCTAATTTTATAACATTACCCTAAGATAGGTTTTGAGGATTAGGGTAGAAGAACATCCTAGAATTTTGGTAATGTGAATATTTTGTGTATTTTCCAAACAATTCATCTTTTAATGGATATGTGCAGGTTAAGGAGTCTCTGGAATAGATGTACCTAAGAGTGAAAACTCGGACAAGGCATTTTGGGCTTGACCTGGGGTATCCTGGTACACTATAATGGGCCTTGTTTCACTATTTCATCCTAGTATGCCCCAAATGATGCTCTTGGTTAATAATCATGTTATGATACTACCACATATGAAGAGTAATTAATAGTTTTATTATGATTTTATTACAGAATAATTTCATATGGGTGTTGTATCAAAGATTTACTATTTATATTAATTATAGAAATAAATAAGGATTGTACTAAAGAACTATTTAATTGAGGATTTGAGATTATATGGTTCTATGAAAAGTGACTCAATATCATGTTAACATTTTTAAAAATATGTGTTTTACCTAAATATGTAACTTAATAAGGTTATGATACTGAGTTAGTGGGTTTGGATGAAGATGTGATATATTTGTATAAATTATATTCGATATTATTGACTACATTGAAACTAATTAATTTTTTTATTCCATCATTGTTGGAGTAATAAAAATTTTTGGGTTTAAGAAGTATATATAGTATTCTATAAAGAACAAGTGAGAATTATTGTATTCAATAAGGTTTTATTTTAATTCATGGTGTTACCATGTTTTAAGAGAATACATGATGAAGGTATTATCATGTTATTATGTAGGAAAAATATATCTTCATTTCGTTTACCTTCCTCATAAAATTTGTACTATATGATAGGACAGAAGTATTTGGGATAAGTCTGAATGATGGAATGGATTATTATAGACATTATATACTATTTTTCAAGGGTAAAACATTTCTAAGGATTATTTTTGGATTGTTATAAAATGACAATGCATAGGTCGGGTGACAAACTGTCGAGTACTTCAAGGTTTCAAGACATTAACCCGCAACTGAAGGGTGATAAGGGTGAATCACCTACCACTAGCCTACATGTTATCTTGGATTATATAGTGTAGTTTTTTAAATAGTATGAAAAATGGGTTATAAATTTATTATTTTTGGAACCCAATTTGATTAGGAGAAATAGAATATTTTTTAATTCTACTACATTTTGGAGTGAAAGATGAGTTTGTGGTAGGAATTAGTTGAAGGATAAAACTATAAATTTCAAGTATAATTTTTTATAATATTTTATAATGAAATTAACTCATAATCTATTAGTAAGGGTTCTTAAAACAAAAAATGTTTTATCCTAATACCTTGTTTATTGTGGAAGAAATGATATTTTAAATCATTATAAATTGATGGCTTTGAGGCCCTCAATTTTATAGTTCTTTATGATTGATGACCTCAATCACTCCCGATAAAAATTTATGTTTTTCCTCCAATAATGTGTTTATAATTTCAACCAATGTTATTCTAATCGAGATCATTATTTTGTGGTGACTTTTCATTTACCTTTCCCTCTTATTTTACATTTTATTAAAACAATTTATGATATGGGATTTTTTACAAATATATGTTTTATTTTTAACCTTTTATTTTTTAGGAACATTTTCAAATTTTGAGGAAACAATTTATTGAAAGAATGGAGATTGTAACACCCAATTATTTAATTGTATGTTATCTCTTTAATGTAATTGAATATCTTGCACTACACGCAACACCGAGTTCGAGCGCACCATGACTAACCAATTCCAGTCATTCAAAAAGAGGTTATGAATAGTATTAACCAAATTTTAAATTATAAATATATCCTATATATTTTTAACATTAAAATTTTCTATTTCATAAACATAATATAAAGAAAAATTCAATTCTCATATAAAAGAAGTATTTTGCAAAAAAATGTAGTTTTTTTCATTTTATTAGAGAAACCATTTTAATTCTAATTTTTGACACTTTTATATATTCAATTTAGTGAAATTAAATTCTTATTTAGAAGTGGGATGTAAAAAATGTATTTTTGATAAATTTTATTGTACTTTTCTAATGACATTCACATTTTGATGAATAATGAAAATACAAAATTTAAAATAAAAACTACATTTTTAATCAAATAATTTATAGTGTTAATTATGCATTTGAGTGATTTTTAAGTATAAATGGATTATATATTTTTCATTTGATATAATTTAGGTCATTTTTTGTATAGTCAAATTTAAATTGTACATAAACACATGTCACTATTTCGATAGTTTTTACATCTTAAAAACCCGCTTTTTGGTTTTGACAACGGGAATTAATTTTAAATTCATTAATGAAACTAATAGCTTATGAATTTGGTAAAATATGCTTCATTTTTGGATTTGGGTTATCAAAAATATGTGAGGGTTAATTATTTTTTATTTTTCTGAAAACATTCAATTTTTGATAAATAGTGACAAACAATGTGTTATTATATAAAAAAGACATTTATTTAAATAATAATTAATATTATTTTAATTTACTAATGGTAAAAATATTTATATAATACCTATATTAATTAAATGTATTTCATTGGAGTAATTTCAGAATAATATTAGATGAAGTATATTTATTGAATTTTTAAATGTCTTTTACCCACCTTCGATGAACATTTGCAAATTTGTATAAAACGTAATTTTACCACTTATGTTAATTGAATTGGAATAATATGAGAGACACAGTTGAAATCAGTATGTAATATTTGGTGTAATAGGATAGATTTAATTTTTTGTGAATTGTAACTTTTGATTTTATTTATCTGGGTTAAAATTAAATAAAGTAATTAAATAGAAAAATGATATTATAATTATCTTAACACATGTCCTAATTCTATTTGATAAGTTTACTTAATCCAAATTAAACCTTAGGAATATAATACGATCATTTTTTCCACTATTTATAGATTATGACAAATATTATTATTTTATTTAAGGAACAATTAAAAGTGTTAAATTCAATGATTGATTACTAAAGCTTATTTTATATAGTGTAATACAAAAGATAAATTTGACTATAAATATTCATAAAAATGATAAAAATATTTCCAAATTCATGGTATTATATTTTAAAATTTTTATACAATAAATAATTAAATTTATTTATTACACAATAATGAAGCAGTAATGAACTTATTAATTAATGATTAAAATAATTGTTAATATAAATATAAAAATAAATGTAAATTGAGTTTATTATGATATCCAAAAAATTTATAGGTTAATATGAAATGTTAGAGTAGATTTAATGTATTGTTTTGGAAGTAATAAACTTTTTATGAGTTTCAAAAGAACGAAATACAAAATATTATGAAAATATACATAAATGGGGTTTTAAAACAAATACTATATCATTAAATGATATAATAATCATAAAAATATAAGTTTTTTCCAAAGTAATTATATAATTATATTAATTTCATTAATGTACCACTTTAGGTTCTCTTGGATTTTTCCAGTAGGTTTATTATCCATTTATTATGATAATGCCCAAATACATGGTAAATGTTAAACAATTTGAATAAGAGTTAAATATAAATGACAAGGTAAATATGGTGAAATAGACCTGTCTATAACCTATTGGTTGATAGGTTTTTGACCTACCCCACCTTAGACACAAGTTAAATCATCTTGGAGTCATTAGAAACCAAATAAGATTTTATAATAAATCAATATTTTAAGCTTCTCCTAATGTGGCCTTATCCTCTCTTATAAAAGGGTACTTTCCCTTATCTCAAAATCACACCTCCAAATTCATTTTTCTCCACCATCTCGTACTCAAATTTCCTCACAACTACACTAAATTCAAATTGTAGGACTTAATTTGATCATAATACAACCGAAGGATACATTTTGATCAAATAAAAAAGAAGCATTTGAAGAAGTGGTAATAATTTCATCACCTCCTTCAATGTTCTTTTCTTCTCCCACGTCCTCTTTCGTTGTTGATTCCATACCTAAAATATAACTCCAGTAGATTCTACATACATTAATGTTATTATAAATATGGTAAATTGTATTAATTATTCTATCAGTCCCATGAATAAAAAATCCACCATATGTGCATACGTACAGATTACCGTCTCCACATTGTGGTGTAGTTTTTTATTCAACACTTCATTTTTTGGATGAGTATAATTAAATAACATACTATGGTCATTATTCAAGAGGTTAAACATACCCTCTTCTAAATAGAATTACTAGGTATTGGTTAATTTCACAATATCATTATTATTCGATATTGTTTATGTTTATGTTTTTACTGTGACATATTAATTATTGATGTACATTCTTAATAAAAGAGTTTTAAAAATGATTATTTTAAGGTAATCTTTAACTAAAACATCATTTTAAATGTTTTAAATATTTATTATTCTAACTCATTTTCATTAATGTCTATGTTTTCAAAATGGTTTTAAGGTATTATTTATTCATTAATGTTTTAAAATGTCACTTCCATTAAAAATAATCACAATGGAATATGAATCTTTGATTCAAAAATATCTTTTAGATGTATTCCTTTATAAATTGAGGGAATTTTAAATAATTTCACCAAAAATGGTTATTTCAATCAATAATTTTTACTGATCATTTTCAACTATATCAATATTCTTTACAAGATATTATTTTTGATTGAGGTTCATTTATTATAATGAAATCTTCCATATTTTATTGATTTAGTTATGATATTTTTTTACTGTGGATGGGATATTTTTATACCATTAATGGTTTATTGATAAAGTGTTGACATTTAAAATTATAGTTTTAATACAAAGGGTTATATTATGTTCAAACATTTTCATATGAGTAATGTAATTGACATAGTATTGGATGAGTGGGGCCCGCTATATCCCCATGATGCATCATTATGTCTGTTGATAAAATCTAGTGTCTTGGCACAAGGCCTTTAAAAAATCTTATTTGTTGTCTTGGCACACCATCTTGACTATGTGGTAATGATGTCAGGAATTAGGAATTCTCTAATTATGAAATATGTTGGTACATTTCATTATCCGACTAGTAGAATATCCACGTTCATGAGTATATGGTAATGTTTTATTTATTTTATCCATATTATAATCAAAATAATTTTTAAAAAGTTTATTTTTTTAATTAGTCATCTTGCCTTATGAGATTAGAGTATCAACTAAATTATTTACTATTACATAACATCTGTGCTCACCCATTTCTTATGTTTTATTTTCCAAGGATGACAAGAAGTATACTACAATTTATATATTGGTTCAATATAGAAGAATAATATAATTATATAAAGATTATCTATGTTATATTTTATGTTAGAAATTGTGATGTATAGTTCATGTATGTAATCTATTTTCAAAAAATAATTACTTGATCGGCCCTTCTGGACTTTATTTCTTTTAATAATTACAAAGTATTAAAATTATAAATCAGCTCTGGGATTCTGGTGTCAGTGAATTACATCATTTTTAATATAATTTATATCTAAGGATAATAATATATACAAGAGTTTAGTGAAAATTATTTAATTAATGTTATCACCTTAATGAAAATCAATACACTCTGATTATTAAAAATTTAACTATGATGAATTACATAAAATACTGATTCACTAAATTATAGGATAAAACTAGAAATTAATAAAATATAATTTCACATTAAATTTGCGTAATTTTTTTATAATTTATATTATACAAAAATATTCATTACTTGAGATTTAAAGTTATTAATATAATAATGAAGATGATGCACTCTCAGATAGGGGGACCAATCCTAGAAATTGATGATTACATTAATATATTATTTATTCCTATATACAATTTATCATAGTTTTGTTAAATGACAGATTAATTATTTAAAAATAATTGTGACGCACATACTAAAGTGTTTATAAAGATATAAATAATGTTAACCCAACCCTTTTAATCAAGGGAACTTATATATGGATATAAAAAAGATAATCGATTCTCATGTGATTTACTTATTTATCATGATAACATTTACACCCACACCACACACCCTAATGTGTGAACATATATCTACATGATTATTCTGGTAAATCTATTAATTCACTAGTATCCATATATATTTTCTTCAATAAAAAATAAATATGTGATACAATAATATTACTACTGATGAAGTAGGATATAAACCCATAATAACATGATTATGTGAACCATTAAATCCCTTTAGTTCACGTAGTTTAATTTTTTTCATTATTATTCTAGCATCATACCTAACATTACATTATTAGTCTATTGATATAAAAATTAAATTATAACAATGAATTTGTTTTGAAAAGTGAAAATGTTCATATTTTAAGTGGACAATTGATTCAAATTCCACTGAATGGAGGAATTTTTTTAATCATACACTATTGATATTGGTATAGTTTATCGTACAACTAAATGAATACATAAATTTATTCCCTCTATAATTATTTTATAGATAAAATTTTTATTGTATAAACATCAAAATGGATGTTTTAATAATGTGTACATAGATCATGAATTTTTAAATAATTTTATAGAAATATTTTGTAATGTTATTTTATCATTTGTTTTTAAATTCTATCATTGTTAAATGCTTTCATCAATGGAGTTGAATGAAATTAAATTGCTTCAATTTATTTCAACATGTATTGTCATGATTTAAACCTTTATTCTAATTTTTTTAAAAAATGTGTATCATATTTATTGGAGTTATATGACTATTTAATGTTATATCAATGTGTTTTTTATGATTTTTTGTATATATTCAAGAAAACTAAATATATTATTTCTATATTTATAAGAATTAATACTGTAATAGTAATTTAGTTGTTTAATATATATATAACACAACTCTATTTAATATAATAATAATTAAGGCATTAAATAATATAATATTCATGGAGGATTATGGGAAGTTATTTCTGAAAAAAATAAAATCACCTAGAGAAACTGTAAGAAAATAAAATTATCTCAATAAAATTATTCTTCCAAAATGAAATATTCATTTTAAAAAAATCTAACAATTTAATTATAGTAGATATATCTTAATAAAAAACTATAATTATGTTTCTATAAATTGGGTTTTACATTTCTTTAATTAATTATTGAATCATGTCATGATGATCCTAATATGAACAAATTGTTTTTAATGAGTTATTTATAATATTTTTCATAATTAGATCAATCTAGAAAATAGTTTTTATAGTACATATTCATAATATTATTATTTTATTATTTTGGAGGATTATAAACATCAAATAACTTGATTACGGAAATTTATTACTAAGTCTTAAAAATAAATAAAATAATAATAATTTGATGATATCTAAAAGGATGAAGAAAATAAGATTATGTGATATAATTTTTTGAGTTCATTAATATCCTAAACGATAATTTTTTAGGGGGGGAATTGTTTATAAATGGTGGTGGACACCTTGAGAATGAAAATACGTATATACAATTCTATAGAAATAATTCATATTTATTCTATTATATACCCTATTACAAGGATTAAATATAAATATTCTTCAAAATTAAATAGATGATATGGAACTAAGAATAAATTATGTCAAAATCCCAACATAATTAAATGGGAATGATTATAAGGGAAGACTCATGCTTGATGTGGAGAAGCCAAAAGAAAAATAAACAAAGAATAAGTGTTTTATTACTTGGGATAATCATAATAGAGGAATACAATTATTTAAATATCAATAATTCATGCATTGAATAGGGTATTCTAAAAATATTTATTTTGAATATAATTTGTATTCATTCTCTACAATATAAAGTGTGACTGATATAAAATTTTTCTTATGAATTAAAATAAAAAATTACTTTTATAACACCTTTAAGAGAATAAATATATTATAGATATACTTGTTTCACATGAGGTGATAATTATTGATTTAAACAATATTTAAATGGAAATAATATTTACTTTTATTTATTATAGAGTTCTATATGATGAATATGAACTCTTTTTATAATAGAAAGAAATTTTTTTAATATTTTATTAGAGAGGTGGTAAATTTATAATAATATGATCTCACGAAAATATAAAAGGATCACAATAATTTTAAGATGTTATAAACAAAAATATCCATTCGAAAATATAACTAACTTCACTCCACAAAATCGAATTTTTAGAATGAATTAAAAGTAATATCAGGTAGATGACGATATTCAACATCATAATAGTGTGTTGATTCCAATATATGTATAGATGTAACTTTGAAACTTATCAAAAAATACTAATTAAACAGAATATAATATGGGAAATACATTAATAATAAATGGTGGACATAAAAATAGTACTAATGTGCCTAATTATTAGATGTATGATTCAAAATAAATTAAATTGTAATCTGTTAATTGAATGATTAAAGTTCAATCCTAAAATACCATTGTTCAAAAGATATTTCATGCAAAAAAACCATCTAAGCATTACATTTTTATATTTTTTTTGTCAGGATGATCGTGCATATAAATAATTTTTTTAACAGTTTTATTTTCCCATTATCATAAATTTTGTTAAGATTTTATTAATCAAACAGGTCATATATTATATTAATTAAATATCATGGGATCGTGTCTCTAAATTATTGTGTAATAACTTGATGAATCAGATTTTTTCATTTGGTGAACAATTTACTCATGGATATAAAAAAAATTAGGTGGAAATTTAATGGATTATAAAAAATTTTTTGATGACACTTTTGTAAAAACATTTATTCTCCCAATGGTTTAGAGTATTTATTTGATACATCCATTTCCAATTATTCATTTTCAAGTATCCCTATATATCTTTCGAATCATTTCATGAGTTAATTTAATTAAGAAAAATGCAATAATACATTACCCTTCAAAATGGTTTATGATATTAAATTTTACAGTCTCTAATAATTATAAGGAGTTTTGTAAGATTAATATGATCTAAAATGATGCAATAATTCGGTATGATGGAATGTGTAATTTAAATAGGTTACGGATAAATATATCCTTTTATTTAATTTGATGAAACAAAAGGTTGTGTTGATTTTTTATAATAAATATGTTGTTTTGTGAAAATTATTTCATTGTGATATTGAAATGTTTTTTTAGTTGTCATTTTTTATATGAAATATGTTTAATAAATACATTTATTATGATATAGATTTTTGATTCCAAGTTACGACAATAAATATGAAGGATTATGGAGTCAAAAAAATCAAATTATTTATATTATGAAGTGGGTTCAAGCTATCAAAACAATATGTGCATTGAGGAATTGAATCATTGAATAGCTTATTGTATGTTGCAAGAAGTAGGTCATAATGTTTCCTAGTCCTTGAAAAACATTTTTATGTTCAATATTTGGAGTATGTGGGATGAATTTTTTTGAATAAAGGGTATGTTTTTTCACCAATTTAATATTTTCATGATTGAGTGCAATGTTTTTTTTATTTTTAATGAATGCGGTGATTGAATATGTTCACATTGAAAAACTATATATAAATAGAAATTCTATTGATTTATTTTTTTTTTTGATAAAATTTGTTTTTTGAAGAGGATTGTGTTATGTGAATAAAAAAATTAAGAATGTCAGATTCACAATGAGGGTTCTTTTCACAATAAAGGGGTTTTAACAGCATTGTTTTATGGAGGAATAGTAATGTGGATCATAATTTCAAGGGTGTGCATAAATGATTCATGAAGGTTAAAAACGGAGAAAAATAGAAGCATATATTATTTGATTGAGGAATCTAGCCCTTATAGAATAATAGGGATCTGATGTCATGTAAGAGTTAAATGAAATAACTTCTTATATAAAATATTCATTTAAAAATTATTTTCACGATTAAATATAATTTTTCTTGATGATGATGTGATTATAAAAATTGAATGGAATGGTCATCCTATGTTTTATTTATACTAACGAAGTAAAAATATTGAAATGTTTGGATGATTCTAAAATATGTTCAATGGTTACCCGAAATTAAATTTTTATGATAATTAATAGTAATTTATATAAAATCAGTGGATAAATGGTATTCAATATAGTGATGAATATAGAAAATCATGACCCAATAATAATTAGTTCAATGAACTATTTTTTAAAGAAATAATGAAATATCTTGAGGTTTATTTGGAACCCATCAGTAGAGAGAGAAATGATATTTCGAAGTATGAAATGTAGTGAACCATGAGTTATAGTGATTCAACTATGAACATTGAATTTTTTTTCTAAAATAGTGAATTTTTTACATTGGGACATCACCTCTTTATTCTATATAGATAGGAAATGATATTAATGAACATGTAATTTTTTTTTCACATCCTTGTATTTATTTAAATATACTCATCATAATAGAAATGTGAGAATAAATATTTGTTATTAATGAAAAAAAGATCCATGTGGGGAGTGTTGTAGACTTTTATACCTCGAGGAATCCCCCATCTTATGGTACGTAACAAATATGGGATAATATTTTCATAACAATTTTATGTGTTAATTAATGTGTATATCTGTCAAATGAAACAAAATAAATAAACAAATCAAAGAGGATTTATGAAATTTTTGGAGAAAATATTATAATTGATGAATTTTTAGACATGTAACTAATTGTGAGGATTATTCCAGGATTATTATAGTAAAAAATCCATGGGAAAAAATTCATAATGATATATATTCTTAATCTTTTGCATAATTTAGATAACATAATGATGATCCCAAAAAATAAAATTATATTTTTGGTTATTTATCAAACACAACATGCAAAAAACAAATACCCTAAAAATCATGACATGTATTGTAGTAAATGATACTGGACATCTATATGGTTTTTTCAAATTTTTAGAAAGATGTGTTTTAAGTTATTTTAGATATTTAGTATGTTTTGATGATAAAAACAAATTAATATTGTATTTAATTCAATAATTGTGTGATTTATAATACATTCATGGTCCTTGAAGAATATTAAATGATGAAAATAGAATCAAACAATTATTAAAAATATTTAAATCTCATTTTAGTATAAACAAATCTTTGGCTGAGTATAATTATTCATAGGATCTAAAAAATGATAAATTTTATTATAATAAAATCATAGATGATATGTGTAATAACGATATGAGGACATAGAATGGGTGATTTCTAAAATATTTGTATTTTGTGCCATAAAAGTTTCGACCTAATGGATGTATATCATGATGGTAATGTTAATAAATCCAGTCCATTCATAACGTAAAATCTATAAATGAGAAGTGAAATATGTTAAGGGTTTCATAAATTTGAATTTTTTCAATGTGAAATGTTTTTCAAACATTTAGTAAATATTCCCAAGACTATTCATTAAGATTATGAGGAAGAAGAGATTCTTATATTGAATTATTCAGCCAATGGGAATGGTAGGAACAACACTAGAATTATTATTTCAAGAAAAATAATGTTATATAAATTAAATTTTACTTCAAAATAGAATGTAGGATAAATAATTTAAGAATAAGAATACAAAATGAAATATTCTATTATGGTAATCAGGTTTAATTACAAGTTAAAGGTAGTGTGATATTATAAATAAGGAAAACAGGATGTATAGTTTAACTCTAAATCAAAAATATGTATACTCTTAATAAAATTAATATTTTTTGGATCATGAAATTTTCTATTAATATTGTTTTTTTATCTTTAAAAAATAGGGTTTTCATTAAAATGTCACATATGATAAAAAAACATGGGTTAATTGTGGTTCTAGTAAGTCAATTAAATATTAAACAAATATACCAAATAGATAGTGAATGATTTTTATGAATTACTATTATAATTAGAATGTCCATAATTTCTTATAAATCGTGAGGGGATAATAGGAAATTGGATGAAAAAAAAGTGACTCTAGAGAATGGTGGTCCATAAAAATAGTTAATGAAATATTATTAAAATCAAAAATCATATATAAATTACTATTATGGAATTTGTCTTATCATAAATAAAAATTTAATGATGGCCAAATACAGGATTACCACTACCCACAATAAATTTTATCATTGATTTTGGTAACAATTAGAATTGTCGCATATAAAAAGAGATAAACATTGGTACAAAAATTAATTAGTGATGAATATCACAATACTGTGATATTGTTGTGGAAATATGGGAAATTTTCACAATTTATATTTCATATATAATATGTTTTTGATGTCATAATATTAGGAAAGGGGGAATAAAGAGATGAATATTCAAAGGATGTGATTGATAAAAAATACGTTTTATGGTTTATTTTTTGATATAGTAAGATATTTCTAATGAACACTAATGGTAGATGTACTAAAATATATCCAACATTGCTCTTTTTTATAGATTGAGGAATCATCAACTGACTTGAGAATGAAAAAATTATTTATAGCTTTCTAAAATGGGGTTTCTCATTCTTTTTCTAAGGAAGGATAAAATTATTGACCAACAATAGTTGCGAGAAAAAGGAATTTATTAATTTGTTAAGATCTATGTTGGTTAAACATATAGAGATTTTAAAAAATGAATTTGGTCATATTAGTAAAAGGGTTATAAATTTTTTATTCACCATATATATGAATTGAAATATGGATATTTTCAACTGTGTCATGTATATGGAGGAGTATTCAATAAATTTGAAAATTATTATTCCAAATGGATTATTTACTATATGATAGTATTATTCAGAGGCCAAGAGATGGAATTAATATATATTTCCAATTTTACAGGTTTCAATAAAAACATATAATTTTTCAGTTTACCGTATGACTTAGAGAATGAATATGATTTACCATAAAGCCACGAATACATTGTTCAATACATGTTGGTATAGTGATATGATGTATCGATATTTAGATACTAATTTTTAAATTATTTTCATTATTTTAATTCGGTGTTATCTGATTAAATTATTTTCTTATTTTATAATTTAGTATTGATGTTGTTTTCAGTTATAAAAATAAAACTCTAAATTGTATTGGAAAATTTGAATTTATTTTTTGAATTTTTTATTTCCTAGTAAATTTATATTTTGATGGGTAAATATTTCAAATCAAATATTATTTTCTTGTATTTATTGTGAAATTATTTCTAATTAACAATATATATATATTAAAATATTTTTAGTTCCTCAAAATAATAAAATTTTAATGTTTTAACACTATACTAAAATTTATAAATTGAAAGAATATGTCATTTTCCCTTTATAATTTTCTGTTGTTTTTATTATGTATTAATATATTATTATTTATTAATTATTGTATTAAGATATTTCTATTTTAGTAATTATTTTAGGTTTTTAACTATATATTTTTTTATAAAATTAAATTTCTTTTCAATAAATTTTTTATTTTTAAGTAAATTTTGTAGTTTTAATATTTTTTTTGGAATTTTAATTTATTTTTTATTAAATTTATTTTCTCAAATTTATTTGCATTTTTTATTTAATAAAATATTAATTTCATTTTAATTATAATTTAAATAAAATTATGATGATCTAATTAGGAGTTGGGAAGACATGTTTTGATGTTTTCACATAGCTGATTATCTGCATCCTAAACTTAAGGTTTTTTTTTAAAATCTCACATACCCTTTTTCAATGTTATACCATAGAGTCGAATATCTACAATGGAGAATTTTAATGAAATATGGAAATTTAAAATTGATTCAAAAATATATAAAATTACCCACTTTCAAATAGTAGGACTACTAATTTATTATGTATCAATATTAATCCATTTGTTTCCACATAAGATCTATCATCGATGTTCATGAAACAAAAAGTGAGCCTAAATAACTATGTGTTTGGAATAGATGATGAATTGATCTGAATGAAGCTTCCGAATGAATATGATCACCACAAAACCAGCTCTTGTGATTTTTATGATTCCTAATGTTTTTTCTTATTGGGAATAAATTTTCACATGAGATGTCATTGAATTTTTTATGATTCCTAATGTTTTTTCTTATTGGGAATAAATTTTCACATGAGATGTCATTTAATTTAATTCAATGATAAATCTAAACATCCATCATGATATTGGACATTTCTTCTATTTAGAAACATAAATCCTCATGTGTTTGGATAATTGATGACATATCAAGCATGAATGATCATGAGAACCAGTACTATCTATGTTGATTAATTACTTTTCAGACATCATTAATGCATAGTGTTTTGAGGAGATTCATCTTTGACTATGATATACTCAATTAGATGTGATAATACCATTGAAAATGATGAAGCAAATATTAAAATAAAGACAAAAATACATATCCTATAATATTAAATTATGGTTTTTAAGGATTACAATTTGGTTTAAAGAATATTCAAGGCCATCCTGATTAATGACGAATATTTGAACTGAGGATGAAGAATAAATATGAGATAAATAATTGTTTGGAAGAGGATTATTTAAAACATATAATTTATAAAGAATAGGAAGAGGTAAACATCAACTAGGTTTGATAATATTTTTAGATAATCTTGAAGATGAGACTCTCAATTATCTAAGGATATATCTAATATTGATTTATGGATGATAGATAAATAGTGTAGTTTGACATTTCTTTGATTGTGAACAGTTTGAAGATCCTCATGGTTTTTTTATTGGTGAATCAATGCTACATTGTTTATTTTATATTGGATAGAAGTGTTAAAATTCTTCAATCTGGATTTTCGTAGTATGGAATAGAAATAATACACTACATCATTGTTTCTATTATGTGAATTTTTGTTAGATTCCTGAGTTTCATTCTTATTCAAGAGATACTTTAAAAAATGGTTATTTCATTGAATCATATGATATTTTTATAGTGAAAACATTCTAGATTCTCCAATTGGGGATTCCTATAACCTAGTTTGTAAATAATCTAAGAGAACTAGCCTCATGTACAATGTAGTGTAATTTTAATGTAGAGGAATTATATAGGTAATGGATGGGAATATTATTAATGATTCACATGGAATACTTAGTTAAAGGGGCTTCCTACGGTTTACAGGAGTTTAATGAAGGCTTGTATAATTAAAGACATATTATTTTGTTATTATTAATACTTCTAAAATAAAAAATATTATAATGTGTGCGAAATTTAAAAGATGTAGCATGAAAACATAGATGTGTTGTAAATGATCTGGTGATCTAGATACCTAGGGAATATTTAGTAAATTATTTTGAAATGGGGGAGTTATAATTTATGAGGGATATAATTGAAACCTTTTGACCATTTCTGAAATTTATTCATGGGATTAAATGTTTGAGGTTATTTTTTATAACTACTACAAATTCCAATTTAGATGATTACCAATGGTTTTCATCATATCTTGATCATTAGAGGATAAATTCTTTATGACCAAATATTAAATAATCAACTGTTTTTTTCATTATTACCATAAATTTATGGAATATGATTCTATAATATCACCCGAATATTATTTCTATTGATGTGTATATATATGTTTAATGATTTATTTTTATTTAAATTATTTTTCTTCAAATAAAACTAATTTTTCGGTCGACCCATTGCTGATCAATGTGTATTGTTCACATAGCTTGAAATGATAACACATTTTAGTAGGTGTTTGAAGATTGAAACACATCTTATTTTCTCTATTGTAAAATTAATATTGTGAGAAATATGAGATCAAAACTGTGTACCCATGATCATAGATCATTTATCATCTCGATTATATCCTAATGAAATAATGTAAAAAATTAGGTTTTATGTTGACAACACATTAAATTTCTATTAGAATTTAATAAATAAGTTGATATTTTAATTCCTATACTGAGAGAATTATTATTAAAAATATTTTGATGTGATGATGATGGTTTGATCGAGGGGATACACATTCCTTTTCCACTTTCATATTAGAAGTACTTTCCAATCGTGACATATAATTTTAATTTTCATAATATTTTTTCAGTTTTGAATTTATTTGGTGTTTTGAGACTCTAATTGTTTGTTTAATAGAATTATTTTCCCCATAAAAATATTTAATAATTTGAAAGTAAGTACATCATAATGAAACCGTTAATAATAAACTACTAAAGGGATATACCATTTGTTTATATCTATAGCCTCAAAAATAATGGAACTATTAGTTTTCAATCATGAATGGAGTTATAAATGTCATTAAAAGAATCATTTTCAATTGGCACCATCAGTGTGGAGGGTACCGATGAGTTTCACATACATTTTATAAAAAAACAATCATCTTCATAATGAATAATAAATGGCATTTGAAATTGCGCATAAATACATTTATTTGTATGTACAATATAAACACGAAAATTCAAAAATAAATGAAAACCTATAATACGATAAATTAAATAGTAGATGAAAAAAACATAATAATATATGTAATTTTTAATTTTTGTAAAAGGTGAAAAAAATGGAACGATAAAAATTGAAACAATAAAAAATGAAATAGAAAATTATATTTCTATAAAGATTAAAAACATAGAGAATATATCAATCATTTCTGGAAAAAGAACATTAAAGGGGAGCACTAATTTTAATATTGAAAATAAAAAAAAATTAGATTGGCCTTTACTAATTTTTTAAATTGTTTTTAGGAAATATGTATTGTGTTTTTTATTTACATAAATATTAAGTCCTTCAATGTGAGGAGACTCATAATAACTTTTTAAAGTTCTACTTGGTAAGTATCACCGTGAATTCTGAATGATTATGTGAGGATCAAATCCAAATGATATCATTCTTATTTTCATATGATGGATTGGCCATGGAGTGGTTATTCTAAGATAAATCCACAACTATAGAGATATGCACTCATATAAAAAAATTTAATACAATATTTTTCCATAGACTCTAAGAATTCCTCACATAGGCCAGATATCAACAATATGAGGTAGTTACAAGGGGAATCAATAAAAGAATATGGGGAGTAGTTTAATAAGTATTTCTCTTCCATTGAAAAACATAAAATTTATGATCTAATCATAACTAAAAGAAATTATCAGGGCCATGTTTTAATGGATATGATGATGATTGATGTTATTGAATGAAAAGACTTGTTAGATAAGTCTATCGCAGATGCTATGATCATAATTTTGAACATTTTCCAAATATCAGACCAATCTGATATTAGGGGTTTAATCATTGTAAAATAAAATATGGATGTGTCTACTAAAAATTATGATAAAATCCTTTCCTAAGAGTTATCAATGTGAATAAGAATGAATAATGTAAAAATGTTGTGTAACTTTACCACTTTGAAAATCCCATCTAGAACCATTTTATTTCAGTGTGATGTATTATGTAATTTTATCTTCTAATAGTCATTTTATTAATCACTTTTCTTAGTTACTAGAGGTTATTGAGCCGTGTAAAAATACATTTCTTAGAAAACCAATCTTAAAAAACATGAATAAATAATTACCAAACCATAATTCCAATGTAAGGCCCTTCCTTTTTTATAAAAATTCAACCAATAATGGAATAGAAAATGTAATGATATATTTATGAATAAATATCAATGAAATATAAATTTCCATCCCTAAATATTTTATTAACATCCATGGTAGAATAAAAAACAATATAGAAACTAAAATAATTTAAAATTTATTAATACTATCAACAGATATATAATTAAATAATGAATGAAATTAACAAAATGAATTACACAGTGATAGAATGGTTAAAAAATGATAAATATAAATAAATACAAGTTTTTATACAAAATATGATTTCTCAAATAGGTCAAAAGGATCCCAAATTTTTATTATAAAAATCATGAAATTTTTAATTTTCCTTTATATTTTTCTATGAACCCAAGTGGAGGAGAGAAATTATTTTAAATAATTTTGAGATGTAGAAATTATATTCAAAACCCTAAAGATGAAAATAATAAACACTAACATGAAAATATAATCATACTGCTGAAATGTCAAGAAAATGACCTCAAGCAGTGAGAAAAATGATTATAAAAACTATTATAGACCCTCCTGAAATTGTTCTTCGACATATTTAACATGTAAATTATCAAACTACATAGACACCATATGAAAATGAAAAATAAAATTAATAGAATTAAATAAATATTTATGGATTCAAAGTGGATTTTAGACACCCAATGTGCTATTAAAAATTGAAAAAAATTTAATGATGATATGATCATGTAAAGGTACCCACCACATTATCCTTTGGTTAACACTCTTATTAATGAAATTGAAAAAATATAATGGATATGGAATTACAAGAATCATTTCCAAAAAATATTGTTAATAACCCTTTATTTTATGTTATGATTAAAATACCACATTTTGACAATTTTATTTTTGAGATGTGTAGTACCAAAAGAATGTTCAATTTATTTGATAATAATAATTAAGGATATTTTTTTTTCTAAGATACAACAGTCCCTACTATATAATTAAATAATCCATGTATGTTTTATATTAATCGTGTCATTGAAAATAATAATTTTTAAGACTTCATGTTAAATATATGGTCATCTATAAAAGTTATTTCCTATTCTATATTTTCATAAAGTATGTTTTGATAATATAAATATTATGGTATTATCATATATCTAGAGAATAAGAGTTTTTTCCATGAAATTAGATGTTATTAATGATTTTTTGGTAAGGATTAAATACATTTTTCCCTTCTAGTTATCTGGTATTCAACATGGGGGATGGTATATTTAGTTCATGTGAATAATTAATTTTAGGATGACCATTAATGAAAACTATAAATAATATAATCAGTGTTCATAAAATATATTTTAACTTAATGTTAAGGGATAAATATGCTTCATTTTATAATAATTAAATGAATAAAATTACATTAGAATGGAATTTAATACTTCAACATATAATTGATGTATTGGTTTTCTAGAATTTTTTTTCCTAATTTAACCCATGATAGCCAAATTAAAGGATTTATGGACGTTGAAATTTATAATAAAATGAATATAGTGAAATTATAAACCATGAATTATGTTGTAATAATGAATCTAAATGTGACTATATTTTTTATTAATCTCATACAATTTTCTATTTTCTTAACATTAAATGGAATTTGTTTGTATTTAATGTGATAGTGACATAAATAATTATTTTTTTAAATATTTTGTGATAAGTACTACTATTGTATATTAAGAAAGATTGTTCCATATTAAACATAAAATGGATGACAATAAATTAGATCATTATTGTAAATGATAAACCTTTTGATAATTATATTTTATCAATAAATGTTTCATATAAATCAATTATTTTAAACACAAATTATAATCAAAATGTCATTCAAATGTTACTTCATATTTGTGAACATTAATATAAAATTTATTATGAGGAAGAATCATTTTCACTAATTTTTAAAATTTTCCTTATAATATTGAATATTTTAATTAAAATATTCTTAGAGAGTATTTTGATGATGAAAAAGAGAATTATGGAAGCAATGAACCATGTTTTGTACAATGGGTACATCTCACAAAAAAGTTAATAAGAAAAATAACCTGAAAATTTGAAATATTTCTACATGGATGAAATAAAATCCACTATTTTAATTGAAAATGTTTTTTCTAATTTGCATGAAATCAAACATTTAGTGTTCTATATGAAAAATATGTTGGAAATTTGATGGTCTTTACATGATACAATATGGATCAATTCATTGGTTTTCATGCATATGTTTATCTTAAAGGAAAATTCCAAACTTATTGAACCATTTCATAAGATATTTAATCATATATATCATGAAGTGGTAATGAAATATGTGACTTTTTTTTATATTCGTGTAATGTATAACTTTTTTAGAGTGGTTTGGTTATTATAGATCATATAATTCATAAAAATGGGGATTCACCATTTTGAAAAAATGTATTCAGAGGATTGGTACATGTTTGACTACCCATCTATTTGAGGGTATTAATTAAAAATATATGGATGAACATAGGGGCAATGAATGATCACTTTCCCATGAGGTTTCTAGATTTAATACATGAATGGTTAGTTGGTAAATCCAATAATTCTATCCAAGAATTTTTTTATTGATTATTCCAAATTCACAATGCTCTAATGGATCATGCAACAATAACATTCAAATACCTTTTCAATTGCTTTTCTAATATCTGAAAATCATTTTTAAAATGTAACTCTTCCATACCCTTACATTGATAAATGGTTACCATTTTTTATCATTCTTTTAGTAATTAAAATAGGTTTTTTTAGAAGAATTTACCATGTATGGTCCATTTTTTAATATTTTCAGGATGGATTTAGTAGAAATGACTATAGATTATATTGTGAAAAACCTTATTCAAGTCATTATGAAATTATATTTTATGGTTTATAGTGTACTTTTTCTTAGACTTAATGTGAATACGAATGAAAATATTTTGGAAAATTATATGGTGTATATAATAAAACCATTACCATTGCATATGATAGTGTATCATGTTGATATTTTTATTTTAAATGGTAGTTTCTATAGGATATTATTAAATAATTTCATCCAAATTTCCATTTAATTGACATAAATAATCAAAAAAATCACTCCTTTATCATATATGAAATTTAAAAGGAATCATTTACTGAACTAAAATAGAAGCTTGTATCCCCACAAATAGTTTAACCACATAATTAGTAAAAATCATTTGAGCTAATTAATGATACTTTAGAATTATAAATGAGGGATATTTTTGAGAAAATAGTGAATATGGAGTATCATTTAATTACCTATAATTCTTGGTCTATAAATATTTCTCAGTCAAATTACTTTACCACATATATGGAATCGTATCGATTTTTTATTCCCCTAATAGGATCAGAATCTATATTTTTTATCTAACATTTTTCTTAATATTGACCATTATTCTATTAAATATATCTCGTAAAAGAGATATTCAAAACCAATGTTGGTTATATTGATCTTATTTATTCAATAATTTTATATAGATATCAATGATTGGAAAGTAATTATGAACATAATTACATGTCATTTGAGTAGGATGACTTATAATTGTTTTAATGATCAATAATTTGATTAACCCCTTATAACATTCTACCATGGGGATATTTTTTATTCTACTAATGTTAAAATGTGGGTATTGTTATAAAAAATTGTGAATTAAATTGCAGCAACAAATTTTCTACACTAGATTTTGATGTTAAAAGTTTTTTATATATATTTTTAAGGGAATATGTGTGGGGTGATCCTTTTTTTGTGATGTCCTCTATTTATGGGAAACATAATGTTCTAAATATTTCCCTTAATCATTTAGATATTTAAAAATTCTTATTTTGGAAGAATATGTATCCATGAAGACTAAATTTATTCATACATTACATGTTTATACTAGAGTGGTGTCCAAATATTTCATGTGAATTCAATTATATATGTTTTGGATGATATGATTTATTAATAATGATGATGGTGCATATATTATTTGTGAAATAATGGATGATTTTTTTATGATATTTCGTATAAGGCCCCAGCCTTAAACCTTACTTAATATTGAATTAAATGAATAATTCACATTGAGGATCTTTTCAGGTTTAGAGTTTTAGAGAATTAGAACACAACTATTACATCTCAAAAGATTTACAAAGTAGACACTTCTACCAAGTTTCCATAGAATAAAAAAACTCTTAAAAAGAAACATGTATAGTTCCGTGTTTTATATAGCAAGACTTTCCCTTGATCCCATCATTGACCCTATTCCACATTAAGTCCTGTGAAAAACATTTCAAAAAAACATGGGGTGAGCATAAAAAGCTCAGTAAGGGATACACTAATAATGAAAACTTTTAGTTTATCAAAACAACATGTAAACCATGTATACTTTATCAAATTAATACTTTTCACCTTTATGAAGTAGTAAAAACTCTTTAATAAATAAAAGATCATTACTTAACCTTTTTTAACCAAAATATTACCATTAAACCCATATAAAGAACACATAACATATAAAGGTAACTTGGGACATAAACATACTTAAGTGGAATAACGATACGGTCGACTTCCACACATATCACTTAATGGAATAGCCATACGGGCAACTTCCATACATACTTAATTGAATAGACATACGGTTGACTTCCACACTCAATGCATTAGAGGTTATAACGTAACCACCCGTCCTTCTTTTCATGGCACCACCCTTCATATGGTTTATCATGTAACCACCCGTCAAATTTCCAAGTACCAATATAAAATCATAAAACATAAAACAAATATAATGGAAAGAAAACATTTCCAAACCTTGATCACAATATATCACATAAATATATTGACATAACAAATCCATTTTAAATCCCATTTTCAATACCAAAATACAGAAAATATTATATGGTATTTATTTCATTTTAAAAACATTACGGCTTGTTGAGGAAGCCAAAGACCAAATAATACTCGCGGCGGCAGAAAAGGTTGTTCTCACCGCGTACGTTAAAAAAACATTTCTTTTTGTCATTTAATAAAACACTTCGTAGAAAAATATTCCTTTTGTATAAATGTAAAAGTCAAATGGGTTTATACACCGTATAAAAGATAGTTGCGTATAAAACTATATATGCCTCAATGAAAGGAGATTGAGATGAAGTCCCATACCTCGGGTCCGTCCTGACTGGATCGTTCATTAACCTCCAGAATAATAAACTTAAGTTAATTTCTACTTTCTTATGAACCTTTTTCAAGTTCATTATTCATTTTATATCACTTATTACCATGTCATGAACACTATGTAATTATTTAAGTTATTAACGGTGGTTTTCACGATCATTAGTACTTGAGTCAAAAATATGCTCTTTATAATTACAAGTTGTTCATGTATTCATTATATCCAGAGTTATACTCATGATGTAGATATCATATATATCATATATATCCAGTATATAAGTGCATTTATAATATTACATAATCATATAGGGGTAAGAAATGAAATGCACCATTCATGGAGACGGTAAGCCGTACGTACGCATGAACACTACTTTCATTTCTATGTCATATTAATGGAATTAAAACTAAATTAGAGGTATGTATATTTTAATTCCAGAATTATATTAATCATTTATATGTAACATACATCATATATATCCATTATATATATTTACTTATAATAGTACATTACATTTGCAGACAAGAAATGAAATGCACCGTTCATGGAGACGGTAAGTCGTACGTACGCATGAAAGCTACTTTCATTTCTATCTCATACTTTAATGGGAAGAAATAATAATGATATAGAGGTATATTATAATTCCAGTATAACATCATATATAATAACTTTAAATCCATCCTTTATACGTCCCACTTATGGCATTAACGAATCAAATCACTTTGAGGGGGCGGTAGTCCGCACTTCCTAAAATGAAATTATCATGTTTACCCATAATGGAAACCATAAAGTTATACCACAAATGAAAAATACAGAAGAATAAGGGAAACATAAACATAATATATATCATATATAAATATAGTGACATATTAATGGCCACCATTAAATGTGTTTAAAAGAAGATTGAACAATCATCGTTTTGTGAGGCAGAAATTCGCCAACCACAGAAACAGTATGTTCTTTAACCATTAGATGTAGATGTGTGTAAGTGCAGATATAATTATTATTATAACATCATCCTAGTATATTGAATATACTGGAGTTGTTACAAAATAAATTAATAAAACGATTTTAGGGGGTTGGAGAAGCAAAATAAAACAAAAGAACACAAGTGAACACATTACCTTAAAATCGGGCGACTCTCTTAGATTTGAGCTCAAAGGATTCCTTGGGAAGACATCTGCCCAGAGTGAGGCTTCAAGGAGTAAGAGAGGGATGTGGAGAGACAAAATTGGCAGGGGTTGGCCGAGCCAAAGGCTTTGGAAGTGTGGGTAAGTTGGTAGAGTTGGGGTCCTTTTATAAGAGGAGAGGAGGGGCACTCTTGGAATGTAAGGAAAAGACACTTTATTTTAAAATGATATTCGGATTTAAGAGGTCCCACATTGATATAATATGAGGATAAGGTGATAAGGGTTCCAAATCCACCCATACAATAGGTTTTGGACATGTTTTGGTCATAGATGTTACATTATCATTTCATTTTATTTAAATTCATTATTAATGAGGTAATCGCTGCATCATCATGATGTCAAAAATAATTTAATTTATTTAATGTCTAAAAATTATAAAACAAATATCATGTTGTAGGAAATATTTTTTTCTTTATAATGACTATTTATAGTCAAAAATCTGATTTTTATAACCCCATGTAAAAATTGTTTTAGTAAAAAAACTCATGTTTGTGACATTTTTATTTTAACATTAAATAAAAACGTATTAATGTCATTTTCCAACTAAAGTGGCTCCATGGGGTCCCCAAGTTGACCCATGGATTGTCTTGGTCGGCCATGACACATCCAATGAGGGTAGGACTTGTGTCAAACTCATCTCATTTTATAAATACATTATTTTTACCTTAAACTACACTAATTACCTCTCATCGCGATTAAGAACTTAAAAGTTACTATTCACCAACAAATTATTTTAATCTCATTGAACCAAATATTACTTATTAATGACAACCATGTATGTCGTATTTTTTAAATTCAAAACACAGAAGTCGTAAAATTTAATTTAAATGAAAAATTAGTTTTTATAAGTACCACTTAGTGGTTTCACTATTCATCAAAAATTGAAGTTTTTCATAAAAATACCAAAAATTCACCCTAATATATATTTGATATTCCAAATTAAAAAATGAAGTCTATTTTACAAAATTAAAAACATATAAGTCAAATTAATTAATTTAATAATTAATTCCCGTTGTCATGACAAATAGCGTGTTTTTATGAAACAATAAGTATCAAAAGATTGACACTAGTTTAAGTCCGATTTCGAAGTGAAATTAATTCCAACAACCACTATTGGATTTAATGGTAAAAATATATTCTAATTTCACATTAAAACCAATTCAAATGATAATCTAATCATATATATAAATTAGATTAAAAAGAGGTTTTGAATTAAAATACAACATTTTTTCACTATTCATTAAAAAATGAACTTTATCGGAAAAATACCAAAAATTTACACAATGTAAATTTTGATGTCCCGATTATAAAGAAGAGTTTTATCTGGTCCAATAGAATGTATAAGAGTGAACAAAACAATATTTAATGATGGTTCACCATCAAAAGGCGATAAGTGAACCTTTAGTGAAAATTAGGTCATATACGCCTAAAATTGAATTTTTTCCGTATTTTAAGCCTTTATCTTTTATTAGATAAAAGTAAAAACATTTAAAAAACATATATATTCATATTTTAGTTATTTATATCCATTATCGCCAATACAACGGCTATGTGTTACCTACCATTTAAAAAAATATTATTTTATTACTAGTGTGCAACGTAAGATTTCAATGAAACTCTTTGTTGCGTATCGGTTACGCTATCGAACATAGCAACCCCTTTAAAGTAAAATTAATATTTAATTCATAAATATTAATAAATATAGAAATTATTTATTCTTTATTTACCTGGGATGTTACATTTGGGGTAAGTCACAAGATTTATAAACCCTATCATCCGAAATATGAATATGAATAATTGATGTTTCAAATATATATATTTATCTTATTATTGAGAAAACAGTTAAACCAAACATGAATGATAGATGATTAAGTATTGAGGTTTTTCTATGGGTATAAACTACTACCTATTAGACTCTAATTGGGATATCATCATTTTTATAGTTATTTGAAGTACTTGTAATATACCCATGGATATAAGGAATTATTATTTTTGGTCTATAAAGTCATATAATTTTTATCTATATGATGCAGGAAAAGATAGTAATAATTTTTTTAAGAGTTTAATGAGTTTGATTACAATTATTATGAAAATGTAATGAATTTTAAATACATTAATTTCTATTGATAAGATTTTTATGAATAAATAATTTCACAATAGAGATATTATTCAACTATTCCACAGTAGGATGAAACTCTTCCCTAGTAAATTTCATAAAAAATGGTTGGGCCTTTTATTTTAACTCATCTATTTTCTTTTAGTTCTATACTGATCTGATATAATTGAAAGAATGTTCAATTATTTGTTAAATGGTATATGATTAAACTATTTTGTTAAGATAATCAGGAAAATGTATAAGAGTAATTTATGTTATTAGAAGATAATTATCATTGGAAAATATAGGTAATTTCTTCCATTACATTTTTTAGTTTAGAATAATTACTCGAGATGGTACTAACTTTTTTCAATATAGGGTTCTAATTTAATTTATTTATTTATTTATAGTGAATAAATTAGGATTTATGAAAATATTATGTTCATTAAATTCACGGTAATGAATCATTTTGGGGAATATCACTATTTATTTTGGTAGATTGTTTTTAATTTTAATAAATGTAGACTCTATAATCTGAGGAATTTTTGATTCACCACACTCTCTTTTTCTAAGATCTTGTTATATATTACTTTAATTTGAAAATAATTTAATTATTATGATTTAATTACAAATATATTTTTGGGTATTGAAGTTAATTAAATTTAGGGTGTTGTTTAATGATAATAATTGGGAATATGATAGGACATAAAAAGGTAAAGAAATTATAATTCTAGGGAGTTATTGGTTTCCATGAAGTAATTTTGAAAGATTTTATTAAAAAATAATATAGTATACTTATTATATATATTTTTTGAGTGATTTATGTTTTGGAAAATATTTAAATAAAATTCTTGTTGTTAGTTGTATATTATTTGTGTAGTGTGGAAAATTTATTTTAGCATTCTTATAACCCATGAATACATGATCTTAATCGACTGAATTTTAGATTATTATGGACAATTATAAAAATATATTGTATATCCTTTAATAACATAAATTAAAAAAATTCATAAAATATTTATTTTTAATTTGTAGGATAGGTTCTCATAATTCGGTAAAAAATACTATATTTATAATCCACTAGAAAGACCATAATTTTTTAAATATGTCATTATTTTTAATGTTTAATGGAGTCATATTCAATGTACGTAAATCTTTATACTATTTAAATTATGTGTTTCAACATTAAATATGTTAATTCTATAATTCCTCATAAATTTAGTTTTGGAAATTCTTTTTTCATTACAATCATGATAAAATAACAAGTTTTGAAATAAATTTTTGAATATTATATGATATATATTTCTAAAAAATGTTTAATTTCTATTTTAAGTTCATAATATATACAAATAAAATAAATATGAAATGACTATACCAATACTGGTGATACTCAATATTTTTTCAACGAGTGGAAGGATGAGATATTTATGATCCTTTTTCATTTATTAAATCCCCCCATATAAAGAGTGTCCAATTTATTTTTCATTCTATTTATGTGCGATTACTCTATAAGAGGAGAAGATATGTTTTAACATTCAAATGATTTTAATTGGAATGTAGTTTACTTTATTTTCAAATCATCATGTTATATCATCATTATAAAAAAAGAACTATGTTTTAAGAAAAACATTAATAAAAATTGGGAGGAATAATGTATATAGTTCTTGAAAGAAATATTTTTTTGAAAATTATTTTGAAAACAATTCTTATTTCCATCCATAATTTTAAATTTGATATTCAAATGTTTCCACTAATTTTTGGACAATATTTTATTGGGGAAAGGAAAAAACATAATGTGAAGGAATTTTATGTGGATCTATTTTTGGTAATAATTTTCAACTTATTATCATTAGTTTAATTTTTCTATTTCACAAAATTGTGTTATTCTTATATTTTTAAGAACTATTTATTTTTGGTTAAAATTGAAAATATATTAATGTTTTATTAAAATGTTCCCTTAATTTAAGAATTTTTTTATGTGGTTAATGAATTGTTTTATGAGTAAATATTACATTCTATCATTAAGTTTTGTTTCTATATGTATACATTGATTATTATCATTATTTTATTTCAATTTGTATTGTTCAAAAAAAATAATTAATTTTTTTGATAATAATTATTTCAACATTTGATAAATTAAATAAATAACATTTTCTTCATTTTTCTTTTAATTATATTTTTATTCTTGAATGATGGATTATTATTCATTATTTTTAATAATGTATATCATTTTTCTACATTGATTTTCAAATAATAATGATATCTTTTTAATTTACATTTTATTTTTAAATGTTTATTTGATGAATCCGATTTTTTATTTTTTATTATTTCATCAATTTTTTTAGTTTTGATTTATTATAATATCATTTCATTTTATTTTTTATTACTATATTTTTTAAATTTATATTGATTTTATTTTTTTATTTTTTTAAATATATAAATTATAATTTCTTATCCAAATATTTATAAATATATCATTTAATGTTTATTCAGGTACTACACACAATCCTGATGGCCAATCAATTAATAAACATTATTATGGATAATCCCCTTTCATTGGTTTAGGGGGAATATTACATGGCATGTATACTCAAATGCATATGTACTCAATCATGTCACTTAATTCCATAGATATTGACACCACACGAGAGGCCCAACACACACACACACACACACAAATATATATTAAAAACTCCCACAATTCCTAAGGATGCATGAAGAACATTGACTTATGAAATTCCTGATGCATAGTCATGATGGCAGAGCATCAATAAAACATAGAATCTCACCATCACAATAAGTCCTGTGAAAAACATTTCAAAAAAACATGGGGTGAGCATAAGAAGCTCAGTAAGGGATACACTAATAATGAATACTTTTAGTTTATCAAAACAACATGTAAACCATGTATACTTTATCAAAGTAATACTTTTCACCTTTATGAAGTAGTAAAAACTCTTTAATAAATAAAAGATCATTACTTACCCTTTTGTAACCAAAATATTACCATAAAACCCATATAAAGAACACATAACATATAAAGGTAACTTGGGACAAAAACATACTTAAGTGGAATAACGATACGGTCGACTTCCACACATATCACTTAATGGAATAGCCATACGGACAACTTCCATTAATACTTAATTGAATAGACATACGGCTGACTTCCACACTCAATGCATTAGAGGTTATAACATAACCACCCGTCCTGGTATTCACGGCACCACCCGTTATATTGTTTATCATGTAACCACCCGTCAAATTTCCAAGTACCAATATAAAATCATAAAACATAAAACAAATATAATGGAAAGAAAACATTTCCAAACTTTGATCACAATATATCACGTAAATATATTGACATAACAAATCCATTTTAAATCCCATTTTCAATACCAAAATACATAAAAGATTATATGGTATTTATTTCATTTTAAAAACATTACGGCTTGTTGAGGAAGCCAAAGACCAAATAATACTCGCGGCGGCAGAAAAGGTCGTTGTCACCGCGTACGTTAAAAGAAACATTTCTTTTCGTCATTTACTAAAACGCTTCGTAGAAAAAGATTCCTTTTGTATAAAATTAAAAGTCAAAGGGGTTTATACAGCGTATAAAAGATAGTTGTGTATAAAACTATATATGCCACAATTAAAGGAGATTGAGATGAAGTCTCATACCTCGGGTCCGTCTTGACTCGATCGTTCATTAACCTCCAGAATAATAAACTTAAGTTAATTTCTACTTTCTTATGAACCTTTTTCAAGTTCATTATTCATTTTATATCACTTATTACCATGTCATTAACACTATGTGATTATTTAAGTTATTAACGGTGGTTTTGACGATCATTGGTACTTGAGTCAAAAATATGCTCTTTATAATTACAAGTTGTTCATGTATCCATTATATCCAGAGTGATACTCATGATGTAGATATCATATATATCATATATATCCAGTATGTAAATGCATTTATAATATTACATAATCATATAGAGGTAAGAAATGAAATGCACCGTTCATGGAGACGGTAAGCCGTACGTACGCATGAACGCTACTTTCATTTCTATGTCATATTAATGGAATTAATACTAAATGAGAGGTATGTATATTTTAATTACAGAATTATATTAATCATTTATATGTAACATACATCAGATATATCCATTATATATATTTACTTATAATAGTACATTACATTTGGGGATAAGAAATGAATTTCACCGTTCATGGAGATGGTAAGTCGTACGTACGCATGAAAGCTAATTTCATTTCTATCTCATACTTTAATGGGATGAAATAATAATGATATAGAGGAATATTATAATTCCAGTATAACATCATATATAATAACTTTAAATCCATCCTTTATATGTCCCACATATGGCATTAACGAATCAAATCACTTTGAGGGGGCGGTAGTCCGCACTTCCTAAAATGAAATTATCGTGTTTACCCATAATGGAAACCATAAAGTTATACCACAAATGAAAAATAGAGAAGAATAAGGGAAACATAAACATAATATATATCATATATAAATATAGTGACATATTAATGGCCACCATTAAATTTGTTTAAACGAAGATTGAACAATCATCGTTTTGTGAGGCAGAAATTCGCCAACCACAAAAACAATATGTTCTTTAACCATTAGATGTAGATGTGTGTAAGTGAAGCTAGAATTATTATTATAACAACATCCTAGTATATTTAAGATACTGGATTTGTGACAATATAAATGAATAAAAAGATTTTAGGGGGTTGGAGAAGCAAAATAAAACAAAAGAACACAAGTGAACACGTTACCTTAAAATCGGGTGACTCTCTTAGATTTGAGCTCAAAGGCTTCCTTGGGAAGACATCTGCCCAGAGTGAGGATTCAAGGAGTAAGAGAGGGATGTGGAGAGACAAAATGGGCAGGGGTTGGCCGAGCCAAAGGCTTTGGAAGTGTGGGTAAGTTGGTAGAGTTTGGGGCCTTTTATAAGAGGAGAGGAGGGGCACTCTTGGAATGTAAGGAAAAGACACTTTATTTTAAAATGATATTCGGATTTAAGAGGTCCCACATTGATATAATTCGAGGATAAGGTGATAAGGGTTCAAAATCCACCCATACAATAGGTTTTGGACATGTTTTGGTCATATATGTTACATTATCATTTCATTTTATTTAAATTCATTATTAATGAGGTAATCGCTGCATCATCATGATGTCAAAAATAATTTAATTTATTTAATGTCTAAAAATTATAAAACAAATATCATGATTTAGGAAATATTGTTTTCTTTCTAATGACTATTTATAGTCAAAAATCTTATTTTTATAACCCCATGTAAAAATTGTTTTAGTAAAAAAACTCATGTTTGTGACATTTTTATTTTAACATTAAATAAAAAGTTATTAATGTCATTTTCCAACTAAAGTGGCTCCATGTGGTCCCCAAGTTTACCCATGGATTGTCTTGGTCGTCCATGACACATCCAATGAGGGTAGGACTTGTGTCAAGCTCATCTCATTTTATTAATACATTATTTTTACCTTAAACTACACTAATTACCTCTAATCGCGATTAAGAACTTAAACGTTACTATTCAGCAACAAATTATTTTAATCTCATTGAACCAAATATTACTTATTAATGACAACCATGTATGTCGGATTTTTTAAATTCAAAACATAGAAGTGGTAAAATTTCATTTAAACGAAAAATCAGTTTTTATAAGTACCACTTAATGGTTTCACTATTCATCAAAAAATGAAGTTTTTCATAAAAATACCAAAAATTCACCCTAATCAATATTTGATATTCCAAATTCAAAAATGAAATCTATTTTACAAAATTAAAAACATATAAGTCAAATTAATTAAATTAATAATTAATTCCCGTTGTCATGACAAATAGCGTGTTTTTATGAAACAATAAGTATCAAAAGATTGACACTAGTTTAACTCCGATTTCAAAGTGAAATTAATTCCAACAACCACTATTGGATTTAATGGTAAAAATATATTCCAATTTCACTTTAAAACCAATTAAAATGATAATATAATCATATAAATAAATTAGATTAAAAAGAGGTTTTGAATTAAAATACAACATTTTTCACTATTCATTAAAAAATGAACTTTATCGGAAAAATACCAAAAATTTACACAGAGTAAATTTTGATGTCCCGATTCTAAAGAAGAGTTTTATTTGGTCCAATAGAATTTATAAGCGTGAACAAATCTATATTTAATGATGGTTCACCATCAAAAGGCGATAAGTGAACCTTTAGTGAAAACTAGGGCATATACGCCTAAAATTGAATTTTTTCCGTATTTTAAGCCTTTATATTTTATTAGATAAAAGTAAAAACATTTAAAAAACATATATAATCATATTTTAGTTATTTCTATCCATTCTCTCCAATACAATGACTATGTGTTAACTACCATTTAAAATAATATTATTTTATTACTAGTGTGCAACGTAAGATTTCAATGAAACTCTTTGTTGCGTATCGGTTACGCTATCGAACATAGCAACCCCTTTAAAGTAAAATTAATATTTAATTCGTAAATATTAATAAATATGAAAATTATTTATTCTTTATTTACCTGGGATGTTACATTTGGGGTAAGTCACAATATTTATAAACACTATCATCCGAAAAATGAATATGAATAATTGATGTTTCAAATATATAGATTTATCTTATTATTGAGAAAACAGTTAAACCAAACATGAATGATAGATGATTAAGTATTGAGGTTTTTCTATGGGTATAAAATACTACCTATTAGACTCTAATTGGGATATCATCATTTTTATAGTTATTTGATGTACTTGTAATATACCCATGGATATAAGGAATTATTATTTTTGGTCTATAAAGTCATATAATTTTTATCTATATGATGCAGGAAAAGATAGGAATAATTTTTTTAAGAGTTTAATGAGTTTGATTACAATTATTATGAAAATGTAATTAATTTTAAATACATGAATTTTTATTGAGAAGATTTTTATGAATAAATAATTTCACAATAGAGATATTATTCAACTATTCCACAGTAGGATGAAACTCTTCCCTAGTAAATTTCATAAAAAATGGTTGCGCATTTTATTTTAACTCATCTATTTTCTTTTGGTTCTATACTGATCTGATATAATTGGAATAATGTTCAATTATTTGTTAAATGGTATATGATTAAACTATTTTGTTAAGATAATCAGGAAAATGTATAAGAGTAATTTATGTTATTAGAAGATAATTATCATTGGAAAATATAGGTAATTTCATCCATTTCATTTTTTAGTTTAGAATAATTACTCGAGATGGTACAAACTTTTTTCAATATAGGGTTCTAATTTAATTAATTTATTTATTTATAGTGAATAAATTTGGATTTATGAAAAGATTATGTTAATTAAATTCACGATAATGAATCATTTTGTGGAATATCACTATTTATTTTGGAAGATTGTTTTTAATTTTAATAAATGTACACTCTATAATCTGAGGAATTTTTGATTCACCACACTCTCTTTTTCTAAAATCATGTTATATATTACTTTAATTTGAAAATAATTGAATTATTATGATTTAATTACAAATATATTTTTGGGTATTGAAGTTAATTAAATTTAGGGTGTTGTTTAATGATAATAATTGGGAATTTGAGAGGACTTAAAAAGGTAAGGAAATTTTAATTCTAGGGAGTTATTGGTTTCCATGAAATAATTTTGAAACATTTTATTAAAAAATAATATAGTATACTTATTATATATATTTTTTGTGTGATTTATGTTTTGGAAAATATTTAAATAAAATTCTTGTTGTTAGTTGTATATTATTTGTGTAGTGTGGAAAACTTATTTTAACATTCTTATAAACCATGAATACATGATCTTAATCGACTTAATTTCAGATTATTATGGACAATTATAAAAATATATTGTATATCCCTCAATAACATAAATTAAAAAAAATCATAAAATATTTATTTTTAATTTGTATGATAGGTTCTCATAATTCGGTAAAACATACTATATTTAGAATCCACTAGAAAGACCATAATTATTTAAATATGTCATTATTTTTAATGTTTAATGGAATCATATTCAATGTACGTAAATCTTTATACTATTTAAATTATGTGTTTCAACATTAAATATGATAATTCTATAATTCCTCATAAATTTAGTTTTGGAAATTCTTTTTTCATTACAATCATGATAAAATAACAAGTTTTGAAATAAATTTTTGAATATTATATGATATCTATTTCTAAAAAATGTTTAATTTCTATTTTAAGTTCATAATATATACAAATAAAAAAAATATGAAATGACTATACCAATACTGGTGATACTCAATATTTTTTCAACGAGTGGAAGGATGAGATATTTATGATCCTTTTTCATTTATTGAATCCTCCGATATAAAGAGTGTCCAATTTATTTTTATTCTATTTATGTGTGATTACTGTATAAGAGGAGAAGATATGTTTTAACATTCAAATGATTTTAATTTGAATGTAGTTTACTTTGTTTTCAAATCATCATATTATATCATCATTATAAAAAAAGAACTATGTTTTAAGAAAAACATTAATAAAAATTGGGAGGAATAATGTATATAGTTCTTGAAAAAAATATTTTCTTGAAAATTATTTTGAAAACAATTCTTATTTCCATCCATAATTTTAAATTTTATATTCAAATGTTTCAACTAATTTTTGGACAATATTTTATTGGGGAAATGAAAAAACATAATGTGAAGGAATTTTATGTGGATCTATTTTTGGTAATAATTTTCAACTTATTATCATTAGTTTAATTTTTCTATTTCAAAAAATTATGTTATTCTTAAATTTTTAAGAACTATTTATTTTTTGTTAAAATTGAAAATATATTAATGTTTTATTAAAATGTTCCCTTAATTTAAGAATTTTTGTTTATGTGGTTAATGAATTGTTTTATGAGTAAATATTACATTCTATCATTAAGTTTTGTTCTTATATGTAAACATTTATTATTATCATTATTTTATTTCAATTTGTATTGTCCAAAAAAATAATGAATTTTTGTGATAATAATTATTCCAACATTTGATAATTTAAATAAATAACATTTTCTTCATTTTTCTTTTAATTATATTTTTATTCCTGAATGATGGATTATTATTCATTATTTTTAATAATGTATATCATTTTTCTACGTTTCTTTTCAAATAATAATGATATGTTTTTAATTTACATTTTATTTTTAAATGTTTATTTGATGAATCCGATTTTTTATTTTTTATTATTTCATCAATTTTTTTAGTTTTGATTTATTATAATATCATTACATCTTATTTTTTATTATTGTAATTTTTAAATTTATATTGATTTTATTTTTTTATTTATTTAAATATATAAATTATAATTTCTTATCCAAATATTTATAAATATATCATTTAATGTTTATTTAGGTACTACACACAATCTTGATGGCCAATCAATTAATAAATATTATTATGGAGAAACCCCTTTCATTGGTTTAGGGGGAATATTACATGGCATGTATACTCAAATGCATATGTACTCAATCATGTCACTTAATTCCATAGATATTGACACCAGACGAGAGGCCCAACACACACACACACACAAATATATATTAAAAACTCCAACAATTTCTAAGGATGCATGAAGAACATTGACTTGTGAAATTCCTGATGCATAGTCATGATGGCAGAGCATCAATAAAACATAGAATCTCACCATCACAATAAAATATGTCTTCTATGAGGAAAAACATATTTGAACTAGATTATTTTTATTTGTTGTGAAGAGCCCATTGATAATGGATAACACTATATAGAGAGTTGGATTATGAAGATTTTATGTAAAGCATCAAATCCAACATTGAATGAGATGGCACCAAAGATAACAGGCTTACAGAATCCATGTTTCTTTATGGGAAATCATGGACTAGATGTGGAAGATTATGTCGATGGATTATTATTTTGGGGGAAATTATCAATTGAAACTGGTTCAATCTTGTGAAGAGGATGAGAACAAATAGAATTAGGTATATGACATTCTAATAGAAGTTTAATGATGATACTCCCTACATTTTAAGGAAATTTCCTCCAAAACATTTGTGATGTCAATTTTTTAGAGTCGTTAAACAGTTGTGCCACAGTATGTTAAAGAAAAAAATCTATTTGAAGAAATAAATGGATATATATTGTAGGATAATCATGGATGGGATGTTATTTTTTATTTCAATGGATGTGTTTTCATTTTTTTATTGTATTTGTATAAAATGTATTATACTAAATTATAATTATTATTTTTGAAGGAGGTTGATTTTTCATTGTAGGTATAATTTTATACATTTATATTTTGAATATTTGAATCAATGGGTTCTTTTTTTTTAACCAGATGAATGTTTTATATTATATAAATAATTTATTTCTCTATTGATGATATTCAGGTCCAGGTATATCAGAGTCTAGATAACAATAGACATTTCCAATGTTGTGTAATTTTTAGGCTATGTAATAATTTTCCTTACATATCTAGCATATTATTGACGTTCCAGGTGGCATGTTAAGTGGAATGGGGTTTCATAAGGCAATAGTGATATGATAAAAGGATCAAATCGATGATAAAATATGAATTTTAATATTTAATAAATTATTGAATTTAATAATTGGAAATAGTGAGGTAGTGTGACAATTAGTGACATGAAAATTGAGTTCTGATGTAAATGAGGTGGTGATCCATATTAATATAGGAAAAATACGGAAATATTAATAAAATTTATCATGTGATTAGAGATATTATTAAAGAAAAATGTACTAATATTTTATGGACTAATTCTAAAGATTATTTGTGAATGAAAAAAGTATATTTCCTCACTAAGAGATATTGTGACTTCTTATGCAGATGGGGACAAAATGATTTCAATGCCTCACAATCATGATTTGATAACTACCATGTAGAAATATATAACAGATTAAAATAATGATTCCCTTATAAGATTAATTTTCATCATTATTTTACTATATTATTTATTCATGTTTATTTTTCTTGAATAGTAAATTGAAATTTAATGATAAATTTTATTTCCACATTGTGTTCTTCATATATATTCCACTATATGATTGGCACATGGATGAATATATAGTTTTATTTATAGAGTTCATATGTTTTACTTCATTTCTGTTTTAATTTACATAAATCACGAACTATAATTTTGAGCACAATAGGTGTACAACATTGTCTTGGTGCTTACTGAATTTTGAGCTCCCGGACTAGCTCCCAATGAAAGAAGGTTAAAAAACTGAGATTTTAGTTGATGATGTTAACATTTTATGCTAATTTAAATAAAATAGTTTGTATTTTAATTCATGAATTGATAGATTATTTGTACATAATATTTCATGAAATGAAATTTTATTGTCAAATATATCTACCTATGTACGCCACATCCCAATTATTTTTAATTTTCTTCCCTTGTTATAGTATCAATTTATTAACAGATTTTTTTTATTTTAAATTTATTTAGTTTTTTTTATTTATGAACTATATCTTTAATATAAGTATTTATCCAATGAAAAATTAAATTAATTAATAATATATTGTATTATAAAAATATGACTATTAAAATAATAATTGGTGGAATTATCAGAAAAAATATTGTTTCTATATTTCAATTGTTAGGATTTATTTTTTTGGGAGATATAAAATTAAAATAAAGTCATTATTGTCCAGATAAAAGGTAAGAACATTAATATGAATATAAACATTTCTAGTTGATAATAAAACATGTTCATTTTATCAAAGTATTGAGAAAACTAATTATTATATTTCCATTTAGGACAAATATCCATGAATGACTTATAAAAATTATATTCAACATATTATCCATCAATAATACCAAGGGATTATACTCAAACATGAAATTATTATCAATAATGGGTGTTAACTAAAAAGAAATGGAGGGGAAAAAATAACATGTAGAGTGCATGAATAGTTTAATATTTAAGTTTGTATGTTGATCTCAGAAACATCCATCAATAATATCAGATACCATGTTCTTTTATATAATAACTATAGAATAATTGAAGAGATATTCATCATTACCAACAACTATAGGGTGTTCAGTTTCATTACTTAATACTACATTGAGGATTAAAATATTATTTGATTGGATATATTAATGAACTATATTGATAATGGGATTTATCATGAAAATAAATTGATGGATAATAATACCAAACATCATTGGGATAAGAACCATGTATCAGTAATGTGAAATTTAATATAAAATGGGGTTGTCTAGTGATCAAATAATACCATGGAAATTTTTGTTATAATAGAAGAAATAAAAAAACATAATATAAAATATTTTAAATGAAAAATTAATCAAATTGTTTTATATTGTTAATATAGATCTATTGTATTAGAAATAATTGACATATCTATTGATATCAGGTATGGAATAACACCGAAATTTATATATTGTTGAGACTTCAAAAGTATATTGATCATTATCATCAAGGATAATGATTAGAAGTTTTAATAAAATATAGATCTTAGGATATATAATTGCTATCAAGTATAAACAAAAGAATATTAATTATTCAATTTCGTAACTGAATGTTTTTTGTGATAATTTTTTCTACTCGGGTAGGTAATGAGATGAGTCTTCAACAAATTAATGAACAATTACAGGATGAAAATAAGGGAGAGGTGAGTACCAATGGGGTAGTGAAAGTGTGAGTCAGGTTCATGGGATAATTCTTGTAACATCTACAGATATTATGGATTGTTTTTAAAGTAATATAAATTTCTTTAATAGATTTTATTACACATAATATCATGATGTGGCGAATAAAAATATCTCTTTAGCGATATCATTATTTAAACCTGACCATTAAAACCTAGCCATTAAATTTGGAGTTATTAATAAGTTAAAAAAATTTCATATTTAAATAATAATTTGAATTATAAAAATATATATTAATAAATAAATAAATATTTTTTCAAAATGTTATTATATTCATCAAAAATGTATTTTTATCAAATTATGGTTATATTGTTTTTGTGAGAAAACTGTGAATTTTTTTTACACTTCAAGAAAAAATAATTTAAAAAAAACAAATCATCATATTTTTTTCAAGGTGTAATGATTTTCATAGAGTGAATAATTGATAATTTTATGAAATGATTAATTTTACGATATAAAGTGAAGAATAATAATCTCTAGTAAAAAAATATATTTTCATTAAAAAGTAATCACATTTTATTTTTTGTTATAAAGTTATTTTAAAAGTATGATTAGTTAAATAATATTATTATTAATCCATTTTTTTCATTGCAGTTAATTATAATTGTTATTTTATTATAAAAAAATGTATATTAATTTGAAATCTTTTTCTAAGGGAATTCTTTTTTCATCACATCTATAAGTTTAATGTGAAATTAAATTCTTCCAATTCCATGAAAATAAATTACAAGAATTTATTTCATTTATGGTATAATCATAATCAATATTTGTTAATAAGGATAACCTAATCTTTGGCTATAATGAAGAGAAAAAATAGTAAAAACTATTCATTGATGATAATTTTAAAATGGATTTATTGTTTCTAAATCCAAATTATAAGGGTATAATTTCAAAATAAACAATTCCAGTTATTAGTTTTTGAAAATATTTTGACCATATATTATCCCATCAAACAATATATCCCCATTTGCAATTATTTCACTTAGTAACTACTTTGTTGTTTAGGATGCTTTTAGTAAGTTTCCACATGATTTTTATATGGTTCCTCTCCGCTTAATTTAGAAGGTAACACCCCATACTATCCTAATTAAAATTCAAAAGTTATTACATTTTTCAAATAATTTTTCAAATATATTTATTATATAAATATTCATGTCCTTGAGGCCTTATAATTGTTAGTAAACCCTCTTAATATGGCACTTGGTTCTATGCTAAGGAGGTTTCCCAAAGAATATGAGTTGTTATTAAATGAGGGTGTTTGTTTTATATCAACTTCCAAATATTTAAAATATAATTCAAAAATGATAGTATAAATAAATAACTAATTCCCATATACATAGATGTTATTATGTTATTGAAATAACCAGAAACAATCTCTTTATCCATAAAATCAGATAGGAAACTGTTTATTATGTGTGTAGAATATTTCCACCTCATGGTCGAATGTAATTCATTTTCTGCCATCCACAATCATGGATAAATATATTGTTGAATTTAAAATAAATAAATAAAAATAAATATAATATTTATATAAGTAATTAATATTATGTAATTCTAATATTATATATACCATCTTACCTTCGTATCTATTGGATCAAAATTGCTTTCCTCATGGGTACATGTACATACATCCTCTATGAAGAAATTTCATATGCTTTCCAAATATTTTAAACAACGATCATAACAAGTAAATATTTAATGATTCCAAACAATATTTACGGTATAAAATGGATATTTTAAAAAAGACTTACTGCTTTCCCTTTTTATATTACATCTTCCAAAATAATTCAATATTTATGAATAAATTTGACCTACCATCCCTGAAAATTGTAATTCATGATCTATAAATTATTTAATTCATTCCATAAATGTTCCAAAGTGTATATTAAAATAAACATTTCCCTTTAATATTTATTATTATTTTTATATTTTAATTAATTGAATACAAAATTGAAATTATATTTTCATCAAGACTACTTTATTTTGTTCTATTAGGGATATTTTTAACCATTATCATATTTATACATTCTCTAGATGGTTTATGATTTTTTATGTAATTATTAATTTAAACAAGTTACATTGATTTTTTTTCAATAATTAAAATATGAAATTATTATGAAACCAACTTTCTTACATACAATATTTGATGATGAAAATTTTATGAAACACATTTTATTTTCATGGATTATGATTTATAGATTTTTTTATATTGTGGAAAACATTTATATTTCATTTTTATGTGATTGGATGTTTTAGAGTTATTAATCTATCTCATTCATTTGAAAATTATTGATCTCTCATCATATAAACAAGATTATAATAGGGTGTTAACCTAAATTAGTATGTGAATTTTTCTACTATTATAGCAATGTGAGTGAATGTTGATTACGATGATGGCATGGGTAGTGAACACATTACACTAAAATAAAAATTGTAATGATCTATGATTACTATGGAAATGATTTTATTTGTTAACTAATATTCCCAAAATATAATTCATATAATGATTTTCGTCTATCATGTATTGTGTTATTTTATACCAATATGATTAATATATTATGAAATAAAAAACATTTCAACTTGTATAAAAATTATGACACCCAATTTATATAGTATGCTATTAAAGTATTAATGTCATTTTTTAATACATTAGTGATTATTTTTTTGTGGATATATCTCTTAAATACAGATACTAATCATCTGAGATGACCATTAATTACGTTTCCATTACCTATGATATAATAATTTTTTTCATATGTTTTAGTAGGATATTAAATATGAATTACATAATAGGTGGTGATGAATTATAGTTATAAAATAGTTTCTTTATGTAATCGTGATTCTGAATACATTAGACATACATGATTATGGTGTTCATTAACTTGTAATGTACTTAATATTACTCTAAGAGGATGAATTACCTATGAATGAAATGTATGGGTTGCTATTTTTTGTACTGTAGAATGGTTTTTTATACATTGAAACAATATTGTAAAAACAGTAGTGAAATAAATAGGGATACTACAAATTATAAAAATGTGTCTTGGAATTTTTTTGAAGATTAGAAATAGTGGATTCCATTAAATTATATCATTGCCTAGATAAAATAAGGGGATGTTCCTCTGGAATAGTTTTACATAAGGGTAATAAACTTCGAAAGGGATATTGTCTGTTGCCTTTTTCATCATTTGGTGGTAAAAAATAGTCCTTGTGGTACACCTGTATTGGAACATCTGAAGAATATTACTTATTAATTAACAAACCCATTATGATCTATCAAGATTAATTTGAATATATAAATATCATGAATTATATTTTTTAATCTATATATTTTATAAATTTTAAAAATCTTGTCATGAATTGTAAAATGATATATATTTTTTCATGTTTATTTGGTTTTCCACTATTATTGTTGTCACTAAAAATATGATTTTCGTGCTTTGTTAATGGTTAAAAGATTATATATCTATTTTGAGGTTTTATTCAATGAAAAATGAAATTCTTTCCCTCTAAATAAAACAATTATATGTAAATATAAGGATTAACTATGTTCCTATTCTCACAAAACATTATAAATAATAGAATCATTCTGAACAAACAAATAATAAAAGGTGGTAATGATGTTTTGTTTTGGACATCATGATTAAATATCTAAAATCTTTTAGTGGATCTTTCTTTCCACATGTTATCATAAAAAATGATCACTTCTAGTGAAATCATATTTTTTGTTCTCTAATTTTTTTGAATGAAAAGTTAATATTTATTGTATAGTTTTAGAAGTAAATATATATTAGTGTTGTACTTTTACCAATAATATGAGAAAAAATGGTTAAATTCATTAACTGTAGTTGGATTAGATTATGTTCTTATGGATCTATAGTTTTTTCATTTTATTTTTTCTAATAATTTAGAAGTGTTCCTCAAGATAGAATAGATGGATGATGAATCTGCTTGTAAATAAGAGGAAAATATTATAGTTTCTGCTATTTTTTATTTTGGTATTATCAACCATACCAATAGTGAGGTTGATCAATTTTGATGTAGGATAAATCCAATTCTCTAAACGGTGATATCCATAAGGGACATTGATTGTTTTGATGATACTTTTTTGATGTAATAACATTTGTTAAAAAGATATTTGAGTTACATATAAATATCTAGGTTTTGACATCAAATGAATGATAAAATTAACAGAAAATTATAAAAACCATGATGGGATAAATATGAGTTTCTTCTTCATTCTCGATGGATGGAATGAAAAATAGAGTAAATTTTATTACATTTACCTTAATTTTTTATGTTAATAATGTAAGGTCATCAGGAAATTTAATTTCAATGTGATGGATATAGTAAGATAACTATGTAACTAGATATATATGGATATCCAAAGAGTAAACATCCAAAATTAAAGTGCTTCAAATGTAATGAGAGTCATAATTTTCCAAACCACTTGTCAAATCTAAAGGCTAATTATGATGAACGATTTTAGAAAACTCATAAAATGATAGAAGACTGGAAACATCATTTAATCAATATTTTAAAAGATGGTTTTGGTAACTACATGGTGAAAGAAACGATTATGATATACTCTATAAATTTTTTTGTCTAAAATGAATCAAGAGCCACCTACACTATTTTATATAATGAATATGATAATGATATGAAAATACTATCTATATGATATGATGTGTAATTATCAACGAAAACGCAAATCATAAGATAATCACATATTATGTATATGATTATACTATAGTGATGATTATTTGATTGTTCTTCTTAACGATCTTCTTACTACCATAATCCTAAACCTGATGTTATCATAGAAATGGATTTTACTTCTCTAATAATCATATTTAATTTTAAAAGGAAGTTAATTCATGTTTCATATTAAAATATAATATTTTATTGTCTATCACTATAAATATAAATATGATGTTTTTATGGAAATCACATATGTTTTATTGATCAAAAATACTTTTCAAAATAGATTTTATCAACGATATTTGAGTAGAAACACATTATTAATGACATTCCTATTCCACAAGGGGTTTTTAATTCATTTAGAATGAGTCTCGTAGTCTTCCACAAAATCACGAAACCATTGTCTGAATAGAAATCATACCCAGAGTTAAATCTAAATTAAATACCCTCAATTGAGAACCCTCAATTTAGTTTTAATAATTAATGATAAAACTCTATAAAATTATAATCATGTGATTGAAATTTCCATTTTTCCACCATGTGGTAAACCATTCATTTTAATTCAGAACAATTATGGATCACTGTGACTCTCCATAGATTATCGAGAACTGAACTTGATAACCGTCACGAAAAAGTATCATCTAACCATTATTGATGAATACAATGATGAAACGTGTGGAAATCAATAATTTTATGATATTTAACCACATTTTAGATATCTTTAATTGATTTTTATAAATGAGTATATAACCATAATGTTATTTTGTATACAGAATAAGCAATATAAATTTACAATGATTTCATTCGGTATGAAAAATCTCTATAAAGTCATCATGGATTTAATGATTAGTGGATATGTTACCTTTGTTAGTTTTTTCTGCAGTTTTAATTAATGTTATTAATATATTTTAAAATATAAATTAATTCCATGATGACAAATTAATAAATTTTTTAAGAGCCTTAGAAAAAATACATTTTATGAAAAATTTATCAACTATAAATTGCATCTATAAAAGTGTTAATTTTTTTATGAAATATAATATGAAGAGATGGTTGTGTTTAACAAACCATCCTAGGTAAACCTAAATCATCCCTCTAGTTGTCCTACCTCAAGGACTCAAGTTAACCTCCCAAAATACTAGAGTATGCTGAATAGTGATTGTGCTCTATTTGGTTCACATGAGAGACTATACACTTCACTCATAGTGGAATAATATTGAGCAAAATCCCAACTTGTACACAATAATCATCATTAATAAACACCTAATAAATCAACATAAATTAATAATTCTATATTAAATTGAATATATCATACATACTCTCAATATAAGTAAATATATATATAATAGTTGATCATAGATCGTGTTAACCAATAATTAAAAAATAATAACAAGAGACCTTATAACTCACATCGGGATAGACTACATACCCGGTCATCATGATGATTTACCTAAACTTTCATAATCTTGATACTACACATGATTAGATCCACTAAATCATGCATCACATGGCCTTATCACCATCCATTCCACAATATATTAAAAAAACAAATGAACCCATCATTTCTATATGCACACTGTGGATAATGTACAAGGGGTAAGAAATTAATGTTAACAAGACACACCTAATGATGAACCTATAAATGTTAATTGATTGAATGTGTATGAACATGTGATATTCCATGAATTTCCAAAAAATATTGTAGATTGAAATAATATACATGTGCATAAAATGTCGGGAATGAAAACACATGAATGTAGTAAACCAAGGGGTATTATCTTATCACGTGAGTTATATATACCCCTTATTTGGACCCATCAAGAGGAATTATAGAACATAGATCACATAGACATATGAAAAAATAGTGAATACTCTATATCTAAAGAGGATCTCTATGATTTATAAAATAAATATGCATGAATGTAGGACCCATGGTGTAACTATATACATCTTCATGAAAATATCCCATATACCGGGCATTAATACTCATATGGAATGTTAAAATGGGTTGGAGTTCTTAATTCCACACACATGATAGAATAAATTGCCGTAAATTTATGAATAAATTAATTGTGATCTGAATCTGGATATAATGGTACATACCATCTTAGGGGAAACCTTAAAATGATTGATCAGTAGATGTATTTTCCAAGGTTACACCATTTACTAACAACCTCGAAAGATTCAATATAAAATGTTTCCTTCTATAGCATCTAGGAGCTCAAGAATCATCTATGACATATATCATCTAGCCAGGGTGAATATGAAACTATAGGAGTGGATTTATCCACATAAACAGATATCTCCCTAGGTCGGTATATGAATAGAAAATTAATGGAGGAGTGTATCAGACCACAATTGATGGAAATTTCTTGATCCATGTTTTCCAATTTTTCTAAGCCTCAAACCAACATCCTATGAAGACATTCAATGAGACATCACATCCAATAGACCATGTAATGTATAATTATCAATTCCTGGACCCACTAACTATAAAACTGAATGACCAATGTCAATAAACATTAATCTAATATAGAATGAGGAATCTCTTAGAACCCTAGATTTCATAATCCATACCAAATATCAAAAAGAACCTCACCACAACCCATATTGGTGTCAATCCAAACTCAGGGCACAAGCACACCCTGATGATACATCATAAATAGAGTTCCAACATCGGACTCCACTGATGTACCCAAGCATTCTGGCCACACATGATGAAAGAAACCAAACTCGTCCAAAAGCCACTACATGAATACAACATCTTACTAGGAGTCTTTCTAGCTCATCCAAAAGAAAAGAACACACCTAGTAATAAAAATCCCCCTAATGAACTTTAGCAGGATACAAAAAATCCTTGATCAATAAAAACCCAATGGTGTATTTGAAATCACAATCCCTCTATTAAGGGCATTCACAATGGTCATCATGAACACATCAAAATTTGGATTCCCTCTAAAAGAGTTCTTTAGAATAAGAAAATAAGACATGTGAAATACATTCATTCTTAGTAGATTACTATGGAAACCAATGATTAATTGATTAGAAACTATCCCACAATAGATTTCAAAATATTCTGTAAGAATCATATTAGAAGTAATAAAACACCCATCCATAGAAATTATCCAAAGGTGTCAACACATCCAAATGGAACAAATATATCTAGTCCCCAAACCCATTAGATATTCATCAATATATCTAACGAAATGAAACAGATCCCAACACAAAGGGAAAAAACATGATCTACAGATATAGAATACTCAATCCCTCCAATAAAAATATTTCATATGAATATCAATTAGATTTCCCTCGAACATTCATCATTGGGTGATCCCCAAGCTCACAACCCTCACTCGAGCATCATTTCTTACTATAAAAATCTCATGATGATTCGTAAATCAAACATTAAATAAATACCTTTTCCAAAATATCATTGTCTAAAAATCCATATTGATGTCATCGAAACACTAAATGGATTCCAACATGTTGATATTTGTATAAAAACTCTAAAAAAAGGCTACTCATGAATCCAATTATGAAAACATGGAAAAAATAATGCAAATTGGGCATGGGTAGGTAATGTATGAAGTGTTCACTTGGGATAAACAGTATGTAACCCCAAATGCACCCCTTGAATGTATTTCTCATGTGACATATCATGTACATTTTCAATTTAGATGGCATGTGTTTATTAATACACAACATTTACCTCAAAAGAAGTATCATCATATGCACCCAAACCCACTAAGCACATAACATACATGTGTCAAAACCCACATACATGTCCATGTACCCAACCTATCCATGTAATACTACTTGTACATCATATTACTTTGGGGTCTTATCATGTAAACTACGTAGAAATGTACCCCTAAAACATGTGTTTGGCCTAGTACTCATCCATGCTTCCAAGCCCACAGCACGGAGTGTACCCATAGTACATGGAATATAGTTGTAAAAAAAAATCTCTTCCATGATCATGATGAACACATGACATGTGTTATATTATATACACACTATGTGCACATGTTTTCCAAAACAAATACCCCTAATTTTTTTAAAATTCCAAAAGTCCCCACAAAATCCAATGATCGGCCCAGAATCGGTCACCAAAAATATAATAAAAATATTAAAAATTATTACAAGTGATAAATTTTTTTGTTGAGGAATAAGAAAATAATATTAACTACCTCGAAGAGGAAACTGTTGATGATTTAGTCTGATCCATGACATGTAGTTTCAACTTGATGAACTATCATGACCTAAGGTCCATGACGACACCTCATCCTTTACTGCTCCTTGTATTCTTTCTTCCTCCCACTCGTGGATGAGAATGATAAAATCTATAACCTCTTTTGTAATTTATAACAAGACAGAATAAAAAAAAGGATGAAAAATAATTGAAAAAGTAAAAAATAAAAAATAAATGTTTCACGAGCCAGACCATGGCCCATGGTTATGCCTCTCCACGGGAAACCCCATTTTGAAATCAAAATTGTGTTATTGGAATCATAATCTAATTAACTATTTAAAAAAAGAACCAAAATAACACACATTAATAAAATATGATTTAGGTAATTTATCATTTAATGCTATTGTAAAATTTGAACATCTCCCATTTCTACAAAAATATTGTCCATAGGTAGAAACACTATTTTGTGACTATTTGAATGATTATAATGTTCATCTTATATCTATTGATTTTATAAAATACACATTTCCCAAAAGAAATCTAGGTTTTTTATTCAATTTTCCAATAATTTTCACAAATATCGAATACTCTAGTCATCACAAACTCTCCACATCAAATTCTTCTCACAACATAGAACCCTTGATAGACATCCAAAATCCAACATCCCTCTAATAAACTACTGTAAATGTTATTATATTAACAATCCAATGATTGGTCATATTGAATCCCAAACTCTCTCTATGTATGATTGAATACTTCTATTATTGGTTTTATGTTTCACACCATAGGATAAACCTTATAATCCTGTTGCTACAAAATGGAATACTACAAGGTGATGTTTCTCCCATCAATTAACGCAATGGATAAACTTCGGTGAATTTATCACACGTAACAAACAACATGAAACCCATCAACAAATTTACTAAAGAACAAATAAAAATAGGATCACAACCTTCAGTTGTCTAAGACACACTCCACATAACATGGCATTAAGTAAATCATTCTATGATAGCCTAGTAGGTATTTCAGTAACACAGTCCAAGATCTAATGTAACTAGGTTATCATTCCTAACACAAAAAACAGGCTTCTCATTAATGTTACATCATGAAAAATGAACCACCTTCATCACTCTCTTTTAAGATGGAGACATCTACCTCATGATGTGATTAAACCCATTAAGACGCTCCAAAAGGGAATCGATACGAATCCACATGTATCAAACCATGATCTCACTACACGACAAAAGGAACCACAAATAATGAGTAGGGAAAGTGGTCCATCCAACCCATCCCTCTCAATCCCATCATGATATAGGGAGAACTCCATGTATTTCACTACCAAACCACAAAAAAGTATCATGCATGACAACTTAATCATGATAGATTACCAAGATATCCCTTACAAGGAATAAAATCCATGCCAACTCAAGTCATTAGGAATGAAAGGCACACATACCCCACCAAATTACCCTATATAAAACCCATGTTTAGAACAATTCCCTCCAAAGAAACAATATTTTGGAACATCATTGAAACCACAACCTTTGATAAACTCGAGCCTCAAACAATGACTCGTCAGAGATTTTATATCTTATATTTCCTCTAAATGAAATGTAAGATACCAAACACAACCACAATGTATTATATTGATCCCTCTATTAATGTAATTCCACTCCAACATAAGAAATCATTTAATAACAAAAATCAAATTTACAAAACCTCCAAAAATATATATAAAATAAAACCCCATATACATATTGATGATATCTTAATCTAATATTCCAATAATGATTAATGAAAACCTTATTCATTCCTAGAGTCCAATAAAAAAATATTAACCATTAATCCAAAAACCCATCTGTATCATTATAGTTGAAATAATGTAACAAAAAAATGAATAATAAAAAAATCTCATTCCATGAAAACATAAAATTTATTTTTGTAAAGGTGTAAGCACTCCACCTGTTTCATATTCATAAAATTTCTTGACACAATCCAAGATCAACTATCATTAAGTCACATAATAAGAAAACAAAATATCTCTAAATCCATTATGTAATGAACCATCCAAAATTGACCAAACATGTCACCCGATCAAGATTTTCATATGTCCTTAACCATGAAACCCCAAATTCCATAGGTTGATGACCTGTAGACAAGGTCTATATTATTTTCTGGGGAGACTATACTCTCTATTTGTAGATAAATAAGAGTTGTAGAACAATAAATTTAATAGAAATTCATCATCATAAAAGAATAAATAATAGATAAAATAAAACGGATGAAAGATATAACAAATGGAATACCATATAAAAGTTCTCAAAAAATGATATACATATAACAGTAACTCACCTAATTGAAAAAAAAAATTTAAAAAATTAAAAATTGATAAAATATACAATTAGATCTACAACTAATGTTGATCAAAACGATATACCTGGTCTCTAAAACACTCGATCTACACCACCATGATCTAAATACTACATATGAATGGATATCCTTGATTAAAAAACATAAGGCCTTATCCATATATAGTACCTCACCTATTATCCATCCTAGAAGTAGGCATCAGGTTTTCATACACAATAATTTTCATTTACGTGGCATGAGACTTAAATCAAAGTAGGACACCTCTAATTGTGAAGCTATAAATATTATATTATAAAATTATCATAAACATGTGATATGCCTAGACTATATGAAAACTAAAAATGATATAATTAAATAAACCACTACATGAATATGTGAAAAAACACTAGAAAAAATAACCAACCAGTCGGTTCTGTCCTGGAAACCATGGTATGTGTACCCTTGATAGCACATGGATCACCCTACCACACAACAGTCAGCATGTCTCAAAGATATATATAGCAGATATAATACCACATAGTTCAATTGTAATAATTTCATACCCCTATTAATGAACATTTGAATCCACTTGTTCAAATCCCGTATATGGTCATAAGCAATGCAATGGCATGATAAAACTTGTGAGATATATACACTCTACAAACATGAAGAACCATTATGCCCAAAAATCGCAGAGAAATAATTTATATTTAAATTATATCATGGTGGTACAAACAATCCATGTGGAAACGACAAAATGTGGGGTTGATAGATGTAAAATTATATAGGACAATATATACTCATATGTACAATAGATGCCTTTCCCTATGGGCCTGACGGTATAAGTCAGATGCATGAGAATCATTCATGACATATAACAGTTATCCAGTTAGAATATATAGCTTCTTTTTTCACACATAAACATTTTCCATCATCTCCTTAGAGCTGTATGATAATATCTATCCAATGATGGAGAGAATAATATTGTAACTCATGGACAATGGCCAAACTAATATATCCCACAGCTAACCCGATAAAACCATAACCCTAAGAATAAATTACATAATATAGACAAACTATAGAAATCCAATAGTGGGAAAATCCAAACTAAAACACACCACACATAACATAAAACATGACTACATCGATCAAATATTGGAAAATAATTATTTCTAAATTTCTAAGAACAGTAGATCTTGACATCAAATCCAAATAGCCACTACAGGATAACCAGAACCTACCTTAGGGCCAAACCAATCCCTAGGTTCACATATTCTTTGTAGCCACATCATGATATAATATCCACCATGACACTCCACTTCTACACAAAACCTCTCCGACCACTCCCGTAAAAAACATCCTCAATTTCCCAAAATACCAAAACAAATAGAAGTAAAATGTATGATGATTTCCAATATGTCATTTACAAGAATAGGAGACTAACAATTCAAAAATTAACTAAACAGCCCTCAGCAGCCTTCAAAAATCCTCTATAAGAATACAACCAAAATGGGAATTTAATATAAAAGACCTCCAATATGGTTCAACACAATAGTACTCATGGACACTTAAAATTAAGTACACTCTTTACATGGGTTTATCATTACAAGCAAAAACCAAACATTACATGTGTTCATTCTAAATAATTGAAAACGAAAACCATTAATCACTTTATATGAAAAACTTCCTCATGGGAATATTCAAGAGTTCCTCAAACACATCTTATAAAACTAAAGAAACCCAAATATAGAAACCCCCAAAGGCGGATAATCAGACCAATGATTCTAGTATATCTAATCCCCAACAAACAAGATATTTGTCAAAAGATATCAACGTAGGGAAAGTGATCATAACACAGATTTACAAACCAAGATATCTTCTGAGATACTACATGAAAAAAATAAAATGAATATAGACATTTAACATAAATAAGAATTCTATGGAAGATTTATTAATTTCTGATAATCATTCATAAAACCCTCAAGGTATCCTCACATCAGATGAACAAAATATCTAGTGTATCTCAAATTGAATCCTCAAGGAATTACACAAAAAACCATCCAAATGGACTCTAAATAAAAAAAGGATTCCATTATCATAATATTTATATAAAATGATCGTAATTGACTACATAAAAGTACAATTATGATAGTAGTGTCTGATAAAGGTAAAAAATTTCAATGCATAAAAAGTACACACTATGAACTCTGGGTACATGATGTGTACGGGTCTTGCGTGTCTGGTTTTAAGAGAGGAGGGGTAGTGTTTCGTGACTGCCGAGGGTCGGTGTTACTGGATTTTAATGATGATTTTCTAATGGGATACTCTCTTATGGAAGAGGCATATGAAATGTTTAAAGGCATTGAGCTTTTTCATTCTCATAATCTTTTGCTCGAGTCTGTGGAGACTGACTTGACTATCCTTCACGGGTCGCTACGAGGGACGCTCCTCATTACATGTACCATTGCCTAAATTCTTCATAGATGCAAGCACATTATGGACTCTCAGGTAATCCTTAGTCACACATGTCGTGAGGGGAATAAGGTGGCATATTTTTTGGCCTACAGGATTACCACTAGCGATCAATGTCTATTATTTTATACTCCAGGATCTCTTTTACAGTCATGTGGTAATTTTGTTTGGTAGATGCTTTGGGACTCCATTATTTTAGGCCTCCTTAAACTTGTTCTTGAATAGGGCACTTCCCAGTTTAAATGTTTAATTAAAATTTAATGTTGGAAGGTACATGATGTGTACAATAGACATCCACCCTAGCCATTATACATGGTCCACTCGGCAAGTACATTTCAAGAGTAGGTGAAGTGTTCCACCGAGGACATGGAATGTACACCTACATTGGTATTATCACCTATACCAAGTCTCTGTGTGAATGTAAATCTTATGAGTACAATTGTTTACACCGTGTTCATAATGTGTGTCCCCACATGAGTACCCACTTGATTACCTGACCATGTACACATCAAAACAAGTCATAAATTATGATTTCCCCACAAAATCCAAATATTGAAATATATAGAGAACAATGAGCCCAATACCAGGATTCAAAAATTAAAAAAAAAACACAAACTATGATGATCTTGTAGTGAAATGTATTATAGTCCTACCTCTTGGTAGAAAGTTGCAATATTTCATTCTGATCAATGATACGTAGCTACAACATGTTCATCCAGAAAGTCCAAATATCTATAGAAGCACCTCCTTTATTACATTTCCCTCTATTATCTCCCTCTCCCTACTTTAGATTATGAAAGTAATATGGATTCTTATACCAACATACAAGAAAATTAAATAAGGAATGAGAAATTAAATAAAAATAGAAAAAAAGAATAATAAAATTAAAATAATAGGATGCATGGGCCTGAACCCAATGCATGATGGAATGTTTTGAAATTTCTAGTAACCCCTTAAAATTTTGTACTCAATATAAATGAAACAATTAAATATGATTATACCTTATAATTTTAGAATAAAATTAACAATTGATAAAAAATTAATTTTTTTTAATTATGTATTTTGTATTCATTGAAATTAAAAACATATCCTATTTCCACAATGAAACTATAATATATAAAATACCCATTTATAAGACCAAATAACTTTTCAAGAAATTTATACAAGATAATACAAAAAAAAATTCCATTTCCAAAAAAACACTATAGTTAGCAGGCATGTTGAAATTTACCTTACTTTTTCACAACCTGTGGAGACATAGGTTGACACAATATCTATGGATCCACGAAAGTGAGATGTTATCAAATTTTATCTTAATAAAACTACTATAACTAATATTAAGTGGTTTATTGGCATGGATGAATATTTTTAAGGGATGTTGGTGACTTTCATTAACAATTGCATCAACACAACATGTTAACTCCAAGAAGAGACATGTTCTAATTTATTTGTGAATGTTGGAAAAATTTCAAGGAATATAATAGATTCTATGTCTTAATAATTTATCCAACATTCAATTGTAATGGGTATGTCATTGTAATATATAGTGATGAATCATACAAGGGATTTGGAATTCTTATTATGTCGAATTATTTGTTGAGAATTATGCCTCCTGAAAATTAATAGTGTTTACCGAAAACTTACTTAACTCATGATTTGGAATTTTTTATGTAGTTTTTTCACTATGGATGTCATAAAATTATGTTTATTATGAAATATGAAAAATATATAGTGTTCATAATTTTTTTTTATATTTTCAAATAGATAATGTCGAATATGGGATAGAGATTTATGATGGAGGTAATTATATATTATTATTTATCAATACATTACCACACTTGGAAATAAATCATGGTGGCTAATACATAGAGTATGATGTATCATGTAATCTTATCAATGAAGAGGATAAAAAATAATTCTATATTTATTGATATTAATATAATGGATATGTAAACCTAGTTTTTATGGGGTAAATACTATCCTTATCAATTGAGTGTTTGTTTATCTATCAATGTTATGATTAAAGACGTGTAGAAGGTATATTTAGAGGTGTACAACAGGGCCAAAAATATTTTTTTGTTTAACAATGATTATGATTGAATGTGATTTTTTGGAAAACATGTATACTTTATATCCATACCATATTTTGAAAAGAAAATATTATAGGAATCTAATTGTTATTTAATATTTTCTCCTCTTTGATGTATATATATATATATAGATATACGATAGAGTATTTCTAGTGGGAAGGCATTAAGAGATATATTTTTGAGATTTTATCTATGTTATTGGTATTTTAGCATTAGAAGTCTAAGGGAAAATGTTTTATGGTGATATATCATCCATTAACCATAAAAATTTGGAAATGAAAAAACATCATCATTGATATTAACATTGGATTCCCCAACAAATCTATTGAACATAATGGTACATGGGTTCCATTTGAACAACCTATGAACCACTAACACATTATTGAAATTTCTAAATGAATATATATGAATTGTGTTTCAAGAATATTAATTAATTAATTCATAGGGTTTCATGGAATTCCATAATCTACTATATATGATCATTATTTGATGATTACATTAATACTCTTGTGATGTCCTCAGTAATCCCTTTATATGAATATATGTTTAATCAGTGTGCATCATCATCAGTTGGATGGAATTTCTAATAAAACCATTAAATCAGTATGGGATATGTTATGAAATTTATATATGAATTTTATCATTAGTTGGGATTAACGCATTCCACTAATATAGATTTCTTATGACAATAGTTTTCAATCGAGAATTTTGGTAAGTCCTTATGAATCTATTTATAGAAACAAGTGAATAAATACAATTTTTTGGTACAATATTAGAGAAGTAAATAAATTTGGAGCTCAGATAGATGAGTAAATGATATATAATGTTGTGTATATTCATGAACACATCATTTATGCTTTGACTCGATATAATTGTTAGGTTGATATTCATAAAATAGATTTTTGAAATTGATGGTGGAGAGATTAATTTTATGTGAATTTACTTCAGAATGATGGTTATGATAGTAGGTAGGAATATAATGATGATTCATAATTATAATGTCCCCATTGGGATTCTTGATCAAGCATGTACATTAGTTTTTCGCTTTGATCTTCCCATGAACCACTTCCATGTTTACGATGACTTCCATATATCTCTACTGAGGAAGTACATACCTAACCCATCATATGTATTGAAATCAAAGGACATAAAAATAATTAATTATTAATTATATAATGACTAATTTATGGATATTTTTTTTATAGAGAAAATGTGAGAAAAAATAAGACCACTCATTTGATAAATGTTTTATAGAAAACCCATCAATTTGATGAAGTTATATGGTAAGTATAGGTTGTGATGAGCTTTTAGTGTCCTTAGTTGTTTATACTAATGTAATGGATTATATGGGGATAAATTAAATCAAAATGGGATAAAATATAAAACCATATGAATTTATTAAACATTTTTCCATAAAATATTACTTTATTTGATAGCATTCCATTAATGCAACACCGAGTAGCAACGAATAATAAAATAACATTACAAATATTATAATATTATAATAATCATTATGACTTGACTATTAATTTTAGAAGGATGAATTGGAAAAAAATAAAAAAAATATAGTATTAATTTTTATATAACTATCATTTATTAAACAATATGTACAAAATTTTTAGAAAATCATTTTTATGATTCAAACAAACATTTTTTGTCAACATATGTTTTTAGTTCCTTATGTTGACTATATAATAAATAAAACTTCATCATATTTATGGAATTTAAATTGAAAAGATATTTCTTACATATTAAATAAACATGTTAAAATTATTTTAGATAATAATATTGATAATTTTATTTAAATATATTTTTTGATGAATAGTGACTATTTTGGATTTTTATTAAAAATGTTATTTATTTTAGACAAATTAACATGTTCAATAATATTTCTAGATGATTATAGAATTAAATTAGTTAAAAAGGGTGTTTATTAATCTAATTTATGTCATTATAATCAATTAAATTTTTAATTACCTTGTTAAATCTTATTATACTTATGAATCCTCTTATACATATGACTCATTTTGTTTGGAAATTTTTTTCATCGTGTCAAAATATTTTTTTATTAAAATTTTTGAATGTTCATATTTTAATTTAAAAAAATGGGTTGCATATTTAAAATAAAAATAATTAATATTAAGTAATAATTTAAACTACAATCTTATTCAGAATGAAAATATATAATCATAATTATTATTTATTGTGACTACGGTTATAACAGGTTTACCGTGGGTTTAAACCAACAGAAAAGGCTATGTTTTCTAATTATACTTTTCCATTATACAATATATGGATATATTTATATAAATATTTATACCCATATAGATCATATTGATATTTTTATGAATTTTTCATGGGAGTTAATTTATCATTTTCGATTCATTTTTAAATACCCATGTGATTTCCAGGTGGGTCCTCCCCAGAATTAATAATAGAGAAGTCTCAATCATCTCATATTTTCACATACGAAGCCATTAAGTTGATAAATTACATAAAAAATAAATTCATTATATCCATAAAATTTTTTTAGATCACTTATTTTTGTTAGAAACACCTACAATTGATTATTTTGGGGTTAATATATGGTGTTTTTTTAAGAAGAAGTATTATTCAAAAATGAAATTTTTATTTTATTTATTCATTCACATACTTAAAATACATATAAAACTATTTATATAATAAAATTGGTATATAAAATATAAATACATGTTAATTCTTTATTGTAATAAACAAACTCTATATACTATTCAAGTAAATGGGAAATGAAATCGTCAACAATGTGTATTAAAGACTACCTCCTCACGAACTGATGTAATTCATTTTCAATAACCATCTATCCATAATATAAATATGGATAGATTTAACAAATTGATATTAAATATATTATAACATTATCCATTTGTAAATACATTCAGACATCTAACTTCTTACCTTCCAATCCATTTGGAAATGGTAACATCACACTTTTGTATGTTTCTACTACCGACTAAATGTTGTTATGTGGTATGGTTTTTTAACATTGATGGTAATAAAGATATATTAAATTAATATATAAAATATACATGTTATAATAATTATTCTTTGAAGGTAATTTCATTTTTCGATTTTTCTTTCTAAAAAATTGAGAAATGAAAAAAAAGATCATTCTAACGTATGACATACCTTCACCATAAAAAGTGTAATTCAGTTTTATGTCTATAGATATTATAAAAGAGAAATATATATATATATATATTTATATATATAATTATTATGTATATTATTTATATCATTCATGAAACATTTTTTTTATTGAACCATATTCAATGATCATGGACAAAATCTATTGAAAATAACCATTTATGGTAAAACAAATAATAATAACATGAAACAGTGAGTTTAAGAAATAATAATTATTAAACATCACAAAAATATGTAATAAGTAAACTATATTTTATATTATATATATTATATATATTATAGAATTATTTATAAGAAATCTATATTTATTATATATCAGGACCTCACATGTATGAATTAATTTGAGACATGTGGTAATTTTTTATATTACTTTTATATATGCGGAACACGTTCTATATTCACATCATGTTTTTATAGTGTGCTGTATATACAGACCATGAATTTATGTTAAGATTATTATCTAGAATAATTATAGCATATTCATATCCACTTTCTTTTATTCATTCATGTGGCTAAGGAATCCAAATATACCAATGTTGTGTGAGTTTTATGTCAAAATTAGTTTGATTGTCGAGATTGTTTATTATTAGAATTCTAAAGATGATATATTATTCTATGTCACTAAATAAACTCATTATCATTATTCTCCTATAGTTATTCATGTTAATTTTATTTTCCCTTCATTTATTACTCTTCTAGTATCATAGATTGAAATGGAATTGTTTTAATGAAAAAAGAAATTATTTTACTTTTCATTCGAAAGTACTTTATTGAATATGTACTTGATTTATAAAATTATTTTAAATAAGGTTTATAATATTATAAAATGACTATTTAATGTATATTTAGTATGTTTTACCTTTTAATAGTTTTTAATGGAATCTCAATATCATTTTCTAAAATGATTTTTTTTCTTGTTATAGAAAATGTAAAATATATATTAATTTTCTTGTGTAAATCATTTACATTATTTCCAAAAATCACGAATGATCAATGATATGATAACACCGTTAAATGTTTCTAAGTTTTTTTTATATAATATGTTTTTCTTTAATACTTTTTTAATTTTTATTTTTTAATTATATTATTTAAAAATGGAATGGTAATTTTCCCCCATAATGTTTTCTAGATTTTTAATTTAATTTATACGAATCAATTACAATAATTTTTCTTTCTTATTAATTTTCATAGATATTGTTAAATGGTACCATATGTATTAATTTTAATTATTTTTTATGATTATGAAGAATATATGTTTATGAAAACCTTTCCATTTCTATGATTTATACAATTATGAATTAGTGGAATGAATGTGAAACTTGTTTCATTTTACACGGGTTATTATATGATGAAATGTTTATGATTCCCATTTTATTTCATGGTATATGATACAATGAATTATTTATAATATTGTCGAAAAAATTTATATTATTTTTATAATTTTTTTTCTGGTCTTAGAATTATATTTCTATAAAATGCACTGGGTAGATATTGATATGTCGTGAGATAAATTGGACTCAATGTAGAGGTGAACCAAGTTATCGAAGAGAAAGTTTTCACTATAATAGTCTTGGATGTGTACCACGATTACTATTCTTTTATTGGGGTTTTCTTATTCTATAAAGTTGGTATTTGAAATGTGACTTCACTAATAATAAATTCATTATCATTGATATTATGTATAATATAAATATTTCACTTATTCTGATGTTATGAAATCATGGATTATATTAATTAATTTCATTATGATTAATTTATCATGAACAAACATGCCCTATTCCATGTAAAGATATTATGATCATTGATTTACATGGTTTATTATAAAAATGCTCTAAAAATGTCATCATATAGATCTTATTATTATATGTAGATATATAAATTATTTTTCCATTATTAAGAATATGCAGTTACCATTTATTATGTTTAATTCACCCAATTTATGAAGAAAGTTATTTTGTATAATAACTCTATGATGGGTACTAGTTATGAATAATAGTATTGTGTAATATAGTGCATGTGAAAATAAAAGGGATGTATTCTCTATAAAAACAACCTTTTGTATAATAATACAAGCATTAATTATATAAATATAATGAGAAGTATTAAATTTTTTCAATTAAAATGATGTATGTGTTTATGAAAATCAAGAAGAATCATGCATGTGAAATTATTTTTTTCTTATTTGATAAGGATTTCATTAGAAACAAATGGGTTTTCCATAAAAAAAATGTATGAGTATAATATTTTTATTTGAAGGAAAATATGATTTATGTAAATAAGATACACCCATCTCAATGGAATCTATGTTTCTGTGATTTTATCTCATATTTCAAGGAATGAAACAAGTCATTAACTTATATAAATTACACTGTAATGGGAATTAAATATTTTCCCAATGGATATTAAATAGAACATTTAAAATAGAGTTCTAGAATAAGTGGTTAAAATAAATTAGCTGGATGTCTTTTGATGTATATGAAAATGAGAAAAATTATTTTTGATTAATGATTTTTTTACTCGTTGGAGAATAAACTATGATTATTATATTCATTTTTTAAGGAGTACATAAAATATATATTTTTAAAATGATGGGTTGGATTTAAATATTTATTTAAAAAATATGAGTCATAAAAAATGGTTATTCCAGTGTCTGCGGTTGATATAATATATACTATAAAAGATAAAAATTGATGTTTTATATATTTCATGATTACGATGATCGAAATATCCATAAATCAGGAGATTACATTTTTCCCATACACTAAATCTGAAACGAGGAAGGCATGAATGTATATACTCTATGTAAAAATTATGAAAGGATATTTTGAGAATATTTAGATTCTTGAAAACCATGAATAGGTAAAAAAGTCATCATATATATATGAAATTATTATGAGATGATTATAGTAATATATTAAGCTTCATATTATATTGATAGATCACTTGAATTTTATTTTTCAAAAGAATTACATGAACCGATATTTTTGTTGTTACATTTTGGGAGGTAGAGACTCAATGTAATCCTAATGAATGAAAATATAATTCATTGAAAAGGTAAATATGATATATCAAAGGAATAATATATTTAAACTTCATATTTAGTGAATATTACTGCAATGGTTAGTGTCCAATAAAAATGAACAATAAATAATCTCAATAGAAATAAAATTCAACATTGGGTATTGAATTCAATATATCCAGATTCTGTATTACATGGTTGAGCATGAAAAAATATTTAATTTATCTTTTCACATTAGAATATGGATATATTAATGCAACTCAACAAAGGGTTTAGTTATGATGGTTGTAGACACCTTTTAAAGACAATTCTATTGAATTGATGTCTCTAATTAGAATCAACTAAGGTAAATAAATTGGAATAAATTTTGGAAAAATATATTGCAACACTACATGATTAATACAACTTAAAAAATAAAATTTTTTCAATGTTCATGTTTAGTATTTATTTATTAAAAATTTATAAGAACACATTTGAAATCATTTCATTGATACTTTGACATATTTAATACATATGGAATCATTTTAGAAGCATTGAACGAATCATGGAGAATATTTGACTCCCCACACAAGAAAAATCTAGATGTAGAATGCAATGCCCCGACCCTAGTTACCTAGAGTCGGTGCATTATTACATTACATTGGCATGATCACAAGAAAGATCAAATCTCGAAAGACCGATTGGTTTAGTAGCCTTGGAAACACTAGATATATTAATAAGTTTTACATTACATCATAAAATGAAAAACTACTACAACAACATAATGTCTCTACAGTCCACACTATTATCCCCTCATAATATCCCTGCAGGTCATTCATAACTTACTTCTTCACATCCTGGGAAAATTAAAACATAGAAAAGGGGTGAGATCAAATGCCCAGTAAGGACAACAATATAGCGGAACATTCAAAATTAAGCATAAACATTTAAGGCAATGAATTACTAAAAGAAAAGCATTTTAAAATTGAACATCAACATAGTATGGAAAAAGTAAAATGAAATAATTCCATTTACTTGTTCACATGGATATTCTACTAATCGAATAATCACATGCAATATCAATAACCACTTTCATAATGTTGGAATGCATAATGCCATACTATCATAACCACATAGCCAAGGCCTCGTGCCAAGACTACAAATAAGATTCTTCCAAGGCCTTGTGCCAAGTCACTAGTTTGTCTCAGGAGACCTACCGATGCATCGAGGAGCTATAGCGGGCTCCACCCGTCACATATTAAGTCCAATGCATTCCCATATGAAAAGGTTTAAACATAAAATAAACATTCATATTAAAACTAGAATACGAAATGTCAATAATTTCACTATAAACTATGAATGGTATAAAAATAGCACATCTACAGTCAAACATATCACAAAACCTTCAATACAATATAGAAGTTTTGTATCATAATAAATCAACTTCAAATAAGCGTAAAATCCATCAAAGGATGTTGACATAGATGAAATCATAACTCTTTTTAGAGAAATATCTCTTTCTATTTTTGAAATTATTTAAGCGCCATATAAAATAAAACATTTTCTTTGAAAATATTCTTATAATCTTGTAAGGAAAGATTTGAAGATTTTATAACGGCGGAAAATAACCGCACCCACAGTATAAGTTAAATAAACATTCTTACCTTAATTCTGTCGAAAAGGTTAAAAGGACCTTGTTTTGAAAACGACGGAAAGATTCCTCTTATAAAAATTCAAACAAGGGTATAAATGACTTTTACCCATATTCTTGTAAATAATAAAAAAGTTTAGAAATACATTATTAAGAAACATGGATGTGGATGATAAAGAGATCCCAGTAGATTATTACGTATAAACAACCTCGGATAATGAAGAGATTGTGAAATAACCATTACCTTGTACTTTTCCTTGGTTGGGGTAGGTTAACCTCCTGTATAATGGTGAAATAATTGTTATTAAATTATACAAGAATCATATACATTAATATGATATCATATATGATCTTTTAATATTGATTTGATAATAATATCTTAGTATTATCGTTGTTTTGGGTGTTAGCTTACTTGTTTTCTTTTATATGTTTTGTTACATAAGCCATGTTTTTAATGGATAGGACGTATATTATTCATATCCAGAATGATATCAAGTCCTTAAACATCATTTTTAAATCATCAAATGATAATTATACTTGAATGGATACGATGGAGAATGAATCTCATCGCGTTCGTGGAGACGGTAGTCCGTACGTACGCACGAGTGACAATATCATTCTTTTGATATTAAAATAAAATATAAATGGTTGTTATATCATATATACATAATCATTAACATGTTATATTTATTATTTACATGAGTTACATATCATTATTATACCCATCCAAATAATAATATATTGAATAACAATTACACCACGACGTAGAGACGGTAAGCCGTACGTACGCACGTATGGTGACATGTTATTCAAAGGGTGGATTGAATACTGAATATGGTTGTACCATATTTATAATAACATCACAGTATACATATGATACTGGATTTATTATTTTAGAATGGTAATAACAAAGGAAGAAGAAGTGGAAGAAGAAAGGAACTTGGAAAAGGGTGGTGAAATCATTACCTCTTCTTCGGGTTCTTCCTTTTGATTTGATCCAAAGGGCTCCTTAGGTTGGCTTTCTGATCAAACTAGGGCCTCTAGGTTGTAGTTAGGGATGTTGGGAGAGTATTGGGGAAGATTTGTTCCGAACCAAAGGGCTTTGAAGGTGTGAATAAATGAGAAGGAGGAGTTCACTTTTATAAGAGGGGTGAGGGGAACCTTTGGAAAAGCTAGAGATATTAGTTTATAATAAATTCATATTCGGTTTCCAATGGCTCCAAAGTTGATTATTCAAAGGTTAAGGTGGGGATGGGTCTAAAACAACTCAACCAGTAGAATTTAGACAGGTTTGGGGACTTATATTAACCTTATCTTTAAGTATTAACTCTAAGTTAATTAGTTTCACTTTTACAATGTCTCTTTGTATTTTTATATAATATGGTTAATAAACTTACTATATACATCCAAGTGACCCCCAAGTGATCCATTAATGATGAAATTATCATGTTATAAGTCTCTTGGACTAAAATTATATTTTTAGGAATTTAATATCAATGAATAATATAATATTTGTTTTAAGAACTCTTTTATGTCAATTTTGACACTATTCAATAGTTGATTTTTGTGAAACTCATAACAGATTGATTACATCGAACAAAGTCAATTAGATAAATCCTAATATATAATATTATCCTATAAAATTAGTTTAATTCATTAAAAGATTCATATTATATTTATTTGGGTATTTATAATATCAATTATTTTAATTTTTCACTATTACAGTAATTAATTCATCATCATTGTGTCATAAATAAATTAAATTATTTAATGTATAAAAATTATAAATAAAATATCATTATGTAGGAAATATTTTTATATTTCTAATTAATATTTATAAACTAAAATCCAACATATATAACCTTATGTAAAAAAGTGTTTTGCTAAAAGATATATGCTTGTGTCATTTTTGTATTCATTTTACCTTAATTAAAAAAAGTGTCCCTATCACCTACAAGTGGCACCATGGGGTCCCAAATTCGACCCAAAGATGACTATGGTCGAACATGTATCAACCAATAATGCTAGGACACGTTTTAGGGAAATTTAGTATTATTATAATATTATTTTTTAACCCTTATTTACAGGATTTACCTTTAACCAAGGTAAATAAAATATTTACCGTAGTAATTATTCAAAATGTCTAAAAATAAAAGTTACCTATTTACACAATTTGAACATCCTGATTCCAAATATGGAATCTATTTTTCTAAATTCAAATCACATAAGTGGCAGAAATTAATTTAAAATTAATTCCTGTTGTCAAAACAAAAATCATGTTTTTAAGAGATAATAACTATCAAAAGATTGACACTTGTTTATGTTCGGTTTAATTGTAAAATTATGTCCAATGACAAACATTATATTAAATGGTAAAACAATATTCTAAATATACTTTAAAACCACTCAAATTCGTAATTTATCACTATTAATTATTTTGATTAAAAAAGTTGTTTTTAATTAAAATTTAGTAATTTTCACTATTCATCAAAATATGAAAGTTATCCGAAAAGTTCCAAAATTTCACCTTAGGCTAAATTCGATATTCCGAATCCAAAAATTAAGTCCATTTTAAAATATAAAATATATATAATTTCAAAAATTAGGTAGTACTATTCATAACAGCTAGTTTGATTGGTTATGGTGTGTTAGAACTCGGTGTTGCGTACAACACACACTATCACATTATTCAATAAAAAGCGTACCGTAAAAGCTTGGGGTGTTATATAGAACCCTATATATCCTATGTATAGTGTGTTTTAAATGTGTTATAATATGTGTTCTATATAATATTACTCTTGAAAATGGGTAAACCATTTAGTTCATTAGTAATTGTGTCAAAGAAATAATAATTAAGGTGAAGAATTAGTAAAGCTTAGTAGAAAAACAAGTGGTGCTTTTAAATAAATGTATTTAAAAAAATCATACATTTATGAGTTTACATGAAAGAATAAACTATTTGTTTATGATGGAAATATTTTTCCTGGTGGGGATCAAAAGATATCTTCAGGGGAGGTACACTATATGATAAAATGTTAAAATCCTGAGTAATGCAGTTTTTATCAATTTCCTAAATATTTTATTCAATCCAATAAATTTAATAAAAATAGAGAGATTCAATAAATTTTATCTTGAAAATATTAATCCATTAATGGACAGTGCATGATAATATTATTTTTCAAGTTGATCATGAATCATATGGTTATATTGTGTGTGTTGATTGAATTTTTAATCACCATATATAGAGTCACATGATGAAAATTAATGTATTGGAATAATTTTTTCAATGATCATCAATGAAATGGAATATTTTAATGTGGAATATAACGGTGAATTATTATCAACAAACATAGATAGATATATTTTTGATTAAATTTACACAAGGTGACATTTTACTATCTATAAGATAGTATTTATTTATTGAAACTGTTATAAAAAAGGTTATATATAATGTTTCTATAGGTACAATGATAGTGAATGGGGACAAAAATAACTAATAGTCGATACCTATAAAAGCACGTTGTAAATTAATATTAAATTTCATTTTGAACTAATTTATGATTGATTATCATTGAGGTATAAATTATCAATATGGTATTCTTGATGTTTCAAACATGTGGTTCCAATGTTTCACCCTATTTAAAAACCATTATTTGGGATAAAGTGGAATGTTTTTTAATGAAATAGAATGATTCTCATGAAATGTGATGAGTTTTTAAAGTATGTATTTATGATTCACGATGTACCATCGATGTGAGGTTATGATATTGTCAGGTAAAAATATAAAATATATATATCTTTAATGAATGTTTTATGGATTCATGATATCCAATGATCTGTAAACCAAACTGCAGTTCAAAAATCCATTAAATACCAATGGATAACTAATGGCCATGGAACTTATCTTGCTCGAGGAGTTATAAAATATATGAATTTTTTAGAACCATTAATGTTGCATTCATGGTGTTTGGAGAGAATATAGTTTCATTACAGGTTAAAAATCCCTACAAATAGTCCCCTACCTACCACAACTGATGCATCCAACTGATAAAAACTGTAATTAATCTGATGTCAAGTATGATATGTGTGATCAATTAATGAAAACATAGGTTACATTAATTAATTAAACATGTATATAATAAGAAATTTATTTTTTTACAGATATGTGAAGCTATGTGAATTTATTGAGTTCCAATATAAAAATATAAAATTATCTTAATTTTGTAAATTTAAATGAATATTGTGTAAATGTTTAAGGAAATTAAAATTCCAATGAACTATATAGAATATGACAGAAATTCTATGGTAATTTTACAATAATCAAGAAGAATATATTAGAACATTATTACCCACAAAATAAAATTTAAATAATAATGATACATAAAATAAATGAAATATTCTCGAGTAGTAGTGTACACACATCAATTTAGAGATATGATAATGAAATCAGTGTGCTATAGTGGAATTTTTTATGTTGGGCATGTGTATCCAATTCTCACATATCGAACATTCAATGTCTTGGTGCTATGATATAATGTGTATTGAGGTACTGTGGTCTAATCCTCTACAATGGATTTATATTATAGGGTAAATTGTTTTTTTTTTACATTTTAATGGGAGGGGTGATTTTTTATATTATAGGAAAATTTATTGATATATGAATTTATTTTAACAATTTAATAAAAATTTGGCTGAGTACCTTGGTAAGGATATAATAAGATAATATCTTTTATCTATATGATATATTGTAGTGAATTATCACCAATGTCACTAGATGATTTCGCTTATTATTCCCATTTATAATGGATTAAATATAATCCTTAAATAAATTTATATTATCAATCAATACCATTTTTATGGAAGTTTATATATAGGTATATAATAATCAATGGAATCCACCTGTTAAACATATCCTTCTATTTGTCCATTATATTTTTGTTTTTTTATTAGAGAGAGTGTTATCCTACAATATTTTTAAAAACAAATATTTTCAATCACATGACATCCTTAAATTATCACTCAACCTAATAGATTATTTACTATTCTAATGAGAAAGATAATAATATGGTTTATTATTTATATAGTGAGGATATAATAATTTAACAAATATAATGGGAATAGAAAATAGTTTTTCAGTGAGCATAGAATGAAATTATGGTGAGAGTTAAACATGAAAATTGTATTAAATGAATTGTTTTAAATGGAATGGTTTACATAATTAGTTAATCAATTTTAAGAACATTAAAATTTCAAAAAATAGTGTTCATGAGGATAAAAAATAATTATGTTGAAAAATTCATTATGATTTAGATGAAATTATAGTGAAACTAAAGAGATTACTATTGAATACAAGGAAAAACAAAAATGAAATGTAATTAGGAGGAGATCAATATCATATTACAAATGAGTATTCGAAATTCCTCCCATGACATTTTCTTGTCTATGATAGTTCAAATTCATATCATCTAGTTCTAAAATCTTATCTTCTTGCAAGGGTATGTGGGGGTATTAACATTCCATGTTGCTGGATAGTATTCCATCCAATACTATCCTTCAAGATAGATTTACAATTTTACCATTTAGACATATAAATGATGAGTAATATTATACCTTAGTGTTAAATAAATTTATGTGTAAATTACTCCCACAATCATTTGGATGCCTATAGTCTTTTAGAGCCAATGGTTTTATGATTTTGGGAAAACATGTGCCTTTATTAATAATTTTACAATATTATCTTAGGTCCTAAATATGAATGCCATAATGGACAGTAATATTCCTTTATATTGGATCCAAAATTTACATTAAATTTTTATCATATATATAGAATTCATACCATAAATATTTAATCATAACTATAAATATAGATTGGAAAAAAATCAAAAATAGTGAGACGTTCTTCAACCATTTGAAGAATGGTGGCAGGGGTTTCATGCATGAATTAGTTCCAACTATGGATGACCTTGGATTTAATTTATTTGTCTTATTTATAATGGAATTTACATGTTAATTTGTTTCAATATCAATAAATTTATACATCAATATTTATCCATGAAAATAAATCATAATATAAGTTCTAATTTTTTGGATAGATTCTATTGTCCTTCCTTTTTGGTACAAATTTTCTTTTAGTTATAAGATTTATCCATTGTTTCAATTGAATGATTTTTAGGTATTTAAATTAGGTGAAGTTAAAAAATGATAACATCATTTGGGTAATTTCATTGAATGATACGGATAATATATTAAACTAATGTGTGATTGAATGAATTCAAACAATAACCTCTCTTTATGTTTTTGGAAAAAATGAACATTGAATGAAAGATAATAAGTTTTTTTCATAAAAATTAATGTATTAGAGATTCATAAAATAATGAATCAATTTGTTTTATAAACTCAACCATAATAAAAATAGTGCCATTTAATATTCACAAAAAACAAAACTAGACAAAAAATTCTATTTTCTCACCAAAATTTAGATATATTTTTTCATCATTGCGGGGGTATAACTAGTTTAATCATCTATAATGAATTCCACTGAATATCATTAATGAAATAATTATATTTATTTTTTATTTTTAGGCTAAATGTTTGAAATGGAAAAGGATGGCACACAAAAAATAGCTATTTCACTGTGTTTTAATTTCAATCAACTAGGTTCCACCATTCACTAATAACATTGACATTCATAAATTTCGAATGATATATATGATCCCATTCACTCTAAAAAATTGTACAACAATGAAAATTTTATTTTTGGGTGGTTATTAGTGACTATAGGATTGAAAAATATAATTTCCAATAGACTATAAAATAGTGAAAACCTCCAACATTGAAAAATAAATTCAGAATTATTAAAATTATACAACGGTAAAAATTAAATCACATTTTTAAAAGGGTATAAATCTTTAAATAAATAAAATAATGAGACTAAAAATTGGAATATGATGATCATAAAAAATATGATAAAAAAGAAAACATCTCCTAATGACATAATGAAATTTTTATTTTTTTAATAATAATTCTTTTTGACATTGTACATGGAAAAAATAGAGAAATCATTTTATAAACCATTTTTGATCACCTGATGATGGTAATAGTAATAGTTGTAAGATGATCCAAGTTTTTGGTAGAGTTATTTTTGAGTCTCCCTAGACCTAACACATTTTTTTGGTTTTAAGATTATTTTATTTTTCATTATAATGAAAAAACCCTTAATGTTATTTTTTACATGATGAAATATATATATATATATATATATATATTCCAACAACCTCACAGTAAAATTGTTGACTTCCATTAAATATATAATTTTACATTGAATACCATGTAATCTATATAGAATTTATTTTTTCCCCCAAAAATTAAATTTAAATAAATCATACAATGAAAACCCATGTAAATGTTCTTTAGGAAAGTATTTTAGGATTTTAATTTTTCTAAAAAAATGTTTTTCATTGGCACTAATGGGATATCAAAATGTGGATCAAGGTAAGAATAATTAGATGTATTTGTCTTTTTTGATTTACATGTGGTTCAGAATGTTCCATTGTCCTATTAATTGACACCATGGTAAGAAAATTAGCTAGAAGTTCTATAAACTCATGACTCACAGCAGTGGGTGAAAAATAAGGAAAAAAAATATGTTCATTGGTGACAATTATATGAATGTCGATGTTTCCCCTCACGGTGGGGGGATAATAATTTTCCAAATAAAAAATTGGGAATTCATAACATATTGGCCTTGAATAAAAACTGTTTATCCATGATTATGTTAAAAATAATCTACATTATAGATTAAACAAATTATTTACTCATTAAACATTATAAAACGAATTTTAAAATGATTAAAAAAATTAAGGTGATTAATTATGAATAGTTTTATTGTTTTTATTTTTATGATTTATTTTTTAAAAAAAAATGAAAATAATATTGATAAAAAATATAAATAGTGGATGATAAATGATTTTAAACAATTTATAGAAATGTGAAAATTATTTATTAAAAAAGAGGAAAATATAGAGAGAATGGGATAGATAAAAGAGTGATGATTAATGTAGGTATTTGTAGTTAATTTGAAATAGGAATGCCTTGTTCAGAATTGGATGGACTTCATCTCCATCAATTTGTTGGTATATTAAATTCTTTTCAGATCCTATGGAACTTAATGTTACTCCCAAGATATGTTTCCTCTCCTGGTGATTCTTTAACAAACATACATTAACTTCAATTTAACTTATAAATGAATGGCCATATACAATCACTAAATAAAATAGTCAAACATTATAAATAAAAAAGTACCTTACCAATGAGAAATATTTTAATTGGTTGATGGTGAAATATATAATATAATATTATTACCATATCACATTCATGATATACCATTATATATATGTCTAATTATTAGAGTTCATTGGAAATTTTTTGAGGATATTATAATTCTTATTAGAATCAAATTGTGCATCTTACATTTCATTAATATGGCACAATATATCTTCACATATTTATTCACAATTAGAATTACATGTTTTAACTATCTAAAACAACTAATGTTGGATTTCTACTATAAAATGACATGCCTTTCCAGAAACTTGTTTAAATGGAAGATCCCAATGGTTATTTTATAGGTATTTTTATAATCCCATTTTCCCCTAATATTTCTATCATACTAGTGTTTTCATGTGGGTTTAACACTTATTTCATGCACTCTTTTCACATATCTATTATAATGTATGACCATTCATGTAGCTTTGAGCGATATATAATTGATTATTTTGGTAAAACCACATTCATTTTCAAAAGGTAATATATGGACTATTTTTATAGTTGGGTTCCTATGTAATATACCATTTTATAAAGAGTCTCAGATTGATTGATGAATATGTTTTTTGAGGAACTATACTACATTATGTGAATCATCATTTCAAGTTGGTTTTCCCTCGACACACATAAGAACATATATAAATATAAAAAGAATGAAAAATAATCCATTTGATGGGGGACTGGTTCCATAAATAGATTACCCACACATCTGACATCACAAATAATATTATATGATATGGGTGAATTTTAGTTGGTTAGGAAATTAGTCGAAAATATAAGAAATGAAAACATGATTAATAGATCTCTAGCCAGTCCATGAAGAGTTAATCACAAATAATCAAGAGTCAATGTTATTTGGGTGGTCCATTATGGTCCAAATTGGGGACCACCTTGACTTGAACGGAATAATTATAAAATAGAAAAATTACCCTCTTTATCAACTCATCTCTGAATCGTTATGACAAAACATGTTTTTAAATGTTTTTTTCTTCATATAACAACTAGTTTGTGAAAAAATTCATCTTTGATTTTCTGTAATATGAAATAAATTTTACAAAAAAGACATAAAAAACTAATTTATAATTTGGTTATTCCCTAGTGAATTTATTATGAGACATAAGAGGTGTTTTATAGGAAATTAAAAATCAATGATTTATGAATGAAAAGAATTATAAATTTTACATAGGTTATTATCCATTATGATTCTATTCTAGGTCAATAATTGATTTTTTTTCAAACTCTTGGATCGTTATGATCTAAATTATTAGACATAGATTTGAATCATGATTATTGGGTACGAAAAAAAAAATTTATGGTATGTAAAGATGATGATTTTTGATAATAAGAGTTATCAGTCAAATTTATACCAAGAAAAATACATATCTAATTTTTTCAGTGAATAGATATAGAAATTGTTTTTCAGCCATTATTTTTTTGGAATAATAGAGTATTTATTGAATGTTAACCCTTTAATGACCTCGTACAAGTCTAATGGTCCCATTTTATGTATCACACACTGATTCTAATGGTAAGGACCAAAATCGGGGCCAGATTATTGAGGAATATATTATAATAGATTTGATTTTAAAAAATGATAAATTTAAAACCCTATAAAACTATAATTTAACAGAATTCTTCAAATAGCTAAGTAATTAAGAGGGGAATAATGATGATTTTCTTGATGAATCATGTGAAGAAACAAGTATGGATAATGAATTAATAGATTTGTTAAACTCATGTGATTTTAGTAAGTGGATATATATTTTCATTATTAGAAGGATTGAAATGAATATTATATTGAAAAAAAAATTCTTCTAGAGAAAAAACATATAGTAGCCATGATTTGAATTTCTTCATATTTTATCACAAGGTATCGTTTGAAAACATTTGTATGTCCAAAGGGAGTCGAAATAAGAATGATTCAAATGAATCTCCATAAATTGAAAATTCTTCCCAAAATACCTCTGTGTAATTGTCAATGAATTTAAAAAATATAATCATTATACACCAATGGAATGTTTTATGATTATTGAAAATTCCAAGACTATGTCTCCTATATTCCTATCTTCTTAAGTGGAAATTGAATATAGTCTTTCCATTTTGATGAGATGAAATAATGATTTTTGAAGTATATGGTGTATCCATCAATCAATAAGTAATGTGACATTCCTATAAACATTTATAATATTTCACCCGGGAAATGAGGATGTGAGTGATGTATTGATTTTTCACTATAAGATTTTTTATAATTATTTCACAACTGATATTTCATTCCATTAGATTTGTGACGCACTCTTTTTGTTCATTTGAGGATTTATGGTGATTTATTTCGTAACTATCTTATGTATGAGTGAATTGAGTCTTCTTTAAGTCATTCTTGTCGGTTTGTATAATTATTCTAAACGTATGTCATGTAAAAAAGGGTATGATTGAATCATGGTACATAAAATAATGTCCAAATTATGGAATTTATTTATATCTTAAACATAATCATTTTGGGCCAATAAAAATCATTCATTTTTGTTATAGTCAATTATAGTAAATGTGTGATCACGTAAATGGAATACATAATTCCAGAGAGAAATAATGGTATTTAGATCATTTTAATCCTCCAATTATGGTCTATAAAACAATAGAACTACGTAATGTCTTCTTGTTGGTTTTGATACTTTTTCATCATTATTGACTATAGTGGAATAATAGAGCTAATAGGTTTGATTAGATCCCAATTATATTTCATGATCATTTAGTTTGATGGATTTCACAACTGAATGGCTATCATAAGATTCTCTATTTTTTATTGTTTAATCAATGATAAGATTTCACAAAACCCTATATCATTAGAATATGAATAACCAGATGGAATAATATTCCAAAAAAATATTAGTTGTATCTATAGATGTATTGATATAAAATTCTATGTGATCCTTAGATTGGTAACAAATGGATGGAAAATATTTAAATTTTCTTGTTGTTAACCAAAATTCCATTAACAAAAATCTTGTATATATTGAAAATATATAAATATAGGTAATGAGGTATTCTCATAATAAAATAATGGGAGATCGATAAGAATATTCCTCACCCTCCTTTCCATATAAATTCAGATTATATTAGATGATAAGATCATTGAACTAGACAGTGAAATATTTTATTTTTCTTATAGGAATAGAAGATATTAGATTGGATAATTGGATAAGTAATGACTTCATGTGTAAGTGGATAAGAGAAAGGTATGATAATATTGATTTATAAATGAAATTTATTTTAGTTCATTGTTTTATTAGGGCATCATCAATGTTCGAACTATCTCTTTGGCAAGGCATCATAAATATACCTTGATCTTTTAATATAATGTGAATGAAGTGTAGGGATGGAACATTTTCAATGATTATAAATGGTATTGTATAGGTTAAAATTTCAATAAGTATCATTTCATTTATTGGAATTGTTCTAAACTAATGAATGATGGATAAGATTTTTTATGTTCCCTATTTTTTCATTAATTGTTTTGAAATATTTCTAATAGGATTTCCAAATCCATGATTTGAGATGACATGATATTTTATAGCCCGACATTTCGTGACATTACTTTTTATGAATATTAAAATTATTAATATCACACACACGTAATTTTCCTCAAAACGTTGAATAACTACAAAATAATTAAATTGATCAGAATGTGGAAGGCACCATTTGTTATAGAATGCAGGTTTTATTCTAGGGAAAAAATAGGCATTGATAGCACCAGACAATTGGTTAAACAAAAATCATTGTATAATTCATAAAATGAAAAAATTAATTTATATATAATATTTTTATTCATAATTAAACAGAAAATACACTTTATTTACATGATTATATGGGATTTGATGAATTTATTCTAAGCCTATGTGACCTATCAGACCTTTGCATGAGAGATTTCTTGAAATACATCACCATATCATATTAGTTTCAGGATCATGCCCAAACGTAGCTTGAGTGTCTCAACAAAAATAATACAAAAACATGTTCTTCATTACTTATTTAACCATATAAAGGTATGATGTTTGATTTTTGTGTATATCCCCATTACATATCACATTAATAAAATAAATAAATCAAATAATAGATTTTTTCATTGATCATTTTTTTGTATATCTGTGTTATTTTAATGATTTTGGGTGGATTGTTATTTGGTTTTTTCAGGGGTGTTTGTATCTCATCATGCATATTTTTTATTACAATGGATCATGGATAAAACAAACAAATTCCATGGTTTGTTCCCCACAGTTATGGATTATATTATTCTCTCCAAATTCAAAGTGTGTTAACTGCTGGTATTTTATTTTACAACGATTAAATTAATACTTGATGAATGATCATTTCACATTTAGTCTATATCCCAAAACATCATAACTATTGATCTGAGATAGGGATTTAACAAAATGATTGTATTGAATGACTATGGTAGTTAATTGATATATTGATAAGGGGTTTTAAATACTAGTTTGGTCATGCAATATTGTTGAGGTGTGATGAAAATGGTTCCAAAAAGCATGATACGACTAGATTATAGTGATTATTGGTGAGTTGGAAGGGTCAACCTCAGATCAATGAATTATTCTGTCATTCCCTTCTAAATTAGTGGGATTAAAGGCCCTTATGAAGTTGTGTAATCATTTTTTAATTTCTATAATGAACAAAAATACATGTTTCATATTTTTCTGAGCACACACTTGGTTTTAATTTATTTCAAGTTCTATGGTTTCAGTATATATAAAACTATCAAATGATGCGTGGACCATGAAACATTCCATGTGACCCCTAGTTGACCAGTTTACATTGTATAAGGAATACATTATCGAACGTTCTTGTAGTAATTCATGACATGTTTTCCTAGTAACATGTTGTCTATATTTATAAAGATTTCTTGGTGTGTAAAGGGAGTACAATAAAAGGTGGATATGTACAAGGACACATTTCAGTTAAAATGAGAAATGGTAGAATGAAATGATAAGTGTAACGGAGACTAGTACCCTATCATGTAACCTATGATATGTGCTTATTTTTTTGGAAAACTACATTCCATGTAAGATCATGACCTGGGTAGTGCTGGTATGGGTGATACATTTTAGGTAACACCAAGGGACACTCCATGAACTCTATGAAAATATATTGGATTCATATTTCTTAGCATATCATATTAATTTATTGTTGTGAGTATCCATAGACCCATATCTTTTGAGTGTGTTCCATGGGTTCTTTCCAACTAGGTTTTTGTGTGGAATAATATTATTATAATAGAGTGTTTCCATCTTCTTATTTATGATGATTTTTGTTGTGAAAAAATGTCACAATACTCTGGAGTGAGTTTTCTTAGACTGTATTTAAAAATCACTAAATATAATATATCATGAATCCCTCCTAGAGGATTATATTAAACATCATAAAATTTTTGTTTACATTGATGTGGTATATTGAATTTGTGAGAAAAATAATTAAATGGGAAGTGATACAGAATCTATGAGGATATTGCATAATGTTCTAGAGCCGAAATTGATCTATAGTTATTTAAAAGTATCTGTTTATTGAGATATATTATTTTCAAGGTGGAATTGTCCTGATCGAGTGTGTTCCATAAATGATCTCTATCATTTTCCTAATTTTCATCTTATTGGATAGACCCGAAGAATACAGAATCTAGTATGAGTGTCTTCAATTCATGTATACATCAAATTGTTGTTCCCCCCATAATATCATTTTCTATATTTTGAGTTCCCTCATATATGGAAGGTATCAAGGAGTGAGATCTCTTTGATGACTGTTTCCCAGAAACCATCACATCATCTCTCTGCAAGGAATTGGTTATGACGACATGGGATGTGGAACCATTCTATGTCGATATATGTCATGAACTAGCCTGAATATATGGTATCCCAATAACCGAGCATACCTCATCATATATTGAAGGGAATTCCCTATCCCCACAGGTGGATGACTAGCACATGGAATCATTCATTTTACAAGTGTGAATGATTTATTCCCCATGAATATCGATGAAAAATAGAACATGAACAAATTCATATCATTGGAAAACTACACTGCGAGTAATGTACCTCAGTACAACAAGGCCTAAAAACCAAAGTACTATAACCCAACACACTAAAATAGGAAAAATCTCCCAATGTCCCTAAAGATAGATCTCACCATGACAATATTCTTATAGCATTATCCATGTCCATGATATCCATTACATTTTCTCGAACCAGGAAGAAGAAAGTGTACAGACAGCTGAAGGAAAATGTAAGGTGTGATCCTAATCCCAGTAGAAAACCACCAAAGATTCAATAACAGATTCTAAATATTAATTATCCCATTAATTCCATTTTATTTTTCAATATAAATATTTTTGGAAAATAAAAAAATATTTAATCAAAACATTCAATACATTTTTAAAATTATGGAAAGATACATTTAAATCACATTATTTTCTTTTCAAAAGATTGAATGTGTCTAAATCAATGTCTTATGTAAAAAATATATTAAAAATAGTTTATATAAATTCAACACACATATAAATAATTTTATACAACATTTAAATATATTAATATCAAAAATATAAATAAACAAGAGAGCTACATGGTTATATTACAAATGGTACAACAGTATTAACCAGTTATACAATTCCACACTCACTGTGTGGACTGAGAAAAATGAGTATTCCCATTTAACCCTAACACTAGACAGAGGTTACTCATCACCCTCACAATGATTATGTGACTTAGTATAGGTATGGTTTAAATTTTTGTCATAGAGTATGCAGTATACAAATATCTCACGATATACTAGAAGTATTCCTGTTCACTTACATGATGGGAAATTTATTTTAAGATTACTTATAACAAAATAAACCAAATTGTTTCATTTCCAAAATGGCACAACCATTCCGTTAAAAACCAAAAAAAGTGTAATTCAAAAAAAATATCTATTTCAAGATAAAAAATATGGGTTACTATGATATCATTTTGAAACAATTTTCATGAGTTTTAAATTAATTATAAATAAATTAAATTCATTACAAAATTCATTATCACAATTATATTCAACAATTTAATTGAAATATCTTCCATAAAATAGAAAATTTATATTAAAAAATTAAATTATAAAATTTCTAAAAAACTACTTGTTAGAGTATAATACTCAAGAGGGGTGTGAATTGAAAATATAAAAAAAAATCTGTTTGAATTTTTTTAAATGGACCTCCAAAAAATAAGTACAGCCAAGCTAATTAATATAATATGGATTTGATATATTGACCATTAAAATCACTACTATTATTATTGATTAATTATTTGAAATATCAATATTAGTTATTCAAATTACTTTTGAAGTTGTTCTAATAAGGAAACCAATTATAAATTCTGTCTGAGATTAACTATCAATGTAAATCTACAAATTTCTGAATTATTCAGAAAAACAGAGAAAACTAAATTAGAAAACACATCGGATATAAATCAAGTGGTTCAAACTCAATCTAATACCTAATTTACTCTACATTGTGAACACTATCCACCATGTTTTTTATATTAATAAAAATGTTCCATTCACTTGATCAGGGTAAAAAAAGGGTATAGGATTGTCCAGGTCACACAAGCTCTTCCACAGTTCTTCATGGGTATAAGCTACTAGGTCACAGAGGGACAGATTAAACAATAATCATTGGGAGTAGACAAGTGTAAAAGGGTATGATAGAAAGAATATCTTATATCATTCAATTTAGTGGCGGAGACGGTGTCTGTTTTAATTCATCCACACCAACACATATCTCGAAAGATAAAAACATTGCACAATAGAGTAAATATTATGAGATATGTTTGGAAGTGCTCTGATTGTTATTATATGTAGCTATGGACATCTAGGATAAAGCATATGCAATTATCTGGTCCAGTTGCGAGAAATAGAGAATCACAATTATGCCGCTTGGGTTTCTAGTTAGATCTGGCTCTGGCTTATCATTGAGTTTTTATTGTGAAGTTGTTCTTGACTCTGATCTATGGTATTCTAGATTTTGGATTCGTGAATGCTTTATGTGTTCATTAGATGGATCTTATTGCATGTGTCTGTTCTTTTCACAAGAATTCTCACACTTCTACTGTTGTAGAACTTTTATGTTTCAGGGCCTCTCTTTTTTCTTATTTATGGAGTGAATGTGTTAGAGTCCACTAGATTCATGTATACAACACCTTGTACCTCATACATTCTAGTGACGTGTCTATAATGAAATATTAATTATATTAGTGCCTTTAAATGACTATTATTTTTCCATTAGAATCTAAATTAAAAACAACAAAACTAATTAAGGAATTGTGTCACAGTATTTCTACAAATGGAATCACTTTGAAACAGTATCACCATGAAATGGTGTTTTCTTCTTTGACTTCGAGTGGTGAGATAGTTATGATGGCATTGTTGTATAGAGATCATGAACTGGTATAAAAGATGAAGTTTTAGGATCACGATGTCTTGTAAATTTCCATACATTAAATTTTGACATAGAAAGGAACCATGGTCACAGGCTTTAAAAGATCTAAAATAGGTTACAAAGTCTGGTCACGATGTCTGGGTCATGGTGTCTTGCCACAGTGTCTTGGTCACGGTTTCTTGGTCACGGTGTCTTGTCCTAGTGTCTTGGTCATGGTGCCTGGTCATAGTGTCTGGGTCATGGTGTCTTGGTCACCTTGTCTGGTTCATGGTGTCTGGGTCACAATGTCTAGGTCCTTTTCTGGAAAACCATAACTCATGGTAGACTAAAGGTTTCTCAGACATAGCCAAATATTAGTACATTGACTTAAGAATTAATTCACTGAATTAGTTGGACATAATTATTCTTATAAGAAAACATTATTGACACAAGTTAAATATAGTTTACAGTAATTAAATATAATTTATATTAATTATCATATTGAGAAAATTTAAATAAAACATAAAAAACCAACCATCTTTACACGTGTCATGAAATATATTAAACTTGATTACGAAGATTTATAGGATTTATAGGATTTGCGATCATAAAAATATGAATAAAACATGAGGAGTCTAACAATAAACCTCTTTTTGATGGTCACAAATCATATGAGTGAGTTTTCTATTCCTAGTGTGTTGTGTGTCCCTTAGTGTACATGTCTCTCCGCCTTAAAGGATTATAAAAAAGATAACAAACGTAAATAATAAAATAGTCAATAAGAGTTCATAGAACTTTAGATGGAGAAATATGTGTCATTACATACTATATGAAACAAAAATAAATAAATATCCTTATCAAAAGATAGTGTCCACATTTCTTCAACACTGGATGTATTTTCTTTTCCCTTAGAAGCAGCATCTGGAGAACCCACCGAACTATAGGTAGAAGTTGAATAAGGGAGTGAATCGACTATCAGATAAGGATGAGGGAGTCCTTCAAAAACATAAGGCTCCATTATCAATTTTTTGGAAGATTAATGTAATTTATTTTCAAGGATAACATGTCTGATCTAACTCATATCCTGAGAGACAGACATAGAGTTTGAGGCAAAGGCATTGAATGAGGAAAGAGGAAAACAAGGCCTAAATAGTGCAGTTGCAAGAGCCAAAATAGTAGTTCTCTACTAATATAGATAATTCCTTAATAACATGATGAATAAACAATAATCTAACCATCATACTATATTGATTTCTCCAAGTCAACTTTTTCTCATGGATCATGCCCAACATATGAGTGAAATCTCTCATCTATTGTACATTAGTTTTCAAATATTGAGTGACATGGTGTTTTTTATGATTCTCTATATGGTATAAGAAATTAATTATCATATCATTCTTAGAGAAAATACTATTGAAATAGAAATCTACCTTCTTAGTAATTTCTTCCAGTGAATCATTTGCAACCACGGAATGAATTCATTCCAAATCAAGAACTATCTAACTATTCATTACAACCACAGATAAAGACTCATTTTCAGAGCCATTGAGAACATATTGAAGTTATTTCTTGAAAACTTTTCTGAGCGAATCATAGTCATAAGATGGTTGATTTGACAGTCCAGATGTACAAGAAGCTGTAACAACTGATGAAAGTGACATTAGTTAAATTAGAACATTCTGTAGACATATCTTATACTCATCAGTCAATTTTTTGAGACCAATATCAATCTCACACAATTCTTGAACTGTTTTCTTGTTTCTTTTATCCACCTTGTCAGCTTAGGATGTTAGGGTAGGTTGAAGTAGAGAGACAACTTCCTGTGGAATATGACAAATAATATCCTCAACAGGATGAGGAATATGATCTTGTCTTGATTTCAACATGGCCTTAATATCATAAATCATATCTATGAGAGACATCACTTCATCAATCTGTTGATTTCTCTCAATTATGACCTATCTAATTTCATGATGCATTTTTAACTGAATCAGCCTTATTATATTTTCTAAAAAAGGAAAGCATCTCTTTATAATATTTTTTTATAGGAGAAGGTTGATTATTCTTGATCTTTTTAACTCCGGCCAATATGGTAGCTCCAATGGTTTTAAAATTATCCTTACTCCCTAAGGTAAAAGGTTCTTGTAGTGGTTCAAGAACATGAGCTGAGATAGGCTTAGGGTCCTTTGTAGAGATAACATCAAGAGTAGAGAATGATTTCAATTGAATAACAGTTGAAAGATCTATACCATTAAGTTAGGATTCTTTGGATTCATTCACATAAAAATATCTAGGGAATTTAAACCATGTATCTACAGTTCTTTGATCACCAAGAATAATAATTTCAACACTTTCCATGTTAGGGTGTTTGTCCCCCTCAAAAAGTGCATCTCTCACTGGACTAAGAGATCTAGTTCATTGATTTATTTCAAAAATTTCATCCACTGAAGTGTCACGGATTTCTTTTCAATCCAATTGAAAGGTTGTTCCATTATTTCCCAAGCAAAGTAATAATCTTAAGAACATCTTTTTCCTCTATGTGTTTCTCAAAATCCGATTTTTTTTTTCTCAATAGAAAGATCCTCTTTGAGATGTTCTTCCATAAAACCCTATTTCATTACATTAACAACCGATTATTCTCTAGAAGAATGTTCTTCATCCAAATCAATATTTTCATAGGGAATAATTACTACTTATTAATTATAACTTGAAGAACATGATCAATTTCATCTTTATCTAGGACAATTAACTCGATAGGTGTAGCAACCTCTTCTTCTTCCTCCTCAATAGGATAGTCAACAATTTCATCTGGTTCAAGACAAGGATCAGAAAAGTCCTTAGGAATTTAAGAATGCAAAACCTGGTTTAACTTTACATTAACCCTTTCATTATCCTCCACAATTTCTTTTCACAACATATTCCATCAACATTTTATTTTATTTTTGTTTCCTTTGAGATAACAGATTTATATTCCTTAATGACTTCCTCATCTGATCTAACCAATCCTTGTAATGAAGCTTGTCAAGGAATAACCTAGAGTAGAAAAACAAGGTCAACATTGAGGTTGTATTTATCAACTCACACATATGAATTATAACATACATATATAATACAATAATATGACCATTATTTATAAGATGAATCAAAAATACATCTTGATACTTGAGTGTAGCGAAAGGTTCCATTCAGAGACTAATCAGATTATGAACAAACATAACCAATAGTCTGGATTCACCATCAATATCAAAAGAAAAATCTCTTTTAATTGTTTTATTTCTAGTCATGCATCCCATGGTTTCTTTGAAAACAAATATATCTCTAGGAAGAGGGTAAAATATCTAGTCGTCCTCAAAAATTCCTTCACAAGGTATCCTTAGACAAGAAACCAATAACATTGATGAAAAGTTTCATATTTAGCAATTGATCCAGCTTCTCAAAAAAACCATATTCTGTATAAAATGAGAATTGGACAAACTGATAAAACTAAGAAAATATATTTGGGTATATCAGCATGGTCTCCATTGTGATCCAAGCCATCCATCCCTAATCTTTTAGTATATTCATTAGTAAAGTCTTCCTTGACAATAGCAACTTGGGGAAGATTTCATTTTCTGGCACCAGTATTCTATCAATATGGATTGGATTCAGAAGACATTATTGTGCTATATTTGGTGATATTCTCATCTTTTTTTGTTCTACTCTTATTAAGAGTTGATGAGGATGAGTGTTTTATCCTGTGAATTTAACAATGGTTCGAGAGAGAGGCAGAGAGAGAACTAAACGGCAGAAAGTGGGCTGAAGGTTTGAGAGAAGGAATCTGGGGTAAAGAAAAGAGTGAATCTACTTTCATTTTCATCATTTATAAAAATTATGAATTGAAATTGAAAATCATGGAAATGTAAAATTATAAAAAAATGAATTGTAGTGATACTTGTTATAATATATAGTTAAAATTATAATGTGTATTTACGGTGAGGCCGTAACTGACATTCACAGTGAGACCGTAATAGGTTTTCGTGGTGAGACTATAATAAGTCTTCATAGGGAGATGGTAATAGGTTTTCAAAGTGATATCGTAATAGGTTTTTACAGTGTCATATCTATTATGTGACATAAAAACTATGCTTTTGTATTGTTTGAAAATGTTTGTGCCAGATAGTAACTGATATATATTAACTGTGATACCATAATAATGATAAAACAAATTTAAAGATAGTAAACTATAGAACAGTAATAGTTAAATGGTAATCTTAAGACAATGACCTGTGAAACCATAAACTGTGAAACAATATGTTTTAAAACTGTACCCTTACTACTTAAGATTTATCATTCCCAATTCATGTATGATGTAATCTATTCATTCAAAATTTTATGATTTCATGAATTTATCTATGAGATGATATTCACATCCAATGAATTCTAAAATGATATCACTATTTTGATAAAGGTTTCTAAAAAATTGATTTCCTACAAAAATAGGTTTTTTGCTTAGAGTGTGATTCATTATTTTTGGAGATTTTAATAGCACTTGTATTTCAACAATTTATGTGTACATGATATAATTGTTATCCATAATCTAGTAATGTGTGTTTCATCCACAAAATTTTTTCACAACAGCTACCTGCAGCTATGTATTCATCTTCGGTAGTAGAAAATACAATCGAGTTATGTTTACTACTGCACCATGATACTAGTTACATGCCTAAAAAGTTAGATGTTCTAGATATATTTTTCTATCTAACTTACAACCACTGAAATCCACATCAAAATAGATAACTAACTTAAATGATTTTCCTCTTTGATAGAACAGTCTTATATTGGGTGTGTTTTTTAGGTATTTGAAAATCCTTTCAATAAAATTTAAGTGATATTCCTTAGTGTTTGTTTGAAAAAGAGCACACATGCATACACTAAACAAAATTTCATGTCAGTTAGAAGTTAATTAGAGTATGATTCCAATCATTCCTATGTAAGTTTATTGGTCAACATATTTTTGATCTTCATCAAGATACAACATACAAGTAGTACTCATTAGAGTGTCAATAATTTTATTGCTATCCAAAAAAACGTTTGAGAAGATCTCTAGTATATTTTCCTAATTTAAAATAATACCATTTTCATTATCAATGATTTTAAATCCACGAAATAATATTAGTTCACTCATTAAACTTATTTAAAATTAGTTTTTCATCATTTTAAAAAATTCAATACATAATGATTTTTTAAGATACAAAGATAATATCATCCCAATAAAATTAAACTAATAAATAATCATTGGAAATTTATTTTATTAAAAGGGTATGATCAATAATTCCATTTTTAAAACCATTATAAATAAGAAAAGTACTTAATCTATTATAACAAGATCTTGGATCTTGTTTTAAACCACATAAGTATTTTGATGATTTAAAAACATGATTTGGAAAATTAGGATTTTTAAAACCCAGGGGTGTCTCAAAAAAGACATCCATTACTATATAAACAATTAGAAAAACACTCTTAACATCCAATTGATATTGTTTGAAATTCATATGCATAGAAATAGAATGAACGATACTAATGTATTCCAGTTTAGCTGCCAGTGAAAAGGTCTCTTCAAAGTCAATTCCTTCTCTTTCATTATAGCATTGTCAAACAAATATATCCTTGTATCTAACTATGTTTGTAGCTTCATGTAACTTATTTATAAAGACCCACTTAGTGCCTTTGGAAAATGTGTATTTAGGAATTTCAACGAGTTTCCAAACATTGTTCCTTTCAAACTGATTATGTTCTTCGTGCATCGATATCACCCAAAATTCATCATTGATAACATCATTAATGTTTTTAGGCTCATGTTGTGAAAAGAAGACATGATGTTATATCTGATATCAAATTGATTCTCTATTTTGAGTTCCTTTATCTTTATCACCTAACACAGCCTCTAAATGATGGTTCTTAAGAGTTTTAACAGCTTTATAAAAAGAATGACTAGTGACTTTATGTTCATCACCTGGTTCTGGTTCATTATGACTTGAATGTGAAGAATTTACAGAACTAGAAGTTTTCACAGATTGAAATACAGGTTGGTTAGGGTATTTTGAATTGTTTATGAGATTTTACACATCATCTTTTAGGTTCTCTAGAGTTTTCATGGGCTCATGTGGTTCTGTTACATCAAATTTTACATGGAATGACTCTTCCACAAATTTAGTCCTTTTTTAAACACACTATTGGATTTACTAGAGATTTAATATCCTATAATTATTCATTCATCACTCTTGGTTGAAAATTTTCTAGAAGTTTTTTAGTATTAAGGATATATACATTACAACCAAAAACATTGAAGTAGCATACTTTGGGTTCTCTATTGCTCTAAAACTCATATGGAGTTCTTTTAAAAATTAGTCTAATCAACACTCTGTTAATAATATATAATGCTATATTTACACCTTTATCCCAAAAATAAATTGGAAATTCATATTCACTAAGAATGATTGTTTAATTCTCATGAAAGGTTCTATTTATTCGTTCTAAAACACTAGTTTGTTGGGGTGTTCTGGGGGTAGTGAAATTATGAAAATATTCCTTTTGTGAGAAAAAGGATCTAAAATCATGATTTTCAAACTCACATCCATCATCACTTCTTAATGATTTAATTCTAATTTCACTCGGATTTTCAACAGTGATGGCATAATTGACGAAATGATAGAAGGGTTCAATATTGTGAGACCAATAGAATGTCCATGTATATCAATAAAAGTCATCTACAAGATCATAAACATAGTGCATTCCAATTAAACTAAAAAATATAGATTGTCCACATAAATACTAGTGAACCAATTCAAGAGGGTGAGTAGTTGAAACTTATTTCTTTAGTTTTAAGGTAATTTTGGGTTTACATCCCTTTTTAAAAGGATTACACACTATCATTTGGAAACCCAAGTAGGGTATATCTTTGAATAATATTTTTTTAGTTATACTTTCAAGATGGTGAATATTAAAGTGCCCTAGTCTCATATTCCATTGCCAAGTCACTTTTTGGAATAAATTTAATCATAAATCAATTTTAGAAACTAAAGTATCTAAGTTAATATGTTAAACAATTTCATTTTGTATTGTAAAAACCACAAATTCATTTTGGAATTAAAAACATTTAAAGTATCATTTTCAAATTTTACCTAAAATCTATCACCACATAATTGTGATATACTATGAATATTATATTTCAATACATCAAAAAAATGTCCATTTTAAATTAAAACATCATTAGAGTAACATATTTGGCCAATTCCAATGATTTTCCATTAGCATCGTCACAAAAGGTTACATGTTCACCATCAATTTTTATTCTGTTCATGAAGCATGAATAGTCTCCATTCATGTCTCTAGAACAACAACTATAAAAAAACATAATATTTTACATGATATCTTTAATAAATTTTAGTAAAACTAGTCAAATGAAAATAGAATTTATTACCCATATTTTTTTGGTTTTAGTAATATTAGTTACTAGTGCATTAGGAATATAAATTCCCCTCAAAATATTTCTATAAGCACTGTATAAAGTGCTTTAAAAATAAACGTAATTTTGTTCAAAAAACCCTAAAACAGTAGATAGTGTATCATAATTTGGACTTGTTGAATGTTTTCTTAAATTATGAGTAATGATATATGGCCAAGATTTAAAAACAAAATTGGTTCTTCAAAAATTTCTTTTACTAGGTTGATAGCCAATAACAGTAGTGGATAAATGATCAATTTATACCTGGAATTGGTACCAACGTATCTTTATCCTTACTAAACCTTTCAAGTTTTTTTTAAATTCCTCATTAGATATATATAGTGCAGTGTTTTATTTTAATTTATAAACATTTATCTCCATTTCTATAATTTGTTTATATTTAATAGTTGAGGTAAGAGCATAATGTTTTCATAAATAATTTTATTTATCTTTTAGATAATTACATGTTTCTAGAAGAATGTTATAGTACTCAATGATTTATTACTTTAGAAATATTTTCAAAATCACTTTCATCTCCAGAATAATAGTTTTATGTACATGATATTCCAGTATTATTCCAAAAGTTTTTTACCTACAACATATATTGGATTTATTACCCTGTTCATCATGTAGGTATTTTTAGTCCCTTGAATTTTCCACAAAAGCACTCCACAGTGCATTCATTACTATTTTATACTTTCTATCTGTGTCCTAATATTTCATTTTGTGTATGATCTTGAGATATTCATCCATTCCATGTCCATTTCACTTAAACTCATAGCATATAATCTCATATAACTTGTAATTTCATTTCTAATTTTTCTTCATGATTCCATTTTGATCATATCTTCCATAGCATTTAGGCATTTTGAAAAAAATATTTTTTCATGTAAAATCACTTAAACCTTCTGGATAATTGATCCATATCCTTATCATTGTCAGGTGATGATTATTGGAAGTTGGAACACTCTACAAAAACCACCAAATTCTTTTTTTCTTGGCGTTTAGTGGTGGCAGACTTAAATGAAACCGATTTTCTTTTGGGCTCATCATATATTTTTTTTTAATTTCATCTCCACTTCATACCTCATTAGTTTTCCAATGATCTCATTTATAGGTAACAAGTTGATTTATCAAAATTCATTAATAGTGGAAGAGGTTCCTCTCCTTTTATCATCTTGACATCTGAGAATCCTCAGGATTTGTTCAATGTCAGTGATTTCTCCTCCAATAGAAATCATTATGATGACATTTTCATTGAACCTGAGATACATGTAAGAAATAGGATCATCTGGATTAATTTTAAAGTAATAATATTTAATTTAATATGTTTTAAGTATCATTTAATTCACAAAAATTGTTCCTTTATTGAAAATAGACAAAGTATCACAAATATCAAGGGTAGTTGTACATGACAAAATTATGTTAAATTACGCATCTCCAAAAATAAATATTGGGAATTCATGGATTTTAAATTTTTATAGTAGTAAGTCATGGTTGGTTCATCCAAAGTGGTTCAATAAGAATTATAAATCATAAAATCATATATAATTGAAGACCAAATTTCAATAACCATACCATCAAAATAAATTTTTAATTTATTTTTTTATTGGGAATAATTGGTTCCATTAAAGAATGGTGTTCTGTTTGTGGAGGAACCTTCCAATAAATTATTCATAATAAATAAATACAATTAAAGATGTATAATTTTATAATTAATAGAAATTTAGATATAATTATATTATAACTATATTCCCACTTTAATTGTTTGAAAAACAGAGTCCTAAGAGGAATATCAAAATCTTATGATACCAAATGTTGGTCGAAGTAGAGTAATAATGTTTGAGAGAATTGGGAATCTATAAAAATTTATATTTGAATTTTTTATTAAAATGATCACTGATAAAAATAAGCATATCCCAATTAATCAATATAATACAGTTATGAATGTTTGAATATTCAAATTACTTATCAGAAGATTTATTAATTCTTTATAATCTCAATATCAGTTATTGATATTACTATTGAATCATTTTTAATAAGGGAATCCAATTATAAAAACTATCCAAAATTAACAATAAATATAAATGTAGTGATTTTTGAATTATTTAGTAAAATATAGAAAAATAAATTAAACAACACCTCAGATATAAAACAAGTAGTTTAGTCTCAAGATGATTCCTAATCTACTTCACATTGTGATCACCTGCCCATAAGAAGTTTATATTAACAAAATGTAATCAACAGTGCATAGTTTTCTACATGACACAAGAATTTTTCTACAATTCAACTTGGGTATAAACTACCAGGTCGTACAAGGACTATAAGACCCCGACATTGAACATGTCTTAATATTGAATTAAATGAATAATTCACATTGAGGATCTTTTAAGGTTTAGAGTTTTAGAGAATTAGTACATAGTTGTTACATCTCAAAAGATTACAAAGTAGACTAAGTTTCCATAAAATAAAAACTCTTAAAAAGAAACATGTCTAGTTCCATGTTTAAGATAGCAATACTCTCCCTTGCTCACATCCCCGACCCTATTCCACATTAAGTCCTATGAAAAACATTTCAAAAAAACTTGGGGTGACCATAAAAAATCTCAGTAAGGGATACACAAAGAATGAAAACTGTTAGTTTTTCAAACATCAAGTAAACCATGTATACTTTATAAAAGTAATACCTTCTCCTTCATGAAGTAGTAAAAACTATTCACTGAATAAAATAACATTACTTACCCTTTTGTAACCAAAGGATTACAATAAAAACCCATATAAAGAACACATAACATATAAAGGTAACATGGGACACAAACATACTTAAGTGAAATAACCATACGGTCGACATCCACACAAATCACTTAATAGAATAGCCATACGGCCAACTTCCATATATACTTAATGGAATAGCCATACGGCCGAATTCCATACCCAATGCATTAGAGGTTATAACGTAACCACCCATCCTGGTATTCACGGCACCTCCCGTCATATGGTTTATCACGTAACCACCCGTCAACTGTCCAAGTACCAATATAAAATCATAAAACATAAAACCAATATAAAGGAATGATAACATTTCCACATATCAATCACAATATAACATTTAAATATATTGACATAATAGAATCCTTTATCAAAACCATTTTCAATACCAAAATACATAAAAGAGTATATGGTATTTATTTTATTTTAAAAACATTACGGCGTGTTGGGGAATCCAAAGACCAAATAATACTCGCGGTGGCGGAAAATGTTGTTGTCACCGCGTACGTTAAAAGAAACATTCATTTTTGTCATTTAGTAAAATTCTTCGTAGAAAAATATTCCTTTTGTATAAAAGTAAAAGTCAAAGGGGTTTATACACCATATAAAAGATAGTTGTGAATAAAACGAAATATGCCTCAATGAAAGGAGATTGAGACGAAGTCCCTTACCTCGGGTCCGACTTGACTCGATCGTTCTTTAACGTCTTGAATAATAAACTTGAGTTAATTTCTACTTGCTTAAGAACCTTTTTCAAGATTATTATTCCTTTTATATCACTTATTTCCATGTTATAAACATTATGTAATCATTAAGTTAATAATGTTTGTTTTGTCGATATTTGGTTCTTAAGTAGAAAGTGGACTTCTTACAATTACATGTTGTTTGTGTGGTCAAAGGTTCTTTATATCCATAATTCCATTCCTGATTTGGATATCATATATATCATATATATCCAGCATATAAATTTATTTATAATATTACATAATCACTTAGAGGTAAGAAATGAAATGCAACGTTCATGGAGACGGTAAGCCGTACGTATGCATGAATGCTACTTTCATTTCTTTGTCATATTAATGGAATTAAAACTAAATGAGAGGTATGTATATTTTAATTCCAGAATTATATTCATCATTTAGATGTATAATTCATCATATATATCCATTATATACATGTACTTATAATAGTAAATTACATTTGGGGATAAGAAATGAAATGCACCGTTAATGGAGACGGTAAGCCGTACGTGGGCATGAACGCTACTTTCATTTCTATATCATGCTTTAATGGAAAAAAATAATAATTATATAGAGGTATATTATAATTCTAGTATAACATAATATATAATAACTTTAAATCCATCCTTTATATGTCCCACGTATGGCATTAACGAATCACATCACTTTGAGGGGGCGGTAGTCCGCACTTTCTAAAATGAAATTATCGTGTTACCCACAATGGAAACCATAAAGGTATACCACAAATGAAAAATACAGAAGAATAAGGGAAACATAAACATAATATATATCTTATATATATAGAGTGACATATTAATGTCCACCATTAAAGGTGTTTAAAAGAAGATTGATCAATCATCGTTTCGTGAGGCAGAAATTCGCCAACCAGAGGAACAGTATGTTCTTAACCATTAGATGTAGATGTGTGTAAGTGTAGCTCGAATGATTATTATAACAACATCCTAGTATATTGAATATACTTTAGTTGTTATAATATAAATGAATAAAAAGAGTTTAGGGGGTTGGAGAATCAAAATAAAACAAAAGAACAAAAGTGAACACATTACCTCAAAATCAGGTAACTCTCTTAGATTTGAGCTCAAAGGCTTCCTTGGGAAGACTTCTGCCCAAAGTGAGGCTTCAAGAAGTAAGAGAGGGATGTGGAGAGACACAATGGGCAGGGTTTGGTCGAGCCAATGGATTTGGAAGTGTGGGTAAAGTGGTATAGGTGGGGGCCTTTTATAAGAGGAGAGGAGGGGCACTCTTGGAATGTAAAGAAAAGTTACTTTATTTTAAAATGATATTCAGATTTAAGAGAACCCAAATTGATATAATTCTAGGATAAGGTGATAAGGGTTCAAAATACCCCCATACTATAGGTTTTGGACATGTGTAGGTCTTAGATTTTACATTATCTTTCCATTTTATTTAAATCGTTAAATAATGAGGTAATCCCTGGATCATCATGATGTCATAAATAATTTAATTTATTTAATGTCTAAAAATTATAAAAAATATACTATAATGTAGGAAAGCTTTTTATCATTACAATTATTATTTATAGTAAAAAATCTGACTTGTATAACCTCATGTAAAAATTGTTTTAGTAAAACATCTCATGTTTGTGTCATTTTTACTTTAACATTAAATAAAAAGATATTTATGTCATTTTCCAACCAAAGTGGATCCATAGGGTCCCCAAGTTGACCCATGGATTGCCTTGGTCGGCCATGACTAATCCAATGAGGGTAGGACATGTTTCTAGGTCATATAAATTTATTAAAACATTATTCTTACCTTAAACTACACTAATTACCTCTAATCGCGATTAAAAACTTAATAAGTTACTATTCACCAAAAAAATTATTTTAATCCCATTGAACCGTATTTTACTTCCTAATGACAACCATGTATGTCGGATTTTTTTAAAATCAAATCACAGAAGTGAAAAAGTTTCATTTAAACGAAAAATCAGTTTCTTTAACTACCACTTAGTGGTTTCACTATTCATTAAAAATTGATGTTTTTCAGAAAAATACCAAAACATCACCCTAAAATATATTTGCTATTCTGAATTCAAAAATGATGTCTATTTTAGAAAATTAAAATCCTATAAGTCACATAAATTAATTTAATAATTAATTTCCTCTGTCATGACAAATAGCGTGTTTTTATGAAACAATAAGTATGAAAAGATTGACACTAGTTTAAGTCCGATTTCAAAGTGAAATTAATTCCAATGACCACTGTTGGACTTAATGGTAAAAATATATTCTAATTTCACTTTAAAACCAATTCAAAATATAATCTAATCATATAAATAAATTAGACTAAAAAGAGGTTTTGAATTAAAATACCACATTTTACACTATTCATTAAAAAATGAACTTTATCGGAAAAATACCAAAAATTTACACAATGTAAATTTTGATGTCCCGATTCTAAAGAAGAGTTTCATTTGGTCCAATAGAATGTATAATAGTGGAAAAAACTATATTTCATGACGGTTCTCCATCAAAAGGCGATAAGTGAACCTTTAGTGGAAATTAGGGCATATATGCCTAAAATTGAATTCTTTTCGTATTTTAAGCGTTTATCTTTTATTGGAAAAATGTAAAAAAAATTAAAAGCATATATAATAATATTTTAGTTATTTCTATCCATTCCCGCCAATACAACGATTATGTGTTAACTACCATTTAAATGAATATTATTTTATTACTAGTGTGCAACATAATATTTCAAAGAAACTCTTTGTTGCGTATCGGGTACGCTATCGAACATAGAAACACCTTTAAAGTATAAATAATATTTATTTCGTAAATATTAATAAATATTGAAATGTTTTATTCATTATTTACCGGGGATGTTACATCCTTCCCCCCTTTTGGGAATTGCGTCCTTGCAATTTTATTCACTTATCAAAATAAGTGGGGGTATTTATCCCTCATAGAACTTTCAGATTCGAACGTTGCCTCTTAAACCGTAAGGTTTTTTCACAAAACCATTACCTAGTGAATTACCTTATTTCGCAACACTTGCTCTCTTCGGTCAAGAATCTGGACTGGTTGTTCTTCATAAGATAGGTTCTCCTCCATCTGAACTACCTCGGGACTCAAAACATGAGATGAATATGGAATATAATTCCTCAAAATCGAAACATGAAAAACATTGTGTACCTGAGATAAAAACAGAGGTAAAGCCACTCGGTAAGCAACTGATCCAACTTTCTCCAGAATTTCATATGGTCCAATGAACTTTGGACTCAGCTTTCCTTTCTTAACAAATCTTATCACACTTTTCCATGGAGAAACCTTGAGAAAAACATGATCACCTACCTCGAAAGATAGATCCTTCCTCCGGTTATCCGCATAACTCTTCTGCGTGCTCTGTGCTGTTCTCATGTGTTTCTGAATCAACTAAACATTTTCTGCCATCTATTCTACCAATTCTGTTCCCATCTGCTTCCTTTCACCCACTTCATCCCAAAATGCTGGAGTTCGACACCGCTTCCCATATAATGCCTCAAATGGTGCCATCTGTATACTGGAAAGAAAACTGTTATTATAAGAAAACTCAACAAATGAAATATGTTGGTCCCAACTTCCCTGATAATCCATCGAACAAGCTCGTAGAATATCCTCCATAGTCTGAATTGTTCGTTCTGACTGTCCATCTGATTGAGGATGAAAAGTTGTACTAAAATTTAATTCAGTACCCAACGGCTTCTGAATTCCTTTCCAAAAGTTAGATGTAAACCTTGGATCAAAATCGGACACAATGGAGAGAGGAACTCCTTGTAACCTAACTATCTCTTTAAGATACAAACGGGAATGTTGATCTAGTAAAAAAGTATCTCATATAGCAAGGAAATGAGAAGATTTAGTCAAGTGATCAACAATAACCCAAATTGCATTATTACCTCGAGATGTCCTCAGTAATCCCACAACAAAGTCCATGGATATGTTTTCCCATTTCCACTCTGGAACTAGTAAATGCTGAAGCATCCCTTTTGGTAACTACCGCTCTGCTTTAACCTGCTGACAAGTCAAACACTTCACAGTAAAATCAGCAATATCCCTTTTCATTCCATCCCACCAGTAATACTCCCGCAGATCTCTTTACATCTTAGTACTGCCAGGATGAACTGAAAATGGGGAACTATGAGCCTCACATAACAACTCATTCCTCAAATGTGAATCACATGTCACACATAATATCTTCCCAAACCACAAAACACAATCATTATCAATGTTGAATTCAAGTAACTTACCCTTCTGAACCAGCTCTACATTTTTCTGCAACTCACTGTCTTCCCTCTGTGATTTCTTAATTCTGTCTGATAGGGATGATCTCACTGATACCTGAAACAAAACAGAAGAACTTCTTGCACCAACAACTTCTATTACAAAGTTCATCAATTCAAAAAACCAAAGGATCTCGTTCCAAACGTAGCATGGTTAATTAAGTATTAATTTTTCGAATGAAAGAATCAGCCACATTATTTTCTTTTCCTGGATGGTAATGAATTGTACAATCATAATCCATGATTAATTCTAGCCATCTCCTCTGTCTCATGTTCAATTATTTCTGAGTGAATATATACTTTAATCTTTTGTGATCAGTATATATTTCACACTTTACTCCATACAAATGATGCCTTCAAATTTTTAGATCAAAAACAACAGTAGCTAATTCCAAATCATGTGTAGGGTAATTTACTTCATGAGTTTTCAACTGACGTGAAGCATATGCAATTACCTGACCATTCTGTATAAGGACACAACCATGTCCCTTCAACGAAGCATCATTGTATATAACAAACTCACCATTCCTGGAATGAAGTGCCAAAACATGAGCATTCACCAATCTTCTTTTCAACTCCTGAAAACAATCATCACATTCTTTTGTCCAGATAAACATAACACCCTTACGAGTTAGCTTACTGATTGGACTAGATAATTGTGAAATTTTTTCAAAAAACCTTTGGTTGTAACCTGCCAAACCAAGGAAACTACGGATCTCGGTTACATTTGTGGGTCTTGGCCATTCTTCAACAACTTTTGTTTTAGCAGGATCAACAGTTATGTCATCTTTTGAAACAATGTGACCAATGAAAAAAAAAATTTGTAACCAAACTCACACTTGCTGAATTTTCCATATTGTTTATTTTCTTTCAAGGTTTTTCAAGATAACCCTTAAATTTCTTTCATGCTCCTATTTACTTTTAGAAAACACCGAAATATCATCAATAAAAACAACCACCATTTATCACCTGATTCAACTGATCCATCACTACAACAAACTCTTCAATTCTGATTCTGACCATCTCAGGTTGCTTATTTAGAAGGTCATTTCCCTCTGTACGCCTTCCTAACATAGCTGACTTGTTTTTTCTGTGGAAAACCATTCTTAACATAGAAATATCTTAGGCGAAGCAACATGGTAATCTATAAATGCTATATCATTTCAACCATACCATAAAATAATTTATAATTTAACAATTTTCTTACTCCTAATGTTGTCTAAACCGACCTCTGATACCAACTATAAGGCCCCGGCCTTAAACATCTCTTAATATTGAATTAAACGAATAACTCACATTGAGGATCTTTTCAAGTTTAGAGTTTTGAGAATTAGGACATAACTGTTACATCTCAAAAGATTACAAAGTATACTAAGTTTCCATAAAATAAAAACTCTTAAAAAGAAACATTTCTAGTTCCATGTTTTTGATAGCATGACTCTCCCTTGCTCCCATCCCTGACCCTATTCCACATTATGTCCTGTGAAAAAAATTTCAAAAAAACTTGGGGTGATCATAAAAAAGCTCAGTAAGGGATACACAATGAATGAAAACTGTTAGTTTTTCAAACATCAAGTAAACAATGTATACTTTATCAAAGTAATACCTTCACCTTCATGAAGTAGTAAAAACTATTCACTGAATAAAATATCATTACTTACCCTTTTGTAACCAAAGTATTACCATAAAAACACATATAAAGAACACATAACATATAAAGGTAACTTAGGTAATAAACATACTTAAGTGGAATAACCATACGGTCGACTTCCACACATATCACTTAATGGGATAGCCATACAGACAACATTCATACATACTTAATGGAATAGCCATACGGCCGACTTCCATACCCAATGCATTGGAGGTTATAACGTAACCACCTGTCCTAGTATTCATGGCACCACCCGTCATATGGTTTATCACGTAACCACCCGTCAATTGTCCAAGTACCAATATAAAATCATAAAACATAAAACCAATATAAAGGAATGATAACATTTCCACATTTCAATCACAATATATCATTTAAATATATTGACATAATAGAATCCTTTATCAAAACCATTTTCAATACCAAAATACATAAAAGATTATATGATATTTATTTTATTTTAAAAACATTACGGTTTTTTGGGGAAGCCAAAGACCAAATAATACTCGCGGCGGCGGAAAAAGTCGTTATCACCACGTACGTTAAAAGAAACATTACTTTTTTTCGTTTAGTAAAATGCTTCATAGAAAAATATTCCTTTTGTATAAAAGTAAAATTCAAAGGGGTTTATAGACCATATAAAAGATAGTTGTGTATAAAACGAAATATGCCTCAACGAAAGGAGATTGAGACGAAGTCCCTTACCTCAGGTCCGACTTGACTCGATCATTCTTTAACGTCCTGAATAATAAACATGAGTTAATTTCTAATTTCTTAAGAACCATTTTCAAGATTATTATTCCTTTTATATCACTTATTTCCATGTTATAAACATTATGTAATCATTATGTTAATAATGTTTGTTTTGTCAATATTTGGTTCTTATGTCAAAAGTGGACTTCATACAATTACATGTTGTTCGTGTGGTCAAAGGTTCTTTATATCCAGAATGACATTCCTGATTTGGATATCATATATATCATATATATCCAGCATATACATGTATTTATAATATTACATAATCATTTAGTGGTAAGAAATTAAATGCACCGTTCATGGAGACGGTAAGCCGTACGTACGAATGAACGCTACTTTCATTTCTTTGTCATATTAATGGAATTAAAACTAAATGAGAGGTATGTATATTTTAATTCCAGGATTATATTCATCATTTAGATGTACCATTCATCATATATATCCATTATATACATGTACTTATAATAGTACATTACATTTGGGGATAAGAAACGAAATGCACCGTTCATGGAGAAGGTAAGCCATACGTACGCATGAACGCTACTTTCATTTCTATATCATACTTCAATGGAAAAAATAATAAAGATATAGAGGTATATTATAATTCCAGTATAACATCATATATAATAACTTTAAATCCAACCTTTATACATCCCACGTATGGCATTAACGAATCACATCATTTTGAGGGGGGGGGGGGTAGTCTGCACTTCCTAAAATGGAATTATCGTGTTTACCCACAATGGAAACCATAAAGGTATACCAAAAATGAAAAATAAAAAAGCATAAGGGAAACATAAACATAATATATATCATATATAAATATAGAGACATCTTAATGGCCACCATTAAAGGCGTTTAAATGAAGATTAAACAATCATCGTTTCGTGAGGCAGAAATTCGCCAACCACAGAAATAGTATGTTCTTTAACCATTAGATGTAGATGTGTGTAAGTGTAGCTCGAATTATTATTATAACAACATCCTAGTATATTTAAGATACTGGATTTGTTACAAGATAAATGAATAAAAAGAGTTTAGGGAGTTGGAGAAGAAAAATAAAACAAAAGAACACAAGTGAACACATTACCTCAAAATCGGGTAAATCTCTTAGATTTGAGCTCAAAGGCTTCCTTGGAAAGACTTCTGCCCAAATTGAGGCTTCAAAGAGTAAGAGAGGGATGTGGAGAGGCAAAATGGGCATGGGTTGGCCGATCCAATGGCTTTGTATGTGTGGTTAAAGAGGTAGAGATGTGTGCCTTTTATAAGAGGAGAGGAGGGGCACTCTTGGAAAGTAAAGAAAAGTTACTTTATTTTAAAATGATATTCGGATTTAAGAGGTCCCAAATTGATATAATTCTAGGATAAGGTGATAAGAGTTCGAAATCCACCGATAAAATAGGTTTTGGACATGTGTAGGTCTTATATTTTACATTATATTTCCATTTTATTTAAATCGTTAAATAATGAGGTAATCCCTGCATCATCATGATGTCATAAATAATTTAATTTATTTAATTTATAAAAATTATAAAAAAATACTATGATTTAGGAAATCCTTTTATCATTCCAATGGAAATTTATAGTCAAAAATATTACTTTTATAACTCCATGTAAATTGTTTTTAGTAAAACATCTCATGTTTGTGTCATTTTTACATTAACATTAAATAAAAAGGTATTTGTGTCATTTTCCAACCAAATTGGCTTCATGGGGTCCCCAAGTTGACCCATGGATTGTCTTGGTCAGACATGACTCATCCAATGAGGGTAGGAAATGTGTCTAGGTCATATCATTTTATTAAAACATTATTCTTATCTTAAACTACCCTCATTATCTCTAATCACGATTAAAAACTTAATAAGTTACTATTCACCGAAAAATTATTTTAATCCCATTGAACCGCATTTTACTTCTTAATTAAAACCGTGTATGTAGGATTTTTGAAAATCAAATCACAGAAGTGACAAAGTTTCATTTAAACGAAAAATCAGTTTCTTTAACTACCACTTAGTGGTTTCACTATTCATCAAAAATTGATGTTTTTCAGAAAAATACCAAAACTTCACCCTAAACTATATTTGATATTCTGAATTCAAAAATGATTTCTATTTTAAAAAATTAAAATCATATTAGTCAAATTAATTAATTTAATAATTAATTCCCGCTGTCATGAGAAATAGCGTGTTTTTATGAAACAATAAGTATCAAAAGATTGACACTAGTTTAAGTCCGATTTCAAAGTAAAATTAATTACAACGACAACTATTGGATTTAATGGTAAAAATATATTCTAATTTCACCTTAAAACCAATTCAAAATATAATCTAATCATATAAATAAATTATATTAAAAAGAGGTTTTGAATTAAAATACAACATTTTACACTATTCATTAAAAATGAACTTTATCGGAAAAATACAAAAAATTTACACAAAGTAAATTTTGATGTCCTGATTCTAAAGAAGAGTTTTATTTGGTCCAATAGAATGTATAAGTGTGAACAAAACTATATTTAATGACGGTTCACCATCAAAAGGTGATAAGTGAACCTTTAGTGAAAATTAGGGCATATATGCCTAAAATTGAATTCTTTTCGTATTTTAAGCCTTTATATTTTATTGGATAAATGTCAAAAAATTAAAAACATATATAATCATATTTTAGTTATTTCTATCCATTCCCACCAATATAACGTCTATGTGTTGACCACCATTTAAAATAATATTATTTTATTACTAGTGTGCAAAGTAAGATTTCAAAGAAACTCTTTGTTGTGTATCAGGTACGCTATCAAACATAGCAACCCCTTTAAAAGTAAAATTAATATTTAATTCGTAAATATTAATAAATATTGAAATATATTTTTCATTATTTACCTGGGATGTTACATGGACCTCTTCCACACGTATCTGTTGGAGTAAAAAAGTTTAATTTGATATGAGAGGAAGGATATCGTGTATCCTTCAAGTTAGTTTAGGAGACAATGTGTGTTTTAATATAGACACATACACACTTATAGAAAGAAAAATATAGTACACAATAGAGCAAAGATGATGAGATATGGTTAGAAGTTCTCTTAGTGTTATTATATGTGGCTCTGATCTTCTAGGATGATTCAGATTCAAGTATAGGGTCCCCTTGCGAGAAATATATTATTGTCAGTATGGTTCTCTGATTTCCAGTTAGATATGTCTTGTGTCCATCATGGAGTTTTTATTGCCATGATGTTCTTGACTCTGATCTATGTTATCATTTCTTTTGGGTTCGTGAATGCTCCGTGTGTTCTTCAGATGTATCTTATTTCATGTGTCGGTTCTTTTTGAAAGAATACTCGCACTTATGTTACACTAATACTTGTATGTTTCCAAGCCACACTTATCTATTTATTATAAGGGTGCTTATGTTGGATCCAACATGATGCATGTATTGTGCACCATGTACCTCATACTTTCATGTGACATGTCTAAAAAGAAATTTTAATTTTTTCAGTGCATTTAATAGACTCAAAAATTTCTATTAGAAATTTAATTGAAAACAAAAAAATGATTAAATAACGGTGTTAAAGTCTATCTTGAAATTGTGTCACTTGGAAATGGTGTCCCCATGAAATGATGTCTTATTCGTTTCCATTGAGCAGATAGACAATTATGATTCAATATTTGTATAGATATCAAAAACTATTAGAATAGACACGGTCTTAGGATCACGGTGTCTACTATTTTTTCAAAAATAGAATGGTGTCTTAGAAAAGAACCGGTGTCATAGGCTTTAACAGATATGAAACTTGTTTTAGTGCCTAGTCAAGGTATCTGGGTCACTCTGTCTAGGTAATCGTGTCTCAGTCACAGTGTCTCTGTCATGGTGTTTGGTCATGGGGTCTTGGTCATGGTGTCTTGTCAAGGTGACTTGGTCATGGTGTCTGGGTCACAATGTCTGGGCACTATGTCTGTGTCACAATGTCTGGGTCACTGTGTCTGGGTCACGGTGTCTGGGTCATAGTGTCTGGGTCCTTTAACAGAAAATTGAACTGGTGGCAGACTCACTTTATCGTAGACTTATCTAAATATATGTATATAGACATTTGAAGTAGTATTGAAAGAACGAATTAGACTTAATAAATCATAATGTAAATAATTATAGACCACTTTTAAATATAGTTTACAACAATCAAACATGATTTAAAGCAATTGATATCATAAGAAAAATTATTTAACGAATAATGAAACCAACCATCTTTACACATGACAAGAAATAGATTAAACATGATTAACATGACTTATAGGTTGTGTAAAAATTGTGATCATTAAAACATGATTAATTTAACAACCCATGATTCCATGGTACACTTCTCTTTGAATAATACAATAGTGTACCATGTATGCAACTTTGAGTTCTTACACACAACGACCAATCAAACTAGTCGTCATGAATAGTAATACCCACATTTAAAAAAATTATAAAATTTATTTTTCAAAATGGACATCATTTTGGTATTTGGAATATCAAAATTATCTTAGTGTGACTTTTGGTATTTTTCTGAAAACATTCAATTATTGATGAATAGTAAATAAACACTACGTTATTGTTTAAAACCGACATTTTATATAATTAATTAGTATATTTAATTAAATCTAATATCATTAAAAAGATATAAGTAATAACTATATATGGTTAATGTAATTAATTGATGTCATTTTATGATAATATTATTTATATAAAATTTTATTTAACTTTTTATCGTCTTTTACCTACCTGTTATGCGTATTTTTAAATTTACATAAAATGTAATTTTACCACTTTGTGAATTGAATTTCAAAAATCATAATAACGCGGTTGACATCAATATGTAAAATGTGTATCAATAAAATTAAAATAATTTTTCATGAAAAGCAACTTTTTACAATAATTTACCATGATTAAAAGTTAATAGGGTAATTAAATGTAAAAAATGATAAAATAATTAACCTAACACATGTCTTAATTCTATTTTATAAGTCTATTTCTATCAAAATCAACCTCAAGAATAAAATATGATCATTTTGGTCCACTTGTATTAGATTATGTCATATATTAATATTTTATTTAAAGAATAGTTAAAAGTGTTAAATTCAATGATTGAGAACTAAAAATTTTTTAATATAGGGTTATACAGAAGATAAATTGGAATATAAATTTTCATTAGAATGATATAAATATTTAATACATAATGGTATTTTATTTGTACTTTCTAGAAATAAAATAGTTTAATTTATTTATGATACTATGATGATTGAGTAATTACCTTATTAAAGAAAGATTATAGTAATTGATATTATAAATATTCAAATAAATATGAATTGAGACTTATGATGAATTAATCTAATTTTATTTTCTAAAATGACCTTTTTGGGTTTATTAAATTTATTTTGTTCGATGTGATAAAGATGTTATGACTTTCACAAAAACAAAATACTTAATAGTGTCAAAATTGACATAAATCAGTTTTTGTTTAATATTATATTATTAATTGTTATAATATTCCTCAAAATATAATGATCAGCCAAAGTACATAGATAAGGTTATATATATCAATAATGAACCACTGGGGGTTCTTAGGGATTTTTATATTTAGTTTATTAACCATTTATTATTGCAATACAAGAATACATGGTAAAAGTTAAACTATATAACAAATAGTTAAATCTAAATAATAAGGTTAATATGGTGACCATAACTTATCTAAAACCTACTAGTTGTTATATATTCGACCCATATACACCTTATCCTCGAAATAAATCTTTTGGAGACACTAAAAACTGAATATTATTGTATAATAATATTATATTTCAAGCCTTTCCTAAAGTGACCCTCACAACATTTTTAAAACGATACTTCCCCTTATAACAGAATCACACCTCCAATGTAATTTTTTTCGGCCAACCCTTGCCCAATTATCCTCCCAACTTTCTCCACTTTAACGCTAAGTCCTTACATTGTTCATTATCCAACCTAATTATCCTTTTTGTTCAAATAAAAAGGAATCACCTGATGTAGAGGTAATAATTTCACCACCTCTTTCAATGTTCTTTTTTTCATCCACTTCCTCTATATATGTTGATTCCATAACAAAATAATAACCCATATACCTTATAAATAATATGATATTATTATAAATTGTTTACAACCATATTCATTATTCTATCAATCCTATGAATGGAAAGTTACCATACGTGCGTACGTATGACATACAGTCTCCACGTTGTGGTATAGTTTGTTATTCAAACATTTCATTTTTGGATGGGTATAATAATGAGTATAACTATTGTTAATAATAAATATAACATGTTATGGATTATTTATATATGATATAACATATAATTATATATATTTCACCATCAATAGAATGTTATTTTCACTCGTGCATATGTATGAATTACAGTCGTTGCGGATGTGATAAAATTAATTCCCCATCATAACCTTTCAAAAATAATTTACATTTTATGATTTAAAATAATTTTTACGAAAATAATATCATTCTTTAAATGAATCAAATACATCTTATCCAAAAAAAATATCTTACATAACCAAGTATATAATGAAAAATGATTCAGTTAACACTCGAAGTGATGATACTACTAAAATATTATTAAAAAATAAATATTATAGGATCATATATGATATCATATTTAATTATGCGGTTCTTGTATAATTTAATAACAATGATTTAACTATTATACATGAAGTTAATGTACCCTAGATCAAGGAAAAGTACCAGGTAATTGATAATTCTAAAATCTCTTTATTATCCGAGGTTGTTTATATGTGATTATCTACCAGTACCACTTGATCATCCACATCCATTTTTCATAAAAAGTATTTCTATACAATTTTACTATTTCCTAAACTATGGTTTAAAGTCATTTATTCACATATTTAAATTTTTATAAGATTTTTATGAATAAATATGTCTTTTGTTTTCCAAATAATGTCCTTTACAAACATTTCATCAAAATTATGGTTAGAATGATATTTATCTTATACAGCGAGTGCATCTATTTTTCTCCACTATAACACCATAGAAGAATCCCATAAAATAATATCAGAATATTTTCAAAATAAATGTTTCCTTTTATAATTATGTTACTTTTAAATGATTCCAAAATAGAAATAGATATTTCTCACAAATGGTTTTGATTTCATCTATGTCAACATCCTTTAATGGATTTTACAATTTTTTTAAGATGATTTATTGTGATACAACCTTCTATATTGGATGGAAGGTTTTGTATTTTTTACTAAGGATGTGTTATTTTAATACCATTCATGGTTTATGGATAAAGTATTAACAATTTTTTCTACTAGTTTTAATACGAATGATTATGTTATGTTTCAACCATTTCATATGAGGAATGAATTGGACTTACTATGTGTTGGGTGGATCCCAATATAGCTCCTCAATAAATCTATAGGTCTCATGAGACAAACTAGTGTCTTCGCATAAGGCATTGAAAAAATATTATTTGAAGTCTTGGCACGAGGCCTTGACTATGTGGTTAGGATGTCCGGCATTATGAATTCTATCATTATGAAATTGATATTACATGTGATTATTAATCTAGTAGAATATTCATGTGAATATGTAAATGGAATTATTTGATTTATCATTTCCATATTATTCAGATTTTTAAGATTAAAAGGCTTGTGTTTTATACTTATACATTGCCTTAAATGTTTATGCTTATTTAAGAATGATTTCACTCTATTTTTATCCTTACTAGGCACCTGAGCTCAATCATTTCTATGTTTTACATTTCATAGGATGCGAAGAAGTATATCATGACTGACATACATGAATATACTAAGGGAGATGAATGTGTTAAATAGAGGCACAATGTTGTTTTTTCATTTAATAATGTTATATAAAACATATGTCTGTATCTAGTTTTTTTGATGATACTAAACAGATCGGTTATTCTGGATTTGATCATTTGTGATCAATACACTATTCTTTAATGATGCATGAACTCTAGGAAAATAGGGTTAGGGTGTTACAGTTTGTATTAGAGTAAATTTAGTAAAAACCTTGGAAACTAGATTTTGAAAATCTCTGATTAGAGAACATAACCTTAAGATAGACTTTGAGGATTAAAATAGAAGGGCATCCTATAATTTTGGTAATGTAGATATTTTAGGAGTTTTCCAAGAATGAGGTAATTTCTTGGATACGATCATGTAGAGCCGGCTCTGGCATAGATATGACTAGGAGTGATAACTCAGACAAGGAGTTTTAGTCTTGACACGTGATATCCTGGTACACAACAACGGGCCTTGCTGCACACTTGGTTACAACATTCCAGGTGGATATCCTTAGGATAATTCACATTTTCTCTACAAACCATTATGAATTATTTATGAGTATATAACTCATCAAAGAAAATATTTTTATGATTATGTATTATATCCATAAACTATTGAATTTTTGTTACGTGTTTTACAAGTTTGGAATTATGTATTGTGATTCATAAACTAATATAATGTGTGGAATTATTTAAAAATCTATCCTAGAGGAAGTAATTGAATCTATATCAATGCACGTAATCCATGTAGGGATTAACCTCATACTCAAGATAATTATATTGGAGATAGTTATATAACTTTTTCTGACCATCTTATCACTATACTAGGACAACTCACTCCGGTTATGAATAATAACCTTACCCATAGGAAGCACCCTGATCCACAACAGAGAGGATTAATGTCAGACCTCTTCGTGAGGAAACAACCACCAACATTCAATATGACTAAAAATCCATTTTTAGCTTTTCAAAGGATATCATCCTTAGAGAAGATATTTGATTCATTGTGGATTAGTGAAAGGGAAAAAGGTTTCATGGAAGTTTATCACCTCACAGGAGATGAAGATCAATGGTGGTCATTAATTCAAAACACAATAGAGGATGAATAAGAGTCAAATGTGGAATGGGGGAAGTTTAATGTTCTTTAATTAGAAAAATACATTCTTCTTGACCATCGAGCGGATATAGAAAGTTAATTTCTCAGTTTGAGGGATAAGTTGGAGGGGAATTTCATTATGTATGATTCTAACTTTACAATGCTAGAAAGGCATGAATCAGATAATATATGTAACCCAATGTGTAAGATTTATCGATTATTTGATGGGTTAAAACCATTTCTAAATTAATAATTAGTCTCGAAATCCTTATCATCTTACGAAAATATAGTCTTCTTTTCTATCAAAAATGAAATGGAATTCTCTATGTCTTATGACATTAAAGAAATGTAAGAGAAGAGTAGATATGATAAAAACTCTATAATTGAAATAAAAGGAAGAAAGGAAAAGTTGATTTTCTATCATGCAGTAAATATGGATAGAAACAACATGGTACTTTCCTGAAGGGAATGCGAGTCTATTAAATGTGTGGTGAAAATGACCCCCAAGCTAGTGATTTTCTAGGGAATGAAAGAGGTTTTATATGTTGAATACTACAATATTAGATAAATAGGGAATTATGCAAATGAATTTACTAATCTCTAGGGATAGTACCTCAGAAAAGGCCATCAGAGAAAGGCCAAGCTTATGTGATCAATACTACAGAGGTTAAAGCTCTAAAAGATGTGGTGGCAGGTAATTTAATGGTTTTATCAAGTTTAGAAAATGATTTATTTGATTCTGGATCATCACATTATTTTATATGTTTCTAGTTTTCTATGATAATTAGATATTTACGATTTGATTTAATGAGGGAGTTTTCAATACAAACTTCTAAGGGATCTATCATTGCAACAATTATTTTTGAATCAGTTCCCATTATGGAATATAATTTTTTTTCTATTTATCTCATCATCATAACCTTTATTAAATTTGATATAATTGTCAATATGGATTTTCATTAAAACCATGATGAATAAAATTTATTGTATAAAGTAAGAGTTTACAATGTTCAATGATGATAAGGAATAACATATCTTTATAGAAGAAACATCACCATCTAATTATTCTCTAGATCCACCCCCAGTAGCTCTAATAAATTCAATTATTGTGGAAAATGGAATGAAATAAAAATGGGCAAGGAAAAGAATGTTCTAATAAGGGATGTACCTATTGTACCAGAATATATTGATGTGTTTCTAGAAGATTTGCATGGACATAATATATCTAGAAAAATGGAGTTTTCCATTGATTTAATTCCTGGTTCTAGGCCCATATCGAATACCCATTATCAAATAGCCACAAGGGAATTAGTGGAACTAAAGAAATATCTAGAGTAATCGAGTAAGAAAGGATTTATTCGCCCATGTCTTTCTCTATGGGGAGCCCATGTTCTATTGGTTAAGAAGAAAAATGGGTCTATGAGGATGTAAATTAGCAATAGAGAGTCCAATGCTTTGACAATAAAGAACAAGTATAGTGTACCTCACATTGATTATTCATTCATTCAACTTCATAGATCTCAATATTTATCAAATATTGACCTTCGATTTGGATATAATATGTTTTTTGTGATGAAGGAAGTCATTCCGAAGATAGAATTTCGTTCCAAGTATGGACATTACCAGTTTACAGTAATTCCTTTTGGACTGACTAACACACCCTCTATTTTCATGGATTTAATGAATATAGTTTTTGGGGAAAATTTTGATGACTTTGTAGTATTATTTATTGATGATATCTATTTATACTCAAAAAACTATAAAGGTCATGATAATCACTTGATCACTATTATGAAAACCCTCAGAATAAATAAAATTTATGGGATGTTTAGCAAATTGTGATTTCTGGATTCAGAAAATTTATTTTCTTGGCCATATTGTCTCTATGGATGGAATCTCAATTGATCCTTATATGACTAGGGAAATATACAAATGGAAAACACTTAAGATTATAAAATAGGTACATAGTTTTATGGATTTACCATGTTATTATCCATGTTTCATCCTAAATTTATTCCAATTGTAAAACCCATTATCCAAACTCAAACAGAAATGTGTAAAAATATTTTGGACAAAAGAGTGTGAAGAATGTTTTTAATAACTGAAGAGAAGATTATTCAAGGATACTATTTTGACTCTACCATCAAGGAATGATGGGTTTGTTATATATTTTGATGCATCAAAGAAAATACATGGTAGGGTACTTATGTAGAATGAATGATGTATTGTCTATGCATCACGACTACTAAAAATTAATAAACAAAACTAACCTACTAACGATCTTGATCTAAAACTGTAATAATTGGTTTGAAGATATAGAGACACTATATCTATGGTGAAAATTTGAGATATATACCTATCACAAGATTTTAAAGAATATTTTTTCTAGCAGATAGAACTCAAGATGAGGCAAAAAGTATGGCTTGAACTACTCGAAGATAATGATTTCACTATACCCTACCACCCAGGGAAGGAAAATAAGGTGGTAGATGCTTTGAAAAGAAAAGATCATGGAATTTTAAAAAATATGAGTGTTGAAAGGGAACCTAAGTTCATGGATATAGTAAAGATAGATATGGGAATTATCATGGAAGGTGAAATATCAATAATGTTTCGAATGGTTTTCAATAAAACATTACTAGAAAAGATAAAAACTTCCCAGGATGATGATGAGGAGTTTCATAAACATATTAATGTTTTGAATGATGGGATATTGATTGAATTCGTATATGAAGATGGAATTTTGATATTTGAGAATAGACTTTGCGTTCTTCATATACCAGATATAAAAGGGGAATTATTGGATGATTCTCATTGCTCCAATTTCTCAATACACCCTGGTAGCACTAAGATGTATATATATATGAAGGACAATTCTTGGTGGGACAACATGAAGAGGGAGACTGATAATTATGTGTCAAGATGTATGGTTTTTCAATAGTTCAAGGCTGGAAGACAACATCCTAGAGGATTAATGAAACCTCTTCCCCTACCCGACTGTAAATGGGATGATATTACGGTGGGATTTGACATGGGGCTACCAAAGACTCCATGAATGAATGCGGAAAGATGGGTCATTATTGATTGTCTTACCGTATCATCACATTTTCTTGAAATAAGAGAATATTTAAAAATTGGACATTTAGCTACACTATATATTAATGAATTTTTAAGACATCATGGAGTACCAATATCAATTATTTCTGATCACGATCCCCATTTTACATCATGATTCTGGAAAATTCTTCAGAAGTATTTGGATACTAAACCTTGTTTGTGCATATCCTACCACCATCAAACTAATGGAAAATCATAAAGGGCTATTAAAACCTTAGAAGAAATGTTTTGATATATCCCACATGACATTCAAGGTATGTGGGATCAATATTTACCTATATTATAATTTTTCTATAACAATTTATTCCATTCAAGTATTCAGATGGATCCTTATAAAGAGTTATTTGAAAAGAGATGTCTCACAACAACTTATTGGGAAGATGTTGGTGAATGAAAACTCATAGGCCCAGAACATGTAGAGGTAACAATTGAGAAGGCGAATATTATCCAAACTGATATCAAAGCAGCCGAAATTAGGAAAATGAGATTTGCTAATAACTGAAGTAATGATTTGAAATTTCAAGTAGGAGATTATGTTTTCTTGAATGTATCTCCAAGGATGGGTGTTAGAGGATTTAGTATAAAGGGAACATTATTTTCCAGGTACCTTAGAGCTTTCGAAATTATAGAACAAGTTAGAGTTGAAGCTTATCATTTGGAATGCTTCCATGACTGTCTAATGTAAATGATGTGTTCCATGTATCACTATTAAGAAAATACATGTCTGACCCAATGCATGTACTCACTTATGAAGAAATAGAAATGGAACCTGATTTATCTTATTTTTAATATCCTTTCATGATTCTTGATACTAGGGAACAAGTGCTTTGAAATCAGACAACGTATATTGTAAATGTTCTATGTAGAATGGGATATTTCTCTCACATGGTTTAGATTTCAACTATGTTATCAGATTTTGAGGGATTTTACACATGTTTGATTTTGATTTATTATGAAACAATATTTCATATTGTATTGATGATTTTGTGATATGTTTGACTTTGGATGTGTTATTTTTACACCATTTATGTGTTATGGTTGATGTATTAACATTTCGTATGTTAGTTTTATTTCAAATGTTCTTCTTTTTATTCAACCATTACATATGAGGAATGAATTGGATATAGTATGTGATGGTTGTAGACCGATATAGTGCCTCAGTGAATCTATAGGACTCAAGAGACAAACTAGTGTCTTGGCATAAGACCTTGACAAAATCATATATGTAGTCTTGGCACAAGGCCTTGACTATGTGGTTATGATGTAAGGCATTATGCATTCCTTCATTATGAAATTGGCTATTGATTTTAAATGTTATTATTTGACTAGTAGAATATCCATGTGAATTCATGAATGGAATTATTTGATTTATCGTTTCCATATTATGCTGATGTTTACGTTTAAAAGGCTTGTGTTTTAGTCTTATACATTTCATTAAATGATTATGAATATTTATTAATGTTTTAACTATATTATCATCTTTACTAAGAACTTGATCTCACACCATTCAATGTATTATTTTTCTGAGGATGTGATGATGTATATTATGAATGTCTAGCAAGTATGTTCTAAGGGAGATGAATGTGGTAAAAGGAGACAAAATCTTGTTGTTTTCATTTCATAATGTAATGTAAAACTTTTGTTTGTATCTAGTACTTTAAAAACTACTAAACAGATCAGTCATTCAAGATTTTACCCCTTGTGATCTAGACAATGTTATGTAATAATTCACCGACTCAAGGTAACTAGGGTCGGAGCATTATAATTAAAAAAACCATGATTCAAACAAAAACCGCGCCAATTCAATGGAATTGTGGGGGGTCTTCTTTATTTCTATTCCAAAACCATTTCAAATACCCTAATTCACTAGACAGGGTTTTATCAACAAAATTGAAATAAATAAGAAATACAATAGTAATCAAATTGTCCAAATCAAGATTGAACCATATTCTTCAATGGTCTAGTCACTCCATTCCATAATTGAATTAACAAACTATGATAACCAACATTTCCAAAAAAAGGGCCTAGAATCAAATACCCATGTCTTAGGGTTGATCCAAATCTAATCATTATAGGTTAGTTGGAGAGAGGAAACTCACATTCCATATGGGATAACTCCCAGGGTACCCTGACCTACAAAGTAAATGTTCTCTGTAAGAACATCTCACAATGTATCTAGATGAATCCAATATGACACATCCAACATTGTTCGACAGATCCATTACCACAAACCTATGGTAACGGGCCAGGTCACAACATGTATCCAAGGGCCATGATGTATAGTCCACGTTGGATAAGTTACATTGAAAAAATACATCACATCAGGTAAAAAATAAGTCATTTTAACCCTACAAGCTGTGTACCGAAAAATGAAGACATGTTATGTTTCATAGTGTGACCCCCCTATTATAAAATGTACACGAAAACCATTAGATGATGTGTACCTCAGGTACTCGATGTGTACCTAGTCTAAAACCTTTATTAAATAAGAAAAAAAAACTAATAAGGATATTAGAACAAAATTTATCCTAGAAAAGGGGAAAAATAATAGATTATTATAATTAGATGTTAAAACCTCCCCACAATAAAAAACATTCTTCAACCAGAAATCCTATAAAGAACCTTCCATGAGGAAGAGATGTGACAACTGCTATCTCATCATTTCCAGATGTTCCCTTTTATCAAAACTGTAAGAGATATGTTTTAATATTACAAAAACCATATTTATCACCCAACCATAAATAATGATGGCCTCAGAATCAATTATCTTGATTGGATTCTCAGTCCTGGATAAATCATGCTCGGTCTCAAGATCAATACAGATCAGAACATGAGATGGACCAGATATATAAATTCACAACTGTAATACACAGACTACATTATGTATATAAATCATCTTCTATGGTAGTTATATAATTTATGTAACTTTACCCACATGCTCAACAACCTCATTATTTCCCTCAAAATGAGGAGAAAGCATCACTTTCACGCATGCTATAGATGGACTAACCGGGGTGAAACCTTCAAGAGAACCTTATCGTCAACTAGACACTCCAATGGTCTACATCATCGATCAATATATGACTTTTATCAGATCTACAATATCAACATCCTCAAATGAATTTTTTAAATATTAGTTTTCATCTCTTACGCTATTCTTGGTCCAACTAAGAAAATTTCTCCCACCTCCAACAATAAAATAGAAATTTTCTAGGTTGTCAAAAAAATTCCTCAAAAAGTTCCATTATTAACATGTATGGTAAATAAAATTATATGAAAACTGTACCAGACCTATGTGATCTTCCTATACCCCATTGAAGTAGAGAGCACATGCGCAAAGCATGTCCTCACGAATTTGTATTGTTATTTCTCTCTGGTCATCTGTATGCTGATTGTAGGTCATGCTAAAATGGACTTGTGATCCCAATTATACTTAAAGGAATCTCAAATAGTGAGATGTTAAATGAAGATACATATCAAGAACTGTATCATATGAAACTACTCTAAATGAAAAATCTCAATCACATATGTACTTATTAACTCCTCAAACAGGGTTTTATCATGAATGGGAATAATGCGAGCTTACATGGTTAACTTGTCCATCAAAGCTAATAATTAATTCTTCAATATCTGGTTAAATGGAACCACAACCACAATGTCCAAATAGATCTCATCCAACATACATGTAGGAACTACAAGTGGCTGAGGTAAACCTGACTGTTTTTTATGATGAACCCTAACCTGATTTGACATATAGCAGTGATGGGAAAACTCAATAATTTCGTGTCTCCTTCCTGGATACAAGAACTACCATCATAAATCATAGATCTAATTTTTTTTGTTCATGGGTTCACAGTCCTATTAGAATTATAGAATCTCCCATCACTATCATCCTTGATGATGACGACACAATGAAGCAATTTTGATATCATAGAACACCTTCATTAGAAAATGAACATGGAGAAAATGTGTCCCCACCATAAATAGATTCTTTAATACTAAGGTACCCATAATGTAGTTATTGATCTTTAAGAATAAACTAAATAATGTAATGTTTAATCTAAATTCCATATAAATAAACCTTATCCCCTTCCTCATGAACTCTGATACACATATTTGGAAAAAGAGCCATCAAATTCCACTCTTATGAGTATTTTCTCACAACTTGGATTGGATTTTTCTTTATCAATGTGTATGTAAGATGTTTCCATTCCGTATGGTATTGGCGAAGTCAATGTAGAATGAATTAAGTTACTCCACCCAATGCCTCATATTATTATTCAAATCTTTTTTATAGAAGATATAACTCATTATTTTGTGGTCAGAATACACTATTACCTTTCTCCAAAAATGATGTTTCACCAACTAATAAGTGAATGCATCACTACTACATGTTCCAGGTCATGGGTAGGATAATTCTTCTCATGTGTCCCTAGATAATGAGATCCATATGATACTACATTATCACCCTGCATAATAACATAGCCAAAACTTGAACCTGATGCCCGAAAAAAAACCAAATATCCCTGCCCACATTCTGGAAGAGTCAATACAGGCACAATAGTTGAAAAATGATTCAAATCGAGAAAATAACTATTACATTTATCATTCCACAAAATCGTCCCTCACTTCTAATTCAGATCAGTCATTATAGAGGCCTTCTTTAAGAAGTATTTAATGAATCATCAGTAATAAACTGATAATCAAATTAACCAATAGATCTTGAAGACATTTCTAGTTTTCTCCCATGTAATGACATTTTTCAACTTCTTATGATCAATTGATAATCCCTATCCAGTGACCAGGTGTCCCAAAAATTGAAATTACCTAACATAGAAATTAAACATTGAAATCTTGGAATAAAGGTGTTTATTTTTTAGCAGAAGTAGAACTGTCATTATATATTGCACATGATCCTCATCCGACATAGAGTCGAAGATATTGAAATCCACAAGGACAACCGTGAATCTATCCAAATACTCATGGAGAAATTTTTTCATTTAATACAAGAAAAATTTATGATCATTTGTTAGAAAAATTGGCATAACAATGTACTCGTAGTGGTCGTACCTACTTTGAAATGAGGTTTTCAAAATGATGGATTCATTTATCCCTATAGGATAGTAACCATATCAAAGGATGAAATTTAAATGCATATTTCAATCTTTTAGGTGATTAAATATATCATCACTACATAGAAACATAAATTATTAATTTATTGTAAATAGATGTTGATATTGATTATAGATGCACAGGAGGAAAGAACCATCAGTTTTGTTAGAGAATAGAGTTGTCACTACCGAAGGTGGAACTTTCATATGAATACATCATTTCTCAAGATATTCATACAACTAGGAAATTATCTCTTGTAGTATAGATGGGGCTGTTTTGTAATAGGTAAAAGAGATTAATTGACTTCGATGTGTGAATCAATAGAAAACTCAACCATTCCCACCAGTGGTAGAACAATGAAATTTAATGTGAGAACATGGATAACTCGATGAAAAATAACGGGAGATCATCACTCATTGAGTCCTGCTTGATATAAAAATAAAATGTTGTTATCACTTTCCCTAGGTTATAATAAGATGGTATGGCTCTGCTCAACCATGGGACCCAATATAATGGGAAAACAAGAGGCACACCAGGGGGTGTAGTAAAGTGGACCAATAAAAGATAAAAATCATTTATAGTTTTATTGTTAATGATCCAATCCACCTCGAATATGATTTAATGAGGTTTCTTATCAAGAACTTGGAAAATCCTTGTTAGCATGACATCTGATATTGATTAGTCACAAGCATGACTATGGATGACTTTTTCACTCTTAGTACTGAGGGTTTTGTGATATTAATTACACATGAATGTTTATCCTTATGAAGGCTATTCATATTAATAATACATTTTGAAATAAAATAGTTAGATGCAATGGTATCAAATAGAATGGTATGTAATAATGATGTTATAGTAATGGTGCATCTCACAATTTCCGGATCTGTGTGTTCTTCCTATAGAGACACTGACACTATGTGACGAAGCACAGTTATAGATGATTATGGCAGGATCCCATTAAAAAATAAAACATTATATTTTCCCATAGTTTTAGTAGGATATGATGATCATGTCCCCCTATGTAGAGTAGACAAGTTATGGAAGAACCTCTATAAGTGTCAGAATAGAAATAGTAACTACAATCCTTAGGTTCCAATCTGAAAAAAATATTAAAATTTTATTTTTTCCACACTGATGGAAAACCAATGAACATCTTCCTTGAGTAGTATGATGTCCGAAATGACTCTTCCATCGAGTATCCCCATGAGAAACGTCACGCTTCAATTTTCATTTGAAGGATCTAATGCTTCCACGAGGAGGACAAATATCTCTTGTCAACCATGACTCTTAGACAAATCCATATCAATCATCATCACCCCATCCAACACCTCATCACAAGTGGGAATCATCAGTAAGAAGAACAGGGAACATATATCTGAATTAAGTCCCAATTCAAACCACCAAGCCTTATTCCTATAATTAGAAACAATCATTGGAGAAAACATCAACATCTCATAAAAGAGATTTGAATACTCATTAACACTTATTCTGGCCTGCTGAAGCTTAAAAAACTCCACGTATTTATCCAACACCATTAACTATGGTAAATGTTCACAATCACCACAACAAGATTAAGATCAACATCGGGATTTTGTTGTTGGTGTTTAGCAGAAGCCTCTCCCTATATCTAATTTGTACAAAATCTTAGAGGCATGATTCTAGAAAAAAATAGCATATAAAACCAAAAAAAATATATTTACACTCAAACAGAGTAACAAGAGAGAATAAAAATATTGAACATATGGAAGAAACAATAATGGGACTGTTTTCAATCCAAATACAAGAGGATAAAATGCTAGAACTTAAGCATAAGATTTCATTACCTAACAACCCCTTGTGACTTAATGTCCATTGTCTTAAGATGCGGATCAGAACTCGATCAAAACTATATCCTGTTTCCCAACAAGATACTCAAATGAATAATGACAACACATAAAGATGTTGAATATCTTCCATTGATAGAAATTTTTGATGAAACATCCCAGATACACAGGTAACCTGATATTTGTTCCATCCCAAACATATCATGAAGGTCCTTCCCAATAACCATGATTTGGAGACATTAACATGGAATTATATTAAATAAAATATGGAGTGATTTTGACCAAAATAATTTTGCAGCCAAATATAAAAAGAAGGTATCCAAATCAAAGAAAACTGACACTATGAGTAATGTATTGGAATAAAAAATTTCCATGTACTATTACCCAAAGCAATAAAATGGGAAAATAGCCCCAACATTTCTAAGTAAAACCTCACCAATACTGCAGTTTATATGATGGATCCACCTCTAAAATATCCCTTACCTTTTCTTGATCCTGGAAGAAGAATGTTTACAAACCCCAAAAAGAAAAAAGTATGGTGTGACCCTATTCATAGTAGGATACCACAAAACATTCAATATTATATTCCAAATATTGATGATCCAAATAGTGGATTCCAAATTTTCAAGGTAATACAGTTAAAAAAGAAAAAAAATTATAAAAATAGATTATAAATTTTCAAAATTATTTCAAAATAATTTTAAATCACGTGATTTTTTATACAAAATGTGGAACATTTATAAAACAATAGATTACATAAAAAATTAATTAATTTTATATAAATTTAGTAGGATTTTAAGTTTTTTCAAAAAATATTTGCATAAATTTGTATCTCGAATATAAATATAAAAATGATCAACATAGTCATCTACAAAAGGACACTCTATGTGGACACAATAAAAACATTTTTGTCATATCCCCCTAACACATTCAATTTTTGACTCACCATTCTCTCATCAGGGTTGTGAACCACAACATGTATGTTTTAGGACATTTCCATATCATTTAGTGTATTCAAATAACTCATCATCTACCAATGGGATGCATGTACTCATACATGATAGGAAATATATTTTAAGACTTATTAAAATACAATAAAACCCACTCTTCCATTTAAAACATTCTACTATCCATCCATTTAATACTAATAAAGGTTTTTTTAAAAATGTGCTTCTTTAACATGATAAAACCACGGGGTTTTTATCAAGTCATTTTAATAAATATTCATGGGTTTAAAATCCAATTAAAACCAATAACATCCTTTCACACAATACATTTTTACAAATTAATTGAAAATTTTTATTGAAAATATTACAATAAAATCCATATTTTAAATTCAACCATTTAATTTAACCAATATTTACAAAACCATCCCAATTCAATGGAATAGGGTTTTTTTCGAATTTATAGTCCAAAACAATTTGAAATACCCTAATTCACTTGAATATTATATTATCATGGTAATAATATCTTGTTTAAATAATTACATTTAAATTATCAATTAAAAAATTAAAAAAATACAATGTTAATCAAATTGAAAAAATTAGAATGGAAAAAACTAAATCATATCTCGGGTTGCACATACCCGCAATAGAGTTCACCAAAACTGATAACCCACAACAACAACGACAAGACTAGATACCAGTGCCCACATCGTAGGATTGATATAAAAATATTAACACAGGAGGTTGAAAAGAGAGAGGAAATCAGCATACCTTGAGGAAAAAACCCGGTGTACCACTAACAATTAAGGGAAAATCCTCTGGAACATGATCTCAGAATTGATCTAGAATAATTAAACATCTAACCAATAACAATGAATCTGGAACCAAAAATATAGGGATCTAAATTAATTAATCGTAATGAAGAACCAGGAAGAACACTTACTCGAAGAGATTGACCACAAAGGCAATGATGATCCAAATCCAGTCTGATGGATCCGGGAGGACAATAACAGTTGAAAAATTCCTAAAAAATATTTTGGTTCGAAAGCCAAGAGTTCTAGACAGCAAAGGTAGATTTGTAACACCCCATGATTCTACGGTACGCTTCACTTTGAATAATTCAATAGCATGTGTTGTACATAATATCGAGTTCTAACACACCACAACTAATCAAACTAGCTGTTATGAATAGTAATACCCACTTTTTGAAATTTTTTATATTTTATTTTTCAAAATGGACTTCAATTCTGGATTCATAATATCGAAATTAGCCTAGGGTGAATTTTTGGTATTTTTCAGAAAAACTTCATTTTTTGATGAATAGTGAAACCACTAAGTGGAAGTAAAAAAAACTGATTTTTTCATAAAACTTAATTTTACCACTTCTGTGAGTGAAATTTCAAAAATCTGAGAGACATGGTTAATATCAAGAAGAAAAATGTGGTTCAATGAGATGAAAATAATTTTTGGTGAATAGTAACTTTTTTCTTTTATTTACCACGGTTAAAAGTAAATAGGGTAATTATGGTAAAAATGATATTAATATTACCCTAACAGATGTCCTAATTATATTGGACAAGTTTATCTCGACCAGAAACAACCTTAGGAATAAATTATTATCATTTAGGTTCACTTGGATTAGATTTGGACATTTATTATTATTTAATTCAATGAAGAGTTAAAAGAGTTAAAATCAAAGTTTATTTACTAAAACATTTTTAATATAGAGTTAAACATAAGATAAATTTGATTATAAATATTAATTATAAATAAAAAAATATTTCCTACATAATGATCTTTCATTTATAATTTTTAGACATTAAATAATTTAATTTATTTATGACACAATGATGATGCAGTAATTACCATAATAGTGAAAAATTAAAATAATTCATATTATAAATACCGAAATAAATATAATTTGAGACTTTTTATGAATTAAACTAATTTTATAGGTTAATATGACATGTTAAGAAATATGTAATTTACTTTTTTCGAAGTAATCATTCTGTTATGATTTTCACAAAAATCAATTTTCCAAATAGTGCAAAAATTGACATAAAAGAGTTTTTAAAAAAAATATTATATTATTAATTGATATTAAATTCCTAAAAATCTATTGTTCGTCCAAGAGACATATATCAAGATAGGTGTATCATTAATTGACCACTTGTTAGTCTCTTAGAAAAATATAGTATGTTTATTAACTATATAATATAAAAATACAAAGTGACATGGTAAGTGTCAAACTAATTAACTAAGAGTTAAAACTAAAAGACAAGGTTAATATAATGACCCAAACCTGTCTAAATTCTATTGATTGAGTGGTTTTCAACCCATAACCACCTTAAACTTTAAATAAACCACTTTTTTTCTATTAGAAACCGAATATGAATTTATTATAAAATAATATTTCTAACTTTTCCAAAGGTGCCCCTCACCCCTCTTATAAAAAGGAACTCCCCCTTCTCATTAATTCACACCTTCAAAGCCTTTTGGTTTGTCCAAACCCTGACCAAATACTCTCTTAACTTCTCTAACTTCATCCTAGAGGACATCCTTTAGTCAGAAAGCCAATCAATGGAGCCCTTTTGTTCAAATCAAAAGGAATAACCCGAAGAAGAGGTAATGATATCACCGCCCTTTTTCAAGTTCCTTTCTTCTTCAACTTCTTATTTAATTGTTATTACCATTCTAAAATAATAAATACAGTATATTATATATACTTTGATCTTATTATAAACATGGTACAACCATATTTTAGTATTCTATCCATCCTTTGAATGACATGTCACCATACGTGCATACGTACGTCTTACCGTCTCCACGTCGTGGTGTAATTGTTATTCAAAAAATTATTATTTGGATGGTTATAATAATGATGTGTAATTCATGTAAATAATAAATATAACATGATAATGATTCTTTATATATGATATACCATCCAATTAAATATTATTTTAATATCAAAATAATGATATTGTCACTCGTGCGTACGTACGGACTACTGTCTCAACGAACGCGATGAGATTCATTCTCCATCATATCCATTCAAGTCTAATTCTCATTTTGAGATTAATAATAATGTTTAAGGGCTTACTATAATTCTGGATATGAATAAGAACAACCTATCCATATCAAACATGTCTTACATAACAAAACAAATAAAATAAAAAGAGTAAGTTAACACCTGAAACGAAAATAATATTATGATATTATTTACAAAGAAATGTTAAAAGATCATATATTATATCATATTAATTTATATGATTCTTGTATAATTTAATAACAATTATTTCACCATTATACAAGAGGTTAACCTACCCCAACCAAGGAAAAGTAGAAGGTAAGGGTTTATTTCGCAATCGGTTCATTATCGGAGGTTTTTTATACGTAATAATCTACTGGGACTTTTTTATCATCCACATCCATGTTTCGTACAAATTTATTTCAAAACATTTTTAGTATTTACTATAATATGGGTTAAAGTCATTTATACCCTTGTTGAATTTTATAAGTGGTTTATGAAGGAATATTTCCGTCATTTTCCAAACAAGGTCCTTTTTAACCTTTTCGACAGAATTAAGGTAACAATGTTTTTATAACTTATACGGCGGGTGCGGCTATTTTCCGCCATTACAAAATCTTCAAATATTCCCTTAAAATATTATAAAAATATTTTCAAAGAAAATGTTTTATTTTATAAATATATGACTCTTAAATGATTTCAAAATTAAAAGATATATTTCACTAAAAATAGTTTTGATTTCATCTATGTCAACATCCATTGATGGATTTTATGCTTATTTGAAGTTGATTTGTTATGATACAAAACTTCTATATTGTATTTAAGGTTTTGTGATATGTTTGACTGTGGATGTCACATTTTTATAGGTCTTGGTAGTTAAGGCCACATGAACAGAAGTACCCTACACATGAAATCGAGTTGGCAGAAGTGGATTATGTACTTTTCTGTATGTTTCTGACACTTTCTCTAAGGTGCGTGCATCTATCTTCTTGAGTATGAATGGCATGGTTTTGTTTCCCTACATTCCCACTTTCAAAGGCGTGCATCATCCTCTCCTTGTTCAGGGATGTCTTCTCCTTGATCGAAACAGGATGATGAAATGTCGGTTCTTCTTTCTGTGGATTCCTACTCAGAACCTGTCACCTAGTCCGGGTCTCACTCGTAGATTTAAGACGTTATTCGTGAAACTCTTCCTAGTTCTATATCTTCATGGACACCAGTACAATACACTATATCTGTCGAGACATTCCATGGGGTCCAGTCAGGGCAGTCACCTTCAGTAAGGGGAGTAGTCACGTTGGGCATCACTGGCATGTCTGGACATAGGGGGATTGGAATGTCTAGATTTTTTCTCTTATTATAGGGCTTATAAATGGTGTGGAAGCCTGAGGAATCCCAAATCTAACGCATGGAATATATGCAATGGGCATGTACCTGAGGTTTTCCATAGCTTCCCATGTTTTACACAGGGTATAACACAAGTTTATAATCCATCAGAGATGGATCTGGCTGATCAGAACACTAAATAGAATTGACCAGATGGGGGAACCCCCTGTGGTGAACACCAATGTTGGGGTCAACGTGTGGTTGGATTCCCGATTAATGTTAAATGGAATTTTTTAATGGGGATGCATGATCCCACAGGGATGTGGCGGCCCGAGTACGAATTAGGATAGATGATGAAAGGTTCCACGAAGGGGATGGTGAATGGGATGGAACTGTCATGAGGATGAAATTGGTTTTGGGATTGGGCCTTGTAGAGTCTTCCTATGTATCCCCACGGAAGGGAATCAAATTCAATGTAGATCATCTGATGATGACTTACCGCCAATAGGGTTTTTAAAATCATGCCACTGGATGAGGTCTCAACGGCTTACCGCTGGATATGGGTATCAACGACTTACCGCTGGGTGAGGGCGCAATGGATTACTACTGGATGTGGTTTCAACACCTTACCACCGAATAAGGATGTCAACGGATTGTCGCTGAATAGGGTCACAACGGATTACCACATGATAGGGTTTTAATGGATTGCCACTAATTGAGGACAAAATGGCTTACCACTGGATGGGGTTTCAAATATATAATGCTGAATAGGGATTTCAACGGTTTGCTGCTGAAGAGGGTCACAATGGCTATCCGCTAGATGGGTCATCAACAGCTTACCGCTAATTAGGTCCCATAGTATAACATCATGTAGGACGGGGGGCGAACCAACATGAATGGGGATCGTATCTACTGGGTGTTGGTCTTGAACCTCTTAGAGTCTTCCTACGTACCTTACCTTGTCAAGAATCAAAGTGCACGTAGTTCAAAATATGGGTGCATTTGGTGCTTATTCCCTAAATAAACCCAAACTGTTGGAGAACCAACATAAAGGGGGTCAGAACGACCGGTGGATGGTGGGCTTGAACCTCGTGGAGGCTTCATACGTACCTTTCCTTGGAAAGGATCAAAGACCACGTAATTCAAGTGGGTGTGGAGGTTACACTCTAGGTTGCCCATGGTATTGGTGGTCAGACCTGAATGGGGACTAGGTGTCCCATGGTTATAGGGATTGAACCTCAGGGAGTCTTCCAACGTACCCTACCTTGGAAAGGATCAATTTCCTTGTATTTCAAGATGGTAAGGGGCTTGTAGCACCGACGTGATGGAGGACCTATGGTACGCGGGTTTTTTAGAATCTGCCTCATGGAGGCTTCTACGTACCATACCTTGGAAAGGATCAATGTCCCCATAGTTCAAGTGGGTATTTTTGGGGATTACACTATAGGTTACCCAAGGTGTTGGTGAACCGACAAGAAGGAGGACCTAGGGTCCAATGGGGTATTCGGATTGAACCTTAGAGAGTCTTCCTATGTACCTAGCCTTGGCAAAGATCAAAGTCCACATAGTTCGGGAAGGGAAGTGGCTCGTTGAACTAATGTGGGGTTGTCCGGACCAGTGATTGTGGGGCTTGAATCTCATAGAGTCATACTATGTGCCTTTCCATGGTAAGGGTCAAAGACCTCGTACTTCAAGATGGTGGGAATTGACGTGAAGGTGGTCAGAACCAATGTTTGTGGGGCTTGATCCTCGTGGAAGCTTTATACATACCTTGACTTGTCTAGGATCAAAGTCCTCGTAGTTTAGAAGGGTGGGTGTGGGGCATGAACCTTGTGGAGGCTTCCTACGTACCTTTCCATTTCAAATATCAAATTCCACGTAGTTTGGGTGGTGGGAACTGACATGAAGGTGGTTGGAACTAATGGTTGTTAGGATTGAACCTCATGGAGACTTCCTACGTACCATGTCTGGGCGAGGATCAAAGTCCATGTAATTCGGAATTGTGGGTGCGGGTGTTGAACCTCGTGGAGGATTCCTACGTACCTTGCCCTGTCAAGGATCAAAGTCCTCATTGTTTGGGTGGTTGGGGTCGATGTGATGCTGGTTGGATCCAATGGATGTCGTGCATGAACCTCGTGGAGGATTCCTACGTACCTTGTCATGGAGAGGATCAATGTCCTCATAATTTGGGATGGTGGGTGTGGGGATTGAACCTCGTGGAGGCTTTCTATGTACCATGCCTTGGTAGGGATCAATGTCCTCATAGTTCTGGTGGTGGGAACCGACGTGAAGGTGGGAAGAACCCATGGTTGTGGGGCTTGAACCTCTTGGAGGATTCCTATGTACCTTTCCTTTCCAAGGATAAATGTCCTCATAGTTTGGGATGGTGGGTGTGGGGATTGATCCTCATGGAGGCTTTCAACATACCTTTCCATGGAAAAGATCAAATTCCTCATATTTCAGGTCGTTGGAACCGATGTGAAGGTGTTCAGAACCAATGTGGTGTGGGGCTTGAACCTCGTGAAGGCATCATACGTACATCATCTTGGAAAGGATCAATGACCTCATAGTTCAGGATATGAGTGTAGGGATTACACTCTAGGATTCCCATGGATTTTTTCATGGACGATGTTTTCTCTAAGCTCACATGAGTCATGCTCGTTATGTGATACAAGAGACAGTAAAGACTGGACGATCACGTTGCAGAAGATGTGTATGTGGGAAGTGGAAGAGGGGAATACACGTGGTTAGCGGCCCATATAATAAATAAGGGCTTACACCTAGTTAGCAGCCTGATGTGATGGAGATCGGTACATACACTAGGATGGAGGATAGAATTGTGACAAATCCCAGTGGGAGAGGGACTTGGCACCAAGGACGATAGTAGGAGAAGATATGCTACCTCGTACAAGGAAGTCAAAGGGATTACTCTAGAGTGTTTTCCATTTCCACGTGGACAGAAGCCGCTATGATAAAGAATATCACATTCTATGTGAGGAATGATCTCACTCCCGTGGAGACCTGTGGGAGTGCAGAATGTCCAAGGTGGGGTAACCCCGCATCAGATGCGTGAGGAGTGGTCACAATTTAACGTCATGTGCTAAGGATGAGAGTTATTAGTATTTTAACGTCATGCAGCTCAGAAGTGGTGGGTTCACTCCGTACCCCTAGTACTTACATAAATCGGTAGCCTATGAACCTTGGTGTAGATTGGGTACAAGTAATGTCATGGATAGGGTGTGTCATGGAGCAAACCATTGGGGGTCCACCTTAGTGTGGCTATGTGAAGAATGAATAGTTGTAAGCATGCCTATGTGAAGAATCATTAGGCGAAGCAACGTAATGGGAAGTATCGTCCAAGGGAATTTGAAGTTTCATCGTGAAAACCTGAAGGGCCGCATGAGAAAAGGATTTGCAGAGTGAGAGGGGCCACATGTAGAAGCCTTGTAAAGCTCTGGTGCTCCATGCAGTGGAGGGGCTTCACGAAAGGTTGAGCATCGCAAAGTGATATTTCCCAAGCTAGGCATAGGGTAGAGATACATAAGGGAGGATCTTCTTGAATTATCAAGCCATTCGCAAAGAAATTCCTCATGAAGTGGGACTACCTTGTGAAGCAGGTCATGGGGAATTAATGTGCTTCACGATGTATAGAGACCCGTCCTTGGCACTTGGGCTACATGTGCATTTTGGGAGATTCGTGAAGCGTAAGTTCCATGCAAAGACCCGAGTCCCCTTGAGGATCTCCTATATACGCGAACAACCAGGGGATTCATGAATGGAATCCCTCTTGGCAGAGGGCTCAATTAATACCATGGTGGATTCACTTCACATAAGAAAATTTTCCTTGATGAGCTCATGGTTCACAGAGCACTGGTGATTAGAAATTCAGGATCTAGGAAGGGGAAAGGTCACAAAAAAATCCTCCCTCAGGATCAAGGGGATCCCAGCATTTATAGGCACGAGGCGCTGTGAAGCAGCACATGCTCGGTGCACGGCGAGCTTCGCGATGTGTCGCTAACATTAGAGAGCTTCGTGGAGTGTTACCTCCTCCTTGCTTCACGGCGGCCCGCGAATGTCAGAGGGATTCGCGGAGCATTACCGCATCCTATCTCCGTGATGGTTCACAGACATCATATGGATTCATGGTGTGTTACCTCCTTATTGCTTCCTGGAGGCTCGCAATTGTCAGAGGGCTTCGCAGAACATCGATGCCTCCTAGCGTCGCGTTGGCATGTGAAGGTGTGATTGGGGGCCAGCAGCCGGGCTCTGGGAACTTTGTGATATGTGTTCGTGAGGGAGGAGTTAATTCTTTTAGGATATTTTGGTCACCTCCAATTTTGTCATCCACAATGCCCTCCTCAGATTGGGGGTCATGGAGACAGTGATAATTAGAGTCTAAGGTTGTATCGCCAAAATTCCATGGTGCCCCACGAGGCGGCCTCGCGAGGAAGGATCGTGGTGTAGAGTGGTGATGCTTGGTCGGGGAGAAGAGAAAATCCCTTTTTGGATATACATGCACAAGCACCCGGGGACATCGCCTATAAATAACTATTCTGACCTCTATTTTTTCCTTTTCACTCCACGATTTCTATATTTCAGTGCTATCGATTTGTGATGCTCTACGTACTACATGATTGCTCTCCGTGAATCGAGCCTTTGCTTCAAGTAGCAAAGTGAATCTTCAACTTCACATTAGTGCGCTCTGTGACTTGCATATGAGGGTCGGGGAAAGGCTCTACAATTCCGCTGTTCGGATCAAGCTCTGTGAGCGGTCTCCGTGATTGAGCTTCTCGATTGAGCTTCATGATTGAGCTTCACGATCCAGCCTGAAAGGAATCTAAATAATAAGGATAGGATGGCTCACTAGGAGGTCATCAGGGGAGTCCTTGTGGATTCTACCTGAAGGGAAGAGATAGAGACCAACTTGGGTCTTGGGGAGTTGGTACAAATCCACTCTGATCAAGATTCACTAGTTCGTCTATTGTCAGAAAGCCAAAGGGACTACCCGTTGTGCAAGATACTGCCCTTGTATGGATTTGGACTGAGGGATGACGTCTTCAACACTAAATAAAGCATGGTTGAGCTGGCCTACTGGTTCAGCATCACGACGTGTCAGTTCCAGAGGTTCAGGGCGGCCAACGACCATGTTTTGGAGGACTTTAATCCTATTACCATTGATTTTTTATACAATCATCTTAACGATATTAACGGGATAACATTTCTTCCAGAGATTTTCCCCCTCAATAACAAACAATCCTAAATGCGGCGATGAGGAACCAGATAAAAGTAGGGTCTGATGAGTGGGACCTGGTACAAGGTGGAAACTTCACAGACGACTAGGCCTAGGCCTACTGGGTAAGCACCTTGTGTAAGGAGATCTGGGGAGATCTGAAGAGACTAGGCATGTATGAGGCTGCATGGGCCACCCAATTTCAAACCTACCAGCCAAAGAAGCTGATGGTAGAGCTGTTTAGCCAGTGGTCACCGGGGACCAACACCGTCCACCTACATCACAGGGAGGTTGACATCAACTTATGGGACATGCATCAGATCTCGGGGGGTCCAGATACTAGGAGTGTTGTATGATAAATTTATCTCTTCTATTTGTGCGTGGGAGGATACTGAGTAGATGCCTCCACTGGTGATGGCGTTGATGAGACTTGTTCCAGGAGAGGACATGTAGTCAGTGAGAGATGTCTACTTCCAAAAGTGGTTCAAGGAATTTCCGAACATCCCGAAAGACAGGAAGTTTCTGATGAGGCCTTGAACATTCCCAAAGGGGTCTCAATGGAGCAAGAAGCACTCATACTGGCGGCTAATAGAGATCAGTCAGTGGAAGAAATAGGGATTTAGCTTCAGCACCGATCAACATCCAATAATCAGGATGTCAGAATTCATTGGAATCCTTATATGTTGCTAGATATTTCTGGTGAGGGATAAAAATATGGGCATGTGACTAAGCACATTCATCATGGCCTCTATGCTAGCGACTAGAGGGCGGGTGAATCTCGAAATTTTGATGCTTTCAAAGATGTACAAAATGATATGGCACATTAACGAGGGGAAGAGGCCACATAGGATATGTGGGTTGTTCCACCTTCTGTACGTGTGGATAGTGGCGCACATTATGGGGTTTATGAATACCTGAACCCTATTTCTCCTCCGAGATTGGCCTTTCTCCCATCCATCCTGAACGTCGTAGGGAGCATTTCGTCCAAGATGACTGTACGATCAGTATTAAATTGAGTCTAGAATGTAGAAGAGTTAAACTTACATCCATTCTGGTTTCCTATCGGGGCCTTCACGAATGATGTTCGAGGGATAGAAGAGAACTGGTCATATCTTTTGGATGTTCGAGGTGGAGTCCTGGTGGTGAGGGTGGAACGTGAGCCGCTCTAAGATTCGAACACCCCAGACCAATTTTCCGGGCAATTTCAGGGAAAGCAGCGACTGACCCCCCACGTTTACCTAGGGATGCACCTTGATAAGAATCCATGCATAATTAGTAAAATGTAGCTCATGTTCACTCACGAGGATGTAAAGATGAGTATGGAGTGGCCCCCACCCACTGATGCCTTTGGGTTGGTCAAGGAGAATGCTCAATGCTGGGAGGCGGCCTACCTGGGGGAAATGCTAAAGCAACCAACAGTTCGGGCCGGGGATGGTGGACCTTCCCTGCCTCAAGGCCAGGGCTGAAAGGTGGAAGGTACATATCGTGGTAGCGTGGCTGCCGTGGCAAAGATTCATGAACCGGTTGAGGGTGAAGCAGCAGCGGTAGATCCAGCAGTGGTAACAGACCGGGTAGTTTCAGAAGAACATAGTTATCCAGAGGGGAGGACTCCAATAGGTTTCCGTAGGATATCCACTCAGGCTCTGGGGAAGCTGCTACGTCATAGAGACATGCCAGAGGATGTTGTCTTCCCGAATGCCTAGGATATTTTGTAAGTAAATAGACAGTTCATGGGAAATCCTGAGATGTGGAAACACTAAAACCGTCTCAGGATGGACTTGATGAGGATAGGCACTATCAGGGCCGGCTTTGCGGTGTCTTGGGCGGAGGAAGAGCATGACCTGGTAGATCTGGAGGACTTTGTGCATTCTTGCGGTTCCCCGCGTCCAATGACAGACCGTGTCATGGTGCTACAGGATCGTATGGTCCCTCCAAAATAATCGGCCGCTGAACTGAGATAACACATCCCTCTGCCAGAGGACTCGGATGAGTCCTCATGGGGGGACAAGGCTGGTAGAGGGAGCCTGTTGGAGGAGGGAAAAGCTGGCCATCAAGGATCATACCATGAGGAATTCACCACGGTGCTCGAGGTAAAACCCTGAACCCCTTCCTCAAGGTATGCTCCCAGGTTGTTCTAGTCTCCATACTAATATCTGGTCTATGTAAGAGGACCTCATACATAGGATCTGTTCCCATCTTTGAAAGAATGCTGATGTGGGACCTTCAGAATCTATACCTGCGATTACGTCATCTACCACATCTAGTGGGGCCAGAACACCTAAGGTGACCCCTTTGGAGCTTCTGACCTTCTGATTATATATGTGGGGCCAAGCCTTGGAGTCCCTACGACATCAGCACAAGAACGAGACCATGAAATCGATCTATGTAAGTCCCCTCTACCAATTTTATGATTCTCATCCTCTAACCATGTTTACTGACATCTATTTCATTTTTTGGTGGGTACATTTCATCAAGTGGCGTGGACTGCCATGGAGAGGTTGGTCTGGCCTTCTTGTGATGTCCTTCCCAGGGGAATGCTGATGATCGTGGAGGCGGAGGCCCAAACTGACCAAGCGACGGTGCTCCCAATCACTAGTGGGAATATCAGCGGGGCTGAACCTGAGATCATTTATGTAGGATTCGATGATGAAAATCAATCAGATAGTCCAGGTCCAGCCATGCCTGATCAAATACCAGACGTGGACCCTGCTGAAGAGTTCCAGGGGGCGTTCGTCGTGCATGAGCCAGCCAATCGCGCCGAATGGGATGAGACGAAATCTGACTAAGAGGATAGCAAGATAGTCAGTCGCCGATAGTTTAAGCAGATCAAGAACTTAATTGATGACACCCCCCAAGCACAATGGTTGGATGAGATGGACAGACTTCACTCGTGACTGCGCGAACTGTGTGCTGGGGGAGTGGATGCCCAGCATCCCCACATGCTCGTCCGATATCTTATGATGGGGATGATTCAAGAGAATTACCATGTCCTTAGTGTGGGTTGGCAGTAGAGGAATGCTGTGAAAATTAAGAGGCTCCAGGAGGCTGAAGATGAGGTCCAATAGCTATAAAATTGGGCGGAGGAGCACTCAGACTTCCTCAACGTGTAGTCTGAGCTAATATTGCGATTGATGGTCCAGCTGGAAGAGGTCGAAGAGGGAATGAATCAACCCTCTTATGAAATTATCATCATCCGGACAGGCATGGATTGGTCCTAGATTGCGGCTGATGAATTGTGCCCCATCGCCATCGAGAAAGAGTGGGAACTGAATAGGAAGCAGCAAATACAGGACGCCACCAGCCAGAGGGTGGCAGATCTTCTTTTCTCTTTTGACGATGTCAACTCATCCATGGGAGGGATGGATCCTAGGGTGTTGTGATTCCCGTCGCCATTGAACACACTTTCATACTTTGATTATTTTATTCCAACTTCAAGCATGAGTTCCATTATTTTCTTTGTATAATTGCATTCATGTGACATTTGTGGAGCGTCCGGCGGTCAATCCCTAAACACACGTGGGTCGGCCTCGATGTGAGAAACAAGGGACGAACACCTTACTATTTCGTTAAAATGTGGGATTTCATACCAAGATTCATGTATTTGGGTGTTGGAACAACCAATCCGGATTCCTGGGAAGAGAAAGGAGAGACTTGACTGGAGAATGAAGCTCTCTCAACAGTAGAATTACTATTTTCCCAGTGTTCTTTTGTGCACGAATAGGGTAACACCATGGGCGGTAGAATCAATCCGAATATATGGGATTGGAATGTGTCAATCGCGATACCCAGGATTCAGAACACAATGAGGGAGGCGTGAAAATGAAGGATAACTATTCCCTGTATTTGAAACACAGTATCCTTATTGTGTTATCCTGGAATGTGGATAAAAAATGAGGGTCGACCGCTTACCATGTTTGAAACACGGGTCCTGACTCCAAATGTCACCCATGAGACATTTGGAAATTTTTTTGAAGAAAATCGGTGGGCCATAGGCTGATCATCCATACTATTAGGGACTCCCTTTAGACGTGAAAGAGGATGAGGGTCTGAATAAGGGGTACACAATTTTTTGGAATTTGGATTCATGGTTTGTTCAAACAGAATCCAACACTCTTGAAATTACTCCACCGTGGTGGAAGCACATTGGATGGGAACATCAGTCTGATCATGGATAATTCATACATTTAGACATGACCACTCTTGGGAGGGATCAATCGCTTCCCAATGTCATCATGTGGCATCCCGAACTTGTTCAGGGAAAGGCAACAGTTACATGGTTCCCCCACAAGTGGGTAGGACAGGGGGAATGAAATGAGGAGGAACTGGATCGATGATTCATGTGGCTATACCAGAGGAGAAATTCCTAGGTGCCTCTACCTATCCCATATGGATGGGAATCAGGACATACATATGTAGTTCTAAGAGAGTTCATAGTTTAAGATCTTAGATCTCTGACCATGGATGGTAGGAAACACGGGAGACACCTGGTGGGGTAATTATAAAACACATCATGAATGGGAAACTAGGGTTCAGACCACCATGTGTTCCTTGGGAAGGTTTTAGGTCGAGGGACCGAAAACGAAAGTTATACAAGGCCCATGGAAAAGTGCTCGGGCATTCCTACGTATCTCATGAGAATGAGAATAAATCCATATTTAGTTTTAAGGGAAGTAATAGTAAGGTACTAGTGCCATGGATAAAAGGGGTGTGTGGGTGTGGACCTTGCACCAAAAGAATCGGTATTTGATGTATCATGTTTGTCCATTAAGGTGAATGGTTTTTTCGATTTGTGAAGTGAGAGGCCTAACATAGAATGTCTGGACATCACCACAAGAATCAATCCGTATGAAGGAATTGACAAATGGTATGGCGTGTGACTGATACAAAACATGGTGTCCCTTTGAGTGTGGAAATCACGAGGTAGTTTCGTTTTTCGCCGTGCGGCCAGGATGATAATGTCACAATTTAGGGTCATGTGGTGGTACCAGGTGTGCATTTTAATGTCATGAAGCACATACATAGTAGAGGAGAGTCTAAAGGATGAATGGTCATGGTTTAATAAAACATACCCAACGTGAATGAAGACATAATCATATACCACAATATATGTAATTCCGAGAAATAAAATGTGATCCAATGGGACAAAATAGATATAAGAGGGTAAGGGGTAGGATAAACTATCTCCCAATTGAGCTAGACCTGAAATCAAGATATCTGGATGTTCCTACGTATCCCATGAAGATGAGAATCAAGCAACATGTAGTTCTAAAAGAGATATTTTTTATGGTCTTAGAGCTCGGAGCAACGATTAGGGAAGTCAGTGCGGATCACCGAATGATGCCTTTACTGCGGCTTTGTCCTCTTAACATGCAAATGTGCACTGAGGGATAGTGTCAAGAGTGTCAAAATTATACTTGGATATGATGAGTTGCAAAATGATGTGAATAATGTAACCAACATTCAAGGCTTAAAAGGGGATGGAATGAAACTGGAGGATGACTATTGACCGTGTTGAAAACACAACATCCATATCGTGTTTGCCTGTAATGAGGACAAAGAAATGAGCGTTGGCCGTTGACCATATTCTCAATGTGGGAATTGTATCACTTTTTTGTCTGATACCCTCGAGGATGTTGGCCCATGATGGTAGGAGATCCCTTAGTCCTAGAATCCATTCCATCTAGGGGTCTCTTTAGGTGCGGAAGATTATGGAAGCCCAAATAAAGAGGAACACGAAGCATGAAAAATGGGAGAAATCATGTCCATGTAAACTCTAACACTCCAAACATTGAACCAGATTACTCTTAGATAGATTGTTGAATCACTTAAGAGCGTCAAGGAGGGTTCTTAACTTGAGAGTATCCAATTTGAAGGGATGATTATAGAATAAGGGGATAGAGAACTCTCTGGAGGGAGAGGTATGTGGGGTGGTCATTACAAATCTAATGTGAATGAGGACATAGTCCCATACCACACCATATAATCCCCTCCCCAGGAAAGGGTAGGCCAAGGAAAAAAGGTGAAAGAGAGATTTTTGAGAGATGGGGTTGGACCTGAAGTCTAGATGTTTGGGCTGTCTTATTTATCCCATGAGGATGGGAATAAAGCCACACGTAGTTATTGAAGGGAGTAATGTACAGTTTATCATTATACATTAAGAACGAAAATGTGTAAGATACCCCACATATAGAAGGCATAAAAAGTGAAGACAACTCGGCCTGAATAATTACCTGATCCCATTACACACCATACAATTTCGGGTAATAACTTGGGTCGGGGCCCATGAAGGACAAGCAGATGGAAAAGGTCGGGGGCCTGAGGCTGGGCCTCGGTCAGAAAGGCCCATCCACTTTGCAGTTTAACGCCTTGTAGTGAGGACGAGTGTGGATAAACTATATCATCTGGGGATGTGTATGGCACGACAAGTAACCCGACGTGAATGATGACATAATCCCATACCACACTGTACAATCCCATAAGAGATAACCTGGGTTAGGGGCCCGAAACTGGGAACGCAAAGCACGACAAGGCCTATGCTCGTAGTATGGATGATAAATGAATGGAAGGCTATCTCAAGGGGATATGTGTGGCATGGTGAAATAGACTGACGTAAATGAGGACATAAGTCCGCTCTACACCATAAAATTCCAGGTAAGAACTTGTGCCGCTGCCTGAGGAGGCCAAGGGTCCAGAAAAAGCTGGGGGCCAGTAGTCAGGCATCTCGGTCAATGGTATCCATATGACCTCTTGTGCAATTAACAGCTCATCAAAACTCCTAAGAACACGTGAACAATTCTCGGTGTGGGAAACGAGGAGATGGATTTGGCTCTACCATCCATGTAGGGGTCTAGTAGCTGGCATCACCTGAGGGGAGTTCGTCGCTTGGACATACAATGGAGCAGAATGAACCACTGCTCTCAATGTTTGGAACCCCTTGGGTTTCCCCTGATAAAAAAGGATAGTTTTTGACCATGTTTGAAACACATCGTCTTTATAGTGACCTAGAATAGAGACAACAAATGAGTATCGACCGCTGACCATATTCGAAACGTGGGACTTGTATCAATTTTTCGATCAACCCCCTAAGGGGGCGCTGGCCCAAAGTGGTAGGATAGCTCTTTTGACTAGCATCCCTACCGTTCGGGGGCCCTTCTCGAAGGGAAGGATGATGGAGTCCTAATCAATGGAGTGAGTGAAGCATTGTTGTACCCATACATTTTAAAATCATGTAGTGCGGTGAAAGAGGTGGACACCTCTGGGAAGTGGGACATATGGTAGAATTGAGATGAGATCGACGTGTATTGAGGAAAAAACCTCCACCACACCATATGTCTTGACCCGAGGGGAGATTCTGGAGTTTGGGTTGGGCCAACAGATGAAAAGTTCAGGCATTCCTATGTATCCCATGCGGATGTGAATCAAGTCGTACGTAGTTCCTGAAGGCCATTTATTTTAATGTTGTATGGTGAGGACGTCGGAGGATAGAAGAATGGAGAGCGGGAACATAGTGCGACCATTATAATCCAGGCTTTAGTTGGGCTAAGGGAGCCTACACCATATCATGCAAGGAACCACTGAGAGAATTATAGAAAAGGGTAGTCAAATAGAAGAGTTTGGGGAAAGGCTAAAGACAAAAATCTTGAGTGTTCTTACATATCCCATACAGATGGGAATCAAGCTGTAAGTAGTACTCAAGATTCAGTTTAACATCGTGTAGGATGATGCATGGTTTAACATCAGGTGGGAATGAACAGTTTATGGTCATGTTGGACCACCAGTCTTTGGAAAAGTATTTCTTGAGAATCATGGAATTGGTGGGAGGAGTCATACGCTCACCATCCATGGCCACCAGGGAGTATGCACCATTGTTGTAAACCCTGTGGATTATGTAAGACCCTTCCAATTTGGGCTCCATCTTGGGTGGTTTCCATCCAGGGATTCTCGGTGTCTAGAGGGCCAATACCAAGTCACCTATCAAGAAGGAGAAGAGGCGAAATCTATTATTGAATGCCTTATCTATCTTGTTTTAATGCATTTTCAGATTGTGCATGGCACGAAGCCTATTTTTGTCAAGTGCTTCCAATTCACCCAGACGAATTTCATCTACCTTATCTGGTTCCTGCTGGTCATATACTAATGAGAGGAATGAATGCAGTTGGATCTCAATGGGTAGGATGGCCTCAGCTCCGTACACCAGGGAATATGGGGTCACCTGGGTGGAATTACGAGTCGTCATCCGATAAGCCCAGAGGGTGTTGGAGAGCTTGTTTGGCCAACTCTTCTTATTATAACCAACCATTATTTCTAGAATGTTAGAGATATTTTTTTTGAATGCCTCGATCTGTCCATTTTCTTGTGTGTGGTAGTGGGAGATATGGTTAGAAAAGATATTGTACTTGGCGTACAATTTCTTTTAGCTCAGCTTCTCAGATGTTTTTATCATTATCGGTGAGGACGACATGAGGGACTCCAAACCTGTAGATGATATTGGAGCTCACGAAGTCAACAATAGAATGGGCCTTGAACTCCTTGAGCGGAACTTCCTCTACCTACATAGAAAAGAAATTTGTGGCAATCAGGATGAACCTTCACTGACGAACTATCATGGGTGGATATGGTCCTACAACATCGAGTCCCCACACCGCAAATGACCAAGAATACATGGTAAGGTGGAGAGGTTATGGTGGTTGATGCAAGAAATCAGCATTAATTTTGCACATTTGACATCTCTTGGAAAACTCGATGCAATCATGGATCATGGAGAGCCTAAAGTACCCCAGTCTCCAGATCTAATGGGACAACTTCGGACCAGTCTGGTGAGCCCCAAATGAACCAGCATGAACCTCCTGCATGACTAGAGAAATCTCAAATCCTTGGATGTAACAGAGGAGAACACCATAAATCCCACATTTGTGGAGGATATTCTCATGATTTGAACCACACTAGAGGGTAGACTGCAGCGCACAACATGAGATTCCCCCGCACTCGTCCCGATCTTCCTGGAGGAAACCATTTTGGAGATACATGACAATGGGGGCTCTCTAGTTGGGTGTCACATCAACCACTGCATCCTAGGGACCAAGGGGTCCTGATTTAGATGCTCCGATGGTAATATGGCTTAACCAGAAGGGTTGACATGATCAATGAATCTCTGATGTTCCATGTTAATATTCAGTTTATCCTGCTCGGGTTTTGCAATTGACACAGTCAGGCCGGCCAGGGCATCATCTCAGACGTTCTAAGACCGAGGGGCATGAGTTACCTCCGGCCGAGATCGAAAATGGGACATTAGAAGGAGAGTTTGTTCTAATAATGGTACGAGCTTTGGCTTTCTGACGACATAGTCACCATTTATTTGCTTGATGACTAGTTCGGAATCCCCTTTCACATGCAAATGGGGAACATCGATCTCCAGAGCCACTCGAGGCTAGTGATAAGAGCCTAATACTCCACTTCATCATTGGTGCAGCCTTATGATTGTAGTAATGAATGTGAAAGAATAGAATGAGACAGGGTAATAATAATAATACCCAGACTTAATCTATTGAGTATGGGGTCATTGAGCTTCCTGTCGGTGGGACTCAAGGAGGCACCATCAAAGTGAATTTTCCAACAAGTGATGGCCTGATCTACCAAGATGATGGCCTTGTCTTGAATATCGTGGTCCATAGACTGGTCTGCAGGGGTTGGATGGGTATTAAGAAAATATCCCAATGCTTGTCCATTGATAGCCTTCTGAGGCACAAACCCGATGTCAAACTGTTGGAGGATTACTTCCCACTGTGCTAGTCATCCTCTCAGCATGGGATGACTTAGGTTATATTTCAGCAGGACTACCCAAGACACCAGTTTTACCTCATGGTGCTACAAGTGTTGTCCCAAATTCTACATGGAATATACAAGAACAAGGCATCTCTTTTCGATGGGGGGTATCTGGTCTCCGTATCGATGAGAATACTACTGAGTTAGTAGAGGTTGTTCTTCTTCCATTCATTATTCTTTTGGGCGGGCGCCGAGAGATCATCCAAGGGAAGTCACATAAAGCACCAGCGACTTTCCAGAGATGGATGACATCATGATCGGAGGCTGAAGCAGATACTTCTTTATTTCCTTAAACGTGTTTTGGCACACTTCGTCCCACTCGTAGGTAGAGCCTTTCATCATGAGATAAGAAAAAGGATTACACTTGTCTTCCAGATTCAAAATGAATCGTCATATGTAGGCTAAGTGGCCATGAAAACCTCGATGCTCGAGAATATTGCTAAAGGGGAGGAATCTATTTGATTTCCTTGATCTTCACTGGGTCGATCTCAATTCCACAATACCCGGAATCAATGCCAAGGAAAATCCTAGAGGTGACCCTGAAGGCATATTTCAACGGATTCATCTTCAGGTGGTAGGAAAGGAGCAAGCCGAACACTTTCTCATGGTCCTTGAGATGGTCCTGGAACTGGTGACATTTTACCACCAGATCATCCACATAACATTCCACCAATGTCCCAAGGAATAGATTGAATATGTGATGCATTTTCCGCTGATAGGTGGAACCTGCATTCTTTTGTCCGAAGGGAATAACCTGGTAACATAATGTACCTTGGGGCGCCCTGAATGCTATGGACTCTATATCCTCTGGGACCATTCAGATCTTTTTGTATCCAGAGTAACCATCCTTGGACGATAGGGCTTAGAACAGCACTATAGAATCGATCAAAAATTCCATCATAGAATGTGGGAAATCATATTTCGGACAGCGACGATTGAGATATCAGAAGTGGATGCAGACCCGGATCTGTCCATTCTTCATCTGGACTAGCACAATGTTGGATAGCCATATTGGGTACTGTACCTCCTTGAAGAAGTTGTCTATGATGATCTTTTCAACATCGTCTTCGACCATGGAACTGTGATAAGGGTTCATTTTTTGGGAGGTTTCTTGAACCATTGATGATTTGCTGGAAGACCGAGGCGGTGGATGGCTACCTGAGGATCTAGTCCTGGAATCTAGTCATATCTAAATAAGAATACACCATGATGCTGCTTCAGGTTATCAATGTACTATTTCATCTCTTCGTAGGGCATGGTATCACTGATCAATATGGGTCTCGAGTCTACCTCGCTACCAAGGTTCACCAGTACCAGTTCATCAACCGTAGAAGAGACGCTCTCATAGAAGGCACGGGGCATCCTCTTAATCCTTTTCTTTTCTTGAAGAGGAGGTGATCCCCATAGGGATAAGCTTTATATGGGTCAGCAGATCCTGATGGGAGGATTGTACTAGCCTGGGTAGCAGTGGACAACATATCGGGAGATTCACGTGCTATCGAAACCATAACAATGAAGGAAGTCGATCTGATCCCATCTGGTCTTTGGCCCTAGAGGCCACACATGATGATATCAAAGCAATAGTGGCACATCTTCTTGAGCTGGTTAAATACATCCAGGACAAACAGAAATGTATGAGATACTATCATTTCCATGGAGTGGACATCTCGATACCATACGAGGGTAGAAGGATCTCGGATCACCTGATCCAGGTTTGTGTAGTAGTACGAGGTTCTATTCTGTCGTCCCCGGGACTTGAGAATATGATTCCCTCTCATACCAGAGACAACAAAACATTGCCCCATTTCAGGGGTTGTGGCCTCCAATCGATGGATCAGGAAGACATAGGCGTCATCCAGACCTGCCCATGGGTCTGTTGCGATTGTGGCAGGTTTGACCTCACTGGCCTGAATCTGCTTATCCTTTCTCTTGTAATAGTATGAATCTAGATAACAGGTTTCAGAAGAGGCTAAAGGAGATGAATAACCAAGGAAAACACTTACTATACCATTCAGGAATTCTTAAGTCAATGAGGATACGACTTGGGGACCGCCACTTGTAGGTGGAGACATTGTCTTCCCATCAATGCATTGTACGCAGTGTCCTGGGAGACCACCATAAACTCGATGTTATAAACTAGGACACCGAACTGGTTCTTCAAACATATCTTACCGATTGGGGTCTGCTCGGTCTTGTTGTATCCCTGGATCATGAAGTCTTAGGGAGTGAGGTCATATTTGGATAACCCCAACTTCCGCAGCATCCGTGTCGGGATAAGGATAATCCTTGATCCAGTGTCAAAAAGACAACAGCAAAACTCCACGACATTAAATTGGCCAGTGAGGTACAGTGGATGGATGTGCCTCTATATGGGAGAACCTTCATCCTCTCTAGAGAAAGAAGTGATTCCCTAGCATTCAGCATTCTCAAACGCTTCAACATGAAAATATTTTGTAGCTGCTACCTCTGTCTAAAACTGGAGGGGGCTTCTTAATGCCTCAGTGAGGGCCTCACGCATATCTAATAACATGAAAAGTTCATCGAGGATGGAAAGTCTCACTAGGATACTGGCAAGGTGCTTGATGACATCATATTTCCGTGCCAGGCATGAACTTTGTCTTTCAGGAGCTCGCTCTGTGATAGGAGGCATGGCGGGCCATGCCGACTGGACCAGCGGTTGGCTGGTGCTAGGAATGTCCCTCCGTTCACTATTTGATGCACAGAGAGTAGCTGTCGGATGAGGACTAGATGACTGAGATTGGCCTATAGCGGGGCGAGGCTGGTTGTGGCTTGGTTGTTGTAGCTCATCCTGATCTAATAGCACAAACGGTGGTGGAGGTGGGCCTGACGACACCGAATAAAAAGGTTTCACGGGATGTGTTCTATGCTGGTCCTGTTGTCTGGTCTAAGTGGCATGCACGGCCTAGCCGTAGGTGCCAAATGATGTGCCCCAATGACATATATGGACGTGACTCCGCTGACTTTGGCGTCGTCAGTGGACGTTGGAGAGGTTCCCCGGGCACTCCCCCTCATCGGGGTGTTGTATAGTGATTTACCAACTCAATGGTATTAACTAAAGTGTATCCTTTACTATCACGTGAAGAGTCATCCATCACTGGGCAGATTCTTGGAGGAATCCCAATCTCCGGAGGCATGAAGTCGCTGAGAGTGCGGGATGATGATTACATTGGTAGGGCGCATTGCTTTCACATTCGCCGCTGATTCTTGATTTTCTGGGAAGAGGTCGGCTGAGATGATGATACAGAAGTGTTGGATGTAGATTATGAAGGCTCTGGTTGATTCAAGCATGCCCAATTGAGACCATGGGCATGGGGAACCGTTTTTCGAGCCATCCAGTCGTCATAATTCTGGGACCTGATGTTAGAAACCGACTTCCACACACCATAATCGTCGCTACTTATGTCTGGCCTTACAAAGACACCTTCCACGTGTTCCGAGGCCGGTCCCAGCCTAACTATGTTGCTATCGACCTGGTCTTCAATCCAGTATTTAAACACATATCACTAACTGAGGGTGTTCCCCATATTTTGATGATAGGGGTAGTAGTTGGGGTGATTAGTGAGTTTCTCCTCCTCTGGCCTTCTTTGCCCAGGAAAACGTATGATCCCTTGTTAAAAGTCACTTTTGAAATATCCTGGAACTTGATTCTTGTTTAATGAGTAGGTTTGGATTCTTTTATCTGGGAATAGGGGCCTTGGGGTCTATCCCTCACATGGAGCAGGAGGAGCCTATCGAGGAGGCAGAGCCTGATTGTCCCACCTGGGCGGTGGAGGCGCATTACACTGGGGCACCTTCCGATTCTGAGTTGGACGCTACTAGGATGGAGGTTGCGCCTGTGGTGGTGGGCCTCGGTGAGGTTACAGAGGTTACTCCACTAGTAATAACTCCCTCTGTCTGGGGCCTCTATTTGGAATTACATAGTGGGCTCGGCTTTTACAGCCCTTCTCACGGGGATTGTGGGAGGCAACGGACATGCCTAGTCGTCCTATTGCCGAGCTTCCTCTAGGTGATGGGAATTATCAAAGAAGTCTCTAAATCCTCTAGGGTAGTTCTTGATGATCAGATAGCGAAGTAGTTCTGTCTTGAAATTCCCTACACACATCTTCATTAATTGCTCCTGAGTCAGTGGCATGTAATGGGACTATGTGAGCCCTTTCTATTGGGTGATAATGTTGGCGACATGCTCATCCTGACTTTGTTTTCACTTGAAGGGGGATGTGATTCTTATCTTTCATGTGGTGGAGCTGAACTGGTAGAGAAATTGCCTACGAAGTTCCTCCCAGCTGACTACAGATCCGACGTAGAGCTGGCTATACTAGACATATAATGGTCCCTCCAATGTCTGAACAAAACAGCAGAGCTTGGCCGCCTCCTATTTCACTCGAGTCCCTATCATGGACCCACACCTTATGTTGAAGTGGGCTAGGTGCTACGTCGGGTCCCCCGTCATGTTAAATGGGGAGAAGGTGGGATTGTAGAAGCCCATAGGCGCCAGTATATAGTCCCCCTATGCCGGGTATGGATTACCATCAGGTTGGATTGCCACCTACTGCATTTCCAAATCCTCAATGAGGGCTATGACCACTACCATAATATCATCTTGGCGGGGTTCCATGTCTTTATGGGTATCCGTAACAATGAGTGCGTTGGAGGGTTCTTCAACATGGTAAGTATGCCCAGCGGCTCGTGGAGTGGATGGCGGCACGACTCTTGGGGTTCTAGGGAGAGTCCGAGCTAGGTCCCTTGGAATGTAACGATGTTTGGGAGGGTTTGGAAAGACATATCGTGACCACTTGTTGTATGTTCTGGCCTCAACCCTATCTGTAGGGGCAGGATGGTCAGGGTCTCCTAGAGGCCGCTCGCCAAGAGGATTTTGTTTGTACACCTAATTATCTACCCTAGGATTGTCGTAGACTAGTTGTCGGTCTACAGCGCAGTCAGCCAAGAGGATATCGACCAACTTCTTCTGCTAAGAAAGTTTCTGGTGCAATGTGGCCTTCTCAGGGTCCTCCTCCATCTTCTGCACTGAGGCGAATGGGTCAGAGCGATTGGTAACTCCAACGTGCTCCTTACCCTTACCACTGTTCCGAATGAAAACCAATGCTTTAGATGGTGCAGGGAGCCCTAGTATGTTCTTATTTAAGAAATTAATCCTCCCCTATGGGTACAAGTGTGGTGACACTCCCTCGGGGGGGGGGGGGGAGTCCAAATCAGGAAGCTCCAACTCATCCTCCTCATCCACTATGTCGGAAATGTTGACCGCAACCCTTTCTAGGGGCATTTCCTCGATATCACCAAGCAAGTCGGGTTGACGTCATATAGAAATGAAGTGGAGGCCATCATACTACCCCCAGCAATGGACTTGCACGTGTGTGGATTCCTCCTTGATAATTTTGTGAAGTACCTTGAAGCATTGAACTCATTGTTGATGGAGGGAATTATGAAAACCTAGTGAATCGCGGCGCTAGGCCACAGGGAGCACAACCAGTTCGAGTAGATGGCATTACTCGTAAACATATTCAAAATTTTCTTTCCTCCTGTGATAAACCACTCACTGATGACGGAGGAAAATTGTGTCGCCCAGAGGGTTTGCCGGATACATTCAACCTTATCTGGGGTGAGGGATTCCGGCACATGAAAATGTGGCACCACCACCGGCCAGAACATCTCGGGGACATGGTCAAATGTGATGATGTTTCATAAGATCCTCGGATCGAAATCAGGGTCTGGCCCTTGATTTCCCTATTCGTGAACTGGGGGTGGTTGAGTAACTGGCAGCAGTACTGAAGCAAACCATTGGGATGGAAATCTGGTCGTTAGAGAGTACGCCGAGCATGCTGATTGGAAGCCGAATCTTATGTTGTCCTCCAATGAGTATAGCGACCTCGCCGCTACATCGCGGTAAGACAGGATGATGACCATAGTATCCGGCTCAGGGGCTAGGGCCACTGGGGATCGGTCATGTTGATTCTTTCCCTCCACTATTCCACATAATAGTTCTTTGTGATCCATTATCGATGTACACATCGCTTCTGGGGAAGACATTGGTGATTGCACGACCGTGACTTTTAGGGTCACCATATTTTCATCCTCCTATATATACCGATAGAGGGAGGTGAGAATCTAATGGACCTCGCATTCCGGGAGTACTTGGCTGATGCATCATTTTCCTGGCCTGGCCATTGACTTGGATGAGCAAGAGGAGGGTTCCTGTGCTGAGTCGTACTCCGCCTGAGAGTCTGAGAAGCAGACCTGTTTGATCTCCTTCCGAATATTCCCAGGATTCTTTTTATGGTAGTGGAAACCTGCCTTCCTTCCCCTATGTGGCTCATCGGGACAAGGCTGATTTTTGAAATGGGGTCCTTCGGCTGCACGAGTGCTGAGACGGAGAGGGATTCCACCTGAATAAGCTCTGGTGCGAGGAGCACTAGGACAGGTGTCAAAACGTTCATGGGGAGAACCTCCATGGATAGTGCTGGGGTAATAAAGACCACCGTTAGAACTGGAAAGAGCATGGGGAGGACCTCCATGATTTTTTTCCTTGGTGACCTTAGTATGAATAGGGTTCGTGTACTGGTCTAGTTGAACAATGGTAGGACCTCCGTGTTAGGTTCCAGTGAGGCGAGGCTGGCCCTCACCCCTCTAGATGCATAGGCAAGGAGGACCTTCAAAAGATGCTGAGAAGCCTTGGAAAGGATCCATGTGTTGAAGTGAGACCATACATGCAATGTCCCCACACCGGTGGTCGGGGGATATGAGAAATGACTCCATACCCAGTATAATGGGAATGAGAAAGACTTCTGTACCGAGTGTCACTATTATAGGGAAGACCTTCGTTTGGATTGAGGGCGGAATGGGGAGAACCTCAATGTCGAGACTCAAAGCGAGTAGGGCACGTGAATTCAGTGGTAGTGGTATGGGGAGGTCCTCTATACTAGGTGAAATCGCTGTGAGTTATTTCGCAGTGGAAACTGCTCGTGCTGGCGGCCCCGGGATTTGACCCAACGTACCCATGGGGCGGTTGGGGCCCCTATCTTGGTCAGGCGTATATGTGCCCATGCTCAGAGTATACATTGGAATGACGTAATGTGTCGGTGGGGGATCGGGCCGCACTAGTCATCGAAATTGACGCCCCATGGTGGGCGCCTTAAGCATGCACCTGACGCTCGTGTCAGGTCCTATGAACCGGAGCAGGTGCTGCAGGTATGTGGCTTACCTACTTCTCATCTAGCAAGACTGGGAGACATCACTGACACGTCTAGGTGGGAGCCCTCGTTGGGAACCACTGTATTGGGACTCAAACTGGGTTGTGCTGGACACCACCTACCTCATCAGTGTAAGGCAGGGAGTCGTCAAAGCGTTCCAGGGAGAGTCTCTTGAAACAGTTGTATGTTTGCGTAGAGAGCAGTAGCTCCCTATGTATCCCTCGGGGGCAGCGTTGGAAACGAGGCACAGACACCTCCATATCTAGTCTGGCTATATCCCGAGTTGAGAATATAACATACTCCTCGTAAAGGCGCATGAGGTCATTGATTACCCTTAGTTGCATAACATCATATGGGGAGATGGGGCATGTACGCCCCAGGGCCATGGGTGTAGAGGCTGTCATGGAAGTGGTGGAACCACGTGGGATAGTCGTGTTCATGATTCCCCTACCACGACGTCGATGTGCAGGAGGAGATCACGTTCCAGATGTAGCAACCTGATTTCCGAAAGCAGGGAGATTAAGTCGTCAGTGCTGAAAGGAAAAGGAATCGACGACCAAAGCCTCAGTTCTATAATGTCTTCGATGACAGGTATGAGGGATAAACACTAACAACGTCTCATAACAGGTTTTCCAATGATGTGATACACCAAATTCTAGTGTGTTTCATGCAAGGCCCCCTATTTTCTTGGTGGGACCCGGTGCTGGTTAACTAGATTTGGTGACAGGTCAATCCATTAATGCCTCAAGTGCTACTAATCTCCTTATTGAGGAGAATAAATTCATGTCGGGTTCACCATTTATGTTCCAAAATCGTTCACCGGGGTGCGCGTGTGCATCTTCTTGAGTACGAAAGGCTCAGTTTTGTTGCCCCGCATTCCCAAAATCCAATGGAGGGTGGCATCCGCTCCTTGTTCTGGGACATTTGATCCTTGATCAAAACGGGATGATGGGATTATGGTTCTTCCTTATGTGAATTCCTCCTCAGAACTCATCACGTAGTCCGGGTCTCCCTTGTAGATTTAAGACGTTGTTCATGAAGCTATTCCTAGTGCCATATCTTAATGGACACCAGTTAATTACACTACTTCTATCGGGATATTCCAAGGGATCGAGTCTGGGAAGTAACCCTCAGTTAGAGGAGTAGTCATGTTGGGCATCACTAGCGTGTCTGGATGGTGGGGGATTGGCATGTATGGATTCTTTCCATTATTATAGGGCTTCTCAAGGGCTCGGAAGCCCAAGGAATCTCACATCGAACATGGGAAATCATATTCCATGGGCATGTACCTGAGGTTTTCCTTACCTTCCCATGTTTAACCTAAGGTATGTGAAAAGTTTAACATATTTCTGACACAGATCGAACTGATCAGATCACTCACTAGAGTAGATTAGATGTGGAAACCCCCTGGAGGGAACACCGATGTTGGGGTCAACGTTTGGTTGGCTTCCCGATTACTGTTAAATGGAATTGTGGAATGGGGTGGCATGAACCCACCGGGATGTAGTAGTCCAGGTAAGAATCAGGATGGATGATGGAAGGTTACATGAAGGGGATGGTGAATGGGATGGAACCTTCATGAGGATCGTGATGGTTTTTGGAATTATCCTCAACATGGATTCCTACGTATCCCCTTCATAGGGAATCAAAGTCCACCTTCTTCATCTGATGACATCTTACCAAAGATTGTGGTTTTCAACGGCTTAACAATGGATGTGGTCGCAATGGCTTACCATTGGATAGGGGTGTCAAAGGCTTACCGCTGGGTGAGGTCGCAATGGCTAACCGCAGGATGGGGTTTCCACTGATTACCACTGAATATGGATGGAAATGGCTTGCCACTGAATAAGGTCACAACATATTACCGATGGATGGGGTTTCAATGGCTTATTGCCGAATAGGGATGTCAATGACTTGCCGCTGAATAAGGTAACAATGTCCTACCGCTGGATGGGGTTTCAACGGAATACTGTTGATTGGGGACCAAAATTTAACATCATGCCGGATGGGGGTGAACCGACCTGAAAGGGGATCAGATCTGTTGGGTGTAGGTCTTGAACCTCATGGAGGATTCTTACATACCTTACCTTGGCACGAATCAAAGTCCATGTAGTTCGGGATATAGGTGAATTTGGGGACTATGCTCTAAGGCAGCCCAAATTGTTGGTGAATTGATGAAAAGGGGGTCAGAATGACCAGTGGATGGTGGGATTGAATCACATGGAGGATTCCTGCATACCTTTCCTTGGAAAGGATAAAAAACCATGTAGATCAGGCGGGTGTGGGGCTTACACTCTAGGCTACCCATGGTGTTGGTGAACCGATGTGAAGGAGGACCTAGGGTCCCATGGTTGTTGGGATTGAACCTCAGGGAGTCTTTATACGTACCCTACCTTGGAAAGGATCAAAGTACTCCTAGTTTAGGATGGATAGAGCTCGGTGCACCAACGTGAAAGTGGACCCCGGGTCCAATGGTTTTTGGCCTTGAGCCTCGGGGAGGCTCCTACGTACCGTACCTTGGCAAGGATCAATGTCATCGTAGTTCAAGTGGGTGTTTGTGGGGCTTACACTCTAGGATGCCCAAGGTGTTGGTGAACCGACGTGAATGAGGCATGAGGTCCAATGGGGTGTTGGGATGGAACATCAGGGAGGCTTCCCACGTACCCACTCTTTTCATGGATCAAGGTCCACGTAGTTCGGGATGGAAATGGGCTCGGTGCACCGACTTAGGGTAGTCGGGACCAATGGTTATGGCGCTTGAACCTCATGGAGGCTTCCTATGTACCTATCTTTGGAAAGGATCAATGATCTCGTAGTTTATGATGGTGGGAACCGACATAATAGTGGTAAGAACCAATGGTTTTAAGGATTGATCCTCGTGAAGGCTTCCTACGTACCTTTATTGGGAAAGGATCAATGTCATCATAGTTTGGGATGGTTGGTGTGTGGATTGAACCTCGTAGAGACGTCCTGCATAGCTTGTCTTTGTAAGGATCAATTTCTTCGTAGTTCGGGTGGTCTAAACTGACGTGACGGTGGTCGGAATCAAAGGTCATGGGTCTTGAACCTCATGGTGGCTTCCTACGTACCATGCCTTGGAAAGGATCAATGTCCTAATAGTTCGGGATAGTGGGTGTGTGGACTGAACCTCTTGGAGGCTTCTTATGTACCTTACCTTAGCAAGGATCAAAGTCCTCATAGTTCGGGTGGTGGGAACCGACGTGAAGGTGGTCAGAACCAATTGTTGCGGGGCTTGAGCATCGTGGAGGATTCCTACATACCTTGCCTTGGAAAGGATAAAAGCCCTCATTGTTCGGGATGGTGGGTGTCTGGCATGAACCACTTGGAGGATTCCTACATACCCTACCTCGGCAAGGATCAATGTCCTCATAGTTCAGGTGGTGTGAACCAACATGAAGGTGTCCGGAACCAATGGTTGTGGGGATTGAACCTTGTAGAGGCTTCCTACATACCTTTCCTTGGAAATGATCATTGTTATTGTATTTTGGTATGGTGGGTGTGGGTAATGAACATCATGGAGGCTTCCTACTTACCTTGCCATGGAAAGGATGAAAGTCCTCGTAGTTGAGTTGGTGGGAACCGACATGAAGGTGGCAGGAACCAATGGGGTGTGGGGATGGATCCTCATGGAGGCTTCTTACGAACCTTACCTTTTCAAGAATCAAAGACCTCTTAGTTTAGGATATTAGTGTGGGGTTAACACACTAGGTTGCCCAATGAGTTTTTCATAGTCTATGCTTTCTCTATGCCCATGTGAGTCATTCTTGGTGTGAGAAAAAAGAGACAACGAAGACATTACTATCACATCGTAGAAGGTGCATCTGTGGAAATTGTAATAGGGGCTTACACACAGAAAGCATCCCAAAGAGGTAATAAGAGCTTACGACTGGTTAGCAGCCCGAGGTGATGGACATTGGAAATTACTCTAGGATGGAGTCCTGAATGGTGACACAGCCCAATGGGAGAGGTACTTGGTACCCAGGAAGGGAGGAGGAGCAGATATTCTACCTCTTACAAGGAATTATATGGGCTTACGCCCGAGTGGTATCAATTTCCCCATGGATAGACGATGCTCCGATAAAGATGATCTCATTATATGTGGGGAATGATCTCACTTTAGTGGAGACCAGTGGGCATGCATAATTTACAAGGTGGGGGAACCCCGCGTCTGATGCGTGGGGCATGATCACAGTATAACGTCATGTGCAGAGGACGAGAATTCTTGGAAGATTAACGTCAGGCATCTCGGACGAGGTGGGTTCACTTTTCACCCCTAGGACTTACATAACGGGTACCCTCTTCACCTTGGTGTAGAGAGGGTAAAGAAAACGCCATGGCTAGGGGGTGTCACGGAGCGAACCATTGGGGGTTCCACATTATCATGGCTATGTGAATAAAGAATATTTGTTAGCGTTCCTATGCGAAGAGACATGAGGCGAGGCAACACAACCGACAAAATCGTCTAAGGGACATTGATATTTCTTCATGAAAACCTGAAGGCCTACACGGGAATAGGATTTTCAGAGTGAGATGGGATATAGGTAGAAGCCTTGTAATCCTCTGGTGATCCATTCAGTGGAGGGGCCTCACAAAGGGTTGTGCATCTCAAAGTGAATTTACCCAGGCTAGGCGTAGGGAAGAGGTACATATGGGGGGAGCTTTGTGAAGCAGAAATCCATTCGCAATGAAATACCCTACGATGTGGGACTGCCTCATGAAGCAGGGCATGGGGAAGAAATTTTCTTCGTGTTGCACAATGACCCAGCCTTGACACTTGGCCTACATGTGCATGTGTGGTGCTTCATAATGTGTAAGTACCCCCTGAAGACCCGAGTCCCCTTGAGGATCTCCTTCCTTTGAGAAGACCTGTGGGCTTCACGAAAGGAATCCTTCACGTAAGATGGGCTCAATTAACACCATTGGGTAGGCACTTCACGGATCAAATGAACATTGAGGAGTTCATGGTTCGCAGAGCAGAAGTGCTTCACAATTCGGGATCTAGGAAGGGTAAAATCGCAAAAAAAATCCTCCCTTGGGCTCGAGGGGAGCCCTGTATTTATAGGCATGAGGTGCCGCAAAGCAGCACCTACTCGGAGTGTGGCGATCTTCACGGAGGGTTGCGAACTTCAGAGGGATTCACGGAGTGTTACCACCTCCTTGAATCATGGAAGCTCGCGAGCTTCATAGGGCTTCGTAGAGTGTTACTACCTCCTTGCTCTGCGGTGGCTCGTGAAAGAGTGCTTGGGGGTTGGCAGCCGATCTTCAGGAGCTTCATGATCTGTCTTCATGATAAAGTCCTTAATGATTTCATTATATTTTTGTCACCTCTAATTTTGACATCAATAGTGTTATCAACACATTCATTTATGAGAAACAATAGTTTACAAAATCATTAAGTATATCCTTTCCCTACGCGACTTGAATCATCTACAGTGAAGATGGGTAGAGTATATGGATTCCATTGTTTTCCAACTTTAACATACTCCCAGAATGGTGAATAGTGTGGTTGGTTCTTTGAGAATGATACCTCAGATTCAATAAGTACAATATTCGAGTGAATGGTGGAAGATGATGACTTTGCTAGTGGAAATTAATTTGGTGGTTCAGGAGAGATAAGATAGGCTGACTGTGGTTTCTGTAGTATTGGATTCAACACTCTTTAGATGGATTTGGGATATTCAGTATGAGGATTAAGAGAATTTAGCTATAAGGGAAATCCTTGAAGGTGGGGATACACCTTTAGATAGGATAATAGTAGGTGATGTGAACATCTATGTGAAAAATATGGTTGTTGCACCGAGCAATATGTGAGAGGAACTGTTGTGAGAAATTCATGACTCAATGTGGGATGTACATCCTGGGGTGACAAAAATGTACCATGACCTATGATGATAGTGTTGGTGGCCAGGAATGATGAATAAGATAGTAGGGTTCATAACATGATTTTTCACCTATCCACAAGGGAAGTCAGAGCATCATCGACCTAGAGGATTATTGATGACATAACATATTTCAGAATAGTAGTGGGATGACAAGAATATGGATTTCTTGGTAGATCATCCAATGAAGATAAGGATGAATAATTCTATTTGGTTCATTGTGAATCGACTAACGATGGTAGATCATTTCTTTCCTATCAACGAATCCAGTATAGTAGAATAGTTCAGAAAACTATATGAATGGGAGATATTTCATTTTCATGGGGTTCCACTGAATATAGTTTTAGATCACAATATTTGATATACTACACACTTCATGAAGGGATTATAGAAGGAGCTTAGTACATAGGATTTCGTAAGTAACGCCCTCCACCCAAAAACATATGGGAAGTTGAAGAATACCATATAGGTGTTAGAGGATATACTATGGGAATGTGCGATTGACATTGGTGGTTCTTTGGAGAATCTCATGGCTTTGTTGGAGTTTATATATTATAGCAGTTATCAAGAAACTATACAAATTGAACCATACATAGAAATTTGTGTTAGGCCTTTCAGATCAACACTATGAGAGTTAGTGTTTAGTGAGTCGGAGCTATTGGGACCAGGTCTTATTTATGAGACATCAGAGTAGGTGCATATTATTCAAAAATATATGGCTACATCTCATAGTAGGATGAAGGGGTATGCTGATAGACGGAGATGACCACTAGAGCTTACATATTATGATTGTATTTTCCTATATGTTTCACCTAGGATGGGTCACCACAGTATACGATGAAAGATAATGTAGCTTCCCATGTTTTTAGGACTTTTTATGGTATTAGAGAGAATCAGGCTGATGGAATACCAATTAGCCCTTCCAGATAAATTTAGCACTATGCATGATGTTTTCTATGTGTCACAAATATAGAGTTATCACCATGACCCTTATCATGTGATCAATGTATAAGAGGATGACATCATGATAGATGTGTCCTTTGAGGACCATGTAATACGTTTGGTAGATCATAATGAGAATGTGTTGTGGGGAATGTTCATTCTGTTAGTTCATTTGTTGTGGAAATATCGAAGTTTTCAAGAGGAATCTTTGGAACTGGAAGCAAACATGAGGGATCAATGGCCCAATATTTTTGACATAGAATTATAAAGATGTTCGGGAGTCTAGCTTGAGGAAGAGCTGTTATACGTGGGGATTGTAATATATTGGCCTTTTCTACAATCATCTCAGGATTATTTTCATGTGCATTTTGAGATTTTATGAAACTTTTTGGGAGTTGTGGTGTGGCGTGAAATTGGGACTGTATTTATGATAAATTAATAAATAGTGGGATGTTCACTATTAGCCCATTGTTTGAAAAATTGTGCACATAAACCCTACCAACCGTGAAAACCATGATAGAGAGGTCTGCAAATATTGTTTCTGGTTTTCCCTAACCATGTGCCCCTGCCCAGGAAACCATGAATACGGGTTTAACTATCTGAAATTTTATTTTTAAACCACTCAAACTCCCTAGACTCTATTATTTAAATCTTGGATTAGGATTGACAAATTATATGTGATCCTAGATCTCGCAGGACAAATTCCATGATTATTCGAACATATTTATTTGAGATAAAATGCCTTGATTGAAGATCCTCTCTCTTCCCAGTATGTGCATTTCATCATGTTGCTTCTCTGGTTCTTTACTCTATCATTTATTGATATTTTCATGGATGATAACAACTTTTTCCTTGGATCTAAAACTATGAGTTGATATCGAGATATAGGAATGAGGATCAAGATCTATATATGATTGATCTTTATGAATTTGATCATAAATTTGGGTAAAGGGATTTAGTTCCAGAGATTGATTGATGACATTGTGCCTCTTGTATTTTGGAGATTTTTTTACTCTATCATTTTTCAATAATCCAAGGTAGGTTGTCTAATTCAAACTCTCATTGTGGTGGATTTGTTATGTGTATGAAATTTCATGGATTTTCTAGCTACCCTATATAATTTATTACCTAAATTGGAGTAATTATGAATTTATAATTTACTTGTTATTTCCATAGTCATTAATTGATAATGAATATAGAAACAATTTACGGGTTTTACAAAAAATGATATTTTTTTGGATATTTGTTATTGGTTGATATATTTTAATTGAGATATTGATTTGATTGTGTTAGGATAAAAAATTTTGGGAATATAATTATCAAATGATGCTTTGATATGTACGATAATTAATTATGGGAATTAATTATGTGCCATGATGTAGATCAAAGATAATATATTTTATGAAATAGTTATGACTAGTAGTGATTTGATATTGATAATTAATTTTGAAGAATTAATTATGTAATGAGGATTATATTGACTGATTAATTAATTGATGAATTAATTAATGGGTTATGTGATTAGTTAATTGTTGAGTTAACTAATGGCATTTCAAATGTTTAACTAATAATTTTATTATTAATTGAATGATGTGGCTAATTCTTATGAATTAAGGGATGATTAATTGGATGAGATTTTTGGGGTGTTAGAAACAGTTTTCTAGTCCAATAAGAGGTTGGGAGTTGAACATGGAGTTCCTCCCAATAGTTCTCATAGCATGACATTTTGGGGTGTTGGGCATGTCAACCAACACAGAATGAAATTTTTGGTGTTAGGCACATATATCTACACTGAATGAGATTTGGGTAGGATGAAAGTAAATTAAATAATAAATCAATGAAAAATATTAATGATGACTCAAATGTGAAACATAAATTGTAACAAGGCGTAATGTGATTCCTAATGATTGAATGACAATGTGATAACAGTTTTATTATGCATTCTATTTATTTTGCCATAAAATTGAATGCACTATACTTTTATTGGAAATTTTTTATGCATTTGTGGTGGTGGACTAATACGTTTCCCTCTAACCCTATTCAGGCCTACTGATTGGATCCAAAGTAGACATTGCTGTTGCATGACAGAATAAGGGGAAGAATCTCGGGTTGGTTTCTATTTGAGATGAAAGCATGCTAGATGACATTGTATGTGGTTAGAGACCCTCTATGGAGTCATTGTGTATTTACATTCAGTTCCATTATAGACACATAAAACATACATTGTCATAGAATGTTTTACCTTTCAGTTGAGTAATTTATTTTCTTGTATTGACTATCATATGACAGGGAATTGTTCCGGTTATTTATACGCTTTCACACTTGGTTATTATTGTTCTCTTCCATTGGTGTTTCATTCTCATAAAAGAGGGTATGGTCTCCCCAAGACTGACTAACTGAACCCTCGTTGCATGTCATCACACTCTCTTGTATAGGGAGGGGTGATTGAGGTAATCTATAAAACCGCCTCAATGAACCCTTTAGAGGCACCTAGGTCTAGACGTCACAAATCAAAATTTCATTGAGATGAGTCACTAGAGTTTTATCCCAACAAGAATTGGTAAGAGAATATTTCTTATTTAATATGAGGGATTCATTCCCATTTTTATATATTATAATTTTCATCACTATATAATAAATTATTGTATTTTACAATGAGATCAAATCCATTAATATATTACAATATAATTATCAATTTGTATATCAACATGTTTTTCAACTAAACATCATATATAGATTTTAATATTGAGAAAAAACATAAATGTGTTACTATAAGATCTCCATAATTAATTTTAATAGATAAACCAATCTATTGATCATCACGGGATGGGATAATATACATTAAAAACAAGATAGAAAAGAACTAGTTCATAGATATAGAATCAAATAGTCTATTATCATTAATTGTGTTCATAATTACTGTACCATCTATAACATCAATTGGGACCTCAACCTTTTTCATTGTGATTATAAAATCTTGATCATTATCCATTTTATTATTTTCATGTGGATTCCCTTATAACATTGTGTATTGAAATTCATAGTTAACCATATTCTTGAAATTAAAGCATTAAAAATTTATATCTTCAATAAAACCCTTGCACTATCGATTTGGATGAAATTTATCTCCATAAATATAGAAAACTCACATGAAAATATTAAAAGCCTCTCTATTGTTACCTAATAATAATGATTTATTAGAATTATACACATATGTAATTAAACTAATCATGATTTCTTCGAATATTTAACTGAAAATCCCTTTACATATCTTGATTTCTTTTGAAATCAAGCACTGTTGGAATCCTTCTCCCTCTTAATATCACTTTTCCTATTATACTTAGAATATGAAAAAGAATAACATAATAATAACCATATAAAATTTTGAATAAATTTATCAAAGACTCAATAGATCATATATTTGGTTTTTCATATATTATTTGTATCATATCATGATATCATTATAATGTTAGCTACATAATTGTAAATTTCATCTTCATATTCATTTAGTAAATTCAAAAATAAAATATATTTTAGATCATTTCTCACGAGGAATGTACTTACTAATTAATTTCAAATTTAACGGATTGCAATATATATCAAATATTTCATCTTTATTTCTATTTTTAATCAATTACCACTAATGAAAAATGAATCGCCTTTGAAAATATATATATACATGATAATGTTTTTTATTTTAATACATCCAAAATTATGTTATATATAGTATATGGATAAGAACTATTTCTAAATTACAAATGAATTCATGTTTATATCAAATGATAAATTTTTATTACTCCTGAATTTTTCCATCATTATTGTAATATAGTCAGGTTAAATAGTTTTTTCACTTTAGGAAATTATATTAATCAGTACCTTATTTTATATCCAAATCAAATCCGTAATCATGATAACTCCAAAAAATCCTATTGTTTTATTATTAGGGTTCTCCATTTATTTTTATGGTTGATGAAATGGAACTCGTTACTCCTTTATATTCACATTCATGAAAATGATATAATTTATTACTTGAATAACAACAAAAGGCATATGATCCAAATAAAATTGACACATATTCATTATATGTAATATTTAAATGTTTTTAAAATTTCATAATTGTTTTAAGTATGGTTATGTAATATAACATGTTTTTTAGATCTGGTAACTGAGGCTTCTATGAAACATTCCTTGATATCTATTGTAACACTATGAGTCAAGAACCCAAGAGGAAGAGGATGTATCATTACATTGGTATAAAATAAAATAAAATCACAACTTGAATGTTTTACCCATATAGTAATCTCATTAAATAGAAAAAAAATATTCACCTATTAAATATAATACAATATATAATTTCTCGTATAAAATAACTCTGTCAAACATAATAATCATTATGGTTTTATAGGGAAATGTTAGTCATTATAAAGGAAAAATCTTTGAAACTGGTTATGTGTTAGTTTTCAATGGAATATATCATATTATAATCAATAAAAATATAAATATCATAAGAATAATCAAATTGAATGTTAACTCATATTTAATAATATTATATTGGTGTAAATTTGAAAATGACTAAATAATTAAATAGTATAGTGGAAACGAATAACTGATTTCATGGTGGTAAAATTCATAATATAAGACATCTGACTATTTCCATCAAGGCCTCAACGAAATAATTAAATATAATATCAAGACTTGATAAATTAAATTCTTAAAAATTTGGTATGCATATAATGAATACCAAATCTAGTTCATCACTAGATACCTATAATTTCATAAATGAGTTACATTACTCTAGGACCTAGAAAACACATAATTATATCCAATGAATTCAATAAATTAATGAATGACTGAAAAATACATATCATCGTTTTATCAATGAATAATAATAATTGATAATAGTTATTTAATCAGGTTATTACCCCACATAACATTTTCATGTAAATTTTCCTTTGTTTCATCTATTCCCCAGCCTCCATTAAATACTTTTTTTAAAATAAATATTTCTTATCAAGATAAAATTCAATCAATTTACATTACAAACATTTAATGATGTTTCTTTACTGATAAATTTTTCAACATTCTAATGAATTTAGAAAGGATTATCACGAGAGTTAATAGTGAACTATATTTTCAAGCATGATAAATAAATTATAATAATTAAATGTAATTATATTTACTTATATAATTATATTTAAATATAAATGATTATACAAAAGCAACAAAAAAGTTTAGTAACTCTTACTAATTTGTTAAATTTTTAGTAAGAGACCGATATAAAATAAATAACGAAATAGAATATTAGTTATGTTAAATAAATTTAATAATTTATTTAAATATATTAATGTGTTACCATTTATAGAAATAAAATTAATCAAGTGGTAAATAAAAAATATGCCTCAATGATTTATTATTTTTAAGAGAAACCATATCCATAACTATTATCGTCTATGAGAGCACCTTAAAAAACAATATAAAAAATATAACAATTATAAAATATAACTATAGAACAATATTCACATATATTAACATTTCAAATATTCAATTGTTATCACTTATTATACATTCATTATCATATTACATTTTATTTATATCTTCGACTATTAATATCGATAATTGTTTCATTAAACAATTGGAATATCGATAACTATCTTCAATTGAAAATACTATGTTAATAATTTATATATTATTAATGGTTCTAAAAAACATTTTATCATATTTTTTAGAATTTCATATTTTCATAAAATGTGAAAATTTATTGTTATTTATGATGATTAAATCAATAGATAGTTTGTATTTTTATTTTTTATCTAAAAATAGTTTGCCTCTTAATTAATGAAATAAATATAAATATTTCCATTAAATATAAATATGATCATTATATACATATTAATATCTTATTATTGATTAATTTACTTCATTAAACATTTTATTTATGAATTTCATTTTAATAAACTATATATTTTCTTCATGGTTTTTTCTTATATATAGATATGGATAAGGTTTTTTATTTCATTAGATTATAAGTAATACAAGAACCGGTTTCATTCTTTCAGAATCATATCAGGCTTTAAAATCATATTTATTTTTTATATAACTATTTCTAAAGATTCGTATTATATGATGATGAAAATTAAAGCTTTTCATTATTAGAATCCACAATCCATATATAGTACGAAAAACGCTCTAATGTTTATAAGGAATAGAAAAATATAGAAAATAGTTACAACTTTTACGTAATTTTCATAGTAAATTTAAAATATTATTTTTTATTATTTTATATTATATTTGATATTTTTTATGAAAATGATATAGATGAAAATGGTTATTGTGTGATTTATTTTCATATTGAAACCTGAACATTAAATTAGATTACCTCAAATATATTTTTTGCGTAGTATAATCTCATTTGAGTTGGGTCCCATTTTAGTGGGATAAGATTGTTTGACACATGATATCATTATGGTTTTAGTATAATATTTATTGATATGTTCTCCATGATTTTATTTGAAATGATCTCCCTTTATAGGTGAAATTATTTTCTTTTTTATATAATTGAATATTTTGTAAATGGGTAATGATGGAATTAAATGTGAGTAATGTGATTTCGTTGATACAATTTCAGTGATACAAATGGGTATATCTTTTAAAAACTATCAATGGACTTTTATTTGGTCTATTTATATATAATAATTATAAAATTTCTGGATTTTTTACATCCCAATTGTTTCCACCATTAGCATTATAAAATGTTTATCATGGTAATTATTTTTTTATTATTATAAACATTACAACCCATCCAAATAAACATATAATTGATTGTCATGAATTCTGAATCTATTTAACTAAATTAAATTTATAAATATGGGAAAAATAAATTTTAAATTATAAAATATAATTCTTGGAAGAAATTGTTTTGATAAAAAAGTATTTTTACGCATTATGAACAGTAACAACATTTCATATTAATTACTAATTATTTTTTTAAAATGCTTTTATTTATTAAAATCTAAAATATTAGAGTGAATATTTTGAATAGTTATATTTTATATGTTTATATAAAATTAAGAAACACAAAAATTTCCCTCATTCTTATTTCAATACTTAATATGAAAAAATTATGTATATTAAGTCAAATTCAAAAAAATAATTTTATAAATATTTATGAATTGATACATTTTTATTTATACTATAATAAAGAGTAAATATAATTTTTAATTTTAAATTGATTTCTATTATATTTATTACCTATTGTAGATGAATCTTGGGTCTTACATACATTATTATGAGGATATACCATTATTCATGTTGATCCTCATTTCATAAGAATATATTTAATTCTATAAAAGATTAAATGTACCAATATTAATGTGATGATATAATGAAAATAAATTAATCTTAATTTATTAAAATAATTTACATTATATATTTAATCAATGAGTTTCTCGATGGATTTTTATTTTCAATTCAGTGTTTTCATTCCAACAAAGTTTTGTACTGAGAGCATAAAGAATAATAATTAATTTATATTAAATATATTTGATGTTTAATTTGGAATTTCCATGGAAAACCTAAATTAGTTTTTACTGAGGAAGAATCAATATGAATATTTCAAGGTCAAAGCGATGTAACTCTAATTGTTCAGATCTAATAAGGAAATTTTCATCAATTTTGAAAAAAATATTGTTATAAATCCTCAGTTAGAGTACAATGATATAGAGTTACTTTTTATTATTGTGAATGTGAAAGAAGAATTTATATTTACTTATTATGTTCTTATAGTGTACCTTGTTCTTTATGTTTTCACAAAAACATTTCCTATGTGTTTATTTAACAATATAGGTAAAGAAGATAATGATAATGTCAAGAAAAGCATAGAGTGATTTTATCTCTTTTATAACATGTTTTATTGATTTTTATTGTTAGAGGTAGTGAGAAATAAAATTATAAATAAAATTTTATATATTTTTATTACTAGGTGAAATATATTAATATGTGGTAGTATACATTTAGTGTGAAATTTTTTATGGTTAAAATTTCATGATTATTAGGATTGTGTGAGTTTTTTTATGATTTTATTATATGATTCTTGAGAATTTTTCCAGAAAAATATGTTAGAATGTGTACACATGTATTGTTTATATAAAGAGAAATCTAATGAGTAATGTATAAAGATATTTAATGTTACTCTTATAGGAAATAATTGTAATTGTTATATATTATTTGTGTTTCCATGACCTAGAACAATTAAATAAGCTAAAAATAATTGGATAAATATTAATTTATATTTATTGTGGTTATTTATATTAATTATTAAAATGAAAAATCCATTGTCAATATGTTTGTACCATATAATGTTCATTATGATTTGAAATATTGTATTTTCAAAGGAGTTGGATAAGAAAAATTGTAGATATTATTTTCTATTAATAAATTATTGATTATGATTTGAATAGGTAATATATTATTTATGAATACATTATTAACATTAAAAAATAGATTAATTAAAATTTTTCATATGTGTTGTAATATATATAGAAGCGTCAATTGTGATATAATATTATTAGTGTTAGCTTTGATATTATATATTATTCTATTATCTTTATAATTAACAAAAAAAAATTGATTTGAAAAATACTCCATGATAGAATATTAATAATTTTGGTTGTGAATTATTCCCCCCAAAAAAAATAATGAAGGAATATTTTCATATTAATGTAACAAAAAATTACACATAATCAATATAGAATAAAATAATTCCACAATTTAACATCTTTGGAAATAATTATTGAATAAATTCATTTGAATATGGAAAATAATTCTATATGATTTAACATGGTTATCATGAGAGGGAGAGTGGCCATGACTACCTGATGAAGGATGAAAAAGAGTAAACTGACCACGCATTGGATTGTCTTATGAGACTATGGTTTTTTATACAGATGTTATGGTTATCCAAAATAAATGATGTTTTTATCCTGGTAATTTTGTAGAAGGAATATTATTTAGGAAAACATATTGGTTACATGGAATTGGTTATAATTATCAAATTATTTTTAGAAATGTTAAAGCAATTGGTTCTGTTTCATAAAAACACTTTACGGTTCAAACCATGTCATGTTGGGTAATGGAAAATATATTTATAATTTTTTTATGTATCATGGTATGTGACATTTGGACAACAAAAATCATCCATTAATTTATCTTGAGATTGATAATGAAAAAATTTATAATTATATAAGAATGTTAAAATAAAAATAATTCAATGATACATCATACCTAATATAACTATTATACTAATATAGTTGATTTCATGAAAGTAAATGATAAGGTTAAAAATATTACCATTAAATTATAAATCATATACATAAATTTAATTTAAATTTATTTCTGGTTGATTAACAGAATTTACTAAATTGAGTTTAATACTTTAATATAGTTTTGTGTGTTAGATGACATGTTTGAAGAATTTTCTCTTCTTATTGAAATTTATCAATTATGATGGTTGTATTATAAGAAAATTTCTAAATAATTCATTTTCTAATTCAACCTTTATTAGAGGATACATGTCTTACCTATATACATTTGAAAATTACATCATAAATTTGGGATACAATATAAATAAAATTAAATGTATTAATAATGAGTTAAATATAATCAATTATACCGAATTTCCCATTGTTTTATTTTATCAATGGGGCATTATGTTAACTAATATATATATTATGTGTTTTGAAATCCATGGCAGTTTTGGAAAGAATGTATTCTTATATTTTGAATAATCATGAGTTTTATGTCAAGAATTAAATATTTTTCATTTGAGGATCACTATAGTTTATGAATTTTGAATATTATACCATAACACCTACATAAATAAATAATACATAATAAATAGTACCCTTCCAATCAGTATCCACATTTCTCATAGTAAAAACACAATAAATTTAAAATTATTCGTTATTTTTTATGAGATATGTTTATTATTTTAATCATTCACTAATAATTGTCCATTCATAGACCTTAAAACATGTTAAAATAATTTAATAACCATTTATTAAAATAAAATTCAAAATATTAGGCATATAAAAATAATTAAAGAAACAATTTAGTCTATAGATACAAAAAAATAATTCCTATTGAAAAATAAAAAATGCACATAAAATAAAATTATATATCTTAGGAAATTTACTTCTATGTCCAAATTTCATCACAAAAACATTCATAAGACATTTTAAGGAAATATAATGCAAAAATATTTACATATAAACAATAAATAATAAAAAAATTAAGTAAAAATTCATTTCCCCCTTATGAATTTGAACATACATTTTTTTATACATATGTATATTTCATTACCCTATTATGTAATATGATCTCAAATAAAAAATATATCATTTATAAATAATAAATGTTTTTATATTGTGAAATCACATTCATATAACTCTTATAAGAGGAATAAAAATAAGGCCATCTTCCTACATAATTCTTTCTGAATTCGTTATAGGGATATAACACGCCCACTTGTCCTTAGATTATAATGAAAGAAAATGTCGTACATAATAATGGAACCAAAAATTATCATAAATAAATACAAAAACCCCTAAGAAAATTTTAGCACATGAAATCCTATAAATATTTTTTCCCTCCAATATGAAATTAATTCTATGCAACGAAGTATCTATTCCATTTAAATCATTTATTTTACTGAAAAGTCACAGAACAAATAGGAAAGATGGTTTTTTATTTAATGAACACATGAAATATTATAATGAATCCAAACATTAAATATGTGTTACATTAGTGGGAAAGACCCATGGAACTATGTATGTTATAAAAGACCACACATTTCTAATTTTGTTATGAATGTCAAAATGGTTCATTAAAATATGTAAAAATTCCCACTTAAATACTTATTATTAATTGTAAAAACAATCATCAAATTTCATTAATTATTATTTTATAACCATATAAATACATTTTCAAATTTATTTTGTGAATATAGATATTAATTTCAATTATCTGAAAATCAAATATATAAAACATTTAAAACATGTTTTTCATTTAATGTGTATCTTACAACAATTTAGAGTTTTTACAATTGATACTTATCTTGTTTAATAAAAAATGTATATTAACTAATTTCTGTATAACCATTTCAGGATTATTATACATTTTTTAGTGTTATAATCAATTAAAAAATACACTAACATCATGGAAGATGTTTTAATTATAGTTTTCTCATATGTCCAAAATGACTTTGGTTGGTTGAAAATGGTCAATTATGTCATAATTAAACCATATTCATAATAAAAATAATTATTTAATTATAATTTCAAAATAAAAATTATACTTTTAAGACCAAATATGAATATTGATTATAAAAAATGACCCATGTCACAATCTTAGATAAGGTAGGCCATATATATACATGAGTATGGTTTTAATTTTTCATTGATAATAATGGTATGTGGTAATGTATTATTTAACTATTCTATAATTAAATCAATATCATAAAAAATTATATACTTAAATAAACAAATATATTTCATACATGTGATGTGGTGATGATAAATTGAATATCATCGCTTTATCGAGGTGGTAGTCCACACATATGTTGGATCAATGTTTTAATTTATCAATTGATAAAAAAGTGAAAAAATAGATGATAAATAATTACTATTTTATGATTAATATTTTATTAATATAATATGTAAACATTTATCACACCATTATAACCTTCAATTAGAGGTCGTGATGTAAAACAAATTTTGTAGGTTTGTGAGGTAGTTGTCCTCTGTACACATTGTCGATGTTTTCATTCCCCATTTGATTGAAGAGAAGGAAGATATAAATTATGATACTAATAGAGTAAAATATTTATATATGAATGATACTTCATTAATATTTCGATGTTCTAAAATAAAATTTTATGGAGGTAAATGATGAAATGGATCGAAAACTCTTTGCTTAATATCTAAACCTTGTCTTCGGAAAACCTCTTATGGTTTATAGAAAAACAATACCTAAGATGGTTTATAATCTAGAATTTTCCACTAATATGTGTCTATTGATTTGGGAAATAAATTTTTAAAAGATTTTGAAGAGATATAGTATTGTAATGGTGGTAGGAGGAGATGAGATGTAGTTTCCTTTCATTTGTTATTGGATGGGAACACTTGAATTTTCATAGAAAAAAATCATTTAAACTAATTTTCATTTATCAATGCATACAAATTAACATTACTATATTATATTATTATAATGTCTCTATATCCTCAAATTTGAAAGATTTTGTACATGGTTAGTCGATATTTTCACCCTTAACTAGTTGATTTTAAACCCATTATAAACTTTAACACATATGACGATATTAATATTCATTAAAATAATGAGTCAAAAATGTGACTGTGAAAATAAAAATTACCATAAATGGACAATTGATGAGGTTTTAAACCATATACCATTGATATTTATATCGATTTGGAATATTATTTAAATTTATAATATTTAATAATACATTAGTTATTATAAATTATCAAAAATGTAATTTTTCCAAATATATGAAATATTATTTTTTAATAAATGTCTAACTCAAGTAAAATATATCAAAAATAATATTAATTAAATTATAATGACTATTATGTTTAAATATAATAATAAAATTAAAACCATAATTTTTTAGTTGTGACTTTAAATAATGGCCTTGGTTTAACCCATTAGTTAATGAAATTTAATCTTAACCATGGTGATACCTCCTCTAATGTTAGAGGATTGAAATTTTTTCAATATAGTTACAATTGGATCCTAAATTAATAAGGAATGATATTATTCTATATTCTTAATGATTTTTTTCCTTTTATGAATTTTTATGGTGATTAAATAATGTAAAAAATGTTCTTAATAAAAAATATCATTAATTTCATTTTTGAAAATATTCAAATAGTTTGACTTTTAAATCCTCATTATAGTAATTAAATATGAATATAAGCATTTAATAGATGAAAAAATTATGAATATAATTATCTTGTTACACAATAATTAATTAATCTAATATAACATTCAAGAAATTTCTAATCATTTTATATTTATTGAATAAATATTTTTTTAGTTTTGCATACTATGTTTATGTAATTATTTATATAGAAAAAATTTGAAGTGAATTTCCATGATAAAAAATAATTTATCTTAAAAGATAAAATTCAATTTATATAACATTTTAGTATCCCAATGGTAAATTATTAAAAATATTAGTAGTCATATTGTGACATTTTTTCACTATATATAAATTAAATATTATAAATAATATAATCAAATTAATGTTTAATAATAGATTAAAATTTTAGAATATTGAATATTCATATTTGAAAAATAGTTTTCCATTAAAATAAACAATTGTTTTATGGTCATTTTTAGTCATTAGGAGAATATTTTTAACCAATTACTTGATTTATCATTATTGTGGTTAGAAAAATCTAAAATGTTGACTAAATATAATGCCAAAAAATGTAAGGGAATTATTTTCCTAAATTAGTCATCATAATTAAAAAAATTTATTAAAAAGTTTCTTATTCAAATAATATAGTATTAAAAATTTATATATAAAAATTAACCACACCCAAACCTGAGAAAATTTTTTTTTTCTTTATATTTCATTTCTTTTGAATAAAACATTTTATATGCTAAATTCTGGTATAAGATTAATTTCAATGAATATCACTAGATAACATGTAATCCATATTGAAAAATTAAATATCTAATACTAATCAAATGTACGATTGTTCATTTTAAATACTTGAATAGACAGTATATTTTTCAATAAAAATCTATATTTTTTAACATTTCATTTAGAAGTTATCAATTTTATAATATTTGAAAAAAACTACTATAATATAAATTTTATATATTGACTTAAACAATTATTTAATTTGTATAAAATTAATTACCAAAATAATTATAAACTATACAAAATTTTAATTCCTGATAATCAATAAAAACAATTTTGATGAAAATATATTTTTTAAATATAAAATAAATACAATGAAATATATCTTATTATTTTCCAATAATTATGTAATAAATTTATTTTGACTATAATCTATATATATATATTTCATAATGTGAATAATCCTTTTTAAAATTTATGTTGTTACATTCGTTCATTTAATAAATTACATCTTTCTATTTGAAGATGATCTCGATAGTAAAGATTTTATCTTTTGGATAAACCATGGTTAAGAACCCAAATAAATAGAAACTAAATATTCCTATAAAAATAGGTATTGGTAAATATGTGGTTCATATGAAATAAAACATAACTAGGTTTCAAATAGGGGAATATTAGTGGGAATATAAAATATATATGTGGAGGAAAACATTTATGTTTAAATAAGGATTTATATTTTCAAATATCAATGTTCACAAGAACCATAATGACCATGAGAATGCTAGTTTAAATAAAACAACACACTAATGATACTTTAGATTACTATTTATTCATAAAAAATGAACATATTAGAATACAGTTCTTTTTCAACTTCATCTTATCGAGTTCATAAATACTGATAACATCTACATAAAAAATTAAAAAGAAATATAATTTGATGAAAATTATAAATTAATTATTTAATTTGTTTCCACCACAATATCATTTTTACCAAAATTATGACTATTCATAGTTACATTTTCATTCATTAAAAACTATAATATTCATCTCATGGATCAAATTATCTAAAATCTATTCATAATCTCTTTATACATTAACCAAAACCAAATATTTTAGAACATGTTAAAATAATTCCAAAAATGAATACACATCATTTAGAAGAAATAATACATTAATCATCAAAATTCAATATTATATGCAAAAATATGTCTACATCATTTAATAAATAAATATCATTAATGTTCACAAAAATATCCCTGACCATTTTCAAAAAATAGGAGTCCTAATTATTTGATCACTAATTTTGTTAACTATTTGAATAACCATTTTATCAAATAAACATTAGATACCCACAAATCCAAAAACTAGAAAATGTATATTCTCAATTCATATAATCTCAAAAATATGATAATATTTTTAAATAATAACATTAATCACCTTAAATATACAATAATTTTATATATACACCCAAATGTTTTCCCAACTATTATTCCTCAAATAAACTATCATATTGTCCAAAATTAATGATATTTATTATATTAACAAAAACATATAAAATTATAGCATTCATCATAAATAACATTCAACAATTAACCGAAAAAATATAACCTTTATATGTCATTTCTATTCCACTCTTTTTCAATTTTAATGGGATTTGGAAATTGTAAACATATATTTTTATGGTCTTATTGATCCCATTTCCATGAATTCACCTAGTAAATTTATTTTCACAATTCCCATACTCACTATAAATAAAAAATTCAATTAATACATTTGGTAGATAATTATTCTCCATTCATGTTTTCAACTGAACTCTTCCTTCTTTCTAAAAAGATTATTTATTTATCCACCCAATTAAAATAAAAATATTCTTCCAATTCATATAATTCATATCCATGTGTACATATTCACAGATTATTTAAACTTATGATGTGTACTATTTTTACAATTAGAATATTTAACACTTCATAATAAATGGTATGTAATTTATCTCATATTTTATATCTTATGAACATCCGCTATGTTCTGATTGAAAATAAAAACTCATGATATATTTGATGATGCTGAAATCAAGGAACATAAAGAACAAAGTGATAGCATTAGGGGCAGCCCCAGAAAGACCGCTCGTGGAGCCTTATTGTCCCACGGTCGTCGTAATGCGCTCGCTTCACAAACCCACCAGGGAGCAAGGAGGAGGGATTATCAGTGAAACGATTTGATGTTAATGAACCCATCATGGAGCAAAGAGGAGGGATGCTCCATGAACTGAATTGATGTTCGCGAACCCACCGCAGAACAATGAGGAGTGATTCTCTATGAACCTCTTTGATGTTCTTGAACCCACCACGAAGCAAGCTCTGCCATTGCGCCAAGTGAACTCTGCTTTGCGGCGCCTCTTGCCTATAAATATGACGCTCCCCTCGAGCCCAAAGGACGGATCCTATGAAGATTTTCATTCTGAGCTCCGACATCACGAATTAATATATTGTTTTAGAACCATGGGCTTTTGAAGTTACTTTTTCATCAGGAAGTACCTTCCCCTTTTCATGGATTCAACCCCTCTTAATAGAGGGATGTCCTTCGCGGAGCCATTATGCCTCTTCGAGGAAGGAGATCCCCAAGGGGACACGGGTCTTCATAGACCATTTATACTCCGTGAAACACCCTTCATACACATGTGACCTACATGCAAAGGCATGGTCACTATTCATCATGATGCACATTGTATCACAATGTTATGCTTCGCAAGGCACCCTTGCTTCATGATGCATTTATCCTCAAATGACTTTCCCCTTCACGATGAACCTTCCATATTCACCTATTCCCTATACATAGGCTATAAGACTTCACATCGTGAAACACATCCCTTCATGAAGTCCCTCTACTTCATAGAGCATCCGAGCTTCACAAGGCTTCTAACTATGAACCCCTTTTCACTGCAACTACTTTTCCCATGCGGCCCTTCAGGTTTGAAAGAATAAATTTCATGGTCCATTGGGTGATGATTCCCGTTGAGTTACATTACCTCATGATTCTTCACATAGGTAGGCTAACAACTATTTCTTCCTTGCATAGCCAGACTAATATGGACCCCACAGTGGACTGCCCCATTACACACCATCACCAAATCATTGACGATGTCGTCCTTCCCTCATGGTAGGGTGGGTATCGGTTATGTATGTCCTAGGGGTGTGGAGAAAACCCACCCTATCTGAGCTGCAGGACGTTAAGCTGCCATGCACCATTGTCTTATGCACATGATGATAAAATGTAATCATGACCCATGCGTCAGACGCGAGGTTCCCCCACATTCGACATTTTGCATACCCACTGGTCTCCATGGGAGTGAGATAATTCCACACATAGAATGAAATCCCCTTTATTGGAAAGGAATTATTCCACAATGAAAAGGGAAACTACCCTAGAGTAAGCCACTAGAATTTCTTTTCGAGGTCGAATCCATGCTCCTCCTATCTTCCTGGGTGCCACATCCATCTACCTATGGGTTTTGTCACCACCTCGGCCTCCACCCTGGAGTAATTCCCAATATCCATCTCCCCGAGCTGCAAACCAGGCGTAATCCCATGTTAGCTCTTTGGTTTGCTAACCACATATATGCCTCCGTTCAACTTCCCACAAACACACCTTCCACGACTTGATCGTCAGGTCTTTGCAACCTCAGTTTTCTCACACCGAGCATGACCCACATGGTCTTAGAGAAATCACCTACCATGACATCCTCTTTGGGCCTCCTTAGACTGTAAGCCCCAAACCCAACCTGAACTATGAGGTCTTCTATTCTTCCAAGGAAAGGTATGTAGGAAGCCTCTCTGAGGTTCAATCCCAACACCCATTGGTCCCGACCATCGTCACATCGGTTCACCAAACCCAACCCGAACTACGACATCTTTGATCCTTTATTATACAAGGTAATTAGGAAGCCTCTCTAAGGTTAAATCCCAACAACCATTGGTCCCTAACATCTTAACACTGGTTCACCAAACCAAACCTGAACTACGAGGTATGTAATCCTCGCCAATGCATGTTACGTAGGAAGCCTTCTTGAGGTTCAAGCCCACCATCCATTGGTCCCAACCATCTTCACGTCGGTTCACCAAAATCCTCCCGAACTACATGGACATTGATCTTTGTAATGGAAATTTATGTAGGATTCATATCTGAGGATCAAGCCCAAAACCACTGGTTCCGACCCCGCTTCAAGTCAGACCACCTCTGTCCTACATGACATTAAACTGTATGCCCCGTTTCATCCTACATGACATTAAACTGCATCCTCCCAACCTGAACTATGTGTTATTTGATACTTGTATCCTGGATAAGGTACATAGGAAGCCTCCCTAAGGTTCAATTCCATATAGTGGTAAGTCGTTGTGACCCTATCCTATGGTAAGCCATTGTGTCCCAATCCAATGGTAAGCCATTCTTCCCCATCTAGCAGTAAGTTGTTTTGACCCCATCCATCAGTAAGCCATTGTAACCCTATTCAGTGGTAAGCCTTTTTCAACCCCATTTGGCGAAAAGTCGTTAAAGTCCCCAATCGACAGTAAGACGTCGTTAGATGAACTATACAGACTTCAACTCCCTACCATAGGGATATGTAGGAGGTCTTTTTGAGTCTCAATCCCATCATCACCGTCACCCCCGGGTCGACTTTATCTCATTCTCCACCCACTCTACCTAACCATCCATTATCTATTTTGATTTTTTCCTGGGGATCCACATCCCGGTGGGATCATGCCACGTCATTCACCATTCTCTTTAATGACAACTGGGTTGCAAACCATTTGATAACTCTAATGTAAGTGTAACATCCAGGGGTTTCACACACCTGATCTACTCTAATAAGTTTTCCGATTAGACCGATCTGTCTTCACTAGACGTTAAACATAGAACATAATGTGTGTTAAACATATGAAGTTGAGGAAAAACTCATGTACATTCCTACAACATATAATTCCCTGAATTAAATGTGGAATTACATGGGCTTCCACACCCTCGAGAAGACCTGTAATAAGGGGAAGAAAACCAGATGTATCAGTGTTCTAGCATCCAGAGATGCCAGTGATGACCAACGTGACTACTCTCCCGACCGATTGTTGCTTCCCTAATCGGAACCCTTTGAATGTCCTGAATGAAGAACAGTAATGAACATGTGTCCATTTAGATATGGAACTAGGAAGATTTTAACGAACATCATCATATGTCTATAAGGGAGACCCGAACTAGGTGACTAGTTCCTCACTGGAATCTATGGAATAATGAACCGGCATCCCATCATCCCTTTTCAATCAAGGAGAAAATTTCCTTGAGTAAAGAATAGATGCCTTCCACCTTTGGAATGTGTGATTTTGGGGCAACCAACAGTGTCACCATCCTTGTTTAGACAGATGTGTGCACCTCGGTGAAAGCATCGAAAACAGGAATGGTGAACCTGACGTGAATGTATTGTCATCAATGTAGATATTAGAAGTGCTCGAGGCATTAGTAGATCAGAGTTTCACCGAATCTAGTTATATGGTTCGAGTCACGCAACGAAAATAGTGGGCCTTGCGAGAAACTCTCTAGAAGTTGGTGGAAGTAAAAAAAAAATGGACATCACGGTCTGCGATGTTATCAGTGATGATCTATCTTTTTGGACATTGAAGACGGAATGGAATTGGGTCACCGGTCGTCAATTACATTCCCTTCAACACTAATGGGTTAATATCCATACTTTTCAAGAACCAAGATGTTGTAGGAATTCTATCACCACAAGACCTCCGATGCAGGGGTAGGGGAAATGCCAATGTGGTAGTCCCATGAAACTCCACTACATTGGTGACCATCTCCATGCCTAAAAACATTGGGTGCCCACGCCCCATATCCAAATCTGAATTCATTCAGCAGAGAGTGATCAATGACCTATTACACTGAAACGTCGAAGAGGGGATTATCCCGACCCAGGATATGGCCCGCATGATCTGGAGATTTTTGTGCCTCATCACCACCACCGCCCCCAAGGTCCCGTCAGGGAGCCACTGCACCCCACTCCAACAGACAATCATTTCGAGATCTTCTCAACCGAACACCTCGATGACTCTCTCCCCTAAGCCGATGAGGTAGGGGATGTTTGGGGAAGCCCAACTGGGATCCCATTTCAGGGGCCCCCAAAGTGGGCTCCCACTAGGCCGCTCCAGCACCACCATCTGTTCCCATGGATTGAGTAGAAGGTAAGCCATACACCATCACAGTTGGCCTCAATCTGGTAGACCCGATGCCAACGTCGGGCACTCGTCGAGGAGGTTACCCACGAAGGGGAGTCAACGTCAGTGACTACTATGGCATGGGATACCACCAAAGTATATCATCAACCCCTTGTGTATAAAGATTAGAGGGACTTGTATACTCAGTCCAAATCGAGGCATAAACCACCCCAAGGGTAGGCTAGGTCTAGTCTCTCAGCCACCAATGCAGGTAATGGCCACATCTATTATAAGGGACCTACCCATACTACCATTATGGAGAACATGGATTGTCCCTACATCCATGGTCGGCATGGAGGTCTGACTCATGCTAATATCAGTACAAATGATGGATCTACACATGATGGTGACACTCAGAACGGAAGCCACTCTCATTCTCATTACATCCAGTATGAAGTTATCCCTCCTTCCACAGACGAACATGGTGGGGACCTCCCACATGCTATCAATCTCCAGCATGGGGGACTCTCGATGTTCTAACAATAGCTAGGGAAGTTCCTCCTCACCTCACAAATTAGAGGGGTGAATTCCACCTTCACTTCACCATCACTCAACGTTGAGGTCCTATTCGTGTCTGGCTCGACCATTATGAGGACCTTCCTTGCGCTGATGTCACTAGGAGAAGCAAGTATGGAGGTCATACCAATGCTCCTTTCAACTCAATCAGAGATCCTACATGCTCCAGTACTTCACACATAGGTCCTACATGTTTCACCTTTGATATATATCCATGTTCCCCTCACACCCTCTCTTACACAAGCATGAATACACTCAACCTCAGCACCAGTATGGCAGAAGTTCCTCCTCGTGACAGAAATCTACCATAACCTGAAGAACAATCCTGAGGTAGGAGGGCGGGTTCTGGTCGACATAAAAAAGCACTATGAATATTCATACTGTGATCAAACCGGGTTGTTTCTAATATTCTAAAAACAAATTTGAATCCTCAATGGGACCATTGCCTAGATCCACTGTGTCTAGGGTCGGGGAAGGAATAAGGTGCATCGGCCTTGTACTCATAGAATTCAATGTCCATCAGATTCCTGCCTCCCTCCATGGTTATTCCTAGGAGGATGGAAATTTTACAGCTTCACAGGTTACAGCCGTGAAATCGGTGCCATCATCACCATAATTATTGTCTACATCGACTAGAGATCAGAGGGAGCTATTTTGGGGACCATTGGTGTATGAAAAATAGTGTGGTCCAATGCCAGCAGCCATAGAACCCACATTGAAAACATCGGTTTTCATCTTGTCTTACAATGATATCGTGGATAATTCACTTTAATATTTAAAGGATAGCCCGTTATGTGGTGGTTTGTTAGCTCGCTCGCTGTATTCTACACTGGCCACCATACTATCTCAGTGGGTTTCATTGGTACCATTACCCGTTCCATTACCCGTTCCCCAGCAGGCTCTGGTTGAAGAGTGGGGAAATGAAGAGCCAGACCCTGAATCTAAGCTCAGGAGATTTTGGAATATCCTCGCACCAGACCACTTCCCTGATAAGTTTTGGCAGGTCATAGTATAAAATTTCTATGCGCCGGAATTCGTCACTCAAGAGGTAGTCGACTGTTTCTGCCAGACCCCCTGGGAAACTCACTTCTGTATTCCTCATCAGCGAGTGGCATACCCTAAGAGCCAAGAACATTTGGAGGACATTGGAAAACAATGATGTCTGGTTTAATTGGCCGCACTTTTTATGGCCTAGTGCCCTGAGTCACCAAGTCACCGTAGGACCCTCTAGCAACAATGCATTCATATATTTTCTGTACTCCACATGATTATCGAAAAGGATTCACCCCACATACAGATCCACTGATGGGGGTTGAATTATTCCCTCCATTTACAGCCCTATTTGGCGACAACTAGACTTTCTAGGCGACTTAGAGAATATGTCTGTAGGCAGAGTCACAGATAACATGGCTGACCTACATGAGGGTGAGAATAAGCTATAGATTTTTGGAGAGGACCCAACCCATGAGGGAGGTTCACAGTTCTTGGATCTATCAGGACTGATTACTCGTTAAGAGATGAATCTACTAGGTATTCTCGTTCCCACCAAGGCACTAGTCCAATTCCGGAATCCTAATAAGGGCAGGGAGCTCCTTGGAGTTTTCAAACCCTCTAACCCGTCTGGATAAGTGTAGAAGGAGGAAGATGATCCCCAAAAATCTGTGTTGCCTCAGCTACATGCCAAACACAAGAATATGGTCGAGGACCTCCCTTCTGAATGAGATTCAGGGTGGCATCTATACTATGGTGATCCTAGTTTAGGGTAGCAGGGGAATGCACAACATCCCCCCAGCGAATTGACTCCAAGAAACCTTGACCATCCTGGCCACACAGACAGGGTTAAGGCCATAACATACGGCTAGAGGGCATGATATGTATCTCCAAACCCCATTGAACAACATTACAATCCCAGTGACCCATCTCGGACACCCCCAGCTGCACCACAGGTTGTTCCACCAGCCGCTCCACAAGCCGTCGACCAGCCTTAACATGTTGAAGAACCTGCCAACGCACTGGTAGTCATAGATCCTCGCCAAGACAGGAACCCCCACCAAGATTACCCCAATAGAATCACTCATTGTCTATCTTGATGCATTATAAACATGACATGTGGAACACCATCCTGATGGAAAGCCTTATCCGGAATGGGAGGATGATAATCCAGTACCCTAGGTTTCTGAAATCCCACTTTTTCCCCTTCAATGAGACAGGGGACCCGCCACAGTATCTGGCTCACTTTATCTTAAGATGTGGCCCCATGTTGGGAACTCCAGTGTTGTAGGAGTCCACCAAGCCCCAATGATTAGTACATACAATGGAAGGGCCTCTATTTGTCTGGTACATCCAGCTCCCCATCAGATTAACAACCTGCTAGGAAGACGTCCATAGGAAATTTCTCGACCATTTTAGCTATACCACATAAAATTTGAGTATCACATACCTATTAAAGTGCATATAGGGGACTTATGAGCGCATTTATGACATTTTCGCCCGATGGAAAGGACTCACGTATTCCCTTGACATGCGCCTGACTCAGGAGAAACTACTACCGATGTGCGTAGGGAAAGTCATGATTGAACTCTTCCCCTCTCTGATCACCCAGAACTATCCTGGGGGATTCCCAGACTTCTATGATAAGGCACAAAACCTAGAGGAAGCCTTACAGAAAGCAGTGCTGGCATGTCTGTTGCCTCTTGCAATCCCTGCTAGAAGGGCAGCCTGGGCTGAGCCCACCACAGGGGCCCAAATAGAGTCTCCTAGGAAACTAGACATATTGCCAGTGGAACCCTCTCTACATCCTCACAAAGGCCCTCTATCTCAGGTGCACCAACATGCCTAGTAGAACCAACCTCAGAATTAAAATGTGCATCCACACAATGCACCACCACTATCCAGGCGAGATAACCAAGTTCCACCTCCTCAATAGGCTATGCCAGCTCCTCATTAGGGTCAAGCTCCAATGTCCCCTTTCCGTAATGGAGAAACCGGACCATCTCATTCAACAAGGCACATGTTTTCATTTACCTCTGTAGTGCCTTGTAGTATTGGATTCAACGTTATTCTTGATTGGAGAAGTCCATAAGAGGCGAACCTCACTGATCGTCCTTATTACTGCACCTATCCTCAGATCTTGGGGCACCCTTTAAAGCAGTGATATGTGTTAAAAAACTAGATTCAAGACCACGTAGATAACAACATATTCTGATTAGGTCAAGCTCCGGCACAGGTGGCATGTGTCTTTGTGAGGCCAGAGAACAGCAGTAACAGTGAGGGTGAGTGGCTTCAGGATTCCAATCACTCGTCCCAAATGTATCTCGAATGGATGGCTTGTAAAATAGTTGGACATGCCCATGGTGTCATTTATTCATGCATGAATCGGCCATAGCCTATAGAATCTGCAACAACTACTTATGCATCGTTATCCCAGCCGACCTATTCCCAAAAGAGAAAACACTGTCAGAGTAAGGGATTTCAAATACCCCCACCAATTCCATCATCGTTCTGTACTCTCGGAGACATCATGCCTCCGTAGATGGAGGTTCTGCCTAGAATCCATCCAGAAGTGGAGGAATATTCGAGTTATGGTCAATAGTACACCACAGTTAAAACTGTTGAGATGGTAAATCCCTACATGATTCCTGATGATGAGGAGTATTATGAAGATAATCCAAACATCCCCATCTAACTTCAGCATTGATGGAGCCATGGCTATATAGGCCATAAGAGTGCATCAGTTAGTACTTGAAGCCGGGTTTTGCATGTGATCAAAACTAGGCAACAAGATCCGCACAGATCTCAGCATGTAAAACCATCTCATCTAGTGTAATCAGGCCCACCTTCGCCTATGTTCATGTTGCTAGATCAGGAAAATCCACTCTGACCATGTCGTGACCAACCACGCCCTTTTATAAGCTGGTCTAAGTCATCTGGCCCTCATCATGTGGCCATTCCACAGGCTTGGACTAGTGAGGAGTGGGATATTCCCAGCAGCAGTTTGATGTCGGTCCAACCACCAGGTCCCACCATACCTCCTCTCATAGAGCATCCTCTTGTAAGAAGATGTTCATGGCTAGAGAAGAAGTATTATTATCTTAAGCATCCTTCTAATATACCTGCATGAATCACCATCCTTTGAGGCCCTTCTCCTATCGTCAAATAATTGTGAGGCCCTCAACGATTCCTTATGAATATCCCTCCAGTTTGAAATGTAGGTCTCATATGTAGAAGCCTTTTATTCTAATGTGGTTGAAAATGGTGAATACGAGGACATTGTCAAGTTTTCTGGTGAATATGAAGTCTCTATAATACATGGGTACATTCACCTTATTTACATAACCTTCAAGTTCAATGGCATGGACGTTCGTCGTTGCTTGGTCGACACTGGCTCAAGAATTAACCTAATCCTAACTCAGATACTATGAAAACTAGTATTTCTTAAAGATGATATGAATCCCTCTAAGCTATGAATCCAAGGTTATGATAGGATGGAATAAAAACCGGTCGGCAGGACCCTCTTGAAAAACTAGTTCGGTGGATTACATTCCAACACCAAATTTAGGGTTGCCTCTTAGGACACCGCCTACAATGCTTTGATGGGATGTCCATGGCTCCACCTGCATGCAGTTGTTCCCTCATCATATAACCAGTTCCTCAAGTAATCTTTTAATGGTCGAATGTGTGTACTTCAAGGTGACCCATCTCCCTTAGCCTGATAGTAACCCCACTACCTAGATGCTGACTATATCAAGTGCAAGGAAAAGTAGATTCGAACTAATGAGGTTGAGCATTCCATAGCTGCAACTGACCCGTGGACAGATCCAGATGATGCATAATTCCTTACAATCCACTAATTGTTGTCTATGACCCCATACATGGGACAATGCTTCATTGTTTCTAGGACGAGGGGAGAACACATTTCCAGTCCTAAGCGATGCCAGAAGTTCACATCGTAATCCTGTACAAATCAAGCACAAGTGATCCCAGAGCCTCATTCTCCCATAAGATATTAGGATGTGAACCACATGGAGATGACGATAAGCCATACTTTCTTGTTCTACCCAGCTGGAATAAACTAGCTCAAGCCGATGCACCACTATTTCTTCTGCATCATCAAGTGTGGCCCCTTGGGCTAAAGGCCAGATGGGATCAGATTGGTAGGCTTCATTGCTATGGTTGTGGTAGCATATGAGTCCTCCAATGCATCGTTTTCTACTGCTCAGGCAGCTACCAGCCTCTAGTTGGGAAATGGCGACTCAAAAGAGACACCTCCCACTAAGGATTCACCCTCCATAAGTGAAGAAGATGATTTATAGGATGCTACCCCACCATTGGGGATGGCGTCTCTACCATAGTCGATGAGTTGGTACAGGTAAACTTTGATAGTGAGGTAGACCCCATAACCATAATGATTAGTTCTTCCATGCCCATTGAGGAGAAAAATCAGTACATAGACATCCTGAAACAACACCATGATGTGTTCTCCTAGAGTTATGATGAGATACCAAGACAAGATCCTCAAGTTGTCATCCGCCGCCTCAGTCTCCCAGCTGATCGTCATGGGTTCAAGAAGCTTCCCTAAAAGATGCACCCTTCCCATGGTGCCATGGTCGAGGCTGAATTTAACCATCTCATTAGAGCCAATTTTGTTAATTAGGTCCAATACACCAAATAGTTGGACAATATTGTGCGAGTAGGGAAGAAAAACTGATAAATCAGGGTGTGCATCGACTTCTGTGAACTCAAATGTCCATGTCTGAAGGATGATGTTACCCTTCCTATGATGGTATTTTTGATTTATGCAATAGCTGGGTTCCAATCCCTCTCTTTCTTGGATGGTTACTCTGGGTATAACCAGATCTGAATGGCCTGCAAGAATGAGGAGTCTATAGCCTTCATGGCACCACAAGGTACTCTTTGTTACTGGGTCATGCCATTCGGTTTAAATAATGTGGGAGACACCTACCAATAGGATATGCATCTAATATTTAAGATGATCCTAGGAGCATTGGGCAAATGATATGTGGATGATCTGGTGTTCAAATATAGCCAGCATCAGGACCATCTCAAAGATGTTGAGAAAGTGTTCTACTTCCTCCATTCGTGTCACCTGAAAATGAACACGTTGAAGTGTGCCTTCGGGGTCACCTCTAGAATTTTTATTGGATTCTTAGTCAGATATAGAGGCATTGAGATTGACCTAGAGAAGATCAAGGCCATTAGACAGATGTCTCCTTTGAGCAATATTCGGGAACTTCAAGGCCTCCAAGGCCACAAAGCCTACAAATGCTGATTCATCACAAATTTCGCCGGAAAGTGTAATCCATTTTCTCAGAACATGAAGAAAGGCACACTCTGTGATTGGGAAAAAGTGTATAAGACTCCTTTGTAAGAGGTCAAGCAGTATCTGCTCCAGCCGCCGGTCATAATTCCACCCATCTTTGGAACGTTGTTGATTGTTTATGTGACTGCCCAAGAACAATCTCTCGACACCCTTATAGCTTCTAAGAACAATGATGGGCTGGAGAACAACTGTTACTACATCAGCCGCATGCACCTCTATAATGAGACCAGATACTTTCCCATCGAAAAAAGCTTCCATGCACTGGTATTCACAGTACATAAATTGTGACATTACTTGAAGTGACATGAAGTAATGTTGGGGTATCGAGTAGACCCACTTAAGTACATCTTGAACCACCCCATGTTTGTAGGATGTCTAGATTAGTGGGTTGTGATTATCCAGTAGTTTGACATCAGGTTTCTCCCTCAGAAGGCTATTAAGGGGAAAGCATTGTATGATTTCTTTGCTACCCATGCAGCTTCTACAAACCATTCCCTAGACCTTGATTTTCCCAATGAAGCAATTGCATCATAATTCCAAGCCATGCTGTGCTGGAAAATACACTTTGGTGAAGCTTCTTGGAGCCCCACCGGCAGAAGTCTCAGTGACCCGAGGCCCAAAATGGTAGGCTTGGGTATTGTCTTCATTACCCCAACACAATCCATCCTTACATACTCATTCCAGTTTTCGGAAGGCTACACCAACAATGATGAAGAGTATCAGTCTCTCATCACTGGCCTCGAACTAGCCCACAAGATCGATGTGCCCTTTTTGAATTTGAAAGGGGACTACGAACTAGTCATCAGGCCAATCAACAGTGACTACGTTGTCAGAAAACCAGAGCTTGTACCATTATTGGAACACACACTCCATCTAATAGCCCAGTTCCCATCTCCTCTATATTTTATCATGTCCCCCAATCTCAAAATGGTCAAGCTAACACCTTGGATTGCAAGGCTGCATCACTTGCGGAACCCGAGATGGATGATCTGGTTATCCATGTGGTACATCAGAGATTCATTTCTCCTGTTATCCCAGATGATGACGACGACCTGCAGGTGAGCCTCCTTTCCACCGGAGCCTCCACGTCAGGGCCCCACGGACGCCTAGATTAAGTGACTAAAGTGAATCCCGACTGGAGATCCCCCTTTGTCAAGTATATCCTAAATGATTACCTCCCATCTGATCTGGACAAGAGCGAGAAAATCCGACACTGCACGTTGTAGTTTACCCTCTAGGACAACCCTGGCCATGAGAAGATCCTCGACAAGTGCAGGATTGATGGTGTTATACCCTATTGCATTAATGGAGTTGAGATTTATTAGGTAATTCAAGAGTTAACGATGGTTCCTGCATGGCTCATCAGACCAGGAAAAAACTATCCCACCAGATCCAGAGATTGTGGTAACTTTGGCCCTCCATGATCCATGACTTCATTGAGTTTTCCAAGAGATGTCATGTGTTCCAAATTCATGCTAACACCATGCATCAGCCACAAGAGTCGTACAACTCCATCATGTACCCTTGGCCATTTGTAGGTGTGGGGACTCAATGTCGTGGGACCATATACACTGGCGGATTCTCTCCAGTGCAGATTCATCTTGATTGACATAGATTTCTTCTCCACATGGTCAAAGGAAATTCCACTAAAAGAGTTGAAGGCATTTTTTTTCATTGACTTTGTGAGATCCAACATCATCTACCTATTTGGATTCCCTCATTCCATCCTCACCGATAATGGCATGAAATTCTGAGCAGCTGAGCTGAAGAAATTGTATGCTAACTAGAACATCAGTTCTAAACACACCACTCACTATCATGTGCAATAAAGTGGATAGATCGAGGAATTAAATAAAAACTGTCTAACATTCTGCAGAAAAAAGTTGGTCAGAATAATATGTGCTGGCCATACATGCACCCCAACACCCTATGGGCATATGGGATAGTGACTCTTAACTCCACCCGGGTGACCCCATATTCCCTGATATATGGGATGGAGGTCGTCCTTCCCATCGAGCTTCAATTTCCCTCATTGCGCACAACTTTCCTTGATCAGCAATTTCCAGATAATGTAGGTAAAATCCATCTGGCTGAGTTGGAAGCACATGACGAGAATATGCTTCGTGCCCTGCAAAATTTGGAAAGGCATCAGAAAAATATATTCAATGCTTTCAATAAGAAATTTTTCCTCCTCTACTTCATTATATGCGACTTGGTATTGACCATGAGGGCACCAATGATACCTAGTAGGAAACCACCATAGTTTGAACCCAAATGTGATGGACCTTACATCATTCACAAGGTTTACCCAAATGAAGAATACATGATGGTTACAATGGATTGTGAGTGTATAACTCCTCTCACCAATTACATGTTTCTCAAGAAACACATTACGTGAGTTCCTACTATCCTGCATACCCTTAAACTGTATAGTCCTACAAGACCCCATACTATGTGATGGTCCCGCACGACCGTAAAATTCATTATAGTCCTACTTGATCTTATATTTTACGGTCCTACATGACATTAAAACAGTGTGTCGTCCTGCAAGATGTTAAACTGCATATCTAGAACTACGTATGGCTTGAATCCAAACCATATGGGATACATAGGAATTCACATACTCATTTTCTGGATTCTAACCCTAGTTTTATCTCTGTTTATCCCCTCCTGGGCATAGTTATTTTGGAATATATCACATCTCTTCGTGTAGGCATTTTTATCCCCACACATTTTAGGGTTATGATGATTACACCATGTTCCCTCTTTCATTATTCTAATCCTCCCACGTCCTTACTACATAACGCTAAACTGAATGTCCATTTCAGAACTACGTGTGGCATGATTCCTATATTAATGGGATATGTAGGACCACCTAGAAATTTCATCCATAAGCATATCCCCAAACATCGGGACATCTCATTGGGTCGAAACAGACAGTGTGGTGAAGGCTTGTTCCCTCATTCACCTCATGTGCATCATGACCATACCATGTATCCCTCTCCCCTGGAGATCACTATCTTTTCTACCATCTAACATTATTTGAAATTGCATGGACAAATTTACAATCCACAAACCCCATCATATGTGTCCCATATTATATTCATATATATATATATGTCATTTAGTTTCATTCATTCAATACATAAATAAAAGGGAAGTTGTGCTTATGCGTGTGTACCGCACACCATCTCCAATAATGGTGTATTCCATTTCACACTTCTATATTCATTAAATTATTATAATAATAAAATAATAATTATTAATTATATTTATATCATTTTTACATTATGGAAGTCATTATATATGTATAAAGTCCAAATTTATATCAAATTAGGACACAACTAGAAAACATAGTGAATATTACCCAATGTGTAACAATAACATTAAATTATTAACATGTTCTTAATATAAAGTCATAATAAAACAATAAATGGTATTAGATATAATAATATGATTCTTTAAAATATGTATAATAAACAAAAATTTATATTACATGAGTATTAAATGTGTACAATGAGATTCAACATACAATTTCAGGGAATTTCATCTAACATTATACTGTTGTAGGATATATGCCTTATAATCCAATATTTTAATTTATGTGGTACACATACATCCAATATATGTATTGTATGGTTCTTATAAAAAATTTATTAGAATGTAAATATCCATTTTATTTTATTTCATTCATGGGGTTTAGGTTTCAAAAGTTACAAAATTTTTATTGTAATTTTGTATCAATTTTACATCTTCGAGACATGTTCCATGTTATGCACCTATATAATTTTATAAGGTGTATATACTAAAATTGAAATATTAAATCATCAATTTTATTATATTCATGATATTTTATTATTAATTTTATTTTATTTTCAAATACGGTGATTATAATTCGACGTTACCAAATTGTAAGGGTTTATTGAAACAATCTCATCATTAGATGATATTTTTTATGATTATCCCTCCAATGATGAAAAAATAGGAAAAACTTATCTAGGTAAATCATTTAATTTATTAACCTATATATATTAATGATATCATTAGGTATTGGTACATATATTATACTCATTACTATCTATGATGACAAAAAAGTGTTTTTGAAAAAGTCAAACCATACACCTTTATTCCGTAAGAAATCAGGTTTCCTCTCAATGCTTGTTTTCTAGAATAGTTTCCAACATTGTTAATAGAATTATTTGTTGGTTTTCCACAATTTTTCAAATTAGTGGTTTTCCAAAAGTTTTCATTCGTTATAAATATTTTTTAGAATTATTTTCAATGGAATTTCTATCAAAATTCTTCCAATCATTGGTTATAAGCATTCAATGTCTTTTTCCATGAAATTATTCTAAAAAGGTATTCTCATGAATTATTTATAATATTTTATTTTATTTTAAAATAAATGGTTTTCCAAAATTTAATATGATTAGATTATAAAATTTTAATGTGTTATCAATTAAAGAGTATTTAAAAATATTTTGACACTTATTTTATATAATATTGAAGAAAAATGTTTTCAAATTATATTACTCTGTATTTTTATGTTTTAAAAATATTTTCAATGAAAAATAATTCCAAAAGGTTTTCGAAGCACTTATAAAAATGTTTCACGTTTAGTTACATGAAAATTCGTTTTAAAAATGATTCATCTTTTAAAGAGGCATTGTAAAATATGAAATAATATTTTACTCAAGATATATATTAAAAATATGATTACAAAGTTAATTTCTGTCTAAGATAACATCTATTGATTTTAGTCATTAACTTATTGAAAACACTCTACCGGTTCAATTCCTATTCATTCATGAAGGGTTTAGGTTTTCATGGAATGATTCTTATGACACTAGTTTTTCTTACATGGGTTATATAATTTTGAAACAAGAATATTTTAATGATTTATGCAATGATAAATGATCATTAAACCTATCTCTTTTGAATATGTTGGGATGTGGTGAAATTATAATGATACCCATTTCATTTCATGGGTTATGATTTTATGTTTATAAAACTCATTTTTTATTGGTCTTGGTATTATGATATATTTATTTTATTATGGAAAATGTATGAAATATTTTATTATGATGTGGGTGAGACCTTTATCTTCCTCCAATTCATTAGGTAATGATTTATATCTCCTGAGATAATGATTTGAATCAAGTCGACATGATTGATCTATTTTGGGAAGATGGGATAACCCAATACATTATGGAAAGATGGGAAAAATGTCCCCTTATAAGTAAATAAATGTTACTAGGGATGGAGGTGTATCACACCCTGTAGTTTTTGTTCCCATGAAGTTCCCTGATATGTTCAAGTAATTTGTATTTACTAATAGGGAATGGTATCACATGTTTATGTAGGCCACAATTACATGTCTTGTTCCTATGATATGATTTTTTATATTTTGTTATTTATTTTTTTTATGATTAATGTCTTACGAATTGAAAGGATTTATTACAAAACTCATGGTTCTCATCTTATGATATGCAACATATGATCTTCTAATTTTACCATCTAGTTCTTATCCACCCATACTCATGTTTTATCTTACATGTCACCCTTTTTACCTTTACTGAGCATCTCAGCTCAGATTATTTTTGGTGTCCTTCCCCATGTTTTCAAGATATGCATTATGTACTATTTTTATAAGAATGGTTCTTGTCCTGATGAACCTAGTGTGAGATAATTTATGTCGCTTATTTAATAGTGTTTATGTTTCCATATTTACAAATACACTATACTAGAATGATCATTGGGTTTCTATTTGTATAATGATTTCTGTATTCTTCAAATGTTATGTAATTTCAATGTACATTAATGCAGGGTTGTTATAGTTTTTATTATAGAAATGGTTTAGTTATCCATGTTATGATTGGATGTAAAAACCATAGTGATAACTGTAATAAAATTTATAGGGATAAGTAAAAAAATATAGAGAAGTATAAGGAAATTTACTAGAATTTAGGTAAAAGAAAGAGTATGTGGTTTACTATTAATAAGTCCCTTTATGGATACAACAAGTTGTTGTGGTTTTGGAAAACATATTTATAATATTAAAAACACTGACATAATTTTATTGTATAGAAATAGGGTAATTTGGTACATAACAATAGGCTTCATAAAAACCTCGGTTGACACTCTTAGGGGATATTATTTGGGAATTATAAAAATCTTCAGAACCCATCATGAATTATATAAACATATGTTGGATATGAGTAACCTAATATAAAATTGTAGTTTCATAATTTATGAATGGTTTCATAATTTGGACTAAATATAATTGGATTTAATAATTATGTGATTACTCAATAAAATACTCATTTATTTCTCAATTATTCAGAGACTTAATCAAAGTTGGAATCCCAAAAAACAAGATTAATGTTGAATATGATGAAAAATATATTAATGTGTAGTCAAATTGGATGATCAATGGAGTGAAGTATGTTTTGATCATACATAATTAGTTTTCAAGTAAGATGATCAAAAAAATGTACATTAACCATCTATCGGAATCAAAAAGGAATATGAATAAAGTGTTCACTAAGGGATTGGTTAATAGAGACCATAGAAAAAGGATGATATTATTTCCGTAATGTTAGGAATATGGAATGAATCACTAATGTTACTGTCTTAGAGGAACAAGAATATGTTTTGATTGAGAAAAATAATGACGCGTAGATATTTACAACAACTTAAATAAAGTGTATGGATAAGTAAATGAATGAGATTATTGGAATACTAAGACATCATTAAATATTATGTGTTTTTATGTGCCAAAGAAATTCTCATTATAAAACTCAATTTACTATGAGGAATTCTCCAGATGAGAATCTTCATGGTGGTTTGAGTAATGGCTACACTGCTGATTGTTATGAGACTAAATATGAAATGTGAATGAAAAGAGTTATTATGTAATAGTATGAGGTATCCCTAACAGGGATAATAGTTTAGGGGGAATAATAAATGTTTTTATCTGTTTCGATTTTATAATTATGTTATATGAATGATGAAATATAAAAGGAATCTTTTTTATGTTTTTACATTAGAATATACATGTTTATATTAAATATTCCCAATGGGATTTTAAAGTAATTTAATAATAGGGTGATTTTTGACAAAAGTAAGTTAACCCATAATATATTTACTATATTAAGATAATGTCATATTTAATAATGATATATGGGATAAAATGAGTAAATTGAACAATATTGATTGAATTGGATATAATTAAGGTCTATTTGATAGATAGTTTATGCATTAATTGACAATGTATACAATATTTTTTTGGAATAAATCCAATATGAATTTAAATAAAGAAACATGCATGTTTAAAATAATGAGTTTTGGTAATTTAGGTCATTAACATGTTTTAGGATAATTAATGATGAAGGTATTAACAAGTTTGGAATGTGTCAGGCTAGAGAAACATTGATATTTTTCGGGAATCAATGTTCATATTATTTCATGAATTTAATTATTATATTTTGGATTTATAACATTCAAAAGTGTTATATGGTAAAACATTGATGATACTTTTATGTTACACTTTGGAGGAAGTGTTTTTGTATTGATATTTTATTGAAAAACATAGATAAAATGATAATAATTGGTTAAACTAATTTTAAGGATTTCCATAATATTAATATTAGAAATTATATTAATGTGGTTTTAGTAATGGAAATCAGGTTATTTTGGGGACAACTAATCAATTCTAGAACTGACACATGTCATGAACTCCTGACCAAAGGATGATAACGGTTGTATGCCTACCACTAGCATACTTGATATCCTGGTTGTTGTGTAATTAATTTTTGTGATTAAACATGAACACCTAGCATTTAATTTATTTGATTATAGATTAATTAATTACTGATATTGATTATTTTGAATAATTAGGGCCATATAATTTAAGAAATTTCATTATTTTATGTGCCAAAAAATTATCTTTAAGTGTATGTTATTTATTCAGACATCACTGTTAATTTTTGGTGATCAATTTATTATTATAGTGGATGAATTATAAATAGATAACAGAACAAATAAATAATGATATTTTTTAGGGATATATAATGAAATATATTTCATTATATTTTTGGTCACTGAAATAATTACTAAACATTTCGATTACGGTCGTTAAAATGTGCTGTCCAAAGACATTAAATTTCTGTGGATAGATGGGATTTTTAATAATATAATATTTATGACTATGATTCCATCAAATTTTATTTGATAATTCATTTTTTTCTGATTGATGACCTTAGTCAATCACAATAAATGTTCAATCTTTTTCTATATATCAAATATTCAGCCCCATAAAATGTTATCCTATGAGGACACCATGCTATATGTTACTTTCGGATACCATGAAGGTTCCAACATTACATTTTTAATGAATGTTTTATTTTTAATTTTTATGATATTAGTTTCTATGAATGAAAATTTCAACTATTAAACCATTGATAACCCAAATGAATTTCAATGGGGAAATTTTTTTATAGGGGGTAGAATTTAACACCTCAAGATTTGGAAAAAAATTAAAATTAATTTAAACTATTTCATATTTTATATTTCACACAACACAAAAAATAATATATTTTATTTTGAAGCACTACCTTTGAATTATGTTATATGAAAAATACAAGGTAATCTTGCAGTACACAAAACATAAATTTTATCCTTCTCCACATTTAACACTGAGGATAGCTTGTGTTATTTGCAAAAATAACGTTCCTAGATTGATTATGTAACATGCAATACTGAGATATTTTAAATAATGATATATTATATAATATAAAAAAACTGTAAAATTATTATTCATTAGAAGGGTTAACTAACTTGTTTAAATATTTTTTATAAAAAAAATTAAATATTTGGATACATATAAATTTAAAATGAAAATTAAAACCTATGGAATATAAAAGATGTTATTAGTATAGACACAAAGTTTTTTTACCATAATAAATTAAATTAATTACATTTAGTGGGTTATGTTAATGTAATTTATATGTTTTATATTCAATCATATATTGTATATATTCATCAAAAATATTTTATAGATATAATATATGAAGAAACCCAAGGTTATGATTGAAAACATATATTTTAATAAAGGCATTTATACCGCCTCTTTAATTGCGAACCCAATTTAAATCCAATTTTTGGAACTTTTATACTTTTAATATATCAATATAAAATTCATATTAGATATATGGATATATGAATTAGTTTAGGGTATATTAATTTTATTTTTATATAATGATTCATTTTTTAACAAATAGTGAAAAAATATTGATTTTATTTTCAATGATTATTGTTCATATTATTTATTTGAAATGATAAATTACAATTGAAATATATTTCAAATTCTACAAAGATGAATTATTTTTCATTTAATAGTATTATGTAATTTAAAAAAACATTTAAATTATGTTTAAAAACATAGAAAACATATGGATGTCTTTAATTTATTACCCCAACTGCTGTCCCATATACTAGATTTAATTTACTTTAAATTGTGCCAGTTATATAATTGGATTTTTGGAAAATGGATTCCATATATGGATTATGAAAAATTTATAATATCTAAAATGGTAAAAAAAAAATTGACCAAAAATAATATTTTATGTAGTTAAACATAATTATAGTGATTAAGATAATATTAATCCAGACAAGTTAATAATCATTAATCCGAAGGGCCCAAATGACCTATCCAATTGTACCACTCTCATAATCATGCCATATTTAGGACATAAAAGATAAATAAATTTTTTATGGATTTTGTTATGTAAAAACATAGGCACACCAATAATTTTTTCAAAAATACCAACAATGTAATTTTCCATCATTATAAAAAGAAACCACCTATTACACTTCCTTACACATTACAAATACCATAGGATCAGTCTCCCTCTTAAAAATAAATATCCTAATACCATAAATTACTCCTTGATTTTTTCTTTTTGTTATAAATACTTCCATGTAATCCCTTTAGTGAAAATCATATAGAGTTAGCTGATTAAAAGATAACACCATACCACAAGATCAATTATTTTATTTCCATTATCAACTCCTAAAAAAATTCTTATTCATTTATTGTATAAAAACCAGTATCCAAAATATACTATTAATATTTTCTTTTAATGGTTAGAAATAAAATTACACACAATTTCATTTAATGGATAATGAAAAAAAACTATTTACATGAATGACAAACTATAACCTCAAGAAACGATGATTGTTTATTTTTCAATTATAGCATCTAATTATAGGAATTATGATGGAGAAAATATTTACATTGGATATGTATTATATTTATAATTTATTTAATCTTCGTTAAATTTTATTTATTAAATACCCTTTATCCATATATCATTTTTAAATATGACAATTTCTTTTGAATATGTTTGGACTACCACCCCTCAATGTGAATGGATTTGTACACACACTGCATTAAATGTATTAAAAATAAGTTAAATGAACATATATGATATATATGACTTAATGATTCTACAATAATTATTTTATAAAAAATTATACATATACATAAATGTCATTAACATAATTTCACTCAATAAATCAATAAAATAGAATCAGCATTCATGCATATGTATGAACTATAGTCTATATGAATGTTGAATTACATTTTAAACCTATATATTAAATATAATATTATAAAAAAATATACCAAATATAAATTATAATTTTATAATTTTATAAATTATGTATATCAAGATATAATTCGAAGGACCTAGAAATATCAAATTAGGATACAAGTGAAATGGAATGCGAATAAAAAACAAAGTGTAATAATAACATTAAATACTTAACAACTGGGGAATATAAAGTAATAATAAAACCATATATGGTATAACATATAAGACTATAGTTGTTTAATATATGTATAATAATCCTAAATTTATTACATTGTGGGTTTTGATGACTACGATGACAGTCAAGACACAAGGTTAGGGTATTTAATATGAGTTTAAAATTTTATGAGATACATGTCTTATTCACCAGTCATTTATTTTATGTGGTATATATACTTAAAATATATGAATTTTATGATAAAAATAATTAAATTCAAGTGAATTTACATATCCATTTTATGATATTTGATTAATGGGGTTTATTTTATAGAACATATCAAATTGGTGTGGTAATTTGGTCTCTATTTTCATTATTAAAGACAAATTCCATGTTATGCACCTATATTTATCTATTAGATTTGTATACTAAATTTTACATAGTAAATAAGGAATAGAGTAATATTAATGATATTTTAATATTCATGTAATTTTATTTTACTAAATAAGGAGTATAATTCATTATTTCAATGTTGTAAGAGTTCATTGAAACAATCCCATCATTTGTTAGGATTATTTATGATTATACTTCCATTAATGAAATAAAATGACTCATCTATCAATATAACTCATGAAATTGTTCAACATTTTATATTCATGATATTTTCATGTATTTTTCCAATTTTATACTCTTTGGTATATATGATGCTTATGAACGTGTTTTTTTTTATTTTAAATACTACCTCTCTCTTAGTCCAAAATCTATGTTCATTCAAAACTGTGTTTTCTAAAAAGTATTTACAAATTTTTTTAATAAATATTTATTTGTTTTAATTGCTTTTTATTGGAATTTAATTCCGAAAAAAATCAATATTTATCTAAAATCATTCATTGAATTTTCATTGAAAGGGCTTTAAAATAGTTCTAAGGGTTTTGTTGATAATATATCAATGTATTTTCAATGAAATGTATATAATAATATTTTTAATCATACATTTTATGCATTCAAATTATTTTTAACTAAATGATGTTAAAAACAATTTCCATCCTAGATCATATTCATTCCAAGTGATGTAAATTAAAATTGGTTTTAATGTATTGTGAATATTATTTTAAATGTTTTCATGAGAAAGAGTTTCAAAATTATTTCATTCCTTATTTATCTATTTTTAATGTATTTTCAATAAATTAATATTCAAAAAACAATTCCAAGATTTATTCAAAGGTTTTCATGTTCCTTTTCATGAAAATTGTTTTCAAATGTTTTTATATTTTAAAGATCAATTTTTAAATAATAAATTATATTTAACCCAAGAAATGTTTTCCAAATATTCATCCATGTTATTTTCTATTTACCATAACATCAATTTAGGTTATCCATTCCCTTATATGAAATTACACAAATGTTACCTTCATATTCATTGTTGAATTTTTATTGTTTTGGTGGAATGAATATTATGAAATCCATTGTTATTCGACTAGTTATATATTTTTTCATCAAAAATCCATTTCATATGTTAGGCGATGATGAAATGATCATGAAACCATTCACTTTCCCATAGGTTATTATGTGATGAAATGGTAATAATACACATTTAATTTCATGTATTATGATTTTATGTTTATTGAACCCATATATTTGTTGGAGATTATAGGATTTAAGAATTATTATCTTATGAAACATGTTTGAATGAATTTATTATGAGATGGGTGGTACCCATATCTATATTCAATGAATTTTTTAATGATTTATATCTCATTATATAAGGACAGGAATCAAGAATGAAATCGTGATTGACTATGGGAATATGGGGAAACAAGGTCCCTTACGAACTAGTTACTACTTCTAGGGATGAAGTTGTGTCCCGCCCAATATGTGTAGTCACCATGAGGTTTAAATAAGGTTATACTTGGTAAATTAAGGGAATATGGGAAAACTATATCCCTTACTAGGAAATAACATTGACATGGGATAGTGGGGTGTTCCTCCCACTCGATACAATTCCCTTGATGTTCCTTAACATGTTCTAGCTATGCGTCATGACTTATATGGAATGATATTAGAAAATTTGGCTACCAAAATTTTATGTCTTATTACTATGATATGTTTTCATGGATTATGTTCTTTATTTAATTGTGAGTCATTTATAATGAACTTCTATGAATTATTGCATATTTCATCTTTCGGATCTTATTATTTGAATGGTATGGTCTTTTAATGTAATGATAACATTCTCATATCCCTATGAGGATGTTTATACTTACGTGTCTCCCTTTTTAACACTTAATGAGCATTTGAGATCACCCAATTTTATGTATCATCCCATATTTTGTGAATATATGTTTATATACAGGATGTTTCTAATAAGGCTTCTTGTCATGAAGATCCGTACGAGAGATAATTTAATTTTACTATGTATCATTTTTTTTGTTTTTTTTTCTTACAAAGGCACTAGAGTAGTATGGTCATTTTGGATCTATCTTTATAATGGTTTAAGTATTAAAAAAATGTTTTATAATGTATATTTACATTAATACTAGGTTGTTATAAATATTTTGTGGTAAATTACTAAATATTTATCAAGATTAATAGTTTTTTTAATTGGTGATGGATAAAAGACATCATCCTAGATTTTTCATGGTACCTTTAAATATTAATAAGATTTAATGGGAGTAAATTTATGTTGAATTTATTGTTAAATTACAAAAAGGTCTCAGAATTAATGATTCAATATGTGTTATCTTTTATCACCATACAAACTGTTCATATTTTCAATTTATTAGAGAATATTTAACAATTAATCCCCTAAAAATGATCTATATTAATTTAGTGGTAATAATTATTCACTAATATTTTTAAATGTTTAATTATCATGATCCATGATTTACATAGAAATTCCACAAATGTATCGAGTATCCTCTTGAAAATTATCATTGCATTGGAACCAATTATCATCCTCAAAATAATGGATAGTCTCAATAGAAAATTCATACATTATTAGATATGTTGAGTACATTGACATTTAAATTTCAAGGTATTTGGTATCGATACATGACATTGGTATATATTATCTATAAAAATACTTTCTATTAATAAATTAATGTCGCATCATGTGAATTTTTATATGATAATCAGATTCATAATCCATATTTTTGGGATGATGTTAGTGAATGAAATTTATCGGCCTAGATGTTATGGAGGTGACAACTAAAATGTTGTAGACTATTTGGACTATTACATATGTATCATAGTATGTGAAAACGGGTTGTATTGGAAATTAATGAAATTTTAATAATTTAAATAAGGAGATAAAATATATCATTACAATCACTATAGAACAGTTTTACAAGGTTTAGTATTATAGAATAAATTATCCGCTAATGAATCACACATTTTTAATTTCCAAAAAAAATTGATGTTGGTCATACCATTTGAAAATTCCATTGAGTATATCTAATGTTCATGATCTGTTCCACATATCACATTATATGAATTTCATTTCATATACAATGTATGTATATACCTCAAAGAAAATATAATTATATAATGGTATACCTTAATATGAATATCATATTCTTATTATTAATAGTAGGGAACATGTATTTTGGAATCATGTGAATAAACTGTTAAAGTTATATTGAAAATTAATTAAACTTACGAATAAATTTTGGAAAATATTGATGCTTTGAATAAGGAAACAAACAATTTTTATAAAGTGATATCCATTATTATTTCAAGGATGAGATATTTTATTGATGTAATAATGTTACGCGTGGGATTTAATAAGATCATGTGATAATTATATTTTAATAAAACAAAAAAACCATGAACATTTGTATATCTCAAGGGAAATTTTTTAATTTTGATGGTCGAATATCATTACAATATATAATTTTTCAATGAATGAAACAATTCATCAATATAGAGTCATACACATTTAGTGGGGATTCAATGTTTTAATGATGCCCATAAAATCAATAATTTTATGGGATTTATTGTAGAATTGGTGTAAATAAAATGGTTGTTTAGATTTTGAGGAATTTGAAACTATGGAGAATGATAGTAATCTAAAGTTGGCTTATTACTGGTTTAGAGTAGAAATTATGAGTATTGTATTGAATACATTATGAGAACATGAATTTTTTTACGTATGATTGGTTTGATTAAAAATATATTTCAACAAAGATTTAAATAAAAATACGATGATGTTTGTGAATGATGACGATTTAATATTTATTTAAACTATTGGAGATAAATAAAAAATGATTGTATATGCCATGATTCTAATTTTTTAAATATCCATTAATTGTGAGATTATTTTTTTCCATATAATTTATTTTTCATGGGGATGAAATAATATTTTTTTATATAAAAATTTATAAAAAGATATTACAAGATAACATGGAATCGAGAATAACAAGAAGATAAAAATTTTATTTTTTACCTGTAAGAAATTATATAGATATAATGAAATAAATAAATTAAATTCCCCAAAATATGTAAAGATCACTATAATCTTGTATTTCATAATAGTAACGTAAACCCATATTTGTATTTCAATATTCTAAGAGGAAAAATATAAGTTTATTTTTAATGAATGTATTGTTTTTAAATTAAAATAATAATGTATTATATCAACTGAATAATATATTTCAGGTTAATAATTAATTTAAAATTACCGCACTGGTGATTTTCCAATAAAAACATATAACGATGAATCTTATTAGAAAATAAAATGTTGAAAAAAGGTATTGAAATCAATCTTTCTAGATTATGTATTACACAGTTGTGCATTAATGTATAATAAATTTCAATTAGATATTTTTGGATGTATATAATATTTTATCCCATGAATGGATGTAATTATATTAGATAGAGATCTAGACTAGCGCGATAGTTATTGAAGTGAAGTAGGTGATCAGAATAAATTTTGATAATTAAATTGATATAAATTTTCTAAAAATTAAATTTCATCACTGATTGATGAAGAAAAATTAAATGAAATTCAATTTTATCAAGGGTAAATTAGAGTATTTATTTATAAATTATTCATATACATGAAATAAAAATAATTTCATTGAAAACATTTTAATGGGATTACCTATGGAAACATCTTAGATACATCAAATGGACCAGGAAATATATTTGTATCCCAAATCATTAAATCTGTGGATGTGGAAAACCTTATACTAATGATATATTGTGTTTTAAATATGTTATAATAAGTGTTTTAAAATATATTTTATAATGAAAATAAAAAGCCATTCAGTTTGTTTTTAACTATGTAGATGTCATGTTCATGAAAGTGGAGAATCTGATAAGGGTAGTAATTGAATATGTGGTGTTTTTAAATATAAAGATATAAACAATTCTTCCAATAATTATTTAAAAATAAATAATAAAATATAATTTTTGGATAAGTATTTATTCTTAGTGTGGTTAAAAAATGTTTTACCATTGAAGTACACAATATGAGACAATGGTAAAACCCTTCATATTAAAGTTATTATCTTTTTATAATTGATTGTTTTCAAATCACTGAATTGGAACAACTTTTTATATATGGGATATTAAAAAAAAATTATCGAGTACAATTTAATTCATTGACGGAATATCTATTCTAATTTGTTTTTTTAAGATAATAATGACTCAAATGTGAATTAATTGCATGTTGAATAAATATTTCATTAATATATTGAGGTACAAGGTTCAAATTCGGTTGGTATAAATACCTATGAAATTTGATATAAATGATCATGAAAAAAAGTTTTATGCATCATAAATTCATGAAGTGTTTTCATACAACCCAGATAGATAAATTGTTGTAAACAAATTCCGAAAATATGAAATTTTACATTTTTTGAATAGTAGGTATTATTGACATTGTGGGTTGAAAGGGATAGATATGATGTTACATCCTAACTATGGACAAGGCATGTTAAAAAAGGTCCATGATTTGGGAGACCTAAAAAATAATTATGTATATATTTTAAATGTAGGGTTGAATAAATTCTTTTAATATTAACACCATTGTATGTATTATTTGGAATAAATTCCAGATGTATCAAATAAAAGGTCAAAACGTTTCAAACTATAAAAAATAAAATTTTTATTCTAACATTTGGATAATTAGTAATGTTTTTTAAATGAAAAATAGCAAATCTAGTTATAAGTTATGAGTTTTGGAAAATGATTTAATGCTTCAACACTCACCATTTAAGTGAGGATTTGATATTATCTAATTGAAATATGAAAAATTAAATTTTTTTCCAAAAAAAATATTGGTTCCATAAATCTAATAACTCATGAACGAAAATATATTGTGTGAATATATTAAATACAAATTTATAAATCATCATCAAGGGGTTTTTCTTTCTAGAAGAGTAAAAAAATAATGAATTTTGGTGACCCATAAATGTTGTCATCAATGTGTTTGGGGAGAAAAGAGTTTTTGTGCACTTCAAAAAATTCATATAAATTATCCCCTATCCACCATAGTTGATACATCCAACTATTATATTATATAAAGTCTCATATTTAATTTATTAATTCTTTGATGAATTTACATTACGATTAGTTACATTAAATATAGACATTTTTTTATATGAAAAATAATTTATGTAATAATATATAATGTTATGTGGAATTTTTGTAATCCATAGAAATAAATTAAATTATATTAATGATTTCATTTAAATATATAATTTAGAAAGGATTAATAAATTTAAATATATAATAAACTAGAAGTAATATGAATATATATTATATACTAAATTTAAATTTATCACGTTAATGATATTGGAACTTTTTTTCTAACCAAATGAGGAATTAGAACAATGATCCATGAATTAAAAGAAATCATCTAAGGGAGAATTCCACACACATAATTTTATTGAGATAAATATGAAAACAATGAGTTATACTGGATTTGGTACAATGGAGAGGTTTATCTAAATCCCACCTATTGATAGTTAAATTTTCCAGATCTCTACTATAAATTATATAAAGGTACTAGGGTAAAATCCATTGGGATGGTATTATATTATTCATTTAATTGTATAATATTCTTTGTTTTGAATTAGAGGGGTGGGTTTTTGTATATAATATCAAAATGATTGATTAATGGATTTAATTTAATAATTTTATAAATATAGTGGTATGTTATTTGTGGTGGATGTAATATTATGATATCCCTGAACATTCTGCTACAATTCATTAAATTAACACCAAAAACAAATTATTATTTTGATCAAAATTTTTATTTATAAAGGATTAAATACAGTCTATATCTAGTGTTTTAACATTGATAAATATTTTTTATGGAAGATTATTTTTTATTATTATAATTCATTGAATCCAAATGTTAAACCAATAATGTCATTAATTTATAATGTTTTATGCATTATCATAGTCAATGTTATGCTACATAATATTTAATTAACAAAACCTATCAATCACATGAAATAGTTAAATTATGAATCATTGTTGTTGATTTAATACTCATCCATTGAGGTGGATAAGAGTATGGTTTATTATTTATATAGCTATGTGTGAAAAGTAAATTTAATATAATAGGGCTAGAAAATATTGGTACATCAAATGTTTAGATTAATTGTGAAGAGAGTTAAACACACTCATTCTATTAAAGGAATAAGTAAAATAATGAATGAATTTTAACATTATTTATTATATATTTTGATAATTAATATTATAAAAAACAGTTTTTATGAGGATTATTGATAAAATTATTAATATTCAGATGAAATTAATATAAAACATATGAGATTACGTATGAATACCATAAAAAACAAACATGGAATGGAATAAGGATCATATGTTTTTCATGTTGATAAAGGCTATGAAAAGTCCTATAAAACCATTCCATGTAAGTTTTTGTTCAAATTATTATCCTATTGTTCTTAAATTCAATCCTCTTTCATGTAGATGAAGGGATTGTAGATATAACCCAAGGTGTTTGATAGTTTTCCTTCCAAAACAATCCACCTAGTTTGACTGACCATTTTATAATTTTCATAGACAAAAAATAAGAAATAATATTCAATATATTTATATACGTTTATGTTTATCTTAAAAACACCATTTTTTGCATTATAATGGTCTTATAGAGCCAATTTTATTGTTATTTTTGTAATCCATATGTTGTTATTCGGAACATTGCAGAATGATACAATGTCTTAGATTTAAATTTCATTATTGATTTGAATAATACATCATATTGGATCAAAATCTCTTATACATTTCTTATAATTCATATTTAATTTCTACACTGTATATTTCAACATAATCGAGAATAAGGATTGTTTGAAATGTCACAATTTGTGGGTTATACTACATTCCCTAGAATAATTGTGGTCAAGGGTTATATTCATGAAATAGGAACCATTAAGGGTGAAATGGGACATGAAAGTTTTATTCCATTACTAATGAAATTTAAATTTTGTTTTATTTGAATATCAACAAAATTATACATCTCTATTTTTACATGAATATAAAATATAATAGAAGGTGTATTTTCTTTGATTGAATCATTATTTGTACCTTTTCAATATAAATATACCTTTATAAATATGTATTATCAATTGTTCTAATGGAATTATTTGTATGTATTTAAATTAGGAGAACTAAAAAATCGTAGTCACCTAATGTTTCTCAGTTCATTGAATGATATGGATAATATAGTAAAATAATGTGTGATTTAAATAATTAAAAAAATGCTCTATATATATTGTTATGATAAAAATATTAACATTAAATCAAAATCAATCAATATTTCACTGAAACTAAATTCATGGTAATAACATTAAATCATGAATCAAAATTTAATATAAAATCAATAACAATTAATATAGTTATTTCCCATAGTCTCCAAAAACAAACACAACACCAAATTTTATTCTGACTCAAACAAATGATAATATTTTAACCATTATTGTGGTAATTTTGAGTAGTTAAATCATCCATAATAAATTTAAAAAAATATAATTATTCCAATAATGTGTCAAAAATATTATTTATCTTCTTTATATGTAGAAGTGAAAATTTTCGGAAATTGAAAATTGGGCATATTAATTGATTTAAATTCAAAGAAAGAAGATCACACATTAACCAAATGAACCTAAAATTCATTAATGTTTTAAGATTTAATAGATCACACTCCCATTTATAGATTATTAAAGATAATTTTTAAATTTTGTGGGGGTTTTATTGGCTATAGGATTTAAAGAATATAATTTCTAGTATAATGGAAAAGAGTTGTAAAACTCAAACATAGAAAACTGAATGCAAAATTTTAAAATTCCGACATGGATAGAATTAGAAACACACAATTAAATTTGTATAACTATTTCTTGAATGAAAAGAAATAGAATGAATATTTAATGTGGATTAATATATGAAATATAAAAAAACATAAAACATCTCTCAATAACATAATAAAATATTATGAAAGTATTATTTTTAAATTTTTTTTCTTTTTTATAATCTTTTAGGTGGATGAAATATCACAGCCATGTCATTAAATTTTTTTGATTTCCTCATTCCAATAGTTTTAATAGTTTTAATTAGATAAAAGGTTTTGGTAGAGTGATTTTTACACTCCCAGACACAACACATTTATCATTTTGTTTTTGTTTTTTGTATATTTTATTTAATATATAAAAAAAATTTAAATTTCATTTTTACACAAGGATATGGATATATAACAATTCTAAAACCACATTTAATGATAACCTCTCCACATATAAATGGATTGATTCCACCAAATATATGATTTCCTAATGAATACATAAGAATGTACTCACAAAATGAATTTGTTTCCCCAAAAAAATTAATTTTAATAAATCATACATTGTAAATCCATGTAGATATTCAATGTGATAATATTTTTGGATTTTAATGTGTCTATAAAAAATGTTTTTTAATTAATTTATGTGATTTTAATATGAGGTCAAATTTAAGGATAATGGGTGTATATTTGGAAACATTTATTCTCATGGGGTTTATAAAATTACTCTATTATATTAACAGATCATAATGTAGGAAATTCAATAAGAGTTTGTATAAACTATATAAACACGATCATTTGTAAAAATTAGATAATATGAAATAAGTTTCATTAGTGACCATGACATTAAAGATGTTGTTTCCACTTACTGTAGGGGAGTAATAATTTTAAAAATAACATTTTGAGCATTAAAAACATATTTTTCTTGAAAAAGAATATGTAGCCATTATTATTGTAATATAAAATATGATCTTTTTGAAAAAAAAGTTTTTGAGACTAAAAAATTATTGAACTAAAAATTAAAAAATTCATGGTGATTAATTACAACAGTTTTTACTTAATTATTTATTTTCTATAGGTTTTTATTATTAAAATCCCTTCCATGTAAAAATAATAAATAATTATATTTTGGATGATTTATTTTATAAAATATTGATAGAGAGTTTTAGAATGATAGAGTAAAAAGAAGTAAAATAGGGAATGATAGATAGAATGAAATATATAATACATGGAGGTTTGGGGGATGGAGTGATAGCTAATAAAAAATAAGTACCCTTCATTTGGATTTTGTGGTTATTAATCTCCTTCCACCTATGTCTAACACCCCAAGGTATTAAAAATAATTTTAAATGCATAAAACATTGTTTTATGTAAATATTTATAAATAGAATTTAAAAATAATTTTTCCACTTATTTATTTTGAATATCGAAAAATGGTTATCTAAAATATTGTCCAGTATGTTATTTGGAGACTAATGAAAGAAACATGATTTTTGGAAAATAGTATAATACCTTTATGAATTGTAATATGACCTTATTTAATAGTAAATTGTATTAATATTTTATTTTATTAAGGCCTTAAGCTAATGAAATATTTGTGAATTTCTCAATGTGAAATTAAAGTAGTTATATTTTTTAAATTATTAATTTTTTAATAAAGTATGATTTTATTATATATTAAATTAATGATATTTATAAGATTATTTTCAAAATATTTACTTCATTTTTTAATTGTAAATGTTGAAAAATGGTAATGGTGAATTTTTTGAATTTTTCTAAAATTCCTTATTTTTCAAAGAATAATGAAATACAGTAAAATATCGTGTATTCAATTTATCAAATAAATACAAGATTATTGATATCATAAGTGAGGAAACTTGTATCAAACTTTTATTCCATTTTTACTATTTGGGGTGAAATGAATTATGAGTATTCATAGTCGGGAGCAAAAATATATTAATAATGATTAAAATAAGGTAAAATACCCCCTATCCTCCTCTATAAAACCACCCTTATTACCCTCTTCCTCCCACACCTCTCAAGCCATGATCCTTACCAATGGTCTACCCAAAAAACCTCCCAATGATCTTTTCCACGTCTTAGAGCATCTTGACTCACCAAAAGGCCTAAAACAAAGGCATTAAGAAGGATCTCAAGGAGACGAGATCAAGAGGTAAACATCTTCTTTTATTTTCTCTCTTTTAATTCATTTAGTGTAATTATTTTTCATTCCCTTTTTATTATATTGGGATATGTCTTTCAATATTCCCATTAATATCCATAATATGTAATAATGATTAGAGACACCTTTTCTCTCATCAAAATATTTTATGAAATTTTTAGCAAAGTCGTTAGGCTACCGAAATTTCATAAGGGATTTGCCAACTCTTCTTGTATTTTGAGTTCCATTATTTTTTTCTTATTTCCTCAGCAAATCTTATCCAAGTGGAATGAAAGATCCAGAATCATGTATATTATGGATGATATCATTTTAATGTAAAATTCATCACCAATATTCTTCTCCTCACTCAACAATTCATCGAATTGAAAACATTTTCGGTGATGTGTCAAATTACCGACATCAGGGAAGATGTGATTTCAATTTGAATTATTTATTTCATGTATGGTCATTATATGATTTCTATGGTTGAACCAGGTTATAATATATGTATTATTTCTCATCCATTTTGTGGAATTATCTTTTACACATGGTTTTAATTTATAAAACAAAATGATAATGTTATTGTCGAAGAACCGCTAAAATGATCAAAACGACCATCACTAATGTTTTAACTTATGAATCATCTTCATTTCAGAATTCATATTGATAAATGGTATAATTTATCGATTTTTAATATATTTAAATACCACTCCATTCACTTTCTATAGTTTCACTTCAAATTGAGACGAACAACCATCATGAACCAATCATGGAAATCATGTAAAGAACTAACCCAAAAACTGGGCAAGGAAAAAAATTCGAACAATTAAAATGTGAATTGATGTAATAAAATGTTCATATAAGTTATTATAATTATGTATATGTTTCTATGAGATATTAATAACACACTTTTAATAATTATATAGGAGTATTAAAAAATTTAAATAAGGCAATTCTTAACCCGATTTCAATTATTTGGGTTTACATCCAACTTAATTATTTATATGGTATTAAAATTGTTTGTGTGAGAAAAATTGTTTCTATAATGATTATTTAGGTGTATTTATAGTTTATATGCATATTACATCCTCTCAATTAAGTCTCACTTCAATTATATGATTTATGTAAGGGGATTCTCTTTTAAAATCCGCTTTTAAAATTTAGTTTTACGAAATTTCAAAAAAAATGTATATTTAAAAATATTCATGTTTTATTATTGTGTTATGGTTCTTGGGAATTATTTAAGATTAATGGTGGGACCTATATTTCTCTCCAATTTACTGGGTATGTGTATGTTGGAGGTTGGTCATATGGTTACTCCATGTGTAACTGTGATGATTACACAAATTGTAAGGTAGCTGTGAGGGTTACAAATTATAAGGTAGTCGTGAGGGTTATGATATTAAGTAATTAATTTCCCAAGATACCATTATGGTTCCATTTATGTTATTATTTTTCGTGAGGATCTTGTGGAAATCTCATGTTACACAAATTAAGTATATATGGGTGATAATTATTCCTTTTGAAAATGATTTCATACATTACAAGTATTCATGGGCTTTCATTATTTTTTAATCCGTTTTTGAGATTTTTGTACTCATCCCAATTTTTAAATGATTTTCACATGATATATGGATGTGTAAGAAAATAGGAATCCAAGTTCATTTTTTTAACAATTTCCAAAGAAATCATGTATTATTTTAAATGTTTTATATTTTCGATAAAATTAATACTCTTTTTTGCTACACACTCTGAAATTATGTGTAATGTAACAATTGTTTTATGTCCCAAATATCTAAAACCATGAACATAAAATGATCATAAATGAAAATAGAAGTGATTTATTTACTAAATTAATGATTATTTAATGTAATAAGGTCGGTTCTTTATAGTTTGTATCAGTGGATGGTTTAGAGAACATTAGGTGTTATAATGATGTTGAAAGAATACCATAAAAAATTTACTCAATGATTAATTTGAAATCTTATAGTATTTAATGATTACCGTTTTCCTTCATCTAAGATATGCTTGTTTATAATGGTTGTCCGTAGAAGAATTAGGCAAGCTAAAGAGGAGAGGCACTGATTTAACGACATCCTTCCGAATCTCCAGCCCGGAATGGCAGGGACTGGAATTGAGGAGTTTGATATAGTAATGGATCTACTTATGTAGGCAATAAAAGATTGTGGAATCCAAGAAATAGAACAACTAGAAGTCCCACAATGGAACATGACAATAGTGTAACATTTTATTAGACAACACCATCTTCCTTTCTATTTGATGGGATGTTCAGATAATCAAAAGGTAATTCATTCCATTTATCATTTTGAAGGTAAAGATAATCAGTGATGGTCAGTGGTATGAAATATCAGGGATAGAGAGTATTTTTGTGCCTTATAGTGGGATGAATATAAATTTTTTTTTTGAAAACTATTTTCCAGATGTGGCATGACTTAGGATGGAGAAGAAATTCGTCGAATTGAAGAAATAGGAGGAGGATTTTGCGGTTCGGTATAAAGTGAAATTCACTCGAATGGTGAGGTATGCTCTAAATCTTATTCCTGAAATTGATACCAAAATCAATTGCTTTTAATCTAGACTGAAGGAAAGTTATCAAAGGGCATTGGCCACCTATTATTTCCAAATTTATTAAAAACTAAATGATTTTATGTGAGGGTAGATTTTGAGTTTACTAATTATAACGTGAATTTGTGGAATGTGGAAAATAAGAAACACAGATGGAAAGGGATGGGTAAAAAACAACAAAATAAATCTCATAGTATGAAAATCTAGTTTCTAGTTTGTGAAATGTGTGGTAAGGAGAACTATAGGAAATGTAATACAAAAACTGTGAAGTGTTTTATATTTTTTAAGTTTAGACATATGGCCCGAGATTATAATGAATAATATCCTAAGACTAATCCTGAAACGAAAACATTAATGTGTTTTAAATGTGGTGAGATGGGTCACTATGAAAATTCTTTCACAATGACAGATCCAAAAGTCAGAACGAAGCCGTACTATATGCAGAATGGTGTAGTGAGATATTTTGCGACTACGTCAGTAGATTACAAGGAGTCTAATGAAATTTTATCTGGTACTTTTTTTTGTTTACTCAGATTTTCCTAATGTTATTATTGATACATGGTCTAGACATTCCTTCATCTGTGAGAAATTTTATAGTAAATTGGAAAAATATCACCTCAACAAAAGAGATCGAAACTTATTGTTAAAACACAAGGGGGGAATATTATAAATAGGAGGGATTTTAAGAATCTTTCTATTGTCTTCTATGGAATTAATTTACATATAAATTGTTGTTTTACCCATAGTCACGTTTGATGTTATTTTGTGAATAGATTGGCTTTCTGTTTATCTTGCTATGATTTACTATAGATCTAAATAAGTTTTTTTCCGAAACTGTTTCTATTTTTATAAATGAATAATCCCATACAATTGAAAACGTATCAGGAATCTAAGAAATTATTGAATTTTGTAATGGAATGTTATCATTCACATATTGTTGAAAAATAAGGGAACTATTTAGATTAATGACATTCCAGTTATAAATGAATACCTTTATGTTTTTCCTCATGAGTTACCTGGTTCCATATCTGATCAAGAAGTCGAATACAAAATTTTCCTAGTTCACGTTTCTAAGACAATTTCAAACACCCCATATCATAAGGACCAAATAGATTTTCTTCAATTGAAAAATAAGTAACATGAATTTATTATTAAAGGATTCATTCATCCTATCACTCCACTATTGGGTGATAATGTTTTTTTAGTTAAAAAGAAATATGGTTTCATGAGACAATGCAATGATTATAGAGTTTGAAATAACATCACTATTAAAAACAAGTATTATATGCCTCAAAACGATGGCATGCTTGATCATCTCTTGGGAGATCATTGAATTTATATGATTGACTTGGGATCGGGATACCATCAGGTGAAGTGGAAACAGAATGACATCCTAAAAACAACCTTTTGTACATGGTATAGTAATTATGAATTTTTTGTTATTACATTTGGGTTAACTAATGCAACTTCTTTATTAATTAATATTATGAATAGAATATTTCCTGAGTTCTTGGATATGTTTGTTGTTATGATTATTGATGAAATTCTAGTAGTTAATATAAATAAAAATGGGCATCAATAACATATAAGTGGTTGTTTACAAATATTAAGGAAAAGAAGCTATATAGAATATTCTGCAACTGTGATTTTTTGGTCCAAAAGATTTCTTTTCATGGGACAATTTTAAATAAAGATGGAATAACATATGATCCTTCCAAAAAATTGGTTTACTAAGGTCCAATACCTAAATATTTATATATATTCATTGTTTTCAAGGATTAGCATGTTATTACAAACGTATTGTTATGAAATTATCTCGGTTATCTAGCCAGATAATTATGTTAACACGAAATGGTGTTAAATTTATTTGGGTCATAGAATGTGATGATTGTTTTCAAGAACTGAAGAAGAGATTGGTGAATGCTCCATTTTTGGCATTGGCTTCATAAAATGGTGAGTTATTCATCTAAAATGATTATTAATTGAAGGTACATTGTTATGTTTTAATATAGTATGATCAGGTAATTTTTTATGCTTCAACAAAACTAAAACCTCCTGAGTTTAATTATCCCACACATGATTTGAAATTTGCAGCCTTGGTTTATTCTTTGAAAATTTGTAGTATTAATTTTTACAGAGCCAATTGTCAAATATAAACAGACCATAATTTTTTAATGTATATATTCACTCACAAATAATTAAACATGAGGCTAGGAAGACATCATAAACTGATAATGGTTTATGATTTAAAGCTCAATTATCATCCTGGGTATCTAAACAATGTGGTGGATGCCTTGAGTCAAAAACATCATGCATAATTAACCCTATTACATTCGGAACATGATCCTCTGATTAATGATTTGATGAATTTTGGCATAGACGTTGTTGGTGAAGGAAACACCTCTGTTTTGTCTCAAGTTTCAATGCAGTAGTCATTATCAAGTATTATTAAGAATAAAGATAAGTAAGGCCATGAGCTACAGAAAAATGTAGAATTGGTTGAAATGGATTAGTTCCCAAAATTTTACCTTGAAATATTTTGTGTATAATGATTTGGTAAAAGGTTGTGTGTGCCTTGTGATTCCTATTAGAAGAAATAATTATTGTGTGATGCTCATAGATCTCCATTTTCAGTTTATCAATGCAGTACTAATATTTAATGATAACATCCAATGTATTATTGGTGGGATGGAATAAAAAGAAATATTTCTGATTATACAATCAAATGATTTACATGTCAACTAGTTAATGTCGAGTGGAACTTACCAAAGGGGATGCTTCAAACTTTTCATGTTCCAGAGTGGAAATGAGATAATGTATCCATGATGTTTATGGTGAGACTACCAAAGACATATCAAGGCAACAATGCGAACTAGGTTATTGTAGATCAGATGAAAAAATATGAACATTTTCTTTCTATTCAAGATATAACGAATTTGGATTAGCATTCAAAATTTTACCACAATGAGATCATCAGGTAAAAATGGAGATCCTCATTCCTTTGTATCTGAATGGGATTATAAGTTCACTTATAACTTTCGGAAAGGACTTCAGATGTCGTTGACCATAGAGTTAAATTTCAGAATATATTTTCATCCTCAATCAGATTGGTAGACATAATTAATGATTCGGACTTTGGTGGATATTCTTCGATCTTGTTCAATGGACTATCAGGGAAGTTAGTATCGTAATAATTATTTAGTTGGGTTTTCATATAATATTTTTTTCCATTATAGTATATAGTTGGAGCCTTTTGAGGCATTGTCTGGAATGTGGTGTCGGACTCTAGAGATTTGGGATGATGTAAGTTAAAAAAAATTATTGGGTCCAGAATTAGTAGAGGATGTGCGTGAAAAAAAGAAGATGATCAAGTAGAATATGCAGAAAACTCGGAGCAGGTAACAAAATTATGCAGATACTAGAAATATTGACATGCCTTTTTAGGTAGGTGGTCATGTTTTCATTAAAAAATCTCCTTGGAAAAGTTTTATGTGTTTCGTTATGAAATGGAAACTATGTCCATAGTTCATTGGTACATTTTAAATCCTATAGAAATTTTTACCAGTTTCATACCGATTAGTTTTGCCTCTGAGTTTTTCATTGGGACACAATGTTTTTCATGTTTCGTTGTTGGGGAAGTATGTGCCTGATTCATCACATGTATTCATCCCAAAAGCAGTTCAGTTGAAAAAAAAACCTTTCTTATAAAGAGAAAAAAGTTCAAATTCTGGGTCAAAGGGAAGAAGTATTGCAGAATAAGATAATCCAGTAGGTAAAGGTTTTTTGGAGAAACAACATTGTAGAATAAGAAACATGGGAGACTGAAATTGAAATGATAGAAAGGTATTTTCACTTGTTTAATAAGAAAATAAAGTTATGAGGACGTAATTTACAGTTTCCTCTGTTAATGTAACACTCCAAGGTTTTAAAAATAATTTGAAATGCATGAAACATTGTTTTATGTATATATTTATAACCATCCATTTAAAATAATTTTTACAAATATATGTTTTGATTTTCTAAAAATGGACTTCTAAAATTGTGTTTGATATGTTATTTGGAGTCTAATGGAACCAACATGTTTTTGGTAAATAGAAACATTCACTTATAAATAGTAATTTGAATAGTAATATGACCCTAATGAATAGTAAATTGAATTAATATTTTATTTTTGAATTCTTTAAGATAATGTAATCTTGGTTAATTTTTCAATGTGATATAAATGAAATTATAGTTTATAAATTATAAATTTTTTAACATAGCATGATTTTATATGAAAATTAAATTAATGATATTTAAAAAATTATTTTAAAAAAATAGACATTTTTTAATTATTCATGTCGAAAAATGGAATTGGTGAATTTTTTGGAGTTTTGTGAAATTTTTTATTTTCTGATGAATAATGAAATATAGTAAATTTCCATATATTCAAAATATAATTTAAATACACTATTTACTACATCATAAGTGATGTAATCCCACTTGGTTCGCACTCACAATACATTATTACTATTTGGGGTAACTTGAATTAATATTATTTATTGTCTTGAGAAAAATATTATTATAGGGATTAGGATAATGAAAAATACCCATTCTCCTCCACTATAAATACTACCCTCTTTCTAATATTCCTCCCACGCCTCTCAAGCCATGAGCCTTAACTAGGTTTCTCCGAAAACCTTTCCCAAGTATCATACCCATGTCGTAGAGCAGCTGGACTCATCAAAAGGAAAAAACCAAAGGCCTTAAAAAGTATCTCAAGGAAAAGAGATCAAGAGGTAAACATCCTCTTTTATTTTTTTCTATTTTCTTTCATTTTATGTTAATATTTTTAATTTCCTTTAGCTTATGTTGGTATATTACTTTTATTATTCACATATCTTCCTATTTTATGTAATAATTATTAGATTCCCCTTTTCTCTCATCAAAATATTTTAGGAAATTTTCAGCGACGTCATTATGCTGCTGAAATTTCATAAGGGATTTCTCAAGTATTATTTTATTTTGAGTTCTTTTATTTTCTTCTTCTTTACTCACCTCATCTTATACATGAGGCATGAATGCTCCAAAATCTTGTATATTCTAGATGTTCTAATGTTCAAGGATAATTCTTCACCAATTTTCTTCTCCTCCTCCACATATTCAATATATTTAAAACATTATCCATGATGTGTCGAATTATCGACATAGTTGACGATGTGACTTCATTTTTCATTAATTAATTAAAATATTGTCATGAATCGAGTTTTATGGTTGAAACAGGTTATAATATATTTATTATTTCTCTTCCATGATTTTGAAAATATTTTCTACAAATGGTTTTTATTTATAAAACAAAATGTGGTCGTTATTATGGAAAAATCACTAAAATGATCTAAACAAACATCATTAATGGTTTAACTTATGAAGCATTTAATTTAAGAATTAAAATTGTTAAATGATATAATCTATGGATTCTGGATACATTTATTTACTACTTCATTAAAATTATGGAGTTTCACTCTCAAATAATAAGATCAACCATCATGAACCAATCCTAGAAATCATGTAAATAGCTCACCCAAAAATAGTGGAAGGATCAAAATATTAATAGTTAAAGGCTGAATTGATGTAATGAAATGATCATATAAGATATTATAAATAAGGAAATATTTCATTAACATATTAATAAAACTGTTTGAATCTTTATACATTATTTTAAAACAATTTTTAAGTTATACAAGCCAAATGTAAGGTAATTATAAACCCAATTTCCATTCGTTGGGTTACCCTTCTACTTCATTATTTCTGTTGTATTAAAATTTTGTGTGTGATAAATAGTGTTTCTATTAGGATTATTTATTTTTATTATCATTCTATATACATATTCCATCCACTTTATTATGTCTCACATAAATTATGTGACAAATGTAATGGGATTTTCTTTAACAATCCTCTTTTAAAATTCTATTTTACGAAATTTCAAAGGAAATGTTTTTGTGTAATTACACATGTTGTACGATTGAGTTGTGTCTTGTGGGAATTGTTTATGATGAATTTTTGGACCTATATTTCTCTCCAATGCATTGGTTATGTGAATGTTGGAGGTTGGTCATATGGTTACTCCCTGTGTAACTACGATGTTTACACAAATAGTAAGGCAGTGGTGGGGGTTACAAATTATAAATTATCCATAAGGGTTAAAATATTATGTAAGTAATTCCCCAAGATACATGTATGGTTTCATTTATGTTATTATGTTTTATGGGAATCTTTTTTAAATCACATGTAGCACAATGTTTGTATATATGGGCGACATGTATTCATTTTAAAAATGTTTTCATACGTAACAGGTATTCATGGACTTTCATTCTTTTTTTATATCCCTTTCTACACTTTTTGTTCTCATCCCAAGTTTGAAATGAGTTCATAGGTTATAAGGATGAGTAAAAATATAAGGAAGCCGAGTTAAATGTGTTAATAAATGTAAAAAAGAAATAATTTTTCATTAGAAATTTTTTATCTTTTGAAATAAATGAATATTGTTTTTATAGTATCCACTCTGTAATAATGTGTAATGTTATATATATTATTTGTCCCCAATATCTAAAGATATAAACATGAAAATATAATTAATGTGAATGGATGTTATATCATTACTAAATTTAATATTATGTAATGTAATAAAGTTGGGTCCTTATACAATGGGTCTACTATAGTATTTGGATATCCTTCTGAACTAGATATGAATCCCAAGGTATGTGTCCTTTTATGGTTATGCATTATAATATTTCAAAAAACATTGAATTTCATTTTTCATAAAGGTTTTGTAAAATAACTACACCATATTGGTAATCAATAAATTGAATAAAATTTCATTCACAATAATAAATATGTTTACCTATTTGATAACTAAGTATAGAATCGAATATTATTACCTTTGAATTTTTATAAAATAATTTCAGAAATATGGATAATTAATGGTGTTCCAAAGGCTTTTTGTTGTATACATTATAATTCCAATAGGAATAAATCCCTACATCATTCATTTCATTCAAGTACCAGAATCTATGTTTGCCTAAAGTTTTACAAGAAAAAAAATAAAACCTTTACGACCTAGAACAAATTACATTGGATTTCTGTTAAAAAGAATACTCTATAAAAAAATAGGCCTATATGAATGCTTAAAATGGTTATTTTATGTGTATTTTGATGATACTGATACCCTCTACCAGAGAATTTAGACCATTAATTTTTATATGGGATTGAGAATTCCATTAATAACTATTTTAACTTATATTTTGGAATTTTTAGCCATTCCATTTTTTTGAGTGATATATAAATTATGTTTTCAGTGAAACCCCATTTTTTTAAATTATATTATATGAATTGATTTCATAAATTTTTTCTTAAGTCACATAAAATTACATGCATAGTTCTAGAATGGTGGAATATTTTTTTAATAACTCAGAAACATTATGTTCATAAACATATCTCGTTGTATTCTCCTTAACTGATTAAGAAATAAAGATTCCTGCAATAATAATGTAGAAGAATCCATTTTATGGGGTAATCATTCCATTAAATGACTCAAAAGAACATATAATATCTCAAAATATATTAATGTATATTGAGTAATTTAATTTCTTTTTTAAATTGTTCTAATCATTGTGAAAGTGGAACATGATTAACATATGTCATGTTATTTCATGATGATTGAAACATAAAATAATCTGGAGTCATAGACCTTTGGTTTCATCTTTTGATTTAAAATATTTCCACCACCATTTGTTTTTTGGTAGAATTATAATATATAGAAGTGTTAAACCTTAAAAACCCATATATCAATCAACATGGCATACCTATTTTTAAAATGATGTTTTTATTTATAAAAATAGAACTTTGATTCAATTTTATGCATTGATTTTTGATATTTTAATAAAAAATTCATGTAAATAACAACAACTAAATAACTATCAGTAAGGGAATTACATGATTAATTTAGAGTGATAGGTGTGATGTTTTTTATGGAAAATTGGATCTCTAATTACAGAAAGAAATGAATGAGAAATTAAAAATTGGTGATCAGCTATATGTTTTTTCTAGGTATATCATTGATCACAATGTAAAAATGTCGGATCATTAGATTACATAGTATTATCCCAATTTTGAAGTCAATTTTCATGAGTAAGAACATTAATATTGAACACTATGTAATGATTATGAATTTAGAACAAAAGTATCATGGATGGAATTTATACAATGGAAACCCCATTTCTAAATGTTCTTTTGCAATGACTACTTTCCTTGATTTATTTCCTTCCATTTTCATCCATAATATAGTTAATATGTTATTTATGGTCTTTAGTGACCACATTATACAATAATGTATATATTGGAAGCATCAAACATAAAAATGAATTTTAAGGAGCATCATTGGATGGATTATTGGGGAATATGTGAGCACAAATATGAGTTCAAAAACATTTTTCTCGCAAACATCATCAATTTGTAATGTAATATCATTATAGAATATATGAGTGAGTAATAAGAAAACAATACTTTCTTATGGAGGATTAACCTATAGAAACCATCATAGCCACAAAAATATATGATGTTTCAAACTAATATAGCTTCAGAAGGTGATTGTTACAAAAATTTGGATTGAATTTAATACCCTCTTGATAAATTTTGTGTCCTAGAGAAGTCCCATTATAATCTATGATAGAAAAACTTCCAAAACATACTAAAAGGATACATTTGTAAACCATTTTTTTACCATAGATATTGGATGTGAGAAGGATTTAAATGATTCTCCAAAAATATTAAATTCATCCATGAAGACCAGTATATAGTGATCAATGAATATCAAAATGGTACCCATCATACACCTATAGAATATTACATGACTTTTGAAAAAAGCCAATAGGAATTCTCATATTTTTGTATCCTCTCGGGGGAATTTTAATCTAGAGAGTTCATTTTTCTGATGTGTGGTTGGAATTTCTAAATTTTAGGGTCTAATATCATGAAATAAGTAATGTGAAACTTATATTATTATATTGATCCTGTTATTTTTGGAATGGATCTTCTTAGTTATATATTTGTATTTCAGCATTCAATTTTTTATAATTGATCCACACACACCATCAGTGTTCTACTATATTTTTGACCAACAATTTCTGTTAATTTTTAAAAACCTGTTTCCAACAAATCATTCTTAGAAAATTGATCGAATTAAACCATTAGATTTCCAATATTAGGTATATACTACCAAATTTATGAATATTTTGGATCTCATCCCTAACATTCTCAAGAATTACTAGATTGAGTATTCATTTTGGTTGTCTAGTTGGTTTTGAGAAATCTTTTAAATGGCTGTGATGCATGGAAGGGTAAGGTTGAAGCATGTTACTTCAATAATGGTCCAAACTATGGATTTTTTTACCCTATAAAACATGATAATTTTTAAAATTAGGAATAAATATGTTCAACATAAAAAATTAAAGGATAATAGTGATTAGGGAAATGTAATGCATGTATTATGAGTGAAAGAATGAGAATATAATCATTTTTATCCCTAAATGATGTTCTACACAACATAGTAATAGTGGAAAGACTTGTGGTTGGTTTTAATTACATTACAACATTATTTTTCTTGTTGAAATTCTAGAGTTGATAGCTGAGATTGTATTCCAAAGGGTTGACATAATACTTCACATTAATGGATTCAATAAATGAATTTTCAACCTCATAATTTCCATTTATTACTATTTAATCAAGGTTAAATTTTCACATTCTCATCTATCAATAGAATAAGATGAACATGATGGAATATTATTAAATGAAATCTCAATAATTTACTTATAATTATGGAATGAATATTCTGAGAGATCCCCTATTGGGTATCAAAGGGATTGAAAAACAATCCAATTGGTCAGTTGTTCAACAAAATTCAATGGATAATATTCATACATTTATTGAAATTTTACTTCTATATGAAATGAGGAATGTTATCTAAATAATGATGTGAGACACAATTGAAAATACTTCACCATCCATCTCATAAACATAGAATGCTTCTACAATGATAATGTCATTGACACAAATAAGGTGATCCTCATTTATTCCTAGAGGAATGGTGTTTATTGAATGTATAATAAGAAGTTACTCTCCTTGGGTTAAAGGGATCTAGATAATTGTAGGATAAGATGAATTTTGAAGTGATATTTATTGATTCTCATACTTCTTTGACTGAATTAGTAATGTTGGAAGCCTATGTTTCGATTGAAACCATAAATGTCCATGGATCATTTCACTTCATGGGTAAAACATTTTGGGTTGAAACATTTGTAATGGATCTAATATTTAATTTATGGATGAAAATTTAATTAAGTAAAAATTCATACATAAGAATTGTTTTTAATGAGTCAAAAAGGTAAATGATTATTTAATGTACCGGTTTTATCCATGTAATATATCGTGTTGGCGATGAAGGGTGTAAAAACCGACTACACGCCATGTAGTGGTCCCTTACACGCCGTGTAGTCAGTCGGAAGGCGAATAATAAGGAGGTGGCCAGCTGTGCGACAGCACACATCGTGTACTCATTCAGACATGTAGTGTAGTCATGTCGGCAGGTGAACAGTGCCACGCTCGCAGGAAGCCACCTGAGGAACATTTAAAAAATGGGAAGTACACGCTGTGTACTTTGTTTTTTCCCACTTAAAATGGGCAGTAGCCTCCCCTGTTCACAAGGAAGGCTTAGAACCGGACTAGAGCTCGGGAGTGGGTGGCCGAATCTTCGAGGATCAATTGATCGAGAAACTAAAATCCATTTCCGCCTTGGACGATCTCATTTTAACCACGCGAGTGAGTGATTCCTTCTCCTGGAGTAGTTTTTACCAGTTCTTTCTCGTAGGAGTGTTATTTACGTTTGAACGGGTTTTCGCCTTCGTCAGATATACGTCAGTTTTGGTCGTTTCTAGAATCGGTGTTCACGTATATCATTCGTTGGCGTTAAATGTAGGTGTATTGGTGCTTATTTTCCAACTGCTATGTGTTTTGTGTATTTTAGTACCACGAACCCATGTTGGGGTGTCGTGTGGTTATGTTCGTGGCTATTTTAACTACATAGAATTTTATAGGTAATTAATTAAATGGTAAAACTATTGTTCTGGATTAGGGCTTGGATCCAGGACCACCCCAGGGGGGCGTTCCTCTATTTATCAGTTTATCTAGGATACCTGAGGGTGTTCCTTTAAAGTGATAATTGTAGAATTTCCTTGAGAGGAATTCCGTGTGAATGTTTATTTACATGTTGGGCATGACCCGATTACTTTCTCCTGAGGGCAGTGTTTTACTTAGCCTATGGGCATTGTTTTGCTTAGCCCGAGGGCAGTGGTTATCTTAGCCTAAGGGAAACTTCTTCTATGCCTGTGGGAAATTGATTTTCTTCCTCTAGGTGACACCTATTACGCCTGTGGGAAATATTCGTATGCCTGTGGTCAGATTCTTGGGTTTGGAATCACATTAATTGAGGGTAGGAGTTTACGTGTCTGAGGACATTGGTTGTTTACTTAGAATATTCATTGTGGGGATATTCTGAATTAAATTATTAAATGGATATTAAAATGGAAATATAACTGGTTAAGTCGGTTACCTTTATGTACTTCATACTTTATTGATTTTTACTACTGCACACTAATGTTGCGTGATTTCACACAGTTTGGAACATGCCTTTTTTGGGTGCCTACTGAGATATATTTCTCACACCATGTTTGTGTCATGCTTTTCGTCCCAAACAGATTACATTTCTACAAGTGTAGATAACGTAAAGGGCCCTTATATAGGTACTTGATTGCTGTCGGGGTGTAGGAGAGCATGGGACCGAGCATTGCCTCGTGATGCCGCAGGTTGTTCTATTTTTCTTTCTGTACGTGTACTTCAGGTGTAATGTATTATATTGCAGTGTAAGGTGTTCTATATTTTTTATAAAATATTGACATGCTGCATCTTCATATATATGACTTCGGGTTTCCCTTTTTGTCATCAGTTATCCATTTAAGTTATATATATACTGTTGGTGATTCCACTGTTTTTGTATGTTTTATTTCATTCCGCTGCGCTACACTTTGGCAAATGAGGGCATAGTTTCCCAACTATCAGACCTGGGCCCTCGCTGCTAGTCGGCAACCTCTGGCGTTTGGGGAAATGCACTTGAGGTTATGTGACCATCCGGGTCTGGGGCACCCATTGAGTGGCACCCGGATCCGGGATGTCACGAAGTGGTATCAGTGGGTTTCTTTTCTTTGACTTACTATTTTGAGCCTTAGTCAGGGATAGGACTGAATGGTAGTTGGTAATAAGTTGTGCTCGGGTGTAGCTATCCTATGTCTAGGGAAAAACCAATTTTCAACATTTCACAATTTTTTTGATTTTTCAATTTACAGTTGATTTTATTTCACTGTTGGGTGATGCACTTGTGATTGTGCTAGTTTTATTTTATCAATGGGTTCTATTTAGTTGCAACCCGATGATATGAGTGTATTCCATCTCATGAATCATATAGGAACATGCTAGAAATCACATTCCATGCATAGTTCCATGCCATGCAGTTGCATTAGAAGTTGCATGTTGTTGTGATAGTTGTTGTGCTAGTAAAGCATGTTGTTGTGATAGCTATTCTGATAAAATACCTGCTGTGTGATAGGGTTTTTTTATGATATGATTGATATAATAGACTCCAAACATTCGGTTTTGTGGAGTATGGGCACTCATTGACCGGAATTTGATGGATCATTAGCTGTTTATTTTGTTATAACACATATATGATGTCAAACATTGATTTCTGTGGAGTATGGGCCCTCACGGGTCGGAATTTGACACTTAGGTGTTATTTTTCAATATTTTCTAGGTTCCGGGAAGATTTTGAGGAATACTTTTCGGAAAACCCAGTATACACACTGTGTAGAACCTTCAACACGCCGTGTATGGTCTTCAGTTTGGGAAGAAAAATAAACTTTACGAGTACACACCGTGTATCTAGAGTACACTCCATGTAGTCTCTTCCTGTGTCACTAATCATGTGGGTAGCGACACGGGGAAGGGAAGAGCTTCGAGTGAACACACCGTGTATCTTCTGTACACACCATGTAGTGTATACTTGGAGACCCGGCTGTGTAACTATGAAACACGGGACGGTGTAATCATTTCTTGAACACTCCGTGTCAATGAAGAACACGCCGTGTAGTGTGACCTGGGGACCTGGCCGTGTAACCAACAATACGGGTCGGGGTCATCCTTTAGTGTACATGCCATGTAGTGTGAGTCGTTTGTCCAGTCGTGTAACTAACAAGACGGGTCGGTGAAGCTCATCTAGTACATGTCGTGTACCTATGGGACACGCCGTGTAAGTCTCGTCCGAGGACAGACCGTGTTGTGTTATCCATGTGTCTAGGGAAACAGGGTGGTGTACATACCGTGTGCAGGTGTCACATGTCATGTAGTGTCAATCCGGTTAGTCGGTCGTGTCACAAATGACACGGGCAGTTGGAAAATTTCACCATACACGCTGTGTAGATGATATACACACTGTGTAGTTTTGTTCAAACATGAGTCGTGTGGCTTGGAAATGTTGAAGGACTCGGGAAGGGGAAGAGAAGCCAGGGACACTCCGTGTAGTTAGGATAAACTCTGTGTAGTTTTGTTTTGAAAATTTTGAATTCTTTCTCCCTATTGTTCCTTTTTGGTTTCTTTGTTTTTGGTCATTGATAATCTTGAATCTAAGGCATGTTTTGACCTTGTAGAGTCATGCTGCTGAGATGACCACACTTTGTTCACCAGTATAGCGGCAACGAGTTCACTCCAGAGATGGTGGGCCATGGGCTAAAAGTGGATCCTCCAGCAGAGCCAGATGCGATGCTAGCCATTATACCAGACACAGGCACGGATGCGCAGTTCTGTGAAAGCTTTATGCGGTTCATGCAGACCATTCACGGAGCACTGCAGGCTGCCACATCTATGGTTGAGCTGACACATACCTTCCAGCAGTAGCATCCGCCTATGTTTTCAGTGGATGGAGGACCACAGGCTGCGGAGTCTTGGATAGGATTGATGCAGACTATTTTTTAGCATCTTGAGACGCCTCCAGGGCAGAGGGTCAAGCTCGTGACTTATATGATGCGTGATTCCACTAAGAGGCGGTGGGATGTTACCACCCAGTCAGAGCATCACAGGGACATGGCGTGGGAAGATTTTCAAGAATTCTTCTATAAATTATTCTTTCCATTGATGTTGAGGGCAGATAGAGCTTGAGATTTTATGAATCTGCAGCAGGGTGCTATGTCGGTGATGGATTATTCTACTCGTTTCACTGAGCCTCATAGTTTTTCACCCATTCTGGTGGGTGATGAGATGTTGAGGGCCAGACACATTGAGGATGTTCTCCAATATGACATTCGAGCGCTGGTGAATGTTTTCAGGTTGCCTTCAGTACACGCTATTTTCAATCAAGCATTGATTACAGAGAGGAACCTTCAGGAAGCTAGTGGTGTGGGCCAGGGTGGTTAAACACCAGTTATTGGTACTATTTATAATAGCAAGAGGAAGAGACTGATGGAATTATATCATGGTGGTAGTACCAGTCAACAGAATGCCTCAGGTGGCCTGGTCATGTGATACCAGTGTGATAGAGAGGGGCACAAGAGGCAACAGTGTTCACAAGACCAAGTGGAGTGTCGAGCTTGCGGCAGAATGGGTCATCTGTCGTGATTTTGTAGGGAGTTTCCACATGTGGAAAGTGAGAGGTGTTCTGTTCAGACCCCACGTGCGAGAGAAGGACCAGTGGATTCTTACCAGTCAGGGAACTGGAATACATCAGGGCGGTCTGGCAGGGATGGTGGTTGTGGTCGTGGTAACCAGACACCAGGAACTCAGAGGCAGCAGGGCGGGATAGCTTAGGGTAGCCAGGCTGTGTCACAGGGCCACGACACCGGGCTGGCATATGCAGTGCAACCGACCCAGCAGGAGTAGGATCCCAGACCTTCTACTGTCAGAGGTATTACTCTAGTAGCTTAAGTATTATCTTCAGTACTTTTCGATACGGGTACTACACATAGTTTTATATCTTTACCCGTTGTGGAGAGCCTTGGGCTCTATGTTTCTTCTTCTTCTGATATCATGAAGCTAGACACTCCGTTGGGGACCAGAACGGCTGGTGTTCTTCGGTGCAAGGAGTTCCCCCTTGAGGTCGCTGGGTGTCACATTCTTTGGGACCTCTATATCTTATAGATGAAAAATTATGATGTCATTCTCAGGATGAATTGGTTGGTTCACTTTCGAGCCTTTATAGACTGCTATCGTCGCTGGGTGTGTTTCACGTCACCAGAGGGCGGAGAGTTTCTATACAAGGGTGAATGGGATGTTCAGGCGAGTCGAGCTGGACCAGAGCATCATGGGCGATGTGGAGTCACAACCCAGATTGCGAGTTTATACCTGGATGACCAGGTGACTTGTCAAACGGATTTCCATCCAGTGGTTGATCGTTTCAGGGATGTCTTCCCGAACGACTTTTCAGGTCTACCTCCAGAGCGAGAGGTGGATTTCTCTAGTGAGCTTATTCCAGGAGAAGCACCAATGTCCATTCCTCCTTATTGGATGGCTACACTAGAGTTGCAGGAGCTCAAGAAGAAGTTATAGGAGTTACAAGCAAAGGGTTTTATCTGACTCAGTACTTCTCTATGGGGTTCTCCGGTCCTTTTTGAGAAGACCGTGGGTGGTACCCTCAGACTCTGTGTGGATTATCAGAAGTTGAACTAGTTTACAGTCAAGAACCGATATCCTTTTCTGAGGATAGATGATGTTTTTGATCAACTTCACGGAGCAGGAGTGTTCTCGAAGATTGACTTGAGATCCGTATATCATCAGTTGTGCGTGAGACCATTAGATATATAGCTTACAGCTTTTCAAAGAATATATGGTCTGTATGAGTACTTGGTTATGCCGTTCGAACTCAAGAACGCGCTAGCAATTTTCATGGCTCTGATTAATCGTGTGTTCCATCCTTATCTGGATTCTTTTGTGGTAGTATTTGTGGACGACATCTTGGTTTACCCTCACACTCAACACAGCCATGCCACCCATCTTGAGATCATATTGAGTACACTAAGAGAGCATCAACTATATTCTAAGCTATCAAAGTGCCACTTTTGGATGGACCCGATTCACTTCCTGGGTCATATCATCCCAGTGGTAGGAGTTGCAGTAGACCCAGAGAAGGTGAGATAGGTAGTTTCTTGGGAGAATCATAGGAACGTGTTTGAGATACGGAATTTATTAGGGCTGGTTGGTTACTACATACGTTTCATACAGGTCTTCTCCCACTTAGCAGTGTCGTTGATGGGCTTGACTAAGAAGGGTGTGATTATTGTTTGGTCAGAATCTTGTGAGACAGCCTTTTAGGACCTGAAAAGAATGTGTACATCAGCACCAGTCCTGATACTCCCAATATAGGAGAAGAGCTATACAACATACTGTGATGCATCAGGTATTTGGCTGGGAGTAGTGTTGATGTAGGGCGATCGAGTCGTTGCGTATGGGTATCGGCAGTTGAGGCCACATGAGATGAATTACACAACCCATGATCTCGAGTTGGATACAGTTGTGCATCCATTATTCTATTAGAGACATTATCTATTGGGAGAACATTTTTTGGTTTTCATCGACCACAAAAGTCACAAATACATCTTTACTCATCGTGACTTGAACCAGAGACTTCGAAGGTGGGTCTAATACCTACAGTCCTTCGATTTTGAGCTTACCTATACACATGGTAAAGGTAATGCTGTAGCCAATGCACTGAGCAGGAAGACTCAGATACATGCGGTATAGGAGGCCATTGGTGAGTGGCAACTCATGGCTTTGTTCTCTGAGATGCATTTGGAGGTGCAAAACAGTCAGGGGCAAACTTATCTTTCATCATTGACTGTGACTTCTACCGTCCTGGACAGAGTGAGGATGAGACATCTATCTGATTCCGAAGGCCTAGTTCTACGGGAGTCGGTGGCAAGCGAGGACACTCCTCCTAGTTGGATGATAAGCCGTGACGAAATTATGCATTTCCATGGACGAGTATGGGTTCTACGGGATATACGTGAGGAGCTAATGCTGGAGTTTCATGCTTCATCTTGGGCAGTTCATCCCGGTGATACCAAGATGTACTGTGACTTGAAACGTCAGTACTAGTGGTCGGGCATGAAGATAGATGTAGCTGGTCTTGTTACGAGGTGTTCCACCATACAGCAGGTGAAGGTGGAGCATCAGAGACCGGTTGGACTATTACAACAGTTACCCATTCCAAAGTGGAAATGGGATGAAGTCGCGATGGATCTCGTGATGGGGTTTCCAAGGTCGCCTAGAGGCAATGATGTCGTGTGGGTTGTTGTGAACAGACTCACGAAGGTAGCTCACTTTTTTCCAATCAATGAGACCTTCGGTGTTGACGTGCTCGAGAAGTTGTATATCCGAGAGATCGTACGTCTTCATGGGGTCCCTCGTACTATCATTTCAGATAGGGACACCCTCTTTACGTCTCGTTTCTGGAATAGTTTTTAGAGGGAACTGTTTACACAGGTGCTTCTGAGCACAACATACCACAGTCAGACCGATGGCCAGTCAGAGCGTATGATACAGGTGCTAGAGGACATGCTGCGTGCATGAGTCCTAGACTTTGGGGCTCTTGGGAGAAGCATATACCCCTACTCGAGTTTTCCTATAACAATAGTTTTCAGGCAACTATCGAGATGACACCTTGCGAGGCTTTATATGGTAGGCCATTACGATCACATTTGTGCTGGTCAGAAGTAGGTAAAAAACCTTTCCTGGGACCATGTCTCATATAGGAGACATATGAGCAGGTCCAGTTGATTCAGAAGAAGATGGATACCGTGCAGTCTTGTCAAAAATATTATGTTGATCGCCGCAGATGACCTTTGGACTTCGTGGTCGGGGATCAGGTTTTCTTGCATGTTTCGCCGAGGGTGGGACATAGGCGGATCAGGAGATAGGGTAAACTTTCACCGAGGTATGTGGGGCCATTTGGGATTCTGGAGAGAGTCGGGGTGGTTGCCTATCATTTGCAGTTACCATAGAGGTATCGGTCCATGAACGACGTCTTCCATGTTTCTCAGTTTCCCCGCTATCATTCAGACTTGTCTCACATCCTTCATCCCGAGGAGGTTGAGCTTCATATGGATTCATCCTTTGAGGAGCATCAGATTTGTATCGTGGACAGGAGCACAATGGTTCTTCGAGGCTGGTCAGTTCCTCTCGTACGGGTGCTATGGAAGCATGGCCGAATAGAGGACAAGACCTGGGAGCGGGAGACCAACTTATGTGATCAGTGGCCAGAGCTGTTCTGAGCTTTATCTCCACCACCCTTGGAAGGGAAATTCGGGGAATAATTACTTTAAGGGGGGATGTTTTTAAAAAACCGGCTCTTATTTTTGAGGTACGAGTTTCTTCTTTTCTCTTTTCTATAAGTGTCTTTCAGAAAAAATGGAAAATGGGGAAAATCCCAAATTTTGGAAGTACACGCCATGTACTTTTCCACATGCCATGTACTTTTGGCCATGTGGGATTAGTAAACAGGGTGTGTAGTTGTATCGGCGACGAAGGGTGTAAAAATAGACTACACGCCATGTAGTGATCCCTTACATGACGTGTAGTCATTCGACATGCGAATAGCAAGGCGGTGGCCAGCTGTGCAATAGAAAAAGCTGTGTACTCATGCAGACACGTTGTGTAGTCATGTTAGCAGGTGAACAGTGCCATGCGGGCGGGAAGCCGCCAGAGGAACAGTTAAAATATGGGAAGTACACGCCATGTACTTGGAAATACACGTCGTGTACTTTGTTTTTTTTCATAAAATGGGAAGTAGCCTCCCCTATTCATAGTGAAGGCCTAGAACTGGATGAGAGCTCGTGAGTGGGCGGCTGAATCATCGAGGATCAACCGACCGAGCGTTGGGAATCCATTTCCACCTCGGACGATCTCGTTGGAACCGCGCGGGTGAGTGCTTCTTTCTCCTGGAGTAGTTCTTACCAATTCTTTCTCGTAGGAGAGTTATTTATGTTTTAACGGGTTTTCTTATTCGTCGGATCTATGTCGTTATTGGGTATTTCTGGAATCGACGTTCACGTATATCATTCATTTCCATTAAAGGTAGGTGTCTTGGTGTTTAATTTCCAACTACTGTGTGTTTTGTGTATTTTAGTCCCATGAACCCATTTTGGGGTGTCGGGTTGGTGAGGCCGTGGATATTTCAACTACTGATTATTTTATAGGTAATTAATTAAATGGTAAAACTGTTGTTTGGGATCTGTTCTTGGATCCAAGACCACCCCGGGGGTGCGTTCCTCTTTCTAGCCGTTTGGCCAGGATACCCGAGGGTGTACCATTAAAGTGATGATTGTAGAATTTCTTTGAGAGGAATTTCTTGTGAATGTTTATTTACATGTTGGGCATGGCACGGTTACTTGCGCCTGAGGGAAGTGTTTTACTTAGTCTGTGGGCATTGTTTTGCTTATCATGAGGACAATGGTTATCATAGCCTGAGTGAAACTTCTTCTGTGCCTGTGGACAGTTGATTCTGTGCTTGAGGGTGACACCTCTTACACCTATGGGAAATATCTATATGCCTGTGGGAAAATTATTATGTTTGGAATCTCATTACATTAGGGTAGGAGTTTACGTGTTTGAGGACATTGGATGTTTACATAGAATATTCACTATGGTGATATATTGAATAAAATGATTAAACGGATATTAAAATGGAAATATAACTGGTTAAGTCGGTTACCTTTTAGTATTACTTTATTGCATTTTACTACTGCACACTAATGTTTCATGACTTCACACAGTTGGGCATGGGACTTTGGTGTGTGCCTACTGAGATATATTTCTCACACCCTGTTTGGGTCATGCTTTTCATCCCAAAAATATTATGTTTCTGTAGGTGTAGATAAGGGAAAGGGCCCTTATACAGGTACTTGATTGCTGCTGGGGTGTAGGAGAGCATGGGAGAAAGTATTGGTTCGTGATGTCGCAGGATGTTCAGTTTTGCTTTTTGTACGTGTACTTCAGTTGTAATGTATTGTATCGTAGTGTAACATGTTCTAGCAGTTTTATAGAATAGTGACATGCTGCATCTTCATATATATGACTGTTGGTTTCCCATTTTGTCATCATTTATCCATTTCAGTTATATAATTATTGTTGTTGCTTCCACTACTGTTGTATGTTTTATTTCATTATGTTGCGCTACACTTCTACAAATGAGGGCATAGTTTCCCCACTATCAGACCTGGGCTCTCACTGCTAGTCGGATGCCTCTGGAATTTGGGGAAATGCGCTTGAGGTCATGTGACCAACCGGGTCCGAGGCACTCGTTGAGTGGAACCCGGATCTGGGACGTCACAGTTTGAAAACTAAATAAGAATAAATATGAGTTTTTTTCATTGGAATAATCCTCAAGCTATGATAGTGCTAGATACTTGAACTAATCTAATATGATGTAATCTTGAGAGAGTGATATCCTTCGATTTTCATCTTGGTCTCATGTATTTATCTACCAATTCCAGATCTAGGTGTTGATATGGAAAATTTATTTTAAGGCACGACATGTGTGGAAATAAATTCTTAATTATATTAAATAACTCCTTACAAAATAGATGAAATTTTCTTGAAAAACATTAATATCTACCAAAAAGTACATATATTATAATTTGGGGGGAAGCATTATGTTTAAATGAAGGTTTAACTCTGTGCATGATATAAGCATTTTTGGAATTGGTCATTTGGTTATAGCGCAGTCGTGGGTGAATAAATAAAAAATTAAAAAATTAACATAATTTTTTTATTTTGTATTTATTGATTTTGGGACATGAAATCATATTTAAATATATATTTATTAGAAGATAAAAATGTTGGTAGATAAATACAGAAGACCAATATGACCATCGGAGGATAGCACTCTCGCAATATTACATCATATTAGATTAGTTCAAGGATCTGGCACTATCATAGCTTGAGGATTATGCCAATGAAAAAAACTCATATTTATTCTTCATTAGTTATCAAACCATCTCACGGTAAGATATTTTTATTTTTGATATGTCTCAATTTTATATTTCATGAAGAACATGAAACATTTCACTAATGTATTAGTACACAGATCAGTCATTTTGTATAATTGGGTTAATTTCATGATTTGATGATGAATTTTATTCATGGATGATTGTATCTCTTAATTTATGTTATCTGTAACAATGGATCGAGGCCAAAATGAACAATGCCCAAGTTTCGTTCTTCTTGTTTATGGTTTTTGATTATATCACCCCATTCTATGTGCATTTATCACTAGTATTTTTATTTTTCCTACAGTTTGATGAATAATCAATGGATGACTTGTTTGTATTATATCTATTTCACAAAATATCATTACATTTAGTCTAATATAGGTATTCAGAAATATTATTGTGGTATATGACCATTTTTATAGATCCATAGTTAGATTGCGGGTTGAAAATACCGGTTTGGTCATGAAGTACTAATTACGGGAATCAGTTGTGGTTCCGGAGAACCAGATATGACTGAATTATATTGATTGGTAGTGAGTAGGTCCAATAAACCTCATATCATTTACTTATGAAGCCATTAATAGCTAAATCAATGTTTTAATAGGCACATACAATGATATGAGACAAATATATAATTTCTATAAAAAAAACTAGACTACACATTGTGTATTCCTATGAGTACACACATTGTAGTCCCATATGTCTGGTTCCAAGGATTTATAATCATGAAAGGTATCACATGTAATATGAATTACCAAACACACTATGTGACACATAGTTGACTATTATAGATTGTATTAGGGGAACATTCATTTATGTTCATGTATTTTTACACATCATGTACTTCTAGTCACATGTCATGTATAATGTAGAAGATAGATTGTTTTTTGCATGGAGTGAACACCAATGTTGCCAAATGTCCCCATACGTCATGTACATGGGAAGTGCACGAGAATGATTAAGTATGCTATTGATCACCATAAAAATTCACAATGTACATCAAAATGTTTTAGTGAAAATGATAACTTGAAAATGACAAGCTGAGTAGCAAGGAGGCTTCTACACATTGTATACCTTAAGTTTCACACCGTGTATTTGGGAAAATTTTATTCTATTTGAGTGCATGGAATTGGTTCATTCGGGCATACTGAGACATTCGATTTACCCCCAATGTATACACAATTTTCTCTTTTTTAACATGTGGTATTCCCTTTTCTTCTAATCTATTATTTATTATCAGGATGTATGAGCTTCTCTAGAAACATACTGGTTCAATGTGTTCCATGGGTCCATTCCATAGATGGTTCAATGTGGTATAACATTTCTATCGATGATGGTGACTGCTATGATTTTTTTGTGATGATTTTTTCAAAGGGGACAAGCCCCTATATTTTATATTGAGTTATATGAGAATGAATTTGTAGGTAACTCATCGGATGAGATCATGTATACCTCTGAGTGGCCCGAATCTATCTTCAAATAATTTGTGTCTCCTTATATGGGATTGTTTGAATTAGTGTGACCCATATTTTCTTGGTATGAGATCCCCTACCGAAGAGGATATTATTGTACATCATAGTGTTCCCACAGTGATCCTTATACATTGATCCCATATCTATGTATTGAGATCTTTTATTTTCAAGGTTATTACTCCAATGGTGGGTGTATCTTGAATGAACCACCATAGTTTTCATGTTTTCTAATTTGTTCCTATACATGAAGACTATGACATATAGGATGACTGTATGTAGTGGATGTATACTTTGGGTAGTGTTTTACCCCCATATGATTGTGTTATATCAGTTGAGTGCCATAAAAGTGGGATGGTCAAATAGAGTGAGATCTTTTTTAGGAGTGTAACCATAAAACATTCACATATGTTCTATGGACGGTAGAGGTTGTGAGAACATGTGACCTAAAGTTTTTCTGAGTATATCATGATGAATAATTTTATGTCTCACTTTAGTATTTAAATACACTATAGTGAAATTTTAATCAATGAGGATTTGTGTTTGGTTATATTGGTGTGTCATACTGGGTATTATTATACACACCAATATCTGGTCTCTACCCACTCATGTCATGTACTATATTGATGATTGACCATTATGAGTATTCTTTAGTAGATAGGTAGATAGTGGATCATGATTTTCCATGACATAATGAGGTCAATAAAAGGGTTTCATTTGACTGCATTCCCCAACAATTGATGAAGTTCGATATAATTTTCAATTTATTTGGTCTTTTATGTGGTCCCATTATATGGTTTTCAGTGATTTTTTTATTCTGTAAATTTTAGTTTCAAAATATATGAATGTTTTATTATATATTTATTTAAATTTAATTTTTATATGGTCTTTCCTTTATGTCTGTGGGTACATTTACACTACATTAATTCCTCTTATGTGTGAGATATGCATTCTTTACAGAAGTCAATAGCCCCATGAATTTTGGATGAAGGCTAGGGGTAGTTTCATCTCGGATCCTACTGGGTTGGTTCAAGAAAAAATGGAATCAAAGGAGTATAGAACAAAATTTATTATGATAATTCTAGGGGTTAGCTTCCTATTATTTATTTTTCATTTGTATCGATGGTTTATTAGGTTTGATAAATAAATAATCAATGTTATAATGATTTTTGATTTTCTATTAGGAAAAGGTAAAATGAGATGGTTTAGAGATATACATATCCATTAACAAAAACATTGATAACCCTCTAGTTGACATAGTACATGTAGGAATAATTTTCAAGGAAATCACTATTACATGCATCATATAGGAATGTGTTGTGTTTTTTATATCCTTCTTGAGTAAAATCCATAGATATAGTTATTTATCATTTTATTTTATTATAGTATTAAATATGCCTCTACGATTATATCTATGTCAGATTTTGAAGAAGTGATAGGATAAAAACCATATCATTGATGATTTTTTTGTTTTGAGACCCACTCATGAGGTGTTATTTCATATATGGGAAAAAGTATTTACCTCACCTATTGATGAGTCAATGTATCATTCCATGGATTAAAGGGATGATCTTCCCCATACTAAGATGTCTATAGCTCGAAACCTATATGAAAATTGTTCACGTCGGCTATGAATATTATAGAATTTCCATTGATTGATATCACTAAGGATTTTTGATGAGATAGTCCCACGGGTAGTCAATTCTTAACACAAGGATGAGGTCTCAGATTCCAATATTTGAAGAACTATATCAATCAAGTTGTTTAACTTGTAACCAATTTTTTCATGATTTAATGTTTGGATCTGGTGCTGCTGAATGATTGAACAACTATGATGGGTGTAAATATTGTGTCACAGAGTAAGAAATATCCCAAGTTAATGGGTGGGATATACCCAATTAACATTTGATTGAGTACTGGTGTAAGCCTATGGTAAGAATGTATCCCTCAGATAGGACCCCACTCGAATAGTTCTTCGGGTGGCCCAAAATCTATTGGATGATGTAGGGAATCGTTAGATCGTAATGATTGTTAAGAGTTTCAATTGATTATTCAATTGAGTCTCTTTGATAAAAATTAATTAATGATAAATGCTTAGTTAGAGTAAATAGTTAGATAAATCAGCAATTATTTTCATTCAATAATGTATTTTAGATGCTGGTGTTATGTATGGGGTATGACATGTGAATTCCCTCCATGAGAAATAATTTTCATACTGATTCATGGATCAACTATCACTGAATAATTTCCTATATTCCACACTTTTAATTACAATTATACCCCATTTTTATCGACAATTTTTTTGGATTCTCCAAAAAAGTGGATTAGTGATTAAATGCCTCTTCCAAAACTATGACCCAACATTGGTTGGAGATAAAGATCCTCATGGGGAATATAATTTCATTGGAAGTGATGCCCTGTTATATTTTCCTCAATTTACATTAGGTTATTTTGATACATTCTTAGATGTTTCTATCTATGAGAGTTTTAGTGATTTTAGTTTTTTGGGAATTAGTTTTCCTCCATTGATATGTAGTGACACTTGTTATTCTATGTGAGCTCATGTGATGTTGTAATAACTGACTTCCTATGAATTGGAAAATGAAATCATGTGAGAAGAAGATTACTTTTTTGGTTAAATCCTATGATGATACTAAATAATTAGGGAATCATTCATGATGGTTTTATTGGTTTACCTCTAACTTGATAGATAGGTTTATGAAATGAATGGATCCATTGATTACTTTAATAATTGATATATCCAATCTTATGGAATCCATTTTCATTCGTATGATGATTATAGTTTCTGGGGTATATATAGAAATGGATTTTTACAAATCATTTTTATCACCATGGAATCCCAACATTGTTATCCGAAGAGATAGATGAGTGTTTAACATTGAGTATGTATTTTCTTTTTCTCATACCAGGTGAAACGAAGGAATGTACCCACTCCATATAATTTATGTCTTCCTCAATGATATGTTTTTGGACAATGTTATTCTCTGAGTTTGACCTCGATACATTTTTTCACTCACTCTTGTTTTTTAAAAAGACATACAATAAATGACTATCCAAATATATTATGGTTGTGTTGAGATAATGTTTATAGACTTTAGTGATAATTACACAATAAAATAATTTTTATACTAATGGATGATATGATTAATCATTATGCGATTAGTTCACGGTTGACTACTTCAAATGAATCCATTTTTTTCTTGATGTTAGGTTTGAGAACATGAGACACATGTGGATGGTATACATTTTCTATAACTATTTTTCATTACCCTTCTCTTTTTCTTATATATTGCGAGGTATGACTTGAGGATATGATCCTGATGGATTCCATGAAGGAGACAATCACATCATTCTTTTTACGAGGAAGGATATTGATTGTTGTCATGATTAATGGTGAGGTTATGAATATGATGTTTACCCCTAGTGGAACATCTAGTAGAATATAAGACACATCAAGATATTTTAGCTTCATATGGACATCCAAGGGAGTTTCATATAGTGTTTTATTTATACTCATGTTGACTATAATGTCATATAGGGATAATGAAAATAGTGTTTTATAGTGTTTCAAGAAACTTATCTTTATAAGAGTATATCTATCACCATTAAATGACTTCAATTATAATTTAAAACTATGAAACAAACGTAATATAATGAATAGCGATAGAATATTGGATGCCTTTTTGGAGACTGTTGTATTTTTGGCATAGCGTTTTTTCCATGTCCAACTGGATAGGTAGAATGAACCATTAATATTAAGGTAAAATCTTATTGGGATCGCCTATCAGTTTTTAGCCATATCCCAGAGTATATTATACCATCATTTGTGGTTTATGAATTGTGATTATTTCAAATCCACTACTAGAGTAGAACTATTTCAAGAAAGTATATGAGATGCCTGGTATAAGACACTTATGGTGGTTGGATCTAGTTGGTAATAGTTCATGGGTATTATTTTGTGTTCTAATGATGGTTGTAAAATGATAATTTCATCCATAAAAATACGGGGATTTCCGGGTATATAATATGAGTCCTCATTGGATTGAATATAGATGCCTTTGAAATTAACAATTACAATGAATTTTTCAATTGATGTATTATATCGAATAAAATTTAAATCCTTTTATTTTCCTAGATATATATCTGGATTGAGAGGTTGTATACCCACTAAACCCCATGGAAAAATAGTTTTGGGTATCTTTGTGTCCTCCACATTTCGTAGCTATGGAGAAATATAATGGACTCATTGTATGATATCAACATCAAAAATTTAGACCACGAAAGTGGAGTCTCCTTTTACAAGTGTCTGGTGATGTTGGAGAACCACATCATAAGAACCATTTATTGGAAAGTCTTGTCCAATGATTTTTTTTATTTAACACCCAAAAAACTGTAAAGATAGTTTTAGATAGTGGGAAACCCAATTTAGTGACCAATATCTTCAAATTATCTTGAAATTGTGCTTTTTGGGAAAACCATCATGGATTGTGAAAATAATGCAATGTACTAGTTAATTCCATGTAAGAGATAGAAATTTTTCAATGAATAATTTCAGAGCATGGTTCTAGGATGGTGTGATATTCATAAGGTCAATCATTCCTGAAATTAATTTTTGAAATATATTAAATATTTTGATATCCTGAAAATGATACTCCCCAAAAAATTGTTGAAACGGTCTTCAATGGACGACAAAATTAAAAATATGAGGGAATTGTTCATTTCAAAATGTAGTTTTTATCCTCTACATGATTTTTTTCGGTGCCTATTCATTCGTATACAGTGAAAGAATAATAAAATATATAAAAAAAATAATATATTTTTTTTATTTTATTTTTCATGGTTTAAAAAACATGAGATACTCATTACTTTTTTGGAAATTATGATACCTCAGGGTTGGCCACTAAACCCAATAGAACTAGTGGACCCTTATAGGAGAGTGTTCTTAGATGATGACATCAGATCAGATCAAATTCAGGATAATGCATCAAAAAAGATCGATGATATGACCAATGAATTTGGGGATGATTTTTTATCAATTATCAATCCATCATGTGGTATTACACAATATTTTTATACTAATCACACATTCTTATCCGATTAATAACATGAATCAATCAAGAAATGGGATGGTTTTTAGATATATATTGTTTCATGTATTGGTTATTTACAATGTTTGTGGATGATTATTAATATTTCTTTCATGGATTTATTTGTATCATTATTCATATTTTATATGCAAACATATCAATGATGAAATGAAAAAATTCCTCGTTTAGTTTCTCATGATTATGTTGTATGGTTTTCTCTCTCTATTCTTCATGTGTTTTTCATTTCAATTTTTTTCCTATAATACAATGAATACATTATGAATGATAATTTCACATTTGATATATTCTGCAAGGGATAATTATCATGCGTTAGAATGGATATTAGAAGACAAAATTGCTTAAAAATCTACAGAAAGTTATCTACTAATAGATCAAGGGTTCTCGATACAAGTATTGAAATATGGTACCAACATGGAATGACTGTGTTGTTTAGAATAATTGGATATAACCAGATTTATGAGATCACTATCATATGGTTTTGTCAACCTAAAAAATGTGACATGTGGAATAATTCCTAGAAGAATCGATTGGTGTGGGGCCCAAATGAAAATGTGTGAGAAGATTTAATTTTTATTCCAAGAAACATTCTAAAAATACCATAGTTTTATGAACATATTCCAAGTATAATTATTTATTAATTACATGGGATTTTTTTTAGAGAAATTTGACTCATGATATATGAATAATGATCCACGTCTTATAACCCTTAGTTAAAAATTTGACATGTAAAAGGGGTACACTCCATGAATACTGTATTGTGGTTTGAGTTGTTTTTACCTAGTATCACATCATGTAACATGGGTAAGATGGATCCTTGTGTATAGGGAGTACACAAACTGGTGTCCATGTTTCCCAACATCATGTGTAATTGGTATATACACTGGCATGAAATTATAGAGGAAAAGCTATGTATATAGGCATGACAAAGTACAACGACGTTTTCTGATGAAAGCATGCACTAGAAGAATAGCATACTGAGTTTCTATGTATGCTCTACATTCATTTAACGTCATGGGGAACATTGCATGTTATATATATGATCATATCATGTGAGTTAGAGACATAGGTAGTCCAAGGCTTATTGAGAAAGACTATTTTCCACCAAATAACATGCCATGGAATCCTTAAAGAAATTTTTTTATTATTATTTAATCTTAGTAAAAATTCATTATGAACTTTTGTATGTTTCCCTAGACCAATATCAATTGATTGTGTTACAATAGTTCATTCTTATGAGGGTTCAAAATGGAATCTAATTCTCATAAAGTAGGGTGACCACTCTACTGCTTTCTATTGATATCTAGAGTGACAAAAAGTCCACTTATTCTGGATTGATTTTTCATAGTCCTCTTCAACTACTAAATTAGTTTCGGTGTACATGTATCCCACCAATAGTCCTATAGAGATTCTCATGTCCATTTGTTTCATGTATATAGTAATGTAAATTTTTTATGTGACCATTATTAATATAGTACATGATCCCCTATCTAGGATTATGTTCTAGTTCTCCCTGGATTCCCTAAAGTGTCCCATAGTTATTGGCCACTACTTATGTATCTAAATCTGATCATTAGGATGAGGTGTTGGTTTGATAGATTGTACATGCTATATGAATAAATATAGTATTTGTAAGGCCTAAACCTTAAAAATTACATAATCATGAATTAAGTTAATCATTCCCATTGAGGATCTTTTTACATTTAGAGATATAGAGAATTAGTCATAACTTATAAATAACAACTTGAATAGTACCATTAGACATTTCTACTCACTATCGATTTTGTTTTATAATACAAAAACTCATTATAAAAAAGAAACATGTCTGGATCTATGTTTCTAGAAGCATGACATTTACTTGATCCCATCCAAAACCATATTCATCTGTATGTCCTATGAAAGTCATTAAAAAACATGGGATGAGTATAAAAATATCAACAAGGGATTTAAAATAAGGGAAGAAAACATTAGTCCATGATTAAATATAAATAAAAAAATCATACTTTTCAATCATAAATCATAGCTCCTAAACATACCTCATAAAATCCTAAGATTTATGAACAACACATTGAAATCATAAATCGTAATTGTAACTTCTTTTATCATAACAATATTACATTGAAGCTTTTATGGCTACATGGGGAGTTATATATGTAATACATATCATGGTATATTCCATAAATCTCTAAGGGGAAACATTAACATTTACCTTTTTCATGTTACCCAATGCGTTGTAAATCTATATATGGCTCACTCACCCTTGGTTTATCACGAAAGGACCCGTATATGTAAACAATTCCCATGAACCTTAACATATTCATAACACATAAAACAATCATAACATAATGATAACATTTCTACACTATAATAACAATTTATAATTTCATGATATTTAAATAATAAATCAATTATAGAAAACATTTAAAATATCAATATACATAAAAATTGTGTAGGGTATTTAATTTCATTTTAAAAACATTACATCTTCTTATGGAAGCCAAATATCAAATAATGCCTGTAGCGGTGGAAAGGTCATTGTCACCGCGTACATTAAAAATAAATATTCCCTTTGTAATTTAGTAAGAACCTATATATAAAAACTATTCCCATTAAATGAAATTAAAAATAAATGGTGTGTATACACTATATAAAATAATGTCTTGTAATAATCATAATATTCCTCAATGAATGGAGATTGAGACGAAGTCCCTTAAACAAATTGGACAACCTGACAATGTTACATAAAAATTCAAAAAATTAGTTGATTAGAGTGAAATAGTATCTCACCACATGGAAATAAAATGGAGATCAATAATTAAATATAATAACATAAATGAACATATGAAAATGTAAATTAGAATACATAACACAAAATAAGTCTTTGGCTAAATGAGGATGGTGAATGGTTCACATACATTGAGTCCAACTTATCACTTATATTCCTTATTGTCCATAATATAAAAACTTTATATAATTTATTAATTATTATGAACATTTTTCTAGTTTATTATTCCAATTATATCACCACGTTATAAACATTAAAAAATTATTTATGGTAATATCAATTATTTTTTTGATATTTGTTACTTGAGTTAAAATTTAACAGGTTCTAATTTCAAATTTCCCATGGGGTAAAAATTCCATTATCTCCAGAATAATATTCATGATTTATATATAATATTTATCATATATATCTAGAATACATATATATATATTTATAATAGTACGTAACATTTGGAGATATGAAATGAAATGCATTGATTATGGAGACGGTAAGTCGAACGTAGGCGTGAACACTACATTAATTTCTTTTTCAAATTTAAAGGAATGGAAAATAAATGATACATAGGTATATTATAATTCCATTTTAAAACACATGTTATATATGTTACAATAATTCATTAATTTAATCGTTTATACCTTCCATGTTTGTCATGAATCAGTCAAATCAATTTAATACGACGGTAGTCTGCACTTCCTCAAATGAAACTACCATATTTATATAACATGAAAAGCATAAATGTGTTTTCTAAATGAGAATTTAAAAAGAATAAAACTAAATAAATTTCATAAATATCATATATATTTATATTTACATCATAATTTCTTCCATTAAAGGTGGTAAGAGAAGATTGAACAATCATCGTTTCGTGAGGGAGTTGTTCACCGTCCAGAGAAATAGTATGTTCTCTTAACATTAGATGGAGGTGTGGGTATGTTTATTGCTAAATTATTCTTATAAAAACAACCTAGTATATTTTAGATAGTGTTTTTTTATTAAATATTTTAATCATCATAGTTTAGTGGGTGGAGAAAGAAAATAAAAGGATGAATCTTCAGAGAAGACATTACCTCAAGTCGGGTAACTCCTTTTATGTTAAGCTAAATGTACTTCTTTAATTGTATTCTTCCCAATATAAGGATTCAAGGTGTAATAGAGAGATTTTGGGATCTTATTTGGGAAGAGTATGGATGATCAAATGGGTCTTGAGAGGTGTGAGTAAGGGTTAGAGGTGGTGTCCTCTTATAAGAGGGAGGAGGGGCACTTTAGGAATGATTGAAAGTATTATTTTATTATTAATTGATTTTTGATTTCTAAAAAAAGAAAGTGATTTATTTAAAATATATTTTCAGGATGGAACTTAATAATCTATGAAATTTGGTTTTAGACATATTTAGGTAAACATGTTAACCTTATCATTTAAATTTAACCTTTAGTAAACTAATTCAATATATACCATGTCATCTTGTATATTCATAATATATGGTTATCATAGTAACTATAAAATTCCAAGAGACGCAAAAAAGGATAAATAATGACATATCTAACATAATATATATCATATAAAATATATTATATTTTTATGACTACTATATAATTTAATCAAATAGTAATTGATATAAAAACTCAATTTTGTCAATTTTTAAACTATACATATAATGAATTTTTAAAAAAATATATAACCACTTGATGAGTTCGAGAAAAAATAATTTATTAAACAATAAAAATTTATAATCATCCATAAAATTATTGTATTACATATACGGTTTCATAATAAATTTATTTTAATATTTATAATCATATTTTTTAAAACATTCATTAATATGGTAAAAACTATATCATAATTGTGTCATAATTATATTTATTTATCTAAGGTCTAAAAATAATTAATAAAATAAAATTATGTATGAAATATTATTATCTTTATAATTACTAATTGTATTTGAATATATCAATTTTATAACCCCATATAAAAATTGTTTTACAAAAAGATACAATTTTAGGTTATATTTTCTTTTAAATTAAATTAAAAGTAATTTAATGTCATTTTGACACACAAGTGACTCTATGAGGCCCTATTATCGACCATTTATTCCAATGTTCATAAATATATCATCCAATAGGGTTAGGTCCGTTTTTAGGGTAATTAAATATTATAATAATATTATACTTACCATTATTTACCAGATTTACCCTGTAAAATGGTAATCAAAATATTTACTAATGGTACTATTCATTATGTCTAAAAAATAAAAGTACCTATTTAAAAAATTTGGGAATAATGATTCTAAATATGGAATATATTTTTCCAAATTCAAAAGATTTATGTTTCATAAATTAATATATAATTTATTCCTCTTGTCAAAACCTTAAAGCGTGTTTTTAAGAAATAAGAAACATCAACAGATTTAAATGAGTTTATGTCTAATTAAAAAGTGAAATTACATACAATGAACCTAATAGGATCATAAGGATTAAATATAATCCAATTAAAATTTAAAACCAATTAAAATTAATATCAACCTATATAAATAAAATTGATTAAAAGGTAGTGTTGAATTAAAATTTAGTATTTTTCACCATTCATTACAAATGAACATTAGATGAAATGTAAAAAAAATTCATCCAAAGAAAATTTTTATTTTCCTTTTATAAATAAAAACTTCATTTTATATTATAAATCATATAATGGTTTTAACACATGTTTCAAAATTGGTTCTCCATCAAAAGTTGTAAACCTACATTTTTAGAAAAATACTTCTATTATACAAAATAAAATGAATTTGTTCTTTTATCTTATATAGTAAACCAATAAGATGAATTTATAAAATTAAATTGATTGTATATAATATATTTTTAATTAAATAAATATCCATAAAAATTGATATGAAAACGTAATTAATTTTTTATTAATTGGTTTTCATAAAAACACATCTATTATTTTCAATTGGTTTTTATTTCAATTTTGTAAAAGATTTGGCAACCAATGAATCATTATATAAACATGTGTAAACCTATTTCAATATTCTGTTTATACTATTCGTTCCCTCTATTCCCACGGCTATGCAATGACTATAATTTTTAAATAATAAAAAAAATTGTATTATTTTTCAGTAATACTCAATGTAGTGTGCAATGTAAGATTTCAGAGAAGCCCATTGTTTCGTGTCATGTATGATATCAGAAAATAGAGTCATAATTAACATAAAATTAATATATTCGTCATAAATATAAATTTATATGGAAAATTATTACTCTATAAATAAGTGGGTTGTTAAATTCTTCCCCACTTTTGGAAATTGCATCCTCATAATTTAAAATTCGGGCTCAGAAACATCATTGAAATTCCTACATCATAAAAATAGTCAGTAAAACTATCCCTTAAAATAAAAGAAATTTACGTTCAAAGGTCACCAGAGATAACCCAAACATGTATTCCAGGTAGGAAAAAAAAGATTTTGGAAGAGAAACTAACCATCTTTTTCTAATGTAGAGTGATAGATATCATGATCAGGAGAATTTTAACCACCAAACTACTACAAACATGTGATAGGATTATCGAACATTGATTCCCCATTAAAAAAGTACATTTTAAAAGTTTTTTTATTTTATGTTTCCTTTCATAAATGTAGAGAATTAATTTATGATATTGATTAAGAACATAAAGAAATATTTTTTCTTTTCATATAGACAATAATCCATTAATAATTTTTTTTCATAAACTCAACTTTTCTATAAATGATCAGTATTTTAGATGACTTGGTCACATGTGAAGTTCTATAATAAACATATAAATAATTACATAATTCAATAATGATGAGCTGTATATTTCTCATATATTTAGACATTAACCAAATTGAAAATGGTTAGTATAAGATCAGATAAACCCCTAAATGTTTAATCATTTATATAATGAAATACTACTATAAATCTCAAAAATTCAACGAACAATACTCAATGTTCAAAAAATACCATTCAATAAACAATTGTCCTTATAATTATTCAATATAATATAAACTACGATTGAAACCCAAAACCCATAATAATTTGATATCAAATTTTTTCACGATATATCTTATCATTTATATCCAAATAACATCAACTATTCTTAATATATTTTACTAAAAAGTAACTAAACTATTCACATATTCTCTTAGATAGGTTAATAATTTATATAAATAACCCAAATTTCTATATTTCTAAAATAAAAACATAGATTCTTCTAGAATAAAATTCCACCATTAATCCTCAAATTAAATTCTATTGTATTTAATATTCTATATGAATATAGTGTCCCCAAAAGTGAAAATGTCTCCCAAAATAACAGTTATCAATTAATAAAAAAATAATTATCCTATACTAAGGATATCTATTTGATAAAACATATTTTCCAAAATAAAATTATTCTTGATCCATAAAATACTTTAACAAAAAATAACAAGTCATACTAACCAGAGACTTCACGTAGGCCAGTGGTATAAAATTCTCCTTTTTCTCCCTTTGGTTGGGCGTATAATTCATGATGCCTTTCCAGATGTGACAGGATATCACTAATCCTACGGGTTTTCATTTTTCTAATTCCAAATAATTATTATAAAATTATAAAAAATAATATAATTTCCTCAAAAATACCCATAACCTATTTTATTCTCAAATGTTTTCTACTCCCTTTCATTTTCATCCCAAAATGTTGTAACCAATTATCACCTAAAAAACAAAAGATCATATAAACCCCTAAGGTTGTCCATTATTTCTACACACCAAAAATATAATTCATTCTTGAATAATACTTACACATATCCAACATCATGGCTACCAATACTATAAAAATTCATTCAATATAATTCCATCATCAAAAAAGTCATAATACTTTTAGGCATTTCATCATCCTAAAATCTACCATAACTCTTGAATCAGATATATGTAGAGTTTTTACTCATTCAACATTCTTCTTGATCCATTAACCACATTTTTCCAATATATTCCTTACCAATTAATTCATACAAACAAAATTATGAATCATATCTTAAGATTCAATAATTTAAAAACATCATATAATAAATAATTCATACTTATCATTGGACATTGTCACTTCCCTAATCCTAAATTGGAAGGGAATTTGGTATTGGTGAACATATATTTTTATGGTCCTACTGATCCCATTCTCGAACATTCTTTTTAGAAAATTAATCTCTATAATGACTATGTAAAACACATTTAAACATTCAATTGATCCCTCAGAAATAACTACATTCACTTTTTGTAGTCAAGTAGACACTTCCTTTTTCCATGGAAGTTTTTTACTTTATGATTGTCATGACCACATCTATATCATCTTCACGTCACATTGAATAATTTTTCTAGGTGTTTCTTTCCACATCCTTGACACATAATATTTATAATATACTAATCTTTATGATTATTACATTAACATCCTTAGGGATTTGTTTCTCGCATATATGATTCCTTATAAAAAACTCCAAGGATATAAGAAATCGGTTCTTATTTTTGAGGTATGGGTTTATTCTTTTCTCTTTTCCTTAAGTGTTTTTGAGAAATAAGGGAAATGTGGGAAAATACTAAAATTTTGGGACTACATGTCGTGTACTTTTCCACAAACCATGTACTTTGGCCGTGTAGGATGAGTACACGGGGTTTTTAGACATGCAAATGATGATGGGTGTAAAAACCGACTACACGCCGTGTAGTGGGTATTTAAACATCGTTTTTTCAGTTGGAAGGTAAATAGTAAGGCGGTGGAAGTAGCTGCCAGCTGAGAAACAGTACACACCATGTAATCTGGAATACACACCATGTATTCATGTTGACAGAAGAACAGTGCGGCGGTGCCGCCAGAGGAATAATTAAATGAGGAAAGTACACGTTGTTTAGTCAATAGTATATGTCGTGTAGTCTGTTTTTTTTCATATAAAATGGGCAGTAGCCTCCCCTGTTCATAGGGAAGTCTTATAAATGGATGAGGTGTTGGGAGAGAGTGTCGAACCTTTGACGTGCTTTAGATCGCATGCAGGGAATCCGTTTCCAGCTATGTTGATCTCGTTGGGACTGTACGGGTAAGCCTCTCCTTATCCTTATGCCATTCTTACCAATTCTTTCCGAAGGGAATGTTATTTGCGATTGAACGGGTTTTCTTCTACCCCATATCTATGTCGCCTTTGGGCGTTTTTGGAAGTGAAGTTCACGTATACCGTTCAGGGGTGTTTAAGGTAGGTGGCTAGTTGTTTAAATTCCAACTGTTGTGCGTTTTTGTGTACCGTTGTGCTACGAACCAATGCTGGGGTGTCATGTGGCTGAGGTCTTGGATATTTAAATACCTATAATTGTATCGGTAATTAAATGTGATAATAAACTACTGTTTGGGATCGCTTCTTGGATCCAGGACCACCCAGGGGTGTGTTCTTCTATTTAGCTGTCTTCCAGGATACTCGAGGGTATGCCATGTTTATATTATGCATTACTTTTTCCTTGAGAATAATGGTATGTGAATTGCATGTTTATATGTTGGGCATGGACCGTTTACTTGTTTATCCTGATGGCATTGTTGATTAGCCTGATGGCGCAGTTCTATTATCCTGAGGGAAATGCCTGAGGGAAAGATTTTGATTACCTGAGGGCTTCATTTTAGTTTGGCCTGAGGGCAAGATTCTATTTCGCCTGAGGGGAATTCCTGAGGTCAAGGTACTGTATAGCCTGAGGGAAAGCCTAAGGGCATGGTTTTACTATATTATCATAAGGGGAAAATTCTGGTTGGCCTGAGTGCTTAGGTTCTATTGAGAATAGAATGTTATTAAATTAAATGGTTAAAAATCATTAATAAAATGGAAATATAACTGGTAAAGTTAGTTACTTTTGAGTACTGCTAAGTTTATTGCATTTTACTATTGCACACTTTTTTTGCATATTTTTCACATAGTTGGGCATGAGCCATTGGTGGGTGCCTATTGGGATTTATTTCCCACACCCTGTTTGGGTCATGAATTCGACCCAAACTTACTATGTTGCAGCAGGTGTGGATAAGGGCAAGAGTCCCAATACAGGTTCATGATTGTTGCTGAGTAGGGGAGCATGGGAACGAGCTTAGGCTCGCGATGCTGCCGGCTGTTTTGTTTCATTCTGTTGTACCGTTAAATTCTATTATATCATGTTGTATTGTTTTGTAACATGTTTTTACTATTTTCTTAGAACTTGAAACATGTTTCATCATTATCTATACAACTATTGGTTATATTTTTACTACATTTGTTCATTTTAAATGTGTATGGTTTATTGCTTCCACTGTTGTTGTATGTTGTATATTTTATTCTGTTGCACTACACTTTGACTAATGAGGGAATAGTTTCTCCACTATCAGACCTGGGCCCTCGCTGATAGTCAGCAGCCTCTGGCATTTGGGGAAATTCCCTTGAGGTCACGTGGCGAACCGGGTTCGGGGCACCCGTTGTGTGGCACCCAGGCCCGGGACGTTACAAAGTGGTATCAGAGGCGTTCTAGTATATGACATACTATTTGGAGCCTTAGTGAGGGGTTGGAAGGAAATGGTTGTTGGTAATAAACTGTGTCCGGGAGTAGTTAACCTGTGTATAGGTAAATGCCAATTTTCCTCGTATTGCAATTTTATTTATTTTTCAGTTTCTAGTTGATCTGATTTTCACCATTGGGTGATGCATTTGGGATTGAACTGTCTATATGTTATCCACGGGTTCTATTTAGTTTCAAACCGATGAGATGTGGGTATTCCATCTCGGGCATCATTTAGGCACATGTTAGAAATCACATGACATGCATAGTTTCATGCCATGTAGGTTCATAAGAAATTGCATTTTGTTGTGATAGTTTTTGTGCTAGAAAAGCATGTTGTTGTGATAGCAGCATTGATAAATACCTGCTTTATGAGAGGGTATTTTTGAGCATGTTAATGTAATGAACGAAAAACTTTGGTTTTTGGAGAGTATGGCCCCTCAATGGACAGAATTTGGTGGATCACTAACTTTTTTACTTTTCTATAACATGTATAATATTCCAAACTCTGATTCACGGGGAGTATGGGCCCTCACATATCGGAATTTGGCACTAAGGTGTTGTTTTCAGTGTTTTACCTGGGCTCTGGAGTAGTTTCTGAGACATACTATTTGGAAAACCTAGTATACACATCGTTTAGATCAATGGACACATGTTGTGTGTTCTTCTGCTCGGGAAGAAAAGAAAACTTTTTGAGTACACTCCGTGTACCCTAAGTACACGCTGTGTAGTCTCTTTTTCCGTGTCATAGACCGTGTGTGTGGGGACATGGGGAAAGGAAACTCTTGGGGAAAACACGTCATGTACTAGATGTACACGCCATGTATTGTTGACCCAGAGTCCACCCGTGTAACTAACAACATGGATGGTGGTGACCTTAAGACATACATGTCATGTCCACTGTGGCACACGTTGTGTAGTCTAGACTAGGGACCTGACCGTGTAAATAACAACACGGTTCGGTGTAATCCTTTCATGTACACGCCATGTCCATCTGGAACACGACGTGTCGTGTGAGCCGTGTATCTAACCGTTTAACAAACAACATGGGTCGGTGAAGCTCGTCGAGTACACGCCGTGTACTTGTGGGACACACTGTGTAGTCTTATCCGAGGATAGACTGTGTGGACCTGGACATGTGGCAGGAAAAATAGGGTAGTGTACACACCGTGTTCAGTTGTAACACACCGTGTAGTATAAATCCGAGTAATCGGCCATGTCATAAATGACTCAGGCATTTTGAAAATTATACCATACACGCCGTGTAGATTATATACACATCGTGTAGTTTTGTTCAATGGGAGTCGTGTGGCTTAGCCATGTAGAAGGACCCGGGAAACGGAAGAGAAGTCAGGTACGCGTCGTGTAGTCAGTATACACGCCGTGTAGTCTTGTTTTGCAAATCTTGAATGCCTTCTTCCTCCTGTTCCCTTTTTGGTCCCTTCATTTTCAGATTGTGAAAATCTTGATCTAATGTGTGCATTTGACCTTATTGATTCATGCTGCCAAGTGGACCACACGTTGTTTTCCAGGAGAGCGGCAACGATTATACTCCAGAGATGGTGGGCCATGGGAAACCAGTGTACCCTCCAGAAGAGACATATGTGGAGCCAGCCGTTATACCAGACACAGGTGTGGATGTGCAGTTCTGTGAAGGCTTCATGTGGTTCCGGTAGACCTTTCAGGGAGAACTGCTGGCTGCCACATCTATGGTTGTGCTGACTCGTATCTTCCTGCATCAGCATCTGCCAACGTTATTAGGGGATGGAGGACCACAGGCTGCAGAGTCTTGGCTGGGGTCTATGAAGGCTATTTTCGAGCATCTTGAGATGCCTCCAGGGTAGCGGGTCAAGCTCACAATGTATAAGCTGCGTGACTCCACCAAGAGGTGGTGGGATGTTACAACACAGTTAGAGAATCATAGAGACATGGCGTGGGAAGACTTTCAGATAGCTTTCTATGACTTCTTCTTCCCATAGACACTGAGGGAAGGTAGAGCTCAGGAGTTCATGAATCTGCAACAGGGCTCTATTTCGGTGATGGATTATTCTACTCATTTCACCGAGCATCAGAATTTTTCACCTATTCTAGAGGGTGATGATATGTTGAGGTCCAAAAGCATTGAGAATTGGTATTCTATATGACATCCGAGCATTGGTAAACGTTTTCATGTTGCCTAGATTTCATTCTATTGTGAACAAGGCATTGATTACAGAGACGAAGCAGCGGGAGGCTAATGGTGCGGGTCCGGGTGGTTCAGCACCAGTTTCTAGTACTATTTCTACCCGAAAGAGGAAGCAACAAATGAGTTTCTCTCACGGTGGAAGTACTAACCACGCAGTTACTTCAGCTGGCCCATTCTGCTGCTACCAGTGTGACAAAGAGAGGCACAAGAGACTGTAGTGTCCACATGACCTAGTGAAGTGCTGATCTTGCAGCAAGATGGGTCATCTGCAACGATTTTGCAGAGCATTTGTACCAGTGGCTAATGAGAGGGGTTTTATGTATATTTCACTTGAGGGAGCTGGACCAGTAGCTTCTTAATAGTCAGGGAACTAAAATACTTCATGGCATGCATGCATGGATGATGGTCATGTACGTGGTAGCTAGACACTAGGATCTCATAGTTAAGAAGGAGGGACAGCTCAGGGTAGACAGGTTGTGTCGTAGGGCCACGACACTGGGCAGGCATATGCAGTGCAACAGACCCAGCAGGAGTAGGATCTCAGACCTTCTATAGTTAGATGTACTATTCTAGTAGCTTCTGCCTTATCTTCAGTACTTTTTGATATGGCTGTTACACATATCTTTGTATATGTTCCTGTTGTGGAGGGATGTGGGATCTGTGTTTCTTATTCATCTGATGTTATGATGCTCGACACTCCGTTGGGAGATAGAACGGCTGGTGTCCGTTAGTGCAAGGAGTTCCCCCTTGAGGTTGGTGGGTGTCACTTTCTATGGGACCTATATTTCTTGGAGATAACGAGCATTGATGTCATTCTAGGGATGGATTGGTTGGTTCCCTTTCGAGCCTTTGTAGACAGATATCATCGTAGGGTGAGTTTCACATCACCAGAGGGTGGAGAATTTCTATAAAAAGGTGAATGAGATGTTCAAGCGAGTCGATCTAGACCATAGCATCATGGGAGAAGTGATGTGATAGCCCAGATTGCAAGTATATATCTGGATGATCAGGGGACTTGTCAGACGGATTTTCCTCTAGTGGTTGATCGTTTCAGGGATGACTTCTTGGACGACTTTTCATGTCTACATCCAGAGCGTTAGGTGGATTTCTCTATCGATCTTGTTCTAGGAGTGGCACCGGTATCCATTCCTCCTCATAGGGTGGCCACGCCTGAGTTATAGGAGATAAAGAGGGAATTAGCAGAGTTATAGGAAAAGGGTTTCATGTGGCCTAGTACTTCTCCTTGGAGTTCTCTGGTCCTCTTTGTGAAGAATTCAGATGGTACCCTCAGACGATGTGTGTATTATCAAAAGGTTAACCACTTGAAGGTCATGAACTGATATCCCATGACAAGGATTGATGATCTCTTTGACTAAATTCGTGGTGAAAAATTGTTCTCTATGATTGAAATGAGATTCAGATATCATCTGTTGCACGTTAGACCATATGATATATCTCTCACAGGCTTCATGAGCAGGTATGGTCTATATGAGTACTTGGTTATGCCGTTCAGACTCACGAACGCGCTAGCAATTTTCATGGCTCTGATGAGTCGTGTGTTCCATCCTTATCTGGATTTTTTCGTGGTAGTATTCGTGGACGATATCTTTGTGTACTCTAACACTCGATACGACCATCCCCCCCATTTTGAGATCGTATTGAGTACACTGAGAGAGCATCATCTATATGCTAAGCTCTCAAAGTGCCACTTTTGGATGGATCATATCCACTTCCTGGGCCATATCATCTCAGAGGCAGGAGTTGTCGTGGACCTAGAGAAGGTGAGAGCAGTAGATTCCTAGGAGAATCTTAAGAAAATGTTTGAAATAAGAAGTTTCATATGGATAGATGGTTACTACAGGCACTTTATACAGGACTTCTCTCGCTTAGCGGTACCGTTGACGGGTCTGACTTAGAAGGGTGTGAAGTTCATTTGGTCAGAAGCTTACAAAAAATCCTTACAGGACCTAAAAGGAAGGTTGACATCAGCACCAGTCCTGATACTTTTAGAGCAAGGGAAGAGCTATACAGTTTTCTGTGATGCATTAGGTAATGGGCTGGTAGTAGTGTTGATGTAGGGCGACCAAGTTATAGCGTACAGTTCCTGGCAGTTGAGGCCACATGAGAGGAATTACTCGACGCATGATCTCGAGTTGGCTATAGTTGTTCATGCATTGCGCTATTGGAGACACTATCTCTTAGGAGAGAATTTTGTGGTTTTCACCAACCATAAAAGTCTCAAATATATCTTTACATAGCGTGACTTGGATTTGATACAGTGAAGGTGGGCCAATTACCTTCATTCCTTTGATTTTGAGCTTGCCTATACACCAGGTAAAGGTAATGAAGTAGTTAATTCCCCGACCAGGAGGTCTCAGATACAGGGATTACAGGAGGCTAGTGGCGAGTGCAGTATCATAGATTTGTTCTTTGAGATGCATTTGGAGGTGTACGATAGTCAGGGGCATACCTATGTTTCATCTTTAGCTATGACTTCTACCCTCCTAGATAGAGTGAGGATGATACAACTATCTGATTCAGAAGGCCTATTTCTACGGGAGTCGGTGGCGAGTGAGGACCCTCCTCCTGAGTGGAATATTGGCGATGATGATGTTCTGTGTTTCCATGGACGAGTGTGGGTTCTAGGGGATATACATGAGGTGTTGATGTGGGAGTTTCATGCTTCATCTTGGGCAGTTCATCCCAGAGTTACCAAAATGTATCATGACTTAAGACATCAGTACTGGTGGCCAGGTATGAAGAGAGATGTAGTCTCGTTTTGTTATGAGATGTTCCACCTGTCACCTCGAGGCAATGATGTCGTTTGGGTTTTTGTGGACAGACTCCTGAAGGTTGCTCACTTTTTTCCGATCAAGGAGACCTTTATTGTTGACGAGATCGGAAAGTTTTATATTTGATAGGTCGTACGTCTTCATGGGGTTCCTCGTTCTATCATTTCGGATAGTGACACACGTTTTATGTCTCATTTCTGGAAGAGTTTTTATAGTACACTGGGTACACAGGTGCTTCTGAGCATAGCTTACCACCCTCAGGCCGATGGCCAGTCAGACTATTTGATATAGGTCCTTGAGGACATGGCGCGTGCATGCATCCTAGACTTTTGGGGATCTTGGGATAATCATATACCCATGGACGAGTTTTCATATAATAATGGTTTTCAGGCTAGTATTGAGATGGCACCATACGAGGATTTATATGGTAGGCCACACCGATCATCCTTGTCCTGGTTAAAGGCAGGAAAGGCAGCTTTACTGGGACCACAACTCATACAGAAGACTTCTGAGAAAGTCCAGTTGATTCAGAAGCTGATGGCTACCACAAAGTCTCATCATGAATTTTATACTGATCGCCGCAGATGACCCTTGGTGTTTGTGGTCGGGGATCAAGTTCTCTTATGTGTTTCACCGATGTTGGGACACAGGCGGATCAGGATACATGGTAAACTTTTACCGAGGTATGTGGTGCCATTTGAGATTCTGGAGAGAGTTGGGCTGGTAGCCTATCAGATGCAGTTACCAAAAAGGTACCAAGCCATGCACGACATCTTCAATGTATCTCAATGGTGCCGCAATCATTTAGACCCATCTCACATCATTCATCCATAGAAGTATGAGCTTCATATTGATGTGTTTTTGAGGAGCATCTGATTTGTATCGTTGATAGGAGCATGAAGGTTCTCCGAGGCTGGTTAGTTCTTCTCATACGGGTGCTATGCTAGCATGTCCGAGTGAAGGACGAAACCTTGGAAAGGGAAACTGACATACATGCTTAGTGGCCAGAGCCGTTCTGAGCATTATCTTCCACACCCTTGGAATAGAAATTCGAGGATGTATTGCTTTATAAGGGGAAGATTGTAAGAACCATGTTCGTATTTTTGAGGTATGGATTTTCTCATTTCCCTTTTACTTAAGTGTTTTAGAGAAAGAAGGAAAATGGGGGAAAATCCTAAAATTTGGGGGCTACACGCCGTGTACTTTGTCCTCATGGAATGAATACACACGGTGTGTAGCCATGATGATGATGATGGGTGTAAAAACCAACTATACGCCATGTAGTTGTTATTTACACGCATTGTATTCAGTCGGTAGGTAAATAGTAAGGCGGTGGAAGTAGTCACCAGCTGAGCAACAGTACGCATCGTCTAATCAGAAATACACTTCGTGTACTCATGTCGACAGATGAACAATGCGGTAATGTGGCCAGAGGAACAGTTAAATGAGGGAAGTACACGCAGTGTAGTCAATAGTACACGTTGTGTAGTTTGTTTTTTGTCTTAAAATGGGCAGTAACCTCCCATGTTCACATGGAAGGCTTATAATAGGAGGATGAGTCAGGAGAGAGGGCCAAACCTTCGAGGAGCTTCAGATCACACGTCCAGAATCCGTTTCCGCCTCTGTCAATCTCATTGGGACCGTACGGGTAAGTCTCTCCTTCTCCTTAAGCCGTTCTTACCAATTATTTCTTGATGGAACGTTATTTGAATTTGAATGAGTTTTCTTCTACCCCAGATCGATGTCGTCTTTGGGCGTTTCTGGAAGTGATGTTCACATATACCGTTCAAGGACGTTTAAGGTAGGTGGCTTCGTGTTTAAATTCTACTGTTGTGCATTTTTTTGTATCGTTATTTTACAAACCCATGCTAGGGTGTCGTGTGGATGAGGACTTGGATGATTGAATACCTATAATTGTATAGGTTATAAAATTTGATAATAAACTACTGTTTGGGATCGCTTCTTGGATCCAGGACCACCCTAGGGGTGTGTTCCTCTGTTTAGCAGTTTGGACAGGATACTCGAGGGTATGCCATGTTTATATTATGCATTAATTTTTCCTTGAGAGTAATTGTATGTGAATTGAATGTTTATATGTTTGGCATGGCCCGGTTACTTTTTTAGACTGAGGGAATTGTTGATTAGCCTGAGGGCGTAGTTCTATTAGACTGAGGGCAATACCTAAGGGTAAGATTATGATTACATGAGGGTTTTGTTTCAGTTTTTCCTGAGGGAAAGATTCAATTTCACCTGAGGGAAATGCCTAAGGGAAAGTATTGTATAACCTGAGGGCAAGCATGAGGGCATGGTTTTACTATATTACCCTGAGGAAAAAATTCTGGTTGGCCTGAGGGCTTAGCTTTTGTTGAGAACATAATGTTATTAAATTAAATGGGTAAAAATGAATAATAAAATGTAAATATAACTGGTAAATTTAGTTTCTTTTGAGTACTTCTTAATTTATTTAATTTTACAACTACACACTTTTGTTGCATATTTTTTTACACAGTTGGGCAAGGGCCTTTGGTGGTGCCTACTAGGATTTACTTCTCAAACCCTGTTTGAGTCATGTCATCGGCCCAAGTTGCGGCAGGTGTGGATAAGGGAAAGAGTCCCTATACTGGTACATGATTGTTGCTAAGGAGTAGGGGCGCATGGGACCGAGTATAGGCTCGTGATGCTGCTAGCTATTTTTATTTGTTCTGTTGAACATTTACTTTCTATTGTATCGTGTTGTATTGTTGTCTAACATGTTCTAGCAGTTTTCTTAGAACTTGAGACATGTTGCATTATTATTTATACAACTGTTGGTTATCTTTTTACTGCAGTTTTTTATTTTAAAAGTGTATGGTTGATTTCTTCGTATGTTGTTATATGTTGTATATTTTATTCTGTTGCGCTACACATTGACAAATGAGGGCATAGTTTCCCCACTATCAGACATGGGCCCTCACTGCTAGTCGGTAGCCTCTGGCATTTGGGGAAATTCACCCGAGGTCATGTGGATAACCGGGTTCGGGGCACCCGTTGAGTGGCACCCGTGCCCATGACGTTACAATGGATCAGGTAGTGAATCATGAATCTAAATTGTTGGTTGAGGATAACAACCTGAGTTATCATTGATGCTTCCATTTAATTCAATTTCTTATTCAAAACCGAAAAATATCATTCATATCCATTGATACATTGGTGCAAGCTAGATCTAGGCTTTTACTAAAAAAATTATAGTGTCAGTATATCAGTAAAATCATCATATAATATATTATTAGAAGGGTAAACACTATGATATTCTTATACATGTTATCTTAAACAAATTCAATTTATCTGAAACTATTATGACTTATTCAAATATGATCACAATTATGGTTTTTTAAAATATTATTAAATAACTCCCTAGACACTAAAGATATCTAAACAGTCCTCTGATACCAAATGTAAGGCTCCATCCTTAATCATTACATAATCATGAATTAAGTAAATAATTCACATTGAGAATATTTTTAGTATTATTGATTTATAGAATTGGGTCATAACATAGATATAAAAACAATAATATTACAAGTAGACTCTTAAAATCACTATCCAAAATTTTAATATATCAAAATGTCTTACAAAATAATCAACCCAGGTTCCATGTTTTAGACAGCATTACGTTTAATTGATCTCATCCTGGATGCCATTTTTTATTATGTCCTATGAAAAATATTTCAAAACATGGGATGGGAATAAAAACGCAATAAGGTATATAAAATAATGTAAGAAAACATGGGTCCATAAATACAAATAAATCATGAAATCATTTGTTTCAGTCATAATGCATATCTCTTTAACATACATCATGAAATCAAAATATTTAAGAATAACAAATAGAAATCATAAATCTTAATTGTAACTTGTGGCATCCAAAATATACTTACATTGTATCTTTCACAACTACCTAAGGATGTACGTTTGGAATACCCATCACTGTATATTCCCTAAATATCATAGGAGAATCATTAACATTTACCTCATTCATTTTACCCAATGCATTGTAGAGATATCTCGGGCTTAGCCTCCCTAGTATTATCACATAACCACCAGTATATGTATACAAATACGAATAACCATGACATATTCACAACATATTAAACAAGAAAAGAAGAAAAGATAACATTTCAACACTGTAATGAGAATATATCATTTAACGAGATTGACAATATTAATCATTAACAAAATAAATATTCAATACCAAAATACGTAAAAGGGTTATATGGAATTTATTTTTATTTTAAAAACAATATTTCATTTTAAGGAATCCAAATACCATGTAATGCTCGCAGCAGCGGAAAGGACATTGTCACCGCGTTTGTCAAAAAGAAACATTACCTTTGTCATTCAGTAAAACACTACATTGAAAAAAAATCCATTTTAATTAAATTATAATCCAAATGGGTTTATACATCGTATAAAAGAATGTCTTATATAAATTAAAATAGTCATCAATTAAAGGATATTGAGATGAAGTCCATTACAAAAATTCGACAGCCTAACAATGTTACATAAAAACCAAGAAACTGAGCGGATGAGTTTGAAAGGGGTCTCTACAGACTAAGATATAAAATGGAAAGAAGTAATTTTATATAAAAACATACCCCAACATATGATAATGGAAATTAAAAAACATAATATAAAAGGAGTCTTTAACTAAACGAGGATGGTGAAAAGTTCATTTACATTGAGTCTGAAATTTCACGTAAGTTCCTTGTTATTCTAGAATAATAAATTTAATTTAATTTTTTACATGATTAAGAACATTTTTCATGTATATTATAATTTTTATGTAACCACTTTATAAAAATTATATAATTATTTATGTAAGATAATTTTTTCTGTCGGTATTTGGTACTTGAGTCAAAAATTAACATGATATAATTACAAATTATCAATGGGATAAAAATAAAATTATATAAAGAATGATATACATAATTTAGATATCATATATAACATATTTATCCCATATATTTATATGTATTTATAATTTAAATAACATTTTTAGATAATAAATGAAATGCACCATTCATGGGATAGTAAGTCGTATATACGAAAGAATGCTACTTTTATTTATTTTTCATATTTAATGGAATGAAAACAAAATGATACATAGATATATTATAAATATATTATAATATATATTTTATATATTTTACATAATATCATTAAATTCATCATATATACATTCCTGGTATATCATGAATGTGTCATATCACTTTGATGGGGTAGTAGTCTGCACTTCCTGAAATAAAATTATTGTATTTATACAACCTGAAAAGCATAAAGTTATATTATAAATAAAAATTAAAGAATAATATATATATAATAAATATCATAAATATAATATATAATTACATTTAAAACATAATGGATACTATTTTATGTTCTTGGAGAATCTTTAACAATAATCGTTTAATGATGCAATTGTTCTCCATCCATAGAAATAATATTCTCTATATCCATTAGACGATGGTGTGTGTAAGTGTATATCTAAAAAAATATCATAAAAACAACTTAGTATTTTTAAGATACTCTTTTTTTTATAAATTAATGAATAATTAGTGTTTAGGGGTTGGATTTGTAAAATAAAAGAAAGAATCTTAAGAAAATACATTACCTCAAATCGGGTAACTCTTTATGAGTGAATATAAAAGGCCTTCAAGATTTGACTAATTCCAAATTTAAGATTATTTTAAAAAATATAGGGATGTTTGGAGATTATTTTGGAAGAGTTTGTATGAGCCAATGGGGCTTGAGTGGAGTGAGTAAGGGTTAGAGTTGGTCTCATTTTATAAGAGGGATGAGGGGCACTTTATGAAAGTTTGAATGTATTATTTTATTATTAATTATTTTTCGAATTATAATATCACAAAAGTGATATATATTGAAGGTAATACGTGGATGGGTATAAATAACTTCATCTAATGGAATTTGGACGTGTTTAGGTCACAAAATTAACCTTATATTTTAGCTTTTACCCTTAGTATACTTATTTATCTTTAACCATGTCTTCTTGTATCTTCATAGTATATGGTTACCAGAGTTACAAAAAAAATCCATTAGACCCAAAAAATGGATCATTAATGTTTTTATTAAAACAATATATGTAATTTTTCAAAATATTAGAATTTTTTGATTAATATATCATTAACTGAAATATTAATTTATTTAAAAACTCATTTATGTTAATTTTAAATATATTCATATCATTACAATTTTACGAAATCCATAACACCTTTAATATTTCAAAAAAACCCCATTAATTAAAATATGACAATTAATAATCATCCATAAACATCTTTTAAGATATAAAATTATTCAATATAACATTAATTTAATATTAATAATCTTATTAATTTAAATCATTCATTAATAAGGTTAACACTAAATCATCATTGTGACATAAATATTTTCACATATCTAATGTCTAAAAATTATAAATATAATACCATTTAGTATTAAATATTTTTAACGTTATAATGAATATTTTTTGTTGATTGGATAATTTATGTAACCCCATATAAAAATTGTTTTACTAAAAGATTCATGTTTAGGTTATATTTTCCTTAACATTAAATTAAAAGTGATTAAATGTCATGTTCACACAAAAGTAGATCCGTTGGGTCCTAAAATCAACCCATGGATGACTTTGATCGGAAATATCTCCTAAAATAGGGTTAGGATATGTGATAGGTCAATTAAATATTATTATAATATTATTTTGTACCCTTATTTACCTGATTTGCCTTTTAATCATGGTAAATAAAATATTTACTGATGTTACTATTCATAATGTCTAAAAATAAAAGTCACATATTTAAATAATTTGGACCTCATTATTCCAAATATTGATTCGGTTTTTCCAAATTCATAATACAGAATTTTCAGAAATTAATTTAAAAATAATTCTCGTTGTCAACACCAAAAAACGTATTTTTAAGAAATAAAAATTATCAAAATATTAACATGTGTTTATGTCAAATTGAAAGTTGAATGTACATAAATTAACAAAAATTTTATTAAATGGTAAAAATATAATCCACTTACAATTTAAAAAATCATAAAATTAATATTTAACTATTTAAATAAATTTGATTTACAGGAAGTTTTAAATTACAATGTAGTATTTCTCAATATTAAAGAAAAAATTTACATCAGAAGAAAAATACCAAAATATTATCCAATGAAAATTTTTAGGTTAATTTACTAAAGAAGAAATTTATTATGTCAAATAGAACATATAATTGTATAAAAACTATATTTTAAAAGGTTTTTCTATTCAAAGGTGTTATAACATCATTTTTAGAGAAATACGTATTTTATCAGAAAAAATTTAATATGTTCTTATATCATATCTAGAAAAAATATAGGTTGAATTTAAAACATTACAATGAAAATATATCATATACATTTCTTTAAATAATAATCTATAAAAAGTGATATTAAAGCACAAATATTTACTTTTAAATAGGTTTTCATAATAACACATCCATTATATTCAATTGATTTTTATTTACATTTCTAATAAATTATTTAACAAATGAATAATTATTTTAACATGTGTAAACCATATTTCAAAATTCAGTAAATACTATTCATTACCTCTATTCCAATTTCATGGCGTTAACAACTATTTTAAAATAAAAATAATAATATTTTATTATTTTTAGAATAACTCAATTTTGTGTGCAAGGTACGATTTCAAAGAAGCATGATGTTGTATGTCGATTACGCTATCAGAAAATAGGGTCACCTTTACCATAAATTTAATATCATATTCAAAAATATTAATATATATGAAAAAATATTCTTCTATAAATACTTAGGGCATTATTATTTTCATATGTTTTTCAACATTGTTTAACCTGATGAGTGTGACATTTGATACAATAGTAATAAATGTTATTTTATCTTGAAGAGTGTTTTACCCCAAAATTTGCATGTTTTATAAGTTGGGTTTGGTAAATAATTTCATGGATCATGGAGTGATATCTCCTGGATTTTAGTTTTCTTAAAACCATTATCAGGAGTCCAGGTCTAAAAATGTTTGTGACAGCATGAAATGTAGTGTCATTATGAGATTATCCATATGTTTTATTGTATGTTCCAAATTAATACAAACATATTTTATGATGATAAGATTAAAAATTATGCTTTGTGATCAGTTATTTTTGGGTGTCCAACAGTGTATTGGTATACACACCCCTCCACGAGACCTTCATGGACATGTCGTAAGTTATCCAGATGATTGTAATTTTTGAAGAGTCCTCAGTAGACTAATAGATGGTGGATCTAGTTCATTTCACCATATCCAAGGTGTATAATGGTGTTTCATATCACAATATCCCCGCATTTTATATAGACTGGCCAAAATTTACTAGTTTTTTAGGTTCTTTTAATTGGACCATTTTTATTATTTTATTAATGTTATATAATACTAGAATTGTGGTATTCTAGATGTATTAATGCATTGAGAACAATTATTTTATATTTCATAATTGTATGGGCTTGGAGATGCATTTTAGTCCATATGTATCATAGGATAATGACTCCATTGTGTGTAACATGCCTTTTTTTAACTAGTTTCTATCCCACATCCTTTTGGAGGTGAGTGTAGGGTAGTTTTTGGTCATATCCTCATAGTTTTTATTGTCACTGTTTACATCAACACTGATCATTTTGATCATTTCATGACCAGGTTCAAAGAGATTCATATATATAATGATTCCATTAGAAAAAATAATTAGGTCTCATAGAGGAATGTAAAGAAGTGGGAGATTTTACTCCATTTATTTTTCAGTAATTTTATTATTTTCCTTTATCCTTTTTAATAATTGAATTTTATTTTGAGGTTTAATCAAGAGTAAAAAAAAATTATTTTTTGATCGAAGAAAAGATACATTTCCATTTACCTTTTGGTTGGGATATAATTATGTGTGATGTTATAAATAATTTGATTGTTTCTTATGAATTATGTTGAATGAATGTTTTTAAATTATATTATCAAAAAAATTAAGGAGCGAAATGGTGAAGGATGAATAATATACCAGAAAACATTCCAATCATCTAAAAGAAGAAAATGTATGTCCCATAATGTGATTTCCATGATTTTTCTTCTATATAAGTCTATAATATTGAGTGTGGGAATGGGAATCTATAAAAGATTGTGAGATCTAGGTAGAGTAGGATGAGGATTATTCAGTTGTGGTTTATGAACAAATGTTTAATATTTTTCTATATTTACCCTCTTTGTGAACATATTATGAATCATTTTGATTATAATGGTGGAATTAAGGGGGTAGGGATATGGGAATAATATTGATCGATCCTATATGGTTATTCCAAAATGGTTTATATGTTGTAGAGGGGGATCATAGTTTGGTTTCATTTATTTTTTAATGATATTAGCTTCTTATTTAGGTTTCATGATTTGATGATAAAATAAAAAAATTACATCCATTAGTAAATAGGAATCTTATTGATCATTATATAAGTGTGGAAATATGAAATTTGGAGGACTAGGTGAGTTAAAATTACTTATTTTTTTATAGTTCTAGGATACTAGTATTACGTAGAAGAAGAGGATTGGGCTTTGGTAGGCATTACTACTTGTGGAATGAGCCATGTACGCACAATAATTCACTCATCCAAATTATCGAGATCGATGGATTGATTCTCATAGAACTGTTCAAGTTGACCATATGATCAATTATTGAATTATTTCATGTTTTTATCCATGTATCATATCATATCATACGCAATTGAATTTTCCTTTTCAATAATACCACATCCACTTTCGATATTAATGAATATTCTATCCATATCAAATAATCCACCATTTAGGTAATGTATCTAGATTTGGTTATTGATTTTTTGATGTGGTAATGTTTATGGAAGATTTTTTACCTCTCCCAATATATATAGTTAATCATTGTAGAATTGAAGGATAAATCCAACATCCATTGGGATGTAAGTAGTTCAAGAAGCATCAAATAATATTTCAGAAATGAGTTTCATCCGATAATTCATATAGGTCCAATAAGTACATTTGGTGTTTCATTCCTATGATTAGACACAATTTGATAGGAAACGAATGAATCTCCGTGATTTTACTATGTATAATGTTATTCATATATTGGAATAGAGTGAAAATAATTTTATGGTAAACTAAACACATTCATTCTTTTGAATGTAATGTGTAATTAAGGAAAATTTTGAATGTTTGAGGATGTAAATGTTTTCTTTGGGTTTTCTTTATATATTTTTTGATTTATTTTTTTCATCTTTTTTTCATCAAAAAAATAATATCGTTCAACTACTTATCACTCTATAATGATTAGTGGATCCATTTGAACAATGAATAAATATGTCACATCATTTTTTAAATAGTTATGTTCTCAACTATTATGTGTCAAGCAGCACATGGGTCAAATTTTAATATATTGTTTCATATATAGTGTTAATTGATTTTTTTATCTATTGAATTAGAAGTGTTGTATTCATAGTTGATGATAAATGATTTATTGATGATTTTAATTACAAAAGTTATTATATATTAGGGTGATTTAATCATTATTCATGTGATATTTTATTATTCTATAGAATTCTTAAATATTTCATTAAATTAACAACCTCTTCACAAGTATATTTAAATTTAATTACAATTTATTCACAATTAAATAAAATAATTTAGTATTGTTTATATATAAATATCTACTTTTTTATTTCAGTTTATTTATTGTTTGAATAATCCATTTAATCAACATGATTATCAAATCATTGAATAAATCCATGCCATTTTCGGTATTTTCACGCACAATAGAAACCTAATGAATATTTGAATATAAAAATATAACAATCACATAACATTCATAAATTAAAAATAACCATAATATATGAATTATTCAGATAATGAGATTATTAAAAACATTTTTAAAATTTATGTTATGATGATTTTATAATAAAATAAAATAAATATTGTTAGAAATGATTTGTGTTTTGAAGGAACACATGAATGATGAGTAGTGTTAAACACTCACTTTAGATTAATTGAGATACATCAAAAGGGAGTATTTTCTAACATTATTTAATTAATTTTATGATACTTAACAAAACAAAAAATATTTTTTATCTGGATAAGTTACAATTAAGATAAAACCTTCATTAAAATTCAAATGAGAATAGAATCTTATGTGACAAAAATTTAATAGATGTGAAAAAAAATTAAATGGAACAGGGGGGAATGCGGGTTCTCTTCATGAATCAAAATAATAGAGATTTATGTTTAATGTACACAATTGATATATTGGTTCCATAGGTATTTGGGATCCAATGATATGACTTTCTCAGAAAATCAATAGTTATTATCCAATATTTCCATTACTTTTTCTATATCCTAAATGTGATTGAATTTCTTGAAAACAATATGAATTCATTTTTTATCAAATTATTATAAAATTATTATTAAACATAATTAATTTATACCATCTAAATTTTATAGTATTTTGACAGAGGGATTTTTTGAAATTTTAATAATGTAATTTAATTAATCAATAATGAGAAAACATTGGTGCTACAATTTCATAAATGGATTAGACCACATTCAAGATGAATTGGGACTTGAAATTTAAATACAAGTTATAATTGAATTTCCATGGGTTTTTAGTGGAATATAAATGAATTTATAATTAAATAATGAACCCGAAAAATATAACATCACAATAGGTCTAGTTTCATTGAAAAATTCATTGGGACTTCTAGTTTGGTCAAAATGACCATATAGATTGTCGAAATAGCCAAATATCTATCAGAAAGATTTTTTCTAATTTAAATTATGTGAACTATAAAAAATAATAATATCATTTTTATCAATTATTTAAATTATATGGTGACAATTCTAATGCCAGACCCCCAAAGCCCGAAGTTAGTGCATTATTCTAATACATTTCCATGATTACAAGGAATCAAGTCCTGATGGACCGATCTGTTTTGTAATATTTCATTTAAATTTCATTATTCCCCTAGCATAACCCTGCATATGAAACATAATACACTTTTTGAAATCCTGGGAAAACAAATCATAAGGATGGGGTGTGCTCATATGCTGAGTATGTGTATATAATTTAGCAAATGCTATAAACATTTATGGAAAGGTGTTTAATAAAACATCATCATTTTAAAGATAATCATAAAAATAATATGAATAAAATAAATCAAAAAATACCTTAGAAACAAGCACATGGATATTCTACTTGTTGAATAATCACATGTAATAATAAATCTCGTAATGAGGGAATGCCTAATGCTAGAAATCATTACCATATAGTCAAGGCCTAATGCTAAGAATAAAAATGAATTTTTTTTCAAGGAATTGTGCTAATACACCAGTTTGTCTCATGATACCTACCAATGCATTGTGGGGCTATAGAGGGCCCCACCCACCATTTACCAAGTCCACTGTATTCCTCACTTGAAAATGATGATACATAACATAAACATTCGTATTAAAACTAGCATAAGAAATGTCAATACTTTAACCATAAACCATTAAGGGTATAAAAATAGAACAACCACAGTCAAGCATATCATAAATTAGTAGATACAATATGGAATATTGTATTATATCAAATCAACCTAAATCAAGAATAATGTCCAGTAAAGAATGTTTACATAGTTGAAAATGATCAGTAGTACATTTTGAGGGATATATCCCTTTTTGTGAAATCATTTAAAAGTCACACATTTAAAAAAGAATTAATTTACATGATATTTGTGAATCATAGTGTCTCATAACACATATAAACTTTTGATAGGAATTAACATTTTAAAAAATCATTTCTATTTATATAAATCCTAAACCCCATTTTGAAAACATGTTAATTAAATGAAAAAAGATTTAGATAAATAAAAATATGACACATTTAAAAAAATGTTTTAGTTAAATATTACCTTAAAATAATCATTTTTGAATATTCATTTATTAGACAAGGACTTGGATAATAAATATGTCCAATAAAATACATACACATAAACAATCTCAGATAATAATGAGATTGAGGAATTAACCCTTACCTTGCACATTCCTTTGGTCGGGGGTATGTTTAAACTCTTGTATAAAAACCAAAGTATGTTTTTAAATAATACCAAAACCATATTCACTTTTATTATATCATAAATGGTTCATTAATGTCTTTATACTACCCATTTCATAATGATTTCCATGTTAAATTAACATTTCGGGTAATAATCACTTTCTTTATCGTTCATGTTTAAACATGTTATTCTTGATCATTTCATTAAGATTATGATTTCAATAGATCTGTAATATAAAAATGATTTATATGAAATATATATTTAGAATATAAATATGTATAATAGATAGATATATGAAATGGAAATCAACATTTACGGAGATGGTAGGCCATACATAAGAATAAATGTTGTTTCAGTTTTCATATCGTATTGAACAGAAGTAAGTGAATAGGATATATGTATGTACATATATATATATATATATATATATATATATATATCCAGTAGAATTATTATTTCATATATTACATAATTATCAATAATACATAATTTTATAATCATCGTTTAATGGTTAACTAGGATATGAATCACATTGCGTCGTGGAGATGGTAAATTGTACATACACACGAGGGACAATATAATTTCATTAATGATTAAAATTTGTTGAATTGGATGGTATATTAATTTTAAATAGAAATTAACATGTTATTTTTATTATTTATATACATATTACACATTATTATATTGATCCAAATAACATAGTGTTGAATAACAAATTACACCACATCATGGAGATGGTAAGATGTACGTACAGACGCATTGTGACATTATCATTCGTATGATGGACAGAATAATGAGTTTGGTTGTACCATATTTATAATAACATCAATATATGTATAAGAAACTAGATTTATTATTTTGTTATGGAATAAAACAAATAAATAGAAAGTGGAAGAATAAATAAACTTTGAAAGTGTGATAAAATAATTACCCTTTCGTTTGATGGTTCTTTTTTATTTGAACAAAAGAGCTCTATAGGTTGTCTTTAAACTCACGGGAAGGCCTACAGGTTGAAGTGAGGTAAGTTTTGAGGATATTATGGCAGAAGATGGCATATCCAAATGGCTTTGGATGAGTGATTTTTAGAGAAGGGGTGGTGCCCTTTTTTATTAGAGGTGAGGGTCACTTTTGGAACAGTTTGAAATATTATATTGTTATAAAATCATTTTTGGTTTATAATGGCAGAAAATTGATTTATTTTGAATAAAATTTTGTTATGGTCTGAAATAATCTAATTCAATAGGATATAGACATGTTTAGGTCAACATATGAGCCAAATCTTTTAGATTTAACTCTTAGTTAAATAATTTATCTTTTACCATGTGCTCTTATATTATTATAATAAATGGTTAATAAACATACTTTATAAATCGAAGAGAAACCAAAGTGGTTCATTATTGATATATCAAACTTTATAAATGTCATTTTTATAATCATTTTATTTTTAAAAAGATTATATCAATTAATAATATAGTATTTGTTTTAAAAACTCATTTATGTCAATTTTGACACTATTTGGTATTTTGTTTTTGATAAAGTATTAGAGACTTTATTACTTTAAATAAATGTATTTACTCAACCATAACATGTCATATTAACCTAGAAAATCCATGGATGGAATCAAAATCACCCAATTTAAATTTATTTCTATATTTATAATATCAAATATTTTATTCATTCATTGAAAAAATAAATATTGAATCATCATTTTGTCATAAATAAATTTAATTATTTAATATCTTATAATTATAAAACAAATTACATTATTTATGAAATAGTTTAAACTTATAATGAATATGTATATTAGAATTTATTTTATTTATAACCCTATATAAAAAATGGTTTAGTAATTAAACATTGAATTTTACACTTTCAACTCTTCTTTAAATAAAATAATAAAAAATTCCCAAATCATATCCAAGAGGACCAAAAGGATTATATTTTATTTATAAGTTTTGTTTTGGTTGAAATACACTTATCCAATATAATTATAAAATTTTTTAGGGTAATTATAATATCATTTTTACCTTTATTTACACTATTTTACTTTGAACCGTAGTACATAAAAGTTATAAGTTACTATTCACCTGAAATTATTTTCATCTTATAGAAAAAAAATTTTATTTACAGATCATAACCTGATCTCTCAGATTTTCAAAATTCAATTCATAGAAGTGGTAAAATTATGTTTTAAAATTTTTATCAAATATGTCTCGATGGTGGGTAAAAGACATTAACAAGTTCAATAAAATTTTAAATATCTATTTTTATTATCAAAGGACTCCAATGAAATAAATTGAACATATATAGGTATTATATATCAATTTTGACATAATAAAAATATAACTATTTAAATAAAATGTTGGTTCAAAACAATAATACAATGCATTCCACTATTACTCTAAAATTAAATTTTTTAATAAAAATACCAAAAAATCACCCAAATATAATTTTTATTTTCCCAATTAAAGATGATTTATATGTTACCAAATTAATGGAATAATTTTTTCAATAATTAATTTAAATTTAATTCCCTTTGTTAAAATGAAAAAGTGGGTTTTTAAAAAGTCAAAACTATCAAAAGATTGACATGTTTTTTTTGTCAAATTAAAATGTTAAATTACTTATAATGACCTAAATTATATTAAATGATAAAAATATAATTTAATTATTATACAAACTATTTAAATTCATAATTTAACATGATAAATTATTTCGATTAAAAATGTTTCCTTCAATTAAAATTTAGTATTTTCATTATTCATCAAAATATGGAAGTTATCAGAAAAGTACCAAAAATTTATACAAACAAAATTTTTATGTCCCACTTCTAAATAATAATTTAATTTAATTGAATTTAATACATAAAATTATGAAATATTGGATTTCAAAAAAGGGTTCTCCATAAAAGGGGGTTAAATTAATTTATTTAAAAAATTATTTATTTTATCTAAAAAATTGAATTGTTCTTATATTATTCCTAATAAACACATAATATTGATTCTAAAATTATATGGATTATATAAAATTCAAAATTTAGTATATACTACTCATAACTTCTTTTTGAACGGGTAGTTTTGTAAGCTGTGGTGCCCTAGAACTCGGTGTGGCGTGAAACGTAAGTTATTGAATTTTTTAGAAGAGAGAACATACTAAGAATTCTAGGGTTGTTACATTATACTGTCCTTATATAAATTACGTCCTCTCAATTTGAAATAGTTCATTGAATATAAAAGGTTAAAAATAAAAAACACCTTTGTGGAAAACCCACATCGAATATTGGGTTAATAAAATTTAGTCATAATAAGAGGGAAAGGTAAGTGAAAAAGTCAACCCAAAATTATGATATCTATTAAGAGAATATTTATGGAAATTAGAAAAACATAATTGAAAGATAATTGTAAATATTTATATTGAGTTATTGAGGTCGTCAATCACAAAAAACTGTAAAATTGAGGGCCTCAAATCCGTCAATCTATGATGATTTATATATCATCAGTTCAATAGAACATAAAGTATTAGGATAACACATTTTTGGTTTTAATATATCATCTCTAAAGTTTAAGGATTAACAAACTCAAAGAATAATAGGAAGAAAATATACTTGAAAAGTATAGTTTCATTATTCAACTAATCCCAACCTCAAACTCATCTTTCACTACAAAAGATAATAGAATTAAAAAATATTCTTTTTATCTTAATCGTATAGGGCTTAAAAAATATTTAATTTATATTTATATTTTCTTACTATTTATAAAAATTACATTTCAAAAACCAAGAAATCACATATTTTAGTGGTAGGTGATACACCCTTGTTTCCCTTCGGTTTCGGGTTCAAGTCTCATAGGCTTTCCAGACGCGACAGGTTGTTGTCTGACCTCCAGATTTTATGTTTTATAAAAATACAAAAATAATTGAAAGAAATGATTTAACATTAACAATAGTATCCAATGTCAAACTAAATCCATTCCAACCTTTAGACTTATCCGAAATACTTCTGTCCAAACTCATAGTCCAAAATTTATATAGAAGGTAAGCACAATGTAGATCTTTTTTCCACATAACAACATTTGAATACCTTCATCATGTATTCATTTACAACAAAGTAACACACAAAATTTCATTAAAACCGTATTTATTACAATTATGCTCCATTATTTATTATAGAATACTGGATATAATATTTATATCCAAAAATTATATAAACTCCAACAATAATTGAATAAATTAACAATTAATTAGTTTCAAAGTAGTCTAGAATATTAGATATAATTTAGCCAAATCAATCATATCATATTCCAAAATATCTACAGCAGTATAAGAACCATATTAATGATTATCCATCCTTAAACCATGTATATTCCAAAAAAGATTAACTTTCTATTGAGTCACTTTTATTAGAACCATATAATCTCAAATCCTCAATTAAATAGTACTCCAGTACAATCCTTATTTATTTCAATAATTCATATAACTGGTAAATCATTGAGACAAAACTCAAATAAAATAATTATTTAATTACAACCTAAGAAAAATATTCATTTATCTTCATCTATTGTAGTTTCATAACTTGATTATTATCCAATAACATCATTAGTGGCATACTCTAATGAATTGGAAATTGATTCGTGTAGTGTCCCAACACATTGTAGATGAGTCATTGTACATTTGAAACATTTTTTTACACATGAAATCACATAATTGGTGTCCTTTTTCTACACACTTGATAAAAACTGACATTCCCATCTTGAATGTTCCAAGGTGATTATTTCCACATTATTCACATATTGTAAAATATTTCTTTCCCCTCTTCCCTTTATCTATCTTTTAATCTTCCATCATTTTCTTCTCTTTCTTCCCTTCAAATCCATAGGACACAAGGAATTATTTACATATCTTATAAACACACGATACTATTTTTTCATATGATGAGAATACGTGGGAGACTATTTCCATTCTAAATGTTGTCTTAATACCATGAAAGATACGATCATTATTTCTTTTTGGATCAGGCATATTACTGGAGTTCTCATTACTTCAACTGGGCGCCATTTTCAATCAATTACATACACTAGGTTAGTTTATGAATCACAACGCATAAAAACAGATTTTTAAAATACCTAATTTAAATTGAAAATATTGTGCATATAATATATAATCATATAAAATGTTTTCTTGGAAGAAGTATTTACCCCTAAGTCCATCATAATGGCTTCTAAATACATTATGAATTATCCTAAGCATATCCCACTGTTGTTTCGTATCCAAGAGTGAAACAAGGACCATTGTCCTATACTAGGATACCCTAGGTCATGCCTGAAACATGTGGTCATATTTTTCACTCCTAGGTATATATATACCAGATCCACCTCAACCAGATCATTTCCAAACTAGGATTTATTTCTTGGATAATAAAAAAAATATCTATGTTACAAAAATTATAGGAATTTATTCTATAATAATCCTCAATATCGATTTTAAGGAAATGTTCTCCAATCCGTTATTTTCTAATTCACATTTACAAGGTTTGTACTAGCTTTTTCTTATACCAACCGTAATGCCCTGATAAAATTTCCCGAGCCGGTATAGTAATTTAATACATTCGCATGATTATATGGTATCAAGTCCCGAAGGACTGACAAGTTTAGTAGTTTTGGAAAAAATAATACATCCATGAACATTACATTAAAAATTCAAAAATAAAACAGGACATAAATAATCTTTTGATAATTCCATTATTCTTCTAACATATCCATGCATATCAAACATAATACACATCATGTAATCCTAGGAAAAAAACATAATAAATGGTTGAGTGTAGATTCAGAGTAAGGGTAGATAATTTAGCAGAAGATATAAACATTTAAAGAAATATATATAATAAAAACAACATAATTTTAAACATAAACATAAACATAACATAGAGAAAATAAATTAAATATTACCATATAAACATGAACATGGATATTATAATAGTCTAATAATCACATGTAATAATTAATTTCATAATGATGGAATGCCTAATGGAAGAAATCGATACCTCATAGTCAGGGCCTAATGCCAAGAATAAAAATAAAATTTATTTCTAGGACTTGTTTCAAGACACTAGTTTGTCTGATGAGGCATACCAATTCATTGATGGGATATATTGGGTCCCACCCATTACTTACTAAGTCCACTGCATTCCATATATAAAATGGATAAAATATTACATAATCATTTGTATTAAAACTGGCATACAAAATGTCAATACTTCAACTATAAACCATGATGGTTATAAAAATAGCACATCTACAGTCAAACATATCATAACTCATTCGACACAATATAGAATATTGTATTAAAATAAATTAAACCTAATCAAGAATAATGTCCAGTAATGAATTTTTACATAGTTGAAAATGATTAGTAAAACATTTTTAGAGAAATATCTCTTTTTGTAAAATCAATTAAAAGTCACACAATTATAAAAGTAGTAGTTTAAAATAGATTTTTGAATCAAAGGGTCTCGTAACCATTTGAAACGTTTTAATGGAATTAACATTCTAAAACTATCATGTCCATATCATTAATTCTTTCAAACAATTTTTAATATATAGACATTGATGAGAACGATATTGAATAATAAATATTTAAAACGTTTAAAATGATGTTTTAGTTAAGATGTTCCATTAAAAATTCATTTTGAAATTTATTTTATGAAACATGGTAATTGATAATAAATATGTCCCAGAAAATACTTACACATAAACAATCTCTGATAATAATAAGATTGTGAAATTAACCCTGAACATGCACATTCCAATGGATGAGGGTACATTTATCCTCTTTAATAATAACCATTTTATGTTATTAAATAGTTCCATTACCATATTCATATTTATTGTATCGTGCTTGATTAATTTATGAATTTATACAACCAATTTAATAATGAATTCCTTGATAAATTAACATTTTGGGTAATAATTGCTTTATTTATCGTACGTGTTTTAACTTTTATTCATGATCGTATCATCTGTACAATGATTTAAATACATCTAGAATATAAAAAAGTATTTATATATACTATATATTTATAATTTAAATATGTATAATAGGTATATATATGAAATTGAAACACCATTTTTGGAGATAGTAGGCCATACGCACAGATTAACGTTATTTCCATTTTCATATCGTATTGAATAGAAGTAAGTGAATAAGATTTATGTAGGGGTATATATATATATATCTCCAGTAGCTTTATTGTGTCATTTATTACATACTTATTAATAATACATATTTTTATAATCATCATTTAATGGTGAACTTGAAAATGAATCTCATCGCTTTGTGGGGACGATAAGTTTTACGTACACAAGAGCAACGATATCATTTTCTTAATGATTAAAAGGTGTGGAATTGGATGGAATAATAATTAGACAGAGAAATTATCATGTTATTTTCTTTATTTATACATATATTGTTTCTTATTATATTCATCTAAATAACGTAGGGTTTAATAAATAATAACACCACAACGTGGAGACGGTAAGTCGTACGTACGCACGCATGGCGACATTATCATTAATAAGATGGATAAAATAATGAGCATTTTTGTACCATATTTATAATAAAAACATATTATGTATATGGTATAAGATTTATTATTTTGTTACGAAAAAATATAGAGAAAGTAGAATAAGAAAAGAACATTGAAAGATGTGATAAAATAATTACCTCTTATCTGGGTGTTCCTTTTGGATTTGAACAAAAGGGCCTGTTAGGATGGATTTATGGGAATGTGAAGGCCTATAGGATTAATTGAGGGAATTTGGGAGGATATTTGTTCAGAGTTTGGCCAATCCAACCGGCTTTGGAGGTGTTATTTTGAGAAAAGGCTATATACCATTTTATAAGAGAGGTTGGGCTCACTTTATGAAAAGTTTAAAATATTATTTTATTATAATATCATTTTCGGTTTCTAAAGGATCCAAATTAATTTATTTAAAATATAATGTACGATTTGGTCAAAATACTATCAACCAATAGGATTTAGGCATGATTAGGTCACCATGTTAACCATATCGTATAGATTTAACACTTAGTTAAATAGTCTAACTTTTACCTTGTCCTCTTGTATTATTTTAATAAATGGTTAATAAACATAATATAAAAAGTAAATGGAACCAAATGTGATTAATTATTGATATATCAATCCTTATCTAAGTCTTTTGGATAAAAATGGATTTTTTGGAAAACTCTATCAATTAATATTATAGTATTTGTTTTAAAACTCATTTGTGTCAATTTTGAACCTATTTGGTATTTTTTGTTAAAGTCATATATACATTATAACCTTAAAAAAATTATTTAACATACCATTACATGTAATATTAACATATAAATTTTTTGTATTGCATCAAAAGCCTCAATATAAATTAATTTTTATTTTTATAATATCAACTAATTTAATATTCAATTGATAAAGTAGTTACAGCATCATCAATGTTTCATAAATAAATTTAATTATATAATATATAAATATAATAAATAAAATACTATTATATAGGAAAACATTTTATATTTCTTATTAATATTTATAGTCGAATTTATCATATGTATAACTCTATATTAAAAATGGTTTATTTAATAATCCTGGAATTTAACACTGTTAACTATTCTATAAATAAAATATTAATAAATGTCCTAATCTAATCCATATAAACCAAAATGGTCATATTTTATTCCTAAGGATGACTTTGGTCGAAATAAACTTATCTAATAGAATTAGAACATATGTTAGGGTAATTATAATATCATTTTTACCTTTAATTATCCTATTTACTTTTAATAGCGGTAAATAAATTTCCAATGTTACTTTTCAAAAAAAATTATTTTCTTCTTATTGAATAGAATTTTACCTACTGATAATAATTTTTCCTCTTATATTTTTTAAATTCAATTAATAGAAGCGGTAAAATTATTTTTTATACCAATTTGAAAATGTGCCTAGAAGGTGGGCAAAAGACGTTAAGAAGTTCAATAAAATTTTATACATATGATTTTATTATAAAATGACACAAATTAATTACATTAATCTTATATAGTTTTTATATATCTATTTTGAAATAAAATAAAATTAACATCAATAAATATTTAAATAAAAAGTCGGTTTTAAATAATAACACAATATTTTTAATTTTTCATCAAAAATAGAAATTTTTCAAAAAAATAAAAAAATCTCACCCTAAGACAATTTTTTTATTCTGATATCAAAAATGAATTATATTTTACCAAATTAAAAACATAAAATATGCATTAGTTAATTTAAAATTATTTCTTGTTTTCAAAACCCAAAAGTAGGTTTTTAAAATGTAAAAACTATCATAAGATTGACATGTGTTTATGTCAAAATTAAATGTGAAATTACTTATAAAAACTAAATTGTATTAAATTATAAAAATATAATCTAATTATACTTCCAAACCCTTCAAATTTCTAATTTAAAACTAAATATTATTTTTAATAAAAATGATGTCTTCAATTATAATTTAGCATTTTTCACTATTTTCAAAATATGAAAGTTATCAGAAAAGTACCAAAAATTTATCCAAAATAAATTTTTGTGTCTATTTTATAAATAATAATTTAATTTCATTAAATTTATATATAAAATTGTTAAATATTGATTTTAAAAAAAGGGTTCTCTATCAAAAGTCGGTAAAATTGCATTTTATGAATAAATACATCTTTTATATGAAAAAAATGAATTTGTTCTTATATAATATCTAAGAAACACATAATATGGATTCTTAAATTATATGGAGTATTTAAAATTCAAAATTATGTTAATACTACTCATAAACACATTTTGAACTTCTAGTTTGTTATGCCATCATGCGCTCGAACTTGGTGTTATGTGTATCACAAGTTATTGAATTACTTCGAAGAGATAACATACTATGAAATATTGGGGTGTTACAAAAATTCTATGCTAATGTGTATTTGAACAAATTCAATTAATTAAATATGTATATATATATATTTATGTTTAGGATAAAAACATTTATATTTATTTGAAATTAATATTGTTTCTATAATATTTAGTAATGGGTGTGATTTGAAATCATGAATCAATACGTAATGTCAATTAAAAAATTTCCACGATCTTATACTTGTATTATCCTAATTAAGTGTCAAAAAAGTTAAATTGTTCAATATTTTGCATGTTATTATTTCATTGTATTTATAACTTTGGAGTGATATGAAATTCAATTTATATATTGATGATACAAAATTGAAAAGACAAGGTATTTATTTTTCTATACGCCAGTTCGTAAACCCCCCCCCCCCCAAAGGTACATACCCTAATAGGCCCTAAAATAGTCCCATAAAATTATATTAATGTGAATGGAAGATATTATAGTATTATAAATCATAAATAATTATAAATAAATGTGAAATTTTTATTTCTATTCAATATTTAAATAACATTCATTCAAAATAGAATTTATATTATTCAAATGAATTAGAGAGTATTTTAATGAGTATTAAATCATATTTAGTGAGATCGAATATGATTTGAGTTAAGTTTAATGTTTTTTCTTATAAAATGATTTTTATTCAAATTGCTAAAAATTTATCAACACTTTTTTTGATATGAAACTAATGAAAATCGATTGGGAATTTTTTTGAATAATAATATTAGTAATTTCCAAGGTTCCAAGTTCATTATAAAGAAATTCCATGATACCGTAATTTATTAATCAACATGATAGTGTAATTCATTTACTTAATTTAGTTAAATGAAATACTAACAACTAAAGAAAAAAATGGGGGTGGAATATTATTAGTGATAAAACATGAGTTATCATTTTTCATTGACAAATGATTATATATATTTATAATCCCAGGACGCATTTTGTCATATGGGGTGATTGATTTTCTCTATAATGAAATTTATTTTATTAAGGTGACGCTCATGATCTTTGATCTTATTGAAATTGAAAAATATTTATGAAAAAACCATGTTGATAATAAATTTACCATTAATTTAAAATTGTAATGTGCATATTCAAATAATTTAGTGTAGTTGATGAAAAAAGACATTTCAGTTACCCTAATCGTTCAAGAGGTTTTTTTATAGAATCTTGTAGTTATAATTTAATATTATTTTGATCTGTTTAAACAATATATAATAAACAACATTGGCATTAATTTCTTATAAGATATAAATTGGTTAATTAAAATATAAATATTTGTCAAAAAAATATTTTGGAGTAGGATGTATTGTTAAATGAGAAAGAAGTACGGTTTAAAAAAAAAGTAAAATTTAATTTTATGATGTTTGTTTGACCTTGTTCTTTTGAGTTTAAAGACAATAAGAGTGTATTTCAATAAAAACAAAATTATAGGAAGATAAAGACACTAATAATTAATTGGTGAAATTAACCCACTCACCAATATAAAAATTAAAAATATTAATTCATTGTACATAGAAATTAATGAATTATTTTAATGATGATGGAATTTGTTGGTATTATAGTATTCAACCATGTCCTATAATTATTTATTAATGATTTAAAACAATTAAATTCATAATTTTAATATAATTGTGTAGGATAAAAAAATTTGTGTTGACTATAAGATTGATAAAATTTTGAGTTTCATTGATATCAAAGATAAAAGGTGTTGGTACATTATAGGTTTTTCTTTTTAATATTTTAGTAAATGATGAATTATCAATATTATTATAAAAAACATCACATTTATTTTTACTTTTCAAAGAGAAACATTTGTAATGTTTACATACATTTTTATCCACAACTGTTCAATGATAGTTTATTTTCATTGAAATAACTATATGATACTTGTTAATCCATTAGAAATTGTTAATTTATTACAAAACTAAAGATGCAAATATTAATTTTTAATTAAATACACATGTCCATAATCATTATTAGTTTACATATATTCATAAAATATCATTTAAATTATACAATTAATTTTTCAATATATAGTGTTGGTATATAATATAAGAATGATTGCATGTTTGTTATTCATCCAAAGATGTGATATTGATTAATTAAAGAGATATCTAAAAAAGAACATATTCATGAATTCACCCCTCCACACACTTAGTAAAAACATGTAGGAAATTTCTAAATTATTTATTATAAATGTGAATGGTTTTTATTTTAAAACTTTTTATGCTACAGGAACTGTGAAATATTTAATGTTGTATTTTTATATAGCTAATACATGACATTAAATTTTATGTCCTTAAATTACTATATTATTTATTTAAATTGGAATGGTTTCCCAACATTGGATAGAAAATATGAAAATATTTTGGAGTATGTAACATTTATAGAGTTTTTATCCACTAGTGGTGATGTTATAATAATTATGACATATTGATTAATAGAAGATGTTTAATTTTGGGTGATTACTGATGAAGAAAATATGAAAACATTGATAGATGGTTGTTTAGGTAATTCTATCATATTAAGAATTCTTAATATGTTTTTAATAATGGTTATTAAAATTTTAGGAAATGAATTTTATAATGGAAAACATTAAATCTATTATCAATAATTTTTATAAATCTATATTCCAAAATAATAAATTTTAAATTATTTATCTACAATTTTGAATAAGAATATAATATCAATAAGTTGTATTAAAATCACTATAAGAATCTAGGATAATAATGAAATTACAATATATAATTCATAGTATGTATGATGTAGAATCTTACTTATAATACAATTACAATATAAATTCATTTCCACATGATATACACCAAAATATTCAATTAAAAAATGTGATGAAGAAATTTGATTCAATGAAGTACATAGTTAATGTTAATAAGTAAACCAATTTTAATCTGTTGAATACTGAGAATAATTTTAAATAGGTCAACGAAGAAAATGTTTATTTATCATCAAATTATTTTTTATTGTAAAATTTTAAAATAACATTTTACTTATATCACAAATTTTATGTATGGTAATTGGTTTATATCATGACTAATAATCATGGATGTGATTTTTAAATTAATGTATGGGATATTTTTCATTAAAATATCTAAATATTATCACGTTTGAGATAGAATATGTAGGTTTTTTTCATTTATTTTATATAATAATAAGTCCAATGAAATTGGTAGGACTAATTCACAATCGAAGGAAATAAAAATGAAAATATATAAATTAAATGATAAATTTTATTTTAAAAGGATTTAGGTAGTAGTGTTTTGTCACGACCCGTCCTCGGAGCCCATGCCGTGACTACCCCAAGCCCGCCTTCCATAGGCCAGGGGCTGGCGACTAGCACCAAGGCGTAAATCCTAGTAAAAAGGGAAGGCGTTGCCTTTGTAAAGTAAAAAAACACCACAGAGCAAGCAAGAAGTATAAGTAAACACTAAGTAAAAGCTGATACAAAGTAAGTGCGGAAAAGTAAGTGGGCCAGAATACAAACCCAAACTGAAGTAAAGTACAACTGGAAAGGGAAAACAACAACTGAAAGTAAATCCGCTATGTCGAGCCATCCACTGGAAGTCCCACCTAAAGGGTGAGTACAGATAGCCTCCACAGCTCCTCGGGTCCAACCGTCCGCTCCGAATATGTTCCACCCAGTGGTCCACCTCCGGGTACCGACCTGCTCCGCCAGCCTCAACCGCGATCAGCACTGCCTGTCGTCTACAACCAACACAACATAGTGCGGGCATAACCCGTGTAGGGTTGAGTATAAGCTACTCAGTAGGGACCCCAATACCCTCATGGTATCACTAAAACAAACAAAGATAACCACAAAGAAGATCTAATCAGAAAGCCTCTACTTAGGTATAGGCTCATACATATACCTAAGTTATCAAGTAACTCATCTCAATCCTGAGGAAACACAAGATTATGAAATCAACGGATAAATACTACCCAGGTATATGCCCATACATATACCCAAGTTATCAAGTGAACCATCTTAATCATGAGGTAAAGACAAAGGTCATAGACTCAGCATAAACCAGGATTTTCATTATCGAAACTGAAACTGCTGAAGAGCCCCATCTCTAGAGTGTATAGGGGTCTTCTCACGACTCCGAGTTACTTCTCACTAACCTAAGACTGCTGAGGTACTCCTCCTGTCGAGTACTGTGGGCTTGCTGCTACAACCATGCGCTTCACACCATGGGTCTGCTGCTACAACCAAGCACCCCCCTCATAGCCTCCAGAGGTACTCTTTATGTTGAGTACCGTGGGTCTGCCGCTATAACCAAGCGCTCCTCTGCCGTGAGTCTGCCGCTACAACCAAGCGCTCCCCCTCATAGCCTCCAAGGGTACTCCTTCTGTTGAGTACCGTGGGTCTGCAGCTACAACCAAGCGCTCCTCCTCCGTGGGTCTTCCGCTATAACCAAGCGCTCCCCACTGGGCTATCCGAAACACACTGAGTCGATCGGTGAAGCAGTCGTCAGGTCTCGGCCGGCTACACGGTCTCCGTACTCCGCACGCTCATCTCCGGGAGGGTCCTCTCCACGAGCTTCTAGTCGATACTACAAGTATCACAAAGTTCCATGAAGAATTATCTCAATGGACCACCTCGTCACAGGGGTCTCAACAAAACAGACGGCGCGTCAATCAGACGCCCGGTCTGTGAGTTACTAGCCTTTTCATCCCCGGGGCCCGGTTGGTTTCGTGTGCGAACCAACCCAGACATATCTCAATTTTACCCTAAACGATCATAGGGTATACACATAGGGATCATCTCTCCACGTGATTAGCAATTCCACTGACGGTTCGTCAAACGGACATCCAGTGTTCAAGTTATGAGATTTTCCGTTCAAGGGGCCCGGTTGGATTTCGAGTGCAATCCAACCCGACCACTATCGCACTGCATCCAAAACTCAAGAGAAGTATTCAAAAAGTTCCGCCTCATAATGAGGAATTCAACGAGACAAACGGCGCGTCAATCGGACGCCCGGTCTGTGAGTTATTGGATTTTTTTGTTCCAAGGGCCCGGTTGGTTTCGTGAGCGAACCAACCCGACCGCACTCCGATGGCATCCAAACCTCAAACGTAGTAAGCCAGAAATCCATCTCACTTAGAGGAATCCATCAAAGTTGACGGCACGTCAATCGGACTTCCGGAGATCATGTTATGAGCATTTCTGCTCCGAGGGACCGGTTAGTTCCCTGCACGAACCAACCCGGTCGAACCCAAAGTGTTACGAAACCTTGAGTTCGATTTGAAAAAACGTCTGTCACGGTCCGAGGATCACATATCTGCTGACGGTGCATCGATCAGAGGCGCGTAGCTTAGGATATGGGCAAAAGAGCGAAAAGGGTCCAAAAACGGGGGGTCTGGGCCCGGACCGACCCGGCCCAACCCCCCTGGGTCGGCCCGAACCTGGTCGACCTGACCCAGGTCCGGGTCCGACCCGGCCTGGCTCAGCTGGGTGCAGCCCTGCCTAGCGGTCCGGCCGGGCGACTTGGCCGGCAAGCTGGCGCTGCCCAGGCGCCGCGCAAGGCCACCCCCCCCCCCCCCCCACGCGCGGGGGCCGCTCCGTGACACCCGGATGTGGCTTAAGCCGCGTCCCTCATCCGCGGTCCCGCGCGGCCGCGGGACCAGCTAGTGTTGCCGCGGCGGGTCTTCCCAGCGGCGCGCAGGGCGCCGCCGCATCCTGGCGGCCGGTCGCCGCCTCTAGCCGCCAACGCGCCGGCGGGGGGTTCCGCGGACCACCGGACGCACTCCGGGGGTCCGATTTGTGCGCGGTCTTCGCCAGTGCTCGCACCGGGACTCGTTCATCACTACAAAGCCCTCAAAATTAACTTGCGGCCCCGTTTTTCATTGCCGACCAATCCGTGCATAACAACAAAAAGGGCGGTGGGTTCGGACTTGTTCATTAGTCCGCACCCACCGCGTTAGCGGTTTTTAAAGTCTCACAACAATCATATTTAACAACTGGGTATATAAATCATGAAGATTTAAAAAGAAACAACCCCTACCTCGTAGTATTCTTCGGACGTGAGTTCTTCGCGGGATTGACCGTCGCGGAAGAAGAGGATCACCGCGTCGCGGAAGGGGCATCGCGTCGTCGCGGTACGCGGGGTCGCGTCGACGATCTCCGAGGGTTAAAGAAACACACAGATTTAATTTCACGAATTAAATCCATGTTGAGGATAAAATCCACAAATGAAATTAAAAATATCCACAAACTCCTACCTCAAGCAGTTGATCGAAGATTCGTTGCGGAAGGAAAATCGTCGCAGAAGATCATCGGGGGAGGAGATTCTTCGGCGTCGCGGTACACGACGTCACGTCGTCAATCTCCAATGGTTCGGCGTTCTTCGTCTCCTTTTGTCGAAGGTCGGCGTTCTTCGAGTTCTTCGCGTTCTTCGCATTCTTCGCATTCTTCGCAAAGGAGGATGAAGATAATGTTTCTCCAAATCCTCTCAACAAGAAACTCGTCAACGAAAAGGGTGTTGGTCTTATTTTATTAATATGCCAACAGTTTGAAAAACAAGTTAAGAAATGAACCATTAATTTGGTGAATTAATGGTAACAACTTAATTTTCCATTTAATAGGAGCGTTTAAAAGTTTTAGAAAACGCACCAGCTGACTTTCATTAAAGGAGAGTTTTCAGGGGTGCGTTACTTAGGGGAAAAGAAACGGTGGGGCTCGTACGGGGCCCACCTCACAAATATCCTACCAAGTGGGTAGGATATTTTGGGTTCCACCCTATCCGCTTCAACTTAGCTTAAATGGATTTAAGTGGCTTTAAGTGAAATAAAAATAAAGTTGTCGCACCACTTTATTTTATTTTCTTTACTTAACCCCAAAAATTAAAACCCTCACCTGAGAAAACGCAACTCCGAAAAAAGCGTTTCTAAGAAAATATCGGCACTGCGATTCCATCGGTGCCCTCAGAATTTGATTCCGAGCACCGATTCAAGAAAAACCCGCTCGTTCGTTCACTGAACGTACCCGAGCCAAACTTCGGAAAATGATTCCAGGCACACCGGGCCTCGGAATCAGGTGCTGTCAGAAACTGCGTTCTTTTAAAATTCCAATGAAAATTAAGAAAATGAATTCCCTTGAAATTACCGGGACTTTACATGTTTGATGTTATCAAAAGTGAATTTTATTTATCATCTACGCATCATTATTTGAGATTATTGAAAAAATGTGGAATAATGTGGAATTTACTAATATGAAATAAATAATAAATGAATATTAATGTAATAATTTATATAATATATTTTAGAGAGAAATAATCTAAAAAAGGATAGTATACTTTTTAAGGAACCTCAATTATGGAATATATTTTTAAATGACTATAGAAATTGATAGATGTGGATAGAGAAATATGTTTTGAGTTTGAATTTCCTAAAATATGATAAGAGTATTATAGATGATATGATATAGGATATTTAAAAATAAAAATAAATATAACCAGAATAATTATAAAAAATTTATTGTAACCCTATAAAAAAATAATGATAAAGATGTTCTATTTTTACAAAATCATGAATGAAGGCAGTGATTGATAATAAGGTAGCGATTCGACATGTGAATAATATATAAATATTGGTTATAATTATAATAAAAAATATAATTATTTGTATTTACAAGATATGTATCTCATGTGGAATTAAATAAAGGTAATATAATGGATAATAAGAACCATAATGTAAAATAAAATTAGTAATTATACAAATTAATTAATATGTAGAAATTTGAATTTTTAAAAAATATTATTTATGAAATTTAGTGGTGAAAATTTCACAAACCATTTCCATCAAACCATATTCCATTTGAGAAAATACATATAAATTTTTACAAAAATGGAACTTTGGTTAGTTTTTATATATATACACGATATTAGTTGTCACGTAATAATGAATAATTAATTTATTCTAGAATATTTTTATTCCTTAATTATATTATTTTGTTTGTTATGGATATGAGAATATAAAAATGATTTTTTTCTGAAATATATTTATTTTTTATAAACATTAATAACATAAAATGTAGAATTTTACAGGGATATCACCCACAAAAATAATACAAGTTCTGATGTAGACTGAAAATTTTGGTGTCCCATTGGATAATCAACTTCATGTATTGATGTATGTTGATGTAAATTTTGATTGTCATATTCAATTTCCAAGGGATTTGATTAATATTTATTATATTATAAATGAGTATAAAAAATGAATAATCATTTCCGAATAAGAAATAGAGAATTAAAGATAAATAACATAAAGTGGATGCTTCTTTTATGGTATCATAAAAAAACTAATCATAGATACATGATAGTGGGTATTTATAAAATATTATAGTGTAATTATATTTATAAAATTATTTTAGGATTTTTGATAAGGATTACTCAATATTTTAAATAATTTAATGGTAAAACATAAATTATTATGCATGATATAAATTTGATACGATATGTTTATATATAATTGTACTATGTTGGTTGATTGTATTTAATATGACATAATGAATATTTCAAAACAACATGATTAGGAGAATAGATTTATGTTTCATAAGGATTTATTTATTGAGATGTATTGTAATGATTGAAGTATAATTATTTATTTATTGTGGTCATGATTTAAATTTTTCAATGAATAAGAGGCTTGGAATATATTATATTTATGAACAATGAAATAGTACTCATTTCTAAAAACTAAACATTAATATATTCTTCCAACATATGGTATAAGTGATAAATATTGTTAAATAATTTTTTTGAGTCACCACAATGAAATTATGAAATAAATTGGAATTATATAGATATAAATTGGGAACATATATGAATTATTCACATAAAATGGTCTATTTTTAATTTACATATCCATTGTAAATTTTATATTGGTATATATGTGGTCCAATAAATATGATATTAAATTTTTTCTTAAAAATTTTTATCTTTTATTAATGAATTTCGATAGATAGCTTTCATTATGAATGTAATGAAAAAATTTAAATCATTAACGTTGGTTAATTATTTTGATATATACTAGAAATAAATAAAAAACTCCCCAAAGTATTACATTTATTAATTGATATAGAATATTATAGGATCAAATCACTTGACATATGTTAAAAACATTATAGACCAAATAATATAATTATTTTGTTTGGGGGAATAATCAATATTTGAATGATATATATGAAAAAATATTTGATTGAATATAATTATTCTCATTGTTATTACAAAACCGGATAGGGTCTGTGGATCAAATAAAAATTAAATTACTTTTTATAAGATATTGTACATCACCTTATAAGTTATATTAGATGATGACACAACATCTAATGTATATGTTCTTATTCAAAAGAACATATATCGATAAATAACAAATTATTAAAATGAAATGATAGGTAAATGAGTATTTTATGCAATAATAATATGATATAGGTTAACCAAGACATGACATCACATTAATAATAATGAAAAAATTTTGAATTCTTACTATGATAGTGTGAATATTTTATAAACATGTATTGATGGGAGTAAGTAATTATAATTTCTAATGTTTTTCACCTGATGAATAATTGATTATTTAACATACTAGTATTTCAATAGACAATAAATATTTTAGATAATTTAATGTATTATATTATGATTAAATCATATTATATAATGATAAATTAATATATCAACTTAAAACAAGATTAAATAATTGAATTTAGGTCCACAGAATCATTAGTTAACATAAAAAAACATTTTATATTATGTGTTCATTGATTAAATAATATGACACTCATTGATTTATCCTATTAAACTAATTAATATGTATGAGTAGTTAAATTATAATGTTTTTATTCCTTCCATGAATGAGTTATTATAATATATTGAGAATAATGTTACATGGGGTCTATTTTCTATCAATTAATATATAGTTTTTTGGTAAAGTATGTATTCAAAAATATATTGAATGAGATTGAAGAAGTGATGGGAGAAAAAATATAATTTAGGCAAAATATTTTCTAAATATGAATGCATTTAAATAAAAGTTATATTAACACTTATTTCAAGATATGGATCCAAAAGGATATTTTTTTCTATTACAGATCAAATAAGATTTAAGAATTTTAAAATAAATGTAACATTTATTGATAAATTGGTGAACCTTAAGTGGAAATATTTATAACTAAAATATTAATATTTTTCCTAATAGTTAATAAAAAATGTTTTAATATACTAAATAATTTAAAAAATTGGTTAATCATGGATTAAATATCATGTCATTCAAGTTTTGAAGATTTATTTATGAAACTAAAATTATAAATATAGTATGTAGAAGAAAATATATATACTACTGAATGTATGTAGGTTTCTATCAAAGTTATCATCTATGTTAGTGATATTATAAGTATTATCAATTAAGATTATTTATAAATTTAGTTGTAAACTAACATGAAGATTTGATAGAATTTTCATCTTTGGAATAGATGATATAATTCCTTAGGAATTAAATATCACATGGGAAAGACAATATTTTTCATTATAAATGAAAATAATCAAATGAATTATTTATATAAATATTTTTTTAGTCTCATTTTCTAAGGACCCAATCACATTAAGAATGAATACATAAAGTAAGTTGATTATAGATATTTGAAGAAATTTATTTTGAATATACCAAATTTCAAAACATTAATAATGGATATTGTCCAAAATGGGGTTTTGAAACTCCATGAATACAATAACACAAATCTTGGGGTTATGTAATTATATTGGTAACAAATACAATGGTCATAGAATTCATGATCTAATATATTAATATATTATTGACCTATATACATAAATAAACACATATTATTGTCAAAATAAAAATATTCATCAATATAATACATGATAATTTTGTATTTTTTCCCAGAAATCTACATTTTATGCATATTTATATATATGGTTTTATGTGAAAATAGAAAAAATGTAATTTGGTTACATAAAAGGACTTATAAATTGTATTGTACATCATAATTTATTAGAATTAAAACTACTGTTTTTTTCAATTAGTCACATGATCTTGAAATTATTCAATGGAATCCTAATTAAGATAAATAATCATATAGGTAATAATAACATATTTAATGGTGGTGAAATTCATAATAAAGGTAACCATAATATTTACTTCAAGACCAGAACCTTTAAATTTAACATATCATCATGATAGAAGCCCACATATCATTATAAATCTACAAACAAACATAAAATTCCCAAACTACTTTGTCTCAGGATACCCACAATTGTGTTAAGGGAAAGTATTATTTTATGCCCCACCCATCACTTACATAATTTTAACTCATACACCAAATTCAGAGATTCATTGAAAATTCATTTCATAATGACTTGAAAGTGAAATCACACTCAATCAGTTCTATGTAATTAATTAGCATCCATATAGAAGTTGTAGCTATTTTAATTATACCCAATTTACCATTAAATTTTATAATATTGATAACTATGTTAATATCCATCCATAATATTATTTATCAACTAATGAATGGTTTCTATACCAATGGAATTGTTTCACAGATGTAGTGGGGATTAATTTTATTATATAGGGATATCATTATGAAATATTCAAAAATTATGGTTTATAAAGTATCAAGTTAAATAACAAAACATTTTCTTTAGGTGTGTCCCACCAAAGGCATAGTTTTCTGGAAATGTCTAAAATCAGGGAATATTATATTATTATCCGACACATATTTTATAGTTTCTTTACCATCATTGATTTTATATAAGATTTTAAATCCACTAATTTTTATCAATTTATGGATATGATTGGTATGTTAATTTCCCTTATTTACATTTTGTTTTTGAATGATATTTATAACGACTTGATGTTTTTATAATTATAATTTCATTTGGAGGATGTAAAACTACCAATAACGGTGAAAATCATTGGAATCCCATTAAAGAATATATATATATAATAATTAAATAATATGATATCTTCCATTAGAAAGAAAAGGGAATAAAATTATTGCATAAATAATGGGAAAATTATTTAGTTATAATATGACTTCAGTAACATGAGACCAAATATCATAAATAGTGAAAAAAATAAAGTGGAAAATTAATTATACTGAATAACGATATATATTATTGGAAAATATTTCAATGGGCTATAATATAAATCATATTAAATAAAATAGTGGTGGATATGGAATTTGACTCAAATAAATACATTTGATATGAGAAGCACATACCTAAACTCTCAACCAACATTATTTTGATTTAATAACCATAATAATATTCATATAAATAATAATAACACAAACTCAACCATATTTCATATCAATTTTCCTAAATAACCCCCAATAAAATATTTATTTATAAATTATTTACCTATATATTCTTTATTTTCATCAACATGTGTTTGTATCCATGATCCATTTTCAAAAGATTGGTAATGTTGATCATACTCATCATCCATTGACAAAAAATTAAACATTTAAGATATATATCATTTTCTATAATAGATTCTTCTTATAGAGTTTTAATGATATTGTTTCATTCAAAGATAAATTTATTTTTTGTTTTTTATGATGATATTGGGGGTCAACTACTATTAAAAAATTCAAACGAAATGTGGAATCATTATTATTGTATAAATTGTTCATATAACCATTAAAACCCACATGAAGTAACATAATAATATAATATTTATCTATTGATTGAATTTTATAACCTTCTATGTGGGGTAGTGATTAAAAATGATATACATCATTTAATAAAATTAGAATATCACATTCACACAAATACTACATTCTCATTTCCCATTTAATAGAAGTACATAATATTTTTTATTTTTAAAAATACTAATAATGATATACATATATTAATTAATCATTTATTATAGTTTTTATAACTATCATGTTATTAGGGTAAGGAAAATTAAACACTTCCATAATGTCAATAGTGTTTACGTAACAGAAACTAAATTCTCACTGATCTATAGAGAAATGGTTGAGAATTATTATTGTATTTCAATATATATGTATAAATATGGAATTAGTTATATAATAATATTGATTATGTTTTTTATAGATAATGATATAGATCACAATTTCTTTATTACTCTAGTTTTGATGTTGTTAATTCTCTTAGATGACCTTTAAAAATTAATAGACATAGTAAGACATCATTTAAAAATAGTTAACTCAACATGAATAAAACAATTTGAGATTTAAAAAGGGTAGTGTTTCTAGATAATTTATAATGAGATGTGTGGATTTAGATATTTTTATGTGACCTAATTTATAGTTATGAATGAGGGACATTTGTAGAAATTGATTATCTCAAAAAGGGTAATGATAGAATGAATTGGATTTCATGTTTGGCAAGTGGGTAATTATTAAATATAATCATTTTAATGTAAAGTAAACCTAAAATTATTCATCTAATTGATCTATTTTAAATTTTATCCTAAAATATTATACCCTTTGTATATTACACAATTTTACCCAAGTTAATCATTGTGAAATGTTTACTACAGTAATTATGTTTTAATAAAATATTTAGATGAAACCTCATAATAAATTTCTATATGCTGATCCAAAATTTAGACTCCATTTAATATGATTTTTGAATAAATATGAAAAAAAATTACCTATAACTTAAAACATAAAATATATAAATAAAAAATCATATAGAAAAATGTTTTTTATTGTTAAATTTTTCTTAACCTACCTTTATAATGATTTTTAATTAAATGAGGTTCAGAATACTTTTATATATGAGAAAGCATATATTAAAATAATGAATTAAAATATATAAATTAAATTTATTTTGATAAAAATATTCAACAAAATAATATACCTCTAGATAATTTTCATATTTGAAATATATATAATAATTAAAATTAATAATATTATAGATTTAAAATTTAAATACGTTTATGAATGAATTAAATTTCTATTATACTAAAATAGAAGTTGAATTTTCAATAATTTTCTTGATTATAGTATTTACCTTCTTTGTATGAATTTGATGTGCTACATTAATCCCCCATAAATATAAGAAAATAGAGATGTTTATTAAAACACATTGATATTGTTCTCTTAAACATTACTTGTTGGAACATCATGCATCTTGATAAATGTATTTCAGTTTATTTCTTACTGTTTTCCCACATGGAATTCTCCCTTAGGTCCCAATATATCGTAGTGATCGTGGGGTGTATATATAATTTATAACATTGAGAATTATCTTATAATTAAATATTCTACTCCCATAATACTGTTAAAAATAATCTAATTCCAAAAAAACACATCACCATCATAGGTGATGTATTCATATTTACTATATTTGAAGATATTAAAAATATTTTTCAAACAATTTTAAAACCATTTTGAATTTTTGTAATCTAGGGTAATGATTTTTGAATAATTACATGTACAATAAATTAATCGCTCATTATATTCTGACAACCATGTATAACCTACCTAATTCCACGAAAATTGGTTACTTTTATGTCCTCATCATAGTTAAGACACCATAATATTTTTCCATCAATGGATGATATTCTGTGTTTTCATTTCCAATGAGATAGTCCATTGAATAATAACTATATTTGAGTAGTAGCCACCGACCTGTTGATCTCTTCTCATGTAAATATATTTTTAATACCATTATGAACAACCTATATGTGTCATATATCCATATAATAACGGTTCCTCTGTAATTTCATTGAGAATATTACAACTACTATCCCATGTTCATGGGTCTTATATTTTGGTTCATGTCTCATTAACATAATTAATGAATTATGAACTATATTTTCATTATAAATAAGGGAAAATATTTATACAATAATTAAATACCCATTATATATCCAAAATCCATTTGTTTATAATAGTAAATTAAATATCATGTCATTAACCGATGTCATATTTAGTTTCTCGATAATTTTAACATTTTTCATTACCCATATAAATTTTGAAAACGTTAATGTAAAAAATTTATATTTGGATGATCAAGAAAAATATTGAACATATAGTCAATATGAAAAAACTCTCAAAATGAAACTTTGTATTAATATTATATTATTCAGTGTGGGCCATTCTTTTGTTGCCTTTAAGTTTTATGGATTACTGTATTTTCAATCATTTGATAAAATGTGGCCGAAAATGTATTATCCGAGAAATATTATTTTCAATTACAAAATTTTCCATACAATTTATATTCTATGACAATTTCATGAATTATATTAATTATATTTTCCTGATCCTCATAGTTTCTAATGATTAATATAATTTCATAAATAAATATAAAAAAACTAATCAAGAAAATCCTTGAATACTCATTTAATCATGGACATAAATATGGATTATGAAATTATTTCAAAATATAATTAATATAAACTCTCAATGTTTTATCCTATTAAAAAATGTTGATAATAATATATCATCCTTCTTATCCATTAATTAATGATACATATAGTGATGTTTGATCTTTAAAAAATATACATCTCCATAAAGTTGATCAAATACGTTATCAATTCATGGAATAAGATGCATATTTATTATAATAATAGATTTTATCTCCAATTAATCATTGGACAACCCCATTACCCATAATTCATCTCAAAAGAATGAATAGTGGGCCACTATGTAAAAATAATATTGAAAATGAACCACATATAACACAATTCCTATATTTTTTGTAGTCTCCGCTAATTATAATGGATCCATCCAATATTGAGGTGTATAATTTTCCATTGAATAAATGAAAGGATAAATATAAAAAATAAGCACCTGGTTAGAAGAATGTATCTGTAGTTCCTTATGAAACAAATCATTTTATACGTTATCAATTTATAAATCCACCAATCTATAGATGCCTATTTCATCATTCATTAATAAACAGTAGTAAATTCATAATGAAAAGTCACCAGATTTTGTATAAGCAGTATTTGGGATATCATATCTCTCCACTAAAAATAAGGGAATTGTTCTTAATTTCATATAATTGATTTTTATTTTATATACAATAAATTCATATCTTATACAATGATTGCCAACCAATTAATGGATTATGAAATAGTTAACCATTATGAGAATGATTTTTCACTAAAAACACTATATATATTTTAATAGAGATATGAAACTTGTATTTGTAGCCATAATATTTCCACAATAAATTTTAACTAATAACCATTTCCTTCATGAATAATGGGTAGATCCAATGTTCTTTGAAAACATGACACATATGAATTATTTCATGGATATTGAATCAAAAATTCTATTATAATTAATTGTGATCAGGATTAATTTATTTTTTATTAAATTAGTTGGGACCTCAATCTAGACAAATGAGACTGAATAATATAAATCATCTACCATTAGATTATTTTTAGTGGATTAAAATTTGACTAGGTGTATTGATAAGTATTGTGACCCATCCATTTTAAATTAAAGAATTAAAAATTTATAGCTTCTTTTGTCTAATTTTACTAATGAGAAGGATTTCATTTTACATTATTAATATAAAAAAATTTCATATTAAATCATGCCACTACATATTTCCAAAAAAATATTAAATGATTGGAATATTATCATTATGTCATTATTTTTTTCAGGATTATATTCAAAAAAAATTCGAATAGACTTTATAAATCTTGATTCATGTTGAAATCATTCATTGGTATAATCCTTCCCCCTCTAGATATCAATTTTCATAGTACCCTTATAAAATGAAAAAAATTAATAGAATAAATACTGTATAAAAATTTAATAAATTTTTCATAGATTAGATCATTCTTATATTTGAGGACACATAGATAATCTTTATCATTTCATGATATCATTATAATGTAAGACTCATAATTGGAAACTATTTTTTATTCTTTTTGTAATAAATTCATATTGAACATCTCTATTTCAGCTCATTTGTAACAAGGAATGTAATTATTAATGAATGAAAAATTCATTTGATTATAATATATATCCACTATTTATTCACCCATATTTATCTAATGAATCAACCACCATAAAAAACACTAACCCACCTATTTAAATATATTTCATTGAGAATATTTTCTATTTCAATACGTCTCAAATAATGTAATATCATCTCAATGTATTGGAGCTATTTTCCAGTTACTAATGAACTCAATGTTCCATAAAATGATGTATTTTTATTACTAATTACATGGTCCAAATTTATTTATTATGTTCTAGATAAATATTTTTTTCTCCATGTGAAATGAAATTAATCACATAATGATTTTACTTCCCTAAAAAATTCATAATCACCGTAGCTTTATCAATATAAACTATGATTTTATTAGGAGTTATATCCTTATTTCTAAATTTATGTTAAAATGGTACACATTAGACATAATATATAGTTTTCACTGAAAATTAAATATTAGTAATTAGTTTTTGAAATAATTCCATAATCATGTAATCACTGTGAATTTTATACAAATTCATTACATTTAATGTAGAAACGTGTATAAAGAATCCTTTAGGATTAAAATATGTTTTTGTTATAATTATTTTTTCTACCTCCAGTGAATCAAATTTCTATGAAAAATTCATCGATAAATATAGAAACAGTTTGACTGTAGCAAACAAGTTGAAGCGGTTATATAATTACATTGGAACAAAGTAAAAAGCCCAAAATTTTTAGGTTTTGAGATAAATATTAATCCCACAAAATCAGTATATAAATAAATAATAAATTATATTGTAATCATAATATTAACCCATTGAATATTATAAGATATAAAATTTCTCCTAAAAATGATAATTTTATACATATTAGAATCATTGAATATATAAATATCTCATGAATAATAAAAATAATTTTTAAAATTAAATAATAACATGATATTGAAATAAATTCACAAATGAATAAATAACAAAATGGTTTTTTGAAAGATAAAAACTCATTTGATGGTGTATAAATTTATAATGAAGGATATTTCAATATTACAATCGAGGAATCATTTAAAAAAATATATGTAACATCAGGACTATACATAAGAAACAATAATTATTGTGCATGCATAAAATAAATACCCAAACATGTTTTTCTCTTGAGACCCGTAAATGCCTTAAGGGGCTATATTACTCGAGAACCCACACACCCCTAAATAATGTATATTGAATTTACTAAATTAAAAAGTGATAAAAAATTCATTTTGTAGTGTTACCTAATGAAACTAATACATAATAATATATATTTAATCATTTTATTAACCTACCAATAATATTCCAGGAAATTTCCCCTAGGTTCATATATGACTGAGCTTGCTATAACATTTTTTTTCAAAGAAGAATTTCATTTTAGGATAAACTTTAATTTAAGAATAACAATGAAATATATTACCTTTTATTATATTCAACTATTATCATTTATTATGCATTTATTTAAAAATTATTTTTTATTTATATCATCATGTGTTAAAATCTATAATAGTTTCAATATACTATTTGTATATCTGTGTCTTTAATCATTCATTAATAAAAATTTAATAATTTCAAGATTATTCATTATAGTGAAATATATTTTCTGAAATTATTTAAATTATCTAGTTTCATTCCATATGAACTTTAATAGTGATTTATGATGATGAAATCAGTGTAGAGATGGTATTTATAATTTATATATAATGAAATATTGTCTCTTAATTAATGACTGCAAAATAAAAGCTGACATTCAATATAAATAAAATCATTAATAACATAATAATATCATTTTATTGAGTAATTAAATTCCTAAAACCATCAATTTATTGTTTTTATGATAAATAAACTATATCATTTCATCAAGATGGTGGTTAACAAATAGACAAGGTTGATGTTTTCAATTCACACATAATTAGAGGAAGGAATAAAATGTTTTGTTTTTTCAGAATCATATCATGATAAAATAATAATATATATTCATAATATAATATATTAAATACATTTAGATAATACTTTCATTAGAATAAAAATAATTCGTTAATAAAAATGATATTTCATAGATAATATGAATGGTGTTCTATTATTTGTGGACAATGTGGGAAATATTGACAATTTAAATTACATATACATAATTAATTTTGTAAAGTATTTATATTTATTACATTATATTACTTTTTATATAATATATATTTAAGTTAAATGATACTAATGAAAATTATAGTGACTGATTTATATTCCTATTGAGAATCAGAATATTATTTTGGAGGACCACTTTAGTAAGGTTGGAATTTTCTACCATCATTTTACTTGGGAACATTTAATGTGGAATATGAATATTTAGGACACAAAAAAATTTAGTTTCAATTTATTATTGAAAAAAATATGTTCCTTGATTTCAGTAGATGTGATATCCTTTTATAGGTTAAAATAGATTTATTTTCATGTAATTAAATATTTGGGAATGTGTTATGATAGAAACACCTATGAGTAACGTGGTTTTGTTGAAAAATATTTTTCAAAAATAAGTTTATGACTTAAAATGTATCAATGGTCTTTTATATAGTATATTTATCATTTTAGAATTATAAAATTAGAGGCTCTATTAATAACCAATTTTTAACATCATTAAACATGATAAACATTTTTCAATGGTAATTATTTTTCTACTAAAATTATAATACAATCCCTCCAACATAATATTGATTTAATTATTATTATTTTGACAATATTTAACTAATTAAATTTATATATATGTTTAAATTAAATTTTAAATTAAAAAATATAATTTATTGAAAACTATTTTTAATGAAATGTCTATTTTAATTTATTACATATAAAATCAATATTTAAAATCAATTACTGATATAAGTATTTTATCATATATTTTTATATTCATGACCATAATTTTATAGTTATCATTTAAAATATTTATATTATTTGTATTTATATGAAATGACACAACACTATAATTCAACTCAATCATATTCTAATATTTCGAATTCTAAAATTATTTATATTAAATCAAAATAAGTAAACTATTTTCAAATATATTTATGAATGAAAAGTTGTTCATCAATAGTGTAATAATGAAGAATGACATTATTCAATCTATAATATTTTTTGGGTATAGTATTTTACAATTATATAACAATCTTGGGTATTATATACTTTTGGAGCATGATATCACATTGTTCATATTATGTCTCATTTCGTAAAAAAATTATAAATCTATGAAATATTAAAGGTTCCAAACTTTAGGGAATGATATATTAAAAATAATGGAATCTTAATTTATTCAAACATGCTACATTATATTTGGGTCAAAGTGTTTCTCATTGGATGTTAATTTTCAATGGATTTTTTTTCTTCATGTAAAGGTCTGTGGCCTAGATAATTAAGATGAATATTTAAATTATCTTAACTAAAAATGAAGTTGAATTATCCATTTTTATTCAAAAATTAACAATATTTTTTTAATGAATTATAAACATGAATATCTCAAACTAAAAATGATGTTAACATTATCATTTGGATATAGTAATTATATTTTAATCCTTCGTTACGAAAACCATGTTCTACATATTATATTGGAGAAAACTGATATAGCGTTCAATTTTATTATAATGAATGTGAAAATGTGATTTATATAGAATAATTATGTTCCAACAATGGACCAAGTCTTGAATGTTTTTATAAAACTATTTCCTTATGATTTATCTTAAAAAATGAGGTTTTTTACATGAATAACAAAAAAGTGAAATATATAGTGATTTTACATCATTTAAAACATATTTTACTGATTTTTTAGAAAGGTGAAATGTGAAGTATAAATAAAAATACAATTTTATACATTATGATAAATAGGTGAAATATATTAATATGTAATTGTATAAATTTAGTGTGATTTTCTGTTATGGTAATACCATTACTATTAGATCGTGTGGGTTTTGTTATTATGTTATTTTTATATTTTTTATGTGAATTTTTCTATTGATGTAGAATGGAAATTATTCAATGGTATTATTTGTTTAAAAATAAATTTAATGGGATATTTTTATGAGGATTTAGGTTAATATTATGGACAATAATTTAAATTATTATTTATATTTTCATACCACAAACTAAGAATAATTAAATATTATAAAATCATTAAATACATATTAATTTATAATCATTATGTTGATTTATATTAATTATTTTAATGAAAATCCATTAAAGTTATTTTGTAAAGAAACAAATGTGTGGGAGGATTTGAAACATTACAATTCGAAACGATTTGATTGAGATAAATGTGGGAGTTTTTTTTTGAATAATGATTCATTGATTATAATTAAAAGTGGTATTGTATTATTTATTAATTGATAAGGTACATTAATTAAGAGGTGAATTAAAATGTCACATATGTTATGAATTATCTATATTGTCTTCCTCTGTGAAATAATATCATGAGGTTGGGGATTGATTTTAGAAAATCATTGAGATTATAAACAACAAAAAATGATGTATAGAAATTATTACCATGGTGTGTGTCCCAAGAATACACTTTGGTAATTATTTATTAAAACAATAAAAATGAATGAACTGTTTAATAAGAAATGTAAAAAACATTACACTGAATCATTGAGAAGTAAATGAATTACAAAATTTTACTTTTTAAAAAATTATCATTGAATAAAATTCATTTTGAGTGTGGAAAAAAATCTAGATGATGTAACATGGTTTCAGTGAAATGGCAAGTGGCCTTGCATCCCCGATAAATGATGGAATAATGTAAGATGACAAAATTTTGGATTATATTATGAGATTATTCTTTTTTCATCAGGATGTTGTTGATTTAAAAAAAACATAATGTATTTAACATTATTTCATTAGAGAGGGAAAATTGATTCCAAAAACATAATTTCTAATTTTAATTTGTCTTATTTATTAGATTAACTATAAATAACATTATTTTATTATCATGGTTTTATTAAAATACATAACAGTTTCCATCTGTGTAATGTTGTGTAATTTTGTATAGTATTATTTTATTAGTGATATATCATTATATATTACATTTTTTCCACATAATTGATCTATAAATTTCCCTCAAAAGTTTCAATGTTACATTATGAAATTAATGATGATCCAATGATTAGAAATTAAATTGAGAGAGGTAAACCGTAGAAAGGTCACGTGTTTGAATTTATTTTAAAAAACGCCATATAGATAGAGGATGTGTTGGATCCTATGATTTTTATGTGATTAAGAAAATAAATTGATAATAATATTGATAAATATCATTCATTATAATCACACTGACAATAGGTTATATATTTAATTTTTCATTAACCCTTTAAGATTTGTCTTTTATTTCATTAGTGTAACATTTTTTATTTTTTAAAATAGTTTTATTGATATAAATTCAATGATACACCTTAATTATATAACATTTCATGAATATATTACATCATATATAGATAGATGATACCACGTCTTGGTAAGGTAAAAAATATTCACATTAAATGTTAAATCGTATATAAAATTATATTCACAAAATTTTTATTGGTGATTAAATTAATATTGTTAATTAAGATGAACACATAAAGAATATTTAGTTTTTTAGAAGATAATAATTATGAACAACTTTTTATTATTCAAATTTATCAATGATGAGGCCTTTATTATGAGAAACATATTAAATAATATATTCCCTAATATACTCTTAATTAGTGGATATATAATTTTCCCTATACATTAGAATAATACATCATATAAATTGTATAAATTATTACCAAAATCATCGATAATAATAAGGTTAAAAATAAAATACATTACTCTATTTTTCACATATATTTTAATTTCATTGGGGTATCATTTTTAATTTTTCATAGATACATTAGTCATAATTCATTTGGTTTTTTGGTATGGTCCCATCATTAAATAATACATATAGATTTGTTTTATATTAATTATCTAAACTATTAAATTTTACTATATTTAGGGTTTAGGGTTTTATAATTTTAGTCTATAACCCTTAAATAACCAAATAATAACTAAAAAATATGACTATCCCAAAAAGTTTGAAATTTTTCCCATTGTACAAAACATTAATGTAATAAAAACGGTTTCTTTCATGAAATATTTTTATAAATTACATCAGGAACACATAATATTTCCCACACATCCATGAAAACATGTGAAAATAATTTAATGACATCTAATGGGAATAAAACCACAATAAGGGACATAAAATACAATGAAACAAAAATGGTATTCCTTCGATATATATAAAAAATTACTTCTTAAAAAACCCATTCAATTAGAATAAAAATTAATATCCTAAAAATCATGTTCTATGTCATAATACATTCATAGAACATTTCACATGTAATTTTCAATGAAAAACAATTCTCATAGTGTTTTATTTAAAATCATGAAATATTCAAAAAAATCAATGTTATTCATTTCACCCATCCGAATTAGAAAATACACTACATTTAACCTAAGAAAATCAATTTACATTTTTATATAAAATTATTTCCTAAAAAAAACATATCATTATTATGAAAATAATTTATGTATCATGGTACAACACTTTTTATCCCTCTTATAAGTGGAATAATGATTGGGGTTGTATTTCATCAAATTCAATTCCTAATAAATTATACGGATATTAGAGACCCACCCATCCTGAGTATAAAATAGACTTACATGCATTTGATTTCTAATGAAACCATATTTCATCCTCAAATACTCCAAATAATTGTAACAATATTTTTACATAAGAATCCTATATAAATTTGTTTACACTAATAAGAATACTATTTTCGAATAACAATGTATCCATTCAATTGAAATCCACTATTTTAATTATATTATTAATAACCAAATATGACATATGGGTTTATTTTTCTTGTTATAAGATGACATCTTATTATGGAATTGAAATATTTTATATAGGTCACAACGTTGGTAACAACCTTTAGGACTATGTATTTAAAAAATGAGCATTCCCTTCTCCTTTTGTTAAGAATGTGAAAATAATTCGTATATAACATGTAAAAGAATACAAATTGAATACTTATTATATAATGTAAAAATAGATATAAAATTCATTGAATAATTATTTAATGTCTATATAAATACATATACGAAATTATTTTATAAATATAGACATAGAAGGAAATTACTTAACTAATAAACATTAATAAAATTTAAAACAACCTTTTCATTTAATCGTGCATATACCTAGAGTGTGGATCATCTCAAAAATTACTTATTTTATTTAATGAAAAATAAATTTAATTATTTTATATATCTAAAGCCTTTTCACATGTATTATACCTTCTACCATGTTATAATAAATTACCAAATTCATTAACTTCATGTTAGATGTTTTAATGATATTATTCCCATATGTTTAGAATGTCTTTTGTTTTTTGAAATTGGTAAATGATGTCATCATTTAACCATATCTATAATAATACTAATTAAATATTTATAATTTCAATAAATAATAGTCTTTTAATAATATCCATGAATGGTGATTATGAAAAATGAACAATGTTGAAATCTTAAATAAAGTAGGCCATACATAAGAATGAGTAAAGATTATAATTTTCAAATATCAATATGATATAAAGGAATGAATTATTTTATAATTACAACATTATAATAATACCATTAAAATAATATTATTTAATTAATTAATATTATATATATCAGTCATGTGTTGTGCTAGTGAAAAAACAAATCTTGTCGCGTCATCGTGGTGGTAGTCCACACATACTCATGAATGAAGTTATAATTTCAAAATATATAAAAAATATATATAATAGATGATATATGATCCTTTTTTGAATGATTAAAATATCATTAATATAATTTATTTACTTTACTCCTACAATTATAAAAATATATGAGAGGCCATGATAGAAAATTAATTTTGTTGGTTTGTTAGGTGGTTGTCCACCACAAACATGGTTGATGATTTCATATCTCATTTAATAGAAGTTGAGAATAGATATATAAGAATATATTAATAGAATAAAATATAATTATATGTATGGTTCTTATTTTAATATTTCAAAGTGGTTGAATAAAATTTAATGGATGAAAAAGAGGAACTAAATCAAAAATGTTTAGTTAGAAACTATAACTCTTCTTTGGAAAACCACTTAAGGTCAATAGAAAAACCATACCTATGTTTTTTTTGTCATGATATGGAATATAAGATCCATGGAGAGATGTAAGGATGGAATTTGTAATGGTATTTGACCAGATAGGGAGTTCCAAATGTGTGAGGAAGATTGTCGATGGAGTTCTCATTTATAAATGAGGGGAGGGGAAACCCCCTAGAATTAAAAATAGAAATTAATTTTAACTAATTTTAATCAAAAAATTGAAAGAGATTATATAATTAAAATATAAGAATATTTTTGTTTGTAAATACTCTAAAATGGAAAATTTTTGACATGGTTAGTGGATAATTTTCATTTATCCCATTAATATTACCCAATGTTAACCATTTTGACTCCTTCCACAATATAAATCTTTTTTAAAAAAAGGAATAATGAACTTATAAAACAAATTAACCATAAAAGGACCTTATATGAGGATATATTCCATATACCATTCACATAGATTATGATAATGTTTTTTTGTATTTTTAATTATTTAATTATACATGATTTCTTATAAATTTTAATAGAAGTTATTTCTTGAAATACATAAAATCTTATATTAGAATACATTTCCAACTCATGTGTTAAGGATAAAAACTAAACTAAAATAATAGATATGTAATATGTGGCATTAATATAATTATCATATTAAACTCATAATTTATTTCTTATGATTTTATACAGTGTCTTTTGGTTTAAACCCATGGATAATGAATTTTTTCCATAATAGTAGTTATTTCTTTTTCAAATTTATAGGGTTGTAATGATAATTATAATGTTGCAATTAGAAAATAAAATTACAATGGATGAAGTTTTCGAACATTCATAAACATATTTTTCATTTTGATGGATTTTTATTATATTTAAATAATTTAAAAAATATTGAATATCAAAAAAATATCATTAATGTCATTTTGGATACTATTCATATAAAATGACTTTTAGGACCGCATTATAGGTATTGAATTTAAATATAAATAATTAACACATCCTAAATATGTTTTATTTGAATATAATGTTTATAGTAGACAATAGTTAATTCAACTAATATATTATTTACAATTATTCAAATAATTTAGTTATATTAATTGGAAAAATATTGTGTTAGCTTTATGTAACCATTTTAGGTAATTATTTCATCTCAAAAAAATAAAATAAATTTCCATGATAAAAAACATCTAACTTTACCATGAAAATGATATTTATAAAATGTTTTATTTTTTATCCATATAGTTAAATATAAAAAATATTAAAACTGAGAGTGTGAGATTATTAACATTATATTGACATTAAATATTATAAATATTACTATAACATATAAGGTAAATTTATTTTCAAATAACTATAACATAAATAATAAAATTTATATATTTTATAAAATAAAAAAAATTATCCTTAAGAATTACATTATGAATATTAGAATATATATTCCATTTAACATATTATTTATTGAAAATACTCATAATAATGTGGAAAGATAATTTATCTATGAAGAAAACATTAGTGAGTATAAATAAATACAAAAATAAAAATAATGATATGGTAGAGGGAAATAATGTTGTTGTATTATACATTAAAATATAATATTCATTATTCCTTGTTAAAATAATATATAAATACACAATAGAAAATAGAAAAGATATTTTTTAAAATTGAGGATTTATTTTAAAGTGTCTCGTATATCATTTCTGAATCATTTCATATGTTATTTAGTATTCATAATAAAATATTAATGTTAAATATTTTATTTCATAATATATATATTTTAGTTTTATTACTTATTTTTCTATTTTGTTAAAAAAAATATTATAAATTATCTTCAGGTTGGGATTTTTGATTATTTCCATGTCATATGTTCAAAATCACTTCAATATGTTGTCAATGGTAAAAAAAAGGTAATTTTTAAATCATATAAATTGTAATAAAATTACATAGTTACAATTATTGTATAAAAAATCATCATTTAAAATTTCTATTGATATATGGTTCTCATAAATGGGCATTGTTACAATCTTGGAGATGGTAATCCATATTTGTTCATGAGTAATGTTTCAATTTTTTAGTGAATATTTTGTAATATAGAAATGTATAAATTTATCATCTATTAATTACTATTATAACATAAAAAACTTATTATATAATTACATTAACATATTTATATCTCACTTGTTATGTGGTTGTGAAATCATAATCACATCTATTCATGTAGGTTGTATTCCAATGGTACACATGAACAGATTTATCATTTTTTTAATAGATACAATGTTTAGAAAATTGATGATATATTGTCCATAAAAATGATAAATGTGTCATGAAAATTATAAATATATACACATTAATTCCATCATTATTAATAGATTTGAATGTTGGGGATTGTTAATGAATTACATATTTTCATGATGTGGTAGTCTGCCGTACAGACAAATGACTTTTTCCTTATTTCCAAGAAGGGGATATGTGTATAAGTTATGAAATTTAAAAAATATTATCTTTTAATATTGATAATAATGATTTTCATATTTTATCAATTTATATATCTTTTAATGCTTGTAGATGATGATATAAATTGACGAATTTTGGTTAATAATTATACCTCTTCTTTAGAAAACCTCTTATGGTTAGCAAAAATATTATTCATAGTATTATTTTATAATAAAACTATGAAATATATGTTGTTGTTACTAATTTATAAAAGGGATATTAGATAGTACATTATTTTTTGTATTAATAAAATATAGGTATAAAAGAGAGGAGGTAAATATTTTATGTGATCGGTGGGGCACTCTATGAATTACTTAAAATATTAAATTAATATAAATAAAATATATTTTATAATTTGATAAAAATATAATATAGATTTAATATAAAATATTATTATAATGAATAATATCATAAAAACAAGTTTTTACAAGTTCAGGTGATGTTTTCACCTTAATATCTTCATTTTAAACCACCCATTAACCATTTTGATTTTTAAGAAATATTTGTATTTTTTCCACTAATAGAATTAAGTTATTATAAAATGAAATTGAAAAGTAAATAATAAATGGTTTATATGATATTATCAATCTATTTCACATGTATGACAATAGTATTGTATGAAAATTCCAATAATTTATAAATAAATTATTTATATTAAAATATCAGTAATGTCATTTTTGGAAATAAATGAAACAGTATACAATAATAAGTGTATAATTAATATTTAATGGTTACGAACCAATATAAATTCCTGATTAAAAGAGATATGGTATTTATAAAATTAAAAATAAATTAATTATTTCGATAATATTTTAAATCGTTACTTTTTGTTACACCACTAAATAAAAAAATTACATGAAAATGGTAATAAATTTTTTGAATATTGATGTGTTAAAAATTTAATATTAATGGGAAAATTGTCTCATTGATTTATATGTTCTAAGACCCATACCCAGTAACTCGTAGCTAGTTACTTACATTATTACACTAGAATATAAACATAGAAGATGCATCCCAATGGACATAATAGTTTCGTATCCTTTGAAAATGGTTACATACTTACATTTAACATTACATAATTGTATGAAATACAAAATATATACTGCTTTGGAAACAATGTAATACTTATAGATTATATTTTAATTTCATTCATAAAATTAATCAAGAATCATGGGGAAAACAATCATAAGAAAGGAGGGATATCTTCTACTCATTAAGGGTAAAAATTTAGTAGATTTTAAAAAACACATAAGGCTATTTGAATGTCTAAAAATTGTTTTTATTAAAACAAAAACATTACCATAATAATGAAAGAATAAAAACTAAATAAATACTTATATATAAATAATCACATGAAAATGATATTTACCCAATAAAATTTTACTAGATGAATTGTCACATAGAATATAATGTAATAAAATCATGATGAGTGAATGAATAATGTGGAATATCATAAACATACTATCACGACATCATGTAAAAACCATGCATTAATGGGTAAAAACCCAACCTAGTTTGTTTAATGAGTCCTAACATCGCATTGAGGAGTGATAACAGGCACCATATGATAGTTATTTTGTCCAATACAAACTAAATATGGTAGGTGTGTAACATATTCAACATAAACATTCATATTTAACTAACAAGTGAAATTTAAATTACATTCCCCAATGAATAATCCTAATCACTATCCACTCAGAGTTATAAGGTGAATGGTATCAAAATTGAACATATATAGTCCAAATAATTAAAATTCATTCAGTAAAATTTGGTAGATAATATTATAAAATATTAATCCCAACAAAACATATGAATCATCATGGTATTTTAAATATATGAATGTAATCTTATAAAAGAATTTATGAATTCTTTGGAATCTGCGCTCCCTTCCGTCTCTAGCTTCTGAGTGACCTCCTTGATATTTGGTGCTTCTTCACTGGCCAGCTACTGCTCAAGAGACCTCCCTACCATCTGCACCCTTCACCATCAGGCCATTGTGTGCCCTCCAACCACTATTAACTGATCGGCCTCCCCCACCCTCTACCTCATGTCTGACCGATGCCCTTCACCCACCGACCTCTCCTAACTTCATATGTCCAGTTACACAGCCTCGCGCCACTGTTGCTCCTCCTCTCTCATAGCCACCTCATTCTCATCATGTTACAATGCCCAGCAGCTCGTCGACCCTCGCCTACAACCATCTACATGATCAAGCTGCACACCCCACCATGTGCAGCGTTCCACTTATCGGTCCCCCCTTGTGGTTACACCCAGCCACCAGCTTCCCTTCATCATTATCACCAGTGAGAGCCTCCACACTCTTGCCGGCTACCTGTTTTCACACCTTCTAGCACGGTCCCACACCCCACTCCGGCTCGAACCAGCCGGTGTGCCTCCCTCATGGTTCACAATAAGGTCTCCACCAGAACTCTCCGTTTACGACCGGCTACCCGACGGGAAACCTCCATCCTCCAGAATGGCCCTACGCATGACCCTCTTACACTACTTTCTCCCTTAGGTGTACATAAACCCTCTCAGCAGATCGTAGTCAAATGTTCCACAACCCTCAGTTGTGCACCGCCTCATATCTTGGAGGGATTTTCTAGGAAGATGCACCACTGACACCCCTAGACTCTCTCATCCGGCCTCCAGCACCGTCTCCATAAGTGTGTTCTACTCCGTTGGGTTATTTCTCCTATATGTTGAATTTCCAGCACCTATAAAGCATGCTTTACAGTTTGATTTTGAGTCTTTTCATTTTATTTCCATGTTTATAGTTTGTTATTGACCCGTAATGGTGTAGTTGAGGTGTGAAAGGTGATTCACATTTGTTTCTGGTTGGCGTATGTTTCTTCCTAGGATCCAATGTAATGGTTTGAACTTTCTGTTGGTTTCCACTCATTTTATATATCGTAGTTTGGGTGTTTTATGGTGACTATAATTTTTTTTCTACTACTTTGAGCATTGCTACATGTTTTTGTTTAAATGGCATCCTTGTTCAACGACATACATATAGGTTTTACCTATTAACATTCCTTTTTAATTATAGACTAATCCATTTCATGCCTTTCACACCTCTTCATATTAGTAAATATTTATGTGTGATCCTTGGTTTCCTTGTTTGGTGGGCAAAGCTGTGTTCCATAACATGTTACGTGATCAATAGAATTTCTTTTAAATATTGCACTGCATGTTTTCTTGTTACGTGAAATAGTGATCTTTGGTTTCATGAAAGTGATTCAAGTGGATTCATGTTTAACAGATGTTTATGTTTGGTTAATGGATTCACCAACATTTTTGATATTGGTGTGTTTTGTGAAGAGTTAGTTTGGTTAGAATTATATTTTAGAAACATAATGAGGTGAGCTATGCATTTTTCATTCATTTAAATTATTTTAACTTGGTGTTGCTATGTTTTTATCTATCTTTGTGATGTTTAACTATTTGAGATATTTTTTTTCAGTGTTTCTATGTTTTTAATTGTTTTACATTTGTCGAAGCACATTGGTGTGGTAATTCTATGATCCGGTGGTCGATAACTTGTGTGTTCTTGTGTTGAAGGGAAAATCATGTCATGTAGTTAAGATCGAGCTGCAAATTGAGGTACGTCCCCCACTGACCTAAGCATTACATTTAGAATTTATTAATTTCTTGATATTTAATTAATTTTAACTAAATGAAAAAGTTTATTAGATAATTATTATTGTAATAATTTCATGGTGTAAATGATGTTGTTTATTTTATACACAAAACTTGATTTATTTTTTTGATTAATTGAAGCATAATAGTGAAATAATGTCTGTTTGTCCTTTGAACATAATTCCCAAATTTTCATGTGTTGTTATGGTTTGGTGGTAAATGTTTTCTTCTAAAACATGTGAAAATTTATTGGTTTCTCTTGAGAAATGGTGATTATCTTAAATGTTTTATAAGTCTTGTTTGGAACATTTATTAAATATATTTTTTTGAAAAACATTATTTGGGTGACTCAGGGGTGATCATGTTGTGTATGTCGATTCTGTGAGTTGTGTGTGTTGTTTGTGCATCGTGACTGCATAATTGATTGACAATGTTTGATCATGTATTTTTATTACACATGTTTTCATTGGAACATGGCATAGTCAGTGAATATTTTAAGACAAATCTCTTCACTAGTTTAGAATACACAATAGCTAGTGCCCGATAGTATGATATTTTCTATACTAATGGATTGGGCCCCTCGGTTAGGCTAGGTAAAAAACACAATGGGATTAGGCGTTATGACTTCATCAAGAGTAGGAATTCCATCATGATGAGTTACATGTATAGTACGTTCTAGATTGTGCATGGGATCCTAGGTTCGACCCTTGTTTTATTTAGTGCATATTTGTATGTGGCAGATGATTGAGAGGCCTAGTTTGATTTCTAGTCCACGTTTTCTACTTTCAACTTTCCCTTATTATGTGTTGTTTTTTTAGTGTGGTATTCCTCTTGGCTAACACCTAATTTTTAGATTCTAAATTATTTTTAATTTCTTTAAAAATATTTAATGCACCTCTTCCATTCAGACATTAAACTTGTTTTTAAATTAAAAGTGAAATGGACTGTTAATTGTTTTAGAAATCAATGTGTTTGTGGGAACCAATTTTTTATATAATTGTTTGAAATATGCAATTAATAAAATCTTTATTTTAATGTAGTTATTTGGGGGTAGTTTTTTGGGGATGCATACTGGGTTTTATATTCACACATATTGTGTTTTTGTTTATTTTTTTCAATTTCTATTGCAGGTTTGACTCGAACTTGCTCACCGTGGGAGAGAGTTTAGTATGGATGATTGAGAAACCCATTTTTCAGATTGACCATTGTTATTTGGGGGTTTCATTGTTGAAGGAGTATAATTTTCAGGACTCGAGGCTTACAGATAAGACGGACGTCCTGAAACCATGCTCATTCCAAACCTCGGGTTACCATGGGATGTCTGGGGATGTTGGTGTCCTTTGATTGTTGTGAGTATTTTAATATATGGAAATTAAATGGAAGATTGGGAAGTATCCCCGTGATCTTGCAGGTCCTTGAAATCCATGTAGATCTAATGAAATTTCCCAACAGTGCTCTTTATAAAGGTGTTGTGACTAGCGTATAGCTGCCAACCATATGTTAGGGTCACCAATATACACTAGTTTTCTCTACTGAATCATTTGTGTCATCATTAATTATAAAAATTGTTTTGTAATGTTTTAGTTTTGAAATTTTGAAAAATTGAATTCTAAAATGTAAATTTAAATGTTTTGATTACTTTATTTTTTTCCTTGATCCTTAGTGTTCCCCATCATGAAATTTAGATGAATGTCCATGGAGTAGCTTCTAGTGATATACCCATAGAAAATTATCTAGCTCATCAACCTATGGACTATGTTCTAGAATTCCAAAGTTGAACTATCCCCCGTTTTGTGGTAAAAAAGTTCCTCTTGAGGTGGAGGAGTGGTTGCAGAATATTTAGAGGAACTTCTGTTTCATTGGGATGCCTGAATCATGGATGGTGAAGTTTTCTACCTTTATTCTTGAAAATAAATCCTGGAAATGGTGGAAGTCGGTGTCTCGAAGAAAGCCTCAATAAGATCTCACATGGGAGTTCATCAAGTATTAGTTTATCGGACAATATTTCTCTCAATTGACAAAGATGAGGAAGAATATAGAGTGTGGTTGTGTTTAGAAGGTAGTTGAATCGGTACTAGAATTTTATCAACGTTTCATAGAACAAGTTTTGTACAACCAATTGTTTGGTGAAAATGATCCCAGGAAGACTACATAATTTGATTCTTGACTCTAACCGGAACTTCAATTGAAAGTGGTTGTGCTCAACTAAACCACCTTCTCAGATTTTGTGTAGAAATAATTTGTTTCTGAAGTTGAGTTAGTAGGAGGACACGAGGAGGTATGTCCTCTCCTGATCATGGTAAGAAGAGCAGATGATGACGATAAAAATAATGGTAAGTGGCCTGATGCATATATATCTAATCGAGGAATCAAGAGGCCTTCTGACCATCAGCCATCTTCTTCACAGCACAGTGATGTGATCTGTAACCAGTGTGGTGGGCAGGGTCACAAGGGGTGGACGTTCCCAAGTGCATTGAGACCCTTCCACAAATGTGGATGATTGGGTCACATGTAGTGATTCTATCAAGGGGTTTCCAAGAAGAGTGATGAACCTAGACCTGGATCGTCGAAGATCACCTCCGCTCATCCGCAGTAGTATGGGGATGTTTGGGGATCATTTGAGGCTTTCACTTTTTTGTTTTTCTTGTATTTACTAGTCATCTCTTCTAGAATTTTGTTTTATTAATTTTCCTTCATTTGTATGAATAGTAATTGACCATCCTCTTGGAAACCATTGTTTTAATGGAAATGTGTTTGATATAATTTTGGTTTATGTTCTATGTTTAGGAATTTCTAAAGCCTTACTACAAGAAATGAGATACTTCAATCATTAGTGCTCCACTCATATGGCCCAGAGTAAAGTTGGCGCATTGTAAGAAGAGCCCCAATGGTGAAAAAGGTTCTTGGTTTAATATTTTTTTGTTCTTCTAATAAAGTGATGTTTTTAATATGGAAATGGATTTTGTTTTGGTGCTCTATATTTTGGTCCCTTCTCCTGTCGCCCTCGTGGTGGGGGGTTTTGGTCAGTGCGAAATGTTTTCAAGTTTGGTTTATCTCGTCAGTTATATGGTGGGGAGAAAAACAGTTTCTCTCACAATGTTATGCTGGAATTAATTTAGTGTTAACCAGATCCTTCTGGTGGGGTATCCATTCGGGCCTCCCTATTTAAGTATTGATGTTACCCAATTAGGATACAAATATCATAGAGAGGGGGAGGGGTGAATCCATGATTTATTTTTCCTTTATATTTTTTCTCTTTTTGAAATAACCTTTGCATACTGTTAAAGTGTTCTTTCCATGATGAACACACACCACCACCTGAACACCAAATTTATGAGGTTCACTACTCAACATGATTATCTACATCCTTGGTATGGTATAGGAATACTCTAGTACCACAAAATCCACTTGAAAACAATCTTTAAATGTGGAATACAACAAGTAGGATATACCCTTACACTCGTGTAGCATGTAGAAGACAATCCCCAAGTGTGTGTGCACCCTCTTAGCACAAATAGGGCAATAAAATGTTTTAGTTCTTCTTTAAAATTCAACATGTGTATTATCTTAAGTACAAATCTTCACATTCATACCTAGAAGCAGGTAAGAACTTACATAAACACCACTGAATATGTGCGATGATCAAAAATGTTTTGCGCACCCTTTTATGTGTCTAGCATGGAACTTTTATTCCACACACTAATGATTTGACTTCTATCATGAAACACAACTTTTGCGCGGCATCAATCTTACACGAAACACTCTTCTAGCACACAACTTCCTCTTTTTACACACAACTCTATTTAATTCACGCAATCGCCATTACATAAAATTATTTTTGCACCTTAGATCTTGGTATTTCCCTCTGAGTCGAGTACACCTAATTGGAGGGGGACACCTCTTATTTATATACCTTGTCAACCACTGCTTGCAAAAACCCCAATGTTCCACGTGAAATCCTAATGCATCTTGAAAAAAAAACATATGAAGTGACATTGGGTCCATAAGACTCTTTCAAACCAACCTGATCTTTATCGCACTTTTTGAATCTTCTAATAACTTCATTCCTTTTTCCATTTTTTTATTCTTGAACCTTGAATCATTCCTTCCACACACCATTCCAAACACCATTAAATCATGAGCGCAAAAACCAGTCATTCATGAAAGCCTCTTTTTTCCCAATTTTGATCTTTGGATTGTAGAACTCCACTTGAACTCCACATAACAATACATCTTCAAACTTATGTGCAACATCCTTTTCCAAAATATCATTTTTTCTATCCCCCAATTTTCAGCCTAAAAAATTTGGCAACCACTGGTAAATGACACAACCATAAATTATGTAACAGGAAGAACACCAATGCTACTTCATTATCAACTGGTGTATTCAATAAAGAAATTATTTCATCATGAACCATATATATCATGATATATATTCCTTGATAAAACACCTTTATCATCATCATATTTTCAACCAGAATTACTGTAACTTCTATATCTTCCAGCAGCATCATTCATTCCAATAGAAACTGAATATTACTAGAATCATCATTTCTCTCCCTTTTCATCATAAGGCTTGCATCACAAGTTCTCCAAACATATGATATTTTTGAAATACAAATGAGAAAATAATCATCTAATTTTCATGTTCTTTACAATGTGAATTGATTTATCTTCTTTGACAACAAAAGACAACACTCTATATTAGCTAACACTTCTTACATCCTTCACCATCCAACTTGGTCCCAAAAATATCCCCCTTTGGATTTTGTTTTCAACCAAGATTCAAATATCACTGACTTTTTAACCTCAAAAAATGGATCACTTATCAAAAAATTTAAGCCTAAATCTGCTAACTTATTCTAGAAGACAAGAATTCTTGACAACCAAAACCATGCTGTCCAAAAGCAATGACTATGAAATTTCATGATCATATCTCCTAAGCATTCTCTAAAACATATTTCAAGATGCTACATCAGAATTCTTTACTTCTTCACCATTCTTGTAATAAAACACCATTGTTTACTACAATCAGTCCAAAAAATATTTAGAAAATTTAAAACACATACATGCGGGATTAAGAGCATACTGACAACTCACCCTTTATGCATGATTCCATATGTAATGATTTATGAAACAATTATCCCCCTTAAAAAAATATCCAAAGGCAATATGAGAGTTGGGAAAAAATCTTGTACCTTAACCTTGATGTGAAGGAGGTTGGAAACTCATGTTCAACCTTAATTTTGTAAATGGATATTTAGGTAAAGGTTTTGTGAATATATCAGCCAATAGACCCGATGTAAGAAGGTACTCCAGCCTCAATTCATTATTCAAAACCGGCTCATTGATGGTGTGGTACTTTATGTCAATGTGTTTTGATTGAGAATATTGTAACGAATTCTGTGTAAGATTAATTTCCCTCTGATTATCACAACACAAGTGGAGAGATTGGTTTCCGTGAACAAGTAGATCTTTTAAATGAGTTTCCATCCACATTAGTTGAGTCACATCTTGAGTAGTAGAAACATACTTAGGTTCAACTATGCAACGAGATACTAAATTCTATTTCTTGGTATGCCAACTAACAAAACATTTCCACAAAATGAAAACACCACCAGATGTAGATCATAGAGCATCAATATTTCCTTCCTAATCAGCATCTAAATACGGAAATAGATCAAATTTTCTTGATCCATCAAACCAAATTCTAAAATCTGTTGTTCCATTGATATATTTAATAATTTTTTTCCACAAGACAAATGTGTTTATTTAAAAGTTCTCTGAAATATTTCACATAATGTCACATCATAAATGATGTCGGGTCTTGAGGTCATCCAATATAACAAATATATAATCATCTACTGAAACTATTTCTGATCAACTTCATTACCTTATCCATATATAGAAAACTCATTTCACAATAAAATTAGTGGGGAAACTAGTTTCTAATTTTCCATGAAAAACATCTCCAGATGTTCTTTAGAATAATTTTCATTTGATATAAAAACTAGATTCTTATTCTTTAAAATTTTTAGTCCAAGAAGGTATTTCATTTCTCCCATAATGGAAATATCAAATAACATATTCATTACCTAAGATAATATCTCAAATGAGCATTTATCATTCCTAGAAAAGATAATTTCATTGACATAAACTATTGCGATCACTAAATACTCCTGACACTCCTTGATGTAAGAATTTATATCAACTCTACCTTTCTTAAAGTTCATCTTCCTCAAGAAAGAATATAATTTAGAATACCATTCCCTTAGAGCCTGTTTTAGTCTATAAAAATCCTTCTTAAGCCTCCACACATAACATTAATCCTTCCTAATAACAAATAAACAATGAAGGTCAATGTAAGATTCATCATCAAGGTCACCATTCAAGAATGAGGATTTTACATCCATTTGATAGATTTCTTAACAACACTGTAAAATAATGGCATGAATGATTCCAACTATTTCTAACATTCCCACCATTTAAAAGGTTTCATAAAAAAATTTCCTTGGATTTGGGAATACACATTGCAAACCAATCCTACTTTGTTTCTTATTACTTTATCGTTTTCATTCAGCTGGTTCTGAATGAACCCACTTTTACCAATAATGTTTTTGTTGGCCAGATTGAGTACAAGTTCCCAAGTATCATTCTTCTTAATCAAATCAGGCTCTTTATTCATAGCCTTAACACATTATAGATTCTCAAATGCATCATTTATATCATTTGGTTCGAATTTTGAACAATGCGAAGTATGTGTTATCACAATTGTTTTTCTTCTTGTTTGAACCCTCTAATGTTGATATCCAATAATTTTCTTAGTCTCCACTTGTTTTTTATCATTGGATGAGTTGATGGAGATTCATCCTCATCAATCGAGATTTCTGAGTTGGATTCCTCTTCTTGATTACGATAACCATAGTCAACATCATTATCAAAATAGTTAAAAAATCTAATCTGTCCAACTCAACTTCCACATCAGCATATGACATATTTTAATTCTCAAAATTATGAACAAAATTTACTTCTGAAGAATCAATAATTCTTCATGTGGATTTTTTTAGATATATATATCTTCCTCATTCTAGAGAATATCAATGAGAAGTTCCATCATATCCTCTTTTCTCAAACGTTCCTAGGTTTCCACCCTTCTTCTTTATAATTCATAGAGTCCCAAAACTCATAAATGTATCATACTTTGTGTTTTTTCATAGAAAATTTAGTATGGAGTCTTATCTATTTGTGGCCTATAGAAACATTAGTTCTGAATATACACATTAGTTCTCAAGGATTTCCTCCAATTGATATGGGAAAGACTAGGGGAAAGTAATAGAGTTCACCACATTTCCACCAGACTTCGATTATTTCTTTTAGCTACCCCATTTTGTAAAGGTGTGTATGGAGAACAGAACTCATGAAAAATTTCATGTTTCTCAAGATAACATTCAAATTTGTCATTATTATACTCAAAACCATAATCATTTCTCCACTAATTCACTAAATACTCATATTCCTTCTCTAGATTCCACCAGAAACTCTTAAACATTGTCAGATAATCTTACTTAGGTCTCATGTACATTACACAAGTAATTAGAGTAATGTTGTCAATGAATGTAATGAAGTACTTATCTCCATTTGTATATTTTTTTCTTATTGGCCCACATATATCTGATTGTATATGTTCCATGTTTATTTTTAAGCGAATTCCAACTCTCTTATGCATAGAGTATGAAATCATCCCTTTCTTGCAAATAGTGAAAATACCGTCTCTTATTCTTGAAAAATCAAACATATCATGGACATTTTCTAGCTTTAACAACATGCACTTTTTTCTCGGACACATATGTCTAATCCATTTATGCCATTACAAGTTTTCATCCACCATACCCATGTTACTAGAGTACTTCACTTCACCAACATTGAAAAAATTCCCTCTTGTACATTGGCTTCTTATTACTATATTTCCATAATTTTTACTTTTAAAAAAAATTCATATTATCTGAACATAATTATGTGGACCTCATCACAGAGTTGTGATACACATAGTATGTTATGCTTAATCCCATCAGAATATAGTGTTTTCTATGATTTTATCTTTTCATTTCCAATGATGGTTGATCCAACACCTTTAATCCTCAATGATTCATCATTACCAAATGTCACTATTTTTTCTTGAAAATCATTCACATTCTTCAGCTTATTTAAGTCTCGTGTCATATAAGAGGAACACTGACTATCAGGAATCCATGAATATTCTCCTTTGGTATATTTCAAATCAGTTTCGACAATAAGAGATTTGTGTTCTTCCTTTTCTTCAACTTTCTATTATGCTTCCTCCAATTTCCTTGCCAAGTCATTATGTTATGGCGAGACAAATAAGCACTCTTTCTTTTTTGACCTAGAATAACTTTCCCTTTTAGCAATTAAAAAATATGTCTTCTTTAGGTTATTAAGAATCTTTTGATTCTCAGGTAACACAATAAGGAATCCCTAGCAAATATTTCCACCTAGATCACATATTTCACAAATAGTTTCTAGTGGTGGGAACCTGTTATCAACATTCACACCAACCTTCTTAGTTATCTTGTGAAATTTATTTATAGATTTTATCTATTTAGAGGATTTACTTTTCCCCTTCAATACTAGTCTTTCAAAACTTGTGAAATAGTTGTCATATTGTTGGTTGAACCAACACATATTTTCCTTATGTCCAAATTCTCCACAAATACCAGAAATATCCATAGAATCAATATTTTCCTCAAAAAATCCATACTTATAGTAGTTGTTAACATTAATCTCAAAATATATTTCACTAGAATTATGATATTTGTCATCCTTAAAATTTTAAATTGTATCTTATTCTTTAGATCATGTTTCTATTCAGTATTACAAGAACTATATGTGGTAGACATCTTTCTGAACACACGATTTTTAGTTGCTTTAGATTTTTTAGTATTTGTATCATTAAACACATACATACCCTTTAATAAATTTCTATTATTAGTAATCATTCCATCATTCTTTTCAAAATCTGAAGGATAATTTTTTTTATTCTTATTAGTCTCATTCCTAGTAGAACATTAACCGATATCTATAATGGAGTTTTTAAACCTTGTGTCTTGTTCCTCATATTTATAAATTTTATGTAGGACGTGTTCAAACTCTATTTCTTTTTCCTTCCACATTACTTCCAGATAATCATTATGATTTTATTCCATCATAATATAATTTTTAATATCATCAATCTCCTTTACAATTTTTTCTTTCTTGTCAAGAATTCAGTCTTGGTCATTTGAAGAACTATTTTCATCTGTTAATTTCTTATTTTCCTTCTCCATCCTTCTAATGTTTCTCAAAAATTTCTTCATCTCTTCTTTTAGATATTGTTCTAGTTGAGATTATTCTTATTCGGTACTAATTTTCCCATAATCATTTCTATTCACTGTTGAAAAATAGTAATCTTTCAAGATTATTCAGCAAATTACTTTTCAGATTCCATCTCGCTATCATCATCTTCTTTTTTTTTGAAAAAAGCACATTATTTCATATTTGAAGAACTTTTTATCCTTAACGCTTCCAGAATATTTATTTGTGCCCCCCTGTTTCTTCCATGACATTATTTTTCTTCTATCTTCTTCATCACTATCTTCATCTTTCCCATTTTGAGGGAAATTAGCTGCATAGTGTCCAACATCTCCATATTCAAAATATTTCAATGGGAGTTTCCATTTGTATTTCCCTATGCCTCTTTTAACATTTTTTTAAAACAAAGACAATATTTTATAAATTGTTTTGACATAACTCAATTTTAGAGTCGGATTATCCAACATCATCTTCTATAATACTTTTCGTTGACATCAATTTTTTTAATCCCTGAAATACATTTCTCAATCAACTTTTCCTTTTCAATTCATAGCCTTCCTCATTATAATTTCAAATGTGATGAGGTTGCTATGAAAATCATTCAGTGCTAAAGTTTCAGGATCTTTTTCTTCCAGTGATTAAACATTAGCATCAAATTTTTCTAGATGACTTTTCAAGATCATTTCAACAACTATAGATTCATCCAAATTTTCACCATGATATCTAATTATATTGACATTATCATTAATCCTGGTAAATAAGTCCCCAAACGATTCATACTCACCCATCATTATGTCTTCATATTTCATCTTCCATGTTTGATGTTTTTCCTTCATCACTTTTGTATTTCCTTCATAGATGTTTTTCAGTTTGTCACAAATTACATTGGCTTTAGCAACACCTTTAAATATTAATAATTGAGTCTAATAAAGGGATGATAGTAATTCATTTTTTTATCTTCCATATTTCTAAATATTTTTCTTATCTATAGGTGTATGAGGAACCTTTTCATCAATTTCACGAAATCCATCTTTTGTAGTTTCGAGAACATCATACCCAAGAGACATGAGATAAGGCATCATTCGATCATTCTATATATGATTAATCTTATAATCAAATATCTGAATCCCTTTACAGAACACATTGATCATATTCCTCATCAAAACATTTCTTCAAAACTTCATTAAAGAACAAACAAAGGGAACATGTCCCATTGATACCAATTGATGTTACCCAATCAATATCCAAGTATCACTGAGAGGGGGAGGGGGAGAATAAGTGATATATTTTCCTTTTGTGTTTAAATTATTTTTTAAACTACCTCCACCTCATGTTAAAGAGTTCATTCCCAACTGAACATAAACCACCAATGGAACACAATAGATACATGGTTCAATACTCAACAAGAGTATCTACATCCTTCGTATGGTACATAAATAATCAAGTACCACACAATCTAATAAAAACAATTCTTTACTGTGGAATACAATAAGTAGGATATACCATTACACACATTTAGAACTTGGAAGACAATCCCCATGTGTGTGTGCACCTACATAGCACAAATAGGTCAATACAATTATTCAGTGCTTTTTTACAATTCAACAAGTGTATTCTCTGAAGTACAACTCTTCATTTTCTTACCCAAAAGCTGGTAAGAACTCTCTTACACAGAACTGATTAGCTTAAAGGAACCCAAATATTTCTCTCACGCATTTAGGGATCATGCACGCAACATTTATTCTATATGTTCAAGAATTTACTTCTGTCATGAAACACCTCATATGCACATATTCAATCTTAAGAACCACTCTGTTTTTGCATGTAACTTTTTCTTTCATGCGCACAACTATATTTTTTTCCTAAACTCCTCTTAATTTAAAATTATTTTTCACCTCATTGATTAGGATTTTTGTCGATGTCAAGAACACCTAATTTTAGGGGGGTCACCTCTTATTTATATACCTCATCGACCCCTATATTCAAAAACCCCAATTTGTCACTCACAATCCTGACGTGTCGCACAAACCGCCATTTGACGTCGCATTGGGCTCGTATTCCTTTTCACACCAACCTCATCTTTCACTAACTATTTTAATCTTTCACATACTTCATTCATTTTCCATTTTTCAATGTCTGGACCTTGAATCATGCCTTGCTCGCAACATCCCAAACACTCTTTAATCATGATCGCCAAAACCAATCATTCGTGAAATCCTATCTTTTTTTCATATTTTTATGTTTGTATAATGGAACTCAACTTAAATGCAACATAGAAATCCATCTTCAAACAATAACACAACAACCTTTTCTGAAATCACATTTCTCTATCTACCGATTTTCATCCCACAAAATTTGGCAGCCTCTAGTAAACAGTGCCACCTTAAAATATGTTTCAGTAAGATCACCAATGTTGCTTCATTATCATCTATCATTTTCAACAGACTACTTCTTTCATAATGAACCATATAAATCAAGATAAATAGTCTTTGATCGAACACATTTAGCATTTTTCAAGTTTGAATCAAGATTTACTACAACTTCCCTATCTTCTAGCAATATCATTTTTTCAATAAAAAATTAATTTGACTGACATCATCTTTTATCTTCCGTTACATCATATGTCTTACATCACAAATTCTCAAATCTTATGATATTTTTGAAATAAAAATTCACAGTGCATCATCTCATTTTCATGTTCATTACAATGTGGATTGATTTAAATTATTTTACAACAAAAGACAAGACTTTGTTACAGAAAACTATTCTTACTTCTTTCATCGTCTAACATGGTCCCAACAAGTATCATAGTTTCTTTTCATGTATCATTTGGTGGAAGTTGGTCTCACACAAAACCACTTAATCCTAAGCTATTCATCTGTAGTAAGCATTGGGATTGGAGTACACCCAACAGTTTAGTTGTACTATGATTATAGGAAAAATTGTCGGAGATGGTTTAGGTATGTTCCTTCCTTGGTTGAAATGGATGTTTTGGGATTTTCATGATGAAGTTTAAGGTGATAGTGTTTTAAGGATGAGTTGTGTTTTAGGGTTTTTTAGTGTGTTATTGGATCTATCAACTGGTGGTGCATAAAAATTTGGTTGTGGATGACACTTTGTATGTTTTATCTTTGAGTATACATATTGTTGTGTATTTTTGAGAACATAACGTATTATGGTGGGGAAAATCGTCACAAAATGACCAATCTGTAATAAAATTTTATTATTTATATTGAAATAATATTTTTCATGGTTTGGGTTAATTCATGAACAATATTTTAGAGTTTTATAAAAAAAATGCACATTTTTGAGTTGATGTTGTTGGGTGTGTGGGTGGGGAGCGTTTGGAAACTAGGGCGGCTTCACCCAGTCAACGACCGATCTGTCTATCTACTGGAAATTAAAATGTGTAACTATTCTATGTTATTATGTTATTTATAAATTATTATTGATGTTAATAATTTTATTATTAATAATAAAAAAATGAATATGTTTATCATATTTATTTTTATTATTATTATTAGAATAAATATTATTAAAAAAATTATTAATATTATGATAATTATTAAAAATGAAATTAATATAATTTCTATTACTGTTATTATAATTATTTATTTATTTATTTATATATTTGTTTTTTGATTTCATTATTATTAATTTATTTTTTATACATTTTGGATTAGGGTTTGATGTAACCAATTCCCTCATCTCACCCTTTGGCACCACCAGCAACCCCCCTTCCACATTCGTCCTGGTCCACTACCTCTACCTTCTCAACCGGCACCGCCTTCAATCCAACATCCCTCTCTGCCTCATGGTGTGTGAATTCCATCCTCCTCACACCAGTCTTACAGTACCCCATCACTCCATCATTGTCTGCTTTTCCTCCCCGACCTGGTTCGCTGGTACCACACCTCCCTTCCCTCCCTAGCTTCGACACAACCTCCTTGATATGCGGTGCATCTCCACTTTCCAAACCCCTCTCAGGAGACATACTAGTTATTCATGCCCCTAACCATCGGGCCAATGTGTTCCCCCCAGATTCCCTTCACCAATCGGCCTCCCCAACCATTTAACTCCTGTCTGGCCGACACCCTGCACCCACTGACCTCTCCCTACTCCATCCGTCCAGTGAAATAGTGTCGCACCACCCTTGTTTCGGCTCCCTCACAACCACCTTATTATCCTCTCATTACAGCACCTAGAAGCCTGTCAACCCTCGCCTCTAGCCATACACATGAGTAGGCCACACCCCTCTCTCCTGCACAGCGTGCCTCCTGCTAGTCCCCCCATCCTACTGCACCCAACAACCATCTTCCCTTCATCACTCTCGCCAGCATTAGCCGCCATCATACATCTAGATCCCTATATGCAAACCCTCTGGTGCCGCCCACACCATTCCCCACTCAACCCAGCCGGTGCGCCTCCCTCCTGGTGTGTAGGAAGGTCTCTTCCAACCTTCCCCTTCTACGACCGGCTACCTAAAGGTAGACATACTTCTGCCAGCCATGCCCCACACGTGACCCCCTGACTCTCCCCTTTCAATTAGGCACACACAACCCCTCTCTGTAGACCGTAGCCGAACACACCAAACCCCTCATCCGTGAGCTCCCTCCCCTCTCAATGGGATTTGCAGGCGTGGTGCACCTTTAGCACCCCTCGCCTATCTCGGTCATCCTCCAGCACAATCGTCATAGGTCAATTATACTTCGACTGTTCATTTATTAGTTTTGGTGGATTTCCTTCGGCTATGATTCATTATATGGAGTTTGATTTTGAGTATTTGCATTCATTTTCCACACATATAGTTATTTATTGGTCTGCAGAGGTGCGGTTGAGGTGCGAATGAAGATTCAAATCAGTTTTGGGTTGGAGTCATCATTCTCCCTTGGTTCTAATGTAAGGATTATCACATGTCATATGTTTCCAATCAGTTTACAACTCTTAATTTGGGTGTATTAATGTTCCTATAATTTACTTATAGTGCGTCGAGCATTTCATGTGTTTTCTGGTGGGTGTCGTCCTTTCACCATGATGTCCTTGTAGTTTCTCTTTTTCACTTCCCTTTTATTTAAAGAATCATCCATTTCATACCTTTTGCAACTCTTTCGATTAATATGTATTGATGTATGATTTTTTTTCACTGTTTGGTGTGCAATTTGTTATTCCACACCTTATTACATGATAAATAGCATTTTATTGATCAATATTTCACAACATATTTTCTTGTTATGTGAAATGGTGATCATGGGTTTCAAGAAAGCGATTCCAGTAGGTTCATGTTTAAAATGAATTTATTTTTGTAAAGTGTTTAACAAACATTATTTATTTTGGAATGTTCTGAAAATAGTATGTTTTGTGCGATTTATGTTTAGGAAAAATGTTTTGGTGGGCTATGGGATGTTAATTCTTTTAAATTATTTCATGTCGTGTTGCTATGTAATTATCTATTTTCGTGATGTTTAATTGATTTTGTTATTTTTTTCAGTGTTATTGTGTTTTAAATTGTTTTGCATTTGTCGTTGCGCATTGCCGATGGAATTCTGTGATTCTGTGATCAATGGCTTGTTCATGATTGTGAGAAATTGAAAAGCATGTCGCATGGTTAAGATCGATCTGGAAGTCGAGGTAGGTCCCCCACTACACTCACCATTAAATATAGAATTTAGTAATTTCATGACATTTGATTTATTTTCAGTAAATGATAAATAGTACTAGATAATTAATTTTGGAATAATTTATTGATGTAAAGAAAGTAGTTTATTGTATACATAGAACTCGAATTATTTTATTGATGAATTAACATATAATATTAAAAGTAAACCCATTTGTCCTTTGAACATAATTCACGGATTTTCAATTGTTTTTCAAATTTTTTGATAATTTTTTTCTTCTAAAGCGTGGGAAAATGTGTTAGTTTCCCATGGGAAATGGTGTTTCTATTAAAAGTTTCATAAGTCTTATTTGGCATTATGATAAAATATATTATTTTGAAAAATATTCTATGGGGTAACTCAGGGGTTATATTGTTGTTTGCATCGATTGTGTGAGTTGTGTGTTATGGTTATGAATCAAGACTGGTTACCTGATTGACATTGTTGAATCACCCTTTTTTATTACACGTGTTCACATTGGAACTTGGAATAGTTTGATAATCTTCTTAGAACGATTGTTGTACTAGTTTAGAATATGCACCGGTAATTGGCCATTAGTACGAACTTTGCTCTGCAAGGGGATTGGGCCCCTCGGTTAGGACATGTAGGGAAACACTGAGTATTTGGGAATTTTGACTTCTTCCAGCGTATTCATGCCTTAGGTATGAGTCACATGTATATTATGTTATTGATTATTCATGACATACTATGTTAGACCCATGTTTCTTTTAGCGCTTATTTGTATGTGGTGGACGATTGAGAGTCCTAGTTCGGTTGTTGGTCCCCTTTTCATACATTCTCATTGCCCTTATTATGTGTGGTGTGTTTTGTGTGGATTTTCTCATAGATAAAAGCTATCTTTAGAGATTAAAAGTTGTTTGTGAAATTTTTATATAATTTTAATGAACCTTTTCCCATAAAAGAATAATCTTTTTTAAAATTAAAAAAGGAAATGGACTATTAATTGGTTTGGAAATTAAAGTGTGTGTGGAAACCCAAATTTTATATAATTTAGGTAAAACATAGAATTAGTTAATTATTTATATAAAGGTATTGATTTGGGTATAGTATGTTGGGAACACCTAATGAGTTTTATACTCACACCTATATTTTTTTCTCGTTTCTTTAGTTTTAGTTGTAGGTTTGACTCGAGCTTACTCAGAGTGGATGAGAGTTGGTGGTGGATCAGTGAGTGACCAGCGGGCTCACGAGGTGTTTTGATCATGGTCAGGTTAGTATGTGTCATTGGTCATTCTTTATCTTTTGTTTCATTTATTTATTTTGCGTCGTTCAATTTTATTTATGTTTTTTAGTTCATTTTTTTATTGGGAGAAAATTTTCCTCTTTTGTACACTGTTGATATCGTGGCGCTTTTCGCCATACTGGGAGGATCAGGAACGCATCTCTGGCCTCGCCACAGATCAGCTCAGGTGACCGGTTTAGGGTCGACCAAGGTTTGTTCATGAATGATAATTAATAATCAATCAACATGATAGAATTATACTATATAGATTTTAATATAGTTATAATTATCATTTAATTATATGGGGTGAGGAGGTGATAATAATAAAATATAAATTGAAATGAAATTAAACGAAATAGGAAAAGGATTTAGCTCTTAAATTATCATACTTGAGAACCTCAATAAGAATTTTTTTCATATTTGGATAAGAGAAAGAGATCTTGGGAAAGTGGTAGTGACTAGGGAAGATTATTGGGGATTAATTTTTACAATATTCTCATATTAGATAAGTGGGGAAAAGAGGAGTGAGGGTTGTATTTATAGTGGTGGGGAGGGGTAATTTACCATTATTTTATTCATTATTTTATTATTTTTCTCAGAAAAAGAAATAGTGTTGAATCATTTGAATGAATATAGTAATAAGTGAATGTGATTTTGAACCATGGGTTCATACGTAAAACATACATCATTTTTGACAACCCTGCTTTTATTACAAACATAAACATGATTTATTACATAAACCATTCACTTGATAAAACATGGATGATAGAGAGGTCAAGTGTCTTTGGGGCTTATGTCATTACATAACAGCATAAAACATGAAATACATCATCTTTATTGAAAACATCCTTTACATGCCCACTACATTCCCTCATACTTAGCATTGCATGATATAACCTGAGGACATGCATAAGAAAAGGGGTGAGCTATAAAGCCTAGTAAGGGAATAAACATTGAATACATGAGGAGTACAATACATGTTAGATAGTACGCACATAAACATAGCACAATAGAAACATAAACGTAAAGGAATGATAAATCATGATAATCATATCATGGAAATGTGGCAACAACACTTAACATGGAATTCATTACACATAGAGCATGAATAAATCCTCATTGCACATGAGGCATGAGTAAAACCTAGTTGCACTTGAATTGGAATAATTTAACACTCAATGCACATGAAATATCATGATACTATACTTTACCCAATGCATTGGAGTACTATAAGGGTGCACCCTTCTTAAAGATTTCATTTCATGCATTAGTGTGCCACATTGATCATAAAACATGGATTCATAAAACATAATCATTAATTCCATGATAAAGGAATGTGGAATTCATACATGAAACTTCATAATCAATAATTAAATGTTCATAAATGTGAATACCCTTTATGGATAAATGGGCATGGTATTCACTACACAGTGACTTTGGCTTATAAAATCGGTGCGATTTTGGCAGCGTAACAGCGTGACATAAGAATTCATAAAAATGGTTGATCAGAGAGAAATGGGTTCCTCATCATGTTTACATGTAATGGAAATTAATGAGGTTATATAGATACATTTCCCAATAATTGTAATGGAATTTAGATTCATGATACAAATGTATTGCTTGAATGTAAAAGAGGAGAGAGAAGTTCCTTTCAGAATTTCGGCATAGTAACGGGTATACATGGGAGAAATTTAATGAGAGAGAAAGGGGTATCCCATAATTAAAACATAAATAGGGTAGTATGAGGGAGGTGTGAAACCATACCCAATCATTAATGATTGAAATTAAAAGGGAATAACAACTTAATGAAAATTGGACAAAAATGAGAAAGGAAGAAAAAACCCTTACTTGGAAGTGTGCTTCCAAAGGCTTGAGAGAGGCTTGAGAGAGGCTTCTTGGGAGCTTGGGGAACCTTGAGAGTATTATAGAGAGAGTATGGAAGAGGTTGGATGAACTCCAAAGGATTTGAGTGAGGAGGAAGTGGGATCTTGAGTGGATTTATATTGGAAAGGTGAGTGAATTCTTTATTATTTAGGTTTGGGACCCCTTACATTAAACTAATCCAAACCAAAAATCATCCAATGTTTTTTACCTTGGTTTTTAGAAAATGGAAGAGGAAAAAAATATTTTATATGGCCAAATTCCGAACTTCTTAAAACAATATGGTTGCTTATGTGGAGGTGAGTCACACTCCCATTGAAAAAAATTTAAAAAGAAAAGGTGTTTAATAAGTCTTGAAGGGTCCATTAATTATTTGATAAGTAAGTCAAACAAACCCCAAATCACATTATTTTAATGTCAAAACTTATTTTGGCAGAAAATAAATCTTATGGTATTTTATGACATCAATATTTGGTCATTATGATGTCATAAAACAAATTATATATTTAAACATTATTTAATTTTTACCCAAAAACATTTACTATCTCAGAAAATTAAGAAAAATTAACTATTGGATAATTTCAACATTCTTATTCCAGAAATAACATTTATTTTATCTAAATAATTTTCTAAATATGTTAATTTTCACTTTAAAAATAAAAACCGACGTTTATCGAAAATTCACGGGTTTTGAAAAAAATGGCTTTCAAACCTTAATAAAAATTACAAATGAATTCATAAAATTATATGATCATTTATATATAATAGAATTAATTTAATAATAATAATAATAATTTTTTATTAAAATATTATTTAATTCAAAAATCCCTTAATGTAATAAAAAATAATTATTAATTAAATAATAATTAAAAACACTATTTTCAATTTAAAAACTATTTATAATTTATCAATAATGAAAAGAAAGTATATTCATTATTATATAAAAAAAATAATGTACATGAACATAGTACTAGCGATTTGTTACATAACCCCTTAAAACAGCCGCATAAGACCCAAGGGTAAGGTGTGTGATGGTGATAGACTCTTGGGGTGGCTCAGATAACATCGCTTGAGTGATAATTTCTATCAACATCCACATTTCCCATAGACGGCCATGTTCGAGCATGACATGATGAAGCTCGGCTTGGGATTAGTCAAGAGAGAAGCCCAATAACCCCACCACTTTTCCGATCTCCATCAAATGGGCTTCGTATGGAGCAATTCTACTAGATGAGGCCATCGCTTCTTTTGTCTGAGTAAATTGGGTTTATTAAAGCCCTATATTTATTCTAATCATGTGATCACTGTTCAATGGCTATAAATGCAATTTTGAAAATTTATAACATAAAACCAAAGAAGTTTACATTTTATATAAACTTTTTACATAAAGAGACATTTAATTAGACCAAGAGGGATTTCCATTAATGAAACTTTCGGTCGTTACAATATTACTCCCTTAAGAAATTTCACCCTCAAAATTTCCTTTTCCCACACTAAAATAGATGTGGGTAACTCAACTTTATCATTTCCTCTTATTCCCAAGTTGCTTCTTCAAACTAGTGGTTTCTCCACAACACCTTGACGAGGGGCATTGCCTTATTTCATAGAACTTTTTATCTACGATCTAAGATCTTCACTGGTTGCTCCTCATAAGAAAGATCATCCTCCAATTGTACCACCTCATAAGAGAGTACTTTTGAAGGGTCTGGTATGTACTTCTTTAATATGTATACATGAATGACATCATGTACTTTGGACATGATAGGTGGAAGTGCTAGTCGATAGGCCACAGCCTCGACACGATCAAGAATCTCGAAGGGGCCGATGTACCTTGGACTTAACTTCCCTTTATTACGAAACCTCATGACCTTCTTCCAGGGAGATATGCGTAGAAACACCATGTCTCTAACTTTAAACTCAAGGTCTCGTCGACGGTTATCTGCATAACTCTTTTGTCAACTCTAGGATGCCTTGATATGATGCTGAATAATTTTCACCTTCTCCACTATTTCCTCGACCATTTCTGGTCCAAGCAGCTTACGTTCACCGACATCATCCCAACATGCCAGTTGTCTGCACCTTTTCCCATACAGGGCTTCATATGGTGCCATTTTGATGCTCGAGTGGAAACTATTATTATAAGAGAACTCAGCCAGAGGATTATTTTGATCCCATCCTCCTTTAAAGTCCGTTGAGCACACTCTCAACATATCCTCAAGTGTTTGGATAGTCTGCTCGGATTGTCCAACAGTTTGAGGATGATAGTCCATACTGAAGTTCAGTTCAGTATTCAATTCATATTAAAGACTCTTCCAAAACATAGAGGTGAATCTTGGATCTCGGTCAGACACAATAGATAGTGCCTCTGCATGCAGCTGTACCACTTCCTTGATATAAATTTGTGCCAGTTAATCCATTGAGAAATCCTCCTGAATAGCAATATAGTGTGCAACCTTTGTAATACGATCCACAACAACCCAGATTGCATTTTTTCCTTTGGATGTCCTCGGAAGTCTGGTGACAAAGTCCATGGTGATGTTCTCCCATTTCCATTCTAGTATGGGAAATGGTTTCATCATCCCCTTAGACTTCTGCCTCTCTGCCTTTACTTGCGTGCACACCAGGCACTTTGATGTATATTCAGTTATCTCTTTTTTCATATTATCCAACCAAAAGTTTTTCAGAGATCTCGATACATCATTGTGCTCCCTGGGTAAATATATAAATTTGAACTATGTGCATCATCCAAAATTTCCTTCTTCAGCTCCGGACTTGATGGAACACATATCCTTTTCCCAAATCGCACAATTCCTTTTTCATTAACATTAAACTTTTAGGATTTCCCTTTTTTGATAGCATCCACTTTTTCTTAAATTCCCACATCATCCTTTTGAGCATCTTTTAACCTTTCCAAAATAGACGATTGAGAAATCATTTGTGAAAGGATTGATGATGTTCCCTTATTTATGATTCCCATGTCCATCTTTACCATGTCTATAAAGATTATATCCTTCTCAATTCTCATCATTGATAGAATCGCTGGGTCCTTTCAAATTAGGGCATCTGCCACCTTGTTCGCTTTGCCACGGTGGTAATGTATTAAATAGTCATAATTCTTGATGAGCTTTATCCATCTTCTCTGGTGCATATTAAGCTCATTCTGTGTGAATATTTATTTAAAACTCTTGTAGTCAGTATATATCTCACATTTCTCCCCATAAAGATAATGCCGCCATATTTTCAAGGCAAAGATCACAGCCGCCAACTCCAGATCATGCATTGGATAGTTTCGCCCATGGATATTTAACTACCTTGAGGCATAGGATATCACTTTATCATTCTGTATCAGCACATAGCCTAATCCCTTCTTTAAAGCATCACTGTATAGCACAAAAATTTCCCCACTTATGGGTAAAGTGAGCACAAGCGCTGTGATAATCCTCCTTTTCAACTCCTTGAAGCTTTCTTTCATTCATCACTCCAAGAAAACTTTACTCCCTTTCGAGTTAGTTTGGTAAGAGGGTTGGACAATCATGAGAAATTTCTCACAAATCTTCGACAATATCCAGCTAACCCCAAGAAGCTACGGATATCTGTTACCGATGTTGGCCTCGTCCATCCCTCGATTGCATCATTTTTGGAGGGATCCACAGATATGCCATTTCTTGTGATGATATAACCCAAGAATGATACTTCCTTAAACCAGAACTCACACTTGTTTTAATTTTCATAGTGCTTCTCCTTGCGCAATGTATCCAGTACAGTTCATAAATGCTCCTCATGATCCTCCTTATTTCTAGAGTATATTAGAATTTCATCTATAAATACTACCACAAATTTTTCTATGTATTCTCTGAAGACTCTATTCATCAAGACCATGATGATTGCTGGAGCATTATTGAGTCCGAAAGGCATTAATATGAATTCATAGTTCCCGTATCTTATACGAAAAGAAGTCTTTGGGACATCTTCCTTCTTCACCCTTACTTAATAATATCCCGACTGCAAATATACCTTGGAAAAGTATTGTGCTCCACACAGATGATCGAACAATTCATCGATCTAAGGCAGAGGATACTTGTTCTTTATTGTGATTTTTTTAAGTTCATGATAACCAATGCAAAGCCACATTGACCCATCCTTCTTCTTGATGAAGAGGACTGGTTCACCCCATGGTGAAGCACTTGGGCATATAAACCCTTTATCCAGATTCTCCTGTAGTTGTTACTTTATCTCTTCAAGTTCCACGAGAGCCATTATATATGGAGTCTTGGATATTGGTAGCACCCCTAGTATACGTTCAATTGAGAATTCAGAATCTCTTATAAGAGGAAGACCATGATGTTACTCGGGAACACTTCAGCGAATTACCTCACAATAGAAATTTCTTAAAGGATGGTTTCTTCCTTAGACTCAATCATCTGAGCCAGGTACACGTGCTCATAGGGAAGTAATACCCATGCTTGAGATGATGGATCTAATAGAGATTCATCTTCCTCCTTAAACTTGTAAATAATCAGGGGTCGATTCTCCAAATGGAGTGTGATTTCCCTCTCCCGACAATTTATTTTGGCTCTATATAAGGAAAGACAATCCATGCCAAGAATTGCATCAAATTACACAAGAGGGAGTATGGAGAGGATCTCTAGGAAATTAAATCCAGAAATTATAACAGAGGAGGACTTATATTCATTGTATGCAATGATTTTCCCATTTGATGTACTCATCGACATATTCACTTCCATGTTTTGTGGTGGGGCTGGGATTATTCTACTAAAATTTTGAGATATAAAAGAATGCGTAGAACTTGAATCAAAAAGTATGTTCTCTATTCTTGAATGAATAACTAGCGTACCTATCACCAATTCATTGTTGGGGTTCACTTTGGCATAAGTGATGGAAAATGATCTTCCTTACTGCCTTGGAGGTTGTTGGATGCCTCTGAAAACCTTTGGATTAGGGAACTGATTGGTAAAATGCCCCGGTTCATTGCATTTGTAGTAATGAACAATGCATTAAGGTTCCAATGGAGTGTTCCTCTCCTCTATCACAGCCGTGGGTCATTCTTGTCGATGGTTAACAGCAAGGTTGCCTTCTCTTCCACACCTAAAGCATTTCATCGTCCTCTTGAGTCAATTTCTAGGGTGATTCTTTCCACACTTTTTCAAGTGGGGTGATGGGTGTTCTTAGCACCGTTGGATTTATCTATTGGACAGCCAGCATTGAAGTCCACCTTATCCTTCATGTACCTATGAAACCTCTTTAATTCCCCAATCTCCATTTCGACCTTGAGGGAACATCAGAAAATTTCCTCATAGCTACCGATGTCATGGATCGCTAATGCTTTCCGCAGGCTAGGCATCATCCCACCAAAGAAGTGGTCAACCCTGCATTCCGTGGTAATGACAAAGCCAGAAGCATATCATGAAAGCATTGTGAAGTTTTCCTCGTACACTCCAACAAATTATTCTTCTTTTTTCTTGAGATAAAGGAAGTCCCTTTCCATCTTAAGCCGGAGGGTGCGCGAAAAATATTTATCGAAAAACATCTTCCGTAAATCATTCCATTCCAACACCTTGATCTCCTCCACAGGCTTCGTATTTTTGATCAATGTCCACCATTGATCTGCTTCACTCTCCATACGATAAGCCTCCAAGATAACCTTTGCCTGTTCAGAACATTGAAGGATGGAGAAGATCTTTTCAATGGAGTTGATCCATTGTTTAGCGAACGTGGGATTAGATGATCCAATAAAAGTAAGAGGACTTTGTATCATGAAGCTATTGATAACAACTTGTTACTTCTTAGGGGTGTTTGGACATTCCTCATGACCCATGTATCTATTAAAAGCTTTATTTTTCTGATAGATAAGTGTGACAATGTTCACGATTCCCGCTCCCATTGGTTTGGGCATCACATTAGTACAGTCATCACACTGATCTTCACACCGGTTGTTAGCTCGAGTCCTCCTATTAGCGGCCATTGGTTGGAATAAAAGGAAAGTTAGTGGTTAAAAAATAAAGGGTAATCCAATGAAAAATGTTGATGACTTAAAAATAAACGTTTATTTCCTTAACTCATGAGTCTATAGGCTTCAACCTAGGCTTTTCATGATCTACTTTCTAAAATATATTTTTAGGGGAATTTTTTTAATTTCCTTAATAAGGGTTCATACTAATCTTGTCAATTTATCAAAACATATCCCTCAAGAGTGTCGTAACCAAGAGTACAGCAAGGACCATTGTCGTGCACCAGTTCCCGTTCGAGTCTAGCTCAATGCGGTGTTTTCAGGTTTTACCCCTAGGATACATCTGTGCCAGAGCCGCCTCTACCTGCTCGTATCCAGACATGGATGTATTTGTTTGATAAACCACTTACTTTGTACTTACCAAAACATAGGGATGTTTTTATTATACTTAGTCTTGTCTCTATGGAATTACTATGGTTTTTGAATCCTAATCCCAAAAATAACTAAACATATCCTCTGATACCAATTATGACAACCCTGCTTTTATTACAAACTATAACATGATTTATTACAAAAACCATTCACTTGATACAACATGGACGATCGAGAGGTATAGTGTATTTGGAGCCTAGGATTATTACATATAACTTAAAACATGAAGTACAACATATTTATTGAAAACATCATTTACATGACCACTACATTCCCTCGTACTTAGCATTGCATGGGATAACTTTAGGACATGCATAAGAAAAGGGGTGAGCTATAAAGCCCAGTAAGAGAATAAAAATGGAATACATGAGTATTACAATACATGTTAGACAATAGTAACATCAACAAACCACAATAGAAACATGAACATAAAGGCATGGTAAAGCATGATAATCATAACATGGAAATGTGCTAACAACACTTAACATGGAATTAGCATGAGCCAAGGGTCACTACACAAAGAGCATGTGTAAATCCTAATTGCACATGAAGCACAAGTAAACCCTATGTGCACTTGAATTAGCATGATTCAACACTCATTTCACATGAAGTACCATGATACTATACTTTACCTAATGCATTGGAGTGCTATAAGGGCGCACCCTTCTTAAACATTTCATTTCATGCATAAGTGTGCCACATGGATCATAAAACATGGATTCATAAAACCTAATAATTTATTCCATGATAAAGGAATGTGTAATTATTAAAGAAAACTTTATAATAAATATGTAAATGTGTATAAAGGTGAATACCCTTGATGGCGAAATGGGCATGGTATTCACTACACAATGACATTGGCTTAGAAAATCGGTGCGATTTCTGCAGCGTAACGGCGTGACATAAGAATACAAAAAAATGGTTCATGAGAGATAAATGGGTTCCTCATAATATATACATGTAATGGAAAGTAATGAGGTGATATAGATACATGTCCCAACAATTTTAATGGAATTTAGATTCATGATACAAAAGTATTGCTTGAATGTAAAAGAGGAGAGAGAAGTTCCTTTAGGAATTTCAACAGAGTAACAGGTGTACATGGGAGGAATTTAATGAGAGGGAAAGTGGTCTCCAATCATTCAAACATAAATACGTCTGTATGAGGGAGGTGAAAACCCATACCCCAACATTCATAATTTAAAATAAAAAGGCAAAACAACATAAAGAAAATTGGACAAAAATGAGAAAGAAAGAAAAAACCATTACTTGGACGTGTGCTTCCAAAGGCTTGAGAGAGGCTTATTGGGAGCTTGGGGAACTTTGAGAGTATTATAAAGAGAGTAAGGCAGAGGTTGGACGAACTCCAAAGGCTTTGAGGGAGGATAAAGTGGGAGTTTGGGTGGGTTTATATAGGAAAGGTGAGTGAATTCTTTATTATTTAGGTTTGGGACCCCTTACATTAAACTAATCCAAACCACAAACCATAAAATTCTTTTTGGAAAAGGGAAGAGAAAAATAATATTTTATAAGGCCAAAGTCCGATATTCTTAAAATAATAGGGTTGCTTATGTGGAGGTGAGTCACACTCCCATGGAAAACAATTTAAAAAGATAAGGTGTTTAATAAGTCTTGAAGGGTCCATTAATGCTTTGAAAAGTAAGTCAAACAAACCCAAAATCACATTATTTTGATGTTAAACCATATATTGGCCGAAAATAAATCTTATAGTATTTTATTACATCACTATTGGGTCATTATGATGTCATAAAACACATTATATATTTAAACAGTATTCAATTTTTACCCAAAAATATTGACTGTCTCAGAAAATTATGAAAAATTCACCGTTGGATAATTTCGATGTCCTGATTCCAAAAAAAACATTTATTTTATCTAAATAATTTTCTAAATATGTTAATTTTTAATTTTAAAATAAAAACTGACATTTATCGAAAATTCACTTGTTTTGAAAAAAATGGCTTTCAAACCTTAACAAAAATTACAATTGCATACATAAAATTATATGATCATTTATATATAATAAAACTAATTTAATAAATATAATAATAATATTTTATTAAAATATTATTTAATTCTAAAATCCCTTAATTTAATAAAATATAATTCTTAATTAAATAATAAATAAAAACAATATTTGCACTTTAAAAACTATTTACAATGTATCAATAATGACAAGAATGTATATTCATAATTATATAAAAAAATAATGTACATGAACATAGTACTAACGATTTGTGACATAACCCCTTAAAACAACCGCATAAGACATCAAGGTAAGGTGTGCATTGGTGACTGACTCTTGGGGTGGCTTAGATAACATCGCTCGAGTGGTAATTTCTATCAACTTCCACTTTTCCTATAGATAGTCACGTTCGAGCTTGACATGATGAAGCTCGTCTTGGGCTTGGTCAAGAGCAAATCCCAAAGACGCCACCTCTTTTACGAACTTCGACAAATGGGCTTCGTATGGAGCTATTTTACTAGATGAGGCCATCTTTTCCATTGTCGGAGTAAATTGGGTTTGTTAAAGCCCTATATTTATACTAATCATGTGATCACTGTTCAACGACTATAAAAGAAACAATCACAATTCATAACCTGAAACCAAATAAGTTGACATTTTATATAAACATTTTACATAAAGTGACATTTAATTAGATCATGAGGGATTTACATTAATGAAACTTTGGGTCGTAACATCATCTATAACTCCATAATTCATATATATATAGTATTTTTTCAATATTATCGTATTTTACTATTGAAAAAGTATTATTTTATTTTAGAAAACACTCAATAATCCAACCTTATATTTTTTCTATGTTTAGAAATAAAAAAGGAACTGAATTGATTTGAATATAATTATCTAAATATAATAAATTCATTTTCTCATTATATTCATCATTTATTCAAAAAATTATGTTCATTAAATAATAACTCTTTGAAAAATTAAATAAGGCCTCATTAAATTATAATAAATTCATAAGAAAAAATATATTTATTTATGTGTAAATTTTATGAAAATGTATTTTATCTTAAATAATTTTATTAATTATAAAATAATATTTAAAATTTTATGATTTCAAAAACACTAACACCTAAATATTAATTTTTAACATATTCACCTATATTATGATATAATTACATCATTCCCTCAATAATTAGTTGGAAAAATTTTATTTATACATTAATTGTATAGGATACTATTAATTATGCTAATTTATATTCGTAAGCGTCATATTACAATTCCTATAGTCGTGTAATTATTTCATCATTATATGTTCTTTAACATCTCGAAATACATATTATAACATTCTTTCGTTATTTAAATTTTTTTATTGTGTTCTATATGTGATTTTACATAATTTATACAATATGATTACAATATAGGAATGGAAATCTCATTGATTGAATTCCTGGACATTCCATATGTTATGATATATTTTGGATCCGTTTTCTTCTTCATAATCCAATTGAAAGATTGTTATTATTATTTAATAATTTAATAAAATATTATTTGACATTAATTTGTATTTAATGTCATGTTTACTATGTTAACAATATATGAAATTGAAAACAACATGATAGTATTGGAATTATATTATAAAACATTCACACATCCATTATATATAACATTTATATATAAAATTAACAGTTCGGAATAATTAATTCTATATATATTATATTTAAGGTTTTAAAATTTATTATTTATTATTTTTATTTTAATTGAATAAATATATTGCCTACATTGGGTAAGAAATTAAATAATCAATTCATCATTATAAATTATACATTATTTTTAAAAAAATATTTTACCTTTGAAATGACCGATTAATTTTGAAAATAGTTATTTATCCATGTTGGAAAATATTATAGATATTAAAAGTAATAGAGTGATATTTTTGACATTATAAGGAATTAAAATAATATAAATTTTATATAAACTGAATGTGACCTGAAATTGTCTAATTTTGAATTCATTAATAATAATGGTACAAAACTATTATCCCATAAAATAAATAAATTTTTCAAGTTTATTTTTATTCATAATTTTTATATTTTAAACATAATCAATATATTTTCTCTAACTAATGTGACAAAATTTTTATAATATTAACTATTCAAAATGTTAAAAAATAAATTCCATATAAGTAAAATAAGATTACAGGAAAATTAAAATTATGGAATTCAAATATCTATGTTTAATTCACCAATTTTTAAAAAAGTTATTTAAAAATGTATAAGAAAAATGTGATAAATATTTTTTTTCAAAAAACTCCTCTTTATATAAAAATACTTTTCAAACCAAATTTAAGTATAAAATTGATTTCAAAGACCATTATTGTTTTATGTTTATTTGAAATAGGATAACTAAATTTTGAAAACTAGTGTAGTATATTATTAGAGTTTGTAAATACATGAAAGAATAATATAGATTTAATAAATATCATTATATTTCAATATTTATTTATAAAATGAAATTTTAATGAATAATTCTAAAATCTCACACAAATATAATTTTTATATGATTATCTTAAAAAATATGTCCTTTTTATAAAAATAAATTTAAAAAAATTCAAAAAATTAATTATTATATTTTATCACAAAAAGTAATAAAATTATTTTTAGATGAGAACATATATTTGAAGCATAATATATCATTTCTATACATTGAATGCATATTTCATATTCATTAATTAAAAAAAACAATATTATAAATATTATTTATATTTCATTTTTCATTTAATATTATTTAAACCCTTCAATTATGCATCTAGGTTATAATATTCATATTTAGATAACAAAATTTTTATACTATATCCCAATTCACATAAATCATGATGTTGTAAATTAAGAAAGCTTCCATGAGTTGAATAATTTTAATAACATTGTTTTTTAGTGTTTTTTTATTAAAATTTAAGTGAAATATTTATTATAACAATCAATCATTAAGTGATTTAACATTGTTTCAATGATAATTGAATGATTTAGGATTATAATATATATTTTATTACATAGAAAACCAATTAGCATATTTATTTAATCAAGTGTGTCACGAATTTATATAATAGTTATTGATTTTTATATTGTTAATGAATTGGATTTATTGAAAAAAAAATATTTTATTTTAATATATATATTAATGATTCTAGGTGTTCCATTTTATGTACTAAAGATGAAAATTTAACTTCATTATCCTGAGGTAATAAATAATGACCTCAAAAACTCTAGGATATCCAATGATACTATTGTTTCATGTTAATGATGTTATATCTTCATAATAAAGATAAAATGGATATAGTTTCAATGTTATTCATGTAAAAAGTAAGTATTTTTTTTAATAATCCATGAAATAATAATGATAATGAATAATATGTTCATATATCAAAATATGATTATACTAGTATAAATAAAAATTTATCTTCAAGGGATAATTTTCATCCAATAAAATTAACATTAATTTATTATGATTTGGCATGAACCTCTAAAAATATATATAAAAATTAATTCTTTATATGATGAGGTGATTAAAACAAAAACCTAATATATATATATATATATGGTAATATTAAAAATATATCTATATGACTATAATAAATCATATAGTGTTAACAATGATAATAAATAAAAGTGGAATAAGAAATATATATAGATATATTTATTTATATATATCTTTTATTATCCATATGTAACCCGATGGATATGGAATGTCATATTGATACAGGGAAATAAAAATGAGGCAGAAAATGTTTTTACCATAATGAAGTGATGAATATTCATCATTAAAAATTCATAAATCTGTTTATAAAAAAACATATAATGATATGTCCCTAAAATTGGTTAATTTTTTGTGGAAATAAAAAAATGGATCGATAATGATGTGATGAAATGACATATGCCATTTAATCATAGTAATTTCCATTAATTTTAGTCTTTAATTTCATTCATCGATGTTATCAGAAATAGAAAATGAATAAGAGGAGTTCTATATGGTGTGGAGGGGAATTGTATATCACCAATAATTTAGAATATATTTAAATATATATATATATATGATTTCATTGAAATCGTGATTTACAGGAAACAATTTTTTTTTATGAACCGAAATAAAAAAATAAAATATTATTATTTAATCAATCTGTTAATAATCTATGAATTAGATTTTGTGGTAAAAGTATAAAATACATAATATTAAAATATACATAAAATTATTTTTATTATTTTCTTTTAAAAAAGTACATAAATTCTCTTATTGTCATTTATTCTTTGAATATACGTTTTCATCGAAAATGGATTTTATTTAATTTCATGAACAAATATTATAATTATTATATGAAAATTCTAGAATTGATTTAAAAATATGATATAATTATATAAATCATCATTTCAAATTTATCATATGGCTAAATTTGGTTATTTCTATTAGAATAATTATTTTTTCACGAATATTGAAAAATTAATGATCTTTATTGAAAATTTTATTTTGTACTACAGTGTTGAGATTGCAATTTTTTTAATTTTTTTAAATTATTAGAAATTTATTATTATTTTTGGATTATATTTAATCAAATTATAGAACATTTAATGAATTATTTCTTCTAAATTATATAAAAGTATTTATTTACTTATAAATTTTTTTCTGAAAACTATTTCTCATCACATCTTATAAGTTAATGTTTAAATTATATTTTTCTACATCATAAAATTTAATCCTATAATTTAGTTAAATATTTTTATGTAAGAGGATAATTTTTTTTAATATGATTATTTTATTATTATTTATTATTAATATTATGTTTGAAAATTAATTATCACCAGGTTATGTGTGAAACAGATTAGTAAGTGTTAAAATAATAAATAAACTACAAATTTACCATAAAACATGAATTTTTTCTATTATGTGAGTGAATTTCAGCCAAGTATATCCATTTCAAAAATATATAGTCACATATTTCAAAATTTCCTTTATTTTCTGTAACACCCCAAGATTTCATAGTACGTCATTTCTTCAAAACAATTCAATAACTTGCACTACACACAACACCGAGTTCAAGCGCCCCACGACATATCAAACTAGTTGTTCAAAAGTGATTATGAATAATATTAACTGAATTCTGAACTATATACAAGCCTGATAATTTTAGAATCCATATTATGAGTTTCTTAGACATAATGTAAGAACTAATTCATTTTTTTAAATAAAAGAAGTATTTTTCAAAAAATGCACTTTTACTGCCTTTTATTAGTAAACCCTTTTTAAATCCAATATTTGAAACATTTATATATTCAATTTGACAAAATAAACATCTTATATATAATTGGGACATAATAATTTAGTTTCAATAAATTTTTGGTGTTATTATGACTACATTCATATTTGGGTGAATAGTGAAAAATACTATATTTTAACTGAAAATAACTTTTTTAATCAAAATAATTTATAGTATTAAGTTATACAATTTAATGGTTCGGAAGTAAAAATAGATTTTATTTTTACCATTTAATCCAATTCTGGTAATTGTATGTAATTTCACATTGAAATTGGACATAAATAAGTGTCAATCTTTTGCTAGTTATTATTTCTTAAAAATACACCTTTTGGATTTGTCAACGAGAATTAATTTTAAATTAATAAATGCAACTTATATGATATTAATTTGGTAAAGTATAATTCATTATTGAATTACTAATATCAAAAATATCTTAGGATAAATTTTTGGTATTTTTATGAAAACATTCAATTTTTGATGAATAGTGAATAAACACTGAGTTATTGTTTAAAACCAATTTTTTATTAAAATAATTATTTATTTTATTTAAATTTATTTTTTGTCAGAATAGATACATAATTCTTATATATGTTCAATGTAATATATTAGAGTCATTTTATAATAATATGATATATATAAAATTTTATTGAACTTTTCACCGTCTTTTACCCACCTCCTATGAGAATTTGAAAATTCACATAAAACATAATTTTACCGCTTCTATGAGTTGAATTTCGAAAATCAAAGATATACGGTTTATATCAAGGAGTAAAATGTGGTTAAATAAGACAAAAATTATTTTTGTTGAATAGTAACTTTTTACTTTTATTTACCACGGTTAAAAGTAAATAGGGTAATTAAGGGTATAAATGATATTATTATTACCCTAACACATGTCCTAATTCTTTTGGATAATTATAAATCGAACAAAAACCACATTTGAAATAAAATATGGACTTATTTGGTCCACTTGAATTACATTAGGATATTTATTATTATTTAATTCAAAGAAGAGTTAAGAGTTAAAATCAATGCTTAATAACTAAAACATTTTTAATATAAAGTTATACATAAAACAATTTGATTAAAAATATTAATTATAAATTTAAAAATATTTAATACATAATTAATGTTTATTTATAATTTTTAGACATTAAATAATTTAATTTATTTATGACACAATGGTGATGCAGTAATTAACTAATTAATGGAATATAAAACAAATTGATATTATAAATATCCAAATAAATGTAATTTGAGACTTTTTATGAATTCCAATATTTTTATATGTTAATATGAAAATTTAGCATTGGTTAGATAAATTTTTATTCGATGTAATAATGCTGTTATGATTTTAACAAAAAACAAATACCAAATAGTGTCAAAATTGACATAAAATAGGTTTTAAAAAAAATATTATATTATTAATTGATATAATGGTCCTAAAAATCTAATGTTCGACCAAAAGACTTATATAATAATATATATGAAAATAATGAACCATTTGGGGTTCTATTGGAAGTTTATAGTATGTTTATAAATCATATAGTGTAAGAATACAAGAAGACACAGTAAAAGCTAAATTATTTAACATAGAGTAAAATCTAACTGATAAGGTGAAAATGGTAACCTAATCTTGTATAAAACCTATTGGTTGGGATTATTCCGACCCATCTCTACCCTATCCTAGAAATAAGTAACTTTGGATCCATTATAAACCGAATATGAAATTATTATAAAATAATATTTTATGTTTTTTCTAAGGTTCCCCTCACCCTTCTTATAAAAGGGCACTCCCCCATCTCACTAATTCACACCTTCAAAGCCTTTTTTCGCAGCCAAAATCTTCCCAAATACTTTCTAAACTATCCTCTATTCAACATAGAGGGACAACATTAGTCATAAATCCAACTTATGGATCCATTTTGATCAAATCAAAAGGAAGAACCTGAGGAAGAGGTAATAATTTCACCACCCTCTTTCATGTTCTTTTCATCTTTGACTTCTTATTTCTTTGTTATTTACATTCTAAAATAATAAATTAAGTATATTATATATACTATGATGTTATTATAAATATGGAAAAAAATTATTCTTTTTTATATCCCTCTTATGAATAACAATGTCACCATACGTGCGTACATACGACTTACCGTCTCCACACCGTGGGGTAATTTGTTATTCAACACTATGTTATTTGGATGGATATAATGATGAGTAATATGTATATAATAATATAAATAACATGATAATGTCTCTGTGAAATTAATATACCATCCAATTCAACACCTTTAAGGAAATGATATAGTCGTGTGTGCGTACGTACGGATTACCGTCTCCACTATCCGATGAGATTCATTTCCATGATCACCATTCATCGACAATTATAAAAATATATATATTACTAATAAGTGTTTAATATATTTAATAATAATACTACTAGATATATATATATATATATGTACTTACATATATCTTTTTCACATAGTTCTGTTCAACACGATATGAAAACGGAAACAACGTTTATGCGTATGTACGGACTACCGTCTCTATAAACGGTGTTTTTAATTTCATATATATTTATATTATACATATTTATATTATAAATATATATGATATATAAATCATGTTTTATATTCTATAAGTATTTAAATCTTGTTCTAAGTCATACAATCATGAGTAACAAGTTAAAACACGTACGATAAAGAAAGCGATTATTACCCGAAATGTTAATTTAACATGAAAAATTATTATTAAATGGGTAGTATAAAGTCATAAATGAATCATGTATGATATAATAAATATTAATATGGTTATGGTGAAATTTAATAACATACTAATATATTCATACAGGAGGTTAAACGTACCCTCGACCAAAGGAAATTGCAAGGTAAGGGTAAATTCCTCAATCTCGTTATTATCCGAGATTTATATGTGTAAGTATTTACTGGGACATTTTTTTCATCCATGTCCATTTTTCATAAAAATGTTTTCAAAATTAATATTTTAAGGATTTTTTAAAGGTAATATTTATCAGGATTGTAATTTTAAATGTTTTGAAGATTTATCATTATAATATTTTTAATTAATGTCCATGTTTTCAAAATAATTTCAAGGATTTATTTATATGGACATGAATGTTTTGAAATGATAATTCTTTTCAAAAGTTTCAAAGTGGTATGGAACACTTTGATTCAAAAAACTTTATTTAGTTACTTCCTTCATTAACTTGTGACATTTCATTGATTTCAAAATATGAGATATTTCTCTCAAATAGTTTTGATTTCATCTATGTCAACATCCTTTGATGGATTTTAAGATTATTTGAAGTTGATTTATTATGATAAAAAACATCCATATTGTATTGAAGGTTTTTTGATATGTTTGACTATGGATGTGTTATTTTTATACCATTCATGGTTTATGGAAAAATAATTGACATTTCATTTGCTAGTTTTAATACAAATGTTTATGTTATCTTTAAACATATTCATATGATGAATGCATTGGACTTAGTAAGGGACGGGTGTATCCCACTATAGCTCCTAAATGCATAGGTACGTCTAATGAGACAAACTAGTGTCTTGGCACAAGGACTTGACAAAATATTATTTTTATTCAAGGCACAAGGCTTTGACTATGTGGTTATGATAGTCCGGAATTATGCATTCCATCATTATGAAAGTGGTTATTGATATTGCAGGTGATTATTTGACAAGTAGAATATCCATGTCAATAAGTAAATGGCATTATTTTATTTTATTTTTTCCATGTTATGCTAAAGTTCATGTTTAAAAGGATTTTGTTTTAGTTATACACTGGCTTAAATGTTTATACTTATTTATTAAAGATTCCACTATATTGTTTTCCTTAATGAGAATATGAGCTCACCCATTTCTATGTTTTAATTTTCTCAGGATTCCAAGAAGTGTATTATGATTAATAAACAAGGCTAAGCTAGGAGATTAATGGATTTCTCAATGGATCATTTATGTTGTGTTTTATTTTCTAATGTGTAATGTAACATCCATGTATGTAATCAATTTTCCAAGACTGCTAAATTGATCGGTCTTTCGGTACTTGATTCCATGTAATCATGGAAATGTATTAAAATAATGCACCGACACTAGGAATCTGGGGTCGGGGCGTTATAGTTGGTATCAGTGGAATTTACCTATAACATTGGAAACTAGATTTAGATAAATTCTTATTAGAGCACATTACCGTAAGATAGACTTTAAAGATTTTTATAGACGAACTTCCTAGAATTCTGGTAATGTAAATATTTCGTGAGTTTTCCAAGAAAATACATCCTTGTCTGGATACGAGCAGCTAGAGGCGGATTTGGCACAGAAGTACCAAGGGGTAAAACTCGAAAACAATGCTTTGAGCTAGACTCAAAAGAGAACTGCTACACGACAATGGGCCTTACTGCACTCTAGGTCACGACACTACTGGGGGATATGCTTAGGATAATTATCATTTTCTTTACAAACCACTATGAAGGGTTTATGAGTATATACCTCCTCAAAGAATACATTTTTATGATTATGGATTATATCCATAAACTGTTCAATTTAATATTGGTATTTTATATGTTTGGAATTATGAATTGCAATTCATAAACTGATATAGGGTATGCCATTATATAGAGATGGCACCCAATAGAAAGAATGTGAACTCCAACAATAAATATGATACAAAGTGTAATAAGGATCATATCTTTCAGCGTATTAAGCCAACATTTCGAAGGCAAATAGCATCCCTTGTATTCTCTACATATGAAGAAATAGTATCATGTGTTAATAAGATAAGTAAATAATTCTATGATTCCTATGGCTTTAAAAGGAAGTAAGAGAAGAAAATAATGGAAGATAGAAAGATGGATAAAGGGAAGAGGGAAAAGGAAGATTTTCCCATGTGTGATAAATATGGAAAGAATCACCATGGTAAATGATTGAAGGGAATTGGAGTTTGTTATAAGTGTGGAGAAAAAAGGACACCATGTGCGTGATTGCAAGGGTAAAAAAAATTCCAATATACAGTGCTTTATCTGCAAGGCGTTGGGACCCTACACAAATCAATGTCCCATTCATAAGATTATACCGAAATGATGTTATTGGATAATAATCATGTTATGATACTACATCAGATAAAGAGAAATGACTAGTGTTCTTATGTTGTTACTATAGAATTATTTCATTGGAGTGTTGTATCAAAAGTATACTGGTTACATGAATTATGGAGATAAATAAGGATTGTACTACAATACTATTTTTTTGAGGATTTAAGATTATATGTTTCCATGAAAAGTGACTTAATAGTAAGTTACACTTTTAGGAAAATACATGGTTGAAGGTAAGGTTATCCTTAATAAGGTCCTGATAATGAGGTAATGATTTTGGAATAAGAGATGGTTGATTTTGGTTATTCAGGATGTTGCGGTGTTGTAAAAGAATACATGATGAAGGTGTTCATATGTTATTACCTGGGAAAAAGGACCCTTATTATGTTTAACATGCTTATAAATTTTGGACTGAGAGTTTGGATATAAGTATTTTGGATAATTCCTAAGGCTGGAATGGATTATGTTTGATATTGGATACTATTGTTAAGGTTATTTTTGGATTGCAATAAAAAGGACAACCTAGATGTTGGGCGGCAACCCGTCGTGTCTGGTAAGGCCGTTAGACTTGAATCCGCAACCGAACGGAGACATGGGTGTATCACCTATCACTTACCCAATTGATGTCCTGGATTGAATAATGTAGTTTTTTTAAAAGGTCTGGTAGATGAATTATAAATTCTTTTTTTGTAACCCTTAATGAATAGACTAAATAGAATATTTTTTTTAAGTTTTGTTATCTTTAAGAGTGAAAGATGAGTTTTTGGTAGAAATTAGTTAAAAGATGGAACTCTACTTTTCAAGTATATAATTTTTTTCTTCCCTTATTATCTGATGAAATAAATTCTTAAACATTAGGTAAGGCATCATAAAACTAAAAATTTGTTATCCTAATACCTTATGTTTTGTTGAACCGATAATATTTTAAATCATCATAGATTGATGTCTTTGAAGCCCTCAATTCTACAATTGTTTGTGACAGATGACCTCAATCACTCACTATAAATATTTACATTTTTCTTTCAATTAGGTGTCTCTAATTTCCACCAATGTTATTCTAATGAAGATCATAATTTGGTGGTGACTTTTTCATTACCCTTTTTCCTATTATTAAGACTAAATATTATCAACCCAATTTCTGATGTGGGTTTTCCCACAAAAGTATTTTATATTTGTCAACATTTTATTTTTGATGAAAATTTTCAAACTGAGAGGACGCCATTTATTTAAGGAGGGAAGAATGTAACACCCCAAGATTTTATAGTACGTTATTTCGTAAAAGTAATTCAATAACATGCACTACACGCAACACTGAGTTCAAGTACACCACGAAATACCAAACTAGTCATTCTAAAGCTGTTATCAATAATATTAAATAAATATGGATCTATATACAATCTTTATAATTTTATATTCCATATTATGAGTTTCTTAGACATAATGTAAGAACAACTTCATTTTTTCTGATAAAAGAAGTATTTTTCAAAAAATGAACTTTTACAGCCTTTTAAGGGTGAACCCTATTTAAATCCAAGATTTGAAACTTTAATATAATCACTTTGAAAAAATAAAATTCTTCTTTAGAATCGGAATAAAATAATTTAGTTTCTATAAATTTTGGATGTCATTCTGATAACTTTCATATTTGGGTGAATAGTGAAAAATACAATATTTTCACTCAAAAGAACATTTTTAATCCGAATAAATTATGGTGTTAAATAATAAAATTTAATGGTTTGGAAGTAAAATTAGATTATATTTTTACCATTTAATCCAATTCTGGTCATTGTATGTAATTTCACTTTTAAATTGGACATAAACATGTGTCAATCTTTTGATAGTTATTTTTTTTAAAATACGCCTTTTGATTTTGACAACGGTATTTACTTTTAAACTGAAAAATGAGACTTATAAGTTTTGAATTTGGTAAAATAGAATTAATTATTTAATTTTTAATATCAAAATTATCTTACATTGAATTTATGGTATTTTTCTAAAAACTTTTAATTTTTGATTAATAATGAAAAAACACTGGGTTATTTTTTAAAACCGAATTTTTATTTAAATAATTATTTATTTTATTTAAATTTATTTAAGGTCAGAATAGATACATAATACGTATATATGTTCAATTTAATTCATTGGATTCATTTTTTAATAATATGAGATATATTAAATTTTATTGAACTTGTCACTGTCTTTTACCCACCTCCTAGGAGAATTTGCAAATTCACATAAATCTTAATTTTACCTCTTCTGTGAGATGAATTTTGAAAATCCAGGAGCCATGGTTAATATCAAAGAGTAAAATGAGGTTTATTATGAGAAAAATAATTTTTGGTGAATAGTAACTTTTTACTTTTATTTACCACGGTTAAAAGTAAATATGTTAATTAAGGGTAAAATGATATTATTATTACCCTAATACATGTCTTAATTATATTGGATAACTATAATTCGATCAAAAAAACCTTAGGAATAAAATATGAACCTCTTTTTTCATCTTGGATTAGATTAGGATATTTATTATTATTTAATTCAAAGGAGAGTTAAAAGAGTTAAAATCAATGTTTAATAACTAAAACATTTTTAATATAGAGTTATACATTAGATAAATTCGATTATAAATATTCATTAGAACTCTAAAATGATTTCCAAAATAATTGTATTTTATTAATAATTTTTAGACATTAAATAATTTTATTTATTTATGACACAATGGTGATGCAGTAATTACCTTGTTAGTGGAATATTAAACTAATTGATGTTATAAATATCCAAATAAATGTAATTTGAGACTTTTTATGAATTAAACTAATTTTATAGGTTCTTATGAATTGTTAGGGTTGGTAAGATGAATTGTTTTCTATGTAATAATACCGTAATGATTTAAAAAAAACAAATACCAAATAGTGTCAAAATTGACATAAAATAGTTTTTAAAACAAATATTATATTATAATTGATATAATGGTCCTAAAAATATTTGGTTCGGCCACAAGACTTATATAATAATATATGTTACATTAATAAACCAATTTGGGTTTGATTGATAGTTTATAGTTAGTTTATTAATCATATAGTGTAAGAATACATGAAGACAGAGTAAAAGTTAAATTATTTAACTTAGAGTTAAATCTAAATGATAAGGTTAAAATGGTAACCTAAACATGTCTAAAACCTATTTTTTGAGATGATTTAGACCCATATCCACCCTAGCCTCTAAATAAGTCTTTTTTGAGAAATTATAAACCGAATATGAATTTAGTATAAAATAATATTTTAAGTTTTTTCTAAGGTGCCCCTCACCCCTCTTATAAAAGGGAAATACCCCTTCTCCCTAATTCACACCACCAAAGCCTTTTGACATGGAAAAAATCTTCCCAAATACTCTATCAAATATCTTCCATTCATCCTAGAGGCCCTCTTTTATTCATAAATCCATCTTATGGAGCCCTTTTGATCAAATCAAAAGGAAAAACCCGAAGAAGAGGTAATAATTTCACCACCCTCTTTCATGTTCTTTTCTTCTTCGACTTCTTCGTTCTTTGTTATTTCAGTAATAAAATAAAAACTCCAGCGTATTCTATATTCTGTGATGTTATTATAAATATGGACCAAATTTATTCATTATTCTATCCATCTTATGAGGGATAATGTCATCGTATGTGCGTACGTACGGCTTACCGTCTCCACGCCGTGGTGTAACTTGTTCTTCTACACTATGTTATTTGGATGGATATAATGATGAGTAATATTTATATAAATAATAAAAATAACATGCTAATATCCCTATGAATTTAATATACAATCTAGTTCCACTCATTTAAGGAAATGATACTGTCGCTCGTGCGTACGTACGGATTACCGTCTCCACGACGCGATGAGATTCATTTCCACATTCATCATTCATTGAAAATTATAAAAATATATATATTTATAATAAGTATGTAATGTATGAAATAATAATTATATTGGAGAGATATATATAAATATATGTGTACTTACATATATCTGATTCACTTTGTTCTTTTTGACATGATATGAAAACGGAAACAACTTTTTTGCGTACGTATAGACTACCGTATCCATAAACGGTGTTTTTAATTTAATATATATGTCTATTATACATATTTATATTATAAATATATATGATATATAAATCATTTTTCATATTATAGAAGTATTTAAATCTTGGTCTACGTGATACAATCAAGAGTAACAATTTAAAACACGTATGATAAAGGAAGCGATTATTACCCGAAATGTTAATTTAACAAGGAAATTATTATTAAAGGGGTAGTATAAAGTCATAAATGAATCATGTATGATATAATAAATATTAATATGGTCCTGGTATAATTTAATAACATACTATGATCTTCATATAGGAGGTTAAACTTACCCTTGACCAAAGGAAAGTGCAAGGTAAGGGTTAATTCCTCAATCTCATTATTATCCGAGATTGTTTATGTGTAAGTATTTATTGAGACATTTTTATCATCCATGTACATTTTTCATAAAAATGATTTCAAAATGAATATTTTAAGGATTTTTGTAAGGTACTCTTTATCAGAATCATAATTTTAAATGTTTTAAAGACTTATCTTTCTAAATCTTGTTAATTAATGTCCATGTTTTCAAAATGATTTTATGGATTAATTTATATGGACATGAATGTTTTGAAATGATAATTGTTTTCAAAAGTTTCAAAGTGGTATGAGGCACTTTGATTCAATAATATCTTTTAAATTACTTCCTTTATAAATGTTTTACTTTTCAATGACTTCAAAAAGAGAGATATTTCTCACAAATAGATTTGATTTCATCTATGTCAACTTGTTTTGATGGATTTTAAGATTATTTGAAGTTGATTTATTATGATAAAAAACTTCCATATTGTATTGAAGGTTTTGTGATATGTTTGACTATGGATGTGTTATTTTTAAACAATTCAAGGTTTATAGAGATTGTATTGACATTTCGTATGCTAGTTTTAATATGAATGTTTATGTTATGTTTAAACCTGTTTATATGAGAAATCCATTGGACTTAGTAAGTGATGGGTGGAGCCCGCTGTAGCTCTTAGATGCATCGATAGGTCTCATGAGAAAAACAAGTGTCTTGGCACAAGGCCATAACAAAATCTTATTTGTAGTCTTGGTACAAGGACTTGACTATGTGGTTATGATTGTCTGGAATTAAGCATTCCATCATAATAAAAGTGGTTATTGATCTTGCATGTGGTTATTCAAATAGTATAATATCCATGTGAATAATTTAATGGAATTATTTAATTTTATTTATTCCATGTTATGTTAATGTTCAAGTTTAAAAGGCTTTTTTTAGTTATACACTGCCTTAAATGTTTATTCTTATTAATAAAATTTTCCTCTATATTTTTATCCTTACTGAGCATCTAAGCTCACCCATTTCTATGTTTTAATTTTCTCAGGATTCCATGTAATGTATTATGATTGATAATTAGGGTTAAGCTAGGGGATTAATGGCGTTCTCAATTGATCATTTATGTTGTGTTTTATTTTCTAAAGTGTAATGTAACGTCTATGTATGTAATCTATTTTCCAAGACTGCTAAACTTATCGGTCATTCGGGACATGATTCCTTGTAATCATGACAATGTATTAAAATAATGCACCGCCTCTGGGAAAATGGGGTCAGGGCGTTACATTTTCTCATTTATAATATTTAATAAATACATAATGAAATCAATGTCACATTTTTGAATTTCAAATCTATAATATTTTTTATATGAATATAAAAATATATGTTCAGTGGAAAATATTCATTTGAACGTACATTAATTTTTTGTCATAATATTTTATCTGTAGTTATTAATATTTAAATAATTAATATAATTGATGTGGGAATTCCATAAGAACATTAATTTAATTAACATATATATAATTAAAATTATTTCAAAAATATTTACTGCAATACAATATGGATGAATTATTGTGTTAAATGAATATTGTAGACTAATATAAAAGGAGTGATATATTAAAGGATTGTATTTTATTTCCATTTTTTATGTTTTCATTAAATTTAGATTAATTTAGTTGTACCATAAAAAATATTAATAATATTTTATAATGAAACAATTTTATTTAATGATGTAAAATTGTAGAAATTACTAAAATTTTAAAATTGTTTTTTATATGGATGATGATATAACTTTTTTTCCTTTAATTGGGAGATTTTTATATTATATTAAAATTAATGACCCCAAAGAGTATTTTCTTTGATGGTAATTATCAAAAAAGGTTTATGTGTAGAAACAAGATATAGTGGTATAAATGAAATCAATATATGTAAATTTTTTGTTATATTTTATATTTTAGAGAATTATCATCCTATATTCTATTAATATAATCTATAATATATTTTAATATTAAATTTAGTTTTTTAATATAAATATATAATTAAATATTAAGAGTTTTCATCTCCTCACATATATAAATTAATACCCTCCTATATATTAATTATACATAAATTTACATTTAGATCAAATTAAACATCACTATGTTCCTCCCCCACATTTCTCATCATGCCTTAATTAACCATCTTATCATAAAACAATCATTTGATGGTTTTATGCATTAACCTAACAAGGATTTAAAAGGAACGAGAGGCATGGTTCTTAATCATGTGGTTTCATTCTCTGTATACTTCTACAAGAATTAAATAAAATCCAACTGTATTGAAATTATAATAACATAATATATCATATAGTTATATTTTATTATGTTAATTAATAAACTTATATACATCCCCACATCCATCAAATGTGAAATCAAACTATCCATAATGTGTGTATAAGACTACCACCTCAAAACCTGTTGTATTTCCATTTCCATAACATCCTAGTATAAATAATAATAATTATTTATTTCATTTATATATATGATATTAATTATTTGATTATAATTATGATGTTATAACATCACATCAACCTTCGATATTTATATCTTTTTTAAAAACAATAATGTCGTTAGTGCATATGTTTTTACAACCACCACCTCAATGCTACGAAATTTTTTAAATTTAATATTGACATTGTATCTAATAATGAAATATTAAATAATAATACATGATTTTATAATTTATTAATAAGAAATTTTTATTTGTCATTAGTTGTTTCCATCTGTAAAAAAAGGTGATCTGTGTTGAGGTATATGAATGATATACCATCTCATTGAGTTGTTAAACTCATTTTTCTCTATCTAAATATTTTATTTGACAATAATTATGTATTAAATGAATATATAATTTTTTTTTCATTCATAAAATTTAATTGTTGATGTTACCATATTCAGTGTACAAGGACAAAAATTATGAAAGAAAAACATATAAGAAAAACCAAGTATTAATCACCCATAACGTTGATTTTAATAAAAAATTGTTAACAAACTAGTGATAAATGGGTATAAAAAATAAATTATATTCTTATATATGTGAATTTTTCTAGATAAAATTTATAAAAAAATTATATTTATTATATGTGTGGTTCAAATTCGTATAATGGATGTCAGACCTAAGGTAATGGTTTATCAACTAAAATCGTCTTGTTTGGGACATATGTTTTTTATGTACCAATATTCATTTATGGGTTGTATGTACTGACTATTTAAAAGTTATATATTTAATCAAAAAAATTCATTATATTAATTGATTTATTATTTTTTATTTTATAATGTGTCTTGTGAATCATGATGTACCAAATCATTAATGATTTTTTTTATTAAATCTCATTAATTTATGGAATTATTTATTGTTATGATTATGATGATGAAATCTCTTCATCTACCTCTCAATAATAGCTTGGATTTTATTCAACTATATATATTTTTATATAATAGTGATTTCCTTTGATTTTAATAACTTAAATAGATCAATTGTCTAAAAGAATGTAATAAAGAAAAGTAAATTTATTTTCCCATTTAGTCAACTTTAAATTTTTTCGTATCCATGATTTTTAAAAAATGAATACTTTTTATTAATATTAATATATGATTTATTAATATAAATTTTACTTACATTTTTATTTTTCATAAATAAATGAACATAGTTTTATTTTCTATATAAAAACGAAGTGCATTTGATTAATTTTAAAATATATGAATAGAATATTTATTTTTATTAAACACATAGTGGATAATTTTTTTCAACAACAGTAAGGGTGATTATTATTTGTTTTTATTTTATCATTAGGATTTTATGTTGAAGGAAATATTTTTTAAAAAAATTGTGAGAATTTTATATTCTAAATATTTGATTTCAACGAAGAAAATGTATTTTCCTCTATAAATGTTTAATTTATTATTTTAAGTGAATTTTCAATAACGGATAACATAATTTTATGTTTAATAATACTTAAATGGTATATGATCCAATGATAAAATCCATATTGTTTTTATTTTTTGGTTAATGATTATGATGACATGATATTTATGAACCGCATTTCTTATTTAGGGGTTATTGACATGATGAAATCATTATTAAACAATTTATTTTTCATAGTTTTGATATTATTATAGTTTTATGATATAGTATAATAAATGATTTTTTTAATTGTGTTTTAGAAATGAATTGAATTGTGTAGACCTAAGATAAATTTTTTAATTATGGGTATCTCATGATATAAATAGAAATGGAATGGGTCATTAACTGAGACATGTAAGGAATCTACCCACTATGATAATATTCAGAGTGATCGGTGACCACTTTTACGGATTGGGTTGGGATTCCAATACACAATTATAGTTATTAAATTATTCCTTGACAAAATTGATTGCACTTTCAATGATTATTTCTATTTAAAAAAATAGGTATTATTCAAATATTTTACTCTCTAAAAATAATGTTCTTTGATCCCTTTATTTATCATGTCAGATTAAATACCATGATATTGGGCATGAAACATGATTATTATCTAATATATATAGGGTATGTTCACAAAATTTTCTACTCATGTTCACACACACTAATTCTTAGGAATAGTTTACAAGACCGTTAATATCTTCCTCAGTTACCATTGTCGAGCATCTGATATAACCCATTATTATATCCCTTTCCCTAGATTATAAGAAAACATAATAAATAATACATGTCTTAAATGGGTTATATTAATGTATAAATTATTTATATGTAATGTATTTTTCTAAAGATGAATATTTCCATGTTTCCTTGCCTCTAATGATACTAAACATATATGATTATAGCAAGTATCATTATTTTATGTAATGAATACTCATATAATAATATATAATAAAAATTTATATGGGTCACTATTTGAGGATATGAAGTTAACATAAACAAGAGACCTAGTAAAATGTTGACTAAAACAAGGTACCCCATGCGATCTTGGTGGTATTACAGAAATTTTGAGAATAACTGTGTAATTAGTGGATTTTTAATTAGTAATATGTGTTACTACCTATTATTTTCTTGATGGTGTAATATTCATAATTTCATGTTAAACATTCTCCACTTAATTCAATTAAATCATGAATTTACTCTTATTTACTATTTTTGGAGATTCTCTTATCCTCCACCCTAATACCTCTTATCCATTATGAATCATCTACCCAGGAATGATCAGGGGGATCTGATTGGTTATAGAACTCAATTTTTATGAAATAATGAATTCGATCAACCAAAAAAGAAATATCTTTTATGATTCTAAATATTAGTTTTGATAACTTAATTTTTCCATAATATAGTTGTTTTATTTCAAAAAAAATCCATGATATTTATATTTGTCTAGAATCTATTAGTAATCATAAAAGAAAAATCATAGATAATAAAACCATTTTTAATTATTATAATACACATCTCATATCACATTTAGAAAACATAAATAGAATTTATTATTAAGCATTCTCATTGATGATTTAGCTTAATAAAAACTATTCTCATCTTCCAAAGTGTACAACCTGAAATTTTTATGGTAGGTTTATCCATCATCTGAATCGTAACCCTATAAGATATATTTTTATCAATATAGAGAAACCAAAAAATATTTAATAATTATTGGATTGAAAATAAATAAATTATTTTTTTTAATAATCTGAATAGTGTAATTTTGGTAATTAACATAATTTAAATTAATTATAATAATTCATTGAGTGATATTTTTTTCTCTATTTGATTATTTTTTTCCTAATATATTTTTGTATATGTTTTAATGATTAAATGTTTCTCCTATGATATAAGTTGTGAGTATATTATTTGAAATATATCTATTTAACAATTCACATGAAAGTGTGGGTTTATATAATTCTTTATTATGTTTTTATATGGTTTTAACAAGATACATAATTATATGTATGTCTATAAAATGATGAATTTGTTATCTCTATACTATTTAAGATCGTACATTTTGATTTTGGGATTGGAAATGGTTTGAACATTAATCGCAATATCTTTTTATTTCAATTCCCATTATTAAATTGGAATTCTTTCTGTCATTATGTTATATTCCATCCCTTATCCCATGATGTAGTAATATGAACTAATGATGTATAAATTTCCACAACGATTTAATTAGTTATATTATTTTGAAAACTATATGTTAAAATTTACATGGGAATACTTCAAAAAATAAAATTTATTGACCCACTTCATATAAATTCATACCATATTTAGTTGTTGATGGTATCCTAAAAATTAAGTGTAGAATATAGGAAATATATTATATCCATTATTCATGAATGATATAGTTTTTGAAATGAAGTTTCTTTTGGGATTTTTTGGTCAGGTTATGGTGTAGAATTACTATAGAGTTGTAATACTCATGCACAATATGTTCCCATATGACAGGTACACATAAAATATTGTATTGAAATTATGTAATAGGAAGGATATTAGGTACACAGTCTAGCATCAAATATTGTTTTAATAATTATTGATATGTTTTTATATTTTTTAGGGTTTGTAGAGTAAACATATGGGGGTCTCCCATGATATCATTAATTAGTTAATCCACTTTGTAATTCCCATAATTATAATATAAGTCCATTATTGGTTTTATTAATGGTACAAAATAGTTTTTTCATCATATTTTCATCTCTTTTGTGAATTTTAACATCCTGATAGTGATTGTACACACATTTATAATGATTATATGCAATATATTATCATTGTGGTTTGAAAAATTAGTTTCATTACATATATTTTAATATTTTATATATGTATGCTTTTAACCCAAGGGATATACGAATATTTTGTTGTGATGCTAATTTTTTTATTTGTATTCCAATGGTGGAAACTAAACACTATTGAGGAAATTTTTACTTAGAGTCCCTTTATTTTCGTTGTATGACTTGGGAAAAATATCAATTAATATTGTAAGAGTACTGAGATGAGACGTAGTGTGATTTTGATATTGGGTGTGCTTGAAAATAATTTTACAACATTTTCAAATATATTATATATCACATGTTCACAATGTTTTATAAATAATGAAATTTCACATAAAAATTGTCTTGAATAAAAAATTAATGTCATCCGTTGAATCTTGAAATTTTAATTTACCCTAGGTGAGAATAATTTTTTTTGGCACATGACCTATTGATAATTAGATCATTGGAATGAACCGTAAGTGAATTAATTAATTAAATTAATACATATATTAATTTATTATCTAATAACATGATTACTTATATAAATACCATACAATAGATAATCTCTATGGCTATTTGAAAAACATTATGACTGGTGATATTGGAATTCCTCAACCCATTATTGAAAAATTATGATTGGATGGCGATGCCTTTCTGAATCTGCGAGAATCAAGAAATATACAATTAAATGGATCTTCCACTAAATTGAAAATAGAATTCTCCAACAATAATCAATCTATATCCATGTATTACATGTCAATTGTTTTTTTCATAATTGATTACATTATTCACGAATGGATTATAAATCTACTTATTGATATGTTATTAATTGGAACCTTCAAAAGAGCCTCATAGGAAAGGAATTTTTTAATTAGATATATATTCTACCTATACAATGAAATCACCTCATAAAATATATGATTTTCTGATCTGTGTCCAAGAATTCACTAATGACAATAATACCACATTTTTTATTTTTATATTCCTACACTTGTTCATATCATTCTTTATCATGGAAATATATGGTTCGAATCAGACTATTTTCAAGATGTTCCTTTCTTTTTCAAACCCCTAGATTCATAGAATATGTGCACACAATGATAATATTAGTATTCTAAGTATAAATTAGTGTGGATTGTGTTGTGAGGTGATGGAATCATTTATTTTGTATCTGAAAAATATTTTACCATTAAATATGAGGCATCTGAGGTGTGTGTGTGTGACTTGAATGGTCCTGTAGACATCCATGTTCTAGGGACCAATGGGCTGGAATCATTGATGAAATGATATTACATTGTATTTAAAAATATTATTAGGGTAAATCATATGTGGGAGTGGTGGATCTAGTATCCAAAGAACATTTATGTTATTAGATTAAAATCCTAACAACACAACGTATATTAAGATTAACACAGGTTGAGTAGTGACCCATATGTGGTGGATATAGATTTTGGAAGAGTCAAATATCAAAAAATATGTGGTACCCCCACATGGCATGTGACTCACTAATGGTGACCTAGGTTGGACTCTACGAGAATGTGTACATGGGAATATACAATACAGACGGCACTACTCAAGGGACATAAGAACAACCTTGAGAACATGGATCATCCCCAGGTGGTTGAGAAACAATGTGTATCCCCTTACATTACATGGAGGAAAACATGGATAATAATCCATGTACAGTTGAAGAAACATCCATAAAAAGGAGTGGGGACATGTGACACGAGTACACCCTTACACGTCATGTAATTCCTTTAAGAGAATATTTAACCACTCGTGTCATCTTCGTTTTGACCGAGATGTTGTCATGTGAGTATCATATCATAATAATTTTTCCTTAAAGAATTAAATGTTGGACATTGTGGTGGATTTAGATATACGATGTGAGATATTTTAAGCATGATGCTTCATTATGTGGTGCTCAACAATAATAATGGTCTTACAAGATATATTGAGTTGTATCCCCTGGTAGACTAGTGTGTGGTTCCTATATCAACTAAGTGGTTCCCCCTAATATAATAGTTCATGGGTTATTTATCTAATGAGTGATAAACAATAATATAATAGGTTTTGTGGAATCTATCTACTATGTGGTACCCCTATAATGCTTGGTGAGTTGGACCTCTATACGTTCAGTTGTACCCCCAGACCTACTAGAGAGTGGGTCCTCTATCTACTAAGCGGTTCATCCTGGCAGACTAATGATTGATTCATTTACCATAGTAGTAATTACCCCTATTTTAAAAGGGTGTGGGTCTACCATAATCATTGAGTTAAACCATTATTGACAAGTTATAGGATCATATACCAACTGAGTGGTACACTCTGTCATACTAGAATGTGGGTCCATCATATATTTAGTAGAGCCACCCTGAAAATGGTGGATGTAGATCCTATATATATATATAAATTTCCCAAATACATTTCAACACCATGGGAAGGTTTGGGTACCCCACATGGTTACATTGTTTATCTGTTACAGACGATGTTGGGCATCATTGATGGAAATTGTTTAACTGCTGGCCAACTAATTGTCTTGGGATGTGATATGCGATGTATATCCCTATTCTCCATCATTTGGAGTTATATTATGAGAATATATATTTAATTACCCAAACTTAAACATTACATAATATTGAATTAAATGAATAATTCACATTGAGGATCTTTTCAGGTTTAGAGTTTTAGAGAATTAGGCCATAACTATTACATTACATCTAAAAAATTACAAGGTAGACACTTCTAACCAGTTTCCATTTTTTTAATAATATAAAAACTTATGAAAAAAAGAGTAATGCCCAGTCTCATGTTTTAGATTGCATGACTTCTTTTTGATCCCATCCTTGACCATATTCATCTTTAGGTCCTGTGAAAAAAATTTCAAAGTATGGGATGAGCAGAAAAAGCTCAGTATGGGATATAAAAAAAAGAAATAAAACATTAGTTCATCATTGAATTCATAACATAATCTCATTAACATACCTCATGAAATAATAAGATTTATGAATAACACATATAAAAATTAAATCATAAAGGTAACTAGTGTAATCCATATTATACATACATTGTAGCTATCACATCTACATTGGGAGTTACATCTAGAATACCCATCACATTATATTCCCTAAATCTATTAGGAGAATCATTCACGTTTAGCTCCATCACATTACCCAATGCATTGGAGATGTATATCAGGTTGTCCCGCCCTAGGTTTATCATGGAACCACCTGTATACGTAACAATTCCCAAGAACTATAACATATTCATATGACATAAAAGAAAAATAAAGGAAATATAATATTTCCACATTTCAATCCAAATATATCATTTATGTTTATTAACATAAAAAATCCGTTATGAAAACCATTTTAAAAAATAAAATATGTAAAAAATTATATGGTATTTACTTTTATTTCAAAAACATTACAGCTTGTTAAAGAAGCCAAAGATCAAATAAAACTTGCGGTAGTGGAAATGTCGTTGTCCCCGCTTACATAAAAAATAAACATTACTTTTTTTCCATTTAGATAAATGATTCATATAAAAAGTTTACTTTTTAATGAAATTAAAAGTAAATTGTTTTTATACACCAAATGAAAGACAGTCGTGTGTTGAAACAAAATATGCCTCAATGAAAAGAGATTGAGACGAAGTCCCTTAACTTGTGTCCGACTTCACCCGTTCGTTCTTTAATCTCCAGAATAATAAACGAAAGTTCTTTTAGAATTTATTAACAACCTTTTTTAAGTTTATTATTCCTTTTATATCACTTATTACCATGTTATAAACATTATGTTATCATTTATTTTAATAATGGTCATTTTGTTGATATTTGGTAATTGAGTCAAAAATCAACTTATTATAATTACAAGTTGTTCATGTGGTCAAAAGTTATTATATATAGAATAATATTGATGATTTATTAATAATATATATCATATATATCCAGTTGATTTACATATTTGTAATTTTTCATTACATTTGAAGGTAAGAAAAGAAATGCACCGTTCATGGAGACTGTAAGCCGTACATACGCATGAATGAAACATTCATTTCTATTTCTTATTTTAATAGAATTAAAAAATAATTAAAAATATGTATATTATTATTCTAGTATAATATAATCTATAATATAATTAACGCTATCCTTTATATGGCCCACATATGGCATTAACGAGTCATATCACTTTGAGGGGGCGGTAGTCCGCACTTCCTCAAATGAAATTATCGCATTTACCCATAATGGAAACCATAAATCCATGATATAAAGGAAAAATAAATAAGAATAAAAAATAAATAAACATAATATATATCATATATAAATATAGTTCCATCATAATGGACACCATGAGAGGCGGTAGGAGATAATTGAACAATCGTCGTTTCATTAGGCGTTACTTTTCCATCCACAGAATCAGTATGTTCTTTATCCATTAGACGGAGGTGTTTGAAGGTTTAGTTCGAATACTTCTCATAAAAACATCATATTATATTGAGGATACTGGTGTTGTTATAAATGAAAATAATAAAAAGATGTTAGGGGTTCTATATGTAAAATAAAAGTAAAGAATTTAAGAGAAACTGTTACATTTAATTCGGGTTACTCCCTTTTGTTTGATCCAAAATGTCTTCATGAAGTTCTTTATGCCTAAGTTAATAATTCTAGGTGGAAGATAGGGTTCATGATAGATTATTTCGGCAATGGTTGGATGTCCCAAAGAGCTTGAGAGGATTGAATATTGGGATATAGGTTAGGGATTTTTATAAGGGAGAGTAGGAGCACTTTTGAAAAGATTGAAAATATTATTTTATTATAAATTTATTTTTGATTTTTAAAGGTCCAACAAATATTAATGTCAATTATAATATGACTCATGGTCGAAATAAAATCATCCAATAAGAGTTGGAAATGTTAGAGATATTTTTTTAATCATTATAATATAATTTATGTAAATCATTTATTAATGAGGTAAACAATGCATCATTATTGTGTCATTAATAGTTTTATTTATTTGATGTTTAAAAATTATAAAAAAATCATAATTTAGGAAATATTTTTATATTTAAACATAATATTTATAGTCAAAAATATAAATTATATAACACTATGTAAAAATTAACTTCCTAAAAGATATTTGTTTATGTCATTTTTCCTTTACATTAAGTTAAAAAAAATAAAGTGTCATTATAACTCTTAAGTGGCTCCATGGGGTCCCAAAATAGACACAAGGATTACCATGGTCGGCCATGACTCATCCAATAATGTTAAGACATGTTTTATGGAAATTTTTTATTATTTTCAAATTCTTTTTACCTTGAACTACCTTATTTTTTTATTTACCCCAGTAAATAAAAGTCAAAAGTTACTATTCATCAAAAACTATTTTCTCCTTATTATACCAAATTTTAAGTACTAATAACAATCGTGTTTTTTAATTTTTTTAAAATTCAATTCACAGATGAGGTATGAATTCATTTAAATGAAAAATTCAGTTTTTAACTACTACATTGTGTTTTAACTATTCATCCAAAATTGATGTTTTTTAGAAAACTACCAAAACTTTATCATAAGCTATATTTGTTTATAAGAATTCAAAAATGATGTCTATTTTACCAAATAATAAAACATATATGTTAGATTAATTAATTTAAAATAAATTCCCATTGTCAAAACAAAATGCGTGTTTTTTAGAAATATTTACTATCAAAATTTTGACATTTGATTTAGTCCAATTTCAAAGTGAAATTATTATCAATGACCAAAATTGTATTAAATGGTTAAAATATAATCTATTTACTTTTTCAAACAAATTAAAAAGATAAAAAATCATATTAATAAATTAGATTAAATGTTATTTTTGAATTAAAATACAGTATTTTTCATTATTCATCGAAAAATGAATTTTATCAGGAAAATACAAAAAAATTACCCAATGTAAATATTGACGCCCCGATTATAAAGAAAATTTTTACTTAGTCAAAAAGAATATATAAAAGTGAACAAAAATATATTAAAATATGGTTTTCCATCGAAAGGTTGTAAATCATCCTTTTATAGAATGTTAGAGTATTTATGATTTAAATGAGAATAATTCACATTTTAAGCCTCTAGAATTTATTGGATAATTGTAAAAACATTTAACAAACATGTATAATAATATTGTAGATAGTTTTATTCATTCCTTACAATATTACGTCTAGGCGTTAACTACATTTAAAATAGTACTATTATAATATTAGTGTGCAACGTTATATTTCAAAGAAATCTTTTGTTGCGTATCAGGTACGCCATTGAGAATATCAAACCCTTTAATGTAAACTTAATATTTAATTCAAAAATATGAATAATTATGCAAATTAATTAATTCTTTATTTACGTATAATTTTATATCCTTCCCCCCATTTTGAAATTTTTTTTCTCGCAATTTTTATTCACTTATCAAATAAGTGGGGGTATTTATCCCTCATAGAATTTTCAGATTCCCAAATTATCTCTTCAAACATATGGTTTCTCAAAAAAACTATTACCTGGTGAATCACCTTATTTTGAAACACATTCTAACTTTGGTCAAGAATCTGGACATGATGTTTCTCATAAGAGATATTATCTTCCAACTAAACTACCTTTGGACTTAAAACATGAGATGGATTTGGCATAAACTTTAGCAACATTGAAACGTGAAAAACATTGTGTAGTTGGGATAAACATGGAGGTAAAGACACTCTGTAAAAAAATGATCCAACTTTCTCTAGGATTTTATATGTTCCAATGGACCTCAAACCCAAATTTCTTTTCCTATTACAATACATCACACTTTTCCATGGAGAATCATTGGGAAAGACATAATCACCTACCTCAAAATAGAGATCCTCCCTCTGATTATCCGCATAACTTTTCCGCCTGCTCTGAGCTATTCTCGTGTGCTTCTGAATCAACTGAACCTTTTCTTCCATCTCTTCTACCAATTCTGTTCCCATCATCTTTCATTCACCTACTACATCCCAAAAATCTGGAGTTCGACACTGCATTCCATATATTGCCTAAAATTGAGCCATTTGTATACTAGAATGAAAACTATTATTATAAGAAAAATCAACCAAAAAATTATATTGGTCCCAAATTCCCTGGTAATCCTGTAAACTAGTACGTAGAATATCCTCTAAGGTCTGAACTTTACATTCTGACTGCCCATATGATTGATAATGAAAAGATGTACTACAATTTAATTCAGTACCCAATGACTTCTGAATGTCTTTCCAAAAGTGGTAAGTTAACATGGTATCACGATAATTTACAATGGAGAAGGGAAATCTATGCCACCTAACTATCTCTTTAACTTACAACTGATAAAGTCGATCTAGAGAAAAAATATTTCGAATACGGAGAAAATGAGCAGATTTTGACAACCGATCAACAATAAACCATATTGCTATATTATCTCGAGATGTCTTCGGTAATCTCTTAACGAAGTCCATGGATATATATTCCAATTTTAACTATGGAACTGAAAAAGACTAAACCATGCCTTTTTGTAACTACAGCTCTGCTTTAACCTGCTGACAAACCAAACACATCACAGTAAAATCAGCAATATCTCTTTACATTACATCCCACTAGTAATACTCTTGATGATATCTGTACATTTTATTACTGATAGGATGAACTAAAAACAGAGAACTATGAATTTTCAATAAAAACTCATTCTTCAACTATGAATCACAAGTCACATATATTCTCTTTCCAAACCTCAAAACAGAATCATTATCAATGATAAATTTAGGCATCATGCACTCCTGAACCAACTCTACCCTTTTTTTAATCTCATTGTCTTCTCTCTTCTCTTACTCTATTCTGTCTAATAGAGATCATTTCCCTAACACCTAAAACAAAATAGAAGAATTTATAGCACCAAAAACTTATATTCCAAAGTTTATATAATAAAAAATGAATGGATATCAATCCAAACTTAGCAAGGATTATAAAGCAACACTTTTTCAAATCAAATAATCAGCCACTTTATTTTCTTTTCTTTGATGGTAAAGGATTGTGAAATAAATAATCCTTGATTAATTCCAACCATCTCCTCTTTCTCATTTCCAATTCGTTTTGAGTGAATATATACTTCAAACATTTTTTGTCAGTATATATTTTAAATTTTACTCCATAAAAATGATTCCTCTAAAATTTTAAAACATAAAAAAAATAATCTAATTCGAAATCATGTGTAGGTTAATTTATCTCATGAGGTTTCAACTGATTTGAATCATAAGAAATTACCTAATGATTCTGCATAAGGACACAACCAAGTCCTTTCAATGATGTATCCCTATAAATAAAAAACTCACCCTTTCTCGAAGGTAGTTCAAAATCTAGATCATTCACCAATCTTCTTTTCAATTCCAGAAAACTATCATCACATTCTTTTTTCCAAATGAACATAACACAATTTCAAGTTAACTTAGTCATTGGACTAGATAACCATGAAAAATTCCCAGCGAACCTCCAGTAATAACCTGCGAAACCATGAAAAAACGATTCTCGGTTCTTTATTTGGGTCATGGCCATTCCTCAACAACATTTTTTAGCATGATCAATAGTTATGCCATTTTTTGAAACAATGTGACCTTGGAATGAAATTATCTCTAACCAAAAATCACCCTTAATAAATTTCCCAAATAGATTCTTTTCTTTTATGGTTTGAAAGACAACCATTAAATGACTTTAAAGCACCTCTTTACTTTTAGAATAAACCAAAATATCAACCATGAACACAACCATAAACTTATGCAAGAACTCACAAAAAATTATTGTCATACGATCCATGAATTAAGTATGAGAATTGATTAAACCAAAAGGAATAACTAAAAATTCATAATGGCCATATCTAGATTGAAATGCAAACATCATAATGTCTTATTTCTTTATTTTCTACTGATGGTTCCCTGATCTCAAGTCAATCTTCAAAAAATACTGAGCTCCTAGGAGCTGATCAAACAAATCATAAATATGAGGCAAAGTATACTTGTTCTTAATAGTGATGTTATTCATCACTCTATAATAAATGAAAATTTTCCTTGAACCGTATTTTTTTAACAAACAAGATAGGATCACCCCATGGTGATGTTCTAGGTCAAATGAATTCATTGTCTAATAACTCCTGCAATTTCTTCTATATCTCAAAAAGATCAATTTAATGTATTCAAAAGGGGGGTTTTGAAATTGTATTTTCATCAAGAACTAAGTCAACAGTAAATTCAACTTATCGATCGGGTATAATACCTAGAAACTCATCATGAAAAACATCATGGTACTCATTTACCACTGGAAAATCATTAATCGGAATAGTTCCTTTGTTTGCCACAATATTTTTAAGGTAACATTCATTTACATCCTTTACTAGTTTACAAAGTCCTGATATGTTTTCAAAAGTAAGGGTTCATTCTAATACATAAATTGAAAATAATCTTGAAAACACAACTCTTTAACTATCCAACCAATCTTTTCATGATAAATAGAATTCCAATCTATTCCAAAAATAACATCAAACTCTATTAGAGGTAAACCAATTTGTTTTTCAGGTAGATTCCATCCGCATAGAAAGAAATGAAGGTTCTTATAATTTCTTTTTATTTAAACATTTCCTCTAGGTGTTTTTACCATAAATTCAGGATTCATATCATGATATATAATTCCCTATTCACTTTAAATCTTCTCTCATATGTACAAATGTGTAGACCTCGAATCAACCAACACATTAGCATAATATGAACAAACAATCTATATACCTGATACTATATCATTTGATGGCCCATCATCTGCTGAAGTAGTTGTAAAAACATCACCCCCTCCCCTATGCTTGTATTCTAATTTCATTACCTCAGTTGAGTACTTCATTGGACACTCATTTTCATAATGACCCATTTAATATCACATAAACAATTTTACTGATTTTATATTAGATTTTGTGTTACCATTACCCTGTTCATATTCAGTGAAATTGCATTCCTTATATCCCATTTTACCACATTTATAAAACTTACGAGAATTCAAAAGAGATTCCCCATCATGCTTTAATTTCTATTTTATATTGTAATGGAATTATAACATAATGATACAAAGGTATATTATAATTCCAGTATAATATCATATATAATATAATTAACTCCATCCTTTATAGGTCACATATATTCCATTAATGAGTCATATCACTTTAAGGGGTGGTAGTCCGCACTTTCTCAGATGAAATAATCATGTTTACCCATAATGGAAACCATAAAGGTAAGATATAAATGAAAAATACATAATTATGAAGAAAAGATAAACATAATATATATAATATATAAATATAGTGTCATCTTTATAGGCACCATGATAGGTGGTAGTAGATAATTGAACAATCATCGTTTCATGAGGCATTATTTTTCCAACCACATAAACAGTATGTTTTTTCCCATTATATGGAGGTTTTTGAAAGTGTAGTATAAATAATTCTCATAAGAACATGCAAGTATATTGAGGATACTGGTTTTTTTATAAAATAATTTAAAAAAGAGTTTATTGGTTGGAGAAGTAAAATAAAAGAATAGAATTTAAGAGAAACTGTTAACATTAATCCAGGTAACTCCCTTTGGATTGAAACAAAAGGACTACTTCAAGTGCCTTCGGCATATGTTAAAGATTGTTGATCAAAGAGAGGGGTATTTAGAGATTATTTGGGCTGGGTATGGATGATCCAACGTTCTTAAGAGGTGTGAGGAATGGGATAGAGGTGAGGGATTTTTATAAGGGGAGGAGTGGCTCTTTAGGAATGTTTGAAAATATTATTTTATTATAAAATGATTTTCAGTTTCAAAAGATTCAAAACATATTAACATAGAAGATAATATGATTCATGGTCGAAATAAAATCATCCAATAAAAATTGGATAGGTTTTAGAAAAAAATTTAATCTTGATAATATTATTTATTTAAATCATTTATTAATGTGGTAAACACAGCATCATTATTGTGTCATAAATAATTTTTTAATTTTACATCTAAACATTATAAAAGAACTCTAATGTATGAAATATTTATAGATTTCCATTTAATATTTATAGTATAAGAGATAACTTATATAACCCTTTTAAAAAATTAATTTAATAAAAGAGATTGCTTTATGTCATTTTTTTCCTTACTTTAAGTTAATTAAAATAAAGTGTCATTATCACTCTTATGTGACTCCATGGGGTCCCAAAATAGACCCAATGATACCCATGTTCAGTAATGAACCATCCAATATGTTTAGGAAAAGTTTTATGGTATTTTTGTATTATTATGATATTAATTTTACCTTGAATTACCTTATTTACCTGTTACCGCAGTAAATAAATTTCAAAAGTTACCATTAACCAAAAATTATTTTCATCTTATTGAACCACATTTTTCTTAATAATAACAACCATGTATGTAGGATTTTTTAAATTCAATTCACATAAGTGGTAACATTTCATTTAATTGAAAAAGTCTGTTTTTACCTTCTACATAGTGGTTTCACGAATCATAAAAAATTGATGTTTTTCAGAAAACTACTAAAAATTCAGCCAAAGTTGTATTTGATATTCCAAATTCAAACATGATGTCTATTTTACCAAATTCAAACCTTTAAAGTTTTATTAATTAATTTAAAATTAATTCTCGTTGTCAAAATAAAAGGCGTGTTTTTAAAAAATATTAACTATCAAAAGATTGACACTTGTTTATGTCAAATTTTAATGTGAAATTAATTCCAATGACCAAAATTGGGTAAAATGGTAAAAATATAATCTAATTTCAATTTAAAACCAATTAAAACTACAATCTATCCATAATAATAATTTAGAATAAAATATAGTTTTAAATTAAAATACAATATTTTTTACTCTTCATCAACAAATGAATTTTATCATAAAAATACCAAAATATTACTAAAAGTAAATATTAATGTCCCGATTCTGAAGAATAATTTTATTTTTTGAAAAAGAACATATAAAAATGACCAAAACTATATTTAATTAGGGTTCTCCCTAAAAAGGCGATAAATCGACTTTTTAATGAATATTAGATAATTTATGATTGAAATTATATTAATTAACATTTATGCTTCTAAAATATATTGGATAAATGTAAAAACATTTTACAAACATGAATAATCATATTTTAGTGAGTTCTATTTATTCTCGCTAATACAATAACTTGGAGTTAACTACAATTAAAATAATAATATTATAATGTTAGTGTGCAATGTAATATTTCCAAGAATCTTGTTGTTGTGTATCAAGTACGCCATTGATCATATCAACCCATTTAATGTAAAATTAATATTTAATTCACCAATATGAATAATTTTGAAAATGTATTATTTATTTATTGACCTAGGATGGTACAATATATGTATACATTTTGTATGATTCAATATCTCTATTGATATGTGTAGATATTTATTCATCTATCGGGTCTTGTATTTCTCCACCTAATCATTTGGGTGTCATACTATGTATGTTTATACATAACCATGCATGGTTGTTTTCGTCGTTTTTCTTATCTTATTGAAAAGTCATAATGATCGATGGTGATTATAAAAGAGAATATGGGATACCAAGGTGTTTTTGACCACATAATATGATCAGATCTTATATATATATAATCTATATCTAACTTAGGAATATTATTCATGTTATTATTAGGTTGTTTCATCATTCATGTTGTGTGTCAATTTTCCCCATATAATGTTAAAATTATGTTTCTATGCTCTTGTATTGCATAGAAGCAGTTACATTCGGGGCTATTACTATAGATGTTACCGTTGCTTATATTTTTTAATCTTCACATATTTTTTGTGATTTTTGGGGTAATTCAAACATGTACAATTGGAGAAGGTATCCATATTAGTTATTCATTATACTTCCATACTCTATCCATTAACAAATAGTGTCTGGCTTGTGTAGTTGTAGCTTGATTCTCCATTGGCCACGTGAGTTCTAGTGGGTAGGGTCCTGATAGATTTGTATCAAATGATTTTTATTCCTTAATATTGAATATATTGTATTCCAATTTTGAGTATTTGGTCGGGACATAGGGAAATAAAGTTGATGTGTCTTATGTGTCGCCACCAGGCAATCAAACCCATTATTTGTGTCACGAGCAACGTATCAATACATTATGTCTCTGACTACCTAATTTTCAACATGGAATTCGTAGTCATCAGTTACAAGGAATGTTGGTACATGATTAATATATAATTGAATAATTTAAATCCTCTATGTATTCATCTCCCGACAGATATATTCTCATCTTTTACTCATATATTTTTTGACTAAATTTTCATGATGACTCCACTATAAATGCTAGATAACAGATCCATTATGGAATGTAACAATGACTCATTGACTAATGAGGCCTCAGTTCAAGGTCCATAACATGAGATCCATCCTCTAGGTGGACAGGTAAACCTCCCACATATCATTTAGTAGATAGTACTAGAAGAGAAGATTAAATATTTGTAAATTATTTACACACATTGTGAGTTCCAATGGATGATTCTTGTAAGGTTCTATGGTAACACATATCCCCAATAAGTGGATGATATGATTGAGTCAGTAATCCATGTATTCAAGGTTATCTTTACTTCCACTAAAAATGTTGTTTCATTAGAAGAGTGTTTTTCCTTAAGAAATCATGGAGTAGTGTACTCTTTTCACATATATTCCTGATGAGTAAGAACGTTAATGGACCAACATCCAACATTAATTTCACCAGATATATAAACCGTTAGGTAGAACTCAGTAAATATTCATGAGATTATTCATCTATAGTATGGGGGGAAATTATCCAGAATTTTATTAGAGGTTCACTGACCTCAGGCAGTAATCCCTCAACATGATTCTGGATGGACACTATGGGATGTTGATGTTTCAGTAGTGTCTTTATAGAGATATCTATCTAATTATTATACCCCATGTAATCTCACTAATGTTGGATTTTTGGAGTGAAATTTGGCGCTGTATATATTATTTTTTACAGGACACCTTGTGGATGTATATGGAATTGGAAAACATGGAGGTGAGTCATCTTCAAAAGTTATAAATCACCGAACCATAAGGTCTCAGTGTAGAAGGCCACCCCATGTAGAGAAACTTTTGTGGGACATTGAAAACAACAAGGAAAATGGAATCCCATTGAGGCGTTTTACTAATCATGTGATGTTCCAATTGACATTTAATTTGATTTCCCAAATGATGTTTTCAGAGTGCATTCGTATTGAAGATGGACCAATATTTCTGGGGATAGTCCATGACCACTGATCTACATGGAGATGTCAGGGTGGACCCTATGGTGGAGGATCTAACATTGGAGCACATTTGGAACTATGGAATTAGTTGTGGGTGGAGGATGACATTATGTGATACATCCACCACTAAAAAATGGGTCCATTTCCAATATCATGGTGTTGGACGTTGGTGACATATGATGATATATGCTATAAAGTCATATGACTAAGAAGCTGATTAGATAAAAAGATGAACAGTCTATATTTATTCTAATATTTCATTAGTAATAGTAGACACATGTTTGATTCAATCCATTTCCCCTTTACACTTATTGTGAGATATATATCTCACAGTTGATACCTTATCATGACACATTTTCCTTCATATTTATATAGGTAATTTATCTTTTTTGTCATTTATATATCGGGATTAAGAGCTATCACATTGTGTTGGGAGTTGTTTCCCTTTGGAATTGGGGATGATCTCATTGATTTAAGATTCAAACATTTCAAGCGGTATCTAAGGGGTTTGTTCGTAGAACCAGAAACATCCAATGATTCCATATCCATTTGAACCTACTTTCCAAAGGTAGGCGCTCATTAGTTGTGGACTGATGAGGATTAGTAATTTTCATTGGTCAAGAGGATGGGAGGTCGGACTCATCTCACGTTTTTGAGGGGAATTATTGTCTAATCTAGGACTCTATAGATATAAGTTATGTTCGTGAATCCTTATTACATTACAAAGTATCAAATGAGGTTTCCTTTAGATATGACAATCAATGATTGATATGTAGGAAATTTAGAGAATCTTTTATATGTATTTGAGGTTATTCATTGATAGAAAATCATATTTATTTGTTAGAGATTCTTAGTCAATGGTATCATTTGATACATAAATGTCTCTTGGTCATTATGATGACCATACTGGGTTTAAATCCACTCAGTGGGGAACTTGAAGTTTATTGTCATTTAGAAGGACATGGATTATTTTATATTTGGCATCATACCCGCATATGGGCTACCTACGTATCCTTTGTTTAGGAAAAGAAATCATAACCCACGTAGTTCAAGTAAGGGAATATGATGTTTATGATTAATGGATCAAAGAAAGATGTCATAATTACTTTTACACTCTAAGCTCACGTGAGACATGCTCGGTGTGATATCAAGAGTTACTGGAAAAACTAGACAATTGTTCCATAAAAGATGCAATCATAAGAAATTATGTGGGGCTAATGTATGTATGACTGTCCAAATAGATGAAGATTAGGATTTACTTCAGGGAAGAAATCCAGGAACATGGTCCATAAAGGTATATGTACTTTATAGAGATTTGGATACTCTAACTTGGGGCTTACTCCTGAAAAGGAGACCCAAATTAGGAGTGGACTTATGATTGAGTTTTACTACTGAGAAGGAGACCCAGATCAAAATTAATTCAGTACTGGTTAATAGGATTATGATTGGGGCTTACTGCTGAGGAGGATTCCCATATTAGGGGACTTGGGGCTTACTCCAAAAAAGGATGCCCAGATTAGGGGACTTGGGGCTTTATCCTGAAAAGGAAGCCCAGGTTAAAGGAATTATGACTAGGGCTTACTCCTGAAAAGGAGTCCTAGGTTAGAGGACTTGGGGATTACTCTTAAAGAGGATTCCCATATTTGATAATTATGACTGGGGCATATTCCTAAAAAGGAGGCCCAGGATAATGGAATTATGACAGGGGCTTACTCCAGAAAAGGAGGCCCGGGTTAAGAAAATCTCTCATCATAAAGGATGAGGTTGAATGAATGAAATCTCAATCTTTAGTGACATAAAGATATGTAAATCACTAGGTTTTGAGAGATATTCCACAGAATTCCTTTCAGATAAGGAATTCAATCAAGAAAATATGCCATAAATGGATTTAAAGAATGTTTTGAAGACTGAATCTTGAATAAGAGAGGTGGAATGGTTTAAGAGGGGTGAAATGGGCAAGAAAGGAACCCAAAAAGGTAGGGGCGCGCAAGTCCTAGCAGGCGCGCATATACTATGTGGGCACGCAAGTCCTGGCCGCACAGGTATACCTGCGTGGAACATGGGTACTTGCGCTGTTGTCAGTCCTTAGGGTAATATTTGGGTGAGACTTGGCTCAAAGCCTTAGTATTATCCGTAGAGGCTTTCTAGAGGAGGGAACACGGGTTCTAGTGAAGGAGCAAGGCGGTGCTCAAATCTTTTCATTTCCCTTAAGGGTAAAACACCTTAGGCGCGCATGTGTTAGGGAATTCTAACACTTAGACCTTACTCCTCTTGTCTAGACCTTCCATTCTAGGTAAAAAGTTACCTTATAAGTGTTCGGAAGACCTGAAGAAGAAACTTGGGCGTTCAGAGCTCTATATCAGAATTCTGGAAAAATTCGTCCTGAAATGGGGGGCCCACAGGGTCTATTTATAGGCTGGAGAAGACCCCGGTCAGTTATCACCTAGGGTGCGCAAGTCACTTGCGCGACCATTAGGCGTCGTGCAAGTGGACTTGCGCGACCATGATGGAACTTGCGCGGCGCATGTTCTTTTGAATCCTTGTTCATGCCTTTGTCGATTTTTGATGTTTTTTTTCAAATGCTGAATCAGTTTGTGCTAAGTCATTTCCCTTTACATTCCTTTGGACTCTGTGACGAAAAGGAGCATAAAAAAATTCCCCCCTCAGAGTTGGATTCGAAATAAATGAGGATGTGACTCTGAAGAAAATAATAAACCAATGGAAAGGCGACACACAAGTATTCAGTGCGCAACACTCATCACGCAGGTGCGAGTCACGCAGGGCTGGAGCGTGCCAGCTGGTGGCACGCAGGTGGGTAGCCTGGCCTATAAATATGCGATCATTTATCGCGCATAGCACCTGACTCCCGAATTTTCGAGCTCTCGCCACACAGGTTGCTCATTTTCCGCTGTTTCTTCATTGTCGCTCTGTTGTCAAGGTAATAAGACTTGCGCGGTGATACTTGCGTGCCAAAAACTTGTGCAGCATGTTACCACTTGCGCGACACATCCATACATGCGCGCCAAGTTTAGACTTGCTCTCCTTAATGCCTTTTCCATTTTTCTGAAATTCCTTCACAAATTTTATGAAAACTCAACTTACTTAAAAGTTAATTTATTCAACTTTTGTGCAGAATCAATAGCTCTTAGAACCAGAATAGCTGATGAACTCGCTAGCAAGCGGATTAATGATATGATGAACATCATTGGCCACGATTATTATACCATCAAAAGTAGCACTCTTCTGTATTTGGCTATGTATCTGAAGAAATATCATTGTGACTTCCCCCAAAGCATTTATTTGTCTTTGAATGGATATGGTCGTTTGCGAGAAGTTACTATTCCATAACCAATGAACTATCTCCCATTTTCATGGTTTCAGAATTATACCAACTTTGCTTCAGCAAATATCCCATGTGGGGGAGTATTTCTAAGTGATGGAACAGTGGAGAAGGCCCACATGATGCATCATATCCCTTGTACACCAGATCTGAAACCTCATACTCCTGAGCTGCAACCACAATGTAATCCTTCAATCTTCTGAAATGCTTAGAAGGATTAATCCAAAGGCTGGAAGAAAAGTTGGGACATCCATCCAGGGGGAGGTGTGAATCCAACATGGATGTGGGCATACTGGGTGCGACAAACATGTGCAGAGTTTGTCAAGGATCAGAAATGAGTGGAGATATACGAAGCTGTCTGGGTTGGGAAACATATGTTTACATACATGATAACTTCATGTCGGAGATACTCAGCCACTGGAGCCAATAAACTAATTATTTCCATCTGACTCATGGTGAAGTAGGCATCAGTCTGTGCGATGTCCATAAGATCTCAGGGGCCCCAATTTTGGGCGACATGTATGATGAATTCATTCCTCCCAAGGTGACTTGGAATGATTCAGAGGAGACTCCTGCTTTAGCTCTGGAATTATTTAAAATATTCCACAGGCTCAATTGTTTAGAGACCTCATTAACTCATTCTAGAATGGGTATTCATTCAGAGGAGTGGATGAATATATTTCTTATTGATAAGAATGAGAAGGAACCAAAGGGGATGGAGCCGAAGGAGAAAGGATCCAAGAAAAATAAATCCCATGATAAGAGGCCCAAACGTACTACCACCTTCCCAAAACCTGAGAAGAGGGGTGCTCCATGCACATTATGGCCAATTCTAGAAGCATGAGAGTTTGAGAAATGGGGATATGAGGTGAATCCAAGGATCCCAAAGAAGAATCATCTAGCGGGATTTTTGCCTATGTGGCTCAGCATTTATCCCTTGCCAGTCAGGGATTCGAAGGGAGGCGTTAGGCCAGGGACCTTCGTCATTGTGGAAAAGTTGGCTGAGGAAAAAATGGTTGGGTTGGCTACCCCCACATTAGCAAAGATTCACAAGAGTTTACTTCATATTTTCAAGTGTAAATCTCCTTTAAGAATAGTGGGACCATTCCAAGTTTTATGGGGATGGATTGAAACTCACTTCAAGAGTTACAATGTACAGAATGGATTACAAATTCCTAGAAGTTCTTTCAGGCCATCAGTGCAAGAATTCACTGGAGTTTCTCCATTAGATTTTAATGCCTATGACAAGAAAGTGAGGCTGAGCATGTTTAAGGAATTCAACTTCTTTCCCTATGGAAATCTGCCAACCAGTCAGTTTTTTGATGATGGAACATTCCATTTGGATCAGAGGACATACATGCTAGCTTGTAGAGATGGTGTTCTAGTTGCCAGGATTGACGGAGAAATTATATGCGAGGCCTATGATCCATATATATTTTCATGTCAATTCAAGTGTCTGCAACAAATTGTTGTATCTCCCCCAGTACATGTCAGGTTAGAGCAACATCTGATGGTTTCTTGGAAAATGTGGCTGGTGACGTCAAGGGAGAAGACCGGGGCGGTATTTGATCTACCAGTTGAAAAAGCGGCATATAACCTGACTACATGGTATGCCGAGAACTGGATAGCATGATACCCCAAACGGGTGCTGAATCACCCAGTTTATCAGGTGGGGAAAAGAAAGAGGAATGTAGAGAAAGAAGCCCTTCCTCACGAAGGTGATTCTTCCCCACCTGAAGCTGATTCACCAGATTCCTCTTCTATGACCTATTCACCGGATTCCCATGATGGGGATGATGAGGCACAACAAGTGGCAAAGCGGCCTCGTGCCCGATATAATCCTCTGGTTATAATCAAGAGACATACTCCATCAACTCCGGGTGAGTAAGTTCATTATGGTAATTTAATGACTGCTACTTTATAAAGAAATAAGTCTTATTTTCTTATTCTCTATCTGCAGTTGCATGAGATGGGAAGAAATTGAAGTCAAAGATTGTATGACCTTCCTCACAGCCATCATATCTAAGACCAGAGGCTGTCCAGTTAAAGCAGAGTTTATACTATGGTACTGAGACTGCCGTCCTGGATTTTTGTGAGGACCTACAAATTCCTGGAATAGGAAATCTTCTGGCTTCTACAGATATCCAATATGAGGATAAACCCAATGAAGTGCGGGTTTACATCAGAGAGCTGGAAATGCTCATATATTCCACGAATGAGTCCGTTCTTGTCACCAGGCAGGTGAATGAATTGATTTATTATGGCTCCGCTGAGGGGACTGATGAGGAGTGGCACGATTACGTGGCTCCTGAAGATGTAATTTTTATTTCCTTATTTGGTTTGAAACTTGATTTCAGTCGAATATTTATTACTTAAGGGAATTATTTTCTTCATATTGTAGCTTGAAAAGAAAGGAACTACTGAGGTTCCTTCACCACAGTATAGCCCTGGTGGTACTGCTATCGGGGCTCCTGATGAATCTCCTCGTGAACTGGGCGAAATATCTCCAGGACATCAGGCCATGAATAAGGAGCTGGCAACTACTTTTCATTCTCCAATCCAAGTGCCAATAAGGGAGACTGTTGATACTCCCAAAAAACCAAAGAAGCAAAGGCAACAAAGGAGTATGTCCATAGCTAAATGCTTCATTAACAGCGGAAAGTCCTTTGGGTAATCATGAGTCTATACCCATGAAAAGGTTTCTCATATTTCTGGGGATTGCAAGGGATTCTTCAATTTTCCCCCCTAAGAGAAAGGACTGATCCTTTTTCAAGGACTATGGAGGGTGTTGTGGAACAAATGGAAATTCAGGCTGACTTGGCTACTCTTGGAGAAGAGCCAGCATCTGTTCCCAATATCCCTCCTTCTTCTGTTGCAAGAAGAGAAGAACTTGTTTCTGGAAAGTAAACAATGCTTTATAAAAATGTTGAACGAAACATCGACTGACTTCCGTTCTGTTATACATCAGGTTCAACTCCAGCATTAGAGCTTCTGGCGGCTGTTGCAACTGATGCCGTGATTTTATCTGAAGATGTTGTCCAGGATAAGGGGCCGCAGTACATATGTTTCCAAGAAGACACATCCAATGCTCCCACTCGTGAGACTAACCAGGATTCTGAAATATCATTTGATGAAATGTTGAATCGTGGAATGTCTTTCGAATAATTTTATGATCATGCTATGTTATCATTTGATTTAGAAGACCTTGGGAGTGAGTGTTATCCTACGCCCAAAAAATTTTATTATAATTTACACTTCTAATCATGACTGAAAATAATATGCAGTTCCATCCATAGAAGCTGCTGAACTTCCAATGCCTGAAGAGGGTGTAGACATTGATGTCAACCCTACCATTGCAGAAACATTAGCTCATGTAGAGCTAAACCCAATAAATCCTCCTGATACCCATCGTGAATATCCTGTTGAGACTGGGAAAGACGGGGAGGAGTCTTCTCAGGTTGCTAATCTACCGTTGGGTAAGGTATAACAATATTTGTGAATGTACATAATATTCAAGACAATCGATTATTTTGTTATCCATTGAAACTAACCAATGCTTTCAATTAATTATGCACGTCCATCAACTACAGTGGCTAGATCTGGAGGTGAGGCCTCAGCCTCTGCCCCAACGGGAATTCAAAGTGAAGATGCATAGGTCAGGGGGGAAGGAGCAGGACATGGCACTTCCTTAAGTGCATTAATCCCATATTACATGCCCCCCCTGTGATGATGATGTTGAATCATACCTAGAGGTGCTTAAGGCGCTCAACTTTTCACGACGCAAGGAATGAAACAACATATGGAAAATCATATCTGAGGTGCCTTTAGAAGATATATCATTGAAGATCCCTCGATTTTCGTCCCAGTTCATCATGATAGGACTTGGTGGTTTTGGATACCAAGAGATCCATACCGCAGTGAGACAAGTCATCTTCAGGAGGGAGTAGGAGAAAAAGTGTCGCGAAGATCTGACCAGGGTGAAACTGTCAGTCAACATTGGTGAATTTGAGGCTACGGTGTCCCGAGATGAGGCTGACTATGCTGCCAAGATGAAGCAACTGAAGCATAAGATCGAAGAAAAAGTCATCCAGAAGATGCAACTTCAGCAACAGTTATATGTTGTTACTAGGGAACTTGACCAACTCAATAATTCATTGTAGGGAGTTCAAACGAATGGTATGAAGACCATTGCGGATGCCAAGAAAGCACTCCATCATTCTCAAAGCAGTGAAGTTGTTCGGGTTCATGAGCTTCAAGTGGATGCTAATGAAGCTCGGGATGTTTTACATCAAGTGAAGACCTATGTTGACAGACTTTTGTAATTTTCTGAAAAAGAGAAGAGGCTCCAATCTATGGATGTCCCTCTAATTCTTGTGCATCAAATGGAAAGAATGTTTTCATCTTCAATCACTTGTGCATGTATTTTCCTGCTACCTGCTTGAAATTTTACCTAATCCAATGGGCCTAGTAAGCATAGTTTTATTTTTACTAGGATTATTATAAATAACCCTAAAAACATTGAATCTTTTAATTCCTCAAATATTACCTAAATCATACAAAATATATGTTTAGTGAGCTGGAAAATGACATTTATTCAGAGTTAATTTGACTTTTGTGGGCAGTTTAAGGTCATGCACGTCGGACATAAAGAGGCTAATGTTTAAGTTCGAAATAGATTTGACCTAATGAGTTAGAATTGACTCAATTCCTTGACAATTCATCTGAAAACATATTACCATACTCAAGTATGAGGAGGAAAATGTAAATTATGAATTTAGAATATTTGAATCTGAGGAATGATATAAAAAAGACCTAAAAAGGCATTAGAAGTAGTAGTTACCAAGAACGAAGTTACCGTTATTTAACAAACCTGTTAGGGGGTTGAATTATGCAGGGCCACATAAGGGCATTGGCTGCATAGTCAAATAAATAGCATCTTTTTGCTGACAGGTCCGTTATGTAGACTAATTATGCAAGGCAACCTAAGGGTACGTGCTGCATATTCAGGCAAAAGAACTCTCAGAAATTTACTTTCCTAGTGCTAGAAAGCCAGTGAAAGTTTATGGAGATACAATTTTTCCAAATTATAGAGTTTGTTGTATAGAAAGAGGTACTTGAATATGGAGATGATATTTCCAAACAAGATTATCAAAGAACTGGATGTATATAAATCCTACGAAGGTTTGACCCAAACTTAGGGAAGGATAATATAAACCATAGACTTGAATAGTTTCAGATCATGAAAAAGGATATGGGACAAATATGTTAAGGATGACAATTTTTTCGGATCCCTACATATTGTCATTAAAGAAAAATAAGGACAAATGAATATTTATTTACATGAATGAAGTTACCAATATCCTAAAATCCCTTTAGGGGGTTTAATTATGTAGGGACACCTAAGGAAATTGGCTGCATAGTCAAATAATAGTATATTTTGGCTGACAAATCTGTTACGGAGACTGTTTATGCAAGGCCACCTAAGGGAACGTACTGTATAGTCAGGAAAAATGACTCTCAGAAGTATGAAATTTTTGTGACTAGAAGTCATGAAAAGGGTTTTGAAGATCTGAAAATATTTAATGATAGGATTATGACACATAAAGATGGGTATTGTTCAATGTATGCAGAGATACACAACTCAATACTAACAATAATAATGTTGTGGCTGGGTCTTGAATGGAAATGATGGACTTCACTACATATCCCATAAGGATGGGAATCAAGGCATACGTAGTTCTTGAACTACAGTTTAATGTCGTGTGGGACAAAAGGATTTGAGATCTTAGTTTAGGTTCATAAAGCTTGAAACATTATAAGAAATACATAGTGTGTGTTTTCCTATGGACTTTTCAGCCAGGGGACTGAAATAGGAATTTGGGGTTAGGCCCAAAAGACTTGGGGCTGGATTTGAGGGACACTCGAACGTTCCTACGTATCCCATAATGATTGGAATCAAGCCCACGTAGTTCTAGAAATACCATTTGTACAGATTTGGTTCGTACATGTGAAGGGTGAAAGGGGACTTTAGTGCAATGATGGTTTAACCCAAGATAAAATGTTCAGGTATTTCCATGTATGCACGTAGTCTTTGAGATGAAACATGATTGAAAACCAATGTAAGTAATGATTTCCTCTCAAGTGAGGGTATCAAAGAATATTGTAGTTTATTGTCATACTGGACAAATGTATTGTATAGTTTAACATCGTAGATCATGGACGAAAGTGAACCAATGTAAAGATATTGATTCTAGATTAGATTTCACGAATCAACATCGTATGAGATGGAGGTGAACTCGACGTGAAGAGATTGGTTTTGGGCATGAAACTTGGGAGGTTTCCTACTTACCCAGCCTAGAAGGAAAGGATCAAAGTCCGCTTAGTTCAATTAAATAATGAATTAGTGATCAAGTTTTTCTTGGGGACAACAATCTAAAAAATAGTATTGGGACATACACATGGTTAGTATCCCAGAGAGAGTGTTATGGTTGATGTTTTCTCTAAGCTCACATGAGTCATACTTGGTGTGAGAAACGAGAGGTAGAAACAACCTTAACGATGCACAGTTTAATGTTGTGTAGGACATATAAAGGGATTATGAATTTTAAAGTCTTGCAGTTAGGACTATTGGTGCTGCACAGTTTAGTGTCATGTAGGAGGGAAAAAATACAATTTAACGTCATGTTGGACGTATTAAAGGATTTTCTGTACAGTTTTATTTTCATGTAGTTTGGACGATGGGGATAATACAGTTTAATGTCATGTTGGACGAAAAGATGACTGTGCAGTTTAATGTCATGCAGTGAGGACAAAAGAGTACACCATTTAACGTCATGTTGGATGTATTAGGGACTTTTTTCCACAGTTTAATGTCATGTTTGATGAAAAAGGGACGATACAAGTTAGCGTCTTGTTGGACGTAAGTGCCAATAGTTTACGGTCATTGGCATGGACTGTGGATAGTTATGTAGTTTAACGTCTTGCTGGATGTATGGTACTTCTATATAGTTTAACTTCATATAGCAAGGATGATGAAGGGGAACACAGTTTAACGTCATGTTGGATGAGAGTTCAAATATTTTAAGGTCATATTCATGGACCGTGGATGTTTATGCAATTTATCGTCTTGCTGGACGTGATGAGCAGTTTTAATGTCATATAGGACCATGGTGCAGTTTAAGGTCATACTGGACCATCGTGGAGTTTAAGGTCATACTGGACCATTGTGCAGTTTAAGGTCATACTGGACCATGGAGCAGTTTAAGTTCATACTGGACCACCTTGCAGTTTAAGGTCATACTGGACCATTGTGCAGTTTAAGGTCATATTGGACCATCGTGCAGTTTAAGGTCATACTGGACCATGGTGCAGTTTAAGGTCATACTGGTCTATCGTGCAGTTTAAGGTCATACTGGACCATTGTGTAGTTTATGGTCATACTGGACCATGGTGCAGTTTAAGGTCATACTGGACCATGGTGCAGTTTAAAGTCATACTGGACCATCATGCAGTTTATGGTCATACTGGACAATTGTGCAGTTTAAGGTCATACTGGACCATTGATGATATATTTTGTGTTTATAAAAAATACTTCTTCAAAAATCTGGCATTGGTTGGAGTAGTGATGAGTTTTCCATCCATCGAGATTAATGAATAAGATCCATTGGAGTAGACCCTATGTATCGAGTAAGGTCCTTCCCATTTTGGCTCAAGCTTTGGAGGTTTCTTTCCGAATATCATTGGAGTTCTAAGAACTAACACCAATTCCCCCGGAGTGAATGAACGAAGATGAACTTTTTTGTTGAAAGATCGTGCTATTCAATTCTGATAGACTTACAAGTGGTGCAAAGTTCCAAATATTTTCTCATCTAACTGTTACAATTCATTCAATCGCTTTTGAGATTTTTCATCTATAGATGACTGATCACAAATGACTACTCTGAGCGAGGGTTGTTTAACTTCAATAGGAAAGACTGCTTCCGTTCCATATACCGGTGAATATGGAGTTGACCGCATTGCAGTGCGGGTGGTAGTCCGATAAGCCCATAAAGCATGAAAGAGTTTATCAGGCCATGAATTCGTGTATTTATCCACCATCTTTTTCCATATATTGGAAAAAGTCTTGTTGAAGGCTTCTATCTGTCCATTGGCCACTGTATGATATCAAGATGAATAATTGGATTTGATATTGTATTCTTGATACAAATTCTTCTCCTCAGATGAACAGAAGATGGTTCCATTGTCCGTCAATATGGTATGAGGGACACCAAATTTGGTAATGATGTTAGACATGATGAATCTAACAATGCATTTATAACTGACTTCTTTGAGAGGTATTGCCTCTTCCCATTTGGAAAAGAAGTCAGTAGCAGTAAGAATATACTTATACTACTTGGCCGTAGCTGAAGAGTAAGGTCCCACCGCATCCATTCCCCATGTGGCAAATGGCCACGAGTATTTAGCTGTATGAAGCAACTCTGGAGGTTGATGAATGAATTTGGCATGTACATCGCATGAATGACACTTCTTTGTGAAATCAACACAATCTTGTATCATTGAAGGCCAAAAGTATCCAAGCCTTTGAATCTGACCAGACAGTCTATGTCCAGACTGGTGGGAACCACAGAATCCTGCATGCACTTCTTTCATGACAGCCATTGTCTCTTCACCATCAATTCATCTGAAGAGAACTCCATCAAAACCATGTTTATAAAGAATTTTATCTAATTTATATGGGCTATCATACAGAGTTAAATTGACCACACGTCACTGGATTTGTTCTTTCTCTGCTCTATCAGGTGGAAGTGTTCTATTTTGAAGTTATTCCCTGATAGGTGACATCCATCCTGTAGTACGACCATAAGGTTCTGGAATGGGACTAATTTCATTAATTTCCTCTGTTCTGATTCGAACATAAGGTGAAATTTCACGAAAGTGGGTAATAATTATGGTTGTCTCATCCCGATTTGGACATGCTAGAGTTATGGCCATATTAGCCAGTGCATCAGCTTGAGCATTTTGTGATCGTGGGACATAAGGAAATGTCGGTTCTGAAGGGAATTCAGCCATTAACTCTCTGACGTAATCATACAAAGGGATTAGTTCTTCTTTTCTAATGGCATAATCCCCCTTGACTTTTTTGATTACCAGGTCTGAATCACCTTTTACCTTTAAGTGATTCACTTGTGCTTGAAGCGCCAATTCCAAGCCTGCGATGAGAGCTTGGTATTCTGCTTCATTATTGGTACCACCTTCCCACAATAGGAAGGAATAAGGTAACACTACCTTTTCTGATGAAATGAGCTCAATTCCTAATCCAACGTTGTTGAATTTAGGATTTTCCATTTTCCTCCCTGATGGACTTCTAGAAGCATCATCAAAATACATTTCTCATGCCTGAGGACTTTTGTTGAATAGAGAATATTTCCTCATCAGGGAGTTAAATATATGAAGATGTATCTTCCACTAATGGATGTTCAGCAAGGAAATCAGCCAGAGCATGGCCCGTTATTTCCTTTTGAGACACATACTGAATGTCAAATTGCTGGAAAATACTGCCCAACTTTCCAGAAATTCGGTAAGCATTAGACGACTAAGGATGAATTTGAGCGGGTTATTGCGAGATACCAATTGGACCACGCGATGTTGCAGGTAGTGTCTCAACTTTTGAACTGCAAAGATTAATGCCAGGAATCACTTCTCAATACTTAAATACCGGGTTTCTCCTTCAAGAATAGTCCGACTGAGGTAATAGAGGCTGTTTTCATTCCCAGTGTCATTCTTCTGAGCAAGAAAGGCACTCAATGATTACTCTAAAGCTGTGACATAAAGGGTAAGTGGTCTTCCTTCAACAGGTGGCATGAGTACCGGTGGACTCAAGAGGTATTTCTTGAGAATATAGAATGCTTCTTGACATTCTTCAGTCCACTGGTAAGTGACTCCCTTCTTCATCAATTTGGTGAAGGGAAAACTTTTTCCTGCCAAATTGGAGATGAAACACCGAATATAGTCTAAGTTTACTTGAATTCCTCTTAATTCTTTCAAATTTAGAAGAGGTGACATACCAAGGATTGACTTTGACTTCTCAGGATCGACTTTAATACCACGATGGCATACAACAATGCCAAGAAATTTTCCTGAGGTTACCCATAAGCACATTTTAAGGGTTTGATCTTAAAATTATGTTTCCGATGTTTGCTGAATATTACTTCTAAATCAGCTGAGTGATTAGAATGTTGTTTGAATTTATCCACCAAATCATACACATAACATTAAACAAACTTCCATAAAAAGGGTTTGAAGATACGATTCAAGGAACGCTGATATATTGCGCCTGTATTCTTTAAGCCAAAGGGCATTACCCGATAGAAAAACACACCCTGAGGGGCTCTGAAGGCTGTAGATTCCTCATCTTCTGGAGCCATTCGGATTTGATTATATCCAGAATATCCATACATGAAGTAAAGTTCCTCATAGCTAGCTGTTGCATAAATTTATAGTTCTGTAATCGGAACTGGGAAATCATCCTGAGGAAAATGCCGGTTAAGATCTCTGAAATCGATGAAAACTCTAATTTTTCTGTACTTCTTCTTCTTCACAGGGACAATATTATCCAACCACTTCGGATATTGAACTTCTCTGATGAAGTTATCTTTGATAAGCTTATCCACTTTAGCTTCAATTCTGGAAGAATATGTTGGGTGTATTCTTCTCGCGGCTTACTTAAAGCCTCGATGCTCTTCTGGTAAACCCAAAAGATGAGTAGAAACATCAGGATAAAGCCCGGGAATCTCTGTATAGTTCCAAGAAAATATATCTCGATTTTGATTTAAAAAGGAAATATACATCTCTTTTTCATCAAGAGTCATGGCCGCACTGATTAAAGTGGGGCGTGGATCTTCTTTTGTACCCAAATTTATTTCTCTGAGTTCATCCACGGTGGTAGAAATACCCTCTTCTAATACTAGAAGAGCATCTCTGAGATCATCCCCTTCTTCTCCATAATGTGTTATTTCTTCCGTTTCTACTTGCATAGTAGATGATAAAGCAGAATTTCCATGATTAGAAGAGTTGTTAAAATTTGAACATTTTTAAGAAGAAGCTTCCATTTCTAACCCAATTGATGATGAAGGGTCTTCTTTGGGTAATAAAGTGGAGATGATGGAATTAGAATTGACATCATTTTTCACCTCCGATGTTGCTCTAACTTCTTCTGGACTAATTATAAAATTATAGAATTTTTTGATTTTAGCAGATTAAATGAAGATGTCACCATTTGGGCTTTCATCACTGTCTGGTGGGTTACCAATTTCTCCCATGTTGTCTGTCTCGACTGCCGTAATTGACATTATGGATCTTTCCATAAGAGTATTTTGATTTGGGTCTATCTCGTTAATTTTACTGATAGGAAACACATAATATGTACTCACATGTGCAAATGGATTTACTAGAATCCTTTCCAAACCATACGGAGCATTAACATTGGTAAGCTCCCTTGCCGTGGATTTATCCTTTCCCTTCATGTGATATAATTCCACCTCAATTTATTGAGACTCACATATCTTTAACGGGTCCTTATCACCATACAATGTGCTCACATGACCATCGAAACAATACTTGAGACATTGATGGTCTGACGAAGGGATAGTCGCATGTTGATGTAGCCAGGGTCTTCCATGCAAGATGTTGAAGGCTGAGTCTTGATCAACATCCATGAATTATGAATTAGATACAAGATCTCCAAACTAAGTTCTGAGTGTAACCTCACCCAGTGGTTCTTGTTCATGTTTATCATATCCTTGTAACATCATGGTAGAATGAGATAAAGCAGATTCTGTGAGGCCCAATCGACGAAGTGTACGAATGGGCATGAGGTTGACTCCTGAACCATTATCAATGAAAGATATTCGGACGTCTACGGCATTGACCATGCCAGATAAATACAAAGGTCTAATATGTCCATGCACGACATTATCTGCATCTTCATCAGTAAAAGATATCACTGCATGGCATTCCGCAGGATTATTCTCTATGTGATAGACTTCAGCTGCATCAATTTCAGTTTCAAACTCCTAAAGAATTGACAAAGCCTCAATAAGTGCTTCCTGAAGATCCTTTGATAAATTCAAATCATACAGAATTAATAACATGGCTGGTACTTGGGCCAGGTGTTTCAATACATCATACTTTTGATCCAGAGGTCTGCGTTTCCCAACAGGAACATGTGGTTTAGCAGGTTCCTTGGAAGTTGATGTTTTGGATGTTGATGCATCTTGTATCAGGGTAGGAGATGGTAATACTCCAGGTTTTGGAAGATTAGACCGATTAGATCCATTTACTTGCTGAGAGAAAGAAGTTGGAACCTTCAACCGATCTTCCAGAATAATTGTGCCAGGACTGAATTTGTTATTGGTAGAAGAACATGCTTGTTCATACTGGGCTCACTGAAGGGCTCTGCCACATGTTTCTGCTGCGTACAGAGTTCTAGTAGTGGTAAAATTGGAATAGTGGCTTCTGAAAGATCCACTTCTTCCCCTGTATCATGAGACTCTAGAATTTCCTCTGATTCCACTATTTGATACAGGGAATTCAGGCTCATCGAAATCGAAACTGCGATTGGAATATGCATCTGTTAATTAAATCATATTAACAGTATCAAAGATTAAATCTTCATTCGATGAGGACTCTGCTTGACTAGCCAATTTAGGCTATGCCGTTTGGTGGGATGGTGCTCGTTTCATCGAAGTAGATGGCATGAAATCTTCCAGAGTAAAAGACAATATAGGCTTTGACACATACTCATCTTCTTCTGATTGTTCCTCTTTCTTGGAATTATGCCATTTCATTGAGGATTTTCCCTCTGATGAAGAAGGTTTTGCTGCGGAATTCATGGAATAAGTCACAATTGGTTTCTTCAATTGTGTTCACAAAATAGCATGAGTTCGGTTGATCATCTTTCTGACCATCCAATCATCATATTTTTGTGCATTTTTTATTTTGACTTCTTTCCACTCGTCTTCCTCCTCTGGAACTGTAGCAGTAACACATACTACCTGAGCTGAAGAACCATTCAATTTGACTTGTCCCGATTCAACCATCTTTTGTAGGAGGTCCTTGAAGACAAAAAACTCCTAGATGGGATGCCCCCACATTTGATGAAATGGGCAATAATTGGGACGGTATTCATTACCTTTATTGTTTCGCCTCGTGGGCCATGGCAATTGAACCAGATTATTTTCTAGAGCCGAAATGAAGTAGCCATGAACATGTTCATTTCGGAAAGAGTAAACATCGCTCATCAACTCATCAAACTATTTCCATCTTTGATCTCTTTGATCGTCTTGACGAAACGAACTTTTTTGTTAGCGCTCAGGAGGTGAGCCCTTCGAGAAGATGAAGGTTTTGAGGTAGAATCAGGTACATGTGCTTGCTTAAGTATAACTATAGCAGTATCTACTTTACCCATTCTCAATCCTGGAGCTGATGGAATTACATGAGATTTAGCCTTAGTCTTTATAAGAGAATCTTCAATCTTTTGAGTGATTGATGTAAGGTCTCGAAACCCTCCTGCGTATTTCACAGGGATCAATGGAGTGCATAATTATTCATGCAGATTTGACACACATATTGGAAATAGTTCCTCTTGAGGAAGTGCTAAGCTCAGGGAATATGTTAATCCCTTCCAGCGAGCTATGAAATCAGAGACTCTTTTATTCTCCCTTTGCTTACAGTTTGTAAGATCGAAAACTACTGTCTTTGGAAAAGTTGAGATGAATTGAAGAAGAAATCGTTGATGGAGATCATCCCATCCAGTAATTGACCGGGATTGCAAGCTTGTGTACCAGACAAAGGATGATCATTGGAAGGTTCACACGAAGCATCTGAGTTTCACTGCTTCTTTCTACTCCGAAGTTCCCGTCATAAGATCGCAACAAGACACATAACGTGTCAAATGTTGTTCAGGATCGCCTGATCCATTGAAAATAGGGCATATAGGCTTCCCAAAACATGATGGGGGAGAGACTAAAGCTACCCATTCAGGGTAAGATTTCCTTTCTGGTTGAACCTGTGCACACTTTCCTTCCATAGTCTCTAACAGAGTTGTTAATGACTCATTGGTAGTTATTAACTTTTGAGAAACATCCGGTTGAACTTGGACTTGGGTAGGTGCAGTGACTGAAACTTGGAAAGGTATGACTACTGGTACTGCAACTGATGGCAGTACTACCAACTGTTTTTGCATTTGACCTGTAGGATTAGACCTATGAGGGTGTACTAATAGAGGAGGATATTCTTGATCCATATCAGTAGCTTCACCAAACTCCCTTGGCTAACTTACTCCAGCACATTTAGGAATAAGACTTCCCTGAAGTAGTTCTGCATTCAACCTCCTCAATCCCTTAATCTCTTCCGCCTGTTGTGCAATCCTTTTCTCTAGTGAGAACGATTGGCCTTATCCAGAGGAAGGATATGTAACCTGATTTATTCCCTTCCCCTTTTTTGATCCCTTTCAGAGATGGGGAAGTGGGTTACTTGAAGAATTACCTAGGTTCTGAGTAATCCTTTGATTTCTTGTACGCACACCTTCTTCATTTGTGTCTGTGCGTACATCTTCTTGAGCAGGAACCTCTTCATCCGAATCCCCTGAGTGAGTCTAATATGGTGGATCAGTAACAATGGAATTGATGAAATTCACTGATGCATAACACATCACATCCCTTCTATCATCATTTTTGTGATATTTTATTCTTCCATGTCCTTGATGAGACATTGCCTTTTTTGATTCGATCCCTCAGGAACTTCTTGAAGAACCGTAATTTGGAGGGAATCTCCTAATAATTTGGCTCTTCGTTCCTCCTTTGGCTTCTTTCCCAATCTAGAGAAGAACGAATTTCACTGAGGAGGGGATTGATGATTTGAAAAAGTCCCCAGTCCGGTGGACTGGGGCTGTTCCTGTTGTCTTTTCTCAACTCCTCGAATCCTATTTGTTGATTCTGAGGGTTGGTTTAAATGAGTCCCCAGTCTAGAAAGCTGGGGTGGCTCTTGACATGCTATGTCTGATACGTTCTTAAAAGCTCTCCTGATCTTGCAGACCTTGGTCCATAAATTAGATGGATGCATCAATCGACATCCACTTTTATCACCCTGCTCGAAAGACCGTTGGATGATTTCTGACTCTTCTGTCACTTGATGATGTGCTTGCTCCATACGAGAGGCCTGTTCAATATTCTCATTTTCTTGATGCATGAGTAATTCAACAACTTGTTCTATGTATTCAAGATTTTCAGAGGAACTAGTTGAAGTCTGTTCTTGGGAAATCTTTTGATTACAAACAAAGCCAGGTATTTGTGGCCGGCCATGTGAAATAACATTGCATGATACCATTTTCGGAGGGCTTTGCTGAATGGAGAGCACCGTGAAATGCAGTGCTCCATGAACACCCCATCCTCTGACATGAATACCAGATGGGGCATTGGAAATTCACTGGCGCAATCTTCTTAGTGCGCCAAGGCATGAAGACTGAATGGCTCTCTGCTGTATTTCATCCTTCGGATATCAAGAGACTGATAGAGATGCCAAGTCAATTTGGCGTTTAACCCTTCTATTATCTTAACATTATTCTCATATTCATCATAAGATAATACTTTCTTTTTCAACTGACAAAGATTTTTCCATATGTTGAGATGAATATCATGAATTCCATCTTCCGTCAACATCTCTGGAATTTCATACTGAAAGTCTCCCAGAGGCCAAAACATGACTGGCACTTCACCTTTCGCCAGTTGTTTTCTCATGTTCATCATTTCCTCTTTATCATTCTATGAATATTCTTCTACCTGATTTGACAAGATCTGGTGCTTCCTTGTTGCTTCATCACATTCAACAAGATTGGTAGAGAAATCACCAATAAAGCTAGAATATTCATGACTTAGTGGTGGTTCGGAGAATGGCATACACCATTGTATATCTTCTGATTGAGAAGGAATTTCACTTGCTAGCGATGAAGCATCATACATGACTGGTTTCGCATTTTCAAGTGCCTCAAGGTAGGAGGGATTTCTCGGCACTACATTGTCCACTGGAGCATTTTCTGGGAAATGTGCATCACTACTGCTGAGAGGACTTTCGCAGCGAAATCCATCATCATGGGGAGGACCACCATGGTGGGTTATAGAAAAAGATGAGAACTCTTTCTCCTTGGTCTTCTGGCCACACAGAGGGTTCCTGTGGCTCTCATATGAAGATGAAAATTCGATATCGACCGAATTGTATTGAATAAAGACTTCATGAGGAAGTGTATGTTGATGACCTTCGGAATTAATGTTCCCACTGTTGGGAAATGAGGGAGTAGAATCTTGCATTCCAACAGATAACTGTCTGAGGACTTCAAGAACTCCAGCATCGAGAAAGGCCCTGTTACATATTGGCTCTTGATTTCTTGAATGTGCTGGGCGGGTATTCTTCTTAGACGCCTTCTTACTCAATTTAGCAGGTGTGTGTGCCTTCTTAAGAGAAATGATCAGGTTAGGCTGATTATCTCTGCTCAAACCAGGTATATGTGCCTGACTTGGTTGTCCGTATGATGTGGGGGAGTATGCCCCACACCCCTCTTGTACTGAATAGATGTGTGTGTCTATTCCGGAGTGAACTGTTGATGTGTCACTCCACTGGTAGGGATATATTTACGTGTCTTTCCTTGATATGTTTCTGAAGCTGTTATAATATACTGGCAAGCATCCAGAATATGATCAGGGATTTGCTTCTGCTCTTTCAACATTTATAGAATATGATTGGTGACTTCAGTTGCCGGAATGGGGATATACGTCCATTCCATTCTTGGAGTAGGTGTATGTTCCTACTCCTGTCCTCCTTTTCTTGTCAGTGAATCCTGACAGTACTAAAGTGTAGGTGCAAAGAGTTGATTCTACCTCTTGTTTGTTACCGGAGATTTCCAACTAACTTCTTCGAATGCTACCAAGCGAGACTGTTGGTAGGCTTGATCAGTACTAGCAGGTGTATGTGCCTGGTGATTTCACTTCGTCGAATGTGGTTGACGAGATCAATCATATGTAGTCAAACGAGCCTGCTGACTAGATGATGACATATAAATAGGTGTATGTTCCTACCTATAATACTCCGTCGGAATTGCCTGACGGGATTTGCGTGAAGATACCAGACGAGTCTGCTGGATAGCGGAATTAAAAGAGGCAGGTGTGTGTTCCCGCTCGTTACTTGCCACCAAGTTAGGTTGGTGGACTTCTTCGGAGATGGAAGAGATGCGAACCTACTCACTATTAACTGGATTTCACCTCTGGCGATTCGCCTTGCCTAATAGGGTTCGAGGAACCTGAGCCGAATGCCTGGAGTCGGTACCCTCATCATGTTGAGGGTGCACTGCTGCACGAGTCTAGCGACTTGGTGGGAGCCCTCGGGAAGGACTCTTGTCTCCTTGAATTAAGGCCTTGAGGGACATGCTCATCCACCTCCTCAGAATATGGGATTGAATGGTGATTGCATTCCAGGGATAACGACATGAAACGGTTGGAGACGATGGTTAGCACTGCCTGCTTCTTGATCACTGGTCATCGCTGTCCGGTCAACCAGGGTGAATTTTTTACTTGGAGGGCTTGTCGGGAAGCCTCTAGAGTTGTAATAGTACAATTTTGATAGTTCTCCTTAACCAGCGTGTTTGATACCCAGTGTTGATGATGCTGAGTAAGTGATATCGTTCTCAGAGTGGAAGATGATCCAGCAGGAGTAACAACAGTGGCATTTTCAGCAGAAGTTTTCACAGCAGATGTATTCACAAATGTGAACTTAAGAGAAGCCATAGAATATCATGGAAAAGAGTGCATGTTTGAAAGAACAGACGTAATCATGATGAATTCACCCACTACATATTTTAGATGAGCACATATGTCAATGATTGTTTTTATTGGACCTCTCATTGAGTTTAAAATAGGGGCCTAACAAATAAGAAAAACATAATTTTAACTTGGTTAAGGATTCACGTCAGGTTCACCATTTTTTGTTTCCCTCTAAAATTGGGGATGATCTCATTGATTTAAGATTCAAACACTCCAAGAGGTTTCTAACGGGTTTGTTCATAGAACCAGAAACATACAATTATTCCACAACCATTTGAACCTACTTTCCAAAGGTAGGTGCTCATTAGTTGTGGAATGATGAAGCTTAGGAATTTTCATTGGTCAAGAGGATGGGAAGTCAGACTCATCACACCTTTTTAGGGGAATTATTGTCTACTCCGGGACACTCTTTATAGATTTATGTTATGATCGTGAATCCTTATTACATTACCAAGTACCAAATGAGTTTTCCATTAGATCTAACAATAAATGATTGATATGTAGGAAATTTAGAGAAACTTTTATTTGTTTTCAATGTTCATCATTAATAGATAATCATCTGTATTTTTTCGAGATTATTAGTCAATGGTATCCTTTTATACATAAAAGTCTCTTGGTAATTATGATGACCATATTGTTTTTAAAGCCACTCAGTTGGGCACTTGAAGTTTATTGTCATCCATAAGGACATTGATAATTTTAGAGTTGGGATCGCACTCGTAGATGGGGTACCTACGGATCCTTTGTTTAGGAAATGGAATCAGAACCCACAGAGTTCGAGTAAGGGAATATGATGTTTATGATTGATGTCTCAAAGAAAGATGTCATAATTACCTTTACACTCTAAGCTCACGTGAGTCATGCTCGGCGTGAGAAACAAGAGGTATTGGTAAAACTAGAAAATTGTGCCATAAAAGATGAAATCATAACAAATGATGTGGGGCTTATGTATGTTTGACTTCCCAAATATATGAAGATTAGGATTTACATCAGGGAAGAAATCAAGGATCATGGTCCATAAAGGTATATGTACTTTATAGAGATTTGGATACTATAACTTGGGGCTTACTCCTGAAAAGGAGTCCAAAATTAGGAGGGTACATATGATTGAGTTTTACTGTTGAGAAGGAGACCCAGATCAAAAGTAATTTAGGACTGGTTAAGAGGATTATGATTGGGGCTTACTCCTGAGGAGGATGCCCAGATTAGGGGACTTGGGGCTTACTCCTGAAAAGGATGCCCAGATTAGGGGACTTGGGGATTACTCCTGAAAAGGATGCCCAGGTTAAAAGAATTAATACTGGGGCTTACTCCTGAAAAGGAGGCCCAAGTTAGAGGACTTGGGGCTTACTTCTAAGGAGGATGCCCAGATTTGAGAATTATGACTGGGGCTTATTCCTGAAAAGGAGGCACAGTTTAAAGAAATTATGACTAGGGATTACTCTTGAAACGGAGGCCCAAGTTAAGAGAGTCTCTCATATTAAAGGATGAGGTTTAATGAATGAAATCTCAACCTTTAGTGTCATAAAGATGTCTAAATCACTACGTTTTGAGAGATATTCCACATAATTCCTTTCAGATAAGGATGTCAATCAAGAAAATATGCCATAAATGGCTTTGAAGAATTTTTTGAAGACTGGATCTTGAATTGGATAGGTGGAATGGTATAAGAGGGGTGAAATGGGCATGAAAGGCACCCAAAAAGGCAGGGGCGTGCAAGTCCTGGCAGGCGCGCAGGTACTGTGTGGGCAGGAAAGTCCTAGTTGCGTAGGTATAGCTGCAAGACACATGGGTACTTGCACAGTTGTCAGTCCTTAGGGTAATATTTGGGTGAGATATGGCTCAAACCCTTGGTATTATCCATAGAGGCTTTCCAGAAGAGGGCGCGCATATTCTGGTGAAGGAGTAGGGTGGCGCGCAAGTATGTTCATTTCTCTTGAGGGTAAAACACCTTAGGTGTGCAAGTGTTAATGAATTATAACGCTTAAACCTTACTCCTCTTGTCTAGACCTTCCATTCTTGGTAAACAATTACCTTATAATTGTTCGGAAGACCTGAAGAAGCGACTTGGGCATTCAGAGCTCTATATCTGAATTCTGGAAAAATTCCTCCTGAAATGGGGGGCCCACATGGTCTATTTATAGGCTGGAGAAGACCCCGGGCAGTTATCACTTAGGGCGTGCAAGTCACTTGTGTGACCATTAGGCATCGTGAAAGTGGACTTGCACGACCGTGATGGAACTAGCACAACGCATGTGCTTTTGAAGCCTTGTTCATGCCTATTTTGATTTTTGATGTTTTCTTAAAAGGCTGAATCAATTTGTGCTAAGTCATTTCCCTTTACATTCCTTTGGAATCTGTGATGAAAAGAAGCATCAACATGAGTATCTTGTCTGACCACTTGGTATATAAGTGATACATTATGAATACATATTTGGTATATATAGGATTTACATTATCTCTTCCTATATTTACTCACAAAAAACATGTCAGATTATTTCACACTGATTGGAAGAGATTCACCTTTTCGAGTGAGAGAGATATCATGTAGGAGAGTATAGGTCTTGTTTATTTAAAGATTCAATATATCATCCATCAGTCAAATAGTTTATCAATGTTCTAAATGTTATTTTTAGGAATCTATATTCATTAATTCATGGATAATTTTACATATGTATTTAATTGGGATGTTAAGGAATAACCTCAGAAGCATGATATGTGTTTTTTCATCTACATTCCCAATATGACTACTTCGATAACATCTGCGACTTATCATATGTTCCCAACTACACTCTGAGAGACGAGTTTATAGTTTGAGGACTACTAAAAGTCATGTTTTATCATACATAGACTTTCCCTCTACGAATCTCCATTATTTATTTTCAAAAAGAAGGATGAGGTAAAATTATTATCTATATAATATCATTAAAAGAACCAATTCATGATAAAGAAAAAGTAATTTTTCCAAGGTTTTAAAATATATCTGAACTATTGTGGGGAGTGAGAATGTTCCTGAAGATCATACTTTATTCAATATGTCACTAGTTGATTGTTTTAAGAGAATATACATTGAATCGTGAATTAATTTTTTTTATGTACAATATGAATTCCTGGTGATTCCTATCACTGTGAATAGTTCCTCTACCTTTTTATGGTATTGATGAGCCAAATCTTCTATCCATACTTGGAACAATTTTATGTTGTCTATACTATCGATATTCTATTATACTTGGTGCCTGATGAATATAATGTAGTGGTAATAAAGAAATTTCTCAATTAGGTTTTGGGGAACTAGTATTATGTTATGATTCAATGATCTAATTCCATATCAATGTGGTTCACTTATTGGGGCATATGATTTTATATTATGGAAATTCAAAATACCAGGTGATGATTGATTATGTGACTTCGTAGGATCCACCAAATAACATCTCAGAGGTGTGGATTTCTATTTAAATAATAGTGTACTATAGTAGGAATGGGGTAGAATTCTCGAGAATTTTTCCTCCTCTGAGCCCCATGATATCAATTTATATGATATTATGTTCCATTGAGAAATTCCATAGATCCTTTGAAGGTATGATGTTATAGGCTAATGAGTGTGATTATTTTTAGGCTACCAATTGAGGGAATGGAGTAAATATATTTAGGTGACCCTATGTTTACTCTCATATATTGGTTGATGAAAATGATGTTAGTGATTGCATACTAGATGAGAAATTTTAGAAAACACGAGCCTAATAAAACAATTAATGGCTTGGGGTTTATAGTAGTATCCAATACTCATATGATATAGAAGAAGTACCTTTTAAGAGAGAACATTGTTATTTAAAAAACATTTTGTGACCCATTTACATCTTCATGAAATGTTAACTGAATATAAGATATAGGTTCTTGTAACATTTCCTTCTAGATTATAACATTGATATAGTCTATACTCCTAAGAAACAGAGACATGGTTAAAGATTACCATATTATTAATTTATGGTCTCATTTAGCGCTTGAAACAATAGATAAGTTGTCCTTAGTGTGGATTACCATTGGTTAAAGAAGTGGTTTCATATATTCATTAGAAATTTATGTATACAATTTCCATTCTATAGAATGTGATATTGGACTGGTTGGGAGACATCAACTATGTGGTCTTACACAACCAAATACGTTTACCAGATTCACTATATGGATTATATGAAGTAGGGAATCATGTTTTACTTTTTTTTGAGGGTGGGAAGTTCTCTGAATCATGATGTGGGAGGTGGTTATGATGATTTTCTCATTCCTCTATTGTTTATACTTATTAATATTTGGAATATTTATGGATACATTCAACGACAGTCTTGATGGGTTGGAATGAGGAGGATTGTTGATGATTTAGTCTAATAGTTCCTTACAAGTGAGTATGTAAAATTTTTGAACAAGATTTTTCATAGTATTCTTGTATCCTTTTGAGATCATATTGTGTAAATGTGATAGAATACCAATGTACATTATTATAGGGATTAAATGTAAGAGAGTGTTCATGAAGACATCGTGTTGATATTTGACCAACTTACAAAGTTGTCACACTTCCTTCCAATAATATAGCAGAATTTGGCTATGATTTTGGTGTTCTTATACATGTGAGATATCATCAATATGCATTTGGTTGCCGTGATATTTATCTATAGCTATGATGCATGATTAATGACATTATACAAGAGATGTCAGCGGTAGGAATTCGAGACCCATATGAGGATGATTATAGATATAACCCAAAGGAGTGAGGGAAGATAGATCACACTACTTAAGATATTGGGTATATTTATAGGAATTGTTTGTTTGAAATTGGATTGAGTTAGTAGTGTCACATACCTTGGTCATGATTTATTATAAAAACTAAAATCACTCTACTTTCTAAATGGTTCCTTTTGAGAACATATACTTGGGACCATGTTGGTCACCATTATGTGGAAATAAAATTTGTGATTCATATTATATTGGTCAACATATGGTGTAGGTGATTATATATATTTCTTAATTGATATGTGCAAGGATGAAGACAACAAAGATTTGGAGAAAGTCTTTTGAAGATCGATGTCATAGGTCCTTGTAATTTGAGAAGGGATACAATTATTTCCTAACAATCTCCCATGAAGAGGATTACATATATTCATATGGTGGGGAATGTGTTATATTAGGTTCATCGAGACATTTTAGTTCTTTAATATGGTTGGAAAGGTTTCCTTTTTCCACGCCAAACCACCATAGTTAGAATGAGTCCATGCTGTATTCCATGAGTCGTAATTGATGAGAAATGTGTTTCATCCCACACAATATACTCATTTGAAAGATATCTACATAGTGGATGGTTCCACCTTAATGGTGAATCTACTGTTTATTGATTAAAAATAGCTTTGGATCCAATATGGATGGACTCTTCACTTGGTTATTTTGTTGTGGCAGTATGGGAATATGCAGGAGATATCCTGGTATTTAGAGATATAAATGAATTCCCAATATCAAAAGTTTTTTGTGTAGTTTTTTCTTTTCAAGGATGATAATATTTAAAGTGAGAATAATGTAGACACCCTATAATTTTATTTTATTAATTTGAAATATATCAAGGAATATTTTTGGATCCATGAACTATAAAAGAATGATATTTCAAGGACCAATGATCTAATAATTATTTTTATAAAAAGAAAATAAATAAATGTGACACACTGACATTTTTTAAAATATTGTGATATGTTCTAAACATATTTTCAAATTTGTAATTGGAGACCACTGTTGAATCATAAGATCAAGGATTACAATAGGTTAAACCTAAAATTTATCATCATGCTACAATAAGATAAGGTATCAATTTGTGTGTATATTAATTGATTGAATTAGTTAAAAACACAGTTTATTATTTTAATATCTAAAAACCTCTCTTCCATCATAGATATCCAGCTATGTCGAATATCTAGTGTTATCCTCATAAACATATGACTAATTAGAGTTTAATTACACAACTTTTTATTGATTAATTGAGATCAAACGATAATGACCTTGTTGATCTTATGAATCATGAAAAATCAACCACAATGGATGTACTAAAACATTTGGAACATCATTATTAAAAAACGATCAATCTAAATAGATGTTATACCAAATAATTGTTGTCTTAACCCTATTGATTAAAATATTTAATCATTTATTTTTAGACATATGATTGATATGTAATTAATTTGATCATACACATTATACCCATATAAAATTAATTTGTTACCCTAATTTGTCCCCCACCCATTATTAATGTTCTTCATTGATGGACCACAGGGCCACAATTCAAATATTTCGTTCTGGATCTCAGATTAATCGGACTACTAGATTCAAGGTGGATGAGTAAAAAACCACATTGGAGTTATGAGGATGAAGAAGTGTGTATTTATTTTTTAGGTGATAGCTTCATGGAAGTAGGATCTCTAGTGATTTGTTTCATGAAATGGATGGAATATGATGAACTTGTGAAATTAAAATGAACAGATGAAAACCCATTTCGTTGAAACTAGAGGGAAGGAATCCTTGAATGGAGAGATTCATCTTTTACATGTGGAAAACATTATGTGGAACATGTATTAGGTTTGTAAGATTTTGGATCCATATAGAATATCTATAATTACACATAAAAATCATCAATACTCAATGTATTATGATAAACACATTCCATGTGGGGGCTTAAATAGAGAAAGTAGTATTTAATTGTAAGCTAAATATCGCACACCATTTGGTACTACCACACATCATTTCTCTCATTTCCAGAATCCTATAATGTACTATGGGATTACACAACCACATATTGTGATTTGAACAGTAACAATGTACACATTCCTGGTCCATGTCTATTTGGTTTGGATAGGAGAACATGGATATTCCCCTGGAATATGAGACATGTTTTCCATACCCTTATATGAATTATAGATCTATAAGGATAGAAATATATGTACTAGATAGGAAATGATCATTCAAAATAGTGGTTCCACATGCCATGTGGGACCCATTACATGTTATATACATCCTTTGGAGGAATATTGAACCATTCCAATATCCTTTGTTTGATTTCATATTTTTCTCGTTATTATGCCAATATTGGATATTTCTCAATTTAAATTGTGGCGGTGTACATTATGATTTCTTTTGAGATATAGTGAAATATTTTTCTAGAACAATGCTTTTTTTAGGCACTAGATATTATATATAAGGAGATTGGATTTACAATGTGGTACACACAGAATGGATAAGGCATGAGCCCTCTACCAACTGATTGGTACCCCATAACATACTAGGGAATGGGTCCCCAATATATTAATTTTTAACCCTTAATAGAATAGGTTGTGGGTCCACTCTCTGATGGATGGTAACCCCTTGATGGCCTAGATCATTGAAATTATATTTGATGAGTGGTACCCCAATGATAGACTAGGGTGAAGGCCATATCTCTACATTATTCCACCCCATGATGGACCAGGGAATGGGTCTAATGCCTATTCCATGGTACTCCTATATTACTAGGTTACATGTCCTCTATACATTATGAGATGACCCCACATATAATTGTGTGAGAGTCCATTATCTACCGAGTGGAACAAATTACAATACTTGGGTGATGGTCCTCCAGATGTGGAGGGGAACCCCCAGAATCACAATGGAATGTTTCTACTCCTAGGATATTATTCCCCCTCAAATATTCAACATAGTGTTTGGGTTTAGAAAATAGACATTATTATTCTTATGGACATATATTCAAGATTGCGGGATTCATTGACATGTATTTTTTGAATTCATGGTAGATCCATCAACATGGGTTGAGCTATGAAATTTATATCCCAATTCTCTCTCATATGTGATTCACGCAGAATCATATATATGTATCTGTGTTGTTGGATATAATTTAACTATTTCTATGGGTTGATCTGCCATTTTCTTTTGTTTCTCATATTTCTTCATCAGTATATTGGTGGTATCCTTCAATGTATCTATATAGTCATACATGCATGGACAATGCTCGCATGTTTCATGTCTAATAGAGATAGTGGATTAGAAAAAGGCGATTACATAAGGAAATAGGTATTAATCAAGGGAATTTGACAGTGAACGGTCTATGGTTCTTAGATATCTATATTTGGGTTCTCTCTAAACTTTTCCCATATAGTTCTTATAATGTTGTTACATCATTTTAGTTAGGGGTTTTCAAATACAGTTTTCATACTAAATTGTTCAAATCTTGTATTCCATTGGATTTTGTTACATTAATGGTGGTAACTCGGTATGTTACTATCATAAATATTTTTAACTTTCAAAATTTTCATGGGGATGGATGGGTGCGTCCATACATGTATATTATGAAAATCCATCCGTTGTTAGTTATCTTCTTTTCATTTTCAAAGACAATGATTTTTAAATATGGGCTTTGGGAAGTCATGGAATGGCTCTGCAATAACATGTCGGGCACCATTGGGGTGGGTCATGAAATGATAAGCATGATTTTTTACATTAACATATATTTTTTTATTATATCATCTACAACAAAACATTATTCATATAAATAAATTAAAATAAACATGAAGGCCTTATGAAATGACCCCACAACCTTCATATCCTCCCAAATCCCCTAACTCCCAAAAAATTGGAGGGATCCCCTTATTTACACTAATCCATAAAAATAATGTGATTGGGAAGACCCAATATGCAAAAAGGATCAGTAATATACCCACAATTGTGACAAAATTGATTAAAATTATTACTATTGTGGGTAGAACGTGAATATTGTTAGATAAAAAAATCATTAGGATAGAGGAAGTAACCCATAAAATTCATTTTAATGATAATCACTGTGGAAACCAGAGTTATTGTTGAGAGTCTTGGGATTTATTCATTTTTATTGATTCATTATGTCACACAATATTTATTTTAGTCACATGAATCATTATACAGATTGATAAAATGGAACTATATGGATTTAATATCATATCACATTCATTATTTCTCATGATAATGTTATATCTATAACAAATTATATTAATTACATCAAAATAAAAATCATGAATAAATAAAAATTTCATTCTTATATAGTTATTATTAATGAAGATGCCAATATTAACCATCACTTAATTCCTAAATTTGGATTTGTTTTTATTTATTTTAATGATTATGTGTTTTATTCTATCATATTATTAATTTTTTATGTCCTCTGTGGATTCAAACTATGTTTGTCACATGCTTCATTAAAATAAAACATTTTTGAAATGTATTTAAAATATAAATCTTCTTTAGGGGAAAACATTTAAAGGGATAGTGGGATAGTTGGGATAATGACTAGTATTTTCAATTCATCATTGAACAATTGGATTGTTATTTAAGGTGAAAAAATAATGTTCTCATTAATATATCATAAGGTATGAAACCAAAATGTCCAACACAAATTATGGTGGATGTATTCGGATAGTATGCATTAATAAAAATATTATTATTTAAAACTAAAATCATGGATATAATATTTCATTTGATCTATGATACATTATAATGGGTTCATTGAAAGGAACCAGTAACATCAGACATTATAAAAGACATCAAATTTCGACATCATATATTTTCAAAAAAGTTTCATATCTAGAAAGAGTTATATAGTGTATTTCCTGGATATAAAATATATTAGTGGGAATAATATATCTATTGAAATATTTTCTTTTATAAAAAATTCATGATAAAATGAGAAACTATCCAATGGGGGATGTCATTGGTACAATAATGATATAACGAGTCCTCAGTTGGATTAATTTTCATGCAACATATATTTGATCAAATCTTCCACAATATTCTATATAATGATATCTATGAAATATTTCATAAATATCCAATAATGTACATTATTTTTTATGGTCTATGTGTCCAATTTCCCTCATATACTTCACAATGGCCTATATCTGATCGCATGTGAGGATTCTAATGAAATCCACATGGAGATATTCTTAAAAGGTCAGTTGTATAAACAAATATTGATATTGAATGTTATTAAATTCATTAAACTATTGATAAGGTATATCCTTACTAATATAGGTGTTAAGGGATGTTAAATAATAGAAGTTTATTAGCACAGTTGGGATTCATGTGATTCTTCATCTACTGGATAGAAGTGACAATTGAAGATGAATGATAAAGGGTTTATCACAATTGGTGTTTTTGGGAAGGAGTAAAAATATCAACTAGATTTTGAGGTATATAATTTAGATACACCCCTTTTTTCCAAGGGGAATATAAATTCCAATTTGGACATTTAATGAAAAATAGTTTCATTCCTCTAAAAATTTGACCATATCTAATGAATTTTCAATAATGCTATATCTAAAATTGTAAAATTGAAACCCCCATAATCTAAAAAATTATTTTTAAAATTATATACACATTATACCACTATTATTAAATGAAAAATTGTCATTATTGGATGGGGAGAGTATAAGGGTAGTGTCCGATATTTAACAACTATTTTTTATTTTATATAGTTTTCACGCCTTATGTTTAGTTTGATGGTTAATGTAGGAATTATTCTAATGGTTAGTCGACCTTATAAATGAATTGAGGATATCAAATGATATTGGTTTTGTTGTTTTATAATTTCATTTATCTATTATATTTTTTTGGGCGCCTCACATTCTTTTATTATGGAGTAATTGGGTTCCATTATTGGTTTGGTGATGGAGACATAACCTACAAATATATGATTCTAAATACCCCCTAGTTAATTGTATTGAAAAGGAAAGAATGTTTTTATCTTTTAATTTAGTTATTCCTTAAAATTAGATATCATTGTAATATTATAATTAGTATATTGCAAATTTTTATTTGATTATAGGAAAAAATTGTTTATTTATGATATATAAATACATTTATCGTAATTCTATAATGATATTATTTTAACCCTAAAAAATTATAATATACACATTGAGGATAGTGGGAAATACATGAAAATATTACAAGACAATATTATTGTTATGAGGAGGTGATCATGATAGATATGGAAAATATTGATCCCTTTCTAGTGAAATATATGTTCTAGGAAGTACAACATCTATTAGTTCATATTGAAACATAGGTCTAACATAGATTACAATAAGAATTTTCTCCAAAATGGTTGTAGAATTTAATTATTTTTCAATTATTTGACACTAATATGATCTATTTTAATCTATATCAAATATATCTAAATAAATTTATGGAATTGAAAATGACTTCGAAGGTGCTTGAAGTAATGAGATACACTTGACCCTGAAGACCCACTTGGGTGATGCTGTTCTATTTTTTGTAATAAAGTTGATTGATTTATATGCCTATGTGTAAAAATATAGATAGTTGAATGATGGAATTATTGATGGGAATTAAACTTTTACCAGGATTGGTGAACAATTTGAACATCATAATGGGAAATGATAGTACTCACAAAATTAATTTCATTCTATAAATAATACTCTTGGGGTTAGATAAAAAGATATTATAGTGAATAATTTTCCATGTAGGTTGAAGTGTACTGAATACAATCTACTTATTATTGGATTTCTTATTTGACTACCCATATTAATTTCTTTATTGTGTAGTAATATTATTCAAATGATTGATTTATTTTTATGGTTTTTCAGATGATATCATTGAAAGATAAAAATAAAAATATATCAATTATATAAATGTGCACATTGACTTAGAGACATTATGTAAACATTAATTGTTTGGAAAGCTTCCAAAATCATCATTCTAGATATAATAAGTAATTTTCATGGAGGATGTATACATTTTACATATTATTCCATATAATGAAAATTTATTTCATAATTAAACAGAATTTTATATAAAATCTATTTAGGATTATATGTTTCCTCAAACTCATGGGGTTTTATCATTTGGTTTTTTTAATAATTTTCAATGATTGATACACATGTGACAACCCTAAAAAATAAAATTTATATGTTTATATGATGTAATTAGTGACAAATTGACATATAGGATTTGATAGTGAAGCTAACTATAAACATTGTTATCCTATTTCATAATCATGTTGACAATTCTGATTTTTTATGGTTAATCATAGATTTTTAAATAAATTACCATCATATTGGACATTCATGTATATAATACGGGTCTATTTAACTCATTCCAATTCATTATAATTTTTTACCAATAATTTAATATTTATTTCCATTTTTGTCTACAAACAAGTATTTGATGAAATATATATATATATATATATCTTTATATAAGGAATAATTATACCACAATGATTTTAATTTTTTTATTTATGAAATTTGAATTAAATTTCCTGAATTTATACTTGGAGGAATACCTCGAAACATTCAATTAAATAATATATTGAATATTTAGTAGGGTAAGTGTCATTGATCATGATCAATGTTTAAAAATATATCCTTAAATTGACAATCCTATGGGAGAGAAATGATGAATAATTTCATAAATGGATCAGATCAAATAATATGTTGTGTAGAATAAAATTTGGATCCACCTATTTTAAATTTATAATTTTTTTCAAATATTTTGTATAATGTAATGGAGTATCTTATTTAAGATCATAATTTTTTTTATAATTGAAAAGATACATAATTTATAGAAGATTCTAGATGATTTGTGACTTAATTATAATTTAATTATATATATTCCTGTAAAACTCATAGACCATATAATTTTATATTATGTATTAATTAATTACTTCCATTAATACCGGTGTGATGTACACCATAGAATTATGAAAATATAAAATAATATGTGTATCCAATTATGGTTCCTGAAAATAATGAATGAAATTGATAAATAAATTAAAACATTTATCTACTATTCATAGGTAAATACAAAATATAATTTATTTTATTTTTCGATCCATCAATTTACTAGAATTATTTTGAATTTAAATAATTATATATTTAATTATTCTTTTTTAAAAATATCCTTACATTAAAATACAATGATTGTGATTACTGACCACATAAATTTAAAAAGAAACTTCATAACAAATAATGAATATTATTCCGCTAAAAAGGTTATAAAATTATTTTTTTGGTATATATTGATGAATCATTGTCTAATTGACTGTATAATATATTAATTGGATATGTGGTTTTTTTGTGGTTCTGGAAAGCACATCAATAAGAATTAGGCTCATAGGTGAAATTGTGTTTGATCATTCCTCATCTGATTAATGTTTATTTCATGTTGACTATTTAGGTATCAATAAATATTCATTATTCCTATAATCTAAACTTTTTTGGTTCATCCGATGATCACCACTATTTAGATGAGTTATACAATAAAAGTAGCAACACATCATATTTCAATATAACTAATATTGAGAATTTATATTATACGAAATTTAATTTTCTAATATAATTAATTGATATATATGATTTCAATAAAATTATGAAAAATCCTAAAAAGTAGTATATAGTAATATTAAATGAACTTTCGAAATGTCTTGTAACTGGACAAATAATGAAAATTTTCATTGTTAACTAGAAATGGTATAATATTAAAATTAATATTTGTGGCCATTTCTTCTTCATGATTCACTGATATTAAGAATCAAATGGATTATAATTAAAGTGAAAATATAGTCAATGAATATGGTTCCCCTTGTGGTTATTAGTATAGATAAATTATACACCTATAAGTTAGCCTCCTAAAAAATTTTATATTCTATATATTACACATTTCATGTTTCTTATCTAAAGAGGTATATACCCGAAACAAAAAAATGTGTTATAATATGTTGGTCTAGGCTACAATTTAATGTATATTTTATATAATATCATATTTGGAATCATTAACCTAAGAAAAAATGTACTAAATGGAAAATAGATTATTATTGATCATATTATGTGATCAAATATAAAACATCAAAATAAAACATGGGTTTTAAAACCATAGATGTAGATCCAATCGAATAAATCTATTTCAATAAGAATCTTCATGAATCTTTTATAAAACGAGATGTTTAATGTTGGGTGGTTGTAAGGACTCCATCAATATAATCTAGGTAACTAACATATATTTTAGTCATTAATTTTGATTTTTGGTTGTTATCCAATGATTAAAATTGAATAGTATGATTAATTAGGAGAAAGTGGTGAAGAAGAAAATGTATAATTTTATAGAAATTGGTTACCATTTTACCAGAAGAATGGTCGCAGTGATGGCCTTCGGGCTAGAGGTATTCTCTAAGTTCCAACTGATACTCGGTTTCATGGTACCCTATACCAAGTAGAAATGTAGATGATGTTTTAATTATAGGAGTATTTTTGGTTAAATGATCATTTAAATTTAACAACCAAACTATATTTAATCGTTATTTTCTCCCAATTTACCTCTATTAGAGTCTCCTTGAATCTCCCATGTCCCTCTATATCATTCTTATTCGATATGTCAATTATCCTTTACCTAAAGGGATCTCATTGATAGTAAAGACCTACATTCAATGATATTTATAAATATATCAAATTTAATCTCCAAAATATCTTTATTTCATCACATTTTTATAAATAATGTTATTCCCATATAATCATAGATTGAAAAATCAAAATAAAATCCAGGTGATGCCTTATTGTTTATATACTTTCAAAAATTTTCCTAAAAGAATAAATCATAAGGGATTGATTAGAATTTTTTATTTTTTCCCTAAATATATATTAATAGCATCGACCTAAATCTAATTTATTATAAGGTGTCATCTCTCATATTATGGTGTTATACCTACCCATCCAGGGTTCAAAATTGTAATATTAACAATCACTATCATTATATTGGTTTTTAATGATTGTATGGGATTTGATATCATCATGGTAATGATATGTGACCAAAATTAATTACATTTTATTATAATAGATATCTTCGTTTTTTGAAAATGAGAATGTAAATTTGAGATATTTCTAAATTATAATTCTTTGAAATTCATACGATTGGATCTTGTTTTTACATATAAATTTTTTTTCTAATTTTTTTAATAATATACATGTTCCAATGATTGGGAGCATCACATTGTCATAAAATATTATAATATAGCATGGAAAATATTCATTCCATAAAAAATTATTTTCCAATATACTTATATATAATATTTGAGATGTTATATGGTAATTAATTCCAATTTTATTGAAAATGATTTGTGTTAGAATATTAATCTTACTTCTTATGTAATTTATAAGAATGTATAGATTAATTGGATTCCTATTCATGGGATTAGTTCCTAGTTCTAAACCATTAAATATCGATTTACCTTATAATATATGATTGGCTTGAGATTTGAATTTATATACCCTTTAATTTATTCGGTATATTCTAATAATTTCTATCATTCTATATAAATCATCCATGTTTTGATTGGAAACCATACAATTTTTTGACTAGTTAGAAATTATTATTTATATATTCTCGAATAATCTTGGTCAATTTAAAGACATCATGGTATTATAAGATATATGTATTATTAAAAAACTATATACATCATTTTTTATAGACAATGTTTACATAATTTTTTCCCTTACAATATATTATTAGTGTTTGATGTATTAACATGATTATATGATCGATATGAATTGGTGGGGTGGTGATTTACTACTGATTTATCAGAGTCACACACTTGTTTTAACAATATTATACAAGTGAAAAACAAAATGTATATTATATAGGTAAGTAAAATTCACAAGATCATAGGTCCTAGAGTCATTTGGAGTCTAAGGCCTATGAAATATGTTTTGAACATTTTATATTGCTTGTAGAGTTGACATGTTTGGGAAATCCCAGAAACATGTCAGGGGTATTTCTTAAAAGAAATTATACAATTTTTCCTCTAATGGTAAAATTTTAATTTGATTAAATGATGAATTAATTAATTATATTACTATATCTCACTTATTGAGTTTTTAGAAATTTTAGGCATCAAATTTTACTATATCAATATTTAGGATTATCTTTCACATTCTATTTATTGTTTGGTTTATGAAAATTTAACATAATGGATACCAATGTTTTTTGTTAATTGAAATAAAATAAAACCATGGGAAATTTAAAATTTTAATTTTGATATTAAGTATGTTAATTTATTTTTCATCGGGAAATCCCACCTCTTCCAAAAATATATTTTTCCCCCAACATTTATGCCACCAAATACTGATCACGATGTACACCTATGTTCTTATTGATACCTAGCCAAATATTTTTTGGTAATTACATCAAGGACATTAAATGTATAGTGGTATACATTGGTACACATATGATATAAGAATTTGATCATTCAAATTATGTCATATTTTTGGAAAATTATCATAACTTGCATCATAATGTTAAGTATTGTGGGATAAAATTAAAAACCTATAATATTAAAAATGAATATATATTACATGAAATTATTATATGGGTTATCCCAAGAAATCATGTTTTCTATTAGATTGGGTATAGTATAATAAATATTAAAAAATAAAAAATTAGACATGGTTTTCTAACGGTATTATAGTTCAAATAAAAAACTCCAATATTATTATTATTACAATGATATAATTTGGAGCCTTAAATTTACAATAATTACTACATTATATAAATATAATAAAAATTCAATGGTTATTTTCATGATGGAATGGGTACAATAAAATAATTATATCATTTATATGATCTCAATTTTAGGAACTAATCTATGACATAGATAATACCATTATTTATTATTTGGGGTTAGATCTTGAGAAATAGACTTTATATGTTATTTATATATCGAGTAAATTATAGAGATTATATTTTATATTTTACAATTATTTAGATATTATTGGAATTGATATATGTGGACATAAAATATTTTCTAGAATGAGACAATCTAAGAACTAATGATTGATTATGTCTTTTGATAACGATATAGATATATGATTTCTATTTGAAAATTAGAAACACTACAAATATGGGAGAATTTGGTAAGGTGAAATTAATATTGATAAAATATAAAGAGATATATCTTGATTATTGAGTCTTTATTGGAAAATAAATAATTCCCAATGTGGCCATTCTATTAGATCCAGGAGACAAATGTTGATGAAAATAACACATTCTACTAATGGTTTACTATTTTTATCATTACATTTTAATTATTTTACATACATATAGGGGTATATGATTTCTACCAAAATATAAGATATAATTTTACATTGATAATAATATTTATTTTTCTGATGTTATATAATAGTTTTTAAACACCACGATTGTATAAATAATGTAATATGAGGGTTTTCACCTTTTAATCTATTTTTTATATTTAATTGATTTCCTTACATTCTATATCTCTCAACATCGTCACCATTATAAATCAAATTTCCATGTGATCCCTATGATTTCAAAAAATACTCAAGATATTGGTGAAAATTGTTAACAAATTTCTAGAAATAATTAATTTGCGACATAATTTTCTTCCCAACGATGTCATTGAAAAGTTCATATATATGCAATGAATTAAAGATGGTACCTAGATAGGGATCTTGAAGCCGCTCATAAGTCTATTTAGCTAACAAGTTATCTAATACCAACTAATTGAATAATATATAACTATATAATTTAAAAAATTTATTGACCTATATAAATAATGATAAATTAAATTAAACGAATAAAATCAATTGGTATATGATAAATTTTGTATATTTATTCCTTATTTTATTTATATATTCTTTAATGTGATAAATTTTATCACACTATCTTATTATTAATTTATTTTATAATAAATTGCTTTATATATTGAATTAATATATTGAAAATTTTTTTACCATAGGATTTCAGGTTTCATATCTTTGTTGATAAAATTATTTAACATTATTCCATTTAAAAATTTTCTTTTCTTATAATAAATATATGAACTTATCTGAATATTATTAAAATGTAAAGTTAGAGGTTATGTGTATAAATTATTCATGTAATATAATTAATTGTGAGACAAAGTAGAATACCAAAAAAATTTAGCCTACTAAAATCAAAGAAACAATGTTAGAAACTTCCATTGATCTTTTGTATTAATGTAAAACACATAAATATAAAATATAATTTCTAAAATTTAATATTTATTTTCAATGAATAAAAAATATCCCTCTTTTAAACATATTTTACAATTTGAATATGATTTATATTAAATTCTGAAATATTTTATTATTAATTAATTAAACATTGAAGGATTGTGTGATGAAAAATAAAAGGCGATGAAATTTTCACAGAATAATAGAGGAAAATATATTAATTTATATAAGTCTAAAGAATTATATATTTATTGTATTATATTTTTTTTCTTCCAGAGTCTCATTATATTAAAAATGTGTTAATTATAACATCAAATGATTGAGAATTCATAACATTCAAAATATATATGTTATTACTTCTATAAATCAAATATCATGGATCACTATGAATATAAATATGAAATGAAATGACATGAGATTTTTTTTAAAAAAATTATTTAGATATAAAATGATAAAATATAATGAGACATATAATTAAAGAAGAAAAAATAAATTGAATTATAAAACCCATGACTACATTAGGGATGAAAATTCAGGGAGTGATTCTAATTTTAATACCCTGAAATATTTTTATTCAACATGATCCACAAATATTAATTACCAAAAACTAATATTTATCAATTAAATGATATGTACTCTTTATAAGAATAATATTAGATAATATAAGAGCTACTCACCCATTATGGAGGGATCCAATAAATTCCTCATTATTGATGAAGTATTCAACTACTAAGATGAAAAAAATGTATGACAACGAACAATAAAATGTTAATAAATAGAATATTCCATAGAGGGTTCAATATTTTTAGTATATTATATTGTTTTTGGTTACATTAACATAAATTTTAGAACATACTTGTATAAAACACTATTGATATATAAAAATAAGAAGAATTTATTTTAAGATAAAAATGGTGAATAAAAACACCCATATACCAATGGAATTTTCTAGGGGAGTTGTGTTATGTTTTAATAGTCAATATATAACATTAATAATTATTTCATTATTTTAATTGAGTTGATGTTCATGACTACTAACTTCAATAATAAAATAAAGTTGTGGATTCATGGTGTTCATGTAAATGTGGTCAGGGAATATTTTTTGTATTTTTATAATAACATGGTATAAATTTAAAATATGATGACTTTGAACACCAAAAAAGTCCTTATTTTTATCATTCTCAATCCTATTCTAAGATGTTAAAAAAGTTTTTTATATTTTTAATTTATTCAATAAAAATAAAAATATATTTTCTCTTATATTTCATATATATTGAAACACATGATCCTTTAAAAATTCATAATGGATATAAGAGAAAATGGAATTTTCCTAAATTATCTATGTGTGAAAAATATATTTATGTTCCAAACATATAAATTACATGGAAGGATAAACAATTTATATACAATTTACAATAGATATGTATTAATACTCACTCATAAAAAAACATTAATAGTGGCGTATTTCAATTGGTAAAATTCCTCATCTTGAAGAAATTGGAATGATTTTTTCTACCCTAATACCATATATTTTTATTGGTATTTCTGTAGAAAGTTTTGTGTTATCTTTCATAAATTCAATCATCATTATTTAAATAGAAAAATATTTTTTTTATTTCAGAATCTCTTGTAATGATTTTTTTTAATTTTATATATTTTTTTCACTCTCATAATTTCATTATTGGTATAATGTATTCATTGAAATTAAAAACCTCATCATGAAGTTATTTTTTAGATTGTTTATATCTTATCCTTTTATTTCTATTATTTTCAATTATAAGGTTAGTCACATAGTACTATTAAATTTCTTTTGTTACATTATTTCTTATGTATTTATTACTATATTTTTTGCTGTTTCAAATAGTGTTTGTTGAAGGATTAATGAAAAAAATAACATTTGATTGATTATTGCTAAATATAGTGAAGTTCACTCTTTTAATAGTTGTTTCATTTTCCAAAAAAAATATTATTTGTTCTATAGTAGGAGAAAGATAAAATTGATTCATTTTCAATGATTGTGTATTATATAAAGATACTTGTATAACCATAATATAAATGGTTAAAATACCCTTTAAAAATTGTGATAAAATTTTACACCCATTATTGATGATACTTTTATGAATGTTAAAATATAATTATATGTATATTTTTATTTTTATTATTTTGAAAATGGGGAATCCTAAAATATATAAAAAAAATTTACTTGTCGAATTCATTTTGATATTATTATAAAAAATAAGAAATTGAATTATATTAGTAATATTTTTGAAAATTATTTGATGATATATTTAAATATTATTTGAATTATTATGATCATGGAATGTTTATATTACCAAATAAAATTAATGAGGAAATTTATGTACAAAATAATATTAAGAATATATTATTAATAAAATATATTCATGATATGCTATAATTTTTATCAATATCCAAGATTTAATGACACTTTATATAATTAGAATATTAATGTTTTAATTAAAAATCTAAGAATGAGTACATGGTGAGATGAATTTATTAATATCATTGGGAATATTTATCATTATATTCATATTGAATGAATAAAATTAATTTTGATAATGGAAATTTTTTTTGATCATTGTTAGATAAGAAGGAACGATCTCTTAGTCATGAGATGATAAGGATTATTATTGTTTGCAGATTAATGATTTTCTATAAATATTTTTGTGGTTAATATGGATATTGTCTCAATATTATTTATGTTCATAATACAGGATTTTGAGTATTTTCATAATAAATTATTTCTAATTGATTTTGTTTAATATATTTTGATATCTAATTGATTTTCCATTGAATATTAAATTTCATAATAATTATGTTTTAGAGATATCTCAATGACACTATCCAAATACATATTGTTATAAAATTAATAAATGTAATGTTTTTTCAATAAGGTTATACTTATGATTAGGGGTATATTATATAAAAACGCACACACACACATATACATATATATATATATATTCATACAATATGTGGGTGTTTTAAAGATGGATAAAATGTATATAAAACCAAAATATAGGATATAATGATTCCCCTAGAAAAAAAAACATAAACTTACTAACAAATATAATAGAAACGTAGAAAAAATAATCATATTAACAGCCAAACATCTACATATAAAAATCACAAGAAACAATTCATTCAGGTAGTAACATAATATTTTATACAATATCTACATATTCAATACTAAATTTAATTGATTTCATACATTGGTAATATGGATTATTAGATGAATATTCATTAGATAACATATGGATGCCTAACAAAATCATATTATTCCTGTGAATTTAGAATCATAGACACCTAACTTACAAACACTTTTGATTTTAAAAAAATATCCCACTATGTTCTTCATAACAAAAACCCTTGTTAGAAATATCATATATAATACAATTACACATAACCAATGGATGATGAATGATATTAAAGGGTTATCTTATATTCTTAGTAAGGATAAAAAATGAGATATCATTGATCATAGAAACTTAAAATGAGAATAATTGTGTAAAAATAGAAGAATATCTTTTGAAAACTATACTAACAATTATAATGATCATAAACATGTGTCATTGAATAATTCATGGATGTTTCTAATGCATAAACCATAATGTAATCAAACAACATGACCAATTAGAAGATAACATTAAAAAATGAAATATCCTTGTAGAATAAGCATATTGATGCATAATATTTTTCATAGTATTCATGGTTCATGACATAGAATAACTTAGTGGATTGGGATCACACCCCAAACCATCATTTTAGTAATGGATCACTCCCAAAGGGTAACATAATGGATAGATTCACTAATATAACTACATTTAATACCCATTCAATACATGTTTCTCTAATTAGATATCCATCATTACCCAATGAATTATAGGGGAACACAATTCAAGGTCCACCAATAACAAAATGACATTAATAAATACTTGAGACACTATATAATAAAAATAAAATCATATAATAACCCAATATTAGAAATGGGATTCACGGAAATTTCAATATAGAATAACTCATGGAAAAAATGAGTTGAATTATTATCTTTTAATCACTATTATAAATGAAAATGAGATACAATAATAGTGAAATCATTTAATAATACCCCAATACAAATATATGTGTCATAAAATTATGTTATCATAGTTGAAAAATTCCATTAAAATATCACATGAAGCATCACGTAATGAAAATACACATTTAAGATTGAAATAACTTATAAAAAATAAAATATTTTATAAAATTTAACTGAAATAATTTTATTTTGAAAATAAATTTTTTTTATTTCAATTGATTCATAAAATTATTGTGTTTTCATGATGATGTTAAATTCTATTTATGACATATAATTCAAAATAAAACATTCCTTTCACACTTTTTAAAAATATCAAAAAGTTCCTTGTATAGAAAATTAAAAGAATAATCTAGTGTAATCTTTTTTTAAATTAATTTTTGTATAAAAATTATGGTCTACACTCATTGTAAAATATGAAAAACATTATAGAAAACATTTTTAGTAAGAATTGATGTGGATTAAATGGATTTCAGAATGAATACAAAGATAATATAGGATTTCCTTATAAATAATCTATCACAATATTGATGATTTAAAAAGTGAAAAATGAAATGGAATAATGTAATTTTAGTAAATTGAAATAGGGGAAGAAAATTCATGAGTGTTTTGAGATATATATCATGAAATTTATTCATTTGAAACATAATTAATTACAATCTTGATAAAAAATGGGAATTTAACATAAATCCCATACCTCTTTGTGAACTTCCAAATCAAAAACTCCTGAATGAATAAAAATTATATTGATATGTAAATAAGAATTATTTTCAATTTATATATCAGAAAATAAATTAATTTTTAGTATATTCGACACCTAAAATAATGAAGGGGTGAATATGGTATTTATCTTAAAGAAGTGAATGTGAGATGAAAATTGATTTCCTTTAGTTACACATGCAATTATAGAACTCTAAAATATATTATATGAAATATAAATATATCAAAATTATATTAAAAAATATTATAGCTATTAATAACATCATATATTATCCCTTTAGAATATATAAAAAAATTTATCTATAATTAATTTTTAAAAATGAATTTTATGCATGAAATACCTATTATTATCATAAAAATTTTAGGTCTTCATATCTAGTCCTTATACATTATCCTAGGATAAATCACCTAATAAATATTGATCATGAAATATTTTTGTTTTTATACTTTATATACTCATACTGTCTTGTATAAATGATATATATAAAAAAGAAACTTCATTATTCAATGATATGGTTGGTTGTACGTATGTTAGAAAAGAATTTTCAAATTTTGCATAGTGATTGATGGAAATGTAAACAATAATTTTACATTAAATTTTAATGACTAAATTATATTCATCAAATATATTCATAAAATCATTAATTACTGTTATTTATTTAAAGTATAAATTATAAATGAATCACAAATTTTTTTAGAGATTATATTCCAAAATATAAACATGATTGAAGTTATCACATTCAAATGGATTTTATGTTAAGAATATAGATTTGATATTTTCATTAAATAAGTACAATTATTTAATAATCTAATATATAAACATTAATCCTTTCATAATCACCATCCAAAACATATTATGATGAACTTTGAATTGTATCTCTACATGGAGATAGTAAGTCATACATATGCATTAGAAATACTTTTAATTCCTATTTCATATGAGGATAAATTGATAATATGCGTTACAATATATGAAAAAAAATTCTTTATATTATGGAAAATGAAGTTTTTATTTCATAATTTCTATACATTTTTTTATTAGTTAAAATAACATTTTAAAAAATCATTAAGGTGATTACTTATTATTTAAAGGAACCTCATTAGATTTCCTACTATGGATAATCTGAGTTGCATATTTGGGTGAAAAAACATATATATAATGAGGCTAAGTATATTGAAAAGTTAATTTTATGATTTTTTGACCTCTAATTATAATTGATATACAAATACGATAAATTTTGGTTTCCCTTTTATATGTGAGGTGAGGGGGATTTATTAAAATAATAAAATATAATAAATTAATTATATTATAGAAGGAGTCTAATATGAAAAATATTAGCTGATAAGGTATCATGCGGATGAGATAATATTTGTGATTAATTCTGTCATTGTTTATTCAATGATTAAAACTTTATCATTTTGCTTCACACCATGGCTAACATATTTTAAAATAATAAGTATAAATCCTTTTTCACACATAAAGGGTTATAATATTAATTAAAATGTGGAGATGAGATTATAATTTTTTAAGGAATGAATTTTTCAAAAATATAATATCCACCATTTCATATTTGATGATTTATGTGTTTTATAATAATTTATTAATCTTATACATTCATGAAATACTGTTAATTTAATTTTTGTCACTACTGAGTGAATTATCATGTGAAGGATAGTAAGATAATAATAAAATTAAATTGAAAAATATTAGAAATAACTTATATGATATATTTATCTATAAAATTATTTAACCACTATAGATTACTCTAATTATATTAATTATAATATTTTAAAAACCATTTATTTTTCAAATAATTGATGAATTCTTTTTCGTTGTGGAATATAAAATTTAGGGAGTTATATAATTTATTAAAATAGTAAATAAATTACCATCATGAATGAAATTTCACTATTGTTAATATTTCCTATATTAATCAATGAAATATTTTTTTACCTATGTGACAACCAATGGTATATTTAAATGTAAGATAGTGACATGTTGTATTTTTATTTTCATTGAATGTTATATGAGTCATTTTCATGGTAATGTGTCCCCTAACCATTATATTTTTTCACTAACATGATAAGCATTGAATTCCATTGATCCAATAAGAATTATTTTCAAAAAACGATGAAATTAATTTTATGATTTCACCTATGTTACCTTGATTTACCCTTTAGCTGGGTGATAAATTTTAGAAATGATATTATTCATAATACCTAAAAATAAAAGGGTATTATTTGCAAAATTTGATACTCTTAAATAAAAATATATTTATTTGTCATGATTTAAAATATATAATATGAATATATATATTATTATAAAAATATGTTATTTGCAATGATACATAGTTTTCAGTTAAATGTGTGTTTATCCATAACAATTAAATGATTTCAAACTCATGATTATTTTTTAACTAAATAAGTTAAAATAAGTTATTCAAAATATAATTTACCATATTTAAAACTGTTTTAAAACGAATAATATATTAATTCTTTAAATGTAATTTATTTATTGAAAATAAATAATATAATTTTAAAAATCAGTATTTCAATAAAAACATTCCCAAAATACATTTAATTTCCACTTGAATTAATGCTTATATTTTTATATTAAAATAATGTTCATTTTTTAATAAAAATTTTTAAATATTATTAAAATATATTTACAATTTCTACAATAACATTTCTATAAACTAATTCATTATGAAAATCAATTTTAATTCATAAAATGTCCATAAAATTGTTTTTTATTTCCTTATTATTAATAAATAATTTTTTATTCTGTAGTACCATTATAAATTATTTTCAAAATGTGATTAATTGGAATCAAATACTCCAATTAAATGATGTTGGTTGTAATTACATTTTTTTAATATATCACCTTTTTATAATGCCCATTATGGCATGTCGTATATGTTATTGAACATAATGTTACACTTTTAATAATAAAATGGTGTCACATTATAACCACATAATTAAAATAATTCATCTCAATTTTATATTTTTTAGGGTAAATATGGCTTCATCATTTGAAAATGTTTCTTGTACTACCATATCTTCAAAATTAATTAATAAAACCTTCTCTTAAAAGGGTGAAGGGTAAATATAAAAGTAATATAAAATAACATGGAATAGGGTTTCAAAATTAGAGAATGTTTTTGGGATGGAAAAATATTTATATGAATGAGAAATATAGTTTACATCCACTAAGAAAGTCTGAGAGAAAATATTTCTTGTACAAATATAATGACAAAAAATCATACACTTGTTATTGGGGATAAGACCAATGATTAATTTTAATCGAAAATAAATTCATATAATATTATTTCAAGATTATTTTCATAATTTTGAGGATTTTTTTTTGTTTTTCTATATATAGAATAGTTGAAAACATTATTATATCATTCCATTATAACATTTTCATCTTTTTTTCGGGTCCAATCAACATCCATATCACCTGTCACACCAAAAAATAAGAATACTTATAGAATTTTTATCTTCCCTAGATCACTAAAATTAACTTTTAATGGATAATTAGATTAAAAATTGAATGAAAATACATTTAACGTGTCTATATATTTACCAAATCCAAAACTATTAGAAAACATTATCTTATATTGTTTTTTATATTATAACATCAAAAAATAATACCAAAAGTTAAACATAATCCATTCAATAAGAAGTAAACATTAACACCCATATCAGAACTATTATGATGAGGGAGATTGTTCATGGAAATAACTCTCTATTCATGATACCACCTTTTGAGATTATTAAATGAATATATTTTGAATTTAGAGTTATTATGTTTCTATTGAAAATATGAATTCCTTATTATTCTTATCAATATGATGAATTCATCCACAGTTTTTATGGTATTGATGAGCCAGATATTCCTTCGACACATGGAATAATTTTATGTTGTCTATATTAATGATATTTTTTTATACATGGTGTTAGAGGAATATCATGTATTGGTATTAATGAAATTACTCACCTAGGTTTGGGAGCACTAGTATTATGTTAATCTCTAAAAGATTAAATTATATATCAATGAGGTTCATATTTTGGGTCTTATCATATTTTATTTTGGATATTCTATATACTATGTGATGATTGATGAAGTTATTTTGATGGGTCCACCAAAGAATGTCTCAGCGGTGTAGAGTTATATTTAAATAGTACTGTGTTATAGTAGGCATGGGGTCGAATTATCTAGGATTTATCCTCTTATGAACACCTTGACATAGATTAATAATATGTTATTTTCTATTGTGAAGATATATAGAGCCTTTGAAGGGTTAACGCTATAGGCTTATTAGTGATTTTATATTGAGACTACCGATTGAGGCCATTGAGTACATATCATATTGAAATGAATCTATATTTAATGTTATATATTGGTTAATGAAAATTTATGTCGTGACTACATACTAGATCAGAAATTTTTGATTCTATGACCCTAACTACCCCACTCAAGACTATGGAATACTATAGTTGCCATTACTTATATGATATAGAGGAAGTATCTATTAGGGGAGAACATTAATATATTCAAAAACCGTCATTGAACCATTTATGTCTTAATGAAAATTTAACTGAATATATTATATAGGTCCTTGATACAGTTCCAGGGGGAATATAACATTGATATAGTATATACACCTTGAAATGGAAGGATTATTAAAAATCCCTATATTATTAATTTATTGTCACATTTAGTGTTGGAAAAAATAGATAAGTTGGCTCTACTGTGGATGACCATTGATTAAAAATGTGGTTTTATATTTTACTTTAAAATATGTGTATATTCCTTCTATTCAATAAAATGTGACATTGGACCAGTTGGGAGACATCAACTACGTGGTCTTATATTACCAAATACCGATAAAAGATTCACCGGATAAATTTTATGAATTATGGAATCATGTTTTTATTTTTTGAGGGTGGACAGTTAACCAAATCATGATGTCGAATGAGGTTTTTATGATTCTCACACTTCTCTGTTGTTTGTACATATCAATATTGGAATGATGTATAGATATATTCAACGACAGTCCTGATGGGTTGGCATTAGGGGGAGTGTTGATGAGTTTATCTCTTAGTGCCTTACAAGTGAATAAATAAAATTTACGCACATGTTTTTCATAGGTTTCATGTAGTCTCTCAAGATCTTATATTGTTAATGTGATGGAATGACCATGGACATTGTGATAGGGATTCTATGTAAGAGAGATTTCATGAATACATCTGGGTGATAGATGTCCAATTTACAATGTTATCACAGTTCCTTCCAATCATATAGTTGTGTTTGGCATATATTTTTGTGCAGTTATAGATTAGAGAGATTGTACACATGCATTTGGTTCCCATGATAGTTTCCTCCAACTGTGATGTGTGGATAATTTCATGATAAAGGAGATGTCAGAAATAGGAATTAGAGACACATATGCAGATGAATATAGCTATAACCCAATAAAATATGGGAAGATAGATCACACAGTTTAGGCGATAAAGAATATTCTTAAGATTGCGTGTTAGGAATTGGATTGTGCTAGGAGAGTCACATACCATGGTCATGATTTATTATAATTACTGATATCACTCTACTATCAACACAGAACATATTAGGATATATATTAGATTCCATGTTGGTTACCATTATTTTGAAACAAAATTAGTGATGCAAATAATGTTGGTCTACAAATTGAGTAGGTGATTCCATATATTGCTTAATTGATCTATGCAAGGATGCAAACAACATAGAGATAGAAGAAATCTTATGTAGATCGATGTTATATGACATTGTAATTTGATAAGAGAGTCAATTATTTCCTGATAATCTCCCCATGTAGAGGATTAAATAAACTCATATGGTGATGAATGTTATCCATTAGTTTAATTATGAAATTTGAGTTCATTAATATGGTAGGAAAGGTTTCTTATCACCATGACATACCCCCATAGTTATAATGAGTGCTTTATGTATTACATGTGTCGTAACTAAAGAGATACATGCATGATCCCACACACCATACACACTAGGGTGAGATCTACATATAGAATGGTTCCACCTTAATGGAGAATCTAGGGTTGATAGATTATAAATTACATTGGATCAAATATGGATGGACTATTCAAATGTTTCATGTGTTCTAGTAGTATGGGAATATGAATGATATATCCTTGTAGTTGGAGAGATAAATGAATTCCAAATATCAAATGTTTTTTGTATTGTTTTTTACTTTCAAGGATGATAATATTTAATATGGGAATAATGTAGAGACAATATAATATTATTTTATGAGTTTGAAATATATCAAGGAATATTTATGGAGCCAATAACTATAAAAGAATGAGATTTCAAGGCCTGATGATCAAATAATTAATTGCATAAAAAGATAAAAAAATATGTTTCACAAAGATATTTTTTTATAATAATGTGATAACTTCTAAACAGATTCACAAATTTGTTATATGGATACTATAATTAAATATTAAGATCTGGGTTTACCTTTGGTTTTACCTAAAATTTAACAGCTTGATACATTTATATAAGGTATCCATCAGTGGGTATATTAATTTATTTAATTAGTTAAAAAATATTATTAATTATTTTTATATCTAAAAAATAACTTCCTCTATAGATATCCACTTATATCAAATATCTAGTGTTATCCTCATAACTATAAGACTATTTAGAGTTTAATTCAACCACCTATCATTGATTAATTGATATCATATGATGATTATCTTTCAGATCTATGTGTATCCAGATGGAAGAAACACAATGGTTGCCCCCAAACATTTGGATCATCATTATTAATCAATAATCCATCCAAATAAATTTTAGACACATAAAATTTTGTCTTAACAATATTTCATAAAATGTTTAATCATGGATTTTCAGACATATGATTTATATGTGATTCGTTGAATCCAACACATGATACCTATATAAAATCAATTTGTTAACATGATTTATCACCATACTAGTACATCAAATCAACCCTTCAAATTTTTAGAATTTGGATCAATGGACAAGAAATATATGAAAATGTAAATATAATTTTTTTTATTATTTCTTTCTCCCTCCCAGTATTCATGTTCTTCATTTATGGATGATGGGGTGAGAATTCAAATATTTCCTTCTAGTTCCAAGATTGATCAGACCACCGGATTCAGGGTGGATGTGTGAAAAACCACTATGGTGTTATGAGGATGAATGAGTGTGTATTTATAGTATAGGATATATATTAATGGATGCATGATCTCTAGTGATATTTTTTATGACGTGGATGGAATGTGGGGCACATGCGATATTCAAATGAATAGATGAAAACCCATTTTCTAAAAACTATATGGTAGGAATCATTGAATTGAGGGTTTCATCTTTAATATATGGAAAAAATTATGTGGAACTGGAATTAGGTGTGTAAGATTTGGTATCCATAGAGAATATCTATAATTATACATCAAACTCGTCAATATGGAATGTATTATGATATACACATTCCATGTGGTGACCTAATTAGGGAAACTAGTATTTTAATTTAATCAAAATATCCCACACCATGCGGTTCTACCACACATTATTTCCCTCATTTATGGAAACCTGTAATGTACTATAAGATTACACCAACACAGACAACAATTTGAACACTACCAGTGTACACAGAAATGGTCCAACTGTCTTTGGTATGGCTAGGATAACTTGGATCTACCCCTAGTAGATGGGACATGTTGTGTAAACTCTTATAGGTTTTATAGAGCTTCATGGATAGAAATATATGTACTAGAGGGGAGATGAACATTCAAAAGAGTAGGTCCACATGTCGTGTTGGCCCCATTACATGTTATTTACATCCTTTTAGGAATATTGTACCTATCCTATCTCCTTCATTTGGTTACATATTATTTTCATTCGTAATCCAATATTGGGTGTTTTTTCAATTTAAATTGTGATGGTGTACATTGTGATTTCTTTTGAGATATGATGTTATATTTTCCTATAACAATTTTTTTGGGAGGTAGTAGATAATATAAACAATGAGATTGGATTTACAGAGTGGTACACACTGAATAACTAAGGTGTGCGACATCTACATACTAATTGGTACCAAATAACAGACTGGGGAATGGGTCACCATTCTATTAATTTTTACCCACATATAGAACGGTGTGTGGGTCCTCTATATGCTGAGTGGTACCCCCTTAATGGCCTAGATTTTGGGTCTTCTATACACTAAGTGGTACCCCAATGATAGAACAGGGAGAAGGTCATCTCTCTACATTATGTAACCATATGAAGGAAAAGGGATTAGTCCACTTCCTATTCAGTGGTACACTTATATTTCTAAGTCACATGTCCTCCGTACATTTAGTGTCAATAGAATATAGAATTGTGTGATGGTCATTTAACAATTGAGTGGTACACACTACTATAATGGGGAGATGGTCCACATTTTGTTGAGGGGAACCTCTTGAAGCACAATGGAATGGGTCTACTTCATAGATATTTTCCCTCTCAACAATTATACATAGTGGTTGGGTCTGTACTATCCACACTATTATTAATATTTACATATATTAGATATGGTGGGATTAATTGATAGATCTATTAGAATTCATGATAGACTGGTCGTCATGGGTTAGGTTTTGAAATTGATATCCCAATTCTATCCCATATGGGATTTACTCAAAATCATATATATGTATCTGTTTTTTTTGAATATAATTTTACTCTTTATATTGGATGAGCTATAATTTTCTATTGTGTCTCTTATTTAACTCTAACTATATTGGTACTATCCTACTAAGTATCTATATAGTCACACCATCATGAACAATTCCCACATGTGTCATGCCTAATATAGATGGTGTTATAGAGGTAAATATGTAATACTCAAGGTAATTTAATGGTTTATGGTCTTTGGTTATCGGATATCCTGATTCCGGTTCCCTCTAAACATTACTCATCTAGTTATTATCAGGTTGTGACATCATTCTAGTTGGGTTTTCACCTATAATTTTCATATTAAATTGTTCTAATCTTTTATTCCCTATGGGTTTGTTATATTAATGGGTGTAACTCGATATGTTACTATCATATATATTTTTTACTCTACATATTTTTAGGGAGATGCATGGGTGTGTCCATGCATTTCCATTAGATAAATCCTTCCAAGGTTAGTTATGCATTGTTTTCATTTTTCGAAGCCAATGAACAATAATGATGAGATTTGGGAATTCATGGTATCGCTCTACACCAGCTAGTCATGCACCATTGGGATGGGTCATGACATGACAACCCCTGTTTTTTACCTTAATGTATAAGGTTGATTTGATCATCCAAAATAAAACTCAATGCATGTAAATAAATTTTAAAAATCATACAGGCCCTATGAAATGCCACCATGACCTTCCCATCCACCCAAAGCCCTTACCTCCCACCAAAAATGGGGGGATACCATTATTTACACAAATCCATAATAATAATGTGATTAGGCTGACCCAATATAAAAAAATCATTAATATTGCCAATGTTATTGAAATATTGATTACAATTAATATTAATGTCACTATTAAATGAATATTGTTAGATGAAAAAATCATTAGGACATAGGAAGTAACCAATACATGTAATGCCCCGACCCCAGTTACCCAGAGTCGGTGCATTATTACATGACATTGGCATGATCACAAGAAAGATCAAATCTCGAAAGACCGATTGGTTTAGTATCCTTGGAAACACTAGATATATTCATAAGGTTTACATTACATAACATAATGAAAACTACAACAACATAGTCTCCATACTCCACACTCTTATCCCCTCACACTATCCATGCAGGTCATTCATAAATTACGTCTTCACATCCTGGGAAAAATAAAAAATATAAAAGGGGTGAGCTCAAATGCCCAGTAAGGATAACAATATAGAGGAAACTTTCATAAATAAGAATAAACATTTATGGAAATGTATAACTAAAACAAAAACCTTTTAAACTAGAACTTCAACATAGTATGGCAAAAGTAAAATGAAATAATGCCATTTACTTATTCACATGGATATTCTACTAATCGAATAATCACATGCAATATCAATATCCACTTTCATAATGATAGAATGCATAATTCCAGACTATTATAACCACATGGCCAAGGCCTCGTGCCAAGACTACAAATAAGATTTTGTCAAGGCCTTGGGCCAAGACACTAGTTTGTCTCATCAGACCTACCGATGCATCGAGAAGCTATAGCAGGCTCCACCCGTCACATATTATGTCCAATGCCTTCCCATATGAAAAGGGTTAAACATAACATAAACAATCGTATTAAAACTAGCATACAAAACGTAAATACTTTATCCATAAACCATGAAAATAACATATCCATAGTCAAACATATCACAAAATTTTTAATACAATATAGAAGTTTTGTTTCATAATAAATCATCTCCAAATAAGCTTAAAATCCATCAAAGGATGTTGACATAGATGAAATAAAAACTCTTTTTAGAGAAATAACTCATTTTATTTTGAAATCATTTAAGAGTCATATAAAATGAAACATTTTCTTTGAAAGTATTTTTATAAGCTTTTAAGGTAATCTTAGATGATTTTATAATGGCGGAAAATAGCCACACCCTTCGTATAAGTTAAAAAACATTCTTACCTTAATTCTGTCGAAAAGGATAAAAGCACCTTGATTGGAAAACGACGGAAAGACTACTTTATAAACCACTTATAAAAATTCAAACAATGGTATAAATGACTTTAACCCATATTCTTGTAAATAGTAAAAATGTTTTGAAATACATTTTTAAGAAACATGGATGTGGATGATAAAGAGATCCCAGTATATTATTATGTATAAACAACCTCGGATAATGAAGAGATTGAAAAATAAACCCTTACCTTGTACTTTTCCTTGGTTGAGGGTAGGTTAACCTCATGTATAATGGTGAAATAATTTTTATTAAATTATACAAGAATCATATATATTAATATGATATCATATATGATCTTTTAACATTGCTTTGTTAATAATATCTTAGTATTATCGTCATTTCGGGTGTTAACTTACTTGTTTTTATGTTTTGTTATGTAAGACATGTTTATCATGGATAGGTTGTATCTTATTCATATCCAGAATGAAATCAAGTCCATAAACATTATTTTTAAATCATCAAATTATAATTATACTTGAATGGATATGATGGAGAATCAATCTCATCGCGTTCGTGGAGACGGTAGTCCGTACGTACGCACGAGTGATAATATCATTCTTTTGATATTAAAATAATATATAATTGGATATTATATCATATATACCGAATCCATATCATGTTATATTTATTATTTACATGAGTTACACATCATTATTATACCCATCCAAATAATAATATATTGAATAACAATTACACCACGACATGGAGACGGTAAGCCATACGTACGCACGTATGGTGACATGTTATTCAAAGGGTCGATATAATACTGAATATGGTTGTAACATATTTATAATAATATCAAAGTATATATTAGATACTGGAGTTATTATATTACAATGGTAATAACAAATAAAGAAGAAGTGGAAGATGAAATGAATTTGAAAAATGGTGGTGAAAACATTACCTCTTCTTCTGGTTCTTTCTTTTGATTTGAGAAAAAGGGCTCCTTAGGTTGGATTTATGATCAAAATAAGGCCTATAGGTTGTAGTGAGGGAATTTGAGAGAGTATGTGGGCAGAGTTTGGCCGAACCAAGAGGATTTGAATGTGTGAAGTAATGAAAAGGGGGAGTGCCCTTTTATTAGAGGGGTGAGGGGCACCTTTGGAAAAGCTAGAAATATTAATTTATAATAAATTCATATTCGGTTTCAAATGGCTCAAAAGTTTATTATTCAAAGTTTAAGGAGGGGATAGGTCGAAAACAATTCAACCAATAGAATTTAGATAGGTTTGGGTTACTATATTAACCTTATCTTTTAGTTTTAACTCTAAGTTAATTAGTTTGACATTTACCATGTCACTTTGTATTTTTATATTATATAGTTAGTAAACGTACTATATATATCCAGGAGTCCCCCAAGTGGTCCATTAATGAAACACATATCATGATATAATTCTCTTGTACGAGCCTTAGATTTTTATTAATTTAATATCAATTAATAATATAATATTTGTTTTAAAAACTCTTTTATGTCAATTTTGACACTATTCAATAGTTGATTTTTCTGAAACTCATAAAAGAATGATTACTTCGAAAAAAGTTAATTAAATCAATCCTAATATGTCATATTATCCTAGAAAATTAGTTTAATTCATTAAAAGTCTCAAATTATATTTATTTGGGTATTTATAATATCAATTATTTTAATTGTTCACTATAATGGTAATTACTGCATCATCATTGTGTCATAGATAAATTAAATTATTTAATGTCTAAAAATTATAAATAAAATATCATTATATATTAAATCTTTTTATCTTTCTAATGAATATTTACAATCGAATTTATCTTATGTATAACCCTATATTAAAAATGTTTTAGTAAATAAACTTTGATTTTAACTCTTTTAACTCTTCTTTGAATTAAATAATAATACATGTCCTAATCTAATCCAAGGGAACCTAAATGATAATATTTTATTCCTAAGTTTGTTTTTGGTCGAGATACACTATTCCAATATAATTAGGACATGTGTTAGGGTAATATTAATATCATTTTTACTCTTAATTACCCTATTTACTTTTAACCGTGGTAAATAAAAGTAAAAAGTTACTATACACCAAAAATTATTTTCATCTCATTGAACCACATTTTACTTCTTGATATTAAACGTGTCTCTCGGATTTTCGAAATTTCATTCACAGAAGCGGTAAAATTATGTTTTATGAAAAATTCCGTTTTTTAACTACCACTTAGTAGTTTCACTATTCATCAAAAAATTGATATTTTTCAGAACAATGCCAAAATTTCACCCTAAGATATAATTGATATTCCGAATTCAAAAATTATGTCTATTTTAAAAAATTCCAAACATATAATTTGCATTAATTAATTTTATAATTAATTCCCACTGTCACAACAAATAGCGTGTTTTTAAGAAACGGTATATACAAAAAGATTTACAATTGTTTAGGTCCAATTTCAAAGTGAAATTAATTCTAATGAACACCATTGGATAAAATGGTAAAAATATATTCTAATTATACTTTAAAACCACTCAATAATATAATTTATCACTATAAATTATTTTGATTAAAAATTTTGTTTTTAAGTATTTCTCACTATTCATAAAAATTGGAAGTTCTCAGAAAAATACAAAAAATTCATCTTCGGATAATTTCGATTTTCCGAAACCAAAAATGAAGTCCATTTTGAAATATAAAATATATATAATTTCAAAAAGTAGGTATTACTATTCATAATGGCTAGTTTGATTGGTTTTGGTGTGTTAGAACTCGATGTTGCGTACAACACACACTATCACATTTTTCAAAGAGAAGCGTACCATAGAAGCTTGGGGTGTTACATTCTCCCCTCATTCAAATAATTTCTTCCTCAAAATTTCCAGAATACTAATGCATGAAAATACTCAGATGGTTCTTCATCATAAGTTCCTCGGGTTCCCACATTGCCTCTTCCATCTTATGGTTTCTCTACAAAACTTTTACCAGACGCGTCGTCCGGTTTCTCAGTACTTGTTCTCATGTATCAAGAATCCTGATAGGCTCTTTACAATAAGAAAGATCGGTTTCCAGTTCTAATTTGTCATATGTGAGTACATGCATTGGGTCAGGCATGTATTTCCTCAACATAGATACGTGGACCACATCGTGAACTTTGGAGAGACTTGGCGGCATTTCCAATCGGTAAGCTACAACCCCAATTCGTTCTAGAATTTCGAAAGGTCTGATGTACCTGGGACTCAATTTACCTTTCTTACCAAAACGCATGACTCCCTTCCATGGAGATACTTTCAGGAAAACATGATCACCGACTTGAAATTCCAAATCCTTCCTTTGATTATCGGTATAGCTCTTTTGCCTACTTTGAGCTGCTTTGATGTGATTTTGGATTACCTTCACCTTTTCTATTATTTCCTCCACCAGTTCTGGACCTACAAGTTTTCTTTAACCATTTTCATCCCAACAGGTTGGTGTGCAACATCTCTTTCCGTATAACGCTTCATATGGTTCCATCTGAATACTCGAATGGAAGCTATTGTTATAGGAAAATTCTACAAAAGGTAAATATTGATCCCACATACCCTGAAAGTCAAGTGAGAAATATCTCAACATGTCTTCTAAGGTTTGAATAGACCGTTCTGATTGTCCGTCTGTCTGAGGGTGGTAGGCAGTTCTCAAATGAAGTTCAGTATCTAGGGATTTCTGAAGACTTTTCCAGAATCATGAAGTAAATTGGGGATCACGATCAGAAACAATCGATATGGGTACTCCATGAAGTCTCACAACGTCATTAATATATGGTCTTTCTAGACGTTCCAGTTGTAGATCTTCTCTTATAGCAAGAAAATGTGCTGACATGGTATGAAGATCGACAATAACCCATATTGCATCGTTCCTTCTAGGAGTCTTTGGTAGCCCCATGAAAAAGTCCATCGTAATATTGTCCCATATCCACTCCGGTATGGGAAGAGGTTGCATGACTCCTCCAGGGTGTTTCCTTCCAGCTTTCACTTGTTGAAAAACCATACATCTTAACACAAAATCAGCAATCTCCCTCTTCATATTGTCCCACCAAAAATGTTCCTTCACATCTCTATACATTTTGGTGCTCCCAGGGTGTATAGAGAAATTGGAACTGTGAGAATCATCCATCAATTCCCTTTTTAGATCAGGTATATCGGGAACACAATGTCTCTTCCCGAATTTCAAAATTTCATCTTCATACACAAAGTCTCTCAATCTCCCATCATTCACAGCTTTAATATTCTTTTGAAATTCTTCATCATCGGTCTGAGAACTCTTAATCCTTTCTAGTAAATATGCTTTGGCAACCATTTGAAAAAGCATTGATGTTTCACCTTCCCTGGTTATTCCCATGTCCATCTTCACTAGATCCATCAAAATTGGATCCCATTCAATTCTCATCACGTTCAAAACTCCACAGTCATTTCTGCTCAAAGCATCTGCCACCTTGTTTTCTTTCCCCAGGTGGTAGTGTATCGTACAATCATAATCCTTGAGTAATTCAAGCCATCTCCTTTGCCTCATGTTGAGTTCTTTTTGTGAGAAAATATACTTCAAACTCTTGTGATCAGCATAAATCTCACATTTTTCACCATAGAGGTAGTGCCTCCATATCTTTAAAGCAAAGATCACAGTTTCTAACTCGAGATCATGAGTATGATAGTTTTTTTCATGAATTTTCAACAGTCGTGATGTATAGGAAATAACCCTATCATTCTGCATAAGGACACAACCAAGTCCTTTCTTCGATGCATCACTATAAATAACGAACCCATCATTCCACGATGGTAGATTCAAAATAGAAGCATTGAATAATATTCTCTTCAGTTCTTCAAAACATTCTTCACACTCTTTTGTCCAAACAAATTTAACCCCTTTACGTGTGAGCTTCGGTAATGGGTTATCCAATTGGGCAAAATTCTGGATGAAACGTCGATAATAACCTGCTAAACCAATAAAACTACATACCTCAGTTATATTCGTAGGTGCTGGTAATTCTTGGATTTCCTTGGTCTTAGAAGGATCAACAGAGATTCCATCTTTAGAGACAATATGGCCAAGAAAATAAATCTACTGAATCCATAATTCACACTTGCTAAACATCCCATATAATTCATGTCTTCTCAGAGTCTTCAAGATAATACGCAAGTGATTTTCATGATCTTCATTGATTTTTTAGTATACCAATATATCATCAATAAATACCACCGCAAATTCATCGAGATATTCCTTGAAAACTCTATTCATCAGATCCATGAATACAGAGGGTGCATTAGTCAATCCAAATGGCATTACTGTAAACTCAAAATGCCCGTACCTGGTTCGAAATGTTGTCTTCGGAATGTCTTACTTCTTCACACACAACTGATGGTATCTAGATCGAAGTTCAATATTTGAAAAGTACTGAGCTCCATGCAGTTGGTCAAATAAATCATCAATGCGTGGTAGGGGATACTTGTTCTTTATTGTTATAGCATTTATCTCCCTGTAGTCGATACATAACCTCAGGGATCCATCTTTCTTTTTAAAAAAAAGAACAGGGGCTCCCCATGGAGAAACACTAGGTAGAATAAATCCTTTATTACTAAATTCCTCTAGTTGTTTCTTTAGTTCGACTAATTCTACAGTGGCCATTCTCTAAGGGGTATTCGATATAGGCCTTGATCCAGGAATTAAATCAATGGAAAACTCAACTTCTCATTCTGGAGGATGTCCAGGTAAATATTCCGAAAATACATCTACATATTCTTTTACAAAAGGTACATAATTCCATTCTTATAAAACACATAACATAAATTGAACTATTTATGGATATAATCCATAATCAAAAGAATGTTTTATTTGAGGAAGTATATACTCATAAACCCTTCATAATAATTTGTAAAGAAAATGAGAGTTATCCTAAGCATATCCCCTAGGAGTGTCGTAACCAAGAGTGCAGCAAGGCCCATTGTCGTGTGTGAGTTCCCGTTCGAGTTTAGCTCAAAGTTGTTTTTTCGGGTTTTACCCCTAGGTACATCTGTTCCAGAGCCGCCTCTACCTGCTTATATCCAGACAGGGATGTATTGCTCAGAAAACTCACAAAATCTCTACAATACCAAAATTCTAGGAAGTTCTTCTATATTAATCCTTAAAGTCCATCTTAAATCTACGTGACCTAATGAGAGTTTATCTAAATCTAGCTTCCAAGGTTTGTACTAAACATCCTCTGATACCAACTGTAACGCCCCGACCCTAGTTACCAAGAGTCAGTGCATTATTACATGACATTGGCATGATCACAAAAAAATATCAAATCTCGAAAGACAGATTTGTTTAGTAGCCTTGGAAACACTAATAAATTCATAAGTTTTACATTACATCACATAATGAAAACTACAACAACATAGTCTCCATAGTCCACACTCTTATACCCTCACACTATCCCTGCAGGTCATTCATAAATTACTTCTTCACATCCTGGGAAAAATAAAACATAGAAAAGGGGTGAGCTCAAATTCCCATTAAGGATAACAATATAGCAGAAACTTTCATAAATAAGAATACACATTTAAGGCAATGTATAACTAAAAAAGCCTTTTAAACTGGAACATCAACATAGTATGGAAAAAGTAAAATAAAATAATGCCATTTACTTATTCACATGGATATTCTACTAATTGAATAATCACATGCAATATCAATAACCACTTTCATAATGATGGAATACATAATGCCAGAATATCATAACCACATAGCCAAGGCCTCGTGCCAAGACTACAAATAAGATTTTTTCAAGGCCTTGTGCCAAGACACTTGTTTTTCTCCTGATACCTACCGATACATCGAGGAGCTATAGCGGGCTCCACCCGTCACATATTAAGTCCAATGCATTCCCATATGAGAAGGTTTAAACATAACATAAACATTCGTATTAAAACTAGCATACGAAATGTAAATAATTCTTCCATAAACCATGAAAATAACATATCACAAAACCTTAAATAAAATATGGAAGTTTTGTTTCATAATAAATCATCTCCAAATACACTTAAAATCCATCAAAGGATGTTGACATAGATGAAATCAAAACTCTTTTTAGAGAAATATATATTTTTATTTTGAAATCATTTAAGGGTCATATAAAAAGAAACATTTTATTTGAAAGTATTCTTATAAGGTTGTAAGTGAAGCTTCGACGATTTTATAACGGCGAAAAATAGCTGCACCCGCCGTATATGTTAAAAAACATTCATACCTTAATTCTGTCAAAAAGGTTAAAAGCACCTTGTTTGGAAAATGACGGAAAGATTCCTTTATAAAGAACTTATAAAAATTCAAAAAAGGGTATAAATGACTTTAACCCATATTCTTGTAAATATTAAAAAAAAATTGAAATACATTTTTAAAAAACATGGATGTGGATGATAAAGAGATCACAGTAGATTATTACATATAAACAACCTCGGATAATGAAGCGATTGAAAAATAAACCCTTAACTTGTACTTTTCCTTGGTTGAGGGTAGGTTAAACTCCTGTAAAATGGTGAAATAATTGTTAATAAATTATACAATAATCATATATATTAATATGATATCATATATGATCTTTTAACGTTTCTTTGTTAATAATATCTTAGTATTATTGTCGTTTCGGGTGTTAACTTACTCGTTTTTATGTTTTGTTATGTAAGCCATGTTTTACAGGGATAGGTTGTATCTTATTCATATCCATAATTATATCAAGTCCTTAAACATTATTTTTAAATCATCAAATGATAATTATACTTGAATGGATATGATGGAGAATGAATCTCATCGCGTTCGTGGAGACGGTAGTCCGTACGTACGCACGAGCGACAATATCATTCTTTTGATATTAAAATAATATATAATTGGATTGTATATAATATATAAATAATCATTATCATGTTATATTTATTATTTACATGAGTTACACATCATTATTATACCCATCCAAATAATAATATATTGAATAACAATTACACCACGATGTGGAGACGGTAAGCCGTACGTACGCACGTATGGTGACATGTTATTAAAAGGGTGGAAAGAATACTGAATATGGTTGTACCATATTTATAATAACATCACAGTATATATAAGATACTGGAGTTATTATTTTATAATGGTAACAACAAAGAAAGAATAAGTGGAAGAAGAAATGAATTTGAAAATGGGTGGTGAAAACATTATCTCTTCTTCGGGTTCTTCCTTTTGATTTGATCAAAAGGGCTCCTTAGGTTGGATTTCTGATCAAACTAAGGCCTCTATGTTGTATTGAGGGAAGTTGAGAGAGTATTTGGTCAGAGTTTGGCTGAACGAAAAGGCTTTTAAGGTGTGAAGTAATGAGAAGGGGGAGTGCCCTTTTATAAGAGGGGTGAGGGGCACCTTTGGAAAAGCTAGAAATATTAATTTATAATAAATTCATATTCGGTTTCTAATGGCTCCAAAGTTTATTATTCAGAGGTTAAGGTGGGGATAGGTCGAAAATAATTCAACCAATACAATTTAGACAGGTTTGGGTTACTATATTAACATTATCGTTTAGTTTTAACTCTTAGTTAATTAGTTTGACATTTACCATGTCACTTTGTATTTTAATATTATATAGTTAATAAAGTTTCTATATACATCCAAGAGTCCCCCAAGTGGTCCATTAATGAAACTCCTATCATGATAAGTCTCTTTTCAGAACCTTAGATTTTTAGGAATTTAATATCAATTAATAATATAATATTTGTTTTAAAAACTCTTTTATGTCAATTTTGACACTATTCAATAGATGATTTTTGTGAAAATCATAACAAAATTATTAATTCGAAAAAAGTATATTAAACCAATCCTAATATGTCATATTATCCTAGAAAATTAGTTTAATTCATTAAAAGTCTCAAATTATATTTATTTGGGTATTTATAATATCAATTATTTTATTTTTTCCCTATTATGGTAATTACTACATCATCATTGTGTCATAGATAAGTTACATTATTTAATGTCTAAAAATTATAAAAAAAATATCATTATTTATGAAATATTTTTATCTTTCTAATGAATATTTACATTATAATTTTTCTTATGTATAACCCTATATTAAATTTTTTTTAGTAAATAATCATTGATTTTAACTCTTTTAACTCTTCTTTGAATTAAATAATAATAAATTTCCTAATCTAATCCAAGTGGACCTAAATGATAATATGTTTTTTCTAAGGTTTTTTTTGGTCTAGATAAACTTGTCCAATAGAATTAGTACATGTTTTAGGATAATATTAATATCATTTTTACCCATAATTACCCTATTTACTTTTAACCGTGGTAAATAAAAGTAAAAAGTTACTATTCACCAAAAATTATTTTCATCTCATTGAACCACATTTTACTTCTTGATATTAACCGTGTCTCTTGGATTTTCGATAATCCATTCACAGAAGTGGTAAAATTAAGTTTTATGAAAAATGCAGTTTTTTAACTACCACTTAGTAGTTTCACTGTTCATCAAAAATTGAAGTTTTTCAGAACAATGCCAAAATTTCACCCTAAGCTATAATTGATATTCCGAATTCAAAAACGATTTCTATTTTAAAAAATTCCAAACATATAATTTGCATTAATTAATTTTATAATTAATTTCCGCTGTCACAACAAATAGCGTTTTTTTAAGAAACAATATATACCAAAAGATTGACAATTGTTTAAGTCCAATTTCAAAGTGAAATTAATTCAAATGAACACCATTGGATAAAATGGTAAAAATATATTCTAATTATACTTTAAAATCACTCAATGATATAATTTATCACTATAAATTATTTTGATTAAAAACGTTGTTTTTAAGTATTTTCACTATTCATAAAAATTGGAAGTTCTCAGAAAAATACCAAAAATTCATCTTAGGATAATTTCGATATTCTGAAACCAAAAATGAAGTCCATTTTGAAATATAAAATATATATAATTTCAAAAAGGTGGTATTACTATTCATAACGGCTAATTTGATTGGTTGTGGTGTGTTAGAACTCGATGTTGCGTACAACACACGCTATCGCATTATTCAAAGAGAAGCGTATCGTAGAAGCTTGGGGTGTTACAATACAATTATTTTATAGGATAATAATTGTGGAAATCATAGATACCAGTTATACTCTTATAATTTATTCATTTTCAATGATTCCTTATGTCACATAATATTTATTTGAGTCTCATGAATCATTATACAAATTGATAAAATGTAACTAGATGGATTTAAAATCATATCACATTCATTATTTCTCATGATTATGTTATATCTAGATCTAATTAAATTTTTACATCAACACAAAAAACAAGAATAAATAAATAATTCATTCTTATATAGTTACTATTAATAAAGAGGTAAATATTGACCATCACATGACTCCTATATTTAAAATTAATTTTATTTATTTTAATGATCATTTGATTCATTGAATCATATTAATATTTATGTATGTCCTATATGGATTCAAACTGTGTTTATCATATGCATCATTAAAATAAAATATTTTTGAAATGTATTTAAAATATAAATATTTTTATGGGAAAAAGTATAAAAGGGATAGATGGAAAGTGGGGATTAAAACATGTATTTTTAATGAATAATTGATCATTAGGATGGTTATGAAAGGTAAAAAATAATTTTTTTTCATTAGTATATCATAATGTATGAAACCAAGATGTTCATCAGTAATTATGTAGGATGTAGTAGGTTAGTATTCTTTACTAAATAGACCATTATTGAAAAGAAAGATCAGGGTTAATTATTTTCATTTGATCTATGATACATCATAATGGGTTCATTGAACGGAACCAGTAAAATAAAAAATTATAAAAGACATCCAATTTCATCATCTTATAGTCTTCAAAATGATGTCTAATCCAGAAGAAGCTATAAATAATATTTTACATATACCACATATATTAGTAGTAATAATATATATGGAGAAATATTTTCTTTTATAATAACAATCGTGTTAAAATGAGAAACTATCCAATGGGGGGATGTCCTGGTTGCAATAATTATATAAAAAATCATATGTTTGATTAATTTTCAGGGAATCGTCGTTTGATCAAATCATCCACAATATTTTATAAATGATATCTATGAAATATTTTTTAATTGTCCAATAATGTACATAAATTTTTTATTTCTTAAGTTTTCAATTTCACAGATATACTTCACATTAGACTATTTATTATTGCATATGAGTATTCTAATGATATTCACATGGATATGTCCTTGAAAGGTCAGTTGTGGACCAAAATGTTGATTTTAAATGTTCGTAAATTGATATATATGGTCATAAGATCTATCTTAAATGATATGGGTGTTAATAGAGGTAAAATAATAGGAATATATTAGCACAGTTGGGATTCAAGTGATTCATCATCTAGTGGGTTGAAGTGACAATGTGATGTGTAATGAGAGTTTGATCATCACAAGGGTTATTTTAGATAAAGAGTACAAATATCAACTTGATTATTGAGGTATATAATTTAGTTACACCACATATTGTACAAGGAAAATATAAAGATCAATTTAGACATTTAACGAAATATAGTGTCACAACTCTAGTAAATTTGACCATATCTAATGAATATTCAATAACGGTATACGTAATATTGTAAAATTGAAACCCCCATCACAAACACATTAATTTTCTTATTAGATACACATTACACCACTTTTATTAAATGAAAATGTTTCATTATTGGATTGGTATACTATAAGGGTAGCATAGATATTTAACAACTATGTGGAATTTTTTATTGTGTTTCACACACTAAGTTTAGTTCATGGTTAATGTTGGAAATATTTCAATGGATAACCATATTTATAAATGAAGTGAGGATATCAAATGATATTGGTTTTATTGTGGTATCATGTACTTTATCTATTAGATTTTTTTGATTTACATTCCTTTATTATTGAGAAACGTGTTTCCCTTATTGGTTTGGTGATGGATACATAACCTAAAAATATATGATTCTTAATACACCCTAGTTAACTATAATGAAAATGAAATAATGTTTTTATCGTGTTATTTTCCTGTGTCCAAAAATAGACATCGTGGTAATATTATAATCATTCATACAATCCAAATTATATGATTACAGGAAAACACAATTTATCTATGATATATAAATACATTTATTGTTATTCTAGGATGAGATAATGTTAACCATAATCAATATTATAATATACACATTGAGGATATTGGGAACTACCTGAAAGTATTACAAGACTTTATTATAGTAATAAAAAGGTGGTCATGATATATATAGAAAATTTTGATCTTGTTTTAGTGAAATCTATGGTGTAGTAAGTACAACCTCCAGTAGTTGATCTTGACCCATATGTTTAAATTGTTTACATTAAGAATTTTCTACAAAATCGTAGAAGGATTTAATTATTTTTCTAATATTAGACAGTAATATTATCTAATGTAATGTATATTAAATAGATCTAAATCACATTATGGAATTTAAAATTATATCAAATGTTCTTGACGTAATGAGATTCATTTGGCCCTGATGTTCTCCTTACGATGATGCAGTTCTATTTTTTGAAATAATAATGATTGATATATATGCCTCTGTGTATAATATAAAAGGTTGAATCATGTAATTAATAATAGTGATTATGATTTTACAAGGATTGATGGACTATTTTATTATCTTAATTTGGAATGATAATACTCAAAAACAAAATTTCATTCAGGACATAATGCTCTTTGGGTATGATAAAAAGTCATTACAGTGACTGATTTTCCAAGATGGTTGAAGAATATTGAATACCAAACTTTTACTATATGATTACTTATTTAACGAACCATATTCATTTCATTAATTTCCAGTAATTTTAATCAAATTATTTATTTATTATTCATGGTTTTACAGATGATATCATTGAATAATAAATATAAAAATATAATAATTATATACAAGTGCACATTGTCTTAGAGACATTATGTAGATAGTAATTGTATAAAAATATATCTAAATGATCATTATAGATATAAGAAGTATGTTTCCCTGAGAATGTATAAATTTTATATACTATTCTATCTGATGAAATAATATTTCATAATTTACTATAATTTTATATAAAATCAATTTGAGGATTATATGTTTCCTCAAACTCACGGTGTATTATCATTGGGTTTAACTATAATTTTCAATGATAGATATACATATAAAAAACCTAAAAATAAAAATTCTATATTAATAGGATCTCATTTGTGATAAATTGACTTCTAAGATTTAATGGTGAAGCTAACAATATAAATTTTTATCATATTTCATTATCATCTTGAAAATTTTTATGTTTTCTATGGTTTATCATATATTTGTAAAACCATGACACTCATATTGGACATTCATGTAGTTGAATATGAGTCTAGGAAACTCTTCCCTATTATTTTTTTTAAAATTATTTAATATTTTATTCTATTTTATTCCATATAAATTATTTGATAGATTGTATATTTATAATTTTATATAGTATAATTAATCCAGAGTAATTTTATATTTTTATTTCTTTAAATGAAAATTAAATTTCATGAATATATACTTGGAGGAATACCTGAAATCATTCCACTATATAATATATAGAATGATTATTTAGGTAAATAACATTGATAATGTTAAATGTTTAAAAATTAATCCATGTATTAAAAAACTATAAAGAGATAAGTGGTTAGTAATTTCATAATTGGATAAGAACAAATAATATGGTGTATAGGAGAAAATTACAATCCACCTATTCTAAAGTGATTTTTTTTCAAATATTTTGTATCATGTAATGGAGTCTCTTATTTAGGATCATTATTTTATTATAATTCAAAAGTTCTATACTTTTGAAGATATTATAGATGATTTTTTACCAAATTCTCATTACATTATATATATTCATGTATCACTCTTATTCAATATAATTTTATATTATTTATTAATTAATTAAATCCATTAATACTAATGTGATGTCCACCAATTTTTTTTTGAAAATATACAATGATATTTGAATCCAATTATGGTTTCTAATAATATTGAATGAAATTGATAAATTCATTACTAAATTAATCTACTATTAGAAGGTAAATAAAAAACATAAAAATAATTTTTTAATTTTTTAATCCATCTGTTTACTAGAATTTTTATGTGTTTAAATTATTATGGATATGAATCTTGGGTTTTCAAAAATATCCTTAAATTAATTATAAAATTAATGTGATTAGTGACCACATAGCTTATAAAATACACTTCTTACCAAATAAAGAATATTATTCTTCTAATGGGATAATAATGTTATATTTTTTTGTAGATATTGATGAATCAATGTATAATTTATTGTATAATATCTGAAAGGGATGTGTGGTTATTGTCGTGATGTTGCAAATAACATAAATAAAAATTCAGGTCCTAGGTGAAATTTTGTTTGTCCATTCTTCTTATGATTGTTATTTAGTTCATATAGACCATTTATGTATTATTTAATGTGCATTATTCCTATAAACTAAAATTTTTTGTCACATCATAGGAACACCGCTATTTAGAAGAGTTATACAATTAATTTCGGCACATGTCATATATCAAAATAACTATTATTGAGACTATATATTATATGAAAGTTCATTTTCTTTTATAATGTATTAATATAAATGATATCAATAAAATTATGAAAAATCATCAAAAAAGAGTATATAGTTATAATAAATGAACATTTGAAATGCCTTGTAACTGGCCAAAGAATTAAAATGTCCATTGTTAATTAGTAATTCTGACACCTACTAATTAATATTTGTGAACATTTATTCTACATGTTTCACTGATATTTGTAACCATGTGGATAATAATTAAAGGAAAAATATAATCATGGAATATTGTTTCCCTTTAGTTTATTAGTATATCTATATTATATGCGTATTAGTTAGCCTCATGACAAATGGTATATTCCATATATATCCCATTTCATGTTTCTTATCTTTAGAGGTATATAACCTACCCCAAAAATGCTATATAATATGTTTATTTATGCTTCAATTTAAATTATTCTTTATAGACTATCATATTTTGTATCATTAACATAAAGAAAAGGTACTAAATAGAGAATTATTTATTCTCTAACATATTTAGTGATCTAATAGAGTGAATGAAAATGAATCTAGGAGTTGAAAACTTTAGGTGGATATCCATTCGAAATATCCATTCCAATAATAATCCCCATGAATCATTTATAAGATGAGATGTTGAATGTTGGAGTAGATGTAAAGGCACCATCAATATAAGCTATGTAATTTACATATATTTTAGTCATTACTTATGTTATTGGGAGTTCTCCATAGATTAAAATTGATTATTACTATTAATTAAAAGAATGTGGTGAAGAGGAAAATTTATAATTTTATAAAAATTCGATACCATTTTTCTAGAAAAAAGTGCACATTGTTAGCCTTGAGACTATAGGTCTAGTATATGTACCGCTTGATACTCTGTTTATTAGTACCCTTTACCTACTATAAATGTAGAATAATTTTTTTTATCAGAGTGTTTTTCTAAATGGTTATTTAAATTTAAACACAATGTATATTAAATAGTTATTTTCTCTCAATTTACATCTATCGAAGTCTCCTTGAATCCCCCACTTCCCTCCATATCATTCCTATTCGATCTATCAAATATCCATTATGTAAAGGGTTCATATTGATAGTGAAGACATATATTTAATGATATTTGTAAATATATCAACATTAATCTCCACAATATTTTTAATTCATCGGATTTTTTGAAATAAAGTTATGCACATATATCAAAATACTGATAAATCCATAAAATATGTGGGATACCACTTGGATTATATACTATGGAAATTTATAAAGTTAGTTTCAATCATAAGGGATTGATCATAATTTTTTTCTTATACAATAATATCAATAGTGTTGACCTAAATCTAATTTCTTATATGTTGTGGTCTTAGATATTATGGTTTTATACCTCCCCATCCATGGTTCAAAATGGGACTATTTTCAGTCATTTTAATTATATTCCTTTCCAAATATTGTATGTTATTTTCTATCATCAAGGTCGTGAAATGTTAACTAAATAAGTAATAATTTTTTAGATAAAGTTATTTTATTAATTTGTTTTTGAAAATGATAATGTAAATTTGAGATATTTATTTATTTTTAATCATTGAAATCCATGATATGTGTTATTATTTTTACATTTCATTTTTTATTATAATTGTTTTTGTAACACCCCATGCTTCTATGGTACACTTCTCTTTGAATAATGCAATAGCGTGTGTTGTACGCAACATCGAGTTCTAACACACCACAACCAATCAAACTAGACGTTATGAATAGTAATTCCCACTTTTTGAAATTTATAAATTTTATTTTTCAAAATGGACTTCATTTTTGGATTCATAATATCGAAATTAGTCAAGGGTTAATTTTTGTTATTTTTCTGAAAAACTTCATTTTTTGATGAATAGTGAAACCACTAAGTGGTAGTTAAAAAACTGAATTTTTCATAAAACATAATTTTACCTCTTATGTGAGTGGAATTTAAAAAATCCGAGAGACACGATTAATATCAAGGACTAAAATTTGGTTCTAATGAGATGAAAATAATTTTTGGTGAATAGTAACTTTTTACTTTTATTTACCACGGTTAAAAGTAAATAAGGTAATTACGGGTAAAAATGATATTAATATTACCCTAACACATATCCTAATTCTGTTGGACAAGTGTATCTCGACCAAAAACAACCTTAGGAATAAAATATTATCATTTAGGTCCACTTGGATTAGATTAGGACATTTATTATTATTTAATTCAAAGAAGAGTTAAAAGAGTTAAAATCAAAGATTATTTACTAAAACATTTTTAATATAGGGTTAAACATAAGATAAATTCGATTATAAATATTAATTAGAAATATAAAAATATTTCCTACATAATTATATTTTATTTATAATTTTTAGACATTAAATAATTTAATTTATTTATGACACAATGATGATGCAGTAATTACCAAAATAGTGACAAATTATTCTAATTGATATTGAAAAAAACCAAATAAATGTAATTTGAGACTTTTTATGAATTAAACGAATTTTCTATGTTAATATTACTAGTTAGAAATGATTTAATTAACTTTTTTCTAAGTAATAATTCTGTTATTATTTTCAAATAAATCAATTTTCCAAATACTATCAAAATTGACATAAAAGAGTTTTTAAAACAAACATTATATTATTAATTGATATTCAATTCCTAAAAATCTAGGGTTCGGCCAAGAGACTTATATCATGATAGGTGTTTCATTAATGGGCCACTTGGTGGTCTTTTGGAGGTATATAGTAAGTTTATTAACTATATGATATAAAAATACAAAGTGAAAAGGTAAGTGTCAAACTAATTAATTAAGAGTTAAAACTAAAAGATAAGGTTAATATAATGACCCAAATCGGTCTAAATTATATTGGTTGAGTGGTGTTCAACCCATACCAAACTTAACCTTTAAATAATCCACTTTGGAGCCATTATAAACTGAATATGAATTTATTATAAAATAATATTTCTAGATTTACCAAAGGTGCCCCTCACCCCTCTTATAAAAGGGCACTCCCCCTTCTCATTAATTCCCACCTTCAAAGCCTTTTGGTTCAGACATCCCCTGCCCAAATACTCTTTAAACTTCCCTCACTTATTCCTAGAGGCCTTCCTTTAGTCATAAATCAAACTTAAGGAGCCATTTTAATCAAATCAAAATGAAGAACCCGAAGAAGACGTAATGATTTCACCATCCTTTTTCATGTTCCTTTCTTCTTCCACTTCTTCTTTCTTTGTTATTACCATTATAAAATAATAACTCCCGTATATTATATATACTTTGATATTATTATAAACATGGTACAACCATATTTCAGTATTCTATCCATCCTTTGAATGACATGTCACCATACGTGCGTACGTACGTCTTACCGTCTCCACGTCGTGGTGTAATTGTTATCCAAAACATTATTATTTGGATGGTTATAATAATGATCTGAAATTAATTTAAATAATAATTATAACATGATAATTATTCTGTATATATAATATACCATCCAATTAAATATTATTTTAATATTAGAAGAATTATATTGTCGCTCATGCGTACATACGGACTATTGTCTCCACGAACGCGATGAGATTCATTCTCCATCGTATCCATTGAAGTCTTATTATCATTTGAAGATTAATAATAATGATTAAGGACTTAATATCATTTTAGATATTAATAAGATACAACCTATCCATAATAAACATGTCTTACATAACAAAACATATTAAAGAAATGAGTAAGTTGACACCCAAAACGACAATAATATTAAGATATTATTAACAAAGCAATGTTAAGAGATCATGTAAGATATCATATTAATGTATATGATTATTTTATAATTTAATAACAATTATTTCACCATTATATATGAGGTTAACCAATCCCAACCAAGTAAAAGTACAAGGTAAGGGTTTATTTCGCAATCTCTTCATTATCCGATGTTGTTTATACGTAATAATCAACTGGGACTTATTTATCATCAACATCCATGTTTCTTAAAAATGTATTTCAAAACATTTTTACTATTTAATATAATATGGGTTAAAGTTAGTTATACCCTTGTTGACTTTTATAAGTGGTTTATAAAGGAATATTTCCGTCGTTTTCCAAACACGTTCCTTTTTAACCTTTTCAACAGAATTAAGGTAAGAATATTTTTTTTAACTTATACGGCGGGTGCGGCTATTTTCCGCCGTTGTAAAATCGTCAAAGATTCCCTTACAAGATTATAAGAATATTTTCAAAGAAAATGTTTTATTTTATAAATATATTACTCATAAATGATTTCAAAATAAAAAGAGATATTTCTCAAAAAAGATTTTTTGATTTCATCTTTGTCAACATCCTTTTATGGATTTTACGCTTATTTGAATTTGATTTATTATGATACAAAACATCTATATTGTATTGAAGATTTTGTGATATGTTTGACTGTGGATGTGTTATTTTTATATCATTCATTATTATGGATAAAGTATTTACATTTTTATGCTAGTTTTAATACGAATGTTTATGTTATGTTTAAACCATTTAATATGGGAATGCATTGGACTTAATATGTGACTGGTGGAGCCCGCTATAGCTCCTCAATGCATAGGTAGGTCTCATGAGACAAACTAGTGTCTTGGCACAAGGCCTTGACAAAATCTTATTTGTAGTCTGGGCACGAGGCCTTGGCTATGTTGTTATGATATTCTGGCATTATGCATTCCATCATTATGAAAATGGTTATTGATATTGCATGTGATTATTCGATTAGTAGAATATCAATGTGAATATGTAAATGGTATTATTTCATTTTATTTTTTCCATACTAAGTTGAAGTTAAAATTTAAAAGGCTTTTGTTTTAGTTATACATTTCCTTAAATTTTTATTCTTATTTATGAATGTTTTTACTATATTATTATCCTTACTGGGCATTTGTGCTCACCCCTTTTCTGTGTTTTATTTTTCTGAGGATGTGAAGATGTAATTTATGAATGACCTGCAGGGATAGTATGAGGGGAAAAGAGTGTGGGATATGGACACTATTTTGTTGTAGTTTTCATTTTATGATGTAATGTAAAACTTTATGAATGTATCTAGTTATTACAAGGCTACTAAACTAATTGGTATTTCAAGACATGATCTTTCTTGTGATCATGCAAATGTTATGTAATAATGCACCGACTCTGGGTAACTGGGTTCGGTGCGTTACAGTTGGTATCAGAGGAAGTTTAGTACAATCCTTGGAAGATAGATTTAGGCCAACTCTGATTAGAGCACATAGACCTAAGATGGGCTTTGAGGATCAGTATAGAAGAACTTCCTATAATTTTGGTATTGTAGAGGTTTTGTGAGTTTTCCGAGTAATACATCCCTTTCTGGATATGAGCAGGTAGAGGCGGCTCTGGCATAGATGTACCTAGGGGTAAAACCCGAAAACACCACTTTCAGCAGGACTCGAACAGGAACTGGTGCATGACAACTGGCCTTGCTGCACTCTTGGTTATGACAATCTCGGGGGATATGATTATGATAACTCCCATTTTCTTTACAAATCATTATGAAGCATTTATGAGTATATACATCCTCCAAGAAAACATTTTTATGATTATGGATTATATCTATAAATAGTTCAATTTATGTTAAGTGTTTTATAAGTATGAAATTATGTATTTTGATTCATAAACTGATCTAGTTTATTCCATTGTTTAGAAATAACGCCTAGTGGAAGAAATGGAAACTGTATCAATGCACACACTCCATGTAGGGATTTCCCTCCTGCTCAAGGTAATTATAGTGGAGCTGGTGATGCAACTGGTGCCGATCAGCTAATCACCATACTGGGACAACTCACTCAGGTTATGAATAATTACCTTACCCGTATGGAGCACCCTAATCCACAACATGGAGGTTCAATGTTAGATAGCTTCATGAGGCAATAACCACCAACGTTCAAGGGTTGTACAAATCCCTTAGTAGCTGAGCAATGGATAAATTCCCTAGAGAAAATATTTTAGGCTTTGGGGAGTAGTGAAAGGTAAAAAGTTATCATGACAATTTACCACCTCACTGGAGATACTAATCAATTGTGGCCATTGATTCAAAACACGAATGAAGATGATGAAGTATCAAATATGGAATGGAGGGAGTTCAAATATCTATTTTTAGAAAAATACTTTCTTCGTGACCATCGAGCAGATATGGAAAGACAATTTCTGAGTCTGAGACAAAATGAAGATGAGAATGTCCCAATGTATGAGGCTAACTTTACAAGGATAGAAAGGTATGCTGGAGATTATATACGTAACCCATGAGGTAAGATTTATCATTTCCTTTATGGGTTAAAACAATTTCTCCGTCGAGAATTAGTCTCACAATCCTTCTAATCGTACGAAGACATTGTCTCGTGTGCTATCAAGACAGAGAAAGAATTCTCTAAGTCATATGACTTTAAATCAAACCAAGAGAAGAAGAGATCTTATGCTCAATCTGGGAATGGAAATAAAGGGAATAAGGGAAAGGTTAAATATCCATCCTGTAGTAAATTTGGGAAGAAACACCCCAGAACCTGATTAAAAGGAATGAGAGTCTGTTACAAGTGTGGTGAAAAAGGCCACCAAGCTCATGATTGCAAGGGGAAGAAGGAAGCTACTGATGTCCAATGATACAATTGCAGGGAGATGCGACATTATGTAAATGAATGTCATAAGCGTCAGGGGAATATACCTCAGAAAAGGCCAAGGGATCAAGGGAAAGCTTAAGCTATCACTACTGATGAGGTATAAGATCTGAAAGACGTGGTGGAAGGTAATTTAATGGTTTTTGTAAGTTTAGAAAATGCATTATTTGATCATGGATCATCACATTGTTTCATATCTTCCCAGTTTTCTAAGAAATTTGATATTTCCAATTTGATTTAACAATGGAGTTTTCAGTTAAAACTCCTAAGGGAAGTATCATTGCAACAAAGTTTTGTGAATCAGTCCCCATTAGAGCACATAAATGTTCTTTATCCGCTGATTTCATCGGCATACCTATGATTGAGTTTGATATAATCCTTGGTATGGATTGGCTTTCGGACCATGATGCGGAGATTTATTGTAAGAAGAATGAGGTTACAATTTTTGATGATGATGATGATAAGGAACACCTTATCATTAGAGAAGAATAGTCACCACCTAATTCTTATCTACATCCAACCCCAGTAGCTCAACTAAATTCAATTATTGGGGAGGAAGAGGATGAAATTATAGAGGGTGAGGAAAGTAATGTTCAAATAGAGGATGTACCTATTGTGAATGAATATGTAGATGTGTTTCTGGAAGATTTACCTGGACATCCTCTAGAACGAAAAGTTGAGTTTTCCAATGATTTAATTCCTAGATCAAGGCCTATATCGAAGACCCATTATAGAAATTCCACTATATAATTAGTTGAACTAAATACAAAACTAGAGGAATTGAGTAATAATGGATTTATTCTCCCTAGTTTTTCTCCATGGGGAGCCCCTGTTCTTTTTGTTAAAAAGAACGATGGATCTATGAGGTTATGTATCGACTACCGGGAGATCAATGCTATAACAATAAAAAAACAAGTATCTCCTACCTCACATTGATCATTTATTTGACCAACTGCATGGAGCTCAATACTTTTCAAAGACTGACCTTCGATTTGGATACCATCAGTTGTGTGTGAAGAAGGAAGAAATTCTGAATACAACATTTCTAACCTGGTATGGGCATTACGAGATTACAGTAATGCCTTTTGGATTGACTAATGCACCCTCTGTATTCATGGATCTGATGAAAATAGTTTTCAAAAAATATCTCGAGGAATTTGTGGTGGTATTTATTGATGATATCTTGGTATACTACAAAATCTACAAAGATCATGAATATCACTTGCGCATTATCCTGAAGATTCTAAGAAGACATTAATTTTATGGGAAGTTTATAAAGTGTGAATTCTGGCTTCAAGAGATTTCTTTTCATGGCCATATTACTCTAAATATGGAATCTCTTTTTATCCTTCTATGACCAAGGCAATCCATGAATGGCCTGCACTGATGAGTATAATCGAGGTACGTAGTTTTATTGGTTTAGCATGTTATTATCGACGTTTCGTCCAGAATTTTTCCTGGTTGGCTAACCCATTAACAAAGCTCACACGTAAATGGGTTAAATTTGTTTGGACAAAAGAGTGTGAAGAATGTTTCAAAAAAATGAAGAGAATATTAGTTAATTATCCTATATTGACTCTACCATCGGGGAATGATGGGTTAATTATTTATAGTGATGCATCGATGAAATGACTTGGTTGTGTCCTTATGCAGAATGATAGGGTTATTGCCTATGCATCACGATAGTTGAAAATTTATGAACAAAACTATACTACTAATGATCTCGAGTTAGCAGCTATGATATTTTCTTTGAATATATGGATTCACTACCTCTATGGTGAAAAATTTGAGATTTATAATGATCAAAAGAGTTTGAAGTATATTTTCTCACAAAAATAACTCAACATGAGGCAAAGGTGATGGCTTTAATTACAAAAGGATTATGATTGTATGATACACTACCACCTGGGGAAAGAAAACAAGGTGGAAGATGCTTTGAGCAGAAAAGACCATGGAGTTTTGAACAATATGATAATTGAATGGGATCCAATTTTCATGGATCTAGTGAAGAGGGACATGGGAATAACAAGGGAAGGTGAAACATCAATGCTTTATCAAATAGTTTCCAAACCATCTTTACTAGAAACGATTAAGAGTTCTCAGACTGATGATGATGAATTTCAAGAGAATATTGAACCTGTGAATGATGGGAGATTGTGAGACTTTGTGTATGAAGAAGGAATTTTGAAATTCGAGAAGAGGCTTTGTGTTCCCAAAATACCTGATCTAAACAGGGAATTGCTGGATGATGCTCAAAGTTCCAATTTATCTATACACCCTAGGAGCACAAAAATGTATAAAGATTTGAAGGAACATTTTTGGTGGGACAACATGAAGATGGAGATTGCCTATTTTGTGTCAAGAGGTATGGTTTGTCAACAAATGAAAGATGGAAGGCAACAGGCTGGTGGAATATTGCAACCTCTTCCCATACCTTAGTGGAAATGGGATAATATCATGATGGAATTCGTCATGGGACTACCAAAAACTCCTAGAAGGAATGATGCAATATGTGTTATTGTTGATCGTCTTACTAAGTCAGCACATTTTCTTGCTATAAGTGAACATCTACCACTGGAACGTCTAACAATACTATATATTGATGAAGTTGTGAGACTTCATGGAGTAACCCTATCGATTGATTCTGATCGTGATCTCCGTTTTACTTCAGTATTATGTAAAAGTCTTTAGAAATCCTTGGATACTGAACTTCATTTGAGCACTGCCTACCACCCTCAAAGAGATGGATAATCAGAACGAAATATTCAAACCTTAGAAGACATTTTGAGATCCTGCTCACATGACTTTCAGGGTATGTGGGATCAATATTTACCTCTGGTAGAATTTTCCAATAACAATAGCATCCATTCAAGTATTTAGATGGCACCATATGAAGCATTATATGGAAAGAGATGTCGCACACCAGCTTGTTGGGATGATGTTGGTGAATGAAAAATTGTAGGCCCAGAACTGGTGGGGGAAATGATGGAAAAGGTGAAGGTAATCCAAAACCATATCAAAGCAGCTCAAAGTTGGTAGAAGAGCTATGCCGATAATCGAATGAAGGATTTCGAATTCCAAGTCAGTGATCATGTTTTCTGGAAGGTATCTCCATGGAAGGGAGTCATACGTTTTGGTAAGAATGGTAAATTGAGTCCCTGGTACATCAGACCTTTCGAAATTCTAGAACGAATTGGGGTTGTAGCTTTCTGATTGGCAATGCTGCCAAGTCTCTCCAAAGTTCACGATGTGTTCCACATATCTCTGTTGAGGAAATACATGCATCACACAACGCATGTACTCACCTATGAGGAATTAGAACTGGAACCCGATCTATCTTATTGCAAAGATCCCGTCAAGATTCTTTATACGAGAGAACAAGTACTGAGAAACCAGATGACTCGTCTGGTAAAAGTCTTGTGGAGAAACCATAAGATGGAAGAGGAAACGTGGGAACCCGAGGAACTTATGATGACAAACCACCTGAGTCTTTTCATGCGGTAGTATTCTAGAAATTTTGAGGACGAAATTATTTGAAGTAGGGGAGAATGTAACACCCCAATCTTATACGGTACGCTTCTCTTTGAATAATGCAATATGGTGTGTTGTACACAACATCGAGTTCTAACACACCACAACCAATCAAACTAGCCGTTATGAATACAAATACCCACTTTTTCAAATTTATAAATTTTATTTTTTAAAATGGACTTCATTTTCCTATTTGAAATATCAAAATTAGCCTAGGGTGAATTTTTGGTATTTTTCTGAAAAACTTCATTTTTTTATGAATAGTGAAACCACTAAGTGGTAGTTAAAAAAACTGAATTTTTAATAAAACATAATTTTACCTCTTCTGTGAGTGGAATTTAAAAAATCCTAGAGACATGGTTAATATAGAGGAGTAAAATGTGGTTCAATGAGATGAAAATAATTTTTTGTGAACAGTAACTTTTTAATTTTATTTACCACAGTTAAAAGTAAATGGGGTAATTAAGGGTAAAAATGATATTAATATTACCCTAACACGTGTCATAATTCTATTGGAAAAGTGTATCTCGACCAAAACCAACCTTAGGAATAAAATATTATCATTGAGGTCCTCTTGGATTAGATTAGGACATTTATTATTATTTAATTCAAAGAAGAGTTAAACGATTTAAAATCAATGTTTATTTACTAAAAAAAATTTAATATAGGAATACACATAAGATAAATTCGATTATAAATACTCCTTAGAAAGATAAAAGGATTTCATACATAATGATATTTCATTTATAATTTTTAGACATTAAATAATTTAATTTATTTAGGACACAATGATGATGTAGTAATTAACATAATAGTGAAAAATTAATATAATTGATATTTTAAATACCCATATAAATATAATTGGATACTTTTTATTAATTAAACTAATTTTATAGTTTAATATGACATTTTAGGAATGATTTAATTTACTTTTTTAGAAGTAATCATTCTGTTATGATTTTCACAAAAATCAATTTTCCGAATAGTGTCAAAATTGACATAAAAGAGTTTTTAAAACAAATATTATATTATTAATTGATATTCATTTCCTAAAAATCTATGGTTCGGGAAAGAGACTTATATAATGATAGGTGTATCATTAATGGACAACTTATGGGTAGCTTGGAGGTATATAGTAAGTATATTAACTATATAATATGAAAATACAAAGTGACATGGTAAGTGTCAAACTAATTTACTAAGAGTTAAAACTAAAAGATAAGGTTAATATAATTACCCAAACATGTCTAAATTATATTGGTAGAGTGTTTTTCAACCCATAACCACCTTAAAATTTAAATATTCCACTATGCAGCCATTAGAAACCGAATATAAATTTATTATAAAATAATATTTTTATATTTTCCAAAGGTTCCCCGCACCCCTCTTATAAAAGGGCACTCCCCCTTCTAATTAATTAACACCTTTAAAGCCTTTTGGTTCAGCCAAAACCTGTCCAAATACTCTCTCAAATTCCCTAAATTCAACTTAGAGGACTTCATTTAGTCATAAATCCAACCTATGGAGCCCTTTTGATCAAATCAAAAGGAAGAACCAGAAGAAGAGGTAATGATTTCACCACCCCTTTTCATGTTCCTTTCTTCTTCCACTTCTTCATTATTTGTTATTACCATTCTCAAATAATAACTCCAGTATATTATATATAATTTTATGTTATTATAAACTTTTTACAACCAAATTTCAGTATTTTATCCATCCTTTGAATGACATGTCACCATACGTGTGTACAAACGGCTTACAGTCTCCACATCGTGGTGTAATTGTTATTCAAAACATTATTATTTGGATGGTTATAATAATGATGTGTAATTCATGTAAATAATAAATATAACATGATAATTATTCTGTATATATTATATAACATCCATTTAAATATTATTTTAATATCAAAATATTGATATTGTTGCTCGTGCGTACGTACGGACAACCGTCTTCACAAACGCGATGAGATTCATTTTCCATCATATCCATTCAATTATAATTCTCTTTTGAAGATTAATAATAATGTTTAAGGACATAATATCATTCTGGATATGAATAAGATACAATCTATCCATAACAAGCATGTCTTACAAAACAATACATATAAAATAAAATGAGTACGTTAACACCCGAAACGACAATAATATTAGGATATTATTAACAAAGAAATGTTAAAAGATCATATATGATATCATATTAATGTATATGATTCATGTATAATTTAATAGCAATTATTTCACCATTATACAAGAGGTTAACCTACCCCAACCATGGAAATGAACAACTAAGGGTTTAGTTCGCAATCTCTTCATTATCCGATGTTGTTTATACGTAATAATCTACTGGGACTTCTTTATCATCCACATCGATGTTTCTTAAAAATGTATTTCAAAACATTTTTACTATTTACTAGAATAAGGTTTAAAGTTATTTATACCCTTGTTGACTTTTATAAGTGGTTTATAAAGGAATACTTCTGTCATTTTCCAAACAAGGTCCTTTTTATCCTTTTCGACAGAATTAAGGTAAGAATGTTTTTTAACTTATACGGCGGGCGCGACTATTTTTCACCGTTATAAAATCGTCACAGCTTCCCTTACAATATTATAAGAATATTTTCAACGAAAATGTTTTATTTTATAAATATATGAATCTTAAATGATTTCAAAATAAAAAGAGATATTTTTCTCTAAAAAGAGTTTTGATTTCATCTATGTCAACATCCTTTGATGGATTTTACGCTTATTTGAAGTTGATTTATTATGATACAAAACTTCTATATTGTATTGAAGGTTTTGTGATATGTTTGACTGTGGATGTGTTATTTTTATACCATTCATGGTTTATGGATGATGTATTTACATTTCGTATTCTATTTTTAATGCGAATGTTTATGTTATGACTAAACCTTTTCATATGGGAATGCATTGGACTTAATATGTGACAGGTGGAGCCTACTATAGCTCCTCGATGCATCGGTAGGTCTCATGAGACAAAATAGTGTCTTGGACCAAGGCCTTGACAAAATATTATTTGTATTCTTGGAACGAGGCCTTGGCAATGTGGTTATGATAGTCTTTCATTATACATTACATCATTATGAAAGTGGTTATTGATATTGCATGTGATTATTCAATTATTAGAATATACATGTGAATAAGTAAATGGAATTATTTCATTTTATTTTTTCCATACTATATTGAAGATCAAGTTTAAAAGGCTTTTGTTTTAGTTATACATTGCCTTAAATTTTTATTCTTGTTTATGAACGTTTCCGCTATATTTTTATCCTTACTGGGAATTTGTGCTCACCCCTTTTCTATGTTATATTTTTTCAAGGATGTGAAGAAATAATTTATGAATGACCTGCAGGGATAGTATGAGGGGATAAGAGTGTGGACTATGGAGACTATATTGATGTAGTTTTCATTTTATAATGTAATGTAAAACTTTACGAATGTATCTAGTTATTTTAAGGCTACTAAACTAATCAGTCGTTCGAGACTTGATCTTTCTTGTGATCATGCCAATGTTATGTAATAATGCACCGACTCTGGGTAACTGGGGTCAGGGCGTTACAGTTTTAATCATGTACTTGTTAAAGTGATTGGGTGCAGCACTTGGTCCTAAAATGTTATAATATATCATGGAAAATATTCCATCCATAATTTTTTTTCCAATATACAAATATATAATATTTGACATGTTATATGGAAAATACATGGTGTTTTATTGAAAATGATTTCTGTTATAATATGAATCTTTCTCTAATGTAATTTATAGGAATGAAAATATTAATTGGATTCATATTAAAGGGATTATATCTTAGTTTCCCACCATTCTATATCTATTTACCTAATAATATATGAAAGGATTGAGTTGTGATGTTATATATGATTTTATTTATACCATAGAATGTGATAATTTCTATATTTTTCTATAAATAGACCATGTTATGATGGGCACCAATACTATTTTATGACCAGTTAGAAATAATTATTCTTATATTCCCGAATATTCTATGTTAATTTAAGGAACCTCATGGTATTAAGAGATATATGTTTTATTAAAAAAACAATATACATCAATTTGTATAAAGAATGTTTATATAAAATTTTTCACTTAAACTATATGCATATTTTTTAATGGGTTAACATGACTATTTAGTATATATAAATTGGTGGGTGGTGGTTTACTACTGATTTATCAGAGTCATTCAATTGTTGTAAAAATATTAGACAAGTGAAAAATAAAATGTATATTATAATGGTAAATATAAATTATGAGATCACATGTCATAGAATCATTTTGAGTCTAAGGCCTGAGAAATATGTTTTGGAAATTTTTTATGGCTTGTATTGTTGAAATGTTGGGGATGTCCAAGAAATATTCCATGGGTATTTATTCTTAATAATTATACAATTTTTCAATTATATCCAAATTTGATTTTGATTAAAATTTGAATTAATTTTTTACATTATTATATCCAATTTATTTAATGATTATATATTTTAGACATGAAATTTTACTTTACCAATCATTAGGATTAACTTTACCATTATATTGATAGTTTGGATTATGAAAAAGTATCATAATGTATAAACATTTCCGTTGTTTATTGAAATAAAATAACACCAACGGTTTTTTTAAATTTTTATTTTGATAATAAGTATGTTAATTTATTTTTAAATTGGTAATCCAACCTATAAAAAATTATTATATTCCCCCATTATTTTTCCACACAATACTGATTACTATATACACCAATGTTTTTATAGGTACATAGAAAAATAGTGTTTGGGAAATTAGGTCTTGGGAAATAAGAGTGTAGTGGGATACATTGGTACTCAAATAATAATAGAATTTTATGATTATACATTATGCCATTTTTTTGAAAATTCTCATAATTTGAATCATATTTTGAAGGGTTGATGTATAAAATTAATATCCTATGATATTTAGAAATAAAATATATTAATTGAAATTTTTATATGGGTTATACAAAGCTATCATTTTTTTATCAGATTGGGTACAATGTAATAAATAGTAATGAAAAAAATTAGACATCGTTTGCTAAGTGTATTATAGTTCAAAAACAAAAACACCCATCTTATTATTACGATGATATAATTTGAAGCCATTATTTAAAAATTATCAATACATTATATAACTATAATTATCATTCAATGGTTGTCTTCATGATTGAATGGATAAAAAAATTTATATCATTTATAATAACTTTGATTTGAAAGGTTGATGTTTTTTGTGAGAATAAAATAAGATGAGTGAAACAAATAGAATATAATTATTTAATTCAATATTAATTGTAAAAAATATCCCTGGTTTATTTAGAGTATTCATTCATTTCATAGTTTTCAAATCTCAATTTTAGGAACTAATCAATGACATCAAAAATACCATTATTTTGTATTTGTGGTTAGATCTTGGAAAAAAGACTTTATATGTAATTTATATATCGAGTAAATTGTAGAGTCTATATTTTATATTTTAAAATTATTTAGATATTATTGGAATTTATATATGTGAAGATAAAATATTTTTTTGGATGAGACCATTTATAACCCAAGGATTGATCATGTCCTTTGATAATGATATTGATATATGATTTTTATCTTTAAATTAGAAACACTACAATTATGGGAGAATATGGTAAGGGGAAATAAATTTTGATAAGATATAATGAGATATTTCAAGTTTATTGATTCTTTATTGGGAGAGAAATAATTCACAATGTAACCGTTCTATTAGAGTTTGGAGACAGATGTTGATGAAAATTACAGATTCTAGTTATTGTTTACTATTTTTATATTTAAATTTCAATTTTTTATATACATATTGGTTTATAGGATTTCAACCATTACCTAATATATAATTTTCAATTGATAATAATAATCATCATTTTTTGATGTTATATCATAGTTATTAAACACCATGACCGTATAACTAATATAATATGTGTGTTTAATCATTGTAATCTATTTTTTCTATACAATTGACATTTTTACATTCTCTTTCACTCAAACTTGTTGCCATTATTACTATAATTTTCACATGATCCTTATGCTAACAAAGAGTACATGAATTCTTAGTGAAAATTTATAATAAATTTCTAAAAAATTGTTAATGTCCAACTTACTTTTGATCCCAATGATGTCATTGATAATTCATTTATAGAAAATGAATTTATGTTAGTACCAATTTAGGGATCCTGAAGAATCTTAGAAGATTGTTTCTCTTCCAAATTTTTCAATACAAAAAAATTGAATCATATATTACTAAACAATTAAATTTTTTTATAGACTAATATAAATAAAGATATTTTAAATTAAACTAAAATAGACATTCAGTATAAGATAAATTTTGTATATTTATTCTTTATTTCAAAGGTATATTCTTTCATGTGAGAAATTTTAATAAAATATCATATAATTAATATACTTTATAATGAAGTGATAAACATTTCTAAATTATATATTGATAAATAGTTTTACCATAGGATTTTTGGTGTCATATCTTTTTTGATTAATTTATTTATTATTATTCTATTTAATTATTTTTCATTTATTATGATCAATCTAAAAACAAATCAGAAGAACATTATAATGTAAATTTAGAGGTTATGTGTAGGAAGGTTCCTTGGAATATAATTAAATGTGAGCCAAGTACAAGATAATATTTTTTGATCCCACTAAAATTGATGATATGGTGTTAGAAAATTCCATTGATCTTTTTGTATTAATATGAAACACCTAAAAATAAAAAACAATTTGTAAAATGGAATTTTGATTTCCAATGAATAAAAAATAACCGTCTTAAAAAAATATTTTACAATTTGAAGATGATTTATATTACATTTTGTTCTGTTTGATTACAAATTAATTAAACATTAAAGAATTATAAGATTTAAATTATAAGGTAATGATGTTTTGACTCAATACTAGGGGAATGTATACAAATTTTTAGCACTATAAAGAACTATATATTGATTGTATTATATTTTTTTCTTCCAGAGTCTCATTATATTCTAAATATTTGTATTATAAGATCAAATTCATGAGAATTAAAAAGAATACAATATTTATGTTATTACTATTATAAATCAAATTTAATGGATCTATATGAATATAAATTTGAAATGAACCAAAATGAGAATTTTTTTATAAATAATTGAGATATAAAATGAAAATAAATTAGTAGAAAATTGATTCAATGTATAAAAATATATTGACTTATAAAACCCATTACTAAATTTTAGTTGAAATTTTATGGAGACATTCCAATTTTAACACCCTGAAATATTTTTATTTAATATTATACAATAATTTTAATTAGAAAAAACTGATATATATATCAATTAAAGAATATATACTCAACATAAGAAAAATATTATAGAATATAAGAGATACTCATCCATGATGGGGAAATACAATGAATTATTAATTATTAAATTATAATTAAACAAGTAAGATGAATAAAAATGGGTTAAAAAAAAATATTGAAATATTAATAAATAAAATTTTCCATATAGGGTTCAATGTTTTTTGTATGTTGAATTTTTTTGGTATCATTAACATAATTGTTAGAATATAAATGTATAAAAAAATATTGATATATATAAAAAGAAGAAGAGGTGAGAGTAAGAGACAAAAGGTGAATAAAAACACCCATATACCTAAGGCATTATTGAGGGGTTTAATGTTATGTATCAATAGTTAGGATATAAAATTAAAACTTATTTAATTATGTTAATCTGGATATTTTTTTATTACTAATAACATCAATAATAAAATGAAGTTGTGGTTCTATGGTGTTCACGTAAATGTGGCCCCAGAATAATCCAACTATTTTTATAATAACATGGTATATATTTAGAAGATGAAGAATTTGACCACCAAAAGATCCCATAATTGTTTTGTTATTCTTTCTCAATCCTGTTTGAAGATGAAAATGAATTTTTTTATATTTGGACTTTATTTAATAAAATAAAAACTATATTTTCAATCATGTTTCATATATATTGAAGCATATAATCCTAAAAAATCATAATGGGATAAAAGATGACAGATTTTTCCTAAATGATCAATGTTTAGAAAAATATATTGATGTTCCAAACATATTAATAACAAGTAATGATAACAAGTTTATATATAATCTACATTAGATATGTATTAATGTTCACTAATCAAATCATATTAGTTTTGGCATATATCAATCTGTTAAATTCATTCTCTAGAATAAATTGGAATTAGTTGTCCTACCCTAAATATATATATATTTAGTTATCTATTTATTTAGAAGTTGTAGTGATTTCCTTCATAAATTCAATAATCAATAATTATATAAAAAAAATTTATATATTTCTTAATCTCTTGTAATTATGTTTTTTATTAACCTGGTTCTATTTTTTGACTCTCATAATCTCATCAATGGTATAATGTATTCATTGAAATTAAAAACATCCTCCAGAAGTTATTTTTTAAATTTTTTATAAATAATTTATATATTACCCTTGATTCTAATAGTAAGGTTAGTTACATAGTACTATTCAAGTTCTCTTCTAACATTATATATCATGTACTTATTACTAACCATTTTTATTTTGTTTCAAATATTTTTCGTGATTAATGAAAAATTAGCGTGCTGTAGATTATTGCTCAATATAGTGAAAATTCATTCTATTAATTCTTATGACATTTTCCAAAAATTATTATTTGTCATATATTAGAAGAAATAGAAACTTCATTTATTTTTAATGATTGAGTATTAAATATAGATACTTTTATAACTATAATAAAAATTCTTAAAATACCCATTAAAATTTAAAAAAAAAAATTAAACCAAAAAATGCAGATAATTTTACGAATGTTTACATATAATTATATTAATATTTGTAGTTTTATTATTTTAAATAAATGGATTTTTAAAATACATAAAAAATATTTATTTGTGGAATCTATTTGGATTTTATTATACAAAATAATAAATTGAATTATTTTAGTGATTTGTTTAAAATTCAATGATGGTGTCTAACAATTTTTCTCGAATTATTATGATCATGGATTTTTTATATTAAAAAATAATCTGAAATTGGATATTTATGTTCCGAATAATATTTTTAATATAATAGTTAATAAATTATATGAATGATCTGTTGGAGTTTTTTTAATATCCAATAATTTGGGATTGTTTATATAATGAGAGTATTAATGTTTTAATTAAAAATGAGTTAAGAATGCATGCTGAGATGTAATTATTAACTCCATTCTGACTATTTATCATTATGTTTATATTGAATTAATAATATTAATATTTCTATTTTTCTAGTGGGTTTTTTATCATCATGAGATAAAATGGAATGATCTCATAGTCATGTGTTGAAAAGGGCCATTATATGTTGTCGATTAATGAATTTATATAAATATATTTTAGATTACTAGAAATATTAATCAATATTATTTGTGGTTATCATAGTGGATTTTGAGTATTTTTTATGATACATGATTTCTAATGGATACTGTATAACATATTTTGATATCCAATGGATTTTTCATTGGATATTATATTTCTCAATCATTATTTTAACGAGATGTCTCAAATACACTATCCAAATACATCTTGTAATATCATTAATATATGAAATGTTTTTATAATAAGGTTTTACTTATAATTATGGGTATATTATATACTAACACACACACATAGAGAGATATATATATATATATATTAATACACTATGTGTTGTTATATAGATGGATAAAATTTATTTAAACACCAAAGAAAGGATAGAATGATTACCCTAGAAACCACAACTAAAACTCAAGCATACTAACCCATATAATAGAAACATATAAAAAATAATTATATCAACAGCCAACCATCCGCATTTATAAATAAAGAGAAATGATTCATTATAGTATTAACTAAACATTTTCAAAGATTTCTACATATTCAATAAGGAATCAAATAGATTTTTAAAATTGGTTATATGATTTTTTTAGATGAATATTAATTAGATAATATATAAATTCATAGTAGAATAATATTGTTCTAGTGAATTTGGAATGATAGACACTTAATTTACCTTCACATTGGATGTTAATAAAATATCCAAATATGTTCTTCTAAACTAATCCCCTTGTTAGAAATATCATATATAATACCCTTCCTCATAACTAATGGATGATAGAAGATATGAAAGTATTTTTATAGATTCTCAGTAAGGTTAAAAAATGAGATATCACTAATCATAAAAATATAACATCAGTGTAATTGTATACAAATATAAGAATAACATTTGAAACTCGTACAATGAATTATAATGTTCATAAACTCGTTTCATGGAATAATTCATGGATGTTTATAATACATACACCATAAATGAATCAAAAAACATGACAGATTAGAAGATATCATTATAAAATGACATATCCTTGTTGAATAAACATAAGGATGCATAATATTTTTCATAGTATTCAAGGTTGATTACATAGACTAACTTTTTGTATTGGGTTCACAACACAATCCATCATTTTTGTAATGGTTCACTCCAAAAGTGTTTCATAATGGATATATTCCCTTATATAACTACATTTACTAGCCCATCAATGCATGTTTCACTCATTAGATATCCATAATTACCCAATGATTTAGAGGGAAGTACAATTTGGGGTACACCCATAACATAATAAAAATCATACATACTAGGGATAAAATATAATTAAAATTTAATCATATAATAAAACTTTAATAGAATATGGGAAACATGAAAATAAAAAATTAAATAACTCATGAAAATGAAATGATTTGAATTAACCTATTTTAATCACTATCATTAATGAAAAAGTTATATAATAATGATGGAATCATATATTAATATCCCAATAAAAATATATGCTTCATAAAATGATGTAATAATAGTTGAAAAATTCCTTTAAAATGTCACATAAAGCATCACATAAAGAAAATAAAAATTTAAAATTGAAATAACTTTTATATATAAAATATGTTATATGATATAAATGAAAAAAAAATTATTTTGAAAATAAAAATTTATTATTTTAATGAATTTTTAAAATTATATAGTTTTCATGATAGTGTTAAATTCTATTCATTCCGTAAAAGTCAAAAGAAATCATTTCTTTCATACTTTTGGAAAAGGTAAAAAAGTTCCCTACATGGAAAATTTATAGAATAATCTATTTTAATATATATTTGTTAATTATATGTTCCATAAAAAAAATTTAACTCTCATTGGTTAATATTGAAAAGATTCTAGAAATTTTTTTTAGTAAGCCTTGATATGGATGAAATGGATTTTAGAATTAATATTGACATAATGTATGATTTAATTATAAATTATCAATCATTATATTGTGTATTTAAAAAGTGAAAAAAGAAATGAAACAAAGAAATTTTAAGAAATTTTAAAAGGGGAAGAAAATTAATCAGTGTATTGAGATATAGATCAAGAAATGTAATCATCTGAAACATAATTAATAACAATCTTGATAAACAATGAAAATTTAATATAAAACCCATACTACTATGTTAAATTCTAAATCAAAACATCATTAAAGAGAAAACATTATATTGATATGTAAATAGTAATTATTTTTAATTTATTTATCATAAAATACATTAATGTTTAGTATATTAAACACTTATAATAATAAAGCGATGAATATGGTATTTACCTTAAAGAAGTGAATGTGATATGAAAATCCATTTCCTATATTTCCACATGTATTTAATGAACTCTATCATCTATTATAAGAAATATAAATATATCAGAAATATATTAAAAAATATTATAGATATTAATAAGATAATATATTATCTCCTTATAATATATAAAAAAATATCAATAACTCATTATTAAAAATTATATTTATGTGTGAAAAACTATTATTATTCTAATAATTTTGGGATTCTATCTCTAGTACTTATACATTATCCTTAGATGAATCACCTCAAGAATATTGATCATGACATATTTTTAATATTTATTAATTATATATTCTTACTATATTGAAAAATTTATACATATAAATAATAAATTACACCATTCAATGAGATGGTAGGTTGTATGTATGCTAGAATAGAGATTTTATATTTTTGTATGGATTGAAACAAATGTTAATAATAAATTGACATTAAATTATAATGAATAAATTATATTCATCATATATATTCAAGAAATCAATTATTATTTATATTCATTTAATGTATAAATTAAAAATGAATTATATATCTTTGTAGAGTTTATAGTCCAAAAAATACACATGATTGAAGTTATCATATTCAAATTGATTTTATGTTAAGAATATAGATATGATATTATAATTAATGAAGTATAATTGTTTAATAAATATAAAATATGAACATAACACCTTTCAAAATCACTATAAAAAAATTATTATGATGTATAATGAATTATATCTCTACTTGAAGACTGTAAGTCATATATAGGCATTAAATATAAATTTATATCCCATTTCATTTGAATATATATTCATAATGTAGGTTAAAATGTAAGAAAAAATTAATTATATTATGAAAAATAAATTTTTTAGTTTATGACAGCTAAAAATTATTTTTTGTAGTTAAAATATCATTTAAAAAAATTTGGTCATTAAAAGGATTACCTCTTTTTTGAAGGAACCCCATTAAACTTCCTCCTATGGATAATGCGGGTTGAATTATTGAGATGAAAGACCGATCGATAATGTTGGTAAGTAGGTTGAAAATATAATTTGTGATTTTATGACCTATAAGGATAATTTAAATATAAATTATATAAATTTGGGATTCCCTTTAATTTGGGAGCTGAGGGGGATTAATTAAAATAATAAAATACAATAAATTAATTATCTTGTAAAAATCATCTAATATGACAGATAATAGATGACAAGGTATAATGTGTTTGAGATAATAAAAGTGATTAATTCTTTCATTATTTTACTATATTCTTTAAACATTATCATTTTCCTTAAAACTATAGCTAACCTATTTCAAAATAACAATTATAAATTATTTTTCAATCATAAAGGGTAGTAATATTAATAATAAGGTGAAGATCAAATTATAATTTTATAATGAATGAAATTATTAAAAATATAAAATCCATCATTTCATATTTGATGATTTATATGTTTAATATACATTTTAATATTATTATACATTAATGAAATAATGTTAATTTTATTTTTGACACTACTGACTGAATTTAATGTGAAAGACTGTAAGAAAATAATAAAAATAGAATAACAGCATTAGAAAAAATATAAGTTATATTTATAAATAAAATTATTTTAAAACTATAGTTGACTCAAAATATATTAATTTTAATATTTTTAAAACCAATTATTTTTTTCTACAAAATGATGAAATATTTTTCCGTTGGGGACTAAAAATAATATATAGCTATAGAATTTAACAAAACTATAAATAAATTACCATCATGAATATTATCACACTAACTAAAATATTTCCCTTATTATTCAATGACATATTTTTTTATCCCTATGAGACCACCTATGGTATATTAAAATTTAATAGGGTTACATGTTTTATTTTTATTTTCGTTAGATATTATATCATTCATTTTCATTGGCATGTGCCCTTAAACCATTTAGGGTTTCCACTATCTTGATAAGAATTGAATTCCAATTATCTAACAAGAATTATTTTTAATAAATTATGACATTAATATTAGGAGTTCACCTAATTTACCATTATTTACCCTTTAGTTGGGTGATAAATTTTACAATTTCTATTATTTATAATACATAAAAATATAACGGTATTATTTACCAAATTTGATACTACTCTATCAAAATATTCTGATATTAAATATATAATCACTATGAAATATATAAATATATTATCATAAAAATAATTAATTTTCAATGATAAATAATTTCCAGAATAATGTGTTTTTATCCCAAAATATTCACTGATATCGAAATGTTGATTATTTGTTATTAAAATACAATAAATTATTTTATTCTTGATATAATTTTTCATATATTAAATTAATATAGAAAACTTAATAGAATAATTTGTTTAAATTAATTTATTTATTGAAAATAAATGATAGAATTTGAAAAATGAGTATTTCACAAAAAAAAATCACAAAATACCCAAAATATCCACTTCAATTAATGTTTATATTTTTATTTTAAAAATAATGTTCATTTTTTAAAATAAAAATTATATAATTACTAGAAAATAATTATAATTTATACTGTAAAATTTCAATAAAATAATTCATTATGGAAATCAATATTGATTCATAAAATGACTAAAAATATTATTTTGATTTCATTATAAATAATAAATAATTTCTTATTGTTTAATACCTTTATAGATTATTTCCAAAATGTGTTTAATCGGATTAAAAGACTCCAATTCAATGACTTTGGTTATAGTAACATTTTGTTAATATATCACTATTTTTATAATGATCATTTTTTTTTTGTTGTATATGTTATTGAACATAATGTTACTCTTTTTAAATTCAAATGGGGTTACATTATCAGCACATAAATAATATAATTCATCTAAATTTTATATTTTTCATGGTAAATAGGGGTTCATCAGTTGAAAATTATTTCTTCAATACCCTATCGTAAAAATTTATTAATAAAACCTGCTCTTAAAAATGGTGAAAGGTAAATACAGAAGTAATATAAAATAACATTGAATAGGGTTTCAAAATTGAATAATGTTTGTGGGATGTGAAAATATTTATATAAATGAAACTATAGTTCTCATTCACTGATATAGTCTGATAGATAAAATTTCTAGGATTAATATAATGATCAAAAAATCATATACCTGTTATTGTTTTCAAGAACAATGATTCATTTTTTAAATAAATGCATAAAATTTAATTTAAAGATTATTCACATAATGTTGAGAGATTTTTTTATTTATATAGATAGATAATAGTAGAAAAAATTCTTAATTTATTTCGTTCTATAAGAAAAATTTCATCATTTTTTGTAGTTCAATCAATATCATCATCACACGTCACACTAAAAAATGAGTATTCAAAATTAATTATTTTCATTCTGATAGTACTAAAATTTATTTTTAATGGGTAATTAAATTCTAAAATGAATGAAAATACATGTTATGTGTCTAGATATAAAATATATCCAAAACTATTAGAAAACTGTATCATATATGATAAGTCATATTATAACCTCAGAACATAATACCAGAATTTAAACATTATCTATTCCATAAGTAGTTATCATTAAAACTCTTTTATAATATATGAGACCCTATTAATGATAAATTAATTTAGAAATAAGATAAACAAATATTATAATTAACTGAATAATAACCCACTAAACATAAAAAAATATCTCTAAATTTCACATAAAAATATGTCAATCTCTTGATCTTATATTCTCAAAAATCATTTTGGATAATATATGTTTCTATAAAAAACTATGAAAACATAAATCAATCCACATGTTAACTATCTCTTCATTATGTAAAAAAATTAATATAATATTAATATATTTAAAAATTCCAAAAATTATTTAGACTCCATTTGGGATTAAATAATATAAATTGACATTAATTCAGTATCAAGTTCAAATGATTTCAATACTATCAGAATTACATTATTAATAGTCTCATTATTCCAACCTGAAATTATTATGCCCACATTAGGAACATAGTAAGGTTTATATAACCCTCATCCCTCTATTTCTCTATAAAATTTTTCTATGTCAATAAATATATTTTCTTTTTCATAGTATTAATCAACATATTATTTCAAATCCTTAATGATATAACACTATGAAGTAATACTTAAATGTTTCAGGAATTCTAAAGAATTAATACCATTAATTAGAATAAATATACAATATGATTTTTTAATTACAATACATAAAAACATCCATCATTATCACTACTTCTTAAAACATTTTCTAATATTTGTTATTTTATACCATATGACCTTTTACCGTTCATTTTTCATTTTTAATATCCAAATCATCAAAAGTAAAACCTTTACTCTTATAACATTTATAATTATTTTTTTATATTTTCCCATTTTACAGTGGTTGAATAATTCTCATATTTTCCACAATTATAATAGTTAGCCATTGATGATATATTTTGGAAAACATTATTATCATTTATTTCATTAATGAGAAAATAAATTATTCCTTGAAAAATAATATATCTATTTATTTGTTTTCCACACCCAAAATATCATCCCATTCCATTAATAAATTTCCATTGAAAATTATTCCAACATTACTCAAATTTAAGAAGATATATCTTTTTCCCTCCATGATCATCATTGAACTATATAATTATACTATTCAACATTCCATTGAAATAAACAATGTTACCACCTTTAGTCATATTAAAAAATAATTTATTATATATAATCATAAGGTTTTTTAATCTGGTTCATGTTTTACTTGGTTTTTCATAAGTAAAATCATTCACCCAATATTATATTAATTATTAACTCCTCACCTCTTGGTTTTATCAATTGAATAAATACAAAAACCATAATTTTTTAAATTATAATCAAAGAGTGAAACCAAAAAATTCCAAAAACATTTTGTATTGTATTTCAAAATAATAATAATTAATTTCAATCTAATAGAAATTTGTTTTAACAATGTTTATACATAATCATCATCTATTCAAAACCATTGTGATGTTTTGAAATTAAAATGAAAATTAAACTATAAAAAACATATTATTTTCGATATATGTCAAAAGTAATTGAACATTTACTGTTCACTAGAATGAATGATAATATATACTCACCAAATGGATTTTTGGGTTATTACCCAAATATGTATCCAATCTAAAACAACATTCATTTATAGTTTTTAGACAGGGAAGTATTTGTTCTAGAACCGCAAAATCTCATAATTTACCATATATTAGGATGTCATCCAATTCTAAGACATAACCCAAGGTTTATAATAATGTTTTTTAATCCATGATCTTATATATTTACTAATCCCATATCTAATAAATACAATATCAATACATAATTTTTATATATATTTATTAAATATTATTAGTATAATCTTTATTTCATAAACTATCACTCGAAACTATAATTGTATTTTCTAGTGCCTATGAAAAATGGATACATATAAATTGTTCATATGATGTTTATATAATCTCCCACTATTCCCGTTATAACTAACACCCTTCTTGAAAATATCATAGATAACAAATACATTATAACTTGGGGAAAAGGAAACATGGTTATTCGTGAGATCATCAACTTTGTAATATTAAAAATTGAGATATCAATAATAACATGAATATGAAATGATCACAATGGTCTGAGAATCATAGATTAAAAATATTTTACAATACATTTCATGTCATAGATCTTAATCATTAGTCCTCAAATAAATATTCAATGTTCATAATACATGAATCCTAATGAAATTATATAATTGAAACCATAATAGAAAAACATTAGAATAAAAAAATATGTTTTATCTATACCCATATTTGTTGAATATGAATTATATTGTATTCAAGTATCATATTGAAGACTATTATTATTATTTTAGTTCACACCCAATACCATCGTAGTATTAAAGTATCTCACTAATGAAAATCTTAGTAGATAATGACTCCTTCTAAAATATGACTATTGTAATGGCTTAAACCTCTCTGGTCTATTCCTATGTGAAAATATGGTGTTTGAGGTGTCCGAGGAGGTCAAGGTGACTTATCTCCAACCCTTTTCCATTTGTTTTCGATTTTTATAAATAGTAGCATTAGTGACCCTTGGTGAACAGTTCCAATGGTAGACCGTTGTGAGCATTGCAATGGTGGCCTTCGGTGAACATTTCCAATAGTAGACAGATTTGAATAGTGCATCAGTAACCTTTGGTGAACAATGTCAATGTTATCCTTCTGTGAATAGTTCAATGAAAACCTTAAATGAACAATGTCAATATTAACCTTATGTGAAAAGTGCAATGGTAACTTTATTTGAAAAGTGTCAATATCAACCTTCTGTGAACAGTTCAACGATAACCATAGGTGAACATTATGAACATTAACCTTCTATGAAAAGTGAAACAGTAACCATAGCTGAACAGTATCAACATTAACATTCTGTTAACATTGCAACGATAACCTTAGATGAACAATGTTTCTAGAATGGTGAGGTCCATGAACAATGTATCCAGAATAGTGAGGTTCCAGTGGTGAGGTTCATGAACTGTGTTTCCATAACAATGAGGTTCTGATGGTGAGGATCATGAATAGTTTTTATAAAAATTGTGAGGTTCTAATGGTGAGGTTCAGGAATAGTGTTTTCAGAATGGCAAGGTTCCAACTGTGAGGTTCTAGAACAGTGTTTCCATAATAGTGAGGTTCCAACGGTGAGGTTCATGAACAATGTTTCCTCAACAGTGAGGTTCCAACTATGAGGTTAATGAATAGTGTTTCTAAAATGGTGAGGTTCATGAACATTGTTTTCAAAACAGTGAGGTTCATGAATAGTGTTTCCAGAATGGTGGGGTTCAGGAATAGTGTTTCCAGCTTTTAACAGTTTCGCCCCTTTAACATTTCCATTGATGTAAAATTCATTTAATTCCTTATTTTAACGACTTTAAGGATGATTCATAGGACATAAATCCTATATTATTTATTCATATGGATTAGGATGTTATTCCTTGCTCAAACCGTATAGTTTAATGTAATCCACTTTTAATGGGAAATCAAGTGTATCTTAAACCATCACTCTGTTAAATCTTGAAAAGGTACAAGATATCTTCCTCCCCTGTTATTCATCCTTGTTCTCTAGTAAGAGAAGCTTGTTCCTCTGCTTCTTTACAATAGAAGTTATGAGATCAAACTTTTCCTCATGGATTTGTTTCCCTGTGTTGATGCAACCAAGGACTATCTATAGAGCTTTGATATAAGGTATGTTTTATCGTCATTCATTTGGGGTTCATCTTCTTATTTATCTATATTCAATATTATAGCATGTGATCTACATTCATATAATAGAGTTTTCTTGGGTTCGATTGGTGCGGTCGTACCGGGGCATCCTTGGGTGGATGCAGTTGTCGTGAGGGAAGGATCATGACCCGTTGTGTAAATCATTCTCATATAAAGATCATCAAGAACTGTTTGAGGTAGGGGATTCATTTCTTATATCTTACATTATGTGAAACTGTATCGTTAGCATGTTTTATCCCACTGGATGATAATGGAATTAACATAATAAATATTTGAACCGGAAAAAGAAATTGTTATCGATTGTATGTTATTACCTCTTGTCTTACTAGGTAGTGTGATATCTATGATTTTTTGGTATAGTTGTTCATTCATGATGGAAATTAGTAACGAACATAAACAAAAATTAATTGATAATTGTTTGGATAAATATAAATAGGCATGTTAATGAATCTAGTTCTCCTTGTTGTAATTGATGTTCATCAAATTGGAAAAGTTTGCATGATTAATTATTTTTGATAGCTTACAGATTAGGTTTCCCAAATTTGGAACCTATGAATAATAAATTAGTTAATTCATGATGTATTAAATAACTAATTCTAAGATAATTCCTTGAATGGTTCTGAGTTACCCTCATGATTGTTAAATGGCCAAGAACCCAATTGTAAAAATGTTTGTTTCCCTACTACTTGTGTTGTGATGAGAGCGTGGATGGTTGTTGTGATATGTGTTGGCATGGAGTCCTATTTCGTTGTGGCATAAGATGACTCCTAGAGTGGAGGGATGCATAGGTTTATGCATGTGGGTGTCGGGGATGACAACAATAATGATGGAACGAGATAGATGTGATTTTTGGATACTTGCTCATTCTTATTGGTTGATTATCTGCTTTACTTTTCCCCACTGCTCTCTAGACAATTGGTCTTGCTTACCCTTCATCTGAAAGAGAAAAACACATGCGGGGTATGCCACATGTTTAATGTGTTTAGAATCTCATGGGAGGAAGGGTTTAAAATCATGCTATATGCGGAAAAGATTCAGAAGGTAGTACATCTACTCACTATTTTGAGCCCCCTTGTGTTTAGTAGCATAGAATGTTTATCTAGAATTCCTAAAAATATGTGAAATTAATTATGTAATGAATATTTGAATGAATTATGTTAACCTGGGGGGTTGGAGTTCCTAGAACATAATGATGTGGTTTTAATTTTAAAAGTGATAGTGGACTATGGGTGTGATGATAATGAAATTAAATGTGGAATTGTTCATGGTTAAATAAATGTTTAAAAAATTAATTAACATAATGTGGAACTGATAAAAAGGGAATGAAGTAATCTAATAAAGATATTTAAATAGTTGTGTGATTATAAGATACCTATTCTTAGAAGTGGCAGCACGAAGTCCGAGAGACGTTAGCTATAGTTGAGTCTAAGAGTAGGTTTTTCCCATTGAGTGGTTGTGAGATATAGTATATTCTGTATTTTTTGTGTTTCTATATGATACTACACCCTATCAGTAAGGGAAACTGACACACCGGGGATTTTGGGCCATGCGTGTTGTTTTTCCCAATATTCTGGTGGGAGGATGAATGGAAGACTACCCCATTTATCCACGCTCTCTTCTCTTGGTAGTTACTTCTGCCGGTATGATCAGCTGTTAGTTTTCCCCATACATGTGTGTAGAGGGTTGCAATGGATTTGTGTTATTCACACACATCTATTCTAGATATAGTTTTCTATGGAATACTATAGGTTTAATATGTATAGGTTGTGATGGCTTGAGGATCCTTACTCGGTGTATGGGCTATAATGGCTTGAGGTATAATACCTGACGTGTGATACACATCATGCATGTTGTGGTGGTTCCTAGAAACTACTCAGTTAATTTTTTTACGTGGGCGTTGCGGTTTTTTGCATGAGGTTCATGCTGTGGTGCTTCACCCAGGTGTTTGAGGGAATTCCTTTTAGAGAGAGATGCTCAGGATGTGTGAAATTGGGGGAAAGCGGTAAAGCGGCGGGGAAGTAGTAGCGGGGTACCCTTGATATTGATTATTATATTATATACTCTTGTATGTGTTTCTTGGTGAGTGTAGCTGTGGAGAGGTTGGGAACTTAGTATACATGTTTAGGTGATGAGTTAGTTTCACTTGTTGTTCACTGTGATTTATCCTGCTTATTTTACTTTTTCACAAGAGGATTCTAGGAGGATCCTACAAAGTATACTGTAATACTCTACAATGTATATATGAAAATTTTTCTAGGACACTTGGAGCATGTTGGAGATCAAGCTGGTTTCTACTAGCTTGGGGTTGCAGGAGCTGTTTGGGCTTGTGGTTGAAGTTGTTTTTACTTTCTTTTGGGTACATTTAGTTTTACCCTTCTAGTTGTAGTAGTTTTGCATGACATTACATATGTGCACTTGGGTTTTCATTTAAATTTCAGTTCTAAGTTGTATTTGGTCAGTGTTTATCTTATCTCTCTCTTCCGCATGTGTTATCTTAGAGTATAATGCCTCCCATTTGTCTGTTTACTATACCCTTGGTGCTAGTCGCCAACCTGGGGACTACTGGAGGCAGGACTCAGGGGGGTCATTATCTCACTTCTCACATTTCCAGCCCAGGAGGGGTACACATTGTGGGGAGGGGTCATGACAGAGTGGTATCAGAGGTTTGGTTGAGGGATAGGAAAGAGTTTGGAGTTAGCCAGAGGTGATTATGCATGGGATGGTAGGGAAACGATGAAATTAATGTTTTTCCAGTGATGTAAACACTGGAGACCGGCTAAGACAAAGGCATTTAGGTCCCCCTATGTTCAGATGTACGATCCTTTAGGTTTATAATGGATACTAAACAAGTTGATACTAGTTGCAGGGTAGAGACCTAGAGATGGATTAGGCATCATTCTTCATTGGGAATGTGTTTGAATGGGTAGACCTTGGGATAGGTTAACCTAACATCAATGAAAGAAACAAATTAATTAATTAATTAATTATGAGTCTTCCATATTCCTGGTTTAGGAGCTCTAACGGTTTGTTATTTTACAGGTATGGCTCTAAGTTGACATCCTCATTAGGTTTGTGCATAAAATGTCTAGCAAGCTGTTTGAGTAGATCGCGACAGGGTAGAGGTTGGTGATGACGAAACATGGAGGAAGACACTCTGAGAGATTCAGCGCCAGAGTCTGGAAGAATTATGAGGGCTCTATTTCATATGCAGTCACATAATAAAGTTTGGAAGAGGTCGATGTAGGCTTCAGTTTGATCCTTGCTAAGAAAGAGCATTGGGTGTCCTCGGTTGTGATGATGTTGCATGGAGCAGTGAGGCAATGGTAGTTCTTATTCCACAGGGATAATGAGGAGTCATCGATCTGATGGGAGGATTTTCGAGACAAGTTTAGATTCGAGTTAATTTCTTCAACAATGAAAGCATCTAGTCTTCCAGGGCATCATACCCTTCGACAGGGAAGCTCCAGTGTTCGTGATTTTGGAATCCGTTTCTAGAACCATTTACGATATGCATCAGACATACTACTAGATGAGGAGGCCAGGGCGAGGCATGTCGAGGTGGATTTGCATCAAGATATCTAGTTCCAGGTCACCCAATTTGTGCTAAAAGTATATTTTGAGGTGCTGACGAGGGAATAGGTTTTCGAGATGACATTGGCCATGACCATATCATCACGAAAGGGGAATCGTCATGATTCCTCACGAAGAAGAGTTATGGTATGGGGTTCCCAGTTTTCAGGGTAGAAGAGTTTCTGTTCAACCGGGGGTAGGTCCCAGCCTTTCACATCTCGTTTCTCTAGAGTCCTCAACTCTCAGGCCTTTTCCAAGGGATCAGGTGCTTGTTTTTCTTGTGGGGGTCATGGAAATCAGCAGCGTGAGTGCCTTACCTTTAAGAGCATTCATCTAGCACCAGGTGCTACGGTCCAGGTTCCTCCATTGAAGCCATTATAGCAGAGGCAGCAGCAGCAGGTTGCACTAGCTCTAGATCAGTAGAGGTGTGAGGGAGAAGGAATAGGACAGCCCCATGACACTCCACGTCCTCAGAGAGAAGAGTGAGGCTATGGTGGTGGTCATTATTAAGGTCAAAAAGGCCATGGAGGAGGTCGTGGTCAGCTTCATGCTCATGTTTTGCCAGCTCCAGGTGAACCAGTCGTCGTTAGGGGTACCCTTTGCATGTTTTCTACATTGTTGTATGACTTGATTGATTCAGGAGAGACACACTCTTTCATATCATCTACCCTTTTGAATTATTTGGTACTTGAGATAGGGAGGCTTCCAGTGCCCTTGGCATTGACTATTCTAGTTGGAGGTCGAGCTGAATTGTTTGATGTATGTAGATATTTTGAGCTAGTGTGGGGGAAACACCACTCTTGGATAGATTTCCTATGTTTACGAATACAACCATATGATATCATCCTCGGCATGGATTAGTTGTATTCGGTGGAGGCTACCCTTTATTTCTTCAGGAAGAAGGTAGTTTTCTTTGGTGCAGATGGAGATATAGTCTTGTTTATAGGTGAGCGAGATCCTCATATGGGTCATCGACACGTTCCATCCTTATCATCCATGATGGCGGAGATGATGTTGAGTTATTCATAGGTTTAACAGTTGGTTTTTCCCAGGGTCATAGAAGATTACCCAAATGTCTTCCCCGAAGAGGTTTTACCATTACCCCCTCGACGAGAGATTGAGTTTGGGATCGAGCAACAACAAAGATCATATCCTTTCTATATGTCTGCATATAGGATGACCCTTTCTGAGTTATGAGAGCTACGTATAAATATTGATGGTCTGTTACAATGCGGTTTTGTTCGGCCATGTGTGTCACCATGGGGTGCACCAGTTTTGTTCCTGAAGAAGGATGATGATAGTTTGCAGTTGTGTGTCGATTATCGTCGCTTGAAAAAAGTGACAATAAATAATCGCTATCCTTTTTTGCAGATTGATGATTTATTCGATCAACTGAAGGGTGAAAGTTGGTTCTCAAAGATCGAATTGCGGTTTAGATATTAGTAGATGTGTGTGATGGAATGGGATATCCCAAAGACTACTTTCCATTGATGTCACAGGCATTATGAATTCGTTGTAGTGCTGTTCGGTGTGAAAAATGATCCAGATGTGTTCATGGGATTGATGAAATCTATATTTCATGAGTACCAAGACATTTTTTTGTAGTTTTCATTGACAAAATCCGTGTGTACTCCACATCTGTAGTAGAGCATGTAGAGAATCTACACGCCGTTTTGGGAGTTCTTCGTCAACATCAGTGGTTTGGGATGCTGTCGAAGTGGGAGTTTTGGGCTTGAGAAGTCTGTTTCTTGGGGTATGTTGTCTCCCTATAGGGAGTAGTTGTGTATCCATTGAAGATAAAAGAAGTTGTGTCTTGGGAAGCCCCAATACTTTGTCTAAGGTGCAATGTTTCATTGGCCATACAAGCTACTACTGGAGGTTCGTAGAATATTTCTCATGAGTTTTGATCCCTCTTATAGATTTGAATATGAAATATCATGAATTCATATGGAATGATCAGTGTTAGGAATCATGCAAGTATCTAAAATAGAATTTAGTAACTGCTCTAGTTCATTGTCTTCCATTGGAGGGATTCAGTTTGATGTTTTCTATGACGCTTTACATCTGGGGTTAGTCTGTGTTCTGATGCAGTATAGGTTAGTTATTTTATATGGGTCTTGGTAGTTGTGTCCCCATTAATGTAACTATACAACCCATGATATTGAGTTATCATCAATGGTGTTTGCTCTGATGATTTTAATACACTACCTCACAGGAGAGCGCTTTGTGTTTTTCACTGATAAAAAGAGTTTGAGGTATGTTTTCTCCTAGCATTACATGAACTTACGATAGCATTGGTGGGTGGAGTTCTTACAGGAATATGACTTTGAGATATCATATACACCTGGAAATGGGAATTTTTTGGTGGATGCATTGAGTCAAATTTCATGTAGTGATGCTATGTGTGAATCTGGTGATTTCTGGAGAGTAATGAAAGATCTACTAGCATTACTTCTTGATATCGGAAAAGATGGGTGTAGAGGTTTTCTTTTTCAGAAGAAGGTACAATCATCCATGATATAGAAGGTGGAAGAGTCTCAGTTCGGGGATCTATTGGTGGTGGTCTGGAGAGACCGAGTTATTTGTGGTGAGGCCCCTGATGGTTGGTCGTAGGATGAACAACACCTAGTGTTGTATCAAGGAAGGATATTTGATCATTCAAAGATACAAGGGATGGTTATTAGTGAGTTTTATAGTTAGACTTTAGCAGTGCATCCTAGCGTGACAAAGATGTAACGAGCCTTGAGGAGCCATCTTTGCTGGCTGGGGCTGAAGCGTACGGTTGCTGAGTTTGTGTCTCGATGTTTGGTCTGCCATAAGGTAAAGGTCATTCACCATGTTCCGATTGGTATTCTCCAGCCATTTGAGATTCCTTAGTGGAAGTGGGAGGAAATCTCAATGGACTTTGTTACTAGTTTACCTCGAGCTCTGGGGGGGGCAAGATGCTATTTGGGTGGTTGTATATCATTTAACAAAATCGGCCAACTTCATACACGTCAAGGTGTTGAGCTCAGTGGATTTTTTGTCGAGGTAGTATCTGGGGGATGTGGTGAGACTTCATGGAGACCCATGGATGATCGTTTTTTGATCGAGATCCTTGTTTTTCCTCCAGGGTGTGAAGATGTCCCCAACATTCTTTGATTTCTCAACTATGCCTTAGTACTATTTTTCATCCTCAAACTGATGGTCAGATAGAGAGATCCATCCAAAATATTGAAGACATGTTACACTTTTGTATTCTTGATTTCGGAGGTTCCTGGATGAGGCACATACCCTTGGTGGAGTTTTCTTACAATAATATTTTTCACTCCGCCATCGGGATGATTCCATTTGAAGCATTTTATTTCTGACCTTGTTGTTCTCCATTGTGCTAGATTGGGGTCAGAGAGTTAGTAATTCTCAAACTGGAACTAGTGTAGAATACAAAAAAGATGGTTCAGGTGATTCATGAGAGGATTAAGACAGCACCGGATCATCAAAAATCATATAGTGATCAATGTAAGAGACCCTTAGAGTTTAATGATGGGAATCATGTGTTTCTAATGGTGACTCCCATCATGGGAAGTGAATGTTTGGTCATGGGAGTAAACATTATCCCTACTTTGTTGGGCCTTTCGAGGTGTTACCTCATGTTGGAGTAGTGGATTATCGAGTAGCACTTCCCCCACAGATGTGTCAGATATATGATGTTTTCCATGTATCACAGCTATGTCGTTATCTTCATGATGACTCTCATGTCTTTTATTGGGGAGATATTGATGTTAATGATGATGAAACCTTTGAAGAGTGACCTGTAGAGATCCATGACCGCAAGGAGAAGGTGTTGCCCGGGCGTTTTATCCCCATGGATTGTGCCTTGTGGAGACATGGTTCCATGGAGGAGAGAACCTAGGAACATGATTCACATATACGTTCTTAATACCCAGATTTGTCAGATGTTTAACTCTTTTGGTGTATCGATGTAGCCTCGGTGGTTATAAACTAGTCATGTTTATGAGATGGCTCCCTTTGTTTCTTTTGTGGCTTTCTCTCATTTGAGAGGTATATCGATGCGAGGTTATTCAGACCATGTTTCTTTTTCACTTTAGGTGGGTTTAGAATTCTAAAGGATGAGAATGTTTTGAGAGGTATATGATGTAATGGAACAGACCTATCTGGTCCATTCATTTGTGAAAATATTTTGTTTGAGATCTATTGGGAATCCGATGTGACTTATCCCCAACACTTTTTCATTTTTTCATTTCTGTGAATAGCAGCCTCGGTGACCCTCAGTGAACAGTTCCAACTGTAGACCGTTTTGAACATGGCAACGGTGACCTTCGGTGAACAGCTCGAACCGTAGACTGTTTTGAATAGTGAAATAGTGACCTTCTGTGAACAGTTCCAATGGTAAACCGTTTTGAACAGTGCATCGGTAACCATTGGTGAATAGTGTCTACATTTACCTTCTGTGAACAATGCAATGGTGACCTTAGGTGAAAAATGTCAACAATAACTTTCTGTGAATAGTGTAATGGTTAACATAGGTGAATAGTGTCAACATTACCCTTATGTGAATAGTGTTATCGTAACCATAAGTGATCATGGTCAACATTAACCATCTTTGAACACTGCAACTGTAACCATAGGCAAAGAGTGTCAACTTTAACCTTCTGCGAACAGTGCAATGGTAACCTTAGATGAACACTATTTCCAGAATATTGATGTTCCAACAGTGATGTTCATGAAAAGTGTTCCCAGAACAGTGAGGTTCCAATGGCGATGTTCATGAATATTGTATCTATAACAGTGACGTTCCTAAGGTGAGGTTCTTGAAAAGTGTTTCCAGAACGGTGAGGATCCAACGGTGAGGTTCATGAACAGTGATTCTAGAACGGTGAGTCACCAACAGTGAGTTTAACGAATAGTGTTTCCAGAATGGTGAGGTTCCAACGGTGAGGATCATGAACAGAGATTCCAGAATAGTAGGGATCCAATGGTGAGGTTCATGAATAGTGATTCCAGAATAGTGAGGTTCCAACGGTGAGGTTCATGAACAATGTTTTGCAGAACATTGAGGTTCCTGAATAGTGTTTCCAAAACGGTGAGGCTCAAGAACAGTGTATCTAGAATGGTGTGGTTCATGAATGGTCTTTCCAGAATGTTGAGGTTCATGAAAAGTGTTTTGAGCTTCCAACAGTTTCATCCCTTTATCTTCCCCTTAGATTTATAATCCATTTAAAGCGATGTTTTGAAGAAATTAAGGCCGATTCAATGTCCATAACTCCTGTATTAATTATTCCTATGGATCCGGATGTTTTTACGTGGTCAAACTGCGTGGTTTAATGTGATCTAATTTTAATGGAAAATAAAGATTATAATAAACCATAACTCCATTCAATCTTCAAAAGGGAGAGGATATCTTCCTCCCTTGTTCATAGTCCTTGTTCTCTAGTTCGAGATACTGGAACCTTTTATTCCATCCTATAGAAATCATAAGATCAAACTTTTCCTCATGGATTTGTTTCCCTATTTCGGTGCAACCAAGTAGTATCCATCGAGTTTCATAATGAGGTATGTTTTATCATCGTTATTTTTGTGTTTATCTTCTCACATTTCTTCTTTACATATTATAGAATGTGATCTCCATTCTTTTAGTAGATTTTTCTTGGGTTCAGTTGCTGCTGTCGTACCGTGGCATCCTAAGGTGGATGCAGTTGTCATGAGAGGAGGATGGTGACCTGTTTTGTGGATTTTTCTCATATAAATAACGTGACTAACTGTTTGAGTTAGGGTATTCGTTTCATCTATTATACATTACTTGAAATTGTATTGTTTTCATGTTTTATCCCACAATAGGACAATGGAATTTACATAATACATATTTGAACCAAATAAATAAATTGATATTGATCGTATGTTATTTCCTCTTGATTTTCTAGATAGTGTGATATCTATGCTTTCTTTGTTTATTTGTTTGTTCCTGATGGAAATTTGTAATGACTGTAAACCAAAATTAATTGATAATTGTTTGGTTTAAAGATAAAGAGGCATGTATATGAATCTTGTTCTCCTTTTTGTAATTTGATGTTAATCAGTTTGGCATAGTAAGCATGTTTAATTATTTTTGATAACTTAATGATTTGGATTCCAAAATTTGGAACCTATGAATAATAAATCGGTTAATTCAAATGGATTAATGAAATGATAATTTGATTAATCCTTGAAGGGTTATGGGTTACCCTCTTCATTGTTAAAGGGCCAAGAACCTAATTGTTAAAATGTTTTTTTCTCTTCTTCTTGTGTTTTAATGTGAGCATGGATGGTTGTTGTGATTTGTGGAGGCCTGGAGGCCTATTTGTTTTTTGCAGCAGATGACACCTAGAGTGGCGAGATGCATTGGTTTATGCATGTGGGTGTTGGGGAGGACACTAGGTCAATTCTATATGTAGCTGGTATTGCTTACCATTTTTCTATAAGTGGTAAAGATGCACGGGGTATACCACATGCTTTCCGTGTTTAGCTTCTCAAGGTAGGATGGGTCTATGCTCTTAGTATAGGCGATAAAGACTCGACGAGTAGTACATATACTCATAGTGTTGATCCCCCATGTGTTTAGTAGAATAGAATGTTTTTCTTGAATGACTGGGAATATGGGAAATAAATTCTGTAATGAATAATTTAATAAATGATGTTAATCATTGAGGGTGGATTTACTGAAACATAATGATGCGGTTGTATTTTTTAAAGGGACAATGGACATTGGGTGTGATGCTAATGAAATTTAATGTGGAATTGTTCATGGTTAATTAATATTTAAATAATAAATTAACATTAAGTGGAACTAATAAAAAGGTAATGATGTAATCTAATAAATCTCTTTAAATGGTTGAGTGATTATTGGATACCTAGTCTTAGAAGTAGCATCCCAAAGTCTGATAGATGTTAGCTGCAGTTGAGTCGAAGACTAAGTTATTCCTATAGTATGGATGTGAGATATAGTACATTCATTACATTTTGTGTTTATATATGCTACTCCACCATGTCAGTAAGTGAGAATAACACCTCAGGGATTCTGAGCCATGGGGAGGGGTGTGTTTTCCACGACATTCTTGTGGGAGGATGAATGGCTGACTATCCCCTTTGTCCCTTCTCTCTTCTCTTGGTAGTTACTTGTGATGGTAGGCACAAGGGTTAGTATTCCCCATATTTGTGTGTAGAGGGCTATAATTTCTTGTGGTTATTTTCACACATATATTCTGGATATAGATTCTTATGGACAACTATAGGTTTAACGTGTATATGATTTGATGGCTTGGGCATCCTTACTCAATGTATGGGATGGAAAGGCATGAGGTATAATACTCTACGTATGATACACGTTATGTGGGCTATGGTGTCTCTTAAAAACTACCCAATTACTTTAATTACGTGGACGTGGTGGTTTTTTTGCACGAGGCGCATGTTGTGGTTCTTTTCCAAGGTGTCTACGAGCAAGAATTTTTTTAGAGAGATGCTCAGGACGTACGATTTTTTGGAAATGCGGCAAACCAGCAGGGTAGAAGTAGCGGGGAACCCTTGATATTATTTATTAAATTATATACCCTAGTATATGTTACTTATTGAGAGTATTTGTGCTGAGTTTGGGAACTTAGTATACATGTTTAGGTGATGACTTAGTTTCAATTGTTTTTCATTTTGATTTAGCATGCTTCCTTTAATTTTTCACGAGAGGCTTTGGGGAGGATCCTACTATGTATACTGTTATACTCACCCTATGTATATATAAACTGTTTTTCAGGTCACATGGAGAAGGATGTAGATCAAGCTGGTTTCAACATTCTTTGGGTTTCAGGAGCTGTTCGGGCTTGCGGTTGTTGTTGTTTTTTACTTTCTTTTGGAGACTTTCAGTTTTCCCCTTCCATTTCCAGTAGTTCTGCATGACATTACATATGTGCACTTAGTATTTCTTTTATATTTCAGTTCTGAGTTAGAGTTGGTTGGTTTCTAGCTCATCTCTCTCTTCTTCATGTGTTCTCTTAGATGGTAATGCAACCCATATGTGTGTTTACTATACCATCGGTGGTAGTCGCCAACCCAGATCCTTTTGGATGCGGAACTAAGGGGTCATTATCTCACTTCTCACAATGCCTACCTAGGAGCGGTACACTTTCTGGGTAGGGGTCGTGACAACTACTCCCCATTCTAATTGTGTTTTTCTTATGGGATATCAATATTTTACCAATAAATTGGAGGAATATATTATTTTATTAAAACCTATAAAATAATTAAAATAATACATATATGTTCCATATAATCACAAAACATTCATCATATCAAAAATCCTGAAAATGAATCTTGTTTCAAAAACATTTCATCGTTGCACAATCTATTGAAATGAAACATGTCTCATTAAAATATTGTAATAAATATCATAAATAATCCAATGAAATAATATGTATAGTCACTTTGGATCTTATCCCATATATAAATATACATTAAATCAAATTATGTAATCATATATTATAAATTCCACTCAATGATCAATGATGCATATTTTGAGTAAAACACTAATTTACTATGAAATAACTTATTTAAAATCATTAAATTTCAAAAAATATTAAAGGAATAAATTTCATTACGATAATATTTTTAAATTCAAAATTTATATTCAATGAATTTATTAGTCAGTATTGTTATAAATTACCTTACATCTATGTTATTTAAAATAAATCATTCCTTCCAATATTTATAAAAATTAAAAATGTACCTCCTTTGAAAAAATCAATGAATATTCTATTTTAATCCTATAATAAATTTTCATCATTTATAATATTTAAATTAAACAACCATAGGATAATTTTTTAATTATATTTAGAAAATATTTATCAAAAATGGATATTGAAGAAAAGTTTTTATAACCCAAGAGACAATTAAATTCTGTTTCCCTTAAATATATTCTTATTGTCTACTGAGTATTTAAAGAAGAGAATGATGAAAAGAGAACATGTTATTATCTTTAATTAAAATAGAATAACAAATTTAATGATTTTATTTATATTATTATAATTATTTTTTTTCACATAATGGTAAATCATAATAAAATCACAATAAATAATGAATTTTTATCATGAAACTCATACCCATTTGGTAACATTCAAATTAAACTTTTGAAAATGTGAAACCTCTATGGATATATAAATGCTCTTTGTTTCTTATATATTTATTATAAAAACATTCATTTGAAATGTACAGAATATATAAATGAAATATAGGGTAATGTAGAATGTGTTTCAAAGAATTAATTGGGGGATGAAAATTTATTACCTCATGTTCCTCAAACATCAAAATCAATCTAAAATATTATATAGTAAATTTTTATTTGTTATAATTCCAAAACATAATTTTTTACATAAACTTAGTGTCATATATCCTATATTTATAACATTTCAACAACCTTTTATTTTTAATATTCTATTAAAATAATAATTTTTATTTGTTATATATTTTGTTTTTTCATAAGAATTATGGTTTTCCGGTTCGGGTTCGTATACTATAATTATTGATTTATCATATACATTATATTATTCATGATATAAATATCTTACAAAATATTCACATATATAAAATTATTCATCCATAAATGATGCATATATTAAAATATAATATTATATTCATAGATACAGAAGGACGTGTGTATGAATGAAACTATTTTTACGTTTCAACATGTAAAAAAAAATTAAATATAATAAATAATTAACCATTAAAAAGTCACTATTATATAATATTGATAATCTTTATTCATAAATACTACCCTTATTATAATATATGAATTGTGGAAATAAAAATAATCAAATCACGTCGTTGAGGTTGTAGTCTAACAATATGCAAGAGTGACAATTTCATTTATCATCTTAATAGACATTATGATTTTAATTATTCTATATTCATTACATAACCATAATTATGTATCAAATATCATATTTATAGATTAATCTAATAATAATTCCCATATATTAAATTTAGAGATTAAAAAATGAATTTAAGAACAACATCGAAACAAGAAGTCATATATAAGAACAAGTTATAATTTCACTTATTATTTAATGGGAATGATTGTGGATAACTCTTCTTTAATATTCATAATAATGTTTTAGTAAACATAGTACCATTGATATAATATTTCATGAAAATTAAGACATATTTTGTGTAGTTAAATGAATAATTAAAATGAAATTGATCTATATTAGTGATTTCTGCATCATTTAAATAAATCAAATAAAGCTCCTCTCAGGGCTCCTAATGTTTGTATTTTTCAAAGGATATTACATATATAAGGTGTGTAAGTAATCCTAGATGATAATTTTTGGGTATTGGTAAATATATAAGGCTTAATGTGGTATAATTAATGAAATTGTGGATGTATATTTTTTTTTGAGGGGCGTAGAACTAAAAAAATATTATTAAAGAATAACAGAATAACATTTCATTTTCTCGATAAATAATTTCAAATAGACAATTTTTTTATATTAGTTATTTTATTGTTTAAATAATTTCAATCAATAATTTTATTGGAGGTTTAATTTATGTTTTAATCATTATAATTTTGTAACACAATATTTAACATATTCTAACATTAACTATAGTAAGATATTTTTCAAAATTAAATGGTTGTTATTATATGTATATTGAGAAAATTTTATCATAAGTGGAAAATGGATGAAATTTTAGTACATATGGAATCAAAATTTTCACCATTCATTAATATTTTTAAAAAAATAAATAGTGCAATATATTTTTTCATAAAATATTAGTAATACATTATTCTAAACGACTCGTTTACTTTTTTATTAAAGACAATGATAAAATTATGGAATTATAACATAATCCAATAAAACATAATTAATACATTATATTCCTCTATAAAATTAATGTATAACTATTTATCACAATATTTATTTGTTTATAATTATTATTTATGTCATTTGTTTTGATTTTTCTTCTCTTTGACCAAATATTGTTACAAAATTGCCAACGAATTTAAGGTAAATATATAATTACTAAAATATATAATTTATTATAATAATTAAATTAATTTAATTATAAAAAAATATAATTTTAACATTAATTCATAATTGGAATTTATACACTGAAAAAATATATGATGCATTTAAAAGTATGACATTAAAATTTTTAATCTTTCATTTAATTAAACATTACATATGTAATTTTCCGATCAATGTATCCATATAAAAATTATATTCTATGTTTAAGGTAATAATGGCATAATTTCTTTTATACAATAATAATTAACATGAACAATGGATTCCATAACATTTAGTTTCAACTGATGTTAAGTAATTTTACTCTAAGTGAGGTGATAAATTTTAAAACTATTACTGTTAATAATGCATAAAAGGGACCATTTACACAATTTTGAACTTTCTAGTTAAAAATATGGTATCCATTTTTCCTAAATAAAACCTATATAAGTATGAAAAATCATTATTAATATAAATGAGAAAACACAATTGAAAACAGTTTTTATAAATATATTTTTTTCATAAAAGATAACTTATACCAAAATTATGAATATTGACTATTTAAAAAAATAAATTATCCTTAAATTAATAAAATGGTCCAAATGTCACATAAATAATAAATTTAAAATATAATAAAATTTTTTATTTACTTGATTTAATAAAATGGTATATTAGTATATGAAAATATAATATTTTTTTATTTTCTCTAAACAATAAATAATTTAACAAGAAAAGAAAATTTTCACCTTATGCTAATTTTGATATGAATATATAGAATAGTGTTTTTATTTTATATATTTTAATTTGTTAATTTTTTAAAATTTAATATTTATAAACACTTGTAAATTGAAATAAAACTATTTTTGAGGAAAATTAATTTTGAAGTATAAAATTACTTCAATAATTATTGGGTTCTTATTTCCAAGGTATTAACCAATATCTCTATATTGAGTAACGCCACTAAAATTTATTTTATAGTTTCATTAATATAAATAACACTATCAATTTAAATTACAATGCCATAAATTCTTTTTATAATATATCACAAATTTGATAAATCTGTATATTTTCGGTTTTAAAAATCAATGTTCAAAATGATTTTTTTGAGAAAGAAATAGGTTTATATATTACAATTTATATATAAAATACATTAATGTAATTAACCTTCACTATCAAAACCATAAAATAATGGAAAAATCATCTTCATTGTATACAAACATATGAAAATGAATTGTACTAATACAAATAATGACCATCTACGTCATCCAATAACATCATTTTCTATTGAGTAAAAAAACACTCAATGTTATATCAGACCAAATAAATATATACAATATTCAAAATGAAAAGATTAATAGAATACATTATAAAAATCAATTCATATGACTCATCCATAATAGAACAAATTCCATTATTTTATATTAACCTAATCAGTAAGATATCTATTTCTAAACTCCCACCTAAATCTCAATATGGTTTTTTGTTAAGAATAAAGTCTTTTTTGAAGTTTATGTCTTTTTTGGAAATCATAATTCTCATTATGTCCAAAAAGGGGGATATTTTAATGATAAAAGTAATCTTTTTACTTTTATTTCTTTTTTTGGAAATCACAAATCTCTTTATGTTTTTTATCGTTGAGACTATATTTATTGTATTAACTATGATTATCATATTTACTCTATCAATCATATTAACTCGATCAATTGTTTTGACAATGTCAATCATACTGACTTTTTCATTTGTACTGACTCTGTCAATCGTACTAACACTGTCAATCGTACAGACCTTGCCAATCGTGCTTACTATTGTGCATCATACTAAATTTTTATCATATCAATACATTGAACTAAGTAATACTAATAGTACTCATATTTTACTTTTATAACATGAATCTTTTTTTCATATTAAAAAAACACATGATGTATATGAATCTTATTTAGGAAAATATTTTTCATAAAACTTTTATTTTAACCAAAACAATGTCGTGGAGTTAGTTATAAACTAATGAAAATGATGTTTTGTTTTCTGTATCAATGTGACCGTGATAATGTCAGGTGATTAAGACCCACCTAGTTTTCTCGTGAAATATTACACTTGAAGGAAATATGACTGTTGGAACCTTAGGCCTATAAATAAGAAGGTCATTTGAAGATGAGAAAACAACTGAGAGACATTGAACATTTTTTTCTTCTATCAAGTTCTAGAGAGAGACGTTGTGACTTCTCTATTTCATCATGCGAAAATCATGAGATTACAAAACGAGAATGATTAATTCTTAGTTTTTTATTTAAATATGTGCATTTTTTGTATTTTTGGGACTGATCAAGTGATAATGATCGAGGGATGTTGGGGATAGGCAGACGATGCTACCAATCTTTTTATCGAGGGCTTGTGGGGATAGCAAGATATACATACCGATCATCGTATCGAGGGCTTGTGGGGATAGAAAGACTGGCATACCGATCATCGTATCGTGGGCATACCAAGGTGGTGGTAAGAAATACATATTATCCAAGGTGAAAGGATACCCTTCTCTTTTAGATAAAAGAATTGTAATACTTTTACATTTTCACTGATGTTTGTATTAGAAAGGAAACTGAATTGTTACCTATTTCATTTCATATTCAATTGTAATTGTTTCAATTGTGATTATTTTATTGAAAATTGAATTAATAGAATCTATATGCTTTATGGTACAATATTTCATATTTTTATTACTCTTATTATTGTATTCATTTTGAATACAATTGATTTACATTACTTAATGTATTACATCCTATAATACCATTTATATCCAAAAAAATTGTAGTTAATAGTATTTATTGAGAATTGTATTAGTTTATTATCATTTAAACTAATTTCTTAAGTGTTTAAATACAATGTTTTTAAACCTACAATTCGCCCCCTCTTGTATTGTTTCATCTAATATTTATATACATTTATATTTCGATCCAACAACTGGTATTCAAGGATGTTTCCACTGATTTTTATTACATGATCTATTATTTTTAAAATATATTTATGTTTTTATTACGAATATATATTTATAAATACTTAATGCACAAACATGAGGAGCAGAAAAGATTTTTTTTAGATGGAAGTAATGAATACTTGATCAATTGACAATCTGAATCCAACTAGACCACGTATTTTAGATGGGAATGATTATAAGTACTGGAGAGATCGAATGAAGACATTTGTTATTAATACTGGTGTAGGAAATTTTAGTATGCTTACTGGAGCTTACAAAATCCATGGAAAATAAGTCAATACTTTCATTAATCAAGAAAAGATAGAATATGAAATCAATTACAAGGTACGCAATACTTTTCTATGTTATATGACCAAGAATATATACAGCCATATATCATCATGTGAAGCAGCCAATTCAATTTGGATGAAATTGGAAGTCACACATTTTCGTACATCCAAGGTTATAAAAACAAGAAGATAAATGCTTAGAGAAGAATATCATGGATTTATTTTTTCCTTATGGAGAACTAGTATGTAAGGTGCAACATGGATTTATAAAAATTGTCAACAGTTTACTGTCTATGGGAGAAAATGTTCATGAGGATGAAGCTCTTGTAGACAAGATTATTGATATAATTCCAAACGAATGAGAATAAAAAAGGACAACTATTGATGAAAATAGGATAGTTTCTCAGATTACTCTTGATAAAAGTTTTTGGAAATCTTCTACAACATGAGACAAGAATGAAACAAGATGCCGGTTTCAATAAGAAGAAAAATGGAAATGGAAGTGTAGATTTTAGTACAATGTCTAAAGCTAAAACACCTGAAAGGATAACATGATCCAAAGCTAAGCAATCTATTATGTCAGAATCAAGTAATAGTGATCACTGAGTTAATGAGTTATCAAATCTAGCTCAAATTATGAAAAAGATTATGGGGAATAAATACTTTCAATACAAGTTCAAAAAGACAGATATAAAGGATAAGAATGACTTAGAAGTAACTTGATACGATTACAAGAAATCAGGTCATATATGACCTGATTTAACTTTACGGAAAAGAGAAGATAGAAAAGAGAAACATTCTGAAAGAAATAAGAAAAAGTATTACAGGCCAAGGAAAAAGAAATTATTATAGGAAAATGATACTTTGATTCAAATTTGTGGCGATTCATCAGATTATTCTTAAGAATATGAATCTTCAGGACAGAGGAATATTGGAACTATACCCAGACTACTAATTAAAGATAATTGTTTCATAGCTAAGGTACACAATGCTAAATCAATTACAAATGTCTTCTTAAATGCAAAATATACTGATGATATATATTATGAATCTTCAAATGACGAGTCTTTGTCATTAGAATATAATACATTACCTTCTTATGAATATGTGTTTAGGTTTTCTAAAATACTTTAGAATGAATATTCTAAACACAAGGAAAATATGGATAATGAAAATTCAAGAATTTCTATTTTAACTAACAAAGTATCATATCTCTCTAATGATCCTGATATGAAAAATTATGATTTTTAATGTATTTTAATGACCATTGAGAATGTCAATTGTGACAGGGATAAATATTCTAAGGATCCTAACAATGTAATTTGCATGGAAAATATTATGGAGGCTAACTCTAGTTTCAAAAATAATGTTTTAAAGGATAAAAACAATGTTTTTAAACTAATGTCAAAAATATTTTCCTTGAAGAATTATTGGTCAAACATTATCTATGGGAAGGAAAACACTGATAAAATGTATTCTCATATTCACCCTTAATAAAATCGTTCTGGTTTTGGTTATACTAATTCTAAACCTGTAATTTGTAATAACTATTTTGTTCCTCAAAGTGCTCCTTTATGTATTAACATTCAATGTGGTTGATGCTGGGGAAAAAAATTTCTCTTAACCAAACTCAATCTTTATGATTTCACAATTTTCATTTTGGAAAACAAATGTGGAATCCAAAAATTCTTTTATTTAACCATTCTGGATCTAGATAAATTTGGGTTCTGAAAATCTAATTGATTCTTTTTCAAGAAAGTAAAAAGTGTACCAAATAGAATATTCGGTACATGGATAGTGGTTGTTCTTGAAAAATGACCAGAAACCAAGATTTATTTTAAAATATTATCAAAACAAAAGGTGGAAAAGTTACCTTCAAAGACAATTCACAAGGAATGATTTTTAGGATATGTAATATTGTTTTTCTTAGAAAGGTTCTAATTTTAATTGTTTCGTTTGTCTATGGTCTGAAGAACAATCTCATCAGTATAAGTCAATTATCTAAGGAAGTATACCTTGTGAATTTTATAAATTATAAGTGCTTAGTTTCCAATTGCAAGGATGAATTCATTTTATCTTCCCAGAGGCAAGAGAATATATACACTATTAACATAGATGACCATTGGATCCAAAACCAACCTTGTTTAAGAGCAATAGAAGACCAATCATTACAATTTTTCATGAAACATAACACTATCTTTAAATCTATATATGATGTTTTAACTTATAATGCATTACAACTAGTGCACATGGATCTTTTTGGTCCTTCCCAAACTGGAAGCATTGCTGGAAAATATTATGTATTTGTTTTAGTTGACGACATTACTAGATTTATGTGGGTCTATTTTCTAAAAAAGAAATCTAAATCCTTTTTCTATTTCAAAATTTTCAGATCCCGTGTTAAAAACGAGAGAAACCTACCATTGATAACTATCCATAGTGATTATGGTGACTAATTTCAAAATTCAAATTTTGAAACATTTTGTAGTAAGAAAGGTATTACTCAAAACTATTCAGCTCCAAGAACTCCTCATAAAAATGGTGTAGTTGGGAGAAAAAATCATATTCTTCAAGAAATTACAAGAACCATGTTGAGTGAATACTCAATTACTATGCATTTTTGGGTTGAATCTGCTAGTACAACTTGTTACACTATTAATCATGTTTTAACTAGACCTTTTGAAAATATAACACCCTATGAATTGTGGACTGGACGAGAACCTAAAGCTACATACTTTAGAGTATTTGGATTAAATGTATTCATATTGAATTCAAATGACAATCTACATTATTTTGAAACCAAATCAGATGAAGGAATCTTACTAGGCCATTCTACAACTTCTAAGGCATATAAATTCCTTAACAAAAACTCATGTGTGGTTGAAGAAACAGTGCATGTTAAATTTGATGAAACCAATCCCTTTGTTTTTAAAAACCTCAAGCTAAATCCTCCGATGTGTTTTCAAAAACTGATTATCAACCCGAGATGTAAAATCCTTCTGATAAAGAAAATTTCCAAGAAATTCTTTCTGAATATTTTACCCTTGAATATTTTCTAACATATGTTGATGAACATGTCTTACAAAATCCAAATCAACTGTTTCATAGGATTCATCCCGGTGATAATAAAATTGGTGATGTAAATAAACCTTTAAGAACCAAAAATTCCTTTGGAAATGAAATATAACACCTTTCCTCTATTTCCCAATTAGAACCCAAAAGTCCAAGTGAGGCCATAAGTGATAAAGATTGTATCAAAGCAATGGAAGATGAACTAAATTTATTTGAAAGGAATCAATTATTTACATTAGTTGAAAGTACTAAAGAAACAACTATAATTGATGTAAAATGGGTATTCAGAAATAAATGTGATGAAAATGGAATAATTGTATGAAATAATGTAAGACTAGTTGTGTAACGCCCCGACCCTAGTTACCCAGAGTCGGTGCATTATTACATAACATTGGCATGATCACAAGAAAGATCAAATCTCGAAAGACCGATTGGTTTAGTAGCCTTGGAAACGCTAGATATATTCATAAGTTTTACATTACATCATAAAGTGAAAAACTACTACGACAACATAATGTCTCCATAGTCCACACTATTATCCCCTCATAATATCCCTGCTGGTCATTCATAACTTACTTCTTCACATCCTGGGAAAAATAAAACATAGAAAAGGGGTGAGCTCAAATGCCCAGTAAGGATAACAATATAGCGGAACATTCAAAAATAAGCATAAATATTTAAGGCAATGCATTACTAAAACAAAAGCCTTTTAAACTTGAACTTCAACATAGTATGGAAAAAGTAAAATGAAATAATGCCATTTACTTGTTCACATGGATATTATACTAATCAAATAATCACATGCAATATCAATAACCACTTTCATAATGTTGGAATGCATAATGCTAAACTTTAATTTCTTTGTCAAGGCCTCGTCCCAAGACCTTGGGGCTATCTGTAACCGGAACCCAACCCGGAGTGCCTCTAATAACCGGACCCCAACCCGGAGTGCCTCTAATAACCCGACACCAACCCGGAGTTCCTCTAAAAACCGGAGACCAAACCGGAGTTCCTCTAATAACCGGAGACCAAACCGGAGGGCTTACTTTTACCGGTCCCCAACCCGGAACATACTTGTCTAACACATTCATCTGAATGGAAGGTTGAAATATAACATAAACATTCGGATTAAAAATAACTTATGAAATGTCAATACTTTAAAAAAAACATGAGTGACATAAGAATAGCTTATCCACAGTCAAAAATATCACAAAACCTTTAATAAAATATGGATGTTTTGTATCATAATAAACCAACTTCAAATAAGCTTAAAAGCCATCAAAGGATGTTGACATAGATGAAATAAAAATTCTTTTTAAAGAAATATCTCTTTTTATTTTGAAATCATTTAAGATCCATATAAAATAAAACATTTTCTTAGAAAATATTCTTATAAGCTTGTAAGGGAAGATTTGACGATTTTATAACGGCGGTAAATAGCAGCACCCGCCGTATAAGTTAAAAAAACATTCTAACCTTAAATTTGTCGAAAAGGTTAAAAAGCCTTGTTTGGAAAACAACAGAAGGATTCCTTTCGAAACACATAAGGGTATAAATGACTTTAACCCATATTCTTGTAAATATTAAAAATGTTTTGAAATACATTATTAAGAAACATTGATGTGGATGATAAACAGATCCCAGTAGATTATTACGTATAAACAACCTCAGATAATGAAGAGATTGTGAAATAACCCTTACCAATTTGGTAACTTATGAAACATACAACCCATGAAAGAGGTATCATACAATTAATATGTAAATACACATAAATTAGAGTGTATTACACAAAGAATATAATTATGGGCAGTACATACACCACACAAAAGGTGATGGTGGCAATATGGCATGAATCTCACGGGAATAAGGAGTGAGATGAAAACCCCTTACCTTGTACTTTTCCGTGGTTGGGGTAGGTTAACCTCCTTTATAATGGAAAAATAATTGTTATTAAATTATACAAGAATCATATACATTAATATGACATCATATATGATCTTTTAATATTGATTTGATAAAAATATCTTAGTATTATCGTTGTTTCGGGTGTTAACTTACTTGTTTTCTTTTATATGTTTTGTTACATAAGCCATGTTTGTAATGGATAGGGTGTATATTATTCATATCCAGAATGATATCAAGTCCTTAAACATCATTTTTAAATCATCAAATGATAATTATACTTGAATGGATACGATGGAGAATGAATCTCATCGCGTTCGTGGAGACGGTAGTCCGTACGTACGCACGAGCGACAATATCATTATTTTGAAATAATATATAAATGTTTGTTATATCATATATACAGAATCATTAACATGTTATATTTATTATTTACATGAGTTACATATCATTATTATACCCATCCAAATAATAATATATTGAATGACAATTACACCACGACGTGGAGACGGTAAGTCGTGCGTACGCACGTATGGTGACATGTTATTCAAAGGGTGGATAGAATACTGAATATGGTTGTAACATATTTATAATAACATCACAGTATATATATGATACTGGAGTTATTATTTTATAATGGTAATAAAAAAGGAAGAAGAAGTGGAAGAAGAAAGGAACTTGGAAAAGGGTGGTGAAATCATTACCTCTTCTTCAGGTTCTTCCTTTTGATTTGATCAAAAGGGCTCCTTAGGTTGGCATTATGATCAAACTAAGACCTCTAGGTTGTAGTGAGGGAAGTTGGGAGAGTATTTGGGAAGAGTTTTTCCGAACCAAAAGGTTTTGAAGGTGTGAAGAAATGATAAGGTGGAGTTCCCTTTTATAAGAGGGGTGAGGGGTACCTTTGGAAAAGCTAGAAATATTAGTTTGTAATAAATTCATATTCGGTTTCTAATAGCTCCAAAGTTGATTATTTAAATGTTAAGGTGGTTATGGGTCGAAAAAAACTCAACCAATAGAATTTATACAGGTTTGGGTACTTATATTAACTTTATCATTAAGTATTAACTCTAAGTTAATTAGTTTCACTTTTACAATGTCTATTTGTATTTTTATATAATATGGTTAATTAACTTACTATATACATCCAATAGACCCCCAAGGGGTCCATTAATGATGAACCTATCATGATATAAGTCTCTTGGCCGAACCTCAGATTTTTAAGAATTTAATATCAATTAATAATATAATATTTGTTTTAAGAACTCTTTTATGTTAATTTTGACACTATTAAATAGTTGATTTTTGTGAAACTCATAACAGATTGATTACTTCGAACAAAGTAAATTAAATCAATCCTAATATATCATAGTATCCTAGAAAATTAGTTTAATTCATTAAAAGTTTCATATTATATTTATTTGGGTATTCATCATATCAATTATTTTAATTTTTCACTATTATAGTAATTAATTCATCATCATTGTGTCATAAATAAATTAAATTATTTAATGTCTAAAATTTATAAATAAAATATAATTATGTAGTAAATCTTTTTATCTTTCTAATTAATATTTATAATCTAAAATCAAACATATATAACCCTATTTAAAAATTGTTTTTCTAAAAGATATATGCTTGGGTCATTTTTGTATTCATTTTAACTTAATTAAAATAAAGTGTCCCTATCACCTACAAGTGGCACCATGGGGTCCCAAAATCGACCCAAAGATTCCTATGGTCGAACATGTATCAACCAATAAGGCTATGACACGTTTTAGGGTAATTTAGTATTATTATAATATTATTTTTTAACCATTATTTACCGGTTTTACCCTTAACCATGGTAAATAAAATATTTACCGCAGTAATTATTCAAAATGTCTAAAAATAAAAGTTACCTATTTACACAATTTGAACATCATGATTCAAAATATGGAATCCATTTTTCTAAATTCAAAACATAGAAGTGGGAGAAATTAATTTAAAATTAATTCCCGCTGTCAAAACAAAAAGCGTGTTTTTTAGAGATAATAACTATCAAAAGATTGACACTTGTTTATGTTTGGTTTAATTGTAAAATTATGTCCAATGACCAACATTATATTAAATGGTAAAAATATATTCTAAATATTCTTTAAAACCAATCAAATTCATAATTTATCACTATTAATTATTTTGATTAAAAAAGTTGTTTTTAATTAAAATTTAGTAATTTTCACTATTCATCAAAATATGAAAGTTATCCGAAATGTACCAAAATTTCACCTTAGGCTAAATTCGATACTCCGAATCCAAAAATGATGTCCATTTTGAGAGATAAAATTTCTAAAATTTTAAAAGGTAGGTATTACTATTCATAACGGCTAGTTTGATTGGTTGTGATGTGTTAGAACTCGAAGTTGCGTACAACACACGCTACTGTATTATTCAAAGGAAAGCATACCGTGGAAGCTTGGGATGTTTCATTTTAAATTTTTTGATGTCCCCCATTTAGTCAAAAAGTTTAAAATATTGTATTTAAAAAAGTTTCACTATTAAAAGTTGATAAAAGTGCAATACTAAAAATGAACTTGTTCTTGCATTATGTCTAAGAAAATCATAATATGGATTATAAAATTATAAGGATTATATAAAGTTTAAAGTTTAGTTAATACTATTCATAACCTCTTTTGAATGGCTTTTTTTTGGTAAGTCATGGTGTGATTGAACTCGGTGTTGCGTGTAGTGCAAGTTATTGAATTATTTTGAAGAAATAACACACTATGAAATCTTGGGGTGTTACATTCTCCCCTCCTTCAATAAATTGCATCCTCACAATTTGAAATTGTTCTTCGAAAATAAAAGGTTGAAAATAGAAAATATATTTGTGGGAAAACCCGCATCGGAAATTGGGTTACTAAAATTTAGTCTTAATATGAGGAAAAGAGAAATGAAAGGGTCACCAGCAAATTATGATCTCGATTAGGAGAACATTGGTGGCAATTAGAGACATATAATTGGAGGAAAAACGTAAATATTTATAGGTAGTGATTGAGGTCATCAATCACAAACAAGTATAAAATTGAGGTCCTTAAACTCATCAATCTATGATGATTTGAAATACCATCGGTTCAACAAAACAGTGTATTGGGATAACACATTTTTGACGTTTCAAAATATCGTAGTTGAAACCACACATTTAAAAATGAATTAATGAGGCCTCTATTTAAAATAAAGAGTGGAAAGTATGAAGATTACCGAAAATAACACATACCAGGTTTCCATGTAGGAAAATATGGATATGGAAGAGAAATCTGACCATCAATTATCTGATGGAGAGTGGTAGAGAACATGGCTATGAAAAGGCCAACAATCCCAAAGCCATAAATTAGTGATGATTTAAGGTACCATATAGGACATCATTTTTGTTCTAAGTTCCTTTTATTAATGTTGAGGAATTTATTTATGAGATTGGTTAAGATCATAAGGAGATATACTTACTTTATAATTAGAGTTTTATCCATTAATAAATTTCTATCACAAACTCATCTTTCACTCTAAAAGATAATAGAACGTAAAAAAAATTCTATTTATACTATTCGTACAGGGTTCCAAAATAAATGAATTTATAATTCATCTACCAAATCTTTTAAAAAAACTACATTATTTAATCCAGGACATATCGTGGGCCAGTGGTAGGTGATACACCCTTGTCGCCCTTCGGTTGCGGGTTCAAGTCTCGCAGCCTTGCCGGACGCGACGGGTTGCCGCCCGACCTCCGGGTTGTCCTTTTATGGCAATCCAAAATAATCCAAACTAGAACTATCCAAAATACTTCTGTCCAAACTCTCAGTCCAACATTTATAAGGAAGGTAAACATAATGTAGATCCTTTTTACCCCGTAATAGCATATGAATACCTTCATCATGTATTCTTTTAATACACTGAAACATCCTGAATTACCATATTCCTTATTGATTACATTCATTCTCCCTTATTCTATATAGAATGCTGGATATACTACATCAATCCAAAAATGTTTTAAACCCCAACAATGATGGAATATACAAATAATTAATCAGTTCCAAGGTAGTCATGAATATCCAATATAATTTATCCAAAACAATCATGTATTATTCCAAAATCACTACCTCGGTATCAGAACTATATTATGGTTTATCATTCTCTCAACCATATATTTTCCAAAAATTTATCCTGCTATTGAGTCACTTTTATTTGTTCCACACAATATCAAGTCCTTAATGAAATAGTACTACAGTACAATCCTTATATACTCCATAATTATTATAACAAGTACATTGTTGATACAACACTCAATTGACATAATCAACATAAGAACTCTAATCATTCCTCTTCATCTGTGGTAAAATCATAACTTGATTATTATCCAATAGAAACATTTGCGGCATAGTCTGATGACTGGGACATAGGTTCGCGTAGTGTCCAAACTCCTTGCAAAAGAAGCATTGTACATTTGAAACTGTTTTCTTACCCTTGTAGTCACGTACTTTGTGCCCTTTTCCTCCACACGTATAACAAACTCTCATTCCTTTCAGGCAAGTTCCAGGGTGTTTCTTTCCACAGTTATCACATATGGGAAAATTCTTCTTTTCCCTCTTCCCTTTATCCATCTTTCTCTCTTCCATCCTTTTCTTCTCTTGCTTCCCTTCAAAGCCATAGGACTCAGTAAACTCTTTACTTATCTTATCAACACATGATATTATTTCTTCATATGATGATAATACATGCGAGACTATTTCTCTTGTAAATTCTGGCTTAAGACCATAAAATATATGATCCTTATTTCTCTTTGTATCATGTTCATTGCTAGAGTTCTCATTCCTTCTACTGGGCGCCATTTCTAAACAATGGCATACATTAGATTAGTTTATGAATAACAATACCTAATCCCAAACTTGTAAAACACATAACATAAATTAAATAGTTTATGGATATAATCCATAATCATAAAAATGTCTCCTTTGAGGAAGTATATACTCATAAACCCTTCATAATGATTTGTAAAGAAAATGAGAGTTATCCTAAGCATATCCCCCGGGAGTGTCGTAACCAAGAGTGCAGCAAGGCCCGTTATCGTGCACCAGTTACCGTTCGAGTCTAGCTCAAAGCGGTGTTTTTGGGTTTTACCCCTAGGTACATCTGTGCCAGAGCCGCCTCTACCTGCTCGTATCCAGACAGGGATGTATTTCTCGGAAAACTCACAAAATCTCTACAATACCAAAATTCTAGGAAGTTCTTCTATACTAATCTTCAAAATGCATCTTAAATCTATGTCCTCTAATCAGATTTTATCTAAATCTAGCTTCCAAGGTTTGTACTAAACTTCCTCTGATACCAACTGTAACGCCCCAACCCTAGTTACCCAGAGTCAGTGCATTGTTACATAACATTGGCATGATGACAAGAAAGATCAAATCTCGAAATACTGATTGATTTAGTAGCCTTGGAAACACTAGATATATTCATAAGTTTTACATTACATCATAAAGTGAAAAACTACTACGACAACATAATGTCTCCATAGTCCACACTATTATCCCCTCATAATATCCCTGCTGGTCTTTCATAACTTACTTCTTCAAATCCTGGGAAAAATAAAACATAGATAAGGGGTGAGCTCAAATGCCCAGTAAGGATAACAATATAGCGGAACATTAAAAAATAAGCATAAAAATTTAAGGCAATGAATTACTAAAACAAAACCCTTTTAAACTTGAACTTCAACATAGTATGGCAAAAGTAAAATGAAATAATTCCATTTACTTGTTCACATGGATATTCTACTAATCGAATAATCACATGCAATATAAATAACCCCTTTTATAATGTTGGAATGCATAATTCTAAACTTTAATTTCTTTGTCAAGGCCTCGTCCCAAGACCTTGGGGCTATCTGTAACCGGAACCCAAAACGGAGTGCCTCTAATAACCGGACACCAACCCGGAGTGCCTCTAATAACCGGACACCAACCCGGAGTTCCTCTAATAACCGGAGACCAAACCGGAGTTCCTCTAATAACCGGAGACCAAACCGGAGGGCTTACTTTTACTGGTCCCCAACCCGGAACATACTTGTCTAACACATTCATCTGAATGAAAGGTTGAAATATAACATAAACATTCGGATTAAAAATAACTTATGAAATGTCAATACTTTAAAAAAACATGAGTGAAATAAGAATAGCTTATCCACAGTCAAAAATATCCCAAAACCTTTAATAAAATATGAATGTTTTATATCATAATAAACCAACTTCAAATAAGCTTAAAAGCCATCAAAGGATGTTGACATAGATGAAATCAAAATTCTTTTTTAAGAAATATCACTTTTTATTTTGAAATCATTTAATATCCATATAAAATAAAACATTTTCTTTGAAAATATTCTTATAAGCTTGTAAGGGAAGCTGTGACGATTTTATAACGGCGGTAAATAGCCGCACCCACCGTATAAGTTTAAAAAAACATTCTTACCTTAAATTTGTCAAAAAGGTTAAAAGAGCCTTGTTTGGAAAACGACAGAAAGATTCCTTTCGAAACAAATAAGGGTATAAATGACTTTAACCCATATTATTGTAAATAGTAAAAATGTTTTGAAATACATTATTAAGAAACATGGATGTGGATGACAAAGAGATCCCAGTAGATTATTACGTATAAACAACCTTGGATAATGAAGAGATTGTGAAATAACCCTTACCAATTTGGTAACTTATGAAACATACAACCCATGAAAGAGGTATCATACAATGAATATGTAAATACACATAAATTAGAGTGTATTACACAAAGAATATAATTATGGGCAGTACATACACCACACAAAAGGTGATGGTGGCAATATGGCATGAATCTCACGGGAATAAGGAGTGAGATGAAAACCCCTTACCTTTTACTTTTCCTTGGTTGGGGTAGGTTAACCTCCTGTATAATATTGAAATAATTGTTATTAAATTATACAAGAATCATATACATTAATATGATGTCATATATGATCTTTTAATATTGATTTGATAATAATATCTTAGTATTATCGTTGTTTTGGGTGTTAACTTACTTGTTTTATTTTATATGTTTTGTTACGTAAGCCATGTTTGTAATGGATAGGTTGTATATTATTCATATCCAGAATGATATCAAGTCCTTAAACATCATTTTTAAATCATCAAATGATAATTATACTTGAATGGATACGATGCAGAATGAATCTCATCGCGTTCGTGGAGACGGTAGTCCGTACGTACGCACGAGCGACAATATCATTCTTTTGAAATAATATATAAATGGTTGTTATATCATATATACAGAATCATTAACATGTTATATTTATTATTTACATTAGTTACATATCATTATTATACCCATCCAAATAATAATATATTGAATAACAATTACACCACGACGTGGAGAGGGTAAGCCGTACGTACGCACGTATGGTGACATGTTATTCAAAGGGTGGATAGAATACTGAATATGGTTGTACCATATTTATAATCACATCACAGTATATACATGATATTGGAGTTATTATTTTAGAATGGTAATAACAAAGTAAGAAGAAGTGGAAGAAGAATGGAACTTGGAAAAGGTTGGTGAAATCATTACCTCTTCTTCGGGTTCTTCCTTTTGATTTGATCAAAAGGGCTCCTTAGGTTGGCTTTCTGATCAAACTAAGACCTCTAGGTTGTAGTGAGGGAAGTTGGGAGAGTATTTGGGAAGAGTTTTTCCGATCAAAAAGGTTATGAAGGTGTGAAGAAATGAGAAGGAGGAGTGCCCTTTTATAATAGGGGTGAGGGGCACCTTTGGAAAAACTAGAAATATTAGTTTATAATAAATTCATATTCGGTTTATAATGGCTCCAAAGATGATTATTTAAATTTTAAGGTGGGTATGGGTCGAAAAAAAATCAACCAATAGAATTTATACAGGTTTGGGTACTTATATTAACCTTATCTTTAAGTATTAACTCTAAGTTAATTAGTTTCACTTTTACAATGTCTCTTTGTATTTTTATATAATATGGTTAATAAACTTACTAATCATCCAATAGACCCCCAAGTGGTCCCTTAATGATGAACCTATCATGATATAAGTATCTTGGCCGAACCTTAGATTTTTAGGAATTTAATATCAATTAATAATATAATATTTGTTTTAAGAACTCTTTTATGTCAATTTTGACACTATTCAATAGTTGATTTTTGTGAAACTTATAAAAGATTGATTACTTCTAACAAAGTCCATTAAATAAATCCTAATATATCATATTATCGTAGAAAATTAGTTTAATTCATTATAAGTTTCATATTATATTTATTTGGGTATTTATAATATCAATTATTTTAATTTTTCACTATTATAGTAATTAATTCATCATCATTGTGTCATAAATAAATTAAATTATTTAATGTCTAAAAATTATAAATAAAATATCATTTTGTAGGAAATCGTTTTATCGTTCTAATGAATATTTATAATCTAAAATAAAACATATATAACCCTATGTAAAAATTGTTTTTCTAAAAGATATATGCTTGTGTCATTTTTGTATTTATTTTAACTTAATTAAAATAAAGTGTCCCTATCACCTACAAGTGGCACCATGGGGTACCAAAGTCGACCCAAAGATGCCTATGGTCGAACATGTATCAACCAATAAGGCTAGGACACGTTTTAGGGTAATTTAGTATTATTATAATATTATTTTTTAACCATTGTTTACCGGATTTACCCTTAACCATGGTAAATAAAATATTTACCGCAGTAATTATTCAAAATGTCTAAAAATAAAAGTTACCTATTTACACAATTTGAACATCCTGATTCCAAATATGGAATCCATTTTTCTAAATTTAAAACACAGAAGTGGCAGAAATTAATTTAAAATTAATTCCCGCTGTCAAAACCAAAAGCGTGTTTTTAAGAGATAATAACTATCAAAAGATTGACACTTGTTTATGTTCGGTTTAATTGTAAAATTTTGCCCAATGACCAAAATTATATTAAATGGTAAAAAATATATTCTAAATATACTTTAAAACCACTAAATTTCATAATTTATCACTATTAATTATTTTGATTAAAAAAGTTGTTTTTAATTAAAATTTAGTAATTTTCACTATTCATCAAAATATGAAAGTTATCCGAAAATTACCAAAATTTCACCTTAGGCTAAATTTGATACTCTGAATCCAAAAATTATGTCCATTTTGAGAGGTAAAATGTCTATAATTTGAAAGGTAGGTATTACTATTCATAACGGCTAGTTTGATTGGTTGTGGTGTGTTAGAACTCGAAGTTGCGTACAACACACGCTACTGTATTATTCAAAGGAAAGCGTACCGTGGAAGCTTGGGATGTTTCATTTTAAATTTTTTATGTCCCCCATTTATGAAAAAAGTTTAAAATATTGTATTTAAAAAGGTTTCACTATTAAAAGTTGATAAAAGTGCAATACTGAAAATGAATCTGTTCTTGCATTATGTCTAAGAAACTCATAATATGGATTCTAAAATTATAAGGATTATATAAAGTTTAAAATTTAGTTAATAATATTCATAACCTCTTTTGAATGGCTTTTTTTGTAAGTCATGGTGTGATTTAACTCGGTGTTGCGTGTAGTGCAAGTTATTGAATTATTTTGAAGAAATAACACACTATGAAATCTTGGGGTGTTACAAGTTGTTAAGGGAAATAACAAACAAGAGGGAATAGACAATGAAGAAACATATTTTCCCATATCTATATATGAATCTATTCTTATTATATTAGCCTTTTTAGCATAATTTAATTTCAAATTATTTCAAATGGATGTTAAATGTTCTTTTTTAAATGGTTTTGTTAAAGAATTTTTTTTGTTGAACAACCACCTGGTTTTATAGATTCAAAGTATCCTATTCATGTTTTAAAACATACCAGGGCTTTATATGGCCTAATACAATCCCCTAGAGCATGGTATGATATACTTATAGGATTTATTTTAGAAAAAAATTATGCAAAAGGTATAGCAGATCCAAACCTTTTTATAAAAATGGAAAATAAAAATGTGTTTATTGTTCAAATTTATGTTGATGACATCATATTTGGGTCAACTCAGCAACATCTAACTGGTTCCTTTGTGAATTTTATGAAATCTGATTTTGAAATGAGTATTTTGGGTGAGTTAAAATTTTTTCGGTTTTTAAATTTCTCAAAAACCAGAAGGATCCAATATATCAGAACATAATTGTATCAAAAATTTACTCAAAAAGTATGTATATGACAATACTAAAAGTATTAGCACTCCAATTGGTACCTCCATTACACATGATCTTAATGAAACTAGCAAACCATTAGATCAATCAAATTTTATAGGTATGATAGGAAGTTTCTTATACTTGATGGCTAGTCGACCAGATATAATGTTTTTTGTATTATTATATAAAAGATACCAATAAAATACAAACGATTATCATTTAATAAGTTGTGAAAAATGATCTTTCGGTATATAAAAGGAATGCTATATTTAGGTATTTTTTATTATTCTGGAAATGATTTTGTTTAGAATAGTTTTTATCATGCTGACGTTAGTGGTTGCAGAATGGATAGAAAGAGTACATCTTGAACATTTCATTTCATAGGATATTCCTTAGTTTCTTGGTCATGCAAAAAACAACACTTTGTAGCACTTTCCACAGCTGAAGAAGAATATTTAGCAGCAGGAAGTTTTTGTGCTCATCTGTTGTGGATGCAACACACACTCACTGTTTATCGATTGAGTTTTTCCAAAACTCAAATTCTATGTGATAATACTAGTGCCATAGACCTTGGTAAAAACCCATCACATCACTTTTATACAAAACACATAGACATTAGGAATAATTTTCCTAGGGAACACACACTATAAAAAGATATTATTTTATAATTCATCTAAATGCAAGAAAAACTTGCTGACATTTTTATAAATACATTACCTTTCGATTGATTTGATTTCATAAAACATATTCTAGGAATTATTTCATTAAAATAATCATTCATATCTACATCATGTTTTACACTTCTCATTACATGAAATAATACTCCTCTTAAAAGGGGAGAAATTTTTTATTTTTTTTCTTGATGTATTTATGAATATTTTTTTGTAGTTTCCTTTATCTGTTTATTCAATTGATTTTCTATTCTGTCTTACTGATTATCGTGTTAACTATCTGTTTATAATTTTATCTTTATGTTTATCATTTGGTCTTCCTGGTTACCATATTGGTTTTCCATCGGCATGTCAACATATGGTAAAAACTTTTTTTTCCATCAGCATGATAACCCATGGTAACAACATTGTTTTCCATCAGCATTATAACCTATAGTAATTACATTGTTTTCCAAAGACATGAAAACCTATGGGAATGATGTTTTTTTTCATCGGCATGATAACCTAAGGTAACAACATTGTTTTCCATCAGCATGAGAACCTTTGGTAATGACATTGTTTTCTATCGGCGTGAAAACTAATGGTAATGAATTTGTTTTCCATCGGCATGAAAACTTGTTGTAATGACTTTGTTTTCCATCAGCATGATAACCTATGTTATCAACTTTGTTTTCCATCATCATGATAACCTATGGTTATGACATTGTATTCCATCGGCATGACAACCTACGATAATGAATTTGTTTTCCATCGGCATGAGAACCTAAGGAAATTACTTTGGTGTCAATCGTCATGATAACCTATTCTAACAACATTATTTTCCATCAACATGATAACTTATGGTAATGACATTGTTTTTTTCAGCATTACAACCTATGGTAATGACTTTGTTTTCCATCGGCATGACAACCTATGGTAATGAATTTTTTTTTCATCGGCATGATAACCTATGGTAACAACTTTGTTTTCCATCAGCATGATAACCTATGGAAATGAATTTTTTTTCCAGCATCACGACAACCTATGGTAATGACTTTGTTTTCCATCGGTATGATAACATATGGTAGTGACTTTGTTTTTGATCGGTCTCAAAACTGATAATATTCTTTTTCTTTCCTTGTATACTTGTATTTTTTTTTATTATCATACTTTGTTTACAATCATAATATAATGAATCCAGAAACATCCTTAGAATGTATGATATCTACATTCTTTCTTTATTTTGTTTTTTTTACATTTTATTATTTCTCATTTTTTTCAAAAAAAAAACCATTTAAATCCCCACCATTGGTTTTGTATCTTCTTATCTCAACCGTAGAAGACCAGTGGTCTTTTTTCTTCACCTATAAATAGATCCCCCATATTCCCATAACCCACGACTGGTTTTCAAATATCATGACGGAGCTCTGCCTATTTTATTTAAGGATCTAGACGGTATTATTTTTGTCTCACCGTTATGCCTCAGTCCTATGCCAACAATCTTGTTGAAATGTATTCATAGATGTTTTTAGAGAATTATTTTTTCAAATAATGGTTAGTTTCTTGGGATTTTTTTTGACACATTTGATTGAACAATCAAAAGAATTATTTTTTTCAAGGATGGGAAAATATTTTTGTAGAGAAACGCATATCTCAAGACCCCATTATTATTGAACAGGATAGTCAAGTCTACAAAATAGTGTCTTTTTACAAAAATATGATGATCAAATTTGATGTCTATGATATAAAAATATCAATGTTTGTGAAAAAAGCTACTCATTTTCTCAGTGTTTCTATAGAAGGCAATTATTATTTTTCCATCTCATTAAATACCAAAGGAAGTTGGTACATTTAAAAGAGAAAGAGATGAAAAATAACTATTCCTAAAAAATGAAGAGAAGAGAATGGTATCCCATTTATCTCTAGATAACATGTTTGTTGTGCTTTGGATGAAAGGATTTCTTATCCTAAAGAAATGGGATAGAAAAACCATTAAATTATCTAACATCATTATGTGGGACTATCTTGTAACCATGAGATATGTAAATCACATGGGGTACAATTTTAAGAAATAAAGAAGTTCTTGTTAGGAGCGATCAAGTTTCATTTGCTTATGTATCTGTCTATTCTCATAATGTTCATTCTTGAGAGTTTTACGTTCTATAATATTCCCTTGAAAGAACAACTGAATGAACTAAAACATTCTTACATTAGTAATAATATGCTGGAGAAGTTATTTTTTCATTTAATGAGAATTCAAAACTATTTATTAAAGATGTTGAAGCTTAATCGACACCAAATCAATCATCACCAAACCAATCAGCACCAAATAAATTGGCACCTATGCCAATTAAATAATTTCCAAATGTTCTTGATCCTAAAAAGTCAAATCAACAAATCAGTACAAAGAAATAGAATAAAATAAAATACAAAAAACAGGCTGTGTCCAATTCTAGGAAAGACCGAGAACAAAGAAGAGAAGGTGATCCTATGTTTGGTCTGGATCCAGCCAAAGCTTTAGATGAGAGGATAAGAGTAGAGGATACTCTTCAGGATGTGAAGAAAAATAAGAGCCTTTTTAAAAGTAAAGCTCATGATTTTTATGTTTCTAAAATTATGAATGTGGTTGAGATGGTTAGTTCTCAACTAACGGATGAAGTGCAACAAGAACTGATGGTACAGAGTCTTCCAGAAAAAGATAAAGGGAAACAAATAATGAATGAAGCTTAGGAAGTTCACAAAGAAGAAGAAGATGTTTTTTGGAATTTCTTCAGAGTTCAAGAAGAGTAGAGAAGAATATTTTCAAAAGAAAATTGGAGGTATTCAACAAGTTTCTCATGCCAATCAATCACAAGCTAAATCTCTCAAAACGCATTCAGATAGATTCCTTTCTCAATTAAATCATGATTCTCAATCATCTCATATCAAAAAATTAATTGTTATCAGTGACAAAGTAGAAGACGAATGAAAGGAAAAAAAGAAGGAGAAAAAGGAAAACAGCCAGTTAAAGACACAAGCCGAACGAATGAACTGGATTTATAGGATGAGGATAATGATTCAAAACACACAATTTCTATCAAGAAAAGTGATTATATTTTTCATATATTGAGGATAATTAACAAGAATATTCTTTATTTTTCTATAATTGAAGGGAAAATTGATTTCATCATAGTCATTAAATGAAAAAGTTTGGTTCTGTAAGGGAACATAGAAAGAGACTATTGTTAATTGAAGCTGATTTAAAAGTATTGTTTGAAAGTTAGGTTTCCCATAATAAGTCTTGAAATAAGATGACTAAGTTTTCATAAAAAATAGAAAGCTCTGTGAATTAAGATGAGGCTTTAATTGAAAACATAATGTGTATTTAAAATTCCTTTGTTATTTCTTTCAATAAGCCTGACAAAGAAACTATTGAAAGGCTGAATCTGTTTCCAAACACTCATGGAGCCGATTCTCAAAAAAAAGAGTTTTCAGAGAGGAATAATTCCTTTCAGTAAGAGTTTTCAAAGGATTAATCATTCAAAGATGATATTGTTTTGTCTAAGTAAAAAATTATTTGGTGTCTCAATACAATTAGAATTGGTAAGAGTTAATTGATACTCTTGAAAAAGTAATCAATGTTCAAGAAGAGACTATCAAGAATCAGGATCAGCTTTGTTCCGATAAAAAATTGCTTCTCAAATCCCAAGATTATTCTATCTCAGAAGATAAGAAATAAATCATGAAGATGAAAGTTGATCTCCATGAGATGATCATGAAAGGAAAAGAATTATAAAACAAATGAATTCTTTGTTGTATCATTTTTTATTGTTTTACTTTTCGAATTATATAGATGTTTTCCATCTCAATGAGTTTTATATTTAATTTCATATCGACTTGAATTTTTGTTTCTCTATATCCTTTTTAGGAAACTCAATATTACCCCAATATTTTTTTAAATCACAAAGGGGGAGAATGTTTTATAAGAGATGGATAATGTTTTAATCAAATATAATACATCCAAATCAAGGAAAATATACAAATTAAATACTTAAGAAAGTATAAACTTATGGGGGAGATATTTGTATTCAATTTCATTTTTAGAAGATTTTTTATAACTTAGGAGGATATAAGTACTTCATTCTGTTTTACTTTATGTTTTGTGCTTTCAAAAAATGGGGTTATTGTTAACTCAAAAGCCCTCTTTTGACTTTTATGTCTTTTGTTTTATAAATCAAAAATCACTTTATGTTCAAAAGGGGGAGATTGTTAAGTCCACAATCCTCTTTTGACTTCTATGTCTTCTATTTTGGAAGTCTCAAATCTCTATATGTTCTTTTATCGTAGTGACTATGTTTACTGTATTGACTATGTTTATCATATTGACTCTTTCAATCATATTGACTCTATCAATCGTACTAACTCGGTCAATTATGTTGAATTTATCAATCATCGTGACTCTGTCAATCGTACTGACCATGTCAATCATACTGAATATTGTGCATCATAATCACATTACTTCATATCAATACATTGCACTAGGTAATACAAGTAGTACTCATATTTTACATTTATCACAAGCATGATTTTTCCTTTTATCAAAACCCTAGTTTTATATCAATCATATTCTTGAAAAAAAAATTCATATACCATTTGTTTTAACCAAAAATATATCATGTATTTATTTATAAACTAATCAAAATGATGTTGTTTTTCCTGTTCCAATATGACTGTTATAATTCTAGGTGTCCAAGTCCCTCTGAGTTTTCCGAAGATATATGATCATTAGATGAAATATGATAGTTGGAACCTGAGGCCTATAAATAAGAGGTCATTTTAAGATATGTATAAAACTGAGAGACATTGATCATTATTTTCTTCTATTAAGTTCTAGAGAGAGACATTGTGTCTTCTCTCTTGCTTCATGCGAAATCCTTGAGATTAAAAAACGTGAATGGCTCGTTCTTAGTTTTTGCATTTCAATAAGTGCTTAATTTTTTTTTGTGCGACCGATAAGGTGATAACAATCTAGGGCTGATGGGGATAGGCACACGGTGCTACCAATAGTTGTATCGAGGTATTTATAGTGATTTAAAGTTAGAGGTACTGATTACCGGAAAAATCTAGGGCTTACGGGGATAACAAGACAGACACACCGATCATCATATCGAGGGCTTGCGTGGATAACAAGACAGACATACTGATCATCGTATCGAGGTATTACCAAGGTGGTGGTAAGATATAACTTTTATCCTAGGTGAAATTATACACTTATCTTTTGGATAAATGAATGGTATAACTGTTAAATTTTCACTACGGTTTGTATTAGAAACCAAATACTATTGTTTACTCATTCATTTCATATTCATTTGAAATAGTTTCAATTATGATTATTCAGTTACATATTGTATTAATGGATACTATACACATTATGGTAGAATCTTTCAAATTTGAATTACTCTGATTATTGTATTCATTTTGAATACAATAGATTTACATTACATATAGTATTACATCATATCATTCATTTTATAGCCAAAACAATTATGGTTAATTGTATTAGTTTAGGATCATTTAAACTAATTTAATAAGGGTTTAAATACAGTGTTCTTAAACCTACAATTCACCCCCTCTTGTATTGTTCCATCTAATATTCATATACATTTATACTTTGATCCAATCATTCCAAATATAGGGTCTCTAATTACATTAATAAAAAAATAACATAAAATTTCATCATGAAAGAGATACATTAATTAATGGAACCTTAAACATGTCTACTCTGATATAACCATTGATACATTGATTTTGATAATTTTATATATTTAACTATTATATTTTTTACAAGGATATGACAACATTTTCCATTTGATAATAAAATAAGTATTGTTATATTTTAATATAAGGAATATCCGCATCCAATAATAATCATTAGAAATAATTATTTTTCTTTTAATGATTACATAATGATCATAAGAAAACATATGTAATAAATAACCATTTTATGATGTCTTTTTTTATTGTAAATTTCACTATTATTATTTGAGGCTTGTGATACAATTAGGATTTACACCTCTGTTCATGTGGAAACCTAGCCAAATAGTGTTTAGGAAATTAGTTTGTGCATATTAAATGTATGGAGGGATACATGGATACTCAAATCATATAAACGATTCATTTTTTTACATTGTGTAATATTTTCAAAAAGTTATCATTATGTGCCTCCAAATTTGATGGATTAAGGAGTAGAATTATCCCTATCATATAAAAAATAATAAAATTAAGTACTTTAAAAAAATATTTAGTATATCAAAACACATCATGTTTTTCTACAGACAACATATAGTGTAATAAATAGTTATTAGAAAATAAAATAAATACCAGGGCTTTTACAATGAATTGTTGATTAAAAAGAAAATCCATCATATCATTGGTAAAATTGCATAAATTGGAGAATTGATTTTTTTACGAATCCCGACACTAGATTTCTAGAATAATCATGAAATGGTTATATTCATGATGTAATGGATTAAAAAAATTATTTTATTTAGTTGATCTTGGTTTTCAAAGGTTTATGTTTTCTATGAGAAGAAATCATGGCATGTGACAATAATAAAAATATCATTCTTCATTTCATCCCAAATAGGGAAAAAATTGACCCCCCATATTTTTTAGGTGGAAACATTTAGTTCTTAGTTTTTATATCACTGTTTTACAAAATAATGCATGACATAGTGAATACCATTAAGTAATATATGTGGTTAGATATTTAAAATACTGTGTTTTTATTTCATATATTTATTGAATTTATTTTAATGTTTATATTTTATATATTACCATTATTTATAAATAACTCATAGTGAAATATGTGATCTTACAATATTGATTATGAAGAGACAATCAAATACCCAATGATTGATCATGGAATTTGAAAATGTTATAATTATATGATTTTTTCTGACAATTAGACACTACGAAAACATTGTAGCATATTTAAATGTGTAACATATATTTATAATATATAAAGAGATATATCGACACAACTGTGTCTTTATTAGGAGATAAATAGTCCAAAAATATACATTATATAGGTGTAATGAGATAAATGATGAAAAAAATAGAAAATTCTTGTTATTTTTTAATATTTATATTAGTAAATTTTATTTATCTTATGTAGTTTTATGTGTATATGATTTTGTCCCTGAACAAAAAATAAATTCTCATTGATAATAATATTATGTTTTTATGTCATATCATTATTTTTTGAACACCTTGTATGTAGATAAAATTTTATAATTAGTTGAAACCATTTATCTTTTTTGTCAATGTATTTTACTTTTTTCGATTATCTATCTCAAATGATAATCATAATTTTTTCTATAATTATCACTTGATACTTATACTAACCAATATTATATGAATTATTTTTGAAAAATGTTAAAATATGTATTAAAATTAATTGGTATTTGACTATGTTATCTTCCCAATGATTTAATTGTTTAGTGCATCTCTAGAAAATTAGTTATAGTTGGTAACTAATCAGGGAACCTGAAGGGGGTCATAAACACATTTCTCTTACCAAATATCCCATAGCTACAATATTAATGAAAGATAACTAGAGTATAATATTTCTTTTTACACTTGTTTAAATAATGATATTTTAAATAAAACTGGTAAAATCATTAGGTATAACATAAATTTCCAAAATTTATTCCTTAATTTATTGGTATATTCGTTAATGTGAGTAATTATATTACACTATTATATTATTAAATTATTTTTTAACATAGTGTTATGGAATTAAAATATATAAACCTACTTTTTTTATATATTCTTTGTCGATGTTATATTAATATTTATCATTTTAAAACTATTTTCTCAAAAATGGTCTATTTCTTTAATTTAATTTATTTTAAATTTTTATGACCTATCCAAAAACATCTAATAATATGATTATAATGAAAATTTAAAGTATATGTGTATAAATTATATATGGAATAGATTTAAAAGTGAGCCAATGTAGAAGTGGAAATTGTGGGAGGTTATAAAAATAACAGAATCTGGGTTAGATAATTCCATAGATCATGAATATTTACATAAATCAAAGGAAAATAAGATACTAACTTTTAATTTTAATATTAATTTTAAATTAATAAAATATAATCTTTTAATAAACAAATATTAAAATTTGGAGTCAATTTCTATTCTATATAATTATATTTTATTATAGAATAATTCTTTATTTATGTATTCAGTTTTTTCAGAATCGAAGGTAATGAATATTTAAAACAATACTAGATGAATATGTATAAATTTGGAGCACTCTAAATGAAAATTTATTTATTGTATTATAATTTATTCATATAGATTCTCATTATATTCTAAATAATTGTATTATATATACAAACAATTGATAATTCAAAACAATAAAAATAAATGTATCATTACTTTTATAACATTATAATTCATCGATCTATATGAATATAAATATGAAACAAACTAACATGAGATATTAATTTGAGAAATAATTGAGATATAGACCAAAATAATTCCAGGGAAATATATTTCGAAGAAGAAAATATATTTATTAATAAATTCCATAATTACATTTTGTTTAGAAAATTCATGGACTGATTCCAATTTAAATAAACTAACAAATTTTTATTCAACAAGATTAACTAATTTTAATAAATAAGAACCAAAATTTCACAAATGAAATAATTTTACTCTACCTTTGAAAAATATGAGAGAGTATAAGAGATACTGATCCTTTATGGGGATAATCTAATGAATTCCTTTTATATATAAGCAATATTCAACTTCAAAAACAAGAGAAAATATTGGAAACAACTCTTGACATATTAAAAAAATTCAATAGATCATTCAATGTTTTTAGGACGTTACTTTTTTTGAAGTATCATTAACATAAATGTTATAGTATATATGTATAAAATTATATTGATATAAAAAAAATATTAGGCTATTGAAACAACCAAAAAAGGAATATAAACATCCATATACAATTTTAATTCTTTATTTGAGTTTTATTATGTATCACTAATCTAGATATAATGTTAAAAGATATTTTATTATGTTAATCGGTTTGTTTATGGTGATTATTTTCATCAATAATGAAATAAAATAGAGTCTAAATGGTGTTCATGTAAATTTGGTAAGGGTATAATCATAGTATTTTTAATAATAACATGGAATATATTAAGAAGATGATGAATTTGACCACCATAACAACAATTATTATTTTTTATTTCAGCATGATACATCCTATTTGAAGATTCATTTAATTTTTTTTATATATTGATTTTGTTCACTAATATAAATACTATTTATTAATTTATATTTAATATATATATATCGATAATTTTTTAAAAAAATTCATAATGTTTTAAATAGATGGTTTAATTCAACTAAATGATCAATTTGGGATAAATATATTGAATTTCAAAACATATCAATTACATATAATTTGCACATGTGTATATATAATGTTGAAAAGGGAAGTATTAATGTTTAATAATAGAATATCATTATAAATGGGGTATTTCAATTGGGAAAATTCACCCTCTCAAAAAATGGTAAGGATTTATTCAACCCTATTCTGTAATATGTTGTAGAGTTTTTATTTAGAAAATTTTATTGATGTTTTTTTATTAATTGGGTTCATTTTTAAGTAATCAAAAAATAAATTTTCATTCATATTTTATAAAAAATTGTAATAATTATTTCAGTTTTATGTACTTCTATTTTATTTATTCAAGTAGTTTCATTAGTAGTATAATGTTATCATTGAATTTAAAATTTTCATCTTCAGGTTCATTTATATATGTTTTATACATTATTGTTGATTAATCATTTTTCTAATAATTAATCGAGTCACATAGGCCTAGTGAATTTATTTTCTAAAACTAGTTTCATGTGTTCAACATTGCAATATTTTATTTTTTTCAAATATTTTCGTATGAAAAATTATTTATAATTTAGAATGATATTTATTATTCCATAATATAATGCAAAATAAGTACATTTATAATTGTTAAATTTTCAAAAAAAACTATTTGATTCATAGAGGGAGAAATAAAATATCAAATCTATGATAGTTATTGAGTAATATATAAATAGATTGAAGGATAACTATTTTAAAAATCATAAAAATACCATTATAAAATTGGGAGACTATCTAAAACTCATTAATAATGATTCTTTTATAAAAAATAAAATATCATTATCTCTCTTTTTTACTTTTTATTATTTTGTAAAAATGGGAATGTGAAAAAAATAAAAAAAAATTACTTATGGAATTCTATAGGATATATTTATTAAAAATTATGTTATTGAAATATTTTACTAATATTTTTTAAATGAATTGATGTTGTCTCAAAAAAATTCATGGTTTATAAGGAACATAGAATGTTTATATTTTCTAATAACATGATGGGGGAGATGTACGTACAAATTCATAATTTAAATATAATTATTAATAAATTATATTCATGATATGATATATGTCTTTGCAATACCAAATAATTTACGATTAGTTATATGATCAGATGATGGATATTATCATTTGAAATCAATGTAAGAATACATGGTGATATATATTTATTAATATCATTTTGAAATTTTATCATTATATTCACACATAATTAATAACATTGAGAATTTAATATTGGTAATTGATTTTTTTAGATCATCGTGAGATTAGAATGAAAGATCACATAGTAACATGAAGATTAGGATCATTATTGGTTGAAGATTAAAGATGTCATAGACATGTATTTGACATCACTATGTATTTGGTTACCATATTACGTATGGTCAGAAAGGAATATATTAATTATTTTCAGAATACATGATTAATAATGGATATTGAAGAACTTATTTTGATATCCATTGGACTTTCCATTTTATATTATATTTCTTGATCATTATGTTTTATGTATATCTCACATTCACTATCCAAATACAACATGTTATAATAATATTCTATTAATGATTTTTTCTATAAGGTTCTACCTATGACGAGGGGTATATGATTTACTAATATATATATATATATATTAAGGAATTATATTTTTTAATGATGTATAATATTTAATAGAAACTAAATTGAATGTTAAAATGTTTTCTATAGAAACCAAAAATAAAAAATAAAATGATTAAACCACATAACCAAAAAATATAAAAAATAGTATTAGTAGTGGACACCTGTTGAAAACAATCATTCATGAGAAATTATTCATTCATGTATTATCTTCTCATTTTCAAGAATAGCTACACAATAAATATATAAACCCATAAATTATATATATATATACATATATTACTACTCATTAGATGAATATTAATTAAATAACATATAGATCCACACCAAAATAATATTTTCATATTGGATTTGGAAAGATGGATAAATAATGAACCCATACATACTAGGTTAAAATAATATACAACTATGTTCTTAATAACTAAATACAGTCATCTACTTATCGTATATAATACCTCACTTCATAACCTATAGAAATTTAATGATATTAAAGGGTAATCATATAATATCATAAAGGGTAACCAAATGAAATATCACTGAGTACATATACATAACATGAAAAAATGATATAAATATAGAAAAATAAAATTTTCAAACATTACAAAACATTCCAAATATCATCAACATGAGTCATGGAATAATTTATAGATGTTTCAAAGTTATGAACCATAAATGAATCAAACAACATGACCCATGTGAGGATAACATTAGAATAAGACAAAATATGATGGAATGCACAAAATAATAAACAATAATTCCCATAGATGTAATGACTCATACCCAGAACTTAATCAGTGGATTGGGTATACTCCCCAAACTATCATACTAGCCAAGGATCACTCACTATACTATCATAATTGAGAAATTTACTTATATAACTACGTTCACTTTTAATTCATGTGATGTTTCTCTCATTAGATATCCATAATTACCTATGAATTGAAGGGAAATATAATTATAGTTCCTCTAACCAAATAATTACAATCACACGTATTAGTGATAATATATCATACTAAATTAATCAAAGAATTACCCTCAAAATGGATTTGTGCATCACAAAAATTTCTATAATGAAATACTCATGGAATGTAAATGAGATACATGACCATCATTTAATAATTATCATATACCAACCATTGATAGATTAATTAAAATATGATTGTAAAATATTCCAATAATAAGTATTCATGACATAAATTGATTTAATGATAATTTAAAATTCCATTAAAAGACCATCAAGAAGCATGTCTTGAGGAAAATACACAATTAACATTGATATAAAATATTAAAAATAAAATATATTCAAATATATTAATTCATAAAATGTAATTTGAAAAAAATTAATCATATTAAATATAATTGAAATAATTGATTTTTTTTATTATATTTTGAAATTACATTAATGTTTTACAAATATAAATGAATCCACTCCTTTCCAACTTTTTAATAAATAAAAAAGTACCTAGTTTGAAAAATTATAGGTATATCATTTTTTTAAATCATTCATTAAAAATTAATTATGGGTTAAAAATTAATTCAAAACATCATTGGATGTTATTAAAAACATTATTGGAATGATTTTTTGAATATGTGGATGTTGAAGAAAAATATTTTGGAAATATGAAGGATATACAGTAAGAATTAATTAAAAATAATATATCCAAATAATGGGTATTTTAAAAGAGAATAATGAATGAAATCCATGATTTTTTTTGGGAAATATAAAAATTTGAATAATATCCATGTGTTTATTGATATATATATATATATATATCATGAAATTTCATCATTATAAAAATAATAAATATCAATCTTGATAAAAAATGAGATTTTAACTTGAAACCAATAAAACATTGATAAAATAAAAATTATAACATAATGAAAGATATAAGAATATATTGATTTATAAATACTTATAATTGTATATATATTTATTAAATAATAGATTAGGGGTAGTATATTCTCCATATAATAGATACAATTCATGAATATTGTATAACTCTCACTAAAGTGAAAATGAGATGAAAATCAATTATATCGAATTGCACATGCATTAAGAGAACTATAGATTCATGTAAAAGATATATAAATATATTATGAATATATAAAAAATAATATACTTATCATATATGACCACAATAGAATATTTAAACAAATATTTTTCATTTTTTCATTATTAAAAATTTTAATTTTGTGTTTTAACTGTTTGGTTTTTTCATAATAATTTTTGTTTGGTAATTATAGTCCCTATAAATTGACCAAAGATAAATAATCTGAATAAAGTAAATAATGGTATAATTTTGATATATATGATTTTAATTTATTATTTGCATCCATAAAATATAGATATAAGAAATGAATTACACCATTCATTGAGATGATAGGTCGTTTGTGTGCTTGAATACAATTTTCATATTATGATGTTTGGATTGAAATAAAGGTAAATAATAATTTGAAGTTACGTTGTCATTATTTTATTATACTAAAAATATATAATCATTAAATCCATACATATAATTATCCATTAAAATAATAATTGAAAAATGAATCAAATCTCTTCGTCGAGTTTCTATTCCAAACAAACACAAGATTGAACTTATCAAACTCCAATGTATTTGATGTTATGTAGATATATAAGATATTATAATAAAATAAGTATATTTATTTTATAAATATAGAATATAAATTTCAATACATTCAAAATAACCATTAATAAAATAGTGAAATGAAATGTGAATTGTAAATCTATGTGGAGACAATAAATCAGATGCATGCATGAGAAATAAATTCAGATTCCATTTGATAGGAATGTTGATTTATACTGGGGGTTACATTTTGAGCTTAAAATTAAATTATATTTAGTAAAATAAATTTATAATTTTATGAAAATTATCCATGATTTTTAGGAGTTAAATAGAATATTTAATATTAATGTGGACATTAAGGTGATTACCTCTAAATAGAAATTACTCCATTAAATCTAATATTAAGGAGATTTTTTTGGCTTTCTTAGGAGTAACTGAACCTCTATAATCAGGTAACTTAATTTTTTAAGATGATTTGGTGTATTTTTTGATCTATATATTGCAACACACAATATATAATAGACAGTTTGGGTTTCATTTTACTTGTTAGGGGAGGGATATTAATTGGATTTATTATAATAATAAAATATAAATACTTAATTCTATCGCAAAATGATTTTAATCTAAATATTATACACGTATAAGAACCGATTTAGTTGATATAAAATATAATATTAATTTTTTAATTATTTTAGGACTTCTTTTAGACTCTATCTATTTTAGAACCACAGATAACCTATTTTAAAATAACCATAGTAATGTCTCTTTCACGTGTATTGGGATGTGTTTATTATCATATGGGGAAAATATAATTGTAATTTTATATGCATTGAAATTATTTTACAGATAATATCCAAATATTCATATTTTATTATTTTTGATTTTATATATTATTGAAAACATAATAACACATTCATGAAATATAGTTAATATCATTTTTGACACTACTTAGTGAATTTAGTGTTTAGTACAATTAAATAATAATAAAATTATAATGGGAAAATATAAAAAATTACATATATGTAATTTTCATATATAAAAATAATTTATCACTATAACTTAATAAAAAATATTAACATTAATATTTTTAAAACCATTTATTTTATTTTTATATTAATTGATGATATACTATGTCATTGTAGAATAAAAATTTATGGAATTTTTTTAGTATTTTAATATTATAAATAAATTACCATCATCAATATAATTTCATTATACTTAATATTTTTTATGATTCATTCAAAAGTTTATTTTTTTCCCTATGTGACCACCTATGGTATATTTTAATGTGAGAGTGTGACATCTGGTATTTTTCTTCTCTTTAAATATTATATCAGTCATTTTCATCGGAATCTATTCCTTAAACAATAATATTTTAACCCTAATGAGATAATTTTTTAATTCCATTGCTATGGTAAAACTATGTTTAAAAAGTATGAAATTAATATTTATATTTCCCATATATTACCATGACTTACACTTTAGCGAGAAAATAAATTTTACCATTATTAGAATTCTGAATCCATAAAAATAAATATTATTTAATAAATAAATTTGAAACTCCTACATAAAAATAAAACTATTTATCAATATAAAATATAATTAATTTTAATATATATTTTATAATATGAATCCTTAAATGAAATTAAAAAAATCATATTAATGTGTTTTAACCCTTAAAATTAACATATATCAAAATGTTGAAAATTCATTATTTACATATAAAACATTATTTTAAATATAATATATAAAATATATTATTAATTAAAAATAATGTATATAATGAGTCTATTAAATGAATTTATTAAATTAAATAAAATTAATTTATTTAAAAAACCACTTCACTAAAAAATTATTATGGGAAACTCCAATATATACTATAAAATTAATGATTATAATGTTAGTTTAAAAATAATTCTGATATTTTAATACATAGTATCTAAAAGTATTTTAAATTAATTGAAATATTAACACACAAAAAGACACAAAATAATTTCTGATTAAATTTATTTTGAATCATAAAATGACTAAAATAGAAATTACCATATTATTTTCCAAGAAATAAAAAATAATTTCATATTATGTAATATTAATTATAACTTAATTTAATAATTTTTTACACTGTTTCAAAACAACCTATTCAATGGAATACTAATGATAATATTTTTGTAATATATCACAATTTTCATAATAATTAGTGTTGCATATCTTATATGTCATTTACATATTGAATATCTTTTTAAAAATGGTTGGGTGTTATATTATCCACTCTAAAATAAATTGAATCGTGTAAATTCGTTCTATTTCATAGTAATAATGGGTTTTATATTATAAAATTATATTTTTTAAACCCCTCTCTTTTAAATGTGTTCACAAAACCTTCACTTAAAAAGAGTGAAAATGAAATACATGATTCATCAATTATTATATAGAATAAGGATTACAATGTGATGAATATTAATGGGATGTGAAATTTTGAAAATGGAGGAGGAAAAAATTCTTATTCAACAATATAGATGAGTATATAACATGGCCCGCATAATGCTAATGATTAAAAAATCATAAATTTTTTATTGGCGATAAGGCAAATGATTCGTCTGAATTGAAAAAAAAATGTATATTACTTTATTTCATGATCCGTTTACCAAATTTTAGGGATTTTATTTTTATCTAGATAGATAACAAGTGAAAATATTCTCACATTGTTTCTTTTTACAAGTAAAATTTCATCATTTTTTTGCATCAATAAACTTTCAAATCACCACATTCTCCAAAAATAGAATATAAAAGAAGAATTATTCTAATACATATAGCACTAAATATTTTTAAAGGATAATTCAATTCAAAAATAAATTAAATTTTAATTTATGTCTCTTGATATTTACCAAAACCATAATTATTCTAAAAAGTTATATTATAAGATAAATTATATAGTAGAATCAAAAACTAGAACCAACTGTTCAAAATAAAACATTCTATATATAGTTATCATTAAAACACTTACAAAATATATCAAAAAATTTAGAAAAATTTAAAATGTAATAAAAAAGATCACAAAAAATATAAATTCAACTGAATATTACTCCCCAAACAACCAAAATTCTTGATAAATATAACATAAAAAAATTTCAATTTCTATAAAATATATTATCTTTGATCATGTTAATGATTTAAATTTCCTTAAAACCATAATCAAAACATACATGACTCCATAAATTAATTCTGTCATTATTCTATAAATAAAATAACATCTTATATAAAATATTAAATAAATCCATAAATGATTTATACTCCATTATGGAAAAAATAATCAACATTGTCTTTAATTTAGTAATGGTTTCCATGGTTTTAAATACCATCCGATTTATATTATCAATGGTCTCATTATCTCAACTAAAAACTATTATCTAAAAATTATGAACACATTACGGTTTAAATAAAACTCATCCATAAATCTATGTATAATATATGACATTATTATTAAATCACTTTTATAAGTAATTAGTATATTCCACCTTATTATTTCAAATCCTTAAATATTAGTCAATATAGAGTAATCCTTAATTGTTTTTGGAATTATATAGCTTGAATACTGCTAATTAAATTTAATATTATATATAATATTTAATTATAATACCAAAAACACACCATTTGGTAATTGATGATATATTAGGGAAACCATTTTTCTTATTTATTTCATTGATGAAAATTTTAATTTTTTATTAAAAAATAATATCTCTATTTTCTACATTTCATCTTTAAAAATATATTCCCATTACATTATGAAATTTCCATAGTTTATTCATTCAACATGTCTATAATATATGAAACAATATCTTTTCCCTCCATGACAATTAAGCAACTATATTATAATCTCAATTTGTGTACTTTGAAAATAATCTATTTCATATATTTTAGTCATATAAATAGATAATTGTTTTTGTTTATACATAATGTGTTTCTATATAGTTATTGTTTAATATTGTTTATCATACGTAAAATCATAAACATTTACTTTACATTCATTTTAAACACAACACATCATGGTTAAATTCATTGAATAAACCCAAGAACAATGTATTCAAAAATAATAATCATAGAGTGAAATAAAATAATCATGAACAAAGTTTATATTATTTCTAAATCTAGATATCTTTCGTTAAATCAAGTATAATTTTTTAACCTATTCACACATTATCCACATATATTTGAATCCTCCATGATGGTTTTTAATGAAAATGGTAATTAACCTTTACTCATCCACTATGATTTTCAAACAAGGTATAAATTATGGTATCACTCATTGTGCACTAGAATGATGAAAAAGATATACACTTATAACTATTTCTCAGTTATTACCCCAAGATGCATCTAATAGAAAACAACATCTACTTGTATTATATAGGAAGGTGTGTATTGGTTGGAACACCACATAGTATCATCTTACCAAAACATTATAATTTCATTCAATACTAAAAATATCCCAAATGATTTTACTATTATTTTCTCATCCATGTTTCCAAATATTTACAATTACTTTCTCATATAAAAACTATATATATGTGTTATTTTCATATATATATATATATATATATATATATCAAATCTAATTAGTTTAATATTAATTTATTAAAATATCAATTCAAACTTTAATCATATATACTAGTGTTTTTGAAATAATCAATACATATGATTTGTTCGTATGAGGTCAACATAATCTCTAATGATTCACAATATAACTAGAAACCTTGTTATACATATCATAGTCAATAAAATCTTTATAACATGGGAAAAATAAAATATAATAAATGGTTATGTTATATACTTAGTATGTTTAAAAAAGAGAGATATCACTATTCAACTGAATATAACATTATTATAAGTGTATAAGAAAATCAGAATAAAATTATAAAAAAATACCTTTCATGTATATATCATAGGCATTTTTCATGGAATAATTATTTTTATTTCATTAGACGTTAATCAAAATCAAATCAAATATCATGAGCCACAAGAGAAAATCATTGGAATAAAAAATAAGTTTAATCTATAAACTAATGAATTGAAAATAATTTCCCTTGTATTTGAGGATCATATTTATTAATATTATAGTTGATTAGGATCACTCTGAAAAATATAATAATAGTAATGGTTCACACCATAGATAATCATAGTGGATAGAGACTCTTTTTGAAATAGGTCCACTCACTATTCTAGTCATATTCCTCTCATGTTATATCCATATTTGACCAATAAATTGCAGTTGAATATAATTCTCATACAACAAATAAAAAAATGTAACAATACATTTTTTCTCCATAAAATCATGACATAATTTAAATATCTTAAAACATGAAAATAAAACAATTTTATCAAACATTTCCACATACCACGACTTATGAAAATACAAGATTCATAAAAATTTTGTAATTTGTATCATAAATAGTCCTTACAAATAATATTTATTGTATCATAGGATCATATACCTAATTTAAATATCAATGAGAAAATATTATTTTAACAAAGATAAGAAATTCCATTAAAAGAATAGTTGATTAATGTCATCTGGAAAGTACTCATTCACATTGAAATTACATTTTGAAAATCTAAAAATATCATAAAATATTAAAAAAAATCGTGATCATTAAATAAATTAACAATTTAATTTAATATTAATTTAATTTAGATGTCATGATGGATTGAAATTTCATTCATTTCAGATTATTTATATGAAAACATTCATTTCACACATTCGTAAAAAGTCAAAAGTATGTCTCATGGGAAATTGCAAGAATATTCTACTTTACATAAAATTTATAAAAAAATATATATGTTTAAAAATCGAATTCGCAAAACATTGTATATTTTTAATCATTGATATAAATAATATTTATAAATCATGGATATAAACTAAATGTATGTCTGTCCAATGAAAAAAAATATTTTCCAAAAATGTATTATATCTAATTTTTGATTATTTAAAAAGATAATAATTAATGAAAAACATTTATTTATATATATTACCATAGTTTAATTTAAAAATATTGTTTATAGTTTGATAATGAAATTAATAGGTTGAAATTTTAATCATAAAAAACCCCAAAAAAACGATATTATATCATAAAACCCATAAATATTTTGTATCAATCACATAGATCTTTTAAAAAAGAGAGACTTTTTTGGAATATAAAATCCACATAATATTCCGAAAATCTATCCTAAAATATGTTTCATTTAAATTTTTAGACAATATAAAATAACCATGTGGTGACTTAGTCATGTGTCTCAAATAATAAATAGTGAGACAAGAATCCATTACCTCGTCTTCCAGTTGCATTTAATGAAGCATTAAATCATATATAATAAAATTAAATATGTAATAATTACATAAAATATTCATTTAAATACATATAATATCATATATTATACGTTTATAACATTTCGTTAACTTTTAATAAACGATTTCTTCTCTAATTCATAATTTACAGGTGTAACATGATTAACTTATTTATAAGAATATCACTTCTCTAGTATATGTTCTTGTACTCAACAAAATTTTTAAGTCATATAATAAATATTAATAATGATATAATTATAATATATATTAATTTTATATATATACATATACATTTTCATACATAAATGTTATATATATATACATTTTCATACATAAATATTATATATATATATATATATAAACAACTAACTTTCTAAAGATAGTGGGACATACGTACGCTTGAACGCAATTTTCACTTTAATATAGATAGAATAATGTAATGATAAACAATAATCCATATTTTGAGAATAACTAATTTCTCATATTCATCATATTTATTCATCAATTATTTCCATATAATCTTATATGTATTATGAAAATTAAAATCAAATAAAATCACATCATAGAGTTTATTATTCACATATATGCATAAGTGACGTTAGAGTTTTCCAACCAAAGAGAAAGTAAATTTTTATATATTATAAATTTATTATTGAGAAAAAATTATTTATAAAAAATCATATATAACAATTAATATGATCCTTATTCACATCAATAAAATATGTTTATTAAAAATGAATTGTTTAGAATCATGGAGAGAGTAAGTTGTATGTATGCAGTAGTGATACAATCACTTTATATTTAATGTGAAATATACCAGATAATTCTACATTATTAGACAAAATTTCTAATAAATATACACATTACTATTGATATTCTATTTTTTAAAAAATAAAACATAATATCTAGATAGAAATGTAACATTAATATGAAATTGATCAATTAAAGTGATTACAACTTAGTTAAATGAAATCTGCTAGATTCCCTCTAATTGATAATAGGGATAGTATTTTGGGAATAAAATAACCATTGTAACATGTATATGTATTCTTAAAAATTAATTTGTAGGTTTTGGTAAATATATTGGGATCAATGTGGTGTAGTTAAGGAAAATGTGTGGTTCATATTCATTAGTGAGGGGTCAGTCATTCAAGGAATTTCAAAAAAGATTAAAATAATAAAATGTAATTCTTCAACCAATTTATTCAAAATAGAAATATATTTTTACATAAGGTATTTTATTGTCTATATAATTTAAATAAATAATATTATTTGATTTTTAATATCTGTTTTAATCATTTTCATGTTGTCACACCACATTTAACATATTCTAACATTAACTACGGTAAGTCATTTTTCATAAATAAATTTTAATAATTTTATATACTTGGTGGAAAATTTCTCATGAATGGAAATTTGATGAATCCTTAGAGAAAATAATATCCAATTTTCCATATTTAAATATTTTTATAATTTTAAAATCATTTAATGAAAAACTTGTTTCATAAAATATCATTAATATAATTTTTTAAACAATTGATTTAATTTTACATTAAAGACACTAAGATAATTATAGAATTATAATATTGTCTTTGAATGTCATTATGATTCTATGTTACTATATAAGATAAATGTATCACTATTAATAAATATAATTATATTATGTTATTTATTTATAGATCATTTATATAAATTTTTATATTAGTTTAAAAATACTATTAAAACATTACGTAATAATATATGGTAATTACATAATTACTAAAAGTTATAAATAAATTATAATAATGAATATAACTTAATTATACTAAAAATTTCTATTAGTATTCATTCACCACATTCATTTACACATATAAAAACACATATGATTTATATAAATTTAATAGACTGGCATTTTTTATATTACTTTTAAATAATAATTATATATATCATTATCATTTGGAAGATTCCATTAAAATAATATATTCCAAAACTAATGTAATAATGGTGGAATTTAATTCATCCAACAATAATTAAATTGTATATTGGTTTCCATGGAATTTAGTATCAACTGATATTAGGAGGATTTTCAATAAAGCGAGTTGATAAATTTTACAACGTTTAGTATTAATAATTCATAAAAATAAAAATGTAAAATATAAAAAAATACAGCCTAGAAAATGAAAATATGGTATATATTTAACCTTTATGAAAATACTATATGCTTTATTGAAAAATATTAATGAAAACGAAAAAAACATAATAGAAATATTTTTTTAGAAATATCTTTTTTTAAACATAATAATTTACTTATACCAAAATCATGAATATTGATTATTCAAAAATTATAAATTACATATTTATTAATAAAATGGGACACATTAGTTTTTAATACCCAATTATTGTCAAAATAGAAATTCTAAATTACATTATTTAATGAAAAGGAATGTCAGCTTTGTAATAATAATTTTTTTTAATATTCAATAAAAATTATATCATTTCATAAGATTCCGAAAATTCCACATTATGTACATTTTTATATGAAGATCTATAAAATAATTCATTTAATAAAATTTATCTTATTATTGTGTGAAAATTTAATTTTCTACCAACAAATAAAATAAAATAAAACTATTTCACATGAAAATTAATTTTTATGAATAAAAAATACAATAAAATTATCATATTTTTATTAAGGATTCAATAATGTTTTTTATTTGGGTAATACCATTATATATTTATTTAGTAATATGACTTCTCCTACTCAAAATAATCAATTCAAAATGCAGTTTTTAAAATATGTTTAAAAAATATTACAAATTTAATAATTCTCACAATTGTGGGTTTATACAATATGGATCATAATGTATCTCTATTAAAATTAGATTGGTGCAATCAAATAAATATATAGACTTCCAAGCTCATATTGTATCTTCTATTTCAAAACCAACCCCAAAATTGAAACAATGATCTTTAAAATAGCCATAAATATTATAAAGTAGAATACTAGGTGAAATAATAACCATCGACATCACCCCCTGAGTACATTATATATGGAATCCCAATAACTCCAACTATAATACAGAACTATAAATATGAACATTATTGATGAAAAAAAATATATATTCAACCAGAAAAACATCAATCAATAGGACTCATCCATAGTAGATATATTTACACTATATTATATTTATATAATCAGTACAAGGAATATTTTTAAATTGCAACCTAAAAGTTTATTTGGTGTTCTATCAACCCACGTAATTATTAAATAATTTTTTCTATTCATGAATTAAATATTGAAATTAATTATAAATATATAATTATATAATTGATACATATAGTAATTAAAGAATTTATATTGATAGAATAGTAACATGTCATTGTGAAAAGTAACATGACTATTGGGAATTCTAATTTGGCCAATATAATAGTAACAACACCTATAAGTATATAAATAAAATTCATGTATCTTATAAGTGTAAAAATTGTATATTTATATCGTGGATTATTTAAATAAATGTTTTGGAAATGATAAATTAATTGTTGGTATTTTTGTAAGTCATAAATATTTAACTAAAAAATTATAAAAAATTATTGATTTTTTAAAAAATCTTAATTTAATAAAATATATTCATAAATTTTAATTTTGATGTCTTGTGATTAAAATATAATATAATGACACTATAACTACATTTTCAATTTATTATAAAATTAGTAATAATTTTATATTTTATATTTTTCAAATAAATTATTATTTTGATAAAAAATTGATAATTTTCATATTTATAAAATTATTTTAAAGAATTGAGATCATTTTTTAATTTCACATGTCAAAAATTGGTTAGGGAGAATTTTGGGGATTTTTTCTAAAATATTTTCATTTTATTGAATAGTGAAATATGATAATTTATTATATATCTACATTTTAAGTGAAATACACTATTTATAAAATCATGAATGATATAAAAACCAAAATATTTTACTTCTCTTGGTTATTTTAATATACCTTTATGATACGGTTGAAAATATTCGTAGTATTGAGCATAATTAGTATACTAAAGAATAAAATTATAAAAAATCGCTCCTCTCCTCCACTATAAATACCACCCATCACCCCCACTTCTCATTAAACGTCTAAATATTTGAGAATTGTAAAAATACTTTACATTCCTCTAACCATTCCACTTCCCGGCATCCAATACATTCAGGTCTCCCCAAAAGGAAAACCAAACGATCTTAAAGAGGTCCTCAAGAAATAGAATTCAAGAGGTCAAAAAATGTTCTTTCGATATCTTATCTTTTCATTTCAATTCTGTTTATTTTGTTTTAAAATAATCACATATAATTTGACAAGAACCATTAAAACTCCAATATATTATGTATATTATAATTTTATCATGTTTATGTAAATATTCACCATCATACTTCTTATCCTCTCTATGTTATTCTTAAAATAAAAACATCATCCATGATGTTTCTAATTTCCGACATCATGGATGATGTGTTTTATCTTAACATTTTATATTCCATTGATGGAAATAAATACACTTTAATTGTTGAGAAAGAATTTAATTTATTTGATAGAATTATTTTTTTGGAACAAAAATATATAAATATTTTATATTCTATAACAAAACCAGTTTTGATTATTGATGAACCAAAAAAATGATCTAAATAAATATCATTAGTGTTTTATATAATTATTCAATTTCATATCTAAATAAATTAATTTAGGGTATAATTTAATATTACGGGAAAATATTATACCATATCATTCCACTCCTAACGGTTCTATTCCATTTGAGAAGATAATGTCTTACGAACTTACCATTGAAACTATGTAAAGAACACACACGAATCAACAAAAATAACATAATATTGTTAACAAATGTTTCACATAATGTAATATAATTATCATATATGGTGTTATAAAAATGAATATATATATGTAAAATATTTATAACTCTATTTTAATCATTATATAAGTGGTTTAAACACTTTTGAAATAAGAAGAACATGGGGTAAGGGAATTCGTAACCCAATTTCAATTCATTGGGTTGACATTAGAATTCATTGAGTATGTGGAACAATGAATACATTTTTATATGAATATTATTATATTTTTTATAATCAGGTTTATATATTTTTTTTATAAAAATATTACATTAATTTTATTAACTACCACTTCAATTATATGATATTTTTAGGTTATTTTCCTTAAAAATATTCATTTAATTTTTTTCACAAAAATAAATAAAAATTATTATATGAAATTATTTATGTTTTGTTATAATAATATAGTTCATGGGAATTTTTATGAATATGGTGGGACATATATCTCCCTCCAATGCATTGGGTATGATTATATTGAAGGATGATTGTAATATTGCTCCATGTTTAACTATGATGGTTACACCATCTATTTTCTATGAGGGATACATTGTAAAGTAGTCGTGAGGGTTATTAATAATTATATATATAATATGGTTACTATATTATCTATGTAATATCCAAAGTTACCTTTATAGTATTATTTACATTTTCTATGTTTTATGAAAATAAATTGTTTCACTAAGTGATTACATTGTAATTTATGGATGTGAAGTATGTTTTTGTTAAAATGATTTCATATGTTTATAAGTATTCGTAGACATATTATTCCTATAATTATATTTATTTCCATTATTAATATTTTAATGACTCGAAAATCCAATGCAATTTTTTATAATACATGGGAATTTTACAAGTCTGTAAAAATTTAGGGTGCTTGATGACGAGGCCCGGTGTGCCCGGAATCAATTTATGAAGTTTTGTTTTGATACGTTCAGTAACCGTACGAGGTGGATTTTATAACTTTTGAACCGGTGATCATAATTTAACTTTGAGTGCACCATTGAACTCGCAATGCGAGTTTTCACTTAAGAATAATTTCACCTCGACATTAGTTGGATGAGAATGAAAGTTAGTTTTTGGGTTTTAATGAATAAGTTAGATAAAAATAAATTGGTAGCTTTATTTTTATTATATGTGGTTTAAACCTCCATGTAGAGGCTGGAGATGGGGACAACCCCACCATAACATCCCATGAGAGGTTATGGTTGTGGGACCCACCCGAACATAACCTTTCATGTGAGGATTAAAGTGGTGGGGACCACCCAAGGATGAAACCCCTTTTACTCCCCATTATGTTGGGGAGAAACCTCTTTAGCTCCCCACATAATGGTGCCACCACCCTTATGGACCCTCTTGATCTCCCCTAACTAATTTTGTGCCTACACTCAAGAATTAATTAGGTGAAACCCATTAATTTAATTCTACAAATTGGAATAGGTGTGAACGAATTAATAATATATCAATATATTATTATTATTTTTAGTTGTAATTTCTCTTTTGGTGGTAAGATTTTGAGATTAGAGATTGGGAGAATTAGAGTTCTCCAACGAAGTTCCCCATATCCCAACGAAGAACTCCAACTTTCTTCAACTTATCCCCCGAAGCTTCAACTGTCATGAAATGTATTCGACAACCGACTTTCGTGACTCCTTAAACGAACATCGAACGGCAAATAAAATGTGTATGGTTTACATTGAGTAATCTACCTTTCTTTTAATTATCTTTGTTTGAAAGGAATCGATTCGATTGTTGGTAAGAAATTGGTGTTCATCATTCTACTTTGATGAACCAATTGCTATCACCTCTAAATGCCGAAAGTGTGGGCCAAACTAACATGGCCCGACACTCTCCATTGATCTTTTGTGATGTTTCTTCATCATGGAGATGAGTCAACGATGAAGAAGGCTACAATGACAACGGTTGCGCTACCCGTGGCCTCCGTGAATCGTGCTGCCCTTGCGGCACACTGATGCTCCCGACCAAACACCGTCGGCCCTCGCTAGCCTGATCCGTGCCGAACCGGCCATCCCGGCCTGCCTGCGGCCTCCCGCGTGGCCCGTCGGCCTACTTGTTCCCTGCCCGCGCCCCACAAGGCCTCCCGGCCAGCCCGCCCAGCGCCCCGTCGGCCTGCCCGGTGCCCTGCCGGCTTGCCCCGCTCGGCCTTCCTCCGCCCTACCCAGCGCCCTGCCCGCCTGAACGGTGCCTGGCCGGCATTCCCCGCAACCCGCGTGGCCTGCATGTACCATTCCTGCTCCCCACACGGCCTCTCGGATCCCTACCAATTCCTGGCCGACCACCCGGGCCAAGCAGTCGAGCTGCACCGCTCGCGGCGCTGGCGGAACCGGCCCCGGCTTCCGGGCCGAGCCGCCTACGCGACGACCACCGGGCCGAACTACCCTGACAGTCTGCTAGTCCGGGACAAGTGGACTGAGCCTAACCTAGTGGGTTGACCCACCCAAAGGTCCGGGGTTAGACCCAGACCGGGTCGGCATAGTCTGGGTTGGGCATATTTGGTCCGACCGGGTCGGACTGGGCCCATGCCCATTTCTGACCCCTTTACTTCCTTTGTCCATATCATTGGAATCAATAGATCATTTGATGAACCGTCAATAGTGTTGGTTTTCATGGAACACGAAGGTCCCATTGAGTATACCCTACTGGAGTTCAGGGTTGTATTAAGATACAGTCAAGTTGGATCATACAAAAATCAAAACGGCCCCCGGGACTGAAAATCTTATAACTCACAGACCGAGCGTCTGATTGACGCGTCGTTAGTTGAGTTGAAACCTCTCTGAGGAGGTGTACCATTGAGATACTTCTACATGGTACTTTGTGATAGTTTGAGTATCGACATGCAGCTTGTGGAGCAGATTCTCCTAGAGAAGAGTGAGCATAGCGCAGAAACCTAGTAGCTGGCTGATACCTGAAGACTGATGACTGATTCGACTCGGAGTGACTCAACTAGCCCATTGGGAAGTGCCTTGGTGTCGTGGAATACCCACGGTGGGGAGAACCTTTGTGTGATGTGGTAGCCCCATTGTACTCGACACGTGGAGTACCTTAGTAAGCTAAGAGTGGGACTACCTCTGTATGAGGTGACAGACCCATGATGGGGAGCGCCTCTGTGTGACGTAGAAGATCCAAGATACTCGACAGGAGGAGTACCTCAGCAGTCCAAGGATAGTGGGAAGCGCCTCTGTGTGATGCGGTAGGCCCACTGTACTCGATCGAGGTGGACTACTTCATTAGCCGAGGTTCGAACAATGTGACTAGGGATGTTACTTGATATTACACCAAGAATAAAATCCTGGTTGAGCTGAGTCCGTAACTTTTATTTTTCCTCGTAATTGAGATGGATTACTTGGTAACTTAGGTATATGTATGGGCATATACCTAAGTGAGGATATCTGTTGATTTCATACTTTTTGGTTTATCCTTGTTGGATTTTGTGAGACCTTTAGGGTCTCGAGGACCCAACTGAGTATCGTTATACTCTCCCCTACACAGGTAATGCCTGCACCTCATTGGGTTGGTTGCAGACAACAGACATCGCTGACTATGGATCAGAGTAGCAGGACTGGATAATACCCAGAGTTGGACCTTACGATGAGACTGTACACGGAGGAGACTGAGAGACGTACAGTGATGAGGAGGCTATTTGTACCTAACCTTTAGGTATGAAACCCCATAGGATGACCCAGTAGCTACATTACTTTTCTTCAGTTGTACATGTTTTTCATTTGTACTTGTACATTCCTATTGGGCTTGTATTTCAGGCCCTTTTACTTTTCAGAACTCTTTTTTGTATACCGTTTTTACTTAGTCTTTTCTTCTAGTTTTACTCTAATTGTGTGTGTTTACAATTTATAAAGGAATTTCCTTACTAGTATAGTGATTTTCACCTTTGGTGCTAGTCTCCAGACCCTGGCCAATGGATGGTGAGATTTCGGTAGTCATGACATGGGTCCCGAGGACGGGTCGTGAAAATATTTTTATGTTTATGCCATGGATTATAATGTTATTTTCATGTTTTAAGGATGGTTAATTGAAAATTAAAATCCATTATAAATGTTTTGAAGTCATTTCATGAATATATTTCATATTTTTATTATAAACATTAGTATTATGAAAAAATAAATAATGTTTCAGTAGTATCCATATTGTATAATTATGGGTTAATCTATATGAATTATTTACAAAAATTATTTAAAAAAATTGAAATGATTTTTTGGTATTAAATAGATAAAATTTAATGGAATTTACTAGATCATGTAATTTTCAATGCATAGTCCTTATAGTTTGTATCAATGAATGGTTTAGATATCTGTAGGGGTTAAGATGATGTTAATAGAATACTTTAAATAATTTTTAAATTATGATGAAATGATATATAATTTGAACAATTAGATAATAAACCATTTTATAAGGCAACTCCCTCATTCTCTCATTGGATATATTGAACCAGTGGCGGCTAAAGGGTGGATTAAATACCTTGAAGCGATAATCAGGTTTATGGGGGGTTTAGATAATAAATAGTTTTATCATTCCATTAATCATTTTGAAGGAGAGGATAATCAGTAGTGGCCAATGATAACGAATTGTATGGATAATGATAAGACGAATGCATTGGAATGGTTTGATTTTAAAAAACATTTCTTTGAGAAATATTTTACTAATTTTGTTTGACTAAGGATTGAAAAACAATTCATTTAATTTAAACAAACCGAGGAGGATTAAAAAGTCATTTACAAATACACCATCACTCGATTGGAATGGTATGATCCGATTCTTTTTCGGGGTATTGATAATAAATAAACCATTCTCACTGAGGATTAAAGATTATATATCGAATAGCATTGGCCTCACATTAATACAAATTTTTGAGAGAAATTTACAATGTTATGAGAGCGTAGAAATAGAGCTTGTTCATGATAAAGATTAATTTTACAAGAAGAAATAGAAGAGGTTCATATGGCATGTGATGGTAAGAATAAATTAAATAAAACTAATGGTAAAAATTTCCAGTTTCTAGATTGTAAAATGTGAGTTAAAAAAACCATTGTGAATGACATAAAAATATTGGGATGTTTTTTAGATGAGTTTTTTTTTAAAATCGAACTAGTTTGTGTTAAAGTGATATTAATATCAATTTTGATAATCAAACTATAATTTTTTTAAATTGGATTCATATTTTCCATTAATAAAATACTTACCCACATAAATATTAGAATTATTGAAAGCAGAAAGGTGATGTGATATCCTTTATGACTACGTCAATAGATTTCAGGCCATCCAATGAACATGAATCATGTACTCTTTTTATTAACTCAGATTTTTATGAGGCCTTGTATGATATGGATCTAAAAATTCCATTATTTCTAAAAAATACGTTGAATTATAAATTTCACCTCCATAAATGACACTATAATGTAGGGGTAACACACAAGGTAATAATTTATAGCAATAAGTAATTATTTGAATCTTAATGTTGTATTCTGTGGAATGACATTTCCTTTAAACCAAGATGTTTTTTCCCTTATTATATTATGATATAATTTTGAGTTTGGATTGGATTTATATTTTTCATTCTTAGAATTATTATAGAGATAAATAAGTTATTTTTAGAAATATTTTAAATTTGTATTGAATACTGTTCACAAAAAATTGATAACACATCAGGAAGCTGAGAAACTTTTAAAATATGGAAATGAAATTTAACATACACTTATTGTTAAAAATATGGAAAAATTTAGATTAATTATGTTTCAGTGGTAAATGAATACTAGTATTTTCATTATGATAATTTGATCATTTTTATACATGATTGGGAAGTTGAATTCAGTATTGTCTTATTTCTTGATGCTACTCTAATTTTAGAACCTCTATATCAAAGATATCAAGTGTAACTTCTTGAATCAAATATTAGTTGTAGGGGTTTCATAATAAAGTCTTCATTCGTCCTGGCACTACCCTATGAGGTGATCATATTTTTTTAAAATGAAAGATTTTTCTATGAGAATTTTAAATTATTATAGAGATTTTAATAGAATTTTTGTTATGAATAATTATCTATTTTTTAATTTTTATTTTTTACTTGATATTTTACTGGTAGCTTAGTATTTTTTTTATGATTGACTTGAGGTTGGTTCAATTAGATTATGTGGATGGAGTATTACATCCCCATAAAGGATTTCTATACTAGATATGAACATTATGAGTTAGTTGTTATGCCTATTGTTCTGAAAAATGCCCCTTTTGTATTAATGGATCTTTTGAATAGAATATTACATGAACATTTAGATCAGTATTATGTTGTTTTTATTTATTATATTTTTTAATTTTCAAAAAGTTATGAGGATCACGAAAAACAATTTAGGATAGCATGGAAGATCTCTAACAATATAAGTTATATAGGAAATTTTTGAAAATTATATTTGTGGTTGCAACGTTTTTCATTATAGAAGAACATTGTAAATAAGGATGGAATAAATTTTGATCCTCTTAAAACAAAAGTGGATGATGATGGGCCGAGAACTAAAAATTTTATAGATATTTATAGTTTCCATGGATTATCATGTTATTTTATATAGTTTCTGTAAATAAATTCATTGTTATCTAGACCACATACTTTGTTAACAAAAAATTGGAAAATTTACTTAGATAGAAGAATATATTGTTTATTATCATGAAATAATGAATTAATTTGGAAATGATTTAGTTTTGGACATTCCTTAGATAAATGGGGAGTTTGTAATCTAATGTGATTCTTCACTAAAGATAATTGGATGTGTTATAAGGTAGAATGATATGTTAATTATCTATTCATCAAGACAATGGAAACCAAAGGAGTAAAATTATCATAATCAAGATATGGTATTAGCAGATGTATTTTTTTAAGATAATTTGGAGGAATCGTTTATAAGGATCCATATGTGAAATATAAACTAACCATAAATGTTTGATGTATATGTTTACTCAGAAGGAATTGAATATGAGGTAGAAAATATGGATGCAACTGATAATGGATAAAAATTTCACGATCAATTACCAACCTAAAAAAGAAATTAATGTGGAAGATTCCTTGAGTTGAAATCATCATGAATCATTAATAATGTTACATTTAGAACAAGATCCCCTAATTAATGATTTAATGAATTTTTCCTTGGAAGTTGTTGGTACAATAAATTATTATATTTTGTTTTAGGTCTCAGTGATGTTATCATTGTCATATAGAATTAATCACACAAATAAAGAATAACATGTTATGTAGAAAAAGGTAGTATTGGTTAAAAATAGTATGTTTTGATAATTTAACAATGTAAAAGATAGGGTTTCTATATTTAGAAGGATATTAAGTGTGCCTTTTGATTACCTTCTATATAATGAAGTGTTTTATGAATCTTATAGTTCATTATTTTTTACATCTTCCTTGTAGTAATATGATGTGATGATACCTTCATAAGTATTACATGTGGGATGGATGAAAAGATATATTATATAATTTAGCATGATATTGTTTACATGTCAATAGGTTAATGTCGAGCCACAGTGACCAAAGGATATGAGATATCCTTCGCGAATGATTGAGTAGAAATGAGAAAATATATACATGGAAATCATGGTGGGACTACAACAGACATATCGAGTTAACAATGTGATTTGATTTATTATTGATTAGTCGACTAAATATGAACATTTCCTCCCGATTCGATTCACAATGACTTTAGGTCATCATTATCGTCTGTACCTAAAAGTTATGTTCATGTTACTTGGAGTTCCAATTTTTATTAAATATAAATATGATCTCAGGTTCACTTTTTTCATTTTAGAAGGGCATTTAGAATTCATTAGAAATATAAATAAATTTAATCACTTCCTTTCAACCTCAATCTAATTCACTAATTATGTGAAAAATTCAAACATTAGAGGATATTCGTCTAGCGTGTTTAACGAACTACCTGGGAAGTTGGGATTGGCCTTTATCATTAATTTATTTTTCATATAATATCATATTTTATTATAGAATTTATATGTAATCATTTTTTGCTTTATATATAATATTTTTTAGAATTACAACTTTTTGGGTTAATTTTAAAGAAAGGGATATTGATGGGAGAAGAATTATCAGAGGATGTGGTAGTGAAAGTGAAGACAATCTAGCGACACATGAGTAATGATTAAAGATGGAATAAATGTTATGAAGGTAATAGGAGGGAAAAAATTTCTTTTTATGGTAGAATATCATGTTTTTCTTGAAACCTCAATGTAACTCCAAGTTGTTTTTATGAAATAATTTCTATAAATAATTTTAATTTTTAATATATTTCAATAGAAATAATCGTTACTCTAAAGAAACCATGATATTCTCTTATTATAAAGTAACAATTTTAACCTATCTATTAGGTTAGATTAGATAAATATATCTAACTTATGAAAATGTATAGTGAAGTTATTCACTACCAATTATTTATGAAAAAAATACATATTTATATATTGCTATTTTTGTTTTAATAAATTAAGTGTTTTAATATTAGTAAAATTACTTAATGAAATATATATATTATATACTAAATAATTATTTTATATTCATAAATTAAATATTTGTGTCATATTGTTTTAATATATCCTATTTTATGTATAAAAAGATATATTTTTTAAAAGCGTAATTTCCATCCTTTTAATAGGGAATCACTTTTAAATAAATATTTTGACACATTATTAATATTAATATGAAAATATAAAAAAAATCATCTAAATAATGCTTTAAAAAATTAATTTGGATGAATTTTTAATAATTTTCAAATAACATTCATATTTAGATTAATAGTAAAAATACACTAAATTTTAATTGAACAAAACTTTTTTCATTGAAATAATTAATATGAGTAACTACTAATATTTTATGGGATTTAAGTATAAAAAGAATATATATTTTTCAATCAATATAATTTATGTTCTAAGTATTAATTTTACATTGAATTTAGATATAAATATAATTCAATCTCTTACAGTGTTTTAACTTTTCAAACATGATGTATTTTTTCTACTATAAAAGTGAGTTTAATTTAATTTATGAAACTTTTGTGTTATTAAATTTGAAAAATGGATTCCGTATTTGGTATTAGTGCATAAAAATTATGTAAATAGAGTTTTTTTAATATTAGGGATTATGTATAGTAACTTCATTATTTTTTTTAATATGGTAAAAGTGTATAAATGGTAATCAAGGGTAAGAATAATTTTATAAAATTACTATAAAAATTTTCATAATATCATTGAATGAGTTTTTTTCTACCTAAATAATACATGAAACAAAATGGTGGCCATTGGAATCCAATTAGATGGGATTACGACCTTTAATTTATTTCATATATAGAAAAGTTAAATATGTATCACTCAATTATTTGTTAGAAAATAATTTCTTGAATAAGGATTTATATTATATAAATTCGATTATAAACACTCATTTGAAATATAAAATGTTTTTATTTATCATGGTATTATTATTAATATTTTGAAAATAAATAATCACTTTAATGTCTTATGCGTTGATGAGGTAAAAATTTATTAATTAATGAAAAATTAATAATCCAATTTTTATTAATATTATAATAAACATAAAATGGTGCAAAAACAATATCAAACCTTATTTGTTGAGTATATATCGATAACAACCATACTAGGGTCGAGTTAGTGATAATTGGGATCCGTATAGAATATATTGTGGCATATCTATTATATTATTTAATGTGATGTCAAAGTTTTCACATTCATAATGTAATAATTATAACAATTAAAATGTTTACTTTTCCATAAGATAAATGTCACTCTATATATTATTTTAAGATATAGTATATTTAACATTATTATAGTATTTTATTTTTAATTTATATTCATTAAAATTTCATACTAAAAAATTACACAAAATCGATGTAGATATTTTTTTTAATAGTGGTGTCAAATAAATGTTATTAAAATATTAAAACAAATAATTCGTTAATTAATATGTTCAATTAATTTTATATATTACCTTATCCTCTTATGAATAAAATTAAATCGTTTTTTCTAATTAACCTTGTTATATTAAATTTTATAAAAATCTATGAATTGAATAGTATCAAAATTGACACTAATGATTGTTTATAAATATATAGTTTTATTATATTATTTATAAATAATTAAACTTTTAAAAAATAAATAATTCTTATATGGTCTAAATTGATCTATTTTACTTATTTATGGTGTAATTGACATAAAATAAGTATATCTTTCACCCTCTAAATATTCAAATACATGTTAGCTTACTAAAATTTTAATAGAATGACTATGTATTAAATGAAAAGATAGAGTCAAAATTGAAATTAATTTTGTCTAAAATTTAAAATTTTATGATATTAAAGCCCTATCTAATCTCGCCATATGAATGTAGACATTATATATCATTTTGTTTAGTTTTTGGTTTTATTACAAATTAATATTTTTGGAGATCGCAGAAGTGCCCCTCACCTCAATAGAAAAAGTTAACATCCTCCCTCAGATATTCACATCAAATTTATAATTAAATCTCTTTCATACCCTAACATTTTACCTTATAAGAATACCTAATAAAAGTATATATGTTTTTGTATATTTATAGAAAAGCGCTTTTTTTATATGGGAATATTTAGAGGAAGGACATCGAAGAAAATGTAATCTCTTCTACCGATTCATTCAAAAATCATTCATATTATACACAAACATAATGTGTTGTTTCATTATAAATTATATTCTAAAGTATAACTTATAAACTAAGAATTAATTATAATTATGAAACAACTATATTCTATGTTCTATAAATACTATAAAAAATGAAATCACCATGCGTGAGTATGTACGACTTACTATCTCCATGTCATGGTGTAATCTGTTTTCACCTTCACTTTACTTTGATTGGTATAATAATGTAAATATTAAATATATATTATTATTATAACATGACATTGATTCTAAAATAATATACACATTCCACTTATGTAACACCCTGACCCTAGTTACCGAGAGTCAGTGCGTTAGTATATATCATTGGAATATTAATAAGAGATAAAGTCCCGACAGACCGATTATTTTAGTAACCTTAGATGTACTAGATATATATCTATGTTTACATTACATAATGAAATAATGAAAACAAAATTTTTTCACCTTTGAACACACTCATATCCCTTAGCATGTTCCATCATGTTAATCATGATATAATTGTTAACATCCTTGAAAAAATAAAACATAGAATGGGGTGAGCTCAGATGATCCTTAAGGATAACAATATATCAGAAACTTTCATATATAATCATAAAGATTTAAGGAAATGTGTAAGACTAAAAGAAAAGAATTTTAAAATTAAATTTCAGCATAATATGGAAAATATAAATCAAATAATTCCGTTTACTTATTAAAATGGATATTCTACAAGTCTAATAATCGCATGTAATATAAATAGTTAATTTCATAATGATGGAGTGCATAATGTCGGACATCAGAAACACATAGTCAAGGCCTTGTGCCAAGACTAAAAATTAGATTCTGACAAGTACTTATGCCAAGACAGTAGTTTTTTTCATGAGGCATACATATGCATTGAGGAGCTATAACATGCTCCACCTGTCACTTACTAGGTCCAATTCCTTCCAAATATGTAAAGGTTGAAATAAACATAAACATTCATATTAAAACTAGCATATAAATGTTAATACTTTGACTATAAACTATGAATGGTATAAAAATAGCACATCCACATTCAAAAAAACCAATTCAATTCAAAATAAATGATTGTATTATATTAAATCAACCTCAATCATGAATAAAATAGAACAAAAGATATTTAAATTGATGAAAAAAATCAGTAAAAGTATTTGAACAAAATATCAAATTTTTCTTGAAACTTTTTTAAAGTTGCACTATTTTTCAAATAATTCGTTTTAAAGTGATTTTTGAATCAAAGTGTCCCACACCAATTTGAATATTTTGAATGGAATTTTTATTTCAATACATTAATTTCCATATAAGAAAATACATAAAATAATTTTTAAAACATGGACATTAATGAGTAATATTTATAATAATAAATATTTAAAACATTTGAAATGATATATTACTTTCAGTTCTTAACCAAATGAAAGACGCTTGAATACCAAAGATTGAGGTAATGAAAATATTATAATATCAGGATAATATATTTATTCACGATAAAATATTTAAAATTACAATATATACCCCATATAAAAGTGAATTGGCGCATAACAACAAATATGTCTCAACAGATGGTAAATTGAGATAAAATCCCTTATAAAGACAGTATCCTTAGGTTTATGTTAAATAAATTAAAAAATTAAGTGTTAAAAATATAAATACACTAAATATTATCAGATATTAAGTGTTAATCCATCATATGACATTCAGACATATTCTTATAACAACAACACCAATATCTTCTATGTTTAACTCCAAGAATGGAAATTGAGTTAGGATTACTCTTATCATGCTCATATCGATGAATTGGGAATTTATAAATGGATTGATTATGGGTATACAAATTATATCCACACTAAGGGTAGTGAAAATTAAAACGTAACTAAATAAATATTGATTTCACACATTATCGTGGAGTAAAATAATCAATTATGTTTGCGTGAAACCCAATAAGTGGAGTTTGATATTGGAAATTCCCTTACCGATTTGGTAAAATTTGGGGAAAAAATACCCAATGAAAGAATAAGAATATAATTAAGTTATTAATAACCACAAATAAATCTATATTAAATAATTAATACAATCATGGGTAGTACATACACAACAAAAAAAAGAAATAGTGGCAATATAGAATGAATCTCATGGGAATAAGAAGTGAGAAGAAAACCCCTAACCTTATAATTGTATTTAGTCGATGGTATGTTAAACTCCAGAATAATAATTAAATAATTGTTATTAAAATATTAAATAAAAGAATACATAAATATTTTATCATATATGATCATATATTATTGAATTTTTAATAATATTTTAGTAGTATCATTTTTTCGAGTGTTAACTGATTCGGTTTTGTTAATATGTTTTGTTACATAAGTAATACTTGATATAAATAGGATGTATTTTATTCATATCCAGAATTATATTATGATCATAAAAATTATTTTTAATTAAAAAATTAATTTTTTTCTTGAATTTTTATGATGGGGGAATAAATCGCATCGCGTTCGTGGAGACGGTAATCCGTACGTACGCACTAGCGACAATATCATTCAATTGAAGGTGAAATCATAAAAAATTGGATGTTATATCATATTTAAAAAATAATTAACATATTATATTTATTAGTTTAATATATTATACCTAATTATTATACCCATCCACATAATGAAGTTTTTAATAACAACTACACCACGACATGGACACTCTAAGGCGTACATACGAATGTATGGTGACTTTGTCTTCCATAGGATGGATTGAATAATGAATATGGTTGTACTGTATTTATAATAACATCTTTTTTTGTAGATGGTACTGGATATATTATTTTGGTAATAAATAACTAAATAATGTTGATGTGTAATAAATAGATAACTTTGAAAGAGGTGATGAAATTATTACGTCTTCCTCGGGTATTTCCTTAAGATTTGATCGAAATGGTACCATATGATGGATTTATGAACAAATTAATGCCTCTATGATGAAGTGAATATGGTTGGGAGGATATATGGGTAGGTAATGGCCATGAAAAATGGCTTTTGAGGTATGAAATTAAGAGAAGGGGAACTTCCCTTTTATAAGAGAGGTGAATGTCACTTTAGGAAAAGCTAGAAATATTATTTTATTATAAACGCATTTTTGGTTTTTAATGGCTCCAAATGGATTTATATTTAGGATAAGGTGGTGATGGATTAAAAAAATTTAACCAAAATGTGTTATATCGTTTTATGTCTCCATATTAACCTTAACGTATAGATTTAACTCTTAGTTAATTAGTTTGACATTTACCATTGTCATTGTATTTTTATATCATATGGCTAATAAAATTATTATAAACTTCTCAGAGAACCCCAAGTGGTTCACTAATAACATATAAATCATAATATAAGTCCCTTTTTCAATCCTTATATTTTTAGGACTATTATATAATTTAATAAAATATTATTTGTTTTAAAAACTCAATTATGTCAATTTTGAAACTATTTAGTATTTGGTTTTTGTTAAAGTCATTTCTACATTAATACATCGAATAAAATTCACTAAATCAATTCTAACATATCATATTAATCTAGATAATTATTGGAATGTATCAAAAGTATCAATAAACATTTATTTTCATATATATAATATCAACTATTTTAAACATTCATTAACAATGTAATTACTATGTCGTCATTATGTCATAAATAAATTTAATTAGTTAATGTATAAAATTTATAATTAAAATTACATTATTTAGGAAATCTTTTATTATCTTTATATTTAATATTTACAGTCAAATTTATATTACGTATAACCCAATATTTAAAAAAATTTAGTTATTAAATTTAAAATTTACCACTTTTAACGCTTCTTTAAATAAAATAATAATAATAGTTATTATCTATTAAAATTGGACCAAATAGGATGATATTTTATTCCTAAGGATGATTTATGAAAAAAAACCCTTATCTAATAGAATTGGATCTCCTGTTAGGGTACTTATTTTATAATATTTTACTTTCATTTCCCTATTTAATTTTAACCATGGTAAATAAAAGTCACATGTTACTAATCCACAAAAATTATTTTTATCGTATAGAAACATATATTACTTATTGATGACAACTGTTACTCTTGGAATTTTGAAATTAAATCCATAGAAACAGTAAAATTACGTTTTATGAAAATTTTAAAATGTGGCTAGAATGTGGGTAAATGACGGTAAAAAGTTCAAAAACATATTATACATCTAATCTTATTATAAAATTACTCCAATTAATTAAATTTAATTTATATAAGAATTATATTTCTATTATTAACTAAAATAAATTTAAATAATATAAATAATTATTAAAATAACAATTCGGTTTAAAATAATAATAGTTTTTTTCAATAGTCATAAAAAATCAAATGTTTTCAGAAAAATAACACAAATTATATATCAGATAATTTTGATATTTAAAATTAAAAAAATGATTTATATTTCAATGAATAAAAAACATATAATTAGTATTAATTAATTTAAAAATATTCCTGTTGGAAAAACAAGAAAGAATGATTTTCATGAGTAAAAATTATCAAAAGAATGATATGTGTTTTTGTAAAATATAAATGTATAATTACATCAATGACAAAAATTGGATTAAATGATAATAATATAGTCTAATTATACCTAAAAACAATTCAAATATATAATTTTACACTATAAATTATTTTGATTAATTTTATTAAAATTAAAATTTGTTATTTTTTAGTATTCATTAAAATATGAAATTTATCATAATAGCACAGAAAATTTATCATAAATAAATTTTTATTTAATTATTATAAAGAAGAAGTTTATTTCATCAAATTGAATATATAAAAGTGTAAAACATTTAATTTTAAAAGGGTTCTCCATTAAAATATGGTGAAATTGAATTTTTTTCAAAAATCCATATTTTATCTAAACAATTGATTCATTTTAATATGTCAAAGAAACATATAATATGGATTATAAAATTATATATATTATATACAATTCAAAATTCAGTTGATAATATTCATATCCACTTTTTGAATGGCTAGTTTGGTATATTATGGTGCACTCGAACTCGATGTTTCATGTAGCACAAACTATTGAATTACATTAAAGAAAATAACATACTATAAAATCTTGGGGAGTTATATTATTCCCCATTTTGGAAAATGAAACCTCGTAATTTTAAAATTTTTCTCGGGAACATCATTCAATTTACCACATTGGAAAATGATTCAATAGAACTGTCACATTAAAATAAATAAAGTGAAGTAAAAAGGTCACCCGAGATAACCCATAATAGAATTCGATGTAGGAAAACATAGATATTGAAAATAATCTATGTGTCAAATTCTGATGGAGAGTGATATAATAAATGACCATGAGTATTTTAAAAACAAGGAAACCACAAAATTTTATGGGTTAAACGTTCATTATATTCCTTATTAGGAAAAGTAAATAGACAACGTTTTTTGTATTAAGTTCAATTTCATAAAGTTGAGTAATTTATTTTTGAGATTGACGAAAAACGTAAAGAGATATACTTACTTTTTAAATATTGTTCTTGCCTTTAATAAATTTCAACGAGTAACTAATATTTTCTCTAAATGATGATTATTCAAGATGAATTGATCACACCTGAAGTGCTAAAATCAACTTCTAGAGAATCACATAATCCAAAAAGGATGAAATATATATTTTCCTTGCCTTTATAGATTATACATAACCAAATGGTTATTACAATAACAGATGATCCCCAAAATGGATAATCTTATATAGAAATAAATAGTTATCGTAATTTCCAAAATTAAACAAAGAATACCTCATTTTAAATAATGACCATTCAATAAACAATTGTCCTTAAAATACATCAATTTAATATAAAAAATGATTGAATACCAAAACTAAGAAGAATTTAATTACATAGTCATTCATAGTAAATAATTTATCTCTGACTAACATCCACTACTCTTAATGTCTCATACAGAATTGTAATTAACCAAATAACATTTTCTCTAGGATAGGATAATCATTTCCATCAATAATCTGAATCACTATAAAAATATATATTCTTCCAAAAAAATCCCTCATTACTCTCCAAATGAAATTACATAGTATTCTATATTCCTTAGGCATATAGTGTTCCCAATAGAGCGTAGGTCTTAAAAAATAAAATTTATTACTTATTCACTAAATAATTTTCCAACACTGAAGATATAGATTTGATAAAACAGAAGATCCCAAATAAACTTATTATTGATCAATAAAATAATTTAACTAAAACTAATTAGTCACACTAACCAAGGACATCATTTAGTCTAGTGGTAGGTGACAAATTCCAATCACAATCTAGTTGTGTGTTCGATCCATAGGTTTTTCTGACGTTATGAGTTGATATATGGTCTGCGTGTTATCCTTTTTCAAAAACAATACTTTTTAACATTACCAAAATTAGATAAATTCTTCAAAATATTCATATCATAATTTAACCACAATTGTTATCTCAAACCACGCATTTTCATCCCAAAAATTAATAACCTGTAACTGCCTAAAATTTAAGGATAATATAAACTCAAATGTTTTTTATAACAATATTTTCAAAAGAAATGATAATTCTTCCTCAAATAGTATTTTCAGATAACAAACTTCCTGGATACACATACAAGAGAATAGTCTTCTAATGTAATACCATAAAAAAGATCATTAATATTTTAAACATTTCTCTGTCCATTTATTTCCACAAAGGGTGTTCCTAAACCAAGAGGTTATTTTATAGAATAGATGATTTACAAGGGTAATTCCTAGGTCCCAAAATTTACGGAAAAACAACCTTAAATGGATTCTTATAATAAATTTTATTTTATTCCATAGTACTCTTAATTTTTATTCAATAATTCTTTAATTTATGTCATTCTTTCCCACACATAAAGCATTGATTTCTTCCATTGAGACACTTTCATAGGAGTCTCCTTCCACATTTCCAACATTATAGAAATTGAGTGTTCTTTTCTACATGGTATCCACGGTTGTAGCTCATATAAATCACCACTTTTCAATTATTTTTTGAGTCCAAGAGTCGGTTAATATATTTGTTGATGATCACATTTTTGGAAAACTGATTTGGAATTAACACAATATCATTTACATCTATCAAAAATCCATTTCATTACTCATTTTCACCACTCTTCCCACCATGTACATCATGTTCAATGATACTATGATTACATTGGAATCTAGCCATTAAATAATACCATAATGCATTGTGTGAATAACAATATTCATAAAATCATTTAGAGAATATCTCACCACTTTATATTCAATCTAAAACAATTTATGATTAACCATGGTAATTTATTCTCATCTAATAGTAAAATCCATGAAATATGTATGCAAAAAGAATGTAAATTATCCTAAGCATATCCTTCGGGAGTGTCGTAACCAAGATTGCCGCAAGGCCCATTGTCATACACAAGTTCTCATACTAGTCTAGATCAGAGTGGTGTTTTTAGATATTACCCCTTGGTACATATGTGCCAGAGCCACCTCTACCTACCAGTGTCCTAACAGGGATGTAATTCATGGAAAACCAACATAATATTTACATTACAAAAAATTTGGTATGATCTTTAATACTAATCCCCAAAAGTCTATATTAGGGTAATTTTCTATTATTAGAGTTTTTCTAAATCTAGTTTCCATGGTTTTTACTAAACTTCCTCTAATACCAACAATAACGCCCCAACCCTAGTTACCTAGAGTAGGTGCATTGTTATATATCATTGGCATTATCACAAGAGATCATGTGTGAAATAACAATTAATTTAGTATCCTTGGAATTACAAGATAAATACCTAATTTTTAAATTACATCATGAAATAATGAAAAAAAAATTATTTCCCCTTTGAACACATTCATATCCCTTATCCTATATTGCAGGTTAATCATGATATACTACTTCAAAATATAGGAAAAATAAAACATGGAAATGGGTGATCTAAGATGCTCAAAAAATATTACTGTATAGCGAAAACATTCATAAATAAGTATAAACATTAATGGAAATGTATAAGACTGAAACAAAATCCTTTGAAACATTAATTTCATCGTAATATAGAAAATTTATATATGAAATAATACTATTTAATTATTCACATGAATATAATACTTGACGAATAATCGAATCTAATATCAATAGCTAATTTCATAATGATGGAATGAATAATGCAGAACATTATAACCACATAGTCAATGCCTTGTGCCAAGAGTACAAATAATATTTTTTTCAAGTCCATGTGCGATGAAAGTAGTTTGTCTCGTTAGACCTACCTATGCATCGACGAGCTATAGTAGGCTCTACCTCTCACTTACTATGTCCAATGCATTACACATACGAAAAGGTTAAAATATAACATAAACATTCATATTACAACTAGAATACGAAATGTTAATATATTATCTATAAACCATGAATGGTATTAAAATAGCACATCCATAGTAAAACCTAACTTATTCAATAAAATATGGATGATTTTATTATAATAAATCTACCTCAATCTAGAATAAAATACAATGAAAGATATTTACATTAATGAAAATAATAATTAATACTATTTGAATGAAATATCCCCTTTTATCATGAAAACAATTAAAAGTTTCACTATTTATAATGGATGTTGTTTAAAAGAGATTTTGGAATCACAATGTCCCTTACCAGATTGAAAGTTATGATTGTAATTTTAATTTCAATACATTAATGTTCATATAAATAAATCATTAAAATCAATTTTAAAACATGGAAATTAATTTGAATTATTTAAAAGAATAAATCGTCAAAATATTTAAATACATATTTTAGTTAGAGTTCCTAAAAAAATGTGTGATGCTTAAATACAAATTATTTAGGTAATAAAAAAATTATTTTATCATGAAATAATGGGATTCATGATATTATATGTCATCATATAGTAGATACACAATATAAAATTGATTTCATTCATAACAAAAATGAAGTTTCAATAGAATGAAAATTGAGATGAAATCCCTTATAAATACCATATCCTTAAGTTAAAGATAAATAAATAACATAGTTATGTGTTAAAAATATAAATACAATCAATATTATTGGATATTCACTGTAAATCTATCATAGGACATTCACACACATTCTTGTAAAAATAACACCAATGGTATGGATGTTTAACTCAAGGAATGAAAATTGAGTTATGATTAATTTAAACAAGTTCATATCGATGACTTGAGAATACATCAATGGAGTGATTTTTTGTATCAAAAGTATATACACTCAAAGGGGATTTTAATTTACTACATAAATAAATAAATTGTGACTTCACACATAATCATGGAGTAAAATAATCCATGATGTTTGTGTAGAAACTAATCAGTGGAAATCGAAATTAGAAATTCCCTTACTGATTTGGACACATACATAACATACACCCCATGAAAGAATGATAATACAATTAATTTTTAAATACCCATAAATTATAGTATATTTCACAAGTAATATAGTCATTGGAAGTACATACACCATACAAAAATAAATACTGGAAATATTGCATGAATCTCATGGGATTAGGAAGTGAGATTAAAACCCATTACCTTGTACGTTTCCTTAGTCTAGGGTACGTTAACCTAATTTATAATAGTGAAATAATTGATATTAAATTATAAAATAAACACATACAAATATATGGTATCATATATAATCTTCTAATATTTCATTGTTAATAATATTTTAGTATTATCATTTTTTCGGGAGTCAACTGATTCGTTTTACATTGAATTTTTTGTTATGATGACATTTTTGTTATGGATATGATGTATTTGACTCATATCTAGAATTATATTAAGTTATTTAAAATTATTGGAAATCATAAAATGAAATTTATTCCTGAATGGTTACTATAGGGAATGAATGTCATCGTGTTAATGGAGACCGTAAATCGTACGTACATAGGAGAGAAAATATCATTCAACTGAAGGTGAAATCATATATTAGTGGATATTATATCATATATAAATAATAATTAACATGTTGAATTTATTATTTAAATCATTTATAAAACATTTTTATACCCATCAAAATATTTAAGTGTTGAACAACATCTACACCATGACAAAGATATGTTAAGTCTTGCGTACGCACATATGGTGACATTGTCATTCATAGGATGGATAGAATAATGAATATGGTTTCACCATATTTATAATAACATCACATTATGTAGAAGGTACTACAGTTCTTATTTTGGTATAGAAACAACAAAGAAACAAGAAGTGGAAGAAGAAGATAACTTTGAATGAGTTGATGAAATTATTACCTCTTCATTGGTTCATTCCTTTTGATTTGATCAAAAGGGGTTTTTAGGATAGATTTATGATAAAAGGATGTCCACTATGATTTATTGAAAGTATTTGGGAGAATATTTGGTTAGGTTTTCTTCGAGTCAATTGGAATTGGAGATGTGAAATTAAGAGAAGGGGAAGTGACTTTTTACTAGAGAGGTGACAGTCTCTTTAGGAAAATCTTGGAATATTATTTTATTATAAAATAATTTTCAGTATATAATGGCATCAAAAAGATTTATTTCTAATATAAGGTGTTTATTGGTCACAAAACTCTAAACCAATTGGTTTTATAATGGTTTAGGTCACCAAATTAACCTTAACATTTAGATTTAACTCTTAGTTAAATTTTTTGACAGTTACCATGTCTCCTTGTATTTTTATATTATAAATTTAATAAACATACTATAAACTACCAATATAACCCCAAGTGGTTAATTAGTAACATAAATATCCTTATATAATTCCTTTGGATATACCATATATTTTTAGGACTATTATAAAATTAAATAAAATATTATTTTTTAAAACTCAATTATGTCAATTTTGAGACTATATAGTATTTGGTTTTTGATAAATTTTTATCAACATGATTACATAGAAAAAATTCATAAAATAACCTCTAATATGACTTATTAACATATAAAACTTTTTTAATGCATAAAAAGTATACATTTACATTTATTTTTATATTTATAATATCAATAATTTTAATCATTCAATTATAAGGTAATTACTACATCATCAATGTGTCATAAATAAATTTAATTATATAATTTCTAAATGTAATAAATAAAACATGATTATGTAAGATTTATTTTTATATTTCTAATGAATATTTGTATTCGAATTTATCTTTTTTATACCCCTATAATTAAAATGTGTTATTTATAAAAAATTTAATTTAACACTTTTAACTCTACTTTAAATAAAATTATAATAAATTACCCAATCTAAATCATGTGAGAAAAAGTGGATCATATTTTATTCAATAGGACGAGTATGGTCGAAAAACACATATTCAATTACATTATGACATGTGTTAGGGTAATAATAATATAATTCTTACCTTTTATTACCCTTTTTAATATTAATTATGGTAAATAAAATCCAAAAGTTTCTATTCATAAAAAAATATTTTCACCCTATTGAACCACATTTTACTTACTGATGTCAATAGTGCCTCTCAGAATTTTGAAATTCAATCAACAGAAGCAGAAAAATTATGGTATAAGAAAATTTTCAATTTTACTTTTGAATGTGGTTAAAAGAGAGTAAAAAGGTCAATAAAATTTCATACATCTATTATTATTATAAAAGGACTCCAATAAATTAAATTGAATTTATAGAGTTATTATATATTGTATTTTCCTGACCCGGATCCCCCTTGAACGGGTGGCCGGACGGGTCACCACGTGTCCTCATGCGTGTCTCCCATTATGCCAGAGGCTACCAACTAGCAGCGAGGGTCTTAGGACAGTCAGTGGTGAGACTATACCCTCATTGTTTTGTTCAAAAATAGTCAAAGGAAATAAATTTCGGAAACAGTATAATAAATGATAATGCAGCGGAAACCAGATTTTATAAATCATTTACAAAACAAGAAAACAAATGCCAAAGTGTACGGTAGATACATGCAGGACATGCTAATGATACAAAATAGAAAATAATGAACATAAAAAAATTCTTTACTTTCCAATACAGAACTAAATAATTAATGACCCAAATTCCCAAGGGAGGTCTCCTCGAGCATCTCGAGCATCTGCTCGGTCCTCTACACCTATCTCCTAAGTAAATTCAAATATCATAATTCTGCAACCAAATAGAATCTACTCGGGTACCCAGTGCAATGGTGGCCCGAGTATGGTGTGAGATATAAATCTCAGTAGGTTGGGACCACCGGTGTCTACGCCAATTCCAGACATTTAATAAATAATTTAAAACATGTGAAGGCATGCATAAATAATGTGAGCAGTACAATGTATCTGTATACCCAAGTACCTGTTTCAACCCTCAACTGGTGTCTGATCCTGCATTACTCATTTGTCATGCATACTGAACAATTATTACATAAACATTTTTCATTTATAAATTAATCAAATATTATTATGAAGGTCTTGATATTTGGCCTACACACGACATCTCTCGTATAGGTCACTTCGCACTGATGTCTCTAGTGACCATCTAAGTACACAATGTAAAGACCGGATCAAATATTTTGATTTGGCTTGTATAACACATCATAAGTTATTCAATGTAATCATTCATAAACTATGTATGAGATCGTCCAATAAATTGAAATTCATTCCTGGGTCCGTCCACTAACAATTATTCACCCAATTCATTAATAAGTCTTAACCCTTTCTCAAAATCAAATCACCAAATTATTATGTCACAAACGCATTTATTTCTCGTCACTTCATTTCATGCACGTACAATTAGACCCAAAACCCAATGTCAATTAATGGATGTAAAACATCATGTCTAGCACCCTCATGAGTATTTGGAGCATCAGTCCTTGTCTAACAACCCATTGGTATTTGGAGAATCTGTCTCTATCCCATAAAAGAATATTCCCTTGCAAGATAGATGTAGAACGCCATGTCTAGCACCCCGTGAGTATTTGGAGCAACAGTCCTTGTCTCACAACCCATTTATCAAATAGAGATATACAATTATTATTGGGTTCGAATGTCGTGTCTAACCCCCTGTGTGTATTTGGATCCTCAGTCCTTGTCTCACTACCCATTCATCAATAATACATATATATTTATCATTGGTTTCAAATACCATGTCTAACACCACAAAACCAATCCATTAATTAATTCGACAACTAATTAACAACACAAAACGCTCTTCAGATAAGTCAACACTTAATAAACCATTCCACATCAAATTAATTAATAATTAAATAATGATTAACTATTTCTAGCAATACAATTGAATAATTATCTCAACACTTAATTATCAAAATTTCTTAACAAGTTCGAACCCATTCACTCAAATTTTTATTCATTATGGAATTTAACAATGATCATGTGCCCATAATCATCACAAAACATGATAAAAAATCCAAGATACTTAGAAACCATCTAAAAAAACCTATAATATTATTAAACAACTCCATCCAAAACAACTTATGGCTTGGGAAACTAATACGCATCAAAATTACTCTTGGCTAACAATCGTAACAAATAATTAATTCGCAATCTTAATTTAATGCATGAAAATTAATTAATTAAATAAATAATTAATTAAATATCATATCTTTAACCAATAATCAATTAGTTAACAATTTACCATTTAACATGTAATAATTAATCCATCCATTAATTATTACTAGTTTCCAAATTATATAGCGAACATGTAAAATATTTAATATTCCCAAAAATCAATAAAAGCCAAAATTTCATTGAAACTCATGACTTGATAATTAATTCTACCATTAATTACGACATTACTCATTATATCCATTTAAATTATTCAATTGTTTAATCGTTTCACTTTAACTAAATTTGTATCCAATGATTAAAATCAACACATGTTCATGTTCTCATTTATCTCATGTGGGTGGAATTATTTACTAACATAAAAAGTGTCATGCATCGAAATATCATAATCAAAGATACTAACATTCTCAATTTATCTAAAGGATATCAAATTCTCATATATTTGTTAATGATTTGGGACCCTACCTCGGGGTTTTGATGAAAACCACAACGAATGAAGAACACTCAAGAGAAAATATTTGATTCTTCAAGAACCTGCCTCAGATCACTTCTCCTAGAAATACCAAGAACAAAACTCATCCAACATGTCATCAACACACTGGGATTTACTCATAATGGGAATAGATCTAAGAAACTGAGAGAAGCGGAGATGTAGATCTAAGTAGATCTACGAAACCAAACAAGAACAAAGAAGAAATTCTACCTATCTAAAGAACTAGGATTTGATTTGCTAGGAGAAGCCTTCAGATCTCCTCCAAAATGATTGAAAGTTGTTCTCCTACCTTCAAGGGAGGGTGATCCCGAGTTATGGCCCCTTAAGAGGAAAAATGAGCCATATAGGGGGGAAAATTCTGACATCCACTTTTTTAGGATCTCACTTAACTGTCTGTACGGTTTTCTCACACTGTTAGAAAAATCGTGCGCTAACCATACGTTATCTACTGCATCGATAAACAGTCGTCACATGGTTAGGCCGCACGGTTTGAAAAATCGGGCGCTAACTGTGTGTTATCCACTGCCTCAAAACATCAACTACACACGGTTTGGCTTCACTGTTAGACAAATAGTGCGCCGCCCGTGCGACTTCCCCTTTTTCATCAAAACATCAATAAATGTTCGAAAAATGAAATCTTTAGGTGTTTCAACACTCAAAATAAAATCCTAGAGCTCAGTTTAAAAAGAACGACCTATTGATAAAACGAAAAAATGAAATTCAAAAACAATCGTGTTTTAACCCGGTTCAAACACATGTGATTTTACATTATAACCACCTTAAAAATACTTATCATCCTTGAGAATCCATCAGATACCACAACTAAAACAACCAACCTAATAAGGTCATTTTATATTTTTAGATGTGACGTGTTGCGTTCCCAATGCCATGCAGACCTTTAACCCATCACAAACCTGGTGGATAAGACTTTACAACTCGGTCCAAAGATTACTCAAAAGTTTAAACATCAAAATAGATCTTATATATATGGTAATTAGAAAGACCATGTCAACATAAAAGGTTGATCCTCAATCAATCAATAGAATAGGTTTCACATACATCCCTCGAAAGATGTTGGGGACCAAAAACCTCATTTCACCCTTTATCTTACATTGTTCCTTTAAAACTATCAAAAACAGTTTGAATGTAAAACAAATTCTATACCTGACCTCTGGTGAAATTTCCAAGTCAATTCATCACAATGATATTTTAAAACCACCATTCCCTAACACGAAAAGAAAAGTATCCCAAAAAATCAACGCATCCTGCGTACTACCCAGATAACAACCACTCATCAAGACCAATAACATTTAAACTATAGCGTGTCGTAAGACCAATGCTATTTTAGTGTCTCCATGAAGAAGTCAAGATAGGGTTCATGCTCATCTTATTCAGAATATATTACTAAGGGAAAAACTAGGTTCACTAAGAAGATCAATCATACTATTACCGAACAACTCTATTATAAATGCTCAACATCAGCTGCCAACACGTTCATCGAGAAAAATGTGACAATTCCCACCTTAGTATTTCCCAATATGTCTCAATCAAATATCAGCTACTCACTTGTGCGCTAGATTAACTACAAGATCAGCATGTCACATCACCCCGGTCTTTTGAAAACCATTCCATCTATTCAAAAGAAACTGATTCTTTAACGCTCAAGTCACTCTACATGGAGCTGACCCGAGATCATACTCAACAGTACAAAATGATTATTACAGAGTCATATTGCCTCATATGAACATTTCCCGAGATGACACTATAACCAGTCATTCATTACTAAGAAGGAAGGGTCAAAAGACCAACAAAGCAGCAGACCATGCCCAAGGCATGTCTAACTAGATGAAAAAGAGCATTTCTCGATGCTCAAGACCATAACAAGATCAAGAAACACATCACCACCCGTTTGAACAAGCTTTTCATTTGAAACTGAAAGACCTACCTAGGACAACAACACCAAACAACACCAAAAGAGTGATAAAATCCATAGCGCTAGTAAGGCATTTATGTTCTGAGGGTGCTACCGACCACATGTTATCCCATTAGGAAGAATAATTGTAAACCATAAACCGGGTCACTTCAAACTAGTCACTAGACTCAAAATATAAACACAATTCCATTGTTAAGGAAAATAACGCCTAAGGAAAGTACTCATGAATCACTTCCAAGGAAACTCTAGAGAACTCTGAACTACCCTTTACATGAGGGTTTTAAATAGTCGACACCACAATAGGTTCCATTTCCAAGCCTCTTATATTTAATCACTTTTAATCATTAATCATCAATGATTTAATCAAAACATCAAAGTACCATTTTCAAACCGCCCCAAGAGAAAAATAGTCAAGTCTCACAAAACTCACATTTTAAAACATTTATGTTAGTTAACAGCCCATCATTTTCAAGAAATTTAACAAAATAAATTCCTTTTAAGAAGATAAGGAAACTTAAAAGGATCTCATTTTAACCAACCTAGGTTCTATATAAAGCATCCCAATAGCAAACATAATGGTATTAAAATTCAACATGCCCAAATGGGTCATCCCATAAAAACACTCTCCATCTGACCTACATGGTTCCAGTATCATTTTGGAAGCTATTCAGTTGATTTTATATCAACATTAAACATGCCTCACATTTATAAGCATTTCACAAGGAATCAAGCCATCACATTTAATATGAGTCGTCATTTCCCAATTCCAGATGTTCCCATACACTAAATGGATTGAAAATTTGATTTCATTAATCGATACCATCGTCAATTATGAAATTTTCATGATCAACCAAATGGTACAAATTACTTGTGTGACCACCTACCAATCAATAAGGCTCACACACACGTTATCACTAGATTTTGGCTCTGATTTAACACAATCAACATTTATTTCATATTTTATCTTTATCACCTCTTTCACATATCCAAAACATATCTAACATGTTAACATAATAAATAACACAAAAACATGATACAATACATAATAATAGAACCACAACAAAACATGCTAATAACAATGGTAGTATGGAATATAGTCATTGAAGCATGTTAAATCTATCACTGAAACATGATATCTTGAGAGTCACGCTATAGAAGATCAAACGTGGAATTGCACCCAAGGAACACAATCCAAATTAGCTGGCATCCTACTAATGAAACTACATGGCATGTTATATGCATTATATGTGATTCTCTATGTTCCTAAGATGATGCATGTGTGAAACTTCCTTTCCATATCAGGCCAAGAAAATTGTTCTTTTCAAAATTCTCAAAATAAATAAGCAATGGAAAATAAACCAGCCACTCAAGGTGAAATCACATGAACTATAACCTCTAATAGTACACACATCAATTACCATCCCTGGAAACATGGACATTTCCCATAAATGAGGTGATCAGTCCCAAGCACGGCTATTAACCCAAACACTGACACATTCCTAGTCTCCTATCTACCTACCCCAAAAGAGTAAGACAATGGAAAAGTAATGAAACCTCAATCTTTGATACCACTTTGTAACGTCCCCACCTAGCTCACCCCTAAACTGGTGGCTGGGCCGGTCGCTACATGTCCTCAAGCGAGTCTCCCCTTACGCCAGAGGCTCCCAACTTGCAGCGAGGGTCTAAGGATAGTCCCTGGGGGAACTATAACCTCTTTTTTGCATTAAAAATAGAGAAAGGTAATAAATATCAGAAATAGTATAATAAATGATAAAGTAGCAGAAACCAGATTTTAGAAATCTTGTACAAAACAAATGACCAATGCCAAATTGTACAGTACATGCATGCTTAACATGATAATGATACAAAATAGAAAACAGTTTACATAACAACATTCTTTACATTCCAATACAAAAATAATTAATTAATTACTCTAAGCCCCAAGGGCAGTCTCCTCAAGCATCCCAACCATCCTCTTGGTCCTCTACTTCTATCTCCCAATTAAATGAAAACAACATAATCCGGCAACCAAATATAATCTACTCATGTACCCAGTGCAATGGCGGCCCGAGTAGGGTGTGAGATATAAATCTCAATAGGCTAAGACCATCGGTGTCTACACCGATTATAGACATTTTATAAATAATTGATAACATGCGAAGGCATGAATAAATAAAGTGTGCAGTACAATGTTACTATATACCCAAGTACCTTCTTCAGCCGTCAGTTGGTGTTTGAACCTCCATTACTCATTTGTCATGCATACTCAACAATAATTACATATTCATTTTTAATTTATCAATTACACATTTCTTAATATGAAGGTCTTGATATTTGTCCAATGCCTGACATCCCCTGTATAGGTCACTTCCCACAGATGTCTCTAGGGACCATCTAAGCACTCAAAGTACACACCAGATCCAAGCTTGTGCTTTGGCTCGGATAACGCATCATATGTTATTCAATTTAAAAATTCATATACTATTTCTGAGCTAGTCCACTAAAATAGAGATTCGTTCATGGGTCATCCACTAACAGTGATTCACCCAATTCATTTATAATTATGAACCCTTTCTCATAATCAAATCACAAAATCAGTATGTCACAAACGCATTTATTTCCCACCACTTCATTTCTAGAATGAACAATTGGACCCACATTAAAATGTTAATTAATGTGTGTTGAACATCATGTATAGAACCCTCGTGAGTATTTGGATCACCAGTCCTTGTCTCAAATATATTTGGTATTTAGAGCATTAGTCCATGTCCCATTAAATAATATTCTCATGCAAGATGGATGTAGAAAGCCATGTCTATCACCTCATGATTATTTGGAGCATTATTCCTTGTCTCACTACCAATTTATCAAACATACATCTACATCTATCTTTGGGGTCAAACGTCGTGTCTAACCCCTATGAGTATTTGGAGCCTCAATCCTTGTCTCACAACCCATTCATCATTCATACAAATATATTTATCATTGTTGTAGAATACCATGTATAACACCACAAAACCAATCTGTTAATTAATTCAAAAACTAATTAACCTAAAAAATATCTCTTCAGATAAGTCAACACATAATAAACCATTCAACACCTCATTAATTAATAATTAATTAACTATTAACTATTTTTAGCAAGACAATTGAATTATTATCTCAACACTTAATTATCCAAATTCCTTAACAGGTCTGAACCCATCCACTCAAACTGGGATTCTTCATGGACATTAACAATTTACAAGTACCCCCTAATCAACACCATACATGATAAACAAAGACAATATATTTAGAAACCATTCCACATAACATATCATATTTTCAAACAACTCCATACAAGACAACTTAAGGCATGGAAAACTAATACGCATCAAAAGTAGTCATGGATAATAATCGTAACAAAAAATCAATTCAAAATATTAATATAATGCATTGAAATGAAGTAATTAAATAATTAATTAATTAAATCTCATCTATTTAACCAGTCATCAGTTAGTTAACCATTTACCATTTAACATGAAATAATTAATTCATCCATTAGTTATTACCAGCTTCTAAATTATATACCGAACATGTCAAGTATTCAATATTCCAAATATTCAGTGAAAGCCACAATTTCATTCCAAGTCATGACTTGATAATTAATTATACCATTAATTAACCTATTACACATTCTTCCCATTTAAATCATTCAGCTATTTAATAATATCACATTAACTAAATTTGTATCCCATGCTTCAAATCAATACATGTTCAATGCCTCATTTATCTCATGTGGGAGGCATTAATTAATAACATAAAAATTGACATGCATCGACATATCATAATCAAGGAAACTCACATTCTCAATTTATCAAAAATAGCTAAAATTATCATATAGGTTTTAAGGATTTGGGACCCTACCTCAGGGTTTTGATAAAAACCACAATGAACGAAGAACACTCAAGAGAAACTGTTTGATTCTCCCAGAACCCACCTTAGATCGCTTCTCCTAGAAATACCAAGACCAAATCTCATCAAAATTCTCATCCATAAACTTAGATTTAATCATAATGGGTGTAGATGTAAGAATCTGAGTGAAGAGGAGTTGTAGATGAAAGTAGATTTGAGAAAACGAAGAAGAACAAAGAAGAAAATCTACCTACCTCAAGAATTCGACGTAGATTTTTCAGTAGAAGCCTTCATATTGCCTCCAAAATTCTTGGGAGTGGTTCGTGTACCGTAAAGGGAGGGTGATCTTGAGTTATGGCCACTCAGAAAGAAAAATGATCCATCTAGGGGGAAACGTGTGAGATCCACTTTTTAGGATCTCACTTAAGTGGCCGCACAATTTTGATGCATCGTTAGACAAACCATGTGCAAACTGTGCATTAGCTACTGCCTCGGAAAACACTCCTCGCATGGTTAGGCCGCACGGTTTTCCAAACCATGCACAAACCATGGGTTAGCCACTACCTCAAAACTTCAACTACACTCTGTTTTGTCGCACGGTTAGAAAAACTGTGTGCCGCCCATGCGACTTCCCCTTTTGCCTCAAAACTTAAATCAATATTCGAAAATGACATATTTAGGTGTTCCAACTCCCAGAATAAAATCTCGGAGCTCAGTTTAAAAAGAACGCCCCATTGATAAACCGAAAAAAGGAAATTCAAAAACAATCTTGTTTTAACCCAGTTGAAACAAAAGTGATTTTACATGTATCTGTTATGACTTAAAAATTAAATTAAATAAATAATAATTTAAAAAAATCGTTTATTTTAAAAAATAACATAGTGGTTTTCACTATTCATCAAAAATCAAATGTTTTCTGATTAATACCAAAAATTCACTCTAAGATAATTTTGATGTTTTAAATTCAAAAATGATTTCTATTTCCCTGATTTAAAAACATTTAATATTCATTTATTAATTTAAAAAACATTATTAATGTCAAAACCAGAAAGCGTGTTTTTGAGAATTAAAATTTATCAAAATATTGATATTTTTTTATGTCCAATTTAAATGTAAATTTACTTCAATTGACAAAAATTGGATTAAAATATAAAACTTATAGGTAAAATATACCTCAAAACCATTCAAATATATAATTTAACACTATAAATAATTTTTATTAAAAAATTGGTTTTATTTTAAATTTAGTATTTTTCACTATTCATCAAAATTAGAAAGTAATCAGAAAAGCACAAGAAATTTATCCAAACTATATATTTATTCCCATATTCAAAAGAAGAAGTTTATTTCATCAAACTGAATATATATAAGTGTCAAATTTTGTATTTAAAAATGGAACTCTATTAAAAGGGGGAAAATTGCAATTTTTTTTAAAATTTCTTCATTTTTATAAAAGTTGAATTTATTCCAATATTTTGACTAAGAGACTCATTATATGGATGTTAAAATTATATGGGGTATGTAAAATTTAAAATGCATTTAACACTATTCATAACCTCTTTTTGAACAGCTAGTTTGGTAAGTCGTCGGGTGCTTGAAATCGGTGTTGTGTGTAGTGCAAGAAGTTGAATTAAATTAAAGAAAATAAATTCCTATGAAACCTTGTGGTATTATAACTTTAATTCGTTTCAGAAATAATAGGAATGATAACGTCACATGTGCTTATGTACGACCTTGCATTTCCATGATACAATGAGATTCATTCTACATGAACTTCATTAAATAATGATTATATAAATGTAAATAATAAATAAATGTGGTTTATATTATGTTGAATTATTTTTTAATTATATAATAGTGACCTATATAAGAGAACTAGAACATATTTGAAAAATATCTGCCTAAAAAACTGAAGGTTGTTTTTATCTGAATAAAGAGTGACAATGAAAGGCTAATAACAAATAAATGATATTAAGGTCATATATGATATCAGAAAACCAAATATGATTTATGAATAAATCAATGACAATATTTAAATCATTATTATGTAGGTTTGGATACATATGAAGGATATCGATCCAATGCTAAGGTTTAATTTTACAATCATTTTATTTTCTAGGATTGTTTATAAATAATTATTTACTATCATTTATTTGACATACACATCCATGTTTCTTAAATATGTAATATTATATCGAATCTTATATAACTTTTTAAAGTCAGTTTTAGCAAATGTTATGAAACAAATCTTTAATTTTTATTAGGTATGTCGTCCATTATGACATTTCCTGTTGAAGCACGGGGAGAATGTTTTTTATCTTATATTGAATAAAAGGATGTTTATGTTATCTTAACTTCTTATTTCCATGAAGATTCATTTATTATATTTCAATTTTATTTTCAAATAAATTATTTTCATATAATATGTTCTTGCATTTTGAGAAAGGGAAATAGTTTTAATGAATAAATGATATTTTCCTCAAGAATTATGTTCATGTTTTTTATCAAAATTATTTTCCATCAATGATGAAATCCATTAATAGGGTAATTTTTTCAAGTATAAAATATCAATTATTCCATGGAATTGATTTTAATTATGATTAAATTATTTTTATGAAATCCATTTGTTTTATATAGATTAAGTTATTTTGGAATGATGTTTAGGTAACCAGTTTTATTCCTTGGTTTATGCTCTGATAAATTATTTATGTTTTTGTGGAACAAATAAAAATGATTTAATTACGAGATATATGGGGCCTATATCCCTATCTAATGTATTGGGTAATTATTTATATCTAATGATATAGATGTGGATGGAATAAGAAATCACCTCGGTTCAGTAATATAGGTTTGGAATGAAGAGTGAACTCGGTTCAGTAATGGGCTTTGTCTGCAATGATGGTCTTGGTAATGATCCTTGAATAATAAAAAATTATTTTCTATTCTTATTTCTATTCCACAAATCATTATGTCTTATTTTAGTTCATTTTTTATTAGGTTCACTGATTTTTACAAATTTAATGATTTAACGCATTGCATGATATCCTGATATTTCCTATAGAGGATAAAATTTTCAAATATTATGTTATTATGTATTATGATTATGATATTATTGATATCTCCCTTGTTTAAAAATATTAATAATTTCATCTCCCTCGTTCATATGTTTCTTTTCCCAATGTCAGGAAAAAGGATATAAAATAAGTTATGTCAAAAATGGGTCTAGTTATGATGAAATAAGTGGGAGATAACAATGATGTGTTATGAACCAATTGTTTGTGATTCATAATCTCTAATGTTAATATACCTATATGGTATTGTCATGGTTTAAATATATATTTTAATGAATACAAAACAATTATGAAGTTATATGAATGTATATAACATATAGGGAATTATAGTTTTTATCACAGGAATGATATAGTTATCATTTGGAAATTATGTTGAGAAAACCATAGAAAGAACCCAAAGTATGTGTTGAAGCTTATTTTACAGTCCTATTGTATTATAAATGATCACATTAATGTCCCAGACCATTTTGGTTCTTTACTTTTCGAAAATATGGTGTTTTAGGTGTTACGGGAGGTCAATGTGACTTATCCCCAACACTTTTCCAAATTTCCAGTTCTGGGAATAGTGCAATGGTAGCCTTAGGAGAATAGTGGAACAGTAGCCTTAGGTGAATAGTGTCATTAGTAGCCTTAGATGAACAGTGCAATGGTAACCTAATGTGAACAGTGTCATTAGTAGCCGTATGTGAAAAGTTAAACAATAACCTTATGTGAACAGTGTCATCTGTAGACTTATGAGATCTCCTACAGTATACTTTTTATTTTCCCTAATTTCAAGTTCATGAATAGTGTTTTTAGAATGGTGAGTTTCTAATAGTAGCCTCTTACCTTTTCCAAATTTTGAGTTCATAAACACAGTTTCCAGAACGGTGAGGTTCTAACAGTGAGGTTTCAATGGCGAGCTTCCGGAAGAATGTTTCTAGAATAGGTAGCTTCCAACAAAGTGGTTTCAATGGTTAGGTTCATGAACATTGTTTCCCGAACAGTGAGGATCCAATTGTGAGATTTCAATGGTGAGGTTCATGAATAGTGTTTCCAGAACAGTGAGGTTCCAATGGTGAGGATTCGACAGCGAGGTTCATGAACATTGTTTCTATAACAGAGAGGTTTCAATAGTGAGGTTTCAATAGTTAGGTTTAGGAAAAGAGTTTTTAGAATGCTGAAGTTCAAACGTTGAGGTTTCAACCGTGAGGTTCATGAACAATGTTTTTCCATTGCAAAATTTCTTGTTGTGATCAGTGTTTCCATCTTCCATCAGTTCCCCGCTTTGACGTTTCCTTTGATGTAACACGCATTTAAAGCAATTTTTTAAGGACTCTAAGGTCGATTAAAAAGACATAAATCCTATATTAATATCCTTAAGGCTCGAGATACTTTTACGTGGTCAAAAAATATTGTTTATTCTAATCATATATTAATTGAAAATCAAGCGTATCATAAACCACTACTCTGTTAAATCTTCTGAATGGGTGATATATCTTCTTCGCTAGTTCATCCTCCTTGTTCTCAGCTGTCATATGCTCGAACCTTTGAATCCATCCCATTGGAGTTTCACAATAAAGCATTACTCCTTAGATTGGTTCCACTCTATTTTTATGCAACCAAGATGTGTTGATTAGTCTTTGATGTAAGGTATGGTCTATCTCTATTATTTTAGGTTCATCTTCTCTTGTTTCTTATTTACCTTTTATTTAATTCTATATAGATGTTCCTAATGGAATTTTTTTGGTTGTTAAATGGTGTGGTGGTGTCTCTGCATCCTCGGGTGGATAAAGTTGTCACAGGGGGATGATATCGTAACCCGTTGGGTGGCTTGTTCTCGTATAAAGAACACCAAGAACCATTTTAGGTAGAGGATACATTACTTCTCTTTTCTTTTACGTCAATCTATATAGTTAGAATGTATTATCCCACTGGATCACAATGAAATTGACATAATAAATATAGAACTGGATATATAAATTGATATTGATCTTAGGTTATTGCCACTTGATTTGTTAGATAGTGTGATATATATGCTTTCTTTGTTTATCTTTTCATTCTTGATGGAACTTGGTAGAAAAAATAAAGCCAGAATTAATTGATAATTGTTTGGATAAAGATAAAGATGCATGTAAATGAACCATGATCTTCTTGTAGTAATTTCATGTTAATCAAATTAGGGAATTAATCATGTTATATTATTTGGGATGGATTACTATTTAGGTTTCCTGATGTTGGAACCTACAACTTATAAATCGGTTAATCTAAGATGGATTAAATAACTAGTTGTTTGATAAATGATAATTCTATATAGGGTTCTAAGAAACCCTCTTTCTTGTTTAAGGGCCAAGAGCCCAATTGGTATGTTGTTTGTTTTCCTACTTCTTGTGTTGTGATGTGATCTTGGATGGATGTTATGATATGTGGGGGTAGGAAGGCCTACTGGTTGTGGAAGCAGTTGATGCCTAGAGTGGCAGGATGCATTATTTTATGCATGTTGGTGTTTTGGAGGACACCATAGATGATGAAACAAGTTTGACGTGGTGTGCCACATGCATTCCATGTTTACCTTAATGAGGTAGGATGATACTATTCTCTTGCTATAGGAGGCAAAGACTCGATCGGTATTTCATCTACTCACCATGTTTATCCCATTGTTTTTAGTAGCATAGAATTTTTTCTATAAATCCTGGGAATATAGGAAAGTAGTTTCGTAAATAAATAATTGAATAAATGATGTTTACCAATGGAGTTGGAGCTTATTGAGGCGCAATGCTGTGGTTGTAATTTTAAAGGGACAGTGGACTTTGTGTGTGATGTTAATGAAATATAATTTGGAATTGTTAATTGTTAATAAATGTTTAAATATTATTTAATGTAATGTACACCTTATAAAAGAGAATAAAGTAAATGTAATTATGGTCTTTAAATTGTTTTGTGCTTATATGATACCTTGTATTAGAAGTGGAAGCATAGATTCTGGGAAACGATAGCTACAGTTGTGTCTAATCCTAGCTTAGTCCCATAGTGTGGTTGTGAGAAAAGTATATTTTGTACTTTTTGTGTTTCTATATGCTACTCCACCCCGTTTGTTAGGAAAAATAACACCCTGTGGATTCTGATCCTTGTGATGGGGGGATGGGTGTTTTCCCTAGCATTTCGTTGGGGGTGGATGGATGATTACCCCTTTTGGACCATCTCACGTCTCATTATAGTTACTTATGTTGGTAGACACAGTGGTTAGTTTTCCCCATACTAGTGTGTAGAGGGCTGTAATGGCTTGAGGTTATTCACACAAATATAATCTGAATATATTTCTTTATGGGATACTATTGGTGTTACATATAGGCTATGATGGCTTGAAGATCCTTACTCGAGATTTGGGCTATAATGGATTGAGATTTAATACCCAACGTATGATAGACATTATGTGAGATTTGGTGGCTCCTAGAAACTACCTCGTTACATTGCTTATGTGAACATGGTGTTTTATTTTGCATGAGGTTCAAGTTGTGGTGATTTTCCCTGGTGTTTGTGGGAAATTATTTTTGGATAAGTATGCATAGGATGAGCGATGTTGGGGAAAAGAAGAAAAACAGTGGGGAAGTAGTAGCAGGGTACCCTAGATAATATTTATTATATTATATACTCTTGTATGTGATACATGGTGAGAGTGTCCATAGTGAGGATAAGAACATAGTATACATGTTTAGGTTATGAGTTAGTTTCAGTTATTGTTCACTATGGATTAGCATGAATTCGTTACTTTTCCATGAGATGCTCTGGGGAAGATCTTACTGAGTACACTATTATACTCAACCTATTTATATAAAAACTATTTTTCTAGTCACTTGGATCAGGTTGGATATCAAGCTGGTTTCTGCTAGTTTGGGGTTGTAGGAGATGTTGGGGCTCATGGATGTTGTCTTTATTACTTTCCATTGTTACATGTAGTTTTTCCCCATTCAGATGTATTGGTTTTTCATGACATTACATAGGTGTACTTGGGATTTCTTTTTCATTGTTTTCTATGTTAGATTTTTTTTGGTTTCTATCTTATTCAACTCTTTCGCATTTGTTTTCTTAGTGGGTAATGCCTCCCATTGGTGTGTTTACTATACCTTCGGTGCTAGTCTCAAACTTGGGGCCTACTAGAGGCAGGACTCAGGTGTCATTATCTCACTTATATCATTTCTGGTCCATGAGAGGTACACCTTTTGGGGAGGGGTTGTGATAGAGTGGTATTAGAGCTCGGGTTGTGGGATTGGATGGAGTTTGGAGTTAGTCATGGGTGGGGTTTCATCGGTTTGTAGGGAAACAATGTCAGTCACGTTTAGAATGTAATGTAAACATTAGAGACCAGCAGAGACATTGGATTTTAGGGCCCCCAATGATCTGATGTATAGAAATTTAAATTTAACTTGTCTACTAAAAGAGGTGATAATTGTTGCAGGGTAGAGCCCTAGGAAATGATCTTTCATCATTCTTCCTTGTGGATGTGTTTGAATGGGTAGAACTTTGTATTGGGGTAAACCAAAATGAATAAATGAAAACTATTAATTAAATAATGATGATACTTCCATATTCTAAGTTTATAAGCTCTAACTGTTTGTTATTTTACTGGTATGGCTCCAGGTCAACATCCTCTCCAGGATCACATAGAAGATATCCAGCAGATTGTGCCAGCACATCACCATACGACGATGACACTTGGATGAGGAAACTATGAGAGTTTCAACGCTAGAGTCTAAAGAATTAAGAGGGATCTATTTCAGATGAATTCACAGAAGACTGGTTGGATGAGGTCATGTTATGATTCAGTTTAATATGTGCTCGGATGGAGCATTGGGTGTCTTTGGATTTGACGTTGTTGTATGGAGCATCAAGGCAGTGGTGGTTCTTGATCCTTAGGGATCCCGAGGAGTCAGTAATCTCATGTGAAGAGTTCTAAGAAAAATTTAGAGTCATGTTTCATTCATCAGCCATGAAGTCTTCTAGTATCCATGAGCATCTAACCCCTTGACCGGGGAGATCCAGTGTGCTAGATTTTGGAATTTGTTTCCTGAACCTTTTGCAATATGATTTGGACCTGCTACCAGATGAGGAGGCAAGGTCGATGAATTTTGAGGAGGCTTTGCATCTAGAGATCCAGCACCATGTCACCCCATATATTCCAAAGAGATATCATGAGGTGGTGGAATGAGGAATAGGTTGTCGAGATGAATATTCCGAGAACAAATCATCATGTGAGGGGAGTCATCATGATTCTTCATAAAGTAGAGATGTGGTTCGGGGTTCCCGATTATCAGGGCAGAATATTTTTCATTCAACCAGAGGTAGGTTTCTACCCTATACATCTCATTTATCCAGAGGTAGAGACTCTTAGGCATATGCCAAGATATTGAGAGATTGTTTTTCTTGTGGTGTTTGAGGTCATCAGTTGCTAGAGTGTCAGACCAATCAGAGAAGTCATCGTGTACCAGGTGCTCCACTACAGGTTCCACTATTTAGGTAGTTCCAGCCGAGGAACTAGTAGCAAGATACACCATCTTTGGATCATCATAGAGTATATGGGGTAGTCATAGGATAGAAATGTGATGATCTCCGAGCTCCGAGGGCATAGCACGGCCGTGGTGGTGGTCTTCATCAGGGTCAGAGATGCTGTGGAGGAGGTCGTGATCAGCTTCATGCTTTAGCGATGCCATCTCCAGGTGAGCCAGACATCGTTAGAGGTATCGTTTGCTTGTTTTCTACATAGGTGTATACCTTGTTTGATCAGTAGAGACTAACTAATTCATATAACCTAGCCTATTCCATGCTTTTATACATGATGTAGAGAGGCTTCAGTTGCACTTGATGTTGACTACGCTAGTTGGGGACTAAGATGACTTTTTTGAAGTATGTAGAGACTGTGAGCTAGTGTTGGGTAAGCACCTCTATTGGGGAGATTTTATATGTTTATGAATACAACCATATTATATCATCCTTGACAAGGATTGGATGTATTCAGTGTAGGATATTGTGTATTTCATCAGGTGGCAGGTTGAGTTATTCGATACGGATGGAGAGCGAGTGATGTTCATTAGTGAGTGATACCCTCATATGGGTCATAGGAGTGTTCCTTCCTTATCATCCATGATGGGTGAACTGATGCTGAGTTCATCAGAGGTTCAATAGTTAGAGTTCACTAGGGTTGTAGAAGAGTACCCCGATGACTTTCCATAAGAGGTTGTTTCATTACCCCCCCCCCCCCCCCCCGACGACAGATTGAGTTTGGGATCAAGCTAATACCAGGAGCATCTCATATCTCTATGTCTCCTTATAGGATGTCCCATTTTGAATTACGAGAGTAACGTATATAGATTTATTGTATGTTGTAGTGTGGTTGTGTTCAGACGAGTGTGTCAACATGAGTGGCACCAGTTTTTATCGTGAAGAAGGATGACGATAGTTTGTGGTTGTGTGTCGATTATCATCGCTTAAAGAAAGTGGCAGGGAAGAATCTATATGCTCTTCTGCATATTGATGATTTATTTGATCAACTGAAGGAATAATGTTTGTTCTCAATGATCTAATTGTGGTTATTATATCATCATATGAGTGTGAAGGATGAGGATATCCCGAAGACTGCTTTCTGTCATGGTCATGGAAAATATGAGTTCATTGAAATGTTGTTAGATGTGAAAAATGCTCTAGCAGTGTTCATGGGATTGATGAACGTTGTGTTTTGTGAGTTCCTAGACATGTTCGTGGTGGTTTTTAATGATGGCATCCTTGTGTACTCCACGTTTGAGGAGGATCATTCAAAGCATCTACATGTCGTTTTCAGATTTCCTCGTCAACATTAGCTGTTTGAGATGTTGTCGAGGTTTGAGTTTTGTGATCAAGAAGTCTGTTTCATGGGGAATTTTGTGTCCCAGTAGGGAGTGGTTGTGGAACCATTGATGATAGAAGATGTTTTGTCTTGGGCAGACTCCAAGACATTGTCAGAGGTATGATGATTCCTTACTCTCTCATGCTACTACATGAGGTTCGTAGGCGATTTTTCTCAAGTTGCAACTCCTCTGATAGCTTTGACCAAGAAGGGTCAAGTATTCATATAGACTTATCACTATCAAACATATTTTGAGTATATAAATGAAATGTAAGTAAGTGCTCCAGTTTTTTTCTTACAGTAAAGGGAGTTCAGTTTGATTTTTTCTGCGATGCTTCGCATATGGGGTTAGGTTGAGTTCTGAAGAAATAAAGATCAGTTGATTCTTATGGGTCTCAGCAGTTGAGTTCGGATGATAATAACAACGCCACCCATGATCTTGAGTTGGAATCTGTGGTTTTTTCTCTGTTGTAGAGGAGACATTACGTTTTTTGTGAGCACTTTGTGGTTTTCACCGATCATATGAGTTTGAAGTTGGTTTTCTTCCAACGTGACTCGACCTTACAATAGAATTAGTGGATGGAGTTATAAAAATAATATGACTTCTAAATATCATATACTCATTGAAAAGGGAATGTTGTAGAGGATGAATAGGGTCGAAATCTGTGTAGTGATGTAGTGCATGAATCTGGTGACACCTAGAACTGTCAGCATTACATCTTGATATGGGAGAAGTTAATGGAAGTGGTTGTATTTTTCAGATGATGGTGAAGTCATCTCTTGTGTAGTTGGTGGAAGAGTCCTAGTTGGGGGATCTAGAGGTGGAGGTCTAGAGTGACAGTGTTTTTTGTGGTGAGGCCCCTGATGGTTTCTCTAAGGATGATCAACAACGAGTTTTATATCATGGAATGATATTTGTTCCTTTGATTATTTTTGAGACATTTCTTAGAGAGTTTCATAGTTCTCCTTTAGCACTGCATCCTTGTGTGAAAATGATATATCAATCCTTGAGGAGAAATTTTTGGTGGCATGGGCTGGTGTGTGCGGTTGCTGAGTTTGTGTCTTGATGTTTGGTCTACCAGAAGGTGAAGGTCGAACACCATGTTCCTGGTGGTCTTCTCCAGCCATTAAATTTTCCTCAATGGATGTGGGATGATATATCATTGGTATTTGTTACTAGTTTACCTTGAGCTTAGAGAGGAAATGATTCTATTTTGGTGTTAGTGGATCATTTAACACAACCATCCCACTTCTATGCAATCAATGAGTCAATATCAGTGGATGTTTTGTCGAGTTAGTATATGGAGGAGGCGGTGAGTCTTCATGGAGTTATAATGAAGATCAATTTAGATTGAGATCCTTGTTTTACCTCTACGGTGTTAAGAGGTCTAAAACATGCTTTTGGTTCTCAGTTATGCCTTAATACTACTTTTCCACCTCAGGAAGATGGTCAGACAAATTGGACCATCCAGACTCTTGAAGACATGTTATGCTGCTGTATTTTGATTTTTTGAGGTTCGTGGATGAGGCAATTAACCTTGGTGGAGCTTGCTTACAATAATAGTTTTCACTAGACCATCGGTATGGCACCGTTTGAAGCTTTGTATAGAAGGCCTTTACATTCTCTATTGTGCTGGATTGGGGATGGAGAGTCAACAATTATCGAACCTGAACTAGTGCAGAATACTAAAGAGATGGTTCGGCTTATTCGTGAGAGGATGAAGATAGTGCAAGATCGTTAGAAATCATATGAATATAGAAGGAGGATACCCTTAGTTTTTTATGTTGTGGATCAAGTGTTTCTGAAGGAGAATCCCCGTCGTGGGATGTAATGGTTGGTCATGGGAGTAAGCTTTCTCCTTGATTTTTTTGGGCCTTTCGAGTTGTTTTCTCATGTTGGAGCTATGGCGCATTGAGTACCTCTTCCCCCATAGATGATCTAGATACATGATCTTTTTCATGTGTCATAATAACATTGTTATTTTCATGATGACTCTAATGTCATTGGTTAGGGGGAGATTGTTGTTGATGATGATGCCACCTTGGAGGAGTGACCCGTGGAGATCTAAGACCGCAAAGAGAAGGTGTTTCACGAGCATTAAATCCCCTTGGTTCGTGTCTTCTGGAGACATGGTGGTATAGAGGAGAGTATATAGTAATTTGAGTCACAAATACATGCTCAGCACCCAGATTTGTTTGATGTTTAACACTTTTCAAGTAATGATTTCCCCTTTGTGGTTATAGACCTCTGGTGTTAATAAGATGGCTTTCTTTGGTTGCTTCTCATACCATGCTATCATTTGAGATATAACTCGATGGGTGGTTGTTTAGAATTCTTTTCTGTTTCCAATATGGTTGGTTTTGAATTCTTCAGGATTCGAATATTTTTATAGGTATCTGATGTAATGGCTCAAAACTCTCCCGTCCATTCCTTTGTGAAAATATGGTGTCTGAGGTGTTCCGGGTTGTCAATATGACTTATCCCCAACACATTTCCAAATTTCTAGTTTTGTGAATAATGCAACTGTAGCCTTAGGTGAACAGTGAAATGGTGTCTTTAGGTGAAAAATTTCATCTGTTTACATAGGTGAACAGTGCAATGATAACATTATGTGAATAGTGTCCTCAGTATCCTTATGTGAACAGTGTAGCAGAAACCTTATGTGAATAGTACCATTGTTAGCCTTATGTGAGGTTCAAACGGTAGCCTCTTTCCTATGAAAAATTTCACGTTCATGAACAGTGTTTCTAGAATGGCGAGGTTCCAATGGTAGCCTCTTTATTTTTCCAAATTTTGAGTTCATGAACATGGTTTCCATAATGGTGAGGTTCCAATGGGGAGGTTTCAACAGTGAGTTTAATGAACAATGTTTCTAGAACTGTGAGGTTCCAATAGCGAGGCATCAAAGGTGAGGTTCATGAACAATGTTTCTAGAACATCGAGGTTCCAATGGTGAAATTTCGATGGTGAGGTTCATGAAAAATGTTTCCAGAATGGTGAGGTTTCAACGGTGAGGTTCATGAACACTTTTTCCAAAATAGTAATGTTCCAACAAAGAGGTTTTAATAGTGAGTTTCATTAAAAGTGTTTCCAGAATGGTGAGTTTCCAACATTGAGGTTTCAATGGTGAGGTTCATGAATAGTGTTTTTCCTTTTCCATATTTTGTGTTCATGAACAGTGTTTTCATCTTTCTAAAGTTTTTTCCCTTTGACATTTCCATTAGCATAAAATGCATTTAAATTTTCATTTTAAGGATTCCATGTCTGATTAGAAGGGAAAACCCCCTATATAAATTTCCCTAAGGCTCGAGATGCTTTTATTTTGTCAAACCGCGTGGTTTATTGAGATCTACTTTTAATGAAAAATCCATCCTGACTTAAAGCACTACATTGTTAAATCTTCTAAACGAATTGTATATATTCCTCCCATGTTCTTCCTCCTTGTTCGTGGCTATGAGATGCTCTAACCTTTCATTCCACCCTAAAGGATTTCCATAATCAATATTTTCTCTTTAGATTGGCTCCACTCAGCTTTGATGCAACCTTATAGTATCGATCAATCTTTGAAATAAGGTATGATCTATCACTATTCTTTTGGGATCATCTCCTCCTATTTCTCATTTCCATATTATGTAATTCTATCTCCTTGTTCATAATGGATATATTTTGGGTGTTGAATGGTGTAGTTGTGTCTGCGCATCCTCAAGTGGATACAGTTTTCACAAGGGGAAGAGATCGTAACCTATTGTGTGGCTCGTACTCGTATAATGAACATTTTGAACTATTTACGGTAGGGGATTTGTTGCTTTTATTTTATTTTATGTTCAAATATATATTAAGCATGGTTTCTATCACTGTATCAAAAGGTAATTGATATAATATATATTTCAACCTTATTAATAAATTGATAATGATCGTATGTTATTGCCACTTTTTGTGTTAGATAGTTCAATATCTACGCTTTATTTGTTTAGATTTTCATTCTTGATGGAAATTGGTAAAGAACATAATGCCGGAATGAATTGGTAACTGTTTGGATAATGATAAATTGTCATGTAAATTAATATCGTTATTCTTGTTGTAATATGATTTTAATCAAATTAGTGCTATAAGTTTGTTTAATTATTTGTGAGATCTTACTATATAGTTTTCTAAAAAGTTGTGACCTAGTAAAAATAAATTGGTTCATCCATGATGGATTAATTAACTGGTTGTTTGATAAAAAATAATTCATTTTAGGGTTCTGAGTTACCCTCTTATATGTTTAAGGGAAAAGAGATCAATGGGTATGATTTTTGTTTTCCTACTAATTTTTTTTGTAATGTGAGCCTATGTTGGGGAAAAGATGCCAACTAGTTTTGGAAACATTTGATGCCTAGAGTGGCGAGATGCATCTATGTTTTCATGTGAATGTTGGGGAGGACATTGTGCATGATGAAACAGGTTGGATGTAAAAGATTGGATTCATTCTTAATCCTATTGGATGTTTATCTACTTACATTCACCACTTCTAAAGGTAGCTGGTTTTTCTTACCCTCCTTCGAAAAGGAGAGAAGACGCGTGGGGTATGCCACATGCTTTCCGTGATTCTAGTCCTAAATGAGGATGGTTGTCAACTTTAGCTATAGGTTGCAATGTCTCGATGGGTATCTCATCTACTCACCATGTTCAGACCATTGAGTTTTGTAGATTAGAATGTTTTTCAATAATGTCTAGGAATATGGGAATGTAATGTTGTAAATAAATAATTTGTGAAATGATGTTAATCCATGGGGTTTGAGCTTATGGGGGCATAATGTAAGGGATGTAATATAAATGGGATAGTAGAATTTGGTTGTATTTCTAATGAAATTTAATGTGTAATTGTTAATGGTTAATTAATTTTTAATGATTTAATAAATGTAAAGTGGAAGTAATAATAATGGAATGAAGAATTTTAATTAATCTTTTAAAATGGTTGTGTGCTTATAGGATACCTAGTCTTAGATGTGGAAGCATCGAGTCCGATAGATGTTAGCTGAAGTTGTGTCTATGGCTAGGTTTTTCCCATAGAGTGGCTGTGAGCTATAATATATTATGTACTTTTTGTGTTTTTATATGCTACTCCACCACGTTAGTTGGATCAACTGACACCCTATGGATTCTGATCCCTGGGGGTGTTTTTCCCAACATTTCGGTGGAAGGATAGATGGTTGAATACCCCCTTTGGCCTCACTCCCTTCTCTTGGTTTTTACTTGTTCTAGTAGGCACAATGGTTAGTTTTGTCCATATATATATGAAGAAGGCTATAATATCTTGATGTTATTCACACACATATATTATTGATATAGTTTCATATGGACTACTATATGTGTAACATGTATTGGGTATGATGGCTTGAGGATCCTTACTCGATGTATGGGATTTAATGGCTTGAGGTTTAATAACAAACATTTGATACATGTTATACGAGCTGTGGTGGATCCCAGAAACTACATGGTTACTTTGCTTATGTAGACGAGGTGCTTTTGTTGCATGAGGTGCATGTTGTGGTTCTTTTCCAAGGTGTCTACATGCATTCCTTTTGGAGAGAGATTCTTAGGACGTATGACGTTGGGGAAAAGTGGCAAACTAGTGGGGAAGTAGTAGTAGGTTACCCTTTATGTTATTTATTATTTTATATACTCCTGTATGCGATACTTGGTGAGATTATCCATGGTGAGGATGGGAACATATTATACATGTTTAGGTGATGAGTTAGTATCAATTGTGGTTCACTATGCTTTATCATGCATTCATTACATTTTCTCGAGTGGTTCTGGGGAAGATCCTACTAAGTATACTGTTATAATCGCCCTATATATATATATATATAAAGTTTTTAGGTCTCTTGAATCAGGTTTGAGATCAAGCTACATTCAACAATCGTGGGGTTGTAGCGGTTTTTTGGGCTTGTGGTTGATGTTGTTCTTACATTCCTTTGGTACTTGCAGTTTTTCCCCTTTCAGTTGTAGTAGTTTTTCATAACATTGCATATTTTTATATGAGATTTCTTTTTTATTGTTGTCTGAGTTGGAGTTGGTTGGTTTCTTTTTTATCCCTCTTTTTAAAATGTGTTCTCTTAGAGGATAATTCCTCCCATTATTTTTTTTACTATAAAACCAGTGTTAGCCATCAAACTGGGGCCTACTGCAGGCGGGACTCATGGGTCATTATCTCCCTTATCACATTCTCGGCCTAAGAGGGGTACACCTTGTGGGGAGGGGGGTCGTGACATTTATGAATAAATGGGGATAAAACATTATGTGTATAAAATTTAACATATATTCTTGATTATGTTCTCTTAAAATAATTATTAGTGTTTTAACACTATGATTATAGGTTTAGCCAATGGTTGGAACCATAAGAAACCATGTTAATATAGAAAGTGATTAACAATGCAATGATTTTCCTTAAAAAAACCAAATTTTATGAGAGATGGAATGAAAAATCTGGTAGCTATTCTCACACAACAATTTCAATCAATGAATCATTAAGGAAATCCTAACGAATAAATGAGGGAACAACATTCTACTGTTCCCTTAATAAAGCAGTGTCCCCCTCCATTCAGTGTGTCTTCAGATCCATTAGTGGTGGAACAATGGATCAACGACACTGATAAGATATATTCAGTTATTACATATTTAGAACATGATTTAACAATCCTATAAATCAATAATTTTGAAGTTTAGGAAGATAAATGGTGGAAACCTATTAATAATACAAGGAAAATAGATGAAATTGAATCCCTGAAATTTGATGAGTTCAATAACATATTTTACGACATGCAATTTCCTCATATTATTTGAACAATGATGGAGAAGGAGTTACTATAACTTATGAAAAATGATGATGAATCTGTTGGTACCTACTAGACATATTATACATTACATGCAAGGTACAGTTTTGGAATCATTATCCTACCTGAGAGTAAAATATATCAAATTCATTAGTGGAAAAAAACCAAGTATTTGAAAGGAATTATCCATAAGGTTATTCAATAGCAATTAATAAACAATTGGATGTGATGTCAAGGTTGATATGTATATTGGAGTAACACATAAGTCCAATATAATTCATAAGAATAAAAAATGTAATTCATGGGATAATCGAAGGACCACACTAAAAAAAGAAGACTATTCCCTTATGCTCAACATGTGGAATGAATCATGTTGGGTTTTGCCTTAATGAGACTATTAATTGTTATAAATTTGTAAAAGAAGGTCATCGGGTAGTGGAATGTGGAAGTGATGGAAAAAAGATTCCTAATTATTAGAATAATGATAAGGATACACTAAATTCACCTCCTACAATATAATGTTTCAAGTTGCATGGAAATGAGGGATTATTCTAACTAACTCCATAATCCTATTTTTATTGATGATGATTGACCTTATAATACTCATTAGGCCAAAAGAAAAGCAATTCCACATGTGATCACAATCAGTGATGTGGAGTATCATAATGAAGTGGTGAAAGGTACATATACCATCACCACTAAAGTAGAAGATGTTATATTTGATTCTGGATCCACCCAATCTTTTATTTCTTGATAATTTTTTAAGGGTATTGTCGTATTACCTCAAAAATTATATGTAGAGTTAGCTATGAAAACTCCTAATGTCACAATAATTTCATAAAAATTTTATAATTATTCTCAGGATAATGTTTTTTGGAAAGTTCTTCCTGAAAATCTTGTGACTCTTCCTATATAGATGTTTGATGTGATTCTTGGCATGGATTTTCTTTTCCTAAAAGGGTCTCATATCAATTTCTATGGTAGGGAAGTCAATTTTCCTATTCCCGATCAATGTATGATCATATTTCGATGAAAGGAAGAATATAACATTCTAGTAGAAATTTTTTCCAGTTAATGGGACTTGATTCCTATAAATAATGTTTATTAATGACAAATGGATGGTGAGAAACTCTAGATTAGTAATACACCCATTGTACTTGAGTTTGATGACATATTTATGAATGAATTTATAGGACTTCCTCCAAATCAAGAGGTTGAGTTTTCAATAGAACTCATGTCGGATGCTATGCCTATTTCAGAGACACCTTATATAATGATTCCAATTGAGTAACATGAATTGGAGAAGAAACTCAAAGAGAATATTTAAAATGGATTCCTATAGAACAATGTTTCACCAAGGTGAGAAACTATTCCATGTGTTATGAATAATGATTGATCAATGAGACTCTACATTGATTATGATGAACTTAAGAAGATCACTATCATGAACAAATAACATCTTCCGCTCCTTGATGACTTATTTGACCAACTATATAGAGCTCAATAGTTTTCCAAGATTGATCTTTTTTTAGGATGTCATCAATTTAAGGTAAATAATGAGGATATATAAAGATGACATTCCGAAAAAGGTATGGAAAAAATGAATTTATAGTGATGCCTTTTGGTCTTATAAATTCTGCTTAATGTCTTCATGGATAAAATGAATATATTCTTTAGATAATTACATGACATTATGTGGTTGTATTTATAAACTATATTCTTGTCTATTAGATGATCAAGAAGGAACATAAATATAACATTAGAATTTTACTAAAGACCCTAATAATGGAAATGGGATATAAAAATGTACTGATAGTGAATTTGGGATTCAGAAATTTCCATTTTTTTGGTCACCTAATATCAAAATAGGATATATTAGTTGATCTATAAAAACAATACATTTTGGGAATGTGGGCCAATATCATAAAAGATAAATCAGATCTGAGTTTTCTTTGTTTGGCTAGATATTATCGATGTTTTGTGAAATATTTTTCATGATTATATAAGCCACATACCAAGTTGGCTTGGCAATGAGTTATGTTTTTGTAGATGGTGGAATGTTAATACAATTTAAAAGAAAAAAAAATTTATCTAGTGAAACTTTGATCACACTACATTGTAGTGGAGAATGTTTTGTGATATACATTAATTCATCAAAAAATTGGATGGGTTCTGTCCTCATGAAAAAAATAAGGTGATAACTTATGCCATATGGTAATTGGAAATCCAAGACCAAAATTACCAAACCCATAATTTAGAGTTAAATGCCTTATTATTTGTATTAAATATATGGATTTATTATCTTTAGGGTGAATGGTATGATGTTTATATTGATAATAAAATATTAAACATTATTTTCACACAAAAGGAGATGAATATGAATCGAAGAAGATGGATGAACTAGATTAATGATTATTAATGATTTATACATTATAACGCTGTGAAAATGAATAATGTGGCTGATTCATAGAGTCGAAAAGACTGTTCTATATTATCTATGAAAAGGATCCCAAAGGATACAATAATAAGGATTTGAAAAGGATTGATTTGGAATCTTAAAGGGGGGAAAATTATCATTCTCAAATGAATGTTCGACCATATATATTAGTGTAGATTACAAAGGGATATAAGGAAGACGTAGAGATACAAAATATTTTTGAAATATTATTGAATTCATCATTCATTGTGATGGAATTATAAGGTTTAAAAATCAGTTTTGTATTCCTCCCATGGTCGAATTAAAGAGTAAGATAGTGTATAGGGATCACAGTTCTTAGTTATCTAATAATGATAGAATAAAATCTATGTACCCAAACCTGAATGAGTATTTATGGTGGGATTGAATGAAAATAGATGTTTCCGAATATGTCTCTCGATGCTTGTTTTGTTTTCTTGTTAATTCTCATAGACATAATTCTATGGGGATGTTACAAATTTTACCCATTCCAAAATTGAAATGAAAAAGAAAAACTAATGTATTTGGCATCGGACTTCCTGAAATATATATCATAAATAATATTATCTGGGTTATAGTTGATCACCTTACAATTTCTGCACACATCAATAATATTAGAGATGATTTCTCTCTGGATCATACTTCCAAGATATATGTAATATAAGTTATAATATTTCATTGATTACCACATTCCACTATAAATGATTGTTATTCGATGCTTACCATGATGTTTTAGTGATATATTCAATAGGATATCGATACATACTAACATTTTAGCACTATTTATCATCCTCAAATAGACGGTCTATCTGAGAGAACAATTATAACTCTATATGACATGCTGTGAGATTTCTCTATGGATTATAAATGTGGTTGGGATCAACACCTACCTTTTTTGGAATTTTATTAAAAAAATATTATCACTCTAGTATTCATATGGATACTTTTGAATTTCTATATTGAATGATTAAAGGTATACATCAAATAAAAATCACAACATTGATCAAGGATTACATATAAAATAATATGATCAACACTGTCATAATCCAAGAATTTCATTTATATTTTTTATTGTTGGTTACAGGTGTATCCACAATATGACAATATTACACCCCACCCACATTATACACAAAATAAGTGAGATGAAGGGATCCCAGCCTTGAGAAATAGACGATTAGAACCATCTCCTTGTGCTAAACAGGGGGTTCACAAATAGTAGTAAGAACCTCCATGGAGACGGGATCCAAGGTGTCCCACCTCAAATTCAAGATTAGCCAGGGAAGAAGGTTTATATGTTCCTTGGTATCAAGAAAAATATAAACACACAATAATGGAAGTGTATCATCTTTAGAAATTCCAAATCCTAAATCTATGGGTTAATTGGTTTCAAAGGCCATTAAAGATGGATCAAAATCAAGACCATGTAGTTTAGGAGTGAAAGGATTATACAAGTTTTAAGGAGATACATTCAATTTGAAATGGACCAACAACACATTAAATATGGTATTTAAATCATTTATCATCAATGAAAACATGAAAGTAGTGAAAATAGAAATACTGGAGAAAACTGGAAATGACTCACTATTGGGTGAGTGACAGACATGAGTCACCAATTCCACTAACTGATTAAACTATCTAACACCACCTTCTAACAAGACTCACTAATGGTTGTCACCGAAACCACAAAGAGATTCTACTCACTGATGCCACTCACCCATACTACTCATCAACCCAACATACAGACACCACCTACCAAACCGACATATTATCATCAAGTCACCAATGTCCCCCACTGACGTGACCTACCGACCGAATGACACCAACACAATCCACAAACCACAAACAATGACATACCATCAAAAAGTCACCAATGTGACCTATTGATAGGGAGTCACGTACAAGACCCACTGATGAAACCTGATGATAGGGCGACACCATTGGAAAAACATAAAAAATGGAAAACTCTGTAAATGAGTCGTTGTGACCTCCCAGAACACCCCAAACACAAAATTTAATTAAAGGAATGGACCAGAGGGGTCTAGGACATAACATAAAATGCCTCTCAAACTACACTCTCCTATGATAATATAAAACAAATATCAGAAGGAAGAGGGGTTCGTACAACCACCAGTGAGATACCTCTCATGGAAAATCCACCTTGTGATTCTCGCAAGATGGAGAGAAATGATAACATACAAATAAACCTCCTACATCATGTACAACCCAAACTGACCAGAAGACACATCACACAAGCACAAAAATCCACACTGTCTGAAGACATGAATCCTGGAATTCCTTCATATATGTCATTATACTGTTATCATTGTGCAGTATAGACTCGCTCTAACTAGTTTAATCACATCTGCATTAACTTCTCTTAATTAGCGATTAGGTCCAAGGCTTTTCATATATCAAGAATGTTTCACACATTATAGAACATAGAAAAATTCCATATCATATAAAACATGGTTCAATCATTAAAATGAAATATTTGACAATGATAAACTCAAAAATACTCTGGTTACTAGGAACACAGGAATGTTTTTTTCTCCCATGTACTCTACTCTTTCCAACCATGCCTCCACAACACACGAAAAAAATGAATGGTTCATCAAAATAGAATCTTCTCATGATTATCCTAGATATCCAATCGCCTTTACATAAATGTTTCATCCTCCTCGATATCCGAATTTTCCCTATAAATGACATGGGGGTCACCAGCAAGATACTGATAATGATGGGAGACAAGAAAAATGACGTAGACCTTCCCCAAGAATCATAGATGTTCCAAATAGTATTCCACCTTTCCAACTCACCCCAACACCTCTATGGGTCCAATGAACCAAGGAGAAATCTTATTCCCCATTCCAAATATCTGCTACCCACATTGATGGAATCCTTTAAAATAACATTGTCCCAAACCATGAACTACAAGGGCCTCCTCCCACGATGGTCTTATGAATTCAATTGGTCTGACACTTCTATTATCCTCTCATTTAAAGTGGAACCTTCTATGTCATTGTCTACACTTCCTAGGAACCAAGACCAGTTATCTCTGAAACCATATTCCATCACAATGGTGAACTACATGGAATTCTATAAAAAGATTCTAACGGAGACATACCAATGGACGAGTGATAGCAATTATTTTAAGAAAACATTATCTAGGGAAAGTGTGACATCCATGATCCACCAATGTCCATGACACATGCTCACAAAAAGTCCTCAAATACCTAGATTACCATTATTTCTTTTTATCTGCCAGATGGTGGAAGGCAGTTCTAATGCCTAACTAAGAACCAAAATCATGCTGAAATCCCCTCCAGAAAAATGAGGTATAACGCCTGGCCCGATTTAAGACAATGTATCTCAGATCACAATGCATCTTCACCACTTCATCTACATACTTCACGGATAAGGCATACATGACACATGATTCCATTATTTCCACGAAGGGTGCTGATTTTGTCATTTGATCCACCACAACCCAGATAGCATCATAGCTTCCCTAAGACTTGGGTATCCCTATGATGAGATCCATAAATATTTTAACCAACTTCCACTCAGGGACATCGAAGGGATACAACACACCAATAGGAACATGATGCTCGTCCTTTAACTACTATCACAATAAGAATATCAGCATAAAACCCACCACAACCCACTACATCATGTGGCTCTATAACTACTCCCTCTAACCGTGATTCATCTTAGAAACCCCTAGATTCACTGAAAAATGTGATCAATGAATTTCATGGAGGACTCTATCATGAATTTCCATTTTAATGAACAACCTTGAACATAACAACATATGATTCTGGTCATACTACGACCATCCTTACAGTGCATCACCCTAGTTAATGCAGTAATGAATCACTTATTTCTCTAAGTCTCCCCATAGAATCCCTTCCACCTACTACATCATAGAAGAATGTATTACCATCTGAAATAGAAATCTTCTACCGCCATCCATTGCTGCATCAATGTGCAAGGAAGCCAACCCCCCATTACCTTACTAGCATCTTTATATTCCCACACAGCCTCTCTCAATGAAATTATGATCAAGGAATCATCTAAATTTGATCCCTTTCATGAGGTGTTGGATATCTCAAAATCATAGTACTGATGAAACTCTATCCCCCTATACTACTCAAAGTTTAAATCTAACTATGAAATGTTATACATGAAGGTCTTATAATCTGTGAAGACGACAATGTTCTCCCCAATGAAGTAATGTTGAATCCAAATTATCACAAACATTACCACTACTAGTTCAAGATCATGGGTGGAATAGTAACATGAAAGGGTATGTAAATTCCTATACCAATAAAAGGTCATTCCCTATTACTATATCAGCATACCTCCAAACCCCAGATTGGAAGAATTTCAAAACACCTCGAACAACACCCCTTCCTCTACAAACTAGGGAATTAGAGAACTGACCAATATCCCCATCAAATATCTAAATGCTACTGCGCACTATTGAATCCAAAATAATTCCTTCCCTTTTTTGTCAGTGCTATCAACATAGCTATAACTAGAGAGAAATTCGGTACAAATTTTCCATAATAGCATCCTCGACCTAAGATAATATTTAACCTCAAACACATTCTTTATCCTTGGAAAATAAACAACTTCATTGACCTTAGATGAGACCACTGCTACTTTTTACTGATACACCACATGTCAAAGTAATTGGACCTCCAATGTACAAAACATGAACTTGGAAAACATCCCATAGAGCTGGTGGCATCAAAGAACCTCCAAGACAGTCTTCAGATTCTCGGTATGATCCAATTATAAAATTTATAAGATGATAATATCATTGATGAATAATAATGAAAACTAGTCTAGTAACTCAATAATGATATAGTTCATAATGTCCCATGAACATGGATGGTTCACATGTAACACCGAAAAACATTACCATTAACTCTATGAGATAATACCTACACTAAAATAAAACCTTTGGGATTTCACCCTCCTTCACCATGAACTAGTTATACCGAGACTATAGATCGATCATAGAAAACCATATTTCTCCCCTAAATTGGTATAATAGATCATCTATTCTAGGGAAAGGGTAATGTTTCCTGACCATCACCTGATTCAATCTCTCGTAGTCTATGCACAACCTCATTCCACCATCTTCCGTCTTGGAGAATGTGACTAGAGCCCCTCACTATGACATACTAGATGGGATGAATCCCTTCTTCATCAACTAACCAATATGCATCTGTTGTTCACACATCTTATATTTTATCATTTTATAAGAATCCATCAAAACTATAGAGTCGCCATGTTGATGGACTATCCAAAACAAGACATCACAACAAAGGGGAAGAGTCACAACATATTTAGAAAATACATATATAAACTCCCAAATAACTATGGGAGCCTCCACCATATCAACATCCACTGATTATATATAAATATCAGCCAACAAGTAATGAAGAGTATTCACATGATTACTTCCAACCTGACAGCTCCAATCTCTAAATAAAGCCGCACGCTGGAAATCTAAATCTGAAAACAGGGCTCTCTTTTGGATGTAGTTGATAACTGCATGTATGTTATGAAACTAGTCAATGTTGATAAGGAAATAATATTGAAACATCATTAGAAAAAAAAATATCCCCAAAAACCTGATGTGAACCCATCATTAGTTAACGTCCCTAACATATATCAAACAAGATGGTCTAACCTATGACTTGAATGAATAACCCTAGTAATATAGGGAGCCTCCCTATTTATATTCCTAGAGAATTCTCTAGAGTGGGTAAAACTAAGGATTGTAAATCACCGGAATCAAAAAATTCATTAGCAAGAACACCGAATAAACATATCATACTTTGAATGATCTTTTGTCTCTCTATAATGGATGCCTATGTTGTTTGTAAATGAAATTTCTCAAATTCTCTAATCCCCCACTAATGCATGCCTCCTCCTACACTTCGGAGCCTAGGTTCCTAAGGAACCCCTTAGAGCAGCCTCCACCTACTCAGTCTACCCTTGGTTGAGTAGGATCCTACATTACCAGCTAATGAAATGGACTACTTGAAAGTAATTCTGAGTTGGGAACCAATCCTACCCACAACAACCATACTGAGAGTGAACAACCATCAATAACCCACTATAAATGATACAAAAAAAATTAAATGATAAGACACACTAGTCGTAGGCCTGAAGGATATGAACATGGACCCGATGGTTGAAACATAAAATAATGAGGTTGAATTCCTAATGGATGAATCCTTAAAGGCCCTTACACTTGATACCTTTAACCAGTAGCATTGACTTTTGAAGAACCATTCTAGATCCACAATCATAATAGGCCTCCTAAATAATTAATTCTCTAAAGTACCACTATATTTTTCTCAAACTCTACGTATGTTTTCAACGCGATATGAATAACTGCATACTAGAGAGAAAGAAGAACTGCCTTCTCTAAGTATCTATCTTGAGACTCTTCATCTAGAAAATGAACTCTTGTGAATACAATGAGATCCTTGAACTTTATCCCCAACTCTTGCACATAAATCCCCCCTAACTAGAGTGATTTTATCTCCTATCAGTTATCATACATCATGGACATAGAGTGGAATTCTACCCAAAACTCATTCTCAAAATCGAACAATAGAAACTCATACTCCTTTATCACACCAGGTACAACCTCCACCACTAATTCTTGAATCCCCTCATATGAGTAACCACTAAAGGAACCCAATACACTATCAGAGTATGGAAAAGGCAGAAGGTGATCATAAGGTCATTGATCAAGCCCACAATCTTCATGTCTGAGACACTGCAATTGTACTTTATGAAGGTCTTCTAATGGAATGAACATAACATTATGTACCATAGGATGACATCCTCTGGATCAACCATCCACTGATCAACTAGATCAGCCTGCTATGAATCCACTATCTGACCCACTCGTGGATGATGACCAGGTGCCATAAAAAATTAGTAAATAGGAACTCCAATCCCAAGAGAATAATGAAATTTTGTTTTTGATTCATTCTAACTCGTTATTAATTTAAATTCCTTGAACCTCCCAATTAAAACCAGAATAAAAGTCATGATGATGCATTTACCTTTCCTAATGTATCATCCCTACAAACATTCTAACCAAACATGGTCATTTTTTATGATCATTATCCTTGAATCGAATAATTGGGGCCCTTTAACACCATTTCATATATCATATTACATGGCCTATGTCACGCACCAAGGACACCTAACACTATTTCTCTACCAAACCACACATTCTTCATTGTTCCTACGTCTAAACTCTTTCCTACCTTTCAGCCATCCCTGTAGAAAAATTCTATCATGAACCCATCACTCCAAATATTCTTCACTTAAGATAGAAATGATGGAATAAAGATAATGTCTCCCCATGCCCTGCCTCAAGTTTTCCATGAGATGGTGACCAGCACCAATGGTATAGAAATCTCACAAAAAGGAAGACACTACCATTTTAATAGTAACCACTTTTGGTAGATAAGATGTACCACCCTAAAACATCTCCAATATAGATATTTAAATGTATATGAAAGAAAACCCAGACCAACAACAATGCATGTTTTAAAATTTAAAAAATAAACTAAAAGAGCTACCAAAGTAAATACCAAATGAAAATATAAGTAGCGACACATCACCTATTCAACATGCAAGCTAGTACTACCCACCATTGTCCACAAAGTCCCCATGGAATCCTGATATATGTTTTATATACATAGGGTTAGAATTCATGTATTCTCAGTTGGAAAACCCAATGTCTCTCATGAACATGTGGTGGAGACCTACTATTGACCCCACGAGAAAATATAAGAAACAAAAAAAGAACCTATAAAGGTATACTAACAAGGCAAGACTCTCCAAAGGCATGCTTCCCAAATAACGCAAGTCATGTATGGTAATGTAATATATATAACATCAATGATAGAGTACCCCACACCACTGTTCCACTGATTAGTAACTCTCACACCCTAACGATAGATGTCCATGCACTCCCACCCCTTATGAATATTCCACACCACATACAATCCACATACACCTAGTCCATACAACCTTATTTTGTCCCGCCCATAGATACCTAGGTCACAAACCGCAACACATCCTAAAGACACAAGGGAACCTCAACACATCTCTACCCAAATATGCATGGGAAGCACATATTGCTCGCACCCACCATGGCCAAAAAAATCAAAACCTTCAAAAAGAGTCTTTGTATACAACCACTTGGATGATTGATGAATGAATAGTGGGTGGCCATCCATCCATCCTCCCACATGGATGTTTTGTAATGAAACTATCCCCCATTACAATGGGGGTATTCGGCGTATAACTCTTAATTAGGAAGTGGTGCATATATATTCGAAAATAAATAAATGTATATATATAGGTACCAACCACTCAACCAAACCTATAGGTTCCCACAACAAAGAACCACCCCAAAAAAACCATTTTGACTACCTCTATAGTCACGTATTAGGATGAATGATGGTCACCTTAAATGTTGAAATTAGATAAATTATAAACACCCAATAATTTTGAATTTATTAAAAATTTAACAGTTATTCCATCCCAACCTAGGATACTATAACCACATCACACAACCTTCTTCACACACAAAAACAACAGAAGAAAAAACTGTGATAAAACACCCCACATCAGACGTCCTCCCCACACAGCTCCCAGGAAAACCATTGTCATTATTATTCTTCAAATTCATAATGTCATTACCTTTCTATAAAAAAAAGTCCCCCAAAATAAATCCATAAAATGCACCACACCTCATCACAACAATCGTAATACCCTTGATTTATAATAAAACCACACCCATCACACCCATTATCATAATTATTAAGCAACCATAACTTGTATCCCCACTGCCCGAACTCTACCCATTTAGTCAACAGTCAGTCAATATCTCATCCTGAGGTTCCACTACTCTAATAAAACACTTAACTAAACTATTCCCTCAAAATCACCACCACATATACATATAAGGAATAAAATAGAATGAATCTAGAAATATAAAACAACCACACTAATCAAGGTAATGTTTATTCAAATTTAGAATACAATCATACATTAATTATCATTTGATAAAATATTGGTGATCACAGAACCCATTCGATCATGTGGAATCCATTTATTTTACCGAATGTGCATGGTCGATAAATTTCTTATATACAACCATTAAACATGAAATAAAGATCATGTATTCATAAGCCTTATAGGTTGTACAAAAAAAGGCCACCAACAACCCTGATTTCTAGAAGGCATACATCCCATACCAATCACATCATGGATCAAGTATAACTTATAAATATTAAAATCAATATTATCATCTTCATAGACCTTCATTTATCATTGTTAATTTTAGATTCATTCGTACCCACAATAATAAATCCAAACACCAACCCCCCCATGATACAAAAAGTAAGAGAGAGGAATGGACCTCTAATTTGAGAAATAGATGATCAGCAATGTCTCTTTATGCCAAATAGGGGGTGCTAAAACATTAGGAGGGTAATGACCCATGTATTTATAGAATAATATATTTTTCATTTATATTAATATTTATGAATAAGATATTAATATTACGTTCAATTGGACACTTTTTCTGGTTGTGTACTCGACACGTAACAACATGTTTCTCCGAAATATTATATTTCACAGCATTGACTTATACCAAAAAATAATACAATAATATTAGTATTATTTTAAATAGTACTTAATTACAAACCATTAGGATGATGGTAATGAATAGTATCAAATATATTTTGAAATGTAATTTAGAAATGTTAAAATAATGATTCAATGGTTATGAAATTTATTAGAAATTGAATCAAACGTCAAATAAATTCAAAGGATGTATTTTTATGAAAACCTATTTAAGAAGATAATAGTTGTGTATATAAAATCATATCACTCAATATGGATTTTTTTAATGAAAAATATATATTATATATTCAATTTATTGTTTCAAATTCATCTTATATGTTTTTTAGATTTGATATAAGAATAGAATAGTTTATTTCAGAAAAAAGAAATATTTTTCTAAAAATGCTATTTTAGATCCTTTTGATGTGGAAACTTTGTTAATTTTTTTTGACTCCTTTATATGCTATATTTGTTAAAATAATATTATTTTTTAGAATACGTACATTAAAATTTACTTTGGATAAATTTATTAAATTTTTTTTATATAGATCATATTTTGATGAATAGTACAACTACCGTAAATTTTAATTGTAATCATCTTTTTCCAATGAGATAATTTATATAAATAAATAATATTATTTAATGGTTTTAATGTATAAATGGAATTTATTTTTATAATTTACCCCAGTGGTAGTCATTAGATGAATGTTCATTTTTAAATTGGACATAAACACATGTAAATATTTTGGTGGACTTTAGTTCTTACAAAGACACTTTTTGGTATTGTCAATATGAATTAATTTAAAATTAATTACTACCACTTCTCAGTTTCCATTTTGGAAAATTGTATTCCATATTTGGAATCATGAGGTCCAAATTTATGAATATTTACGTTATATTTTTGCCCATTATGAACTGTAACTTGAGTAATTATATTATTAGCCAATGCTGAAATGGTAAACCATGTAAATAAGGGTAAAAATTAATATTATAATAATATTACCACTAAAGTTCAGGATCGAGCGAACTAGACCCTAAAATTTTTATTGAAAATAAAAATACAAGAATAACAACAATAGTGTGATACAAAAAGTACCACCCAAAGCTACCCAAGCAGACCATGGTCCAAGACCCACAAAAAGGCATAAAAATAAAAACTTCCGTTCAAACACTTAGACCAGCAGCAAAAAATATGCACTCCCACCCTATCTGATAAATCCCTACATCCACCAAAAATAAAGAAACAGAAGCTGTCAATAGCTTGTCATGTAACCCAAGAAGTCCCCACATGCGCCAAAAATAAAGAAACACAAGTTGGCAACAGCCAGTCATGGAGCCCGCATTCCGAAGTCCACTCACACCAAGTTTGTCCAAGAATGTCACCATCTTCATCAATCCATGTGCAACCCACTATCACGGCCCTTCTCCTGCATGTGCCTGTAAACTTTCCAACCTCTGCTGGGTGAAACCACGCTCCGCCGTAGCAAGATAGCATCGTCGCGCCTCGCCTCTCCGGAACCTTCCACATCCTCAAGTCATAATCCACCCCGCATCCCACAATCTGTGTCAACAAATCACCATCCCCTCTATATCTCATAGCTTTTTCACCAACATATTCTACACTAGATCCTTCGCTCCTAGCTACAGCACCAGGGACCTTCATCTCTGGCCAGGACCCGGAGCCCTCAACTACCTTTTTCTACAAAGACCCTCCATCGGCCCAAACATCATCACCGAGCACATATATTTCACCAGTCGAGGACCACGTCCTGATACAGGCACCTAAATCACCGACGACCCAGGGCCAGTTGCGACTTCCATCAGGAACACGACCTTCACTGTCCTCAAAACATGACCGCCAGTTGTTTGCAATATCCCCCGGAACAACGAGACCCAAAGTTGCCTCAACTCACCCTGAGGTCACTCTCATCGCATGCCAGAGGCACACACTCCTCCGCCAAAAGTTCACCAGAAATATTTCCTCAACTCCACTAGGATCCCAAACACCGGGGTCCCACTGAGTCATCCCCCAACAACCCCAATACCGAGGATCCCTAGAAAAAATATTCAAAACAACCTGCTTTATCACCTTGAATAATAATATCATGTAAATCTCCAAACGAATGGCCTTTGTTTTGCTGATTTTCGTGCCCTCGTAGACAGGAAACATCCTTCTACAAACGGGTTTATAGCCAGCATCCTTAGATGGTTTCTCTATTGTCTGCTTCTTCACATATATCTATGAAACATTTTCACACACAAGAGGTGTCATCATCGACCAATCATCTACAGAAAGAACACCAGAACAACCACGATCTCCATAAGTCTCAAGATCTAACTTGAACAAAGAATATCCTTTTTTGTGGACAACACAGAGAAAAGATATCTGCATGCCAAACAATATCAATATAAGTTAGATCATCTTCAAGAACGATCACATTGAAATGATCTCCATAAACGGATAGAGATAGAAGGTCTCTCCTAGAGAGATGAGCCATCTCCTGAACGTGTTGTCAGTTTAGAGAGTATTGAGGCGGCCTTACCCCACCCCCTGTCGCACATCCCCAGCTAGGCCCCAGGTGGCCAACCTTGGGCTTGGGCCAGTTCCCATGGAGTTGAGGGGATGAGAGGATCGCTGGCGTATGGTGCGCGTTGCCTTTGCAAGGACTCGAACCCGGAACCTCAACGACGGGACACCACCGCCTTGAACCAACTCACCCAACCCCCGCAGGCTTATAATAATATTAATGTACAATAAAGAAATCCCTAATACAATTGGACAAGATATTTCTATCCATGGTCATATTTGGGTTGATTTTGGGACATCATAGAGCCACATGGATTTGAAAATGACATTTTATAAAAATTAATTTAAAGTAATGTGAAATATAACTTAAAAATGTATTTTCTACTAAACAATTTTAATATACATTTATATAAATAATATATTTGAATACAATTAATAATTATAAATCTAAAAATATTTCATAAATAATAATATTTTATTTATAATTTTCAGACAATAAATAAATAACTTTATTTATATATCATAGATAATGAAGTAATTCATTTATTAATAAAAGATTCAAATAAATCATATTAATTAATATTAAAATAAATGTAATTGGAAAATTTTGATGCCACCAAAGGATAATATGGATTTTATTTAAATATTTTATTTGATTTAATGCCTTTGGTTCAAAGGAACCCTGATGTTATGAATTTTTAAAAAATTCAGGTATGAATTGTGTCAAAAATTTACATAATTCATAACTTAAAATATAAAATAGTTTATTAAATGATCTTAAATTACTAAAAATTAGATATTATGAAAATGGTTAATATATGTCCAATTATGTAATAAATGACTTTTTTGGGGTTTTTTACATGATATTAAAAAATATAATAACCCAAAATGTGTAAATAACAAGATATGACTATATGATTAAAAATGGAAAAATAAGTGTTAGACAAAAAATATTTGGATAAAGAAATATATATGACCAATCTAAAAATTATTGGATGATGGTTATTTAAATAAAATCATAATATAGTCAAATTAAATAATTTCTGAACCATTTTTAATCGAAATTGTATTTATAATAAATATGAATTTCTAGACTTTCCTAAAGTTCCCATCTTCCCTCTTATAAAAGGCCACCACACCTACCCAGATAACCCACACCTAAAAATAAATTTTCTCATACAAATTCTACTAAAATAAGCTCCCAAAATCTGTCTCTTACTCATATATTCCTTAACATGTGCTGAAGGAACATGAAGAAATCATTTTTGCTAAAATTAAAAGATGTTAACCATTTTAGAGGTAGTGTCTTCTCTAATGTTTCTTCCAATTATTTTCCTTCATCATTCCCTATGATCTTATTATTATATTAATACATAAAAAATAGTCTCCTAAATATACTAGGATTTTTTAATGATATGTTTTTTAAGAAAACATACACACACCTCCATATAATGAATGCGAACATATTGTATTGGTGTACAAAAAACAAATGCCTCCTAAAACAATGAATGTTCAATTTTTTCATACCACCTCTCATTGTGTCCACTATGATGGAAATATTTTTATATATGGTATATATTATATTTAAATTGTCTTTATTCTTTAATTTTTTATTTAAATCATACATTTATTCTTTCCATATTGTGTAAATACGATAATTTCATTTGATAAAGTGCAAACTATTGGCCCCTTAGAATGATATGACTCATTAATTCCATACATGGAACATATAAAGGTTAAAATTAATGAACTTATGTAACATATATTAAATATATATTATTATTTAATATTAATACACCTTTGTATCGTTTAGTTTTCATTCCTATAATATGAAAATGAAATGAATGTAGTGTTCATGCATATGTATGGCATACCATCTCCATTAACGGTGCATTTAATTTCTTATCTCCAAATGTTATGGAATATTATAACCAAATATATACTTGATATATATTTTATTTAAATCCTGAATACTATTCTATAGATATTGGACTTTTGACCACATGGACAATTTGTAATTATAACATGTTCAATTTTGACTCAAGTATCGATCATCGACAAAATGACAGCTATGATCATGAATAATTATATGATTTTTATAGAAATTTTATGAGTGATATAAAAACACATGAAAAAAGTTATTAATAAATTATAAATTAACATAAGTGTATTATTCAGATAGATAAGGAATTAAGAATACAAGTTGGACTCGATGTAATGGACCTTCCTCACCCAATTTCCATTCCTTGAGTTAATATTATACTTCATGATTATTTAGTGCTATGATTATGTGAGAAATAAATTTTGAAATTCAATCTTGTATTTATTCTTTATTTATGTGTATTTTTAATTAATTCATACAATTAATCTATTTTATTAACAAAATAATTTAAGGGACTTCGTCTCAATGTCCTTTCGTTGCGGCATATTTTTTATTATACAGAAGATTATTTTATAAAGTGTTTAATTATATCCATATTATTTTAAATTAATTCAAAAGTTTTCATAAGGAATCATTCATTTATGAAAAGATTTATTATATGAAAAATGGAATGTGTTTTTTAATGTATGTTATGGAAATTTCCTTTCTTTCGCCACAACCATTATTTGATATTGGGATTCCATAACCAGTCGTAATGTTTTTAAAAAGAAAATAAATATTAAATACCCCTTTTAATTATTTTGGTATTGAAAATGGTTTTGAGAAATCATTGTTCATGTCAATATCTTGAAATGATATTTTTTATTTCAATGTGGAAATGTTATCTTTCCTTTATGCTTGTTTCATGTGTTATTATTATGTTATACTGCTACTAAATTAAATATTTTATTAAAAAAAAAACTTTTTTGGAAAAATTGAGAATCAAACAAGTGAAAGCATACATCAGACACTAAATCATATAAAAAAATTATTGAAGACAAACTTAGGGAAATTGTACACGAAATCCCTAAAAAGTTTCCAAGACTAATCTGTTAACTCAGTATCTGCTTCTTAAGTGATACTCAATTTGAAATGAGATGCCAATTGTCCCATGATAGTAATAAGACCTCCAGTGTTATCATCTTCTCATTGTAGCATCTGGTCAAAATTAAATGTTGAGCATTAATCTAATCACTCTTTTCAATGTGGGTATCCAGCTATATTGGTCTCCCATTCATCCTCTCCACACCATATTTGGAATCGTGAATGATCAAAACTATATCCCACATTTCTTTATAGGAATGCATTTGGAGGTCACAGGAATCTTCCTTGGCCACAACTTCCAGACACGGCTGTGGATCTTCCACACTCAATAATGTTGCTTTAAATATTTCATCGTATGGTCCATAGAACACATGTATTCACTCCTCACTATCTACAGCGCAGACCGTACTCTCCAGCACCTCCACTTCACCGACATGAGAATTACATTCCTTAGAAAGGATCTTCTTCAATGTACCAGAGACAAAATCCATATTCATGTATAAAATGTGGTAAACCTAAGTTGAACTCTAATCCATTACACCTTTCCTTGATTTCTGATCTGGTTAATATAGTCTTTGAATAATTCTAGTATTTTTTTGGGGTGTTGGTTGCTCCTCCCCCCTTAAGGGTTGAGATATTTCGAGTCAAAATATTCCCTTGCTTCCCTTTTGTTGATCCATGTTAAAATAGACCCTTTTTCTTATAGTTCAAAATGTCATGGGAGACCCCATCTTGAACACCATCCTCATAATATTCTGACTTTAGAAATCCAACAAGCTTTTATTTTAAACTTGGTATGACAGTTTTCCACCCTTCAGGGTCCTCATTATCATTCCCTTCCTAGTTTATGGGTGAGAAGCTACTGTGCTCCAAGGATGGCGTTGTAGCCTTGCCTAAATAGGGCACCCATTGATGCAGGGACATTTCATCATACATGTTAAAAACATGATAATTCTTAATCTCTCTAGAAGAATCTTGTCGATCATCACCACCATTTTTTAATGGAAGATCAGACTCCTATGGTTGAATCCCCCTTACTTCCTGAACAGTCTCAGAAAATGAAGGAGCATACCTGGATCACCAGAGAATGATATATCACTCCAATGCCTTGGGTAAGGTGACAGAGGTAAATGTTTACATTTCTCCCAATATATTTAGAAAATATAATATTATGGGTACTACAAACATAACCATGAAGGTTACTCCATATATAGATGTCAAAGCTACAATTTATTTTTGATATGGATCTCACAATTTAACTTATGTTTTATGTTTTCAAATATATTTTTAATGAATTATATGATTACTTGATGTATGTTAAGTAGTTCATTTTTATGGGTGAAAGGTATGATTTTGTGAAAAAAATACACGGGTTTTTAATATTCATGGAGTAATTGTTTTTTTCTTTATTTTACATTCCTTACTGAGCTTTTTATCCCCATCCTATGTTTATTAAATGTATTTAGAGGGTATAAGGAAGGGTAAGAGAATTAAATATTTTATGAATATTTATATCATCAAACGAATTCATATTTTATTTAAGGAGTTTTATTATTTAGAAAAAATGGGATTGAGTATAAGTGTCTGCATTGTAATTTTTGATATACAATGTGATAGTTATGACCCAATTCTCAAAATATCTAAACCTAAAATGATCCTCAATGTGAATTCTTAACATAACTCAAGATTATGTAATGTTTAAAGAAGGGTTAATATTTTTTGTAACATATGAATGTTTTAGACAACTTTAGTAATCAATATTTTTTTGTAAAACACATGGTTTGTCTCAAAGTCTATTATTTTAGTTAAATATATGATTTATAACATTTTATGATTAAGAAAAATCTGTTACAAATGGATAGAGGAGTATCTAAAAAATCATTTATTTTATTGACAACATGCTTCCAATTACAATTTCAAATTCACGCTTAGATGATTTTGAATATTTTTCTAGTATATAACTAACTTACGAGGAGTTGTTTGAGATATAAATAACCTCCACTATAACTTGGTACCATCCACGATCATGGGTTTTATTTAATAAAATATTATTTTCTCAATATTTTGAAATTTTACAGAATGGTAATTATTATCAAAGAATTATCAAATATTTTTCCTCATCTCAATATTTTAAAGAATATTATGATTTTGAAAAAGGTGATGAAAAAGCAGACCCTTGGGCAAGGTCCCTCTGATATTCATGAAAAATTATTACCTTTAGAGGAGTGAGCCGACCATTAGGTATGTGCCTATAAATCGGAGCTCATTTGAACGAGCTCAATAACTTTTGATCACTATAGAGATTGCATGATGGTGTAGTGATTTCTAGAGAGAGAGAGAGAGAATATCATTCTTTGTGCATACTGAATATCTTGTTCAACATTCATCGTGGAACTTTGATTATAGCTGAGTATAGTCAAGGACTTCCAGGATATGAAGACAGAGGTGCCGACTACCTTAATATTCATGGGATTTCGGGGATTGCGAGGCAGATTCTAATATTCCTATCGAGGGCTTACCCTGGTGTGGGTAAGATAGACATTCTGTAAAGTATAATTCAAGGGACCATTATCCAAGGTTTATAGATACCCGGAACATTGGGTAATTTTTTTTTTAAACTTGTTATATTTTTTGTTTCAAGTGTATTTACATTGTATATTGATAAAGGTAGAAACTATAACCTTTATATAATTTCTTGATCTTTTCTATACTCTGATAAGTAAGATTCTGTACGAATTAAGGTAGAAACTTTTCCCTGTAAACTATTCTTATGTTTCATTACCAGAACTACATTTCCAGAACCAAGCATGTTGGTATAAATAAAAGTGGTCTTGTGAATTGACCGTGTTTGACTTTGATTAACATAGTTATCCTATGTTTACAAATTAACGTTTTCAAACTTACTATATAACCCCTTTTGTAATTGAGAATATACCTTCAAATTTCGATCATACAATGATTTCATATGAGGAGTAATTGTTGAATTTTATTTTGTAAGAATCTGTGTTATAATTGTAAAAATTTGGTGATTTGGGTTATTTATTGAAATGATTAACCTATCATCGATAATATGTGAATAAGTTAATTACTTTTCCATATGAGTGATGAAGAGTAGTTGATTTTATTTGGAGATAAATCATATGATTCGTCACGGAATACTATGTCATAACTTCCTTATGAAATTGGAGATTCAATCTAATTTTGGATTATATGTGGGAATGTTAAGGACAATTGTGTGTTGAATTGACTTTATTGAATTTTGGGTATTGTTTTTTGAATTTTTCAGCTTAAGAGTAGTATTTCTTTTTATAAAGGATTATCTTTTTTGTGGATTATCCGATATCATACTAAACAATTTGGTTTTGGATAATGTATAATGATATGTAAAATATATAGTTTATCTTTTTTGGATTATGTGATTCTCTAGAAGTTGATTATAGCGATTCTAGTTTGACCATGTAATCCTGAATACACATCTTTAAAAAAGATGAGTTTGTGGTAGAAATTTATTAATGAATGAAACTCTACATGAAAAGTATTTATATTTAATTATGTTCTCAGTAAATCGCATAAATATTTTCCACAAAATTATAAAAATTAACTTAAAGCAGAACGTTGTTTGTTTACATTTCATATTGGGTAATCAAATTCCATTTAACTAATCACATGTTTATGGCTTTATGGTACATAACATTCTCCTGATCATGTTTTCTATCACCTTATATCAGAACATGATGGTTATGTTTTCTTCCATATCAATGTTTTCCTACCTGGAATCCTATTATGATTTATCTTTAATAACCATTTTACTTCCCTTTTAACATTTTAAAGTGATAATTTTATTCACCCTTTTTATAATGTCTGGTTTTCAATGATGTTTTCAAGCCTAATTTTAAAATTGCAAGGAAGTAATTTTCAAAAGGTGGGAGTACCGTAATGACCCATGTGTTTCTATAATAATACATGTTCATTTATATTAATTATTATGAATAAGATATTAATTTTATGTTAAAGGGGTTACTATTTATGATAGTTCACTTGACATGAAACAACAGTTTTCTCTGAAATCTTCTGTTTCACACAAAAATGAATTGTAATGAAAAATAATACAGTAATAATATTTTTATTTTAAATACTAGTTAATGCATAGCCATTGGGATAGCAGGAATGAATAGTATCAATTTATTTTTGAAATATGGATTATATATGTTCAAATAATGATTCATTGGTTAACAAATTTATTAGAAATGGAAACAAAAACCAATTAAATATAAAGGATGTGTTTTTATGAAAACTTATTTAAAAAGAGAATAATTGTGTTAAAAAAACAAGTCACTCTTTATAGATTTTAATTTAATGAAAAAATATATATTATATATTATATAAAATGTTTTAAATTTATCGTATTTGATTTTTAGATATGATAAAAGAATAAATTCAATTTTCTCAGATAAATGAAAGATTTTTCTAAAAATGCAGTTTTACTGCCTTGAGAGAGAACACTTTTTAAATTTATTTTTCGACACAATTATATAATATATTTGAAAAAATAAACTTCTTCTTTTTAATTAGGATATCCAAATTTACATTCGATGAAATTTTGATATTTTTAAATATATTTCATGATTTGATGAATAGTAAAAATATGGTAAATTATAATTAAAAACAAATTTTTCCATCGAGATACATTATATGGTTAAATCATATATTTTGATGGTATTTAAGTATAAATGAAATATATTTTTATCATTAAATCCAATGATGGTTAGTAGAACAAATTTAATATGGAAATTTGACATAAAAACATGTCAATATTTTAGTTTTTTTACTTCTTAAAAAAAAATTTGGTTTTGACAATGGGAATTAATTTTAAAGTAATTACTGCCAGTTAAGTGTTTTAGATTTTCAAAAATGGTTTCCATATTTAAAATAATATGGAAAAAATTGTGTAAATATGTACCATTTATTTTTGGATATTATGAATAGTAACTTGAGAAAAAAAATTCCCATGGTGAATGAATTAATCTATCAACTAAGTGAAAAATTAAAATTATAATTAAGAGAAATATAACATAAACATGTATCTTTTACTTAAAAATTTTTATTATGGTGTCATATATCTAATATATTTTATTGAAAAATTTATTATAATGATAAATATATTTCATTTATCATGGTATTTTATTTATATTTTTAGACATTAAATATATAAATTTAATTATGACACAATTATAATGATGTAATTGCTTCATTAATAATGGATTCAAATAAATGATATTATAAATATTAAAATCAATTTAATTGGATTATTTTGATTCCATCCACGAATTTTTTTAATTAAATAGTGATTTTATCATTGAGTTAATGTCTCTAGTATGATAGAATCAGGTTGTTTTGAATTTGAATAATAATCAACTATGAATTGTTTCCAAAATTTACATTATTCTTAACTTATAATATAAAATATTTTTTAAAATGATATTAAATAGATAAAAAATTGATATGTATAAAAAATGGTTAATATATGTTCAAATATTTCATAAATGACTTTTTGTGGGACGTTTGACAAAAATGGTAATTACAATAATGCGCAATTTGTAAATAACATGATATTAGAATGCGACTAAAAATAGTAACAAAATGGTTATACCAAAATCTACAAGTTAAAAAATATATAGAACAGGTCTAAAAATATTTTAATGATATGTATTCGAAGAAAAATAATCTTATATTCTAATTAAATTAGTTTTGGACCATTTTAATCTAAATCGAAATTATAATAAATTAATATTTCTAGACTTTCCGAAAGTTCCTATCCCCCCTATTTTCTAAGAAAACCACCTATACCCACATAAATCACACCCTTGAAGACAATTGGCTAATCCAATGTCTGCTCAAATAAGCTCCCAAAATCAATTTATTACTCCTAGAGTCATAAATGAGTGCATAAGGCAAATCAAGATATTATTTTTGGCTGAAATCAAAAGAAGTTACCCATTTTAGAAGTAGCTTCTTCTCTAATGTTTCTTTCATTTATTTTCCTTCATTTCCCTATATGATCATAGTATATTATGATTACATATTAACACTAGTATCATCAATATTCTAGTATGTTGTTATGATATGTATTTGAACATCAGTTACACACACCACAATCTAATGAATACGAACATACTGTTTCTGTGTACGGTAAACTACTGCCTCACGAAACGACGATTGTTCAATTTTCTCCTACCACCTATTATGGTGTCCATTATGATACAAATATAATTATATATGATATGTATAATGCTTATAATGTTTCTATACATCTATTTTTCTATTTAGAAAATACCGTTATGGTTTCCATTAAATGTAAATACGATAATTTCATTTGAGGATGAGCGGACTACCGCCCCCTCGAAGTGACGTGACTCGTTCATGCCATACATGGAAAGTATAAAAGATATAATTAATGAAATTATGTAATATATATAAAAAAATATATTATACTGGATTTTAGAATATACCTATGTACGATTTAATTTTCATTCCTTTAATATGAAAAATAACATATAGTAGCATTCAGGAGTACATATGGCATTCTATCTCCATAAACGGTCCATTTAATTTCTTATCTCCAAATGTTATGGAATATTTTATATACATATATACTCGATATATATGATATTAAAATCATGATTACTATTCAACATATTAATCACTTTGGACCAAATTGACAATTTGTAATGATAAGAAGTTCATTTTTGATTATCTGTCGAACATCGAGAAAACGACCGATATGAACATGAATAATTTGATGATTATTATAAAAAAGTAATAAGTGATATAAAATGACAATTAAATTTTAAAATGTTATTAATCAAGTATAAATTATCTTAAGTTCGTTATTTAGGTGATAAGGAATGAACAAGACATGTCAGACTTAATTTAATGGAACTTGTTAACCCAATTTCCATTCTTTGAGTTAATATTCTACATCATGATTATGTTGTGCTATTATTTTGTGAGAAATAAATGTTGATATATTATTTTTTATTTATAATTTTTTTCTGATTACTTATAATGAATACACACTATTGAGTCAATAAGGTTTCTTTATGAATGTTCCATTTCTTATTTATTTAAAAATCACAAACACCATATTATAAGGAAAATATAATTTTTCCATATGTTTTACTTTCATAAGGAAAATTTTCCATCCCCAAGTTAATTTAACATTACCTTGTTTTTCATTGTTCATTTTGTCTTTATATAAAATTTGGTTTCATATCCAAAACCTCAGAATCATTTATATACTTATGTATAAAGAATTCTGTTTTCAGGATCCAAATTTAGGTTCTGAGTTCTCTGAATTCAGACTTCGAACTCTTAAGAGTTCTGACTCTGAGTTCCCTAAATTCAGACTCCGAACTCTTATGAGTTTAGACATAGATTTCTCTGAATTCAGAAACCAAACTCTTATGAGTTCTGACTCTGATTTCTCTGAATTCAGACTCGAAACTCTTATTAGTTCTGACTCCGAGTTCTCTAAATTCAGACTCCAAAATCTAATGAGAATTGACTCTAAACTCTCTTAATCGAGACACTGAACTCTTCTGAGTTCAGACTCTAAATTCTTATGAATTCATATTCCGAACGTTTTAAGTTCAGGTTCATAATTATTGTCAATCCAGATTCTGAATTTCCATGAAATTTAGACACCAGAATTTTATAGAATTCATGTTCTGAATTCCTTGGAAAACAGAGTCCAAATATCCTTATATTATAGATACTGAATGTATTTTTTGTTAGACACCGAACATTCATTTATGTTTACATTTTGAAAAATTAATTTTCTTAAGTAACCATATTTTTTCTTAATCATGTTTTTGTTATAAAATGATGCTATTCATTTAGTGACTAACTAAATGTTCTTTGTGTGACATGTGTACTGGTCCCTCCGAAATTCACGGAAATATATGAACATTGGAGGTGGGAGCTGACCGTTGAATTCATGCCTATAAATAGGATCTCATTTGAAAGGGCTCACAACAAGTTGATCAATATAGAGCTTGCATACTGTTGAAGTGATTTGAAGAGAGAGAGTCTCTTATAAACTCTCAGGAATCGTGCATAATGTTTGAATGGCTTGTTCAAACTTTTCTTCATGCAGAATTTATTTTTTCATAGGTTCTATTTCCTTAAAATCAGTCACTTCGGGTTGTGAAGTCAGCGGTGCTGATTTCCTTACAAATTGAGGGCGTACGGGGATATCGAGATAGACATCGATCGTCAGATTGAGGGCTTAACTGGGTTTGGGTAAGACATATTTTCATGAAAGTAAAAAATCAAGGGACCTTTATCCAAGGTTGTTGGATACCCTTCTTTTTGGGTTAAATTTTTTACTACTTGTTAGTTGTAGTGTTTCAATTTTGTTTTCAACTATAATTTTGGTTGATGAGGAATTTATAACTATCTTATACTTCCTTAGACTTGTACTCTGATTTAGATAGGATTCTATACACTTTAAGGTAAAATCTTTGGTGTTTTAAAATTTTGTTATGTTTCTTTCCGGAATCTCTTTTTTGGAATTACATTTATGGAATCAAGCAAGTTATTATATATTAAGGGTGTTGTGAATTTTGTTTATACAAAATTTCCATAAGGATTTTTTATGTATACAATTCAACCCCATATTGTATATTGAGTATCTACACCTTAGTTTGATACTACAATCAGTATCATTTCTATCGTACTATTGATCCATCAATTGGTATCAGAGGCATGTTGAATCTGAATTAATCTCATGATTAGATTCAGAAGAGAAATATTCTTCATCAAATTTTTGGAATAAGATTTTTGGAATCATAAATTTCGGATTCATATTCTGTTTATAGATAATCTAGTTCTATTTTCCTTGCTTACGATATTTTCTTTTTTTTACAAACTTTTATTACTAACAAGTTTGTGTGGAAATATTTTCCTTAAGATGGTAGGTATAAATGTTGGTTCTATAGACAATATAAATACTACCATACCTCCAATTTTTGATGGAAATGATTATCAATACTAGAGATATAGGATGAAGACTTTCATTATTAACACTGGATTTGATAACTACCTGATGCTGACAGGAGACTATAAAATTCCTGATAAAGAATTGATAACTTTTACTAATCAAGAGAAATCAGAATATCATGAAAATTTGATAGTTAGAAATAAATTACTATGTTCCATGACTAGGAATATCTATAGTCAAATATCTTCACGTGAAGCTGCAAACTGTATCAGGATGAAACATGTAGATACACATTTTTGTACATATAATGTTATAGAGAAAAGAAGAGCGTTGTTCGGAGCTGAATACCATGGATTTAACTTTCCTTATGGAGAACCTATATGCAAAGTTCAGCAACGTTTTATGAGTATCGTGAATAACTTACTTTCTATGGGAGAAAAATGTTTGGATGATGAGGCCCTTATTGATAATATCATAATCATTATGCCAAATGAGTGGGAGTCCAAGAGGATAGCAATTGATGAGAACAAGAATGTCACCCGGATTTTTGTTGATGGGATGTTTGGAACTATTCTTCAGCATGAGACTAAAATGAGGATAGATGAAGATAATGTTAATAAGAAGAATGGGAATAGAGGATTTTATTTTACAACTACTTATAAACATATGAAAGTCAAGAATTTAGACAGATTAACTTGATCAACGTTAATGAAAGTAACTATTCAGTCAAAATCTAGTGATACCGAAAAATCTTAGAATGAATTAGCTAATTTTGCTCGGAGAATGAACATGATATTAGCTCAGAAGAACTATCATAATAAGTTCAAGAAGAGAGACAACAAAGATAAGAAATATGGGGAAGTTTCTTGTTATGAATATAGAAGAACAGTTTATATCTTACCTGAATTCCCTCTATTGTAAAATAAGGAAAATAAGTAAAGGAATTCAGGAGGAAACAAGAATGTGTTCTATCGCTCAAAGAATAAGAAAAGTCATAAAGCAAATGATATATGGAGTGCTAGTTGTGGAGACTCTTTGGGAAGTGAATATTTTGAATATGAATCATCATCACTGAAAAATATTAGATTCATTGCTAATACTTCTTTCCTAAATACATGCCTTATGGCCAAGGTACGCTCTGCCGATTATTTAAAAAATTTATCTCTTCATAAGAATTACTATTATGAAGATATTACTTTTAATGAAGATACATTATCTTCAGATAATAAAGAAATACCTTCTTATGAAGAAGTATCTTGATTTTACAAGTTGTTAGAATGAAAAAAGTGTTAAATTTATAATAAATTAGACAATAAAAATAATAGAGAATAAGTTCTTACAAAATAGATTTCATACCTCTCTAGAGATATTGATGATAAGGATGAGCTTGTAGAAAAACTTTTTAATGAAATTAAAGAAGTAAATTCTGAAAAGGAAAAACATTGAAAAGATCTTGAGAATGATATTTTAAAAATAAATGTTTTTTAAGAATAAATCTAACTCTAAGGAAATAATTCTCGAGGATAGGAATTTAGTCATAAGACTAAAATCTGAAATATATCCCTTTAAGAAATATCTTGCATTATTTACTTCTGGTGAAGAAAAGTTTGACAAGATGTGTACTCAAATCGAACCTCAAGGAAATACTATTGTAGTAGGCTATACTCACAAAAAACCTGTTTTCAAAAACAACTATTTTATTCCATCCAAAGCCCCATTTGTACTAAATGTCAAAGTGGTTGGCATTGGAAGAAAAATTGATTTTTGAATAATGTTCAATCACTTGGGTTTCATAAAGCTTATTTTTCAAAACAATTGTGGATACCCAAAATTTTATTGTCTAAAAATTCTGGATCCAAGAATGTATGGATTCCGAAAGTCTTACATTCAAATTTTCAGGAAAATAAAGAAAATACCAACAACAATACTTGGTACATGGATAGTGTATGTTCCTGATATATGACTGGTAAGAAAAAATTATTTGGAAAGATTATCAAGACGAAAGGTGGAAAAGAAACCTTTAGAGATAATGCTAAGGGAGAGATTCTTGGTATAGGTAACATCGGTCTTCATCAAAAATCTTTGATTTAAAATGCTTTATTTGTTAAGGGTCTTAAGAAAAACCTCATTATCATAAGTCAATTATGTGATAAAGGTTACCTTGTGAATTTTTGGAATGACATGTGCTTAGTACACAATTCCAAATTAGAGTTTATTCTTTCTACCAATAGGAAAGAGAATGATTACACACTATACATAGAAGACCATATGAACCAAGATCTACCTTACCTTATTGCAAGGGTAGATCATTATTGGTTATGAAATAGAAGGTTAGAACAAATTAACCTTATGAACCTATGAAAACTCTCTAATAAAATGAAAGTTAAGGATCCACCGGAGCATAGATTTGATTCTTCAAATGTTTGTGATCCTTGTCAATTTGGAAAGCAACATAAATCAAGTTTTAAATCATTCAGTGAAGTATCAACCAATGATTCATTACAGTTACTGCATATGGATCTTTTTGTCCCAACACATACTGGAAGAATTGGAGGCAAATATTATTTATTTTTCTTATTTAATGATTACACTAGATGTACGTGGGTCTATTTTCTAACAAAGAAATCCTATGATTTTTCTTATATCAATATATTTAGAGCCCAAGTTAAAAATGAGAAAAACCTTCCTTTGATAACTATTCATAGTGATTATGGAGAATAATTTCAAAATTTTGAATTTGAAACTTTATGTAGTAGAAATGACATTACTCTTAACTTCTCAGAAACTAGAACACCTCAACCAAATGGTGTTGTTGAAAAAAGAAATTGAATTATTCTAGAGATAATAAGAACCATGTTGAGTGAATTTTCTTATAACCAAACATTTTTGGGTTGAAGTAGTACGAACTTCATGTTATACTATTAATCAAGTTTTGATCAGACCATTTCTTAATAAAACTGCTTGTGAGTTATGGAATGGTAGAAAACCTAGACATTCCTACATCAAGGTTTCTGGATGCAAGGTACTCATTCTGAAGACTAAAGATAATTTACACAAATTATCATCGAAATCTGATGAAGTAATTTTCATCGGCTATTCCACAACTTCTAAGGCTTAAAGAGTATTCAATAAAAACACATGTACTATTGAAGAGACAGTACATGTCATATTTGATGAAACTGATCCTTTGGTTTTTAAACAACCCTAAACTACATATTCGGATATTTTTTCAAAATAAAATTATCAAATTTTGTTAGAAGATTCTTCTGATAAGAAAAATGTACAAGAAGATGTTTCTGAATCATTTACCATAGAGGATTTCCTAACTTATGTTGATGAACATGTTTTACATAACCCAAATCAGTTGTTTCATAGGAATCAACCCAGTATCAGTTTCATTGGTAATGTAAATAAACCTATAAGGCCTTTCAGTTACTTAAAAAATGAAGTAGAACATCTAGCAGTCCATTCTCAATTAGAAAAAAAAGAACTGATGAATCTTTAGGTGATGATGATTTGATAAATGCTATGCTATATAAACTAAATGAATTCGAAAGGAATAAAGTCTCAACCATGGTTTAAAGGACTAAAGAAACAACTATTATTTGAGTAAAATGGGTCTTAATAAATTAGTGTGATGAAAATGGAATCATAGTAAGAAATAAATCTAGACTGGTTGCAAAAGTGTATAATCAAGAAGAAGGAATAGACTATGAATAAACCTATGCTCCAGTAGATAGACTTGAATATATTCACATTTTAATTTCCTTTGCAGCATTCTTCAACTTCAAAAATTTCCAAATGGATGTGAAATGTACTTTCTTTAATGGTTTTGTACACGAGGAAGTTTTTTTTGAAAAACATCTTGGGTTTGAAGATAAAAAACATCATGATCATGTTTATAAACTTATCAAAGCATTGTATGGGCTTAAGAAAGCCCCTTGAGCTTGGTATAGAAAACTACACGATTTTTTGCTTTAAAATAATTATGTTAATAGAAATACAGATCCAACCCTTTTTATAAAGAAAGATAAGAAAAAAAATTTGATCAATAAAATTCATGTTGATGACATTATATTTGGTTCCACATAGCAATCTTTAACTGATTCCTTTGCGGATATAATGGAATATAAGTTTGAAATGAGTATGATGGGTGAGTTATCATTTTTCCCTGGTTTTCAAATTTCTCAAAAACCAGAAATAATCTATATATCCCAATATAATTATATTAAAGATCTTCAAAAAAGTATGGATATGACAACACAAAGAGTATAAGTACTCCCATTGGTACCTCAAACACACTAGATCTTAATGAAGATGGGAAACTAGTAGATCAAACATCTTTTAGAGGTATGATAGAAAGCAAACATTTGTTGATAGCTAGTCGTCTAGGCTTAATTCATTCAGTATGATTATTTTCAAGATCTCAATCCAATACTAAGGAATCTCATTTAAAGTTAATGAAATGAATTTTTTTCTACTTAAAGGAAAACATGGATTTATGACTCTTTTATACTTCTGGAAATGATTTTATTTTGACAAGATTTTTGGATGTAGAATTTTGTGGATGTAGAATAGATAGAACATGTACATTCAGAACCTTTCATTTATTAGGAGATTCTTGAGATTCTTGGTCATGCAAGAAGCAAAAAATATTTGCACATTCTGCTGCTGAAGATAATTTTGTTGCAGTTGGAAGTTGTTGTGCTCAAGTGTTGTGGATGAAACACACACTCACAGTCTATGGTATGAGTTTTACCAAAACACAAATTTTGTGTGATAATACTATGGAAATTTCACTTAGTAAAAACCTTTCACATCAATCGTGTGCAAAGCACAAAGATATTAGGCATCACTATCTTAGGGATCACACACTAAAATGAGATATCATTTTCAATTTATCGAAACAAAAGACCATCTTACTGATATTTTCCCAAAATATTTAAAATATGATAGATTTAAATACATTAAACAAAATTTTGGAATCATAACCATAAGTTTATATTCCTTGTTAACTTTCTGTTGAAACCAATCCCATTACAGTATTAAACTCTTTTTCATAGGGGGTATATTTTCTTGAAAGTTTTTATATCTTTTGTAATAAAAATTTTCATAGTCCGATTTTTCAAATATTTTGTAATGAAAATTTTCATAGTCAAGTTTTTTCAAATCATTCGTAATGAAAATATTTGTAGTCAAAATTTTCAAATCATTTGTAATTAAAATTTTCATAGTCAGATTTTTAAAATCTTTCGTAATAGAAATTTTCATAGTTAGTTTTATCAAATTTTTTGTAATGAAAACTTTTCATAGTCTAAAATATTTCGTAGACAAAATGATTCGTAGTCAAAAAAAATTTCGAAATGAAGATTTTCCATATTTTTTGTAATGAAGATTTTCCAAATTTTTCATAATGAATATTTTCTAATTTATTGTAATAAATCTATTCCAAATTTTTCATAATGATGATTTTCTAGGTTTTCGTAATGATGATTTTCTATGTTTTCGTAATGAATATTTTCTATGTTTTAGTAATAAATATTTTCAATGTTTTCATAATGAAAAGTTTCTATGTTTTCGTAATGAATATTTTCTAAAAAATCGTAGTCAGTTTTTCATATTTGTTTCATTATCAAATTGTTTCAGAATATAAAGTTCTTCAAGAAGAATTTTCCTCACTACGAATAATATTCCTAGCAATCTGAAAGGAATAATACATTTCCTGAGCTTTCATAATCATCCGTGAATTTCTGGTAGTTTCTTTTAGTTTTAAATTTTCTGGATTCCCTTTTCCTTAAATCTTAATGATTTTATAAAAAAACGTAAAATATTGGATCCATGATTTCCTTGTGGCTATCATATCGACCGTCAGATCTGATCTGAAGGATTTTCATCCATTCGATTGAGTTTTGATGATGAACCACTGCATAAAACTCCTATATAAAGGTCCCCCACTAGTTTTCCCACATCAAATCTCAAGATTTCATGTGCTGAATTTATGCTCTTCTATATAAGCTTATTCCAGATTTTCAAAAGTTTCTCAATTCCAAATGTCTGTAAAAGAATCTTCTCAAAAAGATATGTCTACTGTCAAGCCAATATTGGAGTGGCTGGTCTATAGGGAAATGTTGGTGCATCTAAAATTATTCAAATAGTTTGATTCTATAATCTCTAAAAAAATCAAGCTCAATGGATGGGAAAGTGTTTTCATATCGAATAAAGGTGCTCAAGATTTAGTGTATCTGGATTTGCTGATTGAATTTTATGAATCAGTCAGTTTCTTTTAGGAATAAGGAGGATGCAACACCATGAGATTTTATGAGAAATATTTTTTTATGTCTTATGTTATACGCAACACCAATGGAATCTTTCACAACACACAATACTGACTTGGCTTGCATTACACGCAATCGCAACCTTCCTCGATAGCGTGTGTACTACACAATATTGGGTTTCACAAAACAACGATATATTATTATGGACTAACATTTATGAATAGTATTAACTACATTTTGAATTTTATAACATTATTATTCATCTTACACATTTTCTAGAACATGGTAAGAGATCAAAATAAATTTTTCGGATAAAATAAGTATTTTTCAAAAAATGCAGTTTTTCCGCCTTTTGATGGCGCACACACATTAAATATAGTTTTTGAAATTTTTAATAGTTCAATTTAAAAAAATAAAATTATTATTTGGAATCATGATATAAAAAATTACTTTAGATAAATTTTTTATACTTTTCTGATAACTTTCATATTTTGATGAATAGTAAAAATACGCTAATTTTTAATTAAAAACAACTTTTGTCATTGAGATAATTTATATTGTTAAATTATAATATTTAATGGTTTTAAAGTAGAAATAGAATATGTTTTTACCATTTAATATAATGTATTTCAATATCATTAATTTTACATTGAATTCATAGGTAAAAACATTTCAATCATTGGGAATGTTTTAACTTCTAAAACCTGTTTTCTTAACAAAGGGATTAATTTTAAATTAATTAATACAACTTATGTATTTTGAATTTTAAAAAATGTATTCCATATTTGGAATCAGTGGGTCCAAATTATGTTAATAGGATACTTTTTATTTTTGGGCATTATGAATAGTAACTGCGGTAAATTTTATTTACCATAGTTAAAGGTAAATCAGGTAATTAAGGGTAAATATAAGATTTTAAAATTACCCTAACTCCTTCCAAAATCCAATTGGATGAACAAAAGTCGACCCATATCACCTAAGGGCCGGACTATATTTATTTCATGGACTTTTGACCATGAAATATTATAATTATTATTAAGACCAAGGAAAGTGACAACATGTCACTCTCTTAAATCTTATATGTATAATAATTTTACATTAGTGATAAACTTCATGAAACTTCGGATATAAATAATCTCCAGAAATATAATAAAATTATCTACATCATATGAATTTATTTATAATTTTTAGGGATTAAATAATTGTCATTAATTATGACACAATAGTGATGTTGAAATTATTTTATTAATTAAAATATCAAATAAATGTTTTTAAAAATATTAAAATAAATATTATATGAACTATTTAATGTGATCCTCTAATTTTCTAGATACATATGATATTTTATGAATCTATTAATGCTTTTAGTTTAAACATATATTTGGTATATATTTTATTTAAATTCACATAAATGAATTGTGTTAAAATTGACACTATTGTTATTTTATAATAATAACATATTATAAAATTGTTTAAAAATCACAAAAATATTTAAAAATTATAAATTAAAATTAATATTTTCTAAAATTTCATAAAGTGTCAAATTTTGGAAAATTCACAACACATATGTAAATATTTATAATAATTTAAAATTTAGAATATCATTACCAGAAATAACAGTAAATTGATAAATAAGGATAAATGAAGTTTCTAATGTTTAAAATAAATTCCTAACATGTCTAAATTTTATTTTTTGATGATATTACAACACTATCTCATCTAATCTTCGGATATGAGTCATTTGGGTAGTTTTTAAGTGGGGTTGGAATTTAATATAAACTAATATTTCTTATATTTCCAAAGGTGCCCCTCTCGTCCTTTATAAAAGGGAACCTCCTCCCTCTCTTCCTCACACAAATTTGAGCCTTCTATATTGGACAACCCCAGCCAATTTCACTTCCCCACTTCCTTAGAAAACTACTAGAGGTACTAGTATTCTCAAAAGACCAACTCTAGTGCCCTAAGAGAAAGTTTAAAGGAGGCACTTCAAGAAAGAGGTAATACCTTCTACCGTTTTCATCAAGTTCCATTCTTCTTCTACTCCCTCTTCATTAGTTGTTTCATTGTGAATTAATAACATCAGTATCCCTCATATACTTATATTTTATTATAAATATGAAACAACCCTATTTCACCTCTTATCCATCCTATGGTAAACAAAATCATCACGCGTGCGTATGTACGGAATACGGTCTCCACGTCGTGGTGTAATATGTTTTCCACCACCACCTTACTTGGATGGGTATAATGGTGAAAATAAATAACTATATATGATTATTTCAAATTGGTATTGATTCTGAAATATTATACATACACTTCAATACAATTCCATGATCATGGTAATGATATCATCGCTCGTGCGTACGTACGGCCTACCGTCTCCACGATGTGATGCGACTCATTCTATAAGATCTTCATTGAATAATGATTATATAAATGAATTGAATGAATTTAATGAATTAATATGATATATATTACACTAATAAAATTCTTTAAATGATATATCTATATCCTATAAAGATTAATAAGAATTTATTCGACAAAACACGCATAATAACATAAAGCAACAAACACCCGAAAAACATGTTGCAATGAAATATTACTACTAAGAAGATACAAATATGACCATATATGATATCATAACACTGAATTTGATTCTGTAATAAGTAAATTGACAATATTTAAACCATATTACAGGAGGTTTGGATTCATACGAAGCATATCAGACCTAATGTAAGGGAAAATCTCGCAATCTCAATTTTTATCCGAGATTGTTTTTACTTCACAAATTACTGGGGAATATTTATCATCCACATCCATTTTTCTTAAATATGTAATATTATTTGTATCCTCCTACAATTTTTCAAATCCAATTTTACCCTTCTTTGAGTTTTTAGTAAAAGATATGAATGGAATATTTTTTCGTTTTTCGTACGAGGTACTTTTTGAATTTTCCGGCCAAAGTACGTGAAGAATGTTTTTTTAACTTATACGGATTGAATGGATTTTTAGAAAATTATTTCTAGGAAGCTTCCTTTACAAGTTTTTGTGTTTTTTTAATCAACTTATTTTAGTTTAAAATTATATGACATGGTAATAAAGGAAAATGTTTTTGAAGTAGAAAGGATATTTTCCTCAAGAATAGAGTTCAAGTGTTTTATCAACATTAATTCCCATCTAAGATAATATATGATTATGTTTCTATCCCTATTTTCACTTTGATTTTATTATTTTATGATGGAATTATTTTTATGATGTCCTTTTATCTTATATGTATTATTTTATGAAGTCATGATGTTTAAGATTCCCATTTTTTTACATGGGTTATGCTATGATGTATGATTTATTATTTTGTGGCGCACATAAGAATGGTTACATTATGAGAGGGGTTGGACCTATATCTCCTTCCAATGCATTGGGTAATGATTTATATCTCATGATATAGACATGGCTGGAATGGCAGGTTAAACCGGTTCAATGAAACAGGACTGAAATGAGGAGTGAACTCGGTTCAGAAATGGACTTTGTCCGCTAAGATAGTCTTGGAAATGATTCTTGACTACTAAGAAATGATTTTCTATGATTATGTGTGTATGCCACAAAGATTCATGTTTTAAGTTATGATTATTGGGATTACATTTCAAGTCTATGATTTATCCCATGTTATGATCTCTTTTACAGGATAAGATTTTCAAAATGTTATGTTCTTATGAATATAATATGTTTGATATTTCGTTTGTTTACCCTTACTGAGCATTTGAGCTCACCCTTTTGTATGTTTTATTTTCCCCAGGTCAGGATGAAGGATATTAAGTAGGATATTCCATAAGGGACTATAGATATGATGAAATAAATGGGAGACAACGTAGATGATTTATGAACCTGTTGTTTATGTTTCCCAGTTTCTAAAGACAAAATACCTATACGGTCCTTTCATGGTTTTGTTATATGTTGTAATAATTATGCTTCAATATTGAAGTAATAACCATGTATGTAAAGTATGGGTCGTTATAGTTGGTATTAGAGGGAAGGTATAGTCAACCTTTGGAAACTAGGATGTGAAAGCCTAATAAGAAACCTAAGGATATGTCTAAGCATAGAACACAATCTTAGTGTTTAGAAATGGCCATGTACAACCTATGATAAGACCTTAATTGTGAAATTTTATTCTTAATTATGTGGTTTTCCTATTATAATTAGTGTTTCTCACACTATTCTTTTGGGTTTTAGTCAATGGCTGGAACCGGAAGGAACCGTGTTAATGCAGAATGAGATAGGAAATGCAATGATTATCCCCCTGACCAACCAAACATTATGGGAGCTGGAATGAAAAATCTTGTAGCCATGCTCACACAACTTTCTCAATCTATGAATCATGCAGGACTTCCAAACGAGAAAAATAATGAGCAACATTCTATTGAGTCCTTCATGAGGCAGCGTCCACCTTTATTCAGCGGGTCTTCTGATCCATTAGTGGCTAAACAATGGATCAATACCACTGAAAAGATATTTTCAGTTCTTCAATGTTATAAACATGATAAAGTTATCTTAGCAGTTTATCGTTTGGGAGGTTATGCTGATCAATGGTGGAATCTTATTAAGAATACGAGGAAAAGATATGAAATTGAGTCCATGGAATAGGACAAGTTCAAGAACTTATTTTTCAATAATTATTTCCCTCGTATTCTTCGAACAAAGATGGAGAAGGAGTTTCTTGAACTGAAGCAAAAGGATGATGAATCCGTTGGTACCTACAAAGCAAATTTTAAAAGACTTGAAAGGTACACTTCCGGAAGTATTATCCAACCAAAGAGTAAGATCGATCAATTCATTAGTGTCTTAAAACCAAGTATTCAAAGGGAATTATCCATAAGGGACTTCAATAGCTACGAGGAAATTGTTAGATGGGATCTCAAGGTTGAGATGGAGATTGGAGTAACTCATCAGTCACATGGGTTTGATAAGAAGAGGAAAATGGAATTCAAAGGAAAATCTAAAGACCACACTGAAACGAAGATGAGTTTTCCCTTATGCTCAAAGTGTGGAAAGAAACATGGAGGAAATTGTCTTAAGGGGACTAGAAAATGTTATAAGTGTGGAAAATAAGGTCATCGGGCAATTGATAGTCTAAATAATTGGAAGAAGATGTCTAATGATACAAACAAAGTAAGGGATACACAGAATGCATCTACTACACTTCAATGTTTCAAGTGCAAGGAGATGGGGAATTATTCCAATCAATGACCAAATCCAAGAGTTGATGATGATGATCGACGTCAACAAACTCTAAAGGCCAAATACAAAGGAAAGTCACATGCAATTATTATCGGTGATGTGGAGTATGACAACGAAGTGGTGAGAGGTACACTTACCACACACTCTAAAGTAGAAAATTTTTTATTTGATTCTGGATCCACCCACTCTTTTATTTCTGAAGAATTTTCTAAGGGTATCAACGTATTACCTCAAAAATTAGATGTTGAGTTGGGTGTGACAAATCATAATGGCACAACAGTTGCATCAAAAGTTTACAATTCTTCTCTGATTTATGTTTGTGGGAAAGTGCTTCCTGCAAATCTTATGATCCTTTCTATAGTGGAATTTGATTTGATTCTTGGCATGGATTGTCTTTCTTTATATGGAGCTCATATCAATTGCCAAAGAAGGGAAGTCACATTTAATATTCCCGATCAATCTACAATCATCTATCGATGCAAGGATGTGCATAACCTTGAAGTGGAAATTTCATCCATCTTATGGGTCTTGATTTCGCTAAATGAAGGTTATTTATCTCAAATGGTTGGGTAGAAACTCACGATTAAGAATAATCCCATTTTACGAGAGTATGATGATGTCTTTCTAGAGGAATTTCCAGGTCTTCCACCAAATCAAGAATTTGAGTTTTCAATAGAACACATACCGGGTGCATACCTATTTCAAAGACACCTTATAGAATGGCCCCAATTGAGTTGCAGGAATTGAAGATGCAACTCCAACAGAATCTTGATAAAGGATTCATACGTCCTAGTGCGTCACCTTGGGGAGCACCTGTTCGCTTTATTAAGAAGAATGATGGATCAATGAGAATCTTCATTGATTATCGAGAACTTAACAAGATCACTATCAAGAACAAATATCCTCTCCCACGAATTGATGACCTATTTGACCAACTACGCGGAGCTCAATAATTTTACAAGATTGATCTTCATTCAGGGTATCATCAATTAAGGTTCAAAAGGGAGGATATACCAAATATGGCTTTCCGTACAAGGTATGGACACTATGAATTTATATTGATGCCATTTGGTCATACTAAGGCCCCTGCTATCTTCATGGATCTGAGGAATAGATTCTTTAGAGACTATGATGATCAGTTTGTGTTAGTATTTATAGATGATATTCTTGTCTATTCAAAGAGAAAGGAAGAACATGAAGATCACTTCAGAATTTTATTTAAGGCCCTATGAAAGGAGAAATTTTATGCCAAATTTACCAAGTGTGAATTTTGGCTTCAAAAAGATGCATTTTGGGTCACATAATATCAAAAGAGGTTATATATGTGGATCCTGAAAAAACAGATGTTATCAAAAGATGGTCGATACAAACAACAGTAACTGAGATCTGATGTTTTCTTGGTTTGGCTGGATATTACCGACGTTTTGTGAAATATTTTTCTAGGTTATCTAACCAACTCACCAAGTTGAATTAGAAAGGAGTTTAGTTTGTTTGGATAGAGTAATGTGAAGAGAATTTCAAGGAGTTTAAAAGAAGGTCATCCAGTGCACCTGTGCTCACACTACCTTGTAGTGGATAAAGGTTTGTGATATACAGTGATGCATCCAATAAGGGACTGGGGTGTGTTCTCATGCAAAATGATATGGTGATAGCTTATGCCTCACGACAGTTGAAAATCCATGAGCAAAATTTCCCAACTCATGATTTGGAGTTAGCTGCAGTAATCTTTTCATTAAAGATTTTGAGGCATGACCTTTATGGTGAAAGGTGTGATATTTATAATGATCATAAAAGTTTAAAGTATATTTTCACACAAAAGGAGAAGAATATGTTCCAAAGAAGATGGTTGGAGCTGATTAAGGATTACGACTTCTCAATTCATTACCACCCTGAGAAAGAAAACAAGGTGGTAGACGCATTAAGTGGACAAGACCATGATAGCTTATCAAAGATGAGGATCACAAAATATCCGATATTTATGGATTTACAAAGGCTGGATCTTGGAATTTTAATAGAAGGGGAAAAATATTATCTTTCTCAAATGAATGTTCAACCATCTATACATGTGAGGATTAAAGAGGCGCAGATAGAAGATGTGGAGTTACAAAAGAAGGTGAAAAATGTTCCTGAATTCAACCTTGATTGTGATGGGATAATAAGGTTCAGGAACCGTGTCTGTATTCCTCCCATACAAGAATTAAAGAAGTATCTTCTGGATGAGGCTCATAGTTCTTCATTTTAAATTCATCCTGGAAGTACAAAGATGTACAGGGACCTGAAAGAGTACTTCTGGTGGGATGGCATGAAAAGAGATGTTGCTGAATATGTCTCTCATTGCTTGGTTTGTCAGCAAGTTAAAGCTGAGAGACAAAAGTCTTAGGGAATGTTACAACCATTACCCATACCAGAATGGAAATGGGAAAACATCACTATGGACTTACTAAAACATCCAAAGGAAATAATGCTATATGGGTTACAGTTGACTGTCTTAAAAAGTCGGCACACTTAATTGCTATTAGAGAAGATTTTTCTCTTGACCAGCTTACCAGGATATATGTAAAGGAAGTGGTAAGATTTCATTGAGTACCACTTTCCATTATATCTGATCGGGATCCGAGTTTTACCTCAAAATTCTGCCGAAGTCTTCAGCATGCTCTAGATAAAGAGTTGAGTTTCAGCACTGCTTACCATCCTCAGACAGATGGTTAGTCTGATAGGACAATTCAAACTCTAGAATACATGTTGAGAGCTTGATCTATGGATTTAAAAGGTGGTCGGGATCGACACCTATCTTTGGTGGAATTTTCTTATAATAATTGATTTCACTCCAGTATTCAGATTGCTCTTTATGAAGCCCTCTATGGAAAGAAATGTAGAACTCCAACTTTCTAGGATGAAGTTGGGGAAAGAAAGCTATTAGGACCTAATCTTTTTGATGAGATGTCGGAAAAGTCCGAACTTTTCACGCACCTGGGGCCCACATGACGTGTGGCCCCAAGTTAACCCAAACCAAGCGCACGAACGTCTCAGGTACAAACCACACGTGCATTCAAGCACTCCCGTATACTCCCAGAGTATACCTCGTTCTATCCCAAAGGCTATCATGCACACAACACCCAACATCAACGCGAAGGCGTGACCTAACAACTCCACATCAAAGGCCCAGGCACGACCAACCACATCTTGTGAATCATTTATATCACTCTCCCAAGAGTGCACGATCACACGGCAAGGGTCCACTACAAACAATGTAGGACGAACCACCACTGGAGCACCTTCCATGCTTCCACATTTAATAATATCACGCAAGAGGTTCCGCACAGCCAAACGGATCACACCGTTGAAATCCTTGCGAAAAAACACGTGAGATAGACTACTTACTTGCCTCCAATGGATATCCGACAGAAAAGACACCAACACCGCCTCACGCCCGAACGGAGTCCCGTGATCCAAGCCTCGGCCCTGAAAATAGTCAGGCGCATCGCACCATTGCGATCCCCTCAAGAAAACACGTCAAAAGCACTACTCACTTGAGTGAAACGGATATCTGGAGAAAAAGATACGTTCCGGCGCACCGCATACGAGCTGTGCTTCGTGGGACCCGCATCCCGGTCCCGAAACTCAATGAACGGATCGCACCATTTCGATCCTCTCAAAAAGTACACGAAATGGACTAAACAATTGTCTGAAACGTTCACCCGGTGATAAAGTTGGAAATCACTATGTACTCCCGAAATGGCCCTCACGGGGCCCGCACCAGCATGCAGAATTAGAGCGGGCAGACTGCACCAACACGATGCCCTCGGAAAAACACCCAACATCGACTGCTCGCACACCCCGAACGGACATCCGAGGAAAAAGTCGCTAAAAGCTGCACACAGCTCAAAAGACGGGCCGTGGGTCCCACACCTCAACCTCGTCCTCAATGCCTGAAACAACCCTGGAAAGCTCCGCCTCGATGTCAGGGTCCCAACGCCACTGACGACGCTCAAAACTGACGTCAGACGCGTCCGCGCCGTCCAAAACAAAATCTCCCGAAGAAACGACTAACCCCTTGACGTACGTGTCGCGCCACCAAGGCCCCTCGTTTCGGGAATTTAAAATTCCCGAAACCGTCTCAAAAATCCCTCCTCGTCAATACAGTTCCACCGCTGTATATGGCACTCAAAACGGACACCAGTATTGGAAAATACGGGTGTCCGAACACCGAGGGGGCAAGGCCCCTGGGGCTGGACCGGCCTGGATCAGCCGGTCCGCCCAGCCTGGGCCGGCCCGTGGCTTAGCCGTGCGAGCCAGCCGCGGACACGCTGTATGTGCGTAGACCGGCCACGAGGTCCGGTCGTGGCAGCCGTGTGAAGACCCGCGCGGAGCGGGTCTTTGTCGCCGCACGGGGGTCGCGTGCCGCGACCCCGCGATCGCCACTCCCTTGAGACCCACCGGCGTGCCAAGGCGCTCCGCCTGGCGCCATCCTCCCCCGCTGCTGATGGTCCACCGCGCCCCGGTCTCACCTGGCCGCTCCACCAGACACCCGCGCCGCCGACCGAGCACCCTACTGCCGCGCCAAGCGCCTCCGCCGCCCCTCCATCCGCCTGCACTGCCTGGAAGACCCGCAAACTTCGACGATCAACCCCAGCCTCCTCCGAACTCGGATTTCAATTCCGAAAGATGCGTTGGAAAGGAAAAAAACTCTACTACACCATAATGGTATTTTTTCAAAAATCCAACAGCAATACAACATGATTAAATAGGCTCGAAGTAGGTGCGGGAAAACAAAATGAAAATGAAAAATCCTACCTCGATAGGCTTCGCTCGAAGCTTCGCCGTGATCCGTCGGAGCCGCGCCTTGCCGAAGAGGAGGAGGTGATGGAGGGGATATTCCTCCATCGTTGTGGGGAGCTTCTGGAACCAGGGTAGAATAGGGAAGGAAGGGAAAGGGGGTGTTTAAATAATATAATTAACAATTTAATTAATTTAAAACCCCCGAAAAGACCTGCATCCGAAACTCTCGACAGGGTCGAGGTTAAGCCTCCCCTAGGGTAAACACCACCTCCTGAGCACAAAAAGTGGTCTCGGAATTTTAATCTGAGACCCCGTTGAAAAGTTATTAAACATAGCGCCCGATGCCGCCAATTTACGAAAACGCCCCTGGGGCCATTTTTCACAAACGGCCCACGCCCGCGAAACATATACCCCTCCTAGGGTAAACGGCACACTACAAACCCAACGGTGCCCTCAGTTTTCTAATATGAGCCACCGTTTCATAGATACTTCCATTTCAACATTAAATGAATAAATTAATTAATTAATTTATCCATTTAACCTTCCGAAAGCGAGCGAGGGGTCCAAACATCCCACGCCGACAATTTTATGTCGTTCCTAGGGTAAACACCCCATTACGGACCCATCCGTACACTCGGATCTCTGATCTGGAACTTCGTTTATGAGTTATCGCGTTTATTTGGCATTTTCAATGTGAACGCACTGAAAATTTAATTCCGGCCACTCCGGGGCTCGGAATCGCACGCCGTCGGAAGGCGTTGCTCTGGAATTTCGTCATGAATATTCCAAAGTCTTCCACAGAAACAGCTGGGTTCTTAAATAATTCCCGCCTTCAAGATGTTCATCCCCGAAAATCAAAACTAGGGAGCAACACAGGGTACTAAGCCCACACCCGACTCTTCTGTACCCAGAAGAACTCTCGCATAGCTCTACACCATCGCACACAGACCAAAGGATTGATCTGTTCAGGCAAGGTTGGCCCTTGCCGATGTCATGCACCCATCCAGACATTGGGGTTAGGGAAAGGCGGTAGGGTACCTCGCCATCCCTTTGCACGGTCTCAAACGGACCGAAGGCTCTCGGGGGTAGCTCACCTCCCTGACCGAACCTCCACGTCGCACGCCGTGACTGGAATAACCGCCCGCACCTGGAACAAGGCCCAGTGATTCCCTCCTTTAGAATATCCATATGGTGAAACACCCAAGGATATGTTGTCACACAAGATTCCACAGTCGATGTCTCACATCAAAGACCCTCTTACACGCTCAGAAGCGAAGGAGTGAGACACCATCGACTAAAGGAAAAGGACTCATGCCTTTTTACCTTACCAACTCATGGTTACACCGACGCCTCGCGCCACCCTGCTAACAACTCAAACAAGGAGCCAGGAGAGAAGCATTCCACACACAGAGTCTCACAATTCTAATACAAAAAGTAGAAGGGCCGCAAGGGGTACCTCTCATCATCCCCTGCTCTGCAGGATCGTAGACATCCAAGGATCGTGGTTGTCCGTGGTCCCAACTGTCGGCTCCCGGAGCCTGAAGTGGACCACCCAATGGTGATGGGAAGATCTCATAAAGCCATACCCCACCACCATCTCCTCCCTCCCCTATACTAGAACCACCTCTCTGGGTACTACTCCGATCACGGCGTTGCCTCCGCCGTGGTGGTGCGCCAGCTGCCTGCCCGAAGCTCTCAGCAACTCGGGTCGGGCAGTCTTGTGCCATGTGATCTCGCCCGTCACAAGCATAACACTGGTGCTCTCTGGGCTTCCCTAGTGCCCTCCGGCGCCACTGTATTGTAAGACCACGCCCCAGAGTCCGGTTGTCAGAAAGCCACCTGTGTCGAGGTTCTGCTTGTCAACGCCCACTAGCTGCGGCAGACGTCTCGACTCCAACGTGCCTGCTGCCACCACCAACTCCGGAATGTGACAAGAAGCTCTCTGTCACCAGCACCTACTCTAGAACCCCGACATATGTGGAAATGCCCAAGGGTACTACGACAACATGAATCTATCGGCGGAGACCCTGCTCAATCTTTCGCGCTCGGAGGTTGTCGTCATAGACCAAGTCCGGGTAAAAAGCGTACACGGTCTGCAAAACTAGTCGCGTACTCGGCCACCATCATCCCTCCCTGCTGAAACTACAGAAGCTCTTGAATCTGAACGGAGCGCAAGAAGGAGGGAACAAACTCCTCAAGAAACAAAAAATGGAAGTCATCCCACGAAAGTGACGACTCGTCATGAAACTGAGTCACCAGACTCCACCAATGCCAAGCTGCTCTGCGGAAAAGGATGGCTGCCAGAGCCACTCTCTGATCTGCCGGCATCTGCACAGGCATGAAAAGGTGAACCACTGCCTGGAGCCAAACCTCTACTGCCTGAGGGTCTGGCTCACCACTAAACCTCAGCGGTATGTGCCGCTGGAACTCACGGAGCGCACTCAACCTGTGCTCAAGCTCAGCCTGCCCTGCTGAAAATGTCTGCTACTCAACAGGTGGGGGTGCTGCTACCAGCCCACCCGGAGGAAAGGGCTCGCATGATGGGTCCTGGACTGTGGCCTCGTATCTCACAAGGTCTTCATCATGCACCAAAGCTAGTATCTTGGCTAGCTGTCTTCGCGGAGACATCCTGAATATTATCAAGGAGTGTCGCGGTCAGATTAGCATAATGTATATAACAACAACATCGATGGGGAGCTGACTCAATAATGACAGTCAAAGACTCAATCTTATGTGATACAAAAACCAAATTTTCCCTGCAACAAGTTTCTCAGCATGCCAAGTCAATAAGCGAGTTATCAAAGTCTTGATGAATGGATACGTCGGCCGCTGCACCATCACTAGACTCCATGGCCTGAGAGCCACTCTCGAGACACATTAACGTTATTTCCCAAAATCCCAACAATTCCTTTTATTTTAGGGACGTATGAATAGTGTCCCAAGGAACGAACCACCTATGATACCACTTTTTCACAACCCGACCGTACCCGGGCTCGAGCTGCAACTACCCCAAACCCACCTCCATAGGCCAGGGGCTGGCGACCTGCGCCGAAGGCACAACAACTCGGGGAGGCCTTTGCCTAAGAACCTGTACACACACACGCAACACACTCAATGAAAAAGTGCAGAGTAAAAAGGAAAGAACAAGTAGAGTAAAAAAGAACAACTGCTAGATGTATAAACCACAGATGTACATCGACCTCTAAACAGTACAAAGTACAAACTTAAAAGAAAAGTGGCAAAACACGCGCCCAACCAAAAAGTGCCACAACCCGGAAACAGGTAAACAAAAAGAAACAGCTGACAGGTCTCCCACCTAGAACCCGGCCACGACCACCTCACGTGGTCCAAGCTCCCAACCTCTTACGCTCCACTGAAGCCACGCTCCACATGTCAGTCGTCTGCAAGGGCACACCAAGTGCGGGCAAAGCCCAAGCAGGGGTGAGTATAAAAATACTCAGTAGGATACCCCAAAGGCTCGAGGTAGGAACAATGGAGGTACCAAAGGGTGAGAAGTAGAGCGAACAAGAAAAATAGAGTACAACTAAAAGTGCAGTAAGGAGTCCAGCTCAACCTAACAAGAGAAAGGAAGTAGACTCATCGAGGCACAAGGAGCTGGAAACAGTGAGAAGATGAACTTCCCGTCGAGTCTTTGCTACCTATTGCAGGAGGGTACATTCATCCAACCACGAGAAGCTAGACATGGAAAGCACGTGTCATACCCCATGCGTCTTCACCTCTTTTGGAGGGAGAGTAACCAAGCCCAAGAAGTGGGTACTCGAACAAGGTATATACATATATATATGCTCTACAAGAAGCCCGAAGAAGCTCGTAAGGGGATCTCCATCCCGTAGCTCAGCCCACGAAAAGAGTAGTCAACAGTCCTAGGAGTAAACACCATCGATGCCCAACATCCCACACGTCTGCCCCGAATCGCAAGTCAAGGGGCTCAAACCACTGCACCTCGACATTATCTGCTTTGGGAGGAACCGACTCACCTGCACGATTTTAGGTCGCGTCACAAGGACGCGTCTTAGTGGGGGAATTTTCCCCTCGTACTTGAGAGTTCTGGGTTAAGTCAAACCACCCCTCGTCACCGCCCCGCAGTCGAGAGGTCTCCTCAAAGTCAAAGCCATCACAACACTGACCCGTATAACCAAGGGTCCCACTCCGGTAATCACGGAGGAAAGCCTCAGACTAGCCTAGTAAAAAGGACTGAGCCTAGAATGCCAACAGGTGTCCCACTACACATCCCTGCTGGAGGGTAATTCATAATATGATATAGGGTGACCCACTACCCAGCCCTGCTGGAGGGTAAACTATAATACATCATCAGGCGACCCACTGCCCAGCCCCGCTGGAGGGTAAACCATAATACATCATAAGGCAACCCAATGCCCAACCCCGCTAGAGGGTAGACCTGGAATAAGTCAACAGGCGACCCTGTACCCATCCTTGCTGGAGGGTAGACCTAGAACTAGATGACGGGCGACCCACTGCCCAGCCCTGCTAGAGGGTAGACCCTAAGAGGTCATCGGGTGACCCCACTGCCCAGTATCTGCTGGAGGGTAGACCCTATGTGCGTCGGGCGACCCACTGCCCAGTCTCTGCTAGAGGGTAGAACCTAAGTGCATCGGGTGACCCACTACCTAGTCTCAGCTAGAGGGTAGACCCTATGTGCGTCGGGTGACCCACCGCTCAGTCTCTGCTGGAGGGTAAACCCTAGAAGTTGATGAGTAACCCACTGCCTAGCCCCGCTGGAGGGTAAAACTCAGAACTGCTCTGTCCATCTCTAATGGAGGTTACAACACTGGCCAACCGAACACGGAGTGGGTATCGCGCAACCATTCGACTCCGGAACAAGACCAGAGGAAATCACTCAACCCTGCTGATCTAAACCATCGAGCACAGAGCCAGGGGAAAAACTAAACCCCACTGGTCGACAAACGATACCCGAGGGACCCTCTACATCGTGAGAGGTGAAATTACGTAATTTAGAACTCGGCACTCACCTGGGGACCACACGACGTGTGGCCCCAAGTTAACCCCAAAAAAGCGGATGAACGTCTCTGGTACAAACCACACGTACCTCCAAGCGCTCCCGTATACTCCAAGAGTATACCTCGTTCTATCCCAAAGGCTATCATGCACACGGCACCCAACGTCAACGCGAAGGCGTGACGTAACAACTCCACCTCAAAGGCCCAGGCACGGCAAACCACATCTTGTGAATCATTTATATCACTCTCCCAAGAGTGCACGATCACATCCCAAGGGTCCGCTACAATCAAGGTAGGACGAACCACCACTGGAGCACCTTCCATGCTTCCGCATTTAATAATATCATGCAAGAGGCTCCACATAGCCAAACAAATCGCAAAGTTGAAATCCTCGTGGAAAAAACACACAAGATATACTACTTACTCAACTCCAACGGATATCCGACGGAAAAGTCACCGACACCACCTCACGCCCGAACGACGTCCCGTGATCCCGAGACTCGGCCTCGAAAACAGTCGGGCACGTCGCACCATTTTTATCCTCTCGAGAAAACACGTCAAAAGAATTACTCTCTTGAGTGCAACAGATATCCGGAGAAGAAGATACGTTTTGGCGCACTACACACGAGGGGTGCTTTGTGGGACCTGCATCCCGGTCCCGAAACTCAACGAACGGATCACAACATTGCGATCCTCTCAAAAATTAAATGAAATGGACTAATCACATGTCCAAAACGGTCACCCGGTGATAAATCTAGAAATCACCGTCAACTCCTGAAACGGCCCTCGCGGGTCCCGCACCAGCGTGCAGAATTAAAGCGGGAAGACTACGCCAACGCGATGACCTCAGAAAAACACCCAACATCGACTACTCGCACGCCCCGAACGGACGTCCGAGGAAAAAGTCGCTAAAAGCTGCACGCAGCTCAAAAGACGGGTCGTGGGGCCCACGCCTCAACCTAGCCCTCAACGCCTGAAACCACCCTGGAAAGATCCGCCTCGATGCCGGGGTCCCAACTCCACTAACGGCGCTCAAAACGGACGTCGGAGGCATCTACGCCGTCCAAAACAAAATCCCCTGAAGAAACGACTAACCCCTCGACGTACGTGTCGCACCACTTAGGCCCCTCTTTTAGGGAATTAAAAATTCCATAAACCATCTCAAAAAGTCTGCATCGTCGATACGGTTCCACCGCCATAGACGGCACTCAAAACGGACACCCGTAGCGGAAAATACGGGTGTCTGAACACCGAGGGGGCAAGGCCCCTGGTCCTGGACCGGCCTGGACTGGCCGGTCCGCCCGGCCTGGGCCGGCCTGTGGATTAGCCACGCAGGCCCGCCATGGACACACGGTCCATCCGTAGACTGTCCACGAGGGCCGGTTGCGGCAGCCGCGTGAAGACACGCGCGACACAGGTCTTTGTCACCGCACGGGGGTCGCGCGTCGCGACCCCGCGGTCGCCGCTCCCTTGTGACCCGCCGGCGCGCCGAGGCGATCCGCCTGGCGCCGGCCTCCCCCGCTGCTGAAGGTCTGCCGTGCCCCGGTCTCGCCTGGCCGCTCCACCAGACACCCGCGACGCTGACCGAGCACCCCGCTGCCTCGCCAAGCGCCTCCGCCGCCCCTCCATCCGTCTGCGCCGCCTGGAAGACCCGCAAACTTCGGCGATCAACACCGGCCTCCTCCGAACTCGGATTTCGATTCCGAAAGAAGCATTGGAAAGGAAAAAAACTTTACTAAACAATAATGGGCTTTGTTTGAAAATACAATAGCAATTTGACATGATTAAACAGGCTTTAAGTAGGTGCGGGAAAACAAAATGAAAACGACAAATCCTACCTCGCTGGGCTTCGCCCGAAGTTTCGCCGCGATCCGTCGGAGCCGTTCCTTGCCGGAGAGGAGGAGGTGATGGAGGGGAGCTTCCTCCTTCGCTATGGGGAGCTTATGGAGCTAGGAAAGAAGAGGAGAGGAAGGGGAAGGGGTTTTTTTAATAATTTAATTAACAATTTAATTAATTTAAAACCCCCGAAAAGACCTGCATCTGAAACTCCCGACGGGGTCGAGGTTAAGCCTCCCCTAAAGTAAAAACCACCTCTAGATCACAACGGTGGTCTCAGAATTTTAATCCAAGACCCCATTCAAATGTTAATAAACTTAGCGCCCGGGGCCGCCAATTTACGAAAACGCCCCTGGGGCCATTTTTCACAAACTGCCCGCGCCCGCGAAACTTATACCCCTCCTAGGGTAAACGGCACGCTCCTAACTCAACGATGCCCTCAGTTTTCCAATCTGAGCCACCATTTAAGAGATACCTACGTTTCAACATTAAAACAATAAATAAATTAATTAATGTATCCGTTTAACCTTCCGAAAGCGAGCGAGGGGTACAAACATCCCACACCGACAAGTTTTATTTTGTTCCTGGGGTAGAAACCCCATTACGGACCCATCCGTATAGTCGGATCTCTGATCCAAAACTCCATTTAGGAGTTATCTCATTTATTTGGCGTTTCCAGTGTGAACAAACTGAAAATTTAATTCCGGCCACTCTGGGGCTCGGCATCGCACGCCGTCTGAGGGCGCTGCTCTGGAATATCATCAAAAATATTACAAAGTCTTTCACAGCAAAAACCAGGATCCTACATTTGGAATGAAGGGAATGTTGAGCCCTAGATATATCGGTACTTTTGAAATATTGGATCGTGTTGGGGAGGTAGATTACCGATTGGAGCTTCCACCAAATCTCTCTCAATTTCATGATGTGTTCCATGTATCTCTCGTGAGAAAGTACATACCAGATCCTTCACATGTACACAAATCAGAAGTTGTACCGCTGGAGCAAGATCTTTCTTATGAAGAACAACCAATAGATATTCTGGATCATAGAGAAAAAGTCCTATGGAAAAAGACCACTCATTTGGTGAATGTTTTATGGAGGAACCACCAATTAGAAGAAGCTACATGGTAACTTGAGGATATAATGAGGGGGAGGTATCCTCATCTGTTTGTAATGATGTGACGAATTTCGAGGGCAAAATTCATTTTAAGTGGGGTAGAATGTAACACTTTGAGATTTTATGAGAAATATTTTTTTATGTCTTATGTTATATGCAACAGCAAAGGAATATTTCACAACACACAATACTGACTTAGCATGCATTACATGCAATTGTGACCTTCCTCGATAGCGTGTGTAGTACGCAATACCGGGTTTCACAACATCCTCAACAATTTCATCATGAAACAGAGGAAGAAAAATAATTTCATACAATTTTAATTTTATGTTTTATTCCATCGATAAGACATTAACTTAATCGAATTCATTAGCTAGACATACAACCATGTTTCATTATTTTAATATGGTATTGAAATAATCATGAAGCATCAATGAATTTTTTTTCCATTTTTTTGTTTAGATTACAAGACTTACAAATATGAATATTTATCCCTATTGTAAATTTCAGTAATTAGACATGTATATAAGAGTCACTAAATTAATCCAAAATCTATATAAACAGTTGTATTCTATGAAATTACTTTTTTTAAATATATTGGTTTTTGAAAAGTGAAGTGTGTACGTACTTGGACTCCTTGGAACCCGTGAAAATTTGAAGGTAGGGTTATTTATCATGAACTGTTATATAAATAATATTTTATTAACTTAATATTTCACCATCGTAGCACAACCTATGGTCAATCACAAGTAGGCTACTTATATGGACTTTCATTAGATTCTCACTAATATAAACTAACTATTATATAGAATTAAACTAATATATGTTGGGTTTTTGAAAATAAATTTAATATAGATAATAAATATATGTATATGGCATTTAATATAGATTAATGTTATTAAAAAATAAATATGAAATTGATATTATGATTTTTTACCAGTTGAAATCATTGTTCAAAATAAATCCCTATATTCCATTCAATGTATTGATGATGACTTGTATTACTAAACCATATCTTTTGGAATGTCATTTTCACAAATAGAGACCTATATATAAGGGGTAATTATATTTTTCAAAAAATTAGGACTCCTTTTTTTTACCATCATAATCAATAACATGCTCCGTTGTATGCATGAAAAAAATAATGATGGGAATGGTAATGATAAATGAGAGGAATAACATTGTGGTGGAGAAATTACAGAGACAACTAAGCATAATCAATTTAAACACCAGAAAAATTCCTTGAATCACATAAATTTATAATAAAATTAAACACATGAAACTAATTCAAACCCACATTCCCTCACTCAAACAAATAACGATGTCAGTTTCTATTTTTAGTGTGGTTGATAAGTGAACAACAGTGATAAAAACACGTAAAATAAATAAAATTTGAGAAGAATATAAATGAAAAATAAAACAAAAAAAGCTAAAATAAAAAAAATTAATTTATTAAAAATTATGACAAAAATTATGCTCTTATTTAATCTCAAAAAATTGACACATTTTTAAATGGGATTGGTGTAACTTATTTATATGGAGTGGGATGAATAATTCACTATCCAAATTTGAAATCCAAATGATTCGATTTGGATGTCCCATTAAATGGGAAAATATTAAATAGATGTATTAATGAAACTTTTTAATCAATGTATCATTATTATACCTTAAAAATATAAAATTGATTGTATTTTTCTAAAATATTATATAAAATAAATACTTATAATATCTTTTCATCGATGAGAATTATAGAAAATATCCTTCAATATATAACATCAGATAAACCTCTTAATGAGTGAAAAACACTGTAATATTCATCGAGGAAGAAATTATATGTTTCCTCTTTTTAATTAATTAGGAATATTCTTCTTTGGAGTTGTGTAAAATTATTTATTATTCCGTAAAAGTGTTGTTGTCCATGCTGCCTACCCAAAAAAATTGATCAACAAGATTTATTTTTAGAAATTTAGATGTTTGAATCAACTATTAATCTAGAAGAAAATATTGTGGCCCATAAATCTTGGAATCCTAAATAATTATTCACTATATTTCATAAATATTTTAAATATTATTCCCAAAATAAATATTTGATTAAAATATGAATTTATGCTCTAAATACTTCAATACCCAAAAAATGTGACAACTAGCCAAAAAATAACACTATTGTGGGATTATCAGCATTTAATTACTGAATAAAATATATAATTTTTTTTCTTCATCCCGTATATATTATTCTATATTTTCTCATATCCATATAATGATTATTATTTATCATATAGTAATATAATATCACTATATGCTTCAAAATTTCATTTCATGGAAACAAATTTTCAATAAAGTTTTTCATGATATTTTTTAATATTAGATTCATCGAAATGTATTTATTGAAGTTGTTATGGTATATTGGATATTATAAATATTGATAATTAGTATTTTTTAATATGCTAATTTTATTTAGTCAATATGAATAGTATTCGTTGAAAAATTTTCATGACCATATTAAAGGTAAAATTCTATAATTAAAGAAATAAATAATAAGATAATTACAAAAAAAAGAAAATAAATAATGAGTTAATTTATTTGAATTAGTAGTTTTCTTCAACTATAATACCAAATTATAATAAATGACAATTTATTTATGTTTTACCCTGATTATAGATTTTATGTTATTTTATATAATGCCAGGTCAAAATTCCATTTTAATGCTTACAATTTCTATAATATTATTTCATATTGATAAAAAAACCATTGATCGATTATAAATATTTATTAAAATTTTATATAATTTTTTCAGTTTAATTTATAAAAATTTATGTAGATAAAATAATATTATAAATTTTTTATGCATTGCTGACACAATAATTTTTCAATCAGTTAAAAAATTATTCGTTAATTCTTAAAAGTAATATTAAATTAATTAATAAACATATTACATTTCCATTTAAAAAAAATATATCATGTCATGGACATTTTAATGGAATATATTTCGAATTAGGAAAATATATTTATTTATATTAAAAAATCAATTTAATTGTGAAAAAATGACAATAAAGGTATTATATAATAATCAAGAATTGTTAATTGATTTAATGCTATGAAATATAATATCAGAAGCTGACTTATTATGTTATGGTTGTAAATTTCAACCATGATCCATTTTGTGAAGAAATTTACTTATATAGTTACTTTCTTAGTACCTTATTATTTAAAAACTATATTATTGATGTAATTTGTAAGATGGTTTATAATACGTTTAAAAAAACATATATGGGTAGTAACATTAAGTATTCATATCCTTATTTTATTGAATGATATAATTATGACCCATCCACATCCAATATTAGAAATAAATATTTATTAGAATTTTATCATAAAAAAATAATTTATATTAGATTTATACAAAATAATATTTTAGGTGTTCCCCTCCCCTCACATATAAAAAGTTCTCACATACGATCACTGTATCAAATCACATAAAAATGGATTTAGATGGAAATTAAACATCTTCACCAAGATGATTCAATTATACATATTGTTTTTTTAAAAAAAAATTGAATTGTATATTCATATAAAATAAAATCAGTATCTAACATTTATAGAGTTATTATTATGTTTATGTAACAATACTTATCAATCTCATTATCCATCTAAATAGAAACAAATCCATCACTTCTGTTTGCAATGAAATACTACCTCACAAAGGATTATAAATTACTATTTACAAATAAGTGGAATAGATAGTAATAATGGTTGAAATAATGAATATATATTTTAATTATGGCATAAAAATTATTCTATAAATTATTATATCATCCACTTACTTACCATTTCACCGATTAATAAAATTATATTTTCCCTTAGGCGTACGTACCACCCTACATCTCTAAAAAGTGATATTATTCATTTTCTATGCATATATTTTAAAAATTATTCAAAAATGATATGTAATGAAAATATAGGTTATACTTCAAATTAGTATAATTATGGAGGTGATGGAACTACAAAACACGCACATGAATTTGATGTTTTGTAAAAAATTGATTTAAATTAAAATAAGTATTTTAAAACCCAATCATTGATTATAATCAAATATTACAAATGACCTAATGATAATATGTTATTAGAGTATCACATATTATATTAAAAATAATAATACATGGATTATATAAACTAATAACACAATTATAACACATATTCATGATTTTTATTTACATTAAACTATATGGATGAATGTGTTAAGTTATTTCATCTCATTTTCTAATCCTTATAGAAATATATAGTATTACACACATGATCATTTTTATGGACCATATATTCTACCCCTTTTATGTATTAAACATGATTAGAATTGTATTCATGACAATTAAATTTTCATATCTTGTATACTCATTGAAGAAGAATTTTTTAAATAACATCTGCACTTATTTCTCTTCTTGATCATTTATATTTTTCATCCATCTCAATTTTTAATAAAAAGATTACAAAATTATTTTTATTTATTCAAATTATTTGTTATGTAAATTTTATGGTACCCATTACATTTAAAATTGATTGAAAGGAATCATTTAAGTGTTTTTCAGTATTTTCATTTTAAGATTCATATAAAAAATTCATAATGACTATTTTAAATGTATGTAGAGTTTACATAAAACACCCACACCATAACGGTTTTAAGATATTTTTCTCCTTCTACTAATTTTATATTTGAATAAAAATAACTTTTTATGGAAATAATGTTTTCCTGTTTTATTTCAATTGTATTTATTCTCGAATAGCCATTAATTTATTATAAAACCTATATTTATGATGAATTAATTCATATCTTAAATCAATTATTAAATTTTTATCATTAAATTTCACAATAAATATTTAAATAATTATTATCATATGGTCATTTATTTCTATTATATATCAACATTCTATTTAAAATGGATATTATTATTGTAAAATACATAAACTTTTTTAGAAATTGTATTTTAATGTGAATGTAATTTGATTAACAGTACAAAACATTGATAAAAAAAATTATTTACTGGAAATGAATAACTATTAATATGGAATATTTTCTATGAAATTAATTAATCATTAATTATATGTTTAATGTATTTGACACATAGTGGATGGTGGGGGTCTAGTTATGGAAAACATCATGATGCATCTAAATATGTAATGATAAAAGTAAGTGAGAAAAATTAAATGGTTTTTTGTTTATACCCAAACATTGATTAAAATATATTTTATAAGGTATAGATGACATAGTAATAATTAGTTTTGAGATCATGATGTCTAGTATTATTCATTTCCATTATTGTGAATTTAATAACTATTCTCTATAATTATATTTCCTTTATATTATCATTTGATTCACTTCATGCCCAGGTTATCGGTCAAATGAACTATTTTTAATTATATTACCTTCTATATGGATTATAAATTATTTAATAAAGATATTTTTTAATGTATGTAACCCTTATTAATAGTTTCAATATACATTAATTTTATTTATATTCCCCTTATTACGAAGAATAAATAATTCAATGAGTTTCAATGATGAAAAATTTAAGATTTGTTATGATTCATATTTTATTCCTAATGTGAATGTTTATCTGTATGTATATTTCTCTTTAGGAATATTGAATTGATATTCTATTCAAGTTTAAATTTCTTGTATATATTCCAATATAATAATATTGACACCAAATCAAGGATAATAGAGTTTGTCTAGTTATTATTGTATTAAAAAATGTTTAGTAGAATAATTGAGAACTAGGTTTAGGAATACACGTATTTTGGAACATTAAAAAATGAAATTCATTGAGGATATGTAAAATTGTATGATAATTTCATAAATTTTGTTTAATATATATATTATAAGGTTTTTAATAGAAATACATCTGAGTTTGGATATTACACGTGGATGTAGTTTGTGATCTAAGGAACATAGGGTTAATAACATTGAAGGAGTTAGTTGAGTATATCCCAATCATCATTATGGTCTACTGTATGTGTTCAATAATTGTACACCATTTTAGACACTCTATAGATATATTCACTTATAAATTTAAATCGTCATTACATAACATTATCTATAATTTGAAAATATTTTTATGGCCAAAATATAAACCCATTAAAAACATGTATCTGACTATGATATTAATATTTCATAATTCTTCCATTTTGGTTTAGTGTCACACATTATATAGAATTAATTATTATGATTTTAAATTTATAATAAAAAACAAATTGAGTATAAGATAGGTTTTTTAGAAATAGTTCATGGTATAATGAATGGTATTACTTACAATCACTAATGTTCAATTTTCCCTACCGAGTTAGCAAACAAAAGGCATTTGAGAAAATCATTTTATAGCCATACTAGAAAATATGGCCCATGTTTCAATTAATATCCAACCACATATAGATCATCATGTTGTTCCAAATAATGATTCACCTCTATAATATAATTTAATTCAATATAATCCCATATTATTTAGTGTATATAAAAATCTAGTTGTTGTTAATCAGTGGATTACTTCCTTTGAAAAAATATTTTTTTCTTTGAGAATCAATAAAATTGAAAATGCTATAAATTGAGTATATTGTATCAATGGAAAGGAATATCATTATTTTTTATTGATTAAAAATTCTATTGAGGTAGAACATTTAATACACATAGAATAGAGAATCTTTCATGTAACATTATTTAAAATGAATTTTCCTTCTTCAAAATAAACATAAATTAAATGAAGATTCTTCATCTAAAAAGAAAAATTTAATTAATTTGTCATAATTTTTAAGGATTCCATTAAAATATAAAATATTAATAACACATATAATAAATGAAATTTATAATTAAATATTTACAATTTAATTGAAAGGTTGGAGAAGGATATATGAAGGATGGTGGTTTCTCAAACCCTTACTCAATGTGATGATATGGTTTTATCCAACATAGAAAATGGAAGTAATTCTATATATACTATTTATTTTATAGAAATTAATCCCTTACAATGTTGAATAAATAAAAAGAAAAACAAAATGTTTGAAAGATGAAAAATAATATGAATCTCATTCCAGAATGTTAAAACATTTCTAAATAAACATCCTAGGAAGTTGATGATGGGGTAGGATTTTTTAAAAATAATGGATATTTGGGTAATATTGCCAGTAATTTTATGAGAATGAAAAAGACCAAAAATATATAGTGATAAATATTTAAATAAATTATTCATTATTAAAACTAATATCTTATGTATCATGGGAACATACCATTTAATTGAATTAGGGAATATGTCCAAGCTTATGAGATCAAAAAAACAAAAGTTGATGTTCCTAGTGATGTGGTATAAGGTACTTTATTCATATACTAAAAATATGAAAATGAATTATTAAATTAAATATTAGTGAACTTTTTCATACCTTCAATGTTTTCCATAAAAATTAGATACTTACTTTGGACCTTGAAACTAGATTTTTCCGAGAAATATCCTTGTTTAATTTTCACTAAATCAAGGATATTAAAATATTTTCCCATTATTATAAATACACTCACAATTTAAAGGATTTATTATTTTACATATTGTTTACATTTATATGATCCTTGGTATGCTTTAGAATTAAAAATATGATGCATCAATTTATTACAATGTGAATGAAATTATGAATCATGATGGACATGTACAATTCATTATCATCTGAAAAATGGCTCTTGAGTCTCCGGGTTCTCTATCCCCCCACGCTGGGGTTTCCCAGTGCCGCCGCTCCCTCCCTCTCAGCTCCCTCTGGCAGTGAGAGTTCAATGGCGTTCCTCTTCATTCCTCTCCCCTTGTCCCCTTGATCTCTTTCTTTCCTGCTTCGTCCGCTTGGCTTCGATGGCGCTACGGTCCCCCACGATGGCTCTCCTTCCCTGGATTCTTCAGCCTCTGTCATTCCAGGGTTTTAATCCTGGTTCCCTCTTCATCATTCCTTTCTTCCAATTATAGGTATCATTCTCTGTTTCCCCCTAGGGTTTTAATCCCCGTGTTAATCTTTCTTATTCCATTCCCCCGACCGCCTCATCCATAGTTTTATCTCACGTTCTACCACTCCTCTCCTGGTGGGACTTGGAGGGATGGATTCTCAGAGGTTTTGGGCAATGCGGTTTGGCGACCATGGGGGATTCATTTTAGGGTTTCATCCCCGGTTTCTGTCAGGGATTTCTCCCCGATTTCACTGTTCCAAGTTACTTTAGGGTTTCATCCCAAGTTCTTTTTTCTTATGTGGTGTTCTTTTTTTGGATTTCTGATATCAGTGAACGATTTTGATGCTTGTTAGGTGATGGTTCTATTCGTGGTTTTGCGTTTTATGTGCTGCGACAACCTTGTCGATCTCTGGATTGTGGTGTTTGGACGACGGCGTTGACGATGTTGATTGTATGACGATGCTGAAAGTGGTGTTTTCGATGGTTATCAGTTTTTGTGGGGAAGATGATGCAGATTTTTTATGGGATCTTCGGTCTTGGTCTGGTTCGATGGATTCCTTTTTCGATTGCTGGTGTGGTTGTTTGCAGCCACCGGCGTGCTTAGGATGGGGATGTAATGATGACTAAAGGAAGAGAACTGCGACATGGTCGATGGACTTTATGTTTCAGACGGTGGCGGCTAATGGCTCAGAACCCGCGGCCCGAGGTTGTTGGTGTTGCGGTTCTCTGGCATGGGGTATTTTGGTACTCTGTGTGTTTTTGTTGATGATATGGTGAACTGTGACTTTCATGATGGTTTCTCACAGTTCCTCGCCCGCGTTATGCTAGTCTGGGATTTCGTTTTGGTTGGTTATGGCGGCGACGATGGTCTTCGATGGTGATAGTATGGACATGGGTGACAGGATGGAAGTGTCATGTGGTGCATTATGATGGCAGGAGACGTGATTCCCCAGGTGGTGTTTGGTTCAGATTTTCAATTCAAATTTGAATTTTGAATATTGTGGTGTGAGCATTTGAATTTTATTTGGTTTTAATCTGTTAGTTTTTGAATTAGGTATTTTCCTACCTTGTATGGTGGTTACTAATATTGGGTTGGATCTGTTGTATGCCTGTTGTGGTTGTGAGGTTCCCACATACCGAAAAAGTGGTTTATTCATAAATTGAAAACATATGAATTTGGATGTGGCAATTCATTACCCTTTTATGGGGAAAATCATCCACTACTTCTTGCTTATATCCTCCACCATCTTTTCTTTTGAAAGATATTTTTTATGAATAAAATAAGTAAATACCTTATAATTGATAATGAATTCATCGAATTTACGATGTAAGTGTTGTTCAAAAATAAATTTATGTATTTATCAAGTAATTACCTATACATTAACCCGATAATGATGTCGAATTTACCATTTATTAAATTCTTGATTGAATACCTATATAAAATAATCTTTATATATTGGCCCTTGTGGAATTATTGGATATTAGAAAACAACAGGAGGTAATGTGTGATAAGGGATATTTATTCCCCAGTTCGTCACAATATGGATCCCACATTCACTTCATTATTAATTAATAAAAATATACGATGAGATGAATTGATTATTTTAATATAAATTCAATACTGATAATGATAAAATATTATATTCCTCAAATATATGACTTATTTGATAAAATTCATGGAACACAATTATATTGAAATATTTACCTTCTTTCACAGTATGATAAACAGTTAGTAAATAAGGATGATATTCTGAAGACATAATTTCAAACAAGGTTATGTAAATTACATACCTATTATATTGTGGTTAGGAATGAAGAAATCACATTATCTTATTATAGATAGTGTCAAAAGTTTATTCAAGGAAATTCTAGATAATTGGATTGATGTATTTATTTGTGACATATTGTTGTACTATATATTATATACGGTCAATTAGAATCCAATGGTTACCATTCTTGAAATACTTAGTGGAAAAATTTAATATTAGAAATTTAAAATGTGTGAATTCTAGCGTCAATATTATATTTTTCATCGACACATTGTCTCCAAGTATGAAATCTTAATGTATCCTCTATAATGAAAACGTAAAAAATTAATTACGCTATAAAAAAATTAAAAATTACTATAGTTTCCTTGTATTGATAAATAATATAATGGATTTATTCAGAAAAAATTATTATTTTCTGACCAGGTGGAAAATTTAATATATAATATGGCCAAGTTAAAAAAATACAATCAAATTTCAATAATCGAATAACATTCAATGTAATAAAAGGATTTAAATATGATATACATTTTATGAAATAATAAAATCCATCAATAAAATATATATATATATATATATATATATTATAGAAATTTAATTTATAATTATAATAGGATAGTAAATATTTTTTGGGGAATGTTATTGAGTATAAAAATAAATTGAGGATGTTAGGGTAATATTTTTATTATCCAAAATTAATATAAACCATTCATAGAATTATTAAGGATTTTATAAATACAATATATACCAATTAGAGTAAGAATAATGTGGTGTTATCAATAATTCATAAAAATACATTAAAAGTATCTTTAAAAACATATTATCTGAAATATAATAGTTATTTTGGAATAAAAATGAATAAATTTTCTATAAATATCACTTTAAGAAATTTCAGGGAAAAATTTAAAATTATTTTCCTTTATAATGTAAATTTTGGACCATAAAATATTATTGAATTCACTTGATTATTAAGAATAGCTAGAAATTTTGCTCTTGACATACACGTTAAAACAATGATTTCTTTCTTATTTTGGTAAAATTCAAATGGTAATTATTTTGAAAAATACAAAAAAAATTCTTTTAAAATATTTATTAATGAGTAAAAATGAATTAAAATGATTATAATAAATAATTTTTATAATGTTAAAGTAGTTTTGATTGTTTTTTAGAAAAAAAATTAAATGAAAACATATTTCTGGTCGAAGAGAGACTTATGTATTATTTTATTGAAATAATTTTTTAAAATGTAATTAGTAAAAAATTTAAAAATGGAAGTATTAAATGAATGATTACATTAAACCCATAAGAGATAAAAATTTAAGGGTTTATTTGGAACTGATCATGAAGTATCCTTTAATTGATAATCATGAATAAAAAATCTCGATTTGAATGATATTATGAAATAGAGAATTAAGATATCATAAAATTTGACTAATAATTAATAAATTATTTTACACTATGTATCCACTAGAAAGAAATATAAAATTAAATACAACCAATGATAATAAAAATTTATACAAACTTAATATTAGTATACCTTAATCAGTGATGTATAAGTTCAACCAAATGTGTGGAAATTGTGTTAAACAGGCCCCTTACCTTATGCTTAGTTTTGGTTTAATTCTTCTTAACTTCATTTATAATGGTTTTATGAATTATAATAAATAAATATAGAGATATATAAATACTTATAATACTATATATGATCTTATTATTTTGTCTTATCAGTTGTCAGTTTATTATCATTCATTTTTTTCATTGTTTCATGTTTTAATTTATTTTTTTCTCATTCCTTAATTGTCATGAACGTTTTGGGTATTATATATAATATATAGTTCTCTCATGTAAAAGATAATATTAATTATAAAAATATCATATATACACAATATGTATATTTCTAGAGTGACCGATAATATTTAATGATTGAAAATGAAATACAACATCCCTTGAGATTCTAGGTCGTACGTATGTATGAACATTGTTCTCATTTTCATGACATATTGAAATAAGTCAAAGTAAATTATATATAATAATTATCAGTATAATATAACGTTTTTGTAATATATATATCATATGATTATAAAAACCAATAGTAATACCTTTAGTGTAATGCTTGAACGAATCTCATCGCTTTGGGAGGTGGTAGTACTCCATACACACGAAAAACATTATCATATTCCCACAAAATGGAAAGAATAAATTTATGTGTGTTATAATATATAAAAAAGAAAAATAATATCACTAATAAAATATACATGTCATATATAATCTATAAATCCATAAATATTCCTATCAATGAACAGTGGTAATTGAAACTTATTCAACATCTCTTCGTGAGATGATAAATATATGTACACATGAACGATGATTTTGTAAGCTATATGATTGAAGATTTTATTTTTAGGTTATAAAATAATCAAAACAATATTTTAGTATATATATGTAGTCATGGTTATTATATAAACATGCTATAATATGGAATTATGGAGGTGAATAAAGAAATAAAACAAAAACACTTTTACTGTACATTACCTCTTTTTTAGATAGCCTTATTAGGTTTTCACTAAAACCATCAAATGATTTGTTTACACTAAAAGTATAGATTTTTTTATTGAGGTTAGTAATGTTGGGAATTTATTTTGGATGATTTTGGTGGAGAAAAATTGTTGGAGAGGTGCAGGGAAGTAAGGGGATTAAGTGCCTTTTTTAGTTGAGGGGAAGTGATATTCATTTAATTACTAAAATGTCATCCCTATTGGGACGTAATTAATACCTATATTTGAAAAAATATTTGTAGTAAATTGGATGGATATATTAGTTATTAAATCTGAATCACCACTACAAAATTGTCACATGTTTTAAAAATGTAGTTCCCTAACTCATAAGTTTACTTCTTTTTTTATTTATGATTTTAATTATGGTATCTTCTTATCAAACATTATAAATTTTTCATTTATGATAATTTCAAGGAATAATTATTATATAATTTTTATCTAATAATTATAAATATCATATAAATAAAAAATTCATTTTTTTGGAAATTAAATTTACCATAAGCACAAGTGACGTGCAAAAACAATAGTTGAAGCAAAAATGTGTTATTATGTTTTTACTATTTAATGATAAATATATTAAATAAATAGATCAATTGGTCAATTAATGGAAAATAATTTTCATTTATTAAAATTATCTACTCCCTCGTTATATGATAGGATTTTTATTAATTTTAAATTATTTAATAATAAATAATTTATAATAAAATAACATTATTGTCAATTTTGACATTATTCATCTAATTTGAAATTAAAAACACTAAGACATTAATGAAATTATAACATTTTATTATAAATTAAGCGTAACATTAAATATTCATCTTCTAAACTATTTTCATTCAATTCTTCATTGAATTTTCATCACTTTTAATATTTTTTTGTGATTTATTTTCATTTGTAATTAACAAAATAATTCTTTCATTTCATTTTCATTATAATGTTATGAATCTAATTCATCTTTGAAAATTATAGTGAAACAATTATGATAAAAAAACTCATTTATATTTCAAAATAATATACATAAATGACTATATGGTTTTTTAACTATCACAAATACTTATAGAAATTAGACGTAAGGAAAAAATATTTTTTCGTCATATTTTTCATTATTAATCTTATTATATTGGTAATATTAATTAAACAAAATCCCATAATGTCTTAAAATATGACCCTGAAGACATAATATGTGATATATATGGACGTCCACTAAATTTTGGACATGTTTTGGGTCCTTCTTACACCTTATTGTCAATGTTTAACCAGTTAACTTCTTTTTACCTTAAACAATGAAGTTAATTATAATTGTTTTTAGAAATCATTACTGTAAAAATTAGGTCAAAATTGTAAAAAATTATAAATAATCATAATTAATAAAATGGAATCTATTATTTAATAGTCAATGAAAATATGTGGATAAATTATTTTTTAATTAATCATGTAGACACAATTAGAAATCATTTTTTCAAAGAGGAAATATTCAAAAACATAAAATTTTCTATATCTAAATTAAATATGAAATAGATTAAAATGAAAAAATTTGATTAATATATATTTTATTTATCTAAAATTAGACTAAAACTAATTAAAAATATTATTTAACATTATAAATTATTTATAAAAAAAATTCAAATAAAATCTAGTTCATTTCATAATATAGAACGAAATTTATCTTCTCCTAAAAATTAAAAAATCTTGAATTCAATATTGAAAGTAATATTAAAATAATGAAGTTTATTTTTTAAAATAATATTTTACAATATCATATATTTATATTTTTAAATAAGTGTACTATTAGAACGATGAAAAATAACATTTTTAAAAATACATCCTTTTTGATACAATTGTATCTTCCCTTATATTATTCGAAAAAAATCAATTGGATGAATTCAGAAATATTTAATTTAATATATAAAATATAACTTTCGTATATCTCATTCAATTTCAGTAATTATTATTTTTATTATGTTAAAAATTCTTGGGTGGATACAAATGGTTTTTTTAAAATAATTTCCTTTATATTCAATTGTTATATATATATATATATATCTAATTAATTAGTAACAAATAAATTCCACAATATAATTTTATAAAATTGTAAATAATATTAATGACTTCCCATGTATTAGATATAAATTTATTAGCATTATAAATATTAAAATATATTGTGTTCAGCAAAACATGGTCTATCATGTAATGAAAGACATAAATTAATTTCATTTTTTATACAATGAAACAAAAATCAATGTTTTATACATTTAATTATATATAAATTATTAATTTTATTTAATATAGAAAATATATTACAATGTATCAGGATGATATTTGTCTTTATATTCAATGTATCACGTTTGTTCCAAAAATCGAGTATGAGGTTCATATTTTAAAATTTTATTGTCCTACAATATCCCCTCATTAAATAAATTATTCCTTGAAATTTAAACATTACCATAATCATTAATAATTCTTTATTTTAAAATTAATTTGCTGGAAAACTCACATAATAAAAGGGTTTAAAAATATCCACTTATTATGAGATAAAGAGAAGGAAAAATGTCATATCAAATAGCACATACCTAGTTTTATACATAAGAGAACATTAGGGAAATATGAATTTATAGAAATGGATTAAAATACCAAATATTTAAATAGAGTGCTTTAAGATATTGATCACAAAAATTTAAATGATCAAAATAAATTTTTGGTACCTCAAATACATAAATATATTTTCTTTGAAATGGTTATTGATAACATCTGAATTGATGGTAGTAAGATAGCATAACATTTCATGATCCTTTTTCAAAATTTGAGGATTTGTGTCACAATATTTCCCATGACACTACTACTTTGATTTATCTTCTAGAATGTTTAAAAGTGCTTAGTGTCAAACCCAACATGTTTTTTACAAATAGATTTTGTCTCATAAGACTACTTATGCATTGAGAGAATTAAAATAAATGGACCCCAAACCAGATCATACTAGTAAAAATCAATCCTAATATAATGAATAATCGATTTATGTTAAAAACAACATGCCTTATCAAATATCAGTATAGAGTGAAAAATAAATATTTATCAATATTTACCCAATTAAAAAATTATCATTCAATGTAAAAATTGTATGTGATAATGGTATATGGTTTATGAAAAAATAATATCCATAATATAAAAATATGAAAATATAAGATAAATTTAATGTCCAGTGATCATAGAATAGTGAATATTTGAGGTGAAATTCATTGAAAAAAAATGTAAAACAAGGAATTTAATGTTTATTATTTCGTTAATCAAAATCATCATAAACAATCAAGAGAATGATTAATGATGGTATTAATAAATATATTCCCATTAGATTAATAAAAATTTCTATTTATAAATTATTATTAAATATAATGTAAAATATTTCATAAATCATTATGGTGGAAAATATTCATTTTATTTTCAATAAAATTTAAAGAATTGGTTTCAATTAAAATCACTGATAAAAAATATGATTTCAAAAAAATATTCAAAATTATTTTCCCTGAAAATAACCATTGGGGAATATAAATTATTCATTAAAAAAATATTTGGTCATAATGGATGGAAATTACATTCATGATATACATAGTAAATTAATATTTCCTTTCACTTTTTTTGGTAAAATATAAAAGTGAATTTTATTTAAAAAGTCATGAAGATTATAGTGAAAAAAGTTATACAAAACTAATAATGGGTGAATATATTTTTTTAATAAATCATTTTTAAAGGTATATGTCATATTTGAAAACATTTTTTTTAAATATGTATTTAGAAGAAAATAAATTAACAAGTAAAGTGGTAAATGAAGAAAAAACATTTAAAAAAAAAATTGGAAAATTATTTTAGTCACCAATGATTATAAAAGTTGTAATATTACATTATAGATCCTATAAATTACTATAGGAGAATAAAATATAATGGTTTATTATGAAACATTCAAGTAATTTCATTAAATATATATTAAAAATATATATATTTTTAATTTGAAGGAGATTGGGAAAAGACCAATAAAATGATTACAACGTTGGAGTGATAGATAATAAATGGGTAAATTATGTAAATCCAATATAAATAAACATTAAATTATTGGAAATAGAACTTACGATATTCACAATGCATTACACTCTTAATCTTATCATGTATTATTTTTTATAATATCATATATTATCTTCATAAATATATATTAATACTAGTTCTTGAATAGTCCATTATTGTTTTCATTATTTAACATATTAATTTCCTTGTTTTCAAATTTAATATTTTTCATTAATGTTAGAGTTAATGTAAATATTATATACTTATATAATTTCTAAATAATATTAATGATATAAATTTAAAATACACATATTATTCATGTATTTAGTGTAATTAATCAAATTTAATGATTTAAAATGATGTAGACCATTCTTCGATATGGTAGGTTGTATGTATTCATGAATGATGCTTCCATTTTATTATCATATCGTATGAAATAAAACTGAATGATATATATATATATATATATATATATATTATCAGTCCAGTTTTATTTAAATTTTCTATATACCATGTATTTTTTATAAACAAATCCTTAATTCATTCCAAGTATTATGTAATTGAATAATATTTTTTCACAAGGAAGTGGTCCAACAAACACATGAATACAGTTATTATATTCCTACCAAATAAGTAACATGTTGGATTGAATGTTACAACAGCTCCAGATGCTTTAAAATGTAAGAAAATCATATATATAATATATAAATATATAAATATATCATTATTATAAATTATCAATTGTTTTAATGGGAAAAACAACATAGGTTCATGAGGCAGTAGTCCGCTGTATCAAAAACAATTATTTTGTCACCGATTTTATGGATGTTTGTGGAGTTTTTAGTCATAATAAAAACATAAAAATGTGTCCATATATTTTAGATATAAAATATAATATATATAAATGATTTAAAATGAATTGATGTGGTAGATAAAGAAATAATGTTGAAATACTTTTGGAAGGACATCACATATTCTTTGGGTATCCTCATTAATATTTCACAAAAATATTAAAAGTTATATTTATTCCAAATATAAAGATTATAGGATGAGGGTATGGATTTTAAGAGTGATTTTAGTAGAGTTTGGTTAACCCAAATGGATTATGTGGTATGAGGAAGTGTGGTTAGTGAGTACCCTTTTATAGTTATGGAAATAGGCCATTTATGTAAACAATCAATAGTATTCACTATTAAGAAGTCAATATTATATATAGATTATCCATTTTAAATAAATAGTATTTTTAGGGAGTTTTTTTGGTAGGAAACATCTCTAACAGAAAATAGAACACATTTACATACATTTTTTATTAACACCTATGTTTCCTTATTTAACCATTTTGGTTTCTTATTATGGTAACTAGTTATATATGTTATGTAATTTGACCATTAATAATAATTTAAATTTATAGTTTGAAAATTCATTTTATCACAATCATACATAATTTCCAAAAACACTTCTTTAACTATATACATGTTAATGACGTTTTTAAAATTCAATGTTTAATATATTAATAATAATAGAAAAACTAGTCTAGTAATGGACAATATATTATATTTATATAAATTAAAAATAACTTGAAATAATATTTTTTTTTAGTAATTGTAAATCATTGAAGTAAAAATCATTTATTATAAATAAACATAATTATCATCTTTGCCATTCATTTAAATTAAATTTAATAATATCACCAAAATAAAGGAATTTGAATATTTAATGTTCACAACTCTATTATGAGAAATATTTTCTTACAAAATTATGTTAAGATAACAATTCAATCAATTTTCATCACTTTTAATATTTTGTTTATGATTTATTTTCTTTTATTAACTAAATAATTCATGCGTCAGAATATAACAGAAATTTTAAGTTACCAGTTCATTTATAAATATTAATTAAAAATTATTATGATAAAAAAAACTCTCTTGAAAAACTATTTACATATTGAAATATAAATATTTTTTCCTTATCCCATTACTTAAATGAAATTAAAAGTAATAAATGACTTTTTATTACCATTTTCATTAGATAACTTATTATATGGAAAAATTTCATTGAAAAGATTCGAAAAAATGAATAAATAATTATCCCAATGTTATATAGGTTGAAAAATTTACATTTATTGTCTTTTGGAACTGTTTTTTGTATGTCATATACCTTATAATCTATGTTTAACCACAATGTAAACTTGTTTTTAGCCTAATCATGGTAACTAATTTTATCTATTTTCACTAATAATAAAAAAATATTATCTTTAACATATTAGAAATATTAAATTCAACTAGTTCCAAATTTTGATTAATTCTTTTCATAATTTAATCAATATTCTTCAGAATAATTAATATTAAATTAATCACACACACGCAATGAGAAAGCAAGGATTCTAAGAGAAAATGGTGAAATGTTTACAAAACTTTTTTTGTCATATTTTAAGTTGAAATAAATTAATAAGAACTAATTTTAATTAATAGATATAAACTTTTTCATATATTACATTAATATCAATTGAAATTTCCATTTAGTACAACTAATTATTCCTAAGAAAACGTAGTTTTCATTTTTAAATTTTTATTTTTCACTATTTACTAGAAAGTGAAGCTTCTCTGATAAATACATAGAATTTACACCAATATAATTTTTAAATTTTAATTTCATAAATGAAGACAATAATTCAAAATAAAATTATTCCATTTTTAAAAATTTAGTTTTAAAATATGTGTTTTATTATAATCCATTTAAACGGCCCTTAGAAAAGTACTTTCATTTTTTCATATGATTGGATTTGGTTTTATCATATTCTTATAAACTCAATTTTATTAATATAGAAACAATTTTATTCAATATATATCTTCTTAATTTCATTAAAATAATCTTATAATATTTATAAATATAATTTATTATGATAATATAAATTTTATAGAAAAAATTAATTAATAAAAAAAATTATATTAATCTATCCTTTATATTTCCTTAAAATTTATCATTTACTAATGAAACAAGCCACAAATTTTTACAAGTTAGTTGATAAAATTAATAATATGCAATTTAACATCTATTACATATCATTCATTGTAAATAATTTTTTTAATATTATTTTTTAATTATATTCCTTACATGTAAGGCAAGCCATCAATGAAAGTCGATGTTGGGTGTAATGTAAGCTCAACTGAGTGTTGCATGCATTACAAACTATATAATGTATTTGGTTCATGTAACATAGAAAATTTATCAGAATATTTTGGGATGTTATATTTCTTTATATGGTTGGTGTTTTTTTTCATATATCTTATAAATTATTATGTACATATTTTAAAATATAAGATTATTACAAGGAGGTCCATACTATATATCATTATAAATTTGTAGTTGAGTCACCCTCCGACTAATAATGAAATCCTGATCTACCCCAGTAAGTAACTCCCCGATGATAAAATTCATACCCAAATTATACTAGAAAATATCAATATGATATAAATGCTAGAACTCAACCAAAATATATATCGAATTTAATCTTACAATCATATTGGAAATCATTATAATTTAGATATACAAGTTTAACTAGTAATATCAATAAGAAAGAATCACCCAAACACATGTTTCAATCCTTAAATGACTTTTTTGTTTCAAATGAACATAGAATATACCAATCATCGCCAAATAAACATGAAGAAGAATCATTATACCTAGTGTCCTATATATCACTAAACGCAATGGAAATATATAGTCATCCCACCAAGACCAGAGAATGAAGCATGTTACATCACACAAAACATATTACAATATTAATAAAAAGTCATCCATATCATTTAATAATATCAAATTTAAAAATATAGTTTCACCATAAATCATTATATAGTAAAATCCCAACCCTGTGAAATTACATATACCACCCTCCAATGCATTAGGAATATCATAAGCACAATATATTTGATCTAAACTCACACCAGTCTCTTATCATCCAATCAAAAATAAATCATAAAAAACATAATCGCCTCACCCTCAAATAAAGATTCTGGTTAGTAATACAAATATTGCATATATATATCAACATAATAATAATGAACCCACAATAATCCGGAAATAAATTATGTCATGCTAAAGGAGATCCTCCCCAGCAAGATTTATTTTCCACAATCACAAACATATCAATTTTTATGAAAATTCCAAACCCAAAGACCTTGGGAGTAGAGGATAATAACCACTTTTTTCGAAACTATAAAATGAGAATCCTCTCTTCATCCATCATATCAAATCATCTCAATGGATCCAAGAATCTAAAACATGAACTTTACCCCTATGTTATAATTGAAACAGATCGGTCACCTTCATTTTTAGTGACCATTTCCAAACCCTAAATCACAATCCACAGATTCATATCAAACTGACCCCCAAAAATAAAACGGAATAGTCATCTGACCAAGCCACATCACACCCCAAGAAAAAACATCACCATAAAGTCATTCCCACATAGAACATATATCCTTCCACAAATCATACCACAATGCATCGAAATGCCATAAGTAAAGGCATGAAGCTGATCCATCCCTAATAAAATGTATTTGATACTATAACAACTAGTTCTAAAGTATTATTATCATAAAATGACAAATCAACCCACAATTAAATGTCCAATACTTATATATACAATCCCTTGGATTCTCCAAGACTCAATGCGAAGCTATCATATGATAATACATATCATTATTAAACATTAATTCATGATTTATTTCTTAATATTACACATAATGAAACCCAAAAGATAAATATGTATACTGTATTTGGTAATTAGGTATATTTTATATAATTTTATAATAGAGAATAATTTTTATTATAGATAAAATCCTTAAAATTATTATATTATTCCATCACACTGAAAACTGCATAGGATAACCTGGGGAAACACATAAGAAATGGGTGAGAACCCATGAAAGGAAATAAATATTTTGTAATAGAGAAAAATAATTGAAAGTTATAAAATTCAATAATGAGACATAAAAAATTAGAATGATAAACATTAAAAAGAGTCATGATAAATCATGATATGAAAAAATTGAATTGGGAAATATGGAAACAACATTAAACAAGCACTCATAAACAATTCCTATCATTATTCGCTAAAAATAATGATAGAAAAGTTCTCGTGAAGTATTATGTTCACGCAAAAATCCCTTAAATTAACTCTAATGAGACTAAAACATTACCTTATGCAATTGATCTTTGTATAATTCGGGTCATACTTTTCACTTTCATTTCATCCACAAACCTTATTATGCCACACACATCACACAACATGGAATAATTTATCATCATATTTTATTCCATGATAAATTAATATTGAATTGAACCAAATATTTTTATAATAAAATATTTATAAGTACATAATGGTTAACCCCAATAATATTTAATTAGTAAGGGTATTCACTAGATAGTTGTTTTTAATAGAAATCATAGTGATCTTTTGAGAACATTATAAGGGAACAGAAATTCTATTAGAGTGATTAAGTAATTATAAAGGGGCATATACACATTTAAAAATAGTAAGGGATGTAATGTGAATATTGAATAACATATAACAACATTAGTAATTGAAGACAAAATTACTAAGATAGCAATGATACCTGAATAAATAAGAATTGGAGAGGATCCAAAACTAAATTTTGGAATGATAATAGGTGTACAAAATAGTTCACGGGAGGTATTAATTGGTGTGAAATTAGTATCCCCTACATTATACATAAAAATTTATTTATTTTGGATTTGTATGGTCATATCACATCATTATAATATTAAAATTATGTGACATTATAATAAATAGGTTCTTAGAAATATTGTTTAGTGGGAGATCCCCTACAATGAGTCTGTAATTCAAAATGTTTGGAAGAGCTTATTGATATCTTGTGGGAACCTTGAGAGGGAAATATCGATTAGATTAAAGAGTATGTATATTCTCCATGGTTTTTAGGGATGGTAATGAAATATTGAGTTTGATTGTTTAAGAAATGTGGGGGGTAATTAATTATTATTTTGTAAACATACATTTTAGACCTTATATAATATAGTAATCAATAACAAAAGAAATAGAAATGACTTTTATCATTTTTATTTTCAATGAAAAGTGGATTTAATTATTTTCATATAAAAAGGGTCTAACATATAAAAATATTACCCTCTGTGATGTGAAAGTGAGTCATGTTCTTAAAAAATGAATTTAATACCTTAAATATATTATAGGTTTTAGATGATTCATAAAAGAATTAATATTTTAATAAAATAAATGTATAATTACTTTATTTTAAATTAAAAACAATTTATTTTTGTTGGATGCTATTAATTTTAATTTTTAAAACAATTTTTGGTTAATATGATGTTATAGTACACATTATATATTTATATCACATATTATAGTTTATATGAAAATTCAAATGTCCTGGAAAATTATAAATAAATTACAATTAGGATATTTCAAAAAATTTATTCAAAAAATAATATTTATTTTATCCAAATTATTTACAAAATATGAAAATTGTTCTTTTTAAAATTATTATCTACATTTATTAAGTGATGTGATGTATATTTATAACTTATTTTTTGACCTTTTATAAAATTTACATATGAAATCATAAAAATATATGATAACATATATTTAATAAATAATTTTTAATAATAACAGTTAATTAAAATTTGATTCTTTTAAAAAAAATCCATTAATTTGAAAAAAATAAATATCCACTATTGAATCTTAAATTTACCTAAAAAATATTATTATATCAAAATTAATATCATTTAAAAAGATACATTAACATGAAAATATAATAGTTATACTTTAAAAAAAATTAAATATATATATATATATATATTTTATTGACACATATACCTTATTAAACGTGAAAACATCATATGGTTAAGTTGTGCGTCCATGAAATTTTCATGGATTTTCTCATCACACGTGGTTTGGGTCATGAAATCGATGAGCTTGAACATCTACCATAAACAATTTCTCTCAAGATATAGTGGTTGGATCATATTTTAGTCATAGTAGATGGAGTGACCCATTGATTCTCTATCCCTTTGTAGTTCTCGTAAATGGTATTTAATGTTTATTATCATACTGTTTTACGAAATATTTTATGTTTTCTATGTCAATTTGATTTCTCATAATCCTAAATTTATACTAATCATATTATAAGTGTTCAATGGGTATATTATGAATGGATAGGATGATTATTGTTATTATAAATCATAATGGGTATAATAAAACCAAGTAACTTCATGTTTTCATTATACCTATAATGAATATTATAGAATTTAATTCAACCATAATTAGAATTTTTATTTTTAATAGTATACGTCATCACAATCCTTCACCCTAAATTTTTTCACCTTTTTAATTTTCATTTAACACACTAATATATAGTAGGTTAACTCTTTTTCATCTCATCATCCATTTTCTATGTCACCTCCTCAAAAATTTGGCTTCTCCATATCACATTGTCCAATTTTATTGTATTATATTGTAGGTCATTTACCCCATAATCTAAGATCTTCACCAGATTCTCCTCATATGAAGGATCACTCTCTAATGGTATAACCGATGGATTCATCACATTTTATGGGTTTATTATCTAATACCTAAAAATGGATATAGTAAATACACTATGCACTTGAGAATGGTTAGGTTGGAGTACAACATGATAGGCCACTGATCTGATGTGATCAATGATCTCAAGGGGACATATTTAACTCTAACTATGTTTTCCCCTATTCTCAAATATCATGAATTTCATACATGGATATATGAAATGTAATACCTTTTCTAAAATCTAAAATCTATGTCTTGTAAATGTTTATCAACATAGTTATTATTTCAACTTTGTGCATCCGTGATGTGTTGTTGAATCATCATTGCATTTTCCTATACATCCTCACTGATTTTAGGAGGTAATTGTTTACATTCCCAAACATCATCCTAACATGATGGTTTTCTACACCAATTCATATAGAGGGAGTTAGGTGTTTCAATTTAGTTTCTTGATAAGAAACTATTAGTGTTTGATAACTTGACTATAGGATGTTGTCGATACTATCCTTATTTGAATATAACTGATCATTATTTCAATATGTCCTTAACTTCCTATATATTCTGATATTATTGGACATCAATTTGGGGTGGAAAATATATATTTATGTTTAAAATAGTTTTTATAGTTTCTCATAGAATCATTCAGAACATAATGGTAAATCATGAAACTAGAGTAGATACAATCACTAGTGGTGTCCATTAAAGGATCACAACTTCTATAATGTATATCTATTCAAGTTTATCATGTAAAAATACCTCTAGGATTTCCACAATATGAGAATACAATATAAGATAATATACCACAACCAATATTGCATTTTTTCTTCTCGATGTCAAAAGAAGACTTATGAATCATTCTAAAAATATATTTTACCATTTCTATGTAGCTATCAATATAGTTTCATCATCCCCTTGGATTTTTTTCATTTCCTCATTCACATGGTAAAATATAATACATCTAGATGTATATTTTTTTATCTTTTATTTTTACAGTCCCAAATATATTTATCTCAGATTTCTCAATAAATTTTTTTTCTAGATGGTTGGAGATTTTTTAAATATGTGCATCACACAACAATTCATTCCTTATATCTGAAATTTATTTTATAAATATTCATATGAATCATGCATATCATGGAGAATTTAAAAAAATATTTAATATTACCTCATTATAGTCTAGTGGATATTCTATATTGTCTCCCAAAGATGGGTTCACACAAAATAGTTTTCCAGTTAAATTTGTAAAATAAATAGATGTCGATTAATAATTTTATTGAGTTTATAAAGTAATAATGTAATAAATTTGTAACACAAGTGATGTAGAGAATGGTGGGATTATATTATGAATTCATTTTTATATTTCATCATGGTTATAAAAATCAGATCTTTACTCGTCATACAAAATGATAAAATAATTACTTGTTAATGGAGTTGACAAACACCATTGACTAAAGGATGAATCGAAAACCACTCATGTGTGCGTGAAATTTCATAAAAAATTCCCAAAAATTTATGTAAATTTACAATCATGAATTTTTTATCCATGTAAATATGAAACCAATTCACTTATTTCGCACATGTGCCAGCAATAGCTAGACACTCACCAGAAAAAACAACTTTCTCGATCGAGACAAACTACACATGGTAGAAATATTTTAATGTAATTTCACCAAAAAATCATCAATTATTGAAGAAAACCCAATATCAAATAACATTAAAATAATTTTACACCCCTTTAAAATAATGATCATTCAATAGAAAACATATTTTTATATTATAGAACATGATTATAATATTACAAAAGGGAAACTATCCCATCCCCGATCACTAAAAATCATTACCACTCTTTTAGAATGATAATAAAAATAAATGTGGAAGAATAAGGAATTAAAAATACCTCGAAATAAAAATAAATAATACAAATAAATTTTAAATTTTTACTTCTTTTGTTCCCTATAAGGAATGAGATGGAATGAGATGAAATGATATGGGAAAGAGTAGTTCTCCACCTTTTATAGGAATGAATCTGTCCTACAACAGTTTTCATATTTTGGACCAATTAAATGAAAAATTCATGTGTTTCTTATATCATAATAGTTTTTTAGTAATGTATCTTCCAATATCTATGAAAATTTCTTTACAATTTTCTACCATATATACGAGTTACAAATTTTATATTTACTATTTCAATTTTTGGACGAATGTTGTACGTACCTCCCTTCAAAATAATTCATTCAAAGGACATTGTGATGATATAAAAATCTATTTATTTTATATTAAGTAATAAATTTTGATTCATTATTCCATTCCAGGTGAAATTACATCAATGTTATGTGTCTAGACCATGTTGTGATTCTGTTATAGTTGTGGGGTCTATGTTATCCTTCTGAACAGCATTTAAATGTGATTTATTTTTTGGGGCTCAATATGTTTGATACATATTCTTTCATATAAGAAAACATTGAACAAAATAAATCATATAATCCAAAAAAATAACAATCTAGTAATTTGGATTAATAATATAATGATTAGGACCAAAATTCCCCTGTGATTAAAAATTTTCAAAATATCATATTTAACAAATTTTACATTTTTTCTCAAAACAAACACTAATTAAAAAATATATTTATATTATCAAATTATTAAAAACATGTGGTTTATAATTAATTTAATTCATATAAAAATGATCAAAATATTAGCACATTCAATTCTCCCATACCCATCATCGGGAGTCCTGGACCTGTAAGTATTAAAATCAAATCAATGAAAATTCAAAACACATACTAATTAGATCTACCTAATCCAATACATGAAATAAGATAATATCATTCCTCCTCAAAAACCATTATTTGAATTTCTCCATTTAGATAATTTAATATATTTCCACTTTATTTCTCATCCCGCGCACACAAGATAGCTACCTCATTAAAATTTTCTCTCATTACACAAATGGAAATTTTTGACATGGAATTCATTATCCAAAACAATGGAGAGTTTATAATAGGCTTGAAAAATTACTATAACTGCATTCGATGTGAATAATGGCCATGTGTTTATTCTGAGTACATTATATGGTTTTTCTATGCCTTTTGGATAGTAGTATTTAAATGTTAAATATTTTGAGGCAAAAAAATGAGGATAGGTTCATTTTGAAGAAGAATTGAAAGATTCTAATTTTCTCTTAAGTATGGTCTCCATTTTCTTCCCCGTTATAGGAAATCAGATCCATCATCATGAAAACTTATGGAATGTACACACCCATTAAAATTTCAGTAGAAGAAATTTTAATCTTCTCAAACACCATTTTTCCTTAAATATCTAGATAAAGAAAACATTATTTCTCATTTGGATGCTTTAAGAAGGATAAATATATTTTATCATGAATGTTCTATAAATGAATGGTTTTTAATATAATGATTATATTATAAGCAAAATAGTAACTTCAAAATTTATTTTTCTACCCAAATAATCACTAAATGAGGTATCACAGCACATGACAACTTCCCCCACAATTTTTATCATCTAGATCATTAATTTTAACTTTAACAAGATGTTGGATAGGGAAAATTGGATTGATATTCGGCTACCCAAACAAGTTGTTCATGGATTATAATGGAAACAAGGATAAAATGAAAACTTTAGGCCATAATTAAAAAAACTTCATGAGAATAGGTCTTTCAGAAATTCCCCAATCATTTAAAACACAATTACCTCAATCCGTAATGTTTTGACATGAATAAATCAAATTTTGGATAAAGAAACCCTGGTCCCGATCTCTCATGAATTGAGTATATTTTAATGAATATGAAATCAATTATACAAAAGACTCACTAGAAAATAATTTAAAAAATAAATATTGTTATTTATGGAATGAGATTCAAAAATAAAAATACATTCCATGAAAATCCCATTCATTATAACATGAAATAAATACATTTAAATTATTCATTTAAGCATAGTTTCCTAGAATATAATGGTTCACTCAATAAAATGAATTTAAAAAAAGTAAATTATAATAATTTCAGATCAAAATATTACAAAAAAATTAAATTTTTAATAACAAAAAAATAAATAAGAACACAAAAAAAACTTTTTTTGAAATGTAGAATGACAAACAACAAAGAAAAAATACTAATCAAGAATGGTTCCTACCCCCAAAAATAATTCATGTAATGTCCTCAATGAATTAAGGTAGATTTAACCTGTATGTAAATTTTAAAATAAATCACAACAAGAAAAAATGTTTAAAGAAGAGGTATAACAAGACATATTACCTGTGAAATGATGAATATATATCCTAAGTGATAAACACTAAAAACTTCTATAAAAGGTAGAAAATAAAACATAAAAATTTGAATCTAAGAAAATGAAATAGAAATAGAATTAGATAATAAGGATATTTTTTTATCTCCTATGTGGGCCCTGGGTTTTGAATTCTTCATGATGGAATGATCAATTTGGTTATCCCAAATCTATTTTTGGGTGATGTTTCTTGCTTATGAACCTACAAAAATTCTTCTTTGTAGCATAATATTCTAGCTTTTTGTTGAGGAAACCATGGATATAGTACTCCAAATACACCCTCATGGTAATGAGATATAACATTTATAGTGTGGGATTGATATATAATGGTCTCTCCTCATTCTTCACATCAAAGTGCACAACCACTTCTTCATTTTTAGAAGTTTCCCATAGAACGTTTCATCAAATGTATAGTCAAAGGGAATGATACAGTATAATTCCATTAAAAAAATATTAATGCGTGAAGTATCAATATAAAAATCACCCCCCTCATTATAAGATTATATTTTCATGGTTTTCTTAGGAAACTACACTTGAATCTCCTAAAAAATTCCCTCTAATAATTGTTGAAAATGTCTAGGGATATCCATATATTTCTCATTGAGTGAATAATTAATTTAATCATATTTAACATCTACGTAAATTAATTTTTTATGTAAATATGAAAACTTAAAATAATTACAGGCGGTACTCTAATTACCACCAATATTAAAATATAATGATTTGATGAAAATATCATCTCATAGTGCTTGATTGACATCAGTCTCCTCTTCAGTGGAATGAACCTATTAGATTAGATTCTAAATGGATATAGGATGGTAGAAAACCTTCATCATTTCGTGTATATAAATATAAAAATCAATTAATACTAAAGGGGATCTTCATTGACCTTAGAAAAATCATAAAATTATGGGATGTAATGGGATACCTAAATCCTCTCTTGGGCCACCACTTCTAACAGTATTTGGTTCACGTCATCCCTCAAGACATCTATGAATTCATTAAATGGTTTCTCACTATTATTTTATTTCAAAAATATCATAACCTATATAACAATAAAATAAACCCAACCCACTATAGAAAAGGGTGAGTCAAAAATAGGTTTTTTCATTAGTGGGTAATTGTTCAATGAACTAATGAAATAATCATTTGAAAATGTCATGTCAAATGTTTTTATTGATTATTTTTTATTTTTTATGAATGTAGATAATGTTTGTACAAAGATCCCATAAAAAATATATCATTTAAATGCCATATTGATGATGTCAAAAATCCATGAAATTTATTGGAATAAAACATTGATGACTCCTAGTTCAATTCCATGTAGAATCAAATCATTTTGATGTATGTAGACCATGTTTTGTTTCTATGGAACATGTGAAATCCACGTTGTCCTCCTGAACACTTTTTCTACCTGATTGATTTTTTCAGGGCAGATGATTTTCAAAACCCATTTTGGCCTCGTAGAAAGATATGAATACAGTAATAAAAAATCCAATAAAATTTAATCACTCAAATAGGATTAAAAATTTAAAAGTTTTTCTTAGAATACCCTTCTAATTAAAATCTATCAAAATTCAATATTTAACAAATTTATACTTTTCATCCCAAAATAAACCATAAATAGATAATTGATCTATATAACCTCAAATTGATAAAATTTCGAGGGTTTAATGTATTAAAATTCATATAAAATTGATGAAAATATTAGATTTATCATCATGATGGAAATCTCACAACTCCTTGTTCATTATAATTTAACTTATTGGATTTCCCTTTTAATATAGCATAACATTTCTACTAAATTTGCAATTTTTATCTTTTATCATCGTTGATATTAAATATTAGGTACGATTGAGAAATAATTTTTTAAATTATTGATGATGACCTTACCTTTATGATTCCCAAGTCCGGCCTATAAAAGAATGTTAATATCCGATCCTTCTCAATTTTTATAAATGATAAAACAAAGGGATACTTTCTACATAGAAAGTCTACCACGTTTTCTATTTCATAGGATGATGTCAATTGATCATTTACATTACTTGATTTTCTCTAACAATATTTTTGGAACATAATAATCTCTTATTGGTTGAATATATACCCATTAATATTATAATCCATATTAATTTCACAATTTTCACCAAAGAGATAATGATTCAGGATATTTAATGTGAAGATAACTACAGTCAACTCTTGATGATGAGTTGAGTAGTTCTATTAGGGAATTTTAATTTATTTGATGTAATGATATCACATTTTTTATTTTACATTAACACACATACCAATCCATTCATTAATGAATCATTGTAAACTAATAAAATTCTATATTAGTGCATCATATATATTGGTTCAACTAAAAGACATTGTTTCCACTCCATGAAGATCTCATGAAATTCAGAATTAAAAAACATCACTCCCTTTTATTTTAGTCTAGTTATTGGGTTTGAAATTTATGAGACATTTCTCCGAAAATAAATAATAATACCAAACTAATCTATGTAAACTGTCAATATCATTCAATGATTTTGGACTCATCCGCCATTCATTTTCCACTGTCTTTGAAAAGTTCATAGATAACCCATTAAATGTTATAATGTTACCCAATAATGAGACTAACATTATCCAAATCTCTCATTTTATTCACATTTGATAGAGCCCAATTTTTTATGGTCTTTAGAACATTGCACATATGCTCCTTATAATTTACCTTACCTTATGAGTATATTATAATATTGTCTGTAAAGACTTCCAATAGACTTTTGAGGTAATATATAAACATTATACTCATCATTTATATGAATATATCTTAATAATCTGTGAGTTTAAATGGAATTATTGTTTCTTCATAATTCCCATGCCATGTATGGAATGTTTTTTGGGGGATATCATTCTTCTTCACTCGTACTTTCTAATACCCTGAGTGAAGATCCACATTGGAGAAGTATCATCCTCTAGATAGCTGATCAAAAAAGTTATCAATATATGGAATATGATACTAAATGTTAATCAGGGGTTTATTACCACATTAAAATCAATTCAAATGAGCATTGACCCATTCTTTTTATTAATTAAGTCAACTAGTGAAACATATATTTAATCACATTGTCATAAAAACCGTTTTTCAAGATTCTCGTGTATTTATTTCATTAAATCATAAAGATCTAGAATATCCATTCTATTTGATTGCTTACATAATGGAATAAAAACATGTATATGATCAATTTAATATTTATTATATAGGGTTAGAGGAAAACCGAAATTCTTTTAAAAAAATCATTAGCTTATCCCATCACAATGTGAATGTACTCAACAATGTGATTTTTCATAGACTCAATCATTTATGATAGATATGATTTATTATATAAATATAATATACATCTGTGAGAGGTTGGTTCTAGTGTTTCTTCCCTAATATAATTGAATTTTTTTAGAATTCAGGGTATATTAACAATACAAAGTGTTATTCTATTAATATGTAAATTAATATTGGCACTATATAAGGAATGTCAATACACTACCATAATTTCATCATATTCCACTAAAGGCTGTAAAAAAATGATCTCTAGAATGTTGAGCCCACAAATTTTGATAGGAGATGATTTATATGGTTGGTATTTTATGATTTTTCCAATTTTTATATATTTTTTAAAATCTATACTTCCATGAACTATTTTAGAATTTATATAGTTCGAATAAACATTAATTTTATGAAGGAATGTGTATCAAAATAGATAGTATCCCCATAAGTCACTTTTTGATTATATTTCTAAACGTATACATCATAAAAAATAGGCATAGGGATGATAATTTTTAAAATATTTATACATAAATAGGAAACCACTGATTATACACTCATTTATCTTTCAATAACCATCTTCATGAATCTTAATGTCATGCCGTTATGCTGCCTAAATTGCACCACATTTTTTCCAAGACAAGATCATTGTGTAGTGAATACCATACCAATGTCTCTATTAAGGGCATTCACCTTTATACCCATATACATTTTGAATGGTACATTCATGTATTTATTCAAAATTACATAATCATGGAATAACTTATGATTTTGATCGATTCTATGTTATATGATCAATGTGGCACACTTATGAATGAAATGAAATGTTTATGAAAGGGTGAACCCGGATAGCACTCTAATGCATTGGGTAATGTATAGTATCATTCTATGTCATGTTCAATGGGTGTTTAATAATTCTAATTCTAGTGAAACTAGGGTTTGATCGTGATTCATGTGCAATGAGGTTTTACTCATGCATTATGTTCCATGATCCATGGCTCATGAAAATTCCATGTCAAGTGTTGTTTCCACATCTACATGTTGTGATTATCATGCTTTATCAGGCCTTTATGTTCATGTTTATCTTGTGCTACAGTGATATGAAAATTGTATAACATGTATTTTATCCCTCATGTTATTCCATTTTTATTTACTTAGTGGGGTTCATAGATCACCCTTTTCATATTAATGTCCTCATGATATCCCATGCAATGCTAAATACGAGGGAATGTAGTGGTCATGTAAAGGATGTTTTCAAAACAATATTTAGTATTTCATGTTTTAAGTTGTTATTTAGTGATACTAATCCCCAAAGACATTATACCACTTTATCTTATAGGTTGTATCATGTGATGTTTAAATAATAAATCATGTTTTATTGTGTAATAAAAAGAAGGGTTTCCATACCCTTACCTTCATATGGGGATTCCTAAATCTTAGGATAAGATTATTAAGAGTTTGAGAGAACTGTAGGTGGAATATTTAAGGGGATGGTATGAGTAAAATTATCCTCTATGGGTTTTTAATGGAGGGAAATTGCAGTTCGGGTGGGTTACATATAAAACAAGTTCAAAATTTGTTATCATTTCTCAAACATAGGTTTTAGAACTCTATAATTGAGTAGTCAAAACCAAAAACCATACAATGGTTTCAATTCCTTGGTTTTATCCAAATTGGATTTTTTAATATTTAATTTTGTTATGCTTCAATCTTATTATAAAAAATCCCTTGGTGATGTGGAAGTTAGTCATGTCTGTGAACATATTAAATTAAAACCATTATATATATTATATGTTTTTAGGATTAATAAATAATTCTTAAATTTGATAAAATAAAAATAAAAATACTTTATTTTGAAGGTGAAACATATTTTAAATCATGGGAATAGTTTATTTAATTTATTAATTCGCATTTGAGACATTGTGATTTCTTAATACAAACCATATATTTAAACCCCTTTTAATATTTCACTTGAAAATTCGATTGGCAATGAAAATTAAAAAACATTAACTGTTGAATTATATAAATGTTATGATACTAAAATAAATATTTATTTTATCAATATATTAAACTATATATGCGAATTTAAATTTTTTAAATAATAATATATTTATTGATAATTATTTGCCTTTTTAAAATAATTGTCATAAACATAATAAAAATTAATTTTGAATAAATATAAAAAATATGATAATATATATTTAATAATATTATTATATTAAAATAGTATATATTTTAAAAAAACCAATAATTAATCAAAATTAATTCCTTAATTGAATTTTAAAATTAATCAATAATATTTTTTTTAATTGTGTGAAATTTGAGATCTTATATAATATAACAATAAGAAGTAAATATATCTACATTTCTATTAAAAATAAAATATAAATAATCATATAATTATGGTCTGGATACATATACAATTATTACACAATTATTCTAAAAAAGAAAAATGAGTGTGAAAGTAATATTTTTCTATGAGGTGGTTTAGTGTATATGGTTTGGTTTGTGATCTTGTTTATCATGAACTACTCCCATAAAAAATTAAATCATTCCTTAATTGTTGGATCAAAGATTTTTATTGTCCATGGGAAAATCCCATTGATTCTATCTCTCTTTAAATCTCTATCAAATGGGCTTCTTAGGGTATGATCCTACTAGTGGAGGGACTGAATTCATTAATCATATTCAATTGTATTTTTACAACCCATATATTTATACTAATCATACGATTCATATTCATTTACTATATTATCAATGGTTATTATTCTTAATGATATTTTAATTATAGTTGTATTGAATAGAACAGTTGATGTGAATGTATTTTTTAAAACTATATTACATAATAAATAATATAATTCAACCACAATTTTAATTTTATTTATAAATTTAGGAATCAACAATTTTTTTGACCCTTTAATCTATAGGATCAAACCAAATAATTTTTCAATTATTCGGTATTTTGAGACCCTCCACTGTTAGACCATCACCAAACATGACATTATTTTTTTTCTTCACAAGAACGACTTTATAACAATATAAATAAGCATGACTAAAAAATACATTAATCTAATTGTTTCGAGGAACTAAGGAATCACCCACCCCAATATTGGAAATAGAATGTTTTGAGACCACACAACAGATATAACATCCCATCCACCTATAAAAATTGTCGATAATTATTTCCATGCTTCCAACTACTGATCAAACAAATGATATTGTGTTAAATCCCCTATGGTCACTCTCATAGGTCACTAATCGTGGAATCTCTTACAATGGTAAAATTATAGGGTAAATTTTTCCTTCAACCTATACCTAACACAATAAAACATAAATCCATAGAACTTATGAACGAACCACAAACTTTTATGAAGGGCACATTTTTTTGGAAAGGATATATCTTATCCCAAGTCTATGATCTCTAACAAGAAAATAAAAACATGAATACTCTAAAGGTATCACCACTTTGGTTCTACCTCTCCACCAGTCATCCCATAAAATTGTCAACATCATTTACTAAATGTCAAAAAAAAAACAATTGTAATATTATTCACACCATTATAATTTATCAATGTATGTAATAATTTCATAGGTTTTCATTTGTGTTCTTATGATTTTTTAATTATAATTATATTCACAGGTCATAGTATAATACAATAGATAGTTTTATTAGTTAAATTTTAGGTAATCCAAATCAGTATATAGTTTTATTTTGGTTAAATATCATTTATAAATTTATGATATTATCAGTTCCACTTGGTGACATAAAAATTTAAAATAAAAACCCAATGATGTATTATATGAAATTTCAAAAAATAGTATTGGGGAATGAAATATTTACATATTGAATGGAAACCCATTTAACTAAAACAATATAATTAAAACCCTAATCGATTACCAATTTATTTAGAAAAATACAATTTAAATGATGAAACAAAATACTAATAGTAAACATTCACTACAAAATAAACTACTAGAAACATTTCAAGAATAAGAAACAAACATATGGAATCTAATGATTTTTTTTCACTATCCATGAATTCAAAAACCATATATTTACATACTAACCATGAGTAAAAACACAATAAATTAATAACACTACACTCAAGTGAATAGATCAAAGTAGAAATAAATATGATTTAATAGAATAATGTAATAACAATAATTCCCTTCCATGGGAACATTGATTTTTTACAATACATATGGATTTATAGTGATAAAATTATACTTCCACTAAGAAATAAATCCAATAAAACTATATAATGAGTAAAAATAATAAAAAAAATGAATGTAATGAACTGATGTCAATTTTTAATGCCCACACATGGCATCCACTAAAATGGTGCTCCGGTCTAATGCACTGTAGGGCCTCATGAATTCCTTTTAATATACTATACGATGGTGACCATAAATTAAGGTTGATAATTTTAACAGGGGGAGACTATAAATTCATTATGAGAGAAATAATAGGTAAATAAACAAGTAAATCATCTTATATTCTATCATTAATGGTTAACGAAAGGCACATGGGATTTTGGATTGGTTTATTGAAATTTTATTCTCTAAAAAACAAGACACTTTTTTATGTGACTAACATATAATTGATTCTTAAATAGAATCTGTAATAGTTATAATGTATGTTGTTAGAAATAAATTGATATAGATATTTATTGTGTGGGAAATAGAATTCAACGAAACCACTATACCAAAATTCTTCTCCACGTGTTTGGTTATTTTTTAAATACAATTCCATCATAAAGGGATTTCCAATCCATGATCTATAGATTTCATGAGTGAGTAAAAAATCTAGTTAATATATGACAAAATTTCTGAATTAGGATCTATAAAGGATTTATATATGATTTCCATTATTTTTAATATGATCCATTATAATAAGTGATTTGAAAATATAGAGCTTTCATGTTCATCATTATGATGTAAGATGAAATTGACTATAGGATAAAATCTCTTAGTGAGAAGATAATGTTATACAGTATCTCTATGAGAGTCTTCTAAAATAATAGAATATATGATTTTTACTGCATAGTTTATATCAAAATGGATCATGTTTTTTTAATAAAAAATATAGTAGCGGATATGAGCTTCAAGAAAGAAATAACGATTTTATAATAAGAATATTATTATCATCATCTCTATATATACTTCTTTATAAGTATTATCCAATGGTATATATTAATGAGTATTCAGGTATGAATCCTTTATTGAATAAAAATAAATTAAAAAGGAAAATATGAATTTGATATATAACCTTTTATGGGAAATACCTCAGTAATTGTTCTGTAAATTACACTATCCACGTAAATTTATATTTTACGGGTACATTTCTCTTTTTATACTTATTTTTTACATAATGTAAAAACAAAATATTTTATGATTTCATAGTACTATTAAAGGATAAATAAATGTCTAAAATAGTAACAAAATATTAGTTGTTTCATAGAATTAATAACTGTACATCATCACCTATGTAAAGACTGATAATTTCCATGGAGTTCTTTCATCTTAAATAAATGGAAATTTTACGAGTCCATAGTTTCTGACGGTGCTTGATTCCGAGGCCTGCTGTGCCCAAAATCAAACTCTGAAGTTTTGTTTGGATAGGTTCAGTAAACGTATGTTCATAATTTTATAACTTTTGAACCAGTGCTCAGAATTGAAATCTAAGGGCACCGTTGAACTGACATTGTCAATGATTTCTTAGTGAGACCTTCACTACAGTTGCGTTTTATCGAGGGTAGAAGTTAGTATTTGGGGGTTTTTAATTAAATTGAATAATTTTAAAGATTTAAATTTATTTTATGTTGGTGGTTAAAATATCGAAGGTAAGGTTGGAGGTGGGGGGGCACCACACCATAACCTCCATTGGGAGTATTATTAGGTGGGGACCACCCAACCTCTCTAACTCTCTTTAATCCCCTCGAACCCCCAATTAAATTTTATAAAACTAACCATAATTTGGGGGAGCCTATCCACCTTCCCCTACCTTGTAATTTCCAACATTACACACATTAATTAGGTGAATGGTTTCATTTAATTCAAATATTATTGAATTCTTTTGCAAACCATTAAATAATGGGTTGGATTAACCCATTATTTTGGTTGGCAATTCTTTTGGGTGGAAACATGAGGGAGAACTTCATCCTCTCAACGAAGAACTCGAAGAACGCTCCTTCCATCAAAAATCGACTCCATATTCTTCCTTCTTCAACCGAGGCAAGGAAAGGGAAGTGACGCTCACAAAGAACACCAACGTTGCCTTCGACTTTGTCACCATTGAACGCCCATCCGCCGATGAGGAGTACTTCACTTCCTCTTTCGACATTGACGGAATGCTTCCGCCTTCCCGCGACTCTGTCAAACTATACCGAAAAGAAAGGATGGGGTTTGAGTTTCCTTGTTTCTGTTACACGTCGTTCAATATTTGGGTTTATGTTATGCCGAATGTAATCAACATAACCTGGGGGGTTCGGACCACAAGAACATGGTCGACCCTCCCCATTTTAGATTTTTGTTGTTGTTGACGATGAAAGCGGACAACAGCGGCCGGCGTCTAGCCGACCGTGAGGAAACTGGTAGGGCCAGGCCGCCCGGTCATAGTAAAGGCGTAGCCCCTCCATGTCACATAGAGGAAAGGAGAGATGCGTCCAGGTCGTTTCGTGGCGGAGGTGCGCGGCACCACCACTCTGCATTGGTAGTGCAGGGGCGTGGCCCGGGCCGGCCGCGGTGGGAGAGCAGGTGCGCGGCACCGTCACGCCACACCAGAGAAGACCTGCGGCCTAAGGTTGCGGTGGATTGGGGAGGGTGTCCGGCTGAGCTGGCCGCCAGAAGGCGCCAGGCGGGACCCTCCGGTCCCGCACTTTCAAAAATCAGCGACTAGCACTGACCGTTTCAGGATCCCGATGGTGTAACACCCCCACTTTACGCGGCCAGCTGGCCACCCGGGCCAGTCAGCCGGGCCTGGGCACACAGCTAGTCGGGAGCCACACATCTAGCCGGGCCCAGCCACACGGTAATCTGGTTCATGCCACACGGCCAGCCGGGCCGAGCCACATGGCCAGTCCGACCGGGCCACATGGCTAGCCGGGCTCGGCACATGGCCAGCCAACCATTTCGGGATGCGCAATCATGCCGAGCCGCCCCTTCTGGGTGGGCCACCCCATTAGACCGGGTCAGACTCACGGACAGGGTCATACCCCTATCCAAACCCAGGTCAGGTCAGGTCGGTCTGACTGGGTTGGACCGGACCCAGACCCGTCAGAGCCGAATACATCTATTCGCCCATAACTCGGGCTACGGGCGTCCATTTAACGAACCGTCAGTAGCGCCTATATTATTGGAATTAAGTTTTACCTTTGATAATATCCCATGGGAGTTTGTGGTATAGTTGAGATACTGTCAGGTTGGTTCGTACATGAATCCAACCGGGCCCCCAGGACAAAAAGGCTAAGAACTCACAGACCGAGCGTCTGATTGACGCGCCGTCTGTTGCGTTGAGACACCTATGAATTGGCCAACGTGATACATCATGACATTTGGAGTATCGACCAGTAGATCATGGAGCAGATCCTCCCATAAATGAGCAGGCAGAGTGTGGAGACCTAGTAGCTGATAGATCTGACGAATGCTTGACCGATTCAACTCAGAGTGATTCAACTAACCCAGTGGGGAGTGCCCAGTAATTGGCTGTAGATCCATGGCAGACAGTGCGCCTGGTAGTTGGCAGTATAATTACGGTAATCGACATGAGAAGTAACTCTTTAGGCTATAGGGTTATCACCCGGTATTTGGAGACAGAACCACATTAGACGAAGCGCCTGGTAGTTGGAAGCAGACCCGCAGAACTTGACAAGAGGACTACCTCAGCAGTCTATGTTTAGTGAGATGTGCCTCAGTTTCACGACAGGCCCACTGTTCAAAACAGAGTAGGAGTTCTCTTGTATCTGTGGTTTTAATAATTAAAATCCTTATTTGAGCTGAGTCAATGACCTTTGTGTTTTCCTCATGATTAAGATGAGTTACTAGATAACATAGGTATATGTATGGGAATATACATAAGTAATGGTTATTCGTTACTTTCATACATTTGGTTTATCGTTGTTGGATTTCGATAGACCTTTAGGGTCTCAAGGTCCCTACTGAGTATATTTATACTCACCCCTGCACGGGATATGCCCGCACCATGCTATGTTGGATGCAGACAATGAACAACACTGACGGATGTCGAGGGCACCAGGACTGGACGGTACCCGAAGGATGACCTTACGATGTATTAGTACACGGTGGAGTCTGACGGACGTGGAGTGCTGTAAAGCCCATTTGTACCTACCCTTTAGGTAAGAACCCCGGAGGATGATCCAATAGCTGCTAGACACCTTCCAGCTATTTTTCTTTTTATTTTTACATGTTGTTTCCTTGTAATTTAGAGTTGGGCTTGTATTTCCAGCCCCTATACTTTCAGTACACTTGTTATACAGCTTTTAATTAGTGTTTGTTCCTCTTGTACTCTGGTTGTCTGTGTTCACATTTTTATAAATGCAATGTCTTCCAAGTTATAGGGATTTACGCCTTTGGTGATAGTCGTCACCCCTGACCAATGGAAGGCGGGCTTGGGGTAGTTATGACACGGGACCCGGGTGACGGGTCGTGACAAATTGGTATCAGAGGGAGGTTCTACCGCTGAACATTGGACTCTGATATTTCTTTTCTATAAATCAATAGATTTAAGGGTACCGAGTGTGGATTTCAGTTCAGGGAGTACACTATTGGTGGGGTGGCTGACGTATCCGTACACCATGACCGTGACTACTGATTTCTGACTTAGTGCACGAAAAAAATAATTGCATGTGTGTTTTCAAAAGTTTTTCTTTAAGTCAGCTCAAACCTGGTCAGATCACTAGGTATAGTCTATTGACCGTGTCGCATCTGGTCTTTCAGGATGCCTCCCCATGGACGACCATCTAGATCCCCGAGAGTTGTATGTACTGACAGCCCGCCGAGCAATGAGGCCTCAGTACATGGCCCTATTATAGTTGAGGCACCAGCGGAGGCACCGGTGGTACTAATTTCTGTTAGGCCACCGATTCCACTAGCCACAGTAGCAGAGAGTGCACGCCACATGAGCATGATGCATGAGTTCCAACACTAGAGGCCACCCTGGTTCCAGGGAGAGACCGACCCACATGAGGCTAAGGATTGGTTGGAGGCTATGGTGAGAGTTTTCAGACTTGTAGGGACACCAGACGACTTCATGGTGATCCTTGTTTCCTGCCTCATTTAGGCAGCAATAGGCAGATGGTGGAGACTGATGCTCTAGATGAATAATGAGGAGACACTTCTATGGGTAGAATTCGAGAGCCGGTTCTAGGCTAAGTTTGTACTAGACACCCTTTGAGCGGTATAGATACAAGAGCTACTTCATCTATAGGAGGGCATCATGAGTGTAGCTCAGTACTCAAGTATGTTCACCGAACTCTCGTGCTACCCCACATATATGGTAAGTGACCCATTCATCAGGTCATGGACCTTCGATCAGGGACTCGGGCGAGAGATCAGAGCTTCATTTTTCTCCCATTGCATCCGGACATAGACAGGGGTGTTGGAACAAGACCTCGTAGTGGAGAGTTTCTTTGCTGAGCAGTCTCCAGTTCTGAGACCCACCACTAGTCGACACGCACAGGAGTCTTATGCAACCGGCAGTAAACAGATGACGTAGAGGTCCAAGAGGTCCAGACCCACAGGTGGTCGACTGCACGACTCATGATCGGTTGTGCGAGGCACCCTGAGTGGAGACAGAGCCAGACATGCCAGGAGCGGACAATGTTACTCCAGCGGCAGGCTTGGTCAAATGGCTCGTGACTGTACGACCCACCTCTCTGATGATCAACATATAGATGAGGGACCTCCCAGGAAGAGGTAAAGGTTCAATCGAGGTGGTCCATAGGGCGCAGGTGGACATGGAAGAAGAGATGGTCGTGCAGCTAGTAGTGGAGGACGTTACGAGGAGCTACCACCACCACCAGAAGGTCCACCCCGACCACAGGGAGCTGGTGGACAGGGAGAAGCATAGCTTTAGGAAGCTAAGGCCTACGGTCACGACGCTCTGAAGATTATTTGAGATACGATCTGTGTCTATTCCACCATAGTTGCAGTTCTTATAGACATGGGTTCCAGTCACTCTTTCATTTCCACTACCCTCGTTCAGAGCTCGATTATTCTGACAGTGTCGTTGGATCAATCTTTATGGGTAGATACTTCTATGGGAGTAGGATCGATGATTATGCATTGGGGCCGGTAGTGTGGGTTTACTCAAGGAGGCGAGAGTGTCGGCTGGGATCTTCTCGAAGCTGCGTCGAGGCCTTATGGCGTCATCTTGACTATGGATTGGTTATCTACAGTCCATGCTCATATTGAATGTATTTTGCATAAAGTGCGGTGTGTCTTCATGGATGGGACCAGTTTCACCTACATCGGTTAGAATGGAACCTTTGCAGCACAGGATGAACATACTCGGAAGAGGGCGCAGTCGATCACTCACTTGTTGGCTTGCCTTACCCTTAGAGCAGTTGATGCAGAGATTCCTACTTATCTTGTAGTGGTGTACCAGTATGAATATGTTTTCCCTGACGATGTTCTTGGACTACCTCCTCGCATAGAGGTGGACTTCTAAATTGACATGTATCCTGAGACGGCACCGACATCTACTCTAGCATATCGGATGGCTCCCACTGAGCTTCGTGAGCTGAGGGTATTGCTGGAGGACTTGTAGGGGAAGAGATTCATCTGGCATAGTGTTTCTCCTTGGTAATCCCCGATTCTATTCCCCAAGATGGAAGATGGAAGATCGAGGCTTTGTGTTGACTACCATCGCCTGAACTAGGTGACCGTAAAGAAAAAGTAACCACTCTTGAGGATTGACGACCTCATTGATCAGCTCAAGGGAGCACGATGGTTCTCGAAGATAGACCTCAGATCAGGCTATCACCATCTCAGAGTTTGAGATGAGGATGTGCAGAAGATGACTTCCAGGTGTTGGTACGGCCATTATGAATTCATGGTTATGACCTTTGGGGTATCCAAAGCTCCAGCAGTGCTCATGAGTCTCATGAACATGATCTTACAGCCTTTCCACGATTTCTTTTTTGTAGTCTTCATTGACTAAATTCTGATATACTCGACTTCAGAGGAGGAGCATGCCTACCATTTATAGGTAGTACTGGATACACTTTGAGAGCACCGACTTTATGGCATGGTCTTGAAGTGACAGTTTTGGATTCGAGAGGTTCACTTCTTGGTTCATGTCATCTTAGTGTCTGGAGTTACTGTGGATCCAGCAGATATTGAGGCAATGCTTGCGTGGGAGCCACCTAGGATTGTGATGGATGTACGGAGTTTCTTAGGTTTGGCTGGATACTATCGGAGATTCATTCCATTCTTCTTCATAGTTTCAGCTCCACTATCCACCTTGATGAAGAAGGGGAAATCCTTCTTGTGGTTAGAGAGATGTCAGCATGGCATTCAAGATCTGAGGCAGAGGCTGACTATTGCCCCTGTCTTGAGACTTCATGAAGATGGCATAGGGTATGTGGTTTACTGCGATTCATCAGGGATCAGACTTGGGTGTGTCCTGATACAGGAGTGACCTGTGATCGCGTATGGTTCTCGGCAGTTGAGACAACATGAGAAGAACTACACTACCCTTGACCTGGAGTTAGCTTTAGTGGTCTTCACTTTGAAGATGTGGTGGCACTATCTGATGGGTGAACTTTTTTACTGTGTACTTTGATCACAAGAGTCTCAGGTATATCTTCTCTCAGAAAGACCTAAACATGAGACATCGACGATGGCTTGAGTTCCTCCAGGACTATGACTTCGAGATAGTCTATACTCCTACAAAGGGGAACATTGTTTCAGATGCGCTCAACAGAAGGACTGGTATTCAACTGCTAAGAGAGGAAATAGAGCAGCTAGCTACCTTATAGATATCCTTTTTGGATAGAGATGGATCATCTTATCTTCAATATCTTACAGACACTCCTCCACTTCTTCAGCGAGTCAGGGAGGCGCAGTGTGGAGATGTTGACTGCGAGACGTGACATGCTCAGATATCCACAGGGAATGCACCTGATAGATTTTATGAAGGTGGGGAGCACGTCATCCTCTTCAGATGACGTACCATGGTACCTGTTTCACTTTAGGATGTGGTGTTGAGGTATTTCCACACTTCCCCTCTAGCGGTAAATCCAGGAGTGGACAATATGTACCAGGAACTCAGACGACAGCACTGGTGGCTAGGTATGAAGAAGGCGGTAGTTGAGTTTGTCTCATGAAACCTCACTTGTCAATAACTGAAGGTGGAGCACCAGGCACCAGTAGGCTTGGTTTACCCCTTAGAGGACCTAGAGTGTAAGTGGTATGGGATATACATGTACTTATTGATGGTTCATCCACCTACATCTAGGAGTCACGACTCGATATGGGTGATCGTTGACCGACTCACCATGTCATCCCACTTCCTACCGATCAGAGAGCATGGTTTAGTAGAGATATTTCGACCCCTCTATGTGCATCAAATTGTGTGTTTTCATGAAGTACCTTCTTTTATTGTCTCTGACTGTGATGCATGATTTACTTACCACCTATGGAAGGGGTTGTAAGAAGCTTTCGGGACACAGCTTCAATTGAGCACCGCTTTCCACCCTCAGATTGATGGTTAGACCGAGCAGACCATCTAGACCCTCGAAGACATGCTTCGTGATTGTGTACTCGACTTCAGTCACATTTGGGAGGATCATTTACCTTTGGTGGAGTTTTCCTATAACAACATCGTTCACTCCCCCATCGGTATGACATCCTTTGAGTCCTTGTACGGTCGGCTTTGCAGATCACTAATGTGCTGGATAGACCCAGAGGAGTCAGCACTAGTGGGACCAGAGATGGTATGAGCTACCACGAAGAATGTGCAGATCATCTAGGAGCAGATGAAGACTGCACAAAGTGGGAAGAAGTCATATGCTGACAGAAGATGGAGACCTATGGTGTTTGAGGATGACAACCGAGTCTTTCTACGGGTCTCACCTCGACGAGGTCTGCAGATATTTGGCTGAGGCGGAAAGTTATATACGCGGTTCATCAGACCTTTCCAGGTCCTCATCAGAGTAGGTGAGGTGGATTACCGCCTGACTTCTCCACCACACCTGCATCGGGTGCACGACGTCTTCCACGTGTCTCACCTAAGGAGATATGTGCACGACCCATCCCACATCATCGGCCATGGAGAGAAGGACATCGATGAAGGGGAAACTTTCACGGAGGTTATAGTGGAGTTTGAGTAATGACATGAGTGGGTCATGCGTGGACAGTCGATACCTCTAGTGTGCATTCACTGGCAGCACGAGAACCTCTAAGAGAGCACATGGGAGCAGGAGGCTTAGATAAATGCTCAGTACCCTATTTTGTTCCCTTAGTTTGAGTTGTAGATTACGTGGAAGTAAAGACCTAAGTTGGGGAGAATGTAAAAACCCATAATTTCTATTGAAATTCTTTTTTCATAAAAATGGAAATTTTACAGGTCCATAGTTTTTGACAATGCTTGATTCTGAGGCCCGGTGTGTCCAGAATCAAATTCTGAAGTTTTGTTTGGGTAAGTTCAGTAGACATACATTCTCAATTTTTTAACTTTTGAACCGGTGCTCGGAATTAAAATATGAGGGCCCCGTTGAACTTGTAGTGTCAGTGATTGCTGAGTGAGATCTTCACCGCAGTTGTGTTTTATCGAGAGTAGAAGTTAGTTTTTTAGGGTTTTATATTAAATTGAATAAAGATAAATATTTAAATTTATTTTATGTTTGTGGTTAAACCCTCTAAGGGGAGGTTGGAGGTGGGATCTACCAATCCATAACATCCTTTGGGAGGATTATTATGTGGGGCCCACATGAACTCTCTAACTCCCCTTTAACCCACTCGAACACCCTATTAATTTTCTGAAAACTCTCTATAATGTGGGGGAGCCTCTCCACCTTCCCCAAACTTTTAATTTCCAATGTACCACCCATTAATTAAGTGAATGATTTCTTTTTATTAAAGTCTTTTTTCAATTATTTTTCCAACAATTAAATAACGGGTTAGCCTAACCCATTATTTTTGTTGGAAATTCTTTTGGGTGGAAACATGAGAGAGAACATCATCCACTCAACGAAGAACGTGACGAATGCTCTTTCCACAGAAAATCAACATTGTCTTATTCTTTCTTCAACTGAGGCATGGAGAGGGAAGTGATGCCCATGAGGAACAATAAAGTCATCTTTGACTTCTTCACCTTTGAACGCCCATCCTCCAATGATGATTACCTCTTTTCCTCTTCCGACGTTGACGGAACGATGGCACCTTCCCGCAACTCTGTCAAACGACACTGACAAGCAAGGTAGGGGTTCGAGTTTCCTTTCGTCCACTCTATGTCATTCAATATTTTTGTTTACATTATGTTAAATGTTATAAACATAACATGGGGGGTTCAGACTGCACCAACATGTCTGACCCTCTTCATTTTTGATCATGTTTGTTGTTGACGATGGAAGCGGACAACGACGTCCGGCGTCGGGCCGACAGTGAAAAAACCGTTGGCACAAGATCACCGCGTCCCCGGAATGGAGCGACATCTCTGTGCCACACCGAGGAAAGGAGAGATGCGGCCACGTCGGGCCGCGAAAGAGGCCCGCGGCACCGTCAAGCCTCGCTGAGGGAAGTGGGAGGCCACGACCAAGGCGGTCCATGGCGGAGGGGTGTAGAGTCGTCGCGTCATGCTAGAGAAGACCAACGGACTAAGGCCGCAGTGGACATGGGAGGGCGGAAGGCTGAGCTAGCCGCCGCTGTGCACCAGGCGGGACCCTTCAGGTCCCGCAGTTATAAGAGTCAGCACCTAGCACCGGACGTTTCAGGTTCCCGGGGGTTGTAACACCCCTCCATTACGCAGCCAGCTGGCCACCTGGGCCAACCCGTCGGGCCAGGCCATAGGGCCAGCCGGGCCGCGCCCCACGACCAGCCGGGCTGCGCCACACAACCAGTCGGGCCGAGCCTCAGGGCCAACCGGGCAAGACCACATTGCAAGTCGGGCCAGGCCACACGTCCAGCCAACTGGGATGGGCCGCACCTTCTGGTCGGGCCGCCCCTTCAGGCCAGGCCGTACCTTTTGGTCGGGCCACCCCTTCAGACCAGGTTAGACTCACAGACTAGGTCAGACCCCGATCCAGACCTGGGTCGGGTTGGGTTGGTCTGACCAGGTTAGACCAGACCTGGACTTGTCAGACCCGAATACATCTATTCTCCCTTAACTCAGGCTATGAGCATCCATTTGACGAATCGTCAGCGGTGACAATATTCTTGGAACTTATTTGTCCCTTTGAAAATATCCCACGGGATTTTGGGGTATAGTTGAGATACAGCCAGGTTGGTTCGTACCTGAAACCAACCGGGACCCCGAAACGAGAAGGCAAATAACTCAAAGAATGGGCATCGTATTGATGCTCCGTTTGTTGCGTTGAGACCCCTATGACATGGAGGACCTTTGAGATAGTTCAACATGAGACATCGTGACATTTGGAGTATCAATCAGTAGCTCATAGAGTGGATCCTCCTAGAAATGAGTAAGCAGAGTGCGGAGACCTAGTAGATGACAAACCTGATGACGGCTTGAACGATTTGACTCAGAGTGATTCGACTAGCCCAGTGGGGAGCGCCCGGTATTTGATGGCAGAACCATGGGGGATGGAGTTCCTAGTAGTTGGTAGCAGACACGCGGTAATCAATAGGATGAGCTCCTCTTTAGGCTATAGAGGAAGAGCTTGAAATTTGGTGGCAAGACCACATAGGATGGAGCGCCTAGTAGTTGGTAGCATACCCATGGTACTCGATAGGAGGAGTACCTCAGCAGTATAATGTTTGTGAGAAGCGCCTCAGTGTCGCGACATGCCCATTGTACATGATAGAAGAGGAGTTCTCCATCAGCAATGGTTTTGATAATAAAAATCACTGTTTGAGCATAGTTAATTACCTTTGGGTTTTTCTCATGATTGAGTTGGGTTACTTGATAACTTAGGTATATGTATGGGCATATACCTAATTAATGGTTATCTGTTAATTTCATACTTTTTGTTTTATCCTTGTTGGATTTTGTGAGACCTTGAGGATCTCAGGGTCTCTACTGAGTTTCTTTATACTCACCCCTACACAGGCTTTTCCCACACCTCATTGTGTTGGATATAGATGAAGGACATCACAGACGGATGTTGAGTTCGCCAAGACTGGACGATACCCTTAGGAGGACATTACGATGTATCGGAACATGGTGGAGTCTGACGGACGTGGAGCGCTCTGAAGGTCATATCTACCTACCCATCAGGTAGGAACCCCGGAGGACGATCCAAGAGCTGCTAGACACCAAATAGATGTTTGTCCTTTAGTTGTAATTGTTTGCCTTTTCCTTGTACTTTACTATTTGTCTTGTATTTCCGGCCCCTTTACTTTCAGTACACTTGTTATACATCTTTTACATTGTGTTTTATTCCACTTGTACATTGGTTTTCTGTGTTGACATTTTTATAACGGTAATGCCTTCCTAGTTATAGGAGTTTACACCTTTGGTGCTAGTCGCCAGCGCCTGGCCTATTGGAAGGCGGGCTTGGGGTAGATACGACACGGGCCCCGGGGATGGGTCGTGACAACCTGGCCTGATTTCTAATTTTGATTCAAATATCTAATTTGATCCATGTAATTGAATTTATTCATGTATCCAAATTCATGTAGAAAAACTGAAGTATCATAATGTAATTATGAAAGTTATTTCACTATAGATTTGATTCCTATAGACAATTACACCATGTTGTAGATTGGAAAAATTATTTTATCTATGTAGGTGATTGATCATGTAAACATTTGATTGAAGTAAGTGAATTTAATTTAGTCAATTCTATGATGTAGTTAATTTACATAGAAATTTATTACGCATTGGTGATTTATGTAAATAAGTACTCAACATATCCATTTATTCACATATCCAATATTCTCATGTAATTAACTAATCCAAAAATATTGAAATTTTATAAAAAACTTCCAAAATTGAGGATTTAAAGATTTAAACAGAATAAACACATAAATATGATAATACTCATTGAAAATGGTTAAAAATGAAATCATCACTAAGATATGAAAGGGTATATTAGATAATGAAAACCAAAAGTACCTGGGATGTATTTTTGAAAAAATATTGGTCCTACAATATCCCCATTTTGATGATCATAAAACCCATAATATATTATAATAAAATTTAACATGTTTAAAAATATTATTCAGAACATATATATCTTTTAATATATAGTGGATTCCCCCTTAGTTAAATACAACAACCCTTTGTATTGAATTAATAATTTTCATGATTTGGTAAACTATACGATAAGAAAATATAACATCTCCCATCACAAATATAGATTCTCCACATTTTGTGTAAGGTTAAATGTTTTACCTATTCAATAATCATTTATAAAGAATTTTAAAGATATGAAAAAACCATTAATATAGAAATTTAATAGTAATTAACTTCATTCAAATAGTGGTAAACTATAAATTTCAATTATGGGAATAATGTAATTTAGTTAACAAAATAATGAGGTTAGAAACATTAAATGAAAATAATCTTTAAGAAAATGTTCTGATGTGAAAAATATCCAATGAAAATATTCACAAACAAAAACATTAGAAATGAATAATGTTTTATTTGAAAGAGTGATAATTTTATATAAAAGAAAATACACTAAAAAACGAAATAAACAAAAATAATTAAATTAGTGAGATTATTGATTCTATTTGAATTGTTTGAACATAGAAGGGGGTTTGGATAGAGGTAGTTTGAAGGTAGGTTTTGTTCTGGAGCTTGTTGGAGTATGAATTTTTATGTAAAAATCATTCTTTAAAGTCATTGATGTAACCCCACATTCTAATCTAAAAATAGATCTAATATTTTGGATGTGGACGTTAAAACTAATAATTTTATCTTGATGACCAAGAGTCGTATCCAAATCATTATTTATAGTAGACACACAATGTATTTTTTTCATTGGATTAGACAACATGGATTCATCTTTAAAACATTCATAAGGAAAGGTTTAATCAAACATTGAATTCTATATCTAATAAAATGTGGATGGATATAAATTTCTTCTCATTTCATTCTAATACTTCTAAATGTATTAGGAGAATCCACACCAAGAGGCCTTGTTTTTCTCATATTAAACAAGGCTTCATCTGACCGGTAAATGTCATGGATAATGATTGAATTATAATTATTAAACCGAATTTATAAAGTCATATTTATGATTTATAACAAAATTTATTAAACCAATTATGAAAATTAAATTGTTGGATTCAATTTATATTGATGAATAAAATATAGACACACGTACTATATGAGGATCATGTAAAAGATAATTATCACCAGAAGATAGGGAATGTATAATTTTCCCATAAAGCTTCATCTGAATTTGATCAACTATATTATATATACCAATAAATAGACAATTTACAATATATTGATTTATTTATATACTTTACACATTCTCTAATGAAATTTATCCAAATTCATTTATTACACTATTATAAGATTAAGGAAATTTATGAGTAAAACAATACTATTAAGTTACAATTTAATAGATATAGTTGGTGTTGGAGAAACATGTCTCATTGAAGGAATAATCCATTTAAGACTATAAGCAACAAAACCTTTACTTGTAGAATAATAATTTTCTTCTAAAATAGTATAAGATTCTACACTTGACCCCCATTTTGTAGAGATAGTATTTAGTCCTTAAAAATCATATTGAATTCAAAAAAACCAAGATAGAAACTGCGGATTGTTTCTATTAATTGGATTTAGTGACTGAAAAACTATAAGATGAGTACCTTTAGATTTAGAAATAATCAATTCCATCACCTTATCAGAGTTATCAAAGGAACCATACACATCATTTATGGATCAATAATTCCCGAAAACAAACATACCAACACCTTCTCAAGTATCATGGAACTCACTCATACCACCCTTCTTCAGCTCTATCAATGTAGTTGGTTTTATCATGATTCACTTATGAAACTGTATTATGTAGGAAATATAATTCAAAACAAAATGATCTTGAAAAAATCTACCCAAATAAACTATAATTACTAGTGTTCTAGGTGATATGTAGTATATGTCTGAATATATTTGATGAATACAAATTTTATTGACACGCAACATCAGGAAGTCTGTATGGTTTCATTTAATTATATCTAAAATTACTTAATTTCAACTATTAAATATCAATATATACATGATTTCACCATTCCATGGTTCTTCAACATATCCATTAGAGATGAAAACATAATAAAAAATTCTATTATATTTTGATATTGTAGTGAATAAAAGTTTCAATACTTTTAACATGCCTATCATTAATCCAGGTAAATAAAAATTTAACTGAGAAAAAATTTTCATGATTGGGGGGGGGGTTGTTTAATAAACTTTATAATCTCTATTTAGTTAGCCAATAACCAAACCTACTTATCAAATATACTTACCAGCTATATTGTACCCACATACACACAAACGATGTTATCATTGTTTAATGAGTGAAAATGTATCAATGAAATTTTTTAATTTTTATAAAATAATGATTAAAATGTAAATAATTTATTAATAATGACATATATAATACATATATTTATCAAAAAGTTCCTTTTTACCTTTTATGTAAAGCTTTAGTAAAAAATTAATCACATAACTTCATGTGGCGGTAGTCCTCCGTACTAACAAGTGACATTATAATATCCCATATAAAAAATAAATTTATGAAGATATATGGGATATAATCTACCCATAATTATATTTATGTTAAAAATATACTATATATATATTTTTAAAACATCACCATAATAATCCCTGTGAGGTGATGATGAAAAATGAATCCCATCAGTTCATGAGGTGGTTTTCAACAATGCACATAAATGTAGATTTTATACAATTTTATGGAATAGAATATTGATATAGGTTTTTCCATAAACATAATAATATATATGTATATGGTAGATAATAATGATTTTAAATCATAATTATTTAATATTTCTACAAGGTTGTTGAAAAATAATAATAATAATAAATATTTATTAAACCTTATACCCATTATTTGGAAAACCACTTTAAAGTAACAATAAAAGACTTCAAAGGAATATATTACATTAAAAGTAGGGGATCAAGGTCATGCTGATGGAATTATGGAAGTTATTTTGGATTTTATTGTCAAATGAAATGATCTTTGATGGAGGGAAGTGTATATGATATGGGGTGTCCTTTTATAAGCTATGTGAGTAGACCACTAGTAGTTTTTGAAAACAAAAAATGGATAACAACATTTCTCACATGCTAAAATACTCCAAAATGGCCCATTACAGTGCCTCAGACAATGTTAGAACTAATTATTTCTAGGAAATATATTTTTTACGAGATATTAGGTAATTGACTGTCATATTGTTTCAGTTTAACCTCCCAATAAATTTATTCCCACTTTAACCGCTATTCAATGGTCACACTCAATTGGAAATTTATTAAAAAATAAACAATTATTATGAAATATAAATCATTATAATTCCGAATATGGAATCCATTTTTAAAAATTAGTTTCAATTAAGTGGATGAATGTAATTTGAATTTAATCCCACATATGTGACAAAAAAGATGTTCTTGAAGAAGTATATAATTCAAGAATAAGATGTTTGTATATTAACTATATGACTTTTAATTATCACTGTGTGATTTTAAATTATTTTGTTTTCATATATAGGCATTGTAATTAATTTTATTAATTTATCATTAGGGGTTTTTAATAAATTAAAACATAGAAACAATGTTCAAATTAATACAATTTTCAAATAAAATTTGACTATAAACAGACAAAAAACATATATTAATATAAAATATAATAATTAAAAATATTAATTAATTAAATAAAATATAGATAATGTATTATTATTTTACAATATATCATATTAAATACATAATGGGAATTTTAAATTACAGAAATACTTTAAAAATAAATGAAATTTTACAAAAAATTGAAATATTTAAATATTCACTAACAAATCAATATATTTTGAAATATCCCAAAATCTTTCGTTAATATAATTTTTGTCTTAATAAAATATTAAATGAAATTAATTTCATCAAATTATAATTCTATAATTTTGAAATTATATATAAAAAATGTTTATAACAAAATTTAGTAGTTAAAATTTATTCTTTTATGATTTAAAAATTACAGGTTTTTTATAATGAATTTAACTATAAAATTTAAATTAATTAAAATGAGAATGATTTAGTAATTATTTATTAAGTTTGTTTAATAATTACCCTATTTTTGTAAATTTCATCATCTCAATTTTAATAATATATTAAACAAGGGGAATATCTTTCCCTCAAATCATTTATAAATTACCATGTTGCTTCTTGAACCATATAGTTTTTCTATAAAACATCAACATGGTAAATCACATTATTCAGAAACACTCGATCTCAACCATCAATAATTTTAATATTGTATTCCTCATATTATTGATTATCATTATACTATACTACATCAATGCTCAAAGAAATAGATGAATTATACACATATTTCTTTAACATTGAATCATGAGATATGTTATATACCAAGAATAAACTCTAGGGGGATAAAATTTATTGCAAAAAATTTCATATTTATCAAGGGTATTGATATTGTCTAATGATACATGTGTTGGAATCCTCATGTATTAATCATGTTTTAATGATCACAAATGCTATTATTTTAAATTAATCTCAATATTAATTGCACATCTTGCTAGTGCTCTTCAATCTTAATAATAACTACACATCATGTTTTCATGATAACAAATCATATGGATGTTAATTACTCTTTTTATTATTTACAAATCTTCTGCATGAACACAAATCTCACTTATATTATCAACCCTTTATATTTATGTTTAAACTTCTCAACTCTATAATGATTAAGCTTAATCCATATTCGGAATATTACTATATAAATCTAAATAAAGATATTTGTCTAAGTATAGAGACACCTTGATGTTTGACAGAGTAAGACAGACTGTGTACAAGACACAGTCACAGTCAGATAGACACTGTGAAGGACAAACTGTGACCCAGACGCCGTGAATCACATACCGTGAAACACATACCGTGAACCACATACTATGAAGACTATATAGTGAAGAAGACACCATTTACATAATCACTGTGACACCGTTTCTTAATTTTTGTCAATATTATTTAAATAATTATAACGGTCATATTTGATGTTTTTAATGCAATTAATGTTATTTAATGATAATTGTTGGCATGTCAGGAAACCGTATCTTTTACCTATGAAAAGGGAATCATTCCTAATGCCAGAACTTGTGAAATATAAGGAAGATTGAGATGTAGTACATGCGCACAAGTGTGACGATACAACAAGAAGAACTTACATACACCCGAGAGAATTGTGCTGAACAAGAAGAACAATCCCGAGCAAGAAAGAGATTTCAAGACTTTCAAAGAACTCTCATGAGTGCAATCCAACACCACTGAAGAAAGCACAACGAATCAAGAGATCATTTTCACTCTTGTAGAACAGAAGCTGAACTACGACACTCTGTTTTTCAATAGAAAAACCAGAGAAGGACTCAGAAGCATTCCTGCTGAATCCAATGAGTCCAGAACAACATTGCTAATCACTAGAGATTCTTAAACTCCTATATGTTCTCTCTAAGAGATTTTTTATTTACATTCGAGCAGTGTGGTGTACTCTATATATCTTACATACACACTGTCTCCTGCACTGAACTGGAGGATATCAAGATCCTCACTCCAAAACTCTTAACTCTTGTTTACCCACGTCAATTGTGGAAGAGGTCCTTGTGTGTCCTGGTCATTGTTTTGTTTCCCACGAAGAACAGTGTTAGAGGTCCCTGCATGGCCTGGATAGTTTTGTAAACTGTTGTTAACCCTGATCTAGGGTGTGGATTAAATTTATATAAATTTTAGAGGACTAAGTCTCGGCTTGAGACTGAACCTCTTGTTTTATCTACTGTGCATCTTTAGTTTAAGTTTAAATTATACTACATATATCTTTTATATTCCGCTATTGTTGCATTGAAATATAAAACTATTTTAAAGCTACTTTGATTGTTAAATTAGTAAGTGTTTACACTTATTGTAAATCAGTAGGTTAGTTTAAAAATTTGGATTAATCTTGTGGTTAAATTAACTGAGACCTAATCAATCTTTGAGAAGCTAAGTGAACATCTACAATCTGTATAAATTCACTATATGTTAGCTTGTTTTATAAATTGGGGGATTTTTAAATAGACAATATTTTAACAAAAAATTTAATTGGAACTCAATTCACCCCCCTCTTGAGTATCCACTCAGACCAACATTTGGTATCAAAGGATTTGTTTTTGTTTAAGGATTTTTGAAATACTCTGTTTTTCAACTGTGATTTTAGTTTCATCTTTAAAGATCTTAAATTTCTGTTAGTTCTAAATTTTATCTCTTTAAATTATACTTTCTAAAATCTTATTATGGACAATATAATAGAGGGTGCTACTACTAACAGGCCACCTTTCTTCAATTTTATGAACTATGCTCAGAGGAAATTGAAAATGAAAATTCATTTGGAAAGTATGGGTTTTGATATCTGGACTACTATAGAATCTCAATATAAAATTCCAAAAACTGAAAGAACAAATTGGGACGAACCTACAAAGACTTATTATAATAATAATTGTAATGCTATGAATGATTTGTACTGTGCTCTAGGAGATGATGAATTTATCAGAATATCTGCTTGTAAAAGGGCTTTTGAAATTTGGGATACATTGGGTGTTTCTCATGAAGGAACAACTAATGTTAAATAAATGAGATTAAATAATTATACTATTAGATATGATAATTTTAAAATAAAGACTAATGAACCCATTTCTGATAAGTATCTCAGGTTAAATGAGATATTCAATACAATGAATTCACTCGGAAAGGTTGTTCTTACAAAGGAACAAATTATGAGGATATTGAGGTGTCTACCAGAATGATGGGGAGGCACATCTGTTTCAATTAGAGAGTCATGTGACATTGTTGCTCTACCTGTCAAAGAACACATTGGTAAGCTTATGATGTATGATGAATAACTCAAGGTGAATAAAGAGGAAGAGGATGAACCAAAAAGGAAATCAGTGGCTGTCAATACTACTGCTTCAAAGAACAAGGACAAAGAAAAACCTCAAATACAAACTGGCAGTTCAACAAGTGAAAGCTTAGAATATGACAGTGATGCTAAAATGGCTCAAATATCCAGATGGTTTGAGAAATTTTATAGGAAGAAGAAATTTTTCAGAAAAACAAATTACAAGGGTAAGTATGACAATAAGGGACATTGGAAGAAGGACTGGAAAAAGATAGATAAAAGTGACGAAGTTGTTTTCTACTAGTACAAAAGAAATAGGAACATTAAAACAGACTTCCCAAAGATAAAATTCGTGAAGAAATATGATTACAAGGATAGTAAGTACAAGAAAGATATGAAGGCTACCTGGAGTGCTTATGAAGACATCACAAGTGATTCAGAAGCTACTGATTCTGAACGAAATCGTTCCAACATGTGTTTCATGACCAACACATCTAAGGTAAATTTAGATACTTATGTTTTAAATTCTTATTATTCTGGAGATGATGCAGAATCCCATTCAGATTCTGAAAACATGACTAAAGATGAATTATCTGAATATTGTAATATGCTGGAAGAGACATGCAATGAACATAAGGATAAATACAAATCATTGAAGAAATATCATGCTCTCACTACAATTGTTAAAACTCAACTTACTATTCAAAAAGAGAAAATGATCAACTATTAAAGGAGAACACTGAACTAAAAATGCCTAACGAGAAACATAGAAAAGACTTAGAGAAGTTAAAAAATGGAAAGGATACACTAACTCAAATGCTAGGAAAGCAAGTGGCACCAAAATACACTACAGGAATAGGCTACAAACCTGGACAGAGACAGCTTATTAAGAATAGATTTATTCCTAAATATGGACAGAATACTTCTAGTTCTAGTTCTGGACATTCATACGCTTCAACCAGTTATTCATATGGTTATTGATCAAATAAAGTTTATCTTTCAAAATCTATTGATCCTGTAAATTATATGAGACCCATAAGACAAATATGGGTACCTAAATCTTTGATTTCTAACCTTTCTAGACCCAAGAAGATCTGGGTACCAAAATCATATTCTATCTAAAACTGTTTTGTAGGAAACATGCTTAAAGAGTTCTCAAAAGAAGGTATGGTACCTGGACAGTGGATGTTCAAGACTTATGATTGGAGATTATTCATGTTTCAAAAGGTTAATAAAGGTTTATGGAGGCCATGTCACCTTTGGTGATAATTCAAAAGGAAGGAATATCGGCCTAGGCCAAATTGGTAACACTGATTCTGTTTTAATTTCTAATGTTTTATTTGTTTATGGACTGAAATATAATCTGTTAAGTATTTCTCAATTGTGTGATGATGGTTTTAATGTCAAATTTGAAAATGATTCCCGTAATATTTTTAACTCTAAGAATGTTTTAGTATTTTCGGCTCTAAGAAATGAAAATTTTTATGCTGTTGATTTAAATTCCTTTGCTAATAAAAATGTTACCTATTTATATGCCTTTCATAAAGAGTCCTGGTTATGGCATAGAAGATTAGGACACTGCAATATACACTCACTTAGAAAATTAACTAGGAAGAACTTAGTTAGAGACCTACCCAAACATGAGTTTCCAAATGACAATGTTTGTAATCCCTATCAAAAGGGAAAGAATCATAAAGTTTTTTTAAACTAAAGAAGAAGTTTCAACTTCTTAGCCTCTTGAGTTGGTTCACATGGACTTGTTTGGACCATCAAGTGTTTGTAGTTTAAATGGGAAGAACTATGTCTATGTCCTAGTAGATGACTTTTCTAAATATACTTTGGTATACTTCTTATCTCACAAAAGTGAAGCTTGTTCTTACTTTGTTAAATACTCCAAGTATGTAGAAAATCATAGTGGACATAAGATTAAAACTCTAAGAAGTGATCATGGATGTGAGTTTGAAAATCATGAATTTGAATCCTATTTCTCACACAATGGATATAATCAAAACTTTTATGCTCTTAGGACACCTCAGCAGAATGGTGTGGTAGAAAGAAGAAATAGAACCCTTCAAGAAATATATAGAACCAATCTTAATGAATATGACCTACCTATTTACTTTTGGGCCGAAGCTATGAACATATCTTGTTATATTATTAATAGAGTCTTAGTTAGACATGTTCTTAAGAAGACCCCATATGAACATTGGAACAATAGAAAACCAAAAGTTAGTTACTTTTGAGTCTTTGGATGTGAAGTATTTATTCTCAATACAAAATATAATCTTGATAAGTTTGCTTCTAAAAGTGATGAAGGAATGTTTTTAGGATATTATTTAACCAGAAAAGCCTATAGAGCTTTCAATAAAAGAACCAAGTGTGTGGAAGAATCGGTCCACATCAAGTTCGTTGAAACTGATCCACATGAGCCTAAAACCTCTCCTGAAAATCTTCAAGAAGATTTATCTGTTCTGGACGTTAATGAAAAATCTAAAGAACCTGCTATAAAGGCAACCAGTTATAGACTTATTCCAGAATCTTCTCCTAATGAACCCGAACCTAGAGATGAACCTGAAATTTCTAGTCCTACCTTTACTAGATCAGCTATAATTTTAAAGAATCATCCTTTAGATGTTGTTGTAGTAAATATTGATAGAGGGACACAGACTAGAGCTTCTCTTATTAATCAGGTTTAACATCAAGCCTTCTTGTAAAATCTTGAACCTAAAAACATTGATGATGCTATTAATGATTAATTTTGGGTAATTTCTATGCAAGAAGAACTCAATCAGTTTGAAAGAAATAAAGTTTGGAATCTTTTTGAAAGACCTAAGGACACTTTCACCATAGGCACTAAATGGGTGTTTAGAAATAAAGTAGATGAATCTGGAAACATAGTTAGAAAAAAATCTAGGCTAGTTGCACAAGGCTATAGTCAAGTTGAAGGAGTTGACTATGAGGAGACTTTTTCTCCTGTAGCCAATTTAGAAGCTATTAGGATTTTACTTGCTTATGCTGCACATCTAAATTTCAAACTATATCAAATGGATGTCAAGAGTGCATTCTTAAATGGTTATATTGTTTAGGATGTTTTTGTTGAAAAAACATCCTATATTTACGAACCCTCATTTTCCAAATCATATTTTCAAATTATCAAAAGCTTTATATGGTTTAAAGCAAGCTCCAAGAGCTTGGTGTGATAGATTAAGTACTTTTCTAATTTCTAAAGGTTTTAAAAAATGTATAGATGACCCTACTCTTTTTATAAAATGTATTTCTAAAGATGTTTTAGTTGTACAAATTTCTGTAGATGATATTATTTTTAGATCTTCATGAAATTTCCTATGTATTGATTTTTCTAAAATGATGCAAAATGAATTTGAAATGAGTTTAATGGGTGAACTAAAACTCTTTCATGGATTTCAAATCTTTCAAAATGATGACGTAATTATTTTAACTCAAATTCAATATACTATAGATCTTTTAAAACGTTTTGGATTGGATATCACAAAAAGTAGTGACACTCCCATGAGTACCACAGATAAGTTGGATCTTGATGAAGATGGTAAATCTATTGATCAAACCACCTATAGAGGAATGATTGAAAGTATACTCTACCTAATTTCTAGTCGTCCTGATATTATGTTTAGTGTGTTTATATGTGCTCATTTTAAATAAAACCCTAAAGATTCACATTTAAATGTTGTAAAGAGAATTTTCAAATACATCAAGAATACTCCCAATTTAAGACTGTTCTATCCCAAAGGACAATAATTTGAATTAGTTAGTTATTTTGATGCTGATTTTGCTGGATTTATGTTATATAGAAAAAGAACCTCTGGAACATGACACATTTTAGGCAAGTCGCTAGTATCATGGTGTAGTAAGAAACAAAATTTTGTTTCATTATCTACTCCATAAGCTGAATACATAGTTGTTGGCAGTTGTTGTGCGCAAATTTTGTGTATGAAAAACACATTACTAGACTATGGATATCAATTTAGACATGTACCAATAAATTTTGACAACACAACTGCTATTAATATTTCTAGGAATCCAGTTTCTTATTCTTGAACAAAACATATTGATGTAAGACATCACATTTTGAGGGATCATTATCAAAAAGGTGATATCACTTTGGAATTCATTTGTACTAAATACCAACCTGCTGATATATTCACTAAACCATTAAATTCTGAAAGATTAGACTACATCATACATGATATTAGCATGATTAATCATAAATAGATATCTTACTGGTCTCAAGGTTTAATAATTTACTGTATTTTACTTTACGGTTTCATGCTCACTATTTTACAGTTACTGTTTCATTCTAACAGTCTCACCATTAAGACCTGGTGCTCACGGTCTGTCAACTCACTGTCTCACCGTGACTGTATAGAATGATCACTGTCTCACCGTGACAACCACCAAATGTCTCACTGTGATGACTGGTTTTCATCACAACTTTATACCTACTCACTATCTCACCGTGAAGATTATTTATACTCTTATTTTAACCCGTATCGCGGTAATTTTTTATTTTTCCACTATTTGATTTCCACGTTTTTGTTTGTATGACGTTTGGAATTCCCAAATGATAATACTTTAGGGTTTCATTTGATTCCTTACCTGAACTCTCTCCTGAATCTTCTCACTCTGGAACAACTTCTCTTCCCTCTCTCCTGAACCTTCAGTAGATGCCTAGGATGAAGCGTCTGTCTTCACCCTCGTCTGAGAAGCATCGCTCTAAGAAACAGAACAGAATACCGAGGATATATCTTGAAGGAACTCTAAACCCAAACTTGGTAAGCCATACTGTTGTACCTTAAAAAGAAATTTTACCTGAGTGGTTGCTCTGTAAAAATTCGTTAGTTTTGAAAGATTTAAGAGAACAAGGATGGCTTGATTGGATCTCTAGAAAAGATAGACCGATTTACATGAGGCTGGTATCTCAATTCTATCAATATGTGAAGTTTTCCTTTGATTTTGAAGAAAAAATTATGGTGATCATCTGGATCAATGATCTGTGTTCTTTCTCTTCGAGGCTGCGGGCTGCATGTCTAAGGATTCCTCATGAAGGAGTTTGTGAAGACTACTAGAGAGATCCTCCTCCTTCATCTGATATATTCGATTGGGAAAATTCCTTGGAAATTAAAACTTGTAATGGCACCAAGCGAAGTGCTATTACTGAAGATTTAGATGGAGAAACTAGACTTCTATTCAAATTTGTTCAGAATTTGATCAGTCCAAGAAAAGGATATTTTTCTGTAATGAAGTATCAGGATGTGTTCCTGATTCACCTGTTGAAGAATGGCCATAAGATCAAACAATGCAATTATGTTATTAACCATATCTATGAGCTGATTAAAGTCACTTCCAAATCCACCTCCTTGTTTTACTCAAGGATGATTTCATCCATGCTAGTTTCCAAAGGAATGGTTGGACCGAATGAAGAAAAGTTAGAGGACTTTGATTTATGCTTATCCAAGCCTATCATCAGAAGGATGAAGATTAGCTGGAACCCATGGTAGAAGCAATGGGTTTAAGATAATGATCAATTGTATAAGAAGTTTAATCCTTTGATTATATAAGAAGGCCTATGAATCTAGCTGATCCTAGTTTGGAACCAGATGAACTGGATGTGTATTCAAAAGAAGAAGAAGAAGAAGAAGAGGAAGTGGCAACTGAAGTATCACGTAGAGAAGAGGCTGAAATACCTCTAATGGAAACCGCTCTTGTTGAAAAAGAATGGACTGTTGTCCCTGCTAGTGTCTCTACTGAAATACCTCAAGGAGAGGAAGTTGTTGTTGGTTTGAGAGAAGAGGAAGCTCCTTCTTCTAGTGAGGATATCAATCCAGAAACTCATCCTTCGGCTATTTGAAAATTGATTTTTCCTGATTTAGAGTAGCAAGAAACCATAGAGACAGATCCTGTTTAAGAGGATCTCCCTGTTGAGAAAGAAGTAAATCTAGAAGCACAACCAGTGGAATAATCAGTTCCTGAGATAATTCCCTCTACTAAAGAGAGGATGGAAGTTGCCTTTCAGCTAGAAAGGAAAGAGTTTTCTGAATAGATTAGAGATGATCCCGTGGATCTTGACCATGTTGCTGAGCCTATAGTCTCTGAAATGGAAGCACAATTTGAGGGGGAGGAACCTCAAAACCATGATATTATAGAAGCTGGATCTGATAAACCTTCCCAACCTACTGTTACATATTCTGTGTACACCTGTTATGTTTTCCCAATATTTTATGATGTGAATGAGTCAGATCAAGTGACTACAACTGGAATGGATCTCTCTTCTGTGTTTCAACTGAAGTCTGTAGCTCATCCAGAACCAGAACTAGAGCCCCATTCTCAATAAGTATTTGAATCTGAGTTTGATGATGACTCTGAACCTCAACCAGAACCTGCTCCACTACCTTTACCTGCACTCTTACCCGAGCAACACTCCTTTGTGACTAAAGATGATCTGAATGTTTTTGGAGAGACTCTATTAGATGGAGTTGAGAAAATATTATCCACTCAACCTTGTCCAGTAACTCAACTGAGTCAAGAAGATGCATCAATTCTCTTTCAAAATATTATATTTCATATTCAACCAAGGATGATCCATGAAATTCAAGAAGTCAGAGTAGAAAATAAGATGTTGAGTGCTGATGTTGAAAACCTGAAAAGTATGGTAGAAAACTTGCAGAATGAGTTATCTTTGAAATCAGAGCATGCTCCTGTTTCTTCCCCTGCACCTATTGCTATTTCTCCTGAGCCATCTAATTCCACCCTTGTTATAGATATTGTGTCTAAAGTGCATCCATATCTACTATCTTTCGATGAAAAGATTGGAACAAGACACACCAAGATGCTGGAACGCATGAGGGAGCTTGTAGAAAATTTGAATAAGCTCATAGAGAATACACTGGATGTCTGCAGAAAGTTTTGAAACTTCTCAAAGTTATATCCATAGCCGTAAAATGTTCTCCTTTGGATGATTCTCTGCTGAGATCCATAATCAAGGAAGAACTTCAGAATGCCTTTAGTGGCATGGATCTATCTTGTTTGTCAGAAGTGGTTAAGAACAGTGATCGAGCATTGGATTTGGTTAGACTTCATTCTAAGATAGCCAATGATGCTCAACAGGAGATCACCAAGAAAATAGATTTTTATCTCACCCATATTTTCTCTAAAAATTCCATGACAAATCACTTTCAGTTTCTTGTGGAAAACCTGAAAATCTGTCCTGTAACTCAAGCTTTTAAAGCTCAATTTCAGAAGCATACAGAGTTCACCAGATTACTGGACAAATTCATGGAGAATAAGGACGATTTTGAAAAGGCTATACAATATCGTAGAGAAATCATTACTGATTTCATAAATCTTTTGAAGCCATATATTCATGTGCTGAGTACTGCTATTGTTGCTCCAGCTGTTGCACCCCTTAGACCTGGTCTACCTGCCTTAGCCTCAACTACCATGTCAGTCATCCAAGCTCTTTCTCAGATCCAGCCAGTCATTCTTGACCAACCGCAGCCTAGATCTTATACTGCACCTACTTTGGCTCCATCCGTTTTTGAAGATCTACCCTTACCCTCTTTGTCTACCACATCTATGCCTTCTTCTACATCAGCACCAGGTCCAGATGCTGATAAAGGCAAGGAAATGGTCGATCCCTAAAGAGTCCAGGGACTATAAATGTTTTATTTTTTTAATGGGATGTCATTTGTTGTTTACTATTTCTCCTGTATGGTTTCTTCTGAACCTTTTCAATGACAAATTCAGTGTTTCACTTTATTTTCTATACTTTTTGATAATCCCAAAATGGGGATAAAAAATTACAAGTATCAGTACTATAATGAGATATGTTATTATCGAATCTATTATTCTCTAATTTTTCACTATAATGAGATTATTTATTATCAAATATATTATTATATAATTTTTTCTATTCTAATATTCTAGTTTCTTTAATGTTACATTTCATGTATATTTTGACTACACATGATTTGTGATCATAAAAAATGGGGAGATTGTTGGACTCCTCATGTATTAATCATGTTTTAATGATCACAAATCCTATTACTGTTAATTAATCTCAATCCTAATTACACATCTTGCTAGTGCTCTTCAATATCAATAATAACTAGACATCATGTTCTAATGATAAAAAATTTTATGGATGTTAATTACTCTCTTTATTATTTAAAAGTCTTATTCATGATCACAAATCTCACTTATATTATCAACCCTTTATATTTATGTTTCAACTTCTCTTACTCTCTAATGATTAAGCTTAATACATATTCTGTATATTACTGTCCAAATCTAAATACAGATATTTGTCTAAGTATAGATACACCATGATGTTTGACACAGTAAGACAGACTGTATACAAGACAAAGCCACTGTCAGACAGACAACGTGAAGGACAAACCATGACCCGGACATCGTGAAGGACAAACCGTGACCCAGACACCGTGAAGGAAAAACCTTGACCCAAACACCGTGAAGCACATACCGTGAACCACATACCGTGAATACTATACCGTGAAGAAGACACCATTTACATAATCACTGTGACACCGTTTCTTAACTTTTTGTCAATATTATTTAAATAATGCTAACGGTCATATTTGATGTTTTTAATGGAAATAATGTTATTTAATGATAGTTGTTGGCATGTTAGGAAACCGTTTCTCATACCTATGAAAAGGGAATCATTCATACTTCCAGAAATCTTGGAATATAAGGACGATTGAGGTGCAGTACACGTGTGTAAGTGTGACGATACCACAAGAAGATCTTATATACACCCAAGATCATTGTGCTAAACAAGAAGAACAATCCCGAGCAAGAAAGAGATTTCAAGACTTTCAAAGAACTCTCATGAGTGCAATCCAACACCACTGAAGAACACACGACGAATCAAGAGATCATTTTCACTCCTGTAGAACACAATCTAAACTACGACACTCTGTTTTTCAACCGAAAAACTAGAGAAGGACTCAGAAGCATTCCTACTGAATCCAACGAGTCCAAAACAACATCGCTAATCACTAGAGCTTTCTAAACTCTTCTCTGTTCTCTCTAAGTGAATTGTTTATTTACTTTCAAGTAGTGTGGTGTAATCTGTATATCTTACAGACACACTGTCTCCTGCACTGAACTGGAGGATATCAAAATCCTCACTCCAAAACTCTTAACTCTTGTTTACCCATGTCAACTGTGATAGAGCTCCCTGTATGGCCTAGTCTTCGTTTTGTATCCCATGAAGAATAGTGGTAGAGGTCCCTGCATGGCTGGATAGTTTTTTAAACTTTTCTTAACCCCGATCCAGGGTGTGGATCAAATTTATATAAATTTGAGAGGACTAAGTCTCCTCTTGAGACTGAACCTCTTGTTTTATCTGATGTGCATCTTTAGTTTAAGTTTAAAGTATACTAAATATATCTTTTATATTCCACTGCTATTACTTTGAAATGTAAAACTATTTTAAATCTACTTTGTTAGTTAAATTAGAAAGTTTTTACACTTATTGTAAATCAGTAGGTTAGTTTCAAAAGATGGTTTAATCTTGTGGATAAATTAACTGAGACCTAATCAATATTTGAGAAGCTAAGTGAACATCTACAATCTGTATAAATTCACTATAGTTTAACTTGTTTTATAAATTCCGGTTTTTTTAAATAGACAATATTTTAACAGAAATTTTAATTGGAAATCAATTCACCCCCCCCCCTCTTGAGTATCCACTTCGACAAACAACATGTACATAACAATCAATTTTTAACAAAAACACATTATAATTTTCCAATTGAACAATTTGAGAAATAAATGAACTCATACCTCAAAAGATTTATCTATCGACTAGTTAGAGAATTGTATTTATTTATATTATTTTAAAAATCATTATTATAAATAATATAAAATCTATATTTAATTATATATGTTGTGATTTATGATACATTGTGCATTTCTTTAACTTTTATGAGTTTATCAGTTTTTTATTGAAAAAATATTTTATTATATTTTTATTTTTTACTATATTAAAACTCACATTTTATTTAATGGATATAAATACATTGAATATTATGGTTAAATATTTATTTAGAAATTGATATAATTTTTTAGTTTGGATTTCTAAAATTATAGGATATGGAGGCAAAAATATTTTTTGGTAGATAACATAACATTATGAATATTTTAATTAAAAAAGAATCATATAAACCATTAAACATCTACATAGAGGGGAAACACATCATTGAATACATAATAATAAAATGGACACTTTCATTTAGTAAATCATATAATATCATAATGGTTTATAAATTTATCATTTCCTTTGAGAATATTTTTTTATATAACATTAAAGTAAGAAAGGTATTTTTGGTTGTATATTTCAATTATTTAGAACTCAATAAATTGTCAGAACTGATTAATAAGATTGAAACAGTGAACAAGACATAGTTCATAAATTAGAAAGATACTTATCATTAAATAATTTAACAATGTTATTATCATTAAAATTGATATACAACACCTTGTATTGATGAAAATGAAATAAAATTCTTATATGAATATAATATAATTCTAAAAACATTGTACACCATATGAATTTAAATTTATTTAGAATGTATAATATGTTTTTAGTAACTTTTTTATAACATGGGGTGATTTTATAATTAAATATATTTAATATTTATGCATAAATATAAAAAAGTGTTTTCAATTTACTGAAATATTCATTGTTTATTGAATTTAAAATTCTCTAGTTATTTTTTTTCAAATGTAGGTGATTTAAAGAAGTATTCAGAAATCATTAAATTCTTTTGAATTAACTTCTTATAGATTTTAAGATCACGATAAACCGGTTTTTTATTTCTAGGATTTTTCAATGGTCATTTTTTGATAGTAGAATAAATTTTTCACTATGATTATAACTATTCATGTTGAAATTTGTTTCACTTAATTATTAAAGGAAAATTAGTGATCAATCTAAGACAATATGTCCAGAAAAAGTTTTTATAATAACATGGTGGATTATATATGGAGATTAGACCATGATTGTAAAACTTATTAATTCAACGATTTTGGTAAGAAATTTTCATTGAGTACAAAATATAATTTTTCTAACAATATTTCATTTCTAAAAATTTGGATGAAATTTTCAGTTTTTTGTTTGAAAATTAGGTTAAACGCTTACCAAGTATATCCATACATTATAAAGAGAAAATTCTACATATATCCCATTTTCTCATAAAAAGGTTTCCTTTAAAATTCAACATGATTTATTTTAATTAAAAAATATCAAATTTTTATTCTTGACCACATCCATGTCCTTAATCTCTTATAAACACTATTAAATACATTTTCAAACATGGGATGAGAACAAAAATCCCAATAATAGACACAAAAAATAAAAACATTAACCGTGTGAAATAATGAAAATCTATAATATAAATTAAATTCTTACATTATTATTTGAGTTCATTAACATATAATTTGAATAAAAATTTGATAGCTATTTTTCTAGATGAAGTATTTAAATATCATTGAAAAAAAATTAAACATGAAGAAATTTTTTACCATCAATTGACTAACCACCACAACAACTCATGGAGAATCATCAAGGATAACATACAATCATTATTTTATTTTAACCATCATCGATACTAATTAATGACCATTATATTTAATATTTGAATATATATCTCAGCATATTCCCATTATATTTAAGGAGAAACTTATTTGGTATAATTTATCTCATATATAGACTATATAGAGGGTATCCTTCCATATTTTTAATAGCCGATGAATGCAGAGTTATAATTTAACCATTAGTCATTTATTTATTATATAATCAACAATAATTATATTATGTAATATCCACCCATAATCATAAAAAATTACCAAGAACTATATCATAATCATATATTAGTAATTTTTACATACAAAAATCATTATTAAAGAAAATAATTTTTCTTTTTAAATCACTAATTTTCTAAAAAAACTACGCTCATAAAAATGAAACAAATTCTTTGTAAATAAAAATGTAAATTGTTAAATGGATATTAAATTTATTAATTTTTCCTTAGAGTATGAAAATTTTCCATGACGTATTAATTAAAAAAATTCCTTCCATATTTTTTTTGAAAAGTCACAAAGTCTCTATTTGGATGACCCAAAAAAGATTCATTTCCAAGGATTTTTAAAAAGGTAATCATATTAAAAAATCCATTAAATTGTCCCAGATGAATTATATAAACCATATTCAACAAATTTTTAGAAAAAACTATATGTATATTGAAATTATTGAGTTACAAGGGAGTCATTAAAAATATTAATTGTAAAAGAAAACCCGACACCACTAAAGAAACATTTCAACCATATCCCAATTAATTATTAAAAATAATGAAACATTAATTTTCATTATATTAGATAAATTCTAGTTATAACATTCTAGATGGGTGGTATATAACCATCATAATAGAATATTTTTGAATAAAGTCAAAATTTGAATAAATGAGTGATGATTGAGGTAATGTCCCAACACATTATTCCGAGTTATCAAGAATGCTCTTAAAATTATTAAGTAATTAAATATGTTTAATTTACTAACACATTATGATAATTTTTCATTTATATTATATGTTATATATCACTTATTATTATGTTATATACAATTACATCAGCATTAAATATCATGTCGTACATTTTGAATATATTCCATTAATACATCTGGAAAGACTTTTGTAGGTTGATTGTGGTCTAATAGATCATCGTCCCATCCTTGATATAATAATTTTAACGTCTCAAATATCAATTTCAGATATTATTTATTCTATTAAACCCATTAATTAAATAGGGTTATGAAAAATTACAATGTTATAATCATGGAGGTGGTTTTTTTACCTATGCATGTGTAACATTTCCATTTTTCAACAATCATTATTTTAGGAATGTAGGTATTATATTATCATCTGAGAATGATTATAATTTCCTAAAAATAATAATAATTTTAAAATAAACATACATATATCATATATGTTATGTGGTTATAAAAAAATGGATAACAACACTTTTTAGAGGATGTAGTCCACACATTCGCATGAATGACATTATCAATTTTTCTGCATACAAATGTTGGAATTTATGTAACATCCCTGACCCATGAGCCACTAAACTGATGCCCCATGCTTGGTCTCTACATTTCCTGAAGCGATCCTCCCCATATACTATAGTTTCATGACTAGTAGTGAGGGTCTAATATGACACATGGAGAGACTATACCCTCTTTAACAGAGTAATCTACAGAAGAAAATTTTTTAAAAGAAAGAACTATAGGGACAATCAATAATAAGCATCAATAAACAACTCGAAAAATGGGTATAAACCATATCTAATAGTAAAAATTTCATGACATGCTATAGTTCCATGAAAACTACACCCAAAAGAAATAAAAACCGTGAAATCCATAAAATGGTCCTTGCACCATGTCTCGTACCACATTTGTGCACATACCAAACTGACTCACTTCCAAATCATGGGGATCGTTATCTTTTCATGATATGTCACCATGAAATCTCTTGGGGTAACCAACTGTGGCCTGGGCGGGGTGTGAGTACAACTCAATAGGCCACCACCAATATTGTCTACGAAATATCCACTAAATGTAAATAATTCTTGCAAATGATAAATAACGAAAAGTAAAGGTAAACTATTCAACATTTAATTCAAGATCATGTTCTCGTAAATTATACTACCATTGAATCTAGGTAAACTACAAAGAAATCAAATGGTTTAATCTATCTTTTTTATGTGTTTAATGGATTGGGAAGGTTCAATATTCTTATTCTTATGGGAATAAAATCATGTCATATCTTTCTATGAATATATTTGTAATAACACCATAATCGTCACCTCAATGACATAGTCCAGGGGGAATGTAACCATTACAAGAATAGAACTCTATCCCCTTCCAAAATCCATTAATTAAGGGGTGGATCTAGAACCACAATCCAACTCGACCCATGGGCGTAGAACCCCTAGTCAATACCCCACTCTACCAAGCCATGTGCACATGCTTATTAATCATTCCCAAAAACTAATCATAAAGAATAATCAAAACCATTAACAATATTCAAACTATTAAATCAAAGGGATTAATATCATGAAACAATCCATTAACAAATTTATCATCCATGTTTCATACCATTTAACCCAATTCCATTTTCCCAATACATATGTCACAAAAAATGAAAAAAAATTAAACATATTACCTTATCATGTTCACATTAACAAAATTTGAATGCAACCCAAACAATCTCACATCCTATAACCATATAATAAATAACTACACATTGTCCCTTCTAACTAATTACATTACTGTGTATCATATCTATAAGTCTAAACCTCATCATGAGTCAGTTTCACAACTTTTATTTCTGTTAGCCCAATAGGGAGGTCCTACACACCCCATGGGAGGCTGTAAATTGGACAAGTCATACTTTTTGAATCATTTGGGAATAATGAGGGGTTCAATGGGTTCATTTGATCCTAATAGGTTAAACCTTCTAATGGAAACCAAGAACATCACAAAGGAAAGCCAAGAATATAACCCTACAAGTAGAAATATACCTAAAAACCATGCGATATAACTTATAGACAACCTACCATGAATCTATTAGTGAAATTATTTCTAATCTAGTAATTTGATTTTGATTCAACCACCCGTTGAAGCCTCAACATAAATTAACCAAACAAATAATGCTTTTATTGTTTCAGAGGAAGAGTAGGAAGAGATATAAACCATAACACAAAAAGAGAAGTAATAAGAAGATTAGACTCATCCAAATCATTGATCTGAAATTGACATTACTCCAAATGGACCTTTGATGATGGGGAAACATGCATTTGATTTTTTAAACTCCTTGGGTCGCTTGGGTATATTGAGGAAGATGGTGGAGAAATCATGAGTTCGAATAAGAAATCCTAAAATGGATTTTATTTTTATTTTTTTTAAAAATATATGGCCACATGGTTTACCCATAATGTTTTCAAAACCAAGCGAAAACCATATAGGTTTTACATTCTTAAATCACCCCTCCCTCACATGGTTACCAGGGATTTATGAATAGTTTTCACTTACCATGCTCAAAATGACCAACATTGCTAGAAACTATCTTTCCTTCTTATTGTGTGTTGAGGGCACCGACAACACCCCTAAATCATCACATTAATTTGGAAAAACACTTATCTTGCCAATGTAAATAATATAAACTATTACTTAAACAAACAAAAATTAAGGGAGATCCCTAATCTTACAACCTCCCCACCTTATGATAGAATATCCTCAATCTGGATTTTTTGAGACTTACTACATTTCTAAAGGAAAGAGATATGGCCAGTGGGATCACATATTTGTTTCTCGCTCACATGATTTCTTCTGAATATTTCCAGGCATTCATAGAACACAGACCAAGTGAATGACCTTTCCTCATAATTCACTCTTACTATGATCCACAATACACACCTGATGCTCTTCAAAGGATGCATCATCCTCAAGCTCAACATCATCAATGTTTAACAGATTTGATGGATCAGGGTGATTGTGCAAGAGTTGTAAAAAATAGAAAACATCATGTATTCCATTATACCACTGTAGAAGAAGAAATTGGTAAGTCATAGTTTCGATAATATCCAAAATATCAAATGGTCCCATATACCTATGTGCCAAATTTCTATGTTTTCTGATACAATGGTCACACAACATTGTCATAAACCAATGAATAAAACTATTTCCAACCATAAACTCAAGATATCTATGAATTAAATCGACATATTCCTTCTATATAACCTAATCAATTTTCATACTCATTTGAATCAATGAAACCCTCTCTGACATCTCCTGTACAAGAGTCATTCTTAACAACTCAGACTCCCTAGCCTCTAACCAACGCAGTAGGGATCTACCCAGTTTCCCGCAGAGTGCCTTTAATGGCTCCATATGAATTGTTTCCTAAAAACTATTGTTTTAATCATAATCGACAAGTGAAAAGTGACTTTACCATGAATCACTAAAATACAGAACAAAAAATCTCAACATGTCTTCAAATGACTTTATTGTTCATTTGAATTTCCCATCAGTCTGCGAGTGAGAAGTCGTACTCAAAGACACATGGGTAACAATAACCTTCTATAGTCCATTCTAAAAGCACGAGGTGTAACACCATCGATGATTCAAAATTATAGTTCTCAGCAGACCATGCAGTCTTACTATTTCTTGATCATACAATTCTGCAAAACTAATTAACTTCATTGGTATCCTTAATAATTAATAAATGATCCACTTTGTCCAGCCGATCTTCCACTACCCAAATTTTATCATTCTTTCGAGGAATCCCTAGAAGTCCCACTACAAATTCCATTATCACATCATTTTAATTCACCATTGAAATTTGAAATGACTAAAACAACCCACCTGGACACTGATGTGCAGCCATATCCTTTGGGAAGGTAAGTAATCATCCCACAAAATTTGTAACTTCTTTTATCATTCATGGTGACCAAAAATGGATAAAATGATCATAGAACATCTTAGTCATGCCCGGATTCAATTCCCACTTTTACGCGTGTGACTCATGCCTAAAATCCTCACATGCATCTGTTTGAACCACAACACAAAAATTAACAATAGAAACTCCACAATTCCTGAATGTACATCAAGAAGTTGACTCCACTCATTTAAGACATTCCATCATATCCAAACACACCAAATCCCCCAGCTAACTGTCTTTATCTCAGATCGGAAGTGCAGATTCAACTATAATAGAATCAAGGTTCAAATTCTCGTGATGATAATACACATCCAAAGGCAACTCAATAGAAGAATCCATCAAGAGGAACTCTAAACTAGATTCTTGAACCATATGATTTTGGATTTTTCTGGCTCAGAGTAGTAATGACACTATTACCCTTCAATGGTGTGTTTACTAACTCAAAATCGATGTATTGTATGTACATGAACCACCATCAATGTCTATGATTCAAATACCAATGTGATAAGATGTATATGAGACTTATATGGTCATTAATCACTATGAAATGTTCTCCCAACAAATAATGAATACAAAAATTCAAGGCATGAAAGGAAACATCCATAAAAAATTCATGAGTTGGTTAATTATTTTCATTAGGCATCAATTGTCTCAACACGTAAGCTACAACCTGGTCATATTACATCAATACTATCAAACACCCAAAATGGACATATCACAAAACAATATGTACCTATTACCTGGTTTGGGTAGGATCCAAATTGGTGCTATTGTCTACCGTGGTTTCATATTGTTGAAATAATTACCAAAAGCCTCTTACCATTCAAATTAAACCCCCCCCCATCTGTGTCAAACAAGAGAGTGGAAGTGAAAAATGTGAGAAATTAATAATAATCATTGATAATAAAAGGAAAATTCTAGAAAAATAATAATATCAAAAACATTTTTGGGAGTCTCCAAAGGCACCACAACTTTCACCTTCTCTGGATCGACTGACACACCTGACTCGGAAAAAATGTTTCCCAAAAAGTAAAAAATATCAATCCCAAACCTATTATTTAATAAATATTCATAAAAAATTGGTATAATTGTCCACTCAAGATGATTTCAAGATGTATGGAATGATCATCATGAGTTTTGGAGTACACCAATATGACATCAATGATTACAAATACGAACTGATCAATATATGGGTGGAATGTCTAGTTTTTCAAGGCCATGAACACATCTGGTGCATTGGTTATTCGAAATAGAATCACAAAAAATTATTATAACTCATTCATGCTTCAAAAGGCTGTTTGGGGTATATCTGAATTTCTCAACCTCAACTGATGGTATACTGACCTTAAATTGATAATTGAAAACATGGAATAATATCTATGGTGATCAAACATGTGACTGATTCGAGGGGGAGGGTATCCGTTCTTAATCATCATCTGGTTCAATTTACTATTCAAGAAACACGCCCTTTGTGATCCATCATCATTCTTATAAAATAGTACATAATATCCCCAAGGTGATGTACTAAGATAGATAAACCCCTTTTGTTATAAATCCTCGAGCTAAACTTTTACTTCATGGAGATCTTTTAGTGACTTTTTATAAGGTGGAATGGAAACGACTCCACCCATAACAACAATTCGATGATAAATTCAACATCTATATTGGGTGGTATCCATGAGATGTCTTCACGAAATAAATCCTAGAATTGGTCTATAAAAAATGTTGGTTGATCTTTCACCTCATCATCCAATATAAGGCATGCTACATGGGATGTGTGTTCTCCCAACTGTTGGCATAACAACCCTATGTTGCCTACTCGAGTATCCCACTCCCAACAAAAGACATTATTTTTTTCATCGAGTGATTGGAATGTTACCTTATGTCGGTAGTAGTCGATTAGGTCTTGATATAACACAAACCAAACCATCTGCAACATAATGTCAAAACCATACATTTCTAGGATATACAAATCCCATAGAAAATGATATCCATTAACCTCAAGAGGACAACCCATACAATGCATGATGTCCTCAAATCATACCCTTGTTCATGTATCAAGTTAAATTACTCTTCATGAACTCTGCACAGTTAATCCCAACACAACTAAAATATGAGTAGAAATAAAATGATGCATAACACATGTATCAAAAAATGCACTAGTGAACAAGGCAGATAAAAGAACATTACCACGAATAGTCGACTGTCCTGCTTCAACACCTTTAGGTGTATTCTGAACTATAATGAGATGACCTGCCCATCAATCCTAGGATCTAGTCAGAGTACCCTTCACTACACTACCTGATTGAAAAGGTTGATCTCGCCTCGGAGTTACACATCCATCACCCATAATATTATGACTCGTAGAACACAAACTACGTATCTGATATAGTGTAATTGATCCACTTCCTAAACTAGACATCTTCCTCTAACAACCATCATTCCCTAACTCTCACTGGTTCTTGATGAACCTCTCCTCATGGTCTAACCTTCTGCACGATCCGCACTCAACTAGTGCATGGGGACACTGTTCAAGCTTCTGTCATGTCCTACCACACTAATAACAGAACAAATGTTCAGCATCATGAGAATATAAACCCCTCTTATCATTGTTTAGTGCGCTTCCAACATGCTGATAATTTCCAAAATAGTGCTTCCTACTATCAGAAGTAGAACAACATGTTTTCCCAGATGGCTCCAGAGGTTCACTACCCGAAGATCCCTTCTGGTTTTCTTATGAGATACATTATTCTTCAACCACTTCAACAAACCATTTCAAGAGTATTATATTCACCTAAAACATGATATTGTGTCTATGATGGTCCTGGAATCATTTCACTACAACTACACCAAATCCTATCATTGTCGGAGGAAAGTATCGCAAATCACCGATATGACTGTCATAGTACATTGCCGAAATTATTCCCTGGGTCAAACTCATAATATTTTCAGCCTTATCCTTCACCAAGGTTTTTTGGTAAATGTTTTCAATAATAATCTCCTATAAATAGTTTCACATCATTCATTCAGCCTACTGCTACTAAACCATGACGTTCCACCAACACATTTCTTGCCCTCTCTACATACAGCCCGCTAACCTGACTCGATTATCAAAAAAGAAATTTTGTGGTAAATAATATATTGGATGAACTATATATAGAGCTCCACTACTTATGGCCCACCCTCTCTGGTAATGGTCAGATGATGCTGTAGGCGAATCTCGCTGATCAGTTCAACCACACTCTGTGCACCCCACCCTTGGTCTTATTCCATAATCTTCATAAAATTTTTAAAATTCTCACAGAATTCATCTTCCATATCCTTCTATATTACCATGTTCTCTTTCTAAACTACTAGAGGAGTGTTCTAGGATACATCCTTATTTCACCCAAACGACACATGTTTTCGATGGGGCATTTCTCAATAATTCCAATCATGATATTTTGAAACCATCCATTATGATTTTTTCTAAAAAGAAATATAAAATATATAGTTTGGATCATAAGTTTTCTTAACCGTACCATATTTCATACACTACTTAAACAAACCCACTCACAAATGGAACACTTCTATTTGTTGTATCTTTTATGTCCATGGCTTGAACATGTATCTAATTCACATGGTTATATGCCTTTTCTTTAACATAAATTAAACAAAAATTTATATTAAAATTTACTCTTAATACATTTTAATACATTTTACTTCTTAAATAAGAACCATTTTCTAATTAATACTTAACATTTTATCATCCATGTTTACCCATTCATAAAATATCATAAGGCATAACTTCATTAATATTATTATATACCAATTCATCCTTACATTTTTACCCCACACACCAATCTTCTGTCTATACCGACCATGATGTTTGTCCCTTATCTTGATGGGTTCATAGAAAGATGATTGAATTCTGAAACTCGTACTATTATTAACATTAGAAAAATACCAAAAAATACTGAAATCACTCCACAAGTGCTTCATGGGATGGTGAAATATCATTAAATATAACAAAACAAAACAAGAAAAACAATCCAATCCCTAGGTTACATGGGGTTTCCATCGTACCTGGTTACCTACTCCCATGAACGAGCTAATTACCAAGGTCCAAAACATTTCTATCCTCATGTATACAATCCCCAAAATATTAAGAAAGAAAATATCTCATTAGAAACCAATTAGTAATGTCCCCAACCCAGGATCCACTAATTCAGTGCCCCGATCTTGGTTGCCACATGTCCTCAAGCACACCTCCCACTATTCCAGAGGATTCCAAAAATCAGTAAACATCTAATAGGACAAGTGGGGAAACTATAACTAATTTACCAGAGTAATCCACAATAAAGAACAATTAAAATAATATAAACAATAGAGAAAACTAGAAAACAAGAATAGATAACCAAATCCCAAACTGGGTATAAAATAGATACAATAGTAACTATTTCATGTCATGCTATGATGCCATTTAAAAAAAACCCAAATGAATGAAAACTCGTTAAATCCACAAAAGTGAACATTCTCAATGTCTCTTAACTCTTTTATGGACATACCAAACTGAATCACTTTCCAATCATGTATTGTTTTCCCTTTTTATGACCTACAACCATGAAATATTCTCGAGTACCCAACGATGGCTAGGGTAGTAAGTGAGTACAACTCAGTAGGCCCCCACAAAAAATGTCTAAAAAATATCTAGTAAAATTAAATACTTCAAGGAAGTGATAACTAATGTAAAGATATGGTAAACAGTTCAAAATTTTATTCAATATTCTGTTCCCTTTGAATCATACTACCATAGAATCTAGGTACACTACTTATGTATCAAATGGTTTAATCCTCTTTTTTCATGTGTTCAATGGATTATTTGTGCTCAATATTATCAAACATATAATAATAAAATCAACTCATATCTCAATAGGTATCACCTTATAATTCCTTCATAATCTTCATCTTGAAGCCTCAGTCTTGGTGGAATACACCTGTTAGGGGAATAAAAAATCATCCCATTCACTAACCTATGCATATAGAGGTGGATCTAGAACCAGGTTATAACTCAACCCGTGGGTATAGAAGCTCAAATTTATTCCCCACTCTACCAAACCATGTGCAAATTATTATTTACTATTCGCCACAACTAACCATAAATCATAACCTATACAATTAAAAATATGTAAAAATAACATCATGGTGATTAATATTATACCACAGTCTATCAACAAATTTATCATTAATATTATATACCATTTAACCCAATTCCACTTTCCACTTACCTATCTCACTAAGTATGATCCAATGTAATCCTATTATCTTATCATATTCACATTTACCCCATTTATATGAAAATAAAAAATCCCATATCCTTTAACCATATTATACATAACCACCCAAAATCTATTCAAGATCATTACATAACCAATTATCAGATTCTCTAGGGATCTACCTCATCATGATTCAATTACAGACAGTAAATTTCTATTACCCCAATCAGGAGGGCCATAACTCTCCATGGGTGGCCATAATTTGGTCAATACCTCATATATGATGCACACATAGATCATAAAAGGTTCAATTGGATTATTGGACACCCACTATGTTAAAACATTCAATGTAAACCAATAACACAATAAGGTAAAATAAATAACATAACCGTACATGTACAAATATATGAAAAAACCAAGGGTTGTAACATGTAGGATAAAAACGTTGAATATTTTCGTGATCACTCTCTTAATTGAGGACATAAATCCTGATTCAACCACACTTTGAAGCCTCAATCTAAAAATCACTAGAAAATAATGGTTATAGAATTTTGGAAGATAACAAGGAATAGATGTTAGCCTGATGAAAAAATAGAAGAAAGAGGTACATTTTAGTCACTCAGATCATCGATATTAAACTAACAACACTCCAAATGACCTTTGGATGAGGAGGAAACACCCTAGGTAGTTCTTGGGCACCTTCACTCATTAATATGACTGAAGTATGAGGAAGGGGGATGAATACTGATTTGTTATTAGAAATACCATAATTCATATTTTTCAATTTTCTAAAAAAATACTATAGTTTCATGGTTTACCCTCATAGTTTTTAAAACTGTGTACAAACCAAGTAGATGCTACTATATGAAAGCACCCCCCTTCTGATTACCTGGGATTTATGCACAGTTTCCCTAACTGTGCGAAAACTGTATAACATACCCAGAAACTCCTTTTTCATCTTATTTCATTTAAAAACCCCAGGAACACCCCCCGAGTCTTCACATGATCTTTTTGAAACACTTATTTAACTAAAATAATAAACTTAAAAATGTAATAAATTCTAACATAAGGTTGATCCCGGAACTTACAATTTAAGTGATATGATATATTTTATAAAATTATAATACTTTTTTAATATCTTATATAAATTCAAATCTCACAATTAAAACATGTATTGAGAGATAATGATAAAAAATGAATTACATCAGTTTTCAAGGCTGAAGTCCTCTACACTAAGATGATTAATTCTATTCACAATTGATTGAAGAGTATATATATATGGATCCATACCCAAAAATAATAGAATATAATTAAATATATGATATTTTTATAAATATTTTATCGTGGGTGAAAGTTATTTCATGTATTTTAAAGAATATATAAAACTATAATGCGGTGTTGAAAACTATACATCTCATTTTGAAAAAACTTTTTTCAATAAAACGAATGTCTTATAATTTTTCCCCAATATAAGGCCTATATATTTAATATCATGATTATTGGAAGGAATATTTATAGATAATAGCTAACCCAAATAATATGTTATGTATGAAATAAGTTAAGAAAAGGTTCCATTTTATAATATTGGGAATGAGAAGTATTTGAACATCTTTCCATTATAAACTATTATAAATTATTTTTCAATTAAAAATAGATCCAAATTGAGTATTTTAGAGCATATGATTATTGGGGTTCAATATTCCATCAACTAATAATAACAATATAAGTATATACTATACGTGTACATGTATCTTTTTACCCTTATCCACCCCCTTTACATGTTTTCATGAAAACATATATTTTCACCACTTGGGTGATAATATAGTTACTATGAACTGAAAAAAGATGAATAAGTGGATTGTGGATTATATTTTAAACATTTCCCAAATAAAATGGATTACATTTAGTTTTTTTGGAATTTTATATTTTTACTAAAATATTTTTTAATAAAAAATTTCTATAATGTTAATTTATAGACATATTCATTATAATCACATTAATAATATCAACATAACACGTATTAATAAAAAATAATTTTCAATATAAAATTTCATAGTAATTTATAATTATTATTGATCGCAATAATGATATAAAAAAATATTTACTTTAATATTTTCAATTGAATTTATTTGATTTTTCTATTCTTTATATAAATACTACATCAATATTTTACACGACATTATAGAAATTATTTCACTAATAAAAATAAAAAATAAATTTCCATGGTTATCATATATTTGTTAGATTATCTATATAACTTATTGACTAATATATCTTATGTATATCACTATATAAAAAATATTACAGTTATTATAAACAAGAGTGTGACATGTTTACTTTTCACTAAATAAAATACTCTAAGGGTGATAAAAAAATCCAGGTGGCCATAATAGGGATTAATGTAGTGCCTTTGATCATTACAGTTGAGATATACTCATCCAATAAGGTTTAGTTATGTTATTGAAGAATTTTATGGTTTATAAAACATTATTTTATACCAGAATTAGATGATTCTCCCCTTACTATGGTGACCAAAACTACAAAAGTTACTTTTCATATTAGGAAAAAATAAAAGTAACAAATTTAATACTTTTTGAATCTATAATTACAAATATGAAATTAGTATTTCAAAATTTTAAAATAATTAAATTTTATAATTTAATTTAAAAATAATCAGTCAAAACACAAATGATGATTTTTTATAAATTATATTTTTAAATATAAAATTCTTCATACTAATTTCAATTATAAAATATATTTTCAAATTAAATAATCGGAATATTTTTAATTAAATGAAACTATTACTATTTATATTAATCCCCAACAAAATATTTTAGTGTAATTGCTATTAATAAAATACAGTTTTTAGTCAACTTTTATCTAATTCACTATTCCCTGCAAAATATATTTTTTCAACAAATTATCAATAATCTTCCTATGATAGTATGAAACTTATGAATTTAAATATTAAAATAAAATTTTGAAATACATTTTCTATAATTTATATAAATTAATTACAATTATCACCTATAAAAATAAATTGAAAACAATTTTTAAGATAATATATATTTTATACAAAAAAATTACATTATTAAAAAATGTGTAATTAATTAAAAAATAATTTATTAATAAATTTTAAATGATTTTACATTTATATATTTTATTATATGTTCAATAATATTCATTTTCTCTTATTTAACATCTAGGATAAAACAATATCATCAAATAATAATATTTAATCAGTGAAAATTTATTGTTCTATCGAACATATTGATTCAATTTAAAAATCATAAGATGTCGCATTATCATCACCTTATAGATATTGATTCTACATGATTAGGAAATATGGATCAGAAAATAAGGTTCTAATATTCAAAATAAAATTTTTGAAATCCCACAAAAAATGTATCAACAATGTTCCCATATTATTTGGGAGAGAAAGGGAAGCATGAAGGTCATCTATAGTAATAAATACTAGGTTCTGAGTAAGATAACATTAAAATTATATGAAAATATGAAAATATAATATAATACTAAATCCCTAGGAAGGATAGAGAACATGATCATTATAATTTTTACCATCAAATAATCATAATTCTATAATTGGATACAAGCCATTGATATCATAGTAATAAAAGAAAATAATTAATGTTTTTGTTTCAAACCCCACTTGTTGATGTTTATTATTTAGTTGACAATATAATTTAAGAAAATAATAATGTGTACCTATATAAATATTATAAATTCACAAACTAATAAATTAAATCGAAAATCATATATTTATGAATAATTTATTAGTTTTCTATATGAATTTTTCCTTCATGAAGAACTATAATCATCATATATTGATCATAGTATCAGGAAAAAATTAAATATCTACACCTCCAATATTTATGCACTCACTATAAACAAAAATGTTATACAAGATAATATAATTCTATAAAAATTATTTATAGTTATAAAAAATTATTTATTCTCCAAAATGAAACATTAATACCTGATGTTCATCAAATTTAATTCATTAAATAACTATCTTAAAAATTAGATAAAAACATTTTCAAATTGATTGAAACCTATAAATTAGAATGATGTGGTCTAATAGTTTTCCATACTAAATCATGAAATTTATTTCCACAAGACAAAATTAAATTTCAATGTTTCATAAAAATAGGTGAATTCCAAAATAACATAACCCCCTCACATGCTAACCCTTTCCATAAATAACATAAATCATCATAATTCAATAATAAAATAATATATGATATCAAAATATAATTCATCATTTATTCCATATATAAAATCATAAAAATTCTATTTACCTTAATCATATAGAGTTCCCACAATATGAAACATCATAAATAACAAATTACTAACTTCATCTAAAAATCTATTTACATTCACATGGATATCATATTGATAAAAATGTTCAAAAAAATTAATTAATTAATTATAAATTAATTCAATTTTCTAAAAATAAATTTTCATACTAACCAATACATTATATAGGAAAGTGGTTGGAGATTCAACCCTATCACCAATCGTTCATCGGTTATATCCATACACCATTGCGTGAGGACATGGTTAGTCACCCATAATCTATGTTAACATTTTTATAACGCTATATTAATATAATCATATTAAAATTTCATAAATATGTAAAATATAGACAAAATAACATTAACATATTCTAAATTAATGAAATATCTTATCCTCATATGGTATATCATGCCTTTGGTTTTTCGTCACAAAAATAATGAACACATAAATTATTCAAAAATAATTTTCTCCAAAAATTCCATTAGTCATCATGAAATTAAATAAATTAAATCCTCAAAATAATTTTCTAATATAATAAACTGATTATCAACAACAAAGTTATAAACCCATGATGATATCAATAACCTTTTTATAATACATCACAAGAAAGAATCTTAATGTCAAAATTTTCTTAAAACTCCTTAAATACAATCTTAATGAACACAACTATAATAATTACATATTCTATTGTATTTAAAATATATTTCACATTATTCCAAATTTGAGGATCAATTTAGTATAGAGTTTTAGATAATTAATAAAAATTCTTACCAAGTAAATATATACCTTATAAAATAAAACTATATAAAATATTGTTTTTCCATAAAACAAAAGTAAATAAAATTAAAATCAATTTTTTATGATAAACTGTCACAATATTTTTCTTGACCTTATCCTTATCACTAATATCCATCAAACCAAATGAAAAACATTTTATAAACAATGGATAAGAATACAATCCTCAGAGAGTGATATAAAAAATAAAACCATTAGTTCAATGATAAACATGAAAATATATAATATTAATTACTTTATCACATTATTCGTTGAGATCTTGGAATTAATAATAAATATATGAAAAACACACAAATTTTACTCAATGGAAAATTTCATTTCCCATAAAAATCATATAACAAATATGGTGGAAACATGTTGAAAAATTGGAGAAACCACCATATGTAATCATCGATGAACATTAAATAATTTACATGTCATGTTATTGTGAAAATTTTCCATACCCATAAATGTTAAAAAATTCCTTCGATATATTTTTTGAATAATTAACAAAATATCATGATTGGAAGATGAAAAAAATATTAATTTTAAACTTTTTCTTAAAAAGTAAAAAAATGTTAAAATTTATTTTACATAATCATATATAATTAATAAAAGTATTATTTGAATAATTGTTTGAATAAACTCATATGTTTCTAGACGAGAAATTGTGTTTTTAGAAAATCTAATAAAACATATTTTTTTAAAAATCCCATACCACTTTGGGAACATTTGAATCGTAATACACATTAATGAAAAAAAATTAAATACGATGATATAGTGGAATTGATTAAACAACATATAAAATGTGATTCATATACTCCAAAAAAATAATATAGGTGCATAACCTTAAAATATGACTTCATGAAAGGATATTGACATGAAGTCACTTACTTGGAGTATGAATCATCATGAACATACGTTATCATCAAAAATAATAATCATTAATTAACATCCTATATGACAAAAAAATTATATAGTTTATTGTACCGTTCATGTCAGTTATTATATTTTTTTTATAAAAATATATAATATTTTCATTCTATATTGGTCGTTTTGATGGTACTCTTTTCAAAATCATGAATAACTTTGGGTATTCGTTTGTTGTCAAATAGATAATCATTTCATAATTTGTATAATTAAATTAGAAACATAATTACATAATTTAAATATCAATTTATTTTTAAATTGATCTGTTAATTAATATTATGAATAACAAACTATGTTATAGTCTTGGAGATAGTTGCATGTATATAAAAATGTGTGATGTATCCAATTTTCCAAAGACATTATAGTAAGAATATAAAATTATTTATCCTTCCCTAAATATCATAATTTCATATGTATCATATTAAATATTTTAATACCCTTATATATGTCATCTATATGTTGTTATAATAAAAATGAATCACATATCATTGTGGAGGAGGTAGTCCACAGGTACACATGAATAACATTATCATATTTCTATGAAAGGAAATGTTGGAATAAAAGTGATATTATCAAAAGAAACTTATAAATAAGTCTTTAATATCATATGTAACCACTAATTCCATAATTATTATGTTTATTAAGAGAGGGTGATGGAAAGCTAATTATATCAGTTCCCGAGGTAGTAGTCTTCCATACAAAAGGATGATGAATTGTATTCCCATTCCATTAAAGAACATATATTAATTGGTCATTAAAAATGTAATAAAATTTATTTATATTGATAATATAATATTTTTTACCTTATCATGGATGAATAATATTTTATGGATGTGAAAAAAGAAACAATACTAAAATGTGTAGTTGAAAACAATACCACTTATTAGGGAAATCTCTTTTTATTAACACTAAAATTCCAATATGTTTGGTTTTATGTAAAAAATAAGATTCATAGAATAATTCAAGGGATTATATGATGAAACATGGGTAGATAATGGTATGTCCCAAATCAATATAATGTGAGAATAAATGAGAATAGGTGGTTCCCTTTTATATTATTGGGGATGGGAACTCATGGATGTTTCATAAATAATGAAAAAATTTAAATTATTTCATAATTATTAATTGAACCAAAGTGAGTTATTTAAAATATAATATATTTACCATTATAAATACACACATTAAAATAATATTATATTTTATGAGTACATTTCTAAACAAATCTTTTGTTTTTACCTTATTTCACCCATTTAGCTCATATAATTAATGCATGTATTTTTAATCCTCTCTAGTTAATATATTTACTATAAAACTAAAATAGATCAATAAATAGAAAATATATGATATTTTAAATAAAATCATAATATTGTGGATTAATTTATGATTTTAGTAGTTTTATATCATTTAATTAAACATTACATAGTATACTGTATAATCAATTTAAATTTTTAGTGACATTAAATACATTGACTTTAATAATATCAAGTTAAGATGTATAATTTTAATAACATGCTAGAATGGAATGAAGGAATTCATTATGTATTTATTTTTGATAAAACCCATTTTAAAGGTTATAGGTGAACCCTAACATGACATTTCTCGTAGTCTTAGAGAAATTACAGGACACATATGTCTTATGGAAATTATTCAGACTATGTCTAATTGAACCACCCCTCCCCAGCATCTGCATCATGATCAACACTCTATCTTTTCATGGTTGTTCCGCTAGCTGGCATGTGCAAGGATGCACATTCCTGATACCAATGGAAATTCTATACCCTCTCATTCTTCAATATTTTTTAACCCTGCTCAGGTGAATGTTCCCTACTCTTGAATCATCATCCAGACCTAGTTCCTTGTAGAATATGTCTATGAATCTGTATATTATGTGCCCCAAAGGCCTTGAGGTGTCTTGAAGGCCTTTAGTTGGCCTAATAGCCATTATAGTGGCCCAAAAGACTTTCTGACCCAAAGGCATGTGTAGCATGAAGGACTTAAAGACTCCAAACCCAAACTGGTGGCCCACAGTTAATAGTTCTGGCTATTACAATACTGAACAATACCTACTATAGTAACTATTATAGTACCTTCTATAATACCTACTACAATACCCACATATTACCTAGTACAATTCCTAAAATTTTTCCTGCTACAATACCCCCAAAAATATGCCCCTCCCTGGCTTCGAACCTAGGTCCCGTGGATGCACATAGAGGGACCTCACCAACTACGTTGATACATATGTTCATTAAATTGTATCACTATGAAATCAGGGTCATCGATATTTTTTTTAAAATTATATATATTTATATAATTATATTAATCATAATATTTTTAATATAATTTATTTTATTATTCCATTAATTAATAAATTAATGCCTTAGTATTTGGAATGTATTTAAGTTAAATAAAATTTTATTTAAAATTAAAAATAGCATAGCTTTATAAAGATAAATTAATTATATTTCTAAATTCTATTTATAGTTTATCATATACTTTGGTTAAAAAAACTAATGAAAATATTACTCTTATAGAAAATATAGTGTTACATGTTTGACTTTTCATTAAATAAAATATACTAAAAGTCATAATCGTATATAGGTTACCTGAGAATCTCAACAATTTTACCCTTTATTTTATTATAGTCCACATATAATTCTTCAATAAGATTTAGTTAAGTATTTGGGTCATTTTTTGGGTATTTAGATTATATTTCTAACTTAAATTTCTTTGTTTTACCTTTACTAAGGTAAATATAAGTACTATATTTACTATTAATATTAACTAAAAATAAAATTTACTTTTTTACTAAATTTGTAGTCATAAATTCCAAATATAGAATCCATTTTAAATTGTTCTATAATAGAAAAGTTTTATAATTTAATTTAGAAATATGTCATCAAAACCGAATGAAAAATTGGTTTTTATGATAAATTACTATATATGTATAATTATTTACTAAAACAACCAGGTATAATTTTTTGGAAAAAATTAAGGTATTATTTTATATAAAAATAAAATAATTTCCTTATCAAACTAATTCATAGAATATATTTACCCTGTAAATACCTTACTAAAAATTTCAGGTTTTTATAAAAATCGGTATTATTCAGTATTCATTGAAAATTTTTATTTTCAAAAAAAATATAAAAAATTCACCCACAGATAAATTTATAATTCTATATTGAATAATGTAATTAAAATTTTCAAATAAATTTAATAAAAATTTAAAATTATTCATAATAATATTTTAAAAAAATATAAAAATCATTTTTTTGGAAAAGATGTTCTTTTTAATATTAAATATAATTGTATATAACATATAGTATTTATTTTAAAAATAATATTCTAATACATTAAAAATGAGTATGACCAATAAAAAATTCATAATTTTTAAAGACCCGTAAAATTCAAGGGATTTTTTTTTATTTTTCTTTGGGATTTTACAAGAACGCAGTTTCTGACGGCACTTGATTCCGAGGCCCGGTGTGCCCGGAATTTCTATCTGAAGTTTAGATCGGGTACGTTCAGTGAACGAGCGAGCTGAAATTTCTAACATTTGAACCAGTGCTCGGAATCGAATTCTGAGTGCACCGATGAAACCGTAGCACCGATAATTTCTTAGGAACGCCATTTCCGGAGTTGCGTTTACATGAGAGAAGTTGTTAATTTATGTGGAAGGTAAAATAAAATTTATGCAACAATTTTATTTTTTACTTTAAGGGATTTAAGCTTTGGGTGGAAGTTTGGTAACTACCAAAATTCCCAAAGGAGGTTATGAGGGTGGTGGGGCCCACATGAACCCCACCCCTTTACATTCTTAAACCCCCTCAACTCACCATTATGGATGAAAACTTGTCATGAATTAATTTAGTGGAATTAATTCAAACTCTTGAAAATCAAATGTTTATGTTATGTTAATAAAATAAGAGATGAACTTATTTTATTTGGGGTTGGAACCTTGTTCTGTGAACTTTGGGAGAAAAGCCAAGGGACTTGAGGAACTTCTTCTTTTTCAACGAAGAACGTGAAGAACACATCGGTCTCCGAGGAAGAACGTCGAGTTCTCAGAAACCGATTACGCAACGCTGTGTACCGCGACGCCGTCAACGTCTTCTTCCGTGACGTCTCTTTCCGCGACGAATCCTCGTTCGACGAACCTCCGTTCAAGCTCACACGAGGTAGGGGTTTATTTTTTATTTTTTTGTTCGTAAATACTACCTTGTCATTCTTCATGAAAATACGACCAATTGGTCTCGATTAACAAGAGGGGGTCGGACCACACAAACACGGCCGACCCTCCTCGATTATTGATGTTTTTTCTAATGTGGTTGGAAAGGTAATGGCGCAGTGCCGCCGCACCACGCGGGATCGTACGGAAAGTAATGCGTGGTGTCGTCGCGTCGCGCCGTGAAATTGAACCAAGTCACGGCGTCATCGCGCCGTGCCGGAGAAAACCGAAGACACCGCGGCTGGAGCGGGGCCGCGGCAGAGGGGCGCGGCGCCGTCGCGCCATGCCGGACGAACCAGTACCGCGGCCGGATCCAGACCGCGGCGGAGCAGGGTGACCGGCGGCCGGTTCCGGGCCGCCGGTGTCGGAGCATGGAGGGGACCGGTCGTCGCCGGTCCTGTGGTGGTAGAAACCGGCTGGCCGGTCATACAAGAGGGAGTCGGGGGTTCAAACCCCTAGCCGACCAGCTAGTGGCCCCCATTAAGGGGGGTCGTGGTTACAAAACGCGGGGGACAGCCCCCCCCCCCCCCCCCCCCCCCCCGCAAACCAAACGGCTCCGCTGTTCGGCCGAGCCAGCTGGCGCCGCGCGCCAGTGCCCCGGGCCGCGCCCAGCCGGGCCGACCTGGACCTGGGTTGGATCGACCCGGTTCGGGCCGCCCAGGGGGTCTCGGGTCAGGTCGGTCTGGGCTTGAAACCCCCGTTTTCGGACCCTCTACGGTCTTTTGCCCATATCATGGGTTACAGACCTCTGATCGACGCGCTGTCAGTGGTGATGCGATCCTTGGATCGAAGCGGTCGTTTCGATATATCGCACTCAAGGTTTCAGAATACATTGGGTTCGGCCAATTTGGTTCGTACACGAAACCAACCGGGCCCTCGTAGTGGAAACGCTCATAACTTGAGCTCCAGACGCCCGATTGACGTTCCATCGACTTTGTTGGATACCTCTAAGTGAGACGGATCTTTTCGCTTACTCCGCCCGAGGTTTGGACGTAGGTGGAGTACGGTCGGGTTGGATTTTCCTTAAAAACCAATCGGGCCCCTGGAACGAAAAAGCCAATAACTCTCAGACCGGGCATCCGATTGACGCGCCGTCTGCGACGCTGAGCTCCTGTTGACGATACGGAACTTTTGGATACATCAAATCCGGACATTGTCTCAGTTGATGTATCATCCTCTCGGCTCGTGGAGCGGACCCTCCCGAGCGAGCTTGCTATGTGCGGGAACCCTAGACCTAGCTACGACTGCGACGACGACGACGACGACTGTACAGAAATCCTCAGTGGATTCGACAGCTACGACTAAAGCACTCAGCGATCCTACGTGGATCAGTGCTACAGATCCTGTGTGGGTCCGATCCTGTGTGGGTCAGCGCTCAGCGGTTCTGTGTGTGCCAGCGCCTACAGATCTTGTGTGGGTCCGATCCTGTGTGGGTCTTTGCGGGGGTTAGTTACCTATCGATCCTGTGTGGGTCAGATCCATTGTGGGTCATTGCGGGGGTTAGTTACCTATCGATCCTATGTGGGTCAGATCCTTTGTGGGTTATTGAGGGGGTTATAACCTATCGATCCTTTGTGGGTTCGACGGCTTAGATGAATCAGTGGATATATCTGATCATCTCTATCGTCATACGAAGAAGTATACATGTGTGAGATGAATCATGTTTTGCGTTCCTATGTGGATTGTGTTGTGCAATCCTGTGTGGATTTACGTTTTTCTTTCCTATGTGGATTGTGTTGTGCTATCCTGTGTGGATTTATGTTTTTCTTTCCTATGTGGATTGTGTTGTGTTATCCTGTGTGGATTTACGTTTTTCTTTCCTGTGTGGACTGGGTTGTACTTGGGCTCGGATGTTGGAGCCGAACGAGAATTGATGACTTAGGTATATGTATGGGCATATACCTAAGCAGTGTCGGATGTTACTTTGTGATTGCATCTTTCCTTTGTGGATTACCCTTTGTGGATTTAGGGAGACCTTTGGGGGTCTCGGGGTCACTACTGAGTAGCTTATACTCACCCCTGCACGGGCTATGCCCGCACTACGTTGTGTTGGTTGCAGACGACGGACAGCGCTGATCGTGGTTGAGGCTTGCAGAGCAGGATGGTACCTGGAGATGGACCACTGGAAGGGACGTACTCAGAGCCGTCGGCTGGACCCAAGGAGTAGAGAAGGCTATCTGTACTCACCCTTCGGGGGGGATTTCCAGTGGACAGCTCGGTGTTGCGACTTTACGTTTCAGTTGTTGTTTTCCCTTCCAGTTTTACTTTACTTTCATTTTGGTTTTGTATACTGGCCCACTTACTTTTCCGCACTTACTGTTGTACCAGCTTTTGTTAGTGTTTACTTCTACTGCTTGCCTGCTCTGTGGTGTCTGTTTACTTTACAAAGGCACGGTCTTCCCTTTTTATCGAGAATTTACGCCTTGGTTCTAGTCGCCAGCCCCTGGCCTATGGAAGGCGGGCTTGGGGTAGTCACGGCACGGGCCTCAAGGACGGGTCGTGACATAATTTTTGTAATACTACTAATTCCCACTAATTTAATGGAATTGTTATAACTGACTCCATAAATGAATATAATTATTTGTTGCATAATTTCTATGAAATTGAACATAGTATTTCATTTTAAATATATTTTTATGATACAAACATACACCACAATATATAGTTTGATAATGAGGTCATTAAATAATCATTATGGAACATTTATAGACATAAACTAATTGTTTGGTGAAAATGATGTTTTGTATTGTTTTGGATTCTGAATTTTATTTTAATATACATTTTCCTATCATAATATATTTAGAGCCATTCAAGGATTTCAAAAACATATTATTTTATCCCATAATTAATTCATATAAGATTGATTTTGAGTTACTAATATATATTTTATTTAATAATTTATAAATTCATTCAAATGGAAGAATGATTTCTTTCAAAAAAATATATTATTAAATGATTTTATTGTTTACAAAAAAGTATTTGAATTTAATTAGGAATGAATAAATTGAATATATTCATGTTTTATTCAACTCACGTATATAATTTTTAAGAAAACACATATATATTTATAATTTATTTTTTAGATTCAAAATTTTAGCATTCGATTTGATGATATTATGTTTAGAAATTATTTGAAATAAAATGGGTCATTTTTGAGATATTTGCGATAATTTAATTATATATGGATTTTTTTAATAAATTATATAGTTATATTAGAGATCATATATTATTTATAAATATTACATGGATTAATTTGAACGAAAACCCCTTATTAAATATGCAGTATAGATTATCATATGAAATTAATTATGAGTGATTAATTCATAATAATGAAAACCCATATCATATTTAAACCATTTTCAATTATTTATTATATATTGATAAACATAATTGAATAAAATAAAATATATTGAGGCATTATGTCAATTGTTAATTAGATACATCACAAAATATCACCAAAGAGGGAAACAAGACCATTATTAATTAATCTTCTTATCATGTCCTTAAATTCCATTGATCTAGTAATGCTACATGTGATAACCAAATGACAAACATAATTAATTGGTGGATTAGACAGCTACGACTACAGCACTCAGCGATCCTATGTGGATCAGTGCTACAGATCATGTGTGGGTCTGATCCTGTGTGGGTCAGCACTCAGCGGTTCTATGTGAGCCAGCGCCTATAGATCCTGTGTGGGTCCGATCCTGTGTGGGTCTTTGTGGGGGTTAGTTACCTATCAATCCTGTGTGGGTGAGATCTTTGTGGGTCATTGTGGGGGTTAGTTACCTATCGATCATGTGTGGGTCAGATCCTTTGTGGGTCATTGTGGGGGTTATAACCTATCGATCCTTTCTGGGTCCGAAGGCTTAGATGAATCAGTTGATATATCTGATCATCTCTGTCGTCATACGATGAAGTATACCTGTGTGAGCTGAATCCTGTTTTGCATTCCTATGTGGATTGTGTTCTTCTATCGTGTGTGGATTTACGTTTTTCTTTCCTATGTGGATTGTGTTGTGCTATCTTGTGTGGATTTAGGTTTTGCTTTCCTGTGTGGACTGGGTTGTACTTGGGCTCGGATGTTGGAGCCGAATGAGAATTGATGACTTAGGTATATGTATGGGCATAGACCTAAGCAGTTTCGGATGTTACTTCGAGATTGCATCTTTCCTTGGTGGATTACCCTTTGTGGATTTAGGGAGACCTTCGGGGGTCTCGGTGTCCCAACTGAGTAGCTTATACTCACCCCTGCACGGGCTATGCCCGCACTATGTTGTGTTGGTTGCAGACGACGGATAGCGCTGATCGTTTTTGAGGCTTGCGGAGTAGGATGGTACCTGGAGGTGGACCATTGGACGGGATGTACTCAGAGTGGTCGGCTGGACTCGAGGAGCAGATGAGGCTATCTATACTCACCCTTCATGTGGGATTTCCAGTGGACAACTCAGTGTTGTGGCTTTACTTTTCAGTTGTTTTTTTCCCTTCCAGTTGTACTTTACTTTCAGTTTGGGATTGTATACTGGCCCACTTACTTTTCCGCACTTACTGTTGTACCAGCTTTTCTTAGTGTTTACTTCTACTACTTGCTTGCTCTATGGTCTTTGTTTACTTTACAAAGGCAATGCCTTCCCTTTTTATCGGGAATTTACACCTTCGTGCTAGTCGCCAGCCCCTGGCCTATGGAAGGCGGGCTTGGGGTAGTCACGGCACAGGCCCCGAGGAAGGGTTGTGAAAAATGGGTATCAGAGGAGTTCGGTTCTACCATAGAACATTGGACTCTGATATTTTTCTATGTGAAGCAATAGTGTTAAGAGTATTAGGTGTGGTTATCAGTCCAGGGAGTCCAGTGTTGGTGTGACGGCCGACGTATCCATACACCAGGACCCTGACTTCTGATTTCCGACATAAAGCACGAAAAAATTGATTGCATGTGTGTTTCAAGTTTTCTATGTGATTACTTGTGTCAGCGCATGAGGTATACTATTTGACCGTGGCACACCTGTTTCTTTTCAGTATGGCCCCACGACGGCAGCCAACTAGGGTTCCGAGAGTTGAGCATGATGATAGCCCACCGAGCGACGAGGCCTCATTGCAGGGCCCTTTGACAGCTGAGGCACCGAAATTACCTTTACCCTCCGAGCCACCGATGCTTCCAGTCCCAGCCGCTGACAATTCATGTCGCCTTAGTGCACTGCATGAGTTCCAGTGCCAGCGACCGCCCAGGTTCCGCGGGGAGACGGACTCCCAGGCAGTCGAGGACTAGCTAGAGGCAGTGGTATGAGTTTTTCGGTTAGTGAGGACACCAGCAGACCTCATGGTGATCCTCGCAGTGAGCCTACTGCACGCGGCAGCGGGCCGATGGTGGAGCATGATTCTCCAGGTGCACGTTGAGGCATCTCTTCTTTGGATGGACTTTTAGAGCCTCTTTCGCTCGGAGTTCGTCCCAGCCACCCTCCGTGTGGTGCGCATCCATGAGCTTCCTCAGCTGCGGCAGGGAATCTTGACAGTTGCCCAGTACTCGGCGAGATTTACTGATCTCTCGCGCTACTCGACAGACATGGTACGGGACCCATTCTTCCGGGCCCGGACCTTCGAGCAGGGATTGAGGCAGGAGATCAGGGCATCGCTGATCTCCCTCAGCATTCCGACTCAGGCAGGAGTACTGGAGAGAGCTCTTCTCATCAAGAGTTTTCTTGCTGAGTCTACACCAACAACGAGACCTACCGAAGGGAGACACATGGCGGAGTCTTCTGCAGACGGCAGTAGACAGATGTCGTAGAGGTCCAAGCAGGCTAGGCCAACGGGTGGAAGACCACAGGATACTGGCTCGGAGGTGCAGGGCACACACAGGAGAACCAGTCTTACGAGTGGAAGACAATTCTATGCATGCGGCGGGCAGGGCCACATGGCTCGAGACTGCCCGACCCACCATGCAGAGGAGCAGCAGACGGTTGATGAACCACCTAGGAAGAGGCCGAGGTTCGATTGTGGCGGTCCATAGGGAGCAGGTGGACGAGGCTGAGGAGCTGGTCGAGCGGAAGGTGGTGGATGAGGTTTTGAGGCTCTACCACCACCACCACCAGGAGGTCCACCCCAACCTCAAGGGAGAGCACAACTTCAGGCAGATGAAGCTTACAATCATGGAGCTCCGGAAGCGGGTGGACTAGTGCAGGACTAGTTCCAGTATAGAGGCCTTTGCCCATAATGCCTCTAGCTTCGTAGTTTGTGTTTCCTGGTGTCCTTGTACTTTGAGTTGAAGTAATAAAAGACACTTGCAATGGTGACATTTTTTTTCTTGTCTTTTGTTTGTTATTACTAAGAGATGCCAGTTAAAAACTATTGACTTGACCCTCACTTGCGAGATTCTTACTGGAAGAGACCCAGTGAAAACAAACTGATGCCGACAATGTGACTCAACCCATGGAGGCGAGAGTAATGGTTGGATATATTGGTAGTAGCGTCGAGGCCTTATGACGTCATCCATGCCATGAATTAACTAATCATGATGGGATTGACTGTATTATGCAAGGAACGTGTTTCATCCAGGGGATGAGACCAGATTTCCCTTTTCGGAAAAGAATAAATCTTTTCATATTTGCAGAACGTTAAGGAGGAAGAGGCAACCCTTTGTGTGGTCAGTCAGATGTCAGCAGAGCTTCCAGAAGCTGAGACAGAGATTGACCATCGCACCTATCTTGAGGTTTCTTGAGGAGGGGGTAGGGTACGTAGTCTACTTCGATGCATCAGGGACCGGACTCGGATGTGTCCTAATGTAGGAGTGGGCGGTGATCTCCCATGGATCACGTCAGTTGAGGCCGCATGAGAAGAACTACGCTACCAATTACCTGGAGTTAGCAGCAGTAGTCTTCGCTCTGAAGACATGGTGACACTACCTGATGGGCGAGCGCTTTACAGTCTTTTCTGAGCATCAGAGTCTCAGGTACATCTTCTCTCAGAAGGACCTAAATCTGAGACAGCGTATATGGCTCGATTTCCTCCAGGTCTATGACTTTTAGATAGTCTATACTCCTGGGAAGGGGAACGTGGTAGCTGATGCTCTCAGCAGGAGGACGGGCATTCAGCTACTTGAAGAAGGTTGTGGCGGAGTTCATTTCTTGATGCCTCGCCTGCCAGCAGGTGAAAGGAGAGCAACAGGTACCAGCAGGCTTGGTACAGCCTTTGGAGTTCCCGGAGTGGAAGTGGAGTGGAATATCTATGGACTTAGTGACTAGACTTCCATGCACATCCAGAGGCCACGACTCCATCTGGGTGATTGTCGACCGACTCACCAAGTCGGAACACTTCTTACCCATCAGAGAGAAGGGCTCACTGGAGAGCTTGTGACGTCTCTTCGTTCAGAAGATTGTACGGCTTCACGATGTGCCATCATCTATCGTCTCCGATCGAGATTCTCGCTTTACTTTTCAGCTTCGGAAGTGGTTGCAGGAGGCGTTCGAGACGCATCTACATCTCAGCACTACCTTTCACCCTCAGACGGATGGTCAGACGGAGAGGACCATTCAGCATCTCGAGGAAATGCTCCGCGCATGTGTCCTCTACTTTGGTCGTAGCTGGGAGGACCACCTACCCTTGGTGGAGTTTACGTACAACAACAGCTACCACTCCACCATCGGGATGGAACCATGCGAGGTGTTGTACGACCGACCTTGCAGTTCTCCTTTGTGCTGGACAGACCCTGGGGAGTCAGCACTTGTGGGACTGGAGATGGTCCAGGCCACGACAGAGAAGGTCCAGGTCATCCAGGAGCGGATGAGGACAGCTCAGAGCTGGAAGAAGTCTTATGCTGATAGGAGGCGGAGGCCACTGGAGTTCGAGGATGGCGATCATGTCTTCTTGCATGTCTCACCTCGACGTGGATTTCGGAGATTTGGCCGAGGCGGCAAGTTGTCTCCACGCTTCATCGGACTGTTCCATGTCCTCAGTGGGTTTGGCGAGGTAGATTATCGCCTGGCTCTACCACCTCAGTTGCACCGGGTGCACGACGTCTTCCACGTATCTCAGCTGAGGAGATACGTGCACGACCTGAAGCATATCATTGACCATGGGGAGCTAGACGTTGATGATAGGGTGACATTTGCGGAGGTTCCAGTGGAGAAAGGGGATCGACAGGAGTGGGTCCTACGTGGACGATTGATTCCTCTAGTGTGCATCAGATGGCAGCATGGGAATCTCCAGGAGAGCACTTGGGAGCGGGAGGCTGAGATGCGTGCTCAGTACCCACATTTGTTTCCCTAGCTTATGATGTATCTTTACGGGGACGTAAAGCCCCAAGGTGGGAGTAATGTAAAGACCCGTAAAATTCAAGGACTTTTTTTTTAATTTTCTTTGGGATTTTACAAAAACGCAGTTTATGACGGCACTTGATTCCGAGGCCTGGTGTGCCCGGAATTTCTATTCGAAGTTTAGCTCGGGTACGTTGAGTGAACGAACGAGTGGGAATTTCTAACTTTTGAACCGGTGCTTGGAATTTAATTCTGAGGGCACCGATGGAACTGTAGCACTGGTAATTGCTTAGGAACGCCATTTCCGGAGTTTCGTTTACACGAGAGAAGTTGTTAATTTATGTGGAAGGTAAAATAAAATTTATGCAACAATTTTATTTTTTTACTTTAAGTGATTTAAGCTTTGGGTGGAAGTTGGGTAACTACCCAACTTCCCAAGGGAGGTTATGACGGTGGTGGGGCCCACACGAACCCCATCTCTTCACATTCTTAAACCCCCTCAACTCACCATTATGGTTGACAACTTGTCATGAATTGATTTAGTGGAATTAATTCAAACTCTTGAAATTCAAAAGTTTATGTTATGTTAATAAAATAAGAGATGAACATAATTTATTTGGGGTTGGAAACTTGTTGTGTGAACTTTTGGAGAAAAGCCAAGGGACTTGAGGAACTTCTTCTTCTTCGACGAAGAACGCGAAGAACACATCGGTCTCCGACGAAGAACGTAGAGTTCTCAGAAACCGATTATGCAACGCCGTGTACCGCGACGTCGACGAAGTCTTATTCCGTGACGTCTCTTTCCGCGAAGAATCCTCTTTCGACGAACCTTCGTTCAAGCTTGCACGAGGTAGGGGTTTATTTATTTATTTTTTGTCCGTGAATACTACCTTGTCGTTCTTCGTGAAAATATGACCAATTGCTATCGATTAATGAGAGGGGACCGGACCGCAGAAACACGGATAACCCTCCTCCATTATTGATGTTGTTTCTAATGTGGTTGGAACGGGAATTGCGTGGTGCCGCCGCACCACGCGGGATCGTACGACAAGTAATGTGCGGCGTCATCTTGCCGCGCCGTGAAATTGAACCAAGTCACGGCGCCGTCACGCTGCGCCAGAGAAAACCAAAGACACCGCGGCCGGAGCGGGGCCGCAGCAGAGGGGCGCGGCGCCGTCGCGCCGCGCCGAACGAACCAATACCGCGGCCTGATCTGGGCCGCGGAGGAGCAGGGTGACCGGCGGCCGGTTCCGAGCCGCCAGTGTTGGAGCATGGAGGGGACCGGCCTTCACCGGTCCCGTGGTGGCAAAAACCGGCCTGCCGGGGTGGTCCGGTCGGACAAGAGGGAGCCGGGGGTTCAAACCCCCGGTAGGCCAGCTAGCGGCCCCCATTAAGGGGGTTCGCGGTTACAAAACGCGGGGGGCAGCACCCCCCCCCCCCCCCCCGCCCCCCTGCAAACCAAATGGCTCGGCCGTTTGGCTGAGCTAGCTGGCGCCGCGCACCAGAGCGTCGGGCCGCCAGGCCGGGCCGAGCCGTGTCCAGCCGGGATGTCCTGGACCCGGGTTTGTTCGACCCGGTTCGGGGCGCCCAGGGGGTCTCGGGCTAGGTCGGTCCGGGCCCGAAACCCCCGTTTTCGGACCCTCTACGGTCTTTCGCCCATATCTCGGGCTACAGACCTCCGATCGATGCGCCGTCAGCAGAAATGCGATCCTTGGATCGAAGTGGTCGTTTCGATATATTGCACTTAAGGTTTCGGAATACTTTGGGTTCGGCCGATTTGGTTCGTACACAAAACCAATCGGGCCCTCGGAGCGGAAACGCTCATAACTTGAGATCCGGACATCCGATTGACGTTCCATCGACTTTGTTGGATACCTCTAAGTGAGACGGATCTTTTTTATTACTCCGCCCGAGTTTTGGACGCTGGTGGAGTATAGTCGGGTTGGATTTTCCTTAAAAACCAACCGGGCCCCTGGAACGAAAAAGCCAATAACTCTCAGACCGGACGTCCGATTGGCGCGCCGTCTGCGACGCTGAGCTTCTGTTGACAATACGGAACATTTGGATACATCAACTCCGGACATTGTGTCAGTTGATGTATCAGCCTCTTGGCTCGTGGAGCAGACCCTCCCGAGCAAGCTTGCTGTGTGCGAGAACCCTAGAGGTGGCTGCGACTGCGACGACGACGACGACGACTGTACAGAGATCCTCAGTGGATTCGACATCTACGACTACCGCACTCAGCGATCCTACGTGGATCAGTGCTATAGATCCCGTGTGGGTCCGATCCTGTGTGGGTCAGCGCTCAGTGGATCTGTGTGTGCCAGCGCCTACAGATCCTGTGTGGGTCTTTGCGGGGGTTAGTTATCTATCGATCCTATGTGGGTCAGATCCTTTGTGGGTCATTGCGGGGGTTATTTACCCATCGATCCTGTGTGGGTCAGATCCTTTGTGGGTCATTGTGGGGGTTAGTACCTATCGATCCTTTGTGGGTCCGACGGCATAGATGAATCAGTGGATATATCTGATCATCTCTATCGTCATATGAAGAAGTATACCTGTGTGAGATGAATCTTGTTTTGCTTTCCTATGTGGATTGTGTTGTGCAATTATGTGTGGATTTATGGTTTTCTTTCCTATGTGGATTGTGTTGTCCTATCCTGTGTGGATTTACGTTTTTATTTCCTATGTGGATTGTGTTGTGCTATCCTGTGTGGATTTACGTTTTGCTTTCCTGTGTGGACAGGGTTGTACTTGGGCTCGGATGTTGGAGACGAACGAGAATTGATGACTTAGGTATATGTATGGGCATATACCTAAGTAGTGTCGGATGTTACTTCATGATTGCATCTTTCCTTTTTGGATTACCCTTTGTGGATTTAGGGAGACCTTCGGGGGTCTCGGGGTCCCTACTGAGTAGCTTATACTCACCCCTGCACGGGCTATGCCCGCACTACGTTGTGTTGGTTTCAGACGACTGACAGCGCTGATCGTGCTTGAGGCTTGCAGAGCAGGATGATACCTGGAGGTGGACCACTTGACATGATATACTCGGAGCGGTCGGCTGGACCTAAGGAGCAGAGGAGTCTATCTGTACTCACCCTTCGGGTGGGATTTCTAGTGGACAGCTCGGTGTTGCGGCTTTACTTTTCAGTTTCTGTTTTCCCTTCTAGTTGTAATTTACTTTCAGTTTGGGTTTGTATACTGGCCCACTTACTTTTCCGCACTTACTATTGTACCAGCCTTTCTTAGTGTTTACTTCTACTTCTTTATTGCTATGTGGTGTTTGTTTACTTTACAAAGGCAATGCCTTCCCTTTTTATCGGGAATTTACACCTTGGTGCTAGTCGCCAGCCCCTGGCCTATGGAAGGCGGGCTTGGGGTAGTCACGGCACCGGCCCCGAGGACGGGTCGTGACATAATTCTTGTAATACTAATAATTCCCACTAATTGAATGGAATTGTTATAACTGACTCCATAAATGAATATATTTATTTGTTACATAATTTCTATGAAATTGAACATAGTGATTCATTTTAAATATATTTGTATGGTACAAACATACACCACAACATATAGTTTTATAATGAGGTCATTAAATAATCATTATGGAATATTTATAGACATAAACTAATTGTTTGGTGAAAATGATGTTTTGTATTGTTTTGGCTTCTGAATTTTATTTTTATCCACATTTTCCTATGATAATATATTTAGAGCCATTCAAGGAGTTCAAAAACATATTATTTTATCCCATAATTCATTCATATAAGATTGATTTTGAGTTACTAATATATATTTTATTTAATAATTTATAAATTCATTCAAATGGAAGAATGATTTCTTTCAAAAAATATATTATTAAATGAATTTATTGTTTACAAAAAAGTATTTAAATTTAATTAGGAATGAATAAATTGAATCTATGCATGTTTTATTCAACTCACGTATATAATTTTTAAGAAAACATAGATATATTTATAATTTATTTTTTAGATTCAAAATTTTAGTATTCGATTTGATGATATTATGTTTAGAAATTATTTGAAATAAAATGGGTCATGTCAAAGATGTTTGCGATAATTTAATTATATATGGATTATTTTAATAAATTATATAGTTATATTATAGATCATATATTATTTATAAATATTACATGGATTAATTTTAATGAAAACCCCTTATTAAATATACAGTGTAGATTATCATATGAAATTAATTATGAGTGATTAATTCATAATAATGAAAACCCATATCATATTTAAACCATTTTCAATGATTTATTATATATTGATTAACATAATTGAATAAAATAATATATATTGAGGCATTATGTCGATTTTTAATTAGATACATCACAAAATATCACCAAAGAGGGAAACAAGACCATTGTTAATTAATCTTCTTATCATGTCCTTAAATTCCATTGATCTAGTAATGCTATATGTGATAACCAAATGACAAACATAATTAATTGGTGGGATATAAAGACCTATATGGAAATAATAAAAACATTACTAGAATTATTGATTTTAATGTGAGTGAGTAGGAATAGAAGGTTACATATATTGGTTATAATTTTATTGATGAACATCAAATCATGAAATATTGCTATAACATTAAGGAATAATTGAAATTTTGAAATGAAATATAAAATGAAATTATAATAATTCATCCAGATCTAACCACAATTATGTCATAACATATTTTTCATATTTTATCCACCCATTTTGAATATATTATATCTCATTAAATAAAAAACATTACTCAATTCATAAGGGGAATATATCATTTTGGGCCCACTCTTCACATTTAGGTCATGTACATGCATGTGCGTTTCACAAAGATCACTATAAAATGAGAACATATTTTATCAAATTTATAACATTTTTATTTATTATGGGTTACTTATATGAAGGTTTTTAGTCAATGGTTTTTAGGAAAATATAGGTTAATAAAATTTAGTTGAAATATATATGGGTATTGACAATAAAAAACATCACCTTGAAAGATCATGAGATACTTTCGGAGTCATTATATGCGTACATAAATTTTCATGGATTTGTTTAATTATAGTGATTAGTGGTATCTAATAATTATATAATCATATGTAATAAAATATTATTTATAAAAACATGTTAAATTTTTATATTTTAAAACAAATGGATCTATATATATAATTTACATAAATGACAACATGAAGAACTGAATCAAATAATATAAAAGGGATCATATAAAAATTTGTGAACAGCTTCATTATATCTTGGTACAGACATAGAAATAAATTAGATAAGTATGGATTGAATAATTTCATGATAATTTGTTTAGTGTGAAATGGAATTTGATGTTGGGTGTGTATTTATAGTAAAATATATGAGAGCAAATTTTTAATTTCTAATCATAGGTTTTGGAATCAGAGTGATAAAATATAAAAAACAAAAATCCATTCCAATGATTTTCCAAGGGTTTATACAGATGTCGAGTGATTTTGAAAAATTTATTACATTATGAATCATAAACCTTAATAAAATAATATTCATGATGTGGATGTTAGTAATATTTATAATGAATTTTTTTACAATCATTAAATATAAAATACTGTTTTGGTAATCCATTATATAATTTTAGAATTAATAAAATAACACTAGAAGAATAATATTTTAAAGGGAAAATTATAATTTTGATTCTTGGATTACATTTATAATATAAATTAAATCATGGTTGGGTGAAAATGATATCAATATAAATTATATATATTTATAGAATATTTATTTTGTACCAAAATAATCGACTATCATTGAAAAATATGAGAAATTAACCATTATATTATTTCAAAATTATGATTTTAATATTAATATTAATTATGAAAATATAATTATTTATAGACAAGATTATCGAATTCTTTATAAATATCATTATTTACTAGAGAATACTAATTTTTATATAAATGAAAACATTCTATTCTTTTTAAAAACTACCTTAAATTGTTAAAAACATATTATATATAATAATTAAATTACTATAATTTTATAATAAATTTATTGGAATATAAAATTTATTTATTTTTAAAATTGAATGTTTTAATTAAAACTCTATATTTCTATGAATTTTTTTCATTCATTGTATTAAATCATATTCGTTATCCAAACATTCATAATCATAAATATATATAATGTAACAATGAAAAGGGTTCAATATAAAAATTACCTAATTAAAAAACCATTAATTCATACTGTTGTGGTCTAGATAAATTACCTCTTATTACACTCGCTAACACACTATGTGTATTGTGAGGAATGGTAGTACTTTCATTGGGTAGCATACTAAATATGGTTTGGGGTGATCTATTATTGCTTAAACATCTATCTTTCATTGTTAACCATTGGTTTATATATTGAATATCTTCTTATGATTGGTAATGAGAATATTAAAGCAATCAATATCCACCAGAAGCTATGATGAAGGGGAATCATTTGATATGATCTTTCTTTTAGAGGGAATCACTTGGTCTTTCCATTTTAATTATATTCTATCATTGCATTTATGATTATTAACATCTTTTTTCCACAAAATTAATTAACATATATATTTTTTAATTAACTGGCGATATATAGTGACTGTGTTTTCAATAACTATAGTACTATTTTTTAATCAATTTTAAATTATTTCTATTTAAAATAAATTCACTCATTATATTCTTCCCCTATTAAAAATACCAACCTATGAATTTTATTTCATTCAAAAAAAGTAAATTGAATATCTATATTAACACATATTCTACTTCCCATGTTACCTATTAAAAATTTTCGATGATATATAGTACATAGACTAGGTGAGCTATCTTATTTTTTAGAACATTATCTCTAAAATATAATACAATCCCATGACACTCCATATATGAATGGTCATTCTCTAAGACATCATCCTCTCAATTCTGTATGTGTGAGGGGTGTAGTATTTACATCCTTAATATTTAAACATGGAAGATGTCATTTAATTTAGGTAGAAATTGTGTGGGTACTCGATGATATTATATTGCACCTAGGTGATCGACGATCATGAACGATACTATGCATATAATAAAAAAATTTCCTTCTTCCCAAACCTGATGAATTTGTTCTATGGTTATACATAAAAGAACCTCAAATCACTTTTCTTTAACTCTGGTGTTGTCAAAGATTTTCATCCTATATTTATTATCAATATTTTGTGGATTTCATATGACACTGAACGGTTAGAAATATCCCTATCAGTTTTTAGTTATGGCATGTTAATATACTCTTCCCTTGTCCGTCTTAGTCCTAATATTTTGGATTCTACCACCAATTCCCTTAAAAATCCCCATAAAATTTGATTTAAAGTTAGAATGGATTATATTCTTATTTGAAAAAACTATAAGGGAAGACTTTCATCCTAGAATCCTTATATATGAATTGAAATATTTATTAGAATTACCTATATTGTTTTAATGGTTTTCATAGAATTACCATCCATCTAGGTGGGATAAGAAGTACTAAATATATGATCAGTATCCAAAACCATATGAAAGATTCTCTTAAGCATTCTTTTAAACCATGTATTTAAATTTGATATAATAGATAGTCATCTCCATGTAGTATTACAAATTTTCATATGTAAATATAGAGGATTTTTCAATAGAAAATTATTTCATCGAATAAATGAACTTTCTAGAATTATAAAAGAGATGGATTACCACTAATATGGTGTCATGGAATTTTGATGTCATATATACTCTTAGAAAACTCCTAGGTTATGTTTCACATTTCAACTCCACTAATGGAAATCACTAAATCATAAATATAGACATATACTTTCTTGTATCATTTTCTAATTATACTATAATGAATCGATATATATGTTTTAAAAACTCACTTATCATGATATTGAACTAAATTTTTTCTACAAAACTCTATTAATCCTATTACATCCAAGATTATTTGAGAAGGATTGGATGTGTTCATCCTCTAGAGGTTCCATATTCATTTCTTATTTTGATGGGTAATACTTCTAGGTTTCAAAAATAATAACTATATTTTGATAATTTTTAAACTCTATAAAGATCACAATGATTCACTCTTGGTTATTATAATATTTTTGCGACTCCATCATCCTCTCAGGATTGGATGGTTGAGTAATTATTTTTAAAAGTAGTTTTATATTCCTTTAATAATCCCCATGACCATAAAAATTATATCCCATTCAATCCATATTATGGATTTCATCAAGGGATCCTCTGTATATGGATAATTTGTGACTTTTTTCCTTCACATGAAGGTAATGGATTAAATAATATTAAACAATGATCAGATGTTAGAAACTTTTTCACGTTTATTTTGAAAAATTTATGTGAATATATACATGAGGACATTAAGATCTCTAAATTAATGTAGATATAATTTTACAAAATAAAAAATTTAAATACCCCTTTATCTAATTAAATATCATGGGTTCAATAGATTTTATTCATGATATTTAATTAGATGGAAGAATAGGATTACACTTTGTCATTTTTTGTGATTAAATAACCAATTCCCATTATAAATTCATTTATATATATCAAAAAATCACTCCCACTAGTATGGAAATATTATAAAATTTGGGTTGATTTTCTTATTCATTATCAATTTAAATTTATCCTCACATTCTTATATCAATAAAATATTAATCACCTGCAATTTAGCTGGGATACTGGGTTTTTCATTCAAGATATTTTTCTAAAAAATATAAAAAAACACCTATATATGGAATTGAATTTAAGGTTCTATGTCACAAATATTTTTCTACATCAAAAATAAACTACCTCAGTCATTAATGGATTCCCAAGTTTCACTTTACTAGTTATATCATTCCATAGGTATTTTTATTTCTCCATCTAAAACTCACACTTATTATAAATCATATTTTTTTATTATGAATGTACATCAATACAACAATAAAATTTTCTTCAAGTGCATCCTTACTTTTATAGAAGTTATGAATATAATATTCTATGTATAAAACCAATTTATATAGTTATTCCCTAAATTCATTAAACAATGTGTCCATGAATTAATACATTAAGATAATTATTTTGTCTTTATATAATCAAAATGTAAATATATTTCATGTACCACGTTAGAAAAATATTTTAGGAGATATTATCATTCTCCGTGTTTCATAAAAATATTATAAACAACATTCCTCCATAGAGAATTACAGTACTCCGTGATGTTGATATTTGAGGTTATTAATATATATTAAATATACATTCTATATATCTTAATATGGAATATCTGAATATTATAAATTAAATAGTGAATTGAAAAATCCACATTCATTACAGAAAGGACAGATGAACCAAACAACGAAGCACATGGATATATAAATATAGTACACATATTTTCATTTCCCTATATCTTTAGATATTCATATTCAATGTATTTTATTACCCACAGATCCATGAATATTGTAAAATATATAAGAATATATTATATTGAGTAGTCCACCTATTGGCATGAAGAAAGACCATAAAATTATTCAATAAACATATTAGTATATTCCCTTATAATTGGAATGTCATCATGAATTTTATTTTCTCTGGTCTCAATCATTTGAAATGAATACACTAAATTATAATAAGATAGTATCAACTCTTGATATGAATATTGTAAATTAGATCTATTATACTACCCAATCATGTATAGAGTCAAATGAAATTTTTTGACACTTAGGTAGATTTGCGGCACTTAAAAATTTATATCTTCACCATGAATGTAATTACTATCCATACCTATAATTGCATCAATTTTTTTAAAATGGAGTATCTAAATGTTCTCTTGGATAATCATCCAAAAAATAAATATAGGGGATATGTTATATTCCTATATTGAAATAATTATCATGTCTCTTTCTATCATCAAAAAATCATAATGAATATTTTTGGTGGTGTTTATATGGTTATTTTGATCATTTTTTATATCAGTTAATTGCTATAACCAAAATTAACAATTTTTTTCTATTCTTCAATGAATAAACAGTGTCTCAATCACTTCCTCAATATCAATATATACATTATTTTTTGTGATTTAATATTATCACCCTTTTTATATATCCCATGTTTGTTTTTTTACATCATTATTATTTAATAACCATTAGCTTACTATATTGTTCAATTTATTGGCCTTCTCCATTGAAGTTAAATTATTAAAAAATTATTCTAGAGTAAATCAGAAAACCTTTATCTTTTATTATATTATTGAGTTTCTATAATAATAAGTGGATAGATTTATATCCCTACCTTCAAAAACAATTGAATTTCATTTTACTCTTTTAAAAAAAATCCTTGATGCTTCTACCCCAACATTTTATAGGTGTGTTGTTTTAAATTCATACAATCATTGGATTTCCCCATCACTCTTTCAGAAATAGACACTATTATTCACTTCATATCTCCTGATACCTGAGACCATTATGATTTAGTGATATATATTTCAAATTTTAGGGAACAGCAGTCAAACCAATTTTTATATAAACTTGTACTCGCCCATGCATTTTCACGGCTCTACATATTATTTCTTATTATTAATAATTGAATACCATTTATCAAATATACTTATTAATATTAATATTGAAAACATTTGAAAAAAATTAAAAATACATAATGGAGGAATAAAATTTACTGATATTGAGGAACAAAATTTACATAATGGGTAGCATTCTATAAGGAATAAAATTTATAGAAAGGCTGACTGCGTGGAAGCATTAGTTTTTAATAAGAGATTAATATTTATAAAAGTTGAGAAGAAACAGTAAATTTTAATTAAAAAGTAATGGTGTATAATAATGGAATTGGAGTGCATGTAATATGAAAACGCCTTTCAAATCGTTGACAAAGAAAAAGAATATAGTCAAAATATCTTAATTATTATATTTTGAGGAAGAAGATTGGAATTCATTTACAATTTCATTCACAATAACTAAAATGTGGGCACAGAAATAAAAAATGGAAGAGAAATATGATTTAAGACATTGGTTAAAATAATAAAAATGAAAAATGTGAAAATAAATGAAAAAATAATAAATTGAATGAGTGGGATGTTCGGGAAAAACTTAAATGGACTGAAACTTTTCATCCTGTATATGGAACAATCTGGAAAAAATTCACTTTGACACCACAGGAAAATATGATACAAAATATGCAATTGACTAAAATAAATAGATGGAGACACATAGTTGACACCCACTTCATATTACATGAAGACATTAAATTGAATCATAAAAATATATAAAGACAATTTCATGTATTGTATGCAATTTGAATACATAATATTAAAATAGTAATGGTAATATTTCTAGATGTATTGTAGGAAATGTGAAGTTAAAATATTATATATATACATGTCATCAAAAATTAATGAAACAAAGTGATTGTGTACATACAATTTTTTTCCTATACTATAAATAAACATGCCTTTCTGTACTATTAATAAACATGCCTTTCTGTACAGTCAGTGGAATTATATTTGTTCATAATAAATATTGGTGTATACTGTAAAAAAATTTAAATTAAAGACTATTGAAACAGCTTCATATTGCATCCTATCATCTCAGAAATAGGTCCTCAAGAAGCTATGTTGTTCCTATAAAAACAAATTCATCTCCTCGGGTTTTTATCACTGCTGAAAAGTATATTTCCTCCCCATGGATTAATTACATCATTGTTGGATCCTTAAAGATAAAAAAGAAAATACCAATTTATTAAAAAGGAAACAAACCCAACAAACTCAAACTAAACATCCAGATAGGTAGGTGAAGGAGAAGCATCCACATATTGGGAATTACAGTTCACAGGCATCAATTATGGGTACCATGATTATTTCCCTATGGTGGTGATACGCGCACGAGTGGGTACTGTCGTCCGTATATGAGCCAGGAAGAAAATAGGATGGCGAAGAGTGCGAGAAGTAGGAGACGTGACCACCAAACACCACATCCTCTATCCCAATGGATCGCTATTAACATCACTATTGGATCCTTCATCTAAATCAAAATAAAGAAAAATTCAAGATATTTGAATTTATAGAGGATAGGAAAGAGGTAGATGAAATCATTCTAGAAATCTTCAGATATGCACAGATGTATATAAATTAAATAGATTCAAGAATACCGATGTATGTTATTTGAAAGGACATCCACATGCATATAGTAACAGACTCAATAACAGAGGAAAATCATGATCAGGACTTGTTATGACCTCTAAAATGTGATGTTTTGATCTAACCGAACATCCACATTGCCATATTTAGGCTTATAATCATTTGTAGTTTGTCTGAAATTATAGCAATTTGGGATGAATGCTGAATTCTCTAAGAAATAATTGAAATAGTTACCATCCTAAAAATCATTTTCCCAGCCTAAAAATGCATTACATGTAATTAGTAAATAGCATTTGTACAGAGATTTGGCAGCACTCAAGAATAATAAATTCATGAAAATGATATCTAGAATGAAATTACCTAAATCCATGATGGATGAAGTGTTTGTTTGCTAGATCCACCTCTGTTTAAACAGCATGTATTTGCAGCAATGACAGAGTTAGTAAATACCCATAGGGAACATTCACCTGAATATCCCATAAAAAAGAACAGGATATAGTTTTGATAAGAAAAAAATATCTTCTAAATTCTTTGCTGGAATTGTTAATTAAAAGTAAAATACAATAAATTAATGAAATAAATTTACAAAGTAAAGATGAAAAAAATTAATTAATGAAATGGAAAAGGAAATGAAAGAAATGGAATTGTAAATGAATCATATAATTTTGATCCAAATTATATGCGAGGATCACGGGTGAAGGCCAGCATATTCCCGATTTTTTCTCCGGTGATTGCAGCAGGAGGTCATGGAGAATACGAGCGATGCAGATCCCAATAAAGAACTTGCATTGGGAATGAGGAGGAAGGTTAAGAATCCTTGGGTTCCTGTCAGTGTTGGAGTGACGGTCAGAGTGATGGTGGCAGGCCTTATCAGTTTCAAATGGGGCAGCAGCCAGCTATCACAGTAGCTGATGCGACTCCGCGTGCTTGACCAGGGCACCACCCCCACCAGGAACCTCTCCCCTGCCTAGCCACATCCCCACCAGCCCCCCCCCCCAATTCCCCGCCGGCCCTACCCTTTCCCTCCCCCTCCCCTCCCCCCATGCCTAGCCTCTCCCCTCACCTTTACACCCCCCTTCCTAGGACCATCCCCCACCAGGACACTCTCCCCTTCCCAGCCACATCCCCACGAGGACCCTCTCCCCTTCCCAACCACATCCCCACCAGCCCCCTCCCCACTTCTCCACAGGCCATGCACTCTCCCTCCCCTCCCTTCCCCCCATGAATAGCCGCTCTCCTCCCCTTTACACCCCCTTCCTAGCACAACCCCCCACAAGGACCCTCTCCCCTTCCCAGCTAGATCTCCACCCGGACCCTCACCCATTCCCAGCCACATCCCCAACAGCCCCCTCCCCACTTATCCGCAGGCCCTGCACTCTCACCCACCTGTCCCCTCCCCCATGCCTAGCCACTCCCCTCCCTTTTACACCCCCTGCCCATCCCCTCCCCTCCCCCCTAACTAGAATAATACCCACCAATTCCCAACACCTTACCCTCCCTCCTCCCCTCCCCCATGCCCAGCATGTCCCCTCCCCTGCTTCTCCTCCCACCCCTTCCCAACACCTCCCCCTCCCACCTCCTCCACCGCCCTGTCCTGCCCCATCCCCCACCAGCCCCCGCCCCCATGCCCAGACCCTTCCCCCACCAGTATTAAAACACATAAATTGATAGTTGATATGTAACTAAAGAAGAAGAAACTAATATCATAAACAGTAAGACAATAGTTATAATATAAAAACAATGACATTCTGTAGAAATAATCTCAAAGGTGTTCATATTATTATTGGTAAATAATTTATATTAATTAGATTCATGTTAAAGGAGTATGCATTCATTTAGTTTTTTATAATAATAATGTATTGTATGCATTTAAATAAATACAACTAAAATAAAATGAATAGTATATCAAAATAGTAAAAAAAACATACCTAAAGGATTTTTCATGAGATAAATCTGCATAGAGTTTTAAAACGCATACTCAACTTACATTCTCGGTCTTGATGCTTGAAAAATAAAAGGTCATGAAACAGGACCCCCATAACAGGTTCAACCATAATCGATTACACTAGGATATAGAGTGTCCTGCAACCAAACCTAAACAATAATATATATATATATATATATATGAGGACATATTAAATATTGGGATAAACAGAGGTGATTCCAGATTTTTTTCAACTGAATCGAGACATTCACCCATGCAAAGATTTGAAAGGGATCTCTCAACCACTTTAAAAGACCTGAAAACATGATATTGAATTAAAAAATATATATGAGGATATATTGAATATTGGGATAGCATGAGAATAAATGTCACCATTCTAGTCAACTTTGTAGATCTGTAAATAATAAGTGCATATATAATATTCAAAGACACATAAGGGAATACATATTAAAAATTTCAAAAAAATTCATACCATGTTGTGGTACCAAAGAAGTATTTCTTCATCCTCGTGCCCCTACCCAATTGGAATTAGAATCATGGACCAATGAAAATAAGTTAATATTGTAAAATTCACAATAAACATCTCATAAATGATTGAACAATCATATTTATAGGAAAAATTAGTCATTATAAAAATAATTAAATCAATACACTACAGTCAGTAAATTTAAATACAATTTATAAATTTAATCACAAATGATATATTCAATGTATCCCAAACATTCAAAAATATGCTGCCACATACCAAAATAAAAAAACGTAGTATAATATAAATCATGATTCCACTGAACTAGTTTTAACTATATCTGGTGTGAAGGTTTGATTGTCATATGTAGGTTCCTCCCTCTTACTTCAAGCCATATAAAAGGGTGCATTTGTGGTGCATTGGACAACCACTTCTAGATGGTGGTAATGCATCGATATAATATAGATAATAAAAAAGAAACAGAGAAAAATGTACAATATACAACCTATACTGATGAGAAAGGATAATCGTGTGTGTTACATGTGTTAAAAAAAATTCCTCTAGCCTATAATAAAGTTAGAGATAAAATTTGATATAAAAATGTATAAGATAATTTGAAAAAGAACAGGTTCCATAATGTTCTTCTGATACCTTTTATATGCACCACATAATGTCAATCAGCTAAGAAAGTCTTCTATTTTATGTTTTCCTTTAAACTGGGATGTAGTTCATTGGCATGGCTTGTGGATGCTACATCGTCATGAGTTATTGTAACTGTCTATTTCCTTACATCGTCACCATAAAACTCTATCAACAGTTTTTTGTACATTAAGAGAGGAGTTAAATCAATAATTTACAAAAAATAATTACCATTGTAATTATTTAATCAGTAATTTGATGTAAACAAATTTTCAAAGGAGACAAAAAACTGAATTGTGTTTAAATGATATAATGAAATTGATACTACAAAAAAACATCATTGTCTAATCCAAATATGTAATAAACATAGAATGAAGTGAAAAATCACCTAACTAGGTTACTATTTTTACAACTTACATGAACACAAACCAATCCCGGGTAAGCGGAGGGATAGACATGTATCATTTCCCTGAATAAAGACATTCACCCATGTGAAGTAGCATCAACAGAGAGCCCTCAACCACATTAAAATATCTGACAATATGAAAGTGAAAAAAATTGATAAATATAGATTGAATGTTGACGTTTATTAACTCAATGTCAAGAGTGATGTACTGCTGATTTTAAAGCTCACCTGAATAGTGAAAAGTAATGGATAAACAGAGGTGATTCTAGATTTTTTTTCACTAAATAGAGACATTCACCCATGCCAAGATTTGAAAGGGATCTCTCAGCCACTTTAGAAGACCTGAAAACATGATATTGATAGGGAACTATTTGACATTATAAAAAATAATGAAATTAATAAACTAAATTAAGTAAATATAAATACAATTTATAAATTTAATCACAAATGATATATACAATGTATCCCAAACATTCAGAAATATTCTGCCACATACTAAAATTTAAAAAAGTATGAATTGAATATGAATTGAATTAAATCCAATGCAAATTAGAAGGTAAGTATATAAATTTAATTAAATAAATTTAATGCGCTCGAAATCATCAAACTAAACCATGATAACCTACACCAACACATATTGAATTAAATAATCCAACTTCATTAATTAAATCAGTGATAACCTATATCGTGTGAACCCAAATAATACCAGGAAAGAATAACTCCACAGCCTTCATCTGAAACCATGCAAGTGCACAAAGAGTCATGATTTTAAATGAAATAATTGAATTATTCCAGCATAAGAAAAATAGTGAAACTATTCCATCACATACGAAAATTCACCATCTAATCGAACAATTATAACCTGCACCAACACACTTTTAATTGAATAAACCAACTGCATTAAATAATTCAGTGATAACCTATATCTTGTGAACCCGATTTAAATCAACCAAGCACAAAATCACATCCTGCATCTGAAACCATGAAATCTATCATGGAAAACCTAGTTCACACACAAATAAATAAAGTATCAGAAACCAGAAATAGGTTAAATTCTTGGTATGTTGACAGATGCTTTTACACTAAAAACCAGGAAGAAAGTAAATAGTGGTGGAGGTCGCCCATATCTTCTGATAGAAAATTGACAATGGATAAGTGTCAGTATCTGTTGAAAGAAAAATCAATCTACATACTAGTTTAGTATGAAAAATATGAAGGATGAGGAAAAAATAAGCTGAAGTTCTCTATATGATTTTATTTCATATAGAACCAGAGTTATGAATCACCAATATTACCTTATTTGAGGAATATTTTTCAAAGAATATTCCAACATTGGGTTTTTTTCAGGATAATGGAGGAGGGAAAGGTGGTGAAAAATGGAGGTACTATTTTATGGTAGTATTTGAATACAACCATAGATGTATTTTTGCGAGATAGGGTAGTATCATTGTGTTAAACCATAGTTGATTTTGTAGTCGATTGAGATAATTTGACAGTAAGCTTCATCAGTAGAACATCAGGAGATATATAGTCTATGAACTTCTGACGAGAAGAAGCACTCAGCGTCCATCGCAAGGATTGAAGAGTTGGAAATTGTATGGGCGTGTTTCTGAATTAGGCCACAATAAAGGCGAGGAGGTTGGTCCAACATGATCAAAGGGATTGAAAAAATGCGGAAATGTAGATGCAGAAAATTAGATAGTGGACTCGATGATGCTTATCGATTCTCAGATAAAATAAGATCGACATAATATTGGAATTATACTACGATCTGCAAGAAGAGAGATACGAAGAAAAATGTTTGTAAGAGTAGTTGATTGAAAAACCTACCAAAATAAAAATGATACTGTAAGCTTCGTCGACAAATTTTGGACGCATGGTGGAAGGAAAAATCTCGTGGATGAACTGCCGACTGCAGACAGAGTAATGTTTATACCTGGGTTTACTAACTGCGAACTATAGGGAAAGGGTACCGTAGGTGGAGCAGAGGTCCCAGATGTGGAAGAGCCGATGGAGGAGTCGCTGGTTGTGGAGAAGTCGCGAGCGGAGGAGCTGTAGTCAGAGTAGCCGAAGAGGGAAGCACAAAAAGAGAGGAGAATCGATATTCTGATGAGCCTGTCGAGGTCGGTGATGGTATGCGCGAGGTGATGTTGGGAAAATCGGTGTGATAAAACCCAAATCATGCGAGGATAAGGAGGGTTCGGTGGAGCGGTGTTATCCAACTCGCGGGCGTAGTGGGATGAGGTTTGGAGGAGGGACGCGATGGTATGGGTGTAAAACCAGAATAGAAATAGTGTAATGGGGGATGTGGAAGCTTGAGGAGGTGACACATCAGCCTAAAGGTACCCATCTTTAGTATATATAGTGGATTCCTTGAATTTACAATACTTTTAAATGATTCATATTTGTCCCAATAATAATCTTTTCAACATTACATTGTTGTATAAGAAAATAGTCATAGGTTTATTAGGAGTGGATTATAAATACATATGTATACACCCATGAGTATTCATACTTCTAATTTAATTCCCCTCTATTTATTTATTTTCTTCAATGGTAATTTTATTCTAGTTAAAATTCTACTTTTTATTATCTTTTTATCATTGTACTAAAAAACCCACACCAACTACCCTTGCTCAGACAATCTATGGATATATATTATATTTTCAATAGAGGTGATACACAATTTTGAGAATAGGGGATCATAAAATTCACATAACATAATTGGTATTTTTCAAATATAGACTTAAATTGGAATGATCTATTTCATATGGGGATTTTGGTATTCTAACTAATCCATGTTTTTTATTAAAATATTACTTAATTTGGAAAGTTTTTTCCTTATGTTCATGAATCCCACTCCCATAGAGTAGGTTATATAATTTTTGTATTTATCACATTACTCATAACATTTGTTGTGAGTGTCTTCCACTTATATTTTTTTAGTTGAAAAAATAAAAAAAATGTAAAGAAATATTCATAATATGAAGAAATATAATATAAACTATGAGAATTAATGTGATGAACTGAATAATGACTCTTATTACTTACCCAATGAATTTATAGATTTATATATATGTTAAACATGGAATATTTTCCAATATATAACATAATTAAAACATTTTTACATCAAAATAGATCAAAAATATCTATTTAACTTTTGAAATAATAACCCTAACGAAGTAGATGGAAAATGTGCACAAATGGATATCTATCATGCATAAATTATAAGTGGACTAATTGCCTTTTGAGAACATTTAGAATTATTACCCTTTTATATATCAATTTGATATCCATATCCTTTAGTATTATATATACTATGATTTTCATTATTGGAAACCACTATCTTATTTATATACCGAAATTTGGGGATTTTTTTATATGATTTGTTTTATCACTATAGATTTCACAAATATTTTCTAATTATAATCCTAAAAAATAAAAAAAATCTTATGATACCTACTTTTAAAACCCACATCTTTATAGACATTATATCATAATTTATAAATTATATATAATCAAATATCATACGATCAATTTGGATAATTTAATTGATTAATTAGATACAGATGAAAATAAAATAAAAGAGGTATACCAGTATAGTACTTTAAAACATCATAAACCCTTCTTCAAATCATACGATATTATTAAATAACATAGGATATCCAAAAAAAGTATATAAGAAAGGGGTTTGATATATATCCCATAATTTTATTAATAAATTACTTTAATTTAGTAATGTAACTCTTTTAAGTTAATAGGAACAACATTATTATGTAAAAATGTGTGAATCATAGTCATGACCAATGAATCATGATATAAGATGATATCGTCAATGATTTATAGTAATGTGGGAATAGTATGTAAATGAAATCACAATAATATTCCTAGGAATACCACTCAGATATCAAACAAAATTCATAGGGATGCCACTTGTGCACCATTCATGGCATCTTATGAGATGAAAACTTTATAAAATACAGTAGGGGTATATATAATTTAAGGAACACTAATAACATTCAATTAATATTTATTCATTTTTGTGAAACATATAACATATAACATTTGATTGTATGTCAACAAATTTAATCCTAGTACAATGTAATTTGTGTTACATAATAGTAACTCATCAAGCAATAAAATATAGGAACAAATATTTGAATAACCTTGTGTAGAAATGGGAATGGGTATTAAAAAAATAAGTTTGCTGTGGAAAATCATGACATAATTTCTACATCATAATCGATGTACGGGATAGATTATAAAATACTTTTAATAGATTTAAGGGATGTTTATCTTTACCTACAAATCATAAGGACTCTAATTTATTTTATAAATATTCATTTGAAAATAACTATTTGTAAATAAATGACTTTAATAAAAAGGGTGTAGTTTAGTAAATTGAATTGGAGGGAAAAACATACCATGAGAGGGTGTATATAAAAGACTTGAAGAAGCATATTATGGTCATGATAAAACCATGGGATAGGTTTTGAGAGGTCTAGGAAGTGGAATTTCATTCTCAATGGTTTTTTATTTAATATTAGTGGGAATGTTTAAAATGGGTAATTTATTTTAAAAAATTTCACAATTATTATAGACTCTATATGACTAAATAATAAATAAAACAATCCTTATAATTGTTTCTAATAATTATATCTTTTATGGTAAATTTTATTCACTTATTTGATTATTTTAAGAATCAAAATCTATAAATTAATTTCATACATGATTTGGAGATGAGATTTTTCAAAATAAATATTTCTAAAGAAATTACAAATAATATTGGATTTAGGGATTAATTATAGTTTTCTAAAATCAACCAAATGAAATTATAACACATTATATTAAACGGTAAATATAGAATTATTTTTTGGATTTCTTTAATTGATATTATTACATCACTATTTGGAAACTTTTATGTCATAATAAAAAATGTAAATTTATGCCGTATTTTATTTTTCGATAAAAAATATGATTTTATTCAAAAATTATGAAACAATCACAAATTTATTAATTTGGATATAGTAATTTCGAAAATAATATTTATTTTATCAAAATAATTTTATTAATAAGTAATTTTAGACTTTTATGTAAAATGCTTTACTAAAAAATACTACTTTTAATGATATTATAATGATTATATACAATCTAAAAATTACATTTGAATTCATTAAAATAAATTATTATTTATATTCATGTTATAATTATTAAATAAGAATAGTTCTTGGAAATAAAATTCATTTTAAAATTCATTATTTTACAAATAATAGTTAATTAATAGAGACTATATATGTCACAAAGATACAATTTTGGTTTCATCATATAAAGATATTATTTAAAGAAATAAATTTAATAATATAAATATATAATGAAAATATTTTAATATAATCATTATTTAATTTTAAAAGAATTAAAATTTTATACTACTAGGTTTCTATACATAACTTTTTATTACACCATATTATTTCCAAAGGATACAGTGTATTATTATAGTAATTTTATGGGGTGGTATAACAAAAATGGTTTGGGTGATGATCTCTATTAAATTTAACATATATAATAAAGAGATCCATTTTCTTTTCAGTTGCTAAATATTAGGTTGTGAATAGTAAATAGAAAAATCCAGTTGATTTTATACCCCTAAAAAAATATATGAAATGGAAATATTAATGCTTTATCCTACTAGTTGAGGAAATCACCTTTTCTTTTCTATAAATTAAATTTTATCAAAACTATAAATATTTAAATACACTAATTATTATTGTCGAACTACATCATTAGTAATGATTATAATGAATACAGTAATAAAAATCCCAAAAATAAATTTTGGATATATTTTTTAATGGTCTGAAATAGAAAATGAAATACAGTGTACATTCTTTCTATGAATACATTAAAAAATAATAACTTACTCTTTCTGAATGGTATTTTTTTTATAAATATATTGGCTATTATAACAACCTTTTCAATAAATCCCCTCTTTAAATTATTTTAATTATTTGATGATAGATTCTATAAATATATATTTACCAATATGACTTATATATATATTGTAATTATTTATAATGTGTAGTATATTTTGGAACCCCAATATATCATCATTTTTTCCTCATTTGATATATCCATTTTATTTGAATTGTAAAAAAAAATTATCCATTATTTAATATTATATTATTTTTATCAGGATGATTATTGTCGGGCATTTAAGGGATACATTTATTTTTTTTGTGTTTTTATTACACATGTATATAATATTTTATTTAATGTATTATTGGGTTTTATATATTATTTCATTAACCAATGATATTAATGATGTGAAATGGTTATTTAGATGACCTCAAATGTCATGTTTTTGTACAGTTTTATCTAAAAAATGGTTTTTCCTTGGGTTATATGATTGGAAGAATTTTTTTTGTCAATATTAGTTGATAGTTTTTTATATATTATTAATTATTAAATGAATGTTTTCAAGAACAATCTGTTTTATAATATATGTGAATTATAGGAATATAATGTGTAACGCCTTATAATATAAACAACACATAATAAAAATATTTGTTACAAGGGCTCCACTTTCTATAATTTTGAGGATATTTTTATTTTATAGTATTACATAATTAGAAACAGTTTCTATATAAAACCCAACTTAAACATTTTGTACAATTGCACTTAAATTTCATATTCAAATTAAAAATAATTTCTCAAGTTCAAGAAGATGTTTCATTCATAACCTCATATCTTCATATCATATGTTTCACTAATAAACATTATGTAATTTATAAATATACATATACCCCCAAAATATGTAAAAATATGGGATGAGAATAATATATATGACATATATAAAAAGAAATATTTCACGACCCGTCCAACGGGGCTCGTGCCGTGACTACCCCAAACCCGCCTTCCATAGGCCAGGGGCTGGAAACTTGCATCAAAGGCATAAATCCATAAAACTGGGATGGCATTGCCTTTAGAAAAATATAAACACACAACAGAGTTCTGGAAGCAACAAAATAAGTAAAAATGTATACAAAAAAAGTGATGAGTAGTAAAGGGGCCAGAAATACAAGCCCAATTGTAAAGTACAATGAAACTGAAGGTACAAGAAAAAAAATTACAACCGAATAATGGTGATACATCTGCTGGATTGTCCTCCAAAAAAATCCATCCTGAATAGTCGGTACAGATAGACTCCACATCACACCACGTCCATCCATCTCCTCTGTGTACTATCACACCGTGTGGTCTACCTCCAGGTACTGTCTACTACTCGAACACTCAGCCTCGGTGAGCGCTGTCTGTCATCTGCATCCAACACAATGAGGTATGGGCATAGCCCATGCAAGGTTGAGTATAACGATACTTAGTAGGGACCCCAATACCCTTATGGTCTCAAAAAATCCAACAAGGATAAACCACAAAGTATGAAATCAATAGATAAACACATTAAGGTATATGCAAAAACATATACCTAAGTTATCAAGTAATATGTCTCAATCATGAGGTAAACTCAAAAAATAATGACTCACCTCAAACCATGATTTTTATTCACATTATTGAAACCACGACTGCTGGAGAACATCTCCTCTTTTGAGAACAGTGGGCCTGCCTCCACAACTATGTGCTACCCACTAACCTTGCACTGCTGAGGTACTCCTCCTCTCAAGTATCATGGGTCTTCCACGCTCACACAGAGGCGCTCCCCACTATGGGTCTGCCACCAACTACCAGACACTCCCCATAATAGCATGTAGATGTACTTTTCCTGTCGAGTACTGTGGGTCTGCCGCCAACTATGAGGTGCTACTCCACCGTGGGTATGCCGCCAACTTTGAGGTGCACCCCACTGGGCTAGTCAAATCACTCTGAGTCGAATCGGTCAAGCAGTCATCAGGTCTCAGCCAGCAACTTGGTCTCTGTACTATGCTCACTTATCTCAAAGGTCCGCCTTGTAATAGTGGTCTCAACACAATAGATGGCGCATCAATCAGACACTTAGTCTATGAGTTATAAGTTTTTTATTCATAGGGGCCCGGTTGGATCTGTGTTCGATCCAACCTGAACGTATCTCAAAATTACCAAGAACTCTAGTGGGGTATACTCAAAGGGACCATCGTGCTCCATTAACACTAACGCTACTAATGGTTCGTCAAACCATCATCCAGTTCCAAATATATGGCCAAATAAAGTAATGTGGTTGGTAATTAACCTGGGCCCGATACGACCCGGTCGGACCGACTCGACCCAACCTAGTGTGGGCCGACCCGGTCTGGGTCGACCCGGTCAACCCGATAGTTTCATCCCAGTCTGTTGGGCCTAGCCCATAGGACGTTGGTGGATGTTCATCCATAAGGTCACCGCGTAGGCGGCTCGTCCAGAAGTCAGGGTCCGGTTCGTCCAGCGCTGCGAGGGGCGCTGCGAGGGCGGCCTGGCCTGGGAACCAGGGTGCGGTTCAGGCAGACCTGTTGGCGGCTGGGCAGGACGTCGGCAGGGCTGGCGGGCGGCCAGGAGGGCACCGGGCGGCGGCCTGGGCAGGCCAGCGTGGCACCAGGCAGGGCGTTGGGTAGGTCGGAAAGCAGTCGAGATGGTGCCGGGTAGGCCGGCATGCGGCCGTCAGGTAGCCGGGCTGTCCGGGAGGCGGCATGGGTATGACGGCGGGGTGCCGGGTAGGCGGTGTGGGGTGCGGGCACACCGGCAGGGAACCCGGAAGGCCACTGGCAGGGGGCGCGAGGTGCTGGTAGGTGGTTCAGCGGCAGGTGGTGGCTGGGCAGGGCGTTTTGGCGAGGCTCGGGCTGGCGCGGGCCGACATTGTTCGGTCGGGAACACCGGTGTGTCATTGGGCCGACGCGGTTCATGGAGGTCATGGGTAGCGCGACCTTTGTTGTTTCTCCCTTCATCTCCTCATTTCCAATTCGATGAACACCACAAGAAAAAAAAATTGATGGAGCATGTTGGACCATGTTAGGTTATCTCGCATCCTCCGCGTTTAAGGTGGTATCAATTGGTTCATCAAGAAAAGAATATGAACAAAAATTAATTACATCACTTTGCATATGTAAAGACTCGTAAAATTCATGGAAATTTTTTTCTTACTTTTCTTGGGAATTTTACAAGAACGTAGTTTCTGACGGGACGTGATTCCGAGGCCCGGTGTGCCTAGAATCATTTTCTGAAGTTTTGGCTCGGGTACGTTTAGTGAAAGAAAGAGTGGGTTTTTCTAACTTTTGAACTGGTGCTTGGAATTGAATTTTGAGGGAACCGATGGAATCATAGCGCCGATACTTTCTTAGAAACGCCTCTTCTGGAGCTGCGTTTGCTCGGGTGTAGTTTTTAATTTTTGGCATTAAGTGAAGAAAATAAAATAAAGTGGTGCGACAACTTTATTTTATTTCACTTAATGCCATTTAAAGTGACTTAATCTAAGATGAAGCGGATAGGGTGGAACCCAAAATATCCTACCCTCTAGGTAGGATATTTGTGAGGAGGGGCCCGCACGAGCCCCACCATCTCTTTTCCCCTAAGTAACGCACCCGCGAAAACTCCTCTTTAATGAAAGTCAACTGGAGTGTTTTCTAAAACTCTTAAACGCTCCTATTAAATGGACAGTTAAGTCGTTGCCATTAATTCACCAAATTAATGGTTCGTTTCTTAAGCTGTTTTTGAAACTGTTGGCATAATAATAAAATAAGACCAGTGCATGTCTTCTTGAGGATTGGTTGTTGAGAGGTTTTGGAGAAGAATCTAAGGATTGAGATCTTTATCCTCCTTTGCGAAGAACACGAAGAACGCCGACCTTTGACGAAAGGCGACGAAGAACGCCGAACCCTCGGAGATTGATGACATGACGCCGTGTACCACGACGCCGACGAATCTCCTTCCCTAACGTTCTTCTGCGACGATTCTCCTCCCGCAAAAAATCTTTGATCAACTGCTTGAGGTAGGAGATTGCAGATCTTTTAAATTTTTTCCTTTGTGGATTTTACCCTCAACATGGATTTAATTCATGAAATTAAATCTGTGTGTTTTCTTTAACCCTCGGAGATCGTCTATGCGACATCGTGTACTGCAACGACGCGATGCCCCTTCCGCGACGCGACTATCCTCTTCTTCCGCGACGATCAATCCCGCGAAGAACCCACATCCGAAAACTACTACGAGGTAGGGGTTGCTTCATTTTAAATCGCTGTGATTTATATCCTCGGTTGTTAAATATGATTGTTGTGAGACTTTAAAAACCGCTCACGCGGTGGGTGCGGACCAACGAACAAGTCCGAACCCACCGCCCTTTTTTTGTTATGCGCGGATTGGCGGGTGACAACAAACGGGGCCGCAAGTTAATTTTGAAGGCTTTGCAGTGAAGAACGAGTCTCGGGACGAGCATTGGCGAAGACTGCGCGCAAATCGGACCACCGGAGCACGTCCGGTGGTCCGTGGAACCACCCGCCGGCGCGCCACGCCGGCCCGGCGACACCCGTGGCCGGAGGCGGCGGCCGGCCACCAGGATGTGGCGGCGCCCGGCACGCCGCCGGGAAGACCCGCTGCGGATGAAGCTGCAGCGGCGCTGGCCGGTCCCACAGCCACGCAGGACCGCGAAGAAGAGACGCGGCTTAAGCCGCGTCCGGGTGTCACCGAGCGGGCCCCGTGCGGGGGGCCGCGGCTGCCTTGTGCGGTGCCTTGCCAGTGCCAGCGCGCCGGCCGGGTCGGACCAGGCCAGGTTTGGGTTGACCCGGTTCGGGCCGACCCAGGGGGGGTTGGGCCGGGTCGGCCCGGGCCCAGACCCCCCATTTTTGGCACCTTTTCGGTCTTTTCCCCGTATCTTGAGCTACGAGCCTCCGATCGACTTTCCGTCAGCTTTGATGCGATCCTTGGATCGAGACGGTCGTTTCGGTATATTACACTCAAGGTTTCAGAATACTTTGGGTTCGGCCGGGTTGGTTCGTACACGAAACCAACCAGGCCCTCGGAGCGGAAACACTCATAACTTGATCTCCGGACATCCGATTGACGTGCTGTCGACATGGTTGGATTCTTCTAAGGGAGATGGATCTTTTGGCTTACTCCGCCTAAGGTTTGGACGTAGGTGGAGTACGGTCAGGCTGGTTTTGACTTAAAAACCAACCGGGACCCTAGGACGAAAAGGCCAATAACTCTCAGACCGGGCATCTGATTGGCGCGCCGTCTACGACGTTGAGTTCCTGTTGAAGATACGGAACTTTTGGATACATCAACTCTGGACTATGTGTCAGTTGATGTATCAGCCTCTCGGTTCATGGAGCGGACCCTCCCGAATGAGCTTGCTGTGTGCGGGAACCCTAGAGCTGGCTGCGTCTGCAATGAAGACAGTACGGGAATCCTCCGTGGGTTCGGTAGTGACCACTACGGTACTTTCGGGATACATAAACTCCGGACTACGTGTCAGTTGATGCATCGACCTCTTGGATCGTGGAGTCGACCCTCCCGGAAGGAGCATGCTGTGTGCGGAAACCCTAGAGCCGGTTGAGACTTGACGACTGCTGATCGAACGACTCGGTGTGTTACGGATAGACCAGTGGGAAGTGCTTGGTTGTAGCAGCAGACCCATGGCGGAGGAGCGCTTGGTTGTAGCAGCATACCCGCGGTACTCAACAGAAGGAGTACCTCTGGAGGCTATGAGGGGGAGCGCTTGGTTGTAGCGGCTGACCCACGACGGGGAGCACTTGGTTGTAGCGGCAGACCCAGGACGGGGAGCGCTTGGTTGTAGAGGCAGACCCACGACGGGGAGGGCTTGGTTATAGCGGAAGACCCACGACGAAGGAGCGCTTGGTTGTAGCGGCTGACCCATAGTACTCAATAGAAGGATTACCACTAGAGGCTAAGAGGGGGAGTGCTTGGTTGTAGCAGCAGACCCATGATGGGAAGCGCTTGATTGTAGCAGTAGGCCCACAGTACGCGATAGGTGGAGTACTACAGCAGTCCATGGTTAGAGGGAACCGCTTGGTTGTAGAGGCATAACCAATGTCCTTGATATAGAAGGAGTTTCTTAATATCTATGGTTTCAACTTCATTATTGATCCTTTGTAGGGCATTGCGGGGGTTAGTACCTACCAATCCTTTGTGGGTCTGACGGCTTAGATGAATCAGTGGTTACATCTGATCATCTCTATCGTCTTACGAAATAGTATACCTGTGTGAGTTTAATCATGTTTTGCTTTCCTTTGTGGATTGTGGTGTGCTATCCTATTTGGATTACGTTTTGTTTTCCTGTGTGGACTGGGTTCTACTTGGGTTCGTATGTTGGAGTCGAACGACAATCGATGACTTAGGTATATGTATGGGCATATACCTAAGTAGTGTCGGATGTTACTTCGTGATTTTATCTTCCCTTTGTGGATTATCCTTTGTGGATTCTGGGAGACCTTCGGGGGTCTCGGGGTCCCTACTGAGTATCTTATACTCACCCCTGCACGGGCTATGCCCACACTACGTTGTGTTGGTTGCAGACGATGAACAGTGCTGATCGTGGTCGAGGATTGCGGAGCAGGACGATACCTGGAGGTGGACCACTGGGCGGGATGTACTCGGAGCGGTTGGCTGGACCCGAGGAGCAGAGGAGGATATCTATACCCACCCTTCAGGTGGGATTTCAAGTGGACAGCTCGACGATGCGGCTTTACTTTTCTGTTGTTGTTTTCCCTTCTAGTTGTACTTTACATTCAGTTTGGGCTTGTATACTGGACCACTTACTTTTCTGTATTTACTGTTGTACCAGTTTTTACTTAATGTTTACTTCTTCCTGCTTGGTCTATGGTGTTTGTGGTTTACTTTACAAAGTAAATGCCTTCCCTTTTACTGGGATTTACGCCTTGGTGCTAGTCGCCAGCCCCTGGCCTATGGAAGGCGGGCTTGGGGTAGTCACGGCACGGGCCCCGAGGACGGGTCGTGACAAATTGGTATTAGAGGAGTTTGGTTCGACCGCAGAACTTGGGACTATGATTTTTTTTATGTGAAGCAACAATGTTAAGAGTATTGGGTGTGGTTATCAGTCCAGGGAGTCTAGTGTTGGTGCGAAGGCCGACGTATCCGTACACCGGGACCCTGACTTCTGATTTACGACTTAATGCACGAAAACATTGATTGCATGTGTGTTTCAGGTTTTCTTTGTGATTAATTAATGTCAGCTCACCAGGTATACTGTTGACTGTGGCACACCTATTTCATTTCAGGAGGTCCACCCCGACCGCAGGGAGCTGGTGGACGTGGGAGAGCTCAGCTTCAGGCAGCTGAGGCCTACGACCATGGAGCTCCGGGAGCAGATGGACAGGAGCGGGACTAGCTCCAGGCCTGGAGACTTTTGATTATGCTGCTTATAGCATTGTTGATGTTTGTCTCTAGATGTTTTGTGTCTTTTTACTTTGAGCTGCAGTAATAAAAGACACCTTTCTTTTGGCGTTTACCTTCCTGCCCTCTCTTTATGTTGTTACTAAGAGGTTCTGGTTTAAAAACCATTGACTTGACCCTCACTTTGAGATACCTACTAGAGGAGACCCAGTGACCACACACTGATGCCGATAGTTTGACTCAACCCTTGGAGGTGAGAGTAACGGTTGGATCTCTTGGTATTAGCGTCGAGGCCTTATGACGTCATCCTTGGTATGGGTTAGTATCATCCATGACGGGATTGACTGTATTAGGCGAAGAACGTCGTTCATCTAGGGGATGATACCAAATTTTCTTCTCGGAAAAGAAGAAATCTCCGCAGCTCGAATAGGACAAGAAAGGTCCAAGTCATCCAAGAGCGGATGAGGACAGCTAAGAGCCGGCAAAAGTCTTGTGCTGACAGAAGGCAGAGGCCACTAGAGTCCGAGGATGGCGACCATGTCTTCTGGCGTGTCTCACCTCGAGGTGGATTACAGAGATTTGGCCGAGGCGGCAAGTTGTCTCCATGCTTCATTGGACCATTCCAGGTCCTCAGCTGGATTGGCGAGGTGTCTTATCGTCTGGCTCTACAACCTAAGTGGCACCGGGTGCACGATGTCTTCCACGTATCTCAGCTGAGGAGATACGTGCACGACCCGACACAATTTTTTTGACCATGGGGAGATGGACGTTGATGATGGGGAGACTGTTGCAGAGGTCCTGGTGGAGATCGAGGATCGATAGGAGAGGGTCCTACGTGGATGATCGATTCCTCTTGTGCGCATCAGATGGCAGCACGAGAACCTCTAGGAGAGCACTTGGGTGCGGGAGGCTCAGATGCATGCTCAGTACCCACTTTTGTTTCCCTAGTTTATGATGTATCTTTATGGGGACGTAAAGTCCTGAGGTGGGAGTAATGTAAAGACCCATAAAATTCAAGGAAATTTTTTTCTTAATTTTCTTGGGAAATTTACAAGAGCGCAGTTTCTGACGGCACGTGATTCCGAGGCCCGGTGTGCCTGGAATCATTTTCCGAAGTTTTGGCTCGGGTACGTTCAGTGAATGAACGAGCGGGTTTTTCTATCTTTTGAACCGGTGCTCGGAATTGAATTCTGAGGGCACCGATGGAATCTCAGCGCCGATACTTTCTTAGAAACGCCTCTTTCAGAGTTGCGTTTGCTCAGGTGTAGTTTTTAATTTTTGGCATTAAGTGAAGAAAATAAAATAAAGCGGTGTGACAACTTTATTTTATTTCACTTAAAGCCACTTACAGATAATTAATCTAAGTTGTAGCTGATAGGGTGGAACCCAAAATATCCTACCCTCTAGGTAGGATATTTGTGAGGTGGGGCCCACACGAGCCACACCCTTTCTTTTCCCCTAAGTATCGCACCCGTAAAAACACCTATTTAATGAAAGTCAACTAGAGCATTTTCTAAAACTCTTAAACACTCCTATTAAATGGACAGTTAAGTTGTTAGAATTAATTCACCAAATTAATGGTTCGTTTCTTAACCTGTTTTTCAAACTGTTGGCATAATAATAAAATAAGACCAACGTATGTCTTCTTGAGGATTGATTTTTGAGAGGTTTTGGAGAAGACTCCAAGGCTTGAGATCTTCATCCTCCTTCGCGAAGAACGCGAAGAACACGAAGAATGACGGCCTTCGACGAAAGGCGACGAAGAACGCCGAACCCTCGGAGATCGACGACGTGACGCCGTGTACCACGATGCCGACGAATCTCCTTCCCCGATGTTCTTCTGTGACGATTCTCCTTCTGCAACAAATCTTTGATCAACGGCTTGAGGTAGGAGATTGTGGATCTTTTAAATTTTTTCCATTGTGAATTTAACCCTCAACATGGATTTAATTCGTGAAATTAAATCTATGTGTTTTCTTTAACCCTCGGAGATCGTCGATGCGGCGCTGTGTACCGCGAAAACCCGACGCCCCTTCCGCGACGCGATGATCCTCTTCTTCCGCGACGGTCAATCCCACGAAGAACCCACGTTCGACGACTACTACGAGGTAGGGGTTTCTTCATTTTAAATATTTGTGATTTATATCCCCGGTTGTTAAATATGATTGTTGTGAGACTTTAAAAACCGCTAACACGGTGGGTGCGGACCAATGAACAAGTCCGAACCCACCGCCCTTTTTGTTGTTATGCGCGGATTGGAGGGCGATGAAAAACATGGCCGCAACTTAATTTTGAAGGCTTTTCAGTGAAGAACGAGTCCTGGGACGAGCACTGGCGAAGATCGCGCACAAATCGGACCAGCGGAGTGCGTCCGGTGGTCCGCGGAACCCCCCGCCTGTGCGCCACGCCGGCACGGCGGCACCAGCGGTAGGAGGCGGCAGCTCCCGGCGTGCCTCCAGGGATGACCCACCGCGGCTAAAGCCGCGGTGGCGCTGGCCGGTCCCGCCGCCGCGCAGGACCGCAAAGAAGGGATGCGGCTTAAGCCGCGTCCGGGTGTCACGGAGCGGTCCCAGCGCGTGGGGTCGCGTCTGCCTTGCGCGGCGCCTTTCCAGCGCCAGCGCGCCGGCCGAGCCGCCCGGCTGGTCCGCCGGTCCGGGCCGCGCCCAGCTGGGCCGGGCCACGCCAGCCGGGTCAGACCAGACCCGGGTCGGGTCGACCCAGGGGGGGTGGGGCCGGGTCGGCCCGGGCCCAGATCCCCCGTTTTCGGCACCTTTTCGGTCTTTTGCCCATATCTTGAGCTACGGCCCTCCGATCGACGCACTGTCTGCAGCGATGCGATCCTTGGATCGAGACAGAGTTTCAGTCTATTACACTCAAGGATTCAGAATACTTTGGGTTCAGCCGGGTTGGTTCATACACGAAACCAACTGGGCCCTCAGAGCGGAAACACTCATAACTTGAGCTCCGGACGTTCGATTGGCGTGCCATTGACTTGGTTGGATTCCTCTAAGTGAGACGGATATTTTGGCTTAATCCGCCCACGGTTTGGATGTAGGTGGAGTATGGTCGGGCTGGTTTTGACTTAAAAACCAACCGGGCCCCTGTGATAAAAGCCAATAACTCTCAGACCGAGCGTCTGATTGGCGCGCCGTCTGCGACTTTGAGTTCCTGTTGACGATATGGAACTTTTGGATATATCCACTCTCGACTATGTGTCAGTTGATGTATCAGCCTCTCGGTTTGTGGAGCAGACCCTCCGAAATGAGCTTTTTGTGTGCGGGAACCCTAGGGCTGGCTGCGTCTGCAATGAAGACAGTACGAGAATCCTCTGTGGGTTCGGTAGTGACCACTACGGTAATTTCGGGATACAGAAACTCTGGACTACATGTCAGTTGATGCATCAACCTCTTGGCTCGTGGAGTGGACCCTCCCAGAACGAGCATGCTGTGTGCGGAAACCCTAGAGCCGGTTGAGACTTGACGACTGCTGATCGAACGACTCAGTGTGTTACGGATAGCCCAGTGGGAAGCGCTTGGTTGTAGCAGCAGACCCACGGCGGAGGAGTGCTTGGTTGTAGCGGCAGACCCACGGTACTAAACAGAAGGAGTACCTATGGAGGCTATGAGGGTAGCGCTTGGTTGTAGCGGCAGACCCACGACGGGGAGCGCTTGGTTGTAGCGGCAGACCCACTACGGGGAGCGCTTGGTTGTAGCGACAGACCCATGACGGGGAGCGCTTGGTTGTAGCGGAAGACCCATGATGGAGGAGTGCTTGGTTTTAGCGGCTGACCCGTGGTACTCAACAGAAGGAGTACCTCTAGAGGTTAAGAGGGGGAGCGCTTGGTTGTAGCGGCAGACCCATAATGGGAAGCACTTGATTGTAGCAGCAGGCCCACATTACTCGATAGGTGGAGTACTACACCAGTCCAAGGTTAGAGGGAAGTGCTTGGTTGTAGTGGCATAACCACTGTCCTTGATATAGAAGGAGTTTACCAATAGATATGGTTTCAACTTTATGTTTGATCCTTTGTGGGTCCTTGCAGGGGTTAGTACCTACCAATCCTTTGTGAGTCTGATGGCTTAGATGAATTAGTGGTTACATCTGATCATCCCAATTGTCTTACGAAGTAGTATACCTGTGTGAGCTGAATCCTGTTTTTCTTTCCTTTGTGGATTGTGGTGTGCTATCCTGTGTGGATTACATTTTTTTCCTGTGTGGACTGGGTTGTACTTGGGTTCGGATTTTGGAGCTGAACGAGAATCGATGACTTAGGTATATGTATGGGCCTATACCTAAGTAGTGTCGGATGTTACTTTGTGATTGTATCTTCCCTTTGTGGATTATCCTCTGTGGATTCTGGGAGACCTTCAGGGGTCTCGGGGTCCCTACTGAGTAGCTTATACTCACCCCTGCACGGGCTATGCCCGCATTACGTTGTGTTGGTTACAGACGACGGACAGCGCTGATCGTGTTCGAGGCTTGCGGAGCAGGACGGTACCTGGAGGTGGACCACTGGGCGGGACGTACTCGAAGCAGTTGGCTGGACCCGAGGAGCATAGGAGGCTATCTGTACCCACCCTTCAGGTGGGATTGCCAGTGGATAGCTCGACGATGCGGCTTTACTTTTCAGTTGTTGTTTTCCCTTCCAGTTGTACTTTACTTTCAGTTTGGGCTTGTATACTGGCCCACTTACTTTTCCGTATTTACTGTTGTACCAGTTTTTACTAAATGTTTACTTCTGCCTGCTTGCTCTATGGGGTTTGTGGTTTACTTTACAAAGGTAATTCCTTCCCTTTTACCAAGATTTACACCTTGGTGTTAGTCGCCAGCCCCTGGCCTATGGAAGGCGGGCTTGTGGTAGTCACGGCACGGGCCCCGAGGACGGGTCGTGACACAATTACTTTTATTTGATGATGAGAAAAAGAAAAGAAAAGCATCAACATGCAATAACCCCCTACCTGTATTGTAGGCCGTCGACGGTGAAGTCACAGGAAGATGCCATAGTCATCGTTCATCGTGTCCACCGCACAATTTAACAATCAAGTTCACACGACAATTGTTGAAGTTACTCCACATCGGTAGGTGTCTGGGGAAGAAGTTGAAGAAGGATCATCACCGGCGTTCTTCGTTGGAAGAACATGTTCTTCGTTCTTCATTGGGAGGATTATATCTTATCCCAATAATCCTCCTTCCCAACATCCACCCAAATTCATGATGAAAATAATAGAAGAAATAGTTTTTCTATTTTTTTATGGAACCACAATTCAGTTTTAAGAATTAAATTAAGAGCCCCCCTAATTAATTCAAAAGAGTATGCAAGAATTAATTAGGGGAGATTGGAAAAAATTAAAAGTTAGGGGATTTGGATCCATTAAGGAGGGTGTGGTCAAGGTGTTTATACTCTTTTAATGGGTAGCTGACGAATCCAGAGGCCCTCCCCCACTAATGAGGGAGAATTGAGAGGTTTTCCTCTCTTCCTATTCATAGGGGGTTAAGCCCCGTGTGGTCCCCACCACATTAATAATCTCATGGGAGGCTGAGTTCTGGTGGGTCCCACTATCATAACCTCTCATGAAAGGTTAAGGTGTAGTTTCCCAACCTCCGACCTCCATGTGGAGGTTTTAACCACCACACACCAAATGGAGGCTCAAATAAAATTAAGTGTAACTACACTTTATTTTATTTTTATTTTCATGAAAAAAAATTAACTTCTATTCTCCACTCACTGTCATCGAAGTGAAAGTCTCCCTCAACGAATATCGGCACTACGAGTTCAACGGCGCCCTTAGATTTTATTTTCGAGCACCAGTTCAAAAGTTATTAAAAATTCACTCGTACGTTTACTGAACGTACATGAACAAAATATTATAAATTGATTATGGGAACACTTGGACTCAGAATCACGCGCCGTCAGTTATCATGGACTAGTAAAATTATCATGTATTTAAGAAAAAAAATTCGATGGACATCCTAGGTGATTAAAAAATAAAATATGTTAATACTTTTACAATTAATGAAGATACAAAAATATTACTTTTATACTTAATATGATTTAGATAAGAAAAAATAATTTTCTAATTAATTAAATAATCATCAATGACCATAATTTTGAAAACATATTTTTCGAGAAAAATATATATGAAAAAATAAGGAATATAATTTATGATATCACGAGAAAATAAGAAAAAACATTCAACTTTATAATATCATAAACATTAAATAAATCATTAATTTATAGTCATACATAATGAAATATAAATATTTACATTACAACCCAATGAAGTCAGTAAGAAACATTCATTTTACAAAGGAAATTACAATTAAAATATTATTTTTAACTAAATCAAATAAAAATATAATTTCAAAAACTATTATGAAAATCATATCACTATATACTCCATCACATTATCAAATTTTTTAGTGAACTATTTCATGATAACCCTTAATCAAATCTATTTTCAATTCAACATATAATTCTTATAATATATATAATAACAACAGAATGCATTAAAAACATAAATATTCTAATTTAAATATGAATTATATTTCAATTTTAATTCAATTCAATAATAAATAAGACTTTATTTTATCTTATTAAAAATAATAAATTTTAATTTAGAAATAAAATATATTTTGAAACAAAATATTATTACATAGAATGATAAATATATTACATGAAAATAATAATAATAATTTATATAATATTTTTCATATAAAAACTATTTATAATGGTTGACAAAATAATTAATATAGTAAAGGTCAAAATAAATATTGTTTCTCCACTTGAGAAAAGTAAATAATATATAACTCATTTTGAAAAAACGAAATGAATAATTTTTAATATATTGTAAATAAATTAAAAAATATTAAAAATTAGTTAATCTTATTAATTGGTTCCATTATTCTATAAAATATTTATATAAACTATTATAAAGGGGGAAATGAGTTCAAATTAAAACATTGAACCATTTTTTTAGGTGTATGTTACAAAATTCATTAAAAAATTATTTTTCATGTATACCCACATGATTACTACTATTTTATTAATTTTTTAGGAGAATTATTTAATGATTTCATTTACAATTAATGATTAATATTCCATTTATTTAATTTATAATTCTTTTATTATGTTACCAAATAGATTATAATTACTTTAATATTTTTAAGGCGTATCGTTTATCAAATAAAAATATCTTCAAGGTGTTGAATATTATTAAATGGGGTATGCATTAGTTACCTCTTTAATTCTAAAAATATTATAATTATCAAAACAATTTATATTATATATTTTCAAATGAAAAATTTTATTGTGGTTATGAAAAAATAACCTTGTAAATTCATCAAGATTGAATTTTATATCTATGCATGAACAAATATTTAATTTTATTAATGGGATGAAAATAAATTGAACAAATATATTTTACCATTATGTTATCAAAAATATGTTATAAATTTCTTATCTATTCATAATTTATAACATTATTTCAATCTTTGTATTGAGAAATGTAAAAAATAATCACATCACTTCGTATAAGTTCTCGTCCTCACATACACATGTGTGTTGCTACTGTTAACCAATAGATGGTAGTATAAAAATATTTTTTTGTATATTTAATTTATAGATTTTTTTTATTAAATAATATTCATATCTATTTATTTGATTAATTATTTTCTCAAGTCATATGTTAAAATAATGAATAATAAATCCCCAAACCTCATTGAGGTTCCAGTACATCCTTTCACATGTGCGATTTATTCATTTTTCATTGGATTTAAAGTGAGATGAAATTGGTTTTTAAAAATAATATCATAACTTTTCTTTTATATAAGGTATCTATACAATTGTTTTGTCACAGTTAAATAGAAATTGAATTAATTATAATAACAAATAAATTTGACAACTCTCAGAAAAGAGTTATACCTCTTCATTGTAAAACCTCCATTGGAATGCAACATATTCCTTATAAGATTGGTATTTTGTGAGAATAATATGATATGAATGTGAGTAGTTTTATTTAGGAGATATTTTTATTTATTTTTTGAGATTGAGTGTAAAAATGTATCTTGAATATTGATGAGTGGCTTCCCTTTTATAAGTGATGGGTTGTGAACTTTTATAATTTTTCTAAATAAAAAATAGTATTAAATTCAAAATGATGAAAAAGTGGATAGAAAATAAAAAATTGAATTTATATTTATTTGGTTTGAAATATATCACATAATATTATTTTTAATGAAATTTTCGTGTCATAATTACAATGTATATACTCAAATTAACTTGATTTACCATTTTCTATGGTGAATCATTTTTACCCTAAAAACTGCTCCAAATTATCAAAAATGATATTAATTTTTACATAAATATAAAAAAAACTAAAATAGTATTTTAGATAAATAATATTTTAATCATATAAATTATCTTTAACAACTGAATATAAAAATTTGATTCCAATTGAATTTTTTTATTATATTTATTAAAATTTTAATTAATATACATTAAACTTGAATAATAAATAGATTTATATTTTGCTGTTTTTTTATTGAAGGAAAATGATAGTTTTCTAGAAAATGAACAATGATAAAAATTTCTTCAAAAAAATCATAGAAATCCAAAATATTTATCCTATGTAGTTAACAAAATGAAAAATATAAAAAAATTTGCATTTCTTTAAAATATATTTCATTAATATTAATACATAAATTATAATATCCATAAAATTAATGTAATACAAATAATTTTTTAAGAAAATGGTTTTTTGATGAATAATTTTTTTTATTATTCTTCCATTCATAAAAAATATAATTAAATTCATAAAATTAAATTTAATTGAATATATGATATTCTAATTTAATTTCTATAATTTGAATGGTTTGATAAAATTAATCACGTATGAAAAAAATAAATTAGTGTCATAGTAATATGTCTATGAAGAAAAAATGGTTTGGATTCAAAATATTTTCCAATCATTTATAACAATTTACTTATCTATATATTTTTACTAGTAGTTATATTAAAGAAAAAATATCTACGAATATATAATAATAAATTTACTAATATCCATTCCTTGACAAAAAATTAAACTGTTATAACATTTATATTTAAATAACAGTAAATAATTTTTTGTTTTAGATTTATTTTCTCTATACCACATGGAATAAAATATATTATTTTAAAAAATATATTGCAAAATTTTATGATGTTAGATTTCATCTCCATCAAGGAAAAAATACTAAAAATTTCATATAATCTCAAATGTTTTTAAAAATATGTATACTTAAATTCAATAAAGTGAAAGATAAACCATGTGATATTGAAATTTGTTTTGGATATTTTAAAAATACCTTGATTGAAAAACAATATAATAACTTAGGGATACTAAAAAATAATTTTTAAAATTATAGAATTCAATTATGATGTTCATCGAATGCACCAAATTATGTGTTTCCAAGATATAGAAAACATTTTCATGAAGTGAAGTTAAATACATAGAAAAAAATATCCAATTCAGTTATAAGAATTTATTCTAAAAAATTCATTCTTTTATGAAAAAAGTTTGTCCAGGAAGAAGCCATTGATAATAATTTCATTTCCCTGAATGAATTTGAGACCATTTATTCAGTAAAAATTATTGTAAAAGGAAAAAAATTTAATGACAATATCATATTTATATAGTATGAGTGATTGTAATTTTATCAAAAATAGGGAACACAAGTTATATAATTTCATTATTTCTTCGCATTTATGAAAATATATTAAACGATATTTCTCTTTCTAAATGTTATCAATATTATATCTAATCACTTACTCCATGTGATAAATATTCATATTCAATTTTTCGTGCTTATTAAAATAAAATAATTATCATAAACCTCACATGATATGTAATGGAATGGTAGGTTATTTATTATGCATCTAACTATAAATGTAAACCCTAATTTAGTTATTATTATTTAGGTAGTACCAAATTTGAATAATGATTTAAAATATCAAAATACGACATTATACTAAAATGTATCAAAAATAAAATCCCATGATCAACATTTACAAATACAGAATAAACTAAATAGAAAACACATAAACATATTCATCATAATATTGAAAACAAAAAAAAATTAAAAATTTTGATCAATTATTCATTCAAATAAATTTTACATTTATCTCTAAAAAATATTATTCACTCATATATTCATATATAAATAATTATACGCTAAACTTATGATCTCGAAAATATGATAATCAATTCCCTAAATTACTATAATTATTAAAAATAAACAATAGAAAACCTATATTCTAATAAACAATAACACAAACATTATTTCCTAAATACAATCCCATTTTTCAAAAAAAATTATATTTTCTATATTTGTTTAAGGTAAAAAATAAAAATTACCATTAATCATAATTAAACATTATTAACTCCATAAAGAAGTTCTTATTATGTTTTATGGTTTTCAAAACCATTAATTTTATGTCCAAATAATATATGGGAATCTATCATCAAATATATTTCTCATTAAATTAATGATTAATCAAAAGTATTCTATAAACATCAATCATATATTAAAAGTCAATAAATATCTTCCTGGATGTCCAAAAATATAAAAAAAATAAAATGTTTTAATAACATTAAAAATATGATCATCTTTAAATTCATGATTCCTTAAATAAAAATCAAATACATCATAACTCTTGAAACATAATATGTTTAAAAATTAATCAATTAACTCCTTTAATATTCAGTAACATAATATTTAATATATTATTCCATAATAACTCTTTCCTATAATAAATAAATTTGAATAATATTTTATGAATATCTAAACTCAATATACTCATGTTTCTTACATTAAAAAAATAACTCATAAATGTTAAATATATACAACAATTACTTCCAAAACAAGTTTTATATATTTATCCCACAATACATATCTGACTATATATAAAAATTCTCATAAGTCATCAAATCAATTGAAATTTTCTTTCCCTTAATTTTTAATTCGTAAAAAATATATCTAGATTAAAATAAAATATATTGATCCTTTTTAAAACATTTAAGCAATCAATATTTTTTGACTTTAAACCAATGAGATATCATCTAAAATCTGTTTCCTAAATTAAATTACTACATGATTTCACTTAATTAATCCAAATATGTGATCATGTTTATAAAAATTAGAAAAATTATATAATAAGAGAAAGACATAGGTTTCTCAATGCTCACCATAATATGTGTATGAGTAGAGGTTTTACATTCCTTTTTCCATGAAATCCAATATAATGATTTATGATACCCCTTCTGGTATATTAAAAAAAAGTTATGATGAGAAAATGATTTCTCCAAACATAGTAAAATGCATTCCCCAGTCCTTCATGATATCATATTTTATTTGACTATTAAAATACAATATGTACTATTTTTATGTATATTAATACTATAGAGGTTTTTTAAATAAATTAGACTTTTTCGATTATTAAATCAAGACAACCCTATAGAAAAGAATAGTGGTTTGGGGATTTATTTTCCCCGCAATCTATAAGAAGATATTTTATTCTTCAAAATTATAATTTTACGTTAATAATGGATAACATCATTGATGAAATCTATGTAAATAGAAAAAACATATTTCTTTATATCTTGATAATTCTATACACTAATATTTTTTTGAATTGGACAATGATTCATTTGATTTTACAAATATTCAACCTTGGATAACTTTTTTCTATTTCTCTTATACCTAATTACCCATTCTAAAAATAACCATAATTAATCATAAAATATTCACCAATAAAGAATTAAAATACTCAAATAATAACCTCCAATGTAATCTAAATCGTTCTTTTAATCCCAAAAAATAACCATTAACATAAAAAATTAATAATTGAATTCATTAATATAATTTTTGTTACAGTATTAAATTTTTAGGATTTCCCATATTATAGTTTTGGATATTTAACAAAAAAATGTATATATAATCTAAAAAAACAAATTTGATTCCACATAATGATTATATTTCCATAAAAATAATTTATAATTTTCAAACACATGTTTAACTATGGTACTATTTACCCTTTTAGGATGTGTTATCTTTGACTACGATATAGTTCCGACACATCCTCAACCACATTAATATACATGCGAATGATTTTTACAGGAACCCAAATCTCAACAGGGGACATTGGAAATGGTTACCTATTAATACATATATAAATTATAAAAATTGATAATCAACATATCCTTATTATAAAATTGTGTTTTAATATAACAATAAGAAATTAGTTAATAATTTAATCAACCTCAAAGACTAATTTTAAAGTAAATCATTTAAAAAAATATATAATGGAATGGATCAGATCCATGGAAATTAATTATGAATAAATTATCACTCATGGAACTAATACATTCACATTGTGAAGAAAAATGAATTTCATTATATCATGGTTTACGTTTATTACTTTATTAAATCATAGGGGTTTGTTTTAAACTCGATGAAATCCTAAAAAACATCAAAAAGGTTACATGGGATGATATATTTAAGATCCCCATTATAATAAAATCATGTTAAAGTATAAGTACATTATTATTCGGAGTAACATATATCCAGTAAATTAAATCACATTTTCCAATGTGTGGGAAAGCTATATTGAGATAAACCATCATCTAATATTTGTATATACAACACATAATTCTGAAAAAATTTCAAAGAATCATAAATTTAATAAAAAAAAATTCATTTCACATCAATTATCTAATATAGTTTAACAGACATTAAATCCAATTATAAAAATTTCTTCTCATAAATAAATTTTAATTAGAATAAATATCAATTTCATTAGAAAATAATTTTAAATAAAATATTGTAAAAAAATTGTAAAAATGGTTTTTTTAATATAACCCTGAAAGTATAATAAATAATCATATATAGAAATAAAAAATAATAAGAAAATAAAAGGTAACAAATCAACTTGGATACCCTAAAATTATTCACTAAAACAGAGTCTTCAGTAACCCGAATAGTGGTCCATATCCCCATGGGAATGAGACAGAAACCTTGGCATCAAAAATTATTTTGATTAAAAGATTAATGCAAAAACTAATTCAATTCAAAGTGTTTATATATGAACTAATAATTGGATTTAACAACCATAAGTAAAATACTCAATAAAAATGAGGAGAAAATAGTAGTGACAAATATAAAAATTGTCACGAACCAACCCGGGTCGACCCTGAACCGGTCACCCACGCCGGTCCGCGACATGGCCCGAGAGGCGTTTCCGATCCTCCCGGGCTGGTGACAAGTGCCAGGGCATCAACAGAGGCTATGGGAATGATTTCACCGAATATAAATAAATAAGATAGCGAAAATAATACAGAGCAGCGCAGAAAAGATAAACCAAATAAAGTGACTAAACGGGAACAAACAGGAAACAAACTAACCAAACACGACGTCCGAACAACTCCGTGCGACCTCGCGGGTCGCTCTCCGACTCAACGATCAAGCGTCGCCCTAGGCGAGCGCATTCAAGCTATAGCCTGCACAAACACTAAAAACAGAAAACAACTATAGGCGTGAGTATTAAAACTCAATAGGGTAGCCCGATATCTATTCCAAATGCACTACCTTTAAAATAAAAGAACATCATTTCAAGTTTGAACTTCAATTTATTGAAGTATGTTATTATAAGCATTTTACTTAAAAACAAAGTAAGAACCATTGCCCTTATCCATTTCAAAATTCGGGTTCACTTCATTAGTGTCAATGACATTTCAGGAAAGGGGGAAAGTGATGTTTAAATTTTCAAATTTGTACAAAAGAGATTAAACACTCTCATTTGAAAACAATTTTTTAGAAACCTAATCAAAAGCAATTTACCATTTTCCAAAGAAAACAATACACCAGAATGCACAAAGTAAAACACACAGCAATGGCAATGTAGGTATACATGTGAGAATCATAATCATTACTACAAGCTACAAAAGCTGAATAGACATGGGTGAACTTAGGAGATCGAGAATAAACCAGAAGACACCGATACATGAGAAATCATCCTTATCGACATGTCACGATGAAATCAAAACGCACAATACACTCGACCATCCACTCACGGGCAGGTCGAGGGAAAATCCCATAGCAATAAACCCAATATATCCACCTACTATGGGCCACTGGTCAGTACCATAACCTACCAGTGCAGCAATCGTTCTTAGAATATTCTCTCAATATGCCAGATTCCCATGTCTCAAGTGTTTGAAAAAGGGGTGAGCCAACTAATGCCAACCGAGCATCCAATCATATACATATATATATATAAAGCACAACAGGCATCACCCGAGCCACTCCGTGGAACAACCTCATGCTTTTTTCTACTCAAGTACCTGGGAGCCTCTAAGCGCGGCCTCCCAAACAATCAATTGCAACCAAGGCATGAGAGTCGCCCTAAGAGGGTTTTTATCAAAACATTTTTATCGCTTTCCATAAAGTGCCAAACGGGCATTTAATACATTTCACAAACACTATTCAAAGACAGGTACAACTTCTTTATGAGACAAAACCCAGTTTAAAACCGTTTAAAGAACCCCAAAACACTGCGTCACAGGCTAACAATATTTTTATATACCAAACCAAACCATTTTCTTTTTCCAAATAATCTTTAAGAGACAACCGGGCAATTTCTCAAACGAACCAAAGTATTTGTTCATTCTTCAAAAGAAATCGTTTCTCATTAAATCAGAACTCTTTTTTTTACATTCCGTGAATTATGTTTAAAAGCCAAACGGGCATTCTTTCATTATTGGGTGTCCGCTTGTCAAAAGGATGTTTCATGTGTCGTGTATAAAATAAACGACTCCTTTTGACATTAAATAACCATTTAAAAATTAACCATCTTATATTAAAAATTAATTATTGTATATTATCTCATATTTATTACAATTAATAAAATGTTGATTTTGAACAATTAGGGTGCGCAAATAACTTAAATTTTAAAAGCAGTGCATAGGGAACCTACCTCAAAACCAAGCGCGTCGACACAACAACCTCGGATCCAAGGCGCGATGACACGACGTGTGTCCGAAACCACGTGACAAATTCTAACACTCTGCATAAACAATTTCAAGGACTCAGACCCATCCAAAAACTCACCAGAGCCTGCGAAACCAAGCGTCGGAGAGAAACGCTCACCTCGAAACTGAAGCGCGACGACAACGGAACCTCGGAAACAAGGCGCGGCGGTGGCGCTCACTTGGAAACGCCCTGTGCGGGTCCTCAAACAATAATCCTACCAAAAGAAACATAAATTTATAAAAACCCCTAACAAGGCAAAGGCAAAAGCAATAGTAGTAATAATGATAATAATAGTGATCATTATAACAACGATAATAATAAGAATAGTAAGAATCATAAAAATAAAAATAATAAGGATAATAATAATAATAGTAAGAATAATAATAATAATAATAATAACACTAATAATAATAATAATAAATAATAATAATGACAAATAATAATAATAATAAGAATAAAATTAATAATAACAGAATAGTAATATTAAAGATAAGAATATTAATAAGAATAATAATAATAATAACAATAATAAAATTAATAATAATAACATTAAAAATAATAATAATAATAATAATAATAATAGTAATAGTAATAATAATAATAGTAATATTATTATTGTTAACATTAATAATAATAAAAATAATAATAATAATAATAGTAGTAGTAGTAGTAACAACAAGAATAATCAAAAATAAAAATAAAAATAACAAAAATAATAATAAGGATGTAGTATTAATAATGATAATAAAAGTAATATAAAAAAATTAAACAAAATAAACGAAACCTGGTCGGGGGGAGCTATGCCAGCTGGAGCAGGGAAGGAGAGGGAGTCGAGGATGTTTCGCTGATGCGGAAGTGGGAGGAAGCCAAGCTCCAGGGGGGGCTGTTGTGTGCGCGATGCTGCACGGCAGGAGCATCGACGAGGTTGGCAGGCGCCACTGGCGGGCGGCTGGGGCGTGGCTGGGGCGTTATTTCAGGCAGAGGAAGGGAGAACTGAGGATGGGGTGTGCTGAAACAGAAAACAGGAGGGAGGCCAAGCGGGTTGCGCAGGAAAGAAAAAGCAGGGGGTCGCGCAGGCCGGCTGGGTGCGTGGGTCGTGCGGGAGAAGAGGGGAGCCGAGGTGCTGGGGATGGCGGCTACCACAGTTGAACAGGGGCCAGGGGACCTTGCGCCGAGGAGGGGGGTGCGCTAGATGCGGCACGCGCAGGTCTGGAGGCGTTGTGCGAGGTGGCTGCGCAGGCAGGAGGAGAGGAGGCTGGACGCCAGGTAGCAGCGGCGGACAAAGAGGGACAGGGGCTTCCGGTAGGCTGCGTGCGACGCCAGGAGGAGAGGAGGGTGCAGCGGCTGGCCGGGCGCTGCCGGGGTGCGGGGTGCGGACGGTGCGACAGGGAGAAGCCGGGTAGGAGGGGGTCGAGGCGCAGGGGTGCGCTGAGAAGAAGAGGGAGGTGGCGCTACGTGAAGAAGGGAAGAAGAAAAAAACACAGTGAACAGGAGGAGTCGGCCGAGGAGGGGGGGTCCTGCGCTGGCAGGGGGCGTCGCAAGCAGGGGTTCGGGCACCTGGAAGCAGTGGGCCGAAGGCAGGAGATGGGGGTGGCGGCTGAGAGAGAAGAGAGGAGTAAAAAAAAATAAGAGGGGGCAGCCGCTAGGGTTAGAGGAAAAGAGGGGGAAATAAAATAAAAAGAAAAAAAATAAAGAAAAGAAAATAAACAAAACAAAACCAAATCATAATAATAATTAATTACAATATTAATAATAACAATGATAAAGATTAATGACAAACCATATTTAATAATGATTATACTATTATTCGCAGCGTTAACAAAACAAAATGATAAAAATACAAATGATAAAAAAAAATTCATTTCGTCTTAAATAATAAAAATAACTATTAACTAATAACAATAGATGTGCGCGTTAAATATAAAGACTCTATTTAAAATTTTTCCAAAGACAACGGGATGCGAAAATACACCGGACAAGGACGAGCGGGGTTTCCAGAACAGGCTCCGCTCACGCGCCCAACGACATCGCGTTAAAAAGTGCACTTTTTAACAAAAACTTAAAAACCTGGTCTGATACTGAACACGAACCACAACAATATAATTTAAAGTCAAAGAAATCATAAAATAAAATAAACGTGCCTGTTGGGGTGTGACAATTCTCCCCACCATAGCGCTTTCCGCCCCCAGAAAGCCACAACGTTGTCCACCCGATCGATCGACGCCTAAGGATTCCACATTAACAAGATCCAACCTCTTAATCAAAGGAAATTTTATCAACCATCTACGGAACTCCACCTCATTTCCCGAAACAGACCAACAGCAGAGGGGAGGCCTGAATGGACTCCCCACCATAAGAACCCCACTAGCCCCCGATGACGACTTAAGAGAAAACCCAAAGAGACTCATAGTGGGTCTCCCCACCATAAAGAACTAACCCACTAGCGCCCAACCAGAAAACCAACTTGGACCTGCATCAGGCCTAACCCCAGCTAGAAAGAGCACAATAAGAACATTTTGAACATTTACTCTCATCCGAGAGGGGTAGAAGTTTAAATGGATACTTAGCACAACTAAAAACCCTAACCCCATGGGCGGGGAGGGTGGGCCCAAGGATCAAATCACTGAAACTACGACGTACGCCTACTCACGACCCATCACCTCGGGGATGGACACAAACCAGGGCCGCAACTGGTTCACATGGTTTGTCCACACATGACCACCAATTGACACCTCGCACCCAAAAAAAAGGAAACAATTATTGACATTGTGTGAGGGTTAGGTCCATTGCGTGCTTTGTGACAAGAGAAAAAAACTAAAAAGATAGTGAAACCAGAGCAGCACCAAAACTATCTCACCACGACGACAGAGGAACGACTTTAACCAGACTCCTTGAAATTCCCCCGAGGGTTCCTGACTACGCGCTGGCTTCACTCCGAGACCTTTTGGTTGGAGCTCTGATGGATGAAGCATCTTCTGCCTCGCAGTCAGGTTCTGATAATCCCAATGAGAAGCATACATCTTTTCATTTAAAAAAAAGAGAGGACAAGATTTTAAAATTCAAAAAAAAAACTACAAGCATTGAAAGCCGAAGTTTGTCAAAAGACCCACGACATTTCCATACATTTCAAACCCAAAACACCATCAGTACAACTACAACGATAAAAGATCCCTTAAACTGAAAGGAAAATTACACCAGAAACTTTGGACAAAGACCCAACAACACATTACATCCGAGAACTTCCTCTGCGATGCTTTCTTGCAATGCCCCGACAAAATCGTCGCAAGTGACCCAGACGTCCACACGACTAGCAGGGCTTCGGAGCGCTTGGGCACGACGACTTCTTGTGACCCCGCTTGCCACACTGATAACACACAATAATATCTCGTACCGAAGAGGTTGATGAAAGATCCCGAGGCCTCTTGATTCCATGACCTGATCCATCCACTTCCATTTGCTTACTCATCTCCTTTCTTGAACCTTCACCAGTGATCATAGGGATCGAAGGAGGGAGAACTACTTCGAGCACTCCTGCCATCACAGCTTCGACACGAAAAGCTTGTCTTGCCACATCGACAAAAGAAGTTAGGTTGGACTCTGACACATTCGACTGCAGATCAGGGCGGAGACCCGCCTCGAAGCGTCGAGCCTTCACGGGGTCATTTGTGGCGTACTCTGAATCATAAGGTACTAGCTCCACAAAGCGATGGAAATATTCTAACACGGATCCGTCGCCCTGCTGCAGATAACACATTTCCATCCCCTTCCTCACCCTTTCTTCCTCAGAGAAATACTGGCGAATGAACGAGGCCTTGAAAAACTCCCAAGTAACCTCTTGATGGGGCTTGTTCCGAGACACTGACTTCCACCACATCCACGGTGAAACTTCAAGCATGAAGGTCGCAAACTTGACCTTCAACGACTCGGGAAACTCAATGAGGTTAAAGTCCCTTTCAATCTTCCGCATCCACTCCTTTGCCACGGAAGTTTCTACTTGACCATAGAAGAGAGGTGGATCCAACTTCCGAAACTCAAGCATAAAATCCTTAGGTTGATCCACCGCACTACGATCACCCATCAAAGCTTCAAAGGGATAACCGCTGGACAAGGAAAAGTCAAAAACCCAATCAAGGACAACTCAAAGAATGAAGAAAAACCTCAAACTCAAACACTGCATAGGCGACAAGCTTGAAATCCGAGAAAACAAGTTGTCATAACGTCAAAACTTTTCTCATTGAAAACATCTTTAATTAAGAACAAGCTTAGTGGGTTAAACCTTCGCCATTGGTATTCTTTAGAGCCTCACTCACATGTATGTATCCATGCCACCCAGGTCATCCATCCACCATACCAGAGATCCATCCACATTTCCAACATACCAAAATGCATGTGAGTACTCATCGGAACACCAAGGCCAAAACAAAGTAACTTCATTTTCCAAAGACAATTTATTCATACCACTTCCTTTAAAACAATCTAAAAATCAAACATGTCATTTCAAACAACCCCTTTTTTTTTCAAAACCAACTTTTCTGATTCAAACCACTTTCAGAAATCAAGGGGAACCCAAAACAACTCAAACAGAGGACTAGTGTCAGTGGGTGACTCGACCATATGGTTGGCGGCCATATGCCAAACACGCCACTGACATAGAGAGCCTTCTTGGACCATGCCCCTAGATCCACATGGCTTGCCAGGCCATACAGCTTAGGACTATTAGCCCAACTCCATTTTTCGTACCACAATCGCAAAACATTACCATAAAAACCCAAACAAACAAATTAAACTGGACTTCCCATGGAAACCTGAGGATTGATACAGGCAAGAGTTCGCGACGCTCTTCTCGCACCTACCCCTCAAGTCCCGACAATCCTACTCCATCTACCTTGACATCCCAAATAACAAAGGGCGCTCTGAAAAAGTGAGGTCGCTAAGAGGTAACCTCCCTTTGATACCATTTTTTCACGAACCAACCCGGGTCGACCCTGAACCGGTCACCCACGCCGGTCCGCGACATGGCCCGAGAGGCGTTCCCGATCCTCCCGGGCTGGCGACAAGCACCAGGGCATCAACAGAGGCTATGGGAACGATTTCGCCCAATATAAACAAATAAGACAGCGAAAATAATACAGAACAGTGCAGAAAATATAAACCAAATAAAGTGACTAAACGGGAACAAACAGGAAACAAACTAACCAAACAAGACGTCTGAACAACTCCGTGCGACCTCGCGGGTCTCTCTCCGACTCAACGATCAAGCGTCGCCCTAGGCGAGCGCATTCAAGCTATAGCCTGCACAAACACTAAAAACAGAAAACAACTATAGGCGTGAGTATTAAAACTCAGTAGGGTAGCCCGATATCTATTCCCAATGCACTACCTTTAAAATAAAAGAACATCATTTCAAGTTTGAACTACAATTTATTAAAGTATGTTTTTCTAAGCATTTTACTTAAAAACAAAGTACGAACCATTGCCCTTAGCCATTTCAAAATTCGGGTTCACTTCATTAGTGTCAATGACATTTCAGGAAAGGGGGAAAGTGATGTTTAAATTTTCAAATTTGTACAAAAGGGATTAAACACTCTCATTTGAAAACAATTTTTTAGAAACCTAATCAAAAGCAATTTACCATTTTCCAAAGAAAACAATACACCAGAATGCACAAAGTAAAACACACAGCAAGGGCAATGTAGGTATATATGTGAGCATCATAATCATTACTGCAAGCTACAAAAGCTGAATAGACATGTGTGAACTTAGGAGATCGAGAATAAACCAGAAGACACCGATACATGAGAAATCATCCTTATCGACATGTCACGATGAAATCAAAACGCACAATACGCTCGACCATCCACTCACGGGCAGGTCGAGGGAAAATCCCATAGCAATAAACCCAATATATCCACCTACTATGGGCAACTGGTCAGTACCATAACCTACCAGTGCAGCAATCGTTCTTAGAATATTCTCTCAATATGCCAGATTCCCATGTCTCAAGTGTTTGAAAAAGGGGTGAGCCAACTAATGCCAACCGATCATCCAATCATATACACATATATATATAAAGCACAACAGGCATCACCCGAGCCACTCCGTGGAACAACCTCATGCTTTTTTCTACTCAAGTACCCTGGAGCCTCTAAGCGCGGCCTCCCAAACAATCAATTGCAACCAAGGCATGAGAGTCGCCCTAAGAGGGTTTTTATCAAAACATTTTTACCGCTTTCCATAAAGTGCCAAACGGGCATTTAATACATTTCACAAACACTACTCAAAGACAGGTACAACTTCTTTATGAGACAAAACCCAGTTTAAAACCGTTTAAAGAACCCCAAAACACTGCGTCACAGGCTAACAATATTTTTATATACCAAACCAAACCATTTTCTTTTTCCAAATAATCTTTAAGATCCAACCGGGCAATTTCTCAAACGAACCAAAGTATTTGTTCATTCTTCAAAAGAAATCATTTCTAATTAAATCAGAACTGTTTTTTTTTACATTCCGTGAATTATGTTTAAAAGCCAAACGGGCATTCTTTCATTATTGGGTGTCCGCTCGTCAAAAGGATTTTTCATGTGTCGTGTATAAAATAAACGGCTCCTTTTGACATTAAATAACCATTTAAAAATTAACCATCTTATATTAAAAATTAATTATCGTATATTATCTCATATTTATTACAATTAATAAAATGTTGATTTTGAACAATTAGGGTGCGCAAACAGCATGAAATAATATAACTTAAATTTTAAAAGCAGTGCAAAGGGAACCTACCTCAAAACCAAGCGCGTCGACACAACAACCTCGGATCCAAGGCGCGATGACCCGACGTGTGTCTGAAACCACGTGACAAAGTCTAACACTCTGCATAAACAATTTCAAGGACTCAGACCCATCCAAAAACTCACCAGAGCCTGCGAAACCAAGCGTCGGAGAGAAACGCTCACCTCGAAACTGAAGCGCGACGACAACGGAACCTCGGAAACAAGGCGCGGCGGTGGCGCTCACTTGGAAACGCCCTGCGCGGGTCCTCAAACAATAATCCTACCAAAAGAAACATAAATTGATAAAAACCCCTAACAAGGCAAAGGCGAAAGCAATAGTAGTAATAATGATAATAATAGTGATCATTATAACAACGATAATAATAAGAATAGTAAGAATCATAAAAATAATAATAATAAGGATAATAATAATAATAGTAAGAATAATAATAATAATAATAACACTAATAATAATAATAATAAATAATAATAATGACAAATAATAATAATAATAATAATAATAATAATAAGAATAAGATTAATAATAACAGAATAGTAATATTAAAGATACGAATATTAATAAGAATAATAATAATAATAACAATAATAAAATTAATAATAATAACATTAAAAATAATAATAATAATAATAATAAAAATAATAATAATAATAGTAATAATAATAATAATATTATTATTATTAACATTAATAATAATAAAAATAAAAATAATAATAGTAGTAGTAGTAGTAGTAACAACAAGAATAATAAAAATAAAAATAAAAATAACGAAAATAATAATAAGGATGTAGTATTAATAATGATAATAAAAGTAATATAAAAAAATAAAACAAAATAAACGAAACCTGGTCGGGGGGAGCTGTGCCGGCTGGAGCAGGGAAGGAGAGGCAGTCGAGGATGTTTCGCTGATGCGGGAAGTGGGAGGAAGCCGAGCTCCAGGGGGGGCTGTTGTGTGCACGATGCTGCATGGTAGGAGCAGCGACGAGGTTGGCAGGCGCCACTGGCGGGTGGCTGGGGCGTGGCTGGGGCATTATTTCAGGCAGAGGAAGGGAGAACTGAGGATGGGGTGTGCTGAAACAGAAAACAGGAGGGAGGCCAAGAGGGTTGCGCAGGAAAGAAAAAGCAGGGGGTCGCGCAGGCCGGCTGGGTGTGTGGGTCGTGCGGGAGAAGAGGGGAGCCGAGGTGCCGGGGATGGCGGCTACCACAGTTGAGGAGGCGGCCAGGGGACCTTGCGCCGAGGAGGGGGGTGCGCTGGATGCGTCACGCGCAGGTCTGGAGGCGTTGTGCGAGGTGGCTGCGCAGGCAGGAGGAGAGGAGGCTGGACGCCAGGCAGCAGCGGCGGACAGAGAGGGACAGGGGCTTCCGACAGGCTGGGTGCGGCGCCAGGAGGAGAGGAGGGTGCAGCGGCTGGCCGGGCGCTGCCGGGGTGCGGGGTGCGGACGGTGCGATGGGGAGAAGCAGGGTAGGAGGGGGTCGAGGCGCAGGGGTGCGCTGAGAAGAAGAGGGAGGTGGCGCTACGTGAAGAAGGGAAGAAGAAAAAAAACACAGTGAACAGGAGGAGTCAGCCGAGGAGGGGGGGTCCTGCGCTGGCAGGGGGCGTCGCAAGCAGGGGGTCGGGCACCTGGAAGCAGTGGGCCGAAGGAAGGAGATGGGGGTAGCGGCTGAGAGAGAAGAGAGGATTAAAAAAAATTAGAGGGGGCAGCCGCTAGGGTTAGAGGAAAAGAGGGGGAAATAAAATAAAAAGAAAAAAAATAAAGAAAAGAAAATAAACAAAACAAAACCAAATCATAATAATAATTAATTACAATATTAATAATAACAATGATAAAGATTAATGACAAACCATATTTAATAATGATTATACTATTATTCGCAGCGTTAACAAAACAAAATGATAAAAATACAAATGATAAAAAAAAATCATTTCATCTTAAATAATAAAAATAACTATTAACTGATAACAATAGATGTGCGCATTAAATATAAAGACTCTATTTAAAATTTTTCCAAAGACAACGGGATGCGAAAATACACCGGGCAGGGACGAGCGGGGTTTCCAGAACAGGCTCCGCACACGCGCCCAACGACGTCGCGTTAAAAAGTGCACTTTTTAACAAAAACTCAAAAACCTGGTCCGATACAGAACACGAACCACAACAATATAATTTAAAGTCAAAGAAATCATAAAATAAAATAAACGTGCCTGTCGGGGTGTGAAAAAAATAAATCATTATGGTAACACTGCAAGGTGAATATCCAATAAAAAATGGAAAAACACAATTTTGAACATGTAATCAATATAATATTCTTGAAATTACCCACTATCTCATGATTAGATACACACACCCAACTATGATAAACTTCACCACCATTCCTTTTCCTATATTAAAATAAAATACATGATCAAGACATTCCAAAGGGAAGGTATACTATTTAATCTAATCATTATCAATAGGATCCAATAAAATAAATCCATATATTGTATCATTAAAATATAAAAAACTTTTAAATTAAAAAAAAAATAATTCATGCTAAAATGTTAATATTTTTTAATATTAAAATCATGGTAAATAGACAACATTTTACGATAGTTCTAAGAAAATCTATGTGAAAATATTTAAAAAATACAAAATCCCATTAAAATTTTCCAAAAATTGAGATACCAAATATAAAACAGTATAATCCCAAAGCACATTGATAAAAAACATCATGAATTTCATATTGTCACGTATTTTAAGGACAATCGTACATAATTCACAACTACTACAAACTATAGGCCCTTAAAAAATACATCAGTTTCTAAGGAATAGTGAAATAAATAAAAATGTCAAACCTACTACTATGTCAAAAAAAATTATGTAGTGAATTAAATATTAAAATATGAAGAGATATAAAATAATGAAATTTGACACCTTTTAAAACCAAAATATTAGACTTATTAATAAACATTATACATAAGTGCCCAAATTTCCAATTTAATACATTACAATTAATTTTTCATGGGATGAGAAATATTATTAATTTAATTCAAATAAATTATGTTATCTAAAAAAATATTTTCCAACCCATTCTAGATTTTATTTTTTTAATTATTTTAAAAACACATTTCTTTAACATAATTTGCCGAAAACCATCTTTTATTAAATATATATATAAATATATATAAATAAATCTGTCCAGTATCATGTTAATTTTTTTATAAATATATATATATATATAATAAGTCATAATTCATCCCACATAGGGTATGTATAGAACAACATACCTCAAACTCATAATGTACGCTGATCAAGATGTTATAGACACACAAAAATATGGGATGCAAAAAACAATATATTGGGGACTTAGGATCAATTCACAGATATGATATTCAATTTCCAAAAAATATATTATGGTGGATAACTACGATAAACCCATTCTATGATAAACATATATGCCACACAAAAACCAACACATGATCAAATATATGATATATGATAACAATATTGATCTAGAAGGGACTGTAGCGGAATAATAACTTGATCAAGAAACCCATAATGGAATAACAACTCTACATACTAATCTATAGAGACGATACTAATAGTGACCCAGGATTTTTATAAAAATACGTTACATAGTTTAAGATGAATATTAAATAAAAAACACAAATTATCACTAGATTACAATAATGGTTTAGTGTCTTTAGAAGATAAATAAATAAACTTCCAATTGCATGAATGATCTTCATTATCTCTTACGATTGTATTCATATTTTTTAAGAGTGAAACTATTAACAACATAAAAATGTTATGTAAGTCATTGGAAAATCAATCATGATAATGGTGATCTCATATACATATTATGGGTAAAAATTGTAGATATCTATCGATGGCCATATGATAGTTGAAGATAGGAATAAGTGTATAAAATCATAAAAAACATACCTGAATTTTAATTGATTAATCATCATCCATAATAATTATTTATTGTAAAAAATTATCGTTTAAAAATGAATGAGTCACAATGGTGATAAATTTTCAAAAATAAATAATGATTAATATTTTCATGACATATTAAGGTTTATCCATCTTATGTATATAAATAATTCATTATTTAATGGTTAACTTCCATGACTATAAAATTGTAATGAGGTAACAATCAGAACATACAACCCATAGAAGATCAGGATCATCTATAAGATTATAAATAAGGATCAAGAACATTGGATTGATTCACAATTTGGATTATTAAATAAACATTTTTAAATGAAAATATTATGAAAATTAAATATTTTACACAGGAGATGAAAAATATCTGATTCTTTTTTATAATAATCTCATTATTTATAAAAAATGACACCAATTGGATTATAGGGATATATGATTCCAATCTCAACAATCACATACTAAATATCATACATTCATTTTACATAAAATGATAAATTATTCATCATATCATCATATCATAAGTGTACAATAAATCTTGGTTTTATAAACAATTCCTAAATCCATCTTATTATAAACCATTGAAAATGAATTGATTTTTAAATACATAATTTAATCATAATAATAAACTATTCATATGAAGAATAATGATGGCAAAATTTTATCATATCCCATGAAAAATTGTAACCTAATGAATGGTTGATGTCTTTGATGAGTATAATTTCAATTTAAATTTCAAAATATTTTTAATGAAAACTCACCCTAAATTTTTAAAATCACTAAATTAAATGTTGAAAATATAAAAAATATTCTACGATAAGAATTATTTTCTTAAATACTTGTAAACATTTAATTTTTGAATTAAATTATCTGCTGTTAATGAAGGTAGTAAATACGTTTTATTACTTACATGTTAAAACAGTGATTTCATCCATTTTTTTGGTAAAATGTACAAATTACATCATTCATAAAATTAAGAGAAGACATCATTATATAAATTTATATGTAAATCATGGGTGGAAATACATTTACAAATCTGTGGATAATGTTAAAATCATTCTGGAAAATATATTTAAAAAACATGGAGATGTTTCTGAAATGAATTTCAATCGAAGATTGACATTAATTAGATTTCTTTAAAAAAGATTATTTAGATATATACTATTTATAAATAGATTAAAATGAAAATAAAATGTGTATTGAATATAAATAAGCCATGTATAAAAAATAATTATTTTATGGAGATAAATGTCATAATATTTCATCAATGGAAAAATAGTCCTATAAAACCATAATAAATAATGGGATTGTAAAATAAAAACATTCTCACTTTGGTAACTTTTAGTCATAATAACCATGACAGAAAGAACCATAGATGGAATTTTAAATCACAATAATATTCAAAATAATTATTATAAATTTTATTCATATATCTTATATACACTACACATAGAAATAAGTGGTCCTCGTGGAATGTGTCCCATATAAAAAATGTTTAACAAATATCCATTACATCATGTTTCATTATCCATAAAAAAATTTCAAAAATAATTTATATTAAAAATATATTATTTAATATTAATTACATAACTATAATTATAGATATCATACCTCATATGATTCCCATGAATCCTTTTACCACATGTTTACTTGGAATTATTTAATAATTTTATAACAACTTATTGGTTTTTTATGTATGTTATGGTTTTGTAGTTTTGGTACATGAAAATTCATTATGAATATATAATCTACTGATTGTTAACAATGTTATAGATATAATATTTATTCATTATATATATATATATTTATTGTCATCTATAAAATTTATATTTAGAAAAATCGAAGTACATCATTAATGGAGGTGGTAGGTCATACATACAGATGAACGTTGTTTTAATTTTATCGACAAATAGACCAAAAAAATTAAATATTAATTCATATTAATATATTTAATTTTTATAAAATAGATATAATATATAATAATTAAATAAATCTTTATTTATATCTATTTAAAATCAATTAAAAAATGTTTCACATCGCTTCATAGGGGCGGTAGTCCACACATACATAAGAGGATTGTTATCATTTTCAAAAGGATTGAATGGTTTAAAGGTGGTTGATATACTCTAACTCATTAATTATAATTATGTAATAAATATTATTAAAAAATTTTAATTACACAATTATATACATCACGGATATGTGGTGATGAAATATGAATTATATCGGTTTGTAGAGTTGTGTTTTGTCGTGCATTGGATTGATGATTTTCTTTCTATTTATATGGTGGACGAGATTGAAATACATTATTATATTAAAATACTAAAACCTCTATATATTTCATATAATTTTGTTATTATTTGTTCATAATTTTTAATTATTATAAGGATTTTTAGTAATAAATAAAAAAAGTGATTCGTTATAAACTAGACAACTTCTTCGGGGAACGTTTTTATGTTTATATCCAAATCCTCATTTTGAGGGTTTCCTAAAAACCTATTCATAATAAGAAATGTAGAGGGAATTAATGAATGGATTTTTTATGGATATTCCAAACCAAATGTATTGGATATGTGAATAGAAGAGAAGATGAGATTTCATTTTATATGTCGGGGAGGGGACCCACTAGGCAACCCCCTGGAATTCTAAATAAATAACACAAAATGATAAAGTAATTATTACAATAAATTATAAAAAATGGATTAATATTATAATTTTGGATAATATACGGTTTAAATATATAACTACAATAGTACATGAACATTTTCATTTTCAAATCAATCATATAGATTTCAGTTTAACCCCCTATAAACCCATTTTTTCCCTTACCATGGAGATTAGATTTTTATATATTAATTAATCTTTATGTAAAAAATTAATAATTTATTAAAAAATTATATTTTATTAATAATATTAAACTAAATAATTCATTTTTTTCAAATTCTTTTCACTAATTAGAAGGAATCTAATTTAAAATTAAACCCACTAACAAGATAAAAATTCAGTTTGTAAAAAAAATGTTTTCATAAGTACAAAAAGTTTACTAATCAGTGACTGGTGGAATTGAAAAAAAATAATAAAATTTAAATAATAATAACATATTATATTTAATTTTACTTTAATTCCCATCTTCAAACAAAATGTGAACAGTAGATGTAATATGTTAAAATAGGGCTTTAAATAAAACATATTATTTTTCACTACTCATCGACAAAATATTATTTTTTTAAAAATTATATAATACAGTTTTTTATATAAATTTTTCATTTTTTTAGAATAATGGTTATCAATTTTTAAAAAATATTATATAAAAGAGTAATAAGTTATTTTTTTCATTATTCATATAAGTCATTGAAAATAATTTTTTGTGAAAAAGTATATATTCCAATCGTTTAAAGACATGACCAAAAAAATTAATAATTAAAAATATATTTAATTTATATAAAATCTAAATAGAAATATTTAAAATATATAGATATTATATCCATATCATATAATTTAATGGATTATTTATAACAGTAATGTTTAAATATTAATATTTTAATAGTATATTTTGATTCCACAAATATTAGAGTTTTGTGTATTAAAATCTATTGGTGTAGTTAATATTATTTAAAAAAATCATTAAATATCAGGAGGTAATATCCTACCACACCTAAAAGAGTCTCATTATTAAAATTTTATCTTATGATACTAAAATTGAGGTTAATCATTCATCATCATTCTTCAGGTTCCCATTTAACTTTCTCTAGATCGTGGTTTTACCAAAATACATTAACTAGTTGATAGTTATTATTTCATATCACATAATCTCTACACTCTGTATATTTTGATATTTATTCCTGAAAAGAGATATCTATCTCCAATGGTGTGTGATCTGAGTTTAAAACACCTTGACTGGGGAGCAACACATAGTAGACTTGATCTAGTCAAATAAAATGACCTAAGTTGTGCCTCCTTGTATGCTAGAGGATACCCACTAACATTGAATATATATAATACATCATGAGGATATTATACACTTATTATCGTAGAAATAAAATAGTGGAAATAAATAGCCAATATGAAAAATAAATATCGATAACCATAATAATACTGGTATCCAATAATGAGTAAAACAATAATATAATATCAGAACAAAAAACAGGAGGTATGTCGTAACAAGTAAATGTCAAGTGTCAAATGATAAACACAAAATAATACAGATACAACTCTTATTGTTTTTTGACACATTTTATAGTTTCCTTATCCTTGACCCATCCCAACTTATCGATATAACATAGGATGATTTACCTCATCCTATTCTATAAACATGATGTATATTCAGTAATAATCATGTAGCACACATATGTTATGAGTTTAACATAGTGGGACACCACCCAATTCATCTGAAACAATATCCAGTAAATAACAGTGTATCTAATTTTATAAATAATAAAATAAATTAAATTATTAAAAAAATTATACTTTTATTCAATTAATCTTTATTAAACCATATAGACAACCCAAATTCTTGAAGACACTAAAACTCTCAATACCTACATGGGCCCATGCTTGAGTATGAACCATATCACATATTCAATTCCAACTTCATTACATTTAACATTATATAATTTCTAATTTGAATATTGTATAGGAAAAAATCATGGGATATAACATTTGGTCTGACTCTCCATGGGTATTTGGAGTCTCATTCCCTATCCCACACCCCAATAATCACTATGGTCTTTTGATGTAGCTGTATGTGTGCCACACTCATATATCACAATGGGATTTTCAAGTATCATTCCATGAACCACACACATTTATCACATTTGGATTTTTAATATGTAATCAATGTCCCAAACACCTTTCCCAATATTGGATTTTGATGTAGCATTTTGTGTCCAAAAATCATTTACAACAAATATCCCAGTATTAAATATATCAAAATATCACTTGTACTATAATATCAAATGTATTATAATTTCACATGTTTCATAATAACATAAGTATCAAAATATCATAAAATTAATGTTAATAATCATTAATTTTTTTCCCATAATTCACATTAATGTGTACATTTTAAATTATCTACAAAATTAGGTTCTACACATAAATTAATTTGAAATAACATAACTACAAAAATGAAACCATTCATCTAAATTTTTTAATATAACCCATTAAACCATATAGGTTTTTCAAGAAACACATCGTCCTAATTGTAAAATAATTCATATTACATTAATTTTCTATTACATAACCAATAACTAATCAAATAAGAATTCAATTAATAAATAAATTTACCAAACGAAAAATCTGTTAATTCGTTCAAAAATTAATTAATTCAATTGCACCAACACAAAATCATATTACTTGTTTCTTCAATTATGTAATAAAATTCCATAATGAAAATATATAAGTAACTAATTTATCAATTAATTAATCCAATTCAGCAATCCCAATATCCCATTTATTAATTCCCCATTCCATTATTCACGATTAATTGTCCAATTAAACAATCCATTAATTGACCAATTTAATTACCCTATCAATCAATCAAATCTGCAATCCCTTTATTGATTAGATAAAAAATTTATTTATATTTTATAGATTAAATTGATAAATGTATCATATAATATCTATAATTACATAATAAAAATTGAAATTAATAATTTGTAATATCAATACAAGACCAACTGACACAAACATGTTGAAGAATTATTTCCCAACAAAAATCCCCTATTTGAAACTGAATATTCAAACCTAAAATAACGAACAAGTTATATATGTAAAACATAGATAAATGAGGGAACGAATCATGTTCCATCGAACATAGTTCTATATCAAAAAATATAAATATAAACATTCCTTCAATGGATGAGATAATTATGGGATAAGTACATGAATCTATCTCTATAAGAATATCTTGTCATGTGAGGGGAATATCATTAACCTGAGATTCATATCATTATTAATGGTGTCTAAGATCATGTGGAATTATTTACAGAGCCTCAAGAAACAAATATATCCTTTATTTATGAGATATGGTTGATTTTATGTGAATTTTGGGGGACTAAGAATATTTAATCATATTTTCAAGGGATTAAAATCTAGTACACATAGTTTTATATATGGGTCTAGAATTTTAACCAACTCGTGTTCTATAACTGTGAACCAATCCAAGGGGTGTTACACAATTCATCCAAAAAGGAGACAATGTTTTGAAAACATTGTGCCAACTCTTTGAACACCTATAGTTTTGGTATTAATGGTTTTCTGGGATAGGAACATGGTTTCAAAAAACCATGCGCCAACCATCCATATCCCCTCCTCCTTCAAAAAAAATTCAGTAAAATAAACCAATTATATAATCAGATACAAAATTACTCAACACAAGGAAAAAATAGTACATTAAAGTGAACTTGATTCTTCCCTATAAATGGTTATGATCGTACAATGTCCCCACCTTATAAAAACTCATCCTCGAGCTGTACAGCAATGAATCTATTAGATTCGAATCCCAAAGATCATTTTCCTAAGCCCGTGTATCATCTTATCTACCCCACATTACCCTATAACACAATTTAGTTTTTACAATACATGAACTAGTTTATGGTGTTTCCTCGAAACACATTCTCACTAGGATCAAACAATAGAATTTAATTCTCCTAAAATTAAACATCAGCCTCTATCTAAATATCAACCACATATATCACATGAGTATTTTCAAGGTGATGACACTAAAGCTATGACACATGAAAAATGTCATGCGTAGAACAATACATCAATGGATGAACTAATTAGTAAAACATTGTCCTGCTCTTCTCCACAACCTCATTCATACCAACAATCCTAGGAACTAGTATTCCATGTCTCTAAATACTACAGTGACACAACTGAGGTAACTTAAAAAAATAATACAATATCACCCCATTAAACTCTAAGGGTCATCCATTCCTATCATCATATGAAGTTTTTCTTCTATAACCTGTTGTAATACCCTTTTAAATCAACTAAATGTGCTCTGGTTTCTACTTCATGAGACTCGATCCCAATTTCTATGACTCACAAACCTCCATCCATCGTAGAGTTGATATGATATCCTTGAACAAAAGAATCATATGTTCCCCTATAAATTTTCACTTCATAATTTCTATTATATGAGAAGTCCAGTAATGACATGTTAAACTCTAAAGTTCCACCACATTCTATGACATATTAAAAAATAATATCTTCATGAACCAGAATAGTTTTCTATAACTACCCATCAGTTTGTGGGTGGAATTATATAACTAATAAAACATCTATACAAGTTCCTTTATTAGACTCTTACAGAATTGTGAATAATTCATGATTCATGGTTATAAACAATTCTACATATTTCTCTATATAGACGAAATATCTATCAAACATAGAATTATTCTAAATGAACCAATTTTAAGGTCTGGTCTACCTATATTAAGTGTGTTATTTTTTAACTAGTCCACAATCACCCGAATAGTGTCATTCTTTTAAAACTTCACCGGGAGACCCAAAACAAAGCATATTTTAACATTAAAAAAAATCCATTCCAAAATGGGAATATTTTTTAGTTAACCAACAAGTTATTGATTCTTAGCCTGAACCTATTGACATGTGTCACATCATTTTATGAACTAAACAATCACATCTTCCAATAAATTCTTCCAAAACACACTACATAAGTTATAGTACATTTTGGTCACACATGGATGTATCACCCACACTGAGGCATTAAATTCATGAATCAGCTCCTATCTCATTATTGAAGGAACAAAAACATAATTCTTGATTTAGATGAACTCATCCTCATCTATGGTCCATTTTGATGCTATATCAAAACATTTATCGATTTCCACCAAGGCTGAACATTATGTGTCCTCATACTACCTATCATAAATATGACTATAAAATGTATACTCCACTAAAAATAACACGTGAATCATATAATCCTTGTTATCTATAATCGAAACTAGTTAATTAGTCTATAATGTCTTCATTTTCTTTTAAACACTAGATTTATAGACTACCTATGTCTGATTTCTAATACTCAATGCATTAGTAACATTGTTTCTCTTTTATATGAATTATTCAAGTTTAAAATTAAAAGACTTTATATAATAATCCCACATCCACTACAATTGATTCAATTGTCATTGAGAAATGATATACATTATTCTTTTCTGATTTGTATACAAAAAAAATTATCACCTAATTGATTATTAATTCAACCCTTCAATGCATAAACTACTAATTCCTAATGTAAGTCAGGTGTAGGGTTGTTCAGTTATTGTGACCACAATTTATGAGACCAATACACCACAACTTGATCTCATTATATAATCAATGCACTGAGTATTATATGAGATGGTTCACAAAACACTGTACACTACTCACATGGGTGGGGTAGGTTCAAGAATTGTGTCTTTTATAATTAAATCTTCAGATCTTGGAAGGAATTGTAACATTATCCATTCTATTCAAACATTGTACCCATATACGTATATTCTAAAGGAGGTTCTTTTAATTTGGAAAATTCATGAATAAAACTCTGATAATAACCCACTCAAACCATAAGGATATAGATATTGAAAACATTATTGGGTTTCTACCAACAAAGAACTACATAAACATTCTATGGGTCCATATACACACCTTCCATCAATATGATGTGACCTAAGATGTGTACATGCTCAGTTTATAAATGACACATTGATAACTTGGAATATAGATGATGCACTCCTAGTGTACATGGGATGAATGTAATATGTTGTTCTTGATCATCATGAGTATTGTGGTTCAATAAGATAACATAGACAACAACCACAAACTAATCTAGATGTGGATGGAATAATTTGTTAAATAAAAAACTATACAATGTCGATATTTTTGTTAACGTGATTGGTTTCACAACATAATCATGATGAACATAATTTCTTATTAAATAAGTTCTTTGTATATTAAATTATAGAACACTGAAATAATAAAACCCCAATATTAATTCGATTTTGGATAAATCAAATGATACCCTCAACTGGACAAAAGATAATTAATACACAGAAGAGGATATCAGTTCATCATTATCATCATGTAAAAATTCTCGTAATTGATACACTTGTGTATGGACCCATCAGCCTTTTAGGCGAAAATTTTGGAGAACACCAATGCAATGTTCTCAGACTGATATAATCTATATCCATCAATGATTTCATGTGACTCAAGATCTCTTGAATCTCTATTGGTTCAATTATGTATTATGGGACAAAAATTATTTGATTCTCTAATATGATCTAAATTGTAAATTCTACATCATTATCAGGTGTACACATTGAAAAGGGTTTAAAAAATACATCCTGAAACTGGTACACTATAGGAGGAAAGTCTATATGCTTCACAACACTGTTATCTCATAATTGACTAGAATCATAGGTAGTAAACACCTCTATTTTTTAATTATCGGGACCTTCTCTCCTTTCATGGGTATCCCAATAACCATTGATAATATAATTTTCACCATTAGGATAATACAATTTCAAACCTCTACTATAACAGTCTATGTGGGATTGATATGCTGCTAGGCAGTCCATACCCACAACTAGGTCAAATCATGAAATTTAATGGTTGTAATGATCCTATAGAAAATGATACTTGCAATAATCGAGAGAACACCCCATTCAAAAATATATGTCCCTCGATTATACTCTTAAAGGATTATCAATCAAAAGAAACCCACTCAAAAACATCACTATAGGGTAAAATAAATAACAAGTTGGGACTATCTAATGGAATGAGAGGCACCATTACTAAATGTGTCACAATCAATGTAGAAACTCAACACAAAATAGCATGGAGTTGGTTTCTACTATCAATTACATTGGAATTAATATATAGAATAAAATCCTGAAGGACTAAGTTAGTACTCATCTTTGTAAACTAGATATATAAATGAGTCTTGTATTATAGATGATTAAATTATGTAAAACATTCTTTTTTTTATTTTTTAGGACATAAAATATAGTATAACTCTAATCCATCTTGTAAATACATGCATATCATTCATAGAAAGCTTAATAGATTCTTACATATAGAATATAATAAGGATCCACTTAAATCCTCGGTAAGGGAAAAATATAATAGAAGCAATCATGAATAAATGAGAATTGTCAATATAGAAAGGTAAATAACTGAAAACACAATTTGTGTTATCAATAAACATAATGGAAGAACAAAAACAATATATAAATTTAATAAAAATAAATTCATTCCATTCAAATAACAATATAAGGAAAATATATGGAATTGAAAAAAACTGAATCACATGCAATATAAAAAATTAAAAATGAAAGGTATCCCTAGAAATGTTGATGAAAAATATCATGGATGAATAATAACTAATACTAGATGAGGTAATTTCCTAAATATTGGATACAATGTTTTTATGTTACATGGATCCATGACCTTTAAGACATTTCACAAGGTGGTTTAACTATAATTTAAAACACCATCTAAAGAGGATATCGAACTAATTCATCTAATGAGACTACTGATGCATCAATGGGATGTCAATAATTTTGCCCCAATCATGTTGTATTTTTATAAGCATTCATCATATATAAAATAATAAATTTAACAATATCCGTTATCAAATATCCTAAAAAATAGTGTATATAGAATTATCAATATTTCCAAAAATAATAAAATAAAATTCTATGTAAACAAAGTCTAATAAATGGAATATGGTTTAGGAAACGCTCATATACAAGATAAATGATATGGATACATGGGTGAAATTCAATTTTAAATAATCTTAGGAAATTGAATTTTACAAAGGGAATAAAAGTGATCAAAGAAGTAAATTTGATTGTTGTCTATTGATTAACCAATCATAAACCATCCTGAAAATGAATAAGGATGGTATCGACACAAACTATACCTAGTGGAGTAAAAATATTGGGTTGTTGCTGTAGATGAAAAAAAATAAGACCATCAATATTATTCATTATAAAAATAATGTTTTTAGAAAAACATTTGAAAATAAGTTAATTATAAAAATCCCTTTTAATTTTTTTAGAATAATACTTTATACATTTAAAGGAAGATTCTAAAAAATGATGGAGGATAAATCCATACATGTCTTACATGGTAAAAAATCATTTTTTCAATATAAATTCAATGAAAATGACTTATTTAGAAAGAGATAATAGGATTACATTGAAAACTGTGGTAAAATAAACATGGTTAAAAATTTTATTACCAAATCCTTACAAAAAACATGGAATCCCTTTAATAAAACATGTTTTTAGAAGAATTTATTTTCTCTTACTAATGATATAAATAATGTCAGGTTATCTTAAAAATATGTCCTAAACATGTTGAGTACCAAATAATGAAAAAAATTTACGATTACATTAAGTAGGTCATGAATTAAAAAAGTATAGTAAAATTAATGGTTTTATTGAAGAATTGTTATATAATTTCATTGAATGAGAAAACCATTGAATTATTGCTAAAATTATTGATGAGGAAAATAATATTTAATCTTTTTGAAGTGTCTCGTATGACATTGAATGATTATAAATAATAAGCCTCATAATAGAATAAAATTGACTGAATTGAATAATAAGAGTAATTAGATTCATTATATATAATCTAAAAAAGAATTATATAAACAATAAAAAAACATCGTGCATAACCACAAATACGTCTGAATAGATATTAACTTGAGATGAAATACCATACCTGCATTTTACATATGGGTAAACATATTTTCAAATCATTTATAATAAACTTATTTTAATTATATACTTTATTGAAAAACTTTTCCATGTTTTTCAATATTCTTATTTCATATATTACCATGTTGTATACAATTACATAAACAACCAATTTGATGTTTTTTTGTTTTGACTAAATTGGGTTTTTTGTCAAAAACCACTTTGGTTGGTAAAATATTTTCTACGGGGTCAACATATAAGATCTCAAAAATAAAAATCCTAAAATAATTACTATATTTATAAATTAATTATAAATTTAAAAATAATCATTAATTGTTTTTATGAAAAATGATTCAGTTTTTCAATCATGGAGATGTTAGGCTATATGTATGCTTAAGTGACATTTACATTTTTCAATGATCCATATAGAAAGAAGGTAAGTAACCCCATATATTTCTATGTTGATCATTATATCATAAATAACACATTATTTAATCACATATAATTAAATATATATATATAGTTATTATGATGTAAAATGAATCACATCATATTTAGGTGGTGGTAGTTTATATGTACTTGTATGTCATCGTCACTTTTTATGTCTATGAAAGTGTTATAAATAAAATTATATATATTATATATCCATTAAAATAAGAATTTCATAAATATAATGTATTTTTTTATGTTACATATTTTTAATTAAGACGATCATTTATACATTACATGTATAGTGTGAATGAATCACATCTCTTTGAGGGGAAGTTGTCTACTCTACCTCAAATGATGTTGTTATTATAAAAAAATTGAAATTTATTAAATGTATGTGTTATAATATGATTAAATAATTATAAATGCATAATAAATGTAAAAAAATATAATATTATAATATAGAATCCATTTTAATGGCCGTAATGAGTGGTGGTGAGATGAATAATTAAAAAAATTGTCATTTTCTGTGATGGTAGATGATTGTATAAAGAAATAGTATGTTTGTTATCAATCTAATGGAGGTGATTGTATGTTTATATTAAATCCATTTAATAAAAAAAATCCTAGATTATTGAGGATAATGTTATTTTTTTATAAGCTTTAAATAATAATAATATGTAGAGTGGATAATGGAAATAACATTAAATAGCATAAGGAAAGATGTTACCTCTTTATAGGGTTATTTCTTTTTATTCTAAACTGACGGGATTATGGGGATTTCATACTTTAAAAGGGGTGGATTTCGAGATGAGATTAGGGGTTTTGGGAAGTGAATTGGGAATAACTTTTCAAAAATTTTGTTGTTTGATTGGTGTGAAGAATGGAGAGTAGTGGCGGCCATTTATATTGGAGGTGGAGTGACACTCTTGTAATATTTTGAAAATGGAATTCCTACCACATTATTCATGTCGAATATTGAACTAATAATGTAAAAAAAATATATTTAATAAATAACATGGTCAATATATGGATATAAAATAGATCTTGTACAAATGTGTAGGAAATTTTTGTCTTTAAGGTTGTGGTTTATTACGTTATTAATCATAATTTAACATTAATCGTTTTTAATGTTAAATTTATCATATCCACTAATCAATTTTTTTAAAAAAATGAATCTATTTTCATAAGTAATTAAAATTTATTATTCCAAATATGGAATCTATTTTGCTAAATTGTTATCATTGAATTTGTAGATATTGATATAAATTTAATCTCACATGCTATATGACAAGGTGAGTTTTAATGAAAAACGTCGGAAACTTATCTATGCTTTTATAATAAATTTCAATGATAAAATAAATTAAAATGAAATTAATTTTATTATTTTAAAAAATATGATAAAATTACACTTTTTAAAAAAAATATTAATTTAATAGTTATCCTTGTAAATATATTAGAAGAAAAAAATATTTTGAACTAAAATACAGTATTTAATTATTCATTAAAAATGTTATGTTTCTGGAAAATATAAAAAATACAAACTATTATAGTTTATATGTTTATATTTCAACTATTATTTTAATATTGAAATATTAAATATATAAAATAGTCTTAATTCATATTTAAAACGGGTTCATCATTTAAAAGAGGTAAAATTACCATTATAAAAATATATGTTTTATTTGTGAAATTGTGGTTGTTCGTATCTTATGCATTTCAAACCTAACCGATGGATTTAAATTATTCCAATATATAAAATTTATAATTCATTAAAATTATTCACTTGTTATAATTTCTTATTTTTATTAACAAAATACTCCTTTAGAAGAATATAATAATATTATTTCTTTTTTATATCCATTTAGTCCTTATTTTAATTTCTCATTAATCAGAAACCAATGAATTCAATTTATATTAATAAAAACCATAAATTTTCACATGTTTCTAAATACAATTAATAACTACTATCATATTGGCTAGGTTATATCATATTATATTTAATAATAATATTATTATAAGATAATGTTATTTGGTGAAACATGGACTTGGTGTAAATGAAGCTACTGAGGGAGGTCACTCTTGCATGTAACCGAATCTATCAAGAGAATTGTATATTGGTTTTGATTCAATAAATCTTAGTGTGTAATGTCTCAAAAATTATATGTAATTTTTTTAATTATATAGAATTATTATGTGACAGCGCGCTTTGACAGCACGTGATTCTGAGACCTGGAGAGTCCGAAATTGAATTTGAGATATTTTGTGGGGTATATTCAGTAAACATGCGAGCAGGTTTTTCAAAATTTTGAACCAGTGAACAAATATAAAATTTGACGACACCACTAAATTCAAAAAAGTAGGATTCACTGATAATTGACCTAACTTCTTCCTGCAAGGGCCAAGACAAAATGTTATTTTTTGGAATTTTTGAGGAAAATAATAAAAGAATATAAAAGAATTAATTTATTACATTCTTAACGTTGAGTAGTGGATGAAGCCCCTGTTGTGGAGCGACGATGTAGTGATGAGATTTAGTAATGGAGGGTCAATAAAGTCTCACATGAAACCAATATATTGTAATCATAATTATTCAATAAATGTGGATTTTTAGATGTGGTTATCCTAATGTGAAACATTAATGGACATATCATTACTGATATTTCTTTCTTTTAAAAATTCAATAGCGTTGAAGTTTAGGGGAATAACAAATGCCGGTAATCTTTGATGAACATTTGACGAAACCCCCACTGCAATGAATAATTAAGAATGATGCCCCGGGGGATCATCGCCGACATAGAATCACCTCGAAGAACGGAGATGGGATGGATGAGCAACATCGAAATCTTGAAACCTCAAGGATGAATGCAATGAAATCGAATGTCAGTGAGGTGTGGGATTAATTTTTATTCCAATTTTCTTCCCTAATATTCTTTTTATAGAAATGGAAAACTTAGATCAACCCATTAACAAGTTGATCTATGATTCATTAATTTTTATAGGAGGATGAATTTTCTTTGGGTTTTAATATTTGAGATTCAATCCTTGGAATGAATTGATATAACTTCAATCACTTAACCTCCCTCTTGATTTAATCCTACAATGTGGAGGGATGGGGCCGAGATGACCAAGGCCCTAGCACCTCCAATCCTGCATTTTTGCTGACCACACCATCGAAGAGATGAATTGACAAATTCAAGACCTTCGTGGTGAAGAGGGAGATGTTTGGGGGCTATAGGCTCATTAGGCGCAAGGAAAATACCGCCGAGCGCATCAGGTGGTATGATAAACATCCTATCAGTGTGCCAGTGCTGACAGAAGTTGAGGCGGCCCACATCTCTGGATTTGGGCGTTGGAGGCGGTACGCTCGTCGGCGCACCATAGCTGTTGGAAGTTGCCATCGGCTCACTGTGAAAGCTGGGGAATGCGGCACCAGGCACCACGTGGAGGGGGTGTATTGCGTATATACCACCCAAGAGGAGATTTTCAGTGTTCTGTCGACCACTTCTAGAGGGTCCCCATGTATGCGAGGCCAGCTGGAGCCGGACGCGGCTCAGCTGCCGAGTCCCATCCGGGAGGTGCACCCCCCCCCTAGTGCACCGCCAGTCCGCACCCCCTACCGGATTGGGAACAGGCTGGAGGAACTCACCCCCATACCACATTGTTGGTATCTAAACACACTATTCGGGCTATGACAAACAACAACGAGTCACCAGAAAACTCGGTAAGCTGGACAATATGCCAAACTGGGCCGAGTCCAAATAGGCTTTCCAGGCCTGGTCCACAACCAGGCCATATAAGACCGAATCCGACTAGAACAAAGTCATCTAGATTTTTTCTATTTAAAAAAGGTTACGTGGGACCCTCAAGCCTTGATGGTTTGGTCGGTATGACCTGGTCAGACTGGGCCTCGTCGCAATCGGCCCCCAGAATACTAAAACACATGTATCTTGAAAACTATGTGTCTGATTGACGACCTGTTTGCAGTGTTAGAAACCCCTTGGGTAACTGTATCCCTTAACATGAATTTTGGTGACTTTAAAGAGAGTCAAGATGTTATTAATGTATTGAAGATCGGTTCCCCCAAGTGGACATTGATTTGAAACCTACGATTGGATGAGATCTGAAGATTGCACGACGACGACCCTGTGGAAAGTGTCTCTATGTGTCATGGCTAGCCCACTATGTAGAGTGGCTATATGTGACTCGGAAATCCCATGGTGGGTAGTAGCTCTGTGTTACCCAAAATACCCATGGTACTCGATAGGAGGAGTACCTTAGTTTGGCCATGGTGGGAAGCAGCTCCGTGTTACCTGAGAGGCCCATGGTGGGGAGTGGCTCTGTGTGACTCAGCATACCCATGGTACTCATTAGGGACGAATACCAATGTAGTATAATGTTTGTGGTAAGTGGATCCATGTGACTCGACATGCCCACTGTACTTTATAGAGAAAGTGGTATCCAACAATCGATGATTTCAATGATGGGAATGCTGATTCTACTACCACTACTCTATAATATACCTACAGTGAGATGTATTGTTCTTCATGATTTGGATTCATGATTCTTTTTTGGTCTTTCCTTTTTTGGATCCAACTGAGTTTTCTGTTTCTCATTAGTGTAGGGCCCCTACCCATGCATGTCGTGCCCCGTTCAGACGGTTGAAGATTTGGTAGATACCCTGGTGGAATGGGACTGGTGGAGAATAGTGAGACAGGAGTTATCGACACATCGATGGTGTACTTAGTGGCTAAGGACCAGGTGGTTCCAAGTTGGCATTGGCAGACTAGACATACTAATTCAGATTCCAGAACCATCACTAATGTTATGATCAGCTGGGGTATTCCATGGAGGGCCATTAGAGCTATTTTTTGTACTTTTCTATTTCAGTACTTTTTGGGGTTCATATTCTAGTGCACATGGTTTCTTTTTCACATTTTAGTCAGTGTAATTTTAGTATACTTATTTTCCCTATTTCTATGTGTTAGGATGTAGTTGTGAATGTGTGTGAATACAGGTTCTCAGGAAAATTACACGCACATACAGGGAGACACCTTAGGCACTAGTCACCTACCCATGGCCTTTGAGAGGCGATCCTGGGAAAGCCATGACACGGGCCCCAGGGGACAGATCCTAAAAAAGTTGTATCATAAGGAGGACAATTCCCCATCAATGGCCAGAGGTATGTGTTTTTTGGAGGATATGTTATAAATGTTGCGCATCTTACTTTATGATATGAGGTGTCCAGTGTTGGTGCGGTGGCCGACGTATCCATGCACTGGGAGCTTTAATTCGTTTTTTGGAATCAATACATGGAAAAACATTTTTTCATAAGTGTCTAATTATTTTTAATAAGGGAATGATAACCTGGTATCACCTTCTAACCATGTAACATATTGATCTATATAAGTATTCCTCCATGAGGATGACCATCCAGGATCCTGATACGCGATCGTAGCCCGCCTAGTTATGAGGCGTCCGTTCAGAGACCAGTGCTTGAGATGGCCCCAACGGGTGGTGTAATAGTGCTTCCACCACCCGATGGTTTTCATATACATCTTCATGTTACAATAGAGGGAGTTAGTAGACCCAGTTACCTATTTGAGTTTTAGAGATAGATACCTCCTAGGTTCAGGGGAGAGAGAGATCCAAAGGTCCCTAAGGACTTGCTAGAGGTTGGGACTTGGGACTTCCACTTTGTGAGGAAACATCCCGAAAATGAAAATCATTGCAGTGATCCTATTGCTATGATCAAAATTATTATAGTGTAGTTTGACCAATTAGACTCATGATGAGGTGGCCCTTACCTAGGTATACATCGAGGGACATTTTCGGGAGGATTTTTAACCACAACCTTGTGCTCTATGGACATTCAGGAGCTATTCCACATATAGTAGGGAATCATGATGGTGGTGGAGTACACAACAAGGTTCACATTGCTTTCCCACTAATCCACATACATGGTGAGAGACCCTTTCATTAGGGCATGAACCATTGAATAAGGAATTTGTTCGTGATCAGGGCATCAATGTTGTCTCTCAGCATTCTTAACCAGGTTGTGTTGCTAGAGTTATCCCTTCTAGTAGTGAGATTTTTTGGGAACATGACATAGAATGATAAGGGATTTAGTAGACCCCTAGCGACGGAGTATTATATAGGTATTAGGAAATGGATACTTGGGCCAAGAGGGCCATGTCTTTAAGAGGTCGACCGTAGGACCAAGGGCCGGTAGTGCGGGGCTCCCAGTCTATGTTGAGATAGTAGGGAGCCATGAAGTGCTTCTCGTATGGCAGGCAATAACATATGCCACGTTACTACCTAAATCACAATACGGATGACCATCAGATGGTCTAAGGACCACCGAGGTAGAGGTAACGGTTTGATAAAGGAGTTCAGTAGCATGGAGGACATGGAAAGGGAGCATGCAAAGTGGTAGGCGGTGGGTGATGGTTTGAGGTGTTAAAACCACCACCCGCATGTGTTCCACCCTGACCTCAGGGAGTTGGCATGCTGGAGAGAGATCATCATTAGGTAGCCGAGGATTATGACCTTGAATGTCTAGATATGATCTGAGGTATGATCGCGGTCATCTCCACCACAGCTTCTATTTTTATTGAAATTGGTTATACAAATAGTTTCTTGGTCGCGACTCTCGTTCAATGGTTGGATATTCAGGTGGAGCCGTTGGCTCAATCCAGACGGTTGGAGACTTTTATGGGAATCGATTTGATGACTACACACTTGTGATAGTAATTTGATTTACTCGAGGAGGCAAGAGCTTCATCTAAGATATCCAAGTAGTGGCGTCGAGGCCATAGGATGTCATCATTGGTATGGACTAGTTATCCACATTCCATGTTGAGATCGACTGTGTTAGGTGTACATTTTAGTGTCTCTACCTAGATGGGACCTGGTTTTACTTCACCGATGAGAAGGAAACCCTTACATAGAAAGATGGATTCTCTCAGAGGATGGTGTATCTGATCACATTAATATTTCTTAGACTCGCCCTTAGTGCAATGGATGAGAGAATCCCAAAAATTCTTATAGTTGTGGAAGAGTATGTGGATGTTTTTTATAAGGATGTTCTAGGAATACCTCATCACAGAGATGTAGACTTTTTTCATCAACTTTTACCATAGGATGACACAAATATCCACACCAGCATATCGGATGGCTCCTACGGAGCTTCGTGAGATGAGGGTACAACTAGATGAATTGTAGGAGAAGGGGTTCCTAAGGCCCAGTGATTCACCATGGGCATCTCGAGTTCTTTTTTCTTGGAAGGAAGACGAGATTTTTGGGTCGAGTTGGACTTCCGGTACCTGAACAACGTTACCATGAAGAAAAAGTATCCACTATTGAGAATTGAGGACCATTTTGAATTTCTATAGTTAGAGAAGTGGTTCTCAAAGATAGATCTCAGATCATGCTATCACCAGCTTCAGGTATGGGATGAAGTTGTAATAAATACAGCATTCATCTTCCAGTATTAGAACTATGAGTTCTAGATGATTCGTTTCAGTGTGACCAATGTCCCATTAGTGATAATGGGTCTCAGGAATAAGATATTATAGCCTTACCTTTACATTTTTGTTGTTGTATTCATCAATGAAATCCTGGTGTACTCAGTATCGAAGGAGGAACATGCTTCACAGTAGCGGATAGTCTTGGATACACTCTGAGAGCACTAGATTCATGGTAAGATCAAGAAGTTCAAGTTTCCTATTCGGGAGGTCCACTTTCTAAAATACATAATAGCAGATACTTGATTTTTGGTTGATCTAGTGATGATAGAGGAAATGCTTTCTTGGGAGACACCCAAGATCGTGAAAGAGGTTCGAATCTTCTTAGTGGTGGTTGGTTACTATCTGAGGTTCATACCCAACTTCTTTAGAGTAGCATCACCATTATCATCCTTGAAATTAAAGGTACAACCCTTCGTGTGAACGGAAAAATTTAAGCAGAGTTTCTAGGTGTTGAGGCGTAGACTGACAAGTGCCCTCATATTGATAATACCAGAGGAGGGCATCAGGTTTGTAGTTTAAAATGAAACATCAGGGACTGGACTATGATGTGTCATGATTTAGGAGCCATCAGTGATCTCTTACTTCTCAAACCATTGAGTCACCATGAGAATAACTACACGACCAATGAACTGGAGTTAGTAGCAGTGTTCTTTTCCTTTAATATGTGGAAACACTACTATATGTGTGAGCGGTTTAATGTTTTCTCCGACCCCAAGAGTCTCATGAATATCATATCCCCGAAGGACCTGAACCTTATATAGCGATGATGGATATAGATCCCCATGGATTATTACATAGATATATTAAATACTATTGGTAAGGTGAACGTGGTAGCAGACACACTCAATAGGAGGACCATTTTGCAACTGCTGAGTGAGGTGACATAACAGTTAGTCATGATGTAGGTATCCTTCATAAAAGATGGTGGAGCTACATACCTTTGGTCAATGAATGTTACTCCCCCACTAATATAGTGAGTTATGGAGGCACAGTTGGTGGATGTTTACTATGAGGAACAACATGATCAGTTATCCTCAGGACATGATCCTGATAGATTTTGGATAGGTGGGGAGCTCTCCATCCTTTTTAGAGGGCACATCGTAGTACCAGTTATGTCACAAGAGGAGGGGATAAAGGATTTACATAAATCCCATGTGGTGGTACATCCCAATGTTTATAATATGCACTAGGACCTCTGACGTTTGTAACGGTTCCTAGGGATGACTAGAATAGTGGAAAAGTTCGTTCCACGATACCTCACATGTCAGCAAGTGATAGTCGATCACCAAGTTCTAGCAGGCTTTAATTAGACACTTGAGGTACCAGAATAGAAGTGTGATGATATTTCGATGGAATTTTTTATGGGGTTACCATGTTCATTTAGGTTCCATGACTTTATCTGGCTGACCGTTGAATGCCTCTCCATGTCAGCTCACTTCCTACCCATTTAGGAGTATATACCAGTAGAGGGAATTGGTCACATCCACATCTATGAGAGGGTGAGGCTTCACAGGATTCCTTCGATGATCCTCACTGATCGTTAAAACCACTTTACATACTGATTGTGTAAGGGATTAGAGGAGGCCTATGAGACGTAGCTGCTTTTGAGTTCAACTTTTCATCCCTAGATGGACGGTCAGAGAGAACAGACCATAGAGACCATGAGGTACAACCTTTGTTCATATGTCCTTGCGTCCTTTACTTTGGACTTAGTTGTGAGGACCAACTTCTTCTGGTGGTGTTCACATGAAACAATAGTTATCACTCCACCATCGGCCTAGCACTATTTGATGCATTTTATGGGTGCCCTTCGAGATCACCCATATGTTGGATAGGAACAGGGGGGTCGGTAATCATTGTTCTGGATTTGGTATGGGATACCACTAAAAATGTGAAGATAATTTGGGATCTAATGGGGACTATATAGAGTTGGTAGATTTTTTGTCATGATAAGAGATAGATAACCTCAGAGGTTGAGGAGGGAGACCACATGTTCCTTCGAGTCTCACTTGATTAGGCTTGTAGTGATTAGGCCGGGGGGAAAGCCATCTCTAAGGTTCATCAGAACCTTTCAAATCCAGAGCAGAGTTGGGGAGGTGGCGTATCACCTAGTTCTTACTCCAATGATGCACTGGGTGAATGTAGTTTTCCCTGTGTCGATGCTGAGTATATACTTGCATGACCCATCGCATGTCATTGAATTTGGTGATATGGACATTGACAATGGGGAGATGCTTGTGGAGTTCCTAGTAGAGATTGGGGACTAACATAAGTGGTTCTTATGTTGATGTTATATTACATTAATGTGCATTCAGTGGCAACATATTAATCTCTTGGAGAGCTAATTAGAGTGGGAGGATCAGATTCGTGCTCATTACCCCCATCTGGTTGTGTAGTTTTTCTTTGTCTTTTGAGGACATAAATCCACATAGTGGGGAAAATTTAATGTCTTAGAAATTATGCGTAATTGTTTCAATTATATAGAATTATTATGATATTTCATGCTCTAACGACATGTGATTATGAGACCCGGAGTGCCCGAAATGGAATTTTCATCATTTTTTTCATGTGTTTAGTGAATGTGGGAGCAGGTATTTCAAGATTTTGAACCAGTACTCGGATCAAAAATCCAAGAACACCGTTGGATTAAGAATGATAATATTCTCCAAGAAATGAAATATCATTGGATGCCAAGGGCTGAGCAAAAAAGTTATTTTCAGAATTTTCGTATAAATAATAAAAAAGAAAATTATTTCATTCTCAACGTTGAGTGGCGGGCGACGAAGATGCGATAGAGTGACGACATGGTGAAGAGGAAAATTAATGGAGGTTTAATAATGGCTCATTTGAAACTGTGATACTATTATCGTAATGACTCATTAAATGTGTCTCATTAAATGTGCCCAATTTAATGAGAATCATTAATGTAAGCAAAGTCCTTGTGCTTTTGTTTTCATTTAATAATTCCAAAATATTGGAGTTAGTGGGATTAAAAATGTGGGAAATATCTGATGAACCACAAGTGGAACCCATCTCCAATGAAAAATGAAGAATGACACGTCGGGAAATCATCACCGACTTCAACTAACCTCGATGAATGGAGTCGGGTGTGATGAGTGACATCAACATATTGAATCCTCGAGGAAGAATCCTACGACATCTAATGTCAAAGTGGAATGGGTTTGATTTTTATATCAAATTTCAGCCTTACTCTTCCTTTTCATGAAAAAATGCACATTGATAATCCAATAATCATGTTGATCCATTATTCGTGCATTTTTTAGGGATGCTGACTTTTCTTAGGGATTTATTATTCAGGATTCAAACCATGGATTGAAATTATTAAACATAAATCCCCAATCCTCCCCATTGATTTAAAACTATATCGCGGATGGATCATGCTGACATGAACAAGGACCAAGCAACTCTGCTCATACGTTCTGAGTGACCAAATCCTTGAAGTGACAGGAGGAAAAATTTGATTCCATCTTGGTGAAGAGGGTGAACTCTGGGATCCATCTGAGCATTCGGTGTGAGGAACATACCAAAAGAGTGGGTTCAGTGGTCCTCCGAACATTCTGTTGGTGGGCGCATTAGCGCACCGTAGTGGTAGGAAGCCTTAGCCGGCTAGCTATGACGGTTGGGTGACGTGGTACCTGGCACTGCTGGAGAGGGTGGCCCATGTCTAGGCCACCCATCTACCAATGTACCATTGTATGTTGACCTCAGATGGTGAGGCCATATGTCTACGTGGCCAACTGGTTCCAGATACGACATGGCTGCCACATCCCTACAGGGCGGTACACCACCACTCTGCCCCCCTAGCTGAGTGAGATATGGCTGATGGGCAGCGCCCCTAGCCTAGTGGGTCAGGAAGGACCTACAACCAGTGGGAAAAACCCACACTTGCAGGCCGGACCCGGGTCCTTAGAGCCGAGATGGACTAGACTAGGTCACCGGGCGACCTGGAAGGATGGACCCTTTGCCAAATCGGGCCGGGTCTAAAGAGGCTTATTAGGCCTGGCACACTAGGCATGCCGGACCAGAACAAACCCAACCATAACTATGACTGGTCGGGTATGTCTAATTAAATAGAGGTTTTTTGGACCCCAATGCTAGGTTGGTCTGGTTAGTTCACCCTGGTCATACCAGGCCATCCGTAACTACCCCTAAATACTTAAATGCTTGTATCTTGCAAACCACACATCTGATTGATGACCTGTTTGTTTAATTGGAACCCTCTTTATGGGGTGGATCTTTTGGAAAGAATTTTAGTGAGTTTAATGTATTTAGAGACACCAATAATGTATTTAGGAGCGCGTCTCCCAAGCGTGATACCTAAAAAACCCTGTAGTTGGATAAGACCTACTGATTTCTCACTAACAGCCTAATGGTATGTGGTTCTGTGGGACCCGAGAGAACCACGGTGGGGAAAATCTCTGTGTGACCCAACAGAAACATGGTCCTTGAGAAGAAGAGATCCTCAATTCATCCATGGTGTTAATCAGCAATGGGTGACCTGGCAGGGCCATAGTGGTGGGCAACATTGTGTGGCCCAACATACCCACAGTACTCATCAAGGATGAGTACCACTACAGTCCAAGGGTAGGGGGAAGTGAGTCTATGTTACCTATAATTCCCATTAAACATTATATAATAAGAGTTCTCCAACAACCAAGGAGTTTGATGATGTGACTGAAGAATCTACTATCACAACCGTAGTATATACCTGGTGTGAGTTTTCTTTTACTTCATGCATTAATTTACGGATTGTTGTGTGGTCTTTCCTTTTTTTGTATTCCCTACAAAGTTTTCTGTTACTCACTACTTCTCGAGACCCTCTCATGAATGTTGTGTCCCATGCAGACAATCGATGCTTTGATAAACACCATGGGGGTCCGAGTCAGGGTGGAGCCCAGGGAGATAGGACTGATCGACACTTCGATGATGGACTTGGTGGCCTAGGACTAGGTGGGGTCCAAGTGGATGAGCTATACATGATATACTACATAGTATTATAGTATCTTCACTAGTATTACAATCAATTGGGGTTTTCTGCTAATGGCCATTACAGCTCTATTTTATACTTTTCATTTTAAGTTCTTTTGTTGGGTTTGTATTCTGGCCTACTTGGGTTCATATGTACTTTGTACTCAGTCATGTTTTAGAATAATTATTTCCCATTTTCAATATGTTGGGATGTATTTGGTCATGTGTGTGCATATAGTTACTTAGGAAAATGCTACCCACTAGTAGGTTGGCACCTTTGGTGCTAGGCGCCAACCAATGGCCTTCAGGAGGAGGGCTTGGGGTATTCACAACACAGGGCTTGTGGGACGGGTCGTGACATAGTGATGTTGGAAATATATGCTATAATATATATTATATTTACATAATATTCTAATATATAGGGCTAATATACACACTTTTTAAAAATGTTGTTGCATGGCATGGACATTATTGAATACAATATTGTATTTTAGAACAATAGTGTGTAACAATCTCCAAAACATAATTAAATGGAATCATCAAAATTAAAAATAAATCCTGATATGAAATTTACTACATTATAATCCAACATCATTATAATGTTTCGTAAAACATGATCTAAAAAATATAGAATGTGAGGGAAAAATTAACAAGGACTACCATGTAACAATGTCTCTATGTAGGAGAACATTAATTGTATGTGAAAATATATACTTGGAGAAAGTGTTTAAATATTTATAGGTGTTAATGAGGTCAAAATAAAATACATGTGAATGTTCAATAAATGTTGAGGTAATCAAATCCATAATTATTTGATTATTTTGATGAATATAAATTCAATGAAATTAAAGTAATTTGACGATATTTTTTTTATAATTTGTTTTCATTTTGTATGACTGACTGACTGACAATTATTTTTTTATTAAGGAAACACTTTTGTGGAAAAAGTGAGAAACCAACAGGTCCAACAAGATATCCAAACAAACCCAAACAAAAACTGGAATGAACAGGAACTACCACAAACTCGTAACAACAACAAACACCATCCCTAAGCTGGACACTTGGCGATCCCATGCAAGCATGGTCCCTCCCAATGTTGCCATCCCTCCAAATAATCCATATCCCAAATGACCTGCAAAGGAAATTGTAGAGTGCTCTAGCCCGAAGAGAAATCCTAGACTGCACTTCCCAAATCAGACTGTGGGTGAAGCCTCATAGGAAAAGGAAATGTTACCAAAACTCAGCCTTAGCCTATTATTGCTTTCTTCCCTATAAATATTCCAATGCATTAGCCATACCTTAGCCTTAGGATCATCTCCAATAATGTCTTCCAAACGGTTCTCCATTTTATTCCAAGTTCGGATATATTCTTCTTTGCTGATTTTCTTGTCGTTTAATCCTCACATTAAGATCAAATCTTTCTTTTCAATCCACTTTGCATGTTCGTGGTCGACCTCCACTCTTACAGCTCTTCCCATCATATCAGCTTCTTCCTGTGGAATATCAACATATAGAAATTCCCCGACCATATCCTCCTCAGAACAAAGTATAGGTTCCTTTCCCATCCTTACCTTCCCAGTAGAACTTCCCATTTCATTGAAGTTCCCCTTGGTTAAGCCTAAGGCTCCTCTTTCACCGCGTTGAGCAGAGGCACTGGTGGATTCATCCTAGAGCGGGTCTCCAAAGGGGGGGGGGGAAGAAAGGAGTAATCTTTTTTCCCCTTCCTCTTTTTACAACTCACACTGTTCTTTTGAGTTGGAACCTCCTCTGTCACCTGATCCAAAGCACCCATGTTGACTCCCTCCGGATCAGCCTCACCACCACCCAGCTGTCCAGCAATCATTCCATAAGAGTAACCACTGTTTGGTATATCACCTTCATTATGTTGATAGAAAGGGGTTTTTTCATCTTCCCTCGCATGGGCCACTCCAACAACTGAACATTCCAGTACAGAAAATCGGTTTGGGGAACATGGTATAGAATCATCCACTCTGACCTTACTCAGACTGGTTGAAGTGTTCTAGACTGGAATCTCAGGCTCACCATAGTCCTGCTGGTGCTCAAGCCACCTTCCCATATACTGAATATTACTGACCCCCTCCATGTCCCTTCCATGACTAATTACATCAAGGCTCAAGCCATTGGATTTACCATTCTTCTAGTTGGCCATTTCAGAGTCCTATGGAGGGGTAGCCACCACAGCTCCAGACATGATCTATTTCCTCCTAACCTCATTCTCTTCCACCTGTACTTCTAATTCTGTACACAGATTGACATAATTCTGTCTCTTATCTTCTAGATTAGTAGTGGGCAAAGGATCCTCCACCTTCCCTGAAGGTCCCCCCTGAACCAGCGAATCAATGCCCCCAACTGATTTTGAAGGGGTATGACAAACTTGATGCAGGCCCGCAGGTGATGTCTGATCACTACCTTGTTCAGCACTAAAGGTGACCACACCCTCTCTCGAGGGAACATCCACTGGAACAGCTGGAACCTCAGTGCTTCGGACACCCTTAGAACTCCTTCGACAACTGTGTCCATCATGCCCCTGGCTGTAACAAAATGAACAGAATGTGGTCTATGATTCATAGACAATCGACTGTGCATACCTGTACTGTTCTTCAACTACAATCCAGACAAGCTCCGGCTGCAATCTTGAGAGATACATTTCCATACAAATTCTATCCAAAATGGGATGAGACAGAGAAGTTGTTCTTTGATCACGACATACAAAGCGCCCTATCGAGTTTCCGATTGACCCCAGCAACCCAATATTCTGAAATGGCAAAGGAAGTCCAGGCAATTGAATCCAAATTGCCATGTAAGGAGATTCACGGTTCATATGCACCTCAAAGGACCAGCGAAGTAAGTGAAACGGGAGGCCACATAAGGGTTTCCTCTTCCTCGACCAAGCTCCACCCAAATCCTCTTCGTCAGCAAACAATATGAGGAATTGACGTGGACCCATTATACTTACCAGCACTCGGTGTTTCAAACCCCAATCTGTATTGACCTCTTTGTCGAAATGCTCCACAAGAGGTCGCCGCTTCGTAAACCTCACAATCAGAGCCGATGAAAGTAACGCTGAAGCTTCATAAAATTCCTTCACCGAAACCAGAACATTAGGTTGACCAGAAATGCAACCAGGTACCTTCAGCGAAACTTCAATTTCGGTGAGGAAGAAACCCGCATCCGATGAGGATCCAAAGCAATCCCTAATTCTCGGTTTCACATCACCTGAAGCATGAGTTGAAAGCGAAGACCCCCCCCCCCCCCCGATGGGGGGAGGGGTCGCGGCGGCCGCCATCACTGTAGGGTTAGAGGAGCATCTCCCTCGCCATCATCGTAGGGTTAGCAGAGCAATCATTTTGTATGGAATTTCTATTACTAACCATGAATATATTGAAATATTTATACTAGATAAGTTTAAATTTCTTATTTATAATTATAAATTTTTGTTTTTATTCAATCAAATTCATATTCATATGTTAAATTCATGAAATTTGTTACCATAAATTGGATTTTTTATACCATATGTAGTAAAAGAAACTTTTAATCAATTGTAAGGACTATAAATTTGTGAAAAGTATAGCTATTTGTCTCTAAATATCTTCAAAAAAAATATGGGCAATAGATTAAACTTTAATGCTCAAAAGTAATATTACTAGGTTATCATGAATATATCTTCATTAAATTTATTCCCTAAAAATGATGAAAAATTTACCAGTACATTATCTACGTCAGTTGTTAGAATAAAACCCATATCATCATTTAGTCATGGGTTCGAGACACATGGCCTTGTCGTACAATATAGTTTTACACCCTATATAAAGGATTTACTTTTATAAAACCATATTAATATAATTTCCAAAATAACAATGATAGGCATCTTTCAAATATTTAAAAACAAACAAACTTTTTACAATGGATTTCAAAACTACCATACTATATAAATACTTTATCAACTTATTTTCACATAGTTAATTATTTGGTAGAATTATTGTCTATAATATCATTTAATATATTAATAAACCATTTAAACTTTCAACCAATTTATAAGAACTTAGTTTTAACAATTTTTATTTATTGTCAATGTCCTTTATACTTAATTGTAAAGAAAATGTTAATTATCTAATGCATATACACCGAGAGAGTTAAAACAGGTTCGTAGTAAGGTATATTGTTGTGTAACATGTTTCCCACATCAGTCATAGAACACATTGTTGGATATATTAATCCTATGTACAAATGTTCTAGAACAATTTCCTCCTATAGTTTATAGATAAGTATTTTTTATAGGAAGAACCACATAAACTCTACCTTAAAAAAATTGAAGGATATTATTCTATAGTTATCCAAACATTCAAGATTGTATTTATGTATTATGACATATTTTTTCATAAATATAGTTCCCAAGGTTCCCACTAAACTTCATATAATTCTATCTATAGTGACCCGACCCTATATAGCACGAAACCAGTTTCTAATATCAATTACATATTCATTAGTAAAACGAATCAAATCTTTAAAGACATAGAATTTAGTAGTCTTGGTAAACTAGATACATAAATGTGACCTGTATTTCAAATTACTACAAAAGTAACAAAAGAATTTTTTTTATTTTAAAAAATAAATATATTCGAGGGTTACCCAAATACATTTAGTAAATCTGTACATATCATATATAGTACATGTATTGGATTCATGAAGAAAGAAACATTATAAGGGTGAGATCAAATGAACAGTGTGGGAAAAATATAGTGGATCTAATAATAAATAAATGATAATAGTCAATATGGAAATGTAAATAGAAGAATACACATTCCCTGTAATCAATATAATTAATTGAAGTGCGTATACAATATAGGAATGCAATTAACAGAATCACATTCCATTCAACTAACTAGATAAGGGAACATAAATATGAAATGGTAAGTAATAGAAACACATTCCATTAAAATAACTAAAAATGAAATGTATCACTAGATATTTCTACAAACAAATTTATAGATTAATACAAATATAATCAAAATTAGGTATGTTCTTAATTATTGGATTCCATTTTTCTGAGGTACATGGAACCAGTATTGTGAGGGTATTTCCGAATATATTTTTTCTATCATGTAAATACCCATCTAAAAAGGCTATCCTACAAGATCATCCCATGATACTATTGATGCATCAATGGGATATATGTAATTTGGCCCAACCCATTCCATACCTATCAAAATCATTCCTCATATATCAAATAATAAATTTTTCAATGTGCCGTATAAAATATCAATAATAAATTTAATATACTTATTTATCAATATTTAACTAAATAATAAAATAACATTCAAATTAAACATTATATAAAATTTGTTATATGTTTTAGTAAATGATCATATCCATGAAAAATGATATGTATACTTTGGGGAAATTCAATGCCAAATTATCATAGGAAATTGAATATTTCATGAATACTAAATTAGATCAAGTCATTTGATGACAATTCGATCCTTAAAAAAATCAATGAAATATCACATTTTGGAATGACATGGATGTTATAAAATTAATATATACCATATGGCATAAAAATATAGGGTTTTTGAATTTTTTGAAATAAAAGAATAAATTGGAAAATATTCTTGAGGAAAAGTAACATTTCTTTTGAAACCCAAATTAAAAATAATTTTATTTTTTAAATACATTTTAAAAAAAAATTTCATTATAAAGAAACCATTTAAACATGTAATATAATATTCATAGAAATTATTTTTGATCAATTATTAAATGTAATGTGAGTCAAAAAATAGATATTCATTTTTCCACGTAAAAAGGGTAAGAAATAGTAATATTTTAGAATGTGAAAGTATGCTATATTCGAGACCATTGGTAAATGACATGAAGGTTAAAAATATCATTACCAAATAATATTAAAAAAAATCTAAAAAAATTTAAATACAAAACTGTTTTTATAAGGAAGTAGGTTCTCTAACTAAAGAGGGAAATATGGTCATGTTTTCATAAAAACATTTTAAAAAACATAGAGTTCCAAATTGTGGAAAAATGGTACAAAAACATGAAAGGAAATAAATTGAAAGTTTAAAATAATATGAAATATTTTATTTAAAAAAGTTCATATAATTACCTCTAATGGAATCACCATTGAATGTTAATTAAAATCATTTTTGAGAAAATGAATATTTAATCATTCAAAACATTCTCACATCACATTGAAATATTTTAAATCATAAAAATTTTAAAGGATTTAAATTAAATTAATGTTATAATTATTGTAATGAGATTTATTATATATCATGTAAATGGGAAATATATACACCATGTAAAAGAATCAAGGTTCATAAAAATAAATTAGTCCTAATAGAATGTCAATTGAGATGAAATCCATTACCACGTGTTTTCTATTTTGTGAAATTCAATTAACAACTTGTATAATAAACTTATGATACTTATATACCTAAATGATTAAAATTTTCAGGTTTATAATTTAATTTATATCACTAATTAAGATTATTTATACAACAACTTCAAAAAATATGATTATGATGGTTGGTTTTAACAAATTCAATTTATATGTAAAAAAACATAGGTCGGTCAACTAGGTTCAGAAAGGTACTTATAAAGGATATACATAAAAATAATCAGGAAAAAATAATAATATTTTTACATTAATTAAATAAATTTAACAAATCATTAATTATGGTTTTCCAAAATGAATCAATATTACAACAATGGAGATGGTATGTAAGACATACACATGAGTAGCGTTCCCATTTTTCAATGATTGTTATGAAATTATGATTAGTAAAAACATATATTATTAGATTGATAATTATATCAAAAATACCATTTTGTTTAATATTATATAAATATTTATATATTTCTAGTGATGTAAATATAATCGCCTCATGTTGAGGAGGTGATAGTCCACACATCCATCGATGAAATTAAATTTTTTTGAGTGTGTGAAAGTGTAATAAATAAAATGATATATATAAAATTAATAGAAATATGATCATTTCATTAGTATCATATAGTTTTTTTATTCTAAATATTTTAAATCATAACCATCCTTTATACATTACATGTATATTTTGAACTATTCATATCACTTTCAGGGGGCAGTTGTCCACCCTTCTGCAAATGATGTTATCATATTAAAGAAAATGGAAAGAATTTAAGGTATGTGTTATAAAATGATTAAAAAATTATAAAACCATTAAAAATTAATATATTTAAATTATAAATAGGGTTTACATAATAATGTTCATTATGATCAGTGGTAATAGGAAAAAATAATAATAATTGTTTTTTGAGGTAGTTGTTCACCATAGACAGAAACATTTTGTTCGTTAACCATTAGATGAAAGAGTGTGAAAGTGTAGGTATAACCTATATCATAAATTCAATATTGCATATTTACTATACTTTTATTTTTATAAAATCATGAAATAATATGAATCAGATGAGTGTGGAAAAGAAATAACACTACATATCTTAATGATAGATGTGAACTCTTAATCAGGAAACTCTTTTACGTTTGCACCATAGAAATTCTGTTGATTTCATTATGAAAAATAAAAGACCATATAATTAGTGGATGGATTTAGTGAGGTATATTTAGAGGTTAATTTATGAAAATATATATTTTGAGAGGTTTAATGAATGAGGGGAAGTGATGTCTGTTTTTAGTGGATGAGGCGTGGCACACTTGTAAAATTTTGACAAAGCAACTCCTACCACGTTTTTCATGTTCAAAGCTGATCTAACAATAGAATGAAATAAATAAATGTCATTATAGGGTCTATATATTTCCATAAATATCTCATGGACAAGTGAATTTCTCAGTCGGGACATTAAGGTTATGATTTAGTCTGTTATTAATCATAATTTAACATTGATCATTGTAATTAAATTTATTCACATTCACTAATATTTTTGGTATAAAACAAAATTTGTATTATTGTAAATTCTAAATTTTTATTATTAAATATATTTAATAAATTTTTTCCAAAATCCAATCAAATTATTTGTAAAAATTGATTTAAATTTAATCCTACATTTGTGATGATAATTCATGTTCTAATAGTAAAATTATCTGAAATATTGTTATGATTTAATAATCAATTTCATTGTGAAATTCATTACAATAAAATAAATTGAATTTATTGAAAAATATATTATTTTATTATAAATTAATACAAATTAAATATATAAATTTACATTATAAATTAATTAGTTGAAAAATTAGTATTTAACTAAAATTCAATATTTATAACTATTTATAAAAAAGTGATATGCTCTGAAAAATATAAAAAATTAACCGAAAAATAATTTTTATGTTCATAATTAAAATATTTTGTTTCTTTGAAAATATTAATTCAATTAATATGTCAAAATTTATATTTAAAATTGTTCACTATTGAAATGTAGTAAAATTGCCTTTTAGAAAATATAGGTTTTTATATTTGAAATTGTGTTTTTTATTTACTCAACCCTATCAAACATAATAGAGGAATATAAAAAAATTTATTCAATATATACCAAATATATTCCACTAAAATCATTCAATAATTTTAAATAATTATGTTTATTAATAAATTCTTCCTTTGGAATTATAATGATAGAAAATAGTTCTTTTTTTCCAATTGGTTCATATGGTCATTTCTTATAAATTGATTAACCAATGATTTCATTATAATTTTATATAAACAATAAACATTTATAAGTTAGTTAATAATATTAAAAAAGTCTAATAGAACATATTGGTTATATCATATTATTTTAACTAATAATATTTTAAAAAATATGATGTCATTTAGTGAAACAAAGACTTGCGTGTGACACAATATATCAAGGAAGGATAGTCTTCGATGTACCAAAAGCTATCAAAGAAGGTATCTATTGTGTGTGATGTAAGAAAACCCCGAGTCATGTGCATTAAGAGAAAAATTGTATATTATATTTATTTTTTATTATAATGTATGAGGTTAATATATACCTTTTTTAAACATTGTATTGTGTTTCATAAACAGTACTGAATGAAATGTTGTATTTTATAATTTCAGTGTTTTATAATAAAGAATAGTAGCTTCAACAATAGTACCTCAAAATATTTTTCATCCATCCTCTCTATCCAGTACTGTAGGAAATATAGCATGAAATTTTCCTTCCCTTATTCTATGTGATACCGTATGAGTCCCTTAAGCTACACCACTCTGCTGATATATGCATTCGAGTCTAATGAACCAATTCCACTACCTCTAACACCACAAAAAGTAGAATTGTAACATCAATAGGGGTATGGTGTAGAAGACCATAATCATGTACTGTGATTATTTTTATCTACTCCATCATTACCCATATTTCATGTGGTCTTATAGAACCTCAGTTTATGTCCCATCCTACCACAATATTGGCCCTATACCAGTTGTCTTGGACAATTCATACGAATGTGTCATGGCATAGTTCACCAGAAAAATGTCAATTTTCAATGTTCCTTTCTGGTATACCCTTCCCAATCGACACTCTAATTTCTATCACCCTAAATTTAATTATCGTAAAAATGCTTCATTATTTTTGAATACATACCCCTTGATTGTCCACCACTAAATACCAATTCTACACTAGATGTATCCTTCAAAAAACCCTAAGATATGAGACCATGATCAACCACTTCTGATAAATTAATCACCCAAAATATATTAACATGAGACTCAATCTAATATTTATGGTTGTTCTGGAATCCATTTTCTATAGATGTCTCATCACATTATAGTGATGAAGAAGGCCCAAGAGGTTAGTAAAGATTCAATATAGTATATCACATCCACACTCTCCAAATTTAGTCCCTTTAACTCATCTACTCACTCATATATCTATATATCTATATAAAAGTGATATAGGTATTTCTATAAAGACCATTCACACCATTCCATCATCATTCAAAGTCTGGTCCAATAAATCCTATCAAAGATTCACTGATATTCAAAATATGTAAGAAGACAACATGAAACTCCTCTTAGTATGAGTCTCAAAGTGTTCTTGTATAGTCTCGATGGAATCAATACACAACTCAATAACGTCATAAAAACTCCCTCCAGTGAATGTGGGAGTGTGATATAGCTAAAAATCTTATTTAAGATTTTACATACACTTTAAATCCCACACTTTGTCTCTCAACATAAATTGCATGAAGAGAGAAATGTTCCCAAAGAACTACTATTTGGCTCAATCACCCATCGCAATCGGTGCCTCGAGTTCTACAATTAGAGAGTCATCACTATTTGTATCATCCTATAATCCTCTCAATTAATGTAATGATTGAGTAATATCAAAACAATCTGAAAGACATGTCATTGTAAACATTAAAAAATAATTTATTTAAGTAATATGGATTAACAATAATCCATTACTGGTCATTTCCCTTATTACTTCTTGCATGTTCAAATAGAGGAACTAACACTACCTTTTATACATCCTGTAACAATGTCATGGTTAACAAGTCTAAAATCATTATCAAATTAATGTTCTCATTTGAACCCCATTTTATTTATATTTTAATCATTTGAAACATTATGTATTATATCATGATAATTTGCATTTCAATTTTAGAAGAATTGAAAAAATATGCTCATTAACTTACCCAAAATCATTTCATCGTACATTTCTAAAATGTTGAATATCACAAAATATTCAAAATTGAGTTGAATGATTCACGCCTATTCACCTATCATTTTATTTTGGGACACATATCAAATATCATAAAAACCCATAAATAATAATCACATTGAAGAAAAATTGAACAACTAAATGAGGATTAACAATCATCTATAACATAAATATCCATAACGACAATACCTCCTACATAAATGGGTTCCCGTGTACATGGGATAATTACTCCCCTACATGACATCTTGTCCAATGACTAAATATTCATAGTCACCTATATAAAAATAACATAATTTTATTAAAACAATAAATGAAAATTGGGAACTGATGAAACTTTATAACATCCTGAATGTGGTGCCACACGCTGGTTCTGTGAGCTGATTAGTCATAGGACATCAAGCACACCTCTACATATGCAGAGGATGTCTACTAGAAGTGAAGGTATATTTTTGGACATGGGGAGTATATACCATCATTCCCAAAATAACACAACATCATAAATAAATAATAAATATCCAAATTCTATTGTTATATCCAACATAATACCCATATCACATGATGAATAAACATGAAAATAATATCCAAACTGACATAGTAGAAAAGTCATGTCATATATGAGTCATGTGTCAAATGATAAACCAAAAAATAAGATCATAATGACTATATGTGGATTTAGACACCATGTCTAGTTCTATCATCCATGCTCCGTTCCATCTCATTTATCTAATATAGGTTCATTGGTCATATCCAACCCCACAAATAAAAAGTCTTGTTGGGTACCAATCAATCAACCTGAATAGTGTTTGAGTAGAAATATGTTTGCCACCCCCAATAAAATATCCATAAATATCCGAACAATAATATTGTATGAAATTATAAATACATTAAAATACTATAATTAATGTAAAAAAATTGCATTTATTCAATTACACTATATACAACCAAATAGATCCATTAGTTCCCGAGGACACCCAATCTCTTAATTCCTTCTTCATCTTCTTCCAAACACTAAACCATATCATTTTTTCAATTTAAAATTATTTATATTTTATGATATACCATGTTGTATTGGAACCGTGGTATAATTCCAACTCATGGGTCAATAATTTCATGTCAAAAACCATGTGGGTATTTGGAGCCGCAATCCCTATCCCAGACCACTATAATCACTAAGGGCATTGGATGTAGTAGTCCATGTTCCACACTCATTAATGACTTTTTTATTTTGAATAATTAGTCTATATACATTATATGATTTTCAAATATAGTATTTTTAATAAATATAACATGTCTTAAATATGTATTATACTATAGGATTTTGTAGTACAAATACATGTACCACACATATTTATCAATTATATAACAATGTCACATATATCCAAATAAAAAATGAATCACATAATCAATTTTATCATAAAATAGTGTTTTTCAATAATTCTTAACATTGAGGGTATTCATCATTGAAATTATTTTCATATTATTTCAGTAAACTATGCCTTTTTAATTATAAAATAAAAAAAATCAAGGTTCAACACTTTAACTCACATAGAGTAATATAATAATCCATATTTAATTATTCATCATAAGTTTAACATAGGACCAATTAACCAATTTCATATTAACCAATATTTTGACAATCCTCATTTTAAATTAATTCATATCACGTTAATTGAACAATTCAACAAATAATATTTATCCAACTCATCATTAAATTAAATTATCAATTTAACAATCAAAACATTCCATTAAATAATTCACCAATGAACTAATTCAATTACTTATTCCAATATATCACATTAATCAATTCATAAATTCTATAATTTGATACTATAATCCCAAATCCCTTAATTTAATTTTCTTATTAATTAATCGATTTTCACAATCACAATTTCGGATTAATTAATTCCCAAATTAATTAATCTGCATTATTTGAAAAATTACAGAATTCATTATTTGATGAGTTTTATAACCATCATAATTAAAATCTCTCCTATACATTAAATAATTATTCAAACAAATTAATTAATTCAATTTATGAAAATAATTTTTTAATACCAAATATAACATTACAATTACATAGACGTAATTGAAATGAATACTTTTGGATTTTAGAAATAGAACATTTAACGTAGCCATGTTGATGGACGATCAACCAAAAGAAATCACCAATTTGAAAAAAAATAGTGAAACACATATCAAATAATGTGAAATGGATCTAAAACCTATATCAAACAACAAATGAATCATGTTTCATCAAACCATGATCTAGTTCCACAAAATAATGGAAACACCCCTTCAAATGATCAGAGAAATATGATAGAATAATGGGAAATGAAAGGGATACAAATATTTTACAGGGAGAGGTTCATATCTTTGATATTGGGTTTGAATCATCTCTAGTGGAGGTCATAAAAAATAGAATTTATCTACAATCCCCTAGAGATGGGATGAATGAATTCATTACAAGTTAGGGTAAATTTTGATTCGGCCCCAAGGGTTTGTGTATTTTTAATCAAATTTTTGGCAGGATTAAAATCCAATAATAATAGTTTATACTATCTGGAATATAGTTTACCCTAACATTGTACCCTAACCATTCTCCTCGCCTATGGGTGTCACATGATTTCTCCTAATAGTGTGGAATGTTTGAAAAACAATGCACAATCCTTGTGAATCCCTGTTGTTTGGGATTGCACTGTATTTTTTCTGGGCACATAGATTAGTCAACAAATTCACTAACCATGCTCAACTGATAATCCATATAAAAACATAAAAATGTAATCCAATACTCCCATTATAAAACCCAAACATAAAGATCTAAAAAAATAAAAAATAGTACATGTAATTGATCTCAAGTCATGTATTGAAAAGTTCATGATATTACATAGTTCAAAACATGTGCTTTATTCTCTATTTTCTTCCTCTGAAGAGAAACACAGAACACATCATGGACTTGGGGAGGTTCATTGGAATCCCCATCTGATAAGCTAAAATCACTACTCGATCAAGAAACTCTAAGGGTAAAATATACCAATTTATCATCTTCTTATTGTTTCTAAATATCGAAACCATATTATTAGTATAGTATCATTAAAACGTTTTGTAATCATCTTCACATTCCATATCCTGAAAATTATTGTTAGAATAAATCTGTTTTCAGTTTGACCCTCTTCGACATGTTGTAGAACGTGTCTGACATTGTCTATCATTTCATCAATAGTTTAATGTCCCAAAAAATTTCAATATTCAACATCATCAATGAAAATTTAAGATCATCCTATAAATAAATAAGGGTATTCATAATGAGAAATATGTATCCTTGACTTAATTTTACTATTTTCTTAAAACTCGAATGGGGGAAGGTTTTTATCATTTTCACAGTTGATACCCATAGAATAATTTTTCATCATTTAATCTAGGGTTTTAACTGGTGAAATCTGATGGATATATATATGGATGAACCATTGTGCTGAAACATAACTCTATTTTTTGATCCCATGGAAGACGTAACAAAAAATTATCTTAAACATCAAATGTCGAATAAATACAATAGAATAAGATACTCTTAAAATCCATAACACTTTGTTAAATAATATCATATAATGATAATCCAGAGATAAATTTTCTATGATATTGGTTATGTGTGATAATATCAGAAAGATATTGACTATAAAATATATAACAATATTCCCTTTTAACTATATGGTGAGTTAGATGAATAAATCCTTTGTGATGTTTTCCCATTTCTATTCTACTGCGAGTAATGGTTTTAGAACCACCTTATAATTTTTTCTCCCACACATATATTGTATATATAATTGGAAACAGGAAAAAAATTATTCAACATTTCTCATCCTTCCATCCCATGAGACATATTCATTCCATGTTCAATACATCCTTTTACACCCATGAGCATTATTGAATAAAGAACCATGAGCACCCGAAAATAGTTTCTTACTAAAATTGTATGTAGAAAAAAACATATATAGATCTTTATAATTATCATTCCATCCTAATCATGGGTTGGAATAGAAAAAATCTAATTATATTTTATATATTAATATCATCATTATAATAATTTTTTATTAAATGGATAGATATTCAGACACTAATTTGAGAAATATATAATTTCTCCCCTTCTATTTGTATTTTCAGAACCATTTTTATAATATATAAAAAAGGTAGAAAGATTTTTATTCTCATCATTGATAATATAGCATGATTCTTTGGACTGAAATCATCGTCGACCTTGTTCTCTCTCTAAGTGTTTTAATATATTGAAAAGTTATAATAATAAATTATCTCCAAGAATATTCAATATCTTCTCTCTACTATTTTGATGTAAATGAATAGTTTTATATTTTATTATCATTATAAATATAACACATAATTCCCCATACCTATAATTTCATCATATCATTATCAAAAAAATTAATGCAATGTACTCCAAATCACAATTTGTGTAATTTTTCTTGTGTTAATTCAATTGGAATGATAAATTTGTTCTCACTATGTTATTTTGAATGATAATGCATCCCAATCCCCTCTTTTTTACGTCAATATATCTTAAAACCCATTTTCCACGACACTGTAATTAAATCATTGGTTCACTAACTAACCATATTTTTAGTTCCTTGGAATTTTCCCCACATTCATATATCAAAATGACCATGTCTCCCTTATGAGTTCACATGATAATCTATATATCTTCTAAAGTAATCTTCTTTCAGCCTACGTGTCACCAAATGGAGAATCCATGACTTAACTGCAGAAATCCTCCCTCGATTCATCCTCTAATATCCACGATGCTCTACCACTGACCTTCTCGCGTATCCTCTCCTTGGCATATAGGGTTTCAGCTCCTCAAGATCTCAACTATCCTCTGCCTCTACGGTTTCAGCTGTAAAGTATCCCTTCCAATATGATCCTCCTCTTCTTCGACTACTCCAGAACCCTATAAACGACAATCATCATCTCCTCCATATCTCGACTGTCCTCTCAAACATTTACATCAACTTCGGTACATTGGGCATCAGCTACTCTTTCCTGATCCCCAATGCCTACATCTTTTCCACAACCGGCTAATAATCCTATGGCTCTGCGACAACCAGGTCCTCTGCTCCACCTACTGTAACCGCAACAAACAGTTTTCTACGTCTAATCGCAGGTATAAACCCGTGTAAATTTTTTGGTTTTGAAAGCATATCTAAAATAATCCTTTCATACTACTCTTAGGAGACATATTATGTATTCTGGTTTTGTTTACCCCGTTAAAATTCAAGGGTTTTAAGTTTATTTCTGTATATCCATCTCCACTACTTACCAAATCATCGTCCTCGCACTTCTTTGTATCCTCCATGTGTTATACCTAATTCTCCAATAGGTATATTATCCTAATGGAATGAAAATTTATTCCTTTATTCGCATCATGATTTATTTTCATTCAAAGACCATTTAATTAAACATTATTAATATTGTTTTATGTATAACATCATACATGAATTTTTTATTCATTTGTTCATTAGGAAATTGGTTCAAAAGGAAGAGAATGTTTCTGAATGGGAATGTGATGGTTCAGTTGATGTTGGTACCGGGTAATACTGGACTGATTTTTATGTAAGTTCATCCAATCTCATTATTTGTTTGAGATTTTATGTATGTAACCATTCTATTAATGTTCGGTAAAGATCGATGGCTCTCCGCATAGCTTTGAATTCATGGTTGAGACTCTTATCCTTTTAATGCATTAATTTTACTATTGGTCGAAGGCAACATCATGTTCGATTTTATTTAGAATTCTAGAGACATTATTTGTGTAACGTATATGTACACAAAATTGAAATATACAGGCTCATATTTATTTTAAAATATAAATATGCAGGTTCAGAATTGAAATATGCTGGATCATATTTATTTTAGAATTGAAATATGAAGGTTCATATTTTTCATCCTTGTATAGTGAAGAAGTTAAATCCTCAAGAATGTGCATGGTCTTATGGAATAATTGTATTCTATTTACGTGCACGGAAGAGGATAAACATAAGAGACACATAAAATTTATGGCTCATGGAGGTTTGATCATGATGTTTTGTTAACAATTATTTCATCATCTCAATTTGATTCATGGTTAAGAACTCATCAATTTTATATTTTTTATAACTCAAACTGTTAGTGATATATCAATAATCATATGCTTATTAAGTTTTACATGACAACACTTGAATTTGGATTCGATGGGCAGGTATGAGTTGTTTTGGTCGGTTTTCCCTGTACAGAAATGTTCAATTCCAAAAACAAAATTCAGCAAGCAAGGTCGCCTTTTTCTACTTCAAAATGAACTGCTCTCATTTCCTTTGATCTTTTTTTATTTTATGCTAGCTTAAATTGAACTTGCTGAATATGTTTGGGACTTATGAGTTGTTTTTCTCAGGTATGTGACATGCAATTATTTTATTTTTAAGGAGGTGGGAAATCAACAATGAGTAAATATTGTGCCTAACAGATTCGATGTATTGTCAAAGGTATGGATGAATCCTTTTAAATGGTTGAATACCCAGATCATAACCCTTTCTCACACTTCCTCCTTGTCTTATATTTGTTTTTTGATTTTATTATATAGAAATATTTTATTCTTTTCACTAAATGAAGTATAATTTAAACAACTGCATTCTTGTAATGCATGTGACCATGTCCCCTCTCTATAAAAATTGAAAACTGTAATGAAATTTTTAATGTTTCAAGTTTCTTTATTAGTGAATTTTGTTGTACATGTTTTTCATATGAATATCTAGAGAAAAATAATACTTATGTGACATGATTGTCCCTTTTTTAATTTGAGGTTGCATTGAGAACACTTCGCAAGGCTTAGTTTGGATGATGATTTTATAATTGGAATTCTTTTGTAGGATTTAAGAGGTCGGGATATGGGAGTGAGCATTGAATAAGACTATTTAGGGAATGTTTCCTTTATTTTAGAACAAAGCTTTAGAGGTTTTATCCTTTCTTAATCTCATATTGTAAGTAAAATGAATATTTTTTACACCATTGATTTACTGTCAGATGTGTTGTGTTGTTTTTTTATTAACATGACATATGTTCAACTTATTGATGAATATGGGAAGGGAGAGTAAATATTTTTTTTCATATTCTGCATAAATTTAATTTATTCAACTATTTTTTTAATTTTTGTATGTCTTGAAAGCATTTAGAGAAGAACATGAAATGGTTGAATCGTTGATCATAACCATTTCTCTCACTTCCTCCTTTTCTTATATTGTTTTTTTTATTTTAGTAAATAGAAATATTTTATTCTTTTCACTGATAGAATTATAATATAAACTACCGCATTCTTGTAATGCATGTGACCATTTCCCAACTCTATAAAAACTGACTACTACAATTTTTTTGTTAATGTTTCAAGTTTATTTATTAATGCCTTTTGTTGTGCATGTTTTTCATATTCATCCTTAGAGCACAGTCATCTTTATGTTATTCATGTTTATGATTAATATTCTAGGCTATGAATCTTAGAGGGGCTGCATGTATTCTGTGGATGGATTCTGGAACTATTTTAGAATGGGTAAGATATTTTCTGGGTGCATTTCCTACTGCATTGTTTTTATGATGTTATATGATTCTCTTTAGTATATACCAAACTGAAATATATGTTATCCATTAAATTGAATGGAATTGTTTCATTATTACTTCTATTTGTGTAGAATTATTTTATATTTCTAATAAGGTTTTAAAGAATCCATTTTTTTGAAACCTAAATAAATATTTAACATATTTATCACTTATGATAATTGTTTTTAAAAGTATAATTGACATCAATTATATATACCAAATATGGATGGCTTCTTCCTACGTGTCACTTATCCATGCTTCGACTTCAAACTAAATTATTCATTTGTCCCTCAAAAAAATTATATTTTATTTTAAAATCAAGAAGAATGTCAAAAGGAAATTGATTTTACATTGTAATAATGATAGGGACCATGATGACTTAAACCATTTGGTTATTTTTATGTTAAAATTGTGTCCAATTTTAGTCATTAAAAAAATTGCAAGAGTATTATCCCCCTTTTAGTACTGTCCAATTTAATTTATCTAAGCCCTTAATTTTTCTTCAAAGGCCAAGTGATTAAATACTATAAAATGGAAAGAAACAGTAATTTAAAACAATATTTATCATATAAGCTGAATTTATGGAATTTAGTTCCTGAATTTTGTGGCTTTATTCAAGGAGGATCTGCTTTAACTTTTTATCACTATACCTATGTCATTATGATTTTAAAAAAAATCCATTTTCTATTGAAAATTTGGGTATTGGGAACCTGAATTTTTTACAAAGGTTTGATGCCAGATTCATTCAAAAGTCTAATAATTATTCTGGGATTGTTCTGTTTCAGCACAATGGAAAATTGAACATATTTGAGTAATATCAGTTGGAGATATTGTGAAATTAATGATTTTTATTATTTTGTGTGTTGTTTTTTACATAGTTTTAGGAATACAATTCTGAACATACTAGATATGTCCATTGAGATCTCCTCAATATGCTCCTACCCATGCATCACCATGCTGCTGAAAAAAATGTACACCACTGAGGTAGGTTCCTTCGTGTCCAACCACTCCACAAAGCTACCAACACTTTATTTTTTAAGCCATTTTTTCTTCAAAGGCCAAGTGATTAAATACTATAAACCAGAGAGAAACAGTAATTTAAAACATTATTTATCATATAAGAAGAATGTTTGGCATTTATTTCATGAATTCTGTGGCTTTATTAGATAAGGATCTTCTTTAATTTTTTTTTCACAACACCTCTGTCATAATGATGTTTACAAATCTAGTTTCTATTGAAAAAGTGGGTAGCAGGAAGATGAATTTTTTACCAATGTTTGAGGCTATATTCTTCCTATAGTTGACGAATTATATTGGGATTGTTCTGTTTCAGCAAAATTTAAAATTGAATGTATTTCAGTAATATCAGTAGAAGATATTGTGAAATTAATGATTTTTATTATTTTATTTGTTGTTGTTTACACCGTTGAGGCAGGTTCCTTCATGTCTAACCACTCCACACAGTTGTCTAGACTGGACTCGAACAGGTTCATACCATACTCTCAGTCGTCCTCCAACTTCGCAGTGATGATGACTCTTATTATACAGGTATATCTTAACTATTTCATTTTCCCACATCCATGTATGTGGGTATATTTGTTTATGTTGAAGGAGATTTCAGTTGCAGGTACTTTTACTGTCTCTAAAATCAATTATCATACAGGTATATCATAACTATTTAACATTCCCACATCCATGTATGTGAGTATATCTGTTTATTTTGAAGCATATTTCAGTTGCAGGTACTTTTATTTATTTACATTTCAATATAATATATATCATTGCCGTGTCATCTTTTCCCTACCTCAATTATTAACAATCACTTTACCGCTTCTATATGCATTCAAAGTTTCCCAAGGCTTGACTTGAAGGGTGTGTAAATAGTGTATGTTCATGTCTCAATGTCCCCATATATGCACAAATTGTGCATTACATTAGATTTTCTAAGTTATAGATTATCATGAATGGAAAAACCATGAAAATGAAAATAAACCCAGTTTTTTTTGTTTAGTGACCTATAAAACATTATTTTTATGAGGGATTCACTGGACCTTAAACTATTGATTTCTAATTACCGGTTGTTAAAATAAAGGATGCTTGTGTATTTTTATATTCGTTTCAGTAATTCAAATATAACTTCTGTTTGGTATTATGGCCTTTCTAAATGTTGCTCGATTTCATTGCACCACACTTCCACAAACATCTCTATATAAATAGAAAAATGGCTGCACAACTATTTTTTGACCTTTTATGGAAACAAAACACGACAGATTGAAGTTCCTTTTTAAATATTGGTATATTAGTATCCATATGAATAACATGATTACTAAATTATCTTCTCAAACATACATCACTTCTTTCACTTTTGTGATAAGAGCATCCTGTTATCCCTTAAAAGTATAGTTTTACAAAGTCTAGAGTTGTTAATAGGAGATATATCATAAGTTATTTACGTTTTTGGATTTCAATATGAGTAAGATATTAAAATGTTCTAACATTAACAATTATTTGATGAATGTTGTATTCCACTAAGATATTAGTTTAATAATATTTTCTCATTATTGTGTGTTATTGTTCTATATAGTTTTCTTTTCATTGATTCACAAGAAATATGTTTAAAATATCACTATAGATATCCTTTTAACAGTGATGAATATGAAAAAGTGGTGGAGCATGGTGGATCTCAGACCCTGGTTTCATATGATACCATTTATTTTGATTGATTCACAATTCGATTTAACATTTAAATACAAATTATATCATTATTGTGTCATTGTTTCCTTGTATAAATTGTTATCCATATCTTTACCACTTGTATGTGAATTAAAAGTTTTACATTGTTTCACATAAAGACTGTTTCAATTTTATATGTTCATGAAAGTCCCCATATAAGAGCATCTTAAGCTTACAATGCTTTGATGGATGTTGTTTTCCACTATGAGATTAGTTGAACAAACATTACTCATTGTTGTATGTTTTTGTTCTGTATTGTTGACTTTTCATTACATTATTGGACATGTTACAAATATAAATTTGGATATATATGCACATTCATTTTATTTTCTGTTGTATTTAAGAATAATATTAGACATAACACATGTTTACAAACACATCTTCATGTTAACAATAACTTTTTAACACAAACTTATGTCAGGAACAACCTTATATTGACAATATAAAGTGATTTACTCTTTTTATTATGGTTAATATTTATTTATTTTTGGTTAACAATCATATTTTTTTATTATTCAATTTCTATATGCATTAATATGTATTAATATTTGTAAACACTTTCTTTTTTTAATTATATAAAGATAGTTCGGGGAACGGTTACTTATTTTGATAACAAAGCATAAACAGTTTGCTCATTTTTTTAATATCTCATTGTATGTATAGGGAATAAGTTTTAAAAAATTAATGGACTTTCACTTGTGTTATGTATTAATTTTCTGGTAAACAAGGAATATAAGCCTTTTGAATACGTGCAGAGAGAAAAATTTGGTTTTCCATATTTTATATAAATTTAATCTATTCAACTATTTGTTCCATTTTATTAATATTTGTATCTTTTCAAAACATTTAGAGTATAACATTAATTGGTGGAACCCCCTAACAAAAGTTTTTCTCCCACTTCCCACTTCTCACATTGATTTTTTGATTTTAGCAATGAGAAATCATTTATTCTGTTCATTGATAACAGTATATTTTTAAGAATATATGTATTTATTGATTCAATGAGTAGAATGACCTCCACATTCATTTTCAAAAACATTATTTTGAAAATTTTACATATTGAATCTTATATATTAAATTGTTTCCATATTCACAAGTTTAATGATGAACTTCATATTTTTAAATATATATTAATTTTCTAAATTGTCATTTTAATATTATAATAGAATATGTTCCTTGATTTTTGAAGGATGTGCTTGATCAAATCTGTTATGAAGGTCTATATACCTGGGAAGAATGAGAGATGAGCATGGTGACATTATTCATTATTCTTTAGATAAGAAGTGTATCATTTTATTTTGTCTCAGTTATTAGTTTCTTGTACGTGTTCCTGGGCATTAAGTCTTTCTGTGATTATTGTTCCTTCAATATCTATTTAATAGAGAATACTGATCATTTTTTTACTTTTGTTCCTCAATTTTTGTAACTATTGTTCTGTCATTATGTATTACATTCTATTTCAAAAAAATCAATATTAATATGAAATATTATTTTTGATAAATAATATTTTATAGTTAATAATAAAAATTAATTTATAGTGTCGTGCAAATGCACAAGCGAAGTACTAGTTGGATTAAAAAACAATGGAAAATTTTCCTCATTTAATATATAATTTCAATTCAAACCAATAATTATATGGATCTTATTCACCATTTTTGGTCTTTTACTCTTTTTAAAATCCTTTATCTTTGATATTTCCATTGATACACCCCCAATTATGGTTATTTGAGAGCATTAAAAATGAATTATACACAATTAAAAATTAGTAAATATTTTATATATATTATCCATCATTAGGTAATTAAGTACAATTTTGATTTGATGCTCATTATCTTCCTCAACCATTGAATTTATTTTAATGTCATCAACAAAGACTAAAAAAATGAATATCATCTCAAAATATTTAATTACTAAAATATATGATGATCAAGGGGAATTAGTAAGACCATATTGAATCACTCTAAATTCAATGTGTTCATTCCATCTTCATTATATGATCTTGTGTATATCCTCCATTCCAAACCACAATTTATGAAATAAATTCTGATGTTCAATTTTTTAAAATTGTTAATCTCTATGAAGTTTTTTCAAAAAATTCATTAACATGGGATAAAGGATAATTTTTCTTTATAGTGATCCTTTTGCAGTGCACGATAATCAATGAAGAATCACATCATTCTACCACTCTTCTTTAAAAAATGAATATTTGAAAACCAAGGTGATTCACTTGGTTGAACAAATCCCTTATAAATGGTATCCACGATTTGGTTCTTCATTTACTACAACTCAATCCATGTAATTAAATATGGAGTAATCAAAATTGTTGAGCCTCTATATATGAGGTCTTTTGAAAAATCATAAGCATGATTCAAATTAAGATTGAATAATTCTTATAAAAAACATTAAATGAAACCAAAAAAATAGTTAAATAATAAATTTTGTGTTTTCCCCATCCATATAATATAAGCACTCATTTTTTAATTAATCAAAACCTATATAATTATTTTTATTTCCATTGGATGTTTATATGTAACATATCCATGGTATATGATCATAAGATGGTTAGGAAAATCAAACATCACTTCCATTCCTCTAAAACATATATGAGATTTATATAAATAACTCCAATCCATTAGAAGGATAACATAAAACTCCACCATATGGAGAATTACATAATTTTATGGAAGAAAATTCCCACAAACATCTTCTAGAGAAGAATCATAGATTTGATATCCAATAATCATACAATTTTAGATTTTCAATGCTAATTCAAAATATAATCATTAGAGTCATATTTTGATAAAATAATCAAACTATTCAGAAATTAAAGAGTTGGTATATAAATACTAAACTAAATAATTTTATGTTATAGATTTTTTGAAAATGGAACCTTTAAACATAATTATATATTAATCCTACTCATAAATATAGAACACCTTTTATTCATGTTTTCCTACTGTATTAATAGGTTTCAAATGTTGATAATCTTCATTAACATTTAGTCTTGAACACTTCAAAAAATAATTACTATAGTCACTAAATTTATATCATGGGGGATTTGGATTTTCATTAGTTGGAATCATCATCGTCTCTATTGTGTTAACCAACCCATTTATGTCCCTCCAGTATTATTGGGATTTATGACCCTCCATTCTTCATTTTATGTGCCGCCCAATTATATTCATGTTATTCCAATGATTTTTAATCATAAATTTATAGTTTTTAGATGGATGAAAAAACGTACACCATGGGATTTATTAAAATTTTCATGATACTCCATCTTCATTTTCATATCAAAACACTAATATTTTTATGTATCACATATTCTCCAGTCATATTGAGGTATGGAATATAATTTATTTACCCAATAAAACATGGAGGCTTATCGTGGTAGGATCAATTAAGGAGTTTCACATTTAGATAAATATCTAATTTAATTCAATACCTTCAGAATGATTTATAATACACCTACGTTTCCACTTCAACAATCCAAATATCCATACCTAGATAGAAAATATAAATGAAATTATTATATGCACCATGGGGGACTATAACCACACCTATGTATATATATCACATCCACCAAAAATATATTTAAAACAATTTAAAATATAGTAAAAATAACTAAGAACACTATCATTGTTAACCCCAGGGAAAATCCTTGGGTTAGTCACTTACTATTTAAAGGTGAAAAGATTCCATGTATGAATGATAGAATATAGATCGATTGAGTATGATAGAGGAAGAAATCTGAAATAAAAAATATCATAATAAAATTGAACACGTTAATTAAAATATGAATGTATTATATAGTGAATCAAATGTAAAAATAAAATAATAAAGAAAACCTAAGAAATAATATCCCAACAAGAAAAATCCACCAGAAGATCATTATAAACCAATCATTAGCCATATTTTTATAGATTTTTGTTTATAGACATTAATCCACCCCATGGTGTTAGAAATCATCAATGAAATGTTTTCAGGGCATAATATGTCATTAAGAGTCATCAAAAAAAGCTTCCTACATCGATTTACATTAAAATCACCATTTATTAGTTTTTTTAAGAGTGTCCTTTCATGAATATTTTTACAAATGTTTTATTTCTTGGGTCATGAATCATCTCAAGTTATGTTTCACGTTTTTAATTCCATAAATATACACAATGTGAATGTCTTTCATGACATTAAATGTTGTTTTCCTTGAAGTTTTACTAAGATTAGTCCAATTTCATCATTAATAAGCTTCAAAATTGGTCCTTTTTAAAAAAAAATTGAGGCACAAAGTCCCAGATTATTATAAAATATTGACATAAATGAAGTGATGATAGAGGAGCAATCACTAAAATGTAGGTCCATAAAAATAATATCAGTGCACTCATGAGAGAGTGTTCATACTGTGATCAGAAATCTGAGAACCCTTTCCATGTGGATGTATCTCCCTCTACCAAGCCTTTTACTACATCCAGGGACCCCCACCATCATCTGAGATCTCATAAGTTACATCAATGTTCACATAATTAACTACATCTAAATCATCCATTGTTTTTCGGTCTTCATCACTACTGTTATATGCAATCTATTCAAATGAATTATAGGTACTCACCATTTGCATAAATTTCTGAATTTGAGATGGTGGGGTACCATAACTTTCTGGTGGATGGGGTGATCCTACCACTTTATAATTTTTGTTCCCTTAGATCTAGGAGATTCGACAAGAATTTCAGGAGAGGAGGATTGGACAAATTCTATCAAGAAACATGTCTATTTATGTTGCCCATTTGGAGTGGGTTTACGGAACAAGCTATCGGTATTCATAGCCTCATGTGCATTAGTCTCTATAAGAGGGGAAAAGGGTGGATCAGAATTGATTGTATCACTACTGACCTTAGCATGCATCAGTAAGGTATTGACTGTAGTAACCTTAGCTGGGAGACCATTAAATAAACTAGATTTAACATTAGCTCAAGGATTACCTTTCATAGGGGAGACCGCCGTATTAGTGGAAGAGGCTTCTATATCCGCTGTAAAAAAAACATTCATTAAAATATGAGGCTGGGGGTTGTACATTTTTATTTTACACTGCCTATATATAGTTACAAAGAATATTCACCTCTACCCTATAGTTATAATTCCTTGAGATAGGAAGATATATCTTTCCCTTGCCTCGTCTGCTTCGCGTATTGACCAAAAAATTTTCTTCCCTTATGAAAGCGTATTCATCATCTAGAGCATCTGTTTCCATAGAATCAAGGTTGTCAGTTGATTCATCATCATCATCATCTTTGAGACCACATTCCAATATATCATTGAATGAGGCTCTATATATATACGCCATAACAGAACTATCATTTATGGATAGATGAATATCATCACTAAGATATGCCAAGGACAAGAGAACTATCTTTTTTGTTATGAGGATGAACTATTCTTGATAGGTTCTTCAGAACATTTTTTTGAATTAGTTTCTTTATCAAGTGAAATTTGTGATTTTTTAGCAGACTCAACATTCTTTTTATCAGACTCGTTTATAAGGTCAGAACCAACTACATCATTTTTTATATTCTGCTCAGTTCTTTGTGTTATACCTTGTTTAGGTGGCTTCCTACAGTGTTGCAGGTCATGAAAATTATGTAGATAGTTTTTAAAAATAACAATTCTTCTACATGCATATTCATCATTCCAAATAACATGACACGGAACAAAAAAAGGAGGGGTGTTTTCATATTCAATTCGAAGACAAATATCATCCCGTTTAGTAAATAAAATTGCATTTTATATTAAATTAGTACTGTGTTCAACCTCTACTAGTACCCGAGAATGGTGACCATAACATACATATTCTGTTACTTGATCCATTCTAATCAGAATCCCATTAATAGATGCAATATCGAAAAAATTCTCAACATTCCATAATACCAGGTTGAAAACATGTATTTTTATACATACATGCACACAAGTATCCTTAAAATCAGAAAATAAATTGAAGATAAATTTCCATTCATGGAATCAATGTGTACCTGGATTGAGATTGATGAAACCAATACTCCAAGATCTCCCTTTGAGCTTCACCGAAGGAAACAAGATATGAAAAGTCCTCGACCAAGGGACACACATTTGAATACATTGAATCCTCAAATAACAACCAACCAATATATAAGATCTATTTTCCTCCAAGGTCTCATACCATTCATTAAGGTGATGTGAGTGATAAAATAATGCTTAAATAGATTGAACCTAGCCGCAATAGCATCCTCCGATGTTGAAACATGCATTGTTGACCCTTTCTGAATTTTTCGATGGGGCGCTTGATTGGCAAGAGGAATGAAGGATCCCCTAGAGAAACTCTTTAATGAGGATTTGTTTTTCGAAGATTCATGGTCCGTCATATTCTACTCGAGAGCCAAAATAATCTGATTTTCTAGTCAAAATGCTTCGAACGAGTGAATATTGATATTACAGGGCTGAGTTAGGGTGGACGAAAGTACTGGATATGGCAACAGCGGTTGCCTCTCATGATCCTTCATCTCTCTCCCATGATCTTCAAAATTTTTCCTTTAGATTAATTATGTCTTTATAAATCTCCTTCATTCTGATACCATCTATTTTGAATTAGATCATTTACATTTGGGTTTTAATTTTTTTTCTTCACATGATAGACAGAACTATATTCAGTTAGCTAAATATATTATCTTGATTCAACATCCAAATAAATTTTGTCTCATTACTTAAATAAAAAATAAAAAAATACTTGTGATATAATGAAATTAATTTATTATAAAAAATTGAAATATAAATAATATATATTTGTAAAATATGACTATATCAATTCACGTAGACCTAAAAATTTCTTATCCTATTGAAGGTAACTAAATAATATTTCACATTAATTTTCTTTTTCAAATATAAAAATTTCAATATATTTTTTTTTGATAATATAAAATATTCATTTAAATTTCATAGAAAATAAATCCTATAACTCCACAATCTCAAAATAAATAATGTAAAATATTTATTTTACTTCCCCTCTTTAGATATTATAGTGCTCTTCTATCCAAAAAAATTTATTTCTAAAATAATCATTAGTTTCATGAGAATGTAAATCCCCCTCACATTGAGATCATTTTACTCACCTAACATGGTAATAAAAAATTATAATTTTTTCCATTCCTAAGAACATGATGCTTACTATAGTCTTTCAATAAATCATAAATATCCATTTGGTAAATATTGCAATAAAAACAAATCATGAGGGATTTACATTTAGGATCAAATGAATCTAAGTCTTATGAATTGAAGGCATTGAAGATTAAAATTAATGATTCAATTTTTTTTACTTACAAGAAATTCTAATGATACTAAAAGATAATCAACCTGAAATACTCATTAGAATGTTATCTTCCATAACCCAAATCAAATACTATGATCATGATAATAATTTTCATAATGAATGATTATCCCACTAGTATTATATTGTTTCATTTTTTATTATGACCATTTGATTATTTTTAATAACTTTTTTCTTATCGTTTATATCACTTCCACCACTATTCCACATAATACCTAATGATCATCTGTCTTGAAATGTTTTTGTTATATTCACTTGACACAACCCATTTTTTATTTTTTTTATTTTGTAGCCAGATATTTGAACAATAATGTATAATATAAACATTCCTTTACCAAATCTAAAATAAACCTCAATATAGTGATGTATATCTATAGCTACCCTAAAAATATCCCCCATACAGTTATACATTTACATATCATTTAACATACACTAAGTAGCCTGGAAATATATATAATTGGATTGTAAAATGGAAAATTTCATAATAAGGGAAATCATGTGTTTTATAGTTAAAAATATGAATTATGACAATGTGGGTATAGGGATAAATTGATCAACAATATAATACCTATAATATATGAAAATTTATTATATTAAGTCATGGATTTTATAAGATTACAAATGTTCTAGAAGAAAAAATTTCATAGTTTATCATGAAATTTACAATACAATGAAATATGAAGTTATGGCATATAATTTTTGTTTGGGATGAGAACTTTAAATATTTGACAATTTACCATGGTTATGAAAAAAACTGGATATTAATCAATATTAATTACAATAATTCCAACCATCTTATTCTAATATTTTTTTAAAAAAATTCATCTAATTAAAAATAAATATATAAAATTTTCACCTTGTTCAGAACCATACACATTCATTATACTATTTCAATCACGTGAAAATGTCAATTAGTAAAATAAAAACATGTCACATTTAATATTTGATGAAACTTATGTCTCCATTATGGACACTAGATTATAAGGCTTGAGATTATGCCTTTGAATTTACAATTATATCACTATAACTTATTAATATAAATATATTAACAATTAACTAAAGAATTAAAAACTAATAATATCCACTAAATGATGCATTATCTTGATTGTATAGGTTTTTCTTTAGTTTATGATGTGAAGTAATATGATTACCTGAATATTAATATTACTACCCAATACTACAACACTTTCATAATATGAATTCATTATGATATATGAATTTAATTAATGAAATTAATTTATTTCATTATTTGAATATATTAAAGCCTCCTCATTCCTTCAAATTTTTTGTTAAATTTATATGGACATAAAAAATAAAACAACTCTTATATATACAAGGACCGTGTAATTTTATTTCAAAATAATATAGGGATTAGTACTAATTCAAAATATATTCTAATATTTAAAAACTAAAAGAAACATTAATTGAAAGTATGTAAATACAATGATGGAAGATATAATTATTAGAGTGATACCCTAGGCAGTCCCTACGTTTTTACTTCCACTATAAAGGTAGTACTTGATGTTATCCACAGACTATTTGTGGGTTTGAGTTTCATGTATTTAAAACACCACATACTTCTTTTCCCATCTCACACTTCTTTGTTCTAATTGTTTACAACTACATTTATATAGTACACTAGATCGTCCTTCTTTACTATGTTTTATAGTTTTCTGTTCACAATATGATGAAGTATTGAACCACATCCCCTTCTCTTTATGGTTTTAAAATATATTCTTCATTATCCAATAGTGTTTCAATGAATGTTACTTTAATATAATATTAAATTTACATGTGAGAGCGTTGTTTCATTTTAAAAAATTAATCGTTTAAAATTGAAAATATAACAGAATTGTTCTTTTTATACATGAATCTTGTGTATTTTTTTATTTATGTACATCCAATAAGATCTCTTTTGGTACTCTCACAAGTAAATTTTCAACGTTTTATGATAGCTCCATGTCTTCATCAGCAATTGAATATTTTTTCCTCCTCATTCTACAAGGTATAATAAGAGTCATCATATTTTCATAATAAAATAATTGAGGGTTATAATTAATTCTATATCATTGAAATTACATAGAATTTATATCAAAAAGGGGATAAATCCTAGAATTTATTTTTCTTAAATTTAATCATTATGGGATGTTCTTCTTTGAGTAGATTTTTTATATAATTTGGTAGGATGTCAGGATACTCTATTTTTAGTTTTCTTTCCCCCACTTGGGTAGTTTCTTCATCTTATATGGCTAGAAATATATGGAAATGTTATGATTCATTTATATTGTAGTTGGGGATACCTTTGTGAATTTCATAATCTTTTTATTCAATCCAATACACATTTTAATCATCTTACATATTCTTATCATCAAGTGGGTATTTATCCTCACTCTCTATCAAATCATGGAATTAATGAATGTGGACCATTAGATGGTTGGGGTGTGGGTATTCATCAAGAGAGTTTTCAACATCTTTTATTTCACAATATAAATTTTCCAAGACTATGTGGGACTCTTCTTGTGCCTTTTGTACTTCTCAAAAAACAGGAATGTAGTCAGAGGAATTAGATAGCTCTCCATAAATGGGTTCAATTTTTTTTCATTCATGTACACCATTAGGATTCTATAAATTCATAAAATACATTCCCATCATTATTTTATTAACACAATAATCTCACATACAAAACAAGAATAGATATTTCGTACACTGTTGGAAATGGAGACTCAACAATTTGTTCTTTCACTTATGTGTTATAAATCCATGAGGAATAATGACTTCTATAAAAAATACAGGATAATTATTATATGTTTTTCAATAAAACAATGAAAAAAATATAGTGACAAAAAATTTATAACATATAAAAATAAAATTAAAATATCAATAATTCTTGAAAGCGAAACAAGTACAGAAGTTTCTGTTGTATAGTGGAACGAATGATAATTTCTCTTCGTAACGTGTCAAAGAGACCAAACTATGTCATCTCTTATGATAAAAATCATATTTGGTTAAATTACTATTTCTATTACACCTAAATCAATTATTTTTTATAGTTTTAATTATATAATAAAATACAATTTCTTAATTCTATAAATAAAAAGGAAATTTTAAAATAAAACCTAAAATTATATGTACATAGAATTAATGTTAGATATAATGGTTTCAGTCCTAGGGTTTTGTAAGATGGTTTCCTTCAGTATTTAATTACATTAGATAATACATTAATTTCATTAAATTGATTTATATTATCTAAAATGATAGGAGATTGTAGAATGCCAAGAAACATCTTCAGTAAATGAGATCTATAGACCCTTGATAAAAAATAGATATAAAATATTAATCCAATACATTGTGGAAAATCACCACACCCTTTCAATTATATGGAATCCAAAAAAACTATAATTAAAAAAAATTATATTAAGGCATAATAAATTGGAATTCCATAAAATTCCCCCAATGGCTATATTTAGGTATGTCATATTCCATTTTTATATGAAAATAGATCAGTATGGAATGAGGGAAGTGATAGAAAAAGAGAATGGGTGATAGTTAGAGATGAAATAATTGGCGACGAGAATAAAATAAAACAGTTGAATTAGAATATTAATTCCTTATATCAAAAAATTAAAATGTAAATAGAATAAGGAAAGAAAACCTATATAGTTTTAACCCAACATCATAGAAACACTCATGATACTTGGTAACCTATCCTCTTCAATTCATTCAATGACTCTTATCAATATTATTTAATCCATTCCAAGGGTGTCATCAATTATTTTCTAAAAGTCATTTGGTTGTAATGTGTCATTCAAGGTCATACAAAAGAGGATCCTTCTATAATTTTGGTCAAAATCAAAATTTTGTGTCCTTCAAAGTGGTAAAATTTCTGAATATTTTTCATGACCTATAATTTATTGTGTCATGAGCCTTCTCACATCATGTTTCAGGTTTTGTATTAATTCGTGATACATTTCATGATTGTATATCATGATCTATAATGTTTTTTCAGACAACTTCCCTCCATTTCAGAATAGTTCTTCATTTTCCAGATTTATACTTAGTCATTTAATTTAGATACCCAGGCTTAACATACATGTATATTACATTATTTTAGATAATTATTTAGTACCTTACAAACATACATTCCCAAGGAATATAATAGTATAGTATATTTGGAAAAATGGAAATAAAATTCTCTATCCAGGTGAACGATAATCATCATCTACTATAAATATCTCATCCTTTAAAAATTGTACCTAAAATTTATCATCATAATGAGGGGATAGGAACATAATAAATGGGTGAGATCAGATTCTCATTATGGGTAAATAACAAAAATTCATAAAATTAAAATTAACAAATTGGTATGGAACTTCTGAATAAAATTTGTAGATTATTAACTGAATATTAGAGGTCATAATAATTATTGGATGTTCTTAATTCATGAGTAAAAGTAAATAAATAACATAATCCATGAAATCAGAACATTTGAATAAAACAAGGAATTTGTGGCATGCACAAAATAAAAGAAAATATTATATCAAGGAATTATTCCAAGAACATAATAAGATGTTATGCTTGGGATACAACCCAAGTACATGTATTAGTCATGGGCTAACAACTTTTATGCCCTCATAATTTTTGGCTCGGGCTACGACACATATAAATTCATGTTTTCTATATTGGGATACAACCCATGTACCCACTTGCTTTTTTTATTGGTCTATAGATCTTTTACCTACATGTTTTCAAGATTGGTCTAAGACTATGTACCATCTCACATTTATGAGGATGTTAAAACCCAGGTGCCTTCTTGTTTTCGAGAATCAGCTAAAACCCATGTGCCATTGAGCACATATATTACTTATCATTAACCAATACATTTTAGGGACATATAGGTCCTATAAATATCAAAAAAAAAACTAAGCCTACCTATTCTAGAAGATGAAAAAAATAATATCATAACCCATGAAATTAAATGTGTATTATAAGTATGTAATCATCTCATAAAATATGGAAACATATTGTTTTAATAATATTTTCTTCAAAATCACAAACCATGAAAATTTAAAAGACTTCATAAAAATATAACCCATGAAAGAGAAACTATTTTCATAAACACTATTAAATGAATAATAAACCAAATATATAATGAATTTAAATGAAAATATTAGATCATATAATAGGAGGTAATGGGTAACATCAACCAAATTTATCTTGTTTGGAATTTTTTTATTTCATTCAAAAAAAATTCATTAGTAAACTATTATTTTCTCTTCTAATTAGGGTTTTTAAAAAATAAAGTAATTAAATATAATTTTCTCTGAAATTAATTTGAAATAATATAAAAAAGATATGAAAAAAATTAAATCATTTTTCCGTGAAATCATATAAAATAATCCAAAAAATATATTTATGACCTTTTTGGTTTACAATACGTTGAAAAAGTATATATAAATTTAAAAAAATGTTTTGAAAACCTATTTACATAAAAACATATGAATGAAGCATAAATAAAAATATGAAATAATTTTCCTTGAAAAATAATTTAGAATTAATTTTTTTAAGAATTAAAAATCTAAAATTGGAATGGAATATTCACAGAATTGTTGGTGGATAAAATGTGCATGTCATATAAGTTAAAATAATAATCCTTTACAGCAATGCAAAGGTAAGAAAATTTCCTTCTTTGGATAATGAAAAAAATATTCTATTGAAAAAGTTGGTAAAATATAAAATGGGTGTAATTTTTTTAATTATTATATAATAATATGAGAATATTATTGGAAACCCTTTTCAGAATACTTTGTTTTGAAGGAACGTAAATTTCTTACAAAATAGAGGGGTTAATTCCATCTTCCTTAAAACCAATTTGTTCACTATTTTATATACTAGTTGGTGGAAAATGGTAAAAATATATGAATTTTTATTGAATAACCATTGGATAATAAATATCATGTGTATTCTTGAGGGATTGATCATTATATTTCTTCAATGTAAACATAATCAATATCAACCTTAAAAATGATGATATTGTTTTTCAAAAAATGCTTTCTACATGGTTATGTGGGATCATAATCATCACATAAGCAAACTAAATGACATGAAAGATAAAATATTTTTAAATTAAGGATATTTATTATATAACATATCAATTGGTATATATATACCTCATTAAAGAGAATTAGTGCATAAAAATATGAGTCTCAAATAAGGCAATTTGAGACCACACGACTTAACCGATTTTGTATCTTTTAAAAATCTAACCCCATGATAAAATGTTCAGAGAACAGATATTTAAATAATAATTAATTTATGTATATTAAATAGAGAATAAATACATTGGTAGCATACACAACAAAAAAGGAATGGCTGTTGAATAATTTATGTATCTCATAGAAATGAAAATTAATATGAAATCCCCTTACCTAATGTCTTGACTCTCATCGTACTCATTCAAAACACCAATATAATATGTATAAATTCATTATAAATATTTTACAAACCCGTATTATTAAATATAATTCAATATATGTATTAATTATGACATTATATTATGATATTTTTAACCACCTTGTGTTATGATTTCACATCCGATAATATTCTGTTTGTTCTTCTCATGTGTCATAATATGTTGATTTTTGGTCGTAATAAAAATATCATATTTCGATAATATATATAATGAGATAAATATTTTTGAAATCTATTATATGTGTTTTTTAAAAATATATATATTATTTAAATTGAAAATGGAATACATCGTTCAATGATATGGTAATCCATACATACGCATGATCATTGTCTCTATTTTTATTGTCGTATTGATTGAAATATTGTACAGAAAATATATATATGTGTCTGTGTCTATGAGTTTGTGTGTTTTTTTGTGTGATTATAATATCATTATAGTACCATAGAATGATATATGTATCAAATAATTTCACTAATCCAATATTTAATACATTCCATGTAGTGTGTGAACTGATCACATCCCTTTGACGGGGTGGGAGTCCACAATTCCTTAAAAGAAAGTATCCTATTAAAGTAAATGGAATGCAAAAAAGAAAGAGAATTATTGTAAAAGTAATACATTCAATTGAATACATAATAAATAAAATATATATAATACATTAATATATTGTCAATCATTATGCTTCCATGAGTGGTGGTAGTGGAAAAATAAACAATCAATGTTTAGTGGAGTAGTAGTTCGTCGTAAAGGTAAACAGTATATTCATTACCAATTACATGGTGGTGTGTGTAAGTGTTTTATTAAAACATAAAAAAACATTATAGTATATTTATGACACTCGTGATGTTAAAATATAATATAATAACTATATTGCATGGTGAAAATGGAAATTAAAATAAAGGAGCATGAGTGAAGGTGTTACATGTAAATCTGGTAACTCCATTTTTATTATAGAAAAAGGATTTCATTGATAGATTTTTGAATATGGGGAGGATTCTAGGAAGAATTTAGGATAGTTTCTAAATTTATTAGGAATAACATTTTCTAATATATGTGGTTTTATTGTTGTTATGAATAGGGGAAGTGGTGGACTTTTATACGAAATGGAAATGACACACTTGGTATTTTTCTAAAAACAAGGTAGGTTTCCCCATAGTGTTACCTAAATAAAGTCATACCATATATAACAAACTAAATAATAGAAGTATTATGGAAGAATAATTTTCAGCCAATAGGTTTTTGAAAAACATTCTAAGTCATTTTTGGTATTAAATATATGTTTTAATCCTTAGTAAAGACTAATTATACCTTAAACAATGTAATTAATTTTAATTACATTCACTAATAATTTTTGACAAAAATTTATTTAACCTTATTAGAAATAAAAAAAATTGATTATTGAAAATATTGAATAAATTTTTACAAATTAAAATTACATTAGTGTATGAGCTTAATTTAAAATTAATCCCTCTAACGTGACGACACAACATAATTTAATGTAAAAAAATGATCAAACGTTTTCTATTTTCTTATGTCCAGTTTAAATTTTAAAATGGTTAAAATAACCAATGATAAATTTATTGATAATAATATTAACTATTTAAAAATTTAAAACAATTTAAAATATAATTAAATTTTTTAAAAAAAGTAGATGAAAATGATGTTTTGAAATAAATCTAGTATATTTGACTATTCATTAAAAAATGAACCCATACATGAAAATACCAAAAAAATTATCCTAACCTGTTTTTTATGTTTTTCATCGAAATATAATGTTTATTATAAAATATTAAATCTATCAAATTTACAAAAATTGCTATTTTAATAGCTTAAATCTACATTTATAATAAAATATTGGTTTTCATGCATAAAATTATGTTTCTTCTCATCTTATGTCTACCCAATCATTTGGATGAACACAAAAATTATATTATTTAGTATATATCTTATATATTACATTTATAATTCTCACTAATTTTATTAAATTTATTTTATTATTGTAAATCAGCTTTGTGGTGAAAATAAAATTTTCTTTTATATTCAATCAGTTTTCAAATTCATTTATAATTAATTTGTAACATATGATATCATATGATATCATTTAAAAACATATATTTAAATAAATTAGTTAATATTATTCTTAAAATCCAATTTAAAAGGTAGGTTATATCTTATTACAGAACATTTTAATGATATAGTATTGTTTGGGAAAAATTAGTCTTGCATGTTACATACACAATCGAGGAAATTCATTGTTTTCTTTAATGCAAGTTTTCCTTGGTGATCTTTATAGAGAAAGATAAATTTTAGGTTTTGTGTTGTTCATGATTAACATGTTTTTGAATATAACTCAATACATATATATTGATTTAATATAAAATCATTTATATTTACTGTTGTGTAAACTAATAAAATATCAAAAGATTAAAATAATTTGAAAAAAAAGTAATTCAAAAAATAATGGTTTGTTAAATTCTATCCCACATAAAATCAATTCCATCCTATAAATTCACCTAGGTTATATTAGGTTTAATAATTGAAATTTTCATTCACAGAATCCCTAATCAAAAAAATGAATACTGAAACATTCCATAAAAAGGGAATGTTGGAACAATAACAGTTACCCAAAGTAACAAAAAATTGGACTTAAATAAATAATAACATTGTTTTAGAGTGAGTATTGAAAATGGGGGAAATGAGTAAATATTTATATGTATTTATTTAGGTCATCAATAAAAAAGTGAATGTTTAAAGAAAATTTGAGGTCCTGAAAGACATAAATCAATGAAAGTTTAAAATGAAATCCATTCAAAAAATAAAATAATTTTGACAAAAAAATTTCTATTGACCATTATCCTAACATTGAGTAATTATTTTATTGACCCAGAATATAAATAAATATGCATACTAGATATATTTCAATATTTAATATTATATTATTTAACTGTGCTTTTATCTTGTGTGTTCCATGGATATAACCTTTCCATTATATCATATTTATATTCCATCAGTCCAACTAAATGTGTTCCAGTAAATCCATATAGAAAAACATAAACTGGAAAATCCTTATATAATTAAAATTTCAAATAATATACATCTTGAATTCAAATACCTAATATCTATTGTTATTCCTCTGTATTATTCAATTAGAAAGGCTAGCACATTCTATTACACAATACCTCTATCTTTTGACATTTCATCTATTTTCCCAACGCCAACAACATTTTAACCATTACACATACCAGCTTATTGATCCTCTTTATGTGATTTCCTCTAGGGAAATTGAGTTGAAAAATTATCTATTATTACACACATAAAACACATGACCTTATATAATTCTTTAGGGAGGATAGTATTCTCATTCATTGTATTTCCTGAACTCTTCATTTTATAGTTTCATTATCTAGAGTGGTGTCATTATTTTACATAGTCCAAGTATAATCTTTCTCTCTAAGATAATCACTATGGTGATTCATTCCACTTTCATGACACAACATAAAAAAAATATTCTTTCCACCATGGTCTCTATTACCCGTACTCTTAGTAAAATCATTCTTCTTGTTGATTGGTGATTCTGAGTGTAGGTTAAGAAACACATTGTTAATTACGTACACTGAAAACAGATTAAGAATGATGAAACCATAATTCATTCAAATTTTCATCCCACATGACTTCTCGTCATCAATATATCCCTCATATTCAATATTAATTCAGTTTCATCTGGTTCCCAGTATTGACAATGACCAAATGCCTATTATAAGAATCAATTATCATATAAAAACCCACATGGTCATGAATATAATTACATATAGGATGTCTAAATCATGATTTCTCCAATATTCTACGACACCCCATGTTCTCCCTAGGTTATTCACCACCAACTTATATTCAAATCAAACATTATGGTTTTTGAATAGTTTTTTAATTTGTAAATCATATCCCCAATGAGTTTCAAACCAAATTCCCAACAATACTCAATGTTGTGTACTAGATTACCCCGAGTCAGGCCCAGAATATCCTTGTTGGATATGTTACCCCTAGGTAGATTAGTTCTAGAGACACATCCACTTGTGGTATCCTAAAAGAGATATATTATTAGGGAACCACACACTCTAATATTTACTAGAATTACATGATATTTCCACAATGTTGACACATTCTTATACTTATTTATACTGATATCTCAAGACATATCCTGAGAAATATACCTAGTTATCTCACTAATGTATTCCCATCATAATTTCCAATGGATGACCAATCATTTTCTTTGATTCCATCGATATCGATATAGGATTAACATAGATGGATGTCACATCATTTTGGATTAATAAAATATAGATTCATAAAGACCATAATAGTTTAGTGACATTGGAAACTTGGAAATATAATATTCTGTCCTAGGAAAATATCATTAAAATCTTCCATAAGGATCTACACCCCATAAACTTTTACCCAAATCCTTTCTTAATAACTTATATAAAACAAACATAAGAAAAGTGTGAGATTAGATTCTAGGTAAGGGTATGTAAAGAAATATGTAGACACGACATGAACATAAGTGTATGGAACTTTTACAAAACATTTGAAGATAATACACATCATATTAGAGATCATAGTAAATCATAAAAGTTGGCAGGTCATAATAATAAGGAAATTAATTAAAAAAACCTTAAAAGAATAACATAAGAATAAAAAATATAATTTGTGAATTGAACATTATAATAGAAAATATTATATATATGATACCATCCAAGACCATTATAAAATGTTAGATTTGGGTTACAACCAATGTAACATCTTCAGGCTTGGGCTATGAAGCTGTATACCATCTTACATTTTGGATCAGGATACAACCCATGTTACTTATTATTAGAGGTCATGGGATACAACCTGTGTACTCTTTATCTTTTTGCATTGGGATAAAAATTCACTACTCGTCCCCTGTAGCCCGTGTCGTGACTACCCCATGCCCGACTTCTATAGGCTAGGGGCTGGCGACTAGCACCGAAAGGTGTATCCCCTAAAATCGGGAAGTAATTACCTTTTTATCCTATAAACACACTTAACCAAGCACACATCATGATAAGAACACAATTAAACTATATAGAAAAATTTGTTCTGAATGTAAGAGGGGCTGGAATACAAGCCCAATAGTAAAGGTACAACTACAACTGAAAATACAATACAACTGAAGAAAAGGAAAGAAAGCTACTCAGTAGTCCTCCAAGGTTCCTACATGATGGGTAGGTACAAAATTACACCTCAACACTCCACATATTCCCATCTCCTTTGTGTACCGACACACTGTATGGTCCACCTCTTGGCACAGTTCAGTCCTCGTACCCTCATCCTCGATCAGAGATGTCTGTTGTCTGCACCAAACACAACAAGGTGCGGGAGAATCCCGATAAGGGGTGAGTATAAAATTACTTATAAGGGACCCCGATACCCTCATGGTCTCACAGAATTCAAAAAGGATAAACCACAAATCATGTTAACTAGTGACAACCATACATAGGTATATGCCCATACCTATACCTATGTTATCAAATATTACACATCTCATTCATGAGGAATCACATTTCCCAACTCCTTAGACAATGTAAAACTCTTCCACGAAGGAAATATTACCACGAAGGTAAGTTCCACACATGTATGTCACACAGAAGAATACCAAAAAGGTATCACCACCAAGTTAAGTACCACATAGGTACGCCACAGAGAATATTAACACCAAATTAAAGACTCAGCTCACACTAGGTATATATTTGGTAGAGAAGTAGAGATGATTAGATGAAACTACTGAGTCATCATACCATGTTAAGAGGTACACCCACATTGGATCTGATTACATCATCAAACCCTCACTGATCCAAGTACAGCAGACCCACATGGCATCCTAGTACATCATCATACCCATAGAGGATCCTAGTACATCGTCAAACCCACACATGATCCTAGTACATCGCCAGACCCACACATGATCCTAGTATGACAGACCCTCATAGGATCCACGATTCATCCCACATGGATTCCTAGAGCGAATCCATGTGGGATACTCAAATACAGACCCACGAAGGATATCATTCTCATGTTACAGCCAGCTACAGGGTTCTTGCACTAAGCTGGCTTGATTCTGGGAGGATCCGCTCCTCAAGCCATTGGTCAATACTTAAACTTCCACAAAGTCCTATTAATATGTATCCCTAAGAACATCCACGTCATAGGGGTATCAACTCTATAGAAGGTGCGTCAATCAGACGCCCGATCTGTATGTTATTAGCCATTTTTTCCCAAGGGCCCAATTGGATTCGTGCTCGATCCAACCCGATTGTACCCAAACATTATCCAACTCTCATGTGGGGTATACCAAAAAGACTATCCTTCTCTGAGGATTATAGCTCTATAGACGGTTCATCTAATGGATGAACGATTCCAAATATATGGAAAAATGAGCGATTATGGGTCGTAGTTAGTTCGGGCCTAGTTCGACCCGGTTGGACCGACCTGACATGGCCCATCCCGGCCGAGGTGACCTGACCCAGTTTGGGTCGACCTGGCCACTTGGGTCTGGCCTGGCCCACGTGGGGCGGCCCATCCTGACCGTATGTGGGGGGAGTCACATTCCCTCGCTCCACTCAATGAATAACTTATGTCGTTCGGTCACCAACAGCACACGGGACCCGTAGTGGCTCCTGCTAGGTCCAGATTGGCCTCTCGAAGCAGTTGTCCCATGGTCCTCCCTGTGGCCCGTCGTGCACCACCACTATGCGGCCGGTCTAATTCTTGTCACGCCTCTTCCATCTGTTGTGGTCAAGCATGCCGATAACCCCCTTTCTTTGACTACGGTGCGTCGTGCACCTCCCTCAATCCACCATCGTGGCCGACATGCCATAGATCTTCTCCAGCACTGCGGTCTCGCCGACTCCGTCTTCACGGTCGGCCGTGGGGTCGGATGCTATTCCTAAGTTTCACTAGTGATAATCGCTAGCACTAGTATCCATCCTCCTCCATTGTGAAGAACACAATAAAAATATACACCAAGATTTGCAGAGTGGTCAAGCCATGTTAGTTTTCTCTACACCCTCCGGGTTAGAGCGGTAGCAAGCAAATCAACAATTCGTGAATCACAAAGAACATCAATAACGGGTTAGGGGGTTATTTAAAAAACACAAAATATACCTCAAAGGTTCGTTGTTGTTTCGCGAGATGAAAACGGTGAAGGTGAAGAAGGTTCCAACGATCGTCGCTTCCTCAACACGCTTCCGAAGTCGGGCTCGTGCGTTACCCTATTTCTTTATTCAGAAGAATGTTCTTCAATGGAGATTACATTCTTCATTTGGAGGAGAAGTTTTTAATTGGTGGATTGGTTCCTCCAATGTTCTCCCAAGATTCTACCTTGTCCAACGATTTCCCCAATTTGACCAAAAATGTAAATCCAACATATTAAATTATGTTTAAAATAGAGTAGGCCGTTATTTAAGATGGTTTTGGAATTATTTATGTTGGATTAATTAATTAAGAAAAAATCATAAATTCACCTCCCTAATTAAAGAGAGAGTTCAAGAGTCAGGTGGTCCCCAGCTTTGAATTCAAATTGGGGTTTTAGTATTGGTGGTACCCACCTCCATAACCTCATTGAAGGTTACACAAAAAATATAAAGTTAAATATTTTTATTTTTTTATTCCTCCAGGGAAAGGTGAGAAACTCGATTATACACTCGACCTACAATGGTATAGGTGAATGTTTCCTTAAAAGAATACTAGCGATGCGAGTTCAATGGTGCCCTCAGATTTATTTTCTGAAAACCGGTTCAAAAGTTACAAAAATACGTTCATAAGTTTACATAGAGAATCCTAAGAAAAGTTCAGAAATTCATTCAGGGCACCCCGGGCCTCTGAATCATGCACCGTCAATTTTCATAGACTCCTAAAATCCCCCTATTACTAAAAAAAATTACATGTAATTTTTTGGTCTTTACATTTTACCCACCTCTTGGATTTGCGTCCCTGAAATCCACATAACAAAAACTAGAAAAACTAGTGGGGGTGCTGAGCTTGAATCTGAGCCTCCCACTCCTATGTGGTATCCTGGAGGTTCCCGTGCAGCCAGTGAAAGCACACCAGAGCAATCGACTTCCCATGAAGGGCCCGCTCAAGTTGATCCTCAATATCTATACAAACCTCAGTAAATTTCACCCCATCGTCGATGTCCAGCTTTCTGTGGTTGATGATGTGTGATGGGTCCCACACGTATATCATCAGAAAGTATATGTGGAAGACGTCATGCACCTAGTGTAACTGAGATGGAAGAGCTAAGCATTAAGCTACCTCGCCAACTCTACTGAGGAAATGGAAAGGTCTGATTAATCTCAGAGATAACTTGCCGCCCTGGCCAAATCTCTACAAACCTCGTCGAGGTGAGACCCATAGGAAGATGTGATCATCATCCTCAAACTCCAAAGGTCTCCCTCTTCTATCAGCCTAATACATCTTCCTACTATGTGTTGTCATCATTTGCTCCTGGATGATCTGCACCTTCTCTGTGGTATCCCTTACCTTCTCTAGTCCCATGAGTGATGGCTCCCGTTGGTCAGTCAGGCACAATGTCGATCTGTAAGGTCGTCCATACAACTTGTTGAAAGGTGTCTTCCCAATGGTGGAGGGATATAAGTTGTTGTATGTAATCCCCACCAATGAAAATTGATCCTCTGAGATGCGATCTAAGATGAGGATGCAAGCACGTAGCATGCCCTTGAGGGACTGAATGGTCTGCTTAGTCTGAACATTCGTCTAAGGATGGAAGGTGGTGCTCAAATGATGTTGTGTTATGAAAGCCTCCTACAACCCCTTCCTTAGCCGGGAAGTTAATCATGTATCACAATCAGAGACAATCATCAAGGGTACTACATGTAGCCACACAATTTGATGCAAATAGAGGCGTCCGAAGCTCTGTACTGAACTCTGCTTTCTGATCGGTAGGAAGTGGGGTGACATAGTGAGTTGTTTGACGATCACCCATATATAATCACACCCTATATATGTACATGGATGTACTATCACATTTTCCATTGATATCCCATCACTCTTCCACTCTAAAACCTCTAAAGGATAAACTAAGACTGCATGTACTTGATTCTCCGCCTTCACTTGCTGACATGTGAGGCACCAAGAAACTAACTCTGGTAATTTTATCTTCATTACCGTCCACTAGTTCTATCATCAGATATCCTATTACATCCTCTCCACTCTTGGATGTACTGCTAGAGGGGATTTTTGGAACTCCCTCAAAACATCCTCGTAGAGTTACACTGGTACCACGATACGTCATCTGAAAAAGATAACGTGCTCCCCACCATCATAAAATCCATCAGATCCATGTCCTGTGGATATCTGAGCATGTCAAGACTCATAGTCATTGTCCCCATGATTCACCTCCCTGAATCACTGAATAAGTGGGAGGAGTTACTATAAGTGACTGAAGAAAAGATTCTCCATCTCGATCTATAATAGATATCTGCAAAGAGGCATGCTGCTATGTCACCTCACCGAGAAGTTTTATACCATATCTCCTGCTGAGTTCATTTTCTACTAAGTTCCCCATCCCAATAGTATAGAGTTAATTGAAGTCATAGTCTTTGAGGAACTCAAGCCAACATCGTTATCCCAAGGTTAGGTCATTATGAGAGAAAATATACCTGAGAATCTTGTGATCTGAGTAGACCATACAACATTCTCCCATCCTGTAATGTCTCCACATCTTCATGGAAAAGACCAATGCTTCTTAATCTAGGTCATGGGTAACATAGTTCTACTCATTTTGTCTTAGCTGTAAATAACCACACACGACAATTTCTCGCTTATACATCAGGACACATCTAATCTCTATCCAGGATGCGTCGTAGTAGACTACATACCCTACACCCTCATCTGAAATCCATGAGATGGGGGAACTTGTCAAAATCTACCTCATCTTCTGAAAACTCCGCTGACATATCCCAAACCACAGGAAGGGTTTTCCTTTCCTCATCAACACTAATAAAGGTGCTAAACTCTGGAAAAATCTGGCACAAACATCTGGTAGTATCCATCCAAACCCAAGAAACTTTTTACCTCCTTCACACTCCTGGGTGGCTCCCAAAGAAGTACCACCTCAATCATCGCTCGATATAATACTAATCTAGCCCCTAAGATGATGGGTCCCAAAAAGTGAACCTCTGAGAACCATAACAAGCACTTTGAGAGCTTACCATAAAGCTGGTGCTCTCTGAGTGTGTCCAGAACTATCTGAAAATGACAAGCATTCTCCTCCTCAGTAGTCAAGTAGATCATAATTTTATCGATGAAGACTACTAAAAAGTGATAAAGGTATGGCAGAATGATCCGGTTCATGAGTCTCATGAAACCTGATGAAGCATTGGTTATGATGAACGACATATGAAAGAACTCATAATGGTCATACAGGCATCTGAAATCCGTATTCTGTATATCATTTTCTCACCCTCTGAGATGGTGATAGCCTAACCTGAGGTTTATCATTGAGAACTACCGTGCTCCCTTCAGCTGATCCAAGAGGTTTTCAATCCTCGGAAGTGGGTACTTGTTCATCAAGGTCACTTGATTTAGTTTCCAATAGTCCACACAAAGTATCAAGCTCTCATCCACATTCTTGGTGAACAAAATCAGTGCTGCCCAAGGAGAAACACTTGGATGATTGAATCCCTTCCCCTGTAAGTCTTCCAGCCATACTCGTCACTCACGAAGCTCCACAGGAGCCATCCGATATGCTGCTGTCGATATCGGTTCCATCATGGGGAACAAGTCAAAGTTAATGTCCACCTTTATCTGAGGAGGTGGACCCGAAATATCATCAGAGAAGACATCTGTGTACTTGTCCACTAATACATGATATCTTAGACTCTCCACGTCAACCGCTCTAAGGGTAACGCTAGCCAAATGATGAGTGATCGGTTGCACTCTCCTCCGAGTAAGTATATCCTGTGATGAAAAGGATACATTCTCACCAGTGAAGGTATATATGGTCCCATATGTGTAGACACACCGCCCTTTGCGCCTAATATAGTCAATATGAGCATGGATTATAGATAACTATTCCATACAGAAGATGAAATCGTAAGGCCTTGATGACGCTACTAAGAAATCCATGTCTAATCTCTCGCCTCCCAGAGTAAGATCACACTACAGGTACTTGTGTGTAATCATAGAATCCTCTCCCGTAGAAGTATCTAGCCAAAAGTATCATGCCAATGACTCTATCAGAATCTCCGACCTCCGAATGAGGGTAATGGGAATAAAAGAATGACTGGAACCTGTGTCTATGAGTACTGCAGTTGAGGTAGACTAGACACATATTATACCTTGTATCATCTCTGGAGCACTATGGTCATTTTCATCAGTAGCATAGAGATGAGCTTGCACCTGTCATTTTACTCTTTGTGGTTAGGGTGGACCTCCTGGTGGTGGCGGCGGTAACATCTCGAATTGTTTCCCACCGCCAATGGAACGACCAGCTTTTCTACCTCGTCTGCCTTCTCCCGGTTGTACTCCTTGGTCGAACCTCTATCTCTACATAGGTGGTCCCTCGATTGTCTGATGATAATACCTGTGTCGGGTTGGGCAGTCTGGAGCCATGTGACTCTTCCTGCCGCATGTGAAACACTGCCACCTCCTCGCATGACTGAAATTATCTCTTGTGCCCCACACAACTAACCCTAAATCTTGCGGTCGTCTTCTTGTAGGTATGGTCTGCTTGGACAACCGTGACATATGTTTGTTACCTACTGCAGAAGAATCTTCTACGTGATGACAAGTTGTGGGTCTCGCTGCTGGTGACTGCTCAGCAAGAAAACTCTCAACTAATAGGGCTTTCTCTAACACCCTCACCTACATCGGGATAGTGAGTGAGTTCATCGAAGCCCTGATCTCCCGCCTAAGTCCATGCTCGAAGGTTCAGACCTTAAATAATGGGTCCCACACCATATCAGTTGAGTAGCGTGAGAGGTCGGTGAACCTCGCTTAGTACTGAGCCACATTCATGATGCCCTACTGAAGATGAAGATGCTCCCGAATGCACACTGCGTGAAGAGTCTCTAGGAGAAACTCTACTCAAAACAGGCTCTCGAAGACTTCCCAGAGAAGTGTCACCTCATCGTGAACCTGAAGAATCATTCTCCTCCATCTTCCTACTGCTGCATGTACAAGACTGGCAGAAAGGATCACCATGATATCGGATGGGATTTCCACCAGTCAGAAGACTCTCACTACGTCCTCCAGCCAATCCTCAGCCGCCTATGGGTCCGTCTCTCCCATGAACCTGGGTGGCATCTTGTGATAGATCTTGTGAAATGTGGTCAAGTGGCATGCACTATCTACTACTGGGGCTGGTGGAATCGGTGGCCTAACGGGTAACGGTACCGTTGGTTCCTCTGCCGGTTCCTCCACTGGTGCCTCTACTAGAAGAGGTCCCTGCACCGAGGCCTCATCACTCGGTGGTCTATCAGTGCGTACTTACCCAGAACCCTAGCTGACACTCTGTATGAAGGCTTCCAAAAAAGAAACAGGCGCGCCATGGTCCATAAGTTATAACTGGTGACCTGACTCAAAGTGATCACAAAGAAAACTCTCGAAAACACACACATAATATGTGTTTTCGTTCCCTAAGTTAGAAATCAAAAGTCAGGGTCTTTGTGTATGGATACATCAGCCACCGGACCAACACTGGATTCCCTAAACTAATAACCACACTCACTACAATAAACACTATTTCCATTTAAAAATATCAAAGTCCAATAATCTACGGTAAAAATGACTCCTCTGATACTAATTTTTCCTGACCTGTCCCCCGGGGCCCGTGCCGTGACTACCCCTAGCCCACCTTCAATAGGACAGAGGCTGGCGTCTAGCACCAAAAGGCGTATCCCCTAAAATTTGGAAAGCCTTGCCTTTATATCTTGTAAACACACTAATCCAAGAACACTAAAATATACGAACACTGGTAAGATGTCTACCAAAAAGAGTGCTGAAAGTAAAAGGGGTCAGAATACTATCCCAACAGTAATTTTACAAGTACAACTAAAAAAACAATACAACGGATGAAAGATAAAGACATCTACTCTGTCATCCACCGAGGTTCCTACCTAATGGGTAGGTACTGAATGCCTCCTCAACACTCTATGTCTGCCCATCTACTCTGTGTACCAACACACCGTATGGTCCACCACCGAGCACCGTCTAGTACTGGTACCCTCAGCCTCGATCAGCGATGTCTGTCTTCTATACCAAACAAAACAAGGTGCGGTCAATGCCCGTCTAGGGGTGAGTATAATGATACTCAATACGGACCCTAAGAACCTCATGGTATCACAAATTATATAAAGGATAAACCTAAAATCATGTAAACCGGTGAAAAACCTACTTAGGTATATGCCCATACGTATATTGATGTTATCAAATATTACCCATCTCATTCATGAAGAATCACAAGGCGCAACTTTTTAGCCAGAGTAAAATTGTTCCAGGAAGGAATGATTGCCACAAAGGTAAGTATCACACAGGTACACCACACATAATAATAACACAAAGGTATCACCATGAAGTTATGTACCACACAGGTACACCACACAGAAGAATACCACAAAGCTAATGACTTAGCTCACACCTGGTATATATTAGGTTAAATAGTAGAGATGAATAGATGCAACTATTGAATCATATTACCCTCTTAAGAGGAAGACCCATGTAGGATCCTAGTACATCATCAGACCCACAATGGATCCTAGTACAGCACACCCACATAGGATCCTAGTACATCCTCAGTCCCATGCAGGATCCTAGTACATCGTCAAACCCACCCAGGATCCTAGTACATCGTCAGACCCACATAGGATCCTTGTACGACGGGCCCAGAAAGGATCCAAGAGTACTCCCACATTGATTCCTCAAGCGGATACATTAGGAATCCTCAAATACAGAACCACGATGGATCCCGTTGACATGTTACATCCAGCTAAAGGGTTCCTGCACTAAGCTCACTTGAATCTAGGAAGATCCACACCTCAAGCCACAAGTCGATACTCTAACTACCACGAAGTCCCATGAATAAGTATCCACATGACCGTCACATCATAGGATTCTCAACGCAATAGACGGTGCGTCATTCGGACGCCCGGTCAGTATACAAATTGCCTTTTTATCTCGAGGGTCTGGTTGGATTCATGCTCGATCCAACCTAAATGTACCCCAACATTATCCAAATCCCCTGTGGGGTATACCAAATGGACCGTCTCTCTCCATGGTTTCTAGTTCCATAGACGGTTCCTCAAATGGATGCATGGTGCCAATGTTATGTCCAAAAGAGAGAATATGGGTCGTAGTTGGTCCGCGTCCGGTCCGACCTGGTTGGACCGACCCGACCTGCCCGAGCCCGACCTCGGTTGACTTGACCCAGTTCAGGTTGACCCGGCTCACTGGGTCCAGCCCGAATAGCACTATACTGCCCAGCATATGTTGGACGGCCCGGCCTGGCCACATGCGGGGGGAGTCATGTGCCCCTACTCCACCGACTGAACATCTTCGGCCATTCGGTCTCCAACAGCACGCGGGACCTGCCGCGGGTCCTGATCGGTTTAGCTTGGCTGACCGAAACGGCCAGCCCTTGGTCCTCCCGGCGGTGTGTCATGCGCCGCTGCTCTGCAGCTGGCTGAATGTCGGTCGCGCCTCCGCCATCCGCCGCAGCCAGGTGGGCCCCTTCCCTCATGCCCCAACAGCTTCGAGTCGTGTTCCCCCCTCCGCAACCGGTCAGACATCGACCACCCTCTATCCACCGCCGCGGCCGACGGGCCGCCACTATTCTCTGAGTGTGTTCTCATGACGTCTCCATCTTGGCCGCTGGTCGTGGTGCTGACCGTCGTTCCCATGTTTCACCGGAGCTAATCAATGGCACCAGTCAACATCCCCCTCCATCGCAAAAAACAGAACAAAAATATACAAAAATATTTGCGGAGTAGTTGGGCTTTATTCTTTTGGCCCGCACCCTACGCGTTAGAGAGGTTGTAAGTGGATCAACAATTCTTGAATCACAAATAACATCAAGAATTTGGGAATGGGGGTGTTTAAAAACAAAAAACCCTACCTTGAAGGTTTTTTAATGTGTCCCGAGATAAAAATGGTGAAGACGATGAAGGTGCCAATGATCGTCGCTTCTGCAACATGCATCAAAAGTCAGGATCGTGCGTCGTCCTCTTTCTTTATTCTGAAGAACGTTATCTAATGGAGATGGAGTTATTTTTTTGGTGGAGATGTTCTTCATTGGTGGATGAGTTTCTCCAATGTTCTCCCCAGCTTCTACCTTCAGCATCATTTTCCCCAATTCCACAAAAAAGGAATAGATAGGATATTAAATTATATTTAAAATAGAGTTGGCCATTAATTATGATGGTGATGGCATAATTTAAGATGCCTTAATTAATTTAAAGGAAACTAAAAGTAACCACCCTCATTAAAGAGGGAGTTCATGATTCGGGTGGTCCCCACCTTTGAATTTAAATTGGAGATTTAGTTCGGGTGGTCCCCACCTCCATAATCCCATAGAAGGATACATGAAAAATAAAAAGTTAACTATATTTATTTTTCTATTCCTCTATGAAAAGGTGAAAAACAAAATTTTACCCTCGACTTACTGAGGTCGAGGTGAAGGTCTCCTTAAGCGAATACCAATGCTGCAAGTTAATCAGTGCCCTCAGATTTCAATTCTATGCACAAGTTCCAAAGTTACAAAAATCTGTTCGTACGTTCACTGAAAGTACTAGAAAGAAAGTTCAGAAATTTATTCTGGGAACCCCAGGACTCAGATTCACACACTGTCAAGTTTTTCGGACTTGTAAAATTTCCATATAATTAAAGAATATTTATGTGTAATTTCTGTTTCTTTACATAAAACCTCTGTACCTTCTTGTTTTCGAGATTAGGCTACTACCTGTATACCCTCTTAAATTTATGCAAGGGATACTTCTAATATTCATTCTTGTTTGGGGCATAGGAAACAACTCATGAACCATTGTGCTCATATACAAATTAGTAAAACCCAATGCAATGGAAGGAAATATATATACCACCCATATAATAATAAAATCCAACATACATGTTCCATAAGATCATAAATAATTATTTGATATCCAATTAAATTAAATGGGTATTACAAACATGTATTCAAATCCTAACTTTTGGAAATATATAAGTTTTATAGGCATTTCCTTAAAATCACAACCCATGAAAGAGACATTTATTTCCTAAACATGTAACCTCTGAAAGAGAAATATGATTTTTAAAGAACACGAAATTAAGAAATCAGCCATTTATAGAAAGAATATTAAAGAAACCTTTAAATTATTTCCAAAAAGGTCATGAGTAACATCAACAAATATCATCATTGATAAAAAGTAATTTTAATATATCTTTCAAAAACATTTATTGAACAAAATATCCTTTCTTCATTGAAATGGTATTTTTAATACAAGAATAAATTTAAAAATAAAGATGTTATAAAATTACATTAAAAAATATAAATAATAAATTAATAGAAATTCAGAACCATTTTTCCTTGATAATTTATCAACTACGCTGCATTACATTTTATATTTTTTTTCTTTGAAGTCCCTTGGAAAACATAAAAATAAATCTTGGTAGTGTTTTGAGATACTATTTACATAAAAACAGATAAAAAAAATGTAAAAACATATTTTAAAAAAATCTATAAAATTTAATTTAGTTTTATTATAAATTTCCATATAAAAAATAAAATGAAGCCTCAAATTACTGAGGGAGGGTATATCCATACATGTTGTATGAGGTAGGAAATATTCATTTTGCGCAGTATAATTGTATTGAAAATGCATTTTTTTGAAAGTAACAATAATATTTCCCTGAAAACTTTTCTAAAATTCAAAAGGGTAAAAAATTATTTTAATGATTATGTTTTAATAGTATAATAATAATAGATATGTGTCAATTCCATGAGGAAAAATATGAGGAATGGATGCTTCGACCTCAAGGTGGACATTTCTAAGGCCTTTGACACCTTGAAATGGAGATTTATTTTTGCGGTTCTCAGAAAACATGGATTTTGTTAATTATTCATCAGAATATTCTAGAAAATTCTCCATAATGTGAGACATTCTATTATCATCAATGGATTGCACATGGGTTATTTCCAATGCTCTAGGGGAGTCAAATAGGGGGACCCCTTATCTGGGCTCCTCTTCGCTCTGGCTGAAGATTATTTGAGCGTTTTCTTGAATTATATGGTGCAAGGTGGTCTTTATAAGAGAATCAAGGTTGGAAGGGATCTCTTCACCCCCTCAAACCTCCTGTATGATGATGATATTCTTATTTTTGGAAAGAACAATAGAGGTACAATATCCTGCATTCAGAAAACTTTTTCTCATTATGAGGATGTCTCTAGGCAGGTGGTAAGCTAGAATAAATCTTTTGTTGAATATGGGAATGGAATGATTGTCTCCAAGAAGAACATTATTTCCAAGCGGCTCGGAGTTAGGAGAATTTCCCTTCCTTTTATGTACCTTGGAGTACCGCTTTTTTGAAGAAGGGTGAAAATATGCTATCTTGAATCCATATACTCTAGAATTATTAGTCAACTATCTACCTGGAAAAGGAAATCAATTTCTCAAGCAGGAATAATTTTCCTTGTGAACTCGGTTATCACTTCAATGTTTGTCTATGCTTTCTCGGTTTATCGGTAGCCTCGTGCCCTTATCAAGGAACTTCAAAGTTTTATCAGGAACTTCATATGGACCGGGTTTATAAATGAGAAGAAAAACATCACTGTTTCCTAGAAATATTTCATCAACCCCATTGAAATGGGGGTCATGGGTGTTAAGGACTTGAAAGGCTCCAATGATGCTCTTATAAGTAAATTCACTTGGAACTTGGTGACATATAATGATGATTCCCTGTATTTTCTTGCATACAAATTCCTATCAAATATGCATAATGGGTACTAAATTATATCTTCCTCCATATGGACTTCCATTAAACAAGATTATATTGGAATCATGTACTGCTCTTTCAGGTCGGTTTCCAATGCATACAGCCTTAATTTCTGGACAACAATGTGGCTGGACAGGCCCACCATTGAATGCATAGAGATCCCTCCACTGCTAAAGGATATCCCAATTACTGACATGCACCGAGACAAGGACCTTTGTAATTTTCTGCCAGATCATACTAGGATGTCTACACAACATTATAACTTCATGGATGTGGACACTTTGATCTGGACACCCAACACCTGTGGAAGGCTCACTTCAAGGGAGTATTATAGAAAATTATGTGGCAACAACGCGACTTCTCCCTTGTGGTTTCAGAATTTTAAAAAAACATTCATTATCCCTTCCAATTACTTTATACTATGGAGGATTTGGAGAGGCATGATACCTGTGAAACATCTTCTCCAACGAAGAGGAATTCACTTAGCCTCTTGCTGCTATTTGTGCACCCAGGCTGAAGAAACAATTCACCATCGTTTCTTTGCCTGCAATTTCTCTTGTAGATTTTGGGAACATTTTCAAGAGGACTTTGGGACTCTATTATCATTGAATAGTCTTGATGATTTCATGAACTCGGTCACTACATCTGGTCAAAGTGAGAAGGTTTTTTCACTTCTTCTCACTACTATTGTGGAAACTTTTGCTCAGATTTGGAGGGCGCAAAATCATGTCATTTTTGAAAACTGCAGGCCTTCTTTGAAGGATGGTCTGACTGTTGTTTACAGGGATGTGCAAGCTACTTCCAAGACACAAACATGTAAAATGAATAATAATATTTCTGATCTCATAATGCTAAAGACGCTTGGGGTGTCTGGCAGGGTCAAGAAACCTTTGATGTTGAAATCAATTAGATGGATTTATCCCATTTCATCGTGGTTGAAAGTGAATGTTGATGGTGCGGAATCTGGTACACTAGGACCTTCTGGGTGTGGTGAGGTGTTCAGTAACAATCAGGGATTCGTTAGGGGATGCTTCTATCATTATATCGTAATTGGTTCTGCGCTTGAAGCTGAATTATGTGCTATGATTAAAGCTTTCAACTATGTTGTCCACCATGGTTAGAGGCACATATGGGTAGAATCTGACTCTTGTACAATTGTGCACATTCTGCGTGCATGGTCCAAGGATGTTCCTTGGAGGTTTCTCCCATCATGGACTACATGTCTGCATCTCCTTGAGGGTATTTAATTGGAATTCAGTCATGTTTATAGAGATGAAAACTAGGTTGCTAATGCTATATCCAAGATGGAAGTTATGGAGGTCTCCTCAGGATGGTCCTTTGTCATCCTGGAATTTTTCCCACATCTTGTTGATTTGGATGTGCATGGTATGCTCTATTCTCTCCTTTGTAAACTCCCTAACATTACCACTTTTTCAGTTTTTAAATTTTTTTGTAAGGGGCGGGCTTTGTCTGGATCATGGACCTGCTTTTACAATAATAATAAGAGAAACACATTTTAAAAAACATGATTATGAAGGAACTCGTATTTCTTACCAAAGAGAGCGGTAAATTCAGACTACCTTTAAAAATATTCTTAACATTATTATGTAAAAAAGAGTTGAAAAAATGGTACAAATATATGAATATACAATTAATACATGTAATATAATAAATTTCATGAGTTTCCTTGAGATATGGAAGATAGTATTTTTTTCATAGGAAACAAAATCTCAAAAAACTGAAAACAATGATGAGATTTTTTCAATAAACTCTTACAAAATGGTTAAGTAGGATCATACTATTAATGTTAAAAATTGAAATGAAATGAATCAAAAAATATAATTGAATTCACAAGATTCATCATATAACATTTCTATTGGAATCAAATACTCTTCAATAAAAACATAGGTTCACCAAAAAAGTCTTTCTCAAATATGGAAATATGAGAGAATACTACTTATCAAATTTCGTAACATTTAGAATATTAACACCATGAAATAAAAATAATAGAATGGATATGTATATAATCATCAATTTGAGTGTACATATTATTTAATTCTTTTAGTTGTATTTTAAAAACCACACAAAAGTAATGGATATAGAATAAGGAATTTATCTCATAGAAATAAAATGTGCGATCAAATTCTTTACCTTATATATTGACTCCAATTGTACTCATTAAAACCACCTATATAATAAATATTAGTATGTTATAAATCATTTAATTAACTACAGTATTATATTTATTACCACATATGTTTTTATTATGACATTTTATCACTATCTTATTAATAATCATTTTTAATGATTCACTTTGGATAATATTTGCTTTCTTCATCGCATGTGTCTTAATTTGATAAATCATAGCTCCTTATACATATATCAAGATTCTAGAAAGAACAAATTATATAAATTTACTTTATATTCCTTAAATTTAAATTATAATAATCTCAATTATATAAAATTATGATATGTAATACGCAGTTCATTTAGAGTATAAATCATACGTACTCATGAACGTTGTTTTAGTTTTTATTTCCATATTGAATGAAATAATTAATATGACTTCCATATATATATATATATATTATTGTTACATAAATATAATAATGTTATATATAAAATATAGTTTAACAAAACGCATCCAAAATACATTACACGTAGTGTGTGAACGAATTTAATCCATTTGATGGGTCTATAGTGCCCATTTCCTCAAATTAAATTATCATATATACACCTAATACAATTAGAAAATATGTTTTGTAAAAGGAATAATTAAGCTTAAATATATAATAAATAATATATGTGTAATATATATATATAGTTTCCAACTAAATTTCAACCATGATTGTCTATAATGTAAAAATGAGCAATCATCGTTTAGCGGGGCGGTAGATCTCTATACATGTAAATAGTATGTCACTTACCCTTTATATGTTAGTGTGTACAAGGGTAGGTTAAACCCCTAACATAAATAATCATTGTATATAATAGATATTTTTATACAATTATGGAATAAACTCATTTTAATGGGTGGAGAAGGAATATAAAAGAAATTAGTGTGAGATAATGTGTTACCTCTAAATCATGTAACTCCTTATTGATTGTCCCAAAAGGATTTATTTGATAGTGTTTTTCCCATAAAAGAAGATTCTATGAGGAAGGTTGAATGCTTGGTAAGAATATTGGGTAGATATTGGCAGAACGTTGGTGATTTGAGAGATTTGAAGAAGAGAGAGAGAGGTGGTGGCCTTTATAGTGAATGGAAAGGACACACAAGATATTTTATGAATCAAAGTTTAGTATACCCATGTTTTTAATTAAAAAATTTCAAAAAAAAATTCTCAAGAATATAATTTTAATGGGAGAATAATTATTAGAAAATACATTTTGGAAAAGTGACTATGTCACTTTGTGTCTTCAATTTAATGTTTAGTCTTTAGTTAATCTAAATTTTACCCTAACTGATGTAATTAATTTTAATTATTTCACTAATAATTTTGAAATAAAAATTAACATTATTTGAAATTTTTTATTTATATGATTCTAAATATGGAATCAATTTTTCCAAATATCAATCACAATAGTGGATGAAATTAATTAATTATTAATCCAAGCTGATGGAATCCCACTGTGGGCTTTTTATTAGAAATGTTTTTAGAATGTTTGCAATGCTTTTATATATAATATCGATGTGAAATTGGTCCCGATGAAATTTATTTTAAAATTGATAAAATTATTATTTATTTAAAATTTGATTAAATTTTCAAATTTATTATATTCTTATAAACAAATTCGATAAAAAAATTGTTGTGAATTTATATCCATTTTTAATGTATTCATTTAAAATTGAAACCTTAAGGAAATATTCAATAAATATCCTAAACTAATTTTTATGATTAGAGTATAAATATAATTTTTATTTTGACCTATAAAATCTATATAATTTCGAAAATTAGGATTTAAAATGGTTTCTCCATTAAAGGGCGTTAAAACTACCTTTATAAAAAATAAATATATTAGGCATAAAATAAGGTTTCTTATATTTTATGTATCAAATATATTGTATGAATAAAAATAATATTTAATATAATATATATATAATATATATTACATAAATATTAATCTCTAATTCTAATGAATTTAATTTATAAGGGTGTAACACCATTGAGACCATATTAATAATTCCTTTTACATTCAATCAGAATTTATATTCATTAATAATTTGTTTGTACCCTATGAATTCTTATTATATTTTTTAAACCATAAAAGTTCATAATTTTGTTAATATTATTCAAAAACCTATTATTTAATTTGTAGGTTATATATAAATATTTTACATTATAATGTAATACTGTTATTCGGTAAAATAGGGTTGTGCCTGCAACACAAGCCATCAAGGAATGTCATTGTTGGATGCGACACAAGCTATCTTCATTATATCATGTTGAGAAATGTAATTATTATGTTGTGTGTTGTGAATTTTTAACTATGATTATTGTATTATTCAATTTAAAAAATAATATTTTAATATAAAATAATCTTTCATTTGTGGCAAGTAAAATTTATAATATAAAATAGATAAATTAATTGGAAATAAATAATTCAAAAAATCTCAGGGTGTTAGTCAGAACATACATATGTCACAAAAAATCCACATATTATTTTATTCTTATACTTTTGATTTTGTTTTCAAAATTTTGGGGACATTCTATACCACAACATAACATGGGGAAAATGTATTCTATGATATTAATTTATTCTTATAAATAAACATCTGAATTATTGGTGTTTCATTCCATAAATCAGGTAAATAATTAAATACATGAATTTTTAATCAATTAAAGTGTAAAGAAATATGTTTTATATAATATTTAAAAGAAAACAAGACCTTGTGAGTATTTTACCCTCAATTCCATCCTTATTGTTAAAAATAATGACTACTTATCATCAACATAAGTCCATTAAGGATATATCCATTTTCATAATTTGTTTTTATCTAAATAATAATTAATCAAAAATAGTATTATTTTATATGATAATAAAATAATCATAAATCACGTTTAAAATGTACGTTTCATCATAGGAAGCAATAGATTCATCACCCTTATTTTTTAGCTCAAATAATTACTTCTATAATTTTAGAAAAATAATATGAGTAATTTACTCACTAAAAAATAAACTCAGAAACTATTCACAATTCATGAAATCAATATCATTTTTTTAATCATAATATTTATTAGAGTCTACCATTTTTTATATTTTCCATATAATTGATAAATAGATAAAATTTATTTATAATTCTCAATATTTGGAAGAATGCAATATGCATTTTCAATTTTTTGATTCCTTTTCTCGTCACCAGTTTGATATATGGAATCACTGAAAATGTTGGATGTTATATTAAAAATTAATTAAATTATTATTTTCCATACTATTCACATTTGTTTTTTCATTGTGATTCATAGATCGAGAATCATTTTTGTGCAAAAAATTTAATTTTCTAGTCCATATCACCAAAAATAAATGGCTGTTCATTGGAGGAGTCAACACATTTTCTATCAAATTCAATATTAATTTGATTACGTTAGGTTCCATCCCTTTGATAAATTTATAAATCATATTATGAGGAGAAATATTTAAAATGGGTAACCACATAATCATGAAATCAAATTTATATGAAGTATAATTCATGAATCCATTTGTTCAACTTGTGATACCCTATGATTAACGTATGAAACCAATGGATATAATTTATTCAAATAGAAAATAATGTCTCATAATGTGTTTCTAAGTTATAAAATATTATACCATTTTTGTTTCATACCTACTGTGAATCATGGACCATTTTTTTACACCGTGGGAAGATCGATTCAAATCCCATTACACCCTTCTTTCTGTAATTACACCACGAAACATATATAAAAGAGATGCATAAAATTTTAGTATCTATAAAGGTATCATTTTAAATTACTAATTTACTATAATTTGTTATCATTGAATTTTGGAACCATAAAAAATATATAAAATATTTAATATGGCTAGGTTAACTTCTGAGACCATAAAATCATAATAGATCAGGAATCATGATGTTTTCCCATAGTGGATCAATCACGTTGACATTTTTACTACAACAGATACAGAAAATAATCTTTTTATCTATAGTGGATCAACAACATAATTTTTGTTCAAAATAGATCATGAAAATTTATTTCATTCTATAGAGATTGAAGAGCATAAAATTGTTTCCCATAATTTTCTCACAGAATGTATAAACATTCACATTTCCTTGGTGGGATAAATAATTTCTAGAACAACCATAACATAAAAAATATGATACATATGTTTTATATATATTCATTAATCTAATATCATTTCATGATATCATAACTTATTCAATTAAATCATATTGGATAAACATTTAATCTTCTGTTTATAGAATATACCATGACAAATGAATGGGTTTCATAATCATTTAATAAAAATAATAATAAATCCATAATATGAAGATTATGGATGGTACCATTGGTTCATATCCCTAGTAATATGTATGAAACAATACTGTTTGATGTTCTTGATAAGTATAAACTACATAAAAATATAACTGAATAATTCTTGAAGAAAATATCTATTAATTTATTTTTTACATATTTTATATCTAAATATTTTTCAAATATTAAAGAATATAGTTTGTTTTATGATATATTTTGAAAATTATAATTGACATGTTACATAATTTAGTGTTTAAGATGGTATGAAATGTTTCTCATGTTGTACATGTTAAAAGAAAGATAACTTTAACTTTGTAAGTAAAAAAGATAATGGTAGATAATACAGAAAATGAAAAATGGTTTCATTGTACACATTTATTTAAAATTCATATACGGAAAAAATATCTCTAAATATTTGGATAATAATTAATTCTAAATATAATATATTTAATGAAAAAATTAAAATATAATTCAAATGGATTTCAATCGATGAGTTAACAAATGTCAAATTTTAGAACAATTTATGGAATTATTATATATTATATAGGTGAAAATGAAATAAAATAATATATTCTATAGAAATGAATTTTTCTTAATATATTTAATTTGTCAATTTAAAGGAAAATCTTAACATATCATTAGTGGAATATTAATCATAAAAACCCCAATAAATATTTGGATTGAATAATAAAACATTTACCACATTTGTAATCTTTGTAACATAATCCACCTGAAATAAACAAACTTAAATGGATGTTAATATAATTATATTATTCAATAAAATATTAAAAAAATTCATTCATGGGATATATATACTCCCCATAAAAGATACTAGTGGTGAATTAGGCATGTCTCCCAAATAAAAATATTTGAGTAAAAAATAACATATCCCAAGTCTCAACACCCTTCAATCATATTTCAGAATCATATTATAGAGGATTATTATTATTTAATTATATAACTACAATAATATATATCTAAAAATATTTTATTTTTATTTAATCATTTTGACACTTTGGTTCACAATTATTTTTTAAAATAAAATTTTCAGGTTATATCTGCGTTGTTTTTCCAGTATGTTTGGGTCCAGTAGATAGGCCCTTGTATGTCGATTACTGATCAATCATATCTATAATGTTATTAATAATATAAATATCATATATATATATATACATATTATATATAATCACCCATAACAAGTTTTTATAGAAGAAATTAATTAGAATATTCATGGAGATTGTAGACAGTACAAACACATGGATGTTATTTGTATTCTCTCGACGGATTGAACAAAAGAAATATTAATAAAAATTAACCATTATATATTAATTTTTCTGTCATATAAATATATATTTTTATCAAAAAATTTACTTATTATCATCCATTTCAAACTAAAATTAAAAATTTATTACATCATTTCATAGAAGAGGTTTCCCCATATACACATGTGAGATGTAATCATTTTCAATAGATAGAATTGTATTAAGAGGGATGTGATTTAATTATTTTATAATAATATATATTTCATAAATACCATAAATATATTTAATGTAATCTTGAAGAAATTATTCTAATTATCAAATTATGTTTTTTTTAATTTTAATTAACAAATGTTTTATGGATTTGGAAGAATAAATAAAATAAAAACTAATGGCTATAAACTATACCTATTCATTGGAGAACCTCTTTAGGATTATACCTAAAGCCTTCTTTAGAGGGTTTCCCAATCAAAATAAAGACTCTATTATATAAGGATGGAAATAATGAATGTATTTATTTAGACATATTTTGATACAAAGTTTTTTATTATGAATAACGGGTAGTGGATTTCTGATGTGATTTTATTTGTGTGGGTGGAACCACCTGAAAAACACCTAGAAATTTCTGAAAATAAACCAAAAGGATAATTTAATTCCATCGGATAATAGAAAAAATGGATATATATTATATGGTGTGATATTTTATGGAATAAATTTTACAGTAAAGAGCATTCTGAAATGTTTATTCGCTAAACAAACCCTTGTCATTTTTTTATCTATTAATAAACACATTTTATCCATAACTTCATGAATGAGTTTCTAATAATATTACTGTTCATAATAACAAATAATAATGATAAAATATTGACATATGTTAATTACATTGAATCCAATTATTTAATCTATTTTACAAATCAAATTTTTATAATATTTAGAATTTAAACTAAAATTAAATCCATATACAAGAAAAAAAAGTTACTTCTCAAAGAATTTGGTTTTCAAACGTATGAAAAATTATCATATTAATGTTGAATATAGATTTGATTCCAATAATGTAAAGTGAAATTATCAAAAAATAATTTATCTAATTATACCATTATGACGAATATTAGAATTTTGAACTTCAAAATTAAATAAAATAAAATAATTATTTTAATAAAAGTTCTTATGGTCCACTATGAATCAGAAGATTAATCTATTAAGAAAACTATACCAAATTCACTCTAAGATCATTTTGACCTGTTGATTTCAAAAATAAATATAATTTTTTTAAAAAATATTCAAAATGTGGAACTCAATAATTTAATGATTTTTCCCCAAGTACTATTGGAATAAAAAAAATTAGAATAAACTATTTACAAAGAATATAATTAATTTAAAAAGGTACATATTTATTAACTTGTTTTATTTATACAAATCTTCATTAAATAACTTTTAAAGTTTTCCATATACATACAATTGATTTTAATTACATGGATATAAATAACACAATTAAATTTTTTTATCATTAATAGTATATTATGGTTCATCTCAAATAAATGATGTGTGTAACACATGGTATGGGTGAAAATACATTTATATAAAAGATAACTTTCAAAAAAATATTATGATGTCACAAAACCTCTATTAAATAAAGATCCAAATATATTAGAATAGATGAAACCCAAAATGTCTCAGATCACGGAACCAATATGTGTGACCCTAAAGTAAATAATCAACTATAAAACCTCTATAAGAGTGTTATTGATTGATTGGGACTGATACAGATTGAAGGATTTATGTTTGAATCATATAAAAATCCACTTTGAATATACAATTCACATTGTGAGTCATTGATTCATTACATTAACTCCCATGGTTTTTGTATTAAAAAATCATTTCCTCCACATGAAAAAAATAAGAGTGACCAATTCACAACATGAATATAATTAAAATCCAGTTCAATTTTCGCATCCTTAGATTAGTTTTTGTATTCATCCCAACATTATATTCACATCGTGAATAATCATAAAACATTGTAAAATCATTTTACAACTAACGCTATGAACTAAGTTGTATAAAAATACCTAATTTTATTCTTAATACTATCAAAAAAACGAAATACTTATTAATCAATAAAAGTTAAAATAACAATAACATATATATTAAAATAACCCCACCAATAGACGTGAAACCCCTTTAAATTTGTATGCGTGAAGATAGCTTCAAAAATAAGTGAGGTTAATTCTGAAACATTGATGATTCACTCTTCCATGACTTATGAGAATATGATATTACTTGGAAAAAACAATTTGACTAATGTAATTAACATTCCATAAAATCCAATTGTTAATAAATCAATTATTTTAATATTTTTTCATTAAAAAAATCAAAATCCAACTCGGCCTCCTCCAAACTATGAAAATGAGAAGGATTATGAGGGTATTTAACGAGGTTAGATAATGGAAAAAACAAGTATACTAATCAATAGAAAAAATAAGGCCGACTAACAAGAAACACAACCATGAAAATTATTGATATCAAATGGTCCAAAAATATCTCAATCTAGCTTCTCAATTTTTCATGTAGACGGTGACTCAATGGTAGAGATACATTGAATTAAACACAACGAGTAATGGAAAATTCCTGAGGATGACATCAATTATACAAATAAATTTTTTTCAGACTATAAGATGTAACTAAAGAAGCTATTTATTTTAGAAATCCATATATACTCTCCCATGATGAGAATCTATACCACAAGAGAATCTTATCTCATCTTTTTCGGACAATGAGGTGACCAGCACGACAGTCCATGGAAATCCTTGAAGGGATAAATTCAAATCGATTATTGGTAACTATTATTATAATCTAAAACTTATAATACTGCATGGATAGACCATACCATCCAGAAATCCGAGATTTATAAATATATAATATCATCCATGATATGAATATCATTCTCATTCAGACCATTAATTTTCAGATTTTATTTTTTAACCAATCTAATATGAGTCCCCATTACCTCTTTAAGACTCTACCAAAACCATTATGTGAACATATGATAAAAATATCATATAACTACCAACAATATCCCATTAAATTAAAAAATCTCATACATGTAGGGATTACCTATATTTACAACCTTTGTGTGGTCCCTAATGGGAATAAAATGAGAAGACACAATCAAACATACAATCCTGACCATTATGAAACTCAATCCTATAGTACTCTATAGTAATATAATAAAATGAATCATATGAAACCTCATACCATTTCAAAACCAACATATGAAGGAATGTATTTAATATAATAGGATTCATGTTCTAAAACATGACATGCTAATAAGTGTAATTATGGGGAACATAGTCAACATTGTCACGCATAAAACCAAGCCACCAAAAATACATTTTAATATATTAATAAATCATTTTAGCAGTTGGGTGAATGAAACAATAAAAAAATAAAAATAAATCAACAAGTATTTCATCATGGATGATTATATATTAAACGATTCCATAAATTGTAAAATAACATCTAAGGGAGAGAACATCTAGAAAAATTATTAAAAAAATAATTTTTTCACATTTCCTATAAAATAATCACTATGTTTGTGGCTATGATGAAAACAATCATGGATATATGATGATAAATATAAAAAATTTAAAACGATAATAGAAACATTCTCCTTCATAACATATAAAACTGATTAAAGAGTCCCATAATGTTTAATATTCCATTTTTTAGATAGATCATGGTTGAACATTCTTTCTAAGTTCATATATGGTGACATTCCCCATACCCAAACTATTTTTAATGTGGAAATGGAAATGTAGAAGTATTTCACCGATTAAAGTTGTATGAGATTCAGTTTCTTATGATAATAGATATATCTCAACATCATACGGTCGTAAAAGACCATAAACCTATCCCTAAAAACATAGTGGTACTAACACTTAAGTGATTGAATAATTCAGAAAAGTTAAAAATAAGAAGTGGGGTAATTTTTATAATGATTTCATTATTAAGTTATCATTATTCCCAAATGTATCATACTACAGATTTGAAAAACACATAACATTAATGTAATCATTATGGATGTGACACTCTGAGATTTTATTGGAAACATTCATTTTCATTTATTTGATGTCTTATGTTTTATGCTACAACAAGGTAATCTTGTGCTATATGCAACACCATATTAGCTTGCATTATATGCAATTATATTCTTAAATTATGTTACACAGAAGTTCTTGTTTTTTTGATTAGATACTATGTTTATGTGAACAGCTAAATATTATTATGTTATCATAGAACATTAATGTTATAATATATGTAATAAACATATAAATAGATTCATAAAAATATATATTAAACATGCATTTAATTAATTTTTATAGTGAAATAATATTTATAACTTAAAATAAAACACTTTTCAATTAAATGAAAATGGTTTTCTTGTGAAACTAATTAAATAAAAATAAGTGAGTTTAGAAAATAAAAAAATCTCTCTATATGGATTTAATTAATTAATATATATATTAAAAATATTAAATTTAATTTTTAAAATTCATCTTATATATTTTTTAAACATGATATAAGAACAAATTCAATTTTACGGAGAGAATGAGTGTTATTTTTGAAATAATGGTTTAACACCATTTGATGGGGAACCCATTTTAAATATAATTTTTAAACTTTTATATGTTATTTTGAAAACATTAAACTTATTCCTTGAAATTGGGAAATCAAAAGTTACTTTGGTGGATTTTTTGGTATTTTTATATTAATTTATATTTTAATGAATAGTGAAAAATACAACATTTTAATTTAAAACTGTTTTTTATCAGGTTTACTTATACAGAAATGTTAAACTTTTAAATCATTTTAAAGAATAATTATATTATTTTTTCATCATTTAATATAATTTGGTTATTGAATTTAGATTCAAAATTAAATTAAATATAAGCTCATATCACTTTTTTGATGGTTTTTTATTTAAAAAAATTATTTTCACAATTTGAAAAATAGAATTATTTTTAAATTTATTAATGCAACTTATTTTCTTTAAATTTTAAAAATTTAATTCCATTTCTAGAATTAGTGGGTCCCAATTATGTTAATAGGTTACTATTAATTTTTTTAATATTATGATTACTACCTATTATATTTTTAATTTATTACAGTTAAAAGTAAAATAAGTAATCTATGGTATCAAATAATATGATAAAGACAACCAGATTAACATAAAACCTAAAAAATCTTATTTTTTCCAAAAAAGATTAAAAATATCACATATGGTTCTGAATGGAATCATTTATTGGAAATTTTCCATGATTGTGATGTAGTTATAATTAAAAAAATAAATTGACAACATGTCACTCTCTTATATCTTATAAGTAATGTGATATTAATATGGTTATATACATGATAAAACATAAAAAAATAATAGTCTCAAAAAACTAATAATATTATATACCTAATATAAATTTAATTATAATTTTTAGATATTAAATAATTATCATAAGTATAAAAACAACAGTGATACTATAATTATTTTATTAAGATAAATATAAAAATGATATTATAAATAGTAAAATAAATATTATTTGAAATAATTTATGTCATAAATAATTTTTCTATGTGAATATGATATGGTAATGATTATTCAATGCTTTTATGTAATTTTATACCTCTTTTATTTTATTAAAATTGTATTAAATAAATAGTATAAAAAATTGAAACTCCTGCTATTTTATTAAAATAATGATTTTCTAATTAATTTTAAAATCATCTAATATAATTTAAAATTAAAAAGTGGATTTTATAATGTAAAAAAGTGAAGTATTGTTCCAATTAATGGAAATTCAAAACATATAAATAACATAATATCATCTTAATAATTAAAATTTTATTAGCTAAAATAAAATTAAATGAGAGTAATTAAGGGTAAATTGAAAAGATATTATTTAATATAAAACAAATATGTGCATAAAAATTATTGAATGATAACATTTTCGACTATAATAATCTAATCCTAGTAATATATTACTTAGGAGCTATTATAATTAGAAAATTAATTTATAATAATATAATTTTTCAAGTCATCCCTAATGTTCCCCTTCTCCCTCTTATAAAAGGCTGCCACATATAATTTGTTACTCACACATCTAAATCCCCTTGGATAATCCAAAATATACTCGAATAATCTCCCATCATTTCTCCCTTCTACCTAGAGGCCAAAATTTTGGTATAAAGCTATATTATGGAGACTATTTGTGAAAATCAAAAGAAGATACTCGAAAAAGAGGTAATTGATTTATCACCCCATTGAAAATTCTTTTCTTATTATACTTCATATTATTATGTTGTTTCCAAAATTAATTAATAAATATAATATAATTTACATGATTCAGTTCTATTTTAATTATTGGACAACATTATATTCTTTTATATCCATCCTACATTTAACATTATCACTATACCTTCACACGTACAACATATTGTCTCCACACTGTGGTGTAATTTTTTATTCAACAATACTTAATTTGGATGGGTATAATGGTGAGTATAATGGATTTAAATAATAAATATAACATAAAAATGATTCTATATAATCAATATATCATCCAATTCTATACCATTTAACCAATAGGTTAATGATATTGTTGCTCATTCATACATGTGAAGTAACTTCTCCACGATGTGATTTGATTCCTTCAACATGATATTTGTTAAACCATAAATATATACATAAATGGATTGAATAAAAATGAAATATATTATATAAAAAACCATTTTGTAGATTATATAACTATATCCTAAGAAGTTTAATATGAATTTTTCTGACAAATCTTGCATAAGAACATAAAGGAGTTGATATCCTAATAAAGAGTGACAACGAAATGTTACTAACAAACAGATACAAATGTGATCATATATGAAATCATATAAATGAATATGATTCTATAATAACTCAATTACTTTATTTAAACAATTATATAGGTGTTTCAGATAAATACAAAGGATATTGGACATAAGTTCGGGGATAATTTGTAATATCAGTTTTATCTGATATGGTTTATATATTAGTATTTAGTAGGGATATATTTACCATCCATGTCCATGTTTTTGAAAAATGTTTTAATAAAATATTTACAAGTCTTCTATGTGTTTTTAATTTTGTTTTAACTATTTTCAGATTTACTACTGGGTTTTGAAGGAATCATTCATTCATTTATTATATGAAGTACTTTTTTGACATTTCTAAAAAAAAGTACGAGGAGAGGGTTTTTTTATCTTATACACTGAAAATGAGGTTTTACGGTTTCAAGATTACATATTTCCATGAATAATATTTTACATTATGTAAGGTTTATTTTCAATTAAATTCTTTACTTTTTAAAGTGTGTGACATTTTGAGAAAAGAAAACTTTTCTGAAGAAGAAAGGATATTATCCTCTTGAGTTATGTTCAAGTTTTTTTTCAAATTTATTTTCAAACTAAGATGATTATAATTAAATATGGTTTGGTTTCATTTCATATTATTTCAATTATTTGATGGTGTTAATATTATAATTAAAATTTTGGGGATAATGTTTTGATGAAATGATGTTTATGAAATACATTTTATTTCAGGGGTTATGATAGGATAATTGATTTATGTTTTTCTAGAACATGTCAGAATTATTTAATTATGAGATAAGTGAGACCTATATCTCTATCCAATAAATTGGGTACAAAATTATATCCCATGAGATAGACATGTCTGAAATGGTAAGTAAATCCAATTCATTAATACAGAGATGAAATGATATGTATATATGGTTCTGAAATATAGGCCTGGAATGTAGAGTGATCTCAGTTCAGTAATAGCCTTTTTCCACTATAATTTTCTTGTCTATGAGATTTTTCTAATATGGAAATGATTTTATTTTATTACGTGTTGTGAAAAGTTCATGTTTTATGCCCATTAAATATTATTATAGGTTATTTCTCATTTATGATTTATGCCTTACGTACTGCCAATATTTAGGTTATGAATCAGTATTTTGATATTCAAATGTTATGTGCATGTTTTTACATTGTTATGTTTATGTTTTATATGATGTCATCCATGGAAACCCTTACTGAGAATTTGAGCTCACCGTTTTGATATTTTTTCTTTTCCATATATGTTAAATAAAGTTCATTGGTATAAAAACTAATTGGGAAAGTCATTATTAGATATTTTGAAGATATTTCACCAAACTAGAGGAAGGAGTTCCGACAATCCAATGAGAATAACCATATATTGTCTTTGATAATATATTTGTGTAATATATTAAGTATTATACAAATGAAATGTAAAGTCAATGTACATCATTATTGGGTCGTTAAATTTGGTATCAGATTAAATTTTTAAACCATAATTGGAAACTTGCATGCGAACAAATTATTAATATAAATAGTTATATTTTTTAGGATATGTCTAGGGATGTCCTAAGGATAAATCTATACATATGTTTCAATGCTATGGTTTTTGGGATCATCCTGACAATCCATGGGTTAAACTAGAGATATCTTAGATTGAAATATTTTATGTAATATACCTTACATATGTGATTCTAATCTCTGATATGTATTTCTCACACATTTCATTCTGGTCATGGTAAACCACTAGATCAATGTAGAACATAGTTAACCGTTAAATTTTTTAGATGTGGAAATAATGGGAATTATAATGATCGATTTCTTATTTGGAATTATCATGAAGATAATCGTGACGATGGTATAAATATTTGTCATAATTTTGATGATAGAATGATTGTAAATTAAATGTGAAAGGTATGTTATGTTCTACTAGTATTTTTTATATTAAACCTAATAAGCTTGAGGTTGAGAAACCATAATATATTAATCATATTTTATTAAATACTATGATGATGAATCATTTCTAATGTTTTAAGAATAATGTCGAATGATTGGGGTGTATATATATTATAATTCAATGATTGTTTTATATGAATCATAAAATATATATGTGTTTCCATTATAATTTTCTCATTAACGATTAGAAATGATATTTTAAATATTTATAAGGAGCCAAAAAAGTTATTTATAGGTAATGTGATATACTTGGAGAACACAAGATTAAGGGAATGATATCCCTTAATATGTCCCTTATGTTATGATAATGAAGATTGGATAAGGATATGTTTTATTTGAATATATAAATGGGATGATTCCAATTTCTTGTGAACTAATTATTTAGTTTTTCACCAGAGTGTTATGCTATCGTGGATGAGGTATCCAAAATTTTTTGACTTCAGTAATATAACCAATAAGTCTTGTAATAAGGTAACATGTATTTTTTCAATATGGATATCTAATAATTCATGTTTTTACTATGAATCAAGAGAATACATGATAAAGGTGTTCACATTTTTGGTAAGTGGCCAACCAGAGATATCTTATTATATATTGGGGAATCTAGTTATGATGATTTTGTGAAACTTATTCCCTAGTTTTGGGATTTCATATTTGAGAAGGATTGTATAGTTAAAATATTATTTGGAATTTTTATTTTAAACATCAGATGAAGTGTGTTTGAATAATGTATTATCTATCAATATATAGACTTATTAATATTTGATAACTTGTGCTACTCTTCTTGTGATAAAGATAGAAAGAATAGACTTTCATTCAATTCATGGATTGTATTATCTGCTAACATTTTAGGAATAAAAAAAATCAACTTTATTTCATTGAATAATATATGAAGATTTAATTCCTCAATGCATGACTAGAGATGATATTGTACTGAACTATAGTAAGTATTTCTTCTTATGTTATTCATCTTTATGAAAATGATATTGAGGAAAAAAGGTTATCACTATAGATTTTTTATGTATAACATTTTCTCTTAAATAGTCACTTATTTATGGCTTTCTGGTTGTTAACCTTCTCCAAACCTTGTTCTCTATCTCTGTCAATCCGAACTTGATGGTTTCATTTTTCTTCCATATCCTTTTTTCACTTCCCTTTTATTTTCTCCTATGTGGAAAATCTGTAATGAGTTAATTTGGGTGTCTATTATGTTTCTAAATTTCATTTTTAAAATAAAGTATTTGTATTGATTTTTATGATGTGGGTTATTATGAAAGAAACTTCCATGTAGTAAACCTTTTATAACCCCAACAACTTTTTAGGGTGAAATTCATTTCATGGGGTGTAGAATGTGACACCCTGAGATTTTAGAGGAAATATTAGTTTTATTTTATTTTATATAATGTGTTGTAACATAAACTAAGATTTTATTACTCTATATGAAACACCATATTAGTTTGAGGAATGTGAAAAATACTCTTATCATCTGTTACACTCATGTTCATGTTCTTATGATGTTAGACTGATTGTAAGTGAACAAATAAATATTATTAAGTAACCTTATAACCTAGATATTAAAATCTAATTAATGAACATCGTTAATTTCTTAAATAAAAAATATTTTATACATCAGTTTACTTATTTCTTTGATAAAATATTTATAAATGAAAACAAAAACCTTTTTACTGAAAATGAAATTCTTTTTCTGAAAAACAATTTATCTACAAATAAGTGAGTTTACAAAATAAAAAAATTACTCCTTATGGATTTAATTAATTAAAAAATATATATGTAATATATTCAATGTAATGTTTAAAATTCATCATATTTGTTTTCTATACATGTTTTAAGAACAAAATCAGTTTTATGGATAAAATGATCGGTTTTTCTAAAAATATTTTTTTACCACATTTTGATGGTGAACCCTTTTTAAATATAGTTTTTAAAATCTTATAATTTATTTTTTACGATATAAACTTCTTATTTAGAATTAGAATATTAGAATTTTTTTTATTTTTTCTATTTTTATGATAATATTCATTTTAATGAATATTAAAAAATACTACATTCCAATTTAAAACACAATTTTCATTTTATTTATCTATATAAAATGGTTATCCTATTTATTGTGTTTAAACAATAATTAGATTTATTTTGTATATTTTAAACCAAATTTGGTCATTGTATGTAAATTAACAATGAAATTAAATATAAACAAACATTAATATTTTTATGGGTTTTACATTAAAAAATAACAATTTTTACTATTTGATAATGGGAATTAATTTTAAATTAATTACTACAAGTTAATTGTTTATAATTTTAAAAATTGGAATAATTATTTTTAATTAGAGGCTCCAAATTATGTTAATAAGTTACTTTTAATTTTTTTATGAAATTATAAATAGTAACTACAATAATTGTTTTTGTCATAGTTAAATGTAAATCCAGTATACTAGGGTAAAAAACTATATGATAAAGATAATAAAATTACCTTAAGACCAAACATAATCTAGTTGGATGAATTAAAATCAACCAATATCATCTTAATAATTAAAATGTTATTATCTAAATTAAAATTAAAAGAGAGTAATTAAGGGTAAATTGAATAGATAATATTTAGAATAAAATAAATATGTGTATAAAAATTATTTAATGATATAATTTTCAACTATAATAATATAATCCTAGTAATATATTACTTAGGAGCTATTATAATTAGGAAATTAATTTATAATACTACAATTTTTCAAGTCATCCCGAATGTTCCCCTTCTCCCTCTTATAAAAGGCAGCCACATATAATCAGTTACTCACACATCTAAATCCCCTTGGATAATCCAAAATATACTCGAATAATCTCCCATCATTTCTACCTTCTACCTAGAGGCCAAAATTTTGGTATAAAGCTATATTATGGTGACTATTTGGGAAAATCGAAAGAAGATACTCGAAAAAGAGGTAATTGATTTATCACCCCCTTAAAAATTCTTTTCTTATTATACTTCATATTACTATGTTGTTTCCAAATGGAATTAATAAATATAGTGTAATTTACATGATTCGGTTCTATTTTAATTATTGTACAACCTTATATTTCTTTATATCCATCCTATGTTTAACATTATCACTATACCTGCACACGTACAACATATTATCTCCACACTGTGGTGGAATTTTTTATTCAACAATACTTAATTTGGATGGGTATAATGGTGAGAATAATGGATTTAAATAATAAATATAACATAAAAATGATTCTATATAATCAATATATCATCTAATTATATACCATTTAACAAATATGTTCATGATATTGTCGCTCGTTCGTATATGTGAACTACCTACTCCACAATGTGATGTGATTCCTTAAACATGATATTTGTTAAACCATGACTATATACATAAATGGATTGAATAAATATGAAATATATTATATGAAAACCCATTTTTTAGATTATATAACTATATCCTAAGAAGTTTAATATGAATTTATGTGACAAATCTTGCATAAGAACATAAAGCAGTTGATATTCTAATAAAGAGTGACAACGAAATGTTACTAATAAACAGATGAAAATGTGATCATATATGAAATCATATAAATGAATATGATTCTATAATAACTCAATAACATTATTTAAATAATTACATAGGTTTTTCAGATAAATACATAGGATATTAAACATAAGGTAGGGGATAATTTGTAATTTCATTTTTATCTAATATGGTTTATATATTAGTATTTACTAGGGATATATTTATCATCCATGACCATGTTTTTGAAAAATGTTTTAATATAATATTTACTATTATTCTATGTGTTTTTAACTTTGTTTTAACCAGTTTTATATTTACTAATTGGTTTCGAAGGAATCGTTCATTCATTTAATATATGACGTACTTTTTTGACATTTCTCAAAAAAGTACGAGGAGAGGGTTTTTTTATCATATACAATGTAAATGAGGTTTTATGGATTCATGATTAAATATTTCCATGAAGACTCTTCTACATTATGTAAAGTTTATTTTCAATTAAATTCTTTACTTTTTAAAGTGTGTGATATTTTTAGAAAAGAAAAGCATTCCGAAGAAGAATGGATATTATCCCCATGAGTTATGTTCAACTGTTTTTTCAAAATTGTTTTCAAACTAAGATGATTCTCATTAAATATGGTTTGGTTACATTTCATATTATTTCAATTATTTGTTCGTGTTAATATTGTAATTAAATTTTTTGGGGATTATGTTATGATGGAATGTTGTTTATGAAATATATTTTATTTCAGGGGTTATTATAGGATAATTGATATATGTTTTTCTAGAACATGTCAGAATTATTTAATTACAACATAGGTGAGACCTATATCTCTATCCAATAAATTGGGTATAGAATTATATCTCATGAGATAGGCATGTCTGAAACGGTAAGTAAATCTAGTCCATTAATACATAGATGAAATGATATGTATATATGGTTCCATAATATAGGTCAGGAATGTGGAGTGATCTCAGTTCAGTAATAGACTTTGTCCACAATAATTGTCTTGTCTATGAGATTTTTCTAATATGGAAATGATTTTATTTTGTTACGTATTTCCAAAAGTTCATGTTTTATGCCCATTCAATGTTATTAGAGGTTATTTCTCATTTATGATTTATGCCTTACGTACTGCGAATATTTATGTTATGAATTAGTATTTTGATATTCAAATGTTATGTGAAAGTTTTTACATTGTTATGTTTATGATTTATACTATGTCATCCATGGAAACCATTACTGAGCATTTGAGCTCACTGTTTTGATATTTTTTCTTTTCCCTATAATATAAATAATGTTTATTGGTATAAAAACTAATTGGGAAAGTCATTATTAGATATTTTGAAGATATTTCGCCAAACTAGAGGAATGACTTCCAACAATCCAATGAGACTAAACATATATTGTCTTTGATAATATATTTGTGTGATATATTAAGTAATATAAAAATAAAATGTAAAGTCCATGTACATCATTATTGGGTCGTTAAATTTGGTATCAGAGTGAGTGTTTAGACCATAATTGGAAACTTGGATGCGAACAGATTAGTAATATCCATAGTTATATTTTTTAAGATATGTCTAGGGATGTCCTAAGGATACATCTATGCATATGTTTCAGTGCTATGGTTTTTGGGATCATCCTGAAAATCCTTGGGTTAAACTAGAGATATCATAGATTGAAATATTTTATGTAATATACCTTACAAATGTGATTCTAATCTCTTATATTTATTTCTCACACATTTCTTTCTGGTCATATTGATGCACAAGAGCAATATAGAAAATAGTTAACCGTTAAATGTTTTAGATGTGGAAATAATGGGAATTATAATGATCGATTTCTTATGTGGAATTATCATGAAGAGAATTGTGGCGATGGTACAGATATTTGTCATACTTTTTATGATAAAGTGATTGTAAATGAAATGTGAAAGGTATGTTATGTTCTCCTAGTATTTTTTATGTTAAACCTAATAAGCTTGAGGTTGAGAAACTATAATATATTATTCATATTTTATAAAAGACTATGATGATGAATCATTTTTAATGTTTTAAGAATAATGTAAAATGATTGGGGTGTATATATTTTATAATTCAATGATTGTTTTATATGAATCATAAAATATATATGTGTTTCCATTATATGTTTTTCATTAACGATTGAAAATGATATTTCAAATATTTATAAGGAGCCCAAAAAGTGATTTTTAGGTAATCTAATATACTTAGAGAACACAATATTTAGGGAAAGATAACCCTTAATATGTCCCTTATGTTATGATAATGAATATTGGATAAAGATCTGTTGTATTTGAATATGTAAATGGGATGATTCCAGTTTCTTGTAAACTAATTAGGTAGTTTTTCACCAGAGTTTTATGCTATCATGGATGAGATATCCAAATTTTTTTGACTTCAGTAATATATCCAATAAGTCTTGGAATAAGGTAACATGTATTTTTCAATACAGATATCTGGTAATTCATGTTTTTACTATGAATTAAGAGAATACATGATAAAGGTGTTCACATTTTTGGTAAGTGGCCAACCAAATATATCTTATTATATATTGGGGATTCCAGTTATAATGATTTTGTGAAAATTATTCTCTAGTTTTGGGATTTTATATTTGAGAAGGATTGTATAGTTAACAAATTATTTGGAATTTTATTTTAAACATCAGATGTAGTTTGTTTGAATATTATATTATCTAACCATATATATACTTATGCATATTAGATAACTTCTTCTACCATTCATGTGATAAAGATAGAAATAATAGACTGTCATTCAATTTATGGATTGTATTATCTGCTAGAATTTTAGGAATGGAAAATTCAGCTTTAGTTCTTTAAGTAATATATGAAGATTTAATTGATCAAGGCATGACTAGAGATGATATTTTACTGAACTATAGTAAGTATTTTATCTTATGTTATTCATCTTTATGAAAATGATATTGAGACAAAAATGTTGTCATTATAGATTTTTTTATGAATAAAAGTTTCTCTTAAATAATCACTTATTTATGGATTTCTGGTAGTCAACCTTCTCCAAACCTTGTTCTCTATCACTGTCCATCCGAACTTAATGGTTACATTTTTCTTCCATATCCTTGTTTTCACTTACCTTTTATTTTCTCCTATGTTTAAAACTTGTAATGAGTTACTTTGGGTGTCCATTATGTTTCTAAATTTCATTTTTAAAATGAAGTATTTTTATTCTTTTTTACGATGTGGGTTATTAGGAAGGAAACTTCCAGGTAGTAAACCTTTTATAACCCCAACTACTTTTTAGGGTGAAATTCATTTCATGGGGTTTAGAATGTGACACCATGAGATTTTATAGGAAATATTAATTTTATTTTATTTGATGGAATGTGTTGTAAAATAAACTAAGATTTTATTACTCTATATGAAACACAATATTAGTTTGAGGAATATGAAAAATATTCTTATCATCTGTTACACTCATGTTCATGTTCTTATGATGTTATACTGATTGTAAGTGAACAAATAAATATTATTAAGTGACCTTATAACCTAGATATTAAAATATAATTAATGAACATATTTAATTTCTTATATAAAATATATTATATACATAAATTTACTTATTTTTTTTTGGGGTAAAGAATTTATAAATTAAAATAAAAACCTTTTTACTCAAAATGAAATGCTTTTTCTGAAAAACAATTTAACTGGAAATAAGTGAGTTTACAAAATAACAGAATCAATTTTTATGGATTTAATTAATTAAAATATATATATATATGTAATTTATTCAACATAATGTTTAAAATTCATCATATTTGTTTTCTATACATGTTTTAAGAATAAAATCAATTTTATGGATAAAATGATAAGTTTTTCTAAAAATATTGTTTTACCACCTTTTGATGGTGAACCCTTTTTAAATATTGGTTTTAAAATCTTATAAGTTATTTTTTATGATATAAACTTATTTTGAAGTATAATATTAGATTTTTTTTCTATTTTTTCTATTTTTATGATAATATTCATTTTAATGAATATTGAAAAATACTATATTCCAATTTAAAAAATCATTTTAATATTATTTATCTATATAAAATGGTTATCATATATATTGGGTTTAAAGAATAAGTAGATTTATTTTATATATTTTATACCAAATTTGGTCAATCTATGTAAATTAACAATGAAATTAGATATAAACGCACATTAATATTTTTATGGGTTTTACATTAAAAAATAACAATTTTAACTCTTTGATAGTAGGTATTAGTTTTATATTAATTAATAAAAATTAATTGTTTTGAATTTTAAAAATTGGAATATTTATTTTTAATTAGAAGTTCCAATATATGTTAATAAGTAACTTTTATTTTTTTTCAAATTATAAATAGTAACTACAGTCATTTTTATTTGTCATAGTTAAATGTAAATCAGGTATACTAGGGTAAAAAACTATATGATAAAGATAATAAAATTACCCTAAGACCAGACATAATATAGTTGGATGAATTAGAATCAACCAATATGACCAAAATCAAATAATTAATTCATTTAATGTAATTCTTTTCGATGAACTTGATTTAATTAAAATTATAACCAATAAATGTGACAACATGTCACTCTCTTATCTCTTATAAATAAAATTATTATAATGTAGTTATAAACACGATAAAACATAAAAAATAGTATCTATATATATAATGAAATTATATACATCATGTGAATTTATTTAGAATTTTTAGATATTAAATAAATACCATAAGTATTAACATAATAATGATACAATAATTAATTTATAAATATAAATAAAAAATAAAGGACATTATAAATAGTAAACTAAATATTGGATGAAATAATTTATTTCATCAAAGAAAATATGGTTAATATCACCTATTACAATACTATTCACTAATTTATTGAGAAGTTATATATCTCTATGGACATTATTTAAATTCAATGAAATGAATTGTATAATAATTGACACTATTGATATTTTATTATAATTATATTTTACTAAATTATTTAAACAACATAAAAATTATTTTATATTAAAAGTATAATTTGATATGGTATAAAAATTAAATTATTTTCCAATTAAAATAATATAACCCATATAAATAAACATAATACCTACTTAATAATTAAAATGTGTTTACCTCAATTAAAATAAACAGAGAGTAATTAAGGGTAAAATGAAAAGATAAGGAATAAAATAAATTTATTATGTGTCCAAAAATTATTGGATGGGATTATTTTGAACTATCCTCATCATATCTTGGTAATATATCACTTTCGAGCTATTATAATACTAAAATAAATTTTTAATAAAATATTTTTTCAAGAATTTCTTAAAAGGTCCATCCTCCCTCTTGTAAAAGGCCACAACATATATTCACTTACTCACACATATCCAACCCCTTCTATCCTCATTATTTTACAAGAAATCTCCTAAAATTATTATATTATATCTAGTTTATAGTCATTGGGTATAAATCCTTACTAATGACACCTTCTGTGCAAATCAAAAGGAGATACTGAAAATATAGGTAAGTTTTTTATCACCCCATTCAAAATTCATTCCTTCTTCCCCTTTCTCTTCTTATGTTATTTCCATAATAAAGCAAAAAATATATTATCTTCTAAATTCATAGATGTTATTATAATTTTTTTACAACCTTATACCGTATTTTATCTGTACTACGAATAATAATATCAACATCCATGAATAGGTACATCATAATGTATCCACATCATATTGTTATTTGTTATTCAACAATACATAATTTCTATGGGTATAATGATGATTATAATGTATATAAATAATGAATATAAAATGAAAAACATTATTTATAATTAAAATACCCATCAATTCCATAGAATTTAACCAATAAAAGGATGATATTGTCACTTGTGCATACGTAAGACCTACCATCTCAACGAAGCGATGCAATTCATTCTATATTATCCTTATTAAATCATGATTTTGTACATTAATGGAATCGATAAATATGATATATATTATACTAACATGATTATGTAAATTATATAACTATTACCAAACAAGTTGAACATGAATTTATCCGACAAAACATGCATAAGAACATAAAGCAGCTAATATCCGAATAACGAGTGACAATGTAATGTTTCTAACAAATAGATGATAATATGATCATATATGATATCATAAAATTGACTATCATTCTAGAATAAATCTATAACACTATTTCAATCAATATAATATATTTTTGTATACATATTAGGGACATTGGAACAATGTTAAGGGATAATATTTTAATCTCATTTTTATCCATTATTGTTTACACTTATGTATTTACTAGAAATATATTTATAATGCATGCCCATTTTTTCGAAAAATGTTTTCATTAAATTTTTACTTCTGTTATATGTATTTTTAAATTAATTTTTACCCAATTTTTTCTTTTACAACATGTTTTGGAAGAAATATTTCGTTCATTTACCATACGAGGTACTTTTTGACTTTTTTCGAAAGAGTATGAGGAAAATGTTTTTTTACTAATACAACATATATGGTATTTATGATTTCATGATTCCTTTTTAAAAAAATATCCCTCTACAATATTTCATATTTAATTCAAATAAATTATTTTCAATTAAAATTTAGTTTCATTTTCAAAAAATAAACATTTTAAAAGGAGAAATGGTATAATCCTCAAAAATTAAGTTCACGTATTTTATGAAAATTATTTTCCATCATTTTTGACAATCTTTAAATAGGGTTATGTTTTTATCCCTATATTTAATATGTTTTTATTGTGTTAATGATGAAATGTAATTTTTTATGGATTATGTTTTGATAGAATAATGTTTACGAAAACACATTTTATTTATTGTTATATACAATGATGAATGATTTGTGTTTTTGTGGAACAGGTAAAAATGATTTAATTATGTGATGGGTGGGTCCTATATCTCATTCCAATACATTAGATAATGATTTATATATCAAGAGATAGACATTGATAAAATATAATGTAAATCTGGTTCAGTAATATAGGGCTCAAAACCAAATGAATATTTGGTTCAGTAATACAGGGCTTGACCCCGGAGTGAAATAGGTTAAGTAATAGGCTTTTCCTGCTATGAGGGTATTGGATATTATCCTTTGTTAATATGGAAATGATTTTCTATGCCTATGTGTCTACCGAAAGTTCATGTTTTATGAAAATTCTATTTTATCATTGTTAATGTTCTTTTATGATTTGTTCATTACATATTTCCAAGATTTATTTTATTAGTCAAGATTTTGATATTCAAATGTTGTTTCATGTTTTTTACATTCTAATGTCTATGTTTTGTATGATGATATTCATGTATAAACGTACTGATCATATGAGCTCACCCTTTTCACATGTCTTATTTTCCTAAGAATGTAAAGAAGGATTAAATGTAGGAAAACTAATAAGAAAGATCTTTATTGGATATGTGAAATATCTATCACCAAGCTTGAAGATTGTGTTCCATGTTTTCAAAGACATGAAACTAATAGAGTCTGTGAGTAAATATTTATGTACTGTGTTAATTTTTCATAAAATGAAATGCAATTTCCATTCATGTCAAACATCGGAGATAGATTTGGTATCAGAGTGAATATTAAGAAAACCATTAGAAACTATAATGTAAAAACATTAGTGATGTCTGACAAGATATTTCTAATGATATTTCTAGAGAAGTAATAAAGATACTTTTAAGAATATGTTACAATTCTACGGTTCTTTGATAATAATGACTAACCAAGGGTCAAACCGAATATATCATATATTGAAATATTATAATTAATTAACGTTACTAATGTGTTTCTAATATATGATATGTATTTATCACAAAATTCATTCCAGTCTTCGTCAATAACGATAACTACATAGATCGTAGTTAACCATTTAATGTTTCACATGTGGAAATTATTGGAATTATAAAGATTTATTTCCTAATTGGAAATCTCATGAAGAGAATCATGACGATGGTACATGTACGAGTCATACTTTTAGGATAAAGAGATTGTAAATGACATGTGAAAGGTATGTCATATTCTTCTAGAATTGTTTACATTACACCTTATAAGCTTGATGTTGAGAAACATTAAGACATGATTTATATTTTAGTAAATATGAAGATTATGGATCATTGTTATTGATTTAAGAATAATATTGGATGATTTAGGATTATATGTTCTTGAATTAAATGACTATATTATATGAATCTTATAAAATATAAGTATTTTCATTTTATGTTTTTCATTAATGATAATAAATGATATGTTGAATAGTTATAAGGATGAAAAAAAGTGATTTTAGTGTGAGGTGATATACTTGGAGATCACGATATTAAGGGAAATATGACCCTTAGATTGTACCTTATGTTATGAAAATGATGTTTGGATAATGATATGTTGTATTTGAATAAGTATATCAGATGATGCCAGTTTCCTAGAAACTAATTATGGAGTTGTTCACAAGAAGATTATGATATCATAGATGAAGTGTAAAACTTTTTTGTACTTCTATAATATATCCAATATGTTGTAGAATAATGAAACATTCATGTTTTCAATAATTATGTCTGATAATTGGGGTTGTTACTGCAACTCAAGAGAATACATGATAAAGGTGTTGCCATTTTTGGAATGTGAAAAACAAATGATTTACTATAATAAATGGGAGATAAATGTGAAGACGATTTTGTGAAACTTTCTCTATAGTTTTGGATTTTTATATTTTATATGGATTATAAGGTTATCAAATAATTTGGAATGTTTAAGTGAAACAACGGTTGAAGTTTGTTAGAATAATGTATTATCTCACCGTATATGGACTTATGCATGTTTGATAACATATACTAATAATTTATTTATAAAGAGTGATGGAATGAAATATAATAAAATTTATAGATCACATCATCTTATAACTCTTAAGTAATAAAAAATTCATCTTCATTTTATTGAAAAATATATGAAGTTGTAATTTTTAAAGGCATGACGAACAATGAGATTATACTGAAATGAAGTAAATATTTCTTCTTAATTTCCAAAACATTAAGAAAAGTATCTAGAAACAAAAAATGTTATCATATTACCTTTATTTCTATTGAATAATATGATCCCATTAATTACCATAGATTAATGGATTACTAGTTGTCAACATTTTCCAAACCATGATCTCTATCACTATTCAACAGAACTTGAAGGTTAGATTTTTTCCACTTCAATATATTCACATCCAACCAATGTTCACCTATATGGAAACCCAGTATTGAGTTTACTTAAGAAAACCATTATATTTTTATAATTTATTTTTAAAATGTTGTTTTAGTATTTTTTTACTATGTGTGTTTCAATTAAGACAACTTTCATGTATTAAAGATTTTATAACCTCGATGAATTTCATGGGGCGAAATTCATTTGAAGGGGGATTGAATGTGACACCCTGGGATTTTATAATAATTCATATTTTTAATTTATTTGATGGAATGTGTTGTATGATACACCAAGATATCATTATTCTATACTCAGCACCATATTATCTAGAGGAATACGCAACACTATGTTGGGCTTCTGTTAGACAGAAGTTCTTGTTCTTTGGACGTAATACTGAGTATAAGTGAAAAACATAATATTATTTTGTAACCTTCTAACTGAGATTTTAAAATGTTACTAAGGAAAAATATTAATTGATTAATGAAAATATTTTCCACACATGTATTTAATTAATTTTTTTTGTCAATAATTAGTTGTACATGCATATAAAACCCTTTTTAATTGAAATGAAATGCTTTTTATGAAAAACTATTTATGTGAAAATATGTGAGTATAAAAAATAATGAAATCAATCTATGTGGATTTAATTAATTTAAATAAATGTGTAATATATTCAATGTAATGATTAATATTCATCGAATAAGTTTTCTAGGCATTATATAAGAACCAATTTAGTTTTTCAAATAAAATGATTGTTTTTATAAAAATGCAATTTTATCACCTTTTGATGGAGAACCCATTTTTAATCTTTTTTTTACACTTTTATAAGTTATGTTTGACAAAATAAAATTCTTAATTTGATATTGTAAATCAATATAATTTTTTTAATTTTTTTATGATTATATTCATTTTAATGAATATTGAAAAGTGCTGCATTTTAATTTAAAACTCCTTTTTCATTTGATTTATTTATACGCAAAGGTTATTCAATTAATTGGTTTTAATAAATCATTAGTTTATTTTTTTATCATTTAAACCAAATTTATTAATTTTAAGTTAATTCTCTATGAAATTAGATATAAATGCACTACCAGATTGTTGTGCATTTTACTTTAAAAAACACCAACTTTCTCTCATTGACATCATAAAATAATTTTAAATTAATTAATGAAAATAATTTTTTTCCCATTTTAAAAAATGAATTAAATATTTTTAATTAGTGGAGATAAATTATGTAAATAGGTTATTTATAATGTTTTTTATATTATTAATAGTAACTGCGTTAATTTTTATTTATCATAGTTAAATGTATATCTGGTAATATAGGGTAAACAAATCTTTGATAATGATAATTAAATTACCCTAACAACTGCCAAAATCATATTGGATGAATGAAAGTGAAAAAATATCACCTAAATCTCTTAATTGATTAATATAGTGGATATTTATCGATGAATGGGATGTAATTATAATTAAAACAAAAGAATGTGACAACACATCACTCTCTTTTCCCCTATAAATAAAATAATTTTAATGTTGTTATAATCTTGCTAAATCATAAAAAATAAACAGTATCCATAAATATAATGAAATTATATATATAATTTAAAGTTATTTTTAATTTTTAGATATTAAATAATGACCATAAATATTGACACAAGAGTGATAAAACAAATATTTTATGACGATAAATAAAAAATAAATGATATTATAAATATTAAAGTGTGGATTATTTGAAATAATTTATTTCATCCATGATTTTTTAGGTGAATATAAAATGTTATAATACTATCAAACTATTTAGTTAGAAGTTATATATCTTTTGGACATTATTTAAATTTGACGAAATGAATAGTATAAAAATTGACTCTATTGATATATTATTAAAATAAAATTTTACTAAATTATATAAAAATCATATAAATCTTTTAAAATTACAAGGTGGATTTGATAAGGTTTAACTGTTAATTTATTTTCCAATTATTGGAAATTTTACTCATATAAATAAACCTAATAGCCACTTAATATTTAAATTTTTTTACCTGATTAAAATTATAGGAATGTAATTAAGCTTAAATAGAAAAGATGAGATTCAAAATAAAATAATTACATGTATAAAGATTATTGGATGTAATTATTTAAAACAATTCTCATATTATAATGAAAATATATCACTTTAGATATATTATAATTCTAAAATTAATTTATAATTTCCTAATTTAGCAAGACTCTCTTAAAGTACCCCTCCTCCAACTTATAAAAGTCCACTATACATAATTACTTACTAAAACATATATATCCCCTTTTCTCATCTAGAATATGATTAAATGAGCTCCCAAAATTCCTCCCTTCCTCATATTTTCCACACTTTGGGTAGAAAACCATCCCAATGACATATTCTATGCATATCAAAATAAGATACTCAAAAAGAGGTAATTGTTTTATCATCCCTTTGGAAAATAATTTCCTCTTTTACTTACACTAATTATGTTATTTGAATACAATAGTGATAAATATAGTATCTTATACATCATGACATGTTATTATCGTTTTGGGAAACCCTTTTACCTCATTTTATCCATCCTATGAATAACCATATCACCATCCATGCACACGCACAACATACTGTCTGCACGTCATGGTGTAATTTTTTATTCGAAAATACTAAATATAGAAGGGTATAATGATGAGTATAATGTATAAAAATAATGAATATGAACTTATAATTATACATTATATTTAATATACCCACCAATTTTATACCATTTAACCAATTAGTCAATTAATTTTTCACTAGCTCATACGTACGACCTACCGTCTCAATGATGTGATGCAATTAATTCTACATAATCCTCATTAAACAATGATTTTACAGATAAATTGAATAAATAAAAATGTTATATATTATAATATTATTATTCTATAAGTTATATAACTATAACCTATAAAGTGTAAAAATAATTTAACCGACAAAACTAGCAGAAGAACATAATGTAGTTAATATCTGAATAACGAGTGATAAGGAAATGTTACTCTCAAACTCATGAAAAGATGCTCATATATGATATCATAAAATGAAATATTATTCAAGAATAAGTAAATAACATTATATAAAACATTCTACATGATTTTTGTATACATACAATAGATATTGGAACTAAGGCAATGCTTGAATATTTTTTATCGATTTTTTTCCAATATTGTATATACTTACGTATTTAATGGGGAAATATTTATCATCCATGTCCATGTTTTCTAAAAATGTGTTAATTAAATGTTTACTATTATTATATTTATTTATATAGTCATTTTTACCCATTTTTTACTTTTATTGCATTTTTTGGAAGAATCCTACTATCATAACCATACAAGGTACATTTTGACTTAACCGAGAAAAGTACATGGAGAATTATTTTTTTAACATATATATATATATATATATATATATAGAATTTTACATCTTCATGAATCCTTATTTAACCGATGATTCCTCTATATTATTTCATTTTTTTTTCGAATAAATTATTTTATTTTAAAATTGGACTTGATTTTTTGAAAAAAAAATCATTTTTGAAGAAGAAAGGATATTAACAACAATAATTAAGTTCAGGTGTTTAATAAAAATTATTTTACATATAAGAGGACTCTATTTAAATAGGATTATGTATTTATTCCTATATTTATGATTATTTTATTGTCTTAATGATGTAATTAAATTATTTAAGGATTATGTTATGATGGAATGATAATTAAGAAACCCATTTTATTTCTAGGGATATGTTACAATAAATGATTAATGTTTTTGTGGAACACATAAGAATGATTTCATTATGATAAGGTTAGGATGTATATCTACATCCAATGCATTGGGTAATGGTTTTTTCTCATGAGATTGAAATTTAAAAAGTGGAATGTAAATATGATTCACGAAATATATGGCTGAAAGAAAAAGTATATCCGGTTTAGTAATACACGACCAGAATGAGGAGTGAATTGGGTTCAGAAATGGAATTTTTCTTCTATTATGGATAAGGAAATGATCCTTTACTAATATGGAAATTATTTCTAATGCTTTTGTTTATTCCAAAGGATCATGTTCTATTCCAATTCAATGTTATCATGGTTATTTTAATTCATGATTTTTTCCCAATGTACTGCCAAAAAATATTTTATAACTCATGATTTTAATAATAAAAAGTTATTTCATGTTTTTAAATTTTAATGTTTATGTTTTATAATAGTTTATAAATTAATACCCTTATAAAAAATGTGAGCTCAACCTTTTCAAATTTTATCTTTTCCCAAGGATAAAAAGAAAGCTTTTATGTAGGAAAAATAATAGGAAATATTGTTATGGAGGATTTTTAAGATCTATCAACATGCTAGAAGAATGTGTTACGATTTTTCCAAGACATTAAACTAATACAGTCTTTGAGAAAAAATTTGTGTAATGTATATGGTATTCTTCAAATTAAAGGTAATTTTCCTGTACGTAAATATTGGGTCGTTACAGTTGGTATTAGATCGATGGTTTGGATAACCATTGGGAACTAGGACGTGAAATCATTAGTGATACCCCTATATATTTTTCTAAGGATATGTCTACAGATGTCCTAAGGATAAATCTACATATATGTTACAATCCTAGTTTTATTTGATAATCATGAATATACAAGGGTTAAATGGAATATTTCATAAATTTAAAATTTTTAAGTAATTTAGCTTTCATATGTGTTTATAATCTCTGATATGTATTTATCACACATTACTTTATAGGCATAGAAAATAACTACAACAACATAGAACATAGTTAACCATTACATATTTCATATATGGAAATTAGTGAAATTATGAAGATCAATTTCCTGCACGAAAATATCATAATTTTAATCATGATTATTGTATGAGTATTGGTCATACTATTTGAGGATAAATAGATGGTAAAAGTCCTGTGAAAGTTACGTGATGTTTGTCCAATTTTTTTTACATTTAACATCATAAGCGTGAGGTTGAGAAACATTAAGACATGAGTAATGTTTTAGGAAATATGAATATGATGAATCATTGGTAATGGTTTAATCATTAAGATGGATGATTGAGGTGTATATGTTTCGGAATTCAAATATAATGTTATATGAATCATTAAATATATAATTATTTTCATTATACATTTTTTATTAAGGATTTAGAAGGTTGTGTTGAATTGGTTTAAGGTTCCAAAAATATATTTATTTGTACGGATATATATATATAGAAAATTTGAGTAAGATAATGATGATAATCAATATGTACGCTATTTTAAGATAATGATGTTTGGATAATGATATGTTGGATTTGAATAAATAAATTTGATAATGCCAGTTTCTTGAGAACTAATTATATAGTTGTTTACAAGAAATATATGCAATTATGGATGGAGTATAAATATTTTTTTTACTTAAAAAATATATATAATATGTTATGGAATAAAGAAACATGCATGTTTTCAATAAGGATATATGATAATCCAGGTTATTACTATTACTAAATAGAATACATGATGAACTTTTTCACATTTTAGGAATGGGACTAACCTGATATATAATATAATATATGGGGGATAAATGTTAACGTGAGTTTGTGAACTTTTTTCTATAGTTTTCTATTTTAATATTTCCGAAGGATATTAATTTTATCAAGTTATTTAGAATGATTATGTTAATAATAGGTTTATGTTTGTTAGAATAATGTATTATCTTACAATATATAGACTTATACATTTTGATAACTAATGCTAGTATCTTTATGATAAAGACAGCCGGAAGGACCTATCATTCAATTTATGGATCACTTGACCTGATAGAACTTCCTGAATGAAAATTTCTATATTGTCACATTGAATAAGAAATGATGTAGTAATTGTTCAAGGCTAGATGGGAGATGAGATTGTACTGAAATAAAGTAAATATTTCTGCTCAAGTTCTTTATCTTTAAGAAAATGGTATTGAGACAACAATGTTTCCCAAGTACATTTTATCAAATTTATCAGATCATCCCTTAAATCATCATAGATTTATAGCTTTCTAGTACTTTGTATTTTCAAAACATTATCCTCTAGTACTTTCCATCAGAGCATGATGGATATATTTGTCTTCAATATCCATGTTTTCACATCCCACCAATGTTCTCTTATATGGAAACCCAGTGATGAGGTACTTTGGGTAACCATTAAGTTTATAACATTCATTTTTGAAATTATGTTCTAGTATTAAAATTTATGATGTGGATTTCTATGAAATAAACGTTCATGTATTAATAATTTTATAACCCTGATAAATTTCACAAGAGAGATTCAATTTTAGGGGGGTAGAAAGTGACACCCTAAGATTTTATGATAACAATTATTTTTAATTTCTTTGATGTCACGATTTGTACGGTATACCAATATTAGGTTACAAAATATGCATCACTATACTAGATTTGGTATTCAAAATGCTATTTTGGGATATGTTACATACACTTTCTTGTTCTTTTGACACATGATCGATTATAAGTGAACATATAAATATTATTATGTTACCTTATAACCTAGCTATTAAAATGGTGAAAATTAACATTATTAATTGATTTAAGAAAATATTTTTTTTACACCCAATTTTTTTTATCACATATTTATTAATGAAAATAACACACTTTTTAATTAAATGGGAATGTATTTTTATGAAAAACCATTTAAATGATAATAAATGAAATTAAAAAAGAATAAATTCAATAATTATGCATTTTAATAATGAAACATATATTTAATATATTCAATGTAATGTATAAAATTAGTCTTATATGTTTTACAAATATTATATATGAACGATTTCAATTTTAAGAATAAAATATGTATTTTTCTGAAAATACAGTTTTACATCCTTTTGACGCCGAAAAAATTAAGAATATTATTTTTTAAAATTTTAAAATTTATTTTTAAAAAATTTATATCTTAATTGAATTTAGTAATTAAAATATTACTTATGTTTAAATATTTTTCATTTCTACTATAATTCATTTTTAAAAAACTGTTAAAAATATTTCATTTTAATTTAAAACTGCTTTTTTATTGAATTAATTTATTTAGAATGTTTGTCCTTTTAATTAGAATAAAAGTATAATTATATTAACGTTTTTTCTTTTAAACCAATGTTGTTAATTTGATGTAAATTCAAATTGAAATTAGATATACAAGCACATCAGTCTTTTTGTGGGTTTTAACTTTTAAAAAAACATGTTTTCTCTCATTAACAATAGGAATTAATATTAAATTAATTATTGAAACTTATATGCTGTTATTTTTGAAAAATAGATTCAATAATTGGAATCTAGGAGACAATGGTATGTTTATTTGTTACTCATATTTTTTTGGGATACTATTAATAGTAACTACAATTATTTCTATTTACCAAATTTAAAAGCATGTAATGTAAATTAAGGAAACAAATATTTTGGTAAAGATAATTAAATTACCATCAAACCTAAAAAATATTATTTGATGAGTTAATGTAGAATAATACCACTTTAGGGTCATATTTGATTCATTTAATTGAAATTTATCCATGAACGTGATTTAATTACAATTAAAACAAAAGAAAGAGACAACAAGTCACTTTTTTATATCTCATAAGTAAAATAATTTTAATTTTGTTATAAACATGATAAAAAATAAAACATTAATTTCCTTTAGAAAAATATTGGAATTATATACATCATGAAAATTTATTTATAAATTTTAGATATCAAATATTTATCATAAATATTGACACAATAGTGATATGATAATTATCTATTAAAAGAAATATCAAATAATTGATATTATAAATTATAAACTAAATATTATTGGAAATAATTTATATCATCCATGATTTTTCTAGGTGAAATAACATGTCATAAGAATATTTAATTCATTGGATTGATTTTTTATCTCATTAATGGTTTTATATGAATTCAATGAAATGAATAGTGTAAAAATTAATAATATTGATATTGATATTTTATTAAAATTAAAATTTATTAAATTATTTAAAAATTATAAAAAACGTTTAAAATTACAAATTGGATTTGATAAGGTCTAAAAGGTATTTAATTTTTTAATAATGGGAAATTTACCACATATAAACTTAATAATCTCTTAATAATTAAAATAATATTACCTCAATTAATATTAAAAGAGTGTAATTAAGGGTTATATGAAAAGATAAGGTTTATAATATAATAATTACATGTCTAAAAACTAAATTATGAGATTATTTGAGACTATAATATTTTTTCATTTAAATATATCTCTTTGAATATATTATAATATTTAAATAAATTTATAATAAAAAAATATTTTAAGAGATTCGTAATGTGCCCTTGCTCCCACATATAAAAGGCCATCACAACTACCCACATACTCACAACTCTAATGTCCCTTATCTCAGAAAATTCTTCTAAAAACACTCACAATCTCCCTTCCTTCCTCATAGAGTAAAACATTTGGGCAGAAATCCATCCTCTGGTGAGCTTTTTTTCAAATCAAAAAGAGATACTTGAAAAAGAGGTAATTGTTTTATCACCTCTTTTTAAAAAATTCTTATAATTACTATTCTTATATTGTTTTCATAATAATAAATAAAGTATCATATAAATTTTAACATGTCATTATAAATACCGGACAACCTAATCATCCATTTTTTATGCCAAAATTAATAATATCAACATGTGTGTGTACGTACAACTTACCGTCTGCACGTCAAGGTTTAATGTTGTTTTCTACAATACCTAATTTGGATAGGTTTAATGATTAGTATAATGTATGTAAGTAAGGAATATACCATGATATTTATTCCGTATAATTAATATACCATCCATCTTCATACTATTTAACCAATAATTGAATGATATCATCTCTCGTGTGTGCGTACGACATACCATCTCAATGATGCGAAGTGATTCATTCTACATGATCTTCATTAAACCAGAATTCTATAATATAATTAAATGAATAAATGTGATATATATTATAATAATATTATTCTATAAATTATATAACTATAACCTATGAAGTGGAACATGATGTTTTCTGATAAAAATTCCATAATAACATAAAGAATTTAATATTCGAATAACGAGTGACAATGAAATGTTACAAACAAACAGATGATAATATGATCATATATGATATCATAAAATAGTTCATGATTATAGAATAAAGAAATAACATTATTTAAATGATTATATAGTAGTTTTGAAAATATACTAAGGATATTGGACCAAGGTAAGGTATAATTTTGTAATCTCATTTTTATCTAAGATTGATTATATATAAGTATTTACTAGTGATATATTTTTTATCCATGTTCATGTTTTTAAAAAATGTTCGCATAAAATATTTACGATTATTCTATGTATGTTTAATGTCATTATTACCCTTTTTTTATTTACTACATTATTTATAAGGAATATTTTATTCATTTACTATATGAGGTACTTTTTACTTTTCCAAAAAAAGTATGAGGAGAATGTTTTTTTAACTAATACTAAATCAACGGATTTTTATGGATTATTGAAGCCTTATTTCCATTAAACATATTATATATGATTATATGTTTATTTTCAAATATTTTTTTTAAATTGTGTGGGATTTTGAGAATAAAAAAGATTCTAACGAAAATGTATATTGTCCACAATGATTTAGTTAAAGTGTTTTGTAAAAATTAATTTCCAACTATGACAATTCTCTTTATAAATGGGTATGTCTATATCCCTGTTATTACTATGATTCATTGTTTTAATTATGTAATGAAACTTATTAAGGATTATGTTGTGATAGAATGATGTTAAATAATTCTATTTTATTTCATGGGTATGCTGTGAAGAATGATTAATGTTTTTTATCAAACCAATGATTGATTTCATTATTAGATGGTTGAGACCTATTTCTCCAACCAATGCATTGGGTAATGATTTATATATCATGATTTGGACATGGATAAAAGGGAAAGTAAATCTATTTTAGTAATACATGGATGAGATGACATTAATATTTGGTACAATAATACATGGAATGAATGGGTAGTGGAATCAGTATAGTAATGGGAATTGTCCACAAAGATGGACTTGGCTATATGCATCGGCTAATATAAAAATGATTTTTTATGATTATGTGTTTGTAAAAATTAAATTTTTATGCCAATGTGTTGTTAGCATTGTTAATTTTTTGTTACGATTTATTCCTTCTATACTACTATGATTTGTCTTATGACTCATGATTTTCATATTAAATAGTTAAGTTCCTGTTTTTAAATTCATATGTTCGTGTTTTGAATGATTATTTCCCTGATTACCCTTACTGACCACTTGATCTCACCCTTCTTATATTTTTTATTTTCCCTATGATATAAATAATGTTTTTAGGTAGGAAAACTATTGGGGAAGATCTTTATGGGAGATGTTGAAGATCTTTCACCAAGATAAAGGAATGTGTTATGAGTTTCCAAAGACACTAATCTAATATGGTCATTGGGCATATATTTTGATAATGTATTACATATTCTGTAAAAGAAATGTAATTTCCTATAAATTCAGTCCTTGTTCATTATAATGGAAGGACACATATCACTTACTGGGATTTGGTAAGATCAAAATATGAGATAATTTGAGATTTCTTTTTTCTCAATTAATGATGTCTGATACTTTCTGTCCCAAATTAATTTCACACCATTCATTGTAACAGAAATCAATGGTGATGAAAACATAAAAAAATTCATTAATAGTGACTGATGGTATCTATTTTGTCATGAAAATATATTGATCTTGAATATGATATTTATTCTTACAAAGAAAAGAAAACCTACACCTTGTTTGATTCGAATGAAATTCACTGATCATAGATCACATTATCAAAGAAAACTATTATGGAATCCAATAATTTCATTTCAAAAGTATCCCCTAAAATAAAAAAAACCTCAGGATATCTACATATAGATTTAAAATGTTCGCATTCACAGGCTCGGATATCAAATAAACTAGGATATCCTCTATACACACAATGAAAAACTTTTGACATTTTAAAGTGGTGTATCGTTCATTGAAGAAATGATAATTTTTAGTGATTTTGTTGGTCCAAAACAAATTACATGAAATTAATAAAGTCTATAAATTTTTCTTGAAGTTTTATTTCATAATATCAAACTTCTAATCCCAAAGATGACAATAACCATACAGAAGATCGATCATTGAAAACAATTTCAAATCATGAAACTAATCTACCAAATTGTCCACATGGGATAAAGCGTAATGCTTCTTAATGATCACCATATTAAACTTTAATTTTCCTACACACAAATATTATAAACCACCTACATTCTTGGAGAAATTAAATGTTGATACCCACAGAAAAACATTGTGGATTAATAAACCATTAGCCATCACATTAGAAAAATTTATCATGATCTATTTCAGCCCAAATTCAACCCTGCCATATATTGGAATTGAAATTAGTTACGTACTAATTGTCATATCATTTTTAACTCTACATACCTATACAACAGACAACTATATAAATCATCAAGGAAAATATCTGTGAATCCCCTAATAACTAATATAATATCACTAACATAAGAAAACCCATCAATTTTAAAATAAATGGTAGATGATAAACACTTATTTTTTAAAATTGATGGTCATGTAATATAATAACACAAATACCAGTCCCTATAAAATTCTTATGAGCTCTCATATGTAATAAATAATGAGGAAATATGATAATATTAAAAATCTATAAATGATACATGACTAACTAATCCAAATAAATAATCATTTTAAATTGATATAAATGGGGTACCTTGAAATCCAAGAATAAATTATTGTCAAAAGTCGATAGAGGACATTCATGATAAAAAACATTCTTCCATTATATTTAAAAGTGGCATATTCAACTTTGTAAAAAAGATATGTGATCCATTTGGATGATTTATACCTTAAAAAAATGTACATATATCTAAATATTTATGTGATTGTTTACAATATCTATGTTTCTTAAAAATATGAATGAAACATGGAACATCCCATGGTAGTTAGACCTATGAAAACCACCAATATAAATTCACCCACTCAATGAAGTTACTTCAAACTTTAGTAATTTTGATGGAACCTATTTGTATTTTAAAATTCACATTTTTTGTAGTGGACATTGGAAATGAAGACCCTTGAACAGATCAAGGCATAAAATGGACTGGTAGAACTTCTGAAGCGTGTATTTGTAACCAAAGAAACTGTATATATTTTTTCGGTGAGGGAAAAGTATATTTTTTTTACCCTACCTCGCCAAACTGATTGTTGGTTACTAGTACACTAATGGATTCTACAATTTTTTTTGGATACTTGTATCTGAAGACCACATCCACCCCATGAGATTATTGTTACCATTTATACTCCTTCCCTATATTCCAACGAAGCATCTATGAGGTGGTAGAGAATTTTTAAAGTGTACATTGTCCCTCATAATATACATTTCATATTTTATAAATCTATAAATTATCTCAATATAGTTATAAAGTGTAAATATATATACATATGATCATATTTCTAGTTAAAATATTTTTAGTTAATTCTGAGATTCTAGCAGATCATCCAATACCACTTTCCTATTACATTTTACCTTCTCCACAAACCAATTGGTGTACATTGAAGTTGAGTTCCCTCCCTAATGAAAATTTGGTGAATATAAATCCATAAATTCCATCAATGAATATGGATATAACTTCTCAAATAAGAGGGACTTTAATCCTTTCAAATAATTTCTTATGTGGAACTGTTCTTATACCATATAATCAATCCTCTTATTGATGGGACCCTTGTTTATGAAAATTGAACAATAAACATTTATTCTGATAAGTGTATCTAATAATTTGAATACATTATGGATATATTCCACTCCTTCACTAAGTGGGGTTCATTCATACCCTTGATGGATGTGTGATTCATTCATACAAAAGCTTATGATCAGTTCATGTATCCATTTACTTAATGTTGAACCTTGAAACATATGTTATCAAATTAAAGTTTAAATGTTTCAATGTCATTAATCATCTCTAGAATATACTATATAGTATTATTATCTAGAAGAGAAGTCATGTGAGTTGAATCTACCATACACCCTCCAATAGACCCATGGAATACATCTTGAAACTATTTTCAAGATTAAAATAATAAAATATAATTATCATAAAATATGATAATATATTTCTAAAACAAAAAACCATAAGAATTAAATTTTATTAAGTGATGAACCCCTATCATTGGATAAAAACAACTCAATATCCTAGTGTATCATAATGGTCATCATGGTATGATCTGTATAGATAATCACAAAAATATACCTCGGAAGTGATGAAAATCCTTCCACATGTCTCTTAGATGTAATAAGATGAGGAACCATGAAGAAAAAATATCACATAATTTTAACTGTAATGAACTGGCCCTAGATACCCTCAAATATATTATCTAATTAAATTCTCCACTAGATTCAAAGGTCTTCCCAATTCACATGTTCTTGGTACAATGAAATGGGAATTAAAAAAACATTTATAGAATGAGTTTTTCAATCATGAAACAATAAAACAAATAATTTATTCAGAGAAAATAAAAATAGAACAACTAAAATTGAAGTAGTATATAATAATAGAATATTCATAGATAGCTATAAATTAAAAAATAAAATAGAATGTAAAAACTCCTTGTTAACTGAATATTATCAAATAAAGGCCAACAAAAACAAGGAACAAACATAACATATGATATGTTTCAAATTACCCACCATCTCACTATTTGATATCTATACGATGATATTGTAAAACGTGATGACTCACTTCAACTCCATGCCTCTAACTATGTCAATATATAACAAAGGGTCTAAAAAATTCTAATGGAATGTACATGATGGGAGATTAATATACTTATTCGGTTCCCATCCATGTAATCGAAATCAATTCTCTATACAATAATCCCAAAATATAAATTTTCTTAAAACTAGTTATTATATGAAATTAATTTTTTTATATAAAAATCATGTTAAAATTTTTTCCTTCTCCCACATTACTCAAATAGTCCATATATAATTTTTCTAATTGATAATTTCAAGAACGCCATTAATATTTATCAAAAAATGGTATATCCAATACAAATACAATTCAAATCCAAAGAACGAGTGCAAAATAATCCAAGGATATCATATGTTTTGGAAATATAGGATACTCATACAACAATAATGAATATAGAATATTATATGTACCTAAAACCATTATATTATGTTATATGGAATAGAGGAACATCCTAGAAAATGAACCTTTCATACATGGAAATCATGTCCTAGATCTAAATTCATATTGATATATGATGGAAACAAAACCCATGAAAGTTAAAACCCTTAAAATATTAATAGATGATCCCTAATAACAAAAAATTCACATATTTACCCAAATACCAAAGTTCATCATTAAAAATCATTTCAAAATGGAATAAACAATTCACAATACAATTTCAAACACCCATTTACTTCACCAACTATTTGGAAAACTCATTACTTAATCTATTATCAAATGATTATAAAATATTTGTTTAGTAAAATCAATTGAAAATGATCATTTTTGAATATATAATTTACAAAAACAAATTAGTCAACTATGTATCATGATAATTACATATATAACAATTTATAAAACAACATCATGTTTATTTTTTATAGTATATGTTAGAGATAGTACCACCCTCCTAATACCTTAGTTGAAAACCAACCCTCATAGGCTAAAAACACACTAAAAAGGGATTCATGAATTATTAATAGAGGACCTACCATTAGTTATCATATTTTTAGATTCCTGTTCCACTATAAATGAGCCATAATAGAAGATAAATAAACATATACCTATGAGAACATACATTCTAAAAAAATTAGACACATGGATCAGACTCGAAAAAATTATCTGAAAAAGGTTCTAGAAGGTGAAAAAGATTAATTCTCATTTTTTTATATTTCTGTGAAATGATTCCCAATAGAACAGCCAAACTAATAGAGATAAAACAAGTGAAAACCATAATTTCCAAAAAAAAAGAAACCCACCATGTTGGAGATCAAGGACAAAAAAAGTGTGACATCAAATGGAGTGAAACCACCCAAAAACACTTCAATGTGATATAAAGTTCATTGGGTATTGCTCCATGTTACTAGATCTTTCTTCTTATCACATCAAAAATCACACATTGGTTAAAAAATTAACGTCTTGAATCATTGATTCATGGCCTAAACATCTATTGATTCTTGTAAGATAAAAAAGAAATCCAATTAAGATAAAAATTATCATAAGAAACTAATTCAACCCATGAATAAAATTTAAATCCTAATCCATTTTCATGTCATGTGTTGATATACATAACAAACTAGTGTCATACTCACGTTGGGAGTTATCCAATCACGGTGTGAACTTATCCATTTGATTCATCCCAACACCAATCCTTATAAAAAAACCCATTTTCCTATGAAATCCCGATGTAACCAAAGAAAAACATCTTAATAATTAATATATAGTATAATTATTTCCATGATGATTCAAAAAATCTATTCATTTGATTACTGAAAAAATGACGATTCATTGCAGACATTGGTAATGAAATATATAAAAATTGGTAATGAAAATATAAAAATGATTCAATGTTAAAAAATTGTAAATAAAGTGAGAAATAGAAGAAGAAAAAAAATTGGCTTCAAAAACCTTTTATGAATAAATTATTATATTCATAATTTCATTTATAATTACAATGACATGGATGAAAACAATTTCAAATGAATAAATTGAAAATGGTTTCTTGATAACATATATTCTCTCATGTCTCAACTAATATCACTCATATGATTACCAAAATGCGTAAAAAATTGTATTTTTAAAAAAAATAATAAGGATAACTTTCTTGTCCATTATATTATAGTTACTCACTTATCACATTTAATATGATGTTATTTTTTAGTTACTAAAATTGATATGTTCTAAATGGAATTTTTACGGCCCTACGGATTATATCATCGAAATAACATTGGTAAATTTCCCATGGTCTAAGTGATTATGGCTCCATTTACTATTTAATTATAAAATATAAATAGTTATCATACATTTCATAAGATACACATTAAAAATAATATAGTAAATTTTTTATGAAAAATGTTACATGTCATTTTATTGTCACATCATTACGTACATATTCATGAATAATGATTGAAGTTTCATAAAAGGATTTAAATAATTAAATTATATAATATTCTACATTATTAGAATATTATTTATTTAATAAATATCATATTTGTTAAATTTTTATATCATTATTCTTATCATTTTAAGGTGGATAAGAAAACTCATAATCACATCATATCATTAATGAAATAATCCACACGTATCAAAAATATACATTATTATTTACCAACAGATGGTATGGTAAGAAGATAAGAAATATAATATCCTTATATATTAATAAAAATAATTTCAAAATATAATACATATTCATTTGTTCCAACATTTCATATAATCATTTAAACTAGGGATGGAAAACTAAACACATTTCATTATGGAAGTTATAGTCCACATATCTACACAAGTTTTATTGTTTTTATCATAAGATGTAAAATTAGATAAAAAATAGTTTGTTACATATTCATAATATCAATTATGAACTTAGGATGTAAATTTTCTTCTATTTTAACTAGTTAAAATAATATTTGATCAAGGTAGATAGAGTATGTACCAATAAGTCACTCAGATAAATGTTATCCCAATATTATTGAAAAAAATCTTTTCAATTACATCATAACCAATATACAAATCAATTTTTTTTCGAAAAAAAAAACAATAATAAATATTGAGTGGTGAGGGTGATATTTTGGAATGTCTTGGATGTGGTATAGTGATCAAAATTTTATAGTACCGAGTAGGGGAAGTTCCCTATTATATATTTTAAAAATGGAATAACTATAATTTATCTAATCATTTAAATTATATTAATATATTTCTCATGTTCATGTGGGTCAAAATGTATAAACCAAAAAATTTCATACATTATTATTAAATATACTATTTCTAATATTAATTAAAAATTTTATTATTCCATGACATAATCATTTTGGTATTGTATTGATAAAAATATTGGATTAAAATAACCAGTACATAAATGAACAATCTTATCTCCCAATACATTTTTCATAAATGTAATCCATCTTATAAATATAATACACAACACCAATATTCATGACCTAGTAAAAGTATTCATAATTAAGGGTTTTCTCATACACCTAATAAGTTTTGACAAGGGAATATATATATATATATAACATGGTCATATAAGTACGAGAACGAGGGAATACCTTTTGAAAACCATACTATTTATGTCATAGATATAAATTTTGAGTCATGGAATAAATAATGGTTGTTATGTATATATGAATCATATCAGAATAAATTAAAATGATCCTTAATATTATAAAATTGCATAAGACATAGATTATTGTGATACACATTGTTGTAGATGATATTATTTAATAGATATCATCCAATAAATTAATAACAAGTGAAGTTTTTTCAAAATACTTTTGAAACTTCTTAGGGATTGGGATATCCTCCCATATACCCAATTTTAGTATTTGGATAACTACATGTATGCATTCTTTTGATATTCATATAGCCTCACGTGTTTAATTTAATCATATACAAAATTAATCATTACCATACACAATAGAGATTGATATAGGTCCCACCCATCACATTATGAAAATAAAATTTATCTGTTAGACAAGACCATAAAATATTCATCATCCATGACCAATGAAATAAAATGGTTCCTAAAATTTTCATCATATCATCATACATAACCCTTGGAAAAACGAATGGGTTTCATTTACATCATCAGATCATAAATATAATCCACTCAAAGAAAGGATAATAATGGTATCAATGAATCATATAAATGGTATATAATTTTCAATATCAAAAAAAGTTTAACATATGTTGAAAATTATTTTTAAATATCACTATGAATGTTATTTGAATAAAATATCATATCCCCGAAGAAAAAAATTTAACCATACTTTTTTATACAAAATAAATTTTTGAGATTGGGAACTGATAAATGAATATGTAATGAAAATTTAAAATACTTCTTAACTAAAATATTATTTCATATTTGAAAAATATTTTTAAAACATAGAATTTTTTCACAACCATTTTCCCATTTTATAAATTTTGAAACATGTATTGGGTGCGTGAAAGATCATTTAAAAAATATCATGATGAAAATATAATTACAATAAAGAAAGAAAATTAAAAATATAATCATTTTGGAATTTCATTATTTATAATATAACATTGATTCATAAAATGAATTTCATCAAACATTAAGTAGTGATGATGAAAGGAAATGTAATACATGTTAAAACAATGAATCATTTTAGATTTTTGATTAATGAAAATATTTTCTTATTTTCAATATGAAATGGAGATTAAATTTACATTTTTTAATAATTATTTAGATGTATGAAAATGAAATAAAAATATATAAGTTAAAATAATTATTTTTTTAAATCATTTTTAAAAAAAATGAATTTTTAATATAAAAGGGGATTTTTATTGAAGAGATAAATAATGTCTATTTTCAATATGAGCATTCTTGTGGGGTCATGAATTCATAAATATAAAAAAATAATGGGAGACAATTATTATAAAGTGGTAAACAAAGGAGAATAAAATTCATGAGGTTTAGTGACATAGTTCGTAATATTTCAATAAAAAAAGCATAAATATAAAAAATAATGATAAATACAGAGATTGTATCATAAATCATAACTTAATTTGATAACATGTAATCATAATCCCCATGAATTAATAATATTAAATGAAAAATAAAAATATCATGAGAATAAATTAATTCACGATATTATATTTCATTTGGAATGTATATACACAACAGAGTGATGATAGCTACATAACATAAAATATGTCCCAAATAAGAAATTTGAGACAAAAATCCACGACCGCTAATATATGATTATGAATTAAAATCCCCAATAAATAATAACATAAAATAAAATGTTATATATTATTAAATAAATTATATCTTTGATATAAGATATTAAATGTTCATTATATAAATAACAAAAAATAAACAAGTTATTAATATGGCATATTTCTTCAATAATTAAAAAATAGACTAGAAATCAATTACCTTAAATCCAAAAATCATTCAAAAATATTCAAGAATATGTTAACACAAATAAAAATATATTATTCATAAATTAAAGAAAAATAAATATGAATTTTTTCCATGTATTATTTACTTATGACCTTTCATCACATATTTTATTACAATTCATTATAAAATTCATTTTTTGTTAATAACTACTTTGTTTTACAGGTATGTTGTGATTTATTAGTGTTTTTCCTCTTACATTTAGCATGGTTAAATCAATTAATTATATTTAAAATGATTAAAATATAATATTGATTCATTATTTGGTAATTAACCGTATTCTAGAAATGTCAGATACAAAAAATTATGCAGACCATTCATGTCGATGGTATCATGTATGTACCTATGAATTTTTTTTACACTTTCTTGAAAGGGGATATAAAATAAATATAAATTATATAATTTCGTCATTTAATTTTTTTATTTTATTTATACTAAATATATTCATTAAATTTATAGTAATTTATTATAATTCAATTCCTTAGTAAAAAGATCAGATAGCTTTGTGAAGAGGTAGTCAGATGTATACAAAAATAACATTATTTTATCCTCGATGGAATGGAAAGAAATAATTTATATGCGATATTATAACTCTATAAGTATTAATATGTTAAAAATATCATATATATATATATATATCTGTGTGTGTGTGTGTGTGTGTGTGTTTGTGTGTGTGTGTGTGTAATCTATCGTTATTACTATACATGGAAATATAACTGAAAACACATCACCTCAATTCATGTGGAGTAAGTCTAGTGTATACATATGCAATGTTGTTGTTTTCTAGTGGATTAGTAGGTAAGAATATAAATGGGGATTTATAACTTCAAAGGTATAATAATATAATTAATATCATATTTAAAAATGGAATCCATTATTATATCTAGCTCTAAGAGGTGGGGATGTAAAATTAATATCATCGGTTTGTGAGGCAATATGTCCCCATAAACATGTTTGGTGGTTTTGTTTCCCATTTGATGAATGTGGATTAGCATATTAGTTTTTATATGAACATAATAATATATAAGTATATGTGAGATATGTTTATTTATATTATAATAATTGAAAAATATTTTAATAAGATAGAATAATATGAAATTAAAAATATATTGTGTAAAACCATACCTCTTATCGAAAAATCATCTTTATGTTTAACCTTAATCCTTCGTTTACTAGATTCATGATACTACCATATAATAATTTTTTTTGGTAGGATATTAATGAATTCATTTTAGATATTATTTTCTGTCAAAATGGTACTATAATTGTGAAGAGTATATGGTAGGGGTTTTCATATATATGGGGGAGTGGACACACATTGAATTTTTATAATTAAAAGGTGTACCAAAATTTTTCACATGACAAAATGTTCCAAATTTTAATATTATATAGACTAATAGTTAATAATATTTATATATGTCCATAAATTTTTATGGATAATCTTTTAGGTCATTTTATAAAATAAAATCATAATATAAGTCCCAAAAACCCATTTTAACTTTAATCGCGATGAGTAGTCGTTATTTGTTTACAATTAATTTTGAATTAATGTTTTTATAAAAATATTATATAATATATATTAATATAATTCTTAATATTTCTTCCATTTACCAATTTTTTCCCAATTACATGGGAAAAAATAACTTAAAATTAAATCTTTAGAGACGATTATAATGTACTTTTCGAAAGAGAATTTATTCAAAATATTTAAAATGGTTTTATATAAGAAACCAATATAAAATTTACTTTAAATAAATATATTGGATTAATAAATTAATAATTTTTCTAATATATTTATGAAAACAAATATAAGTAACTACTGTGTTCAAAATTCATCGAATTACAATGCATTTTTTTATAAAAACCTTTTAATTTTTATCATTCCTTGATAAGAATAATTTTTCTAAAAAATAAAAAATAGTATATAATTTATTCATGATTATTTCAAAATTAAATTTGTTTTAGATATTTTTTTAAATGTTTATAATAATTTTATTTAATTATATTTGAAATGGTGACATAATATCTTTTTTAAAAAATAATACATTTATATGTGTAAAATTGGATTGATTTTATTCTCATGGATTAAAAACAACTAAGATTGATATTAAAATAATGATTTAACAGAGAATGCATTAATTTCATAAAAATAATTCACTATATGTTATTTAATAAAATTATTAATATATGACGTATATTTGTATATAAAAAAATGTTTTTAAAAAGAATATTTCCTTTATTATTAAGAGTTTTTCATTTTAATACCACTTTATTGCCCACTAAAATAATCATTTATTACATGTGTAGAAAATATATTTTCGTAATACATTTAATCCAATTCATACACTCAATTCCAATATCTAGGAACAAACTATGTACGTAAATAATAATAATTTAATAGTACGCCATGTTTTTTTACAACTCTAGGTTATCTACAAAGTATGATATCAAATAAAATAAAATAAATTTTCAATAATACTTCATAAAATCCAAGGGTGTTACATTCCTCCATAAATAAGTAGATTTTAAAATTAATATTTTTTTCTTTGATTAAAAATAATTTTGATACTTCTTTCACACAAAATCCTCAGGTTTCAACATAGCTACCTTATCACACCACTACTTATGAAAAATATTTATTTTTATACATTACTATCTTCTAATAGAATTGTTTTGGTTCAGGATGAGTCTCAGTTTTGTTTTTTGTTTCTTATTTAGAAAAATGATTGTTTTTTGTTTGAAGTATATGGTGTAGATGCATAGCATTGTTAGGAGAACATGCAGTGATTCCCTTGTCACTACGTTGTATACCGGGTATTGATGATAAATTAAAAGGTTAAATAAGTAATTTATGGATTCCAAAAGGAGAGTTAAAATAAAATTAGGAAAATTAAAATAGAACTGAAGTTATTGATAACATAATAAATTAGATAAATTTTTTTAATAATAATAATAATATTAAAAAATATATTATTAAAGATTTAATTATCATTATTATAATCAATATTTTAATTATCATAATTACTATTAAAAATTAATTGAGTTTAATTATTATATTGAATTTTATTTTATAAATATTTAATTAATAATTAATTTTCTTATTTAGGCCAGTGTGTGATCATTGCATGGGTAGCAGAAACTATGCGTTTAGCCCGAGTACCCATATAGTTTCCTATGGATTAGATATAAGATACCACACGGTCCACGTATGGTTGATTGAGTTGTGTGTAGATTTCATAATTGCAGTATTGAAATAAATAAAATAAAATAAACTAAATGAGTAGAAAAAAAACAATTTGAGTTAAAAAATGATTTATCCTAAATAAAGATAATATTATTTTGTTGAACATGATAATATTTTTATAATTAATAAAATTGCTGTGGTTATATTGTTATTATTGTTATATTATTATAGTTGTTATATTGTTATTATTATTATTTTATATTATTTATATTATTATTATTGATACTATTAATAATAATAATAATATTATTATTATTATTATTATTTTAGTATTTTTTTTATTTAGATTAGTTTATATTTTTCTTTAGTAATCATCTTCTTTCCCCCTCCACTCTCCTTCCCCACTGTGAGCCCCCCGCTTTCTCCTTCTTTTTATATGCACCTCTCTCTTGCGCTCCCCTCCAAATGCACACCTAGTTAGATGACAAGATCCCCTCTATCGACTTCAACACTAGTCGACATTCTGTCGGCCCTCCTGTACTGTGCACATGTCCCAACCAGTGGCCGTGCTCGAAATTCTGATATAGTCAGCCAGCCCTAGCCGGTCCTCTTTCAGTGGCATGGATCTTAGCTGTTGAATCCCCCATTCCGATGTGGCACACCTCTAGCAACCTCGATATACAAGCGCTTCCATCACCAACGTGACATGCTTCAACTGTTTCCACTCACCGGTGTAGCGTGGCAATATCCACTGATTATGTCATCACACGACCCTAGCATAGAGGCCCTTATATTGATGTTTGTTCTTCATTCTCCTAATTATGGGTTCTTGTGTTAGAATTTTTGTTTTTCCAAACCATAAGTTCTAGGTTCATTTCATTAATTGTTGATCCATTAATTCATGCATTCAAACATGTGGTGTTATGGTGGTTTAACACTCATATGGGTGTAGTGATGATGTGATTGACATATTGAACTAGTTTCCATGAGTTATCCATTCTTGAGGTAGGATCTCATTTCATTTTCCTCATTAAATTTAGAAATACTTCGACGTATTTAATATTATATTTTCATCGAATATAAATTATTTATTTCCGAATTTTTCGAATAATGTTATGGGATAAATAAGGTGGTTTGTAGTAAATCATTATTTAGATAAGTTTTTATGTGGTTAATTTATTTGGAAACTTATGTGATTAATTAGTTTGGTGCGAAATTATATTTTAAAATAATTTAGTTTTTGTTTTATATTTTGTAGAATAATAATATGAAATAAGATGTGTTTTTTGATAATAACTAATATCTTACTATTTAATTTATTTTCATAATTTTTGAAATTTGTTTACTCAACTGTTTAAGTGGTGTTTATTCTATTTCGGTATTTTTTGGGTGTGTTTTTATACTAAAATATGTTTTTGTATGATTTTTCTATTTGTAATGTCATGAGTAACTCTTTATAATTGTTTTTAAAATTTTCAAAAGGTTTATTAAATAACTTGAATTGTGTGAATCATCTTTCAGAAATGAGATTGGGTGCCCATGAATTTAATGGTGAACATTAATGTCATGTTAATTTTTTCTATTTGTTAAAATTAATTGTCTTAATTTAAATTGATCGGTTGTTACTTTTATCTGACTAAATGTTTTTAAGGTCATGGTTTGTTTTTATAATTGTATTGGGGATGTTTGTATTGATTATGTGAGTTTTAAATAAAATATTTATCAATAATTGTGTGTCTCTGAGTCCTAATAAGTTCTTTGTGGAAAATAAGGATAATTTGAATTTCAAAATGGGGTTGTGGGGAAATATTTAATAAATTAATTGTTTTTAAGAAAATGTTTTATGGAATTTTTGGCACCATTAATTGGGTTATTAGAAAACCCCTCCAGGAGGGATCCATTTACTAGTTGATTGTTAAATTGTTTTAAATGTCCTCGATAAGGGACTCCACCCATGTGATTCTTGAATAAGGTATGGAATACGCATGGAGAAGGTTAGTGTGGTGCCGATTGTGGTGGTGTATGATAGTTGTTATGAGTGACTTGATTCTTTCAGTTTTTGGCACACCCCTTTTCAAATTTATCAGGGGATCCAAGAATAGTGAAGAGGTCTACTATGAACATTTGATGTGAAAGTATAGATTAGGTACTTTCTAGTGTCCTATAGTAGGGGGTATGTTTTCTTATTATTACTTTGGTATTATAACCCATTACCACGACATGTAGGGTGATGGTCGGGCATTGGTGCACTATGATGTCATCATGTAGGGCATGCCAAAGAGATTATTCACATGTATTTTTCAGCTATAGTTTACATTTGAGTTCCTCGTTCTTTTTTTGTTCCTCCTAAAATAGTAATTTTAGTGTTATTTCTATGAATATGTTGAACCGTGACCTTGTCCATGGTTTTGGTACTCTATTGGTAAATTGTGATTGTGTTTTTTTTATAAAAAATTATTTCAAGAATTTTTTTTTTCAAAGAATAAGCACCCTCCCATTTCTCACTATTATATAAATTTGGGTTTTCTTTTTTGGGTTCTATTTTACTTCTCCTCTTAAAAAATGTTATAAATTACTAGGGACATAGAATATGTATTTTTCTTTACAAATGAAAAGTGTGGATAACCAATATTTATAATTTGGAGTTCCTACCTATTAATCAAGGTTTTCTTTATATCAATATATAAACTGGGAATAGAATTAGTCATGCCAACTTAGTGAGTTTTAATATTCGGGCTGATAGTGTTTTCTTATTTTTATATTCCCTTGAAGGTTACTACTTTGGTTCAATATCGTTGGTTGATGGTATTTGTTTGGTTGTACATTGACTCTCGTTGTCAAATAGAGGTTCAATTTGTTTTTAGTTTCAGCTTGGCTATTCTAGTTTTATTTATTGTTATGTTTTTCTATCACATTTTTTGTAAATTAATGCTTGTAAAATATTAAAGTAGTTATGATTTTGGGTTTTTATTTTATTTATTCTATTGTCTGTGTTTATTTTTTTGGGAATAATCATTCACATTGCCTCAAGTGATTTCCTTTTAACTTGTCTCCAACCCAATAGGATTAGCAATTCCTCTCAAGACCCGACATAGATTAGCTCGGGCGTGATTGGCATAAGGCCAAAAACATTATTTCTTAGTCACCCACCTATACAACATTCCACTTTGTTAACCATTTTAGTTTGTCCTTAATTCAATTTTTTTTTAAAAGCTCAGTTTTGGCCAATTTACCAATTTGGATGGGTCCTTGTATTCTTCTCGTTGGCCAGAGTGCACCCAAATGATGAATCAATTCATGTATACAATGTGTTCTTGAGAGACCTAGCTATTGATGAACCCTCCTTTTTATAAATGATATGACATAAATATTATAATATTGATCTTGAGTCTACCTAATTTATTTTGGTTGACAAAATCCTCTCCCATAATAAGCATGTATGTGAGTATGGTAATAAGAGTTTATTGTGGCCATTTGAAAGAATTGTGTGCTAGTTGGGACCTGGGTTAAGATATGTATCCCAATAATGTATCCCTCAGTTCTAGAGATCATGTTCTGTGGCATCTATTAGTGTTTCATTTTCGAAAATAAAAACATGGATGTAGTGGAGAATTTTAGGACTTCTATTTTGACTAAAGTGTATCATTCCTTCAGAAATTTGAAGGTTCTCATACCTAGATAAAAGTGTCGCTCATTTTATCTTTTTTGTTGATGTTTCATGTTCAAGGTAAAAATGGTGATGCATGTGCATATTTTATTTCCTTGTTTTGGAAAATTTCTATGTTGAGGTAGAGTGAGTCTTGGGGTATGTTGGCTCTGCATGAATGTGGTATGGTTGTTTGTGTAACCCAAATGAGAAGATTCCTTTGGGGGTCTCTAAAGTCTGACTATAAGGTAGGAGATGCTTCAAACATTAGATCAACAAACATAGGTCATGGAGTAAAGCTGACTCATAGTTGGGAGAACCCAAATGGTGTGAGATCTCATTGGTGGGAATTATATTCTCGACAAGGGAGAAGGAGACAGTTAATCCACCTAAAGTAGGTCACTATTAAAAGCGCATTCTTGGGCCTATCTATGTTAATCATGTGTGGTTGGGTGGTGGTTATCAAGATATGGGAAGTGTCCTGATGTACCAATTGTGTTTTTGATTCTCTATTAATTTGGCCCTTCCCTTCCCTCCACTTATGGTAGGTTTATGACTAGTACTAGGATGGTTTTAGATTTCATTTAACCTCATTAATTCTTCTCATTTGGGGGACATGTTGTGGGTCTTATTAAGTTTTGTTTTGTCCTATTTATTTTGTAGGGGAGCCTGTTTGGGCCTCCACATTTCAATACATCAGTTTGTTTTCTTCGTATCTGTTTCGTGTGGGAGGGTTTTTCATGAAACCACATAATTATAAATTTTCCCTTAGAGTGAGTGTTGATATGTATGTGCTCTAACAGTTTCAAAAAGTATGGTTATAGTATTTTTTACAAGATGGATTATTTTTTGTTAGTATGGTTTTGTAGACGGTATGATTTTTATTTAAGAATAGCTATGGTATTCATATTTTATTGATGGTTTGTGCATCCAGATTGTTCAATGTCTCTTGGACCAATCAACTGGGGTGGTTTATTCTATTTGAGGATTTACTCACATAGTGGGAAGTATGTCATATTTTTTTCGGAGTTCTTATTATTAACATTTCTCTGAGTAGTGGTGTTTTTATGATCTCTTCATCTATCACTCTGTGGGAAAATCCTTGATCAGTAAAGGAGTATCAATTTTTTAGGGGTTTTTCATTGGTTTTGGATTTCCAGGGACATAAATAATTATAGAGGGGAGAATTTCTACACCCTCCTTTTATAAATTCATTATTTTATTATTTTCATATACTTTAATTTTGTTAGTGTTAGAGATGATTCCTTTTTTAATTATTTTTTAGCGAAAAATGTCTATTTTAAGTTTGGCGATGTTTGGTGCACAAAAAGAGCACAATGGGCTAACCATATAGCTATGAATTGGTCACCAGGTGGCCTGACTGGTATGGATGATGAATTAAAATGTAAAATGGAAAATAGAATTAAGTTAAAATGATTGTTAAAATAATACGTTGAAAAGAAAAATATAACAAATTTTATTAAAAATAAAATCAATGATATAATCATTTGTATTATCATTGTTATTATTAAAAACTATATTACTAATATCCTTATTATCATACTTATCATCAAAATTATGATTTTCATATTTATTATTAAAATGAATTGAGCATCATTTATATTTTCATCATTATGTTATAGTTAATAAATAATTTTTATTTATATTAGTTAGATAGGTGAATGAGCACTGTGCGGGTAGCGGAAACTATGTGGTCAGCCCAGTTACAAATGAAAATTCTTCTGGATCAGACATAATATATTTCACGGTCCGCATACGGTCACTTGACTTGGGCACGGACTGCATAGTTTTTGTTATTATATCAATCAAATAAAATAATTTGAATGAGTAGAAAAAATTATAATTTCTGTTAAATACATAATTTACCCATAATAATGACTATATTATTTTTCCAAAAATGATAATATTATAAATATAAAAGAAAATTTTGTCATTATATTATTATAAATGATATATTATTATTATTAAAATTATTATTATTATTGAAATTTTTATCATTATTACAATTTTTATAATGACATTAGTATTTTATTTTATTTTTTATTTTTCTTTTAGTTAGGGGTTCTCGCTTCCTTCAACCACCTCTCAACAACCCCATATCACACCCCCTCTATATCTTACCATTGTTGTACCCCACCCTCCTGTGCACACCTCCCTTTGTGTTCCTCACCAACTGGAGAGCTCCCTTCTAGTGACTTCATCACAAGACGACTTCCTCCATCCTGCCCTCCATCCCTATACATGAAACCCAGCCATCCGACACACCCCCTATTTCGATGTGAGCTACCACCCCAGGTCGTTCCTCTTCCAATGGAATGAATCGTAGCTGGTAAACCCTTTCATTCCAATGCATATCATCTCTGGAAAACTCGACCTACCAATGCCTCCATCCACACTCATTGGCATAACCAGCTATATTATTTTCTCCTTTCAAATAATGCATGGTAGCACCCCCACCTTCTACCGGCGCACAACCTCATAGAAGTGAACCCTCTAGAGATTTTTCTTCATCCTTCTTCTGATTTAGGGTTCTTGTGGAAGAATTTATGTTTTATCCAAACCCTAGCTGATAGGTTCATTTCATTTTGGGTTTATCCCTTAATTCAAACGTTCATACTTGTTGTGTTAAGTTTTCATCAGTATTCTTTGGGTCTGTTGATGATGCGATTGAATTTTGGCACCATATTTCAGTAGTTCTCTTTTCATGAGGTGTGTTACCTTTGAATTTTCCAAATTAAATTTATAAATACATTTATTTCATGCATATATAATATTAATTGATTACTAACTTATTGGTTTAGATTTAAAGAATTTTTTTTGAGAAATTAGGTGTTTTGGTATATAATCATGGTTTGGCAAATAGTTTTACATGCATTATTGATTTTCCATATTTTTTAATAAGTAGTCTGGTACAAAATTATGTTTTAAAATAATATAGTATGGGTTTTATATTTTTTAGTATGGTTATGTGAAATAAGGTAGGGTTTTTTATGGAAACCAAACATGTATTCTTAATTTGTTTTCTTCAATTATTCAATTTATTTATTCAACTGTGAAAGTGGTGGGAATTCTGGTTTGGTATGTTGTGGGTGTGAATTTGTCCATAAAAATGTTTTTGAATGGGTTTTTTGTGTGTAAAGCCATGGTTTACTATTAAAAATTGTTTTATAAATTATTAAATGGTTGATTAAATAATATGAATTGTGAGAATCATTTTTTAGAATTTTTTTCAGGGGCACATAATTTTAAATGTGAATTTAAACATGTGGAACATTTTATTCAAGTTGTTCACACTATGTTTTTTTCATTAAATTTATAGATGGTGGCTTTTATTTGATTATTGGTTTATAAAGATATGGTTTGTTTTTTTATAAATGAATTTGTTTTGTTTAAATTGATGAAGGGAGTATTAAATAGACATTTCTGTAAAATGTGATTGTTGATATGTATTTTTAAAGGTATTTTTGTTTGTTAGGATATCACGATATTTAAAATGGTGTTGTGTAGATATATTTATAAAATTAATTATTTTTATGAAAATGTTAGGAAACCCATTTGTTATATTGAATTGGTTTGTTGGAAAACCCTTGTATGAGGGATCCACTTCCTAGAAGACTTATAAATGGGAGGGAATGTCCTCTACTTGGGAATCCACTTATGTGATTATTGTTTAAGGTATGGGATGCTCCACGGGGAGGTCAATATCTTTCCAATTGTGGGGATGTATGATAGTTGGTATATATGAATAGTTTATTTCATTGTTTCTAATGCCCCTTTAGAACATAACACGTGAACCTAACATAAAAAATAGGACTATAATTTACATTTTTTGAACTAGTTTAAATTTTCTACTAGCTAGTGACCACTAATAGGGGATTTTTTGATATTATTGATATGATATTGGGACCATACACTACGAAATGTATGGAGATAGTTTGGATAATGGGAATTATGATTTCATCAAGTGGGGAATTTTTCAGAATGATTCACCAGTGTTAGAATGTTATTGTTCTCCACTTAGTTCATAGGATAACCTGTGTTACTTCAATTCTAGTAATTTTAGTTCCATTACCATCACTATGTGGAACTTTGACCTTATTCTAGGTTTTGGTTCTGTTTTTGGTAAACTGTGGATGTGTTTTTTTCTTAAAAAGGAATTCATGATAGAAAATGGGATGAATACACATCCTCCCCTTTCTAACTTTTATGTAAAATTTGTTTTTCCTATTTGGTTTTCTTTCCCCATGAGACTTATTATATATTATGACTATAATGGAATATTCTTTTTGGTTTTAAAAATTATTTTTTGGATGACCTATATTTATATTTTTTTAGTTCAAATGTATTAATCAATGTATTATTTATTTAATGGATGCACACAAGGAAAATAATTAGTCGGACCAACCTTCGGAGTTTTAATATTCATGACTATATTATTTTCTTGTTTTTAGTTTCTCTAGGAGGATAATACTTTCATTCAGTCATGTTGGGTTATGTTCACTATTTTGTTATAGAGTGACCATCGTTTCACATGGAGGTTCTATTTCATGTCCGGTTCTTCTTTGATATTATGATTATAATTATTGTTTATTTTTTCAGTATATTTGTTTTTAAATTAGATGATATAAAAATTTGTAATCATTTTGAGTTTCAAATGGTAATTAATTAATTTTGGAGTCATTGTTTGTCTAATTGGGATATATTGTTCCTATTAACTCTAGTGATGCCCTTGGAGAATGTCGCCTACCTAAGAGGATCATGAATTCCTCTCATGCCATGCCCCATATTGACTTGCGTGACTAGTTCTGAGTCAACCTAGGTTGGTTCATGAAATTAAATAGGTTTGTGATTTCACAACAAATCATTTACTATGAGAAAAATATTATTTCATTGCACATTGTTTGTATGATAATTGATCTCAAATTATTATTCAATATAATAAAGGTCATTATCATGTATTATGACCTTTAATATCTATAAATGTGATTGATAATGTCTTATCTTATTCATGATAGATATATGGAACACATCATTGAATTAGGATAGGTTCGATAGAAGATCCAATCTATAGGATGTCATATAATATAATTAAGAATATTAAAGGGAATGGTTTACCAAGGTATCATATTTACTTCATTTAGCAATCCAAATTTCATCCTATTATTGTTTTATGATCAACATAAACTTCATCTATTTCTCACAAAAATACAATATTATTTTGTTATGACTAATGTAATAATGGATAAGAATATCAAGAATATAATTATAAGTCATATATTCATTCTATTATTTTCAAAATAAAATTATTTGGAACAATTTATATGACATGGATAAATATATTTATTGGGAATATATATCATAATATGTATATAAAAACGAAAAATAAATATAAACTATTCTATAATTTGTTAAAATTAAGACCTGTCCAAAAAAAAAAATACAATATCACTAAATTTACCAAAATATACTTAACATTAAGAACCCTAATATTTTTTTCCTTAATGATCAAATAAAAAATATGTTAATATGTTTGACATATATTCCCCTAAAATATGATATTTACAAGAATTTCCATAAAACCTCAATTAATGTGTATTTGAGTCCCCATCCCATAAATAAAGATATAAAATATATAGTATATTGAAAAAAATTATGTTATCTTCATGCAATGATAACAGAGACCACCTTTTTAATAAATAATTAATCAGTCATGTGGTTATCAAAACTAAACTATTTAATTTTTCATATCAGTGATCTTCTTATCCAAAATAAACATTATTTTTGAAACATTGGGAACATATTAAGGGCCACCTTCCTTTACTCATGTCTTTTACATAAAATCTAAAATTTCTATTACATCCATTTTCATGGGAATTAGTCTTATTCAACATATAACTAAAAATATTTAACAAGAACATATATTTAACACTCCATATATATTTAATGAATTAAATTGTGAATTCTTGATTTCAAATAAATATATACTTCAATAATTCAACTTCATTCCATTATGTAGACATTATAACCTTATTAGTCAATATATATTTCCAAAATTTTGAAAATTTAATAATGTATTAACATTCCAAAACCAATATATAATCATTCTTCTTAGGATTAAAATAAATGTTACAATAAGAACGAACCACATATTTTATATATCATTTATAGTCTCTTCATAATCGAAGGAATAACTATTACTCCTACAACCTTGCTTTTTTCGTCATGACATTTCAAACTATGGCATATATTTTCATAATTATGACAATTTATACATTTAAAACTTGAAATAATCATTGATATATTAGGGATACCATTATTTTCATCCATTTCATTTCATTAATTTTTCATTTTTCCTCAACAATTATATTTTATGTGACATTAATTTCCAAAATAAAAAAATCAACATATACATCAAACTCACTACCTTGAGTTTTATTCCCCACGTGACCAATACGTATGAAAATAAATCATCATTCATCCATGGTGTCTATAACAAAATTTCTCAACAAAATCCAGATATATATTGTTTGATGAGTTCGAGTGTTTTTTATGGTTCATGTAATTAATCAAATATTGTGTATACTTTTCAGGAATAACCACTATATACATCACATCCTTAATCATTACATTAGGATACTCATAAATTCATTATCTATCATATTCAATATTATCCTAGTTCCTTTTAATTATTGTATCTATCGAAATTAATACATAATAATGTGAGAAAAAATAATCATTGTAGAAACCTACATAATAATTAATCTCAATTATAGGATGTCGGAATCATGTGATTATTTCAATCAATGATTCCTTTGGTTAGAACTTCTCGAGTCATGGTCTTTATTTTAATAAATCATGATGATTCATATGTTTAATTTTAAAAAATTGGTAATTAATATCTATATGGTATGTCAAACTATGTGTGAATAAATAATTGTTTCCATGCACCAGGTGAGAATAGATTACAAATAAATTCACCATTTTACATTTATTACCCCTATTTAACTATATAATAGTGAACCAAAAAACATTTTGTATTTTTAAATATATGTAATTTCATTGAAAACATTATATCTATCAATGAATAAAATTATAGGATTGATCCATATACATTTAAATATCTTTTTGGTTCTTACTAATGTATCTTAATCATTGACTGTAATGTTTTAAATAAACAATTCTATGATACCTAAACTAGAGACCCAAACTCCCCTATATACATATTATATCTAAATAACATAACATTCACTATGTATCTAAATGATCCAAGATGAAATCATTTAGGTCTTGGGATTTCTAAATATTTAAACCATAAAAATAAATTCCCTTTTTTTATACGTAAATTATTACTTTGTTTTCATTAACTGTACCCATTTTTATAAATATCATTTAGAATACCTAAACATGTAACATTGGTAAATGAAACATAATAAAGTGTGATCTCAAATTTCTAGTATGGGTACATAAGAAAGATATCAATATAATATGTGCATATGGTTTTGAGAACATAAAAATAAAATTTGAAAGCTATTACATGCATGCCATTGATCATAAAGCCATGTCATGTAAAAAAATCATCATATTTTATAAGATATAATTAATAATTTAATCAAGGAACATGATCTCTAATAGAATTATATTGTAATTTCACAAATATTTTTTTCAAACACATATTAATAGAAAATTTAATCTCATGGATAAATATAAATACATATGTTACATGTTTGGCTAGAGCTATCTACCAATGAACCTAATTTAATATTGGGGAAACCATCTATGCACCTAAATTTTTTCATGGGATGAAAACATATGTAACATCTTTTATTATTTGGTTAAACTCACATTTGTAAATAAATCTCTTATAAAATTAATCATTAAAAAATTAATTGGTGGGAGATATAGGTCCCACATGTCTCCAAATGAAAATAAAACCTCTGTTTGTCAAAATATAATTAAAAATTGATTATATAATAACTAATGAAAAAAATTTGATTCATAAAAAATTAATTATATGGTCATGCATAACATGTAGAAAAGTAAAATGTTTCGTTGACATATTTTTATTATAAAAAAATGTATGAAATTAAATAATAAAAAATGTTTCTTGAATCTTATCCCTGGTAAATATCAATCTATATCAAATGATGTATTTTTCATGGAAATTCATTTTGAAAAATAATGTGGATAATATTCTATCAAAAATTATCCATTACTCTTTGAAAATAATTTTTTAAAACATATAACACAATCCAAACCCTTTTGTTTCGTAACATATGTGGAAACATTTAATGTAATGTTTAAATAAAATTTATTACATTCAATGTGGAAAACATAATTTAAACTTTCAAAAATCTTTTTTAAAAAACACATTTCAGTTTCATTTTCCTTGAAAATAACTTTAGAAACGCATGCTGGAAGCATAAAAAACAAATTAATATACAATTTTAGGAAAATATAATTCCATATTTGAAAAAATATAATTAAAATGCTGGATATTTTTAAACGCTATTTCTTTTAATATATCATCGAATCATATAATGTTATATTGAAAATATTGAGTGGTCATGGTGATAGTAAATGTTGTACAAATTAAAACACTGATTTTATTAACATTTCAATAAATTAAAATAGTTAAATGAAAAAAATAATAAAAATTGAATAAAAATTTAAATTTTTATAAATAATAATTTAACCAATCTGATTAAAATATAAAAAAGTTAATCTCTTCTAAATAAACATTATATGAATCAAAAAAGGTTTTTTCAACAGAAGAGAGAAACAGATTAATTTTAATATAAATATATTTTATTTTGATCATGAGTATATAATGAGAGGAAAATGAATAGAAAAAAATCTAATCTGAACATAAATAAATATAAAAATAAAATTGAACAGTTTCATTAGAGATACTCCAAATTATTTTTCAATGAAAGTATAAAAATTTTCATTTCCATTAAATGATAAGATGGTACCATAAAACCCTTAAAACATTGGTAACATTGATTCATAATAATGAGGAATAAATAATATTATATGTGACTTAAAAAGTCAATATATTTAATTTAAGTTAATGTGGTAATATATACACTACATAATATAATGTGGGAGTGTGATATAATTAATGTCTTAATGAAGAAAAATTGACACAAAAATCACGTAGTACTTATTTAATCTATTCCATTATGATCCAAAATAGTGAATAAAAAAAATAAAACATTCATTATAATGAAACATAATTATATTCATGAAATATCATTCCAATGTTATAGTATATATGAAACACAAATGACTCATGTGTTGAATAAGAAAAATGTCTCCGAAAAATAAAAGAGAGAATAGAAATACTTTCACAATATTCTCAAATCCTCGATAATACGTTCTACTCACCTCTAAAATAAATTTTAGTTTCTTATAATTATATTATATACTAATTATTATATATATCATTCCACATATCATTTATATAAATCTTTTTATTACCATTTATCAAAAATTCAAATTTAAAATCACATATCAGGTAATTACTACATTGTTTTTCATGTATATATTTATTTTATATTTTTATATACATAAAATTGGTCATTATTTTATAATATTATAATTTTCTAACTTGAAATAAATATAATTTTTTTTTATTTTAATAGATTAATCCTTAAAATATTGATATTGACTATAAACACAATATTTTTTGAGACAACATGTCGTACAAAAACCTGAATATTATTTCCATTTTCTTAATAGAAAAAATTAAATAAATGTAAATAATATATATAAAATTAATAATAATTTTTATATTATATATACCATAAATATTCAATCAATTTTAATAAACATCCTTTTATTTTTAGAAATAGTTAAACTGGATCACAATGATTGTTGAGGGGATATCTCCTTGTACACAAGAACGACGTTTTCATAACCCCTATAGAATGGAATGTTATTAGCTATATGTGATATAATAATTTCATGATTATTATGATTTTACAAATTTCATAGATATTAATTTAATTTATCAGTATTACTATAAATGTAAAGTAGAAATGAAAAAGACATCACATCAGTTTGTGAGTTAGTGGTTCGTCATACAAATGAAAGACATTGTTGTTCTCAATATTAGTGGGATATATTAATGTAGATAGGGTATTATAATTTAATAGTTATAATAAAATAATATAAATCATATATGAAAATTAAATCTAAATGTATTTCTATCACTGAGAGTTGTTGATGAAAAATGTAATCAACTAGTTCGTGAGGTGATTACTCACCGTATACATGAGTGACTATTTCATTTCCCATATTATGGATGAATATAAAGAAATAATTTATTCCATTAATCTCATAAATCACATTATATTTTATAATATTGTGTTATTATATCATCATTGTTTAATAATATTTTATGTATTTAGAAGAGTAATTAAACTAAAAGAATATAGCTTAATGATATACCTCTTATTTGTAAAACCATTATTGAATAAACCATAATCCTAACATGATTAGATTTATGATCTCCCAAATTCCTATATAGAGGTATTATTTACATATTTGGGATTGAATTTTTATATTAAAATAGGTTATTAATATGATAATAATAGGTGATAATGGGAGAACTATAAAATCATGTGGATAAGACTAACATGGAAGTTTTTAAATCAATAACGTTTATGTATGCTGTTCATATTCTAAAAACAACCCAAATAGAAAATTATTAAATGATATAGGTGTTAAATTTTGAATATTATGGGATGCGGGGTTGGAAATTATTTTTTAGTACATATTTAAAATTCTGATTTTGGTTTAACCACAGTTATGCCCGTTATAACTTTAACATCTAAATTTGATTTTTTTACTATTCATTTGAACCAATACATAATTTCAAAATTTCTAATAAGTTTTTCATTACCATTTAACATATTAAATTTAGTTTTTAAAATTCAAATCAATGAAGTGGAAAATTGTATTTGAAAATGAAACCAGTAGACATGATTATTTAAATCATTGGTAAACATAATATGTTGTAAAATTTGAAAATAAAATTATATCAAAATACAATATTATATTTTTTTTCAATGAACTCTAATTTGTGGATAAATAAATAATTGAACTAATTTTTATATTAAAACCAAATCGAAATAATATGTAGCATTTAAATTATTTGAATTAAATGATTATATTTGAATAAAAACATGGATTTATCACCATTCAATAAAAAATTTATCTCCTCTTAAATTTGTCAACTTCAAACTCTAAGATAATTTTTACAATATTATTTGAAAAGTTTATATAATTTTATGAAATATATATTATTAATGTTTAAATCAATAATTTTAAATATGTATCAATATAGTGACAAAACTACTTTTTATAAAAAACAATCTTTTTTATGAGTAAAATTTGAATAATTATGATCTTATTCATTGAAAAAAAATAATCATATATAGTTTATTGATTGTAATATATAAAATTTTCATTAAACAAATTCTAAAATATTTATTTCTTTATTTAATTGTTAGAAAAACATTTTAATCATAAAAATAGTATTTCCGAAAAATTATTCATTTATTTTAATTCTATAAAAAAATTCAAGATAATTTGTCACCAATAAAATTATTTTATATCAACTAATCAAACTGATATTTTCATAATATAGTTAATAATTCCCATAACCTTTTTTATTTCATAAAAGTGATTGATTATATATTAAATAATAATATCTTAATAGTTTATCAACTTTCTTTAAAATACGGAGTTTCATGTTACACAAAATATTGATTAAAAATCAATATATATTAAAACAAATTTCATAAAATAAATTGGTGAAATGTTAAAACTATCTAAAATATAATTCTGAATGTAAACTGTTTGATATTGGAGGTTCATAATAGAGAGGATTTTTGGAGGACACAATGTTAGATGAATCTCACGAATAAAATAGTATATATAATGTTAATTAAAAATTTATTTATTTTATAGGAATTTTGAGAGACATTATAGATTTATAACTTTGGAAGGAACTTTTCGAGAATTTATAATCATAACACTTTGTCCTATAATGGATATTTATAAACTGTAATTTTAAGAATGAGTGAGAGAGTGTAAATAAAATTTGTCAATGGGAGAATATTATAGGTTCTAAAAGTGTGGGGAAAACTATAATAAACATCGGTGTAATGAAGTGAACAAATTCTTATTTATATTAATTTTAACAATAATAAATTCTTCCTTCATAATATTAATAACACAACACCCATAATTATTATACAAATATAATTTCAACAATTACTCAATTAATAACAAACCGAATATTTTATTTATCAATGTCTAGTGGGTCACACAGCTTCCCACTTCACATCATTAATAATATTAACACCCATTAAAACATTTTATCGTGATTATTATCTTTTTAGTTTACTTAATCACATAATTTATGTCATCATCATTATTATTTAACATACTTTTACGTCATCATCAGTATTAAAAATTTATCATTTTCAATAAACCATGAAATTTCTTATAGCCTCGACCAGGTTGCTATTGGGAAACATAAAACTGTAGGATACACTATAAACTAAATTATCATTATGATAATATATAGAGGCTAGTCTATGGCCTTTAGAACTATTTCACATTAGTTGGATAAGACACCTATGGGACAGGGGTCCTCCACTAGTTGGATGTTGATCCTCCTACACAATAGTATGACATTAATAATTGAACATGATGGATGTTTCCATTTATATAAATGATCATGTATATTTTACTTCTTGACAGTATTGTGGATCCATTTTCACTTCCTTTTATTTCCTTCTAAGGATCATTTAATATCATTTATGGACTTCATTGATGAAAGAAGACATTCCCACTCCATTTTTAGACTTCAGGTTATCATTTAGATTCTATAAATTCCATCACATTATAATTAATCTAAAACCATTAGACCAACTTAATATAATATAATTGAAAAATATATAAACAAACTTTCATCATGAAAAACCCCTTAGAGAGAGATACAATAATATACCATTTTTTAATCATGATCTCAAAGTATAAAATGTATATAAATTAAGAATAAAGAATGTGAAATATATTTATAAATATTTGCAAATTTTGGAAAAATATTTATTTATATCGAGTGGAAACATATTAATCATTCTTTTAATAAGAATATAAAACAAAATTATAATCACCACCTTCTTAAAAAAATCAGTAGTAAAGAGTAAAAAAATTAAAAAAGTTGAACTTTTCACTCTTTAGAAAAATAATTTTACAAAAAAAAATAATCCTTCCCCATTTTTTTTAAATATCTCCCCATTAATTATTATAAATATTAAAAAACAATTAATAGTTAAGTTATGACAGAAAATTATGTAATGGTTATTTTTAAAAGAAAATAATTTCAAAATTCATATTTAATATATCTAATGATTTTGAAATTATGAATATTATTTTTTAGATAATAATTATATTTAAAAAAAAATACTTTAAATTTCAAATTCCCAAAATTATTGACTTAAGTAATAAATAGTGGACATTAATATTAAATTATATAAGAAGAAAAATAATTGGAATGGGAAACTTTTGATAAACGTTTCCATACATCTTATGTACTAAAATAATATATTCATAAAAGATAGAGAATATGATGTAAATGGAATAATGGAATAAATATAATGAATATAAAATCGATACTAGAAGCTATAAATAATGATAAATGGAGAAAAATAAAAGTAATAATTTGTACATATAATTAACAACAAGTTCATTACTATAAGAAGTAATTTTTCTCCATTAAAAGTGATTGGTGGAAAAAGGAACAATGAATGTAATAACATAACATTACAGAATCTATTGATTTTCATTGCAATATGGAAAACACTATGGAAATGATCAAGATAGAATTATATAATATAGAATGTTAACTCACCATTATTAATTATTAAGTGATATAAATAAATAAAATTTAGATTTTTTAATAATTATATATATATATATGTATATTAAAAAAATTAATCATTTTATATAAATATGAAAATAAAATTTAAAGGAAATTTATAAATATATATTATTTTTTAGAAAATTAACTATTTAGAAAATATTTTATAAAAAATAAGAAAAAAATGATAAAAAATTGGTAAAAAATCCCACTTATTAACAACCCCATAACTAAAGAGTTAATACTACCTCTCAAATGATAAAACATGTGAGATAAATGGATTATCAAAAAGAGAGAATAAAATAAAAAACATGTAATAATATTTAAAAATGAAAATAAATTAAAATGAATTTCAATAACAATATAAATCATAAATCAATATTTATATATATAAATGATGAATTATACAAGTAAATCATATATAATCAACTAATAATAAATTTGATCTGATAATGGTATAACAGTTTAGTGAAAATATTATAGAGTTTATGTTCCACTGGGAAAAATAAAATAAGACATCCCATTTATTGATCATATCACTTTGGTTATGGCATCTTATATTAATGTGTTTGGTGTGAGAGTACTTGGAAAGATTTTTTGATATATTTTTTGTAACATGTATTAATAAAAACATTAATGATATTATAATCTATATGATATATATCCATGAGTTTTTATTATATCTACGGTATAAATACACAAATTATCCCAATGAATATGCATTCTGCTGATTAATTGAATGAGAAACAGAGTTTTTATTCTTCTTACACCATGGATGAGTGGTTTTTTAGAATACATAAGGTCATTGTATTAAATTTCTTATATTTTTGTACCCTTATAAAATTAGTATAAAAAATCATTCCCTTAGAGTTCATTCCCATTAGATAGAATAATTTTATATTTCTAGAATATTTGAAATAATGATTTTTTTGTACAATTAAAATGATATTCCATTTTAATTGATTAAAAATATTAATATAGAAAAAAATGAACTGGATATCAATTATGGTCATATAATGATAACGTAGACCTCCAATATAAATTTAATACAATTTTACATCATCTTTTTATTTATTTTCATCTAGTGTAATTATACAAGTACTGGCATGGGATTAATACTATATTTTTCATGATCCACTCGAGATCATTTTAAAACATCATTGGTTAATATTATTATGTTTAATAATATTCCATTTCTTCTTCGATAATTATAAAAAAAATAATCTCATTTCACCCATGAAGCTCATATCATGTTCATTTTTCATCATATCCTAAAATTCAAAATTAATTTTTTTTTCATTTGTAGATATAAATATAAAATCTTTGATGTACTATTAAATGATTACTAAATCATTTAATATTTTTTCAAAAAACAATTAAATTAAATTTCTAAATTTATAATAATATAATATATGAAATATTTAAAGAAACATTAATATTCTTTATGGGATTATTAAAAATAATATGTAATATTTAATGATTAAAAATTATTTAGAGACATTGGATTTCTAAAAATTGGTATTCATTCCAAAAAATATATATTTGAAAACCAAACCAATTATAAAATAACGTTTCCCATTAAATTCAAATAGTTTTAAATTAATATGACATTTGAATTTCATCATGATTCTAATGGATTCTAACTGGGTGATAGGTGAAAAGGGTTCGAAATAGTGAATTTATTCTTTATATTATCTAAATTCTTCCCATAATAAATATATATACTTTTGATTTTAACAAATTAAACTTTAATATTTTTTATATTTTATTTTGATATCACAACCAAATAATCAATGAGTTATTCCATGAGAGTCAATATATTATTTCAATTTAAATTATTATCCTCACCATTCATGTAAATTAACAATTTTAATTGTTAAGAACTTTATTATAGTCTTTGGGTTCACGGTGGGAGAAACATATTGGTCTTCAAAATCATTCAATATCTATCAAAAAGTATGAATTCAGAAATATAAATCATTTCTAAAATTTTCAAATTAATGGTATTGTTATTTCTTAAAAATATTATACATTTAGTTTGATAGAATTTGTTGTTCTTATTCAACATATATGGATTGAAAATATCCAAAAATCATTATTTTTGAAAATAGTTTTAGAAATTACTTTTGGAGATCATTGATAAAAAATAATCATTTATTTAGACCACTTCAGTACATTGGTTAAAGACGTTTTATGATTTTTAATTCTTTATTTTCACAAAAACTATTCCCTTATCAATTTCAGAATTGATATTTATATAATTTATTTTTAATTAAGATATATATTTCTAATCCAAACTCATGAGGAACAATTTCATTATTTTTTATATAAATATAACATTTATTAGGGGTTTTTTATGAAAAATTATTGTTATAATTTAATTAATTACATGACATGAAATATTGGAAAACATAAGTGAAATTTTTTTGGGGGTGAAAATTAATTAAAATTAATTCAATATATTTTTAGGGACTATTAAATTTTATATATCTATAACCGAATCTGTTTTACAAGTTCTAGTAGAAATAAAGTATGATTATAAGAATTAGTAAAAAAATCATTAAATTCCATATTATCATATTCTCTTCCATGATAACTATGAATTTAAATAATTTAAAAGGAATTTATATTTTCAACCTATCAAGAAAACATGATGAAATATTGTAATTATTCACTTTTATAATATAAGAAATATTAGTAGTGGAATATTGTAAAGTGCCTAATAGTTACGGGAATATATGATATTCCACTATTTCATTCAATTTGATTAGGACCAAAATGGTGAAAATTAATTAATATGATAATATATAAATTTAAAATTCAGTTTTTTTATTTAAAATATGATATATGTTTCTTATCATATTGTAATACTATGAAAACCATGTCATATATGAAATTATATATTCTAATATCTCATATTAATTTATGGTGTTTGAATTTTATAATGGATTGGGTAATTTAATGATTGATAAGTCTATTCCAAATCCATTTCTCACTTCATTGTTATATCAAGAAACTTTTTCTTTTGATAGGGTGGTTTTAAATTAATTTTCAAATCATTCTACAATCATGAATGTGAAAATATAATTTATAATTCAAATATAAATACAATACAAATATAATTTCCAATTATTATTTATAACCACTATCAAACCAATGAATTTTTCTTAGTAATTATCTCTTCATGAATTTTATAAATAATTTAAATTAATAAAATATGATTTATAAAATAAATTGTAAAATAAAAAATTATCTAACCCCAAAATAATTTAAAAACTATCACACATCATCTTTCATCTTTATAATTTTTATTAAAATATGATAGTCACCACACATTTGAATCATTAATACCCTATAAATGGACCATAATTATATAGTTTATAATAATTTTTAATGTAAGAAGATTAGAATCACAAATTATATAATTGTCGGAGTATTAGTATTAGAACCAAAATGTATATAATTATATTAGAGTATATATTAATTATTTTCGTAGATAAATCAATACAAATTTATATATAAAATAATTTTAAAAGAAACCTTATTTTGTAATAATTATAGTGTAAAAATTCATGGAAATATAATCTATACAATATCCAGATAAATCAATAATGACATAAAAGTTATATTAAAATATTTCACTCATGTAACATTAAGATTAATGTTATTAAATATCCTTGAACAATTGTATCCATTTTTTTATTCATCTTATAATGGTATGTATTTACATAGTAGTTAATCTGTCAATACAAATATCAGACTCTTTCTTGTCCATAGAATCCCTCGATGTGATGACCAATTTTTTTATTCCGAGCTCCAAAATCGCTTGACACAATGAATATGTTTTACCATATACATATCTTTTGAATCCCTTTATCATTACATTGCCCATATGTAGAACACGAAAAAATGCCTAGGGGAAAAAACATTAGAAAGGATTTATTATAATGAAAAATATTTAATGTATTAAAAAGACTTAGAACAAGATGATTACATAGAGAAAACAATATAATTATTGATTTAATAATTGTATCATATCCTAAATCATATAATGATCATATATTTATATGTGAGGGTCTAATGATCATATTTATGAGTTAGTTGTAATAGCCTTAGATAGTTATTTTTTGACCACTCAACGTAACTAAATGTCATGTTATTATTTTAGAACAATTTCAATTGTAAATTGTATATAATACGATAGAATAATTGTCAAAATTTTACAATGATAAACCTAGGATAGTCCTGTGGACTTCTTTATCAATTTTCAACATTATAAACCTTAAACAGATTAGTTTGATGTATCTGAACTATTAAAATTCATATAGATATGACATGTGTCATTACAGTAGACAAGAAAAATCCATACCACTAGTTAGAATAAATAATTATCTAATTAATAGTAATCAAACATAATATGATCGATTGTATTGAAGAATAATATTTGTATTTCAACAAAAAATAGACATTATAATACCCCTAGTTTTTTTCATGAATCTCGTACATGAAAATTTTTATGGTTTTAAATTCTATGGGTGATTGATATGAAAGTTGGGATGTAACGCCGCAAACCTCATTACCCATATTTTGCAAAATATTACATAACATTGGCATGATCACATGGTATCAAATCCCTAATGTCCAATCAGTTTATTAGCCTTGAAATTACTAGATACATACATATGTTTTACATTAAAATATGAAATGAGAAATAAATCATTGTATATCCTTTGAACACATTCATCTCCCTTAGACTATCCATATAGGTAAGTCGTAATATACTTCTTCACATCTTGGAAAAAATAAAACATATATAGGGGTGAGATTAGGTGCTCAGTAAGGATAAAAATATAGAAGAAAATTTCATAAATATGAATTAACAGTTAAGGAAATGAATTAGACTCAAACACTAGCCTTTTAAAAATAAATTTCAGAATAATATGGTAATTATGAATCAAATAATTCCATTTACTTATTCACATAAATATTCTACTAGTCGAATAATCATATGTAATATCAGTGGCCAATTTCATAATGATGGAATGCATAATACCAAACATCATAACCACATAGTCATGGCCTCCTTACAAGACTCCAAATAAGATTTTTTTGAGGCCTTGTGCAAAGATAGTAGTTGATCTCATTAGACCTACTGTGGAATCGAGAAGCTATAGCGGGCTCCACCCGTCAAAAAATAAGTTCAATGCTTTCCTCATATGAAATGGATGAAACATTTCATAATCATTCATATTAAATATTGTATAGAAAATGGTAATAATTTAATCAAAAATCATGAATAGTATAAAAATAAGACATCCACAGTCAAACATATCACATAACCTTAAATACAATTTGGTAGACAGTTTCATAATAAATCTACTTTAGACAAGTGTAATATATATTAAAGTATGTTGACATATATGGAATCAAAAGTATTTTGGATAAATATATATTTCTAGTTTGACATCATTTAAAAGTCACGTAAATATAAAATAAAACATTTATTTTTTAAATATTCTTATAATCTTGTAAGGGAAGCTCATCGGAATATAGCCTCACTCGCCATATAAGTTAAAAAACATTCTTTCCTTAATTTTTTCGAAAAGGTTGTAAAGGACCATATTTGAAATATAATGGAATGAATCCATTATAAACATCTTATAAAATGTCAAAAAAGGGTATAAATTAATTTAACCCACAATCTAGGAAATATTAAAAATGTTTTGAAATGTATTTTTAAGAAACACAGATTTAGGTGATTAAGAGGTCCCAATAAAAACTCACTTATAAACAACATTCAAAAATAAAGTGATTATATAATTAACCCATTCGTTGTACATTTCCTTAATCGAGGGTATATTAAACTCTAGTATAATAGTTAAATTTTTCTTATTAAATTATAAAAGAACCTCATAAATAAATATGATATCATATAAGATCTTCTAATATTGAATTGCTAATAATATTTTAGTTGTATAATTGTTTTGGGTGTTAACTGATTCGTTTTACTTTATATTATTTGTTATGTAAGACATTATTTTTATTTATAGGATGTATTTGATTTATATACAGAATAATATTTAGATCTTAAAAATTATTTTTTATCAAAAAATAAAAATTATTCATGAATTGTTATGATGGGGCATGAATCTCATCGCATTCATGGTGATGGTAATCTGTATATACTCACGAGCAACAATATCATAATATTGATGGTGATATAATATATAATTGGATGTTATATCATATATATATATATATATTACATAACATGTTATATTTATTATTTACATTAGTAATTCTTATTATTATACCCATCCAAATAATGAAGAGTTTAAATAACAAACTACACCACAACATGGAGCTGATAAGCTGTATGTATGCAAGTAAGGTGAATTTTCATTAATAGGTTGGATAAATAATTAATTTGGTTGTAAAATATTTATAATAACATCATAGTATTTATAAGGTACTTGAGTTATTATTTTTGTATTGAAACAACAATGAAAGAAGAAGTGGAATAATAAAAAAAACTTTGAAAGAGGTAGTGAAATTTTTAACTGTTCATTGGGTGTTTTATTTTGAGTGGATCGAAATGTCTCAATTGGATGGATTTATTATCAAGTTATGTTCTCTAGGACAAGATTAAGGTTGTTGGGAGTATATTATATAAGGGGTTGGATGAGCCAAATGGCCTAGGAGGTGTGATTTTGGGATAAGGGGATGTACCCTTTTATAAGAGATATGAGAGTCACATTAGAAAAAGAATAAAGATTTATTTAATTATACAATCATATTCTCTTTATAATGGCATCAAAATGATTTATTTAGAGGATAAGGTGGGTATGGGGCGAAAAAAGTTCTATAAATATGTTTTATACTAGTTTAGGTCACTTTATTAACCTTATCTTTTTTATTTTACTCTTAGTTAAATAGTTTAACTTTTCCATGTATTCTTGTATTATTATAATAAATTGTTAATAAACACAATATAAAAAGTCATGATAACCCTATGTGGTTAATTAATTGATATATATAACCTTATCTAAGTAAATTTGTTGAAACATATAATTTTAGGAATATTATATCAATGAATAATATTGTATTTGTTTTAAAAATTCATTTAGGTCAATTGTGTCACTATTTGGTATTTTGTTTTTGTAAACGTCATATCAACATTATCACCTCTAAAAAATGTATTTAATAAACCTTAACAAGTCGTATTAACTTATAAAATATTTTTAATTCATCAGAAGGTACAATTTACCTTTATTTGGATAGTTATAATATCAATTATTTAATCATTTATTAATAAGGTAATTACTGCATCATCATTGTCACATAAAAAAATTTAATTATATGTAATATAAAAATTAAAAATAATATACCATTATGTTGGTAATATTTTTATATTTTTAATTTATATTTATATTTTCATTTATCTAATGTATAAACCTATATTATTAATGGATTAATTATTAAACATTGAATTTAATACTTTTAACTCCCCTTGAAATAAAATAATAATAAATGTCCTAATCTAATACATTTGCACCAAGAGGATAATATTTTATTTATAATTTTTATTTTTGTCTAAATACATTAATCCAATAGAATTATGATATCTTTTAGGATAATTATAATACAATTTTTTATCTTTAATTACCATATTTATTTTTAACCGTGGTAAATAAAAGTCAAAAGTAACTATTCATGAAAAATTATTTTTATCTAATTGAACAATATATTACCTACTAATGTCAATTGTGTCTCTCGTACTTTTTTAAATTTAATTCACAATAGTGGTAAAATTACACTTTATGCCAATTTTCAAATGCGCCTAGATGGCGGGTAAAAGATAGTAAAAAGTTCAATAAAATTTTATATATCTTGTATTATTATAAAATGACTCCAATGAATTGAATGAAAAAATATAGTTATTATGTATCTATTTAGACCTAATATAAATTTAAAAAAATTACAAATTATTTATTTAAAACAGTTGGGTTTAAATAATAACACAATGTTTATCACTATTCATCAAAAAATGAATGTTTTCAGAAAAATACCAGAAATTCACAGGAAGCTGATTTTGATATTCCGAATCTAATAATGAAGTCCATTTTGAAAAATAAAATTTCTATAATTTAAAAAATTGGGAATTACTATTCATAATGTACAGTCTGATTTATCGTGGTGTGTTTGAAATTGAAGTTGCATACAGTGCAAGCGAGTATATTATTCAATGATAAGTGTACCAAGGATGTTTGAGGGGATAAATTATTCCCTAATTAAAATAATTTCATCCAAAATAATTCTAGAATATTTCTACATAAAATTATTCTTGTGGTTATTCATCATAAGTTCCTCTGGTTCCTAGGTTGCCTATTCCATCTTATGGTTTCTCCATATAACTATAACAAGAGGTGCCATCCTGTTTCTCAACACTTGTTCTATGGTATCCAAATTCTTGATAGGCTCATAACAATTAGATAGATCAGTTTTCATTTCAATTTCATCATATGTGAGTTCATGCGTTGTGTCAGGGATGTATTTTATTAACAGTGATACGTTGAACACATCATGAACATTGGAGAGACTTGGCTTAATTTCTAAACAATAAGTTATAACTCCAATTCTTTCTTGAATTTTTAAAGGTTTTATGTACATAGGACAAAATTTTCTATTCTTACTGAATTGTATAACACCCTTCCATAGAGATAACTTCACGAAAACATGATCTCCTACTTGAAATTCCAAATTCTACATTTGGTTATCAGCATTTCTCTTTTGCCTACTTTGATCTACTTTGATGTGGGTTTGGATAATCATCAACTTTTCTATTGATTCCTCAACATGTTCTGTCCCTACAATTTTTCATTCTCCCACATCATCTCAACAAGTTTGTGTGCGATATCTTTTTCTATATAATTCTTTATTTGGTTCCATCTGAAAACTTGAATAGATATTACCGTTATAGGAAAATTATACCAGAGTTAATTAGATATCCCACATACCTTGAAAGACATGTTAGAAAGATCTCAATATGTCTTTCAAGGATTGAATAGTATGTTATGATTGTCCATTTGTTTAAGGGTGGTAGGAAGTGCTCAAATAAAGATTAGTATCCAATGACTTCTGAATACATTTCTAGAATCATGATGTAAAATGGGGATCACAGTTAGAAAAAATAGATATGGAAACTCCCTAAAGTTTTACAACATATATAATATATAGTATTTCAAATTGTTCAAGTGGTAGATTTTCTCTTATAGGAGTTAAATGTGTTGACATGGTAATATGATCAATAATGACCCATTTTTCAGAATTCCTTCTAGGAGTCTTTGGTAGTCCCATGAAAAAGTTCATCATAATATCATCCCATTTCCACTCATTTATGGAAAGAGTTTTCATCGATCCCCTTGGATGTTGTCTTCCAAACATTTCCTGTTGACAAACCATACATATTGACATATAATCAGCAATCTACCTCTTAATGTATTCCCACAAAAAAATTTCTTTCAAATCTCTATACATCATAGTGTATCCAGGGTGTATCGAGGAATTTGAAGAAATAACCACCATCCAACAATTCCCATTTTAGTTTAAGTATAGAAGGAACACATCATATCTTCCCAAATTTAAAAATCACATCTTCCTATACGAATTCAGTCAATCTCCCATCATTCAGAGTATTAATTTTCTTTTGAAACACCTCATCATTAGTCAAATAACTTTTTATCCTTTCTAATAATGATAGTTTAGCTACCATTTGAAAAATTATTGAAGTTTCACCATCCATGATTATTCCCATATCCATCTATACAAGATCTTGGAACATAGGATCCGTTTCAACTCTCAACTTGTTCAAAACACCATGATACATTCTAATCAAAGAAACATAAACCTTATTTTCCTTCCACAGGTGTTAGCGTAGAGTGCAGTCATAGTTTTTGAGTAGTTCAAGCCATCGTCTTTTCCTCTTGTTGAGTTAGTTTTGTGAGAAAGTATAATTCATACTATTTTGATCTGTATATATCTCAAATTTACACCATCGAGATTTTGTCTCCATATCATAAAAGAAATGATTACAGCTACAAACTCAAGGTCATTAGTGGGATATATTTGATCATGAATTTATGATATTCGTGATGCCTATGCAATAATCATATCATTCTACATAATGACACAACAAAGTCCTCCATCACTATAAATACCCAACCCTTTATCCCACGATTGTAGAATCATGATAGGAGCATTGAATAATATTATATTTTGTTCTTCTAAACATTCTTCAAACAATTTGTCAAAAAAATTAACCCCTTTACATGTGATCTTGGTTAAGGGGTTTTCCAATCCAGAAAAATTCAGGTTGAAATGCCATTAATAAACTGTTAAACCAATAAAACTGCAAACCTCAGTTATACTCATTGGTGATAGCCATTCTTGTAATGCCTTGGTTATTGAAGGATTGACCAAGATTCCATCCTTAGAGATGATATGTCTAACAAAATAAATTTTATAATTCCGGAATTCACACTTTCTAAACTTCCCATTTCTTTTGTGGATTTTCAGAATATTGTACAAGTTATTTTCATGATCTTAATAGAATTTTTTGTATACTAATATATCATAAAAAAATACCACTTTAAATTCATCAAGACAAACCTTGAAAACTATATTCATTATATCCATGAAAACATCGGGTGCATTAGTTGGTTCTAAAGGAATTATTGTAAACTCATAATTTCTGTACCTGGTTCAATATACGGTTTTATGAATGTCTTCCTTCTTCACACACAACTAATGATATCTGGATCGAAGTTCAATTTTTTAAAATATTGAGCTCCTTGATGTTGGTTGAATAAATCATCAATGTGAGGTAGTGGATACTTGTTCATTGTTGTTATAGAATTGATCTCCCTATAGTAAATAAACATCCTCATAGATACATATTTCTTCTTAACAAAAAGAACATGGGCTACCCATGGAGATAAACTAGGGAAAATAAATCCTTTATTACTATATTCCTTCAGTTGTATCATTAGTTCCTCTAGTTCCACAGTGGCCATTCTATAAGGGGTATTCAATATGGTCCTTCAACCATACATTAAATCAATGAAAATCTAAACTTATAATTCTAGAGGATGTCTGGGTAAATCCTATTGAAACTCATCAAAATATTCTTTTACAGTAGGTACGTATTCTATTTGAACATTCCTTTCCTCACCCATTTTAATATCATTTTCTTCCTCCCCAATAATTGAATTTTTTAAATCTTCTAGGGGTGGATCTAGATAACAATTAGGTTGTGAAATTTCTACTATAATGATAAGGAAGTCCTTATCATCATTGAAAATTGTAACCTCCTTCTTATTATAATAAATTTTCACATAATGGTATGAAATCCAATCCATACCGAGGATTATAGAAAATTAAATCACGGATATGAAAATAAGACCAGCAGGTAAAGAACATTTATATCCCCTAATGGGGGCTGATTAACATAACATTGTAGTAATGATACTTTGCTTATGAGTTTTTACTAACAACTTCCTTGTTAAATCAAATGGGAAATATATAGTTTTTTAGAAAAAAGAGAAGACATGAATGAATGTGATTATACATAATCAAATAATGCATTGACTAAATTTGATGAAACCATTAAATTATCTATCACCATGTCATCTAGAGCATCATCCCCAGTAGTAGTAATCACAAAATCATGGCCTTTCTCCCTTGGCTTTTTCTGATGTAATTTTTTTGTGGGAGTATGACATTCATTTTTATAATTACTAATTTGTTTACAATAGTTGAATTCAACTTTGACAACATTTTTCTTATCCTTGAAATCACGATCTTGGTGGCCTTTTTCACCACTCTTGTAACAAACTCGCATTCCCTTCAAGCTTATACATGGGGGTTTAATCCAACATTGTATAAAGGATATAAATTCATGTATTCACATATTCCCCTAATTTCCATTTCTATAGTTTTTTGTGGATCCCTTCATCTCATGATTTTCTTTAAAGTAGTAATATATAGAGAATTTTTTTTATGTATTGGTCGCACATGGTAAAATCTATTTGTATGATGCGAATGATTATGAGACTAATGCTCAATGTAAAAATGTTTTTAACCCATCTAATAATAAATCAATATTACTTCTTGGGTTATGTATATAATATGTTTCTTTCCTTTCTAACCTTGTAATGTTGGCCTCAATATTTGTTACATTCTCATCCTCCTTTTTCCTCAGACATAGAAAATTCTTTTCCATATATATTAGATGGTGATGAGGAAAGTATTTTTCTAATAAAATATCATTAAAATTCCTCCATTCCATATTTTATACTTCTTAGTCCCCATTTATGTTCTAAATTAATGACCACAAGTTATTTCCATCTCCCGTTTAGGTGATAAACTTTCATGACAATGTTTTCCCTTTTGCTACTATCCAAAACATTAAATATTTTTTCTTTAGCATCTTAACCATTTCTCAACTACAAATAGATTTATAGCCCCATTGAATATTGGAGGTTGTTTCCTCATAGAGTGGTCTATCATTGATCCTCAACATTCTGGATCTGGGTACTCTATAAAGGTAAGGTTATTACTCATAACCTGAGTGAGTTATCCTAGTATAGTGATAAGTTGTTCACCACCAGTTACATCACCACCCCCACTATAATTATCTTGAGAAGAATGGAAATCCCTAAACATATTACATGCATTGTTATGGTTTTCATTCTTTCCACTACTATCCATTTCTAAACAATGGCATACATTATATTACTTTATGAATCAAAAAACATAATTTTAAAAGTATAAAATATGTAACATAAATTGAACAGTTTATAGATATATCAAAAATCATAAAAAAAAATCGTATCAGAGGTATATACTCATCAATAGATAATAATGTTTTTTAAAGAAAATGTGAATTATCCTATGCATATCCCTTAGAAGTGTCATAACCAAGAGTGCAACAAGGCCTATTATCATGTACCAGGATACACCGGGTCCAGCCTGAAACTCCTTGTTAGAGTTTTCACTCCATGGTACATCAATGCTAGAGCCACCTATACATGCTCATATGAATACATGGATATATTTCGGGGAAAACTAACAAAATCTCTACATTACCAAAATTCTAGGCTGATATTTTATACAAATCATCAATGTCTATCTTAGGGTAATGTTCTCTAATCATACTTTTTGTAAATATAATTTGCATGGTTTGTACAGAACATCCAATGATACCAACTATAATGCCTCGACCTTAGTTATCTAGAGTCGGTGCAATATTACATAACATTGGCCTGATCACAAGGGATAAAATCCCGAATGTCCAATCAGTTTAGTTTTCTTGGATGTACAAGATACATACATAAGTATTACATTACATTGTGAAATAAAAAACAACAACATTGTGCATCCATTGAACACATTCATCTCCCTAAGACTATCCATGCATGTTAGTTAAAATATAATTCTTCACATCATGAGATAAATAAATCATTGAAATGGTTGAGATCAAATACTATGTAAGGGTAACAATATAGTGGAAACATTCATAAAAATTAATAAATATTTATGGAAATGTTTAAGACTAAAATACAAGATTGTAAAACACAAACTTCAACATAATTTGGCAATGATAAATAATATAATGAAATTTACATATTCACATGGATATTATTTATATCGAATAATCAAATGTAATATAAATATCCAATTTCATAATGATGGAATACATAATATCAGGCATCATAATCACATAGTCATGGCCTCGTTTTAAGACTACAAATAAGATTTTTTCAAAGTCATGTAAAAATACATTAGTTTGTCTCATGACACCTATCGATTCATCGAGGAGCTATAGCGGGCTCCACCCATCACATACTAAGTCCAATGCATTCTTCATATTAAAAGGATTACACATAGCATAAACATTCATATTAAAAATTGTATACAAAATTTTAATACATTAACCAAAAACCATGAATGGTATAAAAATATGACATCCACATTAAAAAATATCACAAAACAATATATAAAATATGGTATATTGTTTCATAATAAATGAAATTTAAACAAGTGTAAAATTTATCAATGGGTGTTGAAAAAGATGAAATATAAACTATTTGAGAGAAATATATCTTTCTATTTTGAATCATTTAAATATAACATAATTATAAAAGAAAACATTTAAGTTTAAAATATTCTTATATGACTATAAGGGATTCTTATAAGGTGTTAAAACAATGTAAAATGGCCACACTAACTGTATAAGTTAAAAATATATTTTTCCTTAATTTTGACGAAAAGGTCATAAAATACCTAGTAAAAAAATGACGGATAGATTCCTTTATAAAAATATTATGAAAAGTAAAAATTGTATATAAGTGATTTTAACCCAAAGTCTAGGAAATATTAAATTTTTTTTGAAATATATTTTTATGAAACACATATTTGGATGATAAAGAGGTCCTAGTAGATAATCACGCATTAACAACCATAGATAATAAAGAGGTTATAGAATTAATCCTTAAATTGTACATTTCCATGATCTAGGGTACATAAATTTTTTTAATAGATAATTAATTGTTATTAAATTATATAAGAACCACATATATAAATATGATATCATAAATGATCTTCAAATTTTACTTTGTTAATAATATTTCAGTAATATCATCGTTTGGGTGTTAACTGATTCGTTTTGGTTTATATGTTTTGTTACATAACCAATGTTTTTAATGGATATGATGTATTTGATTCATATAAAAAATGATATTATGTTATTAAAAATTATTTGTAATCATAAAATGAAAATTATTCCTGAATGGTTATGATGATGAATGAATCCCATTGTGTTCATGGAGACGATAATTCATATGTAATCACATAATAAAATATCTTTATATTGATAATGAAATTGTATTTAATTGGATGGTATATCATATATATATAATCCTTATAATGTTATATTTATTATTTACATTAGTTATACTCATTATTATACCCATCCAAATAATTAATTCTTAAAATAACAAACTACACCATGACGTTGAGACGGTAAGGTGCACGTACACTCGTATGGTGACTTTTCATTCATATAATGGATATAATAATGAGTATGTTATACCATATTTATAATAACATCATAGTATGTATAATGTACTTGATTTAGTAGTTATTTTATGGAAACAACAATGAATGAGGAAGTGTATGGAGAAAATAACATTGAAAAAGGTGGTGAAATCATTATCTCTTCAACTGGTGTTTCCCTTTGGGTTTATCAATAGTTCCCCATAGGTTGGAATTAAGATCAAATTAAGGCCTCTTGGTCTATTTTATTGTAGTTCAAATGTTATTTTACCAGGTTTTGTCCAAGAAATTTTTTTGGAGGTTTGATTTTGGAAGAAGGGGAAGTACCCTTTTATAAGAGAGGTAAGGGTCGCATTAGGAAAAGCGAGAAATATTATATTATTATATGACCATATTTTTATTATAATGGTTAAACAGTAGTTAATTTTTGGTATGAGGTGTGGATGGGTCAAATACCCCTCAACCAACATTTTTTAGATAGGTATAGGTCACCTAATTAACCATGTCATCTAGATTTAACTCATAGTTAAATAGATTCTCTTTTACCACATATTCTTGTATTATAATATTAAATGGTTAATAAACATATTATAAAAATACAAGATACCTCCAAGTAGTTCACTATTGATATATATAACCTTTTATATGTAATTTTTATGGACCTTATATTTCTAAGAATATTCAATCAATTAATTAGATAGTATTTTTTTAAACTCATTTATGTCAATTTTGACACTATTTGATATTTTGTTTTTGGGATAGTCGTAAAAACATTATCACATATAAAACATATATTTTATAATCCCTAAAATTTTATATTAACCTAGAAAATTAATTTAATTTATCATAAGTTTTAATTTACATTAATTTGGATATTTATAATGTCAATAATTTTAGTCTATCATTAATAATGTAATTACTGTATCATCATTGTGTCATAAATAAATTTAATTATTTAATAAATATAAATTACAAATAAAATAACATTATGTAGGAAATATTTTCATATTTCTAATTATTATTTATGTTTTAATTTATCTTTGGTATAACCCTATATTAAAAATGGTTTAGTTATTAAACATTGAATTTAACACATTTAACTCTTCTTTAAATAAAATAATAATAAATTTCCTAATCTAATACATGTGGACCAAAGGTATCATATTTTATTCCTAAGGTAGATTTCGGTCGGAATACACTTATCCAAGATAATTATTACATGTTTAAGGGTAATTATTATACCATTTTAATCCTTAATTACCCTTTTTAATTTTAACTATTGTAAATAATATTCTAAAGTTACTATTATCAAAAAATCATTTTCATCTTATTGAACGATATTTTATATAATGATTTCAATTGTGTCCCTCATATTTTTGAAATTAAATTCAGAGAATCTGTAAAATTATGTTTTATGAAAAATTTGAAATGCGCCTATAACGTGGATAAAAGAAGGTAAAAAATTCAAATCATATTAATTTATATATCTAATAATATTTTAAAATGACTCCAATGAATTACATTGAACATATATAGGTATTATTTATATATTTTTATATAATATAGATTAAAATAAAATAACTATTTATTTAAATAAAAAATAAATTTTAAAAAAAACGTAGTGTTTTTCTCTATTCATAAAAATTGAATGTTTTTAAAAAACTAGAAAAAAGTTACCCTAAGCTAATTTTGATAGTATTAATCCAAAAATGAAGTCTATTTTGAAAAATAATATTTATAAAATTTTCAAATAGTGTGTATTACTATTCATAATGGCAAGTTTGATTGGTCGTGGTGTGTTAGAACTCGAAGTTCCGTACAAAGAAAGCTATTGTATTATTCAAAGAGAAGTGTATATTTAAGGATTTAAATGTTAAATGGGAGAACATTGGATGTAGTTTTGAGGAAAATGGAATTCACACGGTCGACACACAGTTTGCCTAACCATGTGGCCAAACTGTGCGCAATGGTCCTCTTGAGGCAGAAGCTCCAGCACTATTGGATCAAGGTTAAGAAAATACTGTGAGGAAGCCATGAGATGGTTTGACTAGGTAGTATCTAATTCACAGTCAGCACACTACTTGTCAAACTGTACAACTAATTGTGATAATAGTTTAAGTGAGATCCTAAAAAGTGGATCTCACACGTTTTGCCTCTAAGTGGCTCATTGTTTTCTCATAAGGTGCCATAACTCTGGATTTCTCTTCCATGATGTTATAATAACCACTCCTAATAATTTTTGAGTCTATACAAATGATTTCATTGGTGAATCGAAGACATAATCTTGAGGATTGTGATCTTTCTTCTCAATTATTGATAGGGTTCTTAGATCAACATTGATCTACTTGTCTTAGTCTCTTGGTTTCATTGATATATGCCCATTATTGGTAGATCAAGGTGTGATGATTCCAAAGATGGTAAAATTTTGTCTTGATCTTTCTAGGATAAGAAGTCTTTGGAAGGGTTTTGGAGAATCGAACTTGTTTTCTTATGTGTTATTCATTAGTTGGTGTTTTCATCAAAACCGTCGAGGTAGAAGGATTATTTCTCGAATCAACTTTGTAGAACTAATTTTATTACATTCAAATTTAATGTGTGGTGTTGAATTTATTTTGATTTTTTTGTTGTAATCATTTTGGAAACCTTCTTGAGTGAGGGTTGTGAAATATGGAATATTGGGGATTTTTAAGGAGTACTTTGGATCATGGTTTTAAAATGTGGATTTTAGTAAAATATATTTTATTATATTTCAGACACATGATTGGTATTAAATTTTTACAATAAAATGTAAATTTTTATTGAAATTAATGTTTCATTGAAATTGTTTGTCCTTTGGTTTTCCAAAAAAGTTCAATTTTATTGAAATGGATTACTGTTGAAATTAAAGTATTTGGCATAAATGGTGTTTGTGTGAGTTAATGCTTAACAGGCCCTTAGTATGGGACAAGTACCATTGGGGTAAAGGGATGCAACCTAGGATTTATGTTTTGTGTCATTGGGACATATAGTAATTGGACGAGAGACCTCTCATGAGTAATGAACTATCAAAGGAAGCATGCATGTGTAGGAGTGTGGTGTTGTCACACCATGTTTTTCATATCATTGTTTTGATCCGGCTCATTGGCAATCTTAATCCTTATCCTGGGACTTGGGTGAGATTAATTTTTATTTTTGAAGTGTTTTATGTTTCTAGTCATCCATCTTTGGGTTCCTCACCTATTTTTTTGACAGTTTTTTAGAAATGGTGGTAACTTCAGGATTTGGGCCAAACCATGAGCCCATTTCCAGATTTAAAAGAATACATTAATTATTTTATAACTCCATAATTTTTTAACATTTCTAACTCCTTATACTTCCTATGTGTCCTCCACTAAGATATTAATGCCTAAATATCCTATTGGAAAACGTAATAATTTATAGGAATCATGTATTTGGGTTATCTATTCAGGTATTGGGCTAGCCCGTGGGCCCATTTTCAGTTAAACAATTATTTTATTTTATTTATATTTTCTATTTTGTGACAATTTTAAATTATTAGACCTCACAATCTAGACCAATATAACTATTTGATCCCCCAATTTCGATTTTTACTCATTACAGATCATCGTAGACGAGTAATAGGGAGAAACTTCTCAAGATTCATGAAATCGTCCATATTTTCATAGGTAAATTGTCTCTTTCATAAATACTTCATCCCTAAATATTTTTCTCCAAATTAAATTTCCCATGGTCTTCTAGACATAAATATATTCTCCAAGATGTTCCACGCCTTTAAAATTCCTCTAAGGGTGCAGATCCTAGCAATTGTGAAGAGTCCTTTAGTTACCATGGTGAGATTCCCTCTCATTTCTTCTCTCTATTGCTTCTCCTTCCATTTTAATTTGGTTTATTCTTCTCCCCTAGTAATTAAAGGCCAAGGGTACAGTTTTAAAAATATTTTATGGAGGTTTTTTTCGTTTAGGGCCTTTCTTCATATATCTAGAATATTGAGAACTACATCAGGTGTTTTCTTTTGTCTGTTTCCTTTCACCCATGGATTTGAAGTAGGATATCCCTTCCACAAGCTATTAACAATTACGATTCATAATTATAATGCTTTTATAACCTTATTTATATGATATATGCTGATATGAAACCTTGGTTATAATTTTTTTTGTGGGAAAATGATGTTTTATGCGTTATTTGATTAAGCAAATATAGTTGTTTTGGTATAAATGTGAACTACTCTTGTATAATAAATTATTACAGAGATTTCCGAAATGGTTTGGGTTATTTTGAATATATTTATTTATATTGAATAATTTTTTGGAATGAAAATGGTATTTAATCCCATTTCAAGTGCTAAAAATAAGTTGTTTTGTTAAACAGTGCAGGCCACGTGTTCGGTAAATTGCTCGGTTGGATTTTATATGTCTTATGCTATTTAAAATGACTTGTTTCGATTTATAAATATATTTTTATCATGAAAAAATTTATTTCGGGATACTTTTATGTCTTTCCGATGTGTATTTGGTGTTACCAATAAATGGGATTCGGTTTATAACATGTTTTTCCCGAGTAGCTGGAAAATTGCTCAATTGGAATCCTTATGAAAATGGCCATGTTTTGAATATGAAATAGTAGTGTTTTAAGGGATTTATGAATGTGGTTTTCTACTTAAAATGGTATTTATACACCTCTTTATTAAAATAGAAATGTGTACCTATGGAAAACATTTGTTTTGAGAAGTGCTTAAGGGTCCGTTTTGTATCTTAGTGAAAATGGGGATATTCATTATTATGAAAACCCCATGTGGATGTTTCTCATTATATGATTGTATGTATATGATGGACGAGACATCCATACTGATGAATCCTTGTGATCTATTAGGAGATTTCATTAGGATGAACTCTTTATGTTATTTTTTATTAATGGCATGTTATCAGTCCTAGGAGTAACTTGAGGTAAGGTATGTTGTGAATTATCAGTATAAATATATATAAGTTGAGATTGGATACTCGGATGACATCGATTGGAACACCCCATTATTATATACATGAGACATGGGAACCTGGAATATTGAGATAACATTCTATGAATGATTTCTAAAAATGTAGTGGATGGACAGACCAATGTCACATAGTTGGAGGATATATTTGGGTTGATTACATTGGGATTGGGCCCGCTCAGTCTATCCTGAGTCAGTGTGGCCAACTATTTGGGTGTTTTTATTTTCATCATGTGTGGAATACCAATGGGGATAGAGTCTCATGTAATTTCATGTTCTGGTTTGTTCCAGATCTCCTAGGTTCACCCATGTCTATTTGCTTCCAGTTTCTTATAGTAATAAATGTGATGCTTGTATATATATTTACATTTCCCTTGTGGTGTGATTACTATTATGTATTATTGTGCATTTTTTTCCATGGAAGGTGTTGGTCTAGTTTAGATTAGGTTTAATAAAATTGTGTTCAAATTAATGTGTTTTATATTCTTGTGAAAATAAGAAAATTTATACATCACTCTCCCCTTAAATATTATATCAGCACACTAGTTTAATGAATTTAGTTTTTGAATGTAATAAGGGAAATTGATTGTGATTTGTTTTAGTAACCTAGTAGAAAACCATACTTTTTTATATTTTTGTTCAAACAATGAAATTGATGTTTCTATTATTTTAAAGGATGTGCATTGTGAATAGATTATCGGGCTAGCCAATGAAGTTTTAAAACTCATGCCTAATGTTTTTCTATCTTTTTAGCCCTTGGATTGGTTTCAACTTCTGTTCGATCTCATTGAGTTTCATGTGATTGTTTTATTGGAGAGTGATAAGGGGGTCACATAGAGTTAGTTGGCTATAAGTTCTGGTCTGTTTAGTTGTATCGTTCAGTTGTTCTCCCAGTATTGTTTTATACATGATAGCTAATTCAGTTTATATATATTGATATAAATATGTTTTGGATGTTCATTACAATTCATTATTATTTTATTGTTTATGTTTTAGAGAAATCATTCCCTTGTCTACTCTATTAATTTCTTCGGTGCATGTCTCCATCCAGGTCGGATCAGTAATGCCTCTCGGGACATGTCATGGGATGGCTCGGGTGACCATCTCAGGGTTGACTAAGGCTGGTTCATGAAAAAATGGTATCAGATGAGGTTATCTCTTAGTATAAATTTCTTTATAGAGCACCTTTTGTTATTTGGGTATGTCAAGTTATATAGTGTAAGATCTTTGAGACTCTATGTGTAGGTTCGATAAGAGGGTCGCGAACTATTTCTCCTTCCAATCTCATGTTGCCATGGGTTGTCTGGTTTTATTACAACCTTTGGTTCTGTCGATTTTCTAGTGTTGGGATACGTTATGGGGAGTTGGACTAATGGGCTTTTTGAGCTCGCAGGGCCTGGAAAGCCATGTGGATCCTGAGTCATTGTCTTATGAAGACTCTTTCTGTTGGTGGTGTGTTTTTTATATGTTCACCAACCATATGATCAATTCTCCCACCGACACTAGTTCCTTTTTGTGTGTATCTTAGGCCTTTCCGGAATTATGAAATTTATTTTGAAAATCCTTGTGTGAGAATTTCTAAAATAGGTTTTAATGGAATTCTTGGTTGTTGAAAAGTGGAAAATGGGTTTTCAAAATTTTATATGAGAATTTTTTTATAATTTTGGATTTTTTAACAAATACTATGGATAAAGAGGAAATGATTTAGGGTTATTGATTTTTTTTTATCTAAACATAATGTTTGTTGAAATGAAATTTCTTGAAAGCACAAATGATTATAAAGTAATTCTAAAAGATTTTTTACTGGGTGTTTTGGGATGTTGGTAAGTGTATGAATATGATGAAATGGATTTGGAAATTTGGTTTTGTACAGTTAGTATTTTTTTGGAAATGGGTTATGGCCTTTGTGGTTGTCGGATTATGAAAAGTTAACTTTCTGATGTTTTTTTAAAAATGGGATGTGGATATTTAGAATAGATTGGATGTTTTGGGAAGTTTTATTAAATTAAATGAATTGTATTTTTGATAAAAAGGTTCGTGACGAAGTTTGGTTAGTCTTGTGAAATTTGAAAATGGTATTTGATTTGGTGGTTAGTGTGCCTTTGGAAGGTACATGATTATTTTTGTAATGACAACCTTTTTTGACTTTGGTGTTATCATGGGATCTCGCATTAATGGTTTTTTGGATATATGGACGAATGACTGGTAAGGCATGGTATTTGAGTGCCTAGGGTGGAACATAAATTTTCATGATAGTGAGACATTATGAAACACAATTGGTAAATGTGAAAAAACCACCTAGATAGATTCTTTTTTCCAAAGTGTTTTGTGCTGAAACAATTGTGGTATTTTCCATGAACCAATGGTTATGTGGATGGTTTATCCTGTGTATTAGAAGTGGTTTATATTTAGTATGATTCCTTATGATTTAGAAGTCATACTGTTGTGGCGTATTGAGATGGGATCTTTTTGGTGGCTTGATATTGGGTTAATGTTCAGGGGGGTTCTAAAGATGTGTTTGACGTTGTGATGTGGTCACATATGGTTCTTCATTGGATAGATTTCTAGTAGATCAACCTAAGGATCTGTTTCAAATGTAAAATACACCTCTTAAAATGATTCCAAAGCACGTTTTTTGAAATATAGTGTAGTTTGGTATCGATTTATAGTGCCTTCCCTTAATGGAGATTTTCTCAGTTGTAATAGTTGTGATCAGTGAAGGTTAATGGGTGTATTTGTGTGCCTTGTTCATTCTGTTACTGGTTTGGAGTGTGAGAAAATAGTGTTGTGTACCTCTATGTTCGTGTATGGGTAAAAGTGTTTCATTGAGGAAGAGAGTTTCCTGGATTCTCTTGACATTTATTTCATCCTGGGAGTCTTATGTCATACTGTGTGGAGATAAGGGATGGAGTAAGTGTTGGTGATTGTCAAAACCTAACTATGAGGGAAGAGATTCTTCATCCATCAAAGCTCCAACCATAGGTTTTATAGTGAATTTGGAGAATATTATGGAGTCTTATTGTTGTGAGTAGTATTTCTAATCTCATACATCTACTATTTCATTGAGGTATTTCATTTTATTCTTTTGTGGTTACAATGGACCAATGATTGGGTCCCCTTACCTCTATGCACAAATTAGTTGGGTTTTGGATCTGCATAGAGATTGTTGGCCTAGTGCTAGACAACTCCATTCGAGGTTGGGTGGATTAAATGTTCTTGTTTTTTTTCACTCAACATGAGTTTTTAGGATGTTTTAGGAGTGTTTTGGTAAGATTTTTTTAGTGAGGCATGATTATAGATCATGTTGAATTATTGTTTGTTCATTTCTAGTTGGTTCCTAATGGTGGGGACACCCACCATGGGTGTCGTGGATTTTCATCCCAAGAACTTGTATGGTGTTAGTTGTTTCATAATGGTGGGGAGTTCATTTTGGAATCACCTAGAATATTTGGTTTTTGTGATTTCTCATTGGTTTTGGTGATCATTGTGTGCATCAGGAGAGGTCCCAACAATATAGTTCTTAATTGGGTTTTGGACATAGTGAATCTATCAATAGGTTGATTCTCAGGAAGTGGATGTGAGTTGGTGTTTTGATTAAGGCAAGAGACTAAAGTTAATTTAATTAAGAAATATATTACCTTGGTTTGAAAGGATGGATCATTTTGATATGGAATCCATAGGTTTTGATCTTTCATCTAGAAAGTGTTATGTCTTTCATGGGGTGTAAAGGTTTAATGGTGGGGATAATTGTCACACGTGGTTTTTCCTGTATGTATTTTGATCTGGTTAATTAGAAATACTGATCTTTTTATTGGATCATGGGTGATATTAATGTTGATTTTTGAAGTGTCTTGTATATCTAATCATCCATATTACGGTGCCTCAACTATTTTTTAGTGTTTTTGTAGAAAGGGTGGTTAATTCATGATTTGGCCGAAACCGTGAGCCCATTTCACAATTTTAAAACATATTTTGTTTCTTATACCAATCCATTATTTTTTTGGAATTTTTTACACATTCCACATTATATTACTCCTACCCTGACATATTCAAGCCTACATATCCTTTTTGTCCCATTAAAAATTAATAAAATTGGTGAATTTGGGATATCTATTTAGGTATTGAGCCAGCCCGTGGGCCCATTTCCAGTTTTTTAAAAAATAATTTTTTCTTTTATAGATTTTTTATTTTTGACATTGTTTTGTGATTCCACCTCCCACTTGAGCCCATGATACCTAGGTGCACCAACATTTTCGATTTTCACTATTTGGAGCTCATCTGAGACGAGTATTAGGGAAAACCGATCATGATTCCTGAAATCGTCCCAATTTTCAATGGAAAATTATCTCTTTCATAAATCCTTCATATTTTACTGTTTTTACCCCAAATAAAATTTCCATTGTTTTTCCAGGCCTAAGTATAATCTACAAGAAGTTACATTCCTTTAAATTTCCACTATGGATGCCGATATAAGGGATAATGAAGAGTCCTTTTGTTTCAAAGGTGATATTCCTTCACCTTTCTTCTCCCTCATCCTTCTCCTTACATTTTATTTTTGTTTTCTCTTCTCTCATGGTCATGAAATAACTATGGTACTATTTTTTGAATGATATTTTATGGGGGTTTGGTTTTTTATGACGGGTCTTCATAGATCTAGAGTGATGGGGACCGCAACGAGTGTTTTCAGTTGTGTGTTTCCATTCTACCAAAGATTTGAGGTAGGATATCCCTTGAACTAGCCTTTATTATTTATGCCTTATTTGAGGTAGGATATGTGCTGCTATGAACCCTTCTTTTTAATTGTATTGTGTGAAAATTATGTTTTTGCCTTATTTTGTTAAAAAAATATAGTTGTTTTGGTATCAATGTGTACCCCTCTTGTATGATAAATTATTCCATGATATTTCACACACGGTTTATGGTATTTTTAATATGATTAAATATCTGGAATAAATTCCTGACATGAAAATGGTATTTTATCGTTTTTTAAGTTCGTAAAATAAGTTGTTTTGTTAAAGAATGAAAGTCATTTGTTCATTAAATTGCCTATCTAGATTTTATGTGTCTTGTGCTATTTAAAATTATTTTATTTAGTTTATAAATACATTGGAAGCATGAAAAATGTTATTTTTGGATCCTATAATGGAATTCTAATTTGTATTTGGTTTTTCAAATAAATGGGTTTTTGTATATAACATGTTTTGGACAGAGTTGCCGAAAAATGGCCAATTTGGAATCCTTATGAAAATGGTCATTTTATAATATGTAAACCTACTATTTTAAGGGATTAATGAAATTGTTTTGCTACTATAAATGGTATGTATACATGTATTTATTAAAATTGACATGTGTGCCTTTGGGAAATGATTGTTTTGAGAAACGCTTAAGGGAATGTTTATCACCTTTGTGAAAAATAGTGAAATTGTTTATTATAAAAACCTCATGTAAATATTTATAATGACATGCATGTATTAATATAAAGTATGGGACATCCATACTAAGGATTACTTTTGATCTAGTATCAGAGACCCTTGGGTTTCACACTTTATGTTCTTTTTGATCAATGGCATGAGATCGGTCCTTAGGGTGATTCAGAGTGATGTTTGGTATGAAATATCATTATATATATTCTGGGATTGGATGCTCAGATGGAATCGATTAGAACATTAACTTTTTATATACATGATAACTGGGTACTAGGAATATTTGGAGAATATTCTTTGAATTATTGCTACATTGGTAGTGGATGGACTGACCAGTGTCCCATAATAGGTGGATGTATTTCGGGATTATTACTATCGGATTGGGCCCCTCGGTCTATCCTGAGATAGGGTGTCTAGGAATTTGGGAGTTTTAATATTCAATTTGTCTAGAATTCCAATGGGGATAGTTTTTCATGTATAAGTATGTTCTTCATTGTTCATGATCTCTTAGGTTCATACATGTCTATTGGCTTTGAGTTTCTTGTAGTGTTGAATATGAAGCTTGTATATATATATATATTTCCATTATTGTGTGATTACTATTATGCCTTCTAGTATATTTTTCTTCTTTGAAATTGGTGGTCAGTTTTTCATTAGGTTTGTGAAAATGGTTTTCAAATTAAAATTTTTTATTCACTTGTTCAAATCTGAAAATGTAAACATAGATTTCCCCATGAAATTGATATAGGCACGCTAGTTGCATGAATCTAGTTATGTAATGGAATAAGGGAAGTGACTAGAACATTTTTTGCCTAACCTTGTAGAAAAACATTCATTTATATATTTTATTTCCAAATTTAAATTGATTTTTCTCTTATTTTAAAGGAAGTGCATTGGGAATAGATTATCGGGCTAGCCTACTGAGTTTTAATACTCACGTTTTAGTTCTTTTCTATTTTTATACCATATGTAGGATTCAAAATATTTATGATCTATTTGATCGTAATTTGATTGTTTTGTTGGAGAGTAAAATTTGGGGTCAAATTGAGTTAGTTGGTCTTGAGTTCTGGTTAGTTTAGTTGTATCATTCATCCGTTCTCCCAGTTTTGTTGTATACATGATGGTAAATTCAGTCTTTGTATATAAATGTTTTTGGTCTTTCCATTTCTCTTCACAATTTTTTTATTGTTTATGTTTATTTGAAATCGTTCCCTTGTATACTCTATTGATTCCCTAGGTTCTTGTCTTCATGCGGGGAAGATCAGGAACACCTCCCAGGACATTTCACTGGCTAGTCTTGGTAACCGATTTGGGGTGGACTCGGGCTGGTTTATGACAGGTGGACTATTGAATGGGTATTCCAAATAAAAATAAGAAATGGGTTTTATGAATTGATTTGTTATTTATAAGGAAAAATAAATTAGTGTAAATTGGATTTAGTCATTAGTTTCAATTGGAGGTAAATTTGTTTTGGAAAATGTATAAATTTTGTTATAAAATATTTGAGTAAATTTCTTTATATAAATTGTTTTATTTACATGTAGATAAATTTTCTATCCTAGTGGATTTTGCAAGCAATTCATTTGTTAAAACCTACCATGTTTTATACTCACCCCTTCTTTTGAACATTGGTGATTTTCCCTGTTCTCTCTTTTGGGATATGGGAAATAGTATTATTTCACACATTTTTATCACTACCTAATGATTATTGGGCTGTTTGGATATTGTGGAGCTTGGAGATTGTGGAGCATGGAGTATTATTTAATTTTGAGAGCCTGGAGTTGTTTATCTGTTGTGTACATTGATACTTGGTTGGTCATCCAATGTTATACACTTTGACATGGGATTAAGATACACAATGTTGTTTAGTTGTATTTCTTGTGTTCATGTTTCATTTAGTGAATGGTTTTATTGTTTATTGGTTTATTTCTGAAGGCATAAATCGCCCCTAAATTGTATTTGAATCAACTTGTTATTTATTACCAGCCTTTGGCATCTTGCTAATGTCTTTTAAGGCCATGTAATGGATCATTGTACAATCAGGCCAAGGATAATTTGCTTATCATTACAAATGGTATCAGTCTGGTCATTCCATTGAGGTAAAAAGGATATAAACATGTTTGGTCCCTTCCTAACAAGTATTTTTCAATGTTCTTGGTCTTTGAGTTGAAATTTGTTTCTCTAATATAGGAGTTAAAATCATATATATGAGTAGGATTGTCAGAACATGAAATTTATATCATATATGGACGCGTCAAACCCTTTTATGCTTAACTTCAAGTTACTAGGGAGTTGGATACATAAAAGTTTGGAGATAGGTCTTGGTTCCTGTAATCTCATTGTCATGGATTTATACAATGAGATGGGCATGAGATGAATATTAGTGGAATGAATTCCAACTAGGATTTCATCTTTCATTTAGAGTAATGATTTATGATTTTTTTCAAGGTGCAATATTTTTAAAATTTTGAGATTTGTTTTCAAATGATGGAATTTGAAAAGATGATATTTTCTATATTTTTAAAATTGATTGGTTTCCAAAAGCATGAGTGAATGTCTAAAAAATGGTTGAAATAAAAATGTGTTGATTTTGAAAACAATGTTATGATAGCGATGTTATATAATTTGAAATGCTAAGACATCAGTTGATACTATGTGATATTGGCAGGATTGTTGTTGGTTTAAAAAGTGTCACCCCAATATGTGTCATTGAAACTAACATGATGAACCTGCAGAGAATGTGGTTGCACTTGAACCACAGGTGAAGAAAGATCTAGTTAAGAGTATTTTCCAAGCATTTCAAGCTGTGGATATTGGTTACCTGACGAATGTTCCAAGGTATGTGGATCATACCATCCATGTGATGAAGAATTATCCACTTAACATAGGGTGTGATTTTGATGATGAGAAGGAGAAAGTGTGGCCGAGTCGGATGAATCGTATCTTCGACTTCATCAGGTGACTAGTAGATATACATTTCATGTTGATGATGTAGATTCTTGAGGATCGTTCACACTAGTGGTGGGATTTAGCAATGCATGTTAAATTTGATGAAGGTATTACATGGGAGGATTTTGGTGAATTTATCAACAAACAATTCTATCCTCTCAAGATAATGTCTAGAAAAAGATAGACTTCATTAGACTGAAATAAGAGAGTATCTCCATAACAGAGTACGCAACTTAATTTTGGAATTGAGTCTGATTTGAACCAATGGTTATGGAATATGGGTATTTGAAGGCCCTCATATTTGAATCAAGGATATATCAAGATATTTGATCGAATACTGTAGTTCTCTATATTCAAAATTATACCGATATGGTGAACTAAGAGACATTGACCGAACGTGATATCTCTGGATCTATGGGTGGTGGAATGATGATACCCACATGTAATGGTGGTAACTCAAATTTTGGGAGTAAGCATAATAGGGACAGCTATTTCAAAGGAGTAAGTTGGAATCAAAACCAGACAACTGGATCAGTGAACCATCCTCTACTACCCCAGAGAAAACAGGTTGTATTCAATGTGGTTCCCTTGGACACATAAAGTGAGAGTGTACGGATCAACATAGAGCATTTTATAATTTCTATGTGATTGGAAATCTTCAGTGATATTGTCATAGTGCTCCAATTTTATGTTCTTGAGACACTTCTCAGGCATCTCAATCATCATGTGCTTTGACCATGAGGGGATAGTGGAATCAGACTCGTCATCAAAACTGAACTAGCTATTATCAATCAAGAATTACCATGATTCCCGAAACCATGAAATCTCAGCAAACACCCAAGGAGAACTTTACAACGACGATGAAATTTTATGGGGGTGGGTATATAATTTTCAATGATCAGGTTTTACCATCTAGGGTGAGAGGTACAATTATTTTTTATTTTACCCTTGTTCATATTCTCTTTGATACTGGTGCATCAAATTCTTTTATTGTTTCTCATACTGTTTATTTTCAATGCTTAATGATAGAAATGATGCCTTCTATTGTGAAAATACAAAATTTTATCTATTAATGATAATGTCAAGTCATTTTGTGTCAATTATGTGCTATAATTGTTGATGTAGCTGAGTTGAAATGGGACATATCGATATTGTACACGGATTTTTATGACGTAATCATGGTTATGGATTTGTAGAAAACATTTAAGGCTCACATCAATTTTAATAGAAGAATAGTGTGTTTCACAACTGAGGACAACATCGATGATCTCTCCATTTGATATAGGATGATAAAGAAAGTGTAATGAGTTTGTTGGGACTGATGGTGGCATTGATCTTTTATCAGGTGGAAGCATTGAATTGGTCATCAATGGAAGAGATTGTGTAAACTATTTTTACAATAGTTTTGAATATATTTCATGATAAATATTTTGATAATTTTTAGGGTTACTACCTATAAGGTATGTGGAGTTTACGATTGATCTTCTTCTGGGGACCAGTCATATATCCATTCCATCTTATAGGATGGAACCACGGTGTTGTGGAAATAGAATGTGCAGTTGGAGGAGCTGGATAGAAAAGATTTCATTCAACCAAATAAGTCTTTATGGTCCACCCCAGTATGTTCATTAAGAAAGCATATTAAAATCTTCGGATGTGTGTTGATTATCGTAAGCATGACAATGTTATGATAAAGAACAGATATCCACTTCCATGCATTTATGATCTATTCAATCTATTAAGGGTAGCATAGTTTTTCTCCAATATTGACTTGTGATCCGGATATAACCAATTTAGAGTTTAGAAGGAATATAGTCCAAATACATATTTCAGATAGATATGGCCACTATGAATATGTTTTGATTTAGTTTAGTCTAATGAATGCAGAAGCAGTCTTCATGCCATTTATTAATCTAATATTTCAGAAATATATGGATTCATTTGTTCTGGTGTTTATGGAAGAAAACCTATTGAATTCAAAGACAAGTGATGATAATGAGAAACACTTATAAACAATGTTTCTAATCTTTAGAGATCTTCGTTTGTATGAAAAATTATCAAAGTACAATTTTTGGATTAAATAAGTATGTTTCCTTGGCCATTTCATTATGTATAATGGCATTTCAGGGGATCCTAAAAAGATTGAATTCGTTATCTCATGGAAACCACCCAATAATGACATTAAAATACAATATTTTCTTCGTCTAGAAGGTTACTACAGACACTTTTTGTGTAATTTCTCATCACTAGCTTCTCTAATGATTGCTCTGAAATAGAATAATTCTCTATGAAAATTGATAAAGGAATGAAAAATGTCTATCCAAGATATAATAGTTTTTTATACATCGACACCGATAATTATTTTTCCAGAATTAGAACAGGGTTATGTGTTGTATTATAATGCTTCGGGATACAGTTTGGGATGTGTTCTCATGCATTGAGACCATGTGGTTGCTTATGTTTCATGGAAGATGAGGGTGCATGAAAATAATTTCCCAACACACGATTTATAATTAGCTATAGTCATCCATGATTTGAACACATGGATACACTATATATTTCGTGAGAAATTCACTATGTTCACAAACCAAAAAATATTGAGACACATTTTCTCACAGTAAGACATGAATAAAAGGAAATGGATATGGATGTAGAATCAAAAAATGTTAGACATTGACTTGATGTATAACCCAAGAAAAGGGAATTCGGTGGATGATTCATTAAATAGAAATTCTTATGCTCACTTGGTTAAAGAATCATCGAATGAATTGATGTTTATGTCGGTCCTTGGAGACATACATGTATAATGTGAGGACCCAAGTGATTTTGAGATATTATTTTCAGCTATTCTAGTTCCTCACTTGGTAGATATGGTCAAAGGGGCACAAAATTCTTATGCATAATGTCTTGTTATGAGTAACAAACTAACTGGTGGGGAGAACATTAAAGGATGAAAACGTGATGTGAGTTTGGTTTTTTGATTTATAGATCAAATGGTTGTACCAATGGATTTTTAGTAACAACTCCATTATTATTAACTCCAATAAAGATGGGATGTAGATCCAGGTACACAAACGATGTGTTAATAATTAAAGGTGCATTTTTGGTGGAGTGACATGATAATGAGTGAGGTAGAGTTTATCTCGAAGTGAAAAACATGTCTTCAAGTGAAAGCATAGAATCGGAGACCTGGTGGTATGTTGTAGTCTTTGCCAATCCCAGTGTATAAATGGGAACATATAGAAATGGATTTTGTTACAGGATTTCCAGGAACGGTCGGGAAACAAGATGTTATTGGGGGTGATAATGGATCATCATTCCTAGTTGACCCAATTCATCCATATTCATGAAAATAATACAGTGAAGGATCTATCAAAAATCTCTATCCAATGAGTGGTAATTATACATGGCATACTAGTTTCAATCATCTTCAACAGAGATACAAGTTTCATGTCTCTATATTGGAAATCCTTATAGGATTCCATTGGGATTTAGTTGACTAGGAGCACAACATATCATCCTTAGATAGATAGGTTGTCTGAGCAGATGATAAAATGTTGGAAGACATGTTTTGAGATTGTGTAATGTATTTTTGTGGCCAATGGGAGGATCTTATAACCTTGGTGTAGTTTACATATAAGTAAAGCTGTCGGGGCTCGATACATATGGCTCTGTTTTAAGAAATGAATGGGGGTCCGAGTCATTATCCACTATGATGGGTGGAAATGGTTGATACATCACTATATAGGCTGAGCCTTGTCCAAGAAATAATGAAGAAGATCAAGTTTATTAGAAAGGGGATGGAGATTGCTTAGAGTCATCAAAAATATTATGTGGATCACCGACAAAGGCCACTATCATTTTTTGGGAGTGTTCGTGTTTTCTTGAGGATCTCTCCCATACTATTAAATCATCGTTTCAATTAGTGGGGAATGTCAGCTATTAAATAAATTAGTTGTTTTGAGATACTGGAATGGGTTGGAGAGGTGGAATATCTATTGGAATTTCTCCCACATTTCAGTTTAGTGCACAATGGGGTCCATGTATCTCAGTTGAAAGAGTATTATCCTAATCCTAACCATGTGATCAGATGGGATCACATCGACCAAGAGCCTGATGCATCATTGGTACATCCCCCGAAGAGGATTGTGGATATGAATGTGATTGTATTATGTGAAAAATTAATCGCTCTAGTTCTGGTTTTATGGAATCATGGTCAGATTCAAGAAGATACATGATAACGTGAAAAGGAAATGAAATATTAGTGGCCATAACTCTTTCAGATGGGTGGGATTTTCTATTATTTGAGTACAGAAAGAGCAATGGTGGGGAGAATGTAGTACCCCTAGTTTCTCATATATAACCCTAAGAAGATTATTTTTATTCTTTTAATGTCTAAGGGTTATGGATTAGAGATTTTAGATAACATTGGATGTTTTTTGGAGGAAATATGGAAGTCACACGAGTTGCACATGTTATGCCTAACTGTGCTGTAAAACTGTGGGAAATAGTCCTCTTGACGAAGAAGCTCCATCATGGTTGGAGCACTATTAGGAAAACCACATGGGGAAGTCATTCTAGGGTCTTCCTAGGCAGTATCTAACACATGGTTAGAGCACAATATTACTAACCATGAAAACTAACCTTGCATATAGTTTAAGCAAGATCCAAAAAAGTGGATCTCGCACAGTTTTTCTCTAAGTGGCTCATTTTTCTTCTATGTGTCCATAAATCAAGATTTATCTTCCATGAAGGTTTGAGAACATATCCTATGTGTTTTGGAGTCCATATGAAGGATATTTATAGTGAATTGAAGCCATATTCTCTAGGTATGTGATCGCTCATCTGCGGTCTTGATTAGTTTCATTGATTTATATAGATGTACATATCCTCATCTCTTGGTTTCATAGATCTAAACTTGTTATGGGTGGATATAAGTGTGTAGATTCCAAATATGAGGAATTTTTTTCTTTATCTATCTAGGAGATGGAATCTAATCCATTTTCTTAGAGAATTGACCCAGACTTCTTATGCGTTCTTCGTTCGTTGGGGTTTTCATCAAAACCGTCAATTTAACAGGATTCCTTCTTGAATCCACTTAGTAAAACTTTTTGGATTGGTTTAAAATTTTATTTTCGCTGTATAATTGATTTTAATTGGGTTGTTGTTAACTTTTTCGAAACATTCCTTAGTGATGGTTGTGCAATCTAGAAAATTGGGGAATTTAAAGCACTATTGTTGTTCTAGTTTTCAAAATATGGATTTTTAAAAGGGCGTTTTTCTATATTTTTGTCTCATTATGGGGATTATATTTTTTCAATAAAATGGAACAATTTATTGAAATTAAATGTTTATTTTAAATTGGTTGTTCTTTAGATCTCAATAAAAGTTCTGATTTATTGAAATTATTTTTTGTGGAAATGGAAGTATTTAGAATAAATGGTGTTAGTGTGATATCATAATTAATGGGACCTTAGTGATGGTTGATTACTATTGGCATACAATGGACGTACCCATGGATCAAGTGCATGTTTCATTGGGATACATGGTAACTGGATAACACACCACCCATGATTATGAAACTATCAAATGAAACATGCATGTGTGGGTGTGTGGTGAACTATAGAATAGGTATGCCAATTGATAATAAAAATTGGGTTTTAATGTTTGATTAGTTATTTTTCTAGAAAAATATTTTTTTGGAAATGGGATTCATTCATTTTTGTTTTCACTTGGTTGTAAATAGTTTTTGAATGTCTTATATATTTTTATAAAATAGTTTGGTAAATTTCTTCATATAAACAGTTTAATATAAATGTGGTTAACTTTTCTAACCTAGTGGTGTGAGTAGGAAAGTCATTGGAGAAATCCTTATGAGTTTTATTCTCAACAATGTATTGGCACTTTGGTGCTAATCTAGATAATATCTTATTGGATAGTGGAAAAGGTAACATTTCCCATATTTTTAGCACTAACTCATAATGTTGGGGTTGTTCAGAGATTTTTGAGCTTTGAGTATTTAGTGCATGGAGTCTTGTTCTTTTTTGATAGTATTTATTTTTTATCCCCTATGTAATTTGATACTCTATTGTTCTTATGTTATTTTACAAATTGATGTGGGTTTGAAAAACATGAAGTTGTTTTGTTTTCTTTATTTTTGACAAGCTCCATTTAGTGAATGTTTTTTTGGTTTTTTGGATTTTGTATTAAATTTTAAATCTACCCCCACTTGTAATTGAAACTCTTTTTCATTTATTTTAAACCTTTTGAATCTTGGGGATGTTTCTTTAGCCCATGTAATCAATCATTGTACTCCAAAGCCAATGGAAATTTGCAGGTCATTACTAAACTATTCCTATATATGGTAAAAAATAATGTTTTCAAAATTAAAAAACTAAAATACATGGGATAAAAAAAATATTAAACATTTTTAAGGAGTTATTTGTGATTTCCAAATTTAGAAAATTGAAAAAATATGAAGTAAAACTTATAATACAAATATATAAAATTTGTTTAAATAAAAAACTAGATTACTTAAGTGAAAAAATTTGACTAGAAATAATTATATCACATTATAATTTTAATAAAATTGATGATATACATCACAAATCTTACAGGGTTTATAATTATTATATAATATGTTTTAATATATTAAATCTACCCCTCCTTAAGATAATGTATCATGGTATTATGTAATAATTAAAAATATCTCAATACTTCTCCTATAAAACTATAATCTTTTTAGAGAGATCCCCTATAATAATATATTATCATAATAAAGAATTACCACCCTTCATAAACCTACAAAACCTTATCCCCCTTTGTGAGTTTAAAAAATATAAGGAAATTCATCAAAATTTCTTTGAATATTTCAATGGATTACACATGAAATAATAATCTGTGAACTAACTAATCATCCTTGAGATAATATACAGAACATACATCTAAAATTATTGGAAGAAATTACAACATAAATTATTGGATGAAAATATTACTACATTTACTATTAAAATACATGATTAAAATACATTGAGATTTCAAACATAAAATTTTTCATTCATTCTTCATCAATTTTTTGTTGATTCCCTTTATATATTTAAACTCTTATTGATCATTATTAAACATGATGATTCATTCCTCTGCAATTTATTTCAAATGTAATTTTTTTTAATACATTTATCCACTTATCAAAAAACATTATTCACGTCTTCAATAATGGGAAACTAATTTTAAAATTATGTCATCATGTTATTACCTAACTCCAAATTGATAACTTTTTCTTAAAATAAAATTATATCCATTATCCTATTATCAGTGGGATATCAGAAATTATCAAAAAAAACATCACTTGATCAGATACATAAGAAGATCAAATATTCAAGCATAAGGTGGTTTCTAAAAGTATTTCTTTAAATCAATAAATATTTTTTCTTGTTTCTTTATATCAAACTCCACATGATTTAATAACATTAAAATATAATTTTATGATCTTTTATGAGTTTGAGAGTTTTCATTAATAGTTTTTAACTCTTCATCAATAAGAATAATTTTGTCTGTTTAAACTTAGTGTGACTATGATTTTTCATTCTATGGATTTCTAATTAACATTAATCTTGACAGAATATTTGGGAAATAAAGAATGGTTTCCTCAATCCTTCATAATTATTAGGAAATAAAGTCTTTTTCTTCCATAGTTGCCTCCAAATATGAAAAAGCACATAGAGGTTTTGGATGTTCTATTCTACATGATATGGCATCCAATTTTGATACTACCTTATCTTTTTTCCTTTCCTATATTTTAAATTATCTTATAATTGGAAAATTTTAAAAAAATTACTTTATTTTCTAACATGAGATTTTATGAATATATTGTATGATATTATAGATTATATTCTTCTTCCTAGGAGGATCTATTATATTCCTCCATCAATGATACTATTTCTTTCTTGGAGGAGAACTATTTTTTATTTTGATCATTCTAACTAAGCATTCATTATAGACTAAGATGGTAAAACTGATGATGATGATCATGATACATATTATTTTATCACATTATTGTGTTTATCAAAATTAGTTTTATCATTAAAATTTTCATTTTCATCATCATTCTCATATTATAATACTTCTACTATTATATATTCCTATACATATTCATATATATTTCCTTATTTTTTTGTCTTTATTTTTTATCTCCATACACATTTTCATGTATTTCCTTGTCTATTTGTTCTTTTCCTTCATCATTTTCAAGTTCATTCTTTAACTGTATTTTTTTCGAGAACTACCTTTCAAAAATATTATAGACTCATTCTATTGTCATCATTTTTTTCTTATTTACCTCTCTATACACTATATATTCATTTTGATCAACAAAATCATATTTTTTTTCCTTATCTTCCATGGAAGGATCAACTGATGTAATAACTGAGGTTTCATATAAAAGGGAGATATTGAAAATAAATTAATTCATTTGGGAATAAAGATCACTTATATTTTTAGAATCATATTATAAATCATTAAAGAAACATTAATATTCTTTTTCTTGTTCTAATGTATTATTATCATTTATATTCTACTATTCCATCATCAATAATTCATTAGCCAATATTTTAAATTTAAATAATCCAAAAATTTCTCACCGAAATGTTTTATCACCTAGATTCTAGTTTTTCATAACGATCCATCAACAATTTTATCTCATCAGGAAAACATTTATTTAGGTTATTTTATTTCCTAAATAGAATTTATGTGTTAATATATCATTTATAATTTACCTCTTCAACCATCATAGTTGGTTGAACCTTTAATACCACTCCTTCAAAATTTTCAACAAATTTATGTGACATAGAATCAAAGGATGCAATCATTATAGAAATCATTTATTCATCAATAAATGAAACATTTTCTATAATACGGTATGATGGATTTCCAAATTTAAAACGTTTTATAACCTTCACAGTAAACATATTGATGAAATATTTAATCTTGAGGATACATGAATTAATGGGATCAATCTTGAGAGTTTCTATCTTAAAAAAAAGAATATTTTTTTGATTTTTTTTATCTCATGATGACCATGAAATCAAAGAATAATGTATATGATACTATAAGAGTGTCTCTTCCACTATTAATGGTTATTAAATACCCATTAATCCATAATGAAATTACCTTATTTTCTAATGATAAGTGAGACACTTTTTCTAATTTATCTTACAAAGGAGATAAGGAATCATATGCCTTTGTTCTCTTAATTAAACCAAAACAATCTGGTAATTTGTGTGAGAGTTAGAAATATTATTATTTAGTATTAAATTCAAACAGATATTAAAATCATTTACAATAATGTTTATATTTATTCCCCATGAAATTGAATGTTACAAGATATAAATCAAATTCTTTTACCAAAACAATAGAATAATATAGCTCTCTCAAAAATTCATGATAATACATGTTTAAATCATTATATAGTATATTTATAAATACAACCTCCTATAAATTAAAATTATAGTTCATTTTTAGATAATAATCATACATATCTAACCAATACTTATCGGTGATTCATTCCATGAACACTTATGGTTTTCTATAATCTACATTTCTTTTCATTGTTAAGAGAGTTTTATCATATATAGTATGATGAAAAAAACTGAATAATGGTTTTGAGATATGGAGAGAGTCATTTTCAAAATATATAATAACTTGTGTGGGAAACACGGTGTACCCCCTTTTCATAACCACACGAAAACATCAATTTTTACTCCAATATTATTTCAATGACAATGATTAAAACAATATTTTATCGAATTGTTGTTATGTAATAGATGTATGAATTGAATGTGTATTTGAACTATAAATTTTATTAATGAAATATTTTCATTCGTATATATAATATATTAAATATATATATATATATAATCAACTTATAATAATAATAATTAAAAACGTCATGTATAAAAACGTTCAATGATTAATTAAAAATTTAAAATAATATAAGAGTACAATTTGGTGTTCAAGGATTCATTAGTATGAGTAAATTATTCTTCTTGGTATTTTAATGAAGAATTATTTTGATAAAATATTTAAAAAATTAAAGATAAAGAGTTCATTATGAAATTATATTTTGATATTTTTATTAAAATAACCAATTACATTATTTCTATTCATAAAAAACATTACTATAGATTTATAATTAAATATAATTATGAAATTTTTATAATTATAACTAACTACAATAGTTTTATAATGAAAACTAATTATAATATTTTTATTATGAACTCTGATTATGGTAAAAATATTATCCAAAAAGTAAATTTCATAGTTTAGTATTTTTTAATTGTTTTTTATTCTATACTTATTTTTAAATTATTTTTGAGTCCTACAATGTCAATATGATAATAATACTCTAAAATTTAAATCATTTAGAAAACTAAACGTATTTTTAAAACACAATCATATATATACCCCCTTTGAAAATTAATTCATTAATGTAAGGAGATTTGAAAACAATAATTAGATATGGATGATCACATGACAATGGTATTTCATAGATTATATTTTTTATATAAAAATATTTCAAATCTAAAGGGATTAGTTTATATATAAACAAAAGTGTTACTTTGATCCAATTAATTATAAAAGTGTATCTACATTATGTATATCCTTAATGAAATGGTCATTTTAATATATGAGATATTCAAATCAGTGAAGTGTATGGATTTTATATAAATAAATGGAATGCATATTATCACAATTAAACTCAGTTTTTGTAAAATACATTCCATATTCTATGATTTTTTATTCCATCCACAGCACTTTATCCCAAATCCTTCAAACTGCTACATATTCTTATTCAATAGTGGAATTTAATTTTGTGTGTTATTTCTTCCAATTGCTACATATTTTGTCTTTTCATCTGGTAGAGCTCAATAGTGCTTCAGATCTGTGTTGTCTCACCTTGGTGGCCCCCTTCCGACTCGATCTTTCATTGGTAGAAGTACTTGACCCATTTTGTGCTGAAGCTTGGAATTTGCGGAATTGCGCGGTCATTGGTTTTATTGACCAAAATCATTTCATGATTCGATTTAGTTCGGAAGAGGACTTGATTGATGCTTGGTCAAGGTAACCTTGATGATGCAGTGGATCATCTTTTTACCTCCTCCGTTGGAGCTTTGATTTCCACATGAGGTAGGACCCTTCAACAATAGTGACCTGGGTAAGTTTACCAGGTTTGCCTCTTTACTTTCAAAACCCTTCCATTCTTTATGCGATCGGGAATATGGTGGGATGGTATTTGTGATCTGATCTTCACTCTTATACCATGTGTCATACAATTGGTCTATGAATTTGAATTGAGGTAGATGTTGCAAGGTCTCTGATTAACTACTTTTGGATCAACGATAGTTATGAGTTTCGTTAGAAATAAGTGGTTGTGTTTGAATCCTGGATGATATACTGTTCAAATTGATTTCCCTTTGGTAATAAAGAGTTTGTTTTTCATAACAGAAGGATGAGACGAAGCCCACCAGTGATGGTGAGGAAGAGTAGTGATGACCTTGGGGTTCCATGAATGGTATAATTGTATGTGGAGGGTTGTAAGGAATGCTTTTCTATGAGAGGGGACCGAACTGGCGCTGTAGAGGATGAAGTGCCTTCGACTGCAGTGGTGGTGCATAAGATGTGGCAGGGTGGCCCCATAGATTATCCTTTGAGTGTTTGTGGAGTAAAGGGGCTATAGGTGGCCGCTAACCCGGCAGTAAAGCGAGTGTTTGATAGGTTGGAGATTGATCTTGGGCTTCAAAAGCTGTCCACGATGTCAAATTATGATGTATGATATCATTTGATGTCCGTTAAATATCATAATAATCCATTGGGAAATGTGGATTATGAGAAACATTATAGGAAAGGACATTGTATGGAAGTCAATCGGTTTTCATGCTCGGAGCCAGAGGAGGGTCATGTTGTGGCCACGAGACCTCAATTGTCTGATGATATTATGCAGATTGCTCCTAGAAATCACGTAGAGACCAGTATTAATGAACATGAGATGGAGTTGTATGATGGTAATTGAAACATGGGATATTTTCTTGCCCTAATTGATCATAATAAGAAATATAAACTGGAATGATTTCTAGACTCCGTAGGGAGTATTCCGGTGGGGAAGGTTGACATAGTCAATAATTATACTTTTGTGAAAATCACTAGAAAACGGGGAAGCTATATAGATAGTGACAAATAAAATAATAGCACTTTCAGACATTCTTACAGTGACATTTTTCAACGTGGTCAAAGAAGGATGACTTAATGTAATTGAATTAGGACTGCGCCACCAAGGAGGAAACCAAGGAAATATTATTCTTTCCAAACAAAGATGATGACCACCAAGTCTACATCTAGTGGGAAAGATGAGATATCCCTACTTCTCATAAAGTCCATGTACAATTCAATAACGATGATTTATTAGTGTAACATATGAATATTAGAGAGAAGTACGCCAATTTATTGAAGTAGTATGAATCAAACTCCAAGTGGATATCGACTACTATAGAAGAAACACTTTAATATGGAGGTGGTGAAGAATATAACTACCATGATATGTAATTGCCTCACTTCTGCTGGAACTGGTGTCTGGATGTGGGAATGATTCTTGTATGATTCATTTTTCATGATTTATTGTACTTTTTCTTTCATTTAGTAAATATTCATGGGTATTTTAACACTACACACATAGCGGGGTAAAATTAAAATCATGAATCTCAATGAATTCTGAACAATTATATTCCCAACCTCATCAATATATAAAAATAAATTTATTGTTATCATACCCAAATTTCATATGTAAATATTTCATATTATTATAATTTGATTTAAAAATATGTTTTGGTTTTCATGGTATTTGAAAACTAATATAATATGATAAATCACCTATCATTATCATCTAAAACAGAAACATTGTATTATAAACAAAGGAATATGTTAATGAATTTTTATTTGAACCAATTATTATTTCATAAATATATATATATATATATATATAATAATAATTTTTTTATTTACATCTTTTTAAATGGAGTTGGATCAGTATCTCCATTAACAAAATTATTTTGTTGAAAAATACAGTTATACTATCATAATATTCTCTATGGGGTTTTTTAGTTTTATATAGGTCTTTGGTATTTTTAATAACATGTTATGGAGGATTTTTATTTTCTAAACCTGCAGGTTATTTTACATAAACTACCTCATAAACATATCCTCTAAGAAAAGAAAACATCGCATCCATTTGAAATAGTTTGCAATTGAGGAATGTTGAAAAGGATATGAGTTTTTTAATATCTTAATGTATTTATAACATAGAATATGTTTCGTCATATTTTATTCCTACATGATTTTTCTAACCCTTATAAACATGTATATCAATTTCATAACAATTATAAAATTTTCATTACATTTATTTCAATAAACTATTTTCCTTATTTATAAAAGTTTCTATAGGTCATTAGACTAAATTATACAGTCGGTTCTTCTCAAACTGATATGCTGGATAATTCATATCATTTATCAATTCCTCATCACCATATGCAACGTTATGATACTAATGATGAGTATGAAATAGAAATCTTATATGTTAAATTACATTATATAATGATCTTCTTGACCTAACTAGTTAATATTTATCACCAATGATAATTTCACTAGGTTGATTCCAAATTAAACAAATACTTCTAGTTTTTAAAAACCCACTTCTTCAACAACATTTTGAATTCATTTCTGATGAGAAAAATTTGTGAAAATTTCGTGACATTTTTCTTTTTTAGTATGAATTTTTGGCAATGGGTTATTTCTATTTTTAGAAATAACATACAAGGATGTTGGTTGAAGATGTTTGAAAATAATAGGATTCGATTCATCAAATATATCATTCATTATTTCGTCAATTATACAAGAAATGTTCAGAAAACTATACATATTTTTGATGTAGTTGAGTAAACACAAAATATTACATGATTAGATTTTGGGAAAATTTTATGTATCTTATATAAAGTAATCAAGATGAATAATTAAAAACCATATAATTTGATATATGATTTTTTTGGTTTTTCCATTCCACGACAAATACGTTGTTTTATTAAAAAAGGCAATAAATAGAACTCGGTTTATAGTATAATAGGTAGTACTAATTACATAAAGGGAAAATAATATTATCAATTGAGTATTCAGTCACCATTTTTCTAGTTATTTTTTTATAATTATATCTATTATTATAACAATGAAATTGTTCTATAGTTTTCTAGGATCTAAAAGATAATATTAAATATCATTCATACTACATGATGACTCAAAACTATAATATTAAAATTCTCCACCACTATCACTATGAATAGTTGTCAGGGAATAGTTTTTCATCTTTTTAACTATAGCTGTAAAATTCCTAAAATATTTATTAGAATTAGATTTTAATGTTAGAAAATATACCCAATTATATCTTCATTAATCATAGATTATGATATATAAATTTTATTTTACACCAATAAATCATGTTTTTGTATGTCAATAGAAGTCTGTGTGCAATAAACATTAAGAATCAGACGTAGTTATTTCATTAATAGATATAAAAAATTAATTATCTTTCTTACCAATTTAAAATGAGTAAAAAAATTGTTGAATCAAACAAATATTCTTCTAGATATTTATAAATACCTTTCTAAGTCAAATTATATAAGTTTATAAGGTTATAGTGTCTTTAAATTATATTTTATATTATATATTAATACTTCTTTATTGTAATTATTGGAATAACTTGAATCCTAAGGTCTTTTAATTTTATTTTGTAGTAATCCTCTTTTTGATTCTCATAAAGGGTATATTATTCCAAAGAACTATGTACATTATATTTATTATTCCTGATGTTGAAAATATAACGCTCATTACACAATTAACATACTATAATTTGGGTTTTCTTAATGCCTACAACATATGAATAATTTCGATTAATATATTTTTCATGAAATAAAATGATATCAATATCAATGATTTCTCCTCGAAAAGAATCATTGAATGCTACATAACTACCTTTAATGACTATAATATTATTAATGAAATAATTATTTCCATTCATGTTTCTAGAACATCCACTATCAATTTACTATATATTCATATTCTTGGTACTATGTTTTGATTCTTAAATACAAACACATAATTTATTTAGATCTAAATTTTATTTGGGTCCGACGAGATAAAAAAATATTATTATAGGTATATACATTTGAATAGTATAACATCATTATGAAAATATCATTTATTTATAAAATTTTCCATCTAAAAACATAGATATTTAATTTTTTTATGAAACAATATTTTTACCAATTTCCACCTCATCGGAACTTAATAAAAAATAAATCCCTTTTTGGAAAAAAAATAATTGTTACTAAAAACAAGTCATTGACATGTATAAAACATTAAAAAAATTTAGTTTGATTTATAATAGATTTTGACTCTTAAAAATGACATTTTTACCTGATTTATACTTGGATAAATGTTTCTTCAATTTTTTTTTTCTTATTTCAGTTTCAAAATAATTTTTCTCCTCATTATTGATAATATTAAAACTGGATATTAAAAGATTATTTTGTAAAATATATTTTCCAGAAATAAAATTCTAATGATATCTTCAGATAGTATAAATTTAGATAATAATCATGGAATTTTTAATGATCTGATATTTCATAAATTAAATTTTTTATTTATGAATCTACATTAGCATTTTTTCATTGGAATTATCATGATTTTTACAAAATCTAAAACATTATAATTCAATAAAAATTTAAATCTAGAAACATCATTATAACAAGGTGTAATATTATCTTCAGTATTTGAGGAATATTCATCATATGATGTGGTAGAATTTATATCATTATCAATTTCAGGATAATTTCAATATGTGGATAAATATTAAAGAGATTCAACAGTTTTTACCTTTTCTATTATACATTTATTGATCATAGGTATTTTTGAAAATACACTGATATTCTATTTTCTTTATCATTCATTACCAAAATAAATTTTCGATGATTCTACAGAACTATCTCTACATGTGATAGAATATTTCTATAAATTCATTTTCATTTTAATATAATACATATTTTTATTTATATATGAATTTCATTCATTCCTGTATTCTTTTTTATTACAAAAATCAGTCCAAATATGTCTAGTCATCTATCATTTATAGAAAGTATCTTTAGAGTAGTTATTTATCTCATATTCATCAGTATAAAAATATTTTCATATGCAGTCTCATTAATTATTAGATGAACTAGCATTTGATTGAACAATTATATTAATCATTCTAGAAGACATTATAATGTTCCTTAATGACTGAAAATTTTTAGGAACATTTGAAATTGCTGTAAAAAAAACTTTTCTAATTTTATTTTTAGTTTTTATTCTCATTTTTAATTATCCATTAATATTATAGGATGGTATAAATAATACCATAATGTGTTTTACTAGTAATCATCCAGTTGTCATCCAAAACTATCGATTTTAATTCCCACACATTGGGAATTATATTAATAATTATTTCAACCACAATATAATCATAAAGACCATTCTCACAAAGTGATTAAACAATTTATCATATTCTAAAATCACTAATAGATTATGGAAATTATATTACGAGGTAGAAAATCAATGGCTTGGTCATCATCTCTCGGAAAATAAATTCTTGTTTCAATGACTTATGGCATACCAAATATGTGTTTTTCTAGATTTATTGTCAACAATATTTTAAACTTCCCAACATCATATATAGCATTAAATATTACATTTCACGAAAAAATAAATAATTTTCTCTTTATAAATCATCTAATAATAAATATTTTCTGTATTATTAAATATAGAGTCATCCTTACAATAAATATACTAATTCGCAGTAGTAATTATAAAATTATCAACACTACTATTCATCAAAAATGTTTTCATTATTTTTCTCCAACACTCATAGGCATACCCACAAAAAACATGGTGGATATCTGGGATTTATATTATCAATTGATCCCAAATTCATATGATCCATCTTAAAAAAAGAGATAAACTTTTTCTTCTCAACTAAGTTAGTGTAAAAAGTTTTATACAAAATAAGTATAGAGAAAAACTTATTAATCATCAATATGATTAAGAAAGTAAAAAATAAACCAATATTACTAGTGAAACAATCACTAATAATAATTATTAGATCAAGATAATATCTAAGATTGTTACTCATAAAAGAGGTGGTGAATTTTAGTTAAAATGATAATACTAAAATAGAACAAAATTCATATTAATGTAAAAATACTGAACTCATAGATTATCAAATGATCATAGTATAAGAATCAGAATTATAATGTGTCTGGATATATTAATTTATGTATTAATCATTATCATATATAAATCAATATAAAATTAATAATGAATTTTTTTTAAACAATCATTCTATTGTAATATGCACAATGGTATATTATCTTGTAAAATAGGAACTAAAATAGACATTAAATGTATGATTTATTTAAAATACATATAAAAATATTTTACACTTTTTACCTTAGGAGTAAGGGTAGTCAATATACTAGTCTAATGGTATCCACAATTTTATAACTCAGATAATTATATATCTATCATTATAAAAAACCAATTATATGATGATTATATATTGTCTTCAAATACCGAGAATCCATCAATATGATGGTCATAATATATCATCCTTGGCTTGGATGTCCTTAATCTGATGGATTGGATTCACTGTCATTATATCTATATAATTCCTTGATCGTAACAATGATTTAATAAAGAAAAAAACTGAAAAAACTAAAAAGTAAATTAACCTGATAATGATTTATTCTAAAAAATCATTAATGTACTACAATGACATGGATAAAGATTATGAAATAAAAGAAACATTAGTAATCATGAATTTTGAAATGTATCAACTCCCAACTCTTGATATAACATGTTATTTATAGGTGTTTCTCCAACATTAATATTTTTGTGTTAGTTGAAATAGCACAGGATAGATTTCACATGAATTCTCAACTATAAATGAATGATCATTTTTATTTTTAGAACAATTTCAATGAAAAAATTTATTCCATATGATAGAAAAAATTATATATATATTTATTATAAAAACAGGAAAATAAGATTGTAGTACTTAATAATTTTTATAATGATAATTCTTATAAGGACATGTTTAACATATATGTATTATTATGAATATGATTATCTTGTGTTTTATCAGTACAATATATATGGATAAATTCTAACCACTATTCAGAATAGATATCTATCTGATGAAACGAAATAAACCTTTATAAAATGGATAGTATTGATGAATAATAGATATATATTTTTAATAATATAAGAACATTACATTGTATGGTAATAATAAATGTACTCTAAAAACATAATAGATCACATGGTATATTAAAATATATTTATCATAATTTAAATAATGTGTTTGTGAATTAATAAACTAATGGAATGGAAAATTAATAAGAAAAACTTATTAATCATCACTTCATAGTGGCTTACATATGCATTATGAATGATAAGTGTCATGAACAAAATATTATCAGTGCTTTTAAATATTCTTATATATCCATGAATTCAATAACATTTCAATTAATATTAACAGTCAAACACACATAATAAATATTTTAGTAAAATACGAGAGTTTTATTATCATGAAAACATTGTTAGAGAGATGTACACAAAATAATTTGAGAAGAAATAATTTATATAAGTTAACTAAGAGATGAAAAATATATATTCAATATGGTTTCCTGATTTGGTCTGTTCATGATGGTTAGGATGTCTAAAAGGAATAAATATTATTAATTTGGTTCTATATTTATAGTGTTGTGATGATTTTTATAAACCATTAAATTTGAGGTTCTTATTAAAATATTTAATATTATTTTACTTGATTTATGAATTATGGATTATTCATAATTCACAATGAAAACAATAATTTATATAGATCATAAAAAATAAAATAGCTATTTTTTATTGATTTTATGAGTAACCAAACATTATTTCTATATTTTAGGACTTGAAACCTTATTAATTTATGATTTTTTATTCAAATATTATTATTTTTATTTCTCTATTGATGTTTAATTCCATTATTTTCATTTGGACTATTAGTAATGATGTTATTGGGGAATGTGTTACTAAGGCTGTAATAAAATATGAGAATTGTAATTTTGAACTTTATAATATATTACATGTTGTGCATAAAATGAAGGTTGTTTTTTGAAGAATGTATAAATATGAAACAATATTTTGGATATGTAGAATATGTTTCTTTTCTATTTTATTTTTTACATATTTAGAATCTCTCATAAATATTCACACAGGATTTAATAAAGAGGGACTTATATTGAATATGATATTTTCATCACGTATTATATCAATTATTTTTCAAATTTAATAAATCTTGTAGGATGAGGATTCTGGTCATACTAGTTTTTAATATTCAATTCTCACCTAATTTAAGTTTTCTTTTTATTAATTTTTAATTCTATATTAAATATTTTATTGTTCATTAACATAATGTTTTTACGTCCTCATGTTTTTTATTTTTGTGGTTCTGTGATTTAATCTTAATTTATTGATATTGAGATACTTTCTACATAGGTATGTTATAGTATTTGAAGAATTACTTTGTTATTTATTATAGTTTAATTTGGAAAATGGTAATACCACATAGAAAGTGTTTATCTTACTCATGGTTCTAGTCTCTACCCAATGATCATCATGGGGTATAATTTTCATGTCACTACAGATGTCGTTTCTTCCTAATAAGGAATCTTAGTGTGGTTCGGCCTTAAAATGTATCTTTTTATACATTTTCGGTTGGATTACTATTTTTAAATAATTTCTAGTTAATATGTTTAAATGGTTAACACATTTACTAATAGATTTTTATGAGTTGGAGAATCATACAATGATTGTTACACTCTCCCATATTCAAATACAAGGTATGTATTAATATTTGGATTGATATTAAATATATAGAATATATATAGATTATTTGACATACGGGTGTTTGGAATGAATAATATCATTTATTATCATATGATTTACATAAATATGTAAATATTTGGAAAACTTTTTTTACCATGATTTTATATACATATTCAATTTAAGTATAAGTTATTATAATCATTATATAGATAAATCATTCCATAATATTGGTAATTATTGGGTTACCCATTATGGGAAACAAAATATGGTCATGGTATCTCCATGTTGTTGGCCTATACTCCACTATTAATTGATACCCTCTAGTATATGATGAGTCCAATATATATCTATGAAGTATCGGGTTATGTATTAAATATCAAATTTGTTATTTCAAATATGACAAATCAAAAAACGATTAAATATAAGAAAATGGGGATAGTGAATTATGGTATAGATATTCATTGTGAGTATAATTAAATAGTTTCTAATTGTTCATAAAAAAATCATTAGGTAAAACATATATGATCATTGAAGAACGAGGATAATTAAAATGAAAACAACATTATAATCTCTTTTCGATCATATGAATTTTTAAGATGTAAGATATGAAAATTATGGTATAATATAATTAATAACAATTTTAACAATATCGAAATGAGTTAATATTATAAGTTAATATTTACATTGTTAATTAAAAATTAATTTAAACATAACTATTTTAAAAATCACAATTAAATTAGAATGGTTATGGTTGGAAAAAAATTACTCATAGGAATTTCAAAGATTCCATAATGTATTAGGTTAAGAAAATGCCTCTTATAGACAAATGGTAGATATTACAAACAGAAACCATTTTTAAATGAGATTTACAATATTTGAAAAAGGTTTCATGTTTATATTAATCAATGTGTTATTGTAATGAAAACTAATCATAAAATGACAAGAGTATTTTATGATTGATAGTGTTGAATATATGTTATAGGGGATAATGAAGAAATCTAATAGATTAAATAATGTAATAAGTAAATAGTATTAAAATTTGAATTTATTTATGAAAGTTTTTATTTTTAAATGTATATGAGTAAATCACAATTTTTATAGAATGAAATATAAATTTTCTTAGTTTATATGTATATTATTATATTTATCATCAAAAATAAATAATTTTATAGAATTTTTTTATTTATAATGATAATTTTGAAATATATATTATTATATAACTCATTACATTTCATGTTTTATGAATTGCATATTTATATTTAATTCCTTATTTCTGTCAAAATAATTATACAAAAAATACTGAGTAAAATATTGTTGGATAGTTGGAATCCAAATTCTACAGAAATTTCCTATTAAATAAAACTATAAATGTATGATGATAAAAATTTAAGGACTGTAAAAAATTTAATATAACAGGTTATATTTTTACAACAACATGTATTTAATAACTCTTAGTTCTTTTATATAACTAGTTATGTGACTATATATCAATGTAATCCAAAATAAATTTATTTATCTTTGATGAAGAGGATATTAAATTTTTTTAACTGTATATAAAAGGAGGAATTATTATATAATAGAATTAATGAAATAATGTTTTTGTAATATATTGATATTTAATAGAATAAATCAATAGATAATTCAAAAAAATTAAGGGGATTTCCTTTTTTAAATAAAGGTAATACCATAGTATTATTAGATGAACTATTGAATATTACTGAGAATGGAAGTGGAAAAGTACATAATTCTAACTAAAAGAGGTAAAACATTATTTACATATTATAATAATGATATTATTTTTCTTAATTTGATGTTATACATATTTTAATTCTTTATCATAATTTAATCACATCAATATTTTAGATTAAATTTAATGTAAAAACAACATCATGATAAAAATTCATTTCCATGTGAAGATTATTTACCAATGTATTCTGAAATTATTAATTTATCTACTTGTTATTAGTTTCTAAACTTGATGAAAAATGAAATCATAAGGGATTTTTTGAAAAGGAACAAGATAAACATAAAATATAAACCCCCTCCATCCACAAGAAGTAATTATGAAAAATATATTAATTGAAAATATTTTTAATATATACAATATTACTCCAATTATATAATATAAATTTATGGTCACATATCATTATGTGTATTTTTAAGAAGTAATAAATGAAAAATAAAATGATTTAAATTCAATGAAAGGGAATAAACAAGGGTTGAATATAATAATGTGTATGTGGATATATTGGATCATGTCTATATTTTTTTGTGACAAAAACAAATGATTATAAAAAAAATACTTTGAAAATAAAGTACATAACATTTTTTTATAATGAAAAAAAAATTAAAAGGTATTAATTGAAGCTAAAAATAGGTAATTTTTTTAAAATTAAAGGTTTCTATTATAAAATATATATTTCTCTCAAATAAAATGTATATCTATACAAACTTATTACTGAATATTGTAAATGAGGATTCATAAATATTATTAAATGTTGTGCAAAGTTTTTTATATTGTATTGTATTATAAAAACATATTATTGGAGAATTTATTGTCTCATCCCACTTCAGGTACTCCTTAGCCTGTAATAATCAATGTGAGATAGTGACCCCATATGGCCTTCCTCAAACTGCAAACTGATTACTTACATGCACTATGGGTATAAATTGCCAAAAAAGGGGAGGAATTCCCCTCATTATAAATATGGCCATAAGATATAAAATGAAAATCCACCAAAAACATTTTATCCCATATAATACATTCTATATGATAATTTTGAAAAACATGTTCATGAATTTTTTCCTAAAAAAATATGAAAATGAAAGTAATGAAAAAATATATCCTGGTTAATGATCAAGAATCATTGGCACCCAATAAATGACTCCCCATGCTATCCATGTCGATAATAAGAACTAAAAATCTCTTATTAATCTTAATGAAGAATTATATATATATATATAAATCTATGTGTGTGTGTAAGGTTGGTATAACATGTATAACCCATATGATCCTCTCCAAAGACTCTTATTAAATGTTTTATATAATAATGGTAATGCATAGTGAATAAAAAATAAAACCAAATAATCTATAGATTAATTAAATATACTTCTCTACCTAATTATAGAAAAATAAACTATTAATAATTTAATAAACGTATATTCGTATTGAAGTATATATATATATATATATATCCATAACGATTATATTTTTATCAATTAATCAAAAAATGTTACGCTCAAGCTTCAAAAAATCATTCATTGTGCTCTTCCATTGCTTATGTAATCATACCATAATATGAGAAACTATATGAGGACCAACATATATTAGACCATATATTTATCATGTCCACCGTCTTCAATAATATTCCATATCCACATCCTCATATTCATCATCATTTCATACATATCTATCTATAATCTTTCATAGTAATACAACCTATTTAAATTAATTACACCATAATATGTTACAATTAATGAATTTACATAGAGGGGAAATCATAGTAACCATTACTATATGTTGGAATGAGTTATTACATTAAATGGTTAAATAATGCACACTAGTGTATAGTAAAACAAAGATCCAAAACAACCTATTTGGTTCCATAACATGTTCTTTAAATTGTTTCACGACCATAATCGATACAAATTAATATATAACTAAATGGACTGTGATAAAGATAATGATTTTTCCATTCATTCCACCCATATCATGGATCTTGGTGAAATAACCTCAAATAATACTTTGTATATTTTTTTTGACTCAAGTGGTGGAGAATATAGAATTTAATAAAATATAAAATATATTTTTCAGAACCTCACTATAGGAATCCACATACCCATACAATCATCAACATCTATCATTAACCAAAATATTCAACTATAGTTGAAAATTTCATGATCTCAATAAAGATAAAAATAATTAATATTTTGTAATAATTATTCATCAGATATAAATTTATTAGTATTATTTATTATTCATTCTTAATATTAATAATTTAATATTAAAATACATGTTCCTTTGAAAGAATAATTTATTATTTTATTCTACAATGTAATAATCATATATAATTAACAAAAACCTATAACATTCATTCATTATTTAATGTATCATTTCAGTTGATTTTTTCATTCTATGACTGATCCGAAGATTCCACATCAATGATGATCATGTAATGAATATGCCAAATATAATATAATTATGAGATTTTTATGTAATATAAATATATAAATCCAGCAACCAATTTAATATGAATGGTAAACTGATGATGAATCCTACCTCTTAACTCACCCTGACAACCTCATAGTCTCCCATGACATTACATAACGTAGTACAATCTAACTGAAAAATAGTGCGATCCATAATCAATATACCCCTAAAGAATTCCTCTCTACATGTTATAATAATATAACCAAACATGGTTCACATAAATAAATTATATTCATATAATATCCTAGATAATTTGTGAATTCTAAAAAAAATTCAATACCCATTCTCCATTGAATGTAAGGACCTATCATAGTGAAATCCAATACTTCTATATAAAAAAATATTGTTCATGTACAAAAAATAATATTTCTAAAAAAAGTAAATTTATCTACTTATATAGTATTTCATTTTTTATATGTTTATATAGACATCAAAAATAAATTAAAAAAGTAGTATCAAAGGCATCATACCTGAATATGCATCCAATCATTACAAAATTCTTTAATAAATAATGAAGAAGAATGATAATATTTAATTAATTCATAGGGAATTAAGTATTTATAGAACAAAATTTTTTATCATATTTATATAATATAAACCATGTTATATGAGAAATAAAAATATATCAAATAGATAAAAACAATTCTTGTAAATCATGAGTTTCCATAAAAAATATCACAAAATATAATTTATCACACATCCTCATTTATTATCTTTCAACAAATTTTTTCACAACAAGTGATCATCATTTTATGAAGGTAAATTAAAAAAATTTCATTAAATCATATTTCTTACCCACATAGATGATATTTAATAGAATGGGGATTAAATATATTTACATAATAACTATAAAATATCACACAAATCATAATAAAAGTTTAACAAGACAACTCTCCCTAACTCAATGATGAATTATTTAATTAATTATAAAAAATAATAACCAAAACTATCACATGATTTTACTATCATTCCTTATTTTTTAGATAATTTTAATGAAATATAATTAATGTAAATATTTCCATTTTTCTTCTTAAAAAATAATTGGGTTTTACATTTGATTATTTATTTGATTAATTAGTAAGACCAAAATATTAAAAAATTGACACACCCATTTATAACACCATAATTTATATAACATATATATATATATATATAACTTCATTTTATTTTTAAAATATTTCATATATTTAAAATGAGTAAAATTATTTATGGGTGGGAATCTTAATGCATTTGAAAATGAAGATAATATGTTCTATATATATATTTTTCAACATATAAAACCATATGATAATATTATTAAAAATAATTCATCATATATTTCACTTACTAAAGATAATAAATTATATTAATTCGTAAAATAAATTATTTCCTAAAATTTTCATGATAAATCAATAAATAATCATTATAATCTCATAACTCTCATGAAAAAGATTAAATAAAGGTTTCAATAAATATTGACCATTATAAATTGAGGATTTCAAAAAAGGTTCCCTATTTTTTTCTCATGTTGTATTTTTTAGTTTATATATTTTCTGTTACTATGTTTATTTCACTTATATGAAATACTTGTTTTATTGGGGATTTTATTGAGTATAATTTTTATTTTTACCATATATATATATATAATTATTTCTAAATATTTTACTAGATAGTTCTTGATATAGCTATGAATTATAATGTTGAGGGTTTATTCCTGTTTCAATAATGATTGATTTTTGTTTTATCTCTAGAAAATATATTTAAATTGGAATAAATTAATCGTGTTGTGTGGATTATTATAACATAAGATATAGTCACCTACACACGGAAAATTGATGATGGGATTTAGTCATCATTTTCTCCCAGTTTTCCTTATTAATGATAGGTGCCTTGGGATGGTGGGGGGCGGGGGTTTGAAAATGATAGTACTATAGCATTATATTGTGAGATATTATTGATTTTAGAGTGATTAACCTTTAGGAATGTATATTTTTGTTGGGAAAAGTCATTATCTATATATATCATATGATGTAAAATGGGAGATTTAATTTATTGACCTCTATGGTCTGATGAAGGATCTATCACATTAAAAAAAATCCTATGTGATGTGACACTACTTTTCTAGTAGAAAACTAGTTTAATATTTTTTTATGATTCTTTATACATGTTGTTCAATTGTGTCAACTATTTTAATTATTTTTAATTTGATTGATTTTTATTTATCCGTGAACAATCCTCCTCCCATGTTTTAGAGACCATAACATTTTTTCATTTATTAACCTGACTCTAGGTCTATATCACTATTCAACATAAATTTAAGGAGTTCAATTGGATACTCCAATGGATCACTTCAATGTTCTATAAAAATGAATCATGATGTATGAAACTTTATGGTATTATCACTAGAGTTTATGAGGTTTTCCGATCTATTTTATATCATGACATAGATGATTTGTTGGAGGTGGAAATGGTTTCCTTCGTTTATTCCCTTGGAAGAAGAACCATGTTTCATTAGTTTCAAATACAGTGTATTGGGATGTTTGGATATTAATGTATTTATTCAATGGTGATTATAAGGACTTGATTATTTCATAGTAGTGGTTTTGAGATAAGCTCCATTCTATATATATTTTAATGAAAATATAGTTTTCGTTGTGGAAATGATGTCTTCCCTACATTATGATAATTTTAATACCTGGTGTTGATATCTTATGAAACGTCATAGGATGAAATTGATTCTTAATCCTTACATTAGATTCCCAAAAATTTATATGACTAAAATATTCATCATTCAATATTAATTATTTTCTCATTAAAGATATGTATATGGTGAACTCTAAATTCACTCAAGTAAACCCCACTAATTTAATATCTATATTCTTGATTGTTCTACTCTTAAAAAAATTTATCAACATAAAAAATAATTTCTATAAATGATTGTAATATTATACACTCTATTAATTCTCCATGGAGAATATTTAGTTCATGTTGAATAGTTCAGTTTTATTACTGGATTTAAATAATTGTATTATTATCTAAATTTATGTTATTGTTTATTAGTTAGTTGTAAGTTTCATTGCATGTTTTGATGTTTATATATAAAAATATATTCTAAGGAATTGTGTTTTTTGTTTTACTATGTGGTAAATATGTTTTTTATGATATTAGAATGATAATGATTTTTGGCATCACCTCACATTGAATTATACCCAAATTTTTGAATATATCAATATGTGTCAACATAAATTATATACATTCTGTGAATATTATCATGATTTTTATTAAGAAGTTCCACATGATATATAAATCTATAATAGTGTAGTTAATGTTTACTGCAAGTAGATAACCATGGATGGTTAAAGGGAATGATGAGTTATTTTTTTAATTAATGGTACAAATGAGTTTATGGTTTCTTGATCATCATCCCGATGTGTTTTATAATGTGGTTGAATAGTGAACAAATATGTTTTTAAATATAAATATTATTCTTCCTCCTCATGAAAAATCAGGTATTTGGGATTGTTTTGACCTTGTTTATCCCCTAAAATGATGATTCTTGTTCTATAGTGATGAATTCCAAATGATTTTGTGTGTCAACATATCAATTATTTTCTCCTAAATCATGTGATATTGTAGAGTCACTGCCCTCTCCCAATAAATGTTTACTTAATAAATTATATGTAAATATTATGATATATTTCAAGGTATAATTTAAAATAAGTTATCATTGGAATTGAATATATGTTGATGATATCCTAGTAACTACATCCAGCATATATTTTTTTTCATTATGAGATTATTAGGATGTTGTTTAGTATAATAATATTTGAATTCATAATAATGGAACAAATGAATGTTGTGACCCATGATATTCGGGATTTATTTTTCAATATTTTTTAGATTAAATACTTTTTTTTTAATTTCAATATTTTTTAATATAAATCATCCATGAGTTATCATCATATTTCATCACCATTAGTAGCTATTATGGAAGTTTTTCTTTGGTGGTTTGTTGAATCCTAAAGATAGTTTATTAAGAAATTTCATGGAACAATGGTGATTACTTTGGGTTTTTCACTGAGTGTTTCATTAATTATTCTTTTACCCTTCCACATTATATAATTTAAAACATTTTGGGTTCCAATTTTCACATTTGGTGGTCATAACAATTGTGTAAAATAATAAAAATACTTTGTAGGGAAATTTTTTATGCATATATAGAATTAGTGGGACTCGATGGTTTTCTATTATGGTTTTTTTATACGATATAATGGTATTAATGATTAAATATGCTATATCATAATATATTTGATCAATTTAGCTCCATTCCTTGTGACTGTGGGGTGTATATTGGTGGGGTTTTACTAAGGTGGTATCTATAAAAGGATTCAAAATTTTATCAGGTTTCAAAGACTATCATTTATCATCATGGTCTTCATTATACCAATATTTCATAGATGTGTCTTTTTCATGCCTGTATTTATTCATTTTTTGATGTTAGTTATTTTCAAAAACTAATTATTGGTCATAAAAATAAGTAAAACCATTCATTGGAAGAATATTTATGTAGATAACTCCAATAATTTAGAGGGTTTTATGTGACTCAACTACCCTTATGAGAGTATTATTATAATAGAAGATATCATATTTACAATGGTATGGTTAGGATGAAGGCTGTATAGGATTTTCATAATACTATTTTTGATCCAAGATAAGAGGATTAAAGTTTATGATGTTGGATATCATGTTTACTTAAATGTACCTCCTCGTATTGGGTATTGAGGATTCAGTTATGAGAATAATTATTAACATGAATTTTATAGAACATTAAAGTAGTTATGTAATATTTTTTTTCCTCATTTCATGTTTTATTTTGAAAAGTTAGTTTAGAAGAGTGTACATGGGAACATGGGTGAAAATGATTGTTATATGTCATATTCATTCTGAAGTATGATACCATCTTTTTGAGATGCATTGTTTCACATGAGCCTCATATGAGAATTTTTATACGTTGTGATATGTTTTTTATAAATTTCTTCAATATGGATTGAAATTTATCATTCATTTCAATGGTTTATGAGATTATTGTTGATGTTTTTTGGTTTTACATGTTTTTACTTTTATTTATGATTTTGTATTGTTCTGCCAATATATCATGATATATGTTTAAATTTATTTTTTTATAATAATAAATTTTATAGGTATATCACATGATAGTTGTTAAAACCCCATTAGTTTTTTCCACACAATTCATGATTTTATATTCTTGAGGATTATAATTCTTATGGTATATCTAATGTATGGTTCTATATTTTCCAAACCTTATTTTATTAGTTTATTAATGATAAGAGAGTATTAGGTTGTTTTTACAATGATTATTATAATTTTATGTTTGTAATTTATTTTTTGGATTTTTGTTAATTTAAAATTTTAATTATGTGAGATATTCAATGCATTACATGTTAATAATTTATATAATTTAATATTATTGTGTAACATATATTTATATTACCCATCATCATCATTTCTATAATAAATGTTGTTTTCATTAAAATAAATCCATTCTCATAGACTAAATTATTTATTTTATGTATACTAGATATATATATATATTATAATTTAATATATATATTTATTATTGTTAAGAATTTTTTTTTATAAAAATATTTCATAATTTTACTTAATGTATAATATTTTTGTTCATAAATCATGGAAAATTGGGCTGGTAAATAGAATATCATGTATAAGAAAATAATAGTAAAACACATATATGGAAATTTATTGGATATAAAAGGAACTAATAAAAAATTACTAAAAATTGGTAAATTATGAGATTATAATACTGTATAGTATATTGAATTATTAACGAATAAAAATGTATATAGTTAAAAGGGGGAATTGATTCATGATTTCATGGAAATATAAAATAACAAAATAATTTAATTACTATATTATCTTCAAATAATTTATGATAAAATATTTTTAATTAAAAATAGGGTAAATCTAACAACCCATTCGTCATTGATTTTTTAATCTATCATTTTCCATTTTCATAAAGCTTCCACCCTCTTATAAATTCCCATATATTCTTTTTCATAATTTTTATCATTTAAATAATTTACTACTAAGAAATAAATTGTGAAATTATTGATGATGGTCCTTATCATATAATTCCCATGACCATAATTTTCAACTCTATGAAGACCATATCCTTATCAAATATCATCAATGATAAAATTAATGGATCCACTCCACGAAGTGTGGCTAGCATTTTTTTCATTCCCTAGATGGTTGTGGATTGACCAGTATTGATTGTTAATTATCTCTAATTATTATTAAAAGAGCACAATATTATCTTTCTATGTGAATATATATATGAGGCTCTAATGATTAATATATTTTTCACAATTCTATACATAGGGATAATTTTACTAGATATTTCCTTCAAAGATCAGTGAAGATTACTCCAGATCTTGTTTTGGGTAGTTTATTTCATGATCATTCAATTCTTTTTAGGTATTGACTATCGTTTTTTCATTCTACATTAAAACATATCCCAATAATATTATCGAATAATAATTGTATACCTTGTAATATTCCACAAATCAAGGTAGTGTATGTATAGCTATAGTGATGGGGTAATTTTCAACTCCTTGAATATCTCTTCACATTCAGTATTCCAGAAAACATTGAAACCCTTACATGATATTTTGGTCAAAGGGTTCAAAAATCATGAGAAATTTATTAAATTGTTTGACATTATCCAACTAATCCAATAAAACTATGAATTTCTATAATATATGCAAGACTCTTTGAACCATCAATATTTTATGTCAATTTAGGGTCCACACATATCCCATAATATGGGAAAATATTCCAAAAGAATGAGTCATCCTTCAACTAGAATTAAAATTTATTATAATGTTCATATTTTTCTCATATTGTATGGTTTTTACCATGGTTCACAAGTGATTCTCTTATTCGTCGTTTATTTTGTATAATATATGGATATCATCAATAAAGAATACAAATTATTTCTTGAGATATTATTTAAATACTCTATTCACCAATTACACATTTATTTATGTAGAATTAATGGATTCTAATGGAATTAATATGGACTCATAGTGCTTGTTCCATGTACTAAAAGAAGACATGACGATATCAACCTTCTTTAGCCTAACATGATAATAAACCAACTGAAGATCTACCTAGTAGAATTATTGGGTTACACGTATCAATTAATATAATTAATAAATATATAGAAGGTGATAAATATTCATTATATGACCATTTGAACCCATGATTATAAATTCAATTGAATATTTACATATCCTTAATCCAAAAATGGTGAATCGGTTCACCACTAGGTGAACACATTGGAATAATAACACATTTCCATATTCCCCTGTAATCGTTTCCTTATCTACTCATGATCCACAAAATCCATTCTATATAGTATCATATATAATGGAAATTCCTCAGTTCTATGACCTACAGATAATTAACACTCTCAAATAGCAAGAAGACCAGTCATTTCATTGGGAAACACAACAGAATATTCCCTCACAATGGGCTTGTCGTTAATGGTGATATTTTTCATAAACTCATTCATTTGAGCCATATGTAATTTTTCATAAGTAAATAGTTTACATAACAGATGTTTTTTTGCTAAATAATATTCAACCTCCTCTATTCACTTATATAGAATTGTGTTCATTCTCCGATATTGTGAGTGGTTACCTTCTCATAGAGATTTAGGATTGGTAATTATAAAGAAGTCCAATCTATTTAAGGAATTGAAAGAATTTCCACTCAAGTGAAGAATAAATTTTTTTTTGGGAAGTTAAAATAAAATTGATAGTGGAGGAGTTATATACATGGTATACAATAATTTTCCTATTTTACGTGTTCATAGATATATTTACTTTCTTACATTATAGTTGTGTGATATAGTTCTAATAGACATGAGTGATTTAAATGAATGAATTGAACTCTAGATGATGATCCTACATTTCATTATATTATTCTGGGTCTAATAATTTACATTATTCAATTTATATATAATATTGATAATACATAAAATACTAAATAAACAAATCAGAATCCAGTAACATTAAAGTGATAATATATAAAATTCATGTATTTATTGACTTATGAATTTATTGTCTTCAATAAATGTAATTCATCATCTATTTCTAAATATATAATCCAATTGGAAATTTTTTCATGTAGTTATGGTTCTTAATGTACCTATTACTTTAGCATGAATATACCTAGGGATTATTATACCATGTATGCAAAAAGGACCATATTCATGCCCCAATTCTTAGTTGATTCTAGATAAATGTAGTGTTTTATAGTTTTATCCATAGGTACTTTTTTTCTAGGACCACATCCACATGTAATATCCAAAGAGGGATTTATTTTCATTTAAATGACATAATCTATATTTTAGGAGTATTTAGGAATGAATTTTACATTTAGTAATAACCTAATAAAAATTTCAAATGTTTTTTTATTCATTATCGCAATAATAACTATACCTTCCAATGATACAAACTATAACAATCCATTTCTTTATTAAAAATAAATTCATGATTTATTATATAATTATACAAATAATAAATCCCAGAGGATCAATATGTTTAGTGTAGATAAAAAATTAGGCACATTTATTAATAACATATTAGATGTGGTGTGCCTCCATTATTGAAAACATCTGTAGAATTCCCATAATGTTACATCATTCATAAAACCACATTGGATAACCCGGGGACATTAATAAGATATAAGTGATAAATAAAGAATATTAAGATAATAAACATGTCTTATAATGAAAAAATTAATAAATTATATACAATATCCATGTCAATGGGACACATAATATGTGAGAGCCATAAACTTCCAAAATAAAGAATGATATAGAATGATAAATTAAAGGCAATATGAGATATGTGAAAAAAAATTTAATCATGGAATCATAAACATAGCTCAAGGCGAACTGCCCGGACATCAGGGTGAAAGAAGTTCCCTAAGGGATTATATTTCCTCCCTAATCTCTTTTGTGTCATATCATGAGACTAAAACAATAACCAATTCATTTGATCTATATATAATTTTGGGCACAACTTCCCATTTTATAACATGTACAAGCGTAAGAGTGTCACATACACCATTCAACATAGGCTCATATTTCATCATATATAATTAAAAAATCAATGAATTTAGAAAATATAAATTTATTTCTCCATTCGAGGAATTATATATTCATAAATTTTAAAACCATTAATATGAAATTTTTATGAGTATTCAGTAAACACATTTTTTATAGAACATCGCAATGAAAATTTGGAAACATGACTACTACACTTAAATGTTAATATAATCTTTTCATGAGATAAAAAGGTGTATATCATCATTTATATATAAATGTTAAAATAATTTGTTCTTTGAAGAACATTTCCCAACATTAGGAACAAGAAATAAAATATATAAAATTTGGATGATTCTGGAAATAATTTCAGAAGGAAATGGTACCTTTCATTGAGAGGGTTATTCCAAAAGATTGGTAGGATTTTCATGAAAGCATGGGGAACCATAGTAGGATTCTAGAGAGGGTAGGTAATAGTTAGGACGTGATGTAATGTTACTTATTGATGAAAATGGGAATCTTGGTAGTGTTTATATTGGAAAATAGAGGGGAGTTTTTTATTATTTACCAGACATAGTTTTTGGACTCTATATAGAAAAGTAACAAAAACCACATACCTTAGAAATATTTATTCCAATGGATTATAGAAAATATATGCATATATGATTATATTTTAATTCCAAAAAATAAATTTATAAAAATATTACCCTTTTAAGGTGGAAATTAACAATGTTTATAATGAATTTATTTTATAATATTCAAATATAATATTGCTTTTGATGGAAATATAGAGGATATATAAAATTTATCAAATAAAGGTAAAATAACATTATATTAAAGGGTTATCATATATTGCGTCACGTATACACATTATATCATTTATTACATCACTTTTGGTTCATTACGATGTCATAATATACAACTTATACTTATATCATATACAATTTTTACCCAAAAGTTAGACATTGTCATAAAATTATGAAAATATCTACCATCAAAAAATTTAGAAATTATTATTCAAAAAATAATATATAATTCATTCAATTTATTGTAGAAATATTATAATTTAACCTTTTTAAATATTAATTGACATTTATTTAGAAAATAACAGGTTTTGATTGTAATAGTTTACACACCAATATAAAAATTAGATTTGAATTTATAAACATTATATGATCATTTATATTTAATAAACTTTCTTAATAATTATATTTTTAAAAAAATATTATATATTAATAAAATATACTAATTCATAAAAAGGAATATATTAAATATTGTTTCATAATACAAAATAATAATTTCGTTTATTATATGAACTCAAAAATCATATATAATATAAAAAATAATATTATAATATATTCATTATTCAATAAAATATAAAAAATAACATTATCAGGTACTTCAAAAATATACAATTATTAAACATGAAATTACCAAAGGCTAAGGAGAATCATAGTGATATTTTATCAGGGTGGTTTGACATATATGGATTTTTAGGTGATCTCGATGTTCTTTAACATTCCCTATAAATGCTTTTATCATGATTTAGATATTATATTTTTTCATTAATATTTTAAAGGGAAAATATCAATTATATTAGCTCACTTGGAAGATATGAAGAAAGGGATTCTTGTGGAATGATCCTTCTAGTATAGGACAACACTTCTTTTATCTATTCCAACTGGACTTAGAAGAAAATTATATTTATATTAATCATATGATCATTGTTCATTGAAATCATTACCAACATTAATTATTCATAAATATCATTTGAATATGAATGGATATAATGAAACTAGTGAAGTGCATGTAATTTATAGAACAGTAATACATATAAAAAGATTAATTCAATCTTAAAGGTAATTTTATTTATAAATGTATATGTCATTACTTCCTGCCCCACCCCCACCCCTCTATCTCATAGGCTATAATAAAATGTAAGCAAATATTTGTATTATATTGAATTAATATATATTTTATTTAATTAAATACACTATGATAGCTATCCTAATTACTATATATTTATGTACATGAAATAATATATTGAGGATATATAATATAATTATGTATAGTAATGGTTACTATTCTTTCTAATGGGTGTGCCATTATAGGATACAGATTCTTGTGGAATAATGAATATTCACAACTCACAAGAGATTATCCATTAATAATTATATATAGATGTGCAGATTATGATTAAGATGGGGTTGTGATATGTTTTGATTGATTAATATCTTGATATATCATTACTAATTAGGATATAGTTCATGATATTTTTTCCTTACAAGTGGAAATATGATTTATAGAAATGGGGAGTAGATGATGTGAGATGTTGGTGTGTGAGAGTGAATCCATAGTGGAGAAGGGGTAGTGTGACTCCATTAATTAATATATATGATTTGAAATTAGTATTATAATATTCTCGTGATTTATTTTTTATCAATTCATGTATAGGATTTTAAATTGTATTACATGTTTATGTGTGGAGATTGTTTGACGTGTGAATTCACTGAGTATTGTAATGATTCATATACAAATTTATAGGTTGTTTTAATGTGAATATTACATAGTACAAATTTTACTATATTACAACATATTTATTAAATTTTTTGTTATCCAAAAGATAAAATTGATGATATATATGTGCATTACTATTTTGAGGAGTTATTCATAATTGTTTTATTCATTTTCACTACCAATGATTTATATTCCATATATAAATTTTTATTATTATTGTATGGAATTACATTTATTCATTATAATTATAATATATAATATGTGATGTTTTATTTATGATATTGAGTTGCCCATTTTTTCTTATCTTCTATTAGTAAATTCAGATTGAAGGAAATGAAAAAAATTGATTTTTGTCTAACTACCTGGTAAGTAAAATAGAATTAAGAGGAAGTTCAAATATAAAAAATAATTAAACTAAAATTTACTGATAACATTAAAAAAATCAAAAAATCCATGGATATCAAATAATATTTTTTTAAATTAAACAATAATGGATATATTGTGCAAAAAATAATTCTATGAAATTAAAATTTAAAAATAATATAATAATTATAGATAATTCAAAAACAAGAGAAAACTATAAAATGGGTATCCTCAATATTGTACTAATATAGAAGTTTTTATTTTTGAACATATGATTCATTATAATTCAAATATAGTTAAATATTCATTCAACTATAGTGGATTGGAATTATTGTTATAATGAGTTTATTACGAATCTCCAATGGGTATTTTTTTTAATTTTGTTGATGTATAATACTATAATCACCAAGAAATAATACTACTTCTCAAGGCAAAATTTATTAAAAACACATTATCGATTAGTGGAATAATTGAATATTTTACATTTTGAACACAAATATGCATCATGAGATATTTAAATTATAAACATAAATATTTTTAATGTAGAAAAAGCATCTATGATCAGTGAAAAATATTATGTAAAATCAATGAATAAGATATATGATGGTTAATTTTTGTTTAATGATAATAAAATGAAGGAGGCAGTGCATGACAAAGAACCCTATGAAATTTTATGAGAGAAATGCTGATACATCATTTGTATTTCTTTGTGTTACATTATATATATGATTATATAATGGAATATGATAATAAATTGAGAAAAATAGTGAATAATGGATTTCCCACTTAATCACTATAAATGTGAACAACATTATATTAGGGATTGTAAAACTTGTGATGTCTATAAGAAAATCACAGCTTCTAAATCCATTAATAGTGGTAATCAATACATATTCCTTCCATATTTTCTTTAAAGTAAGTATACTAAATCTTATTAAATTCGGAGTGTCTATAGTGGAATAATATTTTTTAATTAACAATTATAACTTGTAGGAGTAGTTTTTTCTGCGAGAAGAGAATTGAGTTACCTTATTCTTATTGGATTCAAAAACATATAAAATGTATTCAATATGTAATTGTTCATCACTAGCTGACCTATCATAGTTTTTTTCCACATATTTCTCGTAAGGTATGATCGATAATTATTTTACTAATTTTATAAAAAATCCCAAAAAGTATTATTAAATATAAAATAACAACTATTTTTAATAATTAATATATTAATAAACATTCTTAAACTAAAAAACCTATGTGATAATTAAATTATTTTTAATAGAAAATAACAAAAATATTATTATGAGACACATATCATATGTATCAACCATAAATAAAATTATTTTTTATGAAACATTATGATAAACATATACAGTTCTTCTAGAGATAACAATCAGGCATTCTATAATAGTAAAAAATTAGGGAAATGAAAAATGTTATATAACACCCCGAGATTTTATGAGAAATATTAATTTTAATTACTTAGATGTATTTTTTTTGTACGATACACCAAGATTTTCTTGTGCTATACGCAACAGAATATTATCTTGTAATATATGCAAACATTATTCTTGGATTATGTTGCACGCAAGAGTGTCCTTCATCAATAGCGTGTCTTGTACGCAATACCGAGTTTGGCTAAACAATGGTATATTGAGATTATGAACTAGATGTTATAATTATTATTAACCAAATTTTTAGTTTTATAACAATATCATTCATCTTACACATATTCTATTACATGGTATGAGAAGAAAATAAATTTTTTCGGGTAAAATAAGTATTTTTTAAAAAAATACAGTTTTGTCATCGTTTGATGGCGCACCCATTTTAAATATAGATTTTGACATGTTAATAAGTTCAATTTGACATATTAGACATATTATTTGGATTAAGTATATAATAATTTACTTTGGATAAAGTTTTTATACTTTTCTGATAAGTTTATTCTTTTGATGAATAGTAAAAATACGCTAAATTTTAATTGAAAACATCTTTTTTCATCAAAATAACTTATATGGATAAAATGTATTAATGAATGGTTTTAAAGTAAAATTAGAATATATTTTTACCATTTAATTTAATATATTTCATTATCATTAATTTTACATTGAATTCATAGATAAAAACATTTCAATCTTTTGCAATGTATTATCTTTTAAAATTCGTTTTCTCAACAGCATGAATAATTTTAAATTAAATACTACAACTTACGTGTTTTGAATTTGGAAAAATGGATTCCATATTTGGAATTATTATGTCAAAATTATGTTAGTGGGATACTTTTTATTTTAAAGCATTATGGATATTAACTACTATAAATTTTATTTACAATAGTTAAAGGTAAATTATGTAAATTAAGGGTAATAATAATATTACAAAATTACCCTAACCCTTGTGTTAATATACTAAGATAATTAAATTTCGTCCTAAAATATAATTTTGTTGAAATGGAATCCTTTGGAACCCACATTGATGTGATTAAGACCTTTATTTTATTATATTTATATAAAATGAAATATAACTCACTCAAACATTAATAAATAAAGTATTGTCAATATAAGGTTATATATAATATAAAATTGATTAAAAATACTAATTTAAAAGACAAATTTTTTTTCTTCATCATGGTTTTTTATTTTTTATTTTTAAGTATATAATTTCCTTAATAGCTTATACATTAATGATGCATAAAATTTTTATTTAATGAAAATATCAATAATATAGTTTTTATTAAAATAATAATACCCATCAAAAGGAACAGAAACATGACCAAACATTATTTGTAGAGTATATATATACCCTAATAATACATGTTACGATGTGTGGACCATTTGGAGCCTTATAAAACAGATTATCACATTTATATTATTTTATTTTAAATGATGTCAAAGTTGTCACCTTCATTCTTTAATAAAGATAACATTTTAAAAGTTGGTTTATTTAGAAGATAAATTCAAATAAAATTATTATTAATAAATATATTATATATATCTTCATCATAGTAATTTATTATTAATTTTTATGGAACAAATATTTATATTAAATAATTATAAAAAATGTTGTAGTAGTTATTGTTTTAAGATAAATATCTAATAAATGTATTTAAAAATATTAAAATAAATATTATATGAACTAAATAATATTCTACACATATTTTTAAGGTGAATATTACATGTTAGTGATCTATTTAGTATTTTGGTTTGATTATATATTATGTGTGGATTTTATTTAAATTCAAATAATTGAATAGTGTCAAAATGGACACTATTGATATTTTATAAAAATAACATATAATTATATTGTTTAAAAATCACAAAAATATTTAAAAATCATAAATTCAAGTTTATACGGTCTAAAATGTCATAAATTTTCCAATTATGGATAACTAAAAACATATAAATAAGTATTTTAACAATTTACAATTTAGAACTTAATTCCATAAATAATATTAAATAGATTAAATAGGGATAAATCAAATTGATAATGTTTAAAATAATTTTCCAACATGTATAAATTTTATTGGCTGATGAGATTATAACCATATATCATCTAATATTCTAACTTGAGTCATTTTTGAGGTTTTTTGGTGGGGTTTGAGTTTATTAAAAATTAATATTTTAGAGGTTTCCAAAAGTGCCCCACTCTTCTCTTATAAAAGGGCACATCCTCCCTCTCATCTTCACAACATTTTGAGCCTTCATGGTCGGCCAAAATCTATATATTTATCTTCTCCACTTCCCTAGAAAAATACTAGAGGTCATGGACTTCTTCATATACCATCTTTAGTGCTCTAAGAAGAGTTTTATACAAGGCGTGACGAAGAAGAGGTAATAACCTTTACCAACTCTTTAAAATTTGTTTCTTCTTATGCTTCCACTTGTTTATTTGTTAAAATATAAAGTAATAAAATAAGTACCACTAATATAATTATATGTTATTATAAATATGAAACAACTACATTTCACCTTTTCTCCATCCTAAAAAAAACAAAATCATTGCGTGTGCGAACGTACGGAATACCGTCTCCACGACGTGGTGTAATCTGTTTTTCCACCACCACCTTACTTGGATTGGTATAATGGTGTAAATAATATCTATATATGATTATTATAACATGATAGTAATTTTGATATATACTATCATCCACTCTAATACCATTCATAAATTATGGGAACAATATCATCGCTCATGCGTACGTAGAGATTACCATCTCCATGATGCGATGAGATTCATTCTCCATCTTCACCATTAAAGAATGATTATAAAGTATATATAATGAATAATAATGATATATATAACAGAATTATATTACTTAATTTATGTATTTAAATATATAAATCTCATCTACTTACTTCCATTCAAGTCAATATAAAAAGAAAAACAGCATTCATGCGTACGTACGGCCTACTGTCTCATTGAACGGTGTATTTCATTTAATTGATATATCTATTATATATATATATATATTGAATTTAAATATTATATATAAACCATGTTTTACATTATAGAAGTAATTAAATCATGATAATATCAATAACAACATGTCCAAACACATATGATAAATGAAATGATTATTACCCAAAACATTGCTTCATCATGGAATTGACAAATGAATGGGTAATATAAAGTCATAACTAAATCATATATGATTTCATAAAAATGGATATGATTCTATAATAAGTCAATGAAATTATTTAAATCATTATACTGAAGTTTCAGAAACATACATAAGAAATTGGACATAAGGTCAGGGATAATTATTCCAATCTCGTTCTTATATGGGATTGTTTAATCGTAAGTATTTACTGAGGTTATATTTATCATCCATGTCCATGTTTTCATAAAGTGATTAATATTCTTACCTATATTTTTGAATTCATGTTTTCCCATTTTGACTTTTAGTATGTGTTATGGAATAAATATTTCTTTTGTTTACCAACCAAGGTACTTTTTGAATTATCCGGAAAAAGTTCGAGAAAAATCTTTTTTTAACATATATGAAATGAACGAATTTTTACAATTTCATAAGGCCTTATTTTCATGAAGATTTATCTAAAAGATTTTATAATTATTTTAAAAAAATACTTTTATTTTAAAATCTAATGGAATTTTGTGAAAACAAAATGTTTTGATGAATATAGTATATTTTCCTAAAGAATTCATTTCAAGTGTTTTATCCAAACTATTTTCCATCTAAGATGACGATATTTAGTATGTTTATGATTCATGTATAATGTATCAATTATTTACGTGGTTTGGTTTTTCTTATGATGAAATGATATACATTTGTTTTATATGGATTATGATATGATGGGATGATGTTTGTGAAACCCATTTTATTCTTTGGGTTATGATGTATGATTTATGATTATTTTGTTGCACACATAAGAATGATTTCATTATGATATTGGTGGGACCTATATATCCCTCCAATGCATTGGGTAATGATTTGTATCTCATGAGATAGACATGGATGGAATGGAAAGTAAAATCTTGTTCAGTAATACAGCGCTGGAATGGAAACTAAACCATGTTCAGTAATGAACTTTGTCCACTATAATGGTCTAGGCAACAGTGCCTTGGCTACTATGGAATTCATATGATGTGATTAATGGTTTCTCCACAATTACCTGTTTTATTCCCATTCTATTTAATCATGATTAATGTTACTTTATGATCTATGCCTTATATAATGCCATGTTTTATGTCATTGCTCAATATTTTGATGTTTATATTTTATGTTCATGTTTTCACGTTCAAATGTTTATGGATTGTTTTATGTTCTCTATGTTTACCCATACTGATAATTTTAGATCACCATTTTTATGTTTTCTTCTACCCATGATATAAAGAAAGGTTTTATGTTAAAAAAGAAAAGATAAATATCTTTATGGGAGATTTTGTAGATCTTTCACCATGATTATAAGATTATGTTATAAGTTTCCAAAGACAGTACTCTAATACAGTGTTTGAGAATTTGTTTTTTTTCATGTATTTATTATTTTTAAAATGTAATTTAATGTCCATTTATGCCAATATTTGGGTCTATACAGTTGGTATCAGAGCGAAGGTTAAAATAACATTTGTAAACTAGGATTCGAAAGCATTAGTGAGATCCCTAGAGATATTTCTAAGGTATCTCTAGTGATGTACCTAAGGTTTAGTATTACTATAGGTTGCGGTCCTATAATTTGGTTTATGATCATGAATATACTAGGGTGAACGTATGGTGTCATGGATTAATGAAGTGCGATCAGTTAGACAACTCATAAGTGACCTTTTATGATTATGTGGTTCCTCATTATTTTAACTGTTTCTTACACAAAGGTTTTTGGTTTTAATTAATTGATGGAACCAGAAATAATTGGGTTAAAATTTATTTCGATGGAAAAATTGGTGACAATGAGAAGGGAAATTTTTTAATTCCTAGAGATAAAGATATTGTGATTAGATCGAATCAGTCATCAAAATATATGATTAACAAGGTGGACTTTATTTGTATTCTTATGTCATCAGATAAGTGGTTGATAGACTTGTATGAATATTCTCATGGAGAGGAACACAGAGGAAGGAAGATAAAGATTCTTACATATAAAAAATAATGGAAGAATAAACTTGAGGAATACCTCAAATGTATGGGAAGATGTAATCTTTGTGGAAAAAAGGGTCATATAGTGACAGACTATTATGGAGTTCAATGTCTTCATTGTGAAGAACATGGACATTACCCAACTCAATTATGTGACCTATGAGGTTAAATCTAAATCGAGGGAGGACTTGTTCCATGCCAATAATTTAAGAAGATTTATTGAAGAACTTATGTATTGGAAATCAAGAATAATTTTGTTGACGTACTTTTATGGTATATGGAAATACTTATCTATTGGTCCATTGTGGTTTTCCATTAGAATATGTTACCGATAACCATGAAAAGTGATTGAAATATTTTTGGAAAGTAGATGATATGAGCATAATAAATGGATAAGGAGAAAATAATATGATTGATAGTATTAATGAGCTCATTATTGATATAAGGATAAAGTGATATCATGGATTGAGTATAGATAATTTTTGAGATTTTGGTATGTGGAAAGAGTTAACTTTTGACAGTATGAATTTTTTCACTAAGGTTCTATAGTAATTCATGTTTCAAGAGATTACATTACTAAGGTATTCACATGTTTGGAATGTAACCTACATGATATATCTTATGAAATATGGGGGATATATGATGGTATTCAAATGCATGTTATATGAACTTTTTTGTAATTGTTTTCCTTGTATTGTGAGCATGGACATTAGAATATTGGAAAATCATAAGGATTGGAATTGATTAAGTTAGAAATCATATAGTATTTTTTGTTGATAGAACATTTTAATATTGTTTATGAAATTCTATAATATTATATATTTAGAAAAAGGTCAACTCGTAGGACAAGCGACAACCAGTCACGTCAGAAAAGGTTGCGGGAATCAAACCCACAACCGACATGCGACAAGCCTTTATCGCCTACTACTGGCCTACAGAACGTCCTTGGTTTGTAATAATTAGTTTTATTTTATTAAGCGGTATGATATATTAAGTATAAGTACATTTTTGAAACCATATACGATTAACCTCACCGTATATGGACGTATTTATATTAAATACCTTATGCTAACCATTTTTCTGATAGAGATGGATGGAATGACATATCATTCTATCGCGTGATCTGCTATTACTTCAAGAATGAAAAATTAAACTTCATTTTATTAAATAATAGTTGAATAGTAAATAGTTCATGTAATGAAAAATAATGATATTACCCTTAAATCAAGTAAGTATTTCTCTTTATGCGAAAATTATTCAACTTTAGTGATCTTGAAAACCAAAAATGTTTCCTAGTACCCTCATATCCAATTAATTATATGTTATTTTAGATCATCACCAATTTATGTCTTTGTGATTGTTTGATTTTTTATAGACATGTTCTCTACCACTCTTCTTCATAACACGATGGTTAGATTTTCTTCCATATACATATTTTCACCTATAATCTCTTATGTGGAAACCCAGTGCTGAATTACTTTGGGTGAACATTATGTTTCTAACTTTCCATTTTTTAAATTAAGTTTTAGTATTACATTTTATGATATGGGATTTTATAAAAGAAAAATTCAAGTAGTAAATTGTTAATAACCCAATGAATTTTGAGGGTGAAATTTATTTTAAGGGGGGTAGAATGTAACACCTTAAAATTTTATGAGAAATATTATTTTTAATTACTTTGATTTCTTGTGATGTACTCTACACCATGATTATCTTTCTCTATACACAACACCGTATTATCTTTTAGTATATGAAAACACTATTCTTCACTTATGTTGCATGCTAGAGAAACCTTCCTCAATATCGTGTGTTGTATGCAATAATGAGTTTCACTAAACAAAGATATATTGTGATTATGAACAATTCGTTATGAATAGTATTAAAAAAATTTAATTTTATAATGATATCATTAATCTTACACATATTCTTGAAGATTTTATGTGAACAAAATATATTTTTCAGGTAAAATAATTATTTTTTAAAAAATACACTTTTTCCGCATTTTTAAGGGGCGCCCACATTAAATCTAGTTTTTGGCATGTTTATAAGTTAAATCTGAAAAATTAAACTTTTTCCTAGGAATCAAGATATAAAAAGTTACTTTGGAAATTTTTTTGATATTTTTCTGATAAGGTTCTTATTTTGATGAAGATTAAAAATACGCTAAATTTTAATTCAAAACAACTTTTCTCTTCAAAATAATTTATATGGATAAAATAAATTATTGAATGGTTTTAAATTATATATGTAAAATATTTTTACCATTTAATATAATGTATGTCATTAACATTAATTTTACATCAAATTCATAGGTAAAAACGTTTCAATCTTTTGCAATGTTTTAACTTTTATAACTTGTTTTCTCAAAAGAAGGATTAATTTTAAATAAAATACTTAAACTTTTGTGTTTTTAATTTGTGAAAATGGATTCCATATTTGGATTCAGTAGGTAAAAATTATGTAAATAGGCAACTTTTTATTTTAAGGCATTATGAATAGTAACTACTGTAAATTTTTTTACAACAGTTACAGGTAAATAAGGTAAATTAAAGGTTTAAATAATATTATAAAATTACTATAACACTTGTATTAATATAATTAGATTATTACATTTCGTTCTAAAATATACTTGGGATGAAATGGTATCTTTTGGAACCCACTTGGATGTGATTAAGACCTTTAATTTATTTTATTTGAAAAAGTAAAAAATGTCTCACTCAAACTTTAATAATTAAAGTATTTTTAATATAAGCCTTTACATAATATAAATTAGATTATAAATACTCGTTTAAAATATAAAATGTTTTTCCTCATCGTGGTGACATATTTGTTAATATTAAATATATAATTACCTTAATAACTTATACATTATTGATGCAAAAATTATTTATTTAGTGAAAAAATCAATAATATAGTTTTTATTAATATAATAATACATATAAAAAGAACTAGAAACATGACCAAAACTTATTGGTAGAGTATATATATACACTAATCATTCATGTTTCGTCTTGTAGACCATTTTGAGCCATATAAAACATATTATGACATTTATATTATTTTATTTTAAATGATGTCAAAGTTGTCACCATCATAGTTTAATAAAGATAACATTTTAAAAGTTGGTTTTTTAGAATATAAATTTGACTAAAAGTATTCTTATGAAATATATTAGATATATCTTCATCATTGTATTTTAGTATTAAATTTTTATGGGATATATTTGTATATTAAATAATTATACAAAATTTTGTAGAAGTTATTTTATTAATGAAATATCTAATAAATGGTTTTAAAAATATTAAAATAAATATTATATGAACTATTTAATATTCTCCAAGAATTTTTAAGTTTAATAGTACATTTTAGGGATCCATTGAATATTTTTTTCGAATAGATATTCTGTGTGGATTTTATTAAAATTCAATTAATTAAATAGTGTCGAAATACACTCTTGATATTTTATAAAAAACATATTATTAAATTGTTTCAAAATTGAAAAAATATTTAGAAATTATAAATTGAAATTTAAAAGGAATAAAATTTCATAAATTATCCAATTATGGAAAATTCATAACATATAAGTATGTATTTACAACAATTTATAATTTATAATCTTATTACAAAAAAAATTAAACATTTAAAATAAGGATAAATCAAATTGATAAGGTTTAAAATAATTTCTCAACATGTCTAAATTTTATTGGATGATGATATTACAACCATATCATATATCATGTTATAACATGAGTCATTTTTTATGTTTTTAGTTGAGGTGTGAGTTTATTATAAATTAATATTTTGGAGGTTTCCAAAAGTGCCCTTCTCCTCTCTTATTAAAGGGAACCTCCTCCCTCTCCTCTTCACAACATTTTGAGCCTTCAATATATGCTAAACCATGTCCATTTATTCTTTACACTTACCAATATTCATACTATAGTTCCTATAATTCTTCCAAGACCAACTTTAGTGCCCTAACAGGAGGTTTAGAAGAGGCGGGTCGGAGAAGATGTAATATCTTTTACAGATTCTTTCAAATTTATTTATTCTTCTACTTACTCTTATATTTTTTTTCAACATAATGTAATAACATAAGTATCAATAATTTACTGATATGTTATTATAAATATTAAACAACCCCATTTCTCCTTTTATCCATCTTACGAAAAACAAAATCACCGCACGTGCGTACTTACGGAATGTCGTCTCCACACCGTGGTGTAATCTGTTTTTCCACCACCACCTTACTTGTATGGGTATAATGGTTAAATGAATAACTATATATTATTATTATAAAATGATACTAATTCTGAGATATTCAATCATCCACTCCAATACCATTCAATAATTATATGAATGATATCATCGCTCGTGCGTGCGTACGGATTATCATCTCCATGATGCGATGAGATTCATTATCCATGTTCAAAATTAACTAATGATTATAAAGTATATATAATGATTAAAAATGATATATATTACATAATAATGATACTGGATTTATGTATATATATATATATGTCATCTACTTACTTCCATTCAAGTAAATAAGGAAAGAAAAACAGTGTTCATGCGTATGTACGACCTGCCGTCTCCATGAACGGTGTATTTCATTTCATTTATATATCTATTATATATATAATGAATTTTAATATTAAATATAAATCATGTTTTACATTCTTTAAGTAATTAAATCATGATAATTTCAACAACAACAAGTCCAAAGATGTTTGATAAAAGAAATGATAATTACCCAAAACGTTGCTTCAACATGGAATTAACAATTGAATGGGTAATACAAATTCATAAGTGAATCATATATGATGTCATAAAAATGAATATGATTCATGAATAAGTCAATGAAATTATTTAAATCATTATACCGGAGTTTTGGAAACGTTTGGAAGAAATTAGACATAAGGTAAGGGGTAATTATTCCAATCTTGTTCTTATCAGGGATTGTTTAATCGTAAGTATGTACTGGGGTTATATTTATCATCCATGTCCATGTTTCCATAAAGTGTTTAATATTCATCCATTTATATTTAAATACATGTTTTCATCTTTTGACTTTTAGAATGTGGTATGGAAGGAATTATTCTTTTTTTAAGATACAAGGTACTTTTTGACTTTTCCAGCAAAAGTACGAGATGAATGTTTTTTTAACTTATACCGCAGGAACAGATTTTTACGGTTTCATAACGCCTTATTTTCATGATGATTCCTCTACAATATTTCAAAATTATTTTCCATAAAATCCATTTATTTTAAAATTTCATGGAATTTTGTAAAAAGAATATGGTTTTGAATAAGAGAGGATATTTTCCTCAAGAATTCATTTCGAGTGTTTTATCAAAACTATTCTCCATATAAGATGACATTATTTAGTTTGTTTATGATTAAATTATAATGTCTATTATTTACATTGTTTGATTTTTCTTATGATGAAATGATATCCATTGGTTTTATATGGAATATTTAATTATGGGATGATGTTTATGAATCCCATTTTATTCTTTGGGTTTTGATGAATGATTTATGTTTATTTATTGGCTAACATAAGAATGATTTCATTGCGATATGGATGGGACCAATATCTCCCTCCAATTCATTGGGTAAATATTTATACCTCATGAGATAGACATGGATGAAACGACATGTAAAATCCGGTTCAGTAATACTGGGCTCTAATGAAAAATAAACCCAGTTCAGTAATGGACATTGTCCTCAATCATAGTCTGGGCAGCAATGCCTTAGCTACAATTGAAATCATATTATATGATTAATGGTTTTACACAATAACATTTTTTATTCCCATGCTATTTTATCATGATTAATTTTCTTTTATGATCTATGCCTTATGTACTACCACGTTTTATGTCATTTTTGAATATTTTGATGTTTAGAATTTATGTTCATGTTTTTATGTTCGAATGTTTATGGATTGTTTTATGTTTTCCATGATTACCCTAACTAAGAATTTCAGCTCACCATTTTTATGTTTTCTTTTCCCCAGGAAATGAATAATGGTTTTAGGTATGAAAACAAAAGGGGAATATCATTATGGTAGATTTTGAAGATCATTCACCATGATTAGAAGATTATGTTCCAAGTTTCCAAATACATTAAACTAATACTGTCTTTGGGAGTCTGTTTTTTGTCATGTATTAAGTATTCCGAAAAAGTAATGTAATGTCCATTTATGTCTAGATTTGGGTCTCTACATGTTATATAATCCAAATAGAAAAAAGTTTTGTAACAAAATTTATATTAATTTTTCTATAGTTAATTTATTTAGTGTTTTATGATGTTATAAACTTTTTAATTTAAATATAACTATATATTTTGGTGGAAATGTTTTTTTAATATTTTATTAAGTGTTTTTTGTGGTCCAATAAACATATAAATTATTTATCTACTATATAAATAAACAACTATGTATATTTTGAATGAAATTGTAACACTATTGTTATATGAATTTCATATATGTCGATATATATAATGGCCTTGTATAAAACATCATTTTTTTCAATATAAATTTATGATATAATTTTTATATAACTATGAGATTTTTAATAATTATAGAGGTTTACATACTAACATATGGTGATATGGATTATCTAACTACAGACACAATTTGTTTAAAATATATGAATGTTTGATTCAGCATATTATAATTTTTTTATTAGAGATTAAAATCAAATTATATAATGATAAAATAAGAAAAAATGATCTTGATTACTCAAGAAGATTTTGAGATACCATAGTGGAATGTTATAGCTATTTTCATAAAATTCATGAGATGATTATGGATATTATATCAAGGACATATATCATAGAAAAATAAGATATTATATATATTTTTAATCCTTTATTTCATGTAAATAATCAGAAACATTTTTTACATTCAAATGAGTTTCCATTCACAGTAAAAATTTACTTTCACATTTTTATGGGAATATCTGACAATCATTATCGAAATGAATAGTTTCGTGGCATTATACTCTAAATAATTTGGGAAAATGGACAATTCCAATGATAATGAGCACATAATATATTATAAAAATCCATGTATTTACATATATGAATTATATTTTAAATTTTAGTTACTCTATAGTTTATATGCATATAGATGTTCGTTTTCTTCACGAAATGCATAAATTATCTTCTTATTTTGATGATCATAGTCTATTTCATATGTAACAATATAATATTATCAGGAAATTAGATTTATAAATTCTATTAATAATTTCATTGTTTTGAGAATATGTTTTATACACTAAAGAAATGATTTTGTGAGATCAAAAGATTTTCATGTAATAGATATTTATTATTTATTTAATAGATAAATACTCAATTAAAAACCAAAACATTTAGAATGATTAAGTTATATTTGATGATGAATTTATGGTTTTCCGAATATTTTGGATGGAGAATCAATAAAAAACATAAAATTATAAATATAGGAACCTTATTTTTAAACTATATATTTTTTTTTTGTAATTTTTTTTATAATTAAATTTGTATAATATATTCGGAGTGGTTCGAAAGACATTATGTTTATTGGAATAGTGACCAAACCCTTGAATCTCGGGGTCAGTGCCTTAATTTATTACATTGGCATAGATACAAGCTTCAAATATTATGGTAATTAATATTTTTTTAGTTTAATAAAACCATATTACAGATATGATTCAAATATTACATTGGGGAAATGAAAATAAATCATGATACAAAATAAAATGAAATAAACAAATACTTTAAAAACTCATTCAAATAAACTTTCATCATATCTTGAATAAAGGAAACGCAGTAAGAGTCGGCTCAAATTCATATTAATTGTAGGTATATAAGAATAAAAAACTGATTAATGAAAAAAATTCATAGAAATATTATTATATTAGTACACATTTCATATTAATATCTCTATAATAATTTATCAACATGGTAGGATTTATATTTGAAGCCCATTAAATTTAAACAATTGATTGAGAATGAAATTCAACCATATTTATTTCAAAGAAAAATGGAAAAGATAATTATAATAGATGGATTATAGATTGAAAATACATAATTATATGTTTTCATGTTATTTGGAAACATGATACCCTTAAAATCAGGATTTGTTCTCAAGACTGTCTAAACTATTCTTATTTGACAATTGATTCCTCTCTTGAACTGTTGATGCCTCGTGGGGTTTGCATTAACCAGTCCCCAACCCATATAGATTACATTAAACTAACCCAACCAATGTATTTAATATCCAAAAAAATTAATCATATATTAATTAATCAATTCAGGAAATGAACCTCATGACTTATCAAATTTTTTATGAATAAAATAAATGAATTTGATCATAATTCCACACTTACTCATATAAATATCAAAGTGAACAGTGTATATAAACAATTTGTATAATATATTCAATAATAATATCAATTTCATGATAATATGTTTATTTTAGTTAAATTGACAATAAAATTATCATAATGATTTTAATTTTAATGATAAAATTAACAATAAGATAAGAAATGTATATTGTATGGCTTTCTATTACTATTTGTTAATTTTAATATAAAATGCCTTTGATGATATAATTAAAATAATCCTTAAATAAAATTATTAAAAAATACTCAATGTATGATATATAAAATGGGTAATTATAGAAACCTCATAAAATTATTGGGTGTTTAATATGACATTTATCACACATATGTATAAAGTGATATTAAAATCCCCTACATTGCATTTCCTTTAGCTGAAAATCCTTTAAACTCCTTCATAATAGTTTATAACATGATACCAAAATATAATTGAACCATAATAATCTTTATAGTTTTATTTATTAACTAATTTAAATATTTTATTACTTGTTACCTATCAATATTTAATTATATTTAATATTTCGGGTGTTAATTACTATCCGAGTATGTTTTGACTGGGCACTTATTTTATCCTTTTATTTAGATCATAATTTATTAATGAATTGTATTTAAAAACTGATTTAATTATCCAATATATTCATTATATATTAATTTATAATGGTCCATAATATTTTGAAATAATAAATTAAATGAACCATTCATGGAGATGGTCGGATGTACATACGCATGAATGCTACTTTATATTTTTTTTCTTTTTGAATGAATTATGAGTAAATGATATATATGTTTATAATTACTCTATTTAGATATATATTTCATATATATTACTCATATTTTATTTAAATAAACCTTAATACATTTCATATAAAGTGTGAAAAAAACATATCTTCTCAATGAGGTCGTACTCCACACGTCCACAAACAATGTTATCATATCCCGAAAATATGGAACACCTGAATTTAGGTGTTATATATAAATTAAATATTAATAAATAAATTTTAATTTTCATATATATCATATAAACTATAAATCCATCATTATTTCAAACCTTCTATAGTGGTAAATGGGTGAATAAACATCTTCTGTTCGGGAGATGGTTTTTTATCGTACCCAAGAAAAATGATTGTGTTTCTTATTTGATGGATTTCTATTTATGCCTACGTAAAAATATTGGCATAAGAATATTATAGTATATTTATGATAAGGATTATATTATATAATATATATATATATATCATTGATGGTTTGAATATGTTTATGAATCAAAAATTTATAAATGAATAATGTTACCTCTTTTCGGGTAACTCTTTATAGATTATAAAAAGAGACATAATTGATTGGATTTTATCAAATGTTGAGGAATCTTGGTTGATAGTAGAGATGTTGGGAGATTATTCGATCATAGTTTGGGGAGCCAAATTTTTTTATATGTGTGAGTGATTTTGTGGGTTGAGTGCCTTTTATAGTGTATTTTTATAAAAGGTAGGGTCAATGTCCATAGAATAAAATAAAAATAAGTACAAATGAAGTGAGAGAATGGGGTATGATAGAGTCACTGCACTCATAAAAGATCTTAAATCCCACATTCTTTCTTATTCTTTGAGCCCATTATTTCACTTCATCTCAAAGGTCATTAAAATTTATACTTCATCTATGCCCACGACCCTGACCACTAGGAAAGCTCTCTTCTAAACGTTTTTCCTGTTGAAGAAGGCATTCTATGTCTCTGCCATTAGAGTCAGATTAAATCAATGGTTTCAAATAATCCATTTGAGTAACCTAATACACACATCCATTCCACCTTCCATGATATCTTGGATGACAACCTCACATCCATGTTTTAGTTTTTTTCCAGGATTCATCCTATAATTACTTCCTTGGGTAGAAGACATCACACAAAGAGGAATAATTCACTTTATTGGCATGCATCAATTTTTCCCCCAATGTGTCGACTCCTAGATCATCCACGTACAACACATATTTATCATTTCTAGTATCCTCATGAAGGTGGGTCATCCATTAACCAAACACAAACCATATATCCACCAACCATAACTAATATATATAATAATCATAATCCCTAAAAATCAACATAGTAAAATATATAATTCTATATCACATTAACACATTTTCATTTACATCACAAAACCCATTTAGCCCAATTCAAGTTCTCAAACTTGGATCACTAAGAATAATCAATAATTCCCACATTTCAACCCATTATAAATAGTCATAAATTCCCATACAAAATCCCCTTCAATATATTTCCCATCACTTATACCCTCACCAATTAAGAATAAAACAATTTTCACATGAATTATCTAACTTAGGCATATCTAACAAGTTTTATAAGCCTCTAACCTATACCCCAATTAATTGATTCTTTATTTGAAATTCAATTAAGAATATGAATATTCCATTAAATGGATCTGAATTATTTCACAACCACATATATCTTACTTAGCTAATTATAGGTATGGAATGTATCGGTGCACCCCATGGGAGGCCTTAAATGGTACAAATAGCCCTTGAAGTGTCCCTTATGAACTATGAGGGATTCCATTCATCATTTAGACACCAAAAATAAATAATCTATTCAAGGTGTTTAAAATCACATCATGAAGTGAAAAAGAACATGGTTTGGCAAGAAATAATATTCCAAAAAACTGTGGGATATAACATCTAGACCACCATCCTTGATTTTGTTGATGAACACTCCAAAAAACAAAGCCTTAAATCCTAATTCACTAGAACCTTGATGCCTTAACCTAAATCTCACTAAATAAAGGGGGATTTATAGCATCATAAAGAGATAGTAGAAGAATGAAAACCCTAAACAATAGGAGGACTAAAGGAGAAAATTAGACTTACCTAGAGCTTTGATCTTTATCTGATGTAACTACACATGATCTATGAATGAATGAGTAACCATCTTGAGAGATATTGAGAGATTTTATTCTTCAATAGGGAGTAGGGGATAGTAAAAGATGAAATCCAATAACGGGGTTAAAAATATAGTAATCGATGTTTTTTTATAAATTTATCACATTTACTAGGCTACAGGGTTTACCCGCAACGTTTTCCATAACATGCACAAAATGTGTGAGAAATGCTATCCCAAAATAATCCATTTTCATAGTTTCATGGGAATTATATGGTTTTTTTAATTATGTGGTAACAAATTAAAATCTTTTATTCAATGCTTAATTGTTACCTGGGATGCTCCGCATGGTTTTCACTAACCATGCACAACCCATGAAACATTCCCAGAAACACCATTTTCCTCTTTTTACATGCCCGTAACCCCTAGAACCCCCCCATGAATTCTCATGAACATTGGAAAATAATTTTTTACCAATGGAAATGACTTAAATAGAACCATTAAAAACACATAACTTAGGAAAACTCTTATATCATACAACCCCTTACCTTAGGACAACTCATCCTCGATCCCCTCTTCTAGACCATTGCAGTTTCGATGAAAATAAATCAGGCCACTGGACCCGCATATTTGATTCTCTCTCCCAATATTATCCATGAACATTTCCATACTTCTATTAAACATGAACTAAAGTCACAACCCTTACCTGAAATACCTTGTCCCTATGGTTCACAACACAAACAAGATGATAATTAAAATATGCATCGACTTCTAGTTCCCCTTCATCAAAATATATCACATGGGATGGATAATTTAGATACTACAAGAGTTGTGAAACATGAAAAAAATCATTAATCTCGCTATAGCATTGAGGAAGATACAATCTGTTAGCCACCTGTCTGATCCACTCCACAATAAATAATGGCCCCACCTACTTGGTTGATAACTTTCCCTTCATATTAAATTGATTGTGACCTATCCATTACAACAATCAAATAAACACACTATCACCCACTATGAACATGAGATATCTAAAACGATGATCTTCATATGAATTTTTAAACTCTATGTTGTTTTCGTCTGATCTTGAATCAACCAAACCTTCACTGACATCTCATGCATTATAATCAAACCCAAAAACTTATTCTCCCCATCTTCTGTCCAACCCAACAAAGATCTACATGTCCTCCTATAGATTCCCCCAAAAGGTGTCAAATGTATTATAGCATGGAAATTATTTTGTAAGAAAACTCAACATGAGTCATGTGGTTTTATCATGAACCACTGAAATCCTGAACACTTTCTCTCAACATCTCCCCCAACATTAGTAATGTACACTCTAACTACCAATATGAATGTATGAGATAAGCCATACTCAAGAACATAAGGCTTCAAAGAACCTTATATAACCCCATCTAGATGTGTGATGTGAAACATGGACCTTGATCCAGAACTATTGTTCTATTCACAAAATGCAACCATACTATCTCTCAAAAATATAAATCACTCAATTGTACGACAGTATATGTTTCATATATTAGAAATAAATGATCCACTTTAGTCAACTAATCCACAACAACCTATACTTCCTCATTCATTCTAGGAGTCCTTACAAAACCCACTATGAATTCAATCATTACGTCATTCCACCTGCATTCTGGAATGGAAAATGACTGTAAAAAACACCACAACATTGTTTCTCGACCTTCACCTTTTGATTGGTAAGGTATCTTTCCACAAAACGCAGAACTTCTTTCTTCAATCCTGGACACCAATACAACCCATGATGATCATGATACATTTTAGTCAATCCAGGATGTACTTCACACTATGATGTATGGAACTTTTGGGCAAACCCATCACATGCACCCATGAGTACCTTGGAATTGCCTCCAACATAGATAACTCCATCAGCAACCAACTACCCTAATAGAATGTGACTAGCCAACTGTAAGACATTCCTATATATCTAAACACTCTGGATCCCCTACCTGCCTCTCTTACACCCGACCTAAAAGAATATACCCAGTCTCCATAAATTAATGTTTCATATTTTTTCCCCATCATGCACCTCCAGATGAATCACATCAAATAAAGACATCATTTCCCATTTATAAATGGATTCATAAACCACATGATTCTGATTCCATAGTCTCAGAGTTTCTGCAACACTATTCCATTTCTCAGGTTTGTAAACCAACTCATAATCGAAATATTGTTGGTACTCAACCCACATTTTCTATCATATATTGGAATCCCACTGGGAGAAGATGTAATTATGAATTTTATGACCAATAAACACCATGAATATCCATACCAACATGTAATGCCTCCAACACATCCTGTCATAAACCACATCATCTAACTCACGATGATGAGTAACATAATTCCATTTCTGTTATCTTATCTTTATTAACCCATAATCCACAACCCGATCCTCACGAGTCAACACAACCCCAAGTCCAACAATGGAGGAATCATAGAACAATGTGTACTTCTTACCAGGGACAGGTAAGATCATAATCAATGCGATATTTGATCACTTCTTCAGTTCATGTAAATCAATTTCACATGAATCTGACCACTATGACATAAATCCCTTCTTGGTAAATCGTGATGGTGGTGCCTCAACTGAGATAAATCTCTAATGATCATTTGGTAATAACTGGACAATCCCAGAAAACTCCATATAACAAAAACATTCCTGGGATGCTCCAAGACACCAAACATGTACCATTTATGGAGCCACAGACATGTGAAAATCAGAAATGATATATCCTATCAAGTGATCATTATCAATATTATACTAACATTTTGATATATTGGCATAAACCCAGTGCTCAATTCCTAAACTCAATATGATTACAATATTTTGGGCATGATCATCAATAGTTTGTGTGATTATAAAGATGTCATCAATAAAGACAAAAATAACATATACAGGTAAGGGGAAATTATCACTTTAATTTATTCCTTAATCATAACTAGGGTATTAGTCAACTCAAACGTCATTACCAAAAATTCAAACATCTTCTACATACTCTGGAAATATTTCTATGGTATTATAGATGGTCTCACACTCTTCTGATGGTATCCTGATCTAAAATCTATATGGGTGAAAACAAAGACACCCCTCCATTGGTCAAATAGATCATTGATTATAGAATGAAGGTATCAGTTCTTAACTACCATCTGATTAAACTTTCTATAATAGACACATAACTGCAAAGACATGTCATCCTTAATAGAAAATAGCATGGGTGATCCCCATGGGGACATAATCGGTCAAATAGACCCCTTTCACTCCATCTCGTCTAGATAAGAATTAGGCTCCAAGATTTCTGCCAATGCCAATTGATATGGGGGAATAGAAACGGGTTCTTCTCATGGATGATATTTTATTGTGAACTCTTAATTACTTTCTTGCAGAAATCCTATGAAAACCTGAAGAAACGCATTCTAAAACTAATCCAACATAGTAGGAAAACATTTTTATCCACCTCTACATCATTAAGAGTAAAAAATGCCACTTGGGATGTGATTTTCCTCCACCTCTGACAATATGAAATTTTACGGCCTACTCAAACATCTCACTCTCCATGAATGACACAAGTGTTACTATTAAGAGATGTGAATGTTACACAAAGATATTGAAAATAAATATTGTAATGATACAACACTACCCATTTCATACCAAATATTTGATCAAAACCTAACATCTCATGGAAAAATAGGTTCCACAATAAATTATGACAACCAATCACAATATCACAACATCTATACTACGTGAAATCCTCAATGTAAACCCCCAACGAATATCAATTAGCATAACCCCACATACTCATTCCAGAGCTAGAACAAACATGCCCTCAAACAGTGCAAAGATAAAGTATTGTGTGGAACCTATGTCAAATAAATAATTAGTGAGTATATATGCTACAAGTATTGTACCTCAAACAAAAAAAGGTATATCCCCGCCACTCCAGGTGTAGACTGAACTATGTTATTATAGAAAATCCCTCTACCATAGGATCTCTCCTAAGTACCCTATACTAAAATTCCTTGGTGATGAGGATTATCTCGTCTTATATTTCTATGCCCACCAATCCTATTGGTAAAATCCATGGAGTTCCAACTACTAGTTTGAAAATGGTTGATCAGTACCTTTACCCCCCATGGCATCGAAATCAACTCACATCCTTACCCTACTTCATTGGGTTCTGGTAAAATCATTGTATGCATCCCTACCCGCCATAAGACCCGCAATCAACTGGTTGTTGGGGAAAATAACCCCGCAAGTTCTCAAACATGACACAATGATAACAAAACACCTTATCATCTCCATGAAAAGCTAACTCTCTCGTCGTATTATTCTGCGCAATGTCACCCTATTGGAAACATCCAATATTATTCTTACATCCCTTGGAGGTTCTATAAATTTTCCGTAAAATTGGTACTATAGGTACACCTCCTGAAGCTCCATTCATATTCCCTTTTAAGATATGGTATTGGTCCACATCCTATAAAAAAGTCTTCAAGTATAAGATGTTCACTTTGGACCTAATTCCATGTCTAATTCCATCCTCGAACCATTTTTTCCTAGTCTTCTCTTCTCTATCCATCATTGGGAAAAATCGAGGCATGTTAGTGAATTTACTAGCATAATACATAACTGTCGTAGCCCCCAGTCAAACTCATAAACTCTACAGGCTTCTCATTCCTCAATGATTCGAGGGTAATAATGTTCCAAAAACTTTTCCATGAAATCCTTATTATCCATTCCTCTAACATGTTATATTTGAATCATAATATCCCACAATTTCATGGCCTTCCCACTTATCATTTAGGCTCTATCTTGACTCTCTTATCAATATGAGTATCATGATGGTCATGAATAGTATGGATATACTCTATCAAAGACAGTTCTTTCTCTATCCCACCCTATTCAGTTATGGTCAGAGGGTGTTGCAACTAAAACTCCCTGGCCAACACAAATATACTCGGCACAAACCACATTGTGTCCCATTCCATCATCATTTTAAAAAATTCAATATACTCATGGAAATTATATTCCATATTATATTGAACTTCCATATAATCTTGTTCCACTATTGGTGGAAAATTCTCAATAATATACTATTATCAACCATCCGACACACATCCTTGTGGAGGAATTTATATTCAGTAGAAAACATGAGCTTTAGGACACATACAATAATGATTTCACCAATATGAATGATTGATCTTCATCTATAAACAATAATACATTTAAAAAATAACACCCAAATAGGTCTAATATTCCCCGACACACTACCCTCAACCATCCCTACAAAGGTCATGGTAAACACGAGGTAACTAAATCACGTGACCACAAGCCTTGACATCTATATCATTTACAAAAAATTATCACATCACAACTTACTCCAATAAAATTTCATTTCACAGAAAACCCATTATTAAGAATAATTTCTTAATTATTGATTAACATTTTTATCCCATTTTTAGCATGCTTGTATTTCCGCATTACACACAATTTTTAACCATTTTTAATAAGGTTGAATTAATTCTACTCTCAGTGCCCCGCACACCCATCCCATGGGAGTATGAATACTATGATTCGAGTTACTTATATACATAGGTTCCTAGAACGATGCATGAATGCACAGCCTCATGCCATTCTAGAAATAATAAAAATATCATAAAACTATAACATCACACAACTTGGGCATCCCCCTATGGATAAATATAATTAAATATAACTTCATGAAATAAGAACGAAAATTCCCACCCTCGGGGAACATAGGGTTTGTCCTGTACTTGTGTAAGATAATCCCAATAATGAGATCATTACCATGGCCAAAAAATGTCCTAATGTCATGTATACCATCCCCAAATAGTATTAAAGAGACAATAACTCCATGGATACCAATTTTTAATTCCCCCGACCTAGGTTCTACTAAATCGATGACTCGAGTCCAGTCGCCACAAGACCTCAAGCATGCCTCCCAATACATTAGATGTGGCCCACTAGTAGTGAGGGTCTAATAGGTCACATGGGGAGCATATATAATCTTAACCTGATTAATCCACATTATAACACAATATTAATATCAGAAACTATATAAATAACCAATAACATTTATATTCAAACATCTAACAAACTTGGTACATCCCGCAAGAAATAGTAAATATGTCATTTCATAAGTGAAAAACCCCAAAATAAAGACAAATAGTATAATCCCAAAAAAATTCATGAATCCAAGTCTGTAACTTCATCCATGCATATTTTCTATCGAACTCAACTCCTAGAAACAAGGCTATTTCCCTTTTCCTGACCTGCAAGCATTAAATCTGCTCAGGTACCCAACACCAGCAAATCATGGTGTTAGTACAACAAGGTAGGCCCCCACCAATTTTGACTACCGATATAAAATATAACAGATATTTAATGCTAGTATAAATAAATAAATATAAAATAAAAACAATTCTAATGAAACTAGTTAACAATATTTATATATCTATACTAACGAAGATTTAGTTCATTATGTCACTCCATTTCTATTTCATCATCACTCACATATGGTTCATAGAATTTATCATTTTCATAATGGAAATGTATGTCTGTAATTATCTAGTGATTACATATCACAACATCACAATATCCTCACCTCAATTTTTTAGTCTCATTAGAATGCAACCATTAGAGGAATAGACCTTTGTCCCCTTTCTTAACCCGTGCAATGTGGCCAGAGTTAGATCATCAGTCTAACTCGATCCCTGGGAGGAGCATTAGTCCTTCATCGCACACCTCCATCCATGTGCACATGATTATCAATCAATTAACCACACATAGAACATATAACCATCATGCACAACCAAAAAATATAACAAACATAATCCATAAAAATCAACTTAGAAAAACACATTTTACCATTACACATGAACACATTTTCATTTTTTTAAATTAGTTCATTTAGCACAATTATTATTCCCAACACTATCTCACTAATAATATTCAATAATTCGTTTATGAGAACCCATTATACACATTCATCAGTTCTCTTTTTAAATACCCTTCAACATATTTCTGGTCCAACAAATGATTATCAATATATCAGAAATAACATTTCACAAGTTCTAAATATCTAGGTAATATTTAAAATTTATTATAAGCATCTTAGATCAACATCAACTAAACAATACCTCATTTGGACTTCAAAAAATAATCTCAATACAGTCAATAATGGATATACATTGTTTTACGACAACCTAGAACTTACCTTTCTAATTCTAGGTCAAAAAAGTATTGACACACCCCATGGATGTCCTTAAATGGGTCAAATAATCATCAATGGGTCCCTTGGAAACCATTATGGTTTCCATTCATCATATAGAAACCCAAAATAAAAAATATAATCATGGTTATCGAAATCACATATATAAGTGGCAAATAACAAGTTCGTTCATGCACAAATCTTCATCAAAAAGATTGGATATAACATTTAAAAAACCTACCTTGATTCCCTTGAAGAGTGCTCCCTGAATAAAGGCCTAAGATACTGATTCAACCAACCTTTAATGTATATTCCTAAATATCACCAGAATAAGAGGGTTTATTTCTCAGAAAGAGATAAGAGATGAATGAAAACCCTAATCGATAAGAGGAAACAAATAAGAGATTATGCCAACTCAGAGCATTGATCTACCACTAACTGTAATCCAAATTACCTATAAATGATGGATAAACACCCTTGGGAGCTCTTGAGAGCTTTGGGTCATCACTAGGGTTTAGGAAAAGACAAAAGTGGAATTACCAAGTTGCGGATAAAAATATTGTAATGGGATTTTTTAAAATTTCCAAACTTTACAAGGTTGCACGGTTTACCCTCATGGTTTTCCAAATAGTGTTCTTAACATGTGCGAGATATTATCCCGAAATCACTCTTTTGAATTATTTCCTAAAAATTTATCATGATTAGATTTTTTTATTATAACCATGCCGCAGACTCTTCCCATGTCAATGTGTTTACCTAGGATGCTCCACATGGTTCTCTCTAATCATGTGAAAATCATGCAACATGTCTGTAAATAGATTTTTCCTCCATTTTCCTACCCTGAACACCCAGAACACCCCCCGAGCATTCTCATTAACTTTCAGAATCACTTATTTTTCCAAAATAAAGGAAATAAAATATAACCTAAGTAAAGACATCCATTATGAAAAATCACAGATTTTAGACAAGTATGATGTACTGATGTTCGAGTGGGTTTTTATTAGAATAAATCACGATGTTAATCAGTGACAAGGGAAGTGAAGCACACTACACATGAATTTTCGAAGTTCTTCTGTTTCAAAAAATGGTGCACTAAAGGGAAATCAGTGGAAAGTGGATGGGGCCAAAAGAAAAACAGCGATATCCGAATGTGGAATGTGGCCTAATGGGGCAGTCTGTTGTGACTGTGGACATGCTTAAGGGATCTGCATATGTGGATATGGTCCAAAAGGAACCCATGGTGGAAGAAATCCATGTGAGACTAGGATATAGTGGCTAATGTGATGAATGTGGTAGTACCACATTGACTGTAAAGAGGAACACTGTACGGAGAACTATGTGAAATGCAATAAAACATTCCCAAGAATGCGCTCCAATTCAGTTGAGCTCGACCACTATAGTTGACCAGCATGCCATTATGGTTCAGACCGCACAGTGATGGGTCAGGTTAGCCGAACCAAAATGTGTCATGATGAGTTAGCTAAACCAGGCTGAGTTGGGTTGGTCGGATTTGGTTGGGTCGACCAGTGGTTTTGTTCGGGTCCAGTGGGTTGGGTTAGACCCCAACTGATCCTAGGTCAAACGTTTTTACATAATTATTCCAAACATTCAAATAAATGGCCCCTTATATGATCCTTTTTCATTGTGGGATCCCCTGAGATAATTTGGTTTTTTTGATATGTCATTATGGGTTTTTAGTTGGATCATAAGTGGATGAGAGCATACCCTTTGTATTTTATTATAAGGGTTTGATATAGGATCTCGTTGCCATCATAGACCATGACCCATATTTTGATGTGAGTTTCCTCATCCTAGATTCAAATGTCTATTTAGTGGGTTGGAGAATGTATTGCACCTAGAGGCCCAGTAATTCCTCAATTCTCGTCATGGTTCCTTATATAGGGATTGTAGAGAATGTGTGAAATATACTTACATGGGAATAAATCCTCTATCTAGGATGATGTTTCCAGTTTAGTGAGGAGTCCACCCAGTGAACCATGGCAATAGAGGACCCCCTTACCTATGTATCCAGATCATATTCATTGTGTTATATGTGATTAGACGATACTAGTGTTCGTGGAAAGGTTTTCACATGTTGATGTGTGGCTTTTAGTTGGTGACTATGAGACATGGGCCGAAAGTACTTACTGACACTCTATGTGTTGCTGACAATTTATGTGATACCAATACTCTGTGTCTAACCAACACTCAGTGTATTAATTTCACTCTGAGTGTTATCGACACTCAGTGTTTTACTGACAGTCCATGTATTATCAAAACACCATTATATAGAAAGAATATATGTCTCAGGGAAAGTATATAACTATTAAAGAGCCTATTGTTCTCTATTTTCTTTTCATAGAACTTTTCTACATGCTACTATCAGATAGCTGGATGAGTGAGATCTCCATTGATGAGCTTGCTATGAGTGGAACTGCATTGCCGGATGTGGTTGAGACTTCAAGTATTGGGATCCATTATGAGTATAATTGAATTTTATTGATATATGTTATATAGACATATACCTAGGATTATATGAATATATCTTCTTAGTAGTGTTTTCCCTTTGTGGTATTTCATCATGGTATCTTATTCACGATGTTTCCAATCTGGTATTCATTTTCGTTTTTAGGGAGTTTTACTGAGAAAATTTTTACTCTCCCAACACAATATTTTCATGAAAATGTAATGTCTTTTAAAGACTATAAACTATTTGATGGTTTCCTACGTGGAATAGGACCAGGTGGTTCATAGAGAGAGACCAGATAGATGAGTTTTTCTCATAAGGATTCAGATAGCTGCTCTAGTACCTACCATTCAAGTAGGGTTTTCAACAGACAAGTTTCAGGACCTAGTGCTACAGACTCTTCCTTTTTGGTGTGCTTATATTCTACCACAGTAATACTTTACAACAAATTACATTCTTGTGTAACTAATTTTGTTGGGAGATAGTGGTAAGCATGAATTTATTTTAATTAGTTTTCTAAACATCAAGTATATGTGGCATGTAATTGTGTGTGTGTTTGTATATGTACATATGAAATTGTATTACATTTGTGGGATAAGTCTAGTAAGTACTATTCACTAGCCCTAGGCCTTTTAGAGGTGGGTTTGGGGAAGTCATGAAATGAGACCCTCTTGGATGGTTAATGAAAATTAATTTCCAAAGTAAGGATTTATATAAATTTAAAATATTCTATACCTGAGTGAGAATATAGATTTCAATAAGGTGTATGATGTGATAAATTATACCAGGTGTATTTGAGAAAGCATACTTTTTTTTATAAAAATATCATAGGATGCACTATATCGGGGAAGAGAAAAAATACAATGGGAAAGCTATGATGAGGTATATTCATTAAATATTATATTATATGATAACATGTTAGCAATAAATGGTGACGAAGATACATGGTGAGGCATGAAATATATCATACCTATTTTAGCGATGATTTAGATTCACTTTTTTTCAGTAGACATTAGTATGATTTCTATATCTTTTACATGAGAAAATCCAAGTGGGGTTTTATTTTGTATACATGGTTTTACTAACCTATTTATATATATGTGTGTGTTTTATTCTGACATTTTGAGCTGGTTAGAGATCGGGATATAAATTACATTCATGTTGTATTATTAATATGTTATTTGGTCTTCATTTTTATTAAAAACATATTAATTTTGGTACACATAGATTACATTACTATTTTTTAACTCTACATGACATTGAATTAAAATACCAAGGACATTTTAATTTATCTTGATCCAGATATATTTGGTCTTTTAATCATATATCTCATTAAACACATTCCCTTGTATAGTTATTCATTCCATTGGTGTCTATGATCAACCTATGTTACTGTCTCCCACAAGTTTCATATTATATTTGGTATTTTGGAATCATTAACATCCTTCTATATTTTTAATATTAATAGTAGAACCATTTTGTGGAATGGGATCATAAAATATTTGTATCAAATGATCAATATGAGAGATAGGATGAAGCTCAAATGTAGGTACATGTGATGATTTAATGGGTTGGTATGTCAAGAGTATCATATTGGTTTTTAATGATATTAAAAAAATGAATCCCTTCTATGACATGTAATTAGGTGAACCAATAATTGGTTTTTTGAAACATTATACATAATGTGTTCATGATGTGAACTGATATAGATTTTATGGTAATGCCTTATGAAATGAATATCCATAATTCTTTTTTTCATGTGGCTTAAATGGGTTACATTTTGATTGGGATAAAAAATAAGTAAATGTATAAATGAAAACAAAATATTCCATATTCCATATTAATGTGTTCACAATTTTATTTATTTTTTAGGCATATAATATGTTGTATTTGATAATATGGTTTGAACTTATGATGATCAAAAAGACTTTGTGCATATCGTTATAAATTTTTGTTCAAAGATGATGAGTCATAAATGAGGACACATATTGCGTTTTATATCTAGTTTTTTCATAATTGAAATGGTTTTATTTTAGACTCGGTGATAGAGGATTGCAATGAGGTGATTGTAATAGCCTTAAATTTGTTTCATTATCTGTAGAAGCACTAGGATTCATTGACGGTGTTGATGTTTCGTAGAGAATCAATGATGTACTATTTCTAATTCCTTGGAGATTAGGAGAGGTCAACATTATCATTTGAGATGTTGTGGGATCATTATTGATAACTTATTCATAATCAAATAGTGATGGTAAAGATTCTACATGTTCATCATACACATTATATGGGAGCAACAACATGAATAAAATTGATATACATTTTTGGAATATTATTTTATATGTTGCAGACATGTCTCAAAATGATGATGAAATGGAGAGTAATTTCGAAGAGTATTTTAATCCAATGATCTAGTAATATTTAAACCAATTTTATGTAGGTAGCATATATTAAAGAGTTAGTTAGATAAGTGAAAATTAAGAAAATGTTTTCTAGGATCTGATCATGATGGTATTTTTGTAAATACCCTAAATCTATAGTCCGAAATTTGGTGGACATATTATTATATTTTCACTACGTACTAAAAATCTACTCCAAATAGATTATATAGTTTAGCAGTATTTTTAAACTAGATGGACACCTGAAATTAAAATAACATTTTAAAATATAATGTACATATATGTTTTAATTGATAATTCTTTTTAATCCCTAAATTATATATCTACATATCAATCTTAAAACACGTCCTATTATCCCAGAAAATTAAACATATTAAAGGGGGTAAGAAATATTAGTTAGTCTATATATAATGGATGAAATTATGTATATAGTAGCATAATAAATTTAGAAAGATAAATAACTAAAACTCTTTCCACATGAAAAATAAAATGAGAATAATATTGAATTAATAAATATTGATAAAAATAATCGATATACATTATAAAATGAGCATTAAATTTATCCATATATAATATAAATTATCTAATAAGAACATGAAAATAAATAATTCATATCATAATTGGTGGAGGAATAATTTATAACCACAAAAAATAATAATTTCAAGGCCACATTAAGCGATATATTTCCATAAAGGCCTCATTGAAATACAACATTCATAAATGGGTAAGGAAACAACTAAATGACAAAGCAAGTTTGTATAATGAGATTGATTTATGCATCAAGGGATTTTTTAATTCCCAGCCATACCCCTAACATAATAATTCCAATGCATTACTTATATGATAAGAGTGAAACATAATCAACAAAGAAATTTTTTGTGAAAAAACCTGAATATGAAATTTTAATACAGACTAAAATAAATAATAATTATCAAAAACTATCTAGAGTTATATGTTGAATATAAACAAAATAGTATATCCTTTGTCAAAATTATCATAAACCATCAGATAAAAAATAAATTTGGTTTCATTAATACATATCACTGAGAAATGATATGTTGAATAATGTTTCTTTTTCATTATTGATTTAAAATTCTATGAAAATAACCTTATAAACAATCATTAGAAAAATAGGATTTTACTTTAAAAATCACCATCCAGAAATATAATTTCATATAATATTTTACAATTAATTTTCTATGAAAATAACATTATAATATAATAAAGGAAACATGAAATAATTATGTAATACCAATGGAAGAAAATTTTATTCATACCCAACATATTGAATGAATGACTCATTTCTCATTTTTAGTAAAAGATAAAATGTACCTCATTTGGATAACTAAATAAAAATAATTTCATATCACATTTTAAAAATATATAATGTGAAATAAAAATTTATTACTAAATTATTTTTAGAATAATTAAAAAACAACTCTATTTTTTCTTAAGACATGTATATGGAAGAAAAAATGTTTTGACAGAAGAGATAAATAAAATATATTTTGTATTAAAAAAATAAACCCTTAACATTTTGGGTGATTTTGAATCAAACCCCCTAAAAGATAAATAAAAGATAAAACATTAAATTAAATTAATTTAATGGGAAAAATGCTATTATTTATCTAATAGGAACGACATTGACGTATTGTTGAATGGATATTTCTTTCTATGCTATTTTATATGGTATCTCAGGTATCGATATCTTTGTTTATCCAATTTCATCCCATAAAAAGGGTAATTCACATCCTTTCATAGAGGTATTTATAATGATCCATATGAATTATTTTTTAATGATATTTTTATAGGAAAACTCATCTAGAATATTGTTTTAATCCAAAACAACATTAAAATTCTTATAAATAATTATCACAACATCCTAGAGTGTTTTATTGGATAATTTATATTGAACATATGTCCTATGATGTTATACAATGTTTAACCTCAAATCTATATCACGACCTTTCAATATACTTCACTAGAACGTTGAGGTAAAAAAAATTTCCAAATTAGATACAATAGAATGTGAAATTAAATAAAACCTTACTAGATCATTATTGTATATTCTATAATGATGACCAATATATATTTATTTTAAAATATCAATTTGTTTTGATAAATATTATGGGTGATCTAAAAAAACCTTAAATAAATAGTGTCTTTTTAATGTTTTTTGGAGTCAAATGAAAAAATAAATTGTGATGGTTTCATATTTTAATTCTAGTGTGGGTAATGGTTATAAGATCCCCTTAAACATTTGTCTCTCAGCCTTAATTATTAGTCATACAAAGTTCCATGATGAAAACATTGTGATATGACTTTTCATTTCATCCCTCCGTAAATAATCTCTCAAATATTTTTACATCTTCTTAAGGCCATGATTAATATATATTGATTTTTTTTTCAACATCCAATAAGTATTTCTTTTGATATGATATGGAAAGAACAAATAGATAGTTTTTGGAACTAATCATTTATAATTTTCCATGTCACACTCAAGACCATTACTTGACTTATTTTGTATCACCTCACCATTCTTATGAGCCTCTTTAATCCACACATGTCTTCGTGGTTAAATATAAATTTGATAAGGATATTAATACTCTGATTACTTCCAAATTTAATGATCCAACCATTAAAAATAAATGAATATATAATATATTTATGAATCCACTCATTGATAAGATATCATGATATTTCATACATGGATCATCAACTAAATTATTCGGTTTCCCACAATGTTTGCTTTTTGAGCATTCATAATGAATGATCAAATATAATAATATTCATTGGAAAATATGTATATATTTCTTGGTGAATATATTTTTTTCAAACATTTTTGACCAATATATACTTCAATTCTTCCACTATATGGGTAATGCCTCCATATCATTAATTAATTTTTTTTTCTTATAACTTAAAAATGATGACTTACATTATTTTTATCACGGACAATAAATTTTCATTTTTTATAATATATAACCAAATCTTATTTCATGAAAGTTCTTCCCCATATATTCATTGATGCACCACAATATATTTTAATTCCATATACATTATAGCATTGTGCCATAATTTATTCACTAACATCCTCCACATTAGTTCCTTGAAATATTTATCACATTAATATGTCAAAAGGAACATTGACCAATTCCAATAAAATTTGGTTTGTAGACCTGAATGTATTCTGAAATTATACAGAATCCTTTTACAATATCAAACAAAATCAATAGAGATATGACTCTCAATAACTATGGAGGTTCTGTTCCATTTCACAATAAGTTTATCATTGAAATATCCAATAAAATACTCTCACAAGATATTATATGACCCATCAATTAAAAATTTCGAATCCAAAACTCACATTTGGTAAATATTGTATACATATTTTCTATCCAAATGGAGTTCAATATTATTATCATGTGATATTTATATTAAACATTGATCATTGAATATATAATAAAATCATCTATGATGACCTCCACAAACTAGTCAAGGTAATATCAAAATTATTTAATAATTAAAACCATGAATACTTTAAGGGAATTCCTAAGAAAAAATGGATTTAATAAAAATTAAGAGTATTTATAACTATTATTGATGGTAATTTTTTTTATTCATTTTTTACCCTCAAAGGCTATTAATAAAGTGATGATTAATTTTGGGAAATTATATTCCTCCATGATATTAATCAAACCAATAATTCATATAGGAAATAGGTTAATTGTTCTTGATAGTGATCAATTAACATTAACAATAACGATTCTAAAGTTGAATTTTACCATAACTTTTCCTAAAAAACAATCATGTACCCCCATTTGACACACATAGAAAATTAAATCCCATATAATTATTCATCAATATTTATTCATCAATTCATGAAAATCACTAATGGATATTCTATGTGCAGTATTTGAAATATATGTCACACCATGTATGGATTCCATCAAAAAAATAACATCATGATTTAGTTGATGACTATTATACAATTTTCTAATAGAATAAAAAATATTCATAACAAAAGGCATATCATTGGTATAAATATTTTCCTTACCCGTTTGTAATAAGAAACAAATTTGAACGAGAATTAAGACCCAAATTTTGATGTGATTTCCCTAAGAGGTCCATATTAGTTTTATCCATAAAATTTTAATATTCTTAGATTCATATTATAAAATGTGAAATTTATTTCTTGTAAGTATATGTGATATTTATTTAGATAAGACAACGCAATATCACATAATCTAAAAAATGCATGTTTCATGTATTATATTTTAGTATTTGCTGAATCCAATGACAATTATAAAAAAAATATGTATAGATAATGTACCATTAAACATTGAAATCAATGTTGATGTTGTTTCTGAGTAAAATATTTCTATGAATTTTATATATGAGTCCACGAACAATAAAATGAAAAAATCATAACGGTATAAAATTATTTAATCCATCAAATATTATATTACTTTTGTTTTCAATAAGGTAGAAATGAAAACCATAAGGAAGAAGAGAATTCTGGTTGAAAAAAATGGGTTGGAAAAAATTTTATGATATATATTTTTTAGAGAAATATGCTAACAACTCCAGTTAGTATTATTTTTTAATTAGAAACTATTTTTATAATTGTGTGTCTGTGATTGTGGGGATATCATGTTCATTAAAAATATGGGTTGTTATAATAAGAAACATTACTATTATTATAGAAATTACATAAGGAAATGTTTAAGGGGGAGTAAATCCCCACAAAAGGGAAATTATGGGAATAATGTTTTGGAAAGACTTGTGAAGGTTTTTGTTAAAACACATAATTGGTTCAAACCTGTCACGAACTGGCTCTAGTCATCCCTGAACCAGTCACCCATGCTAGCTAGCGACAAGTACCCAAAGGCATTCTTAATCCCCCTGGGATGGAGAAAATCACCGAGAGAATCAATATTGTACACAAAATAATGATTTTTACCAAATAAAAACAATCAAAAAAATTGATATAAGAAATGTACAGGCTAATATACATTTACATAAAAATTGAACTAAAGATTATTTGTACATGAAACAAAAAGTAAAACTAATCCAATATGTAAATTTACCATATCTGATAACAAACTAACTCCAAGTGACCCTATTGTTAAATCTCCCACAGAATGATCAAACATCACCCAAGGAGATCGAACTCAAGATGAAACTTGCACAAGGGATACAAACAAAATAAGTTTATAGTCATGAGTATTAAAACGTAGCAGGTTATCCCAATATTCTATTCCCTATTCACATCACTTAATATAAAAGAAACATATATTTCACGTTTTAAGTACAAGATATAAAGGTATATTTTCCAAATGTGGTCCCATGATATAAAAAAATTAACAGAAAAAAACATGCATGTTTTATAAAAAATAATGCTTGTAAAAATTTTCAAAGAGTGCAAATTTATAATGCAAATAGTTCTCAAGATGTATTCTATAAAGAATGTATCCTTTAAAAAAAATGACAAATGAAACTAAATTTACCAAAAAAACACATTGTATGTCGATGGTGATTACATAATATCTAATGAGCACATGTCACGAGGACACCCCTAGGCACTAGTTAGTTATGAGTCTCGGGTACCTCGTTTCTCGATGAAGTTAACCATAATAAATATAAATTATCATGCACACAAGCCACTGGTAGGTAGAATAACCATAACCTAGTAGTCCTCCAACAAAAAAAATCATTGTTGTTTAGTTAGTGTTGTCATATTTAAACTTGATTTGTGAAACCGGGGCCAATGCCCATGGGATTACTAGCATAGTAGTACATGTCCTCCAACCTAGATAACAGATATTCCCTTATGTTCTCAATCAATTTACACATATTATCAAATACACATTCAACATGAAAATTAAATTCCCAATCCATAAACACACAAATTTCCTAAAAACATACTCATAATTCATTCACATATCAATAAATCACTTACATTTTTTATAATACAATTTTAAAGAGTTTAATAAGGCTTTTCACATAAACCTCATTCAAAACACTCTTTTAAGGATAAAAGCACAAAAAACATTCCCAATCATATTATTCATCCCATAAAAAATTTAATTAAATCATTTCATGGACAATAAATGAATCCTAACTAACTCAATAGGTTATATACATTCAAAACACTCATTATTCATTTTTAGGAAATGCTAAACAAGCAGGTAAGCATTTTTACCAAGATTATATTTTTAAAAGACACAAATACCAAATTTAATTAGGATTTGAGAACGAAAAATTTTGAGATTAAAAATATTGGTAACCACATTGATAATATTTTTATTGCTTATCCATTACTTAACCCTTTTTATAATAGTGCCAAACATGCCTTTAATTAGAAACACAATTCAAAATAACTTAAAAACAATAGACCTTTTTTATAAAAATAACTACTTGGAAGACACATTATAAAACCTAAATAAAATTATTTCCCTTCATCCAAAATGATTTAAAATCCAATCCAATCATTTTAAACCACACTCAACACATAAAATCTAATTGGGAAACTCATCGAACACATGGAATACATTTTAAAAAAATTATTTCTAGAACTCGAAAATGAATAAAACATCAATTTCATTACATAAATAAATTCAAGCTATTTAAACAGGTTCCAAATAGATCTTACCATGTGCATAAGCTAATAAATCATTTGAACAAATAGGTGGTGTGCACTATTTAGACAAAACTACACCACATTACCAATAACAAGGTTTTAACCACTATTTAGAACAGCAAACAAATTATCAAAAGAATAAATTACAATTTTTATTTTATTAGGAGGATTAAAAAATCATTAAATATATGGATATTAATTAAAATGGTCATGTTCAATGGAATACCTATTGAGTTTTAATACTCAGGCCTATAGTCTTTTCTTTTTTATCCCTTTTCTGTGTTTTAGCATTAGTTTTATTTTGTTGGGATTCATTTGATTATTGTGTTTGGAGAGTGAAAAATGTGGTCACATGGAGTTATATGGTTATCAGGTTTGGTCAGTTGACTTGTTGGTTTAGTTGAACATTCAGTTTCTTGTAAATATTATGTTCAATTCAATTTTTATGCATTTGTATTTTGTGTTATCCATATCATTCGGCAGTTTGTTTGATTGTTTTTATTTGGGAGAAATCGTTCATGTGTGTACTCTATTGATACCCTCTGTGCATGTCACCATCCCCAGAGGATTGGTAACCCCTCTCATGACTTGTCGAGGGCTGGACATGGTGACCGGTTCGGGGTTTACTCGGGTCAGTTCATGACAAAATTGTATCAATGGAGGTCATCTCTTTGCAGACCATTGTTTTTTGAGTGACCTTTTTATTTGGGGGATTTCGATCTATATGTAGTAGGATTTATGGGACTTGAGTGGTAGTTTCTGGAATATTTTCGGGAACTCTTGTTCATTCAGATCCTTGAGTGTCCATGGGAAGTATAGTTTTATTAGTATCTTTGGTTTTATTGATTGTTTGGTGTTGAGATACAGCAAGGGGCGTTGGATTAATGGTCTTTGTGATGCCATAGGGACTAGTAGGACATGAGGATCCTGAGTCATGGTCCTAATAAGAATTTCAGTTATGCTGGTGTGTTTTATATTTTCTCTCCAACCATAGGGCCAAGTCACCCACAGACAATAGTTCCCTTTCATTGGACTCTAGGAATTTTTATGAATTTGGAATTTTTTATTGAAAAACCTTGTATTGGGATTTTATAAATATGTTTCAAAAGAGTAGATGGTTATTGAAAACTGGAATAAGGTGTTTAAAAAAAATTATATATGAACAGTTTTAAAAGGTTGTTCCTTTTGTGAAATAATGTTTTGGGAGGAACTAGAAATGATTTAATGGGATTGAATTTTCCCAAATTTAAACATGTTGGTTTTTCAAATAAAATGTTTTGAAAATGTGAGGCATTTAAAGGTGAATCGGAATATATTTTTAAATGGGGTGTTTTAGGATGTTGAAAAGTGATTGAATCTGATTAATTGGTTATGTAAATAGGTTTTGAGGAGTTGGTGTTTTCCTAGAAAGGGTATTGTTCTCAATGGCCACCAGATTATGAAACGATAGCTTAATAAATTTTAAATGATGGGAATAGTTTGTTTGGAGATTTTTGGTTGTTTTAAAAGTTGTTAACATATATAAGTGGTGGGTTTTTAAGAAAATAGTTCATTATGAAGTGATATTTTTTTTGTGAAATCGGAAAAGGGTCTTGACTTGGTTGTTAGTGTCCCTTTGTACGGTATATGATTTTTTTAATGATGTTGTTTTCTTTTAGCCGTTGGAGTTTTCATGGGTGATAAAATGCATGGGTTTATTGATATATAGATGGAATGCCTATATCGAATGGGGGTTGGGTGACTAGGGTCACATGGAAATGTTCATGTGAGTGAGACTTGATGAAACACCATTGGTGAATGTGGAATTCCACCAAGTTAGATTATTTTTCAAAAGTGTTTTGAGCTAAAATCTATGGCATTGGTTTATAAACATATGAATATCTGGCTAGTTTCTTTCTATGTCGTAGAATAGTTTTTTATTAAGTATAATTCCTTGTGTTCTATAAGTCATACTCCTGTTGTGTCTTGAGATGATATCTTGTTGGTGGTTCAGTTTCATAGTAATGTTCAATGGGTTTCTAAAGATGTGTTGGATGTTATGATGTGGCCATAGATAGTTCTCTGTTTGAAATATTTCTAGTTGATCAACATAAGGATTCATTCTCATGATTCAAAAGTTATATCCACCAATTCAAATAATTCTTCATCATATTTTTTGAAATAGAGATATGTTAGGTCTCTATTTATATTTCCTTCATGTTATGATGATTCTATCGGTTATAGCGAATGGGTTAAGTGATTCTTTGTGTGTTTCACCCTGTTTCTTAATCATTTCAATCCTCATTATAATTAAGTTATAATGTGGTTGTGTATCACTCAATATCTATTGGGTATTAGTGTTTTTATTTAGCTATTTCATTTTATGAGATAATGTTATTCGTAGTTCTTGATTGAGGCTCAACATATTCATCAAACATTAGGGATCTATCCATATTCCTTGGATTGAATATTCAAACGCAATGAAGAAATCGGTAGTGGTGTAGGGAGCTCGAATAGTCTCTTGACTCCACTATTTTGGTAATTTAGTTTATATGTCTATATTTTGGTTCTACATCACTATGAATTTCTTCTTGTCACAACAAGAATGGTGGACTTAAACCTCACACAGTGTTTATGGTTATGCCTTCATTGATGTTGGTTTCCGATCAATATCCCTATGTGGACCACCTGTATAAATCAAGTGTTGTGTGAGGGATATATATTCATAGATAGATAATGTTGGTAGGATACATTTTTTCTTTTGTATTTTCAGTATAATAATTATTATGTCCCCTTCCCTCCCCTCCCCTAGTGCTAGTGGTCTAGATCTATGCATAATGTGTTGGCTAACTTTGTGTCCCCTATATTCAGGAGTGGGAGGTTTATATTTTCATGTTGGATTGTTGGGGGAGAGTTTTGGTGGGCATGTACGTTTGAGTCCCGATTCTAGTTAATTTTGAAATACTTTTTTTATTCATTTCTAGTTCGTCTCTAGTGGCGGGGATACCCACTGAAGGTCTCAAAGATCATTCCATTAAGGATTTCATGGATGGTAGTTGTGATTTAATGATGGGGAGACTATTCTATCATCCACCCAATCCCTTTTATATCTTGAGTGAACAATGTATTTGGGATCATTGGGATAATTGTAAAAGGGTTGAACAATCTTGTTCTTGACGTTTTTGTGGAGGTGGTGGCATGAACATTCCATTGATTTTCACAAAGTGGTTGTGGGTTGGTATTTTGTTTGGGAAAGATGATTAGGTTCCATTAATGGTGAATGTTATTTTATTGGAATGATAGGATTTATATTGTTTATAAAGAATAAATATGTGTTGTTCAATTATTTGTAATTTTTTTGGCTTTCCAGCGGTGCAATTCTTTAATGGTGGGGAGTATTGTCACACCCGTTTTTTTTCTTTTCCTGTATTAGATTAGATCTGGTTCATTAAAAATTTTGATCCTTTCCATATGTGTTGGGGGAGATTAATTTTGAGTTATTAAATTCCATATATAAATATATATTCATCCTACACGGGGTTCCCCATTTCTTGTTTGGATGTATTTGGAGAATGGGCGGTTAATTCAGGATTTGGTCCAATCATAAGCCCAATTCCAAATTAAAAAAATCCAAAATTGATTCTCTTATAACTAATTTGTTTTTTAAAAATTTTCAACCATTAAAAATCCTAAATTTCATCACTTGAAATATTAAAACCACCATATCCTTTTTAATCCCTATATAATTCTAAACCATGGTAAATTTGGGATACATATTTTGGAATAGGGCCGCATCGTGGGCCCATTTCCATTTTCTTTAAATTATTTCTTTTATATCTCATTCATTGATTAATATTTTTCTTTGATTCATTATCCTATTCGATCCCAAGAATATTGTTTCATTCCCATTATCCATTTTATTTCTTTGGAACTCATATTAATCACATATTAGGGGAAAACATTTCAATGTTTCACAAATCAACCCCATTTTTCAATGGTGAATTGTATCATTCACAAATCATTAAATTCATAATATTTTACCCAAATATTCATTAAAGGGTTCTCTCAGACATTAAGATACTCTCCATGATGTTTTAATCCATTACCTTTCCTCCATGGGTGTATATATATGGGGAAAATGAAATGTTTTATAGTTTCCAATGTTAAATTTCTTCTCCTTTTTCCTTCTCCTTCAATCTACTTATATTATTTCATGGTTATTTCTTCTCATGTAGTCATGAACGACCAAGGGATATGTTTTGGAATGATATTTTATGGGGGTTATATTAAATTTGGGTTGTTTTTCATATTTTTAGGGTTTATAAACCCACGATGGGTGATTTCATTTGTGTATTTCCACTCCACCAAGGATTTGAGGTAGGTTTACCATTTCACAAGATGTTTTTATTTATGAAACATCTATTTAATTCTGTTTTTATCTTCCACATGCACTTAAAATTATTATTTATGCTTTGGTAAATTTGTTTGGTGTGCCATGTAGCAGTTAAAAAGTTGTTTTTGGTTAACTGGTGTAGTTTTGCTAAAATAATGCACACTATAGTTTTGTTCAAATTATTTCTTAGCATATTCACATGTATATTCATATTATAAACATGTTTAAGTATCATGAATAAATTTATGTCTTTACATTGATGTTTTATTCCATTTATAGTTCTTTAAATGAATAGTTTTTTAAAAAAATCATTCCATGTTTTTATAGGATTCCAAATTGGATTTTATGTGTTGGGAGTGCTTTAAAAAGATTTATTTGCCTTTATATTCATATTCTATGTAGTGAAAAAATTGGATTCCTTTTGTAGATTTTATGTAGGTTTTATTTTTTAGAAACAAGGTGTACGGTTTTTAAGTACTTTTGACATGTGTTGCTAATGGAAGGCATATTGGGTACCTTGATAAAACGGGTTGTGTAATGGGTAAACAATATGAATTTTTTCAAGGTGGTTAACAATGTTTTTAATCATAATATTTTGGGTTCTCACTTTTTTATTAAATTTTTTTTTTGATTTTAAAATTTTTGCTTTGGTAAAAAATTTTAAAGGCCTATTTAACGTTTCCTAAAACCAATGAATGAGTGTTTTACTTGTATATACCATGTTGAATCAAATTGGGATTATTTTATGGTCAATTAAAAAATTTTATTTAATGTTTTTATGGTTTATATATATAGTTGGGTATGTTTTTTTGTTCATTTACCATTAAAAGAGTTTTTTGAATGAGTTTTATGTTCAAATCATCTTTACACTCTGCGAAATTGTTATATGAACATTTTAATTGGTTTATTGATCCATGAAAGAAATGTGAACCATGTTTGTGGAAAAATTTTGTGTTTAATGTTTTGGAATTTAATTTTATTTCGGAAAGATTATTCGATAATATGTGTAATTTGATTGAGCACTAAAGGAAATATTGGATATCAAGGTGGGTGGATGTGTACTAATATGCTAATGATCTGGTGGGGTTTGGCCCCTATTTCACGTAGAAAGTTTGATGATTAAAACACTTAAAAAACAATGATTATGGTGTTGTTGGAATACCACTAGGTTATTTTTATGCTCCCACATAGTAGCTCATGTTTAGGAGAATACATATTTATCATGTTTACTTTTACAATGATATGAGGTACTTGTGGATCATAACTAACTAGTTCCTAGGGGTGTTCCCATGACTTTTGATCAATGGATATTTTGTAATAACAATAATAATATAGAGTGTTTAGTTAGTAAATTAATAGGTGTGTGTAATATATTTAAAATGTTACAGTCTTTAAAGAATCCCAATTGAAAAATATATACATTTTTATGTTGAACCACTTTGGAAATTATTACAAGCATTATTTTTTATAAAACATTCATATTTTTGTCTGCTAATTTTTTATAGCATGGGACCTCATTTGGAAATAGAACCATTTAATATATTATTTAAATCATGAAATTGTTTTTTATTTTATTTTAATGGAATTTAATTGGGAAACAAATATCAGGCTAACCTATTGGGTTTTAATACTCACGCATATAGTATTCTTCTGTTTTTAGGCCTTGTGTGGTTTTCAACTTGTGTTTGGTCACCTAGGGAGATATTTGATCACTGTGTTGGAAAGTGACCAGCGAGGTCACATTGAGTTAGTGGGTTATCATGTCTTGTAAGTTGAGAAGTAGGTTTAGTTGTACTTTCTGTTTCTTGTACAAATAATGTTCAGTTCAATTTTTATATAAATGTATTTTGGCCAGTCCATTTCTTTTTCCTATATATTTGGGTTAAATTGTTTCATTATATACTCAATTGATTCCCTCAGTGCTTGTATCTATCCCTGTTGAAATGATAACGCCTATCAGTACTTGTTGTGGGTTGGCCTGGGTGACCGGTTCAGGGTTGACTCGGGTCGGTTCGTGACACTACATTTTGTATCTATCTGTGAAAATTTGGTACAACCTAGACAACTTGAGAATGGTTATCCTATTTTTTTGTCAACAGAAAAAATGTTTTTTAATAATTCATATAATTTTAATGTTACGAATGATAAATATAAATAAAATTATTTGGTTGATCCAAATCAAACATGAATGGCGGATGAGTAGAACATGTCAAACCACTATAGGCTTAATTATTGAATTCACCATAAATTTGATGGTCATCAATGATGTAAAAACGTTTAAATAAAGATATAATATTTAATGAGATCCTTTTTAGACAATCCTAATAACTACATTAATGGAAAATAAATTTAATAATTCACCCTCAATGAAATCGGCTTTCACATATAGATTTTTATATAATTATGAATAATGAGGGATGATATATAGACCTCCTAAATCATACTAGTATGACCATATTCATGGTGTATCGTTCTTTTTTTTGGCCTAGATCGGATGATATCTGAAGAATGGATAAATAACCTGATAATAGGAAACATCTTCCTTTATATAAATAGCATTGTTGATAAAAAACATAACAAAGAAGGTCTAAAATAAAATTAAGATATTATCAGCATTTATCCAATGTGGAAAAATGGTGCATCAATCAGATGTTAAATAGACACTCTGGATCAATTCATAAATTATGTTAGAAGTGGGTGTCAAAAGAAAACTTTATTAGGGGGGATATCTTCTAGAATCAAATAAGAAAGTAATGGGTTTGTTTATTTATATCACAAAAAATGTTAAATCCCTAGAAATTGGAATCAAACTATTTGGTTGAATTTTTTTTCAAAACTATTGGACAAATGTTCTAATTCTTCTGAAGTTAAGGATCCTCTATTGGATAGAAATAATTATTAACGAAACCATTAGAAAAATATTAAGAACACCTCTGAAACATTCCATCATTTTGTCACACAAACACTTGGAACCTATCTCACGATAATGGAATAACATGAACCATACTCCAACCCAGTGTAAAACCTGACATGATTAGAATTATTCATCCGACATGCCCCACATGGTACAACCAACCAATTTCCTTCACTGGTTGGGATTAAAAGAATTGAAGATGCTCTGGAATCCCATGAAACCACTTTTAACTCAATAGAAATCTATATTATACAAAAAAGAGAGAATTTAAAAAAAAAATTAAAGGACCCATTCAATAGTGGATAATATTGTTATTACTCTCTTATCTACCGTAAAGGAACTCAGGCTCATGTTCACCTTCCATGGGTAGAGAAACATTTTCATCGAACAACTCTGGACCATGGGAATATAAGGAAACATTCTACTCCAACATCTCATCCTGTACATAGACCTTCATCTATATCAACCATACTAGAGGGAGACATTGGCCACAAATTTCCGTCATTTGATGGTCAAGGATTTTTTTGGGATACTCCTCAAATGAAGCACAAACATATAACATAGATTCACGAGATCATAATTACGTGGTGATTCTCCATGATATAAGTGAAGAAGTAAAACATATAAGTCGTCATTAATGGGTTCATGCTACTCAGGTAGTTGCAACTAATATGCTACTAGGCAAAATGTTCTGGAATCTAAGATGATCATACAAATAAAAATTTCCTATAGAAAAATAAAATCTTCAAATTTATACTCCAGTTCTAATTCTTAGGGATCTACATTAATAGTTACGTCTAAAATAATTAGTCTGGATACACATTTTTATCTTCCCGTGAAACAATGGATATCCAGATAGTGTGTGAGTTGAATCACAATAGGCCACAACAAATGGGGTCAATATCATACTACAAATTTAATTTTAAATGAAATGGTGTGAAGTAATTCTTATATATAAATAAATTTGTACTGTAACATATACACCCACGTGCCTACCTCAAACCTCAATTGGTGTGTGAACATGTAACATGGTCATTAATTAAATAATGTACATTTTTTTTAATAGATCATGTGAGAAATTACCCGCACATACATCCAGATATGATGATACTGATGTATCCATGACATATAAAATCATCCTACAATTTTTATATTTGATATGGTCTAATGAATAATGAAACCTTGACTTCAAGGTTTAATTGAACACTAGTAATAATTAAATCATTGCTATTGGTTTAATATTTTAATCCACTAAGATTATTCTAGTTAATTTCATAATAACATAAATATAATTCAATCCAAAGATATATAACACCCATATATTTTTTGAATTACTTTTACCCCTTTAATTTAACATTTTTTTTATATTTTTCATTTTACACAACAATAAAGATAACTTATTGTATATTAAAGTTGTAGTTTTTGATTTAATTATACACGGCATCATATAATTCATGTAAAACCCAAAAAACGTAATTTATGTTTCTCTAAAAGGAACACTGAGGTAATAGACAATTACACAAAATAACGACCTGCCTCGATGAGTTTTCTAAAAAGAAAGACTGAGTTTTTCCAAAAATAGTGTATCATTAATTTTTTTACTTAATATAATTAGGTATATACTACTTATTTAATTAATATTTAAAAAATTTATTAAAAAATTTATAAAAATATACGTTTTAAAAATTATAATTTGAAATAATATAATACCAATTAATTATAAATGAATATGAAAACCAATTGAACGTAAAATGAAATACTATTATTATAGTTGTCACAAAGCCGTTTTACCATAATAAATGAAATAAAATAAATTTTTTTATTGATAGTATAGAAATATATATGGTATATATTCAATCCTAAAATATTGATATTCATTCAATAGATATGATATATTTCAGATAATAACAAGCCTAATTTATGTTATAAAACATATATTTTTTTGAAGCTAGTTTTATCACCTTATAAAGGTGAACCCATATTAAATAACCATTTTTAGAAATTATATTTACTTAAAATGTAAATATAAACTTCATATATTAAATATATACAAAAAAATATTCTAGGACAAATTTGGGCATTTTTTGGTAAAGTATCATTTTTTAAAGAGTAGTTGGAAATATTGAATTTTAGTTCATAACTATATTTTCAAATAATTTATTTATAAGGTTAAGTTATATTTTAATTTTTTTTCTATTTATAATTATATCATATATTTACCCGTTAATATATTGTTTCCCATTTTAGTAAATTTTACTTTTATAATGGGTATAAAAACTGAGAAACCATCTTAACATTTGTACATTAAAAACTTGTAGTGTTATCCCGTTAGCGAGATTATATTAAAAATAATTTCTTCCGAAATTTGGTTATAATTATTAAAAAAGAATTAAATATTTGGAAATAGAATAATTGATATGTAATAATAATGTAAAAATCAAATTGACCAGATATATTAGTGAAACTAATTAAAATTAATTACACCGATTAATGTAAAATTAATGTTAAATGAAGACTAAACCTTATATTTAATACTCATACCGACATAGAAACATACCCAAATCCCATTGTATTGAAATTATTCACATAGTATCTTTCAATTATTTAGTTTTTTGGTCCAAAATGACTTTTTTTGTTAGAATATTGGTACACCTAACTTGCTTTCAAGAATTTCAAGTGTGTTCTTTCATTTCTTGTTGAAAGAAACCCACTTCTACCACTTATTCACACCTCTAAAAACACATAAATTCGACCATAAAATTCTTAATAACCTCAAAAACCATTGTCAATTCCACCCATTATCCTACCATTTTTAAAAAATCTATCCAAGGATGCCTTGTGGTGCAATCCAAAAAGGTGTAACCCAATTTTCTAGTTACAACTTCCCTAAACTCATTTATTTTATTTTCCTTTTCCACCCCATACACCCTATTTATTATAATATATTATTAGTAAAATTATTTTTAGTAAACTATGAATTTTGATGATATTTTTTCTACCTAAACATAAAAACACTACAATCTAGTGGGTAACAAACATACTATTTACATGTTGGACGAACTACCGCCTCACTAAATGATGATTGTTCATTTTTACATTACTGCCTCCCATGGTAGAAATTATGAAGGAAAATCGATTTTTATATTTTTAATATTTTATATTCTATGTATTTTGGCTTTTTTATTTATTTTAAAAAACAAATATTTTTACATTCCACTTTCTAGAAATACAATAATTTCGTTTCAAGAAGTGTGGACTATAACCCCCTCAAAGCAATATGATTCGTCTACACAATTAATTGAATATATTTAGTGTGGGTTTAGTAAAATTACATGATATATATAACATTATAATGATGCTATAATTATATGATATACATATATACATATATTTCATTTTATTTTATTCATTAAATATGATAATAATAATTGAAACATCCAACTTGTAGGCTTACAACTTACTGTATCCATGAACATTCTACTCTATTTATTAATTACATATTCTATATATAATTATAATTAATATATATTAGATATAAATGAAATTTATATCATTTTTAACATTATTGAATCATGATATATGTATAATGAAAAACAATATAACAAATTAAGAAACATGTGAAGAAAAAAGGGAATACCAACCTAAGTGAGACATTAACATAGGATTGTCAAAAAAAGATAATATAAGGTTATAATAGAACCATAAATGTAAATATATATTAATATTGTGAATTAAATTATTTATAATAAATTTATATTTATTGTACATGTCGTTTTAATGAGGACAATGATAATAAAGACACAAGGTAAGGGGATTTCATCTAACTTTTTATTTCACTGAGATATATGCTATATTCCCAACTATTTCCATATTTTTGATTTATATAATACCTATTAATGTAATAAATTTATCATAAACATAAATTTATATTTATAAACTTATATGTTATATGATCATTGTTTCATAGGTTTTATGTTTCCAAAATTACCTAATCAGTGAAATAATTTTCTCTAAATTTTCCTTCATTAAGACACATGTATTGTTATGCACCTAAATTCTCTTCTGAGGTGTATATAATCCATTTTAAATGACATATCATATCATCCTAATTATAATGATATTTTAAGATTCATTTAATTCCATTTTCTCACATCATGATTATGATACCAAGTTATCATTATATAAGAGTTTATTGAGACAATCTAATCACTTTTGAATATTGTTTTTGTTAATGCTTCCATTGATGATATTTTAGAATATATATCTCAATAAAATTCAGGAATATTAATATCATATTATTATTAATGATTTATAAACATATTAGTAACATTTTTTCATACCATATTTAACATAATATAGTTTAGAAAATGTTTTTATGAAATCTTGACATTACCCTCTCATCGGTCACAAATATGTGTCCCATTGAAACAATGTTTTCCAAAAAGAGTTTATAAGAATATTATTAAATTATTCAATTATAATTAAAAAAATTACCATTTATTGTGTTTACAATGTTTTAAAATGAATCTTCTTTTTTCATTTTCAACTAGTAATTTTTTTCTAACTATTTTATCGTGATAACAGAATTTCCATTTTTCCTCATTTGACTTGTTCAGATTTACCCTGTGTTGTATATTTAAAGATATATTTTTATCTTTAAATGGATATTTTTTATGAATTATTTTTTATAATAAATTTAATGGAATTTTTTTTTCAAACATATTTTAATATATTTTATATGTTTTTATGGAAAATAGTTGTCAATTTTTCTTAAAGTGAATTTTCATTATTGAATGAAAATTTACCTGAAAATGTTGATAAAATATCCTTCAAATATATTTTCTCTATAAGATAAATTTTTTTGATGTTAATCATTCCCTAATAGGAATTTATTGAAAGGATCCATTTTTATTCTTTCTTTAATGTTTTTTTGATGGAATGATTTTTAAGACCCCCATTTTACTTCTACGTGTTTTATGATTTTGAAACCTGCTACATTTCATGGATTATGTTTTATTAAAATGATTATTAAACTTTAATCATTACATATTTTATGAAGTGATTAAATTTTAATGATACCCATTTCATTTAATGGGTTATGATTTGATAAAACCTATATCATTAAATTGGTCATGACTTAATGAATGTTTTATTATTTTGGGGAACATGTATGAATGATTATATTATCAGGTGGGTGAGACCTATATCTGCCTCCAATTAATTATTTAATAATAATTAATATATGAGATCAAAGGGTAAAAAAGTTATATCTAAATTTAGAACAAAATAAGGTACAATGGTTGTAGCCCAAGCCTAAAAGAAAGAGGGTACGTGGGTTAGATCCCAAGATGAGAAACAGGAATGTACAAGGGTTCTTGACGGATACTAAATGTAAGAGGGATAATCGGTTTCATCTGAATACTAAAATGGTTACATGTTTCGTAGCCCAAGCAGTACATTTTTTAATTTTCTTCGTAGGTATCCAAGATATAAAAATTTCTATTCATAAATGTATTCGGCAAATCCTATGTCTTATTCCACAGTTAAGATTTCATGTCTCATGATGTTTATTTTCTTATGATTGATATATTTTAAACAACTACGATTTTTCCCACAACACAATTTTATGAACAATGATAGGAATGTTCTATTTTTATAAGGATACAATCACATTTTCATACCCCAAATGTTCATGTTTATTCTTATTAGTCTCCCTGGTTTACCCTTACGGAGCACTTGAGCACAACCGTTTTTATGTTCCCTTTCCCAAGGTTATAAAGAATGGTTTTAGGTAGACGTAATAATGGTGGTGATATTTATTGGATATGTTGAAGATAATTTAGTAGGATATAATATTTTGTTTCCATTTTTTCAAATAACTAAACTATTATGGTCCTCAAGCGTGTGTTTTTTAGTGTACTGATTATTATTCTATAATGATTTAATATATAGGTATTTTTATCCTAGGTATTTATAATTGATAACAAAGTAAAGGTTTACTAAACCTTTAGATACTAGGATGAGAAAAATTTAGTGATTTTCATAGGAATATTTCATATTATGTGTCTAGGGATGTCAGCGTTTATAAATATAATGATGATTTACCATTTATGAAAATGTTCTTGAATTGTGGTAAATAACAGATTTAGCCATTTCCTATAAATGCATCATTATCTTGATAATAAAAGTTTATGTGGATATAGGACCTATTTACCTTTGGGAAACAACTCTGAAAATATGTTTTAGGCTTCACTCGGGGTATTTTAGTACATGAAAATAGGCATTACTGCCGACCTACTTTGACACTCCTAGGGGATATTCTTTTGGAATTCAAGAACTCTTCATGAACCATCAAGAAGGATTTAAATAGTTGTTGGCTATGAGTAACCTATTGTAAACCCATGTTATCATATATTAAGTATGGTTTTATAATATAGACATTGTATAATTGACTTTTCATTATTATGTTGTTCCTCTCTATAATAATTTATTCTTACTTTATGTTTTTTGGATTTATTCAATGGTTGTAACCCCAAGGAACAACAGTAATGGTGATTGTGAGGGAAAATGAAATGATTATTCTCTTGGGGATCTGAATGATTTGGGAGAGATAATAAAATATACCTCTACTATGCTCACACGTCTTTTTTATGATATAAATCCTAATGAACATCCAAAAAATCAAAGGAGGGAACACTGATCTTTTCAATCCTTCATTAGGAAACATCCACATTCTTTAAGTGGGTCATTTGATCCACATATTTTTTATCAATAGATTTGTTCTATAGAAATTATCTTCTATATTTTTACATGCCAGGGTTAAGAGAAATTCATTACTTCTATTTGATGGATAGAATTGGAAGTAGGCTAGTGGTGGAAACTAATCAATAATACAAGGAAGAAAGATTGAATTGAATCTATGTATTGGGATGATTTAAAAAAATATATACTTCAATAATTAATTTTATTTTTTCATTTGAATGAAGAAAGAAAATGATGTACTTTATTTGAAGAAAAAAGATGATTAATCTATTGTTTTCAATGTGTATAATTTCATATGACTTTCAAAGTATGCTTTTAGAATTATCATATAAATTGGGGGTAAGGTCGATAGGTTCTTTAGTGTTTTAAAGCCAACTCTCCTAGTGGCATTGGTCATACGAGACATTGGTTGCTATGATGGGACTATTTTTTGTATATTTATTGTCAAAATGAAGGTTGATTGTATGTATCAATCTCATGGTATTGACTGGAATAATAAGATTGAGTAAAAAGGACAATACAAAATCATAGAGATAATAAGATAAGCCTTATTCTATGATCTATGTGTGAACATAATCATGATGGGAATTGTCTTAATGGGAATCGTAAATGTTTTATATATGGAAAAGAAGTAAATTAATAGGATGAATAGAGAAGTGATTGGAACATGTTATATAATGATGTGAGTAACGAGAAAACCCATCAAGATGAACCTCCAACACATTAGTTTTTTAGTTGTACGGAGTTTGTGAATTTCTCCAAAAAGTACAAAAATCAAAGGGTTAATAGTGGTGATCGGTTCCAATTAACTATGAAGAAAATTGAAAAAATTGAATGAAATGCAATATCTATAGATAAATAGAGCCATGATAATTAGGGTACACCATAGTGGGGAATTTTTTGTGCAATTTTATAAAAATATGATATATGAAAACCATGTTGATAATTTAGTGGAACTGGTAATGTTTATAATCATTGAATACCATTATATACATAAATTTTCAAATAATAAAATCACATTGATTTTATATCATAACAATTATGAACCCAATATTTCAATAGAAATGTTTTTCTGAAGATAAGAGTGTATTTAATAAATAAAGGTTGAATAACCTTTTAGAATCATATATGTAATCAATGTATATTTATAGGAATTCATATTATGAACAATTTTTTTCAAGATATTATATGAAGAAGGTATTAACAAGTATGGAATATGACAACCAATAGTTTCATTTTTCTTTATCTGGGATCAATGTGAAGACAATTTCATTAAATATTTTATGAATCTTTGAATTTTAATACTGCAGAAGGGTTATAATGTTAAACTTTTATGCAATGATAAAGTTAATCATATGATGATTTTAGTTATATTAAACTATTATCTCTCTATATAAGTATTTATTCATATTGTATATAATGTTCAATGTACATCATGTTTATGAAAACTGATGACAAATGGAATAACATATCATGGATTTCATGATCTATAACTACTTTGGGAATGAAATTTTCACCATACATTTTAGAGAAAGAGATTAAGTGGGTTACCTAAATAAAGGTGAGGTTGTCCTAAAATCATGCTGGTATATATTTTCATAAAAATTTATCAACATTATAATGGATATTGAAACCATAAATTTTAAATTTGTACCACTATTTCAAATGAAAAATATTTTCCCATAATTCATCATTGATTTATGACTTTTTTATTGTTATCATTATCATGACCTTGTTCTCTGTAACAATTAATGAAAACATGGTTTTTATATTTTTCTTATATGTCCATGTTTTCTCTTCCCACCTATGTTATAATGTGTACACCCTATTATATTTTACATTCGAGAAACCATTATTCTTTAAAAGTTCCCATTTTAATGGAGTTTTAATATTCATTTTTATGAAGTGTGTTTCTATGAATAAGTATTTCAATTATTTTACTTTTGATATTCTAAGATAATTTCATGGAATAAATTTATTTTATGGTGGGTAGAATGTGACATCCTCATAATTTTATGAATTATTGGTTTTCAATTAAATTTAACACATTTATATTTTACATGTTATTGAAATATTAAGGTAACATACTTTATATTACGTCATGATGATTGAATTGAGTTATATTAAAAACCTAGTTAATATTGCGTAACATGTATCGTAAAAATTATTTTCCTATACATGTAATGCAATTCCCCAACCCTAGTAATCCAGAGTCGGTGCATTATTACACAACATTGGAATGAAACAAGGAATCATGTCCCAAAATACTTATTATTTTAGTAGCCTTGGATGTACTAGATACATACATAAGTTTTACATTACATCATTAAATTAATAAAAAACAATTTGTCCCTTTTGAACACTATTATATGTCATAGCTGATTCTATCATGTTAATCATAATATACTTGTTCGCATCACGGAAAAAATAAAACATTGAAAGGGGTGAGATTATATTCTTAGTAATGATAACAAAATAACAGAAACATTAATAAATATGTATAAACATTTAAGGAAATTTATAAGTCTAAAACAAAATCCATTAAAAATTTATACTTCAAAAAAATATGGAAAATATAAATCTCAATAATCACAGTTACTTATTCTCATAGATATCCCACTAGTCTAATAATCACATTTAATACCAATAGATAATTTAATAATGATGGAATACATAATTTCGGACATCCTAAACACATATTCAATGCATAGTTCCTAAAATACGAATAATATTTTTTATGGACTTGTTTCAAGACACTAGTTTTTCTTATGAGACATACTGATGCATCGAGGATCTAGAGCTAAATCCACCCGTCACTTACTACGTTCAATGCATTCCTCGGATGACAGGGTTGAAGTATAACATAAACATTCGTATTGAAACTACCATATGAAATGATAATACATTAACCATAAACAATTAAAGGTATAAAAAACCATATCCACAGTAAAACCTATCACAAAACATTCAATATAATATCGAAGACTGTATCATAATAGATCAACTTCAAAAAACCGTAAAAACCATAATTTTTTTGACATAGATGTAATGAAAACTATTTGAGAGTTATATATCATTATTTATTGAAATAATTTAAATGTTACATAGTTATAGATGAAATTATTTATATTTAAAATTTTCTTATAATATTTTAAGGGTAGCTTCTAAGTTGTTATAATGATGGAAAATTTCTGCACTCTCCGTATATGTTAAAAAAAATCTTTCCTTATTTTTGTCGATAATGTTGTAAAGGTCTTTGTATAAAAAATGACTAAATATTTCTTTATAAAAAATTTATAAAAGTTAAAACAATGGTATAAAGGTATTTAACCTAGTGTCTTGGAATTAGTAGAAATGTTTTGTAATAAATTATTAAGAAACACATTTGTGGATGATAAAGAGGTCCTAATAGATAGTCACGTATAAATAATCTTAGATAACGAAGAGATTGTAAAATTAACCCTTACCTTGTACTTTTCCTTGATAGAGGTTACATTAACCTCATTCATAATAGTTAAATATTTTTTATTAAATTATACTAGAACCACATATATAAATATGATATCATATATGATCTTCTAGTATTGCATTGTTCAAAATATTTCAGTAGCATCAGTGTTTCAGGTGTTAACTGATTTTTTTCCATTATATTCTTGGTAATGTAAGCCATGTTTGTTTGTCTTAGAATGTATTTGATTATTATATACAATGATATTATGTTCTCAAAAATTATTTTTAATCATAAAATGAAAATTATTCTTGAAGGGTTTTGAAGGGGAATAAACTTTATCGTGTTCGTGGAGACGGTAATCCGTATGTATGCACGGGAAATAATATCATTATATTATTGGTGAAATTGTATATAATATGATGGTATATAATATATATGTAACCCTTAACATGCTATATTTATTATTTACATCAAATATACTCATTATTATACCCATCTAAATAATGAAGTGTTTGAATAACAAGCTCCGACATGACATGGACACGGTAAACTGTATGTTCGCACGTATGGTGACTAGTCATTAATATGATAGATAGAATTAATCAAATGATTTAAAATATTTATTAAAACACCACAGTATTAATAAGGTACTTTATTTATTATTTTGGTATGGAATAAACAAATAAATAGGAAGGGGAGGAAGAAAAAAACTTTAAAAGATGTGTTGAAATTATTTTCTTTTCATTGGGTGTTTCTTTATGAGTTGATAAAAAGGGATATTTATGATGTCTTTATGAACAATGTAAGGACTCTAGGTATATTTTAGGGGAGTTGGGAAGATAATTGATCCAGGGTTGGCTGAGCCAAATGGCTTTGGTGGTGTGAAATTAAGAGAAGGTAAGTACCCTTTTATAATAGAGGTGAGGGTCAATTTTGGAAATGCATGAAATATTATTTTATTATACAATAATATTCACTATATTATAGCTATTAATTGATTTATTTCTAGGATAAGGTGGGTATTGGAAAAAAACCACTCAACCAATAGGATTTAGATAGTTTTAGGTCACGATATTAACCTTATCTTATAGAGTAAACTCTAAGATAAATAGTTTAACTTTTATCATGTATTCTTGTATTTTTTTTAATAATTGGTTAATAAAAATACTATAAATATCCAAGAAAACCCCATGTGGTTCATTATTAATATATATAACCTTATATAAGGCCTCTATAAAATCCTTAGGTTTTTAGGAATATTATTTAAATTAATAATATAGTATTTTTTTAAAAACTCATTTATGTCAATTTTAACACTATTTGGTATTTTGTTTTTGAGTAAGTCATAACAACATTATCACTTAAAAAAATTATTTAACCAACCCTAAAATGTCATATTTACCTATAAAATTAGTTTAATTTATCATATGTATCAATTTACATTTATTTGGTTATTTATAATATCAATGATATTTATAATTCATTAATATGGTAATTACTGCATCATCATTGTGTCATAATATAATGTAATTATTTACTGTATAAAATGTATAAATAAAATACAATTATGTAGGAAATATTATTATATTTCTAATGAATATTTATAGTCTAATTTATATTTTTTAACCCTATATTAAAAAAAATTAGTTATAAAACATTGAATATAACCCTTTTAACACTTCTTGGAATAAAATAATATTAATTCACTTAATCTAATCCAAGTGGAGGAATTGGATAATATTTTATTCTTATGGATGTTTTTTATTGAAATATACATATCCAATACAATTATTACATTTTCAAGGGTAATAATAATATAATTTTTACCTTTAATTATGCTACTTACTTTTAACTATGGTTAATAATATTAAGAAGTTACTATTCACCAAACATAATATTCATCTTTTGGAACCAAATTTTACATACAGATATCATCTGTGTCTCTCAAATTTTTGAAATTCAATTTATATAAGTGGTAAAATTATATTTTATGTAAATTTGCTGACATTTATAGAAGGTGGGTAAAAGACTGTAAAAAGTTCAATAAAAGTTTATATATTAAATTTTATTATAAAATGACTCAAATTAATTAAATTGAACTAATATAGGTATTAAGTTTCTATTTTGAATTAAAATAAATTTAAAATAAAAAAAATATTTACTTAAATAAAAGGTCTATTTTAAACAATAAAGTGGTGTTTTTCACAGTTCATCAATAATTTTATGTTTTCAGAAAAAATACAAAAAATTAACCATAAGTTAATTTTGATATTTCGAATCCAAAAATAAAGTCCATTTTGAAAAAAAAATATATGTTTCAAAATGAGGGTACTACTATTCATAATAGCTATATTTATTGGTCATGGTTAGCTAGAACTTGATGATGCGTACAATGAAAGGTATTTTATTATTCAAAGGGAAATGTATCGTGGATGCTTGGGGTGTTTCATTCTCCCCTCCTTCAAATAATTTCATCGTCAATGTTTCTTGAATCCTATAGCATAAAACGATTTGGGTGGTTCTTCATCATAGGTTCTATGGGGATCCCACATTGCATATTCCCTCTTATATTTTCTCTATAGATCTTTCACGAGACGAATCTTCCAATTTCTCAGTACTAGTTCTCTAGTATCAAGAATAATGATAGGCTCTTCATAATAAGATAGATCAGGTTCCATTTCTATTTTTTTCAAATGTGAGTACATGTGTTGGGTCAGGAAAGAATTTTCTTAATAGTGATATGTAGAACCCATCATGAACTTCTGAGAGACTTCTCGTCACTTCCAAATGATATGATATAACTCCAATTTGTTCTAGAATTAGGAAAGGTCATATGTACCTGGGAGATAATTTTCCCTTCTTACTGAATTGTATATCAACCTTCTATGGAGATACATTCAAAAAAACATTATCTGTAACTTGAAAATCTCAATCCTTCATTTGGTTATCAGCATAGGTCTGTGGCCTACATTGAGCTTCCTTAATGTGGGTTTTGATAATCATCACATTTTCCATTATTTCCTCAACATGTTTTGGGCCTACGATTTTTCTTTCAACAAAATCATCCCAACATGTTGGTGTGCTACATCTCTTTCCAAATAACGCTTCATATGGTGCCATCTAAATACATGATTGAAAGATATTGTTATAGAAAATATCTACCAGAGGTAAATATTGATCCCACATACCTGAATGTCATGTGAGAAAGATCTCAACATGTATTTTAAGGTTTGAAACTTTTGTTCTGATTGTCCATCAGTTTGAGGGTGGTAGGCAGTGCTCAATCAATGTTCAATGTCCAGGGCCTTCTGAAGCCTATTCTAAAATCTTGATGTAAAATGGGGACCAAGATCAGAAATAGTTGATATGGGTACACCATAAAGTCTTACAACATAATTAATATATTTACTTGCTAAACTTTCAAGTGGTAAATCTTCTCATATAATATTAAAATGTGCTAACTTGGTTAGGCGATCAACATTGAAGCATATTGCATCATTCCTTCTAGGATTTTTTGGTTATCCCATGACAAAGTCAATTGTAATATCATCCCATTTCCACTCAGGTATGGGAAGAGGCGGCGTGACTCCTCTAGGATGTGGTCTTCCAGCATTCACCTATTGAAAAACCATACATCTTGACACATAATCAGAAATCTCCCTCTTCATGTTTTTATACCAAATATGTTCCTTCAAATCTTTATACATCTTAATGATACCAATTTGTATAGAAAAAAAATTTCTATAAAATTCATCCAAAAATTCCCTTTTTAGATCAGTTATATTAGGAACACAAAGTCTCTTCCCAAATGTCAAAAATTCCATCTTCATATACGAAGTCACTCAATATCCCATTATTCACATCTTTAATCTTCTTTTGAAACTCCACATCATCTATATGATATTTTTTATCCTTTCTAGTAAATATGGACTGGAGACCATTTGAAAAAGTATCAATGTATCACCATCAATGATTATTCCCATATCCATCTTTACTAATTCCATGAACATAGGATCCCTTTCAACTCTCATCATGTTGAAAAAACCTAGATCATTTTGACTCAATACATCTTCCACTTTATTTTACTTCCCTTTTTTGTATTTTATAGTGAAATCACAATCTTTGAGTAGCTATACCCATATCATTTTCCTCATGTTGAGTTCTTTTTGAGAGAAAATATACTTCAAGCACTTGTGATCGGTATAAATCTCACATTTTCACCATAGAGATAGAGTATCTATATTTTTTAGAGAATATATTTCTGCTTCTAACTCATGATCATTAGTGGGATAGTTTTTCTCATGAAATTTTAGCTACATTGAGGCATTGTAAATAACAATATCATTTTGTATAAGGACACAACCATGTCCTTTCATTGAAGCATCACTATAAAAAATAAACCCACCATTCCCCGATGGTAGAGTCAATAAAATAGAATTGACTAATCTTCATATTAGTTATTTAAAAAATTCTTCACACTCTTTTGTCCAAAAAAATTCAACCCATTTACTTTTGAGATTGGTTAATGGGATAGCCAATTAGACTAAATTCTTGACGAAAAACTGATAATAACATGCTAAACAAATAAAAATGCATACCTCAATAATAGTTGTTGGTGCATTCTATTGATGGTTTTAAATGGTCTTTGAAGGATCAACATAGATTCTATTCATAGAGACAATATGTCCATGAAATGAAATCTCCTTAATCCGGAATTCAAACATGATGAACATCCTATATAACTCATTTCCTCTAAGAGCCTTTAGTATAATGCTCTTGTGATATTCATGATCTTCGTATCTTCTAGAGTATTCAAGATATCATCAATATATATAAAAACAAGGACATCATTATATTCCTTAAAATGATTATTAATAGATCCATGAAGACGTAGGGTGAATTAGTCAGTCCAAGAATAATTAATGTGAACTTGTAATGCCCATACCATATATGGAATGTTGTCTTCAGAATATCTTCCTTCTCCACACGAAACTGAAGATATGTAGATCGATGGACAATCATTGAAAAATATTGAGCACCTGGATTTTGATCGAATAAATCATAAATATGAGGTCGGGGATACTTGTTCTTTATTTTTATAGAATTGATCTCCATGTAGTCGATGCACAACCTCATTGATCCATATTTCTTCTTAACAAAAAGAACATGGGCTCCCCATGGAGAAAATCTAGAGATAATAAATCCCCTATTACAAAATTCCTCTAGTTTTTTCTTTATTTCCTCTAATTCCTCGTTTGACATTCAATATAGGGTATTTGATATAGGACTTGAACCCGAAATTCAATCAATGGAAAACTAAATTTCTCATTCTGGAGGATGTCCAAGTAAATCCTCTAGAAACAAATCAATATATTCTTTAATAATAAGTACATCCTCTATTTGATCATTCCTTTCCTCACCCAAAGTTATTTCACTCTCTACCTCCCTAATAATAAAATTTAGTAGAGCTAGAGGGGTTGATCAAGATAATAATTAGGTGGTGATGTTTCTTCTTTAAAAATAAGGTACTTTATATCATCCTTGAAAACCATAACCTCCTTGTTCTTATAATAAATTTTCACATCATTGTCTAAAATCCAATCCATTCCTATGATTATATCAAATTAAATCATTTATATGACGATGAGATCAGTAGATAAAGAACATTTATATTCCCTAATGGGAACCGATTAAAAAAACATTGTTACAATGCTACTTCCCTTAAGAGTTTTAACTACAACTCTCTTGTGAAATAGAATTGGAAATATATAATTTTCATATAAAAATGGAAAGATATGAAATAATTCGATGATCTAGAATCAAATTAAGCATTGTCTAAACTTGAGGAAACCATTAAATTAGCTTCCACCACATCTTTCAGAGCATTAACCTCAGTCGTAGGGATCACATAACCTTTTCCTTTCTCCCTTGGTCTTTTTTGAGGTAATCTTCCTTGGGTCATAATACATTTGTTTGCATAATGCCCCTTTTCTCTACAATTTTAGCATTCATCATTGATAGACACTTTATTTTCCTTGAAATCACGATCTTGGTTTCCTTTTTCATCACATTTGTAATAGACTCCCATTCCCTTCAAGAAAGTACTAGGGTGTGTCTTAACCTATTTACCACAGGATGGATATTTAACTATTTCTTTATTCCCCTTATTTCCATTTCCCGAGTGTTCAACATACCTCTTCTTCTCTTTATTTTCATTAATTTCTTTAGACTTAGTGAATTCCTTTTTTATATTGATATCACATAAGAAAATATTTTTCTGTGATTGGATGTATTGTGAGAGAAATGATCGACTAAAAATGGTTTTAACCAATCAATGAATTAATCAATCTTACTCCTATGGTTTTGTATATAACCTGATGCATGCATTGATGACCTTGTAATGTCAGCCTCATACTTTGCGACATTCTCAACCAACTTTTGCCTCAGACTTAGAAATTGTAATTTCATTTCAGCTCAATGGTCACGAGGAAATTATTTTTCTATGAAAAGATCATTATACTCCCTCCATTCCATTTTTTATACCTCTTCATAATCTTTTGTGTATTGAATTAATGACCACCATTGATCACCATCTCCCGTGAGGCGATAAAAAACAATGAAAACTCATTCCCATTCTCTACTCCCCAAAGAAATAACAATTTTCCCTTAGGAAATTATCCATTGCTCAGCGAAATAGTTGATTTGTAGTCCCATTAAACATTTTTGAATGTTTCCTCAAGAATCGGTCTAACATTGACCCTCTACATTGTGGATTAGGGTGCTTTATATGGGTAAGGTTATTATTCATAACCTGAGTGATTTGTCCCAGTTTGTTGATAAGCTGATCAGCACTAGTTGCATCTCCATCTCCATAATAATTACCATTAGAAGGAGAAGAAACCATACATGGATTATGTGCATTGATATAGTCTATATTACTTCCTCTTGGTGCCATTTCTAAACAATTTCATACACTACATTAGTTTAGGAATCACAACAAATAATTTCAAACCTGTAAAAGGCTTAACATAAATTGAACTATTTATGGATATAATTTATAGTCATAAAAATGCTTTCATTGAGGTGGTATATACTCTTAAATCCTTCATAATGGTTTTTAATGAAAATGTTAATTATCAAAAGAATATCCCCCCCCCATCGGAGTGTCGTAACCAAGAGTGCATCCATGCCCATTTTCATATACTAGGATACCCCGGGTCTAGCCTAAAAAACGTTTTCTGACTTTTCACACATAGGTACATTTGTGGAAGAGCCGCCTCTACCTGCTCTTATCTAGACAAGGGTCTATTTTTTTGAAAATACCCATAATCTCTAGACTAAAAAAATTCTAGAATGTTCTTCTATACTAATCCTCAAAGTCTATCTTAGGGTAATGTTCCCTAATTAGAGTTTTTCTAAATCTCGCTTCCAATGTTTGTAATATTCTTACACAAATAAAAACTGTAATGCACTGACCCTAGTTATCTAGAGTTGGTGCATTATTACATTACATTGGCATGATATAAGGAATCATGTCTAGAAAGACCAATCAATTTAGCAGCCTTATAAGTACTTGATACATACCTGAGTTTTACATTACATAATGAATAAAAAACAACATTGTGTTACCTTGGAACACTCTTATATCACTTATCCTATTTCTTTAGTTTAATTGTAATATACTTCTTCCCATTCTATAAAAAATAAAACATAGAAAGGGGTGACCTCATATTCTTAGTAAGGATATAAATATAGATAAAACATTCATAAATATGTATAATCATTTAAGGAAATGTATAAGGCTAAATCAAAAACCATTTAAAATTTAATTTTTATCATGATTTGGAAAATATAAATCAAAATAATGAAATTTACTTGTTCACAAATATTTTCAATAACTCGAATAATAAAATCTAATATTAATAAGAACTTTTCTAATGAGGGAATGCATAATACCAGATATCATAAGCACATAGAAAAGGCCTCATGCCAAGACTAAAAATAAAAAATTTTCAAGGCCTTGTGCCAAGAAACTATTTTGTTTCATGAGACCTACCGATGCATCGAGAAGCTGTAGCAGGCTTAACCCATCACCGACTAATTCCAATGCATTCATCATATTAAAAGGTTGAAACATAACATAAAAATCGTTTTAAAACTAGCATATAAAATGATAATACTTTAACTCAAAACCATGAATGGTATAAAAATAACACATCCATAGTCAAACATATCAAAAAACCTTCAATAAAATATGGAAGATTGTATCAAAATAAATCAACTTCAAACAAAAGTAAAACCCATCAATGGTTTTTGACATAGATAAAATCAAAACACTTTGAGAAAAATATCTATTTATATTTTGAAATTATTTAAAAGTAACATAATTTTAAAAACAATTTATTTGGAAAATGTACTTATAAGCATGAAAGGGAATCATTGAATATGTTATAACAACAAAAAATAGCCTCACTTGTCGTATCAGTTAAAAAATCATTCCTTAAATTTGTCGAAAATGTCATTAAGGACCTTGTTTGGAGAACAATGGAATGATTACATTATAAATTTTTTAAAACAAAGTCAAAAAAAGGTATAAATGACTTTAACCCATTGTCTAATATATATTTAAAATGTTTTGAAATACATTTTTATGATACACAGTTGTGGAAGAAGAAGAGGTCCTAGTAAATATTAACATATAAACAATTTCAGATAATGGATAGATTGTAGAATTAACCCTTACATTTTACATTTCCTTGATCGAGGGTATGTTAACCACTTGTATAATAGTTAAATAATTTATATTAAATTATACAATAACCACATACATAAATGTGATATCATATATGATCTTTTTAATTTTCATTGTTAGTAATATTCTAGTAATATCATCATTTCGGGTGTTAACTGATCCGTTTTCCATTATATTATTGGTTACATAAGTAATTTTTGTTATGGATAGGATGTATATGAGTCATATCCAGAATGATATTATGTTCATAATCATTATTATTAATCATAAAATGAAAATAATTCATGAATGGTTTTGATGGGGAATGAATTTCATCGTGTTTGTGGAGACGATAATTCGTACGTAGACACGACCAACAATATCATTCTATTGATGGTGAAATTTTTAGTTAATTTGATGGTATATAACATATAATGAATCATTTACATCTTATATTTATTATTTACATCAGTTATACTCATTATAATACCAATCCAAAAAATGAAGTGTTCGAATAACTAGTTACATCACGACGTGAAGACGGTAAGATGTACGTACGCACATATGGTGACATGTCATTCATTTGATGGATTGAATAATGAATATGGTTGAACCATATTTATAATAACAAAATTGTATGTATAAGGTATTGTATTTATTGTTTTATAATGGATTCAACAATGAAAGAGGAATTGAAAAAAGAAAAGAACTGTGAAAGATGTCGTGAAATTATTACCTCTTCTTATGGTGTTTTCTTTTGAGTTAACCAAAAGGGATCTTTAGTATGGATTTATGATGAAATTAATTCCTCTAGGTCAAAGTGAGGGTATTGGAGATGATATTATAGTATGGTTTGGCCGAGCCAAATGGATTTGGTTGTGTGAAATTAAGAGAAGCGGAAGTACCCTTTTATAAGAGATGTGAGGGTCACATTAGGAAAATCTTGAAATATTATTTTAATATTCAATAATATTAGATTTATAATGGATCCAAAATGATTTATATTGAGGATAATGTAGTTATGGGTCATAAACCTATGAACCAAATGGTTTTACAAATGTTTAGGTCTCAATAGTAACCTTATCTTTTATATTTAACTCTAAGTTAAATAGTTCGACTTTTACCATGTATTCATATATTATTAAATAAATGGTTAATAAACGTACAATAAAAAGAAAAAAGTACCCCAAGTGGTTAATTGTTAATATACCTAACCATATATATGTCCTTGGGCCGAAACATATTTTGTAGTAATATTATATCAATTAATAATATAGTATTTCTTTTTAAAACTCATTTATCTTAATTTTGAAACTATTTGGTATTTTGTTTTTGTGAACGTTATAACATTATTAGAAATTTGAAAGAAATTTATTAAACCCTAACATCTCATATTAGCCTATAAAATTAGTGGAATTCATCGGACTACTCAATTTACATTTATTTGGATATTTATAATATAAATAATTTTAATTATCTATAATATAGTAATTACTACATCATCGTTTTTCCAGAAATAAATTTAATTATTTAATGTCAAAAAATTATAAATAAAATACCATTATGTAATAAATCCTATTATATATCTATTTAATATTTATAGTTAAATTTAACTTATTTGTATCCTTATATTAAAAAAAATTAGTTATGAAACATTCAATTTCACACTTTTATCTATTCTTTAAATAAAATAATAATAAATGTCCCAATCTCATACATGGGGACTGAAGGATCAAATTTTATTACATAGGTTATTTTTTGTTTAAATAAACTTATCCAAAATAATTATTACATGAGTTAGGGTAATAATAATACCATTTTTACCTTTAATTACCCTATTTACTTTTAACCATGGTAAATAAAATTCAAATGTTACTATTCCAAAAAATATATTTTCATCTTATTAAACCACATTTTACATACTGATATCAATTGTGTTTCTTAGATTTTTGAAATCCAATTCTTTGATGTGGCAAAATATCATTTTATACAAATTAGATAACATTCCTAGAAGTTGGGTAAAAGAGGCTAAAAAGACTAATAAAATTTTATATATTTAATTTTCACATAAAAGGATTCAAATGAATTACATTGAACAATAACGTTTTGTTTTCACTATTAATCAAAAATTGAATGTATTCAGAAAAATACCAAAAATTAATCCTAAGGTAATTTTAATATTCAGAATTCAAAAATGAAGTCCATTTTGAAAAATAAAATTAATAATGTTTCAAAATGTGGTTATTACAATTCATAACTGCTAGTTTGATTGGTCATTGTGTGCTAGAACTCGAAGTTGTGTACTATGCAAACAACTGTATTATTCAAAGGGTAACGTACCATGGAAGATTGGGGTGTTACACAGAATACTGAGGTTAGCATTAATTACATGTTATAATGACTTTCATTGATAAAATTCACAAAACGCATTTCCCAGTTTTACCATATAATAGTATATCATAAGAAATTTTACATCTTACTATAATAATATATAAAATGGATATTATATTAATAGATTTTGAATAATATTAACTAATTTATAAAAATATATTTTTTAATCAAGATAATATTAATTCATATGTTAACTATTTATTATTAATTAATATGTTAACTTACTAGATGAAAAAACGATTATTCTTATTATAGTCACATAGTTGTTTTACCCTATCATATGAAATAAAATACAATTTGTGAGTGATAATAATGTATTATATATTTAATATATTAAATAAAATATTTTTATATTCATTTAATATATTTCACATTAATAATAAAACAATGAACCCAATTTTATAGTTAAAAACATATATTTTTATAAGCATTGTTTTACATCCTTTTAATTTAGAACCAATTTAAAATCCCAATTTTAGGAAATTTAATGAATTCATATATCAAAATAAACTTCATAATTGAAATCGAAAAATTAAAATTAGCTGAGTATAATTTTTTGTATTTTTCTCTAGGGATTCAAATTTTAACGGATAGTTAAAAAAACTGAATTCCAGTTCAAAACAACTTTTTCATATAATTGATTTACATGGTTAAATTTTATTTAATTTTTTTTCAAATTTAATTGAGATCATTTTTATTTATATTAATCTAATTTAGTTAATTGGATTAAATTTCAATTTGAAAATTTGTATAATAATATAACAATCTTTAAGATGTTTTTACATTAAAAACTCACAATGTCACTGCATCATCCAGATTAATTTTAAATTAATTTCTCACAATTTTTTTATTATAATTTGGAAAAATGGATTCCATATTATCCATCATCATAATTTATAACGTCTATTTTTTTAACACTATTTTTGACAAAAAAATTTGGTGAAATAATTAAAATTAACTACACCAATTATGGTAAAATTAATCTTATCTAACGACTAAAAAAATTATTTAAGACCCAAAATGATATATAATTTCCTCAAAGACACACTTTATTGAAATTATTAATCCCTTAATCATAAAGTTATTATTTTATTTAGTTTTTAATTTCTTTTTAGACACAAATGTAGAAATATGTAACTTTTTTTCACAAATTTGATGTGTGTCATTTCCTTTCCCTATAAACGGCAGCCAAATACCTCTCTTCTTAACACGCCTCAAACCACTTAGATTAAGCCTATATCTAGAATATGAAATTCCTAACCTTCCTCCATTACTCCTAGAATTTTCCCCATTTGATTAAACCTATACATGGAATCATTTTTTTTTTCAAAAACCAAAAGGAGTTACACGATTTAGGGTTAAAGCCTTCTCTCAATCTCCTTTCTTTTATATTCCATATCCACCACATAAACACTATTTATACTATTATTTTATAACCAAAATAGTATCCTAAATATAATAGTTTATTTTATGATAGTTTTTTAACCTACACTTTCTTACACCACCATCTAATAGGTAACGATCAAACAATTTCTGTGTTTAACTTACAACCGCCTCACTAAACGATGATTGTTCATTTTTCCTTTACCACCTCTCATAGTAGATATTATAATGGTAACTCTATTTTTATATCTTATATATTTTATTTATAATTTATTTTATATTATTTATTCCATTTAAAACACACATCTTTTTTTACTTTTCATTTTTTGAAAAAACAAAAATTTCATTGGAAGAATTGTGGACTACCACAGCCTAAAAGGGATATAATTCTTTCACATGGTATAGAGAATGTTTTAAAGATGGTTTTAGTGAAAATTTATTATATATATGAAATTATAATGATAATTTGACGATATTAGATATATATATATATATATTTAATTTTCTTTCTATCATTCAATAATGGAATAGGAATAGAAATAACATGCATGCTTAAGTACAACTTACAGTCACCATGAACGTTGTACTCCATTTCATACTTATATAAACAATAGATTATTATAATAAAAATATATTCAATAATATATATATATATATATATATATATCATGGTTTACATTCTTTAATTATGATATAAATATAATTACAAATGAAATAACAAATTAAGACACCTACGAAAAAGAATGTAAATGTTATCTAAAGTGAATCCTTAACAGAATATGGTTAAAAATAGGGTAATATAATGACATAATAAAACAATATATGTTAATTGATATTTTAATATAATTAAATAAAATATTTATAATATTTTGTTTGGTATAGGTAATTTGAATGATTTTGGGGAGAGTGACGATGTAAGGTAATGAGATTCTAACCCACTTTTTATTTCTGTGAGATAGACGCTATGATTTCTACTAAATTTTTTTGTGTGGTGTATAAACATCCCATGATTTAATTATAAGTATATTATATTCAAATATATGGGTATTCACATACACATTTTATGGATTTCCATTAATATATTTTACCATTCAAAAGTTACCAAATTGGTGAAATAATTTTTTCTCAATTTGACTTTTGTGAGTACCATGTTTTGTTATGCACCTCAATTATATTTTGAGGAGTATATACTTCCATTATACTTGATAATTCATGAATATAAATATTTTAATTAAATTTTATGTTTCTTATAATTTCCTTCTCTTATTTAAATTGTATTATCAAAAGTTACCATGTTAGAAGATTTTATTGAAACAATCTAATCACTTTTCATGATTATTTATGTTTATTTTTTCCATTAATGATATATTATGAAAAATATCACAATAATATTCATGAATTTTATAATAATATTTAAATTATTTATTTGTTAATATATTGGTGCCATTTATTTCACTATTTGGTATATAAGATTGTAAAAAACGAGGTTTTGAGGGAAGCCCAAGTTTACCCTATCATCGGCAGAAATCTGTATTCCATTAAAATCATGTAATCAAAAAATGTTTCCCAAGAATATTATACTATAATAATATGAACATTTAAATAACTTTAATCATTTTTTAATATTTCTTTCAAAGGAATGTTATTTTCTATTACCAAACGAGTAATTTTTTTAACCTTTTTATAATGAAAAAGAATTGTTCTTTTTACCTCGTACATCATATGTATATTTACCTGCCGTCAATTCAAGAAATATTATTTTCATTTTTAAAATTTATTTTTTGTTAAAAATTTATTAAAATATATTTTCAATGAAATTATATTCAAATTTTTTTCAGGATTCTTATATATGTTATTAAGGAAAACAGATTTCAAATGTTTTTATGTTTTAAAGGGAATTTTCAAATAAAGAATAAAAATTTACATAATGAAATGTTTTAAAAATAGCATTCCATGTTATTTAACATCTAAGATAACATATATTGATTTTACCCAAGTCATTATAGGAAATTTTTCAAATTTTCCATTCATATTATTTCTTGAATAGTTTATGTTTTTAGGGAATGATGCATAAGACTTCCATTACACTTCCATAGGTTTCATGATTTCAAAAACTGATTCTTTTCAAGAGTGATGATTTCTAGAAGTGATTAATAAACCTATATATTTTCATAGGTTATGATGTGGTTAAATTTTAATGATACCCATTTATTTTATAGGTTAGGATTTGAAAATATCTATATATTTGTATAGGTTATGAGACGATGAATGTTTTATTATCTTATGGCGCTTGTAAGAACGATTTTATTATGAGAAGGTTAACACCTATATCTCTCTACAATGAATTGGGAAATGATAATTTATATTTGATCTAAAAGTGTACAATGTTTGTATCCCAATACCGAAAACAATAAGGTTAAAGGGTTTTAACCCAAGCCTAAAAGAAACATGGTACATGAGTTTTATCCTATTCCAGAAAAAATTATGTTAAATGAGTTATAGTAGAAAACTAAAATTAAGTGGGTACATGGGTTGAGAACCCAAGACCCCCAATTTGTGCTTGGGTAATAGACCAAGATGAACATTTTATAAAGGTCATGGTCGGTGGCCTTGACGTAAAATTTTATATTCTTATATGTATTCCATAAATCCATTGTTTTATTCCACTTTTATGATTTCATTGCTCATGATGTTAATTTACATAAGATTCAAGTCTTATAAACATCCATGCTGAATCTGATATCTCATGATTATGATCACTACTATGTAGGGTATAATATTTTATTGCGACAATCATGTTATCATACCCCTGTGGTCATGTTTAGACTTTCATGTCTACTTTGTTCACCCTTACTGAGCATCTAAGATCACCTCTTCTTATGTTTTCATATCTTATATTTTGAAGGAAGGTTTTAGGTAAAAGTAATAAAGTTGGACAAATTTATGGATTATATTGAAGATTATTTAATAGGGTAGAATATTTTATTTTCCATGTTTCAAAATACACTAAATTGTTACAGTCCTCAAGCATGTATTTTGTAATGTACAAAATATTCATCTAAAATGATGTATTATTCATGTATGTTATTCTTCAGTCACTATATAATACATCCAATATAAAATGATATAAGTATTGACTAGTCCCAAGGGATTATATGAGCCTCTTGAGGTCTATAGAATCCACAATATATCTAATGAATGCATCTAGGGTATCCAGTAATGATAAATATGGATCCTACGTTTTCATACCAGGAATCAACTAATACATGTGGATATCGTTATGTGGTTGGCTAAACCATGGGAAAAGGAATCCTCAAATGATATTAGAATCATCGAGTTCTCATGTTATTCCATTAGGAATCCAAGGCGAGCTCGAGTTGGACCATTATTATAATAGTGCCAGTGTCCATAAAAGTGACCCATATAATTGTCTAGTTCAATTGACTATTCCTTGTGATAATAATTCCATTTATTATTTTAATATTATTAAATACATTCCTTTCATTAATGTGAAAAGGATACCTACGCATGAAACCATTTAATTCATTTAAGTAATAAAAACACATTTTGTTAATTCCACTACCTTACACTATAAGTGCCAAGGGGTGCTACATACATGGATCCAAGATTTCATTTACATTTAGTAAGTCCATGTCATATGAAATGTACAAATTCCAATAACATTTATTATTCAACCATTTAACATCCATTAATTAATTATAATAGTTACCATAGAATGGTCTTGTTGAAAATTGAAGGTGTTGAAAAATTTTTAATTCATAATTAAATAGTCTTGTAATTAAAGGATGCACTCCAATGTCATGATCAAGCCAATGAACATCAGTATGTTGGCTCAAATGAAGATTCCAAACCTCTAAAATCTCGATTATGGAAATCACCTGACATGGGGTGGTCGTTGTTGAGGCCAAAACCACCAATAATAGATTACATATTAAATTAGAGTCATTAATCTGGTTCTAATTACTATAAGAGAGATACATGAATTTAATAAATCACTCTAGATAAAATAAACAAACACACATAGAAATTTATAAAATTATGAATCTTGAGGGATGAGTTATGAAGCACCTTCTACACACTCATACAACCCCCTTATCATGTATTAGCCTTTTAATTGGACTGTATAAGAAGAGATTGGAAAATTGGATTAGTGCTTTGAAAATAAATCTTATGGGTGTACATATAATTAGAATCATCAAGAGAATTGAGAACAAATAATCACTATACTGGAATTAATATGTTACCTGTGATGATCCAATGTGACAAATAGTTCTTTGATCGAACTGCATATGTATTCTTGGGATCAATTCATAGATTAGTCTTGAAGAGGGACACAATAGAGGGAAATTAGGGGTGGATGTCTTCTAGAAATAAATTAGGTATTAGTGGGATTGTATAATTATATCTCATAATAAAAAAATATTAAAATAATCTAGAAATATGAATCGCATAGTTTGGGTTCACTATATTTTAAATAATTCACCAAACATGAATGATCTGCAGTAAGGAGGGGAACATCACACGGTTAAGCTGATTTGTTGAGGAAACCTTACATTATCCCTTAAAAACACCTCTGAAGCATGTATACAATTTTTTACATGGCTATGTGGCCCATGGAGCATGGTTTTTGAAGAAATTCCACCCTAATCGAACCCACTATCAAGCCTTACATGTTTATAAGTAATCTTGTGTCCAAAACCTCATGATTTCTACTAACCAACAGGGATACCAATTTCCTTTACCGGTCGGGGTTATAATTGATGAAAAAGATCTCTTAATAGATGATAATTGTTTTAAATAGTAAAGAATCCATGTTAATTTAATGAATAAGATTTATCCAATATTATTTTTTGAAATTATTTGAGAAAATACCGAGACCAGGCGCTCAGACAATGTTAATTACGTGGCCCGGTTTACCCGTAATGATTCGTTGAAAAATGTTATGAATTAATATATTGTGTACATGAATTTTCTAAAAATTTAGAAGAAATATTAAATAGTTTCCTAGATGAAAAATATGAGGGCACCTTTGATCTCAGATAACTGGGTTTACCCTTAGCATGACACAACTTTAGTCGGCATGCCACTTCTATGGAAAAATAAATAAAATTATGTAAAAATAAATAAAATGTTTTTATAATATTTTTTTATATTAAAATTTTAAAAACTCATAATAGGTAACTAGGATTGGATGTTCGAGAACACCATTTAGTTTTTATGGCGGTGTTTTTTACAGTGAGGCCTAACATCGTCGACACGACCTAGTGGTGACAGATATTTTTGGGACGTAAATGACATTAAAATATATTAATAATTTTATTTTATTCTTAATGAATTGTTGTGTTTTATTTTAGTTCAAATTTTTGAAAGAATTCAGGGTTATCACCATAACCTTGGAATTCCACACTTGTAAAGAGATAGAGCTCTCTTGAAAACTGGAAGGGGATCTTGGATCAGTGATCAATGATGATCCTTAGATTTGAATGATCTTCTCCCACATCAATGAAACATTGATTGTTCTTCATTAGAGATTTATCCAAATTGAGGTATGGAATTTTATATTTTATTTCCCTTCATTATTCATCAATTCAATGATGAAGTTGGACCATTAAAAAACAGATTGGCCCACAGATTGATTATTATTGCAGGATGTTATTTACCCTGCTAGAGTATTGATGGGATAATGACCTTGTGATTATATGTTGGTTTTAAATTGTAGTTCCAATGTAATAAAACCATTATCAACATGATCATGGATTGATCTACATTCTTCTTGTTTGATTTATTCTTCCCCTTTCATCGTTACTCACGGGAATTCTTTGTTTCACATATGACTCGACATGATGTGATCGATTGATCGTTGCACACTTGATCTTTAGAGTAATGATTTGATATCATAGGTCTGAGATCGTAATAGAGTGATGGTGGTGCGATGACCACAGTGACAGATAGATATATTTAAGTGTATAACATCCCCATCCCATGTCTCACAAAATCAGTTCCCCATGCCTGGATGTCGAATGGCTTTAAGAACGCATCACAGTATGCCCGAGGTTGCTGACTAGATGCCATGGTCTAATAAGTGATTTGGGGAGACTATAATATATTTAACCTAGTAATCCACAATAGAACACAATATAAATTGTGGAATCAATAGGAAGAACCAAGATCATGCTTAGTCAAACATCTCCAAAATTTGGTACAAACCATAAGAAATAGTATGTTTTCCATGTCACAAAAAAAGCTATGTGAACAAAACCCAAAATAAATGAAAATAGAATAACCCTAAAAAAAGACATGAATACATGTTTGGAACCTCATCTATGAATTTCACCTATCAAACTCATCTACCATGATTATGGCCTTATCCCTTATCATGACCATCATGCATGATATCAACTTGGGAACCCAAAGGTGGCCCAAGCAGGGTGTGAGTACAACTCAGTAGGCCACAACCAACTATTTATATAGATATCATGTCTAACAAATAGTCCTTCTAATTATAGATAAATAACAATAATGGAAAGTAAATTTAGAGGCCACTAGTTAACAATCACTACATAGCTATACTAACCAAAGAGCAATTCATTATGTCTCATCATTTCTATTTCATCATCAATCAAACAAGGTTAATGTAATTCATAATTTCAATATAGGAATATTTTTTACCTAAATCAATATGGATAACATATCATAGCATCAAAATATCCTCACATCTGAGCCTTGGTCCAAGAATAATGAAACCATTAGGATAATAGACCTCCATCTCATTCTATTACTCGTGCACTGTGGGTGGTGTTAGAGCATAAGTCTTACTTGACCTGTGGGAGGAGCCTCGGTCATTTATAATAAACCTAAATCCATGTGCACATTATTTTCCATTAATTCACAAATCAAAATTATATTTCCCCCAAACCCAACAAATATATATAATAATCATAATCCATAACAATCAACATGGTAAAACATATTGTTTCATAACCCGTTAACACATTTACATTTACATCATATATCCCATTTAGCCCAATTCCTTATTATCAAACCTAGATCAGTAAGAATAATAAATTATAACCTTATTTTAACCCATTATAAACATTCATAAATCCCTATACAAAATCCCCTTCAACATATTTTCCATCCGATATACCACTATGAATTTAGCATAAAACTAGTTTCACATGCACTAACTCACTTAGGCATATAATTTTTTTCATATTATTTTTACCATAACCCCAATTAATTGATTATTAATTTGGACATAAATTAACAATATGAATATACTCAATAATGGATTTGCATGATTTCATAACCATATTGAACTTACATAGCTAATTATAGGTCTAGAATGTATCGGTGCACCCCATGAATGTACTTAAATTGTTAAAATTGTCTTTGATGTGTCCCTTGGGGACTATAAGGGTTTCCATTCATCATATAGACACCAAAAATAAAAAAAAATCTTTTCAATGGTTTTAAAATCACATCATAATGTGACAATAAACAATGTTGGGTAAGAATAAATCTTTCACAAAACTATGGGATATAACATGTAGACCACCAACCTTGATTATGTGGATAAACACTACCAAAATCAAGGATTTAAATACTGTTGCACTATAACCTGGAAGCCTTAACCTAGATCTCATTGAAAAATGTGGGTTTTAGAGATTCAAAAGGAGATAGTAGAATAATGGAAAAACTAATCAATAAGAGGAAAAAAGGAGGAAATTATACTTACCTGGAGCTTCGATCTGCAACCGATGACACTCCACCTAAACTAGGAATGAATGAGAAACCACATTGGGAGCTCATGAGATATTTTCTTCTACCGTAGTGATTAGGGTAGAATAATGGATGAATGCCACAGTTGGGGTTAACAGCAATAGAAATTTCTATAAATTTATCAACTTTACTAGGAAGCAAGTTTTACTCACACAGTTTCCCAAACCATGCACAATCTGTGCAAGAACTACTATCCCAAAATAATCCCTTTTCATAGTATCCTGGGAATTATACATGGTTAGATTAACTGTACAGTCACAATCTGCAAGCCTTTGTTCAATTATGAATGGTTACCTGGGATTCTTCACATGGTTTTATATAACCGTTCACAAACCGTGCAACATGCCCAGAAACACCAATTTTCTATTTTTTCATGCCCTTAACACCCAGAACACCCCCAAGACATCTGATAAACATTGGGAAACAATAATTTACCCAAATGACGGACTTAATCTAAAAAACATTAATTAAGAAAATTATTTCATCATATAACCTCCACACCATAGGATGGCTCATCATGTATCCCCTCTTCTTAAACACCATTGTTGATCTGATGCAAAGAGATCACGCCATTGGACTCGTATATCAAATTATCACCCCCACGATTATCCCTAAAAATTTCTATACTACCATAAAACCGTAACTAATGGTACAACCATTCCCTCAATTACCTTCCCATTGTGGTCCACAACACGAACCAAATGCTCTTTAGAAGATTCATCAGCCACCAATGCCACATCCTCTACATTTATCACATGGGATGTATCATGTACATACTATCAGAGTATTGAAACATGAAAACAATCATAAATCATACTACACCATTGATAATGAACCAATTGGAATGCCACATCTATTATCCTCTCCACTATCTAAAATGGACCCACATATTTGGGCGCTAACATTCCCTACATAAACATTTGATGGTGACCCAGCCATTAAAACACTGAAATAAACAAACTATCAACCACCATGTACCCAAGAGGTATGTGATGATGATATTAATATGACTTTTTTATACTCTATGATGTTCCATCTGATTCTGAAATAAAAAAAACCGTCTCTATCTCCTCTTACAAGAGACTCGGTCCCAACAGCTTTGACTCTCAATATTTTAACCAACACAATAGATATCTACATAGCCTCATATAGTGTTCCTAAAAATGTTTCTTCAGAATTATATCATGGAAACTGTTTTTTTTAAACTTAATAAGAGGCATTTGGTTTTATCATGAATCACTAAAATAAAAAACATAGTCTCTCAACGTGTCATCCAATACTAGAATTTTTCGCTCTAACTACCCAACATTTTTTGAGTGATAATCCATACTCAAAAACACTTAGCCTCTAATTGCCTTCTGTATCCCCTTATAGAAGCGTGATGTGAAATATGGATCATGATCTAAAACAATTGTTCATGGAATAACATGAAACCATACTATCTGTCAAAAATATAAATCACCCAACTGGTCGGCTATTTATGTTTCCAATTTTAGAAATAAATGATCCACTTTTTTCAGTTGATTCCCACCATCCAATATTTCATCATTCATTCTAGGGGTCCACAGATGACCCAATATTAAGTCCATCGTTACGCCATTTAACCTCCATTATGGAATTGGAAATGAATGTAACAAAACACCTCAATACTGATACTCAACCATCACCTTTTGATTGGTAAGGAATCTTTCCACAAAACCCAGAACTTCGTTCTCCAATCCCAACCACCAATACAACAAACAAAGATCACGATACATTTTAGTCAATCTAGGATGTACTTCCCACTACAATGCATGGAACTTATGGAACAACCCATTTCATGCACCCACTGGTAGCACAACATATCCTTGAACATAGACAACTCCATCAGCACCAACAGACCAACTAGGAAATAACTCCCCACATTTAAGACTTTACTTCATATCCAAACACAGTGTATCGTATAGCTATCTCTTCTACAGCCAACGTAAAAGAATATAATAAATATCTATAGATGAAGGGTTCATATTTTTGTTCCCATCATCCACCTCCAGGTGCATCTCTGTAATGAAAGTCATCATTATCGATTTATAGATGGATTCCTAAACCACATGATTCTAATTCTTTAGTCTCGGAATTTCTAATACACTATTCCATTTCTTAGGGTTGTAAAACAACTCTATGTCGATGTATTGCAGGTACTCTCCCCACCTTCACAATCGTAGATGGAAATACCACTGGGTGATGATGCAATTAAGACTTTCATGATCGTTAAACACCATGAATAGACCGACCAAATAGTAATGCCTCCAACACATCAAGGAATACACCACATAAAATAAGTCACAATCATGAGTACCATAATTCAATTCATGTGGTCTTAACTACCTTAACCCATAATCCAAAACCTGATAATCATGCATCAATACTACCCCAAGTCCAATAATGGACCCATCATGGAACAATGTGGATATATTACAAGGTTTACGTAAGATCAGAATCGATGTGGTAGTCGACCACTTATATGGTTCTTGAAAATCGATTTCAGAGGCATCTGAACACTCAAAAATTACACGATTATTGGTCAATATTGAGTGTGGTGGCTCAAAGGAGATAAATCTCTAATGATCCTTTGGTAATTATCGTCCAATCATAGAAATCTCTAGATAACAAAAACGTTCATGGCCGGATCTCAAGATACTATACTTATACCATCTCTGGAACAATCAACATGAACGAATCAAGAAAATATATTCCCTATGAAATAAAAATTAACAATATGGATGTGGATTTTTGATATCTTGGCGTAAACCCTATTCTATCATCATACCCTCAAGACGATGTCAATATGTTTTGTATGATGATCCATAGATCATGAAAATAACCAGATGTCATTAACAAAGACCACTATAACAGATCCGGGTAAGGTTGAAATATATATTTAATTTATTCAATAAACATAGATGGTATATTAGTCATATCGAACAACATCCCCAAAAATTTATACAACCTGTACCTACATGGGAGAGTTGTCTATGGTATGCCATAATGAATCACCCACTACTAATGGTATCCCAATCTAAAATCGATTTTGTAGAAAACTAAGGCACACCTCAGTTGGTCATACAGGTCGTTGATTCTAGGAATCATGTATCGGTTCTTAACTAAAATCAAATTAAACTTCCAATAGTCGACACATAATTCAAAAGACCCATATTCCTTCTTGGAAAATAACACAGGTGATCCCCATAGCGATGTAATCGGTCAAATAGTCCCTTTATCTCCAACTAATCCAGACAAGCATTAGGATCTTAATGTTCTCCCAACACCATTTTATATCGTTGAATAGAAAATTGGTCTTCTAAAGGCAGTTATTTGATTGTGAACTCTGCATCCCTTCATGACAGAAATATGGAGAATGCCTCATGAAACACATGCTGAAACCGATCCAACGTAGTATTAATAACATGTTCTCCACCTCTCCATCATCAAGTGTAAGGAATCCCACTTGGGATGTGAGCTCCCTTATCTTATGACAAAATGGATTTGTACGGCCTGCTCAAACATACCACTCACCATGAAAGAAAAATGTGTCTCCATCAAGAGACATGATGCTTACCCTATGATAGTGAAAATTGATATGGGCAGGACACAACACTAGCCATTCCATTCCCAATATTAGTTCAACCCCCGAAATCTCGTAGAAAAATAGTTTCCATATAAAACGATGACCTCCAACAAAAAAATGACAACATCTACACAAATTTATATCCTCAACATGCACCCCAAATGAAATATCAATTAACACAACCCCAAAAACTCATTCCATAGCTAGGAAAAACACAATGTTGCATTTGGCAGTGATAAAATACCCTATGGTACCTATTTCAAATAAAAAATTACTGATGATAGAAGCTATAAGAATTATACCTCCACAATAAAAGTTCCAGCCATGCCACCTACAGGTTTAGACTGAACTGTGTAAAGATGGAATCTCCCTCTACCAATGGATCTATACTATGTACACTGTGATGTCCTTACTTGGTGATTAGGATGGTCTCGTTGCATAGCTCCATGCCCACCAACCCTATTGGTACATCCCGTGGAGATTTAATTGTCTTCCTCGTATGGGGGGATTGATCCCTTTCCCACACACAAAATCTACCTTGAAGTCACATCCATACCATACTGAAGAGGGTTCATGTAGAATATTTGTATATTTCCCAACCTTCTATAGTAACGACACTCGACTGGTTATTGGTGAAACTAGCCTTACATGTTCCCCAACATGACAAAATGATAACAGAACACTTGATCACCAGAATGATAAGATGACCATCTCTTCTGGATATTTATCACACTGTCACCCTGTTGGAAACATCCAAAATGATGCTTCCTTCCCTCGATGGTTGTACCACATGTCATCCCAATTGGAACCCCATGTAAACCTTTTGAAGTTTACTTTATGTTCCCTGATGAGATAAAGTATTGATCCACTACATATGAAAAACTAATCAGGCAGAAGATGTTCACTTGGGACATAATCCCATGGATATTCCCATCCTGGAATCATTTTTCCATAGTCTCCTCATCTATAGCCTTCATTAGGATAAATTGGTGGAAGTCGGTGAAATGACTAGAATAATCCATAACTGCTACAACCCCCAGATTCAAACTCAAAAACAATGCAACTTTCTCCTACCTCAATGATTCTGGGTAAGAATATTCCAGAAACTTTTACTAGAATTTCTTCCACTCCATTCCTTCATAATGATCTATCTGAAACATAATATTCCACAATTGTATGGACTTAACTCTTAGCATATATACTGATATAATGACTCTCTTATCAATATGAGTCTCTTGATGATAATGAATATTTTGGATAAACTCTATCCAAAAATTTCTTTCTCTGGCCCACCCTCTCTAGTGAAGGTCGGAGTGTTCTACCACTAAAACACCCTTGTCATATTGAACATACTTGGCACAAACCACCATGGTTCCCATTACAACATCTATATAAAATAAGAAATTTTCTCATGCAACTTATATTCCATATAATATTGTACCTCCAGAACATCATTCTTCACAATTGGGGGAGAATTCTCAATAATGTACTTTTATCACCCAACCATCACACATCTTTGTGGAGTAATTTCTATACAATGCCAAACCTGAGATTTAAGAAACATGGCATAAATATTTCACAAATATAAAGGATGGATTATCATTAATAAACAATAACCCCTTTAACACATACCACCCAAACAGGTCTGATAATACCTGAGACACTACCCTCAGCCATCCCTACTGTGGTTATGGATAACATGATGTAACTAACTCATATGACCACTATACATTGTATATATATTATTTAAAAACAATTATCACACCACAACTTACTCCAATAACATTTCATTACACATAAAACCCTTTATTAAGTAAAATTCTTTAATTATCATTTAAAATTTTCCCCCTTTTTAACCCCTTTTTATTGCATCCTTAGACACAACTTTTCACCACTATTAATAAGGTTGAATGCATTCTAATCTCTATCTACCACACACCCATCCTATTTTTGTCTGCATTATATGATGTATGTGACTTATATAAATAGATTCCTATAATGATGCATGAATTCACAACCTCATGAAATTCTAGAGTTGAGAAAAATACAATGAAACCATCACATCACACCACTTTTGCATCACCCAATTTCAAAATAGCATCAAATTTAACAACAAACAATAAGAACAACAATACCCACCCCGGGGGACATGTGGTTTACTCAGTACATGAGTTAGATTCTCCTAAGAAATATATCATTACCAAGGCCCAACAATGCCTTAATGTCAAGTTTACCATCCCCATATAGTATCAAAAATAATATAACTCCTTGGATTCAACTTTTTAATTCCCCCGACCTGGGTGCCACTAAATTGATTCCCTGAGCTCGGTCTCCACATGACCTCAAACATGCCTCTTAGAACATTAGAGGTTGTCCACTAGCAGTGTGAGTCTAACAGGTTAAATGGGGAGAATATATCCTCTTTACCTAAGTAATCTACATTATAACACAAATATAAATATCAGAAAGTATTGGAAAAAAACCTATAACCTGCATAGTCAAACATCTACCTAACTGTGTACAACTCACAAGAAATAATAAGAATGTCATGTCATAAGAGAGTAAAACTCAAAATAAAGACAAAGGGAATAATCCCAAAAACATTATTCACTCCATGTCTGCAACCCCATCCATGCATTTCAACTATCCAACTCATCTCCCAATAATAGGTCCATTTCCCTTTTCTTGACCTGCAAGAATGAAATCTCCTTAGGTACCCAATAACAGCCAAATTATGGTGTGAGTACAACTATGCAGGCCACCACCAATGGTGACAACCTATATCTAGCCTAACATATAGTTTATATAAGTATAAATATAAAACAATAATGTAAATACAATTCTAAGGCTGCTATTTAACAATCTATACATATCTATACTAACCAATGTGAAATTCATTATGTTACTCTATTTCTATTTCATCATCAATCACACACGGTCCATGGAATTCATCACTTTCTTAAGGGAAAGGAATTTCCCAAAATAAGTATGTATTACATATCACAGTATCCCAATATACTCACCTCGAAGCCTCAGTTTGGGTGGAATGCATCCTTTAGGGGAATAGATCTATTTCCCCATCCCCAACCCTTTCCATGTGGACAGAGTTAGATCATTTATCAAAATCGAACCATCTGAGGACCAGTCCTTCATCCCACACCTTAAGCCATGTGACCATGGTTATCCATCAAATCACCACACAAATACCATATAAACACCAATCACAACCAATAAATATAAAGAACTTTATCCACAATAATCAACATTGAAATATATGTTTTTCCATTAATCATTAACACATTTCTATTTAATTCAATTATCCCAAATAAAAAAATTCGTATTCTAAAAAAAATCTCACTGAGGGTATTAAATAATTCCCTTATTACAACCCATTATACACATTCATATGTCCCCATATTAAATCCCCTTCAACAGATTTTTAATCAAACATATGAGTATTAATTAATAATAAAAATAATTTTACATGAATTGAATCTCATCAAAATATCCCACATTTTATATAACCATCTTACCTCAACCCCAAAAAATAAATACCTCATATGGACTTAAACTAATAATATATATACATTCAACAAGGTATATGAATGATTTTACAAAAACCTATAACTTACGTTGCTAATTCTTGGTTCAAAAAGTATCAGCACACCCCATGGATGGCCTTAAATGGGTAAAACCGTCCTTAATGTATCCCATGGGAACCATGATTGTTTCCATTCATCATTTATAAACCCAAAATACGAAATATATTGAAGGGTATCAAAATAACTTCAATAAGTGACAATGAAAAAAGTCATCCATGATCAAATCTTAATCAAAACTATTAGATATAACTTGTACACCACCTACCTTGTTTCCACTAAATAACGCTCTCTAAATCATGTCCATAGATGCTGAGTAAACCATCCCATGTTGTCTATTCCTAGATCTCACCATAACAAGAGTGTTTATTTCTCATAAGGAGATGTGAGAAGAATAAAATCCCTAATTTAGCATAATAATTAATGAGATGATTAGACAAACCCAGAGCTTCGATCTGAAACTAACTACACTCCAAACGAAATAAGAATGAAGGATAAACAAACTTGGGATCCCTTTAGGGATTTTATTCTTCAATAGGGTTTAGTTAAGAATAAAATAGGATTTACCAAGTTGGGGTTAAAAATCCTGCAATGGAATTTTTTTACATTTCCCAACTTTACTATGATGCATAGTTTACCAACACGGTTTTCCAAACCGTGTGCAAACAATGTGAGAGATACTATCACAAAATCAACCATTTTCATGGTTTCATATAAATTTATAATGATTAGAATATCTATGTAGTAACCATGCAAAATACTCTTTCCAAGCCTATGTGTTTAGCTTGGGTTCTCTGCACAGTTCTCTCTAACCCTATGAATATCATACAACATGCTCAGAAACATATTTTTCATCCATTTTATTGGCCCAAACCCGCAGAACAAACCCAAGCCTTCACATGATCATTGGGAATCACTTATTTGACCAAAATAAAGGACATAAAATATACCAAAAATATAGGCATTATGAAAAATGCAGCATCTTACACAATCTGGATATATTTTCATTCAAGTGGTTTTTCATCAAAATTAATCATGATGTCAATTAGAGTAAATGGAAGTGAACCATGCAACCCAAGAATCATGGGAGTTCATCTTTTAAAAAAAGGAACACTGAAGGAAAACTGGTGGACCATGGAAGGGTCCACCATCACGACAACGGCGGCCAACAGATGAGGAATGGGGCCCAATGGGGCTATAGGTGGTGACTGGGGACATGGAAAAGGGATCTTCATACGTGTTTAGGGTCCGTATGGAGCCTATGGTAGAATCAGGCCATGGGGGATATGAAATGATGACTAATGTTTTGAATGTGGTTGTGCATCATTCACTGGGCGAAGGAAAACGGTCAGGAGAACTACATGCAATGTAATAAAACTATCCCACATGCCTGGGCCGGTTCATTTTAGTCGAGAAGATATAGTGTCCCATAAGGTTATGGCAGTTCAAACCTAACTAGGATGGGTCATGTTTGCTGAACCAGAATGTGTTTTGTTGAGTTAGACAAACGACGAGAAGTTGGGTTGTTCAGATTGGGTCGAATCGACCATCGGTTTGGATTCGTTTTGGTGGGTCAGGCCAGACCTTGATCGATCCTGAGTAAGATGTTTTAACCACATCAGTCCTAACATTCCACCAAATGGTCCATTTACAAGATTTTTTTAGTGTGCAGACCCCTGAGTTAAAGGGGTACTTTTGAGATGTCTTTATAGATTATTATTTAGATCAGATGATTTTGAAAGAATACCCAATGTATTTTTCTATAAAGGTTTGATGTAAGATATTGTTTCCCTCATAGATTTTGACACATATTTTGAAGTGAGATGTCTCACCTCAGATTCTATAGTTGATTCAATGGGTTAGAGATTGTATTGCTCCAAAATAATTGGTCGGTCCTCACATATCTTCATGGTTCCTTAGATAGAGGTTGTAGATAAGGTGTGACCAATATTTTCATGTGAACAAATCAACTATCTAGGATGATATATCTAGTAGGGTGAGGAGTCCCCGTTGAATGCCATGTGAATCGAGGAAACCCTATCTGTGTATCGAGATCATATTCATTATATTCTGCTTTACTAGAGCCGATGAGTGTTCTTAGGAATTTTTTCATAGTTTAATGGGTAGAAGTGGATTGGTGACTATGTGACATGGGACTACATTACTTAATGACATTCTATTTGTTACCAACAATCTATGTGATACCAATACTTTGTGTGTTACCAACACTCTATGTGTTACTAACAATCTGTGTGTTAATGAAACTCAGGGTGTTACCGACACTCAATCCATTATAAAAACTCTATTTCAAAGAAACAATGGATGTATCAGAAAAACTATGTTAGTTGATGAGACACTACTATTCTCTGGGTAATTTAGGTAGACCTATTATTTGGTCTTTTATAAGATAGCTTGTTGAGTGAGATATCTATAGATGAGCAAGCGATGAGTGGAACCACGTAGCTGGAATTGGATAAGACTTTGAGGCATGGAATCCTTTATGATTATAAATGGTAGTTCTTTGTGCTATTGAAATATACCCAGGTTGAGTTGACTGTATATTCATAGTACTGTTTTCCATTTCTATTATTTCTTTGTGGTATCTTTTTTGTATTGTTTCTTATGTGGTATTCATTTTAGTTTTCTGGGAGTCCTACTGAGTATTGTATTCCTAACCCATGAAAAATATTTTCATGAAAATGTAATGTCTTATAAATACCATCAACAATATGATATAGTCCTAGGTGTACTATATCCAAGTGGTTCTTCGTGAGAGACCAGATATTTGAGGTGTGCTCATGTGCCTTCAGACATATCTTCCTGTACCTAAAATTTCGGTAGGGTTTTCTGCAGACAACATTCAGGACCGTGTGCAACATACTCTTTCTTTTTGGTGCAGTTATATTATGTCTCTGTTGAACATTACTACACTTGAAATTTTGTTCTCTATATTTTGGTTGGGATATAACGGTAAGCAGGCATTTTTTTTAATTAGTGTTATTAACTCTTACTATATGTGGCTTGGAGTTGTGTGTGTGCGTACAAGTACTTCAGAAATTATCTCCCATTTGTGGTATATGCCTATATGGTGCTTGTCGCTAGCCCCTGGCCAATTGTAGGTGGGATTGGGGTAGTCATGACATGGGACCCTCTGGGATGGGTAATGAAAATTCATTCCAAAATAATGAATTAGTCCAAATTTATAAGGTTTTATACCTAATTGAAGATCCATATTTCAACATGTTGTATGATGTGATACATTTGACCATGTTTATTCGAGAAAGATTACTTTTTTAGTGAAATATATTAGGACACACTATATCGAGGAAGAGAAAAAAATACAATGGGAATGTCACAATGTTTTAGATTAATTATATATTTCATTATATGATAACATGATTGTGATAAATGGTGAGGTATATCAATAGTGAGACATAAAATATATCATACCTATTTTAGTGATGATCATGATTCAATTTTTCTTTAGTAGACATTATTATTATTTATATATCTTTTACATACGATGGTCAAGGGAAGATTCTACTGAGTATAAATGGTTTTACCAACCTATATATATATATATATATGTTGTATTTTCAGATGATATGAGTTAGTTAGTGATCAAGATACACATTACAAACATTTTTTGTTATTAATAAATTATCTGGTCTTCAATTTTATTAGGAAGTAATTACTTTTGGTACACATATATTATGTTACTATTGTTTCAATCTAAATGAAATTGAATTTAGATACGTGTGATGTTTTAATTTATCTTGATCAAGAATTATTTGGTACTTTTAACATATATCTATTTCAACACATTTTCTTATATGTTAATTCATCTCTTTTGTGTGTATGATCTACTTATGGTGCTTATATCCAACTAGTATCCTATTTTTGGTGGGATTTTGGAACCATTATCTTTCTTCCCTCTATGTCATATGAATAATAAATACTTTTTGCAGAATAGAATAATTAACTATTAGTATCAAAGGTTTTTTTGGGATATGAAGAAGCAAAATTTTAGGTACATGTGATGATTTAATGGGTTGGTAGGTGAACAGTTTCAGATGGGTTTTGAGTGATATTTAAAAAAGGGATACCTTCTAGGACACATGTAATTAGGGGAACCAATAATTGGTTTTAAGAAACATTATTCACATTGTGATCATGAAGGGAATTGGTAAAAATTTTATGGTAATGTACAAGGAAATGATTATCCATCGTTATTTTTTATTCATGGGGCCTAAATGTTTAACATTGGGATTGGGATAAAACGTATGAAAACATATAAATGAAAAAAAAATATTTCATATTCAATGTTTTTGTTTCCATAATTTTTTTTATTTTCTGGGAATGGAATATTTTAGATGTCTTGGTATGGTTTGAACTGATGGTGATCAAAAAATCATTCTACATATTATTTTAATTTTGTGCTCATAGCTGATGAAACATAGATGAGGTCATTGAAATATTTTTTTCTCTAGATTTTTCATAATTAAAATAGATTAATTTTAGACTCTACGATAGAAGACAGTAATAAGGTGTATGAGGTGGACATCAATTGGATTATTTCTTAGTATGATCTATAAGATTTGTTGGTGGTGTTGATATTCCATATAGAATAAATGATGTAGTGGTTCTCATTCCTTGTTGATCATGAGAATTCAATTGTATCATTTGAGATGTTGTGGGGTCATTATTTATAAGATATTATTTCTCAAACGGTAATGGTAATAATTCAACATGTGCTTTATACCCATTACATGGTAGAAACAACATGAATAAAATTGTTATACTTTTCTAGAATAATATTTGATATATAGAAGGCATGTTACTAAATAAGCCAGAAAAGGAGAGGTGCTACAAAGAGGATTTTTATCCAATGATCCAGTACCATGTAAACCATTTTGGCATTGCTAACATATCTAAAGGTATTAATAGGAGAATAGATAATTAAGATGATGTTTTCTAGGACTATATTATGATGATATTGGGGTAAATACCCTGAGTCTATTATCCTAGATTTGGTTATTACATTATTATATTTTTTCTATATACAATAAATCTAATCCAAATGGAATATATAGTTTAGTATTATTTAAAAATTAGATGCAAGAAACATCCCAAGTAAATAAAAAAAAGTACATTTTCATATTTATTAATTTTTGTGAATTAAATATTAATTTTAATTTAATGTGGATGCTATGTTTGCTGGTATACTTGATACACAATAATGAGTTTCTTTGAAATCTTACAATGCACACAATGTTGGGTCATACTGAAAAATAATAATATAATATTATTTTTAATTCCTGTTAACGCCTAGCCATTGTTTTGGTAGGAATAAAAAAACTAACAATATTATGATTAAAAAAATTTCTTAAATGATTTTACATTTATCCAATAAATATTAGAGTTTTAAAATGTAAAGTAATATAATTTTAAGCATAAACACTCTAATATTCTTTAAAAGGTCGATTGGCCACCTTTTGATGGAAAACCCTAATTAAATATAGTTTTGGTCATCTAGATGTGTTTAATTAGAAAAAAATTATTCTTTTAAATTGGGACATCAAAATTTACATCGGGTAAAAAAAAATTATTTTTTGATAAAAATAATTTTTTAACGAATAGTGAAAAATAATACATTTTAATTAAAAAATGAATTTTAATATAATTAATTAATATGGATATATTGTATTTTTAATTGGATTTAATGTTTAATTATATTATATTTTTATCATATAATCCAATTTTGGTTAGTGGATGTAATATCACATTGAAATTGAACATAAATAAGTGTCAATATTTTGATAGTTATTATTTCATAAAAAAACACCTTTTGTTTTCACAATGGGAATTAAAATAAAATTAATTAATTCAACATCTATGTTTTGAATTTTGAAAAATAGAAATCATTTTTTAATTTATAATATCAAATATTGATTAGGAATAAGTATTGGAATTTTTTTTGAAATACTTCTATTTTTGTTGAATAGTGAAAACACTGAGTAGTAGTTAAAAACTGGCCTTTTTATTTATAATACATTTTACACTTCTGTGAATATAATTTCAAAAATATAACATACATGGTTTTTATTATTATGTAAAATTTGGTTAAATAAGATGAAAATAATTTTTGGTGAATAATATCATTTGACTTTTATTTACCGTAGTTAAATGTAAATAAGGTAATTCAATGTAAAAATTAATATAATAATAATTTCAAATTACCCTACCATTTGTTGTGGTCCTATTGGTTGATAAATTTCCGACAGTGGAAATTTTTGGGTCATCTTTGGGACCCCTTGGAGCCACTAATGAGTGATAATCACACTTTATATTAATTAATATAAAGTAATTTCACAATTGAAATAATATCTTTTAGTAAATAAATTCGTACATGGGGTTATATAAGTTATCTCTTCTTCTATAAATATTAATTTTAATGATAAGAAGGCATTCTACATTAGTGTAATTTTTTTATAAATTTTTAGAAATAAAATAAATTAAATTATTTATGAAACAATAATGATGTAGTGTTTACCTCATTAATGAATGATTTAAATAAATAAGATTATAAAAATTATAACAATATCCAAAACCTATCCAATTCTTATTGGATGCTTTTATTTCGAACATGAGTAATTTTATGTTCGACATTAACGAGGATTGGACATTTATAAACCGAAAATAATTATATAATAAAATAATAGTTTCAAATATTCCAATTGAGCCTCTCCCCCCCCCTTATAAAAAGCCATCACCACTAACCCATTACACACACCTCTCAAGCCCCTTGGCTTGTCTTACCTCTACCCAATTAAGCTCTTGTCATCCCTCTCTCCCACCTAGAAGGCTTACCTTAGGAAGAAGGAACTTCAATAAATCCTTTTGGTTCAATCCAATAGAAGTTTCTCGATTTAATGGAAGGACAAAGAACGGACGAGTCTAGTTGGATGCAAGGTAAGGGGTTTCTTTTCTCACATATAATTCTGTATATTTCCATTGTTCACCTCTTATTTTTTTTAGGTGGGGTATTTTTTAATTCCATTTACGTTATATTATCCTGATTCAATTTATAGTATTTTGTTAATAATTTTGTGGTTATTAACATTTTGTCTTAAGACTCCATTGATTACAACCTGGTAACAGGTTTTCATTTCACTTCATACTCCCTTGAGATTCATACAATGTTTTCAACAATTTAATTTTTTGTGTTTTATGTACTCCTCATGATTGTATTAATTATGTAATATACTTTTATTTATTGGTATTTACATCTTCATTGTATGATCCTTATCTAATGGGGTGTATGTTTCTTAAGTTACCAAATTGGTGAGGAAATCTTTCACACTTCTATTTTTAAAAGACTTCATTTATCTTATGTCTTTTAATTTGAACATTCATATGTTAGGATATGTTATTATATATCTATATAGCTGTAAATATTATGTTCATGTGATGATATGCCCTTTTCTATCTCATCAACTCATTTTTTAAATTCTAAAGTGACGATGTTAGGATGTCGAATATATATAAGGGAACTTTTTAACACAATTTCAATTCTTGGGGTTAAATGCCTAATTCTTGATTATATCATGATATGAATATCTGTGAATGATCTATGATTTTTATACACTTAATATCCACTTATATTGTTTGTATTGTTAATTTTCACACATAATTATGCCATTGATTTTCCCTTAAACTAAGGATATGATCTTTGAAAGGGACTTCGTTTTAATCTAAATTTCATTTATACATATTCATTATTATACACCAATTACATATATATGTTTTATATTCTTCCCTTTGACATATTAATTTATGTATCTTGCTATTATCATGACATTATAATCATTGATTAATGTTGTTTCCCAATTATTTGTATTCAAGCATCTCTCATTTGGTTAGGAACTCTAACTAAAATATCGTTTTAAATTTTTTAAAGATTTATTTTTCTAAATAATTCACATTAATGCACATGATTTAAATTTTTTTAGGTATTTATTTATATAGAAATGAATGTTTTGAATTTAAATTTTCATTTAAATGAATTAAAGTGGTATGGGACACTTTGAATCAAAAATCATTTATTCATTGTTTTAAATGATTTTGAAAATGGTTTGATAATGAATTTATTTTTTCAATACCATAAAAATATATATTATGATTTTACTGAGGAAATTTATATTTACATTATGCTTCTATTATGTGGTATGAATATGTTATGGTTATTGGGAATTGTTTATGAATATAGGTGGTTCTGTGATAATCCTAGGGAGGGTGAGCTTGAAATAGCTCCCAAATGCATTGGTCAATGTGATAGAGGTAAATGTTATAGTTTCTCCTAAGAAATTTAGGGAATATACTGTGAGTGGTATTCCAAATATAAATCCCCATGTAACTTTAAAATCTACAGTGTAAGTTTGATATGGATTCCACAAGATACCTTTATTGTTTATTATTTCTATTTGTTATTCATAAATCTTATGTAATCATGTGGTGTTCTAAAGAGATTATGTATTGTTTGTCTTAATAAAATAATGTTTTTCTTCTTTAATTTATAACATTTTTTGATATTTTCATGCTCATTCAATATTTTTGAAATGTTTTTCACAGTTTATAAGTCACTGTAAGAGTAAGGAATAACTCAAGAAGATTTATATCAAGAAATTAATTTTTTTTCTTTTAGGAATTTTTATTTTATGAAAAAATTATACTATCTTGAAATGTATAATTTGAGATTTTTTAGATGTAATGTAATATTTATGTCCTTGATATCTAAAATTCTAAACCAAAAAAGTTCCTCAATGTGAATTATTAAATTATTTCATGATTATGTACTGTTTAAGGATGGGTCCTTATAGTTGGTATCAAAGGTCAGTTAAGAGAACCTTATAAATTAATTGATTTTATGGTAGACATAGTTAGTCTCTATATCTACTTATAAAATTAAATCCTTGTTTTATAACTTTTTCAGATAAAGGAAATTAATTTAATATTTAAGGAGGAGGATCTCAGACAACATTCTTATCTCTTCCTGATGACATTCCTATAATAATTTTTGAAAAGTCACGTTAAGATGATTATGAAATTTTTTGTTGCATACAAGTCACTTTCAAGCAGTTGTTTGAGATATCAAACACCTCTACTATACCACGATATAATCGTGGATCATGGGTTGTATTTAATCAAATATTATTTTCATTATATTCTCATATATTCAATAAAGGTAAATATTATCAAGGTATTTTCAAATATTTTACCTTATCTCATAATTTAAAAGGATATTATGATTTTCAAAATGGAGATGAAGAAGGATACCATTTCATAACGTATTTATAATTGATTTTAAATTATATTCTTTTTGAACATACTCATGGTATTTTAAAAGGACCATTTATTGAATGTTTATACTCAAACTCAGTTCGACTGTTTTATAAAAGCCATGTTTTAACCGATGTTTTGAAATTATATTTTATACATGATTATATTTTGAATCTATTTTTTTATAAACACCCATATGAACCATGTTGTAGATGATGTATTTGGATGAATAAAGAAAATGATTTTGAATGATATCTAAATCATTGTTACAGTGAATGGACCTTCTACCTACGTGAACAAGATGACGATGAAACTATATGGACACCAAGATGAAGGTTTGTTGTACTTTCTATTATTAATAGTTTTATTTTATCATATAGAGGTGAAGACTCATAAAATGGATGAAAACCCATCGCGTCTGGCAAGGTAGCAGGAATAGAACCAACAACTAAAGCACGATAAGAGTGAATCTCTTACCACTGTCCTACATGAAGTCCCTAATTTGTATGAGTTATTCCTTTCAATTATCAATTTTATGAATCATTAATAAACTGATTTTGAGAAAATTTGTATTATTAAATAGATATCCTTAATATAGGAAAATGACTTGGTGATTAAGTGATAATGGTTATTTTTGAAGATGATCTCCCTTTTGGGGAACATTATATGCTAAAGGGATATAAGATAATATTGGATCTCATTTGTGGAGTAATGGATGAAATTTCATTTTGGAATATTCTATGTTTTTATTATGGAAATATGGAGATTTGGGTAATTTATGGTAATGATTAACCTATCATAGATAATATGTGGTTATGTTAACTACAAATAGATATGATAATTTAAGAGTAGTCAATGTTATTTGAAGATAAATGTTACGATTTAACATGGAAGACTATGAGATCAAATTCTACTTTTTTTGGGTTTGAATCATAGTTTGTATTATATTGGATAATTTTATGGAAAATTGGGTATTGAATTGTATTTTTTGAACTTTTGGTAATGTTTTTTTAATTTTGGGTATTAAGAGTAGTATTTATTTTTATAAATGATTATCCTTTAAGGGGATTATCTGATATCGTACTGATCATTTTAGTTTTTGTTGATGTCTAAAGATACAGGAAATAAATAGTTCATCATTGGTATATTTTGTGATACTCTAGAAGTTGATTCTAATGTGTTTAATGTGACCAAGTCAGTTTGAATACTCATCATTTTTAGAAAATATGTGTTTGTTGTAGGAATTTAGTATGTATGAAAGTCTATATAATAAGTAATCATGTTTCCTTATGTTTTTAGTTAATCTCATTAACAAATTTCTGAAATTTATATAAATTATAATTAAAAAAACATTATATGTTATCTTTTACTATTGTGGAATCAAATACTGTATAACCCATCACAAGTTTGTGATTTTCTGGAGGTTAACTTTCTCTTAATCATGTTTTCTATCATTATCCATCAAAACTTGATGGTTTGTTTTCTTAGTTTTATCCATGTTTTCATGGAATCCTAGTATATTTTGTATCGGGTAACCTTTATACTAAACTACATTTATTTTAAATTGATATTTTTATTTACTCTTTTTCTAATGTGGGTCTTTTAATGATGTTTCCAAGCCCAATTGTCAAATTGCGAGGACGCAATTTCTAAAAGGCAGAAGGATATAAAATCCCAAGTAAATAAAGAATAATAAATTTTTATATTTATTTGTACTTATGAATTAAATATTAATTCTACTTTAATGGGGAAGCTACGTTTGATGGATTCCCTGATACACAACAACATGTTTCATTAAAATCTTACTTGGAACACAACGTTGGGTCATAATGAAAAATAATATTATAATATTATATTAAATGGCAGTTAATACCTTGCAGTTGTATCGGCGGTAGTGAAGAAGACTAACCATATTATGATTAAACATGTTTCATAAATTTTTCTAACATTTATCCAATAAAGGTTATAGTCTTATAATGTGAATGTATCTATTTTTAAGCATAAATACTCAAATGTTCTATAAAAACGTCTATTTACCACCATTTGCTAGAGAACCCTCATTAAATCTATTTTTGGTCACATTTATATGTTATATATGACAAAATAAATTTTTTATTTAGAATTAGGACAACAAAATTTACTTTAGGGTAAATTTTTAGTATTTTTTTGATAAAATCTTGTTTTGATGAATATTGAAAAATACCGTATTTTAATTCAAAACTGCATTTTAATATAACTTATTTCTACAGATAAATTAACTTTTTAATTTTTTTAATGTGTATTTAGAAAAAAAAATTACCATTTAATCCAATTATGTTCATTGGATGTAATTTTACTTTGAAATTGGACATTAACAATTTTCAATCTTTTGATAGTTATTATTTCTTAAAAAAGACGCTTTTTTGTTTTGACAATGAGAATGAATTTTAAATTAATTAAAGAAAATAATATGTTTTGAATTGTAAATATAGAAATAATTTGTAATTAAGAATATAAAATATTTCTTAATCGGATTTTTTTTGTATTTTATCTGAGAAACATCATTTTTTATGAATACTGAAAACACTAAGTAGTAGTTAAAACCCAGACTTTTTAATTTTAATGAAATTTTACTACTTTTGTGAATTGTGTTTCGAAAATCCGAAATAGAAGGTTGTTAATAGTAATTAAAAAGTGGTTCAATAAGATGAAAATAATTTTTAGTGATTAGTAATTTGGACTTTTATTTAATGCGGTTAAATATAAATAGGGTAATTCAAGGTAAAAATAATATTGTAATAATATCAAATTACCCTTACATGTGTCCTAATTCTATTACATGATACATTTCCGTACATGGGAATATTTTTGTCGATTTTAGAACCCATGGAGCCACTTTAGAGTGATAATAAAACTTTATATTAATTAATTTAATGTAATGAAAAAAATGGCATAAACATATATTTTTTAGTAAATCAATTCTTTCATGGGTTTATATAAGTTATCTCTTCAACTATAAATATTCATTTGAAACCTAAAAAGATATCATATATCATGTTATTTGTTTTATAATTTATAGACATATAATAAATAGAATTATTTTTGAAACAATAATGATGTAGGGTTTAACCCATTAATTAATGATTTAAATAAATAAGATTAAAAAAATTAAAACAATATACAAAACCTGTTCAATTCTTATTGGATAATTTTATTTCGAACATGGTTCATCTTTCCTTTTACATTAATTAGTTATGTACTTTTAGATACTGAAAATCATTATGTAATAAGATAATTTTTTCTAGTCATTCTTACAGAGCCCCTCCTCCCCCTAATAAAAATCCATCACCTCTACCCCATAACACACACCTCTAAATCCCCTTAGATCATCTAAAATCAACCAAATTTGTCTACCAACATACCTATATTCCACCTAGAATCTTTTCCTTATGCAAAAGACACTTCATGAAATCATTTTGGTTCAATACAAATGGAGTTACTCGATTAGAAGGAAGAACAAGGATCAAACAAGTCTTGTCCGACATGAGGTAGGGGGTTTCTTATCTCAATATTAATTCCATGAGATTTCAATTGTTCTCCACTTAGTTATTTCATATGGTTTATTGTGTACTTCCATTATATTTATATTATCATGATTCTATTCATTGTATTCTATGATTCATTTGGTGTTTATTAATATTTGGTCTTACGCCTCAATTGATTACAACGTGGTAAGGTGTTTTCATAACAATTTTTATTCTCATGAGATTCATGATATATTTGACATTATTTCCTTTTGTGTGGTTAATGTAATTCCCATGATTGTATTAATTGTGTAATATACGTTAATATATTGGTATTTATATTATAATTGTATAATTATTCATTCTTGGAGTGTATATTTCGTATGTTACCAAATCAATGAGGGAATCATTCACGCTAATCTTTTTAGTCTTCAATTTTGTTGTGTTTTTAAATTTCCACATTATTATGTCGAGATATGTTGTTATATATCCTTATTGCTGTAAATTATATATTCAATGTGATGAGATATCCAATTCTCTCCCATCCACTCATTTTATGAATTTTAATGTGACGCTGTTGTGGTGTCGAATTTCAGTAAGGAAAATTTTTAACCCAATTTTAATTCATTGGGATAAACTTTTAATTCATGGTTATGTCGTGCAATGAATATGTGTTAATAATCTATGATTATTTTACACTTAATATCCATATATATTTGGTGTATTTGTATTATTCACAAATAATTAGGTCATTGATTTGTCCTTAATCTAAGGATATGATCTTTGCAATGGACTTTGTTTCCATTAACATTCTATTGAGACTTATTTGTTGTTATACTAAAATTCACTTTTATATAGTGTATATACTTTCCATTGACATATTTTATCATGAATATTTTTATTCTCATGATATTATAAGCTTGGATTAATGTTGTTCCTCAATTATTTTTATTCAATTGACTCTAATTTTGTTAGGAACCATTTTACTAAAATATAGGTTTAAATGTTTTAAAGATTTATTATTATAAATCATTCACATTAATGTACACATTTTAAAAATGGTTTTGAGGATTTATTTATATGGAAATGAATGTTTTGAAATGTAAATTTTATTCAAAAGCATCAAATTGTTATGGGATTCATTGATTCAAAAAGTTCATTATTAAATGTTTTAAATGATTTTTAAAATGGTTTGATAAAGAATTTACTATGTCAATATCATGAAATGATATATTTTGATTTCAATGTGAAAATGTTGTATTTAAATTATTCTTGTATTATGTGTTATGAATATGTGATGGTTAATGGTAATTGATCATGTATACAGGTGGTTCCATGATTAGCCTAGGGGTTGATCCCGATATATCTCTCCAATTCATTGGTTAACATGACAAAGGTAAATGTTAAAGTTTCTCCATAGAGATTTAGGGAATATACTGTGATCGGTACTCCAAATGTAACTCATTATATAGATATGAAAGATATATTGTTAGGTTGATATGGATGCCGTAATTTACCATTATCATTAATAAATTCTACGTGTTATTCATCAATCTAATGATTTAGGGATGTATGTTAATGAGATTTATTTTTGAATTTATTGTTGAACTAATTTTTTCATTATTTATTTTATAACCCTTTCCGAGATTTTTATGCTCATCCCATGATTTTGAAATGTTTTTCACATGGTATAAGGCATGGTAATTGAAAATAATAACTTAGTAATATTTACATCAATAAAAGAATTATTTTTTTATTTTAAGAATTTTTAATTTAAGAAAAAAGTGGATACTGATTAGAATTGTTTTCTTTGTAATTTTTGAGATTTAATGTAATATTTAGGGCCTAATTCTCGAAAACTATAAACCTAAAAAGATATTCAATATAAATTATTAACATATTTCAAAATTATGTAATGTTTAAGGATGGGGCCATATAATGCATACCTAACTTTAACATAACATTTTAAAATATAAAGTACATGTTTTTTTTCCATTGAGAATTACCATAATCACCAAATCATATATCTACATATCAATCATAAAACAATTTCTATTAAACATTGGAAAATAAAGCATCTGAAAGGGATAATATCATATTCATAGAAAGTGCATGTATATAATGGATGTAATCATGAATATAGTAGCATAAAAAATTTATAAAGGTAAATAACTACAACTCATTACACATTAAAAATAATATGAGATTAATATAGAAAGTATAAATATTGATAAAATTAATATATATACCTCGTTGAATGAGAATTAAATTTATCCATGTATAATATAACATATCCAATAATCACTTGAAAATAATTTATTAATAACATAATGGGTGGTGGAATAATTTATAAATGCATAAAAATAATTTCAAGGAATCATTAAGAGACATGTTTCCATAAAGTCCTCATTCGAATGAAAAAAATCATAAATGGGTAAGGAAATAGAAAAATAACAAACCTAGTTTGTCTCATTAGATCGATTGAGGCATCGAGTGGATTTTTAATTCCCATACATACCCATTACATAATAAGTACAACACATTACATATATGATAAGAGTAATCAAAAAATAATCTTTTATTGAGAAACTAGAATATGAAATGATAATACCTACCAAAATAAATAAAAATTATAAAAAAATTATCAATTGTAATATGATGAATATAAAATATTAGAACATATTTGGTCAAAATTATAATAAACCATCTATATAAATAATAATGTTGGTTTCATTAAAACATATCACCAAGAGAAGAAATGTGGAATAATGGTATTATTCATTATAATTTAAAATTCCATGAATATAACCTTATAAACAATCTTTAAAAAAATAGACTTACACTTTTAAAATAACCATCTACAACTATGAATTAACACAATATTTTAAAATTAATTTTCTTTGAAAAAAAACTTATAATATTATCAAAGAAACAAGAAATAATTTTTATTACGGATGGAATGAAATTTTATCCATACCCAACATATTCAATTAATGACTCATTTCACATTTTCGTTAAAAGATAAAATATACCTCATTCAAAAAAAACTATAATTTCAAACCATACTGTAAAATGTAAAATATGAAAGAAAATATTATTAATAAATTGTTTTAGAATAATTGAATAATATCAAGTTTTTTTAAAAAAACATAGATATGTAAAGAACCTCGTTTTTAAAGATGATATAAAAAAATAGATTTCCTATAAAAAATTTAAACCCCTAACATTTTGGTAGCTTTTGAATTGTAAACCCAATTAGATAAATAAAAGATAAAACAATAAATTCAATTAATATTAATATAATCTTGATATTACTTATTGAATGGGAATTATTAACCACAAAAAATTAAATTATTTTTGTAGATGGTATTAGTCTCAATGACGAAAATGTGATATGAGAAAACAATATATATTGTTTTAATTCTATCATTGATGACTAAAAATCATATATAATAAGTATATATTTATTATAAATATATTAGAGAAACAAATTCATATATATTATACCACATATGATTTATGTATAATCTTTTTTCTACCATTAATTAATAATTCATTGTTATAATAATTTATTCTAGTTATAATTGATTCAATTTTCTTGTATAATTGGGTTCATTAATTTCAATCATTTTACTTTTATTTTGGTTCCCTAATATATAGAATTTTAACCATTGTATAAATATCATATAAATTCGTAATATTTGTAATTAGATTAATGCATTAGTGTTCGTGGTAAAAATTGGACTACATCATTCATGGATATTGTAGGTCGTATGCTTGCATGAACATTATTATCCATTTTTTATGATGTAAGGTACCAAATGATGATATGTAACAAATAAATATTCTAGAGTAATAAATATATAATTTTTATCACATATATTAATTACATTAATCGTTATTACCTTCCATGTAATGATTATGTTAGAAATGAATCACATCACATTGTGGTATTCTGCCAAACACAAGGGTGACATTATTATATTCCCACTAAATGAAAGTAAATAATTCATAAGTTATATTATTAATCCTTAATTATTATATTTTTATAAATATAATATAATGTTTATAATTTATTATTTTTATACAACCATTAGAGGCCTTGATGGAAAATAAATTACATCAATACGTGAGGCGGTAGTATGTCATATACAAGATCGACGATTTCAATTACCATTTTAAAGAATAGTAGATAGATATTTGTTATTACATTGAAATAATAACATATTATTATATTAGAGATTATGTATTTATAATTATATCATAGTTTATGATGCCTTGACTACAGTGGAGGAAGAAATAAAATGAAAACACATGGTTATGAACTATAAATATTCCCTGGATAGCCACAATATGTTTATTCCAAACTCCTTTTGATGAGGAGTAACTAAAAATAAAATGGAATATTTAATTTTTATTGAGATTTAATTGATTATTGTATTTAGGTATTAGCTTAACCATTGGTATTTATCACTATCAAGAGGATTGGATAGAAGTTGGCCTTTTAAAATTGGTGGATAGGACATAATTAGAATTTCTGAAATATTTTTGAATAAAATATCATTAAATATCATGGTGATACAATCTTTCACACAATATAATGAATTATTCACATGAAATTTATTCACATTTATAAAAACAACCAATGAAAATTATACCTCATTAGATCTGTAGTTTCACATTTACCTTCCCCAGATTGGTGTTTTGGCAAGAAAACATTTACTAGGTGAATTGTTTTGTTTTTGTGAACTTTATCAATAGAGACCAAAAACTCCACTTGTTGTTCATCATAAAAATAATAATGATCTAGTTTTATGAACTATGAGTTTAGTAATTATAAGGGTTCATTTATTTAAGTCCTCTGGGTAGATACATGTAACACATATTTAAATTGAGAGAGGTTTGGTGCAAGCGCTAGAATATAAGATTCCACCCAACTCCATCAATAATCATTAGTGGGAAAATATACCTTCAAATCACCTTTCCTTGTATTCCAAATATCAAAAATTTTATCAATGTATAAATTCATGGAAACAACATCTCTTGAAATAACTACAAAACACATCAATGATTTTCTACATAACTTTTCTATCATATTTGAACCACATTGATGTATTGTTGAATGGTTATTTCTTTCTATGCCATTTCTTTTGGTATGTTAGATCTTGATATATTTCATTCTATAATTTCAACCCATAAATTTAGGGTAATACACTTCTTTTCACAGTGGTATTTATAATGATCTATATGAAATCTTGTTTGAAAGATATTTTTATTGGAAAACTCCACTAGAGAATGGTTTTAATCCCAACCAATATAGAAAAACATATAAATAATTATCACCATATCCTCTAATGTTTTATTTTTTAATTTATATTGAAAATATGTCCTGGGATGTTAAACAATGTTGAACATCAACTTTATATCAATTTCATTCAATATACTTCACCAGAACATCGAGGTAAACATATTATCGTATATGATACAATTGAATGTGTAATTAATTGAAACCATACTATATCATTATTATATATTCTAAAATGATGATCAAGAGATAATTATTTTCTAATATATATTAATTTTGATAACTGTTATGGGTGATAAAAAAATCCATAATACATAATGGCCTTTTAATGTTTTGGGGATTCTAATGAAAAAAATACATGGAAATGGTTTCCTATTTTAATTCTAGAGTAGGTAATGGTTATAAAATCCCCTAAAACATTTATCTCTCAATGTTGATTATCTATCGTACAAATGACCATGATGAAAACATTGTGATATCACTTTTAATTTCATCCAACCATAAATAATCTCTCAAATAACATTACATATTCATAATACCACGTGACTATATATTGATAAATTTTGGGCCTCATCCAATTACTCATTATTTATATACTATATGGAGAGAACAAATACATTGTTTTTAACCTTATCATTCATAATTTTCAAGGTTACCATCATGAACATTACATGACTTCTTTTGTATATCCTCATCATTTTTATGAGCCTCTTTAAGATATAAATTTATTCATGGTTGAATATTTTTTTCATAAGGATATTAATACTCCGATTACTTTGGAATTTAAGCACCAATCCATTATAAATAAATAAATATTTGATCTTTTTATGACCCCCCTCATTGATAAGATATAATGATATTTCATACATGGATAATCGACTACATTATTATGTTTCCCATAGTGGTAGTTTATTGATAATTCATAATGATTTATCATCTCTAATAATCTTCTTAGAAAAAAATTTATATCTTTCTGGGTGAATATATTCATAAATATTTTCTATCCAATATATATTTCAATCCATCCACCATATAGTTAATCCCTCTATACCGTTAATTAAAATATTATTACAGCTAACTCAAAATAATGACTTCTGTTATTTTTATCATGGACCATCAATTATCAGGTTTCACAATATATAACCATATCATCTTTCCTGATAGTTCTTCCTTATATATTCATTGATGCCTTATAATATATTTCAAAGCCTTATAAACTATATAATATTTTCATTATTACTTCACAATATTCTTTCTCATTTGTTCCTTGAAATATCTATCACATTCATATGAAAAATGAAACATGGATCCATTCTAGTAAAATTTAGTGTATAGTCTGGAATAAATTTTGAAATAATCCAAAATGATTTTATAATATCAAACAAAATCAATAAAGATATGAGACTTCATAAGTATGGCTGGTCTAGTACATTTCACAATAAGTTTATCATTGAAGGATCCATAAAAATACACTCACAAGAGATTATATGACCCATCGATGAAACATTCCGAATCCAAAGATCACACTTAGTAAATATTGTATACATATTTTCTATCTTATGGGTGTTATATATAATTATAAAGTAATATTTATAATAAAAATTGATCACTGATCATTTAATAACATCATATACAATGATTACCTAAAATTGATCAAGGTAATCTCAAAATGATTTATTCATTAAAACAATTAATATATCATGGGAATTCATAAGAAGAAATGGATTTAATATTAATTCAATGTTTTTATAACATTTATTGGTGGTACTTTGGTGTTTCTATTCATTTTTTACCCTTAAATGATAGTAATAATGTGATGATAAATTTAGGAAAAGTACATTTCTCTTTGAAACTGATCAAAAAAATAATTTATATAGAGTATATGGTACTTGTTCTTGATAGAGATCTATTGACATAATAAATAATGATTTTAATGTCACATTTTACCATAATTCATCATTAAAAAATAACCCATGTTCCCCCATTTCAATCACATAGACAAATAAATCCCCTATAATTATTCTTCAAGATTTACTTCACTAATTCATGAAACACATTCATCGATATTATATATAGAGTCTTCTAATTATATGTCACACTATGTATTTATTCCATAAAAAATGAACATCATGATTCAGTTGAAGACTAGGAAACTATTTCATAATTGAATAAAAAATATTCTAAACAAAAGGCATCTAATTAGTATCAATTTTCTCCTCACCAATCTATAATAAGAAACACTTTAGAATAGGAATAAATACCCAAATAGTGATGTGATTTCCATCATATGTCCATATATATTTTGTCTTCAAAAGATGACTGTAGTTTGATTCATACTAATAAATGTGAAATTATTTTCTAGGAAATATTTGTGATATTTATTTATATATGACCGAAAAGTTTTTATGATGAGATTAAATTTAACCTGAAAGTGACTAAACGGATTTCAATAAAGAACATTCAAAAAAATTAAATTTTAGGAGAATCATAGACATATGATGCGATCATCACACTATCATGTGTTTTAAATACTATCCAAACATATAATCATTGATTCATTTTTGAAGTACCCACTAAAAATTTTGTAGATACAAATGATATTGTTATATTTGATTCAAAAAAACATATTCAATTATGGGATGTATGATAGGTGTAACATTAACCACATTTTTCGAAACATACTTATTATTCGTAGTAATTGCATATGCCTAAACATCTCCACTTGGATTATTTTTTTATAGGTCCACTTTATGTTTTGGTAATTCAATAGAATAGTCCCCCATTTCCTTATATTTAATGAACTATACATTTAGGGATTATCTATTGTACTTTTATTCTAGATCGTCATATCCTTTTTCTCTACACATGAATAACAGTCAATTCCCTTTCAATATCATAAAAATTTGTTTCTCTCCACAACATTCACAAGATGGAATATTTCACATTCCCTTCATCACATTATTGGTCATTTTTCCCACAATTTTATTCACTTTCATTCATTAGATTCCACGAATCATGGAGAATTTAATCATTTTTTTGATAGTGCATGATATTATATCATTATACGATGATAATATTTAGGAGACTACATCCCATTCAAATATTAGAATAAAACCAACAAATAAACTAGAAATGTTTATTCATAGATTAAATACATAGTTCATTTCATGCTATCCAAAACAAGTAATGTTTACTTTAAACATAGAAACAACATACTCATCCTTTTATCTCATTCACAAAAAATTTATCTTCAAATGAAATCATTTTTTAAAACGAAAATAGTTTTCATTGAAAATATTATATTAAAATATCAGTTCCTTGATCTCTTCTTATTTCTCATCAATTTTTCTCTGAATTATGCACCACCATTAATACACATCCCATGAGATAAATATTCTACCCTTAAAACTATCTCTACATCATCACTTCACAAAGAGCGAAAAAAATCTCTACAAATGATAAGTAATGTCCAAATACAGAAGGATTTTCTATCACTTTAAATTATTGAGGATACTGTAATATGAATCAGAGTAACATTGATAACCCATGTTATGTATCAATAGTCTACCTATGAAGCCATTGTTATTTCTCATATCCTATGTCAGCTTCCCCAAAATGGATATAATTAGAACGATTCTTTTAGTTGTTGTAGATCAGGATTAAAGGTTTTTTCTTATAGGGATATACCTTGACAGAGTATGTTCAATTAAGATGTTATCATTCATTCTGTATGGTAATATTTTTAGTTATGGAAAAAATAAGGTTATATCATTACATTCTCACATATAATCTATAGTAAATAAACTAGTGAAAAACATAACATAATGGGAAATATTTAAACACATATGATTTTATAGTCATAAAAACTTATTCAGTATGGATTTTTTTAAAATAATTTATATAATTTTTGAAACATCATAATGGTTTGTAAAGAAAAAAAAGAATTATTGAAAGCATATGCCTCGTGAGTGTCAAATAATGTGGGTATAAATGCTTGTTTTTATGTACCAGATAGGGCTTATACAAATCTAAACATATGTTTTGGGAGTTATTACCTGTAGGTAGGTATGTTCTAGAACCACATAAACTTATATTGTCCAAATATTGATGTATTCATGGGAGCATCTGAGTATAATACTAATGATTATACATTCTACTATGATAATATATGTATATATAATGTATTTTTCAATATCATGGGATTAGGTTGAAGATAAATATTTAAATAAATATCTTGTGGTGTTTTCCAGAGTTACATGGGCCTCGTGGTCAATGCCAAAGTCTTAATTTTGGTTCATTTAGTTTCTTCTAATGTTGTTTTAATCTACTCAAAATTCCATGCAAGTATGTGTGATAATTTATTTTAATTTCAGTAATAGTTTTATGTTGTTTCTTGTAATCTCACATTCCCCATGTTCTCATATTGTATTGTGCATTCCATTTGTGTGTATGATATACCCTTCGTGATTTTCATTAACATGTGGCCTATTTGATGTGATCTATGAGTTTCCTTTCTATAATATATAATTTCTATCCAATGAGTGCTACCTTTTGGGTATGATATTTTTGACACATTTTAGACATGTTTCAAGAATTTTTACAAATTTTTTTACAATTTCAACATATTTTAACATTAAAATATTTTTTTACCATAATATATTATATATTTTATAAAGAAATATAATGTTTTTCTTATATCCAAATTATTTTTCTCCAAACCTAAATATTTGATAAATATTTTCCAAATAAATTAATAAAAATGATAAAATATAATTTTAAGTAACAATTTTTGTTATAAAAACTATTTTTATAAATATAACCTTCCACGTTATCAATGAATTTACATTAATTAATATAAAAAACATATTATTCCTAAAAAATATATTTACCATATTACATAATATTATATATTTTATAAAAATTCATGGATCCTGCATTCTATACTTAATTTTAATCAGTGATGAAAACTATGATTTATTATAAGCATAAAAAATTAGTTTTTACAATAAAATGTAACATAATATTTCACTTTATAACACTTGTGGTTTATAAATTGAACATAATATTTTAAATGGTTTATTTTACTTCTAAAATATATATATCATTATAAATAAATCTTTTCACGTAATTTTATGTCATAGAGGTGATAATTTTATTAAACCATTATTTCTGCACCATTCACCTAAAAATGGATTATTTTAGAAATATGTATAAGAAATAATTCTAATATTATAGACATTTTAAGTCAAAATATAATTCTAATTTTTTAAAAGTAATATTAAAAATTATATAAATTTTGTTTCAAAATGAAAATTAATTATATTAACAAAGACATTGTTTAAAAAAATAACAATTGTTTCCCTCACGTATCATTAAACTAATTTCATATTAATTTTTATGAAATGAAATATCCCTGAATTAGATTATAAATCTAAATATTTAAATATAAAATAATATTATCAATCATAAATATATTTTATTTAATTAAAAAGTAATACATTTTTAGTGATTCTTATAAAGTAATCTATTCAAAAATAATATTTAATAAAAATATAGAAAATATAATTACTTAAATGATTTGTTACATTATATATATTAATGAATAAATTATTTCATTAATTTTAATTTGACATTGTTATATTTATTCAGGTGTTACGTTAGTTTCATATTTTATAGGACCTAAACTATGATATATATTATTAATTTTAAGGACCCAAAATATGAAGATGTTATATATTAACCCATTATTTCAAATTATTGAACTATTTTTTCAAATATGATATAATTATCTTTTTTATCAATACTAGGTATATTTTTGAATGGGAAGTTTCATTTAATTAATTCATAATGGTTCACATAATTCATGTTAATTTATTAAGAATATCTCGTTGGATTTTTAATCCAAGCGTGCATTTGGCCCCTCCTACAGGGACATGAGTAATGTTTTTGTTAAGACCAAAACACCTTTTAGTGGAATATAACCCCTTGTTTTATCATTTCTAGGGAATTTATTGACATGTTTGTATCAAATAGGTATGTTAATTATCTATATAAACACACAATATTCAATTCCAATATTTTAGTATATTTACTATATTTATACTAATCCATAATGTTCTCAATATTTATTCCAAAATATCATCAAGAAAAATAACTAAACTCTACCCTAAAATCAACAAAGACACCATATGGCCACAATCCTTTGTCTAGTTTTATAGACAAATATTTTAACTACTATCATTGAGATAAAGTCAGATATATCAAGATAATAATGAATTTATTTAAAAATAATACAATAATATGTACATTATAATATAACATTTATTTGAAAATCCATGAAAGTAGGGATTTTTTATCTTTATATATAGCTTATAGAAAAATATTATTACAGAATATTACTTCAACATCTCTCATAGTAATCTCATAAAAAAATACATCTCCACATTTTATTTTATATAATTACATAGGCTAGTTAAAAAAATGGATTGAGCTCAAATACTATGTATGGAATAATATAATAAAATATTTAAACAGACTATATTATATGAATGAGAAAAAATAAGACCATGTGATAAATACATGAATAAAAAAAAATTGAAGCAAAATAGATAATCAAAATAAATGATATAAAATCATTGATAATAACATGAGTCATAGAAACATAAATGTCTCATCATGGAAGTAGAAAACATATACTATGTCTTGAAATTGTGAAAAAAAAATCCTAAACAATAAAAAGGCATATAAAACATAAAATAGTTGGTCAAGTATCACTATCGAATTATCATGGTGGACTAGGAAACCCAAAATTTTAAATTGGTGGATCTGGATTATAACCTTTTTCTCTTAGTTGACAAGGTATCCAAAATTCATTCCATTATCATATCAGGCACCATAATCTATTACCCATAGTGGATTGGGCAGAATAACCCACTCTTCATATTTATATTATGAGTAATACAGTTTTCCAAAATGCATTGGAGTGATATATAGAGAAAACTCGTTGCATAATCATATACCATACATATGTGTTCCCCATGAAATAATCTCTCATCATTTCCAAAAAAACAAGTGGATAAAAAATGGGTGTGATACCATTTCCATATGATACCCCAGAAAATGGCATCATGATTAGATCTCCCAACAACCTGAATTAAAACTGTAAAATTTACTATAATATTATTTTGAGTATGATCAGAAATATTAATCAATATTAGGTTGATCCTTTTTATATATATAAAAGATAAAATTAAATGAAATTATTTTCTGAAAATATGATTCATAATGTTGACATAAAGAGATTATGTTACGATTCATATTTGTAATGAACACATTAAATAAGTCGAAGGGAATCATTGACTAAATATTTTTTAAATAACAAATAATATTTTAGTTTGATTTATAATTAAACATTATATAAATAAATATGGATTTAATGATTAAATATAAGAGGGATAATAATTATTCCATTTTGATTTTTTTAGCCTTTTTAAATACGAACCCAACAACAAAGAAATAGTTTAAAATATACATTAAATAAAATAATAAAGAGATAAATGGAAATTTCCAAAGACAACATAATAATGGGTTAAAGAAAATTAAATGAAAAATTTATTGTCCTAAAAGTAATCTCATAGAGGATAACCCCACTTGTAACGATGAGCAATGGTACTAATAATGTCGTAAACTAAAGAATAATATAATTCATAAAAAACTGAAATTGGTTTTGGAAAATAAAACTACAAGTATATACAAATAGAAATATATATATATATAATATTAATTGAAAAATAATAGAAAATTTGAAAAGAATATATACAATATATAACTTTTGAATTAATTTAATGATAAATGAGTTGATTAAACCCTTATTACATTTGAGAAATTCCAATCCAAACCATAGAATGAGAGAAAAAATATAAAATATTGAATAATAAAAATTATTCTTCAATAATGAATTATAATAAATAATATTAGGTATATATACCAAATAAAAACTTTTCTATGATTAAAAAATGTCTCAACGAATGAAATTTTGATATGAGAAACCCTCACATGAGATTTTTTCTTGGTTGAATGTGATCTTAACTCTTTTAGAATAAAAATTAATATCTTCATAAACTATTTCAAAATATATTGATAAATTCAATATTAATATCTTACTTTTATTTACTATGTAGTTATTAATTATTTTCTTCAAATAGTTACCTGAGGTGTTAGTACTTGTGATAACTTTTTAAAACTTTATGTATAACAATTTTGGTTGTCATTCAATTTAATGATTTGAGTGTCTCTATTAATTTAAATATAATTGAATAGAAAAATTATATTTTTTGAAGTAATATTTTCCTTCCATTGATGTTTTATGAGTGTTTCTCAATGGAGAGACTTATAATAGGCTTGTTTTAGAAGTTATTAAAAATTGTTGAAATTTTGATAATGTGTTAAATATTTCTATTATAACATGAGAATCATAAACTAAAAAAATATTTTAATATTAATGTCATATTTTTTCTATCATAACCATTTTTTTAATCATCCATGTTAGTATGTTATGAAAAGTGATATAGTAATCCATGTTGTCGGTGGTCCGCATGTATCATGGGTGATGTTTTCACTTTTTGAATATATGGGAGGAAGGTAGATTATTGATATTAAAATAACAAAATAAATTTTCAGTATATTATTTATATTTATGTAACTATATCATGTTTTATAGAATATATTATGATGAGGTATAATAAGAAAAAATTAAATGTTCTCTATTTAGAACATAATATCTTCCATAAGAAATCCTCTCAAAAACATTAATATGAGGATCCGTGTATTTGTATTTAGGTAAATCAGATATATATCATATGGGATTTATTTTTGGCCAATTATTTCTATAGTTCATGGTTCATCTAAGATGCTATTGGGTTCTGTAGAATTGTGGCGGTGAAAAGGCCATATTATAGGTGAGATATGTGAGAATTTTTTAAATATTAGTTTTTTATTTATAAAGATATTTCATTATTTATATAAGTGAACTATAAATCTATAATTAATGAGTAAAATATTATTCTAGGTTTCGGAATACCTCTTTTACTCCTATAATGATGTTCTTTTGTGAAATTTGGCTTTTCTTTTTACATATTACCACATTTTATATTTTTTCGAGGAAACATAATTTTTTATGAGAAATGTAATGTAATTTTACTAAATTATAAATTTAAAAGGAATGATTTGAAAAATTTACCGTATTCTAATAGATTTAGTTTTTATATTTCAGGAGAAATAACAGTAATATTAATACATTTCAAACTCAAAACCAATTTTTTGAAATAATGTATATTTATGAATTATAATGAAATTATATTCTTTCATTTCGTAGTTAAAATTTTAAAATTATTGATATTTTATTTAATTTAATATATTATCACCACAAATAAATAAATTATTATTGAAGTAAGAAATAATTTTCATTAATAAGATAAAATATATTATATAAAGAAACTTGGTATTCTAAAAAATAAAATTTTACCATGAAAGGATAATAACATGATTTCTCTCCAATTGATAATAAATTTATCCAATGTTATTCATTTATTACATCTATGTAAAATTCTTTTTAAATAAAATTATTTTTCTATTTAATATGAATTTTAATTTAATATAAAATCATAAATGAAATTTTTTCTGACAAAACATTTCTTTTTTTAATGAATTTCATATTTATTTCATTAATTTTTATAGTTGATTTTCCAAATCATCCTAGTTATGATTTCAAAATTACTTAAATTTCTCAAAAATAAATATATATATGTAAATAAATCCGGAGTGGATGATAAAATATATAATCGTGAAAGGAAATATTTTTTTCTTTTAAATTATTTCAATGAAAATATCTAAATCAGAGAAAGATTTTAAAATCTTATCATTTATCAAATGATATTTTTCAATATAAGATTTATATTGTATTATATATACTTATACATCAAAATATAAAATATTCATTCAATATCATATGAAGGTGGACAAGGAGGAAAATGATATATTTGTGATGATTTAAATTGTCCATAATAATTACATTTTTTATGATTATATTAATTCATAATATAAGATTATTTTTACATGAGAACTAAAGTTAAAAATAGATAAATAGAAGATATTTATTTAATAGATAAATTTTATAATGAAATAAAAATTTCAATCTATAGTTATACAACATAGCTTATGATCCAATAAAAAGTAAATCTTGTTGATGTAACCATTATATCTTCTATAAATTAAAATCCATAAAACTAAAAATATGAAATAATAAATGATACATTCATTCATATTACAAAAGTGGAATTCATGATATAAAATTTGAAAATAGTAGTATATATACAACATAAAATAAAAAAAATATAATACCTACAGTGATTGAATGAAAGAATATTTTTTGATGTGAAACCATATTAATTCATTTTATCTTTTCTAATATGCTTTAATATTTTATTTAATAAACATTACTCTCTTGAAAAACTATTTCATAAAAATAATAATGATTATTAATTTTTTTGTTAATCTATTACATTCATTTATTATATATCTATTAATTACTATAATTTTATACTGATCAAGGATGTCAATGGTTTTAATAAATCCATGAAACTTTTACTAAAATGGGTTTAGTTATTAATACATATTCATGAGTAATTTAACTCACTAATATAAAAAATTAATTGAATTAAGATTCTTATGCAATAAGATTTTTCCAAGTTCATTACATTGATACTTTATACGTAATACTTCTTGACGAAATCTAAAATGCACAAATTTTGGTGATATCAATCAATCAACTAGTCTAAAATTAAGAGTGAATTGAATTTTAATATTACCACTATAGTAGAACATTAAAACCATTAATTTAATATTAATATCATATATAAGGATTAAAAAAAATCTAGAGGCATGCATGTAATTCTTGTAAATAAAAAATAAATAGAAATCTTTGGAGATGAAGGCATACACACAACATGAATTGCATTTTTACCTTTTCAATTGATTGGAGAAATGGATATAGTAGATGTTAAAAAAAATAAAAACATTAAATTACATTTATTATACAAATTTTTATATATCAATCTTTATCAAATACATTTTCAGAACATTGAATAAGAAAATAAATGCATAATTTGGATATCACTTTTATCACCCCCTTTGGATATCCTCTATTTGAATACACCTTAAGGAACAATGAATTGAAATTATGGAGATAATATAACCACTATGACATGTTAAATAGTGTTGTGTATGGGTTTTATCATTAGTTTTGTTAATATAGTCATGAATTTTTCGTAATAGTGGTGCTATAAAGATCCCATTTAGTAAAGTGGGATGGAACTATTATAAATATAATTTATAAAAATAATTATTGATATCATTATTAAGGAAAGAAGAAACAAAAAATTCAATTAATAAGACAAATATTATTTTAGGTCATCATATCCCTTATCCAACTATTTAATTATTAGTGTTTTCATTATTTAGCTATTTATATAAAAAAATTCATTCATTTTACCCATTTCCTAAAAAATCCATTTCATTACTTAAATAACTTAATTATATACATAAAAATAAATTAGAACTATGCTCTTATTTTTGAAATGATTAATAAAAAATTAAAATAAATTTTATGAGATTCACATTTCAGAGCTCTTACAATTGATTTTAATCATTGTTAATGTAACACAAAAACCCATTTTTATATAATGTTCTATCATTATGAAAAAATAAATAAATAATTTTCATATCATCCCAATTAAATAAAATATGAAGGTTTTTTATTTTTTTATTTATCATTTTATCAATAAAATATGTCAAAATAATTTAATAATATTTGGTAATCATGTTTTTATATGATAAAAAGTTATGATAAACAGAAAAAAATATTTTGAAAAGGAAAATGTACTTTTAAATTTAAATGGTTTTACATGTATTTATTACCAAAAGATATTAAATTAATTAAAGATAATTAAATTTTTAAAATTCCTAAAAAAATCATATAAATGTCATACTCCAAATAATGAATTTACTAATTTAAGAAAAAAAACATAATTTTATTTTTTTTAAACGTATTTATTTATCGATGAAATTTCATATTGTTATTCCTTGTAATTACTTATTTTCTTCATGGATGTTCAGGGTACAGTTAATTATATTTTACCTTTATATAAATCAATTAGTTTTATTTACTTCATTTATATAAATTATTTAATCTTATAAATACTAATTTCAATAAAACAAAACAAAAAAATGATTATAATCAATGTAATTTTCATATGTACATTAAAAAGAATTTTATTTTAAAAAATCCTTTATTTTATAAGTTTCATTTTACATTATTGAATTTTATTTGTATTATAACTAAATTATTATTCAATTATGATTGGATTTTAATATGAAATAGTTTATAAAAAAGAGTATTTATTTAACGTAAATTATTACTAACATTTTAGGGTGTTACAAACCAATACTAAATAAATAAATAATATGTGAACATTTTATATTTTAAAATTAATTTTGGCCTATTTATATAAAATAATTTTCATCTCAATAAATTCTCACTCTAATGTTATATATTTATATATTTGTTTTTTGGTGAGTATAAATATTAACATTTTGATGTAATTGTATCCCTTTTATTAAGAACTTTAAATAAATCACATTAATCAAATTTATGAGGCTTGAGTCCTAATAATTAATGAAGTTTAATGCATTCAATATATGTTATGAAAATAAATCTTATTATAAATAAATTATTTACAGTAATATAATTATGTTTAATATATTATTTAGTGACTTGAATAAAATTAAAATATTAATATAAATTAACCTAATTATTGTGTTCGATGTTATAAGAAACTAAATGTTTTTATATGAGGTAAAATAAAAAAATTCATGATTTCATATAACTTATTAGATAAAAATAATGATATTAAAAACCCAAACAATAGTAACCAATAGTTATTATTCAATGGAATATATAAAAAGTATATTACTCTGAATGGATGATTAGTGTAATAGTTTTGGACATCAAGTTTCATACACGGTACCCATTTTACATGATAGAAAAATAATTCATAGTAATATAAACCATTCCAAGTCACTGAAATCATTTAAATATTTTGTCTTTTCATCTGAGGGAAAGGAAACACAATAAGTATGATCATACATTCTTTTTTATGAATACATAAATTAAAATTTACATGTATTATTGTATACATAATCAATATAGAAGTATAGATAAGTGAAATACCATTCAATTTATTCAATAAAATTATAATGGAATACATCCATGAAAATTATTAATTCAAAAATTTCATGGATAATATTAACTAAACTACCAATTAATAAAAATGGATAATATTAGAAGTTATGATCATAGATATCAGATTATTTATACCACATGAATTTGATCCAATATTATTTAAAAATCTATTAGTAGGTATAAATCAAACCACATTTAATTTGGACTAAATATTTGTCTCATGAAACTCATTGATGCATTTAAGGGATACCAATAATCGGGACCCACTTATCACACCCTGTCTAGTAAATTAAACCTATATTTAATGATCAATTGAATTATAAATAATTATTCTTTATGAATAAATTTCTTTTTTGAGTATATATTATTTATTTATAAAGATTCATCCAAGACATTCAAATAACATTCAAAATAAATCAATGTATGTAAAAATTTTCAAATGATCAGACAATAATTATATCCACGATAAAATTTATTTCGTTGTTTATGAGAAATTAAAATTACAATGATCAAAATAATATTAATATTTCCAGATAATGTTAATTACCACTAAAATAAAAATAGATAAGAGATTTTGAAAAGATCATCAAAAATATAGTTTTATATTATGACCAGGTTATTTCAAAAATAATAATAATAATTGACGTTAAATATTGAGATAATATTTCATTGTGTATTTTTATGTTTAAATATGATTAAAATTATTAAATGTATCCAAATTTCATAAAATAGATATGGTTGTTGCGGTGTATGTTAACACAATATACATTTTAAAAAAATTCCATTTTATATTTTGTAATAAAAATGGAAACATAATCATTTAAAAAAATATAATGACATCTTTGATACATTTTAAAAATTAAATTATTACATAAAAATTCATTAATAAATAATTTGTTGATAGACATTACTTTTAATTTTTTTTAAAATATAGGAATGGATGAAAAATAAATCAAATTTAAAGAGAAATAAAATCTATTTTTTAATAATTTTTTTATGTAATTTCATATTTTAAAGAAAGTAATTTTAGGAAGAAAATATGAAACACATAAAATATATACTGGATAGGAAAATTTTTTATACTCATGAAGGATATATGATAATATTCTGTCAATGGAAATTATAAAAGATCCAAAAGAATGTTAGATTATAAAATAAATGATGACCAATTTGCAGAAAATTAATGCATAACCACTTTTATGAATATACATGAAATAAAACATTAATCATCGAGAATAAATACATACTCATATAACATATATTAATGGTTTTCTATATACACCCTGTAAAATTTTATAGGTACAATATAAAATGTATTTCTCAGATGATTTTGGATTTGAGGTTTATTCCCTTACATCACACACCCCATTAGTTGAAAATGACTAAACATAAATTAATTTATTTAATCATGTTTTAAATTTATACTAAGAGTATATTAATAAATTTAATATTATGTATCATCTTTTCGTATCAACGACTCACCCGATCATTAATAATATTTCATTATTACCATTCGTTTGGGTGTGAACTGCTTAATTTTTATTTTCTTGTTTTTTCTTGAATGTTCATGTTATTATGGATATGATATTGTTCAATCATCCAAATAAAATTATATTAAACTAATAATTGTCATATTTTTCATCAAATACACGATTAAAAAAATATTAAAATTTACAATAAAAAAATGAATCACATATCATCATGGAGACGGTATGCCATATGAACACATAAGAGATGATATTATTTATTTAATTGAAGAAATTTTATTGAACTGGATGATATATCATTTTATCATAACCAATATTAAGACATAATTATAATATATATTAATTATTTATATAATTTTGATGATCCATGTGATACAGGGATTGAGAATAAATTTCATACATTCATGTAGTAGTAGTTCATCATTTCAATAGTGTTTAGTTAAGAAAGATGGATTGAGAAGTGCGAAGATATAGGGGTTGGGTTCCCCTATTATAATTTTTGTTTGTGGGAATGTATTGTTTTTTTATTTTATTGAATAATGTCTATCCACCCCCAAGAAATATATTCCAAAATGTACTCTTATTATAAGGGGGAATGTTTATGGACTTAATATAACCAATCAACTAAGAAAGATCAAGTGTTTAGATCAATTCGACCTTTATCAGTATTGACTAACCCCCATATAAGCATGTTTTTAACATAATAGTCATTATCATTTTTTAAAATTTTAGTAATTCATTATGAAAAAAAATTATTCTAACTTTATTAAATTTTAGTAATTATTATGATTCCATATATGAGATCCATTTTAAAAATATAAGTTATAGAATATAATTTAAAAAATATATCTTCAAAACCTATCAAAAAATAGGGTTGTCAAAAAATGTAATTATCATGGAAATGAGGATGTTATATTTACTATATTATTTTTAATCATCATTATATAGATTTAAATTTATATATTTATATATATGATATTGAAATTTCATATAAATCATTCATCATTGAAGGATATTTTAATTTAATAAAATTGATATTGAATATTCCTTAAACCTGTTTTTCGAAAAATATGAATTTTACCACGTGATGATTTTATATTTTTTTGATAAAATATAATGAAATTAAAGGTCAAATTACACATATTATAATACATTAATATAATTGAATGTAGGATTATTAAAATAATACATTTTCAAATATTTAGAAAGGATTTATGTATGTGAAAATTTTAAAAGATCATTATATTAATATATTTAAAAATTAAGTTATAAGTCGATATTCACCAAATCAATCAGGAATTTTTGTGCATTGATATAATAAAATCATCCTTGATTTATTATTTCATTAATTAATAATTATTACATTCTATAAAATATTTTCAGATGTAAAAATATTCCCTCCTTCAAAAACATCATCCAAAAAAATATCTTGGTTTTCACATTATATAAAAGTTATTTGGTTAATTTTCAGTTTAGCCTCTAGTTCCAATATTGTATCCTACATTAAATTATTTCTTTAATTTACCATTACCAGTCAATTTAATTATTCCTCATTACTTTCATCATTGTGTCAACAATCTAAATTGGATCATCATAATAATATAGATTATGTTTAAATTATATTTCATCATAGATGGGATCATGATTTTGGTTTAGCATGTACTTTAATCACAGTGATATGTAGAATACATCATGTACTTTAGGGAAGTATTTTGGATGGATCAAATGGTCAGTGAAAGTACCCATTTATTCCAAAAATTCATAATATCCGACACAAATGGGGATCTGTTTCCCATTTTGTTAATATACCTTTCAACTCCCTTCTATATTGATATTATTAAGAAAACATGTTCCACCGATTGAAATTCCATGTATTTCCTTTATTTATCTATATAAACCTTTTTCTTGTTTTCATCTTTAGTAATATCAGTATGAATATGTTTTAACCTTTTCATGTCCACCTTGTTACTTTATGGGAATATATGATTCGTTTCAATATCATCATCCCAAAATATAGAAGTACGAAAAAACTTGTGATATAATGATTCATATGGGGTTATTTGAATTATTAAATAGAGAAATTTTTATAATAATTCCCATACAATGGGAGATAATAATCCCACAGACCTCATAATTTATTGATCATGAACTCAACTTTCTTATAATAATTGAATATTCCTTTCAGATTGTATATTGTCTTGAGGATGGTAGGATGTTCTTAAATAGATCTCGCTATTAAGTAACATGTGAGTACCCATTGAAAATTTCAATATTAACTGAAAATTTGAAGAAAACAACAATGTAAGAGGTTCACCACGATGTCGTTCAATGTCAATAATATTGATCTATGCAAGGTGATGAATAGGTAAATCTAATATTTTAGAAATTAAAATGTGGAGATTTGGCAAGGAGATAAAAAATAAACCATATTGAATCTTTCATTAGTGGTTTAATTATTATTAATGTGAATGTGGTCATATTAATTTCATAAATTTCAACATATCAATATGTTGAGGTAGTATAAGTCCTCATAGATTTTTTTCTAACATCATTAAACTATTAACTAAAATTTTTTTATAAAAAATAAAAAATTCCCACTAAATGTTATCCTTCTAAAATTTTTCCCAAATATTACAGTATCTCCTAGTTTTAATAGGATGTATACATAAATCACAATTATCAGAGTCATTAAAAATTTCTATTTTTAGCTCAGTTATATCTTGAAGACATAGTATTTCCAAAAACATCCAATATCTATCGACACAAAATAATATATTTAAAATTCTTATCATTTACACATTTAATTTACTTGTAAAATTTATCATCATAATATTAAGAACATATTATTTTTATATAATAAATATCGTATGAAATTTATTTGAAAATGAAATGATGACTCCCCTATATTAAAAATTAATTTATACATCTTTGCTAACTTTATATACATATAATCCCTATAAATCCACAAATGGGTCAGAAATATATCATCATTCCTACTCATTGTATCACATACTAAAATTACCCACTATAAGTGGTTTTGTATTGAACATTAATAATTTGATGCAATTTCAGTAATCATCTTTTCCAAATATTGGTCTATTTTTATGAGAAGATGTGTTTTTAGCCTTTATAATTTTTGTATGTATTTAAGCATTGAACATAGTGATAATATCTCTATATAATTAATGTAATGATTATAGATTTTATCTAAGGATCATTAGTCATATATTTAATTTAATGATTCTTTAACTTTATTTATTCATTTGAAAAACATTTTCATTTTTTATAAGGTCACATCTAGGTCCCTTCATTGATTCATCTTGATACAGTAAAAACCCATAATTTCATCACAGAAGAGTAGTAAAAAATATATTTTACCGATATCTTCTTATATTAATTAAAATATTATTCACATTACAATTTTAATGGGAATATAACCCCTTTACATGTAAGAATTTTTTATAGGTTTTATAATAAAAAATTGTTTTTTTGAAAAAATCACTAAGAGTAACCTACAAAACCCTTGAATATATAGACATGAGTTATATCTATTATTGTAATATATTATCTGAAATCCTTTTTCTTCATAATATTAACTAAGACTCCATACATGGAGACTATATGGTTATTAAAAGAAATATCTTGATGAATAAATTCTCACTTCCAAAATTTCTCTTATAACTCTCTTCCTTTAACAGTATCTGGATTGATCTTCATGTGATTATACATTTTTTCATATATTATAAAATACTCCAAGGTATCATCAATGAATACAAAAATGAAATTATCAATATTTTTTAAATATAATTTTCATTGGATCCATAAAATTAAATGGTTCATTAGTCTATTCAAATGAAATTACTATTATATATTGTTGTACATACCTATTTCAAAATTTACTCCTTGAAATATCTTCCTTCTTACTAAAAGTTGATGATACCAATGGTGAAGTTCAATATTGTAGAAATATTATTCTCCTTCTTGATTATCAAGCAATTCATTAATGTGAGTGAATTGATAATTGTTTATTATCATAATAACATTTATTTCAATGTAATGAATCGGTGACCTCATGGAACAATCTTTCCTCATAAAAAAACCTAGTATCCTCATTGTGAATCATTTGGGTAGATAAACCCATTATTAAACAAATACACTTATTTTTTATTTAACAATAATAATTCAATTGATTACATTCTCTTGGTATTCCTTGATATGGGCCTTTCATTATCTCTTTAATAAATGTAATACTCAAATTTTCACTATTGTAGCTACAAAGGTATTTATTGATGAATTACGTCAATGTATTCTTATATAATGAGTGAATACTTAATTTCAATATTACCTTTTCCATATATAGATAATTTTTTTCTTTTTTTCCCAGATAATATCATTCTATATTTCTTCTGTGGGCGGGTCTTTACTTGAATCATAATATTATGTCTCTTCTCAATAGATATGGTGTTCCAAAAACTCAACCCAAAGTCTAATTTCCATTAATTTTCTATAATTTTTTTCATAATATTTTAAAATGTAGTCCATCATTAGGATTTTAAAAAACTCTACCATATTTATAATAATAACATATTCAAATTGGGCTCATTTATTTGACATTATTGGAACAACCTGACACATGTTTGTGACAGTTAGATTTTAACATGGATTTATTAAGTAAAATTACCTTCATAAGGATATAGGTAAGTATAAAATTATGATGGAAAATAAGGGATATATCTAAGAGTGAGATGATCCAGAATCGTGAAATAATTAGTTAAATGAATGGATATTATTTAAGAACCTACCACTATATACTAAGAAAAATTAACCTTAGAAGTGGTGACCACATAAGTTAGGTTTCACATGAAAGCCACTTTTGTAATAGAATATCTAGATTCTTGGATAGCATTTTTAATAATTCTATATATCATTACTGTTGTCCCACTATATAGTAGTGGAATATTTCTTTCACTTAAATTCATGAGAATGATTACAATTTTTATCAAACTAGTAACAAACTCCCATGAATGGTATGGTTATTCCATGATGTTTCATTCATCTATTTTTACTTGATAGAATTTAAATCATTTTATTCTTATTCCTTGATATGTTAACTTTTTCTCAGTGTCTAGAAGAAATATTAATCAATTTATTCCATTTGAATAAATAGTCTTATTAAATTTATATTTTTATATTTCTGGAATATAAAACAATCACATTATATATGGAAAATAATTGAGAATCCAGTGAGAATCATTGACATTGATTAATCCCTTCCTTTAAATTGTAAATATTTAATTTTTATTATATAATGAATTTATAGAATACATATATATTCTTGGTAATTTATCCTTATACTCATGTATTCATTCTTCTTCATTTCACACAATCCTTATGAACTTTATCTTTATTTCATTTTATTTCTCAAGAGGGAAATATTCAACAAATAAATTTTCATTAAAATATCTTTGTTCCATGTGTTCCAGTTCGTCATCCACCCCTATATCTTTATCATCAGCGAATATTGTTCAAAATATCTATTGAGACAATTTACTATAAGTATAATTATTTCCATTTCATTATATCATAAGGAAATAAATTTGTCTCAATGGAATTAAGACATTCATCCACATCTACTAGAGTAGTAGTCCCCCTAAATAGTGGATAATTATTTCTCATGAAGTGAAAAAATATATTTGAATCACACTATAAATCAACAGTTTTATTTATTTCTATTACTTATTATTCATAACCAAATTAGGATACACAAATATATCCAGATGATATCATTTACAATACTAGCTTAATTGGCATTCTCTGTAGGAAAATTTCAACATTGACTACGAGTGACGTTATTATTATTTATTACTTTACCAATTTCAAAACAGTATACTCTGATGGATTATATTATAAAATAATCTATTCAGATTCATAATGTATAAATCTAAATAGGATATAACATTTAACTCAAATTGATTATTTATGCATTGTTGATCTCAGAATCATTTACATAGTTTCTTTTAGAGTATCTTTCAATTATAAAAAATTAAATATATTTTAATGGAATGTAATATAATTAAGAACTAACAAAATAATACCCCATGTGAGTGTCATTAAGGGTGTTTAGTAATGGAATACTATCTATGAAAAATTATAATGGGTGAGAATACTCGAAGAGAATATATTTAGGGATATTAACCATGTATGCATTTTTTTCTAAAATGGAATCCAATTGTAGAAAAAATATTTGAATGTATTTCCATTAAAAACCTCTAATTTCTATCTTACATATATTTTTTATATTATTCTAAAATTAGACATATCATCATGTTTTATCATTGTGTAATGTTATATAATCTATGGTTTCTTGATACTAATTCCCATTCTTTATAATAAATATGATCTACAGCAAATAATAAGAATATAAAATATATAAACCTTGAATAGATGGTGATATTTATTATAGTGAAATAGATTTAGGGGGTTTAATCCCAAAAAATGATCAATTTAGTTGTCTTATAAATCTAGATACATATATGATGCACAATTAACATTAAAAGAAAAAATATTACCTGAAAATTTTAATCTTTCATAAACTCGTTCAATGAATTATTCTTCATATCATGGTTAATAAAATGAAAATAAGGATTATATCAAATAAATAGTATGGTTTTATGCATTGGATTATATCACGCGTGAGTAAATAATAATCTTTATAGAAACATATATAATTTTCTTTAAAAAATCATATAATCAATAACACGACATGAAGTGAATACATGGATAATATCAATGTAATAATATAATGGATTACAATAAATGAATCCATAATTATTGAAATTCATAAAATTTTATGTCATGATATATATAACATTGTTACATAGTGCAAAGATTGTTTAAAACTATAGTTTGATATACATAAAACACTATTTAAATTCGACAACTAATTTATCTCATGAGACATATAAATGTATTAAACTTATACATATATAACTATTCCCATGTGATCATATCACTTCTAATGAATTATTAATATATTAAATGATAAATTATATTAATAAAAATATTAATATCAATAAATATTTATATTCAATAAGTAATACATATTTTTATGATTATACCTACTAAATCATGGAATATTCGGAATGAAAAAACAAATCTAAAAATATTATTATACTTATGAAATAATAATATAAACGATTCAAATAATATGTATGTATAATAAAAATTTATTATAAATATGATAAAAACAGAATTTTTTAGGAGAATGTAAATTACCATAAAACTAATAATCGATAAGAAATGAAAATGAAATGATCAGAAACATAGTTTTTGTATTAATACCATAAGAATTGTAAAAATAATGAATATAAAAGTGAAAAATTGAATAAAAAATTCATTGAAGAGTTTTCATTAATGAAATTGAATATTTTTAGAAGAATAAAAAATTTATTAAATAGTTATATTGGTTCAAATATATATTAGTGATGTATACATTAAGAAAATTTTACTTATGAATTTTTATCATAATAGAAAATGATCATTTAGAGATCCAATAAAAATATTAGTTTAACATATATTAAAAAACCAATCATATTTTAGAATTTCGTTAATGTGTCTTCTAATTAATAAAATGGACTTCTGGAATCAATTTTGAAAAATATTGAAATAGAATAAATATATATATGATTAAAAATCAGTTTTTTATTTAATGAAATTATTTCCATGCATTAATATCTAAATAGAAGAAAATTTGAAATAAAATATGGAATATCATTATTTATGAATTGGATAAGAAATATTAATAGAGTTTATAAATTATTAATGATATTATTCCATCAATAAAAATAAAATCTATCAAAATCAAATGTGTGATTTCAAACAAAAATTATTACCTATTTAGAAAATTTGAAATTATTACCCCTTGAAATTACAAATTAAATTAAAAATTAATTATAATTAATAAATATTATTTTTTAAAATACATAAAATGTTTAAAATAAGTACCATATTAATGTGAAGAGGTTCATAATGAACAATGTTCCTCAATGGAATGGAAATCGAGATAAAATCATTTACCTCATGTATCCCTTTAGTTTAAAATGATATAACATTATGTATAATTGTTTTAAACAAGTTAAAAATTTTAAACATATCCACATTCATATTTCTAATATCATATAAAATATTTTTATATCATCTTGTCTCCCGTTCATTAAAAATATTTCATTATTACCATTGTTTCATTTATTAGTTGCTTCATTTCTTATATATATTTTTCAGGGATGTTTTTGTAATCATGAATATGATATACTTACATAAAATAAATTATGATATAAAAAACTAAAAATAGTATTTTTTCCATACCTACATGTTCATAATTATTATGAAAAAAGAATCACTGAAACCGAATCACATCACTTCATGGAGACGGTTAGTTATACGTACACATGAATGAAATTATAATTTCTTTAATGGGTGTAATGGTGAGTAATTGCATGGTTTATTTATATTAGGTAATAACATTAAGGTCATATGTATCTTATATATTCATCATTTAAATTGTAATGGTTCTTTATATGAGCCAATGATGGAAGAAAAATTACTTCGGTTCAGGAAAAAATAGTATGCCATACAGAAAAGAAATATTTTTTTCCCCATTTGATGAATATTTATAGGGATAAATGTTTTTCAATAAACCTTTCATAATTAAAATATACAGTACATTTATGTGTTATTATATTTCAACTCTAAAAACTTAATTTATTCTGGTAATAGGAGTATTAAGAAATATTTTTCTTTCTGAATAACATTTCCTTCCCATAAAATAACATCCTTCAGATATCTTATTAAGTATCCTATGGTAGGTATTTTGGGATTAATAGTACCTCCATAATTTGTGTAAGTATTTAGATGTTATATTTTTAGGGGTTTTAGATATTTTCTTCATAGGTGTTAATAAGTGAGGAAAGATGGTGCCCTTTTCTAATTGAGTTGAGTATCACATTTTTAAGTTTTTAATCTTTTTTAATCATGTGAAGTCAATTTTTTGGAATAATGGATAAAAATACCTTATATTTTAAGGTGAAAAGTATAAATTCTAAATCCTAATTTCAAATTAGATTTAATAATTTATTTATGTCATTTTACCCTTATCATTATAGATTATCCCCCAGTTACCCCAACTTAAATTTAACATTATTACTTAAATTAGACTATTTTTTCAATTCACTATGACGAAATATTAATATGAAATTATTACTAAATATTATTTATTATTATTATGAATATGAGATAAATTTTATGAAATTCAACTCAAATATATTTAAGAATATAATATAATCACACCACAAAAACATGTTGAAATTTTCTTCCATAAATTTATTTCTCAAGCATAACATGATAATATATTATATATACTAATAATAATATAATATAGATGTTTTTAAATTAATATATATATATATATATATTATAAAAATTTAATATATATCATTCAAAATATATAGTGTTTAAATTAATTAAAAGGGGTTTTCATTTTACCTTTTAAAAAATAGATTATTGGAAAATATACATTTTTCCTCCAATGAAAATTTTCGTTATCTATATAAAATTTATTATCAATAAATTATTACATCCATATATTATATTAAAATCATTTTAATAAAATTATTAATTGATAAATAATGAAACTTAAATTTTTTATTGTAGCTTATTTCTATGGGACGATATAATAAAGTTATTATAGGTTTGTTTTGACCCAGTATTTACAAAATTGATATTCATCCAATCAATTTGAAATCATTACAACATGAAATAATAAAATGTGTGTTGTATTATTGTTTTGTAAAAATATAATTTTCTCCTTATATAATTTTGTCTTGTGGGTCACAATTATTCTCGTTTCATTTATTTGTGAAAAATTTAATTAGGGGTTCTTAATAAAAATATTCTTATTTTGTGTAAACTTCGATACATCGAATTTTATGATATATTAATACAATTTCCATTATCTATGGTATTTGACATAAATATATAGTCCTTGCATAATAAAATTTAATTCTTAAAATATCAATCTTTGTGTTGAATAATGAGTTCATGGAATATTATACTGATATATTACAATAGGGATAGGATATCATTGATACAATAGGGAATAAAAAAATAATGTTGAATATTATAATTTGAATGATTTATATACTTAAATATATCATTGTAATAAATAAATAAAAATTTATAATGTATATATATAACATTTATGATTTAATATTCAACATGCCCAATTTTTTAGTTAACTTTATTATTTGACTACTTTAAATAATGGGGATGAGGAATCACCCATATTAAATGATTAAAATTAAATAAATTCAATTAATATAGTGTTATAGATGTTTTTATAAATCATTAAAATTATTATTGATCATTGAAACCAAATTGAACATAAGTTTTCATTTAGTAATTCATCTAACACCTCATTTATTTCTTATGTTTAACTGAAGAGTATGAATAGAGCATTTAAATATCATGAGTAAATTCATTTCATGAATGAGTAATTAGATTATATTAAGATGAATAACAATTGGTAGTCAGTTTTGATCATTCAAAACACATTTGGATTAAAGTATGAATTCCTAAATAATATGAATTAGATGGAATATTTTCTCTTATATAAAGAATATTCATGTTATAAGGGAATCAAATTAAATGATATATACAAATTAGTTTACAAGATTGAAACTATAAGGATTATATTTTACACAAAAACAAAATAAGATAAAATATTTTTAAAATGGATATTATGTTCACTAGTTAAAATGGTTAATAAGAAGAGGAAGTTAACACCAAAAAATTTTGACAATATTTTCCCGTTTGTTGATAAAATTTGTTTTTACTAATTAATGAATGTGAAATAATAGTTTCAAAATACTCTAGTATAATTTTATTTCAATATTAACACATTTTTCAAATCAATAAAATATATACATGTTAGATTCGACAAAAATAAACATAACAAATATTGGGTGTCGTTTTGTCTCATTATTTTCATATATGTGGATGATATTATCATCTCTGAAAATGAAGAATAAGTTTACAAATAAATTTATATAAATATAATATTATTTTTAAAACTGATATCTTTGGAATAGATATTGAACTTTAATGATTATAAAATTTCTATATGGACATGTTGTAATTTTATTTCTCAATAGAAACGTTGCAAGAAATTATATAAAAACCTCAAATGATGGGCATGAAGCAAGATTCTACTCTAATTTTAGTACGAATCATGATCATAAAATACTAAATTTGAATGGAGGTTGATAAAAATGAGTTCCAAATTTATAATATTATTTTACTCAATTTTAACAAATTAATACAAGTTCTTGTATGTATTTTAACGTTATATTTAACATATCAGATTGTTCATATTGTTTCAAATTTCATGTAACTGATCATAATCATATGTTATATTAATAGAACTAAAAATGATATTATTATAAATATAGTCAAATAGAATAATAATATATTCCTATATACTACTGAAAATTGTGATGGAAGTATTTGGGATTTATTTATTATTTTTAATGGAATTTTTTTCTTAGGAAAATGGAGAGTGTATTTGCACACAATGAAAAATATTTATATTTAATTTAATTAAAGTAAACTTTAATTTATTTATTCCACCCCATAAAATTACTAATTATTAATGATGTAGTAAAAACATGAAGAAATCACATTGGGATTGATTTTAGGATTTTTAGTGTGTTTTAACACTACATGTTTCTACATACATTCAAGAAATATGATTTAGAATAAAAAATTTCTGAAATATTTTAGTGTATCATTAAATTATTTAAAATTATGTTTATCATTCGAACCATGTATTAGTTTATTTTTAAAAACTATTTCCTCTTAATGAATTCTAATAACATAGGATATTTTGATAATTTTACTTAATTAATTTATAGGAAAACATATGTTCATGTATTATCTATTATAAAAAACTATTTACACTATTGTCTTTAATGGTAAATAATGAAAACTATCCAAATTTAAAGAATTGTATTTTTATAGATGTGTAAAATATGACAATTAGAGGAGTTATAAATTTAAGGGAGTTCCTATAAAGAAAAATGTTCTGAGTCTAACATTTTAATTGTGTGTTCTAATAAATTTTTATATGTTCTATGAAAATGTGTGTAGGAAATTAGATTGAAATTTATACAAAGTATATTTAAAAAAAAATTATATTTATTTTTAAAAAAGACTAGAAATAATTTTAAATAACTTTAATAGAAAAAATTGTGACTTTTATTCATTAGTTTTGTTTCTTACATCTAGTAAATTGTTATAGTCATTCAATTTTATATTTAATGTTAGTTTATTTTTTATATAGATATTTATAAACATTCGTTAATTATAAAATATAAAGTATAAATTAATTAGATCAATTATTTTTATAATTTTTTTGAGTTACTGTTATTCCGTAGTATTTAATTTACATAAAATTATTATATAATATTTTAATAATTAATAAGTTATTATTATATAATTTTTTATTTTATTATTTGGAAAATACATGATTTAAATTAATTATTATGAGAATTATAATGGTTCTGATGCATTGGGGAGGCTTTTCAACATCTGAACGTGAATTAAAAAAAAACATAGTGTGGTTTTACGTTTTATGTTTCTTGTGATGAAAATGTAAAAATACACAATTATAATTTTCAAACCACATTATGGTGTTTATATCAAGAAACATTTCAATGTTTTTTTATACAATAATATTAAAGAAATTCAATTTTCCTTGGATAATTATTAAAAATACCATGATTAATAAATCTACACCATTATTTGAATGATTTATCCATAAATAATATAGAAAATTCTTTCAGATGAATATAACAATTCATGTTTATATAATTTTATTAAGGGGAAACTGAAAGTGACCATGTGTCAATGATAAATAAGGAATAGATTTCAGAAAAAAAAACATGTAATAACCATATGAGTCCATATTTTATTAATATTGATATAGTGGTTTTAAAATTTATGGATGGTTGTGATGATATATTTCTCTATAAAATAAGAATTTATAATAAACCATAATGTTTCTCTTCACATTCCCATTGAATTCATATTGGAAGAATAAATTATAAAGTGGTTGATGTGGTTTTATAGAAACACATATTTGTTTTTAAAAATGATATATTTTGTAATTGAAACTATGTTTTAGTTATTTTGATTATGTGTCCTATAATAATAAATGTTGATTAAGAAACATATCCATTAATTTCATGTAGTCAAATGAAACTAAATGTTGGGATACAATATTTTTTCAAATTTGTTTTAATAGTGGATAACATTAGAGGAAAAAGGGAAAAATATTTCATATTTTTTCCAAATTTATAATTTATAAAGTGATTTTGGGAATCTATCTATGATTTTCTTACATTGGGGAATGATGTTTAAAAAACATAGAAAATGTAATAGAAAGACACATAAAAATAAGAGGAGGGAAATATTCCTCTATTCAATAAAAAACTTCATAAAGATTGATTCATTACAATATGATAATTTTTGTCATAATTTGAAGAATATAAATATAATTTATTATTCTATGATCGTATGTTCTTATTAATATAGATTGATGATATAACAGAATCTAATCATATGTAATAACATTGCGAGAATATGGTACAAGGTGGGTGGTCTTTGAGAAGTGTTTAATTACTAAATTTCAATAATTTGTTGATAAAACAATGGAATATGTGTTGGTACCCTATTGATAACTTGTTTGAGACCTACATTTAAGCTTATAGACTCTTCATTTATATCATTCATAGTGTACTATCTTTTATTTGTCTATGAGAACATTTATCTTGTAAGAAGACACTTGTATTCACACATATTCAAATATAAAATTACATATTATAAATATTAGATTAATATAGTATATCATTAGAAATATATGATTCCACATCATGCCAAAACATTAATAGTTCACTTTATATTATGAAACATATATATCACTTTATTCACAATGGTAGAGTTTATGTTTGAATAAATTTATTGAATTGAATTAATTATATTTAAAAAAATTCATGTTTGGGAACAGACGTTATAAAATATCTTGTTAGCTAATACTATTAATCATTAATAAATTCTAATTCAATTGTAATAAGAAAATTAATATCTTCATCGATTCACTCACTCCTAGAGAATACATTTTTTTGGTCTAGTGAAGAGAATTCAATAATTAAAACGGGTATGAATTTTTAAAGAATTTATATGGGTAATTTTTTTTGAAATTCATATCCATTAATCTCTACATTTATATTTTAATTATTATTTATTTTTATGGGAGTATTTTTATAAGTACATTAATTTTTATTATGAATTCAGTCATTTTATTGAAAATATTAGAATTAGTGGATTTCTTTTACAAATCATTCTTCGACTAATTACTAGTTGTTTGAAATTGAATTTTTTGATTTATAACAATTATATATAGATTTTATTTCTTAAAAATCTAATGGGAGATATTTATATACACATGAAACTCATAATATTACTATTTCATGAATTATATGCAAGATGTGCTACATATTTTTTCAATATAATGATGTGATTTAATTTAAATATGTCGAAGAAGAAAATGTAATCAAGAGATATTGATCTAAATCGTTATAATGAAAAACATTCATTGATGAAATGTTATGTTTTTTGGTTAATATATACTTATCATTTTCGTTGGTTATAATTTTTTTACTTTGAGTGGAACTTTAATTGGATCATCTTAAGATAGGAAAAAATATTTTCGAACACTCTTACGTATGAGAAGATGCACTGGTTATAATTACATGATGATTGATAACAAAAAATTAGAAGAATATGGATAGAGTTCCAAATTTATCTATAGATGTAGAAACTATATTGGCCTTTTAAATAATTCTGGATTTTGTAGGGTTAATTTACAATATCATAGTATGCTCAGAGGAGTTTCTATTAGTCAAAACCATTCATTCAAATTGAAGGATAGATATCAGTTCAAAATAATATCTATATTAGTTTGTTTAGTTGAATTAATCTGTAAAAATGGATATATTATGGATTATTTATATGATGTGAAGTTTTAAAGATACTACAATAATTTAAATAAATATATTGAGTAATCTTGATAGGATATCAATTTTACTAAAAAACAATTATTATATCCATTACAATTTTTAATTGAATGAGAGGTGAAGAAATGTATTAGTGGATCCAAAAGTATCATTATGGTGATTTGAATATCATATGTAATCTTGAATAGACATAACTAATATTATATGTATGTACCAGCTATAAAGGTTAAATAAACCATAGTTAAATAAAAAATATTAAGTTTGAGGATAACATTTATTTTTTCAAGGGAAAAATTATTATAATCATTTATAAAAATACTTTAATAAAAAAAGATGTAATGTAATTTCATCGACCATATTGGTTTTTAAATATCAATATATTCAATTTTTATTTTATTTTTCGATTTTATTCAATTTGGGGAATGGTTAAATGAATCTTGGAGGAGAAGAATGTTGTCCACGTATGGTAACATCCTATAAGTATTTATTAAGAAAAGGACTTGTTATGGGCACTATGTGGAGTCCCATGGGATATATGGAAATTTATTTAACATCTACGTAGTTCTCTAATTAATATTCACAATTTGTTGCCACTATATACGATTTTTTTGATGGCGGGATTTTTTTATTTTTACTAAAAACAACAAACATTTGAAATTTATTAATAGTGGACTTTCCAATTATTCAATATGGTTATAGTATTCCAAAATTATCAAATAAAATACCTCTCATTACTCATAAATCATTAATGAATCCTTGATATTTAGGGATCTGACTGGTCATGTATGAATACATTCAATTGTGAAATTCCATGGATTCACTAAACTCTTGTTATTCATTTCAATTTCTTAGAATATATACACATACAATTGTGTATAAATAATATAGGTCATCTAGAATTCATAAAATAAAACCATATACCATTAGTGTAGATGTTGTTAGCAAATATGTGGGTCTAAATAAAGGCAATTCCATGATTTTACTTCCTAGTAATGCTCTAACAGTAACACTATAGTATTTACAAAAATATAATGTATAATTAGATTGTTAATTTGAACATTTTATTTCATTATAACTATTCATGGTTTCCCTAGGGGATAGTCTATAATCTATTTTTGTTTCAATATCCCTTTACACTCAAATAATCCATATTAGATAAGAATACATCATTATAGAGACTAGTAAAATATATTAATTATGAATTTTTTGATAGTATATATATTTGTAATTTATTTTTGGAAATGTATAAATATTCAATTTGATTTATTATTTTTATTAACATTTATTGAAATATTCCTTTGATATATATTTTTATCATCGTTTTATTTTGATTTAACTATTATTTTTATATATATTTGGTTAGAATATTACATGCCTTCCATAATTCAAAATAAATATACATTTAGTATGACAAATATCCCTTTTAGAAAACACATGGATGGGTGGATACTTTTATTTCATACTTTATTTTATGTTTTGTAATTTCTTTCTAGATTTTGAAATATATTTTTATTATGAAGGTCATTTGGATTATATATACTATCTAAGTTATTATAGATTTATTTTTAGTGTAGAAATGTGTTATTCTCACATAAACCTATCATTTATACCCTTTTCACATATTATATGTTACAACATTTTTCCTTAACATTATATACCATATAATTTTTCAACAAAATTTTATTATGAAATTTAATTATATATATATATATATATATATATATCAACATATGTGGGATGGGCTATAATATTTACCAACCTCTAGCCTTATATACATACAAAACTATTCTAGATGTAGGCAATTCAATGTATGGAGTTACCTATATTAATCCTAATTTCAATACATCATATAATATGAAAAATGATGTTATGATTTATTTTACATTAATATATATATATATATATATATTCATGCACAGAAAATAGTTTGTGATATTTGATAAGGGTGTAGAAGATTCCACATACTATGTCTTCAAACACTCTCCTTTTATGTGCCACAATGGTATATTTGTAGTCCTCATTGTGTGTAAACCAGTCAATAGAAACGAACCAAAGTATATTTCCAAGAATCCCATGAGGAATAGGTCATGGGTGATATAATCTAGAAATTTTTATATAGTTTATAGTGTAAATATGGGGTTGTATATGATATCTTGAATTTGGGTTTATACATGAGGATTCCCTACTTCTGACCATAAATACTTTATTTTTTTCCTTATATGTGAACAAAAACAATAAATTTGTTCAAATTTTATGTGATTTTAAAATATTTTTGGAAATGGTGGTTTTTGTACATATTCTTACATATAATTTTCAAAAAATATTTGTATTTTGGTTTGATGAATAATTATTGTAGTTGTTTTTGGTCTATTTTCAAATATATTTCTATAAGCAAAAGGGGTTATATAAAAAATTAGGTGTGACATTACCATTATTTAATTTATTTTTCTAGGGGGGTACATCCCAATGATATATAACTTATCCTCCACTTATTTGAATAATACTTAGTCAGAAATAGGTTTTATTGAGGTACTAGGTTGAACTAACCCAACAATATACTAGTGATCATTACATGGTCATTAAAATATTGAATTAGAGACAAAATTAATGGATATATTTAAGGACCCAGCCTTATACATTACATAATATTGAATTAAATTAATAATTAAAATTTGGGATCTTTTTAGGTTTAGAGTATTAGAGAATTAGGACATAACTATTACATATCAAAAGATTAAAAAGTAGACACTTCTACCTAGTATACATTTTTTTTACAAAACATGAACTCTTGAAAAAAAAAGAGTCATGTCTAGTTCCCTGTTTAAGACAGCATGAATTTTCCTTGATTCCATCCTTGACCCTATTCCATATTATGTCCTATGAAAAACATTTAAAAAACTTGGGATGAGCATATAAATCTCAGTAAGGGATACACAATGAATGAAATCTGTTAATTTTTTCAAAAAAACATCTAAACTATGAATACTTTAACATAAGTAATACTTTTTACCTTTATGAAGTAGTAAATACTCTTCACTGAATAAAATACATTACTTTCCCTTTTATAACCAAAATATTACCATAAAACCCATATAAAGAAAACATAACTTATAAAGGTAACTTGGGACATAAACATACTTCAATGTAATAAACATACGGTGAACTTACACACATATCACTAAATGGAATAGCCATACGGCCGACATCCATACCCAATGCATTGGAGGTTATAACTTAACCACCCGTCATGGTATTCATAGCACCAACGTCATATGGTTTATCACGTAACCACGTGTCAATTGTCTACGTTCCATCATAACACAAAAAATATTGCTAATATAAACATTTCACTAATAACATTTCATTTGAAATCACATTAAGTAATTTCAAGATATTGAAATAATCAATCCATTTTCAAAAACCATTTAAAAAAAATATTTTTGAATCAAAGTGTCCCATGCCACTTTGAATCTTTTAATGGAATTATAATTTTAAAACATTAATGTACATATAAATAAATACTAAAAACAATTTTTAAAACTTGGACATTAAGGATAAAGATTTATAATATTAAATCTTTAAAACATTTAAAAATTTTATTTTTTTGTTAGAGTTTTTTACAAAATAAGAGACTCATGAATACAAATAATTACGGAATAACATTTAATCAGAACTTAAAAATATCATGAGAATAAATGTATTCATGATATAATATGTCAAAGGACAGTATATACACCATATACGAGTGAATTGGTGCATAACAACAATGAAGTGTCAATGGAAATGTAAAATGATATGAAATCCATTATAAAGATGGTATCTTAAATTAAGGATAAATAAATCCCTTAATCATGTGTGAAAAATATAAATACACCCAATATAAGTGTATATTATGGGTAAAACAATCATAATCCATTCACACATATTCATAGGATGACATATTCAATAACTACAAGTTGAACCCAAAGAATCTAAATTGGGAAAGAAGTTCCCTTGTAAAAATTTGACAGCCTAACGGCGTCACGTTAAAATTATGAAAATGAGTCAATGAGACAACATGGGTATCTCATCAATTGGAAATAAATTTTACATCAATAAGGATATAGAAGAACATATACCAACATAATAAAATGTAAATGAAACGACATAACAAAAAGTAGTCTTTCAAAAAGAGGAGGGTGAAAGGTTCCCTTACCGATTTGGTAACTTACAAAACATATGACACATGAAAGAAATATCATAAAATGATTATGTAAATACCCATTAATTAAACTATCTTTCACAAATAATACAATCATTGGCAGTACCTATACCACACAAAATAAAGTAGTGGAAAATATAGTATTAGTGTCACGGGGATAAAAAGTGAGATGAAAACCCCTTACCATGTTGTAATCAATCGAGTCGTATGACCCAAAGTTAATAAAAACCAAATGAATCACAGAATACCACGAATATAATTATATTAATTATAATATTTATCAAAAGGTAGTACACAATACACTATATGCAATAAGTAAGTGGGGAACAATGGAAATATCACGGAATTAAAAGTGAGATAAGAAATCCCTTGCAAAAATATAAAAGCCTAACGAAACCACATAAAAATTATTAAAATGAATTGATGTGAGTAATAGGGGGTCTTTCATAATATTAAAATACAAATTACATAATAGTGAATATAAAATAAAATCCTCCAACATAATAACATGGATCATAAAATAAATGATATAAAAGAGAGTACTTGAAAAAAAAAGAGAGGTCGGATCCATTACCTCGTGTCCGACATGACTCGATCATTCTATAATCACCAAAAAAATAAACTAAAGTTAATTTATACTTTATTAAGAACCTTTTTCAGGTTTATTATTCCTTTTATATAATTCATTACCATGTTATAAACATAATGAAATCATTTAAGTTTATAACGCTCATTTTGTTGATATTTGGTACTTGAGTAAACAATTAACACCTTATATTTACAAGTTGTTCACGTGGTTAATATTCCATTATATACAGAATGATATTCATGATTTAAATATCATATATAGTTCATATATATTTAGTATATACATTTTTTTATAATAGTACATAAAATTTGGAGGTAAGAAATGAAATGCACCGTTCGTGGAGACGGTAAGTTGTACATACGCATGAACGCTACTTCCATTTCTATTTCTTATTTTAATGGAACTAAAACATAATCATACATATGTATATTATAAAATACAGTATAATATCATATATAATATCATTAACTCTATCCTTTATAAATCCCACATAGGGCATTATCGAATCACATCACTTTGAGGGGGCGGCAGTCCGCACTTCCTCTAATGAGATTATCGTATTTACCCACTATGAAAACCATAAAGGCTTGATATAATTGGGAAGTACATAAGCATAAGTAATTAAAAAAATAATATATATCATATGTAAATACAGTGTCATCATAATGGACACCATGAGAGGTGGTAGGAGATAATCGAACAATCATCGTTTCGTGTGGCGTTAGTTTTCCATCCACAGAAACATTATGTTATTCATCCATTAGATGGAGGTGTGTGTAAGTGTAGCTAGAATACTTCTCATAACAACATACTATTATATTGAGGATATTGTTGTTGTTACAAAAGAAAGGATATAAAAAGATTTTAGGGGTTGGAGAAGTAAAATAAAAGAATACAATTTAAGAGAAATCGTGACCTTTAATTTGGGTAACTCCCTTTGGATTGAACCAAAATGACTTCTTGAAATGCCTTATGACTATGTTAAGGCCTCTAGGAGGAGTATAGGGATGTAGGGAGTGTAATTGGGAAAATTTTGGACGAGAAAAATGGCTTGAGAGGTGTGAGGAATTGGTTAGAAGTGGTCTCCTTTTATAAGAGAGAGGGGGGCTCTTTAGGATAGTGTGAAAACATTATTTTTTAATATAATGATATTGGGTTTCTAATGGTCCAAAATCGTTATGGTAGAAGATAAGATGACTCATATTCGAAATAAAATCATCAAATCAGAATTTGACATGTTTTGGATAATAATTTAATCATTATAATGTTAGTTATTTAAATCATTTATTAATGAGGTAAATACTGCATCATTATTGTGTCATAAATAATTTAATTTATTTGATGTTTAAAGAATATAAAAAAATACCATGATGTAGGAAATCGTTTTATCTTTCCAAATAATATTTTTAGTAGAAATTATGACTTATTTAACACCATATAAAAATTAATTACTAAAAGATTTTTGTTAATGTCAATTTTGTCTTCACATTAAATTAATTAATCTAAATTGTCATTTTCACACCCATGTTGCTCAATGGAGTCTAAAAACCGACCCAAAGATGCCCCTGGTCGTTAATGACTCAACCAATAAGGTTTGGACATGTTTTATGGTAATTATGAATTATTATAATATTCTTTTTACATTGAATTACCTTATTTACCTTTAACTGTTGTAAATAAAAGTCAAAATTTACTATCCACCAAAAATTATTTTCTTCTTATTAAACCACATTATACTTTTTTATAACAACAATTTCTTTCAGATTTTATAAATTCAATTCACATAAGTGGTAAATTTTCATTTAAATGAAAAAGTCGTTTTTTTTAACTACCACTAAGTGGTTTCACTATTCATCAAAAATTGATGTTCTTTAGAAAAATAACAAAACTTCATCCTAAGATATATTTGATATTATGAATTCAAAAATGATGTGTATTTTTTAAAATTCAAATCATAGAAGTGGCATTAATTAACTTTAAAATTAATTCCTATTATCAAAACAAATAGCGTGTTTTTAAGAAACAATAACTATCAAAATATTGATATTTGTTTATGTCAAATTTCAAAGTGAAATTAATTCCAATGACCAACATTGGATTAAATGGTAAAAATATAAGTTCATTTAACTTTAAAACCAACTAGAAAGATAATCTATCCATAAAAAATTACATTAAAACATGGTTTTCAATTAAAATACAATATTTTCACTATTCATAAAAAATGTACTTTATCAGAAAAATTCCAAAAATTTACACAAATTAAATTTTGATGTCCCTATTCAAAAGAATGATTTTATTTGTTCATATAGAATGTATTAAAGTGACCAAAATTAGATTTAAATAGGGTTCACCATTAAAAGGCGGTAAATCGACCTTTTAATGTAAATTGTTCTTACAATTAGATTTATTCACATTTTAAGTCTCTAACATTTTTTGGATAAATGTATATACATTTAACAAAAATGTATAATCATATTTTAGTTAGTTTTGTTCATTTCCACCAATACAATGTTGAGGAGTTTACCACCTTATAAAATAATAATATTATATTATTAGTGTGCAACGTAAGATTTCAAATGAACCAGTTATTGCGTATATGGTATGCTATCGAACATAGCAACCCCTTTAAAGTAAAATTATTATTTAATTCACAAATATTAATAAATATGAAAATGTCATATTCTTCATTAATCTAGGATGTTTCATACTTCCCCCCTTTTGGGAATTGCATCCTTACAATTTTATAATTGGGCCTAGGAACTTCATTGAAAGCCCCACATTGAAAAAAGAGACAATAAAACTATCACTTAAAAATAAAGGAAGAGAAGTACCAAGGTTACCTGAGACAATAGATACTACGATTACTTGAAAACATGGATATGGATGAGATAAAAACCATCATGTTCTGAAGGAGAGTGATAGAAAACATGTTTAGGAGAAATTTAACCACCAGAAAATAACAAACTTGTCATGGGTTAAACAGTATTTGATTCTCTAGTATGAAAAGTTCACAGACAAGGTTTTTGTTTTAAGTTACATTTAATTGAGTAATTTATTTACGATCTTAAATAAAAACATAAGGAAATATACTTACTTGTCATGTAGACATTCATCTTTTACTATATTTCTAACACAAAATTGTATTTTCTCCAAATGAAGAGCATTCAGGATGACTTTTTTCCCATTTAGAGCGCTATAATCAACTTCTATAAAATCACATAATCCAAAAATGATGAACTATATATTTCCCATGTCTTTAGACCTTAATCAAAACCAAAATGGTTTGTGAAAGATCAGATAATCCCCAAAAAAGGATAATCTTAAACAAAAAGTAAAACTACACTTAATCTCCAAAATTTGTCTAAAAAACCCAAAGTTTATCAAAGACCATTCAATAAAAAGCAATCCAGAAAATTCTTCAATGTAATCCAAACTAATATTTAATCCCAAATCTTGTAAGGGTTTAATTACATAGTCTCCCAAGATAAACCTTAACATTTATCTCTAAATAACATATGTTACTCTTAAAGTCTCATATTGAAAAGTTATTAACCTAATCACATATCTTCTCTAATAGGTTAATTATTTCCATAGATATCCCAAGATCAACTTTTCTTAATTCATTAAATCATCTAACTAAAAATAATTAGTCAAACTAACCAGGGAATTCATGTAGTCCAGTGGTAGGCGATAAATACAAGTCACACTTTGGTTATGGGTTCAATTCCCGCATCTTTTTCTTACACTACGGGTTGTCACACGTTCCACATGTTGTACTTTTTTAAAAAACAATATAATTTTATAGAATTACCAAAAGTGATAAATTTATCAAAAATAACCATAACATAATTTAACCACGATGATTTTCTAATAACCTTCATTTTCGATTGCAAAAATGTATTATCCTATAATTTCCTCAAATTCAAGGATCATAAAAACCCAAATGGTTCATTATAACTATATCCACAAAAGAAAAGATATTTATTCCATGAATAAAATTTTCATATATCAAACATCAAGGTTACACATACTATAAAAAGTATTCAAATTTAATTCCGATCATCCAAAGAGCCTTGATACTTTTAAGCATTTCACCATCCTAATATCTACCATAACACTTGAATCTCATATATGTCGACTTCTTACTCATTAAATATTCATCATGATCCATTAACCATTCCATTACAAATTATTCTGAAATTCTTCTTCCCTACAAAAAAATCAGGAATCATGTCCTAATATTAAATAATGTTAAAACATATGTTAAGAAATAATCCATACCTTTTATTGGTCATTGTCAGTTTCTTCATCCTCAATCGAAATGGCATTAGGTATTGGTAAAAAATATTTGTACGATCCTGGTGATCCCATTCAAGAAAATTTTTCGTATGATATGTGTTTGTATAATGACCATGCAAAACACATTTAAAACATTCAATTGATCCATCAAAAAGAACTTCTTTCCCTTTCCTAGAGTCAACTGGATGCTTCCTTTTTCCATGACAGGTTCTTGCATTATAACCATCATTTCCACATCTGTAGCATCTTCTCGTCCCTTTGATACATTTTACTAGGTGTTTCATTCCACATCCTTGACACAATGGTTTTTTAACATACAAACCTTTATGATTATTACCTGAACATCTATAGGGATTTGTTTCTCGCATATAAGGCGCCTTATAAAAATAACCAAAGTTAAGGTTATTAATCATGAATCCAAATAGTTGGTTGATGATAACTACAAGAGTTCTCATTGCAGCTCCCAATTCATTCAATTTCTTATTCAGAAAATTGTCATATTTTTATTCACATCCATTATTACTTTGATGCCTGCTAGATCCATCCATTGACTAAAACCAAAAAGGTAAGTGTGAGTATATCAGTAAAATCATAATATAATATCTTATGAGGATGATAAATACCTTGATATACATATTCATGTTATTTTAAACTCATCCACTTTATCTAAAAAAACTTTGACCCTATCTGAAATCCTAACCATTATAGTATTGTCACTTATGCTTAAAGAATACCCTAACCTCTAAATTTATCTAAACCGACCTATGATACCAACTGTAAGGACCCAGCCTTATACATTATATAATTTGAATTCACTGAATAATTCACATTGAGGATATTTTCAGGTATAGAGTTTTAGAGAATTAACACATAATTATTACATATCAAAAGATTATAATGTAGACACTTTTACCCAGTATCCATTTTTTTACAAAACATTAACTCTTGAAAAAAAAGAGTCATGTCTAGTTACCTATTTAAGACAGAATGAATTTTCCTTGATTCCATACTTCACCCTCTTCCACATTATGTCATGTGAAAAACATTTCCAAAACATGGGATGAGCATATAAAGATCAGTAAGGGATACAAAAAGAAAGAAAATTTTTAGTTTTTTCAAAACAACAAATAAACCACGAATACTTTAACATAAGTATTAATTTTCACCATTATGAAGTAGTAAATACTCTTGAATGAATAAAAGATCATTACTTGCCCTTTTGTAACCAAAATATTACCATAAAACCTATATAAATAACACATAACATATAAAGGTAACATGGGACATAAACATACTTAAATGTAATAACCATACGGTCAACTTCCACACACATCACTAAATGTAATAGCCAGATGACCTAATTCCATACCCAATGCATTTGTGGTTATAACATAACCACCCGTCCTGGTATTCACGACACCACTCGTCATATGGTTCATCACGTAACAACACATCAAATGTCCAAGTACCATCATAACACATTAAATATTGCAAGTAAAAACATTTCACTAATAACATTTCATTTTCAATCACAAGATGTAATTTCAAGATATTGAAATACTCAATCCATTTTCGAAAACCATTTACAAAAATATTTTTGAATCAATGTGTCCCATTCCACTTTTACGCTTTTAATGGAAGAATAATTTTAAAACATTAATGTCCATATAAATAAATACTCAAAACCAATATTAAAACATGGACATTAAAGATAATGATTTATAATAATAAATCTTTAAAACATTTAAAAATTATATTTTTTTGTTAAAGAGTTTTTAACGAGACTCTTGAATACAAATAATTGCAGAATAACATTTAATCATAACTTTATAATATCATGAGAATAAACAGATTCATGATATAATATGTCAAAGGAATGTATAAACCCCATATACGAGTTAATTGGTGTATAACAACAATGAAGTCTGAATGGGAATGTAAATTTAGATGAAATCCACTATAAAGATGGTATCCTTAAATTAATGATAAATCAATCTCTTAATTATGTGTAAAAAATATAAATACACCCAATATAAGTGGATATTATGTGTAAAACAATCATAGGTCATTCACACATATTCATAAGATGACATATTCAATAACTACAAGTTGAACCCAAAGAATCGTAATTGGGTTAAGAAGTTCCCATGTAAAAATTTGACACCCTAAAGACGTCACTTTAAAATTCAGAAAATGAGTCGATGAGACAAAAAGGGTAACTCATCACTTGGAAATAAATTTTACATCAATAAGGATATATAAGAACATATCCCAACAAAATAATATGTAAATTAAAAAGACTTAACAAAAATTAGTCTTTTAAAAAGAGGAGGGTGAAAGGTTCCCTTACCGATTTGGCAACATACAAAACATATCCCAAATGAAAGAAAGATCATACAATGAAGATGTAAATACCCATAAATTAAAGTATCTTACACAAATAATACAATCATGGGAAGTACATACACCACAAAAAAAGGATTTAGTGTCAAATATATCATGAATCTCACGGGGATAAAAAGTGAGATGAAAACCCCTTACCACATTGTAATCAATCCAGTCGTATACCCAAAGTTAATAACAACCAAAGGAATAACAGAATACCATGAATATAATGATAATAATGATAATATATATCAAAAGGCAGTACACAATACACCACATGAAATAAATAAGTTGTGAACAATGGAAATATCACGGACTTAAAAGTGAGATAAGAAGTCCCTTAAAAAAATTCCACAGCCTAACGACGCCACATAAAAATTCATAAAATGAATTAATGAGAGTAATAGTGTGTCTATCATAATATGAAATTACAAATTATAGTATGGTGAATATAAAATAACATCCTCCAACATAAGAACATGGAGCATAAAATAAATGATATAAAAGAGAGTACTTGAAAAGAAAGAGAGAGGTCGGATCCCTTACCTCATGTCCGACTCTACTCGATCATTCTTTAATCTCATGAATAATAAACTAAAGATAATTTTTAATTTCTTATGAACCTTTTTCAAGTTTACTATTAATTTTTTATAAATTATTATCTTGTTATAAACATTATGTAATCATTTAAGTTAATAACGTTCATTTTGTTGATATTTGGTACATTAGTCAAAAATTAACACCTTATATTTACAAGTTGTTCATGTGGTCAATATTACATTATATCCAGAATGATATTCATGATTTAAATATCATATATATTTCATATATATTCAGTATATAAATGTATTTATAATAGTATATAACATTTGGAGGTAAGAAATTAAATTCTTCGTTCATGGAGACGGTAATCCGTACGTACGCATGAACGCTACTTTCATTTATATTTCTTATTTTAATGGAATTAAAACATAAGCATACATAGTTATATTATAAAATACAGTATAATATCTTACATAATATGTAACATCCCAAGTAAGTAATGAATAATAGATATTTTTATCTATGTCTATTAATGAATTAGATAGTGTTTTAGAGGCTTAAAATGAAAATAAATCCAATCTTAAGCATGGAATACACTAATATTTTTAAAAGATTGTTTTACTGCCTTTTGATGGAAAACCATTTTTAAATCTATCTTTTGACAATTTTATAAGCTATTTTTGTCAAAATAAACTTATTCATTATTATTGGGACATAAAAATTTACTTTGTGTGAATTTTTGGTATTTTTCAGACAATATTCATTTTTTAATGAATAGTGAAAAATACTGCATTTTACATCAAAACTGCTTCTTAATCTAATTTATTTATATGATTAGATTATCTTATGAATTGTTCTTAATGTGTAATATGAATATATTTTTACCATTTAATCCAATGGTGGTCATTGGAATCAATTTCACTTTGAAATTAGACTTAAACTGGTGTCAATCTTTTGATACTTATTGTTTCATAAAAACACGCTATTTTCTCTGACATCGGGAATTAATTATTAAATTAATTAATGTGACTTATATGTTTTGAATTTTGTAAAATAGACTTCATTTTTGAATTCGGAATATCAAATATAGCTTAGGGTGAATTTTTGGTAATTTTCTGAAAAACTTCAATTTTTGATGAATAGTGAAACCACTAAGCGGTACTTATAAAAACTGATTTTCCGTTTAAATGAAATTTTGCCATCATTGTGTTTTGAATTTCAAAAATCCGACATAAATGGTTGTCATTAAGAAGTAAAATTTTGTTCAATGAGATTAAAATAATTTTTTTGGTGAATAGTAACTCATTAAGTTTTTAATCGCGATTAGTGGTAATTAGTGTAGTTTAAGGTAAAAATAATGCTTTAATAAAATGAGATGAGATTTACACATGTCCTACCCTCATTGGTTGTGTCATGGCCGACCAAGAAAATCCATGGGTCAACTTGGGGACCCCGTGGATCCACTTTGGTTGGGAAATGACATAAATAACTTTTTATTTAATATTAAAGTAAAAATGACACAAACATGAGTTATTTTACTAAATAAATTTTTACATGGGGTTATAAAAGTCAGATTTTTGATTATAAATAGTCATTGGGAATATAAAAATATTTCCTACATCATAGTTTTTTTTTATAATTTTTAGACTTTAAATAAATTAAATTATTTATGACATCATGATGATGCAGTGATGACCTCATTATTTAACGATTTAAATAAAATGTAAAGATAGTGTAATATCTAAAACCTAAACATGTCCAAAACCTATTGGATGGGTAGATTTCGAACCCTTGTCACATTATCCTCGAATTATATAAATGTGGGACCATTTAAATCCGAAACTCATTTTCAAATAAAGTAATATTGCTTTACTTTCCAAGAGTGCCACTCCTCTCCTCTTATAAAAGGCCCCCACCTCTACCTCCTTTCTCACACTCCCAAAGCCTTTGGCTCGGCCAACCCCTGCCCATTTTGTCTCTCCACATCCCTATTTTACTCCTTGAAGCCTCACTTTGGGCATAAGTCTTACCAAGGAAGCCTTTGAGCTCAAAGCAAAGGGAGTTACCCGATTTTAAGGTAATGTCTTCTTTTGAGTCCTTTTGTTTTATTTTGCTTCTCCAACCCCATAAACTATTTTTATTATTTTCTTTTGTAACAAATCCAGTATCCTCAATATACTAGGATGTTTTTATAATAAGTATTCGAGCTACACTTACACACACCTACATCTAATGGTTAACGAACATACTGTTTCTGTGGATGGTGAATTTATGCCTCCCGAAATGATGATTGTTCAACATTCTTTTAACACCTTCAAGGGTGGCCATTAAGATGTCACTATATTTATATATGATATATAATATGTTTATGTTTTCCTTAAGCTTCTGTATTTTTCTTTTTGGTCATACCTTTATGGTTTCCATTATGGGTAAACGTGATATCTTCATTTAAGGAAGTGCGGACTACCGCCCCCTCAAAGTGATTTGATTCGTTAAATACCATATGTGGGACGTATAAAGGATAGATCTATGATATTATATATGATATTATACTGGAATTATAATATACCTTTAAATCATTATGATTCCATTCTATAAAATATGAAATAGAAATGAAAGTAGCGTTCATGCGTACGTACGGCTTACCGTCTCCATGAACGGTGCATTTCATTTCTTACCTCTAAATGATTATGTAATATTATAAATTCATGCATGTACTGGATATATATGACATATATGATATCTATATCATGAATACCATTCTAGATATAATGGATACATGAACAACTTGTAATTATAAAGGGTTTATTTTTGACTCAAGTACCAATGATCGTTAAAACGACCGTTATTAACTTAAATAATTAGATAGTGTTCATGACATGGTAATAAGTGATATAAAAGGAATAATGATCTTGAAAAAGTTTCTTAAGAAAGCAGAAATTAACTCAAGTTAATTATTCAGGACATTAAAGAACGATCGAGTCAAGTCAGACCCGAGGTATGGGACTTCGTCTCAATCTCCTTTCATTGAGGCATATTTAGTTTTATACACAACCTTCTTTTATATGGTTTATAAACCCCTTTAAATTTTACGTTTATTCAAAAGGAATCTTTTTTATACGAAGCATTTACTAAACGACAAAAGGGAATGTTTTTGTCGTACGTATGTGGCAACAACGACTTCTCCGCCGTCGTGACCGTTATTTGAGTTTCGGCTTCCGATAAAAGCCATACCTTCTTTTTAAAAGAAAAATAAATACCATTTTTTACGTTTCTTTTATTTTGGTATTGAAAATGGTTTTTATAATGTTTTTATATCAATGTGTTGTATTTATATCTTGTGATTGAAAGGTGGAAATTTTATGTTTCCTTTATGCATGTTTTATGTGATACGATTATGTTGAGGTTCTTGAGCATTATTATGAAGATGGGTGGTTCTGTGATAGACTAAGGGCGGGTGAGCCTGATATAGCTCTCCAATGCATTGGGTAATGCAAAGGAGTGAAACATTAAGGTTTCTCCGAAGAGATTTAGGGAATATACTGTGATGGGTATTCCAAACGTAACCAAGAGTGTTACTCCCTACGTAAGAATGTTATGAATGCCTCAAGTTACCTTTATGTCTTATGATTTCTATGATTTATTCATGATTTGATGAGGTATGTTAAAGTGATTATGTTTTATGGGTAAATTATGATCTCATCCTTATTTATATATGTACCCATGGTTCCTTTCCATATTTTTATATCCCTTACTGATCTTTTTATGCTCATCCCATGTTTTTTTGAAATGTTTTTCACAGGTCAAGGGAAAGGTACATGATATGATGATAGTGTCAAGGAAGTGTCAAGAAAGAATCCATGTTTATTTTAAATATGTTTCCATTGATGGGAATGAAGAATACTATCTTTATGTAACCACTTTGTTTATATGTGGAATGTAATGCAATTTTTATGATCTAATTCTCTAAAACTCTAAACCCGAAAAGATCCTCAATGTGTAATCTTGTAATAACTCAAGATTTAGTAAGGTTTAAGACTGGGGCCTTATAGTTGGTATCAAAGGTTGGTTTAGATAACTTTAGGAGTTAGAATTCTATTAAATGATTATCCAAAAATATTTTTTTTAAATGATATAGCATTTAAAGATTACCATGTTGCTTCATCTAAGACATGTTTGTTCAGAATGGTTTTCCGTAGAGGAAACAGGGAAGCAGTGCTAGGAAGGCATACAGAAGGAAATAACCTTCCAAATCCGCATCCTAAGATGGTCAGAATTGGAACTGAACAGTTTGTTGTAGTAATGGCGCAGTTGACTCAGGATATAAATGGTGGTGGTATCCATGCACGAGATCAGCCAGATCAACCGTAGAGGAACATGTCAGTGGTGGAACATTTCATAAGGCAACATCCCCCATCATTCAGAGTATCATCTGACCCTGTGCTAGCTGAAGGGTGGATTAAATCACTGGAGAAGATTTTCGATGTCATGGGGTGTTCATACAATCAAAAGGTTAGTCTTTCCATTTACCGTTTGGAGGGTGAGGTGGATCAGTGGTGGTCGATGGTTAAAAATATCAGGGACGCTGGTGAGATTGATGCTCTCGACTGGGATGAATTCAATGGTATGTTTCTTGAGAAGTATTTCCCTAAGGTTGTTCGACTTAGGATGGAAAAGAAATTCTTGGAATTGAGGCAAGAGGAAGACTCAGTGGCTACCTATGAAGAAAGGTTCACTCGTTTGGCAAGGTATGCTCCAAATTTTATCCGAGACCTTGATAGTAAAATCAATCGTTTTTACTCAGTATTAAATCCAAAATATCGAAGGGCATTAGCTTCTCGTGAGTTTAGAAGTTATGAAAAGCTTGTTCGATGTGCTGATAAGGCGAAAATGGAGTTTACCAATGATCAAGTGTTCTATAACAACCAACCGAAGAAGAGACCGAGGTGGCAGGAGAAAGATAAGAATTCTTGAAAAAAGCTTGATGGAAAGAAAACTAAGTTTCCAGTTTGTGATAAATGTGGAAAAAGGCATGCTGGGGAATGTCTTCTGAATTCTGGAAAGTGCTACCGATGTGGTAAGATGGGATATAAGGCTCGTGATTGCACTGAAAAGGATCAAGGTGAAGGTAAGACCAAATTTTATTTACAGTTAGAGAAATGTTATAAGTGCAATGAGATGGGTCACTATGCAAAAGAGTGTCCGACAAAGAGCTTGAGTGATGGGAAGCAGTTAGACTACAAGCAGAAAGGGGTGGTGAAATCCTTTGCAACTACTTCAGCAGATGTCGGGCCATCAAATGAAGTTATATCAGGTACTTTGTTTGTTTTTTCAGATTATTCCAGTGTGTTGTTTGATTCGGGGTCTACACATTCTTTCATCTCTGAAACCTTTTCTAGTAAAATGGGAATACCATCTCAAGAAATGACTCCTGAACTTTTGGTAAAAACACCTGGGGGGAATGTTGAGGCAAAAAGAATTTATAAGAATTTTCCTATCCTTATCTGTGGAAAGAACCTACTTTCAAACCTTATTGTTCTACCTCTAGTAGAGTTTGATGTTATCCTGGGTATGGATTGGCTCTCTATTTACCATGCTAAGATTGACTGTAGAGCTAAAGAAGTTTCTTTTCAGAAAGACTTTCAGTTTGTTTAGAAGAATGAACCCTTACTGTTGATAACTTATCAAGAGGCCAAGAAACTTGTAAAAGATGGAAATGAATGTTACCTTGCACACATCGTTGAAAATAAAGGAACTATTCAGATTAATGATGTGCCAGTGGTAAATGAGTATCCTGATGTTTTTCCTGATTAGTTGCCTAGAATAATACTAGATCGGGAAGTTGAATTTAATGTTGACTTAGTTCCTGATGCTAAGACAATTTCAAAACCCCCTTATCGAATGGCTCAAATTGAACTTTTAGAGTTGAAGGAGCAATTGCAAGATTTATTAGAGAAAGGTTTCATTCGACCTAGCACATCACCATGGGGTTCTCCTATCTTGTTTGTTAAAAAGAAATATGGTTCTATGAGACTTTGCATTGATTATAGAGCCTTGAATAACATCACTATTAAGAACAAATATCCTTTGCCTCATATCTATGATTTGTTTGATCAGCTCCAGGGAGCTCAGCTTTTTTCAAAGATTGACCTGAGATCGGGGTACCATCAGCTGAAGGTAAAGGAGGCAGATATTTCGAAGACCGCGTTTCGTACAAGATATGGCCATTATGAATTTTTAGTAATGCCTTTTGGGCTAACCAATGCACCTACTGTATTCATGGACTTAATGAATAGAATTTTCCATGAGTTCTTGGATAAGTTTTTGGTGGTTTTCATTGATGATATTTTGGTGTTTTCTAAAAGTAAAGAGGAGCATGAAAGACATTTAAGGTTTATCTTGCAAACCTTAAAAGAAAATAAACTATATGGAAAATTCAGCAAGTGTGAGTTTTGGTTGCAACAAATTTCTTTCCTTGGTCACATTGTTTCTAAAGATGGAATAACTGTTGATCCTGCAAAAACAAAAGTTGTGGAAGAATGGCCAAGACCCACAAATGTATCCGAGATTCGTAGCTTCCTTGGTTTGGCAGGCTATTACCAAAGGTTTGTTAGAAATTTTTCACGGTTATATAGTCCAATAACTAAGCTAACTCGGGAGGGTGTTAAGTTTATCTGGACAAAATAATGTGATGATTGTTTTCAGGAACTGAAAAGAAGATTGGTGAATGCTCCAGTTTTGGCACTACCTTCCAGAAATGGTGAGTTTGTCATCTACAGCGATGCTTCATTGAAAGGACTTGGTTGCGTCCTAATGCAGAATGATCAGGTAATATCTTATGCTTCACGACAGTTGAAAACTCATGAGGTAAATTACCCTACACATGATTTGGAATTAGCTGCTGTTTTTTTTGCTTTAAAAATTTGGAGGCATCATTTGTATGGAGTAAAGTGTGAAATATATACCGATCATAAAAGTTTAAAGTATATATTCACTCAGAAATAATTGAACATGAGACAGAGGAGATGGCTAGAATTAATTAAGGATTATGATTTTACAATTCATTACCATTCAGGAAAAGCAAATAAAGTGGCTGATGCTTTGAGTCGAAAAAGTAATGCTTCATTAGCAATGTTGTGTTTGGAACGTGATCCTTTGGTTAAGGATTTGATGAACTTTGGCATAGAAGTTATTGGTGCAGGAAGTTCTTCTGTTTTGTTTCAGGTATCAGTGAGATCATCTCTATCAGATAGAATCAAGAAAGCATAGAATCAAGACAGTGAGTTGCAGAAAAAGGTAGAGATGGTTCAGAAAGGTAAGTTGCCTGAATTCAACATTGATAATGATTGCGTTTTGAGATTTGGGAAGAGATTGTGTGTGCCTTGTGATTCACAGTTGAAGAGAGAGTTGTTATGTGAATCTCATAGTTCTTCGTTTTCAGTTCATCCTGGCAGTACTAAGATGTACAGAGATCTGCGGGAGTATTACTGGTGGGATGGAATGAAAAGAGATATTACCGATTTTACTGTGAAGTGTTTGACATGTCAATAGGTTAAAGCAGAGTGGCAGTTACCGAATGGTATGATTCATCCTTTACCAGTGCCAGAGTGGAAATGGGAGAATATATCCATGGACTTTGTTGTGGGATTACAAAAGACATCTCGAGGTAATAATGCAATCTGTGTTATTGTTGATCGCTTGACCAAATCTGCTCATTTCCATTCTATATGAGATACTTTTTCCCTACATCAACTTTACCATTTGTATCTTAGAGAGATAGTCAGGTTACATAGAGTTTCCCTCTCCATTGTATCTGATCGTGATCCCAGGTTCACTTCTAACTTTTGGAAAGGCCTTCAGAAGTCGTTGGGTACTGAATTAAATTTTAGTACAGCATTTCATCCTCAATCAGATGGGAAGTCAGAACGAACAATTCAGACCTTGGAGGATATGCTACGAGCTTGTTCTATGGATTATTAGGGAAGTTGGGACCAACATCTTTCTTTGGTTGAATTTTCATATAATAACAGTTTTCATTCCAGTATACAGATAGCACCATTTCAGGCATTATATGGGAAGCGGTGTCGAACTCCAGCTTTCTGGGATGAAGTGGGTGAAAGGAAGTTGATGGGACCAGAATTGGTAGAAGAGATGGCAGAAAAATTTCAGTTGATTCAGAGACACATGAGAACAGCTCAGAGCAGGCAGAAAAGTTATGCGGACAACAGGAGGAAGGATCTCTCTTTTGAGGTAGGTGATCATGTTTTTCTCAAAGTTTCTCCATGGAAAAGTGTTATGCGATTTGGTAAGAAAGGAAAGCTAAGTCCAAGGTTCATTGGACCATAGGAAATTCTGGAAAGAGTTGGATCAGTTTCTTACAGAGTGGCTTTACGTCCGAGTTTATCTCAGGTACACAATGTTTTTCATGTTTCGATGTTGAGAAAGTATATGCCAGATCCATCTCATGTTTTGAGTCCAGAGGTAGTTCAGCTGGAAGAGAACCTATCTTATGAGGAACAACCGGTCCAGATTCTTGACCACAGGGAGCAAGTGTTACAGAATAAGGTGATTAAGCAGGTAAAGGTTATGTGGAAAAACCACATGATGGAAGAGGCAACATGGGAATCTGAAAATGCAATGAGGGATAAGTACCCCCATTTATTCGATAAGTAAATAAATTGCGGGGATGCAATTTTCAAAAGGGGGGAAAGATGTAACATCCCAAGTAAGTAATGAATAATAGATATTTTTATCTATGTCTATTAATGAATTAGATAGTGTTTTAGAGGCTTAAAATGAAAATAAATCCAATCTTAAGCATGGAATACACTAATATTTTTAAAAGATTGTTTTACTGCCTTTTGATGGCAAACCATTTTTAAATCTATATTTGGACAATTTTATAATCTATGTTTGTCAAAATAAACTTATTCTTTATTATTGGAACATCAAAATTTACTTTTTGTGAATTTTTGGTATTTTTATGAGAATGTTCATTTTTTAATGAATAGTGAAAAATACTGCATTTTACATCAAAACTGCTTCTTAATCTAATTTATTTATATGATTAGATTATCTTTTGAATTTGTATTAATGTGTAATCTGAATATATTTTTACCATTTAATCCAATGGTGGTAATTGGAATCAATTTCACTTTGAAATTAGACTTAAACCGGTGTCAATCTTTTGATACTTATTGTTTCATAAAAACACGCTATTTGCTCTGACAGCGGGAATTAATTATTAAATTAATTAATGTGACTTATATGTTTTTAATTTTGTAAAATAGACTTCATTTTTGAATTCGGAATATCAAATATAGCTTAGGGTGAATTTTTGGTAATTTTCTGAAAAACTTCAATTTTTGATGAATAGTGAAACCACTAAGTGGTACTTATAAAAACTGATTTTCCGTTTAAATGAAATTTTACCATCATTGTGTTTTGAATTTAAAAAATCCGACATACATGGTTGTCATTAAGAAGTAAAATGTGGTTCAATGAGATTAAAGTAATTTTTTTGGTGAATAGTAACTTATTAAGTTTTTAATCGCGATTAGTGGTAATTAGTGTAGTTTAAGGTAAAAATAATGCTTTAATAAAATGAGATGATCTTGACACATGTCCTACCCTCATTGGTTGTTTCATGGACGACCAATACAAGCCATGGGTCAACTTGGGGACCCCATGGAGCCACTTTGGTTGGGAAATGACATAAATAACTTTTTATTTAATATTAAATAAAAAATGACACAAACATGAGTTATTTTACTAAAACAATTTTTACATGGGGTTATACAAGTCAGATTTTTTCTTATAAATATTCATTGGGAAGATAAAAAGATTTCCTACATCATAGTAGTTTTTTTATAATTTTTAGACTTTAAATAAATTAAATTATTTATGACATCATGATGATGCAGCGATGACCTCATTATTTAACGACTTAAATAAAATAGAAAGATAATGTAATATCTAAAACCTAAACATTTCCAAAACCTGTTGGATGGGTAGATTTAGAACCCTTATCACCTTATCATCTAACTATATCAATGTGGGACCATTTAAAGCCGAAACTCATTTTCAAATAAAGTAATATTTCTTTACTTTCCAAGAGTGCCCCTCCTCTCCTCTTATAAAAGGCCCCCACCTCTATCTCCTCTCCCACACTCCCAAAGCCTTTGGATCGGACAACCCCTGCCCATTTTGTCTCTCCACATCCCTATATTACTCCTTGAAGCCTTACCTTTGGAATAAGTCTTCCCAAGGAAGCCATTGAGCTCGAACCAAAGGGAGTTACCCGATTTTAAGGTAATGTCTTCTTTTGAGTCCTTTTGTTTTATTTTTCTTCTCCAACCCCCTAAACTCTTTTTACTCTTTTCTTTTGTAACAAATACAGTATCCTAAATATACTAGGATGTTTTTATAATAAGGATTATAGCTACACTTACACACATCTACATCTAATGGTTAACGAACATACTGTTTCCGTGGATGGTGAATTTATGCCTCCCGAAACGATGATTATTCAACATTCTTTTAACACATTCAAGGGTGGCCAATAAGATGTCACTATATTTATATATGATATATAATATGTTTATGTTTTCCTTAAGCTTATTTATTTTTCTTTTTGGTCATACCTTTATGGTTTCCATTATGGGTAAACGCGATATCTTCATTTAAGGAAGTGCGGACTACCGCCCCCTCAAAGTGATTTGATTCGTTAAATACCATATGTGGGACGTATAAAGGATGGAACTATGATATTATATATGATATTATACTGAAATTATAATATACCTTTAAATAATTATGATTCCATTCTGTAAAATATGAAATATAAATGAAAGTAGCGTTCATGCGTACGTACGGCTTACCGTCTCCATGAACGGTGCATTTCATTTCTTACCTCTAAATGATTATGTAATATTATAAATGCATGAATGTACTGGATATATATGACATATATGATATCTATATCATGAATACCATTCTGGATATAATGGATACATGAACAACATGTAATTATAAAGGGTTTATTTTTGACTCAAGTACCAATGATCGTTAAAACGACCGTTATTAACTTAAATAATTACATAGTGTTCATGACATGGTAATAAGTGATATAAAAGGAATAATGATCTTGAAAAAGGTTCTTAAGCAAGTAGAAATTAACTCAAGTTAATTATTCAGGACATTAAAGAACGATCGAGTCAAGTCGGACCCGAGGTATGGGATTCGTATCAATCTCCTTTCATTGAGGCATATTTTGTTTTATACACAACCTTCTTTTATACGGTGTATAAACCCCTTTGAATTTTACGTTTATTTAAAATGAATCTTTTTTATACGAAGTGTTTACTAAATGACAAAAGGGAATGTTTTTGTCGTACGTATGCGGCGACAACGACTTCTCCGCCGTCGTGACCGTTATTTGAGTTTCGGCTTCCGATACAAGCCATAACTTCTTTTTAAAAGAAAAATAAATACAATGTTTTACGTTTCTTTTATTTTGGTATTCAAAATGGTTTTCATAATTTTTTTATATCAATGTGTTGTATTGATATCTTGTGATTGAAAGGTGAAAATGTTATGTTTCCTTTATGCATGTTTTATGTGATATGATTATGTTGAGGTTCTTGGGCATTATTATGAAGACGGGTGGTTCCGTGATAGACTACGGGAAGGTGAGCCCGATATAGCTCTCTAATGCATTGGGTAACGCGAAGGAGTGAAAAGTTAAGGTTTCTCCGAAGAGATTTAGGGAATATACTGTGATGGGTATTCCAAACGTAACCAAGAGGGTTACTCCCTACGTAAGAATGTTATGAATGCCTCAAGTTACCTTTATGTCTTATGATTTCTATGATTTATTCATGATTTGATGAGGTATGTTAAAGTGATTATGTTTTATGGGTAAAGTATGATCTCATCCTTATGTATATATGTACCCATGGTTCCTTTCCATATTTTTATATCCCTTACTGAGCTTTTTATGCTCATCCCAAGTTTTTTTTGAAATGTTATTCACATGTCAAGGGAAAGGTACTTGATATGATGATAGTGTCAAGGAAGTGTCAAGAAAGAATCCATGTTTATTTTAAATATGTTTCCATTGATGGGAATGAAGAATACTATCTTTATGTAACCACTTTCTTTATATGTGGAATGTAATGCAAGTTTTATGATCTAATTCTCTAAAACTCTAAACCCAAAAAGATCATCAATGTGTGATATTGTAATAACTCAAGATTAAGTAAGGTTTAAGGCTGGGGCCTTATATAATATCATTAACTCTATCATTTATAAATCCCAGATAAGGCATTATCTAATCACATCACTTAGAGGGGGTGGTAGTCCGCACTTCCTCTAATTAGATTATCGTATTTACCCACTATGGAAACCATAAAGGATTGATATAATTGGGAAGTACAGAAGTATAAGGAAATAATAAACATAATATATATCATATATAAATATAGTTTCATCATAATGGCCACCATGAGAGGCGGTAGGAGATAATCGAATAATCATCGTTTCGTGAGGCGTTAGTTTTCCATCCACAGAAACATTATGTTCTTCATCCATTAGATGGAGGTGTGTATAAGTGTAGCTCGAATCCTTCGCATAAAAACGTCATAGTGTATTGAGGATACTGTTTTTGTTACAAAATAAAATAAATAAAAAGCATTTAGGGGTTGGAAAAGTAAAATAATAGAAAACAATTCAAGAGAAATCGCTACCTTTAATTTGGGTAACTCTCATTAGATTGAACCAAAAGGACTTATTTAATTGCCTTATGCCTATGGTAAGGCTTCTAGGATGAGGAGAGGTATTTAGGGAGTGTAATTGAAAAGCGTTTGGACAAGAAAAATGGCTTGAGAGGTGTGAGTAATTTGTTAGAACATGTCTCCTTTTATAAGGTAGAGGAGTTTCTCTTTAGGAAAGTGTGAAAACATTATTTTATAATATAATGATATTCCATTTCTAGTGGTCCAAAATTCATTAAGGTATAATATAAGATGATTTATATTCGAAATAAAATCATCCAATCAGAATTGGACATGTTTTGGATAATAATTTAATCATTATAATCTTATTTATTTAAATCATTTATTAATGATCTAAATACTGCATCATTATTGTGTCATAAATAATTTAATTTATTTGATGTCTAAAAATTATAAAAAAATACTTAGATGAATAAAATCTTTAAATATTTCCAAATAATATTTTTATTCGAAAATTGGACTTATTTAACACCATATAAAAATTAATTACTAAAGGATTTTTGTTAATGTAAATTTTGTCTTCAAATTAAATTAATTAATCTAAATTATCATTTTCACTCCCAATTGGCTAAACGGGGTCCGAAAATCGAGACAAATATTCTCATGGTCGTTAATGAGTCGAAAAATAATGTTTGGACATTTGGTAAGGTAATTTGAATTTTTATAATATTCTTTTTACCTTGAATTACCCTATTTACCTTTAACCGCTTTAAATAAAAGTCAAAATATACATTCACCAAAAATTATTTTCACCTTATTGAAACAGATTTTACTTCTTGATAACAACCATGTATTTAGGATTTTTGAAATTAAATTCACAAAAGTTGTAAAATTTCATTTAAATGAAAAATTATGTTTTTTTAACTACCACTAAGTGGTTTCACTATTCATCAAAAATTGATGTTTTTCAGGAAAATACCAAAAATTAAGCCTATGATATATTTGATATTACGAGTTCAAAAATTATGTCTATTTTTAAAAATTCAAAACATAGAAGTGGCAATAATTAATTTTAAAATTAATTCCTGTTATCAAAACAAATAGCGTGTTTTTAAGAAACAATTACTATCAAAAGATTGATACTTGTTTATGTCCAATTTCAAAATGAAATTATTTCCAATGACCAAAATTGGATTAAATGGTAAAAATATATTTTAATTTCACTTTAAAACCAACTAAAAATATAACCTAACCATAAAAATAAATTATATTAAAACATTGTTTTGAATTAAAATACAACATTTTCACTATTCATAAAAATGAACTTTATCGGAAAAATTCCAAAAACTTTACACAAAGTAAATTTTGATGTCCCCATTATAAAGAAGGATTTTATTTGGTCATATATAATGTATTATAGGGTCCAAAACTATATTTAAATTGGGTTCTCCATTAAAAGGCGGTAAGTATACCTTTTAATGTAAATTATCCTTAAAATTAGATTTATTCACATTTTAAGCCTCTAACATTTATTGGATAAATGTAAATACATTTAACAAAAAGTTATAATAATATTTTAGTTAGTTTTTTTCATTCCCACTAATAAAACGGCTAGAAGTTAACTACCATATAAAATAATAATAATATATTATTAGTGTGCAACGTAAGATTTCAAAGGAACATGTTGTTGTGTATGAGGTACCCTATCGAACATAGAAACCCCTTTAATGTAAAATTAATATTTAATTCACAAATATTAATAAATATGAAAATTTCATATTTTTTATTAATCTGGGATGTTACAATATTTGGGATAATAATGAAGTGTATTCAAAAGATGATATTATTATGAATAGTGACGTAACCCATAAATATGCCTAGTTACAATTACTATTTGGGTAGCTAAGTTAAAATGTGTGGTCTAGGAAATATTTATTATTATTTCCTTCATTGAGATTATCATATGTACATTAGAATCATACATCATAATAGGATTAATTTTTATCTACATGATTCATTCCATGTTATATTTCATTATTTCGAACTCTTGATTGTCTAAAAATTAAAATCAATTAATGGTTAATATTAACCAGGTCATTAATAATAAATAAAATGTTTATTCCTTTATATTTATTATTAATGAGGGGTCTAATATTAATATCACTTGATACACTGATCTGAAATGGTTTTTATTTATTTGTATTTCATGGTGTCTTATTCTACCGTACTATGGTAATTTTATATTCTAAATGAATTAATCATATCATTAAATAATTACAAATTAAATTAAAATTGTATCCCCCATTGTTTAAAAAATTGATACAGTAAGAATAAACTAGGTAGTGGAAAGGGGTTGTTAGATGTAGTATTGTAAATGATTTTCAGTTAATAGGATTGTTAACTAAGGGATGAAATTGATGTTTTTATTTATTTTATGATATAGTATGAATTTTATAATAACCCTCTCATGTCTTCATGGAATGAGAGAATGGGAATGATCATCCAGATCCATTAATAGTTGAAACACTTGTCTTTAAAAGAGGTTTCTCAACTACTCTATGTTTCAGGTTAATGGTTTCCATAAATGGAACCAACAACATATAACATTATTAAATACATCTATTTTCAACATCCTTGGTTCTTTAGTGGTTTTCCCTCTCTACCAGAAGGTGAAAAGTGGATTGGTCTAATCTAAAATATATGAGGGAGCATAAAGACATAATTGAAACATTAGTTTAGGATAGAAAACATGATGTGCATATAGTAATTTCTCTAGTGGTGATAAGTTATGCATGATGTGAGTAAGTAATAAGGACTCTAAAGGAATAATTTTCTGGTTCCATTCTTTCATCAATAGGCATTGGAATTTTACTTCTGGTTAGAGAGATGGATTTTATATATCTTCACCGAGGATCAATGAATGTTATGGAGAAAATAGAAAATTTCACTGATCCCCATAACATTGTTCCATACATTATTTGGTATGTAGATACTACTGTACGACATATTGTTATAGGAATGAATGATTTATTACTAAAAAATTTATTCCTTTAATAATTATTTTATTCATATTATGTATTATTAAGTATATCAACACTGATAGCAGTTATAATATATAAATAAAAAAATAATTTATTTTCTCGCTTATAATTCAGGTGTCTTTTCCTTGAGATGTTATATGTGATGTTAGGTAGAGTTTAGACAAGGTGATTCCTCTAAAAACCTAATATTTTTTAATATATATCTTTTTCAAAAATTAATAATTTTTTAATATAATATTCCTAATGAAACTACAAACTAGAACCTACAAATAAAATTCTATTATGAAAACATTACAGGAATAAAAGTACGTTTAAATTAAAAAATAAATCAGCTGAATAATTCATAAAAATATATTTAGAAACACTTTTTTTTTAAAAAAGTGGATATTTTCCGGGATGTATAATTTCATTTTACATATTAATCATTGATTTAAATTTTTTGATTATAATATTTAGAATTTTAATTTTAACAGAATAAAATAATTTTTTAATTCCACGTAACAAAATTGTTTTGAGGAATATCTGATTTCTTTATAAAATATTTGATTTTAATAATTTTAAATATTAAGATTTTGCTTATACCATCACTTTTATGAAATTATCATTATCCATGAATTGAAAAAAAAAATATTTATAAATATAATATATATCAATTAATTATATTTATAATGTAAAATAATTCATTTTAGATATTTAATTGAATTAATTAAACCCATCTGAAACCTTTTGGAAACATAATTAATATATTAATGTGAAAACTATTTTTATTCTCTTATATTAAATTATTTGATTAATTATTGAAATTAATTATGTGGAAATGAATTTATTATTTCTTATTAGCATGATTATATTATTTAATATGATCAATCTTATTTATGTTCATAATATTATAGTTTCTAATATTAAATATAATGGCCCAGATAATAGTAAGAATTTTATTTGGAAAGAATTATTTTCAATAAATTGAGTATTTTTTATATAATAACATAATTACAAATCCTAAAAAAGTAAACTATTTATATTTTAATACTATATATAAATATAATACCACTCATTCAATTTTTAATAAATACAAAAAATGTTAGGAACACATAGTAATAAATATTAAATTGTTTACCAAATGAAATATATATATATATATATATATAAATTAAATGCCTTAACTTAAAAATTAATTGTATATATTTTTTAAAATTTTTTGATTAAAAAGGTAAGAAAATTAGGTTTTGAACACCCATATTTGTTAAATGGTGTTATTTATATTTTTATTAAAACATATTATTTTGAGTAAGAAGCTACGTTCTGTGGTAACAATGAAAATTTTCCTATGTATATAACTTATTCAGAATGACCTAAAATATGTATAACAAGTTTATAAATAATTTTTATAGGATGTATCTATATTATCCGAACAGACACTCTATTATTTCAAGCGTCTGGGAAATTTTACCCTTGAATGGTGATAGTCAGGTATTACAAAATATTGCAAGCTCACAAATATTCCATTTTCAACGCATATAAAAGAATAAATATTACACAACATCATGAAAAAAAATACTATATATAATTTTCAATAAAAACATTACCATATTTTTCAACATGGAAACATTTATAATCTCAATAAGCTTCGGGTATAAATTATTTTTTCCAATAACTTATTTCACAATGATTCTTTTAATTGAATGTTAAGGGGGACGACATGAGTGTTACTCAATCTTCATCCATATTTTCAGAATATATTTAATCCAAATATATATTATATATAATAATATACTGGCCTCAGTATCATTATTTTAAAAAATATTTATTGTATTATTGTAATATCCATTACTAATTCCATTAAATATATATAAAGAAAAAACATCGATCATGAATTTGTTTGTACAATGGATTTAAAGAAGTGGTATCTTCCGTATTTGAACATTGTCTATTATAAATGTTAATAAGGATACAACTATGTTATAAATTAGACTTATATAATTTAATTTTTATAAATATGTTTAAAATTATGATCTAGATTCATTTTCTCTCATTAGTTTTTAAAATAAAACATTAAACATGCATTGTTTAAGATAATACATTCCAAAAATAACAATCACTCATTTTCATATTGATTTTAATAATTTACCTGCACCTATTTAAGTATGACTAAAATTACTAAAAACAAATATATCATATAAAAAAAATTTAAATAATTATATTATGTCAAAATAATAAATTTCATTGTAATAATCACCAATCGAATATTGGAGTTATCATGTTTGGGTAAGCCTAAGAACCTACATAATAAATAAATAAAACTTATATTATTTATGACTATAAGACCATGAAAAAATTATTTTTTTTATCATTCCTAAAAGGATATATTAAATATATCACTTTTTATTAAAATATCAACTTTGAACAAAAAATATTGAAAAAGAAGCCACCACTGATTCCATTTTCATATAACATAACTAAAACACCATTTGGATGTAGTAAGTGAAATATAAATAAATACAATTTAACTATTCAATTATCAAAATTGATCGAATAAGAAACTAGTTTATAAATATCATGATAACTCTCAAACTATATTGAACTTATATAATGACTTAGAAATATATAAATTGTGTACATTTATAAAAATATTTTATAAAAGGATATAGAATATAATATGATTATAAAATAGTTCATTTTGAATGGTTATTTTTATATAATATATTCATGTGCTTTAGTGGAATTTTTGAAAAATAATAAGTGTTTCTTTCTCAAATTTACATTCTTGAGACATATTTATTATTATACATTATGTTTATATTCAGAGTGGTGTATCAATATCCATTTTATTTTATTTATCATGATCTTACTATTATTAATGATATTTTTTATTCTACTTAATATCATACTTCTTGGAGATTTCATAATAAAACTTTCATGACATGTATTTTTTGTATTGTTTTCAGATATATGATAAATCAGTGATATTACACCATGTCATTTCTATTATATAGTTCATTATTTTCGAATTAATGATTATAAAAATTTATAAAATAAATTTGGTTTGATGAACCATATCATTTTATTTCTTTAAATATTATTTAATTCAGAAAATACCATAAACCCAAGGATTTTTGTTAACACAACGTCATTTTATGTGTATTATTTTATATTGTTGATATTTTTTTCTTATATTATATGTTACGTCCACTGTAATATTTTTATGGTATATTATCTTTATATTTAGGGATAAATAAATTCAATGTAATTATTTTAAATTTATTAATTGATTCCTCCAAAAGAATATTATTTTCAAGAATAATTTCATCCATATTTAATGATGGTTTCTCTTATTGCCCAAATTTTCCATTCCCACTATTGTTCTCTATTATATTTTGAAACCTAATTTTTTTTTATCCCATATGAATATAATATAATCATTTTATAATTTTTAAAATTATTTATTATTATCTCTTTTTATGATGTGGGTTTTCAAAAAATATATTTCAAAATATTAAAAATTTACATTGTCTTTTAAAAACAAAATGCATTATATTCCAACCCAAATTTAATATTGAAAAACTTAGGTCTATTCGACAAAATTAGTTTGTTTTTTTTAATAATTTTCTTAAAAATTTAAAAATCACTTCAAAAAAAATTCTAGTTTAAATGAATGTTATTCTCATAAACTAATGATAATTTTGTTTTAAAAAAATATTATATGATTTCATAATAATTTATTATTTATCTCTAATGATTTTAATACATTGGATAATATATTTCGTGATTCTCTCTCTAATTATTATTAAAAAATAATTATTTTTTTAAATGAATTATGGTTGTCTTCCATTAAATCTATTTAGTTCATTTATTGTGATAAAATGTAGAAATATTATTTAACCAATTTTTCACCACATCGGTTCTTAGTAATATAATAAATAATTGTTATTATATGGAACAAATTGATATGGATGAATGATATATGGGGTGATATATATCCCATCAAGAGCTTTCATCCTGGTCCTAATGGAACATTGGTTGACTATCCAAAGGTCAAGAGGGTACACAGTTAATTAAACCATCCTTATTTTTTAATGAATTCCACAGTGGATTTCTTTGACCTTTAATTTTATTTAACGTATTAATTACAAAATCTAATGACATAATCATGAACCCAAGATAATTAACAATGAGTCATGTTTTCCATTTCATATTTCTGCTTTATTTTTTTATCATATATTTTTAATTATTTGATATTTTATGTCATTCAATAATGAAATATTAACACCATTTATTATTACATGGTTTTTAAATGAATTATCTCACATACCAATTATTTTATATATGATTTGTTTGACTATTCATTATATGTTGATGATGTTTCCATTATTGAGACGTTTATCTCATCTATTTTTTTGTTTCCATTCTATGGGTATTGAATATATGTATAAACAATGGAACGCCTCATAAAGATATAATATTGAGAATTTTCATATGTGTGGTAAAAAAAAATCTTATGTTTTTTTTCATAAAATACACTATCGAAAAATATTTTTAATTTGTGAGAGATTTTTTGATATTTCATTCTAATTTTACATTTGTAGATATTTATCATTGAAAGTTTTATTTATTATCACTGTTAATTTGTAATAGTATTTTTTTAGAAAAAATCATTAGTGATCATGTCTTGGGTTCCATAGTTGTTATGCTAGGGAAATTTATTTAATTTTGGGGATTATATTTGTTATTTTTTTGATTGAGATGACTTAAAATATAATATATTCCCTATGAAAATATCTAGGGGATTACTCAATGAATAAATTAACATTCTAATTTTTTTTAGTAGATTTTTTGAGTTTTCATATAAATTTAATCTATAAATACATATTACTAGTGTATTCATGCTCCAGAAAAGATGCACATTTGTGTAATAAATATGAAAATGGGTTATTAGTTATTAACACAATATCAACCCTATTTTTAAAAAAGATGTGTAATGACACAATTATATTGACACTCCTACTAGTTATGCTATGGATAATGCATATTATATAAAATGAATAATTATGAAGGATTTCAACCTTATGATAACTAAATAGTTTATACAATATAAAAATACATTCACTATATATAACATTGGATAGAATAAATTCAATAATTTTTTTGACAAAAAGTATCATATGTTATAAAAGGGTTAATATGAGAAGAAATAATGGATTTGATGTTTTTATATTATAACATTAGATATTAAGATAACCATTTTTATTTTATTATTTTATCATATAGTTTCACGAATGTGAATTTTATAATTTTATGTTTCTAGAATATGATAAGATATATAATTGGATTTGGGAGTGTACTTAAATAGATTATAATTTTTTATTTTAATGTTATGATGGAATGAGTGGGTTTCTTATTCTTACATAACTTAGTGTGGTTGATATCAAAATAGACATTTATACATTATACTCAGATATATTTTAAATAATTATTTATATATATTGGTCATATTCTGGTATATTATAATGTAATTGGGATTATTTAAATATGTATAGATCGATCTTCAATAGTTTTTCTTTAATGGTTTTCTTTAAATATATTAAACAGTATCAATAAACTGGGAAATTTATTTTATGGTTAACTTATCTTTTTGTGGGATTAATATTGAAGAACTGATGAATAAGGGATGGATAAAAAATAGGTATATCAAATTCAGAATGTTATGAGGATAAAGGGTTGATTATTTTTTAAAAAAATTATAATGTATAGGGATCATTTGGATTCAAAAATGGTTCATGAAATTTTTGATGAAGTAAATTTCATATGTATTTTTTTTATTTCTGGAATATATTTACATGTGTGAAACCAAAAAAAACTATTGGTCAATACTAACTGAGAGTTAATGTTAAAATTATTTTGAAGAATTTACGATTTCATAGTAGCTTAATGTCTTGGGGATTGAAATTTTTTTGGGAATGATATGTTCTGTTTAATATATTATTAGGGTATATAATGACTTAGTTATAATATTGCATGAATGATTAATGTTGTTAATATAAATCTATGTAATTTAATATTTAAAAATTGAAAATGGTAGATTTAATATTAGATGTTATATCACAAATACTAAATATGTTCATAATATATTCACAAACATTCATCAATGAGTGATAATTATAATATCACAACTAAATTTATTTAAATGGCTATAATGTAATGTCCTGTTATTTTTTAATTAATAAATATTTTAAAAATTAATTATTATTTTTGATCTCTTTCACCAATGTCAACCCAAAATTAAAAATACAAAAATAAATTAGTTTTAATAAAATATACTAATTCAAAAACAATTCAGAAAATTTAAAATTTAATGAAATTAATAAAAGAAATAAAAATATTATTATGAACACATAATGTTTTAAATATTTAGCTTTCAATATATACACTTTTTTATTATATATTTTAAATTATATGTTAAAATTTATAAATTAAAATATATGATTTTTAATATTAAAATATTACAGTCAATATTGAATTTCACATAGAATGTTTTTTGTGTTTAAAATTTTGAGAAATTTCAAAAATAAATTATTTTATATAAATAGTAAAAAAAATATTTTTTAACATATTATTTTTTATGCAATTATCATAATTATGAAATGGTTATATAAATTTTCATTATTTATAATATATATAAATAAATTAAAATAATTGATTAAAAAAATAATGTTGAAATTGTTTATCTCATGTGGAAAGTTTTGGAACTTTAAGTGATAATTTACTCAATAAATTTCTTTTGTTCCCATATAAATAAATCATATTTCATAATTTCTAAAAATAAAATTAATCAAATTGGATTTCATAAATTATTTCAAAATGATATTTTTTAATATTATCGATTTAAATTTTTTTAAGTAAAATATGATTACAAAGAATAATGTCGATGACAATTATTATAATAAAACATTTATTTTTTAAAACTTATTTTATTACAATTGATTATTTTATAAAAAATAAAGTAAATTAATTTATTCTTAAAGTATAAAATAATTTTTTAAACCAATATATAAATAAATAATAATTAACTCAATTTTTTATCATTAATAAATATTATTAAAAAATTTAATTGTAAAAACCTTGTTTTTCTAAAAAAGTGTTTTTATTTTTATTAAATGAATAAAATTAATATTTATTTATCTAATATTTATAAATTTATTTTAATTAAATAGAGGAAAAATATAGGTTCATAAAAAGGAAATTTCATATTAGTTTTTATATTATATTTTTATGAAAATATATATTACTTATGTAAAAACTAGTTTCCTAGATAAAAAATTGTAAAAAATCAAAATACCTAATCAAAAATTACATCAAGAATTGTAATATCATTTCTAATAATGATAATAATAGTAATTTGGGGAAATATTTTACCATAAATACAATTAATTATCAATTTTGGAGCATTTTTACCATGTTTAGTGTCATTCATTATTGAAATTTAATGGGTGTTCATAAAGATCCATTTTAATCAATTATAATAGGTGAACAACTCCACAAAATAATTGAAAATATGTTTATTCTAAATTAATATAGAAAACAATAATTTTTGAATGTTAATATCCTCTATCATTTTTATGATAATCTTTACTAAATTATTTTCATTATCATGTCCTTTATATGGAGGATTTAAATAGAATTTTCAAAGTGAAACAAGAATAATACTTTATCATAATTATTTCAAACCTAATAATTCTCTTACAATCATACCATATACATAGTAATATACAGAAAAATTTATAATTATTATACTAAATATTAATTATATTAATTGAACAAAAATTAGTTATTCCACTCAATCCAAATGGAAAAACCTAATAATGCCCATATTGTGTTCGTTCATAGAGCGCCCTCCCAGAAGAAAATTCTTTCAGTAATCACCATCACCTCTCACCATTGGTTAAAATGGTAGAACTGAATAAAAAATGATTAATAAATAATAATATAAGGTTTAATAATGGAAAATATTTAACCAACCGTAATTCCATCTCATGTGTTAGAAAATAAAACTATTAATAAATAATTGTGTGGATTACCGCCTCCGATAATATAATTTTTCACTTCTCATATTGATTTTTATTCTTTTTGTAAATATATTTAATTGTGTTTAAAATTCATAAAATCATCTAAAAATATATTTATTCTAATTTTAGAATGATATTTTTAACATATAAATAACTACTCTAACAAAATATTGAACAAAATTAGGGTATATTAATGATTGGTTCTGTTTAACCATCTACTTGAATAATAATATAAAAAATTATAACTCCTCACTATGGTAAGTTAAATATTATTATTATCATAATTTATTAAAAAATAGAATATTTTAATGTTTCTATGATTTTATATTATATAAGAATGTTTAACATTGTCAAAATAACAAATAATAATAAAACTTTCATCACACTATTTAAAAAATATCAAGATATCACACAATTGAAATTAAAAATAGATAATAAATAACTCATATTAATGTATATAATAATTATAAATGAAATTTATAAATGTTCATATATAGGAATAAATATGTGAAATAAGACATTAATTTAACTATTTTTAATATATGAAACTCAACATATTTTGTTGGACTCATTATTGAATGTCATAGGATCTTCCCTAAAATATTTAATTCGTGATATATAATTATTATTGTAAACTTATCATTTGAATGTTGAGTGTATATCCCCAGTGAAAACTTGTATCTTTATAATCTCATTTTTTTCTTTTATGTTTCACTCGAAATCATATCCTTTATGGGGTTTGAATTTAAATGTATATAATATCACAATGAATTAATTTTTTCATTTTCAAATCCCATAATTGTGTTTGATATTTCACACTATCATTTATTTTATATGATTTTATTACATCATAGTATATGCATTTTTACATATTAATTAAATTAAATTCTTTTTAATAACCATGTCATGTTATTTATTGAAATAGCCTTCGATAAAAAAATATACCAACATTTCAGGGAACAATGTTAACTCTAATATATTTATTTTATAATAGTTTATCATCTTGAATTACATTCTTACAATGATAGTTCCATCCACTATAATATTATAATTTACCGTAATGTTATCTTCCTTTTTTAGGTGAATGAGATTTATTTCAATTAATTTACCATAGTGAATGATTCCCCAAATAATATAATTCTTATGAATAATTGTCATCACCTATGATTTTAGTTTCCCATCCATGGACAAATTTTAATTTCAAAATATATTTCATTATTATATTTGTAAGAAAAATTATTATTTTTTCTCATGTTACCTTTATATTTTCCTTCTCTTACGGTAAAAAAAATTCTTATAATCTATTTTTAGGATCTCATTTATAGTCTAGGTATTTAAAAAAAATAAAAATGGTTTCCATTTATTAAAAATTAAAATTTTTATATCCCACTCCAAATTTATTTTGGAATCAATATATCTATTTAATGTATTTGTTATCGAACAATTCCAATTAAATTGTTTACTAATTTTTCAGTCATATTTTAAAAACAATCTATATTGTAAAACTTTTTTATGATAAAGAGAAAATGGTTTAAAAATATTCATCAAAATTTTACTAACATTTTTTATCTCTAAAGGCACTATTTTAATATAATTATTTTCATGTATCATACTATGAGTTTTTTTATAAAACACTATTTTTGCGTGATCTTGTTAGTAGTATTAAAAAATCCAATACATTAGATCTATTTTCATGATACCATATTTAAAAGTTATGAAACCCATTTTTCATTCTAGGAGTTCATAATGATCATGAGAATGATTGTTTTCCAGTGGAACACATATATAAGGATAAATGGTGGGTGGAGCCCTAAACATACCATTAATTCATTGGATATTTTTATATATCATGAGATTTAAAAATATATATCCTAGTATTTATCCCATGCTAAAGAGTATAGTTAATAACATATATTAAGAAAAATTGAATATATGGGGTTTTATTCCATGCTAACAGGGTACATGGGAGGATTTATTGTAGGCCAAAGTGGTTAATTAGATGGATTATCCATTTCATAAGGCTACACAATATATTTCTCTCAATAAAAATATAGTAAACTATTGATAAAATCAGTCCTAAAACAATATAAATGTCGTAGAGTGTAACCTTGACAGATGTTTTTTATAGTTATGTATATGCTACATTTTTTCTTCATTATCCTATTCCTATAATTATTATCCTTGAACAAAATTAATTTTTCTTAATTCCACATAATTTTCACAAATTATATTTTTATCATGGGAGATTTTATACTTTTCATCATGACACATAGAAAGAATTAATTATTCCAATATTATTTTAAAAACTAATTTCTCTCATGACTATGTTTTATAATATTATTATAATCTATCCATCGATGAACTAATAATGAGTTTTATCTTATTTATGTTTGGATTTAACTCTTTTTTTTATTTTATTCATCTATGTAATATTGATAAGTATAACTTGTGGAATAAAAGAATGGAGTCTCGAATAGTTTAATTATAGATAATTGTTCAAATTTGTCATAAAATAAAATGATTATATAGATCATCCTAATTGAAAATATAACATATGTTTCTTTGATTTATATTTGACTATTTTGAAATGAAAAATGAATGAGAAATTTATCATTTTTCATTATGGATAATATCTCTTACTATCAATGTACATTTTTTAAAATATGACAATCTAGCATCAGACTCACGAGTTTCAGATTAGGAACATAAGTCATCATACTGTAGAATATGTTATATTGTAACCTCATCCCCATGTTTTTGGAAATCTCTCGTGTGGTGATACTTGTGTGGGTGAAATGAGAATATACATCTGAGATATTCATTTTAAAAAAACATAATGTCACTCCACTATGATATATAAATTTATCTAATTAATTTTATACCATGTTGTGAATTAAATTTTAAATTATCAACCATTTCCATCACATGCATCATTGGTCATGTAAAATACTAATTCTACAATTGGTAGTAATCCACCACCAAAGATTTTAGCACAAAGAGTCTATTAAGTTAGTAAATTATAGTTAACAACCATAAAATATTCTATATATTGGTTTACACATCAATGATAGTAATAATGTTCAGGTGGGAGAACAACTGTATATAATTCCACCAATTATATTGATATTTTTCCATCATTTTTTTAGAGAACTATGATGGAATTTTAAATATATATATATATATATTAATACTAATCCCTTTAATTTCATTTTTATAGATACTCTATAAATCCTTCTAGGATAAAAAATTGAGATATCACATAACGATATGAGTTTTGACACCCACCCTAGGTAAAGAAATATTGGAAAAATAAATATTTCATGATATGATTTAGTGGTGACCTCATATTTAAATCATTCTAATTTATAGATCTTAATATAAGACTATATTATATCATTCATGGAATTTATTGTTGACATTTTTCTACACGTGAATTGATTCTTTTCATTAGGGGGGATATTTTTCTTCACTAATATGTGTCTATTATACAATGTCTGGGGAACATGGTCAATTGGAAAATAATGTATGGGAGGATTAGGGGTATTTCATGGTGATAAATAATGATATTTAAGGTATCATTCATTTTTTATAGAATGATTATGTGAATAAAATACTACCTATGATAATAGATTGTTAAATACATGTTTTACATAAAAAAAATATTTACTGTTACCTCCGAAGAGTGTTAGAGTAATTAATATTAAAAAATCTCCTAATACCTAACTAATCGGAATTCCATTATATAGAATGGTTATGAATATGTTAATGAAATAAAAAATATTTTTGCAGTATCCATAATAAGTAGGATGCATTTTTTATGCATTTCCACTCAAGGTGATCAAATCATTTTTTATTTAAAAGTTGGTGAATTACTATACCAATGTATTAGCTATAAAAAATTGAATAAGGTTATGATTAATAACCGTCATATTTTATCTTGATAAAATGATGTTTTTATCCACACAATAAATAAATTTTGAACCCAAAATTAGATATAAATTCTTTTTATCAACATTTTATGGTCAGAAAAGAAAAAACTAAAAACACCAAAAGACATGTTGGTATAATAATGTTTAATAACTACTGATTCCATAAATATTTAACAATTTTACATATATATCTATATTCATATGTAACAATATTTTTTAACCATTCTTTAATTCATTCATTATGGCTTTTTGGATGATATCCTAGTCGATTCAAATTTCTGGTATATGATGGATATACATATTTAAAATGTTATAAAGGAATTGTGAGAACATCTGATGAATGATAATCTATCCAAATCATTATTTTGTTATTAATATGTAAATTTATGAGATGAATATATTTTTAATAAAAAAAATTCATTCAATCCAAGGAACATATAATTCGTAATGTTTTAGAAAATCCATTCAATTGAATTTATGATTGTGAGTCCTATGAAACATAGGAGGTATTACCATCATTTTTTCATAGAAATTTCAATAACATATAAATAAATGATTAAATTATCTAATAATGGGGATGTTTTCATTTAGTTTGACTAAGGTAAAATAACCTTCCATGAACTAATGAGGAAGATGGACACCACCACCATTTTTATATGTCCTTATCCATGTGATGGTTTCTGAGTTGTTTTTTATCTATCTTATGATTGAATTATATTCATAATCAATATATAAATATATATAATGGAATTTGGTTCTAGATAACTATATCCTCATGAATGTAATTATCATACCAATAATATATAATTGAATACCTTTATAAATTATTTATAATGTTAATGGAATTACATATCTAGTGAGTTTATAAAAATATTTATGATCCACATGGGCCTTTAATATGTATTATCTAGATTTTTATTAAATTTTAGGCAGTGAAAGAGGATTAAATTACTCAATTCCTTTGGTTTTGAAAAATAGTGGATTCTTGGTAAGAGAAATGGGAATGCTGATGTTTGTAGTTGAAATTTTGACCCTAAAAAGATGGAACATGATAATGATTAACTATGACTATTGACACTTATGGTTGTGTTTCACATTTAAATCGTGTATTATTATTTTTTTCGACCTTCTAAAATATATTGAACTTATAGAATCATATTTTTGACCTATTATAGAACAAAAAAATTCATTTTATTGTTATTTGCGAGAAACCCTACGATGTAAAGATTCATTAATTTTGTATAAATAATTTTCATTATCTCTTATATATTAATGGATTAAACACTTTTTCAAAAACTATAGAGGAGGCTATAATATATAATTATCATCCATAAAGATGATATGCTGCATAAATAATCATGATAACAATCATTATTATTTGTTTCTAATTTTTTGGCATGTCACAAGGAATGACATTTTTGAATTCTTTACAATGTATTTAAACTATAAATAGTTAAAGATAAAAAGTAAATGAAATTCTTAATTATGTTATTCCATCACTACCACAACCCGTATGAATTTTGGATGAATTTTGTTTTTCAATTATTTCTTTTAAATTATTACTATGGGATTTAATACAGTTTGGGTGATTTGGGAGATCATAACTGGCTGAGTAATAGATTACCAGTAACATAACCTTATTTAATTATTGATCATAGAATATTATATGATTTTTGGATTTTGATTATTTATGGGTTACTAGTTAGTATTATCTATGACTGAGATCGACAAATTATGTCATCGTTTTGAAAAGGACATTGATGAGAATTAGGTTCGTAGATGAAATTAAGTATCTCCACTCATCATCAATATAAAAGAAAATCTAACATGAAAATTTAGATATTATATTATATTCACAAATCATGTATTCTAAATATATATTTCTCATGGGAGGGTCATAATTATTTATTAAATTATAATATAATGATTATCATCATCCCTCAACCCAAGTATCTCCATTTTAGGCTTTATGTAATTGGACATTTTATTCCCTTATGAATAGGAATGAGAAATGATAATTTTATATAATAGGGCCTTTTCATGTCTATTATATGATAGGTAATGAAAATAAAAAATAAAAATATCATGAAACTACCCATATCTGGTAAAAATACTATGTCAATTGGTTAACATTACCTGTAAAATTTAAGGTTACTAACCATTTGTTTCTTAATGATTCAAAAAAATAAAGTCACAAATGGATGATAAATATTGGGGAATTCATCCAAATATGTGTAGAGACCATTGAGTTCCATTTGAGATCCATATAATGATCTTATTTTTAATAATTTTTATAATAGTTTATTCAATATATAATGACACTCCCATTTTATTACGATGATGTATATAACTCACCATGCACATGTGATCTAGTATGTTGATTTTGATCTCAAACCTAATATGTCATTTACGAAGAATACTACTTATGTAATGGATTTTTGTTAGTTGTTTGTATGAGGAGATGTAAATATACATTTTAATATAAATTAGTATCACAGAAATATCAATAGTGAAACATGGGATAATAAAGTCAACATAAAGATCCAATGAGAATATCTATTACCATTAAAAGCAATATGAATATTCACGAGGATAATATATATAATGTTGGTGATATTTTTAGACCTAAACCTTTTCACATAGTTAGTTTAAATTTATTATAGTATTTAATTTAAATTTTATTTCTATAATTTTAAAGTAAGAAGATTAGTTCATTTTATGGTGGAGGTGAATATGCTGATAGACATTTCAATAAGAATAGTCTACTAGGTTGACTAGATGATCATACCCAGGGGTATCCTAGTTTTTATAAATCCATTATAATCACCACAGGGTAGATTGTGGTATAGAACATTGAATCTTATGGCACTATATAAAATTTTTTAGGGGGGTGTTTCCATTATTTTACCTTTAAAATCAAACACCCAAAACATTATTCACATAGGATTTCCCCCAAAATAACATCATTTTAGATCCACTGAATCCACCCTTACATATTGGATGATGACACATGAATAAATTTATAGGGCTATGATTTATCAAAATGTCTTAAAATTGATAATGTATGGTCATGCATAACTTACAATATCTTAAATTTTCTTATTTATATATAAAAAATAGATTTTCTTTGACACCCTATGGAAAAAAACTAAAAAAATCACATAGATTCTTATCATTCTAGCAATAATAGACACTAATCCCATGATAATAAATGGTATGTCCATGATATTTTTTATGATCAACTTAAACCATAGTGGAGATTACCTGGATCTAATTTCTTATTAAGTATTCACATTGAGATATTGGGGGAATTACAACTCTGGAGGAATTTCAATGTGGACTATCTATAATAACTTTACTCTTCCTCCCCCTAAAAATATTTAAGGTATTAGTTTCCAATAATGTAGCTCAATGTGTACATTTTTAATAATTATTATTTTAATATAAAAAATATCTAACATTTTTTTATGAAACTAAAATTACTTATTTCCAATTCATTACATGTACACCAGTTACATGTATCCCATGAGGAGGCTTCTCCATCCATTAGTTATTATAAAATTATTTATCTTACATATTAATTAAAATTAAATTATTTTCCCTTATTAAATAATATCTATTCATCAGGCATAAAAATTATGTTTTCCATAAATCGAACTCATGTGTATAACCTTATATTCTTTCATTTAGTTGATATATGGATATTAGAAGCTATAGAATTACTAGTATGATATGTAGAATTTATATTTTTATGAAATTTATATGATTATGGTATATATTTTATATACATTCAATGGGATGGGATGGAAGTGTGTAATATTTATATATAACAATCCCTTAATACATGAGGTTTTCAAAGTCTTTGGATTTATATAGCCATTCATCCATACCATGGATTCATTTTATTCCCTAACATAGTATACATATATACATTATTTGGTGGAATTAAATATTTCCATAACTCCATCATGGAACAGATATCTAGTTATTTTCAAATCAATTAAGTCAAGGTAAGGTCCCTAACTGTAATGAGAGAAACTCTTTATCATTATAAATTGTGTACTTCAATTTCTTCATTAATGTCATTATACCTTGATATCCATTATAATATCTATATAATATTTCATATATTCACATGAGTTTGTTATAGGTAAGTATGGTTGGTCTGGTTCTCATCAATTGATTTATCACTCATTCTGAACACACAATCCTACTGGACATGGTAAGAGATCAATTTAGATGTTCCCACTAAAGGGAAATCACATGAAAACATGGATTAACGTTAAATGGAATATAGGGTATGGGAAATATCATTTCAAAAAATTTAGTGCATGCGGAATTTTCATCTAGGTGTTATATAAGAAATCCATCAAGGGATTTTCAAAATTGGAATCCAACTATTTAAATCATAATTCTATGTTTTCAGTGACTTGCATGTTAATAATAAGATTTAAATTTTCCCTTTTCATTTTTTTGGGATTTTTTTCCTGATGAGTTATGTTTACATCTTTTACTAGATGGTTAACCTTTTGTTATATTCTTATTTTATATAATTTTGTGTAATTGGATCCTATTATATTTTATTCATGGATATTAAATGAAACAAAGGTCCATGAAAAAATATTTTTATTGCATTAACCTTGTTTAATGTAGTCGTCAATGGAGAAATGCACATCATCAAAATAAATTATTTAACACCATAAATGATTTCAATTATCTTCCAATTATGAGGTTCGACTATGATATTCATGTTAAATATAATAATAATTATAGTTTATTTTTTTATAGTCATTTATGGTAAGTTAGAAAAGAAAATTACACAAATTATTAAAAGTTGTTTCCATTTTACATCATGTTATAGTTACTGAATGTTATCAATATTTACATAATTTTTTTATATGTTAATGTTTACCACTACAAATATACATTATGGAAGGAAAATAAAATTTAAACCTATAAAACATGACAGTATTTTGGCCAAAATTTTACTGTACATTTTTCATTGATTGATTTTAGAGTTTCAATTTTTAATGGATAAATAAAATAATATTTTTCTTATTTAAAATATTATATATTTCAGGGAGAAAACCCTAATAATAGTTTTTCTTTGGTAAAAATTAGATAATGGTTTATCATAAGATTCACAATTTTATATTATAATTATAAAATTCCAATAGATTTTTTATTATGAATTATTTAAAGGAAAACATATATATGGTTTACAAGTTCATGGTTTTCAAATGGAATTTATTGTTATAGAAAATAAAACATAATGTCAGTTATTAATAAAAAAATTATTTTTTTAGTCAACCCAAAAACAGGAAAAAATTGGATTCCTTATTTTTTAGGGGAAATAGATTATGTCATGTTTTTCATATATCACAACGATACTAAAATCCATGTCATAATGAAACACATTTTTATAGAGTATTGTATAAATCAATAAAATCATGAATATATATATTTATAATATTTATGGAGTGGATTATAATGTTTTATTTTTTATATTTTCAAAAATATTTGGACTACTTATACAATTAAATTTGTGCATATCCATCATGTATTTTTATGATACTATATATGATCCTTGGGTTGATCCTGACAATTGATAAAGTTATAGAAGAAGATGTTTCCCCAATACATTGATCATTCTGTAACTATGAGATTACTTTATGTGTTTTACTCAGTATGGATAAGATATATAGAGATAAACCAATGCAAAAAATTCATGATTTAGAGAAGAATAATGTAAAAATAACCACTATATTAGATTCTCATGAGGAATATTGGATATGATAGCACATTCTATTGGGGTATTAATATTTATTTTATATACATTCATTTTATTAAAACAAAAATTAATGTCTCATTTTATTCCCCTTATCAAAAGATTTTTTCTTCATTCATAATTGGATGATTATGGGTTAAGATATATCTCAAATATTAAAAATAAATTTTATATATATTCTATAACCGAGGGGGTTTGAACCATGTAATCTCTTTTTATACAATTTACCTTCTTAAATTCTCTTTCTCTCACCATCATCATCACCATATATTATATTATTTGTTAATCAATGAAATAAATAATTATATATAAATTGTGTTAAAAAATTAAAATATTATTTAATACATAAATGATTAATGTGTCACGTCCCATCTCAGTTATCTTATTGGTTGATGCATCACATGAAAAAGTATTATAATTAGTAAGAGATCCAGGATGGTCATCTGAATCCAAAATAAAATTTCAAATCTTATTTTCTAGTAGATACAATAATAATCAAGACATAAATTTTTTTATATTTTATTAATTTAAAATAATGGTAATATGAGAAAAAAGGAATTTCAATAGGATATCATAATATATTTGGAATTATAGTTTTATAGGCCAATGAAAATGATATTTTCCATATGATCAGAATTTGTTACTATTATCTTAATCTCCTATTACTAACTAAAACCGTCGATAAAAAAATTAAACATCAATTATTGAAAACTATTATGATAGGATAAAGGCTCTTACCCTACCTTAAAATAGATTGGGAATGTCATAGAATTTTTCCATGTCTTACAATTATTTAGAGTATGTTTACAGAAATAAAAGAATCCTTATATTTTTATCCTAAACCTTATCAAAATTATACTTACGATATTACCACTAACATGTGACTCAAAATATTTATTAATATAAATATTTATACATTTACCTATGTATATATTTTTATTAAAAAATCATATATATATATTTATTAATTATTAATAATTTCATAATGTTGATGTTTCATAGGACCTATATCAATGATTTTTAGAAAAGAAGGAAATATTTCATGATGATTGTGCATTCGCTCACCATGATGGAGGATATCCAAATATATCGCCTGCATCGAGGGTGATTCCCTCATCTAATGTTTGCGCTATCACCCGATCCATGCTTATATATTCTATTACATTGGATCATGTATATAGGCTTGATTATTTGAGATTTTGTGATCTGTGTCTTGTAATGAATGACTATGTGGTCCATGACTTTAGATCATAGTTAGAAAATATGGATTATAGTGTTCTTTGTGAGGCTAGAGATGTGCGGGATTTGGATTCGTATAGGTCTGATCTGCAGTCTAGTCATGACATTGTGTTGTCGAAGAGTTTTTCATCAACATCCATCATTCCTGATCCTTATATGATGAAATTGAAAGATGATTTGAAGGTACCAAAAAAGTATTACAATGGTCCCGAGTGGTAGAGTGGATTGTTCACCATCGATGCCCCAGTTTTCTTCACACATTTTCTCATGCCCATGTAGGATTCTTCAAAAGGAATTAGTATCTCATTTTTTTGTTAATCATTATTTTTTTCTTAGAGTACTGTAATTTTGAATAATTCATTAATATAACATCTTTATTTAACAATTGGTGAGAAATCGTGGAGGTTTGATGATCTAGTCACCAGTATCTCATTTTTTTGGGGATCCTCAAATTTGAGGTGTCTTTCTCTTGGTCGTGGATTCCTTCATTGAATTTTCCAATTGAATTATTTAAAATTAATTGTGTGGATCATTGGGTCTCTGTCATTGAAACTTGGATGGCCCATTATCATGAATGGTCCCTTTATTTCAATTCCTCTCATCAAAGAATGCTTTTTCTCAAGTTTGGGTTTGTTTTCTTGGGATTAATTGGGTCATTTTTCATCCAAGGTTTATGCATGAAATTGGCACGGTAATTGGGTCCCCTAATAACCTTGAAAAGTAAAAAAGAGGTATTTTGGTTTGAGAATTTTTCCATATTAATGGAATTTGTTGATTTGAGTTCTCCCTTGATTGATAATGTAACTCTCACCACTCCCACAGATAACACCCATATTGATGTTTACTATGAATGGAAGCCTCTTTTTTGTACCAAATGCATAGATGTTGGTTACCCTTTCGATTTAGGTCAGTGGAAGATCTCATGTGGTAGATGTGGGATGAATGGTCCTCCAGCTACTCTCTGTAGATTGAAGCCTGAGTGGAAGCATGGGTATTTTTCATATTCTCTTGATCAAGATAGAGATGATCTCAAAAAACCATATTCCGATAAGGATAAGATATTGGTGGCTTTTAATTATGTCTATCATTAACATAATTTGAATGTAAAAGGAATAATGGTGGATAAGTCCCTAATGATTGGACCCTATAATGCTCGTTTAGATTTTACAAATGAGATTACATCTAATGATTGTCATGTTATTATTTCAACTAGATTATTTGAGACTAAAAAAACTCTTAGCCTCTTAGTTGTTGGATTTTTTTCTTGTAATGACCCTCCAAATAAAATAATTAAGGATATCCATGTTGTTGGATTGCTACATGATGAGACTATTGAGTTGGATCCTAACATTGGGAATCCTCAACATGTTTTTTTTAATTAGGAAATTCATAATCATTTGAAATAATCTACGAAATCTGAGAAGTGGGTGGCATATTTGAGACAAAAGAGGTAGCAGCATGTTGTGGCAGTCCTATCACTTTCAATTGTGCACTCATTTTTGGGAAAGGGGAGGTTGACGATGGATTGGACTTCACTCTTTCTCCCTCAATGATAAGGCTGAGTAAGGACTATTCTAACACACCTCACATAGTGTCTACCCAAAATTCTAAGGAATTGAGAATGTTTAATTCTAATATTCTTAATATCTCCAATCAAGGTAAGACCCAATCTTAATATGAAACATTTAATGACTCATATTATCATAATGATATATCTTATTATGATCTTTAATGTTGTGCCTGACATATTAGGGCATGTCCTTTTCATGACCCATCCCGCCTCCTCTATAACTTTTTCCATTATTTAATAAATAGTCTAAATATTATCTTCTGACTGGACTTACAGGTATTTTAATGCTTTCAAAATATAATTGTAATTGGACCTATATACTTCCAAATTTTATCAAATAATTTTTTTTGTAGGTGTTCAGTATATGGTATGTTACCATTGTTTTTTCAAAACTATGGTCGAATCACATTATGTCTATTTTAACAACATAATGTTTTTAGAAAATATTTTACTTATCAATTACATAAAAAATTAACATCAAAGTTTTGTGTTCCAAGCTTCCGCCTAAGACATGGGATTCAAGTAACCATGGTCGTAGTCCTTCTGATTGTAATATATTATATGAACCCTTTATATAGGAAAATATTACAAACTCTTAAACAATATTTTAACTATAACCATGTATATATGCTTTCCTATTATAATTTTTTTTGAATAGTTGGAATTAAACCTGGACCGTAACTCAATTAAATTGTTTTGATATTTATATATACAATTAATTTTATAAATCATCCTATAGAAACCTGATATTTTAAAAGATTTTTATATCATTAATTTTAAAAAAATTATTCCATATATTGATGAATTATTTCATTGGTATATGATTTTAACAATGATATGTTTTAATAGTTCCATTTTTTTATTAATATAACAATGTTATGATGAGAATTTTATAAGGATATCTATGGTTAATTTTTATAATTTTTACATTTGATGATATATGTTTCTTATAGGTTAAAATTATATAATTTTAACTATTTAAATTATAATATTTACACCAATATAAAATGAGTTTTAATTTTAGTGACCTCTATATAAAAATATTATTGGATGTTTATATTGTAAACATAAACACTATGTAAAAAAATATATGAATAATATATCATAATTAAAATATTAATTACATTTTTTTAAATATATCCTTGAAAATGGTTTAAAACTAATGGATTGAAAGGTTTAGTGTCTTGGAGTTAAGTTATAAAAATTTACTATTTTAAAAAAACATGAAACACTACTCCATAATAATTCTCCTAAAGATCCTATTATTTATCCTATATGATATACTCATCTTCATTAAATGTGGAATTAACAAATAAAAAAGGAGTGATCATAGACACCCAATAAAGGAAAAACATTTCATATAATATCATATCATTAATATAACCATGAACATGATAAATAAGAATATATTCATAAATTATCCGAATTATATATATGATAATCGGAAAAAATATATGATTAAAAATATGATAATAAAAAGATTGTTTAGTAATTATAAATTTTCTTCCATAGATCAAAATACGTATCGATAGTATTAAAATTTACAAGCATGATGTAAATGTGTTTATGTAACATTATTTTGATATTTTCAGATACTCCCTTGTTTCTTCTTTATTTATCATTATCATTTTGGTGAATATTCAGGTTTCTAAGGGATTGATATCAATTTTTGTGGAAAGTTACCAAATTTTAGGGGAAATATTTGTCTTTGAATAAAGGAATTCCTTTTATAAATTTGTTAATATCATTAATGGGTTCTCCCCAATTTCATATAATGTCACGAGTCCAACGATGTTTTATAATTAAATTTATGTTATCTGCTACCTATTATGAATTTAATATAAATTTAAATGTTTTACATTATATTTAATTGGCTCTTTTTAGATTCCTTGGGACATATTTTTTGCTTGAATGCTTCATATTCTGTGTACTATATTAGCATCGTGTAATGAAAAAAATTGGTTTTTTTAAAAAGAAGACATGTTTTTCGTGATATCAGACATCATAGACTATATAAAATGTACCAGGATTTCACACCATGTAAATATCATATATTTTATGTTTTATATGTTGATTGAATTATATATTTTTCATTCCATATTCAACCCTTCCTCTCTTGGCCACGATATCAACATTGGTGATTTTGGATGATTCCCCATCTTTCAGGTCGCTCTGTTCAGCTAAAAATCACATGGGATTCTACAAAGAACTACACTTAGTATGTGTTAATTTTGATTATCCTTTGGAATTTTTATATATATCATTTTCACTAGGAGGTCACTGTTTGTAAAATTATCATTTTCACCCTTTTCAGTTTATCCTATTTTGATTTTGTTTGACTAGTTACTAGTTGTATCTCATTTTTTTTTAATTTTTGTCTAGTTTTAGGTATTATTTTGATATATTCAATAAAGGTTTCCTTAATATTTGTTATAACTCACACTGATGACCAAACTATAGTGGATTTAATGGTTAACTCGAGATGTTAATATTCAAATTTGGTAGCATAGGGGGACTCAATATGATATATGTAATCACTCAATAATTATTTTCTTTGTCTTAAGTACAAAAGAGTTATGATTATTATAATTTTGATATTGGGTGTGGAAAATAATCCTAGAAAGCTCACCACCATGATAAAATTCTTGTAACATGGGTGGTCAGGGATACTTTTCAATGTTTGAGACCTGAGATTAATGTCATTATAAATAACTATATGATATGTTTATTTTGATTGATCTATTCCTATTTTTGTTATTCATTTTGTTAGTAGAGTTAAAAAACACTTTAGATTACTATTTAAATCATTGTGTTGAATTTTGAAAGTGGTTTTGTTATTTTTAAATGTTGTTATGATGATATTTTTTATTTTCCTATGTTTATTAAACAATGACTCTTTGAAGAGATCATACAACTCTAATAGAGTATTTAGTGTGATATAATCCATTGTGTAATCTTATGGGCACCCTTATACTATTAAAGCATCAATCTGAACTATTTAGACTCTAGGTAAAGTTTATATCAGGATCCTAAGATGGGTGTTATATCATGGATCATAATTTACTATGAAACATCTTCCTATATTCCATAGTGAAAATGTACCATTGGAATATAAATCATGGAATGAGAATATTGACAGGATATTTAAAATTTTGAACACACGTGAATATTGTATGTTGGTCTTCTATATGTATCTGATCTAGGGTCATGGAAGGAGATGTGGAGATCTATTATCCATGGTCTATTGCATGAGGATCGTACATGGAATTACTTATAGGACATATTTAATCAATTGTTTTTCCCTAATACGTTATTTTTGTAAATTACATGAGAGTTTCTGACATTAAAATGTGGTAGAATACCATTCTGAATAATTATACCCATTTTTTTGAGCTAGTGAATCTTGAACCAGTTCTTATACATAATCATTACCAAGAATATTTAAGTATTGAGAAGTTATAAATAAAACATTTTTATTGAATATAGACTCTCATGTTCCTTATATATTTTTTGGAGGCAGCTGACAAAGAATCATTGAATGATTTATAAATATCTAGAAATAGTTTTTTATGTGTAACATCAGTTGGTTTTGTTGGTATCATGGTTATATATTAAATCTTGAAGAGGAAGAACAATGTTGGATACATTAACTCATGATACGTTTTGCGTTATTTTTCTTAATATCATCATGGTTTATTGGTTTGTATAATTTCCTCAAAGGTTGTTGGGTCTCTTCATTAGGCTATGGGGGACGACTATGTGGCTATGAGAGCTTAATAAAGATATTAGACCAGATTAATTTATAATGTAGAGTATGCACCAGAGGTATCAAAAGTGGGGTCTAATATAGTTAGAGTTATGATACAGATTTTTTGTTCTAAAGTAAATCTTTTGTTTTAGATAGGTTTTTTTTCAAAATTTTATATATTCAATGTGATTTAATATTTTTTTTCTTATGTTCTAACCTTATTTCATACTATTTGGATGTTTCTACCCCACCCAGAATGTGGTCTGAACTTGATTTTAATTATATTGTATATAACAACCTATAAATTTCAAACATATATATTTTATAAATGTATAATAATATTTGTTACATAATGTAACAAAACCACACCATACCCATATAGATTATGTGTCTTTGGAATCTTGAAAACATAAACAGCTAATTCCTAAAATATCTACATCATATCCTACTTAATTCATTACAACTATAACTTTTATTGACATATCATACATAATAAGATTCATGGAATCATAGGAAAAAGTAATATTATTAAATGTTGATCTAAACTTTATAGTAAACATAATAAAGGGGGATAACATAATCATAAGGGAATAAAAACATAGACATAACTTCTAAAAATCCTAACATTCATATCATGGACTATTACAATGATTAATAGAATAAATCTTAGAATTCACAAGGCATAAATTATAAAATAATCAAGGAATATAATTCATGGAATTATAACATGAGACATAAAATTTTGGAATATACATAATCATAAATAATAATTTCCATGTTATTTAAGGCTCACTACCATGAACATTATAATTGATAAATTATCTTATTAAACTAAGTTCACTCTTCTTTCCATCACTACTAAACTGTGTCCACTCACCATTCCAGTCATCTGTTACTGAACTAGTTTCACTTCACATTATAGTACTATGTATATCATGAGACATAAATGTATACCCAATGGATTGGAGGTATATATATAAGTCACACACATCACACAATGAAATCATTAATTTTTGGTTCTACATGAAAATAAATCATTCATCATCTCAAATCCCATAAAAATTGGTTTCGTAAACATTTCATCATTTCACAACTCATTAACATAAAAAATCTATAAAAACCAAAAGGATTGTACCCTTGGATAATAAATCTAATAAAACATAAATAACATCAAATAATGTTATCTTAGATGGAAATTTATTTTCAAATGTCACTTAAAATCATTCTTAAATAAAGTATCTTTCCTGTTATGATGTTTTAACATCAAATTTTAAAAGAAAAAATATTCTTTGAAAATTAATATTAAATAATATTGAACATGCTTTGTGAAATTAATATTTCATGAAAGAATAAAAAAAATCTTTCCATATGTGTTAAAAAATATTTTTATTCTTTCTGTAAATGTGAAAATGAACACTGTTTGGAGGACAAAAAGATTTAATTCAACCAATTTAGTAAAAATTTACAACTGGGTATGAATAATATTAAATAACTGTCTAATAATTATAAAATAAGTTTGAAATTTTTTTTTGGGATCATGGAAATGATAGGGAAATATACCCCAGTTGATACATAAATATCAAACATCTTGGTTAAAAATGATATTGTTGAAATTAACCCTTACCTCATGTCTTAAAATCCTTGTTCACATTCAAATATCATGTATAATTAATATGTATTTTTTAAACATTTATCCTATAAATATAAATCTATCAAGACATGTATTATTTATATATAACATCTTATCACTCCTTTATTAATATTTTTTTTATTAAAATCATAGTTCCAAATGAAAACTGCTTCATTTTTTCTAGTATGTTTTGGCTTGAATGTCTTGGTCCTTTTGTTCTGGTCATAGTGTAATAGTTTCAAAAACTTTAATCACTCTATATGAATAATATATAATAATTAAATATATATTTATATTAATTCATGGTATTTATAAATAAAAAATTGAATTACACCATTCATGGAGACTATAGGTTCTACATAACCATGAACATTGTTTTTTTATATATGGAATAAGATGAAGGAAAATAATATTTAATATTAAAATAATAATTATAATATATATATATATATATTCATTAAACCCATCAACATATTCATCCATGAAGCATGGTGATAAAAAAATAAATTACACCACATCATGGAGATAGTATGTCAAACGTACACACTCATAGTTCTTTCATTTTATATAGGATTGTTAAATGGTGGAATATGGTTTTTTGAAAATAAAAATAAAATCTCATAATAAATATGATTCTATTTTTATTTATTTAGGATAGAAACAAAACATGATAAATAATTAGAACAATAATTTAACGTGAATGTGTGGTTATAATGATTATATCTTCTTCAGAGAACTTCTATTGATATCTTTTTAATAGATATTTGTAATGACTTTTTTGAATTCCATGACATCCAAAATCATTATAAGGATTTTCAAATGAGAAAAATTTTGGTTTGGTAAATCTTGAAGGTGCAACGTGGTGTAAAGATATGAGGGGAGAGGTTACCTTTTATAATTGAAGTGAATGGTATTTTTGGAAGCTCTCATATTATTATATTATAATAATTTTATTTTCTATCTAAATTCCATCAAATAGAAATGAATGAAAAATAACATATGATAAGGTTTAAATATCATCAACAAAAAGATTTTAGAATATATTTTTTATCATTTTAATCCAAATCATATTAATTAACCGTTCATTTACGAATTTTAATTTTATTTATGGTTACAAGATATTTAATATTAAAAGGTTTTAATTTTTCTTTTGTATGTGATGTTCAGTATACTATTAATGAACAACTATTAACATTATAAGACATATTATATTCACTTTTTATAATTAAATATTTTTTATGATTATCATGTAATGAAATTAAATATTATATTTTAATAATATAATTATAGTCAGTTAGAACACATCATTATATTGATTTTATGAAAATAAATAAAAAAATATAACTTCAAATACAGTTATTTAATAATCACATAATTTTTTATAAATATATATAAAATTCATGGAAAAAATTTAATAATTCAACATATATTTATTGAATTTATTTTTATATCATTTAATTAAATGTTTTCATAATTGAATAATTACTACATCATCATTCTATAATTATACGTTAAACCTATTTATTAACAAAAAATTAAAAATAAATTCCCATGATTATTAGTATTCTTCTATATTTCATAAAAATATTTATAGAAAATTTATCATTTGGGTAACCTAATATTAAAGACAATATACTATTTAATGTTTAAATGTGACTTTATTGATATTCTATTAAATTAAATGTTTTAAACATCATAATCTCATCCATGTGGCCCTATAAACCATTAATAAATGTATATATATAAGATAAATTTATTAGTATAATTATTAAAAATTATAATCATTCATAAAATACATTGGTTCCCACATAGACACATAATCAATATAAAAGGGAAAAATTATGATGTTTTGTGAGTTTCTTTGATTTAAATATTATGTAAGTCATTTTCATGGAATCTTTCCCATTAAATGAATTAACATAGGTTAATAGATATTAATGGTTGAATTAACATCATAAAACGAAACATGGAAAATTTGTAGGAACATTTTTTCATTCTTTTCATTTTTTTTGTACCCTAAATTTCAAAATTTACCTCTTACAATGGTATCAAAAATTTACCATGGGGGCCACAAATAAAAGAGAACTATTCGCTATATTTTTACATTATGAATCCTATTTTTATGGGTATATATATATATATATTAATAATTCATAACAAAAATTACTCAAAATTAAATTTAAAAAAAAGTGCATAAAATGACATGAGAACAGCTTATCAGAAAAATATACTTTTAAATATATTGAATTATTTTAAATTCATTTATAAAATTGTTTTAAAATGTATTATTGTATTTTTTTAAATAAATATTTACTAATTACTCTTTTTAACTAATCAACAACATATTTTTACCTTGTATATTAGAAGAAAAAATAGTTTCTAATAAAATTAGTATTTTCACAATTCATTGAGAAAATAAATGTTTTCAGGGAATTATAAAAGAAAATATTTAATATAACTTTGAAATGGTCAATTAAAAAATGAAATTATTTTTTCATAAAAATTTCCAGAACATCTTAAAATTATTATTCATGAATAAAAAAATAACCATTTTTTAAAAAATACACATTTTTTAAGAATAAGGTGACATTAAAAAAATTATGATAAATTTAAAAGAAAATAACAATAAATAAGAATTGAGTTGTACAATCATAATTAATTTATAAATTCTATATTCATATTTATTCCCACCAATTTAATAGCTATATTATAAAAGATATATAATATTTTTTTGTTTGCAAGATATCAAAGATATCAAATTTGATAAAAAAATTCGAGTGTTTCATTCTACCCCTATTAAAATGATTACCCCTTGAAATATGACACATTATATAAACAAATGAGGGTACCTTTACTTTATCACAAACTTATGTTCCCACATAGATTCATCAAAATGATGCTTTCACTATGAAAATTTAACAAAGTGAATTTTTTCTGTCATTGAACATTTTTTCATGATCACAAATATCTATTAGTAGTTCTTAAAAAAAATATTATTAAAATAGTACATCATATGTGTTTAGTGATTTTGAAGGATCAGTTAAGTAGTTACTCATATGACATACATTGAACACATCATGAAATTGAGATAGGATCAGGGGAATCACCCATTGAAAAAGCTACCATCTCAGTACAATCGAGAATTTCAAAATGACAATTATAATTTGGGAAATGATTTCTACTCATTCCAAATACCATTATAGTCTTCCAATGAGATATTCTAAGAATTACATTATCACATACTTTAGAATCTAAGATATTTAATCAATTTGTTTGCATAACTTTTTTCAACTATAATATTCTCTTATGTGTTTTTGAATATATCTATTCTTATGTTCCATTTCCTCTAAATAGATCAGGTCATAATAGCTACATTTTCCAAACGGCATTCCACCATGATGATGTTATGTACATATTAAAATATGGTTGTTATAAGGATACAAATGAATACTATGGTGAAATATATTATTGTAAGAACATTATACCAAAGGTATGTTTTGATCCCAATTGCCATTGAAATTAGTATATCAAGATCTCATCATATCATCTATATATTGATTTATCTTTTCAAATAGGCCATTTTATTGATGATTATAATGATAAGAAGTGGAAAAACATAACTATGTATCCAAATATTGATGGAAATGTCTCCATAACATTGTGGTAATCATCATATCCTTATTAGATATGTTGGGAATTTAAATTCCACATAATCATACAAAATAATCAATATATATTATAAAATGTTGATCAAGAGATAATTCCTCTCTGATTCTAATGATGTGTTCCCATATCATAAGGTGATCAACTATAACACATATATCATTTTGTTTTGTAGATGTTTTGGTAAGTTTGACAAAAAAAAGTCCATTGCCATGTTTTCCAATTTCTATTACGGTATTTTTAAATTTTGTAAAATCCCCTTAGACATCTATCTATCAGCCTGGACTTGATGAAAAACCATACATACTCTAAAATATCTCTCTTCATGCCATCCCATCATAAATACATTTTCATGTCCTTTTACATATTTTTTTATCTTTGATGTATAGTGAATTATGATCTATGAGACTAATCTAACATGTCATTCTTTAAATATGGTATAGGAGGTATTCAAAGATGGTTACAAAATTATATTATTCCATCATAAACAAAGTTGATCTCATTTACATTTACCACCTTCTATTACTACTCTGCATCTCCTCTGTGTGGCGCCTAAATATTTAATTTTTTAGTTGGTTTATCATTTTTTGAGAAAGATTTTATTTCTCCCATTCCCATAATTTTTCATGTCCTTAATTTGAAAATACATAAATATTTGATTTTTTTATCCTCATCATAGAAATGTTATCACATTCCTTTCATCCCAAATTGTGTACTACCTTATTTTATTTCCTAGGGGTGTAATGTATTAAAGATTTATAATGCTTAACCTACTCAAACCATCTTTTTTTGTTTCATATTCATCCTATTTTGAGTAAAAATATAATATAATATTATATAATCTATATATTTTCACATATTTTTTCATTTTGATGGTTCCTCTAAAACATAAATGATAAAATTACCACATGTTACTCTTAATCATGAGTCGGAGAATTTTTCTCACATATATTCTCATGTCATGAATAATAATCTATAACCATATCATTTTTCATAAGAACACATCCATGCACTATATTTAATAAATTAGTATAGATGAAAAATCATACTCCAATATAGGGTAGTTTTAGCACAGTTTCACTAACTAACAATATTTTTAGATCCTTAAAAGTCTCTTCACATTCCTCTGTCTAAATTAATATATCTCCTTTCCGAGTTGACTTGGTGATTGGATTAGATAATCATGACATAACATTTAAAAAGCGTCATAAATATCCATCCAAAATAAGAAAATATCATTTCTCAGTTAATATTATTGGAATATTTCAACAATTAATAACATTTATCTTTGATGGATCCATATATATACCATCTTGTGAGATCATTTTCCCAAAAATGAAACAATAAAAATCCAAAATTTTGAAATTTTTATTTACTCATAATTAGTATCTTTTCCTAAGGTCTTCCAAATATTTCTCATTTGATCTTCATGTTCATACATTCTCATTGAATGTAAATGAATACAATCTAAAAAGACTCCCCAAAATTGATCAAGATAGTCTCCAATGACTATATTCATTAAATCTATGAATATATATGGGGTATTAGTAAGACAAAAAGGAATAAAATATTAATACTTTCTATACCATTTAAAGAATTCTATCTTAGATATTTCATCCTTCGTGACCATCAATTGAGGATATACGTAATGAAGATAAATGCATGAAAAGTATTAAACTTCACATAGTTGATCTAATAAGTCTCCAATAGAGGGGATAAAATATATTCTCTTGATTTTGATATTGTAATGTTCTTGATAATCAATGAAATGTCTCCTTTATTTGAAATTATTCAAAAAAATAAAACAGGTGCACAAAAAGGTGATGCATGAAAACATTTTAATCCATTATCTATATTCACATAGGGGTTCTTCTTCAATTACAGTAACTCAATTAGGTATATTATATATGGATTCATTGAAATATTCTTAGTAATTGTTATGATATATATTGAAAGCTCAACATCATTATTCTGAATTTGAATTGGTAATTCTTCCGAAAATACCAAAAACTGTTGTAAAATATTTATATCCTTAATGTTATTTTTCACCACAATACCCAATGATAGATAACCATCAATTAAAATAAATAAGATACACATGATGGATATAATTTCTATTATAATTTATTATGAATCCTCACATTTTTATATGATCATATATTCCTTCAGAATATGAAATGTGACTTCCCTTCCTTAGTAATTAAAATGGGAACCAAATAGATAAATATGAACTATGGAAAGAATAACATATACATCAATTATAGAGATAATCCTAGAATTTTTAGGAATCAGTTTCCATAATAATTAACTGGTGATAAATTATAATGTTGTGATGTGACCACTGTGATATAATGAATTTTCAATTCTAACTCAACATCTGGTTTCTAAAGTTATAGAGTGATAATCATATAAATTTTTGTGGAAATTTAATTAGTGGTATAATCACGAATAAAATACATAATAATATATAATAGAGTGGATGGTAATTTTACCATTCACCACTTCATTGGCATACTCCACTTCACCAATATTGATTGCATGATATTTTAATTTTTTTATTAGCCCTAAGAGGATGATACCTTTGATCATCATCATTCACCCTTCAATTTGTCCATTAGTAATTATAATGTCCATTTTATTTACAAGTGACAAAACTGATTTGTGGGAGGTACGTTTTGTGTGACCTTATCTCCATTTACATGATTAGGTAAATTTTCCCCATAACATTAGAAAATGATTTCTAAATTACCGTCCCTTCCAATAATAAAATATATAATAGTACCCTTAATATGGTTTATACAATATTTCATTCAAAATGATGAGCATAAAAGAATGATCATATTTTTTTCTCAATTTTTTTAGATTTTATAATGAATTTCATCATTCCATTGTTATCAAACCAATAATATTAAAGGATAACTCCAATCTCTACCTCAATAATGAGAGGACAATGAACAATTTATTCATCACTACTAAAGTTCCTTATGTATAACTCCCTTAGGATACTTTTTTTCTGCCAATGAAGAATTGTTCAACAAAAAATTCATGTTAAATTTTTATTCTAGAAGGGTGCCCATCATGTATTATAATATTTTCTCCATAGGTACCAACATATTCATCATCCTTTTCCTTAAGCCCGATTAACACCCCCTTCCTCAAAAAAGAATTATAAGAATGTATATATTGAAAATTATGTCTCTAACATTTTTCCAAACCGTAGAGTCAATTTCATCTCATTTCAATTTATTTGTGATAAGATACCACCATTGATCTACAACACCTTATAATTGATAGAATACCAACAAGAATTTCTCATGTTTTAAACATTTGAGAACATAAAATATCTTTTCCATTGTACTCATCCATTTTTTAACCACTAGTACATCAAAAATAACATAGAATGATTGTTGATGTAACTTCATGTACGATTCAAGAAAATGTTGTTCTTTCTAGTTCTCATTTTAAAGCATAAAATTATTAATATAATGAAAATGTTGTGTGAGTATAGAAACATGATTTTTCATTAAAGATCCCTCAATATTTAGTTACTTGAGAGTATAATAATTTCATCTCCAATTATATTTTGAATAAATTCAGTTATTTTACATCCCATCCATTGACTAAACCCAAAAATAATAGTGTTAGAAACACTAATCAAAGTTTTATAACTACATATTCAAGGTAAATTCCTTATAAAAATTATATTCATGAAAAAATTGGTTTTATCCTATGTTATTTATGATAATCAGCAAAGCTCAAGGATTTCATTGTATTCTTAGACATATCATTAGAGTTCATATCAGGATTTTAAAATCCTATTTTATAAAGGATAAATTAAAATTTCTATAATAAAAACTATATCATCCCATACTTTTCATAGTTGGTTATTTCATCTGAATATATTAATATTAATTAAATAACATGACGAAACTGTGACATAACTACATTGGTTTAGTGTCTTGGGATACACAGAAACATAAACAAATGATTCATAAAATATCTATATCATCTCCCAAATAATTATTAGTTACTAAAACACTTGTTGAAATATCTCAAACAATTACTTTCTTCATATCATGTGGAAATTAAACAGAAGATAATGATGAGCTCAGATTCTCATTAATGGTAAGAAAGTGGGAATAACATAATCATAGAGGAATAAGAGCATGAACATAAATCATCAAAATTACATCCTGCATATCAAGGATCGTGATATTGAGTCATGGAATAAATCCTAATAGTCTTTATGACATGAATTATAAATAAATTAAATTAAATAATTCATGGGATTATTACATAAGACATGAAATTCTTATTGAAACATAAGAATATAAAATTATGTACATATAATTTAAGGCTCACTGTAATGACCATAAAATCATAAAAAGTTCCTTATTGAACCTAATTCACCCCTAATTCTTAACATGTATTACTAAATGGGGTTCACTCCTCATTCCAATATTATATTATATAATAGTTCCCCATCCCATTATAATTCTATATATCTTATGAGATTTAAATCTTTACCCAATAAAAAAGACGTAGAAATTTGTCCCAACCACCATATAATGAAAAACATATATATTTGTTAAACATGATCCTAAAAAATTCATCATTTTAGACCCCATAAAATGGGTTTTATAGACATTTCGTCATTTCAAAACTCACAAAAAATAAATTATCAATATAACAAATAAGGTGGTATCCATGGATCGTATACTGAAAAAAACATAAGTAACATCCAATAATTTATTCATTTTTGCAAAATGATTGCGAATGGTCCCTAAAAATGAATCTTAAAAAAAATATCTCTAATATTTTGAAAACAATTTTTACGTGCCATTATAAAAGGAAATATTTTATTTTAAAACAAATGATAAATATTATAGTGGAAACACTAATAAATTGTGGTATTATGAAAGATGAAAAATTATTTCTTATAATATATGATAAAAAATTATCTCTTATTTTATTAGAGATTGGGAACAATGTATATATTTGAGAAAAAGTAAAAAATATTCCATTCAAACCAATTAGTAAAAATAAACACATGGATAAAAATCACATTATATTAATTGTGCGAGAATAATAAAATTATTTTTTAAAAAAAATTTATAAATCATGATCATGGAAGAGAAATAGTATCTAATACATATGTACATATAAATAATCAAAAATAATAATTAGATTGTTTAAATTAACAATTTCCTCATGTCTTTTAATTGTTTTTTAATGATATAATATCATATATAACAAAAATGGTGTTATTTTACATTTATTCAATAAAAAATTATCCTTCATATTATGTATTATTTATTTATAACATCTTATCATTTTTTTCTAATAAATTATTATTTAAATAACTCTTCTTGATCATAACTTCTCCATTTTCCAACCACGTTTCTTGTCAGCAGTATCATTCTTTATAATTGGTCATTGATTCATCATTTACATATTTTTAATCATAGAATTAACATCAAATTCGATAATTACCAATATATATATAATAATTACTAAAGATAAGAAATGAAAAAAGTGAATTACATAGTTCATATAGGTGGTAGGTCATACCTAGGCAGGAATATTGTTTTCATTTATTGATTTATGAAAAGAGAAAAAGGTAAATAATAATTAAAATATATAGAATCATTATTATTTTTCATATATATGAAATAAACCCCTAATAATAATCATCAATAATATATGGTTCTAAAAAAATTACAATGAACCAGGGATGTGGTAAGTTGTACAAACACACACACGATGCTTTGTTTCTTGGTATGATAAATAGAATGAGGAATATGGTTTTAAAATAATAGTAATAATAACATATAAATATAAATATTAAAACGTATTTATAATTTTATGAGGGAAAAAACCCATGAAAATGATGTTTAAAAATAAATGATCTTGAATTAGTTGGTAAAAACAATTAACTCTTCTTCATCAGCTTTCCTTTAAATAACTTATTAAAGGATCTAGGGTTTGTCATTTTGAAATAAAAAGTCATCCAAAACATGGATATATATCTTGAAAATAGAATTTTTCTACTTTTTTGTTGTGATAAATGTTTAAATAAGGATTGGATAAGTGAGGGAGGATGTGCTCATTTTTAATTTCAATGAGGGGAAATTTTTTAAACTCATAAAATATTAAAATATAATAAATAAATTTTTGATCCAAATACCACAAAATTTTTATCTATTTAAATCTAAAATAATAATAGGTTGTAATTTCATCGTTAAATATATTTTTGATACGTTTTCGTATTATTTTAAACCTTATCATTTTAAAGGACCCTAAGTTAACCAATATTAATTTTAATAGTGGTAACGAATTATTTAATATTAAAATTTTGTAAATGTTTTGTATGTGATGTAAATTAGAGAATAAATTAAAAATTTATAACATTTTATACAATATCATAGTCAAATTTTATTTTTCATTTTTTTTAATTATTTTAAAATAATTTAATAAAACATTGTTTTGATTTTATGTTGTTAGTGTCAATTATAATACTAATCATTATATTGTTATTAATACAATTAATAGAAAAAAAGGAAAATTCTATAGAAATAATCTAAAACACATGTGATACTTCATAATAATCTATAAAATTATGGGATAACCATATTTAATTAAATTATATATATTATTATATTTATTATTCCATTAATTTTATTGTTTAAAAATTTTAGTAATTAATGTATCATCATTGTGTAATTATTTAAGATACAAATTTCTTCCCTAAAAAATAAAATAAAATACCATGATTAAGATAAATATTTTCAAATTTGGAAGAATATTTATAGGGGAAAATATATTTTGGGAATGCTAAAATTAAAAATTAAGTAGTAATTAAAACATAAATATGACATCTTTGAAATTTTATTAAATAAAATATTTTAAACACTATATACTCATCCATGTGACCCTAAAAGTCATAAATTTTATTTTTTCATGAAAATATGTTTATTAATAGAAATATTAAAATTTATATTCATTTATATCCTATATTTTTTCCCATGTGGATATGTATGAGATATATAAGACAATGAAAGTTATATTTTGTGGCATTATTTGATTTAAATATTAAATTAAGAATTTTCATGGGAAAGTGATCATCAAATGATTTAATTTTGATAATTATGTTTTATGGATCCAATTAAATTCATCCTATTTAATATTATAACTATTTGGGTGATTTTATAGTGATCATCATTTTATTTCTATCCTTAATTCCCAAATTTATAATTTTTCATAGTATCAAAATTTACCATGGTTGGACAAAAATAAAACATACATATTCACTCAATATGGCTCTCATGAATCCAAATTTTAAATTCATATTTCAGAATTTAATAAAATGTAAATTTCTTAATTTTATATAAAATAAATTTCTTTAACAACCGTGAAACCATTTTTTCAGAAAAATTCCTCTTTTAGACATAAATTTTCTTATAAAATAATTTATAATATCCTTTTCAAAATGAACATTTAAGTTATTTTAAAACATAATAAACTAATTATTATTTTAAACTAATTCAAAACATAACATTACTTTTTAATGACATTAAATTATAATAAATTTTTCTATTAAAATCATTATTTTAAGTATTCCATGGAAAAATAAATGTTTTGCAGAAAATAAAAAGATATAATTTAATAAAAATTATGAATTTTCAAAATAAAAAATGAAATTAATTTTTTCTCATAAAATTTATCTTAATTATAATAATCAATTTGCAGTCATCAAAACAATAAAATCTTATTTTTAAAGGAAATTTATTTTTGATGAATAAAAATACTTAAATAAAAATTGTGTGATTAATTTCATTGCACTTACTAAAAAATAATATTGAGTTTCACAATCATATTTAATTAATAATTTGTTTCTTCCAATTTGTCCCATTAATTTAATGTTCAGTTTATAGTGGACATATAATAGTTTTCAGTTCTCAAGAAATATAATAAATCATAGTTGATTAAAAATTTGGGTGTTACACTATGTGTTGGATGAGTATTTCCAACATTGATGTAGTGTGGGAAATCATTGAGATCAATCATTTAATATTATACTTTTTACAGACATGGATTTAATAATCAGTTTTGAGGTCAAAATAGATTATTTTAACTATCAGTCATAATTATTTTCTATCGATTGTGTCACTCATGTTTTTCAGTGTGCATTAGACTCTAGACCTGGATGGCATGAGCCTATTATAACTTATGATGTGGTTAAATAATACTAGTTCTCAAAGGTGTTAGTGGATGTATTTTATCATTAATTCAATGGTCAACTTATTAAAATGGCGTTTTTATATAATGATGACTATTTAGATGATTTTTCTAGTTTACCATTATTGGGAGAGGTCAGCTTTACTATAGTCATGTTTTATAGTACAAATCCCATTTTTATGTCATTTTATTGAATCACTCCTGCTGATTTAGTGGCACTCAAGGTCTATCTTGAATACCTAGAGTCTAAAGGTTTTATTTACCCCATTGATTCCCTTTGGGGTCTACCATTCCTCTTTTCATAAAAGTATGATGGGAGCTTCATACATGGTTTTGACTATCAAAAGTGTAATCGAGTGACCATAAATAAAAAATATCTTTTTCTATGGATTGATAACCATTTTTATTAGATTCTAATTGAATATTGGTTTTCAAATATTGAACTAGGGCCAAGATACCCCCATTTGAGGGTTCTGAAAGAGTATATACCTAATACATCTCTTAGAAGGAGGTATGTGAATATGGATTTTATTTGTATTGTCATTCATTTTGAAAAACTCTCCATTGGTTTTTATTTCTTTAATAAACTAGATCATTCCTCATTTTTTGAATTATTTTTTATGATGTGTTAGTGGATGGTATTTTTTTAATCTATGATAGAGGAGGATCATAGAGAACCTTGGGATATTGTTCTTAAAAACTTGTTTACACATAATCTATGTAGTAATATTTCAAATTTTTAGATTTAGATATGGGAAGAGAAACGTATGGATACTATGATATATGAGATGGAAATCATAATAGATCACATAAACATATATGCAGTTATGTCATGGGATTATCCTAAAAACATTTTTACCAGGTACTTCTTGGGATTAGATGGTTAATGTATATGGTTCAATTAGGATTTATCTACTATAATTTCATTAATGATTTTATTACAATGTAAGCATGTAAATTTTAACTTTAAAAACATGTATCAAGGAAATTTTGAGGAGCCGAAGATGAGGTTGACTACATCACCATTCATGATTACTCTAAAACCTATTTTGGGATATGATATTTTAAGCAATTTTTCTTATATGGTTTTGGAATATTCATTGATTAATGGAAGATAGTTGGTGGCATATGATTGATTCCAATTACTCCATCTTTAGAATAAATACAATACAAATGATCTTGAGTTGGAAGCTGTTATTTTTTCCAAAAAATGTTCTGTCACTATCAATTTGGGGAAATTTTTATAGTGTATTTAGATCATGATAACCTAAAGGATATTTTTAAAATGAGGGATTTAAACATTAAGTAGAGATATTGGGTGGAAACACGTCAATTTTTTTTTGGAAATATCATACACCTCTAGGAATGAAAAATGTGGTTACTGATATTCTGAAAATGAAATTATTGACATAAAACTTGAATGTATTAGTTGTGGATTTGTCTCTAATGGATATTTTATGAGACTATATTCGGATTAAAATAGTTTGGTTGAATGTTGAAATTATCTTCACTGATAAATTAATCATTTATTAATGACTAATTTTGGCTCGAGCAGGTGAAAAACACCAAGTTTCAACCCATGGGTTAAATAAATCATGATGGGGAGACCATGAGATAATTTTATATTTATTTTAGTGGATATTTTTTCATAAATGGTAGGATGGTTTCTGTTCTCTCAAAGGAAGGAGTTGGGGTATAGTAGAAACTAGACTTTTTACTCTGTGAAAACAGGGGATACTAAGATGTATAATGATTTTTAGGAGTTGGTATTGGTGGAATTGGATGATATGGTTTAATTAGAATTTTATACCATGTTGTCTTAATTTTTAGACAATTTTAGAAAATCAACAAATAATTTCATGTTTTTTGTAGCCCTTACACATTTTATTCTGGATGTGGGATGATATTTTAATTGATTCATCCATTAAATAACCCTAAATATTAATTGGAATGTTATAATTTGGATGATCACAAATCAACTCATGAAAAAGTCATATTTATTTTATATTAAGGATATGATGGTGGTGGAACACTATGGAGATGTGTACCTCAAAGAGGTTGTGAAACAACATGGGGTTCCATCTTCTTTTCTATCAAACATAGACGTGAGGTTAATTTTATGGTTACATAAATCATTACAGTAAGTGATGGATTCATAAATTAAAATAGTCACAATAGATCATATTCATATATGGATGGATATTTAGATATTTATATCTATGTTCATGAGGATATGCTATGATCTTGTGTTATTTATTTTGGAGAATCATGGGGAAGGTATTTTCCATTTGTCAAAATTTACAACAATTATTTTTATCAGGCTTCAATAAATATGGTTTCTCTTAGAGGACCTATAAGGAAATCCATACAGATTTCCCTTATGCTTGTAAGTGTTAAGAAAGATGTAACTGGTTCAGGAAAGTCTTGATCATGTGAAAAAATATATCGTATTATTGATCCAAATGAGATCGATCATGGCATGTATTCGTCTAATATTATATAAGGACTATCGTTAGCAGTCTCTATATTTTTTGGATGGTGAATATGTTTTTTAAGAGTTTCTCATCACATGGGACATCATTATTGGATATGTAGTGTAAGACGGATCCAAAGAATTTGGTCTTATTTGAGATCATTAGTTGACTTTGAAAGGTTCATTATACGTTTTAAATACCTTCAGGTATGAAAACTATCTTAGATGTGTTTAATTTTTCCTAGCTATTGATGTATATAATAGATCCATTCAATTTGAATAAATTATATGATTTTGATATTGAGACCAAAACCACATTGAATTATAGGTTGGTTTATATTATGGATTATAAATATAAGTTATATTATACTAAAATGATTTCTCTGGTCTGGGTACAATTGCAACATTGATAGCATAACCACGAGATGGGGGAGAGGGAATTGTTTATGGGGTAGTAGTGTACTTAACCTTTTGTGAGACATAGAAAATGTGTTCTTTTGGGGGGAAGAATTAATTGATGGTGTGGAGAATGTAACACACTATAACTCTTTACAGGTAGTCCCTTGTATATTATTTTCTTTTTAATCCTTGTCTTGGAGAATTTGTTGGATTTTCATGGATGAAGATCTACTATAGAAGAAACTTTAAACCACTATATTAATGTTATAACATATATGAGAAACCTAATATATTAATCATTTATTTCATTTAAAATGAAACTACACATTAATGATATGTCGAATTATTTTTATTTCATAAAATTGAAAAATGAAATTATGAAAATTATTATGGAAATAAATATATGGATTTCATTGATGAAACTACTTTTGATAGGAAAAATATGACCATTAATGAAATGATTTATTAGGAAGAATTGTAGTTATTCTAACCAATAGTATAATTTCAATTTGAAAAAAATATGCAATAAAATATTTTGATGAAGATGAGTAATCTTCAGAGATAAAAAATGACATTAAATTCAAAATATAGTAATGGAAGTATCATAGTATTCAATAATATTATATTCATGTTATACGGAATAATGCATTAGGAATTAGTAATAGAGCCAATGAAACCCTATTCTTTAATCATTCTCTTCATTAATTAAATTTTAATAAATGGGGGTCCATTTTTTTGTTATATTTTAAAAATGTTTTATGAATTTTTATTGGGTCGGGATGGTGATGAATAAGATAAAGACAATAGAGGGGATGAATTGTGTATTTGGAAAAAATTTATAATTCATAACACAACATTTATTTATAAGTGATCCTTTCCTTTTATCTCAAATATGATCTAATATTGGAAATTAATTAAGAAAATAAATACAACAATGTATAGTGGTTCAGGGAAAAAAGATCTCGTAGTCCACTACCACAATTATCAACTACAGGGGCTTGCTTATTTTCACTAGGTCATCTTATCCTAATAAAAATAATCAAAAACTGAGTTTAGGTACCTGATACTTTTATAATAAGTCATTATAAAACCTTCTGGTTCATTTATATTGAAACATAAATCCACATCATAGTGCATGAAGTTGATCGTTATCCACAATTAAGTAAAATAATCCAAAACTCCATGAAATCAATAGATATTTATTTTATTGATAATACATATTAAAATTTAAAATTTTAGTAACAACTCAAGTATGTATTCATATCTTTATTAATGAAAAGTATAAAATAGGTCCTCCATGTCTCATTGACATTCATTACAAAATGATAGAGAAAACACCATAGAGATGTTAATACATGTATGTATCCAAAGTGTATCTATTAAAAATACATTTCCATTCATTCATAAGAGGACATAACGATATAGCATCATATCAGTGATAATTTTTGTAGTAGCTACAGTGAGACAATGGATCAAAACATTTATGTATTCAATGATTATCTATAAAAGAAATGAAATGTGGTTTTGTATGTATATCAATATTTCTTAAAATTCATCTCCTCATTCTAATGAATACTATCTCTATAATTAAACATTAGGTTTAACACTCTTATTCAAACAAACTCAAAAAATATCACACAATATATAACAAATATTTGAACTCAAAAACATTCAGGAGATTTCATAACTTCATCTAAGAATAATAATGATTCACTTTGTCATGATTGTGAATTTAAAATAATCATAACAGTCCGTTAAATCATTCATAAATGATTTTTAATATATTTAAATGACTATTAAGACTGATTCATTAATTAATGATAATACGTTGGATTAAATTCAAAATTGTTGAATAGTTAAACGTTGGGATCCTTTAAATAATGAAAAAACACCAAACATATCGTTAAAAATTTAAGGTAGATCACAAAATTAGTTTTCATATACCATACATTTATTTCCTCAAACATATTTTTGTTTACAAACATATGGTTCCAAAACCATAAATTCTTTATTTTGAAACAAAAGGTTCCATACGAATATAGGGTTCTTGAATCATAAATTTCTGAAAATATATTGTGTATGATCCATACATGTTGTCTTAGATGTAGGTTTCATTCATTATGCTATGTTTACAGACGTAGGGTATGAAATATTTTTTAGAATGTGATAAAAATGATTTCAATTCATCATCGAATATTCCTTGTAGATCAATGATTTGAATATAATTCTAGAAAACCTATTTCCATGAATATGAATTACTTAAAATTCACATAAAATAAAAATAATTTGTAAAAAAACTAGCGGTGTTCAATATTATAAAAAACATAAACAAATTAATGATATTATTGTATCAACACAACCAAAACACTCCCCACTTGTTTATGAACACAAAAGAAATGTCAATAACCCTGATTAGATATAATTTAAAAACACTTTGTTTTCCCTCATTATTTGATGGAAAATTTTATATTTATAAAGAAATGCTTCTCCCCAATTAATACTTTATAACAAATTCCTCCTACATTGTTAGTATTTCTAAAGTTTCACTATGCAATGATTATTATGAATAGAAACATAATTAAAAAATATATAACTAGAAGCATAATTATATAAAATGTCCCCACTAAAGTATAAAAAACATACTCCACCACCAAACCTTCTGTGACATCAAACAGAAAACATTATATATCCTTTCAAATAAACCCACAATATTTATTCAAAAATCATTGATAATAAATTATGGATCGTAATAAAAAAATGATTATTTTAAAACTCCACCAAAATCGTATAATATATTATATTAATATAATTAGAATAAGGATGAATAATTTTTCATAGGTAAAATATTTGTATATGTAAAATTATTATATTATCAAGAACAAACTTTTCATGGAATAATTAAATAATAGATACATTATCATGTATGTTTAATTCAAAAAATTAAATTAAAAACTAAATTATAGATCCTAATTTTACAATAAAATATTATTTTAATATAATAAAATGATAATAAATAAACTGAAAATAATAAATGTTAAAAAAATGTACGTGGTTCATCAAAACAATTCAAACATCAAACATTGTCTCTTAGAGAATCTAAGACTATTAATATTCCATTTAATCTATTTTAAACATTTTTTTTTCTTTGATATGAATGATATTCACACTTTTCAACCATACATGGATTTATGTTATCAATATCATCCTTTGTAGTATCTTCATTTATGAGGAACACCATTAGTCATTGAATTTCTGCTTTGTAAGCTTCAAAATATTCATTGAAGATCAAATTATCATTTTTTATGATACTCCTCTTGTAAAGAATAAAAATACAATTTATACTATTGAAGAATTATATAAAACATAATAAACTTCCTAAATGAATCCAAGTCAACTTTCAAATTTAACTTTTCATTATTAAATAATATGAATGTGAATAGAATCTTTAAACAAGATAATTGAGAGGAGGATAATTCATGTTCTTAAATTAATTTAACTTCCTTATTTTTAGAAGCATTTTTGAATGAATCAACATCATAAAAAAGAGAAACAAGATGTAATTCCTTTCATTAATTTTTAATAATGATTTTCTTCTGAACAAGATTTATACTGATTTCATCATCTTATTGTATCTGTTTTTCTAGAAACATTTGAACAAGATAATTCAAATAAAAGTAATTGATAATTTAATAAGAGTTGTTCTGAAACCATGCACACTATGTTTCATTTTCTTTAGAAAAAAATAAAAAATATTAATTACGTATTTGGTAAGAAGATTTTTTAGATATTAATAAAAAATGATAATTTGTTGAGAATGTGAAATTTAAGTATTTAAAAAATTTAATTATTTCATAATTAATACTATATTTAAAAAAACTATTTGAGAATTTGAAAATTCCGTTATATAATCATTATAGAGTAAAACCTGATTTAAATAGTAAAGATTAATTTTTATTAAATATTGAGAAATAAATTTCCACTTATTATGTAAAACAATTAATGTACCTGAAGTGTATAAATATTAATAGAAAATGACTCAATGATTAGTTACTTTAGTACTATGTATTTTTTTATAATTAACTACATTATTGTTGTCTAGTATTTTTGTAGATAATGTAACATATATCCATAATTCAATCACTTGAATATTTAACAATGCCTCATAGTGGTAAATCCTACAAAAAATTAATTACATTTTTAAATTGTTAAACATATTCTTCTGGGTGAAGTAGTGTAATCAATTAAATTTATATGTAACCAAACTTCTTTATATCGAGTTTTAATTCAATTGTTCATATTAAAAAAATAATTTATGAACAACAAACAATTTTGACACCACAAATTTGACGTTTTTAAAAACCATAAACATTTTCATTATTATTATAAAAACCAGAATAAAAGAAATTTAATAGTAGATATGTTTTTCTATATAAAAAAGGACCAAAATAATTCTTATAGGGAATTGGAATTCACTATTACCTCTTATTCAAAAAAAAATGCTTCTAAAATATTATATTTTCCATGTATTTAATTTAAATATGTTTTAGTTTCTATATTCATACTAGTGGATTTATTAGATTTTTAAATTCAACTAAAAGTTCTTTAATTTTTTTTTCATGTAAATAAAATAATTTAGAAGAATCATATTTGAAATATATAAATTGTTTTTGAGAAATTTTATTTTTCAGAATGAAAAGTAACATAAAATTCCATAATTTATATATGATCATTCTTTAATGTTTTATACTTTTCCTATGGCATAAAAAATATTTTAGAAATAATCATAATACAGTTTCTGACAACTAGAGTTTTGTGAGTATGATGATTTCATGTTAAGATATATGTCTTCCTTTTGAAATACCATTTAAATTTTTACAATGTGTCACAATCTATAGAAGATATATTATGTAAAAAATAATTATTACTCCAATTAGATATCATAATTTAAATCTCTTCTATTTTGTAGTTATCTTTTCTTTGAGATTTTAGTGAATGATTATTTTCCTGGGTATGAACTTCCTTATTACAATCACAACAACAATTTGCATCAGTCCCTTTCTTCTTCTTTCTATATTGATTTTCATACTTATTAGCAAGATCTAACATATCATTAACCAAGTTTGGATGATTTTAATAGATTATTCATTCATTGTTTTTTCAAGAGAGATTCTTCTTATTTAATATGATTATCATCTTCATTTTTCTTCTCAAATTCATACATGATTATATTTACAATCAACTCATTAATTACAAAAAATTTTCCTTGGATTATAATAGAATATTTCTAAAAAATTCCATGACACATAGATGACAGTACTCTGAGTATTTTAAATGCTTATTATAATTTTGAAATTTGATTTCCCATTCCATCAATGTAATTTCTTATTTCATTCAAATTTCCTTTTATCTGGGTGATATATTAATCCTAAAAAATATATAACTATGAAATATTAATTGCACATTAGTGAAACATAATTATCTAATGTATTTTTTTCTTTAATAAGAAAAAATAGTAGTCTACGAAATCTCCTTTCCATTAGGTCATATAAATACTTCATTGAAATTACTTGAACCTAAACCACTCACAATAGCATTCACATCTTTGAATTTAGATTATATTCACTTTCATAGTCATTGCCCCATCATTAAAAATATCCCATAGGGACTTAATTATGTTTAACTACCTTCAATTAAACCATTTTTATATGATTTTTCAAATATATTATCATGGAGGCATTCTAGTAATAATAATAATCATCATTAAAATATAGGGAACATATCAGGGACACAACTTCTATAGAATCAAACATTTCTATAGATGACCACTGAAATATTAAAATCATAATTATTAGATACTTTTGAAAATCACTTTTTGATATTGGATTGGAAATATAATGCTCAAAAAACATAACAAAAGATCCCTTCCATTGATTCCAATTGTTGGTTTTTGATAGTGATGATGAAGTTAAAGACACAAGGGGTGGGTTAATTGTTTATTTCATAAGTGTTGATAGTTCAAAATTACTATTTTTTAGCATTGAAACATTACAATTCTCAGAAAGATGAATAATAAGTAGAAATATAGAATGTAGATAAACACATTGATGTATAGTGGTATATGGAACAATGAGTATTTATTCCAATCCACCAATGATCAACTCCACGAGAATTGTAATTTTCACTATGTCATCTTATCCTAATACCATTAATCAAAATTATATTTAAGGTAGTCAAAACCTTTACAAGAAGACTTTATTTAGACTTCTAATTCATTTATAGGGAACCATAAATCTGTATCTTATAGCAAGAAGCTGAAACATTACTATGACTAACTATAAGTAGTCAAAACAACACCAAATAAATAGAGATTTGTTTTTTTGGGAATACAAAATAAACATAATAGATGCAGTATGAACCAAAATATGTATTAAAACCCTAATTAATGCATTCTAGAAAATATTACTTCAATGTTACCTTGGATTTTATATAACACTAATTGAGAAAACATCATAATGGTGTTAAAATATGTATATCCCAAAATTTTATATCCCATTAAATTATTTCATTGTAATTGTAAAATTATATATAACAATAAATTGTAGTAGTAGTAAAAGAAATTTCAGCCTCAACAATGATATTATATGTCAAAACATATATGTCTCCAAAAATTTTATATTAATGAAACTACACACAATTTTGTATGTATATCACTTTTTTTATATATTCATCATTTATTTCCAATGAAAAGCATATCAATATTTGTAATTTTGGTAAAATACTATTGGTCAAACCAACTATATAAATTTCACACAATAAATTGAAAATATTTTAATTTATAAACATTATAGAGTGTTAATAATATCCCATAAGAATATAAAGGGTTTATCCAGTTAAATATGAGCTTCTCAATCCGTCATAAATGAGATTTCAATTGGTCTTTATGATATTCATGACTATTAGTAAAATAATATATAATGTCATGTATTATAAACATATTCATTGAATAGTAAAACATACAGTTCTTTTATGTAATTAACAACCACCAAACATAAGATTAAAAACATAAGGTTGATCACAAAATTAGGCTGGATGTACGTACATATTATTCCACAAAAGTATTGTTTCTTACTAATATAGGGAACCATCTAAACATAGGGTTATTGAACTATAATTTTATAAAAATATAGGTTATATTATCCATACATGTTGTTTCAGATGTATTATTCATTCGTTATTCTTTTTTAGACACATAATGAATTAAGACTGTTTCTAGAATACGCTAAAACACATTACGAATAATTCAACGAATATTCATAATGAATAAATGACTTGAATATAATACCAGAATAATTATTTCAATAAATTTTAATTTCATGAATTCATCATAAAATAAAATTCATTAATAACACAAAAGTGGTAGTTTGTGATCATCAAAACACAAAAACTAACAAAATTGTTGAATAAACACATGATCAATAATTTCTTCATTTCTCATTGTTCACACTTAAAAAACAATTGAATTTTGTGGAATTGATTTTATAAAATTTCATAAAATTATATAATTCACATACCTTTGAGATATTTTATTATATGGGCTCAGCCTTATACATGACATGATGTTGAAATAAATTAATAATTCACATTGAGTATCTTTTCCGGTTTAGGGTTTTAGAGAATTAGGCCTTAAATATTTAATTACATCTCAGAATTTAAAATGTTTACCCTTTATATTAGTGTCCATTTTTTTCATAAAAGAAAAATTATTAAAAAACCAATAATTATTTTCTTGATATAAATCTTTTTCAGTTATTCCTTTCTCTTACCCTTCCTTATACAATGTGAAAAACATTTCAAAACATTATAGTTGCATAAAAATATTTGTAAATGTTATATAATAAATAATGAAAAAATTAGATCACTAATACATACAAAACATAAGCTCTTTAACATACCACTATAAATCATGAAATTTATTAATAACCAATATAAATCATAATTCATAAAGGTAACTTGTGGATTCCATATCATACATACATTGTAGCTATCACAGCTACCTAGGGAGTAACATTTGGAATACCCAACAAAATATATTCCTTAAATCTCATAGGAGAAACATTAATGTTTACCTCTGTCACATTAAAAAATGCATTGGAGTTCTATATTGGGCCCACATTCCCTAGTTTTATCACGGAACCACACATATATGTGAAAAATTCCCAATAACCAAAACATATTCATAACACATAAAACAAGAATAATGGAAGGATAATTTTTCCGCATTTCAATCACAATATATAATTTCAATATATTTACATAATAGGTCAGTCGAAATGGCTTGAAGGCCTTCATTATATTATTATTTTGATAATCCACCTTTAAAGGGGTGAGGTATAACCCTTACAAGTATCAAAGGCTTGGATACAATTACACAACCCGTAGGTTTTAGATGGAATTACCCAGACAATAAAACTTGGAACTTCTCCTCCCTAGAATTTGTCAAGATATCAGCACTCCACCATTGTTGTGTTGGTCGTCTAGTTTTCCTATGCAATGTTGCACGAGCCCGGTACCGATGTAAAATCCATACCCTCTCATTCTTCCAATTTCAGTTAGCTCTGCTCCACTGAATGCGCCTGCCCTGAATCCTCCTCTGATGCCTTGTCCCTTGTAGTTTAACTCGTACATCTTCATTTTCATGTAGCCCGTAGGCCTTGGGGTCGACCAATGGCCTTAAGGTGGCCCGAATGCCCTGATAATCAACTGGACTGATGGCCTTGGCTGGCCCGAAAGCCTTGCAGAATCCGAGGACCAAATCGGTGGCCCAATGGCTCAGATGGATGAATAGTTCTGGCTGTTATAGTACCTATTACCGTGCGGCTACAATGCTGCTATAGTAACCCAGAAATAAGCATCCACCCATATTTGTTCTACGCTTTCTTGAATGAACCTACCAAGTCCTCACCAACTAGGAAAAGTCTCATGTGCAAATGTCTGTAAGGTTAACGCTTGACTCGAACTGAGGGGGCCCTGCCCGGCCATAGAGCATGCCGCATGTTCCCTATATAGGCAGATGGCGTTGAATTGCCTTGTGTATAATATGCATAGTGTTCGAGTCTCGCAGGACTTGACCCTGGGCTAGTTCCCACAGAGAGTGAGGGGATAATCAATTCTTAATCAATCCATATTCAAAAATATTTATAACATTTAATAAATAGATTTTTTAATCAAAGTGGCCCATTCTAATTTGAATCATTTGGAAGAAATTTTAATTTCAAAACTTTTTAGTCCATATAAATAAATCCTTTAAACCATTTTTAATATATAGACATTAATGAAAACTATTTAGAAGAATAAAGCATTAAAACATTTAAAAAAATATTTTAGTTAAAGATTTCTTAACCAATGAGAGATGCTTAAATACAAATATTTAAAGAATAACATTAATCAAACAATATTATAACATGAGAATAAATTGATTCATGATATAACATGTCAAAGGGAAGTATATGTACCATATAAAATTGAATTTTTGTACAACAACGAATAAGTCATTATGGAATTTAAATTGAGATAACGTCCCTTGAAAAGACAATATCGTAATATTAAGGACAAAGCATTGACATAATTATGTGTGAAAATTAATAATACACACAATATAAGTGGAAATTAAGTGTAAAAACTCATAGGTCATTTATACATATTCATTTCATGAAATAATCAAAAAATATTATGTTTATCCTAAAGAATTGAATTTGGGTTAAGAAGTTCCCTTACAGAAATTCAATTGCCTAATATTGTCACGTTAAAATTCATAAAATGAGTTGATGATAGAGAAAAGGGTCTCTCATCACATGGATATAAAATTAAAATCAATAAGGATATAGAAGAACATATCCCAATATAATAAATAGAAATTAAAATAAATGACAAAAAATAATTCTTTGAAAATAAGTGTATGGGGAATGGTTCTGTTACCGATTTTGTAACTTACGAAACCTATACCCCATAGAGGAATGATTATACAATAATGTTTTAAATACCAATAAATGTAATTATATTACACAAATAATAAAATCATAGGCAGTACATACACCACTCAAAAGTAAATAGTATCAAAAATAGAATGAATCTCACGGGATTAAAAAGTGAGAGGAAAACCCCTTAACATGTTTTAATCAATAGATTCGTATAACAAAAATATAGTAACCATCAAATCAATCACAATATAGCATGAATATAAAGTTAATTATGATAATATATATCAAATTTTAGTACACAACACACCACATTCAATAAATAACTAGCGAACAATTGAAATCTCACAGAATTAAAAGTGAAATAACAAACCCCTTACCTTGGGTCCGATAAGACTCATATATTATGGGTTCTTCCTGAATAATAGACAAAATATAATGTATACTTAATTAATAAAATTATTCATGTTTATTATTCCTTTTATATTAATTACTTCCTTTCTATAACAATTAGTTAATTATTTTAGTTTATATCAGCCATTTTTCGTTTTTTGGAACATTAGTCAAAAATGAAATTGATATAATTACAAATTGTCCATGTGGTCAAAATTATATTATCTCCAAAAATATATTCATGATTTAGATATTATATATATTATATATATCTAGTTTATATGTATTTATAATATTCCATATCATTTAGAGTTATGAAATGAAATACATTGTTCATGGAGATGGTAAGTCCTACTTACGCATGAACGCTACGTTCATTTCTATTTTATATTTAATGGAATGAAAACATAATAATACATAGGTATATTATAATTCATATATATTATATATATGTTATGTAATTTAATTAAATCACTCTTTCAAACGTTCAATGTATAGAATTAATGAGTCATATAACTGTGAAGGGGTGGTAGTCTGCACTTCCGCAAATGAAATTATCGTATTTTTCCATTATGGAAACCATAAAGGTATGATATAAATTAAAAATACAGAATTATAGTGAAAATTTAAATATAATATATATCACAGGTTATAATGTGCATTATTAATGTCTTCCATAAGAGGAGGTAGAATAAAATTGAACAATCATCGTTTCGTGAAACAATAGTTCGACATCCATAGAAACAGTATGTTCTTTACCCATAAGACGGAGGTGTGTGTAATTGTATTTTCAATCCTCATAAAAAAATATATTATATTTAGTATTATATTTTTGTTATAATGAAATGAAAAAAAATAGTTTAGAGTATGGGGAAGAAAAATTAATGAAAAGAACTTTAGAGAAGATGTAACTTTAATAGGGTAACTACATTTGGTTTCAACAAAAAGGATTTCATAAAGGGCCATCTGCCTGACCTAAGGCTTCTAAGTGAAATAGAGATATTTTTAGAGCTTATTTGGTTATGTTTTAGATGATACAAGGGGCTTGAGAGTTTTGAGTAATGGTTTATATGTGGGGGCATTTAATAGGGGAGTAAGGTATCTTTAATAAAGTTTGAAAATATTAAATTATTATATAGTGATTTTTGTTTAATAATGGCTGAAACCATATTAAAGTCGAAGATACAGAAGAATAATCTTCAAAAGAAAATCATTCAATAAGAATTGGATAGGTTTTTTATATTTTTTATATAATTATAATCATATATATTCAAATCATTAATTAATGTGGGAAACACTGCATCATTATTGTGTCTTAAATATTTTTATTTATTTGATTTTTTAAAATTATAAAAATAATACAATGATATAGGAAATATTTTTATATTTAAAAGTAATATTTATAGTCAATGTGATAACTTATATAACCCCATGTAAGAATTTATTTTATTACAAGACATATGTTTATTTCATTTTTTCATTACTTTAAATTAATTAATATAAAGTGTCATTATCACCCAGATAGGGGTCAATGGGGTCCTAAAATCGACCCAAGGATTTCAATGTTCATAAATGCATCCACCAATAGGATTAGGACACGTTTTAGTGTAAATTAATGTTATTAAAATATTATTTTTACCTTGAATTACTCTCTTTACCTTAAACAACGGTAAATAAATGTAAAACATTACTCTTTAACAAGAATTATTTTTGACTTATTGAACCACATTTTACTTACTAATAACAACATTATATGTCAAATTTTAGAAATTTAACTCACAGAAGTGGTAAAAGTTCATTTAAATGAAAAATTTGGTTTTTTAACTACTATTCAATGTTTTCACTATTCATCAAAAAATGATTTTTTAGAAAACTACCTAAAATTAAACAGAAGAAATATTTGATATTCAATATTTTAAAATTAGGACTATTTTACCAAAATATAAAACATAAAACGTTTATTAATTATTTAAAAATTAATTTTTGTTGTCCAAAAATCGTGTTTTTAAGAAATAATAACGATCAAAATATTGACACTTTTTTAGGTTCAATTTAATAGTGAGATTTTTTCAAATGACCATCATTGGATTAAATGTTAAAAATATAACGTAATTACAACATAAAACCAATTTAAAAGATAATTTAACCAGAAAAAGAAATTATATTAAATGGAAGTTTTAAATTAACTTACAGTTTATTACTATTCATTAACAAATTAATTTTATAAGAAAAATTCATAAAATTTATTCAATGTAAATTTTGAAGTCCCAATTAAAAATAATAATTTATATTTTAAAATATAACATATAAAAGTGACCAAAAAAATATGTAAAAAGGATTGACTATCAAAAGGATATATATCGACCTTTTAAATAATATTAGAGTACTTATGCATACAATTATATTAATTCACATTTTAATCCTCCAACTATTATTGGATAAATGAAAAAACATTTATGAAACATGTTTAATCATAAAATGGTTAATAATGTTCTTTCTTACCAATACAACTATAACATCCCATTTATATAAAGAATATGACATTTTCATATTAACTAATATATGTAAATTAATTATGAATTTTAATTTAAAGGGGATGCTATGTTCTATGGCATACCCAATACAAAATAATGGTTTCTTTGAAATCTTACGTGGCACAATAATAATATTATATTATTATTTTTAATTTTATTTAACGCCCAGTCATTTTATAGGCAGTAATAAACAAAACTAACTACAATATGGTTTTATATGTTTATTAAATGTTTTTATATTTATCCAATAAATTTTAGAGGTATAAACCGTGAATGAATATAATATTAAACATAATTTACATAAAATGGTTGATTTACCACCTTTTAATGTTGAACCCTCATTAAATATAGTTTTGATCACTTTTATATTTTCTATATGACCAAATAATTTTTTTAGAATTGGGTCATCAAAATTCTCTTTCGGTAAAATATTGGTATTTGTCTGAGAAAATTCAATTTTTGAAGAATTGTAAAAAATATTGTATTTTAATTCAAAAATGTCTTTTAATATAATATATTTATATGGTTTGATTAAATTTTTTACTTAGTTTTAATTTATATTTAGATTATATTTTTACCATTTAATCCAATGTAGGTAATTGGATGAAATTTTACATTGAAATTGGGCATAAATAAGTGTCAATCTTTTGATAGTTATTATTTCTCAAAAACATGCTTTTTGATTTGACCATGGGAATTAATTTTGAATTAATTAATCCAACTTCTGGGTTTTGGATTTTGTAAAATAGGCATTATTTTTTAATTTGAAATATCTAATATATCTTAGGCTGAATTTTGGTATTTTTCTGAAAAATTTCAATATTTGATGAATAATGAAATCACTAAGTAGTACTTATGAATCAAAAAAATTCATTAAAATGATATTTACAGCTTCTATGAATTGAATTTCTGAAATTTGACATACAAGTTTGTTATTAGTAATTAAAATTTGTTAAAATAAGATAAAAATAATTTTTGTGAATAGTAACATTGAACTTATTTTTCGCGGTTAAAGGTAAATAGTGTAATTCAAGGTCAAAATAATATCATTATAATACAAAATTACTTTCACATTTGACTTAACCTTATTGGATATGTAATGGCCAACCATGGGCATACTTGTGTCTATTTTGGGACCCCATGGAGCCACTTAAGAGTGATAATGACACTTTATATTATTTAATTTAAAGTAATGACACAAATGACATAACTAAATCTTTTTTAATAAATCAATGTTTACATGGGGTTATATAAGTAATGCCTTAGATTATAAATATTATATGGAAATATAAAACTATTTTCTACATCGTGTTATATTTTTATAATTTTTAGACAACAAGAAAATAAAATTATTTATGATATAATAATGAATCAGTGTTTACCTCGTTGATAAATGATTTAAATAAATAAGATTATAATGATTAAAATAATATTCAGAACCTATCCAATTATTATTGGATTATTTTATTTCTACCATGTTTCATCTAATACTCATCTTTAATTTTTTTTGACCTTTTGAAACTGAAAATCGTTACATAATAAAATAATGATTTCACATTTTCTTAAAGATCCCCTCCTCCCCCTTATAAAATGACACCACTTCAAACCCATTCCTCACACCTCTCAAGAGCCTTGTATTGTTCCAAAACTTATGAAATAATATCTCATTATCCCTATATTTCATCTATAAGCCTTAAATTAGGCATAAGGCCCTTCAAGAAGTCCTTTTGGTTCAAACCAAACGGAGTCACCTGATTTAAAGGTAACGTTTTCTCTAAAGTTATTTTGTTTTATCTTCCTTCTCCTGCCACCTAATCTATTTTTATTACTTAATTTTATAACAAATCCTATATCCTAAATATATTAAGTTGTTTTTATTATGATCATTATAACTAAATTACACACACCTCCATATAATATGTAACAAACATACTGTTCTTGTGGACGAAAAACTAACGCCTCATGAAAAGATGATTGTTAAATCTTCTCATACCACCTATTATGGTGTACATAATGATGTAAATGTTTTTATATATGTTATATATTTTGTTTATTTTGTAATTATTCTTTATTATTTTTTATTTATATCATACCTTTATTGTTTCCATTATGGGTAAATGCGATAATTTCATTTGAGGAAGTGCGGACTACCGCCCCCTAAAAGTGATATGAATATTTCATGCCATATGTGGGAAATATAAAGGATGGAGTTAATGAAATTATATATTAAATTATACTTTAATTATAATAAAAATATGTATCAATATGTTTTCATTCCATTGAATACAAAATAGATTTGAAATTATTGTTCATGCGTATGTACGGCTTACCGTCCCCATGAACGGTGCTTTTCATTTCCTACCTCTAAATGTTATGTAATATTATAAATACATATATATACTGGATATATAAAATATATATGGTATATAAATCAAGAATATAATTCTAGAGATAATGGACTCTTGACCACATGTACAACATGTAATTATAAGGTGTTCATTTTTTACTCAAGTACCAAATATCGACAAAACGACCACTGCTAACTTAAAATTTTATATAATATTTATAACATGGTAATAAGTAATATAAAAGGAACATTAAAATTGAAAATGGTTCTTAATAAAGTATAAATTAACTTATGATTATTATACAGGAATAACAAGGATCGAACGAGCCAAGCCAGACATGAGGTAAGGGGTTTCTTACCTCACTTTTTATTCTTCAACATTTCTGTTGTTCACCACTTATTTATTGGATGTGGTGTATTGTGTACTAATATTTGATATATATTATCATGATTTTTTTTTCATGGTATAATGTGATTCATTTGGCGGTTTTTAACTTTTTTCATAAGACTTTATTGATTACAACGTGTTAAGGGTTTTTAATCTCAATTTTTATTCCTACGATATTCATGCTATATTAGCCACTATTTTCTTTTTTGTGTTGTATATACTACCCTTGAATGTATTATTGGTTTAATATACATTAATTTATTTGTATTAACATCTTTATTGTATGATCCTTCTTTCATGGGTAGTATGTTTTGTAATTTACCTAATCGTTAAGGGATTTTCAAATTTAAATTTCCACTTATTAGGCTTTACGCTAACTTCATTGATTATTTTTCAACACGATTATGTGTAAAATCACTACTAATTTACTTATGTAGTAATTTTCACACACCATTGTGTGGATATACATTTGATACACATAATCAATCCATTGATAAATTCTCAGTTCATGGGTATGAACTTGATAAGAGTAATTTTAACTCAATTTCCAATTATTGAGTTAAAAATCCAAGTCATTGGTGTTGTTTTTACAAAAATATGTGTGAATGTTCTATAATTAATATATAGTTAATATCTAATCATATTGAGTGTATTTGTAATTTTTACAAATCATTATGTAATTGGTTTATCCTTAATCTATGGATACCATTTTTATAAGAGATTTCGTCTCAATTTACAATCTATCGAGACTTCGTTGTTGTTATGCACCAAATCACTCTTATATGGTGTATATACTATCCTTTGGCATATTATATAATGAATTTATTTATTCTCATGATATTATAAAGTTCTAATTCAATGTTATTCCTCAATTATTTGTATTCAAGTGTCTCTCATTTGGTTAAAAACTCATTAACAAAAATATCATTTTAAACTTTTTAATGATTTTTTATTCTAAATCATGTAATTAATGTAAGTGTTTTAAAAAAAATTAAGGATTTATTATATGCAAATTAATTTTTTCAAATGAAAATTTATTTAAATGTTTCAAATTAGCTTGTGAAACATTGATTAAAAAATCCCTTTATTAAATTTTTTAAATGGATTTGAAAATGGTGTTATAAAGCATTGATTATGTATATATCTTTAAATGATATGTTGTGATAGAAATGTGGAAATGTTATACTTCATTTATTCTTGTTTTAATTATTTTGAATATGTAATGGTTCATTGGAATTGTTTACATATACAGGTGTTTCGGTGATAAACCTAGGGCCGGTAAGCCTGAGATAGATCTCCAATGAATTGGGTAATGTGATAGAGGTAAAAGTTAATGTTTCTCCTAAGATATTTATAGAATATTCTGTGAAGGTTATTCAGTGTAACTTCATATGTAGTTGTGATAGCTAAAATTTAATTATTTTATGTATTCCATAAGTTACCTTTATGATTTATGGTTTTTGGGTGTTATTCCTAAATATAATGATTTCATATGTTATGTTATGATTGAAAATTATGGTTTCATTGTTTTATATTTATTGATGGGATAATGTTTTTATTCCCTATTTTATATCCCCTATTGAGCTTATTATGATAATCCCATGTGATCAAAGAAATGTCATGCTGTATAATACATGGAACTAGACATGACTGTTTTTTTTGAAGAGTTGTTATTTTGTAAAAAAATCGTAACTAAGTAGAAGTATCTACATTATAACTTTTCAAATGTTATGTAATATTTATTACCTAATTCTCTAAAAATCAACACCTTAAATGATCCGTAATGTGAATTATTCATTAATTAATGATTATTCAATGTTTTAAGGTCGGTTCTTTTTAGTAGGTATCAGATTTCATTTTAGATGACATTAGAGGTTAGGGTGTTATTTAAGAAAAAGTGACATATCTATAATGGTTAGTATTTTAGAAAGAGTCATAGTTATATTAGATAATGTGAATGAGTTTAAGATAGTATGAATAAGTGTATCTTAGTATTTAACATACTCATAAGATATTACATGATGATTTTACTTATATACTCACACTTAACTATTTGTATTTAGTAAATGTATAGATCTAGCAGGAACCAAAGTAATTGTGGATGTGAAGAAAACTGTGATTGGTTTCTTGAATGAGATACTGAATGAAATGGGAGCTACAATGACAACTCTTGTGGTTATTTTCAACCAATAATCTGTAGTCATGTTTGACCACCTGAACCGTGGTGATTTTTATAAGTCATCATACATGCGAGAATAAAATCCCCATGGATGTTCATGTAATAATAACAAAGGTAAGTATATTAAAAAACCTATGTGTCAAGGATGTGGAAATAAATACATAGGAAAATGATTCAAAGGGAAATCAAGATGCTATATATGTGGAAGTAAGGGTCATAATGAATTAACCTTCAATGGAAAAAAGGAAGAATCATGTTGACTCTGGGAACAGGAATGAAGTTAATTCTAAAGGATCAATTGAATGTTTTAAATGTGGAGTTCATGGCCATTATTCAAATAGATGACCTACTTAGAAGGCTCGAAAATGGGATCACCAGGATCATACAAATATATGTCTCCCAATACCTAATTCCATTCCAATTTAGGATGAAGAAACTAACAATGACCAATGAAAGGTATGGATTATTTCTTAACTGGTGTTTAGGCATTATGGAATCGTAGGATATGATTCATGATTTTTTTGTAGGAAAGAAGTATTTTTGAAAAACTTGGAAAGGAATTGTTAATGGATCATGAAGAATGTTGAATGAGTATGAAGTCATTATATAAGGGATTCTAGTGTTATCGTTGATTTTAGGACAGGGAAATGCTTAAATGTATTATAGAACTTTCGAAGATGTGATTACATTAGAATACTTATTATCGTATGTGTAACCATGATGTTTTATATATGAAAATTTAATTCATGTAATAATTACATTTTCTTTTGTGGATATATTTATAAAGAACCATTTGTGTTTTTATGATCCTAGAATATGAGGCAATTACCAGCTAATACTTTTTAGGATGAAGAATGAATGTTATTAGAAAACCATTTTGGTCAATGTATTTTATGGTTATTTTTGATGAATTTATCTCTTTTTTGGGAATTTTATAAAATATTATATTTTTGGAAAAAGGATATCATGCAGACCGTGTGACAACCCGTCGCATAAGAAAAGGAAGCGTGAATTGAACCCACAACCAAAGTGTGACTGGGATTTATCACCTACCATTGGACTATGTGAAGTCCATGGTTAGTATAAATAATTAATTTATGTTAGATGATTTTATGAATCAAGAATAAGTTTATTTTTGGTTATAGATGGAAATGAGTAACCTGTAATGGAGAATATGTGATTATGTTAATTACTTTTCATTATGGGACTTTAAGAGTAACTGATGTTATTTGAAGATAAATGTAAAGATTAATCTAGGAAGACTATGTGATTAAATCCTTCTTATATTTGGGTTTCTATAATAATTTTGATTACTTTGAAGAATTTTATGGATACTTGTTTATTGAATGGTCTTTGTTAAACGTTGGATATTTATTGACAAATTTTGGAGATTAAGAGTTGTTTTTATTTTTGTAAAAGATTGTCCTTTTGGGGTTTATATGATGTTCTACTAATAATTTTGGTTTTGGATAATATTTAGAGGAATGTAAAAAATATAGTTCATATTTTGTGGATTATTATACTCTCTAGAAGTTTATTATATAACTTTCAATGTGAAAAGTTCATATTGTATACTCATCATATGAAGAAACAAATGAGTTTGTGGTGGGAATTTATCAAAGGATGAAAGTATACTTGACAAGTTAGTATGTTTCCATATGTTTCTAGTTACGCTCATAAATATATTCCAGATCATTATGAAAAGAAACATAAAACAAAAAAATTGTTTTTTAACTTTTCTTACAGGGGAATAAAAGACCATTTAACCCATCATTAGTTTGTGATTTTCTGATGGTTAACTTTCTCTTAATCATGTTTTCTATCACTATCCATCAGAACATTATTATTTGTTTTCTCCTCTATATACATGTATTCATGGAAACCTAATATATTTTATCTTGGGCTACCTTTTTTTACTTCTATTCCTTTATTTTAATGTGATATATTTATTGACCCTTTTTCTAACGTGGAACTTTTAATGACGTTTCTGAGCCCAATTTTAAAATTGTGAGGAAGAAATTCACAAAATGGGGGAAGGATGTAACATCCCATGTAAATGAAGAATATGAAATTCTTATTTTTATTAATATTTGTAAATTAATTATTAATTTTACTTTAAATGGGATTCTATGTTCAATGGAATACTTGATACACAACAACGAGTTTCTTTGTTATCTTACGTTGCACAATAATAATATAATATTATTATTTTAAATAGATGTTAATTCCTAGCCATTGTATTTTCATAAATAAATAGAATGAACTATAATATGATTATAAATTTTTGATAACTGTTTTTACATTTATCAAATAATATTTAGAGGATCATATTGTTAATGATTCTAATTTTAATCATAATTTTCTTTAAAAGGTTGATTTATGACATTTTAATGGAGAACCATCATTAAATATTTTTTTGGACACTTTTGTAATGGCCCATACCTCTCCGGTATATTTCTTTGTGAACATTTTGTGTTTGAGGTGTTTTGGGGGGTTAAGATTACTTATCCCCAACACTTTTCCAATTTTCCAGTTCTTTGAACAGTGTTTCCAGTTTTATGAACAGTAATAGATCGGTTTCACATATTGGTTTCACAGATCGGTTTCACAGATCGGTTTCACAAATCGGTTTCATAGATCGGTTTTATAGATTGGTTTTACAGATCAGTTTCACATATCAGTATCACATATTGGTTTCAGATATCGGTTTCAAAGATCGGTTACAAAGATCGATTTCACAGATCGGTAGATGTACAGTAACGGTAGGTGAACAGTGTTTCCTAATACCTACAGTTTTTCCCCTTTTGATGTTTCCTTTGACATAAAATACATTTAAAGCCTTATTTTAAGGAATCGTAAGGCCGATTAAAAGGCGATAAATCCTATATTAATTATTACTAAGGCTTAAAATGTTTTACTTTGTCAAACCGCATGGGTTAATGCGGTCCTTTTTTAATGGAGAATTAAGCGCATTTTAAACTGTCGCCCCATTAAATCATCAGAGGGAACATGATATCTTCCTTTCTTTTTTATTCCTCTTTTTTCTCGGCTATGAGATTCTAGAACCTTTCATTTCTTCACGGAGGAGTTTCATAATAAAACTTTACTCCTAGGATTGGTTCTGCTCTATTTTGATACAACTAAGTTGTATCGATCAATCTTTGATAAAAGGAATGTTTTATCATCATTGTTTTGGGATAATCTTCTTTTTTTTCTCCTTTCCATATTAGCATGTAATCTCCATGCTTCTAATGTTCTTTTCTTGGGTTTTGGTAGTTGCGGTCGTACTGTGGCATACTCGGGTTGATGCAGTTGTTTCGAGAGGAGGATCATGACCTGTTGTGTGGATAAAGAACACGAGGAACTGTTTGAGGTAGGGAATTCTTTACCTCTCTAATTGTTTATTTGCAATCATAGATTTAGTATGATTTATCCCTTTGGATCACAATGTAATTGACCTAATTAAATATTGGAACTGGATAAATATATTTTTATCGTTGGTATGTTATTGCCTCATGTTTTGCATGATAGTGTGATATCTATGCTTGCTTCGCTTAGCTGTTTGTTCTTGATGGAAATTGATAAAGAACATAAAGATGAAATTAATTAATAATTAATTGACTAAATATAAAGAGGAATTTAAATTAATCTTGTTGTTCCCGTTTTTGTAGTTGTTCTAATTTGATGTTAACCAGATTGGTATAGTAAGCATGATAAATCTTTTGTGATAGCTTAATGATTAGGTTTCCCAGAATTGGAACCTACAAATTGAATCTGTTAATTCAAGAGGGATTAATGAATTGGTTGTTTGATAAAATTTAACGCCAAGTATGGTTCTTAGTTACCCTCTTGTTCGTAAGGCCGAGTGCCTTGTGCTTTAGAGCCATGAGTGGTTATTTTGTATGAAGGATGGATGCCTTGTTAAAGGGCCAAGAGCCAATTGGATTTGATGTTTGATTTCCTGCTTCTTGTACTGTGATATGACCCTGGAGGGGTGTTATGATATGTGTTGGTAGGTAGGCCTTGTGGTTGTGGCAGCGGATGACACCTAGAGTAGTGAGATGCATCAGTTTATTCATGTGGGTGTCAGGGATGACACCAAGGATTATTGAATGGGATGGATGTGATGGATTGATGTTGGTGGTTTTGATTGGTTTTTTATCTGCTTTACATTTCCCCACTTCTCAAGGCACTGGTCTTGCTTACACTCCTTCCGAAGGAGGCGAAGACACGTGGGGTATTCCACATGCTTTCCGTGTTTAGCCTCTTGAGGGAGGATGGGTCTACGCTTTTACCATAAGTGGAAAAGAATCTACGGGTAATACATCTTCTCACCGTGTTGAGACCCCTTCTGTTTAGTAGTATATGTTGCTTTTCTAGAATGCCTGAGAATATGGTAAAGTAATTTCTATAGTGAAATATTGATTAAATGGTGATAATCCTTGTGGATGGAGATGCTGGAATTTAAAGGTGATGTTGAATCTTAAAAGGGGAAGTTTATTTTGAATATAATGCCAATTCAGTTTATTGAGGTTGTGTTCAGGGTTAATTAATGTTTGAAGAATTAATTAACATACTGTGGAATTGATTAAATGTGAATGATGTTATATAATAAAGAACTTATATGGTTGTGTGCTTATAGGATACCTAGTCTTAGAAGTGGCATCCTGGAGTCCGAGATACGTTAGCTGCAGTTGTGTCTAAGACTAGGTTATGCCCATAGTGTGGTTGTGAGTTATATATAATCTGTACTTTTTGTGTTTCTATATGCTACTCACCAATGTCGGTAAGGGAAACTGACACCCCGGGGATTTTTGAGCCCCAGGTGGGGTGTGTTTTCCCCAACATTATAATGGTTGGTTGAATGGCGGACTTCCCCCTTTAGCCCTGTTCTCTTCTCTTGGTATATACTAGTGCCTTTGGCACAGCAATAAGTTTTCCCCATATATGTGTGTAGAGGTTCATAATGGCTTGTGGTTATTTCAAACACATATATTCTGGATATAGAATCCTATGGACTACTATATGTGTAATGTGTATAGGTTGTGATGGCTTGAGGATCCTTACTCGGCGTATGGGATGTGATGTCTTGAGGTATAATACCTGATGTATGATACATGTTATGCGAGCTGTGGTGGCTCCTGGAAACTACCTGGTTACTTTTGGTTGTGAGGATGGTGTGGTGCTTCACTCAGCTGTCTGCGGGCAAGCCTTTGTGGTGCACATGGTGCAGATTGTCGAGCATAGACCAAGTTTATACAGGCAAGCCTTTGGAGAGAGATGCATAGGACGTATGTCATTGGGGCAAGGTGGAAAACAAGCGGGGAAGTAGTAGCGTGGTACCCATGATATTCATTACTATATTCTATATTCTTGTATGAGTTACTTGGTGAGAGTAGCCATAGTGAGGTTGGGAACTTATTATACCTGTTTATGTTTCAAGTTAGTTTAACTTGTTGTTCATTGTGCTTTAGCATGATTTCATTACATTTATATGAGAGGCTTCAGGGAGGATCCTACTGAGTATACTGTTATACTCACCTTACATATATATAAACTGTTTTTTAGGTCACTTGGAGTAGGTTGGAGATCAAGCTGGTTACTACTAGCTTGTGGTTGGATGAGCTGTTCGGGCTTGTGGTCGCTGCCATTTTTCTTTCCTTTTGGTACTTGTAGATTTCCTATTTCAGTTGTAGTACTTTTTCATGCCATTTCATATATGTACTTGGGTTTCTTTTATATTTAAACTGGGGTTAGTCGGTATCTATCTTATCTCTCTATTCCGTATGTGTTCTCTTAGAGGGTAATTCCTCCCATTTGTTTTTTACTATACCCTAGGTACTAGTCGCCAATCTGGGGCCTACTAGAGGCGGGACTTGGGGGTCATTATCTCCCTTCTCAGATTTTCGGCCCAGGATGGGTACACTTTGTGAAGAGGGGGTCGTGACAGAGTGGTATCAAAGGTCTAGTTGAGGGATACGATGAAGTTTAGAGTTAGGCACATGTGAGGTTTCATGGGTTGGTAGGGCAACAGTGTCATTCATGTTTAGCAAGTGACGTAAACACTGGAGACTAGCTGATACATAGGCGTTTTGGGCCCCCTTATGATCTGATGTAAGGACCATTATGTTTACAATGGCTACTAAACAAGGTGATACTAGTTTAAGGGTAGAGACCAAGGAAAGGATCATGCATCATTATTCTTGTGCATGTGTTTGAATGGGTAGAACATGGGATAGGTTAACCTAAAATGAATGAAAGAAAAAAATAAATTAATTAGTCTTGAGTCTTCCATATTTCATGCTTAAGATCTCTATGTGTTTGTTATTTTGTAGGAATGGATCTAGGTCGACGTCCTTGTTAGGTTTGTGCAGAAGATGTCTAGCAGGCTGTTCCAGTAGCTCGCCGCTGGGTAGAGGTCGACGATGACGATACTTGGATGAAGAAACTCTGAGAGTTTCAGTACCAGAGTCTGAAGAAGTATGAGGGCTCCTTTTCAAATGTAGTCACGAAAGACTAGTTAGAGGAGGACGAGAACAACTTCAGTTCGATTCGTGCTCGGAAGGAGAATTGGGTGACCTCGGTTGTGACGATGTTGTGTGGAGTACCAAGGTATTGGTGGATCTTGTTCCTCAGGGATCGTGAGGAGTCAGCGATATCATGGGAGGAGTATCAAGAGAAGTTTAGAGTTGAGTTCCTTTCCTTGATCGTGAAGGCGTCTAGTCGTCAAGAGATTCTTAACCTTCGACAGGGGAGCTCCAGTGTTATAGAGTATGGAATTTGTTTCAGGAACCTTTGGTGATATTCTTCAGACCTACATACAGATGAGGATGCTAGGGTGAGGTATTTTGAGGAGGCTTTGTATCCAGAGATCCAACTCCAGGTCACCCCATTTATGCTGAAGACATATCTTGAGGTGCTAGAGAGGAAATAGGTAGTTGAGAGGACTTTTTCCAGGATCGGATCGTCAAAAGAGGGGAATCATCATGATTCCACACGAAGAAGATCTGTGGTCCAAGGTTCTCGGTTTTCAGGGCAGAAGAGTTTCTGTTCACCTGGGGGTAGGTCCTAGCCCTTCTCATCTCGTTTATCCGGAGGCAACAACTCTCAGCCCTATGCCAAGGGATCAGGCACTTGTTCTTCTTATGGTTGTCATGGTCATATGCAGTGGGAGTGCCCGACTTTTTTGAGCAGTCATCATGCATAGGACCCTCTGCTCCAGGTTCCTCCGTTGGGGCAGTTCCAGCTGAGGCAGCATCAGCAGGATGCACCATAATTATATCATTATCAGGTAGATAGGGTAGGCAGAGGACAACACCATGACGCTCCCCATCCTTAGAGAGAAGAGCGCGGCCGTGGTGGTGGTTTTCATCAGGTTCAGAGAGGTCGTGGAGGAGTCTGTGGTCAGCTTCATGGTCTAGAATTACTAGCTCCGGGAGAGCCAGATGTCGTTCGAGGCACCATTTTCTTGTTTTCTACATTGGTGTATTCCCTATTTGATTCCTGAGCGACACACACCTTTATATCACCTACCCTTGTCCACTCATTGGGACATGAGGTAGAGAGGCTTCCAGTTTCCTTGGCGTTGACTACGCCAGTTGGAGGTCGAGCTAGCTTGTTTGATGTATGTAGAAACTGTGAGCTAGTGTTGGGGAAACACCTCTCTTAGGATATTTTCTATGTTTAAGAATACAACCATATGATTTCATACTTGGCATGGATTAGTTGTATTAGGTGTAGGGTATTGTGAATTGATACAGGAAGAAGGTAATTTAATGCAGATAGAGAGAAAGTGGTGTTTGTTGGTGAACAAGATCCTCGGATGGGGCATAGACGAGTTCCATCCTTATCATCCTTGATGGATGAGATGATGCTAAGTTTTTCACAGGTTGAGAAGTTGGCATTTTCTACTATTGTGGAGGAGTACATTGATGTCTTCCCAGAAGAGGTCATAGCATTACCCCCTCAAAGATAGATCAAGTTTGGGATCGAGCTACAACCAGGAGAGTCTCCTATCTCAATGCCTCCATATAAAATGACCCCTTGTGAGTTACGAGAGCTACGTATACATCTTGATGGGCCATTGTAGTGGGGTTTTGTTCGGACAAGTGTGTCACCATGGGGTGCACCAGTCTTGTTTGTGAAGAAGGCCGATGGCATTTTGCGGTTGTGTGTCGATTATCATCACTAAAACAAAGAGACAATAAAGAATCGCTATCCTCTTCTGTGAATTAATGATTTATTCGATCAACTTAATGGTGCAAGTTGGTTCTCAAAGATTGAATTGTAGTCAGGATAACATCAAATGCGTGTGAAGGACGAGGATATCCCATAGACCGCTTTCCATTGTCGTCGTGAGCATTATTAGTTCATTGTAATGCCATTTTGGAGTGACGAATGCTCCAGCTATATTCATGGAATTGATGAATGATGTGTTCCGTGAGTTCATGGACAAGTTTTTGGTGGTTTTCATCAACGACATCCTTGTGTACTCCACATCTGAAAATGATCATGTAGAGCATCTATGAGCCGTTTTGGGAGTTCTTCGCCAACATCAAATGTTTGGGATGTTGTCGAAGTGAGAGTTCTGATCTCGAGAATTCCGTTTCTTAGGGAATTTCGTGTCCCAACATGTTGGCAAAGAACACGTTGAAAAGAGGATTTGTTTTGGGAATCCCCCAAGATAGTTTCAGAGGTGTGATGTTTCCATGGTCTCGCAGGCTACTACAGGAGGTTCGTAGCCAATTTATCATGGGTTGTGACTCCTCTAACAACTCTGACCAGGAAGGATCAGGCCATTGAATAGACTGATCAGTGTCAAGCAGCTTTCGAGTATCTAAAGGAGAAGTTAGTAACTACTCCACTTCTTTGTATTCCAGCTGAGGGAGTTCAGTTTGATGTTTTCTACAATGCTTCACATCTAGGGTTAGGGTGTGTCCTTATGCAGCAGAGGTCAGTGGTTTCTTATGGATCACGGAAGTTACATTCCCATGAACGTAACTATTCCACCCATGATCATGAGTTGGAATCCGTGTTGTTTGCGCTGAAGTTGTGGAGACATTACCTCATTGGTGAGCGCTTTTTGGTTTTCACCGATCATAAGAGTTTGAGGAATGTTTTCAACCAACGTGACTTGAACCTACGACAGTGTCAGTGGATGGAGTTCATACAGGAATACAACTTCAAAATATCATATACACCTGGAAAAGGGAATGTTGTAGCTGATGCGTTGAGTCGAAAGTCACATAGTGATATTGTGCGTGAATCTGGTGATTCCTGGAGAGTAATAGAGGAACTGTCAACATTGCCTCTTGATATGGAAGAGGTTGTAGGTAGAAGTTGTCTTTTCTAGATGAAGGTACAGTCATCCCTGATGCGGAAGGTGGAATAGTCCCAGTTGGTTGTTCCAGAGGTGTAAGTTTGGAGAGACAGCATTGTTTGTGGTGAGGCCCTTGATGGTCGGTTGGAGGATGAACAACACCGAGTGTTGTATCATGGTAGGATTTTTGTTCCCTTATCGATGCACGATAAGGTTATCCGAGAGTCCCATATTTCTCCCTTAACAGTACATCCTAGTGTGAAAAAGATGTACTGATCCTTGAGGAGTCTGTTTTGGTGTTCTAGGATGAAGCGTGCAGTTGCAGAGTTTGTGTCTCGATGTTTAGTCTGCCAAAAGGTGAAGGTCAAACACTGTGTTCCTTGTGGTTTTCTCCATCCATTAGAGATTCCTCAGTGGAATTGGGAGTACATCTCAATGGACTTTGTTACAGGTTATCCTTGCACTCCGGGAGAACATGATTTTATTTTGGTGCTAGTTGATCGTTTAACAATATCGGCCACTTCATAGCGATCAAGGAGTCGAGCTCAGTGGAATTTTTGTTGATGTCATTTCTAGAGTAGGTGGTGAGACTTCATGGAGTCCCTAGGATGATCATTTCTGATCGAGATCCTAGTTTTACCTCCAGGGTGTGGATGGGTCTCCAACATGCTTTTGTCTCTCAACTATGCCTTATCACTACTTTTCATCCTCAAACGGATGGTCAAATTGAGCGAACCATCCAAACTATTGAAGACATGTTACGATCATGTGTTCTTGATTTTGGAGGTTTATGCATGAGGAACATACCCTTAGTAGAGCTCGCTTAAAATAATAGTTTTCACTCTACCATCGGTATGGCACCGTTTGAAGCCTTGTTTCGCCGGCCTTTCCATTCTCCATTGTGCTGGACTGGGGTCAGAGAGTCAGCAATTCTCAGATCGGAACTAGTGCAGAATACAACAGAGATGGTTCAGGTGATTCATGAGAGGATGAAGATAGTGCAAGATCATCAGAAATCATATGATGATCAAAGTAGGAGACTCTTGGAGTTTAATTTTGGGGATACTGTGTTTCTGATGGTGACTGCCAATCATGGACATCGACGGTTTGGTTGTGGAAATAAGCTTTCTCCCCGGTTTTTTGGGACTTTCGAGGTGTTAGCTCATGTTGGAGTTGTGGTGTATCAAGTAGCACTTCTCCCAAAGATGACTCGGGTACATGATGTTTTCCATGTATCAGAACTCCATCATTATCTTCATGATGACTCTCACATCATCAATTGGGGAGAGATTTATTTTGATGATGATGAAACCGTCGAGGAGCGACCTGTGAAGATCCAAGACCGCAAGGAGAAGGTATTTCATGGGAGTTCTATTCCCTTGTTTCATGTATTGTGGCGACATGGTGGCATGGAAGAGAGTACCTGGGAATGTGAGTCACAGATGCATGTCCAGTACCCAGAGTTGTTTTAAGATGTTGTGTTGTGTTTTCATTGATCCTTCATTTTATGATCCTTGGAAGTGATGTTATGATTGAATTGTTTGGATATGGTTTGTTTATTCCCTTGCTCTCATATTTTGTGGTTTTGTCCTAGCTTTAGAACAACATAGGGTGGTTTTCCCCTGAGAGGTATCTTATAGGGTGGTTGTTCGGACCCCACTTTTCTTTAGTTTAGTTTTAAATTATTGAGGATGAGAATGTTTTTGGGAGGTATCTGATGTAATGGCACGGACCACTCAGGTCCATTACGTTGAGAAAATGTGGTGTTGAAGGTGTTTCGGGAGGTCAAGATGACTTATCCCCAACACTATGCCAATTTTCCAGTGCATTGAACATTGTTTCCAGTTTTATGAACAATAACAGATCAGTTTCACAGATTGGTTTCACAGATCGGTAGGTGTATAGTAACGGTAGGTGAACAGTGTTTCCAGATTCCTATAGTTTTTCCCCTTTTGACATTTCCTTTGACATAAATTGCATTTAAAGCCTTATTTTAAGGACTCTTAAGGCCGAATAAAAGGCGATAAATCCTATATTAATTATTTCTAAGGCTTGGAATATTTTAATTGGTCAAACCGTGTGGGTTAATGTGATCTGTTTTTAATGGAGAATTAAGCGCTGCTTAAATCGTCGCCCCATTAAATCTTTAAAAGGGATGAGATATCTTCTTTTCTTTTTCTTCATCTTTGTTCTCGTCTATGAGACACTAGAACCATTCAATACTTCCCATAGAAGTTTCATAATAAAACATTACTCCTAGGATTGGTTCTGCTCTGTTTTGATGCAACCAAGCTGTATCGATCAATCTTTAATATAAGGTATATTGTATCGTAGTTCTTTTGGGATCATCTTCTCTTGTTTCTCATTTCCATATTAGCATGTAATCTCCATGGTTATAATTGGGTTTTCATGGGGTTTGGTTGCTACGGTCGTACCGTGGAATCCTTAGGATTATGCAGTTGTTGCGAGAGGGCGATAGTGACCCATTGTGTGGATAAAGAATGTGAGGAACTATTGGAGGAAGGGGATTCATTGCTTCTATAATTGTTTGTGTGAAATCATAGCGTTAGCATGATTTATCCCTTTGTATCATAATGGGATTTACCTAATTAAATATTGGAACCGGATAAAGAAATTTTTATTTCTAGTATGTTATTGCCTCGTATTTTCCTGGATAGTGTGATATCTATGCTTTCTTTGCTTTGCTGTTTGTTCTTGATGGAAATTGATAAATAAAGTAAAGCCGAAATTAATTGATAATTAATTATCTAAAGATAAAGAAGCATTTAAATGATTCTGGTTGTTGTTGTTTTTGTAGTTTTCTAATTTGTTGTTAATCATATTGGAATAGTAAGAATGTTAAATATTTTGTGATAGCATACTGATTAGGTTTCCCAGAATTGGAACCTACAAATTGAATCTGTTAATTCTAGAGGGATTAATAAACTTCTTGGTTGATAAAATTTAATGCATGGTAGGGTTATTAGTTACCCTCTTGTTTGTAAGTCCGAGTGCCTTGTGCTTGAGATCCATGAGGGCTCATTTTGTATGAAGGCTGGATGCCTTGTTAAAGGGCCAAGATCCCATTTGATGTGATGTTTGATTACCTGCTGCTTCTGTTGTGATGTGTCCCTGGAGGGGTGTTGTGATATGTGGAGGCAGAGTGGTTGTGTGTTTGTGGCAGTAGATGAGGCCTAGAGTGGTGATATGCATCAAATTATTCACGTGGGTGTCGGGGAGGAAAGCAAGGATGATTGTATGGGATGGATGTGATGGCTGGATGTTGGTGGTTTTTTTTGGTTGTATATCTGATTTACTTCTCCCCACTGCTCAAGGCAGCTGGTCTTTCTTACTCTCCTTCCGAAGGAGGCAAAGACACGCGGGGTATGCCACATTCTTTCCGTGTTTATCCTCTCGAGGGAGGATGAGTCTACGCTCTAACCATATGCGGAAAAGTCTCAATGGGAAATACATCTACTCATCGTGTTGATCCCCCTTGTGTTTAGTAGCATAGGTTTATTTTTAGAATGCCTGGGAATATGGGAAAGTAATTTATATAATGAAAGATTTATTAAATGGTGATAATCCACGGGGATGGAGATGATGGAATTTAAAGATGATGTTGAATCTTAAAAGGATAAGTAGACTTTGAATATGATGCCAATTCAGTTTATTGAGGTTCTGTTCATGGTTAATTAATGATAGAAAAATTAATTAACATACAGTGGATTTGATAATATGGGAATGATGTAATCTAATAAATACCTTAAATGGTTGTGTGCTTATAGGATACCTAGTCTTAAAAGTGGTAGCCCAGAGTCCGATAGATGTTAGCTACAGTTGTGTCTAAGACTAGGTTATGCCCATAGTGTGGTTGTGAGTTATATATATTCTGTACTTTTTGTGTTTCTATATGATACTCCACCCACTCGGTAAGGGCAACTGATACCCCGGAGATCTTGAGCCCTAGGGGGGTGTTTTCCCCAACATTCTGATGGGAGATTGAATGGCTGACTACCCCCTTTAGCCCCACTCTCTTCTCTTGGTAGATACTAGTGCCTTTGGCACAGCGGTTAGTTTTCCCAATATATATCTATAGAGGGATGTAATGGATTTTGGTTATTTCACACACATTTATTCTGGATATAGTATCCTATGGACTACTATAGGTGTAACATGTATAGTCTGTGATGTCTTCAAGATCCTTACTCAGCTTATGGACTGTGATGGCTTGAGGTATAATACCTGACGTATGATACACATTATGCGAGTTATGGTGGCTCCCAGAAACTACCTGGTTACTTTTGGTTGTGATAATGGAGTGGTGATTCGTCCAGGTGTCTATGGGTAAGACTTTGTAGTGCACAAGGTGCAGATTGTAGAGCTTAGCCCAAGTTTATACGGGAAAGCCTTTGGAGAAAGATGAACATGACATATGTCGTTGGGGAAAAGCAGAAAACCATTGGGGAAGTAGTAGCGTGTTACCCTTGATATTCTTTACTATATGATATATTCTTGTATGTGTTACTTGGTGAGAGTATCCATGGTGAGGTTGGAAACTTAGTATACCTATTTAGGTGACGAGTTAGTTTCACTTGTTTTTCACTGTTCTTTATCAAGCTTTCCTTACTTTTGCACGAGAGGCTTCGGGGAGGATCCCACTGAGTATACTGTTATAATCACCCTACGTATATATAAACTATTTTTCAGGTCACTTGGAGCAGGTTGGAGATCAAGCTAGGTACTACTAGCTTGTGGTTGAAGGAGCTGTTCAGGCTTCTCGTCGCTGCCATTTTACTTTCTTTTGGGTACTTATAGATGTCCCCTTTCAGTTGTAGTACTTTTTTATGGCATTTCATATATGAAATTGGGTTTCTTTTATATTTAAGATGGATTTGGTTGATGTGTATCTTATCTCTCTCTTCCACATGTGTTCTCTTAGAGGGTGATTCCTCCCATTTTTGTGTTACTATACTCTCGGTGCTAGTCGCCAACCCGGGGCCTACTGGAGGTGGGACTCGGGGGTCATTATCTTGCTTCTCACATTACCGGCCCAGGAGGGGTACACTTTGTGGCTAGGGGGTCTTGATAACTTTTATAAGTTCTATTTGACCAAATAAAATTTTTCTTTAGAATATGGAAATCAAAATTCACTTTGGGTCAATGATTGGAATTTTTCTGAAAAAATTCAATTTCTGATTAATAGTTGAAAATTCTGTATTTTTATTCAAAACAGTATTTTAATCTTATTTATTTATATGGATTAATTATATTTTCAATTGGTTTTAAAGTTTATTTAGATTATAGTTTTACCAATTAATCCAATGTCAGTAATAAGATTAAATTTTCCATTGAAATTTGGCATAAACATGTGTAAATCTTTTGATAATTATTATTTCTATAAAACACACTTTTTGTTTTGACAATGTGAATTAATATTAAATTAATTAATCCAACTTTTATGTTTTCAATTTTTTAAAATAGACTTCATTTTGGATGTCAGAATATCAAATATAGATTACGCAGATTTTTTTGATTTTTTCTAAAAAACGTCAATTTTTTATGAATAGTGAAACCACTATGTAGTAGTTAAAAATCTGACTCTTTCATTTAAATGATATTAATCGCTTATGTGAATTGAATTTAAAAAATCTGACATACATGTTTGGTATTAATAAGTAAAATGTGTTTCAATAAGATAAGACTAATTTTTTTGTGAATATTAACTTTTGAATTTTATTTACCGTGATTAAAGGTAAATAGGTTAATTAAAGGTAAAAAATAACATAATAATAGAAAATTTATTTAACACATGTCCTAACCATGTTGGATGAGTCATTTCCGACTGTGGGCATACATGGGTCTATTTCGGGTCCCCATAGAGCCACTTACGAGTGATATGACACATTATATTAATTTATTTAAAGTAATGACAAAAATCACATAAACACATATCATTTAGTAAATCTATTTTTAACTAGGGTTATATAAGTTATCTCTTCGACTATAAATATTCCGTGTAAAGATAAAAATATTTCCTACATCATAGTATTTTTTTATAAATTTAGACATAAAATAAATAAAATAATTTAGGACACAATAATGATGTTGTGTTTTCCACATTAATAAATAAGATTATAATGATTGAAATAAAATAGAAATTATGTTCATTTGTTATTATGTGGTTTTATTTCTACCATGAGTCATATTATCATAATCTTTAATTAGTTTTGGGCTTTTATAAACATAAAACCATTATATAATAAAATAATATTTTCACACTTTCCTAAAGAGCTCCCCCCCCCCACAAAAAGACACCACTTCTAACCCATTCATCACACCTATCAAGCCCCTTTGGCTCATCCAACCCCTACCCAAATAAGATCTCATGTTTCTTATCTTCCACCTAGAAGCCTTAACTTTTGCAAAAAGTCCCTTCAAGAAGTCGTTTTGGTTCAAACCAAATTGAGTTAGCCAATTTAATGGTAACGTCTTCTCTTAAGTTATTTTGTATTATATTCCTTCTCTAGCCCCCTAAACTCTTTTTATTCCTTAATTTTATAACAACACCAGTATCCTCAATATACTAGGTTTTTTGTAAGAGATGTTTTATAAAAACATGACACACACCTCCATCTAATGGGTAACGAACATACTATTTCTGTGGACGACAATCTAACGCCACATGAAACGATGATTGTTCAATCTTCTCCTACAACCTCTTATGGTGGCCATTATGATGGAAATGTATTTATATATGATATATATTATTTTTATTTTTTCTTTATGCTTCTGTATTTTCATTTATATTCTTCTATTATGGTTTCCATTATGACTCAACGCAATAATTTCATTTGAGGTAGTGTGGACTACCGCCCCCTCAAAATGATATGACTCGTTCATGCAATATATGGGACGTATAATGGAAGGATTTAATGAAATTATATTTTATATTATAATTGAATTATAATATACCTATGTATCATTATGTTTTCATTTCATTAAATATGAACAATAAATGAATGTAGCGTTCATGCGTACATACAACTTATCATCTACATAAACATTATATTTAATTTATTAACTTTAAATGTTATTTAATATTATAAATACATATATATACTAGATATATATATGATATATATGATATATCAATCATTAATATAATTCTGGAGATAATTTAATCTTTTCCACCTGGACAACTTGTAATTATAGTGTGTTTCGTTTTTACTCAAGTACCAAATATCGACAAAACGACCATTATTAACATAAATGATTAAATAATGTTTATAACATGGTAATAAGTGATGTAAAAGGAATAATAAAACTAAAAAAGTTTCTCAATCAGTTATAAATTAACAAATGTTTATTATTCAATAATAACAAGGAACAAACTACTCAAATTGGACACAAGGTAAGGGGTTTCTTATCTCAATATTAATTCTGTTAGATTTCCATTGTTAAACCCTTATTTATTGTATGTGGTGTATTGTGTAATGTGATTCGATATATATTATAATTGTTATATTTATATTCATGGAATTCTGTGATTCATTTTGTTTTTATTAACTTTTGTTCATATGACTCGATTTATTACAATGTGGTAAGGGTTTTTAATCTCACTTTTTATTCCTGTGAGATTCATGCTATATTAGCTAGTGTTTCCTTTCTTGTGGTGTAAGTAGTTCCCATGATTGTATTCTTATTGTAATATAATTTAATTAATGGATATTTACAACTTCAATGTTTGAAACTTATTTCATGTGGTGTATGATTAATAAGTTACAAAATCTGAAAGGGGATGTCATGTTTTAATTTCCACTCATTGGGATTTACACATACTTTATTGATTATTTTACTCCATGATTATGTGTAAAATCAAAATTTATTTACTTATGTAGTAATTTCCACTCCCCTTTGTGTGTATGTACTTTTGATACACATAATCAATCCATTGATAAATTCCCATTTCATCGATATGAACTAGATAAGAGTAATTTTAACTTAATTTCCATTCATTGAGTTAAACATCACAGTCATTTGTGTTGTTTTTACAAAAAATATTTGTGGATGATCATTGAATTATTTAAACTGAATAACCAATCATATTGAGTGTATTTATATTTGTCACACATTATTATGTAATTGATTTATCCTTAATCTATTGATACATTTTTTATAAGGTATTTCGTCACAATTTACATTCCATTGAGACTTAATTGTTTTTATTAACCCATTCACTCTTATATGGTGTATATACTATCCTTTGGAATATTATATAATGAATCCATTTATTTTCATGATATTATAGTGTTCTAATTCTATATTATTCCATAATTTTTTTATTTAAGAGTCTTTCATTTTGTTAAAAACTCATTAACAAAAATATCGTTTTGAATGTTTTAATGATTTATTCTTATAAATATTTATCATTAATGTCCATGTTTTAAAAATGGTATAAAGGATATATTTATAAATACATTATTGTTTTCAAATTATTATTTATTTAAATGTTTCAATATTGTATGGGACACTTTGATTCAAAAATCTCTTTATTAAATGTTCTAAATGGTTTTCAAAATGGTTTGACAAAGCATTGATTATGTATATATCATGAAATGATAGGATGTGATTACAATGTGGAGATTTTATATTTCCATTATTCTTATTTTATGTGTTATGAATATTTTATGGTTTATGGGCATTGTTTATGTATATAGATGGTTCTGTGATAAACCTAGGGCGGGTGAGCCCGAGATAGCTCTCCAATCCATTGACTAAAGTGATAGAGGTAAACAGTAATGTTACTCCTAAGAGATTTATAGATTATACTATGATGGGTATTCCAACGTCAATCCCTACAAAGCTATGATGGCTACAATGTAAGTATTTTATTTATGACTTATGTTACATTTATGATTTATGATTTCTGTGTGTTGTTCATAAATCTTATGATTTCATAAGGTATGTTATGATTGAAAAGTTTGGATTCATTGTTTTTTATTTATTAATGAAATAATGTTTTCATTCCTTATTTTATATCCTTTATTGAGATTTTGATTCTCATCCCATGTCTTGAAATTTTTTTCATAGTACATAAATATGTATAGGGTCAAGGATGGGATAAAGGAAGATTCATGTTTTCTAAAACATAGAACAAGACATGACTCTTTTTTTTGAGTTTTGATTTTTCTAAAAAATGTGTACCTAGTAGAAGTGTCTAATTTGTAACTTTTGAGACGATATGTAATAGTCATGTACTAATTCTATAAAACTACAAACATGAAAATATCTTCAATATGAATTATTCATTAACAAAATATTATTAAATATTATAAGGACGATCCCTTTTAACAACAGCTATTCTTTTACTAAAATTTAAAATTTTATTATTTTATTATTTTCAGTATGCTCCATTGTTGGGGGAAATTTATGATTCCAAAGAAACCAGTGGTTGTGTATCAGTTATTCCATCGAACATAGCATCCTCTTTAAAGTAAAATTAATATTTAATCTGAAAATATTAATAAATATGAAAATTTATTATTCTTTATTTATATGGGATGTTACATACTTCTTCCTTTTATGAATGACATCCTTGAAATTTTAAAATTGTGCATGTAAGAATCATTAAAAGTCCTACATCCAAAAAAGGAGTCAATAAATCTATCACTTTAAATGAAATAAAGAGAAGTACAAAGGTCACCTGAGATAACCCATACTAGGATTCCATGAAAACATGAATATAAAGGAGAAACTATGTGTGATGTTCTCATGGAGAGTGATAGAAAACCTGATTAGAATAAAGATAACCACCAAGAAATCATAAAATTTAGATAGGATAAACGGTCTTTTATTTCTCAAAAGGAAAATTCAATAAAAAATATTTTTTTATTAGGTTCTTTTTCATAAATTTGTATAATTTTTTATGATATTTACTAATTACATAATGAAATATACATAATTTTCAAGTATAGTTTCATCCTTTAATAAGTTTCTACTAAAAACTCATATTCTCCCAAAAATGAGTATTAAAGATGACTTTTTCTCATCAGAAGTGCTAGAATAAACTTCTAGAGAATCACATAATCCACAAAAGATGAACTATATATTTTACCTCTCTTTAGACATTAACCAAAACCAAAAATGATAGTAAAAGATCAGATATTCCCAAAAAAGTATAATCCTTTAAAAAAATATTATTCCTAATATCCAAAATTCAAGAAACAATACCCAAAGATCAAAAAAAACCATTCAATAAACAAACTATCTATAAAATTATTCAAAGTCAACAAAACTATGATTGAAACTCAAAACTCAGAAGGATTAATCACACTGTCATCCATAGTAAATGTTAACACTTATCTCAAAATTACATCGACTACTCTTAATATCTGATACTGAAGTGTAATTTACCTAATCACATATTATCTATGATAGGTTAATCATTTACATAAATAAACCAAATAGCCATAAAACATAGATTCTTCCAAAATAAAATTTCAACCAAAATTCCACATATTAAATCCCATAGTATTCTATTTTCCTTAGGCATTTAATGTTTCTTCAAAAGAGATAATGTATTCAAAAATTACCTTTATCACTTTATCACAAAAATCATTTTCATATACTAAGGATATACATTTGATAAAATATAAGTTCTCAAAATCAACTTATTCATTGTACATAAAATAATTTATCTAAAGTAATAACTCATAGTAACTAGGTACATCATGTAGGCTAGTAAAAGTCGATGCGCCCTTGTCGTCCTTTGGTTTTGGGTTTGATTCTCACGGCCTTTCCAGACAAGATGGGTTGTCACCTATCTAACGGGTTGTCCTTTTTATAAAAAAAATAACCCTAACATATTTAAAACTAAAAGGTTGTATTACACCTATAATTTTCATCCTAACTCATTAAGACCCCAACATATTAATGAATACTTATATATATTGTAATTTTTTTAATTTACCTCCATTTGATAAAATATAATGATTCCCAAAAACAAAGAACATCATACATTCATCATGGTGTCAACATGGTTTCATTTTCATATTGTTCATGTAGTTAGAAGGTCCATTCATACAAAAAAGATTTAGATATACTTCAAAATGATTTTCTTCCTTCATCCAAAAGTACCATGTATAACATGGTTCATATGGGTCTTCACAAAAAAATTGTTTCAAAAAATAATCATGTATAACATACAATTTCAAAACATCTGATAAAACATGTTTTTTATAAAATTGTGGGACTGAGTTTGAGTTGAAAAATTCAATCAATTTTCCTTTTAAAATATTATAATTGTGTGCTATATGACTATAATTTAAAAGAAAATATAAATATGTTTCCCAAGGTTCTCATTCTTAATCACATTTTTCAAAATCATAATATTCTTCAAAATCTTGTGATAAGGTAAAATATTTGAAAATTATATGATAATATTTACATTTATTGAAAATATAAAAATATTGTAAAAATTGGATTTAATTAAATACAACCCTTGATCCATGATGATGTCGATGTATAGTGGCGGTGTTTGATATCTTAAATATCTTTTTGCAAGTGAGTTTTATGCTAGTAAAAGATTCATAATCATCTGATCATGACATTCCTATAATAATTGCAAGCATGTCATCAGGAAGCGATAGTAATGATGTTATAAATATTCCTATTTCCTTTTGTAACTGACTTTCCTTGATCTGAAAAAGTTCTAAATCGAGGATTTAACATAAATAGTAGACATAGAGACTAATCATGTGTCTAATAAAAAATCTTAATCCCTAATGTTGTTTAAACCGACCTTTCATACCAACTATAAGGCATCAACCATAAACAATACATAATCTTGAATTTAGTTAATAATTCACATTTAACATCTTCTCAAGTTTAGAGTTTTAGAGAATTAGCCTATAAAAATTACATTATATCTAAAAAATTACAAAATAGAGACTTATACTTAGTATCCCCTTTTTTCATAAAAAAAATTCATAAAAGAAAACAATAGTTCTTTTCTTGATATAAATCATTTTGAGATCTTCCATTCTCTTACCGTGACTTATACCCTGTTAAAATCCTTTCAAAACATGGTATAATCCTAAAAAGATAAGTAAGGGTTATAAAATAAAGAATGAAATCAATATATCATCATTACATACAATACATAAGATCATTAACATACCTCATGAAATCAATTGATTTATGGATAACACATAGAAATCATAAGTCATAAATGTAAATTGAGGATTCCATATCATAAATACATTGTAGATATCATAACTACATAGGGTGTAACATTTCTAATACCCATCATAGTATATTCCATATATCACATATGATAAAATTTAACGTATACCTCTATCACGTTACCCAATGCATTGGAGATCTATCTTGGGCTCAACCGCCCTAGTTTTATCACGGAACCACCCATATACGTAAACAATTTACAATAGACATAACATATTATAACAAATAAAACAAGAATAAATGAAATATTACATTTCCACATTGCAATTAAAATATATCATTTCATGATATTGACAAAATTAATTCTTTATCAAACCATTTTCAAAAACATTTAATAAATTTAATAAATTTATTTTTGAATCAAAGTGTCCCATACATCTTTGAATATTTTGATAGATATTTTAATTTAAAAACATTAAAATCCATATAAATAAATCCTTAAAGTCATTTTTAAAACATGGACATTCATGAAAAATAATTATAATTATAATTCATTAAAACATTTATAACAATATTTTAGTTAAAGAGTTCTTAACCATATGAGAGATGCATGAATACAAATATTTGAGGAATAAGATTAATCAATGATTATAATATTATTATAATAAGATTATTCATGATATAATATGTCAATGGATAGTATATACACAATATAAAAGTGAATTGTTGTATAACATTGAATAAGTATCAGTGGAATGTTAATTGAGATTAAGTCCCTTGCAAAGATCATATCCTTAGATTACAGAAAAATCAATGACATAATTACGTTTGACAAATTAGAATACAACCAATACAAATAGAAATTAAGTGTAAAACAATCAGAGTTCATTTAAATATATTCATTGTATAACATAATCATGAAGCAGATGATTAACTCAAAGAATTGAAATTGGGTTAAGAAGTTCTCTTACTGAAATTTGACAGCCTAACATAATCACATTAAATTTTGGAATATGATTTGATGAAAGAGAAATTGGTATCTCAGTAAATGGACATAAAATTTACATCAATAAGGATATATAATAACATATCCCAATATAATAAAAATGAAAATAAATACATGTCATAAAAGAAGTCATTGACTAAAAGATTACGTTGAATGAATCCTTTACCGATTTGGTGACATTCAAAAAATACCCTCCATGGAGTAAATATCATACAATGAATATGTAAAAACCCATAAATTGAATCATATTACACAAAGAATACTATCATAGGTGGTACCTAATCAACACAAAATGAAATAGTGGAAAATATAGTATGAATCTGACAATAATAAAAAGTGAGATGAAAACGCCTTACCATGTTGTTATCAATCGACACGTATGACCAAAAGTTAATAACCATAAAATGAATCATATAATACCATGTATATAAAAATAATTATAGTAATATATATCAAATTTTAGTACAAAATACACCACATTCAATAAATAATTGTTGAACATTGGAAATCCCTCAGAATTAAAATTGATATAATAAACCTCTTACCTCATGTATGACTTGACTCATATGTTATGTGTTCTTCCTGAATAATAAAAATATATTAATTTATTATTACTTAATAAGATATTTCAAGTTTATTATTATTTTTATATAAATTATTACCTTATTATAACAATTAGTTAATTATTTTAGTTTATATCAGGCATTTTGTCGATGTTCGGAACATAAGTCAAAAATGAACTTGTCATAATTAAAAATTGTCCATGTGGTCAAAATAACATTATATATATAATTATATTAATGATTTAGATATCATATATATCATATATATCCTGTTTATATTTATTTATAATATTCTGTATCATTTGGAGTTATGAAATGAAACAAATCATTCATGGAGGCGGTAAGTCGTACGTACGAATGGATGCTGCTTTCATTTATATTATATATTTAAAAAATGAAAACATAATAATAAATAGGTATATCATTATTATAGTGTAATTTATTTTTTAATTAATTTAATTTACTCCATCCTTTATAGGTTCCATGTATGGCATGAACGTGTCATATCACTTTGAGGGGGCGACAGTCTATAATTAATCAAATGAAATAATCGTATTTACTCATTATGGAAGTAATAAAGATATGAAATAAATGAAAAATAAATAAGTATAAGGAAAATATAAATATAATATATTCACATTTAAATACAATTCCGTATTAATGGCCTCCATAAGAGTTGGTAGGAGAATATTGAACAATCATCTTTTCGTGAGGCAGTAGTTCGTCGTCCGCATAATCAATATGTTCTTTACCTATTAGACGGAGGTCTGTGTAGGTGTAGTTAGAATATTTATCAAATAAAAAACCTAGTATATTTAGGATACACTTTCAGTTATAAAATTAAGGAACAAAATTATTTTAGGTTGTTGGATAATTAAAATAAAACAAATGAACTTAAGAGAAGACATAACATTTAAATCGGGTAACTCTCATTGGTTTGAACCAAAAGGATTTATTGAAGTTCCTTATACCTAAGGTAAGGATTATAGGTAGAAGAGAGTGATCATGAGATATTATTTGGGTAGATTCTAGACAATAAAAATGAGATTGTGAGGTTTGAGTAATGGGTTAGATGTGAGGGATTTTTATAAGTAGGAGGAGTGGCTCTTTATGAATGTATGAAAATTTTATTTTAACATGTAATGATTTTCAGTTTCTAAAGTACCAAAACTTATTAATGTAGAAGCTAATATGAATCAAGTTTGAAATAATATCATCCAATAAGTATTGCATAGGTTTTGATACTATTTTAATCATTATAATATTTTTTATTTAAATTATTCATTAATGAGGTAAACAGTGCATCATTATTGTGTCATAAAGTTTTTTATTTATTTGATGTCTAAACATTATAAAAAAATCACCATGATGTAGGAAATATATTCATATTTTAAATTAATATTTATAGCCGAATATATATCTTATACAACACTATTAATAATTGATTTATTAAAAGAAATATGTTTTTGTCATTTTTGACATTACATTAAATTAAATAATATAAAGGGTCATTATCCCTCTTATGTGGCTCCATGGGGTCCCAAAATCGACACAAGGGTGCCTATGGTCGTAAATATCTCAAAAAATACTATAAGAACACATTTTGTTTAATTTAACATTATTATAATATTATTTTTACCTTAAATCACTCAATTTACCTATAACCGCGGTAAATAGAAGTCCAAAGTTACTATTCACCAACAATTATTTTCACCTTATTGAACAAAATTTTACATAATAATGACAACCTTGTGTGTCATATTTTGGAAATTTAATTCACAGAAATGGTAAAATTGCATTTAAATGTAAATGATAGTTATTTAACAACTACTCAGTGTTTCCATTATTCATCAAAAATTGATTTTTTTTCAAAAAATACCAAAAATTCAGCCAAAAATATATTTGATATTCTGAATTGAAAAAATTATGTCTATTTTACCAAATTCAAAATATGGATATTTTATTAATTAATCTAAAATTAATTCCCATTGTCAAAACTAAAAGCGTGTTTTTTAATAAATAATAACAATAAAAAGATTGAAACTTGATTATGTTAAATTTCAAAGTGAAATTACTTCAAATTACCAAAATTGGATTAAATTGTAAAAATACAATCCAATTAAACATTAAAACTATTTAATATTATAATATACTCATATAAATAATTTATATTAAAAGGTATTTTTATATTAAGATACAGGATTTGTTACTATTCATTACAAATGAATTTTATCAGAAAAATTCCAAAAAATTACCATAAGTAAATTTTGATGTCCTGATTCTAAAGGAGAAATATATTTATAGAAATAAAACATATAAATGTGACCATAACTATATTTAAATAAGGTTCAGCAACATAAGGTGATAAATCGACCTTTTAAAGAATATTAGAGATTGTATGCTTAAAATTAGAATCATCCACAATTTAAGCCTCTAAATTCTATTAGATAAATGTAAAAACCTTTAAGAAACAGGTTTAATCATCATATGGATAGTTCTGTTCATTCCCACTAATACAATATCTAGGTGATTACTACCATTTAATATAATATTATATTCTTATTTTTCAGTATGAACTAATGTTGTGTGCAATGTCTGATTTCAATGAAACCTGTTGTTGCATATTGGGTTCGCCATCGAAAATAGAATACCCTTTAATGTAAAATTAATATTTAACTCACATATATTAATATATATGAATATTTATTATTCTTTATTTACATGGTATGTTACAGTCTTCCCCCTTTTAGAAATTTCATCCTCGCAGTTTTAAAATTGTTCATGGAAACTACATTAAAAAAGAGTCATTAAAACTATCATTATAAAAAAAATAGAAGTACAAAGGTCACCTGATATAACTAATACTATCATTCCATTAATACATGGATACAGAGGAGAACCTAAGTGTCTTGTTTTGATGGTGATTGATAGAAAACATGATTATGAGAAAGTTAACCACTAGAAAATCAAAAACTTATGATTGGTTAAATAGTCATTGGTTTCTCAGTATAAAAAATAAACAAAAAACATATTTTTTAATTTCCTTTTCATAATGTTAGAGAATTTTTTATGTGATTGACTATGGACATAAGGAAATATACTTACTGTTCATGTAGAGTTTCATACTTTAATAAGTATCACCCAAAAAGTCATCCTTTCTCCAAATGATGGGTATTCAAGATGACTTGTTGACATTTGAAGTGCCACAATCAACTTCAAGAGATTCACATAATCTAGAGAAGATGAATTATATATTTTCCATGTCTTTAGAAATTAACCAAAACCAAAATGGTTATTACATGATCAGATAATCCCAAAAAAAGAATAATCATTTAAAAAAAATATTATTCCCAATATCATAAATTCCACCAACAATACCTAAAGTCAAACAAAGACGATTAAATAAACAATTGTCCTTAAAATTCATCAAAATTAAACCAAAAAATGATTGAAACCCAAAACTAATAAGGATTTAATAACATTTTTTTCCACATAAAATCTTAATATTTATCTCCACATTACATCGACTACATTTAATGTATCATACTTAAGTGTAATTAACCTAATCACATATTCTCTATGATAGGTTAATAATTTCAATAAATAAACCAAATATCCCAAAAACATAGATTCTTCCAAAATTAAATACCAACCATTATTCCACAAATTAAATCCATTGGTATTCTATTTTTCATAGGCATAAATTGTTTAATCAAAATAGATAACATCTTTTAAAATAACCATTATAAATTAATCACTAAATAAATTTCTTATACTAAATATATCTATTTGATAAGAAATAAGTTCCCAAAATCAACATAATCTAGATCCATAAAATAATTTAAATAATGGAATAATTCATACAAACCAGGGTCTTTACATAGGCCAGTGGTAGATGATGCAACCTTGTTGCCCTTCGGTTGTGGGTTCAATTCCCATGGCCATGCCAGATGTGATGTGTTGTCACCCATCATATGGGTTTTCTTTTTTATAATACTCAAAAATAACCCTAATATATTTTAACCTCAAAGGTTGTATTATACCTATAATTTTAATTCCAACTCATTAAGACCTCAACATCTTATTGAAGAATTAAATATAATGTCATTTTTTCACCTCCTTGAGATAAAATAAAATGATTCCCCAAATATAGTACATCCTTCTATGATCATGGTGTACACATGGTTTCATTATCATATTTTTCATGTATATAGATGGTCCATTCATTGCAAAAATGATTTAGAAATCCGTCAAAATATTTTTCTTTTTTCATCCAAATAATCCATGTACTACAGAGATCATATGGGTGTTCACCAAAAAATAGTTTTGAAAATTAATAATGTATAACATATAATTTTAATGCATCTGACAAAACATTATTTTTATAAAATATTCAGACTGAGTTTGAGTTGAAACCTTTAGTTAATGGTCCATTTAAAATACCATAATTATGTACTGAAAGACTATAATTTAAAAGAAAATATAAATAGGTTGCACAAGGTTCTCTTTCTTCATTACCTTTTTAAAAATCATAATATTCTTCAAAATATTGTAATAAGGTAAAATATTCGAAGATTCCTCGATAATATTTACCTTTCAGGAAAATATGAGAATATTGTGAAAATAGGGTTTGATTAAATACAACCCATGATCAACGATGATATCTAGGTATAGTGGAAGAGTTTGATATCTCAAACAACTTCTATCAAGTGTCTCGTATACCAGAAAATGTTTCAAAATCATTTAAATAGGACTAAGTAATAATTATTGCAAGCATGTCATCTAAAATAGAAATAAATGTAGTCGGAGATCCTCCTCCTTCCATTTTAACTGACTTTCCTTGATATGAAATTTTTAAAAAAAAACAAGTATTTAACATAAAGAGTAGATATAGAGACTAACCATGTGTCTAATGAAAACTATTAATCCCAAAATATGTCTAAACAATAATTAGATACCAACTATAAGGCCCCAGCCTTAAACATTAAATAATCTTGAATTAATGTAATAATTCACATTGGGGATCTTTTTAGGTTTAGAGTTTTAGAGAATTATGTCATAACCATTATTTTATATCTCAAAAATTACAAAGTATACACTTCTACTCAATGTACATTTTTTCATAAAATAATAATTCTTAAAAGAAAACAGTAATTATTTTCATGATATAAATATTATTGAGTTATTCATTTCTCTTACCATGCCTTATACCCTATGAAAAATATTTCAAAACATGGGATGATCAATAAAATCTTTTTTAAGGGTTATAGAATAATGAAATAAAACATTATTTCATAATTATATAAAAAACATAGGCTCTATAAAATAAATTATGCAGTCTTATGTTTTGTGAATAACACATTATAATCATAATTCGAAAATGTAACTTGTGGCATTCATATCATACTTACATTATAGCTATCACAGCTATGTAGGTAGTTACATTGGGATTACCCATCATAGTATATTCCCTAAATAAATTAGGATAAACTTTAACATTTACCTCCATCATGTTTCCCAATGCATTTGAGTGTTATCTTTCGATCACCCACCCTAGGTTTATCATGGAACAACCAGCATACGTGAATAATTACTAATTAACATAACATATTCATAACACATAAAAACAGAATAAAGTAAATATATCATTTTAACATTTCGATCCCAATATATTATTTCAATATATTGAAATAATATATTCTTTATCAAACCATTTCCAAAAACATGTAAATATTTAATAAATAGAATTTTGAATCAAAGTGTCCCTTAAAACTTGGAATCTTTTGAATATAGTTTTAATTTAAAAAAATTAACCTCCATATAATTAAATCCTTAAAACCATTTCTAAAACATGGAAATTAATGAGAAAGATTTTGAAGAATAAATGTTTGAAAACATTTATAACTATATTTTAGATAGAGATTTCCTAACCAAATGAAGGTTATTAAATACAATTATTTGTAGAATAACATTAATAAAATAATATAATATCATTAGAATAAAACTATTCATGATATACTATTTCAATGAGATGTATATACACCATATTAATGTGAATTTATATAGAATAATGAATAAGTATAAATGGAATGTAAATTGAGATAAACCTCCTTGCAATGATCATATGCATAGATTAATGAATAATAAATGAAATAATTATGTGTGACAAATTAAAATACACCCAATATAATTGGGAATTATGTGTAAAACAATCAGTGGTCATTTACACTTATTCATATTAGGACAGAATCAAGAAGTAGTAGCTTAACCCAATGAATTGAAATTTGGTTAAGATGTTCTCTTACAGAAATTTGACTGCCTAATAACGTCACTTTAAAATTCGAAAAATGAGTTGATGAGAGAGAAAATGTTCTCTTATCACTTGGACATAATATTTACAGAAATAAGGATATAGAAGAACATATTCCAATATATTAAAATGGAAATTAAAAGACATTACATAAAATAAGCTTCTGAAAAAAAATACTTTGGTAAAAGGTTCCCTTACTGATTTGGTAGCTTTCGAAACATACACCAAATAAACAAAATATCATACAATAAAGATATAATTCCCATAAATTAAATTATATTTCACAAATAATACAATCTTGGGAATTCTAGACACCACACAAAAGGAAATATTTGAAAATATAGCATGAATCTCATGGGAATAAAAAGATTTATGAAAACCCCTTACCAGGTTGTAATCAATTGAGTCATATGACCAAAAGATAATAACCACAAAATAAATCACGTAATAACATGAATATAAAGAGAATAATGATAATATATGTCAAATTTTAATACATAATACACCACATGTAATAAATATGTGGTCAATAATGTAAATTTCACAGAATTAAAAGTGAGATAATAAACCCTTTACCTCGTGTCCGACATGACTTGTATGTTTTGTGTTATTCATGAACAATAAACATAATTTATTTACAAATTACTTAAGAAAAATTTTCAGTTTTATTATTCCTTTGATATCACTTATTACCTTTATATAATAATTAGTTATTTATTTGAGTTCATATCAGACATTTTGTCGATGTTCGGAACATTAGTCAAAAATAAACTTGTTATAATTAAAAATTGTACATGTGGTACAAATACCATTATCTAACATAATGATATCAATGATTAAATATCATATATATTATATATTTAAACTGTATATTTATTTATTATATTCCATCTCATTTCGAGTTATGAAATTAAACACACCGTTCATGGTGACGGTGAGCCGTACGTACACATGAAAGCTACATTCATTTCTATTTTCTATTTAAAGTAAATGAAACATAATAATACATAGGCATATTATAATTAAATTATAATATATATGTTACATGATTTAATTTACATTATCCTTTATACATTCCACATATGGAATGAATGAGTCGTATAACATTGAGGGGGCGGAAGTCCGTACTACCTCAAATTAAGTTATCATATTTACACATTATTGAAACTATAAAGGTATGATATAAATGAAAAATAAACAATTATAGGGACAATTTAAATATATTATATTTCACATGTAAATAGAGTGTCATATTAATGGCCCCCATAAGAGGTGCTTGTAGAATAATGAATAATCATCATTTTTTGTGGTTGTAGTTCATTGTCCACAAGAACTGTATGTTATTTATCTATTAGATAGATGTGTGTGTAAGTTTACTTCAAAAAAATCTCAAATAAACATAATAGTATATTTTGGATACAATTTTAGTTATAAAATAATTTTATAAAAGATTTTTTGGATGTAGGGGAAGTAAAATAAAATAAAAGAACATAAAATAAGACGTTACCATCAAATCGGGTAACTGCCATTGGTTTGAACCCAAAGTATTTTTTGATGTTCATTTTCACTATGGTAAGGATTATAAGTGGAATAGAGAGATCATGAGAGATTATTTGGGTATATTATATATGAGAAAAGGGTCTTGAGAGTTTTGTGTAATTGGTTAGATGTGTGAGATTTTTATAAGGGGGAGGAGGGGCTCTCAAGAAACGTTTGATAATATTATTTTATTATATAAGGATTTTCGGTTTCTAAATGTCCAAAACATATAAAGTTGAGTATAAAATGACTCTTTTTTGGAATAAAATAATCCAATAATAATTATAGAGTTTTTTATATTGTATTAATATTTATAATCCTTTTTATTAAAATAATTTATTAATGAGGTAAAAACTGCATCATTATTTTGTCATAAATAATATTATTTATTTGATGTATAAAATTATAAAAAAAACATGATTATTTAGGAAATAGTATGACCATTAAAATGACTATTTATTATCGAAAATATAACTTATATAACCCCATGTAAGATTTTATATACTAAAAGATATAGGTTTATGTCATTTTTGACATTACATTAAATTTATTAAAGTGTTTTTATCACTCTTAATTGGCTCTCTGGGGTCCCAAAATCAACCAAATGATCCCCATGGTCGGAAATTTATTAACCAATAGGATTAGGACAAATTTTATGGTAATTTAATATTATTATAATACTATTTGTAACTTGAATTTCCCTATTTACCTTTAACCACGATAAATAAAAGTCAAAAGTTTCTATTCACCATAAATTCTTTTCATTTTATTGAAAAAAAATGTACATACTAATTAAAACCTTGTATTTCATATTTTTTAAATAAAATTCAACAAAGTGGTAAAATTTCATTTAAATAAAAAAGATGGTTTTTTAAATACTACTCATTGTTTTCACTATGCATCAAAAATTGATGTTTTTTAAGAAAAATTCAAAAATTCAGCCAAATCTATATTCGATATTCCTAATTAAAAAATTATTTTGATTTTACCAAATTGAAAACATAGATTTTTCATTAATTAATTTTAAATTATTTCCCATTTTCAAAACAAAAAATGTGTTTTCTAAGAAATAATAAATATCAAAATTTTGACAGTTGTTTATGTTAAATTTTAAAGTGACATTACTTCCAAAGATCAAAATTCGATTGAATAATAAAAATATAATCTAATTACACTTTAAAACCAATTAAAAAGATAATAGAACCATATAAATAATTTATATTAAAATGCAGTTTTAAATTAAGATACAGTTTTTTGAATATTCATTAAAAAATGATTTTTATCATAAAAATACCAATAAATTACCCAATGTAAATTTTGATGTCCTGATTCTAGAGAATAATTTTATTTTGTAATACAGAACATAAAAAAGTGACCAAAACCATATTTATTGAGGGCTCGACATCAAAATGTGGTAAATCAACCTTTTAAATAATATTTATATATTTATGCTTAAAATAAGATTCATCCACATTTTATTACTCTATCTTTTATAGGATAAATGTAAAAACATTTTTATACATGTTTAATCATTATATGATTAGTTATGTTCATTCCCACCAATACAACAGATAGGCGTTAACTACCATTTAAAATAATATTATATTGTAATTTTTCAGTATGACCCAATGTTGTGTACAACGTAAGATTTCAAAGAATATCGTTGTTGCATATCGAGTACGACATCGAACATAGAAGAAACATTAAAGAAAAATTAATATTTATTTTAAGTATATTAATAAATATTAAAATTAATTATTCTTTATTTACTTGGGATGTTACATTTATATTCCATGAAATAGAATTATATGATGAGTTAGTTACAATATATTTATCCTTATTGATGGATTACCTTATTCTGATAGTTAATTAATTTATTATTAAATAAAAAATTAAAATTTATTATATATAATATTTATATATATCATATAAATTGGTCAATATAAAATTAAAACTGTCAATGTGGTTGGTAGAGTAAAATAGAATAAATTGTTCCATGGAGGTAGTTTTCTGAACATATGAATAAATAATGATGACATTTTTCAGAGAACATGACAATGAAAGAATATTGTTTATTATTTATAAGTCTTAAAATTTTCATATATATAATAGTAATTTATCAAAATTCTACATTATAATATCTATCTGTTGTAGTGATGAAAAGTCACATGTTTGTTCTAAGAGAATATAGTCTATACCAAAAAATAATCCACATTTTCCTTTAAAATATGGAAAAAGAATGTGTGGATAATTATTTTACAATAATTAAAAAATATATTGTTATATTAGTTTTTTTAATGTTATCATATTAATATGGTATAATTGAATAGGAATAAAAATATCTACACATGAAGAAATAGACACTATGGGGGATTGATTAAAAAATATTTTCATCACTACTTGGATTTTCTCATTTAATATGGGTTGTTAAACCATTGAGGTATGGTATCTTGAGATATACAATATATTATTTAATATTTATATGAGTGTTTTGGATATATATTCATAGAAATGTTATTGACTATTTGGTGTGTTGGTGTGAGAGGAAATGGGGAGTTTGGGCTTCTTTTGTTAGTGAAATGGGATGAAATTTTTGTTAATAACTAAAATGCTTTTATAATGGGGAGTAACTCTAAAGGATCATAGCTCCCAATTTTAGAAAATTATTCGTGGAAAATAAACAAATTTCATCAGGGCCCTAAAAAACATTCCCATATATGTTTTAAATATGTTAATGGTCATCAACTCTATATTATTACATATATCATTTTATCTATTTCCATAGAAACTAGTTTTTACCTATGTAACATGTCCATTTTAATAAAAATAAAATTGAAATTTTTATATAATCTTGATCCAATAGTTTTTAAATTAATATCCCTTTTTTTAATTAAATAATTAATAGTAATAGATATTTTCTAATAATTATTATTCTTTAATTTCATAATATCATTTTTTGATTAAATTCTTAATTAATTAATAAAGAAAATATAGGTTTATAAACTAGAATATATATATATATATGAGATTATAATATAACTTCTAAAAATTATATTTGTTTTTCAAAAAAATGTCTCCTAAATTATCAAATCATTATATTAAACTAATAATTTCATAAAGTACATAGTATTTTTGAAAATACAGTATTTCATTATTCACTTAAAAAAAATTCAAAAAACATATAAAAACATATTAATCTATTTTTCCAATGATTAATCCAAGAATTATTTTACAGTTTTTTTATTATAATTATAAAAAATTAATATTTTATAAAACACATTAGGTATACTAATAATTTCATAAATAATAAAATAGATTTTAGTTTTTTATCAATTATTCTACTTCTTTCCTATATAATAGTAATTAGAATAGTGTTATTAATTTTTTTCAAACAAAATATTATATTACATGAAAATAAATAATTTTTGAATGTGATTGAATTTATTTATAAATTGTACTGGTAGATTCAATATTTAATATTACATTTATTTAATTTTTTCTTCTTTATATGTATATATATTTTCTAAATATTTTTACATTTGTCCTAATTTTTTTGTTATAGATTATGCATGCCAATTCTATGACAATCATAGAAAGATCAATATATTTTTTGTTTGGATGTTCTATATAGAGATATATATCCATCATTATATTTATTTAAGAAGGAATATGTTACTAATACTCACATGATCACATTCTATGCCGTCTAATAATAATATCAGCCCTTAATTTTTATTAGATTGATGAAAAAAAATTTGAGGGTATATTTCCAGCATCAAATACTCATGTTCTAATGTATCCTCCTCATGTTTACACTTTCACCATGAATCAATAACCTGATGGTTTTTCTTGATTCTTAGAAGGTTGTTTCCTTCATCCATTATATTCTAAAGTTATTCTTCATTTGAAACATCATATTCTAGTTCCATAACTCTTAAGAATTGTATATGTGATTGATCAGGTATATACCTTCTCAAAAGAGATACATAGAACACATTATACACATCAGAGAGATTTTTAGGGATATATATGTACATGAATAAAACAAAAACATGACCAAAGATATCAAATGGAATGATATATATAGGGATTAGTTTCTCTTTCATCTGAAATCTCATAACCCACTTCCTATATGATATTCAAAGGAGTGTCTTGCCATTAACATCAAATTATTTTGTTATAAATGATAATAAATTTACATTTCATTTAATTTTTTTATATATTTAATATGGAATTGTATTTTTCAATCATTATATGTCATTTCATGGACCTGTTTAGGTCTTATCAACTTCTTCTATCCAAAAGTATTCAAGAATTTTGGTGTCTTACATATCTTACCCTAAAAGTCCCATATTATTTCATCGTAATTATGAAATTGATTCTATAAATATAAATATGAAATTAACCTAGTGTAGTTTATATTAACAATATCTTTGTAAATCCATCATAAAATATTCAAAAAATCTATTACAGTTTGAATCAGCGTCTCTAGGTGACCATCATTTAGTGAATTATAAACAGTTCTAAAAATTAGTTCTGTCTCAAACAATTTCTATATACTTGTAAATATTATGTAGGTGATTTTTGATCATGATTAGTAATAATTTATATTCGTAAACCATACATCCTCACCTATTGTTGTAATTGAATCTTGGTATGTTTTTCAAGGGATAAATATTATTTAATAGACTAAAACTGTGATGAAATTTTAAAGAGAATATATATAACCCATCTTGGAATATAGCCATTATATTTATTACAGTGTCTAATAATGAATTCCATGTTTCTTTTTTCCCACTATCATTCAATTATGTGTAATTATTTTTACATACCCTTGGATTTTTATCATCTAACCATAAATTATTTCATACTAAGCATTGAGATGAATAATCTTTAATTTCTCCATTATTTTTACCCCACAAATTATGTTTTGTCTATATAGATCATTGTACTAATGGATTATGTAAAATTATGAACTTTTTGAATTATCAAAAATTCCATTCATAAATTATATTTTTGATGGGACATATATTAGGATTCAATACCATATAACCACATATTTATTGGTTTTAAACACTTGAATATTTAATATCCTATTAAATTTTTGTAAATATGATATTTCTTATTCTTTGATCATTAAGTGTTTGGATGGTTTATTAGTTAGTGGGGATTGAATGTATTTATATCATCACATTATTACATCTAGATTCACCCTCTACAAATCCATGTGTATTGGGAATTTTTCAATCCTCATCATGGATAGAGAGGTATAGTATTTCTTTGAGGGAGCATATTTCAAATTATTTTTTACTTCTCCATGAGGAAATATATTGAGAATTTATAATCATTTATAAATTATAAGATTCTTAATTAAATAATTTATAATTCTTTTTATGTGATTATATATTTTAACTCTTGTAATAAAAATATGTATATATCACACTTTTATCAATGCAGGCTGTGTCCAAAAATTATTAATGAAAATAATAGTGGTAAAAATTTTAAATCATGTTAGAAATAATATTAATCATTGGTCATTAATTTTCATCACACGTAATTAAATACCTTGTCTTTCTGCATGATAATACAACTAAAACCCTATTTCGAAGCATTACTCTATTTTAAATTTTTTTTTAAATTTTAGCATCATGTAGGTACATGAGTAGTGGCCAAAATCATTCAAAGTTCCATAAAATATTTTTTATATTTATTTTTTCCAAAGGAACTTCACACCCTTAGATGTTAACTTGGAGAGTGGATTTCAAAGTTGGGAGAAATTTCAAAAACAATTTTTATAATAACAAGTCAGTCAGAGATAATTATATATCATGATTACAATGGTTGATCCAGACATTTTCTAGATGACTTCCCTCTATGATTGATATACTAATATGCACTTCATTATGGTTACGTGACCCATAATTACGATTTCTACACCCGTATATCACACAATAAAAATTTGGCATTTGGTTTCTTCATTCCAGGTTCATTAAAACCATCAATAAATGATCATGATGATCTTTCAATCACTTTTAATATATTATATTATCACATTTATAGGCATCAACAAATTGATCAATTTAGTAATTTAAGAAACTATTCATTAGATATGTGATACTAGATATTGAATTAGTATGTCAAAATGGAATCATTGTAAATTAATTTTTTTCAAATGTTATATAGAATGATTTCTGGGAAATATATTAAATTATAACTACTAACTACATATATAAAGATCAAGGACATATCTCTTGGAAGTATTAATAACTTATTAGTTGATCAAATATACCATTAATACAAGGCATATGATACTTGTTCTTGATCGATACTTTTTAAGGATAATGATATTAAACTCAAAGATTCATCAATCCGACATTTTTTAATAAAAATGATTTTTAAACTATTGGGTATATAAATCACTTTTCCAAATTCTTTTGCAGATTCTAATTTAACCATTAATATTCATTGTTATATTCTCACTATGGATTCATAGAAATATTCATATACCCGGATATGACCTTACATGAAAACACAACTTCATTATCATGAAAATGACATGGAATTTTATTAATTAATACATTAGAATAGTCTAATTCTATATAGATTTACTAAATATTGACTTCTTTGCCAATCATTTATAGCAGGATTCGTACATTATTCGGTATCATAAATGATATATAAAATTAAAATATCATGGGGTTTTCTTAATCATTCCTATATGGATATTGTTTACATAATTAATACGGTTACATAATGAGATTTAATTATCCTTATTTTTTATATGGTCATTATATTAATAAACCAAATTCATACACAATATTATCTCAAATTTCAAAAAGTAAGGAAAAAATAAACTATATAGGAATAATTATTGCAAAAATTTCAATCCAAGCATAATTAAAATTCATAATTGTGATCACTTGGACACTAAGGGTTTTCACTGAAAATTAAATATTAATATCATGGGGTTGTGATTCCACATACATAGAATGAATGATAGATAAAAATTAATATAATAATAAAAATATAATATAGAAGTATAATAACTACAAAAGAGATCAATTATATACCACATCATTGTATTATCATGATCTTCCTCTATGGTAGTGATTTTCAATACCCATATGTATTCCATTAGTTGGGAGCTTCATGGGGACTATTTTTTAGATACCCTAACTAAAGTTTCCCAGAATTTATGGTTACTTTATAACATTGACCTGAGATGCATGAAATCATATACAAAATGGATGAATGGTGTAGTTATCTTGAAAAACTAGAAACATACATGAAATTCGTATTATATTTTAAAAATATACTATTAAACATGTGTTTTGTTTTCAAAATCCATCATTACTTTTATCATATCCCTTCCTATCAATACCAAAATAGTTTTTCATATGATGGAGATAAATAAAACATATGAATGGTGTGAAAATAGATTCTAAATAAGTGTATGCATGAAGTGGAATATATGATGATTAAATAATATTAATCAATATAGAATGTAAAATAACTAAAAAAATAATCCAATTAATAAATACTAATTTCATAATATCTTAGAACATAAGGGTGGTCAAATAAATACATAAAAACAATTACATGATCTTGAAACTTATCCAACAATATCATGACTAATTAAATAATCACTTGGATATAAATAAGTGATCTAAAAATGATGTAATTTATAATTGTGTACATCATAAACATATTATCAATACCTCTCAAAATATAAATTAAATATATGGGTAAACACTAATTTAAATTTTCAAATATATTTTTGTAATGATAAATTATTTTGCACTGAGAGGATCACTAATTCTTGAATTCACCGTTCCCTAAACAGTTCTACTGATATCCTTATAAAAAATCGGTGAGAAAATGAGTCTAAACATTATTATTTAAAACTAACATAATAAATGTTAGTACTTACCCCTTATCAATAATTATAATCCATATATAGTAATGTATTGAAGTATTACGAAATTAAAGATCACAATTACCAATTAATATAAATAATCTAGATAAATAATTATAATGGTTTGATTTCAATATATCCCCACTGTATCAAAAGTATATTAAAGGGTTGTTTTAGTTTATTAATATAAATTCTATGAAATGATCCTTAAAAATATTATTACTGAAAAATAACCATTTAACATTGAAAATAACCTTTTAAAATAATATGTTCAAAAAAAATTAAAAATACATTTTATTTCAAATATTATGGAAAGGTTTTATAATAATATTTAAAAAAATTGGCTGGTCATGATCATGGTAAAATCAGAATATTTGATATAAGTTAAAAAATATTTTATTAACACTATTATAATAAGTGTTAATAGTTCCTCATTAATAAAATGAAAAGAAGATTCCTTTACAACCATTTTTTATAAATTCCAACATGGCTAAAAATTTAATTAATAAATTGTTTTATTAGTTTTGAAAACATTTTAGAAGACATATTTAGGAAGCATGGATTTGGAGAAAAAGGGACTTTCGACCGAAAGGATAAATGATGAAAGATTTTAAGAAAAACATTTTCTCAGTAATTTTAGAAAAAATAGATGTAAAACTATAATATTAACTAAAAATTACATTAATATAAATATTATAAACTAATATGTTATTTTTATTAAATAAATTAAAAATAATTATTTCATGGTAGATATAAAGATAATCAATCTTGAATAATGAAGGGATTGTGAAATATAAAATTACTAATTTATTAAATTGTGAATCATAAACACCCTTGAAATAAATAAATTAAAATGAATCTATAATAAAAATTAAGATAAATCTATTTATTATATATAATATCAAAATCAAAATAATATACACTACACAAAGGAATTTGTTTTGAATATGGAATATGTCTCAGGGAAGTAATAGTGAGATGAAAAACCCCTGCCTCATGTTTTAATTTGTTATTATTTGTTCAAAGCATCTGTATAATAATTAAATAATTATTAAAAATATAATAATGAACTGTTAAAATATATATAATATCGTATATTATTTACTTACTATATTAGTTCACGATTTTATTAACTATTCTTTGTTAAATTCAACATTTTAGGAGACAATTTCTTCGTTTTTTATTTATGTTTTGGTTCTGTAATTTATTTAATTTTTCCTTAATGATGGTATAATAATTCAAAAATATAATAAATCATATAAATATCATTTATATTTATTATAAAACTAATTATACTAATCTATAATTATTATAGATATAAAATGGATTACACCGTTCTTGGAGATGGTAGATGGAATGTTTGCATTAATGCAATTTCCATTTTTCTCAAGTAGTATAATAAATGATTGGTAAATAATATGTCAAATATATATATTAATTATTATTTTCTGATTTATCACAAATATTAACTAACTTTATCTTTGTTTTCTTCTATTAAAATAGATAGTTTCCACAGAATCACATCGCTTCGTGTGGCAGTAGTTCACCGTACACAGAATCTAAGTTATCAAATTTTAATTGAATTATAATATATGAATTTATATGTGATTGTATAATACATGAAGTAAAATTATATTCATTATATCATTCATATTTATTTAATAGTTCATTATATTTAACTGTGAGTGGTTTTTATTGAAAAAATGTTTCATTATTTAGGTAGGAGGTACTCCTCTATAAACATGACAAATGGTTTTGTTTCCCATTTGATAGAAGAGGATATGGATATAGGTAATTTAGTTCACATAACATAATTGTGTTATATGAAATGTATTTTAGTTAATATATCATCATTTATATACTATTTTAGGTAATCTGAATATGAAACAAAATAAAAATTCTTGTTTATAAATTAAACTTCTTCATCAACTAATTTCATTTTGTTTAAACCCAAGGTCTTCCTAGGTATTCTTTCTGATCATTAAGTGAACTATAAGAATTTTGGATTGATTTAATGATGATATATTGAAGGTATTTCCAAGAAAATAATATTTTGATTTTAGAATAGGGGAGGAGAGGGTGTGTCACATTATTAGTGGTCAGAGGACACATTTTCATTTTTTAGAAAAAAAGTGATACAAAACATTTTATCCATAAAAATAATAAAAAGTGGTAATGTATTAACATAAAAAATTTATATGGTTATTATAATTCCAAACCCCAAAAAAACTATCTTTTACATCATATATAAACCTTATATTTTTAGTTTCACCCAACAGTAATCCTGATTCTCTTTAACCGTGAAAACCATTTTTTATTGTTTTAATTAATAAATTAGAAAAAAATTTAAATTAAATATTATATAGACTACAAATTATTCTAATTACACAAAAAATTAATGAAATTAATGTAAATTTAATAATTATATTTAAAAATATTAAAATAGAATTGTCAAAAAAATGGATTTTCCCAAAAAATTAAATATTTAAAATGTTTTTATATCAAAATCGAATATGAAATTGATTAAAATTACCTGTATTTATATAATTGTAACAATATTATACTGATTTTTATTTAATAAAAACATTAAATATAATATAAAATTATATATAATTTAAAGAATAGAATGTTTTTAATAAAAATTAGAATTTATCACTATTCATTAAAAATTATGGTTTTATGAAAATTATACAATTTTCACCAAACGGATAATTTGACATATTGATTTCAAAATAAAACATTAATTTTTCCAATAAATTTTATAAAATTGGGAAAAATTAATTTCAAATTCAGTTTAAAAAGAGATACTAAATAGCCTTTTGTAAAAAAATTATAAAATTTTATATTTTTCTTCGAAATTATTCTTATTCTATTAGTATTAAATAGATAAAAATAGAATTTATTTCATACATGTCTAAACCATATTATTTTCATAGTTTAGACTAAAAAATGTATATATAACAACTTATCCTCTAGGTTATTATGGTAATGTTAAAATACAATTCTTTTAAAGGTGTATCATGTTTCAATATATCACAATGTTGCATACATCACAAGATATCAAATGTTTTGAATTTATTTAAAAAAAATTATATTTCATAAATTTTTGGGTGTTAAATTATATCCTAGAAATCTTGTTCCGTGTCATATGTGTCACTGACCATGATGTACCAATTTTAATATTATATGTTGTTATATTTAATCCATTAAAAAATTTGCCTCCTCATAATTTTATCGTGATCTGGGTAACCAATTGTTATAAATTTGAAATCAACCCTGTCTGAACCCCACATGAATAGAAATGTTAAAAATAATTCCAAACAATAATAATGGAAGAGAATTAATAATGTCATCTATAATAACACATAAATATGTTTCCATATATGATAACATTGGTGGAAAGTAATGATATGGACAATGAAGAAATAATACATAATTATAGATACTTAATGAGAATGTTGACATCATTAATTTAAATTCTAATGATAAATTCAACATCCACAAAACCATTAATTTTTTATTTGTGAAAAGTCCATCAGTTATTCAGATAAAAATTTAATAGGATCACATTTCTATTTCGATATCTTTTTCCAATAGTTGACGTAATCTTTTACTATAATGATAGTGGAGACCGGAAAATATACCCACAATTTCCAAATTTGGTTGTTCATCAATTGATTTCAACTTCAATTTTAATCAACTAAATTAATGTAAATGAAGGTTTTTTTATTCCTAGAAAAAAATAACATTTATTTGTTCATAAAAGCTATAAAAAAGTAACAATGGAATTTACATTCATGTTCTAAAGAAGTATTGTTTGAAAAAAGTATAAAAAATAATGAATTAATATCCAATACCTTAATTGTACTCCTTAAAATGAATATAGTCCATTTGAAAAACGGTCAACCACAATACTTGTCCAAAATATGTTTGACCAAATTCAATGATATATTTTTTATGAAATATCTATAAATTAATATTATATCAAATAGATAATATAAATGGACTCTTAATTTCAGGTTCTAAATTTGTAAATAAAATTATCAAAATTAAACATTAAAGAAAAAATTAATGCATAAAAAATTCATTTTTCTAATTATTTCTTAATAAAATATAAATTATCAATATTATTCATTATTTAAAAAAAGTATTGATCTATAGAAAGAGTAACATAAACCCATAACATCACAAATCAATTTCAATGTCACCCATAAAATCATATAAACATCTATTTATCATTATTATCTGAAAATTATTCATATATTAATGATATCATCCATCAATCATGTTTTGTTTTCAAAAATATCAAAATTCCATGGTATCACTTTTCGTTGTCATCTGTACTATTCAAAAAATTTATTCAATCCCTTATAAAAAATAAATTACAATAATTATATGTTTTATGGTCCTTATAATGAGATTATTATCAATAAAATACATCTACCAAATAATTCTTCTTTCCAAATACAGAAGAACGTTAATCATTCCCCTTTTTCTATTGTAACAACATAAGATTCACCTTCACCCATTTGTATAATATCTATAATTTTTAAATACAATAAATGCCACATTGCATAATAATTTATGATTATTTTAATTTGAAAATACAAAATTTGAATAAAAATATTTTAAAATATGTATTAATGTCTTTTAATATGGGTAGAAGCCCAGTTAGTACCTTGGAATATTCAATTGAACATTTTCAGAGTTAGATCATGAATGAGTGCAATATTTTAGGGCATGTAAGGCCTCAGTACCAAAGAAATGAAAAAATTTAAATATATTATATTATTTGAACATTGTTTATCCAAAATAGTTGAATTGATCCCAAAATTTGTTACGTATGACAATTTTGATTTCACAGTTTAGTTCGGGATGTGGGGTTTACCCTAGGTGGGAAATAAATATTCTGTACATTTGACGTTTGTCCAAATCACACTCCAGGACAAGTTATTTAATATTTTCTATATATGTTATTTCAGCTATATTAACATCTTCCAAGACATTCACTGTATGTGAAATCTGATGACTTCATTAAGTCTGGGAAATGGTATTTATCCTAGTAGTGGTATATGTTTTGTGCATGTAAGATATTTTGTTAGATCTCAAGTAATGGATATGTTATTTAAAATTTTAGTTAAATTATTTTTTGGAAATAATTTAATATCTCCAAAACAGTAAGTCATATGAGGAATAGAAAACCACTTGTAGGTATGGGATATGGGATTTTCCCTTGATTTTTTTTATCTTTTATGAGCATCATTAAATTGGTTAGATAAAATATGAGGATAATTTATTTAATATGATTATTATATTATTTTTTTAATATAATTTAATTTATATAAAAAAAGCATATTATCAGAATTATAAGACCACTATCAGGTTCAGAATTCAGGTTTCACTCTATTCTTGATATAAGATTTATGTGTCTCTGGTGTTTGGTAACATCGCAAATAATAGTACACTTTCATTATTTAAATATATTATTTTCGATTTTAATTAATTAAAACTTATTTGTTTTAAAATCATGTCATATTATTCATCATTTCAATGTTAATAATTCCATTGATGAAACAAAAATCCAGAAGCCTAAAAATATAATGAATTTTATTCATTTAAACTATAAAACATGTTAGTGGGAAGAATCTAATCCTTAATCCATTATGATTTGTATGAAACAAATGATTAATTTAAAATGTCAATGGTGGTAATGTTTGGACATATTTAATAATTATTATTATTTTAATTATTGTTGTAGTTATTATTATTAAAAAGCGAAAATAATATTTTTGTGTCGGAAGTTAAATTATATATATATATATATATTTGTGTGGATTTATATACATATTTATATATATATAATGTGTATATGTGGATTAAATATATATATATATATATATATATATATATCTTGGTGTAAATAAATATATGTATATGTGCATGTGTGTGTGCGTGGGCGTGTGTGTATTATATGTGAATATATATATATATACATATATACATATTAATAAATTTTATTATATATATATATATATATTAAATTTATGATTTTATATAATTATAAAAGATGAATTTAATAGAAACACTTGAAGTGTATATGAGATGCGTACCATATAAATAATGTTAAATAAATGATAAATCAATTAATAAATTACAAAATATTTAATTTCTATGAGAGGCATGTAAATATATTGTAAATTGTTGACTTATAAATTTTAAAATATATAGAAATTTGGTGATGGGTGTGGCGACTAAAGGATTATATGTTGGAATAATTCCTCCCCATGGTTTACATCACTCTATTCTTCTTACCCCTATCTATTATTAATTATTTTATTAAATTTTTTATTATTTCAAAATTATAAATATCAAAATATTTTGTGATATTGATCTGATATAAATTCCACTATTTTTGTTGTACTTTTCTCAACATGTACAACTTTATTCCTATTAATTTTTTAGAAGATAATACCCTTTTTTAAGTTTTTATTTTTATTTATTTATCAAATATAACACTAATTATACATAATGATTAAATGGGGATGGGTCAATGACTCATTGGAGTGTGATCACCTCCCGATTAGGTGAGATGGTGTTTTATGTGACTATATCCTTTATAAATATTGACATAAACTATGAAATCTATGAGGGCATAATTTCCTTATCTTCATAGAGATCACAATACATGTTTCCATGTTATGATTTTCATGTAGTCATATTTTTTATTCATTCATGACTTTTGATTTCATTTGGGTGGTTGTATATCCCATGACACTATATGGCCTTGATAATTGATTATTTATAGGATAGAAATATTCCACGGGGGATTTTTATCCACAATTTGTGTTTATGGTGATGTTATACATTATCATGATGGGTGTATTGATATGTGTGACTTGATATGTGTATTTTATATGATACAATGGTTTTTTTTAATATATGTATTGTATATGTTGTGTTGTTTTTTCTTATTGATAATACATATGATATGGGTGGAACCGTCATGCTTCGGTATCCCTTGAGGGGGATCTAGTTCTGATGCAACAAGTGACTTGATAGAATGATGAAGATAGATGATGGAGCATGATAACTTCATGTGTCCTCTCCTTGAAGCATGAAAATCATGATTTATCCGGCCTGTATGTGATGATCTTGTGGCATGTTTATCATGGGTGATTAGACCTATAGACAAATAGTGAGGCATGATTGTCAATATGAACTGAATTGGATATAATACAGGGAATTGATATCCTACAATGGCCTCTCCTAGAGGTGGGGATCATGTATAACTATCAAGAAACATGAGTTTGTCACTTCCATTTTTATATATATCCATGATTATTCTGATGATCTACAGTATAGAGCTGAAGAAACTATGGTAGGTGGTATGCGATGTCTTGTTTAGAGTATGATATCATAGTTCTAGATTTCATATTTAATATTTTTAATTTTTTATAAAAAAATTATTATACTCTATTATACATTATAACATCAGGTTATGTAAGTATTGTCGGTGTCCTACTGAGCCTTGTACTCACACCCTACCATAGCATTTCTATGCGCTTTTAGAATGCATAAGGGATATGGTGAAGGGATATGGCCATGTGGTCGACAGCTGTTTATCTGGGCATGGAGCTTGTAGAAGACGGGTATGGAATTTGGAGGATCCATATTATTTATTTAATTTATTATATTTATTCCCACTGTACATGATTTCCACTTATGAGCTATTCTTTTATTTGTTTGACATGTATTCAATTTATTCATTTTTTCTCATGTTCACTCTGATTGGTTATCATATAATTTAATATTGTCATTAATATGATTAAATTAAAATAAGGGTATAGTCTCCCCACTGAAAAAAATAAACCCTCATAGATATTCATCATCCTCTTGCATAAAGGGATGCATTCATGAGGTCATGAGACATTCAATCTTGGACCCGATGGTTTGGGTAGGGGTATTACAAAATGGTACCAGATGATCATGAATCGCAATATTATCTTCTCGATTTCTGGGTATGGGATATAATAGATAAGAGATAACATATTTGGGATTTTTTTGGTGATATATAATACTATCTGGATAGCACTATTTTGTAAACCACTATGTTTCTGTAAATTGGTGAATTTATGTTTTAGTATTACTATCGATTAAACTTTCATTGGGTGATGAAAATGATGTTGATATTTAATTTTTGGGATTTCAGGTATGTTAATGAATTGTGACTAGGAATTTAGTTTCAAAAGACATATTTATGATTTTATGGTGCTACATTTTAGTCCACTAATAAAATGGATTGATTTGTGCTATCTATTTGAGCTTGTTTTTCTACGTTCGATATATCTATTTTAATGTTGTTGTGATATGTTTTTGTTTACATTAATTATTTGAACTCATAATTATATTTTAATATATATATATATATATGATTATTAAGATGAATTTTCATGAACATAAATTAGATTTTCTTCTATGAGGGGTATACCTTTGGTTTAGGGTTGACTCCTAAGGGATCTGTGTGTGATCATGTATACTAGTTATGAGAACCTTGATTTATCCAATATATTGATTTGGGTTTTTTCCAATTACATTTCTTTTTAGTAATGATTTTCCATCATGTTACATATTATTTCAACTCAATGATGTCTTATGGAACCACAAGGGAAGGATGCAATAATACTAATTTCAAGGGAGGAGGTTTCATCATTTTCATTGTACACGTTTGAGAAAACAACCTATATAATGCTAATATTAGGCGTGTAACTAGTTTGATACCCTAGTATCACATGAAACAACTGGTCAGGTGGGTCTCGAGGCATATACCAATTACTTGTATCTATAACCTATGTTTTATACTCCAAAAAATATGTAGAAATTCCATCCTTATAGAGAGATTTTTTGTCTACATTGACCAAAATGCAACACCCCTAGTTTGTGTGAACTTTTATTGAATAAATTAATTTTCCATGATATCTCTAATATCATATAATCAATTATTTCTTTCACACTTCACCAAATTATCATAGGCTACTTGTAACACTGACTTGGCGTACATTACCAGCAACATCGAGTATCTATGAAACATCATTTTATTGTTAGATTTTTTAAATAATACAATTATTACCTACCTGTTAAACATAGTAATATAAATAGTAATAAAAAATAAGAAAATATTACATATAATATTTTTTTATAAATGAAACATTTTTCTAAATAAAAACAAAATTTCTTTAATGTTTATATATATTTATAAATAATATTTTTCAAAAGAACTAAATTTTAGACTCTTCTATTAAATAAATTAAATTATGTTTAGAAACTGTTATAAATTTGATTTTAAAAAATAAATATCATATTCGAATTTGTAAATCCAGAACAACATAGGGTGATGTTTTAGTATTTTTTGGATCACATTAGTTTTTTGAAAAATAGTGAGAAACTATTTTATTTTTAATTAAAACATCATTTTCTTTGAAATGATTTATAGTTTTAAATTATATATTTGATTGGTTTTAATGTATAGCTAAATTATTTTTTAGGTAATAAAATTTTTTTCTCTTTAATCAATATTGCATTGAAATTAGATACAAATTTTTTTTTTATCTTTTAAACATTCACCTTAAAAACGTACTTATTCTTTTTGACTATAGAATTTATTTAATATATATTTATTAAAATTATATTATTTGAATTGGCTAAAATGGATTCTATATTTGGATACCTAAGATCCAATTTAGGTTTTATTTCCATTTTCAAAATTTGGTATTAAAAGTATATCATGGGAAAAAATTTATTGACAAGGATATAGGTAAAAATTGAAACGTGTTAAAGTAAAAATATCTAATGGATTAAAATAACTATGAAATAAAACATTTGAAGGTTGATTGAGGTTTGGTTCAACTCTATCCAGTCTCCACAATATTAATTTTAAGAAAAATTAAATTCATTTAATTTTACCACAAAACAGTTGTCTTTAAATATAAAATAGACATTCTTTAATCGATTAAACCCACATATCATCAAGTATAAATTCCACCCCATTTAGACCCAAAAATACATTAATAACCTAAAATATCTTCTAAACCTATAATCCCCACTCTCCCTATGTAAATTTTCTTCTATTATCACCAAAGTATCAATTCCATGGTCTACAAGGGTCTCTCAATTAGGTCAAATTCCACATGTAATTCTCCCAAGGGGCCTCTATTTATTTATTTTCAAGTCGAAATTTATCCCCATAACCTTCATCCGTAAATGAATAGGACTATAGAATTATTAATATACTATAGTGTTATGTTTATATTATAATATATCATACCCATTTCAGTTCTTATCTCCTCTTATTCAAATAAAAATAATAATTTTCCATGTTATGTCGGTTAATCGAATCTATGAATAATGGTTTTGATATTTTTTCAATAAAGAAATTAGTGGATGGTCTTAAATATATTTTTTTGGTTAAATAATTATTTAATAGGTATTTAATATCTTATTTTATATTCTATAACTAATATATATTCATAATAATAAATAAAATGAAACTAGATTGTGGTTTTTACAAAAATATCTAAAATAAACTAAATATTTATCATTAATGTTTTATCTAATTAATTATAATCATGTAAGAAATAAGAAATATAAATTATACCATTTATACTTATTAATTTAAATTAATTATATTACTTTCCACTTATATAGTTTTAATCTCATTTAACACGAACATCCACTATTTTTCACAATGGAAACGGTTATGAAACTATGATACCAAAACTCACACTTGCTGAATTTTCCATATAGTTTCTTATCTTTTAAGGTTTGCAAGATAACCCTTAAATGACTTTCATGCTCCTCTTTACTTTTAGAAAACACCAAAATATCATCGATTAAAACAACCACAAACTTATCCAAGAACTCATGGAAAATTCTATTCATAAGGTCCATGAATACAGCAGGTGCATTGGTTAACCCAAAAGGCATAACTACAAATTCATAATGGCCATATCTAGTACGGAACGCAGTCTTCGGAACGTCTTCTTCTTTTACTTTCAACTAATGGTACCCCGACCTCAAGTCAATATTCGAAAAATACTGATCTCCCTGGATATGATCAAACAAATCATCGATATGAGGCAATGGATACTTTTTCTTAACAGTAATATTATTCAAGGCTCTATAATCAATGCAAAGTCTCATTGATCCATCTTTCTTTTTAACAAACAAGACAGGAGCACCCCATGGTGATGTGCTAGGTTGAATGAAACCATTATCTAATAACTCCTGCAATTGTTTCTTTAACTCTAAAAGTTCAACTTGAGCCATTCGACAAGGGGGTTTTGAAATTGGCTTAGAATCAGGAACTAAGTCAACAGTAAATTCAACTTCCCGATCATGAATAATACCAGGAAACTCATCAGTAAAAACATCAAGATACTCATTTACCACTAGCACATCATTAATCTGAACAGTTCCTTTATTTTCAACAATATGTGCAAGGTAACATTCATTTCCATCTTTTACTAGTTTCTCAACTTCCTGATATATTATCAAAATCAAGGGTTCATTCTTGTACACAAACTGAAAATCTTTCTGAAAAGAAACCATTTTAGCTCTGCAGTCAATCTTAGCATGATAAAAAGAAATCCAATCCATGCCCAAAATAACATCAAACTCTACTAGAGGCAAAACAATAAGGTTTGCTGATAGATTCTTTCCACACACAAGGATAGGAAGGTTCTTATAATTCCTTTTTGTCTCAACGTTCCCTTAGGGTGTTTTTACCATAAGTTCAGGGTTCATATCCTGAGATGGAATTTTCAATTTACTGGAAAACTTCTCAGAAATGAAAGAGTGTGTAGACCCTGAATCAAACAACACATTGGCATAATCTGAACAAACAAACAGTGTACCTGATACCACTTCATTCGATGGCCCAACATCTGCTGAAGTTGTTGCAAAGGATTTCACCACCCATTTCTTCTTGTATTCTGGTTGCATTCCCCCAGTTGAGTTCTTCGTTGGACACTCGTTTTCATAATGACCCATTTCATTACACTTAAAACATATTACCATTGGCTTTTCATTGTCTGCTTGATCATCTTCCTTACAGTTACAAGAAATATGACCAGACTTACCACACCGAAAGCACTTACCATACTTGGATAAACATTCTACAGGATGCATTTTACCACACTTCTCACAGGATGGATATTTGGTTTTCTTACCTCCTTGCTTCTTTGATGAATTTTTCCCCTTTTCCTACCAACTAGACCTCTTATTCTGTTGTTTTTCATAGAACACCTGATCATCGGCAAACTCCATTTCCACCTTCTCCGCACATCGAACAAGTTTTTCATAACTTTTGAACTCACGAGAAGCTAAATCCATTCGATACTTTGGCTTTAACCCTGAGTAAAAATGGTTTATTTTACTATCAAGATCTCGTATGAATTTTGGAGCATACCTTGCCAATCGAGTGAACTTTGCTTCATAAGCATCCACTGAATCATCCTCCTGCCTCAATTCTAGGAACTGTTTATCCATCCTAAGACGAACCACCTTAGGAAAATATTTCTCAAGAAACATACCTTTGAAATCTTCCCAGTGAAGATCCTCAATCTCATCACTATCCCTGATATTTTTCAGCATCGACCACCACTGATCAGCTTCACCTTCAAAACGGTAAACAGCAAGACTATCCTTTTGATGTTCTGAGCACCCCATGACATCAAAAATTATCTCCAGTGCTTTAATCCACCCTTCAGCTTGCACAGGGTCAGATGATCCTCTGAATGATGGAGGATGTTGCCTCATGAAATGTTCCACCACTGACATGTTCCTCTACGGTTGATCTGGCTGATCTCGTGCATGGATACCACCACCATTTATAGCCTGATTCAACTGTGCCATCACTACAACAAACTGTTCACTTCTGATTCCGACCATCTTAGGTTGCTGATTAGGAACGTTGTCTTCCTCCTGATGTCGTCCCAACATAGCTGCTTTGTTTCCTCTGCGGAAAACCATTCTGAATAAAGAAATATCTTAGTCGAAGCAACATGGTAATCTGTAAATGCTATATCATTTTAATCATACTATAATTTAACACTTTTCTAACTCCTAAAGTTGTCTAAACCAACCTTTGATACCAACTATAAGGCCCCGGCCTTAAACCTTACTTAATATTGAATTAAATGAATAATTCACATTGAGGATCTTTTCAGGTTTAGAGTTTTAGAGAATTAGAACATAACTATTACATCTCAAAAGATTACAAAGTAGACACTTCTACTAAGTTTCCATAATAAAAAAACTCTTAAAAGAAACATGTCTAGTTCCATGTTTTATATAGCATGACATTCCCTTGATCTCATCCTTGACCTTATTCCACATTAAGTCCTATGAAAAAAATTTCAAAAAAACTTGGGGTGAGCATAAAAAGCTCAGTAAGGGATACACAAAGAATGAAAACTGTTATTTTTTCAAACATCAAGTAAACCATGTATACTCTATCAAAGTAATACATTCACCTTCATGAAGTAGTAAAAACTCTTCACTGAATAAAGTATCTTTACTTACCTTTTTGTAACCAAAGGATTACCATAAAACCCATATAAAGAACACATAACATATATAAAGGTAACTTGAGACATAAACATACTTAAGTGGAATAACCATATGGTCGACTTCCACACATATCACTTAATGGAATAGCCATACGGCCAATTTCCATACATACTTAATGGAATAGCCATATGGACGACTTCCATACCCAATGCATTGCAGGTTATAACGTAACCACCCGTCCTGGTATTCACGGCACCACCCGTCATATGGTTTATCACGTAACCACCCGTCAAATGTCCAAGTACCAATATAAAATCATAAAACATAAAACCAATATAAAGGAATGATAACATTTCCACATTTCAATCACAATATATCATTTAAATATATTGACATAATAGAATCCTTTATCAAAACCATTTTTAATACCAAAATACATAAAAGAGTATATGGTATTTATTTTATTTTAAAAACATTACGGCTTGTTGAGGAAGCCAAAGACCAAATAATACTCACGGCGGCGGAAAAGGTCGTTGTCACCGCGTACGTTAAAAAAACATTCCTTTTTTCGTTTAGTAAAACGCTTCGTGGAAAAAGATTCCTTTTGTATAAAAGTAAAAGTCAAAGGGGTTTATACACCGTATAAAATAAATTTGTGTATAAAATGAAATATGCCTCAATGAAAGGAGATTGAGACGAAGTCCCATACCTCGGGTCCGACTTGACTCGATCGTTATTTAACGTCCTGAATAATAAACTTGAGTTAATTTCTATTTGCTTAAAAACCTTTTTCGAGTTCATTATTCCTTTTATATCACTTATTTTCATGTTATAAACATTATGTAATCATTTAAGTTAATAATGTTTGTTTTGTCGATATTTGGTCCTTAAGTCGAAAGTGGACTTCTTACGATTACATGTTGTTCGTGTGGTCAAAGGTTCATTAAATCCAAAATTACATTAATGATTTAGATATCATATATATCATATATATCTAGCATATACATGTATTTATAATATCACATAATCATTTAGAGGTAAAAAATGAAATGCACCGTTCATGGAGACGGTAAGCCGTACGTACGCATGAACGCTACTTTCATTTCTATCTCGTACTTTAATGGAAATAAATAATAATGATATAGAGGTATATTATAATTCCATTATAACATCATATATAATAACTTTAAATCCATCCTTTATACGTCCCACATATGGAATTAACGAATCACATCACTTTGAGGGGGCGGTAGTCCGCACTTCATTAAATGAAGATATCGCGTTTACCCATAATGGAAACCATAAAGGTATGCCCAAAATGAAAAATACAGAAGCTTAAGGAAAACATAAACATATTATATATCATATATAAATATATTGTAATCTTAATGGCCACCTTTGAAGGTGTTAAAATAATGTTGAACAATCATCGTTTCGGGAGGCAGAAATTCGCCATCCACGGAAACAGTATGTTATTTAACCATTAGACGTAGGTGTGTGTAAGTGTAGCTCGAATAATTCTTATAACAACATCCCAGTATATTGAGGATACTGGATTTGTTACAAAAGAAAATAATAAAAAGAGTTTAGGGGGTCGTAGAAGCAAAATAAAACAAAAGGACACAAAAGAAGACATTACCTTAAAATTGCGTAACTCCCCTTGGTTTGAGCTCAAAGGCTTCCTTGGGAAGACTTCTGCCCAAAGTGAGGCTTCAAGGAGTAATAGAGGGATTTGGAGAGCCAAAATGGGCAGGTTTTGGCCGAGCCAAAGGCTTTGGGAGTGTGGGTAAGGAGGTAGAGGTGGGGGCCTTTTATAAGAGGAGAGGAGGGGCACTCTTGGAAAGTAAAGAAAAGTCACTTTATTTTAAAAATGGTATTCGGATTTAAGAGTTCCCACATTGATGTATTTTGAGGATAAGGTGATAATGGTTCGAAATCCACTCATCCAATAGGTTTTGGACATGTTTAGGTCTTTAGATATTACATTATCTTTCCATTTTATTTAAATCGTTAAATAATGAGGTCATCACTGCATCATCATGATGTCATAAATAATTTAATTTATTTAATGTCTAAAAATTATAAGAAAAATACTATGATGTATGAAATCTTTTTATATTTCCAATGACTATTTATAGTAAAAAATCTGAATTGTATAAACCCATTTAAAAATTGTTTTAGTAAAACATTTCATGTGTGTGTCATTTTTACTTTAATATTAAATAAAAAGTTATTTATGTCATTTCCCAACCAAAGTGGCTCCATGGGGTCCCCAAGTTGACCCCTGACTTGTCTTGGTCTGCCATGACACATCCAATAAGGGTAGGACATGTGTCAAGGTATTTTCATTTTATTATAATATCATTTTTCCTTAAATTGCACTAATTACCTCTAATCGCGATTAAAAACTTAATAAGTTACTATTCACCAAAAAATTATTTTTATCTCATTGAACCACATTTTACTTCTTAATGACAACCATTTATGTCGTATTTTTGAAATTCAAAACACAGAAGTGGTAAAATTTCATTTAAACGAAAAATCAGTTTTTATAAGTACCACTTAGTGGTTTCACTATTCATCAAAAAATGAAGTTTTTCAGAAAAATACCAAAAATTCACCCTAAGATATATTTGATATTCCAAATTCAAAAATGAAGTCCATTTTACAAAATTCACAACATATAAGTTTCATTAATTAATTTAATAATTAATTCCCGCTGTCACAACAAATAGCGTGTTTTTATGAAACAATAAGTATCAAAAGATTGACACTAGTTTAAGTCCAATTTCAAAGTGAAATTGATTCCAAAGACCACTATTTGATTTTATGGTAAAAATATTTTCTAATTTCAATTTAAAACCAATTCAAAAGATAATATAATCATATAAATAAATTATATTAAAAATATGTTTTGAATTAAAATACAACATTTTACACTATTCATTAAAAAATGAACTTTATCAGAAAGATACCAAAAATTTACACAAAGTAAATTTTGATGTCCCGATTCTAAAGAAGAGTTATATTTGGTCTAATAGAATTTATAAGATTGATCAAAACTATATTTAATGACGGTTCACCATCAAAAGGTGATAAGTGAACCCTTAGTGAAAATTAGGGTATAAATGCCTAAAATTGAATTCTTTCCATATTTTAAGCCTTTATCTTTTATCGGATAAATGTAAAAAAAATTAAAAACATATATAATCATATTTTAGTTATTTCTATCCATTCCCTCCAATACAACGGCTACATGTTAACTACCATTTAAAATAATATTATTATATTACTAGTGTGCAATGTAAGTTTTCAAAGGAACTCATCGTTGCGTATCGGGTACGCTATCGAACATAGCAACCCCTTTTAATTAAAATTAATATTTAATTCTTAAATATTAATAAATATGAAAATTCTTTATTCTTTATTTACCTGGGATGTTACACTACATCTTCTTTCTGTTCCTCTTTAATCTTCACATGTATAGATGGTTGAACATTCATTTCAAAAAGATACGCTTTTTCCCCTTTCATTATCATTCCAAGATCCATCCTTTGTAAATCCATTAATATTGGATCTTTTGTGATCCTCATCATGGATAAGCTAGCATGGTCTTGTCGACTTAATGCATCTTCCACCTTGTTTACTTTCCCAGGGTGGTAATGAATTGAGCAGTCGTAATCCTTAATCAGCTCCAACCATCTTCTTTGGCGCATATTCATCTCCTTTTGTGTGAAAATATACTATAAACTTTTATGATCAGTATAAATATCACACCTTTATCTATAAAGATAATGCCTCCAAATCATTAAGGCAATGATTATCGCAGCTAACTCCAAATCATGAGTTGGGTAATTTTGCTCATGTATTTTCAACTGTCGTGAGGCATAAGCTATCACCATATTATTTTGCATAAGAACACACCCCAATACCTTCTTGGATGCATCACTATAGATCACAAACCTTTCTCCACTACAAGGCAGTGTGAGCACAGGTGCACTGGATAACCTTCTTTTCAACTCCTTGAAATTCTCTTCACATTCCTCTGTCCAAACAAACTTAACTCCTTTCCGAGTCAACTTGGTGAGTGGATTAGATTATCATGAAAAATTTGTCATAAAATGTCGATAATATCCAACCAAACCAAGAAAACTTCGGATCTCGATTACTGTTATTGGTCTCGACCATCTTTCGATAACCTATGTTTTTGCTGGATCCACAGATATCCCCTCTTTTGAGATTATGTGACCCAAAAATGCAACTTTTTGAAGCCAAAATTCACACTTGGTAAATTTGGCATAAAGCTTATCCTTTCTTAGGGTCTTTAATACAATTATCAAGTGATCTTCATGTTCTTCCTTGCTCTTTTAATAGACAAGAATATCATCTATAATGACTACCACAAACTGATCAAGATAGTCTCTAAAGACTCTATTCATCAGATCCATGAAGATAGTAGGGGAATTAGTAAGACCAAATGGCATCACTATAAATACATAGTGTCCATACCTTGTACGGAAATCCGTCTTTGGTATATCCTCCCTTTTGACCCTTAATTGATGATACCCTGAACGAAGACCAATCTTGGAAAAGTATTGAGCTCCGCGTAGTTGGTCAAATAGGTCATCAATGCATGGGAGAGGATATTTGTTCTTGATAGTGATCTTGTTAAGTTCTCGATAATCAATGCAGAGTCTCATTGATCCATATTTCTTCTTAACAAACAGAACAGGTGCTCCCCAAGGTGACGCACTAGGGCGTATGAATCCTTTATCAAGATTCTCTTGGAGTTGCTTCTTCAATTCATGCAACTCAATTGGGGTCATTCTATAAGGTGTCTTTGAAATAGGCAAAGCACCTGGTACGAGTTCTATTAAAAACTCAACTTCACGATTTGGTGGAAGACCCGGTAATTCCTCTAGAAAGACATTGTCAAACTTCCATACAATGGGCATATTCTTAATCGTGAGTTTCTCTCCAACCATTTGAGATAAATAACCTTAATTTAGTGGAATCAAGACCCATAAGATAGAAGAAATTTCCACTGGAAGGTTATGTTCATCCTTGCATCGATAGACGATCATAGATTGATCTAGAATATGAAATGTGACTTCCCTTCTTTGGAAATTGATATGAGCTCCATATAAATAAAGTCAATCCATGCCAAGAGTCACATCAAATTCCACTATAGGAAGGATCACAAGATTTGAAGGAAGCACTTTCCCACAAACTTCAATCGGAGAAGAATTGTAAACTTTTGATGCAACTGTTGTGCCATTAGAAGTTGTCACAGCCAACTCAACATCTAATTGTTGAGGTAATACGACGATACCCTTAGAAAATTATTCAGAAATAAAAGAGTGGGTGGATCCAGAATCAAATAAAACATTTTCTACTATAGAGTAGATGGTAAGTGTACCTCTCACCACTTCGTTGTCGTACTCCACATCACCGATAGTAATTGCATGTGACTTTCCTTTGTCTTTGGCCTTAAGAGTTTTTTGACGTCGATCATCATCATCAACCCTTGGATTTGGGCATTGATTGGCATAATGCCTCATCTCCTTGCACTTGAAACATTGAATTGTAGTAGGTTTATTCTGTGTATCCCTTCCTTTGTTTGCATCATTAGACATCTTCTTCCCATTATTTCGACATTCAATTGCCCGATGACCTTCTTCTCCACACTTTTAACATTTGTGTGTCCCCTTAAGACAATTTCCTCCATGTTTCTTTCCACGCTTTTAGAATAAGGGAAAACTCATCCTCTTTTCAGTGTGGTCTTTAGATTTTCCTTTGAATTCCATTTTCCTCTTCTTATCAAACCCATATAACTGATGGATTACTCCAATCTCAATATCAACTTTGAGAGCACATCGAACGATTTCCTCATAGCTATTGAAGTCCCTTATGGCTAACGCCCTTTGAAGACTTGGTTTTAAGCCACTAAAGAATCGATCGATCTTACTCTCAGGTTGGATAATAATACCAGAAGCATACCTTGCAAGTCTTGTAAAATTTTCTTCATAGGTACCAACAGATTCATCAATCTTTTGCTTTAGTTCAAGAAACTCCTTCTCCATCTTTGTTCGAAGAATACGAGGGAAGTACTTATTGAAAAATAATTTCTTCAACTCATCACATTCCATGGACTCAATTTCATCTCTTTGCCTCGTATTCTTGATAAGATTACACCATTGATCAGAATCATCTTCCAAACGATACACTGCTAAAATGACTTTATCATGTTCAGAACATTGAAGAACTGAAAATATCTTTTCAGTGGTACTGATCCATTGTTCAGCCACTAATAGATCAGAAGACCCGTTGAATGAAGGTGGGCGCTGCCTCGTGAAGGATTCAACAAAATATTGCTCCTTCCTTTGCTCATTTGGAAGTCATGCAGGATTCATAGCTTGAGAAAGTTGTGTGATCATGGCTACAAGATTTTTCATTCCAGCCCCCATATCGTTTGGTTGTTCAGGGGGACAATCATTGCATTTCCCATCGTATTCTGCATTAACACGATTCCTTCAGGTTCTAGCCATTGACTAAAACCAAGAAAAATAGTGTGAGCAACACTAATTATAATAGGAAAACCACATAATCAAGAATAAAATTTCACACTTAAGGTCTTATCCTAGGTTATTCATGGCCATTTCTAAAACACTAAGATTGTGTTCTATGATTAGACTTATCCTTAGGGTTCTTACTAAGGCTTTCAAATCCTAGTTTCCAAAGGTTGACTATACCTTTCCTCTGATACCAACTATAACGACCCATACTTTACATACATGGTTAATACTTCAAAATTGAAGCATACTTATTACAACATATAAAAAAACCATGAAAGGACCGTATAGGTATAGTGTCTTTAGAAACTCGGAAACATAAACAACCGGTTCATAAAGTATCTACATTGTCTCCCATTTATTTCTATAGTCCCTTTTTGGCATATCTTACTTAATAACCTTCATCTTGACCTGGGGAAAGAAAACATACAAAAGGGTGAGCTCAAATGCTCAGTAAGGGTAAACAAATGAAATATGAATCACATCATATTCATAAGAACATATCATTTTTGAAATCTTAACCTGCAAAAGAGATCATAATTTCATAACATGGGATAAATCATGGTAGTGAAATGTAATCCCAATAATCATAACTTAAAACATGAAACTTTGTGGAATACACACATAATCATAGAGAATCATTTCTTATTAGTCAAGACTCATTGCCAAGACTATCTTAGTGGACAAAGTCCATTTCTGAACCGGGTTCACTCCTCGTTTCAGTCTTGTTTCACTGAACCAGTTTAACCTGCCGTTCCAGCCATGTCTATATCATGAGATATAAAATCTTTACCCAATGCATTGGATGGAGATATAGGTCCCACCCATCTCATAATGAAATCATTATTATGTGTGCCACAAAATCATAAATCATACATCATTGCATAACCCATGTAATAAAAATGGGATTCTTAAACAACATGACATCATAAAACAATTCATATAAGATAAAGGAATTCATAAAAATAATTTCATCACAACATAATCAAATCAACGTAATAATAGGGATAGAAATAGAACCCTATATTATCTTAGATGGAAAATAATTTTGATAAAACACTTGAACTCCATTCTTGAGGAAAATATCCTTTCTTCTTCAAAAAACATTTTCCTTTCTTAACATGTCATACAATTTTAAACTAAAAGAAGTTGATTAAAAATAAACTTGAAAAATTATAAGGGAAGATTCCTGGAAATAATGTTTTAAAAATCCATTCATGCCATATAAGTTAAAAAACATTCTTCTCGTACTTTTGTCGGAAAAGTCAAAAAGTACCTCGTACGAAAAATGGCAAAAGATTCCTTTCATATATTTTACTAAGAACTCACCGAAGGGTAAAATTGGATTTAAACAATTGTTGGTGGATGGAAACAATATTACATATTGAGGAAACATGGATGTGGATGATAAAATACGCCCCAATAAATACCAAAGTATAAACAATCTCGGATAAAATGAGATTGTGATATTTTCCCTTACCTTAGGTCTGATATGCTTTGTATGTGTCTAAACCTCCTGTATAATGATTTAAATAATGTCATTGAATTATTAAAGAATCATATTCATTGTTATGATATCATATATGGTCATATTCTTAGATTCTTATTAGTAATATTTCATTACTACTTGTTATTCGGGTGTTTATTACTTTTTGTTCTTATGTGTGTTTTGTCGAATAAATTCTTATTCCTCTTTATAGGATATAGATACATAATTTACAGAATGGTATTAGTGTAATATATATCATATTCATTCATTCAATTCATTTATATAATCATTATTCAATGAAGATCATATAGAACGAGTCGCATCACATCGTGGAGACGGTAGGCCGTACGTACGCACGAGCGATGATATCGTTCCCATGATCGTGGAATTGTATTGAAGTGTATTTATACTATTTCAGAATCAATATCACTTTACAATAATCATATATAGTTATTATTTACACCAGTATACCCATCCAAGTAAGGTGGTGGTGGAAAAAAGATTACACCACGGCGTGGAGACGGTATTCCGTACGTACGTACGCGCGGTGATTTCGTTTTCCGTAGGATGGATAAGAGGTGAAATAGGGTTGTTTCATATTTTTAATAACATATCTGTATATGAGGGATACTGATGTTATTGCCTCATAATGAAACAACTAAAGAAGAGGGAGTAGAAGAAGAGTGGAACAAGAAGAAAACTGTAGAAGGTATTACCTCTTTCTCGAAGTGCCTCCTTTAAATTTTCTCTTATGGCACTAGAGATGGTCTTTTGATAAGACCAGTACCTCTAGTAGGTTTCTATGGAAGTGGGGAAGTGAAATGGGCAGGGGTTGGCCGAGCTTGAAAGCTCAAATTGGTGTGAGGAAGAGAGGGAGGAGGTGCCCTTTTATATGGGAGGAGAGGGGCACCTTTGGAAAGTGTGGAAATATTATTTTATTATAAACTTATCTTCGGTTTCAAATGGTCCAAAAATCATTAAAGATGAAGATAAGATGACTCATGGTCGAAATAAAATCATCCAATCAGAATTGGACATGTTTTGGAAAATATTTTAATCATTATAATCTTATTTATTTAAATCATTTATTAATGAGGTAAATACTTCATCATTATTGTGTCATAAATAATTTAATTTATTTGGTGTCTAAAAATAATAAAAAAATATCATTATGTATGAAATCTTTTTAGCTTTCTAATGAATATTTATAGTCGAAAATATAATTTATATAACCCCTTATAAAAATTAATTACTAATAAATTTTAGTTAATGTCAATTTTGTCTTTACATTAAATTAATTAATCCAAATTGTCATTGTCACTACCAAGTGGCTCAATGGGGTCCCAAAATCAACCCAAGGATGCCCATGGTTGGCCAATACTCATCCAATAAGGTTAGGACAAGTGTAAAGGTAATTTTGAATTATTATAATATTCTTTTAACCTTAAATTACCCTATTTACCTTTAACCGTAGTAAAAAACAATTATCGTAATTACTATTCATAATATCAAAAAAAAACCTATTAACATAATTTTCTCCCACTGATTCCAAATATGGAATCCATTTTTCAAAATTCAAAAAATAGACGTTGCAGTAATTAATTTAAAATTAATCTCATTGTTAAGCAAACGGGCTTTAAAAGTTAAAATATTGCCAAAGATTGAAATGTTTTTACCTATGAATTCAATGTAAAATTAATGCTAATGACATACATTATATTAAATGGTAAAAATATATTCTATTTACACTTTAAAAACAATTAATATTATAATTTAACCATATAAAGTATTGCGATGAAAAAAGTTGTTTTTAATTAAAATATAGCGTGTTTTTACTATTCATTAAAATATAAAAGTTATCAGAATAATATGAAAAATTTATCCAAAGTAAATTTTTATATTTTGATTCTAAAGAAGAATTTTATTTTGTCAAATTGAACTTATAAACTTGTCAAAAACTAGATTTAATGAGGGTGCGCCATCAAAAGGCGGTAAAACTGTATTTTTTGAAAAATACTTCTTTTATCCAAAAAACTGATTTTGTTTTCATACTTCATTCTAAAAAATGAATAAGATGAATTAAAATGTTATAAAATTCAAAATTCAGTTAATACTATTCATAAAGGTTAATATTATAATATATCGTTGTTTAGTGAAACTCGGTATTGCGTACGACGCAAGCTATCGAGGAAGGCCGCGGTTGCGTGTAAAGCAAGCCAAACTAGTGTTGTGTGTAGTGAAAGATTCCTTTGATGATTTATATAACATAAAAATAAAATATTTCTCATAAAAGTTTCGGGTGTTACATGCCCCTCCCTAGAAACTACGTCATTATATTAAGGCTCCACCTCACATGACTGTTAAGCAAGATGTCCCGTGCAGGGTTGTACAGGATTGGTACCGATGACAAAGCCTTGCCATCTTGTTCATCCAAATCTAAATGGTCATGCAGATTGAAACATTCTGCTCTATAACCTCATCTGATGTTGATCCTTATAGAGTGATGGTTGATTCCACCATCAAAATTCAGAAAAAACCAAATACTAAAAATCGCCACATATCCTTCCCATTATAGATTTCAAAAACCTCAACAACGAATAAACCAAATAACAAATCCAAAGAAACATCAAAAATCCATCGAAGCGATCATCACAATCAATTTTTCTGAACTGGCTGCCCAATCTCACATCCAAAAGAACCAACAAGACCACTATGCTGCTCCGCCTCGAAGACAACCAATGGATCATAGAACCAGATCAGTGAACCAAGTAGAGGCAGGATAGAACGCCGAGATAACCAAAATTCCATTCAACTACAGGAACCAAACCACATGCATCCCACAGACACGAACATCACACCGGATGATTTAGGAGGGTCAAACAACAATGCAGACAATAACAGGATGGCAGACTTCCTCAACAAAACCCAAATTTGAGAACAAGGACAACCAATGCCACGAATACCGGATATCCCCAAATAAGAAAGAACCACATTATATCACACCATATCTAAATCAAAGATAACTGAAAACCTCACAGAATCGAAGACCATCACTGGATATCAAAGCAGATCCAAAAAACCATCGCTGGATCGAAGGATGAGTACGAAGCCGACGTCGTTCCAATATAGATCCGTAACCCTCACAACAAAAATAAAACCCATGACCAGATCCACATAAGACCATATCTGAACCAACCACATGGAAGAAGAATATATTTTTTTGACAAAATGAACCCACTGCCGCTGAAAGCTGAAAGTCGAGCCGAAAATTCCACCCACGCAGTCGATGAAATCTGGAAGCTGAGAAACCCTCACTGCCGCCGCTGACAGTCGGACGCTGAGCCGAGAAACCCCCTTGCCGCCATTGTAATGTCGTCCCCCGAAGGCCCGAGCCGCGTCGAGAAACCCAAATATGCAGTACGGAAAAGAAAGCTGTGGTCGATGACCAAAGCCGCTGAAGCCAAATCCTAGAAACATCGTCTCCTTTGGACCCGCCCCCTCAATGAGAACCAACACCGTCTACATCAAAGGGACGATTGTCCATGCCGGAGGCAAAGCCCTAGGGTTATCCCAAGAACAGAGCTTTCGAGAGAGCCTCCCTCCTATAATTCAAACACAAACCATTAGAAAAGTATAGTGGTGTGGAACAATAGAAAGAGACTATTTGAGTTGTTTTAGGGTGAATAAAAACACCCATATTCTCCCAGTATTGTTGAGGATTATTATTTTAGGTTTCATAAGTCTTGAAATAGAAGGAATAATTGTATAATTATATAATAACTTTATATTATGGTGAAAATTAACTCCAATTATAAAAATAAGTATATTTCTGATGATGTTTTTGTAATATTTAAAAAATTATACTAAAAAGCTATTTATAATAACTTTATATATCAACATATTTTTATGAATATATTCAATAAAAAGACTATTTTTTTCATTGTGGACAATAAACTTTAAAATATAAATAAAAATTTGAATTATTTGGATTTTGACTCAAAAAAAAAATAACATGTCCAGTCACACAATATTTTTGTTAAACAAAGCGTTCCTCTATAAAATATTTATGGATTAAAGAAAATATCTAATTGGATTGAATGATAAATATGGGGCACGAATATATTGATTTTCTAACCAAATCATTGATGGGTCTTGAGAATAATTATATATAGAATGTAGTGAATATTTGTTTTAAACGAAAATAAAAAAAATATCAATAATTCTATTGTGTTTAAATTTGGATAACTACTACTCTAAAACCAAAAGAAACATTTTATTGAACTATATTCAACCATATAATATTGATTAATATTTATTGAATATTTGGTGATGTTTTAGCATGAAAAAGGATACAACATTAATTAATTAGAGATGTAATTTGTAATGTTTGATTAATATATCTTATAAAAAGATTATTTAATTTATTACATACCATATTTTCTTTTTAATTGACTATTGTTTTAAATCAATAATTCATGGATGTTATGAATTCACACTTAAAAATATATTATATGTTTCATTAGTGACTGATTGATTTCTCCTTTTTGTACTATTTGAATAGTCTATTAATCATAAAATGGATATTCAGTACCAGAAAATTAGATTATTAATTGTTAAACATTTCGATGATGTTTTTAAATATATTCATATGAATAATAGATTAAATATTATCATGATAATAATTATTCCACAATATATTATACAATCATCCATTTTTTATATGACACTATAATTATCAACCTTGGGGAGGAAATCAGTCACTTAATATTAGTGATATTTGGGATAGTATGTACAATTAAATGAAAATATGTAATCCTATTGTAGAACATTACCATTTAAAATGTGGATGCAATTTAAAAAAATTTACGGGGAAGACTAATTAAATATTAGACTATATTTATATCTATTTTTTTTCATTTGATTACATTATCAAATGATGAAAATAAGAAATTAAATTATAAATTATATCTTTCAAAAGTAAATATCTGTTTGTTTAAGAAATTATAATTGGTTTCTTGGTGTTACTTATATTTAATTTAATATATGGAGTTTCAGAGTGAACCTTTTGGAATTATTGTGTTCATATATAATACACCTGGTTCATAAACCAATAGGGGGGATGATGTCCCCATGCAATTCATAATGATATAGATTAAAATTGATTACACATCATGTTACTAATTTTTATTTAGTATACATGATTTCATGCTTTGTTAAATGAATAGAAGAAAGATTTTCTCAGGAGAATTTGATGAAGGAAAAATTGACCTGTCAAATTTATTTATTACATTTTATCTTTTTATCAGTATTTTTATACTCGATTCAACATGTTTTAATTTTTCTGTTTATTATCGAAGAAGAATTATATAAATCCGTGAGATTTTATATTATAGTTTTTAGAAAATAAATTTGATTTTATATAGCTTCTGATATATGAAACCACTAATCTAATTGAATTCTAATGTAATATGACTCTAAAATAAGAAATTAAATTTGAGGTATGAATGGGAATCACAATTTTTTATTAAAAATTATATGGGTTTTATTTAGAGAAATGTTTTTGATAAACAAATACCCTATTTTTATAAAGTAATTATATGATTCAAAAAAATTCATCAAAGTTATTTTTTTGTGAAAAATATTATAATGATTTTATAGAAAATTAATTAAATATAAATGAAAATATATCTTAATTTTCGAAATCATTATGTCCAAATTATATAGGAGATAATTTTTAAAAATATATGAAAAGACTGTTATTTCAATGAATAATCAAAATTAATAATTTTATTAAAAACTACTGTTTAATGTCACGATTTTAAAAAATTACATATTATTCATAAATCATTTCATTCATAAATTAGGTATTTTATTTTATGAATAATCCAATTAAAGTAAATGGAATCATTTTTTTTTGAAATTTATATATAAAATAAATTTATACAAACAAATTTGTGGAAAACCATTTTTAACATGATTTAATTTAATTATATTATATTAATTTATTACACTTATATGAATTCAATTTGATTAGAAATATGATATGTTTTTAATCACCATATTTTATATTAGTTAATTAGATCAACACTTTTTTAATCACAATTAATATTAAAAACAGTATAAATATATTACCATGTTTATGGTCAAAATAGGTTTATTGGTTGTAAATAAAACGTAATAAGGGTTTAAATGTTTTAAAAACATGTATGAAAAAAAATTTATTATAATTTTTAAACAATATCCCTATCATATTTAGTTATTATCCATTATTAATCAATTTCCCTTAGAAATTCATTAAAATATTTTAATTTTTACTAATTTTTAAGTGTGTTGTCTACACCCATTATAAAATGTGATTAGACACCTCTTTTATTTATACAATATTGATCCACCTATCTAAACCAAGTAAAAAACAATTCTTTTATGAAATTCCAATTCAATGAATTAGAGGTTTTTTATTCTTAACAAACCATTATAGGGGTCCTTAATAAAGGATCTAAAGGGAGCTTTTATAGAATATGTAATCATACTATCCAATCTGTTTCATTTTTTATATATTTTAATACTATATTAATTAGTTTTAATATTCAAAATATATTATATTCAGTATTGTATGTATTTTAATACTTTATTATGTTAATGGAATCCCCATTATCCACACTACTTTATATCAATTATGAATGGAATGTATCACTTTTTTTCAGGTGTAGACAATTATCTCCATGTAGTTGTGAAATTAATTTAATGTCACGTCTCTTATGTATTTATAATATCATATCTAACATCTTACCTTTACATCCATTAGAAAATAACGACTTCACTCACTCAAACGTTTCGACTACCACCTCTATGAAGTAAAATTATTCATTTTTTATTTCATCTTTTCCAGGAATGCTATATGAATATATATATATATATATAATATATGAAATTTATAATATAAATATTTTAATATATTGGTAAAACTATATTATCATTCTATTATTCATTTTTATTGAAAATGATAAATTTGTTCATGTGTACCTAAGGCCCACCATCTCTATGAACGAATTAAATCATTTTTATTTTGACAAATTTTATAGTTTTTTATCAACATTTATATAATTAATATATAAGAGATTTATTTAATTAATAACAATCTGATTATTATTTATCCATTTTCATTGTACATGGAATTGAAATTTTTCATCCAAACATCCATGAAAATTAAATAGTTAAAACCTAACAATGATAATAACAACAAGGATATGTTGAAAAGATTGTGTTGAAATTTTATATGTGGATAATATATGAAAAAATAATTACATTTAGAATCCATTTATAAAATTATAATAAATTTATATTTATTATATTGGGGGAAAAGTGAATATTAGTTGAGTATAACCTGGGGTAAGAGATTTATGTTTCAGACTCATTTTAATAAGGATTATATATCATTGAGTTCCCATTGAAAAAAATTAAATTATCCATTACTTATAAAACCATATGTTTATTACCCATATTTTATTCAATTAATTATGAAAAGTTAGTACAATTTACTTTTATTTGAAACTACAAATATTTGGGAAAATGCTCATGTAAAAAGTAGATATTTTTCCTTCTAGTCATGAATCTTTTTCTTCCATGTCCATGATTTCATTAAAATGATTTTAACAATGTTTTGAATATAGTTATGGGATTTCTAAAAAATCATTATTACCAACATTTTGAATTCAATTAAAAATGTCAAATTAATCTTCTTATCATTTTCAAAATGAGATTATTTGGTCTTTTTACCGAAAAAGTTAATGAAGTAATTGTTTTATTATACATTAGAGGAATAAAAAATCCTACTTCCTGATAACTAAATAACATTAACCTTCCATTACATGTTTTATTAATCTTTTACAGAAAATCCTAATAATTTTATAAATAATTTTATTTTAGATAAGTTATTCCTATTTAAAAATTATATTTTCATCATTTAATATTGAAGAAATATTTTACCATTTTTTTCTGTCGATTATAACATAATTTAATGTAACTGATAAATCACTAGAAATATCCTCCAATTATTAAATGCATATTCATTCTCAAGATAGTTTAAGATGATGAAGACAAGATATCAATAAATCTATTTTATTTTCCATGGTTTTTACTATATTCAATTTTTAAGCATGTTTCTTTCCATGGGCAATGATATTTGATCAATGTTTTATGATATTTTGTCACACATACGAATAAATTATGATTATTTAATTGGTGGTAATATAATTATATATCTCAGTAATTTATTGGCTTATTATGAATATGTCATGGGATAATTAAAACTAGAATTGGTAGTAAACCAATTTTAGTAAGGGAATTTTTCCAAAATCATAGTTCATAGAGTGCACCTTAACTTAGGATATAATGTAAAGGAGAGTAAAATATATAAAATATCATACACAAAGATTAAATCCAGGGATAAATAAATATATATATATATATATTCATTCTACAGACAAAACTATTATGAATTTTTTTGCTCTCATGGATCGAGCTCCAAAAATCCAATATGGATCATGTGTTATGAGCATCTATGATTTATGCCTCAACACATGAGTATATCATATGAGATGTTGGTTATTGTTTTCAAATTTTAATATCAATTTCACATACCAATATACACCTGTTGTTATTTAGGGATCATGAGTATCTACCTTATTTACAAATAATGTGCATATATACTCGCCATTTTTTATGGTTCCATTTTCATTCAGATATTGTGAATGGTCATAAATGTGCTTTCTATATAAAGGGTTCTAGTTGTGATCAAATAATAGGTTAATGTTGTAGATAGCTTATGTACCATTTTGTTGTCTTCAATTTTCTAAATAAACTAATTTTTTATGATTTTTTAGAGGTCATGATGTTATATAATGAATATTCATCTAATAGGATGAAACCCAAATGTATGAAATATATGGGTCTCATTAGTTTGAATCCGATAAATTTTTAGTTACTTTTTGAATATATGATGAGTAAATTCATTGAGAACCCTATATACAAGCTTTTATATTAGAGAACCTTGTATTTTATGGTTAATAATGTAGTACTGGTTTCCAAAAAAAAAATCATCCCTTCCTAGTAACAATAAATTTAAAGTGTTTATGGAATAGATGCACATAGGGGAAAGACGTATAATTTTGTAGGATTATGTATTTTCACATCCCTAACTAGGTTATTATTAGTGGTCCTAACCCTACAGACCTTGTTAGGCACTCTCCAGGATATATTTAGGTTAATACACATTTTTATTATGATCATTTTTGAATGATGAGAATAGATATTGAATGTGGACGACCTAGTTTAAACCAATTATGTCATAGATTTAAAATATTGCGTCATGATTCTGATTTCATATAAATTATACTCATGAATATATGATTTTTCATTTTAATTATTTTTTATCATTCAATATATTTCTTCCATTTATGGATTAAAATATAAAGGGTCTTGTTATTGTAGAATGTGATGGAGGATTTAATATTATACTCATGATTAACCAAATTTTTTTGGAGAGGGAATAATTTTTTTAATTTCTATGATAATTTCTCAATTACTGAATCATTCTGAGATTACTAATGAGAAAATAAGAGAACGATGCTCTTTTAATTCTATAAAAAGGCAACGTCCATATTATATTAGTGGGAATGATGAAACACTAGTTACCGAGTAGTATATCAATACCTCTGAAAAAATATTTTCCATTTTCTTGTATTAAGACCAAGAAAATAATTTTGGATAATCATCATTTGGAAGAAAGAAATGTTTAATATTGATGTTTTCACAAAAAAACAATAAAAGTTTATAAAATTAAATCCATGATGTGGTATGAGTGAGAGAGAATATTTTTAAACAATTACATTCCATTTATTCGTTTTATGAAAATTTGGAATGAATTCATTGAGATAAAACATATGGATGATCAATAAATTAAAACTTATGTAGTAATTTTCACAAAAGAAACAATATAAATTTCTAGTAATTCCATCCAACAAAAATTTAATATTACTTGGCTATTTATTTTCTTAAAACCAAGTCTATAAATGTAGTAATCCATAAGAGACTTCATTATTAATGAAAAAAAATCAATTTTCTATCAAGGTAGAAATTGATATTGATGATACCCATCAATCTCATGGTTTTGATATGAAAGAGATTATCGAATGAAATGAAAAATAATATATATATATATATATATATATATATATTTGATGATTATTATTAAATTATCCTATGAAAGTAAAAATAAATGTGGAGGAAATTGAATTAATGGGTTTAGATAATGTTTTTAGGGGAATAATTATGTCCATCAAGCCAAATAATTATATAGTGATGTCAAGAGGCCATTCAACGAAATGAACAATGATATATATCAATAATCTAAACCACCCAAAATCTAATGTTTCAAATGTAAGTTTTATCACTTTTATGTTAACCATTTCTTGAATTATGAGGTTAAATATAATGATTAACATCCATAACCTATAAATCCATTATAAAATGTGAAAACATTGGTAATAACTATTTAAAATATGGGGTATGATAATGAAGTGGTGAATATTATAGATACCAATCACGAAAGATATACTATAATCATTTTTTATTTGAATATCCATTTCTTTTATATTTTATTCATTTAATAATGGTTTAACAATATCACATCAATGATTATATGTTGAATTAATAGTTGAAAATAAAAATGGTACGATAATCACATTTTCAATCAATTATTATTTTAAAATTAAATATTTATGAAATATTATTTCTAAAAATATTGTAATTGACCCTCTATTAAAAGTTTATTTTATACATTTTACGGATTTTATTTCATTATAAAAATAACACATCAATTTTCAAGTAATAGAATTTTAATTTTTCAATGAAACCCATATTATTATGGTGTTTATTGATAAATATGATATCATAATACAAATTATATCCATTATATGAGTCTTCATTTCAATTCAAAATTATTAATCATATTATATGTTTTTTGAGAAACTCAACATCAAATATATTCATATTGTATGTGGGTTTTTAATGCTTTTTAGGTGATTATCCTATTTTTCAATTTATAAATTTTGTTACAACTTAATATAACTCATAACTTGTGGAACACAAATTTCAAAACACCATGTAGAATTTCCATAGTTGATATGTGAGAATTTCATTACCAACATAAGGTGAATCTAAATAAGGAAGTCATACACACATGTTAATCACTATGGGGTGAACTGGTTCATTATATTCATCAAATATGGGTCAGTGTTTCTTTTTATTTATTATAGAGAACTTAATAAGATCATCATAAAAAAAATGTATCTTTATCCATTATTTATGACTTGTTTGATCAATTTAATGGACCATGACACATTTCCCAAAATAAACATCATAATTTACGTAATCAATTGATTGTCAAGAAAGAGGATACATATATATATATACATATGAGAAATCCATTTGTGAGAGATATTTACACTATGAATGTATAGTGATTTCATTTGATCTTACTAATTTTATACTGTATCCATTGACTTAATTAATGGAGTCTTTTGATATTACCTTGATAGCTTTGTGGTAGTCATTATTTAATATATTCTTATATATTACAATAAAATAAAAGAAAAAAAATTTCAGTTGGGAAATACACTGAATACCCTAAGGAGGGATAATTTTTTATGGTACTTTTCAATGTGTGAAATTTTCCCTAATAATGTTTTATTTTTTGGGTTATATAATCTCAAGAATATTTCTATCTATGGATACATCAAAGATTAATGTTTCTCAGAATTGGGCTAATCCAACCACTATGACTAACATCCTTAGTTTTCATGTATTGGATAAATCATATCAGAACCTTTTGGATTATTAATCATGGATATCTAATCCACTCCCCAATTTAGATCATATTTTATTCAATTTCTGTTGATGAATGAAAGTGAAAAAAATTAAAGGAGATAAATATTAGGGGAGTTAGAACACATGTTCTCACATTACCCTATAGTGAGAAAGGGTTTTCTGATCTATAGTGATGCATCAAATAAGGGACTGGGATTTATATCCACACAAAATGGTATGGTGATACCTTATACCTCACCATAATTGATAATTCATGAGAAAAATTACATGATTAATGGTTTGGAGTTAGCTATAGTAATTTTATCATTAATGATAATAATTCATTATCATTTTGGGGAAATTATTGATATTAAAATTAATAAATATATTAATGCATTTATTCGTTTAGAATGATAGTAATATATAAACGAGATGACGGTTGGAGTTATTTACTTATTATTTACACTCAATAAATCACAATCCTAGTAATTAGAACATTGATTAAGATAATCCCAGTTTAAAAGATTATTCTAATTTATATATGATTATGATCCTTAGAGTTCCAATATTTATTGATAGTCTATGTATCTACCTTAAGATCTTGAAGTAAGGGGGTAAATATTATATTTTTAAAATGAGTGTTCAACAATGTTTATATGTTAATATTGATGAACTATAAAAGATGATTTTAATATGTTACTGAATTTGGAAAATTTTATAGAGTTCAACCTTGATTTTAATGGAATGGTAATGTTTAGGAATTGTGTATGTGACCCTTTCATATAAAAATAGGAGAAGAATATACTATATGAAGATCATTGTTAATATTTATGTATTTTACCTGGATGTATGAATCTTCATAGAGAATAAAAATATTATTTATGGTTTGATAATGTGAAGGGAGATAATTCAAAGTGTGTATCACATTTCATTGTATTTTTTATGTTATGGTGGGGGAAAGCTCTAATTTGTTGTCACAATAATTATATATTTCCAAATGAGAATGGTTAGAATTAGTATATATTTTTTATTCATACAACACAAAACCTCTAATGAATATAATTATATTTGAGTTTTTATTAAATACATTTTGTGGTCAAAATATTTCATTAAAATTGCACAATTTGGTTATCTTAATAATGTATTAATCAAATGTGTTAAAATAGTGGTAACCTTGAATCAATCTCCACATTATATATTTTTTTAATTAGTTATGAGGGTTATATCAACATTCTTGAAAATTTTACTGTAAGATATAGAGTCAAATTTGTGTCTAGTTAATTTTTATTATCTTTAGATAGAAGGTCATTTTTATTGAATAATTCAAGATATAAGAGTGTATTCAGAGATTGTGTTCAATAGATATGATACAATATTTGGATTAAAACCTTTCTCTAGATGATATTTCTTATTACAATAAAATTACCTAAAAAAATAAAATGTAACCTTATGAATATCTATATATAAATAATTGAATAAAAGAAATTTTAAGGTAAAATGTTAAATAATGAGATGAACTGAGCCTTAGTTTGATTGGAAAATGGTTGGTAAATTCTTATTCATTCAGCATCATATCATGGTAACTCAAAGAAAAAAAATCTCCAACAATCATAGGTGAAATATGGAGTACAATTTTTGTGAGAATGTACTCCAATGATTTTATCCATGAAATAAGATTTGGATATTTAATAAATTTAGGAATATGAGAGATTGGTATATTATCCACTTCGGGATTCTTGATCATGTATGGATTATATCATTTCATTTAAAATTTCCACCAAAAATATTGAAAGATCATAAAAAGTTACATGTATCACTCCCAAGTCTATGCATACCTAATAATTAACATATACTAATCACCAGGGTTTAAAAAGTGTATCACAATATTTAATATTAATGACAAATCATAGAAATATTAAATCATACAAATAAATTATACAAAATAGAACTGAACAAATGATTAATGTACAATAGATGAATTATAAATTCAATAAAGATAAAAGGGAATCCAATAATGTGATGAAATAATGATATTCTCATTTATTTATATCAAAGTTATATAATTTCTGTAGATAAATTATTATTAAGTTGTTTATAATGTGACACCATGATATTTTATGAAATATTTTCTTTCAAAAAAATTAATTTCTATGATATCAAATAAACAACACAACTCTCAATAAAAATAACTAATTACACAATATAATATTATAAAATAGTCATAACATTTTTAATATGAATATTAATAAAATGTTTTCTATGAATTATATTTATGTTTTTTTAAATCAAAATGATTTAATAAGTACTCATTTTTTTGTTAAATCATTATATGCTTGAAAGTTTCATTTATTCAATATAAATCAAATTTATCATATATAGTGATAAAGAACTAAATTTAATATAGTTTTTAAAAAATTAATTTATAAAATTGAACATCATTTTTGAAATAAAAATAAAAAATTAGTTTATAGTGACTTTTTTATAATTTTAAAAAAATGTTTATTTTTAGATTAATAATATAACGTACAAATTTTCATTCATGAATTTTTTTCAATATTTTATAGTGGTCAATTTTTTAATATGGGTTAAATGTAAAATAATTTAATTTATAATTTTAATAATCTAATTGTGTTAATTAAAATTAATTTTACATTGTATTTCTATATAAAATCATATTATACATTGAGGCAATTTTTTCTAGGAAGCCCATTTCCATCATTTTTAATGGTATAATTTTATATTAAATTCTTGAAATTATCTTAATTTAATTTGTTAAAATGGATTAAATATTTTGGATTATAATAATTAATATTAGTTTATAAGTTATACTTAATTTTTAGCCAAACTGAATTCAAATAACATGATAATTCTATTACTATTGTGAAGGTTAAAAATGATTAAAATAAATTTAAAACATATATAATTCATTTTAAATTGACATATTTTGAGCCTTTACCAACTAATATTTATAAATGTTCTATTTTATAGACATTTGTTTCGATTAATGCATTAATATATATATTTTTTAGAAATTCAATCTATGTTTTTCCCTAACATACAAAAAGATGTTGTTCCCCTCTCTTGAATACACTACTTTTTTCCACATATCTCTTCCAAAACGTACACAATTCTTTATTCAACATATTTAAAAATAATTTTCATGTTTTTTCAATCTTAAAATACCATTAAAAAGATTTTTATGAAATGATATAATGGATGTTTACTAAAGAATATGAAATCACCATGCCCAACGACATTCATTTTCTTTCATCAGCTATATCATATAATTATATGGTAAATAAAATAACATAATTTTTATAGTATAAAAAATACAATAAAATTATTTTATGAGTATGAATTTGGTATTATATAACCTTTTTCGCTCAAGTGATATATGAAAATATCTCTCGTGCATACTTATGAAATATTAAATCCACATAGAAATAGAATTCATTTTTGATCACTATCTTTAATGGATATTTATTAATATAGGAATAATTTTTATATAATATATTTATAAAATAATTTTCTTTCTATAATTACAAACAAATATCTACATTCTTACCATCCCATATTTTTTAAAAGATAATGCTTCTCATGCATATTTGTTGATTACCACCTCCACAAAGTAATATGAGTTATTTTTATTTCAGCATTAAATGGTTTGTAAGAAGGATAGATTAAATGTATATTATTTTCATTTATAATATAATTATTTATTTTATATTGAATAATAATTTTTATAATTATATCATTAATTTCATTTGGAAATGAAAACATCATTCATGTTTACATACGACATATTATCTCTAGAAATGGTGTAATTAATTATTCTATATATACCATTTATTATGGATAATAAATATAGATATATAGAATATATATGATTTTTATATAATATATTATATTATGTGAGTGAGGAACAAAATATTCAAATTGAGTATGTACATATTGTGAATGAATAAATTTTCGTATTTCAAGAGTATTTATGAGGACATCATTTGAAGTGGGAAATTGAGTTTTCTCTTGATTTAATTCCAAATAAAATGATTATATAAAATATTATTTACAAAATGTTCATAATAAAATTAGTGGATCTTATGAAAAACTAAAGTAATTGACTGATAACGGATTTATTCACCATAGTGTTTCTCTAGGTGGATCGCATGTTCACTTTATCAAGATGAAATATGGATCCATGAGGCTATGTATTGAAAATAGGGAAATAAATGATATTATGATAAAGATTACGTATCTTGTTCAACACATTGTTGATTTATTTTATCAACTCCCTAGAAGACAATTTTTTTTCTAACATTGACCTTTACTATGGATATCATCAGTTGTGTATGAGGAAGGATGATATTCCTAATACATTATTTCAATATAGGTATGGGTATTATGAGTTTAAAATAATGCCTTTTGGACTTACTAATGCACCCTCTATATTCATAGATTCAATTAATAGAGTTTTTGGGGGAATATATTGATGATTTTTTTTGGTATTTTATGATGGTATCATGGTGGAATCTAAAATATATGAAGATAATGAGAATCAATTGGGCATTATTTTGAATAATCTTAGAAGAAACGAGTTTTATGGGATATATAGAAATTATGCATTTTGGCTACATATTATTTCCTTTCTTGGACATGTTGTCTTTATGGATAAAATATTAGTTTATTCAACAAAGGCAAAGTCAGTTCAGGAATGGACTACACTAATGAATATAAGTAAGGTACATAGTTTTATTGGTTTAGTAGGTTGTTATCAGTGTTTTGTTTATAACATTGTGTGAATAGATATCATGTTATTCAAGCTTACTCGTAAAGGAGTTATGTTCATATAGAAAAAGGAATGTAAATATTTTTTTGATGAAATAATGCGGATATTGGTGAATTCTATGATCTTCACACTACCTTGGGAAAATTATGAGTTTTCAGTTTATATTAATGCATCAGAGAAATGACATGGTAATGTATTGATATAGAATTAAATATTTATTACCTATGCATCAAGGATATTAAAAACTCATGAACAGAACTATCCAACTCATGATCTTAATTGAGCAGTTATAATCATTGACATCAATTTTTTTGTTATTTCCACTTTCCATTTCAATGAAAATATTTTCCTAAAATTTTGGATGTATTGATATTTTACCATGTTAATCCAATTTAAAAATATTATTGTTATCCAACAATATTAAGGTATTCTTTTTGAGGAATGTTTCACCTATGATGCCATCTTTTTCAGTTATTTAATTATTTCAGAGGACAAGATTAAAGGATACAACATCATTATTTATCTATATAGTGTATGGATATGATTTTGAGATATTTTGTAAACATATTTATTTAAAATGAGTTATGTAATTTTTGAAATTTTTATGGTGGATATGTACATTCAGTATGTTCTGATATATAATGAATGTTATGATATTTTTAAAAATATGAATAGTATATTATTATGTGTTGGGTGGGCCCAAAATGTATATTATTATAATAAATTATTAAATAATATATAGGTCCTCAGTTAATTTTTTCTATAATGGGTAGTGAACCTAGTATAGTAATTGACATTTTCTACTGTGATAGTATTGGAAGTGATACTTGATAAAGGATCTAATGGAAAGAGAAGTGAACTAAATCCAAAAAAATAGTCTTAGAAGTAATCATTGAGTAAAAAATAAAATCTTCAATAGTTATATGTTTAACAAAAATTTGATTTTTATGAAAATTTTATTTTCTCATGCTCATGTTCAACGGTTTGATTATGAGTCAAGTCTTACGAACCACCATGCTTTATTTTTTCACACATGTTTATTATATATAATATATTGGTTATTTTAATCAAATGTTATGATCAAGTTTTCATTCCCTTTTGTACATGTTATGTTTATGTTTTCATTAATATCTCCATTCAATACCCTTATTGGGAATCTAATATCTATTTTAATTATTATTACATTTCCCCATGATATAGGGAAAGGTTGTGAGTATTAATTTATAAGAAGGGTTATATTTGTGCATAATTAACTATGAGATGACATAGATCACAAATGTAGTAAATTATCATGTTTTCATGTTTCAAAACACATTAAACCATTATTTTTGTAGAATAGATCATAATTTTTTAAAATTAATTTTAATCTAATAATATGTAATATATATTTTTTAAATTTATGTGTTTCCATAAATTAAATCATCAATTGATAATAATGATTGATCAATCATACTCAATGTAAAATTTATTTTGATTAGGTAAATATTAATGAATTTAAATAAATACATTTGATTTTAAAATTTTTACAATCTCCATCTTATATATAGAATTAAAAAATTATTTGTAATATTTTGAAGACTATAATTTTATGTTGAATGAATAATTGGTTAATATTATCAAAAAATATTAGAATATATAAAATAATATTTTATCAACACTTCAAAGAGATCTCTCTGAAAGAAAATATGAACTAATGGAATGATAACTAGAGTCTTTGATATGATTTTTATATTTACTGACACCTATATAGAGGTATATCATATATATAAACAAAATTATATATATATTTACAAAATATACAGTGACACGTTAATTTCATGTAACACTCCGAGATTTTGTGAATTATTTTATCCAAGTTAATTTAACTTTTCAATATTTATCATTTCAAATGACATGATAAATAAATAAATAAATAAATAAATAAATAAATAAATATATATATATATATATATATATATATTAAAACACTAATTGAATCATTACATTCACACGCAAAAACAACTTGGTTTGTGTTACAGGCAACACCAACTTGGTTTACGCTACAAGCAATACTAACTTAGCGTATGATACATGGAACATTTAGTTTCAACGAAATGTATCTTTTTCTTTTATTAATTATCTAAATAAAAAATCATAATCCTTAAATTAATAATATTAATAAATAATTTTCAAATATATATGTTTTACATAAATAAAACAGATGGATAATGAAATATAATATTTTGGAAAAAGTCATTTGAGGTAAAAATATTTTCTTTCTTGAATGAATCGATTTTAATAATAAAATTAATTTGTCAAAAAATGTGAAATTTAATAAGAGGTAATAAAATTCATTTTTAACTCATAATATCAAAATTATCCAAGGGTGAATTTTTGGGGTTTTTCTGAGAAACAAATTTTTTATTAATATTGAAAAATACTTATTTTAGTTAATACAGTTTCTTTTGTCTAATTATTTGTTAATGATAAACGATATCATAAATTAGTTTTAATGAAAATTTAAATTAATATTAAAAATAATTTTAAAAATAAATTCCTTTTCATTTATCCCACCACAATAATAAATAGAATACCTTAACAACCGTTTGATCTTTTTCCTACATTAAAACCTATCATTTCATCCCATCTACAGGATTAACACTAATCATAATTTTTCATCTTATACGATTAAAATATAAAATATCTCACATAAAATCTTATAATAAATATAATGATCATATTCTAATAATACAATGATAAATTGTTTCCCAAATGATTTTTAAAAGTGATTAATATTAATCACTTAAGTTAAGGACAAATCAAGCTTAATTAGGGATTAAAACATAAAATTTAAATCATATATGACCTAGACACTTGTCAAACTACCATTTATTTCCATATATTGGACATAAACAATCCATTCATGTTTTTTTTAGTTTGGTAAAACATTTTTTAGGTATGATCATGTGCTCACCCAATTTGTTTCTAAAAATATCTTGTGAGTCCATTTCATTCCCTAAAAAAGGCCACCACCTCTATCCATTCCTCACACCTCTCAAGACACATAAGATCATCCATGAACTATCCAAATTTCCAAACAATAATCCTTCATTCGACATTTATGCCTCCCAATTTTTTAGAATCCCTCTCAAGGAATCCTTTTGTCACAAACCAAAATGAGTCACCTTATTAAGAGGTAACATCTTCTCTCAAGATCCATTCCCTTATTTTACTTCTCCACTACTCAAACCTATATTTACTCCATTATTGTGTGAAAAAAGATTATTATCCATAAACTAGGATTTTTTTAGCGAATGAATATAACCTACACTTACACACACATTTATCTAGTGGATGTTGAACATACTATTTTTGTGTACGACGTACTACTTCCTCACAAAATGATGATCGTTCATTTCTCTGTTACCACCATCCATGGTGGCCATTATGATAAAATTTTTTATTATATGTAATATATTATATTTATTATGTATTTATGTTTTTTATTACTTCTATAACACACATCTTCTTACCTTCCATTTGGTGTTAATGTAATAATCTTGTTTGAGGTAGTGTCGTCTACCACCACCTCAATGCGATGTGCTTCATTCACACACCACATGGAATGTATTACGAATGATTTTAATTAAATTATTTGATATATATGATACAGTAATTATCCAGTAATAATTATATATATATATATATATATATTTCATTTACATATAATCCTTCAATACGATAATAAAGTGGAAAAAAAATTTATGCATATGTATGGCTTACCGTCTCCCTGAACAATTTGTTCTATTCCATACCCTTATATTCTATTGATTATTAAAATATAAATATAATATATATAACCAATATTTATATCATGATTTACATTCTATAATCATAATATAAGTATAAGGACCAAAGTTGTAAAAAATTTGGACATAGGCGAAGAATAATGTATATTTCAGCCAAAGTGAAACATTAACACTTGGTCGTTAACATGAAAGTAATATAATTTCATAATAAAAACATATATGGAATTACGTATACAAATATTATTTTATAAAATATTAATAAGAAATTAAAATTCATTATATAGAAATATTGTACAAGTACTGAGAGATTCAAGACATGAGGTTAAGGGTTTTCTTCTCACTATTAATTTTCATTAGATAATAATTATGTTCACCAATATTTCAATTTGGGGGGTGTAAGTAATTCCCATGATGGTATTATATGTATCATGTAATCATATTTATGGTTATTAATAGAAACTTTTTATTACCCTTATTTCACAAGGCATAATTTTCAAAGTTACCAAATCGGTAAAAATGATTTGTCTCAATTTTCCTTCATTGGGAATTTTATTTTGTTACGCACCTAAACTCTTTTTCCAAGTGTACATAGTTCCATTTCACATGTCATGTCATCATTATAAATGTTTTAATGATTTTATATGCTTCATGTAATTTATTTTCCTTACATGTATTACATGATCCTTGGATAACACTTTATAAGAGTTTGTTGATACAATCTTATTGGTTTTCGAGATTATTTTCATTTATGAATAAATTGATGAAATATTATGATCTATATATCAAGAAAATTCAGTATTTTCATTATCCTCTTTTATTTTATGATATACTCATGTATGGTACCATTTTCTGTAACATCGCATGGTTTTAAAGAAATAAATTAAATGAATGAAAAATTGTTTTAAGTAGATATTTATAACTACCTTTTAAAAATAATTTAGCCACTTCTATGTTTGAAATTTCAAAAAATATCCATTTAAAGTTTTGTTCAGTATGTTATTTAGAGTCTAATAAAAGGAACTTTTATTTTTGGTGAATATTATAATACCCTTATGAATAGTAATATGAATAGTAATATGACCCTAATGAATAGTAAATTGTAATATTATTATATTTACATAAGGAATGATGATAATGAAATTTTGGTTAATTTTTCAATGTGATATAAAAACAATTATAGTTTTAAAATTGTTAATTTTCGAATTAAGTATGATTTTATTTAAAAATTAAATAAATTTTATTTAGAAAATTATTTTCACAAAATGGACTTCATTTATGAATTATACACGTCGAGAAATGGTAATGGTGAATTTTTGATATTTTTCTAAAATTCGTGAATTTTTTATGAATAGTAAAATACAGTAAAATACAATATATTCAAATTATCAGTAAATTACACTATTTATGAAATCATTAGTTATTTAAGGACATGTGGTTTGAAATCAAATTCCATTATTACTAATTGGGGTCACATGAATTATGATTATTCATATTATTGAGAAAAAATATTATAATAATGGTAAAAATAATGTTAAATACCTCCTCTCATCCACTATGAATACCACCCCCATTCGCCTCTAACTCCCACACCAATAAATCCTTGAGCCATACTTATGTTCTGCCCAATACATTTCCCAATGCTCTTCTCTAAGTCATAGAGCAACTGGTCTAACTAAAAAAACAAAAACAAAATCCTTAAGAAGGATCTCAGGGAGAAGAGATCAACAGGTAAGCATCCACTTTTATTTTCTTTCTTGTCATTATTTTAATGTCATTATTTTTCATTCCCATTTCATTATGTTAGGATATTTCATTCCATATTCAACATATCAACCATATTATGTAATAATAATGAGAGTCTCATTTTCTCTGATCAATATATTTTATGAAAATTTAAACGATGTTGTTATGCAGCCGAATTTTCGTAAAGAATTTCTCAAATTTTCTTTTATTTCGAGTTCTTTTATATTCTTCTTCTTTACTCATATCCTATTATCTAAGAAGCAATAAAGCTCTAGAATATTTTATATTGAAGATGTTTTATTTTCCATGGAAAATTCATCATCAATCTTTTTATCCTCCCCCACTTATTCAAAGAATTAAAAACATTGTCTGTGATGTGTCGAATTATGGACATCATGGGTGATATGAGTTCAATTTGTTTTAATTTATTCAATTATGGTCATAAAAATATTTCTATGGTTCAAATGGGTTATAATATATTTATAATGTCTCATCCATGGTTCTGGAATAATTTTTTACACGTGGTTTTAAATTATAATACAAAATGAGACTGTTATTAACAATGAACCACTAAAATTATCTAAATGAACATCATTAATGTTTTAACTTATGAATCATCATCATGATAGAAATAAAAAGGAAAAATGGTATAATTTATGAATTATGGAAATATTTAAATACCACTCCATTCCAACTCTGGATTCTCACTCCCAACCGACAAGAACATCCATCCTGAACCAATCATGGAAATCGTTTAAAGAACTCACCCAAAAACAGTGCAACGAACAAAATACGTACAATTAATGGGTGAAATCATGTAATGAAATGATCATATAACATATTATAATGATGGATATGTTTCATTATGATATTAATAACACACTTTTAACCATTATACTAGAGTTCTAAAGATGTTTATATAAGACAATCCTGAGGTATGTGAATTCTTAACGCTATTTCCAATCGTTGGGATTACATTCTAATTCATTATTTATGTGGTAATAAAATTTTTTGTTTAATGGGTATGGTATAAAATATATTTAATTATGTGTATTTAATTTATTTATACATATTCCTTCAACACTATTAATTATCACTTCCATTATATGATTTATGTAAGTGGATTTTCTTTTAGAATCCTCTTTTAAAATTATATTTTATGAAATATAAAAGGCAATATTTTTAATGAAATCATTCATGTTATATTATTGTGTTATGGTTATTGGGAATTTCATATGAGAAAGGTTGTGAACTATATATCCCTCTAATTCATTTGGTATGTGTATGTTTGAGGGCAGTGATATGGTTACTCCATGTCTAACAGCGACGGTTACACAAACTGTAACGTAGCCATGAGGGTTACAAATGATAAGTTAGTAGAGACGGTTACAAGATTATGTATGTTATGGAAGAATAATCATTTATGTTTCTATTTACTTTTTTATGTTTTGTGTGGATATTTTTTAAATCTCATGTTTCACAAAGTAAGATTATATGGGTGACATGTATGTCATTTGAAAATGATTTCATACATTTAAAGTGTTTAAGGACTAATGTGTTATTTCCATGATTTTATATCCCTTACTGAGATTTTGTGCATATCCAATGTTTTTAAATGATATTCACAGGTTATAAGGATCTATAATACAATGATGGAAGACATGTTAAATATTTTAAAATTTGTAAAAGAACTCTTGTTTTCTGTGAAAATTTTTATATTTTGAAAGAAATGAATATTGTTCATATAGTATCCACTTTGTAATAATGTGTAATTTTATGATTGTTTTATGTCAAAATTATATAAATATATAAACATTAATGGACCCTCAATGTGAAAATAAGTTAATTCATAACTAAATTCATGATTATGTAATGTAATAAGTCCATATCTTTATAGTTTTTATCAGAGGATGGATTAGATAACATTAGGGGTTAGGATGATGTTAATAGAATACCATAAATGTTTTTCACTCGGATTAATTTGAGATTTTATGGAAATTAAAGACTACCATGTTGTTTCACCTATGATATGTCTGTTTAGAATGGTTGTCCGCAGGAGAAACAGGGAAGCTGAAGTGGAGAGGAACTGACAGAATGACATCCTCCAAAATATGTAGCCCATAATGGTAGGGATTTGAACTATGTAGGCTATGACAATAATGTATCAGTTATTAGAAGCAATAAATAGAGGTTACATCCATGCAATAGAACAACCAAGGGTACCACAACAGAACATGAAAATAGTGGAAAATTTTATGAGACTACACCCTCTAACTTTCAATGGATCTTTTGACCTGGTATTTGAAGTAGGACAGATTAAATTCGTTGAAAAGATATTCTATTTTGTGGGATTTTCAGATAATCAAAAGGTAACACTTTCTATTTATCATTTGTAAGGTTATGCTGATCAGTGGTGGTCAATGATACGTAATATTTGGTATATAGATTATTTTGATGTCTTAGAGTGGGATGAATTAAAAAGTCTATTCCATAAAAAATAAGTTCCTAAGGTGGTGCTTAATAGGATAGAGAAGCAATTAATTGAATTGAAGAAAAAGGAGAAATAATTAGTGGCAGTGTAAGAATATAACTTCACACGACTTGAGTTGTATTCTCTAAATCTTATTATAGATCTGGTAGAAAAATAAACCACTTTTACTCAGGACTGAGGCCATGTTATCAAAGGGTGTTGGCCTCCATGGAATTCAAATGTTATGAGAAAATTCTCTGATGTGTTGAGTGTTTATAGATGGTGTTTGCTGATGATCATGTGTATTTTGGAAACCAGAAGATGAACAGGCCCACACAGAAAGGTGTGGGTAAGAATCAACATAATAAATATGATGGTTATAAAATCCATTTCCTTGTTTTTGAAATGTGTTGCAAGAATGACTCTAGGGAATGTCCTAGAAAAACAGGAATGTGTTCTAAATGTGTTAGGTTTGGACATATGGCCGAGATTATAGTGACAATGATCCTAAGACTAATCCTAATTAATAGACTTTATAATGTTTTAAATGTGGTGAGATGGGTCATTATGCAAATTCTTTTCCAAAGAGAGATCCAATTGATTCAAAGATGCCAGAATATAAGAAGAAAGGTGTAGTTTGATATTTTTCTACTACGTTAGCAGATGATGAGCCATCCAATGAAGCTGTATTAGGTACTTTGTTTGTTTACTCATATTTTCTAATGTTTTTTATACTAGGTCTACACATTTCATAATCTCCAAGAACTTTTCGGGTAAATTGAAAATATAACTTCAATAAATGAAACCAGAATATGTAGTTAAAACAACAGAAGGAAATATTATAACAAATAGGAATTATAATAATCATTCTATTATGGTATATGGAAATACTTTACATGAAAAACATGTTTTTTTACAATTAGTCTTGTTTGTTGTTATTCTGGGAATAGATTGGTTTTCTGTTTATCATGTTATGATTGAATGTAAAGTTGAAGATGTAGTTTTTCAGAAAGAGATTCAGTTTGTATAATAGAATGAATCCATATAATTGATAATAGATCAAGATGGTGAGAAACTGTTAAAAGATGGAAATGAAATTTATCTTTCTCATATTTTTTAAAATAAGGAACTCTTCAGATTAATGATGGGTCTGTGGTGAATGAATACCATGTGTTCTTCGTGATGAGTTACCCAGTGTCATACCTGATCTTGAAGTCGAATTCACATTTGACTATGTTGTTGATGCTAATACAATTTCAAATCCCTTATATCATATTTCTCAAATTGAACATCTTGAATTGTGAAATTAGTTTCAAGATTATTTTGATAAATCCATAATTTGTCCTAGAACATCACGATGGGGTGATTCAATTTTGTTTGTTAAAAGGAGAGATGGTTCAATGAGACTTTTCATTTATTATAGATCATTGAATGACATCTCTGTTAAAAACAAGTATCATTTACCTCATATCGATGACTTGATTGATTATCTCTAGGGACCTTAGTACATTTCTAAGATTGACTTGAGATCCAGATATCATCAACTGAAGGTGAAAGAGGATGATATCCCGAAAATAGCTTTTCGTACTAGATATAGTCATTATGAATTTTTTGTTATGATGTTTTGGTTACCTAATGCACATGTTGTATTCAAGAATCTTATGAATAGAATATTTCATGAGTTCTTAGATATGTTTATGGTTATGTTTTTTGATGAAATTCTTGTATTTCTTAAAAATAAAGAGGAGCACGCAAAACATCTATGGGTTTTCTACAAACCATAAAAGAAAATAACTGTATGAAAAATTCTTCATGTGTGATTTTTGGTTAAAAAAGATTTATTTTCTTGAGAAAATTTTAAATATTAATGGAATAACAATTTATCCATCCAAAAAAAGAGTGGTTGATGAATGGAAAAGACCACAAAATTCTACAGAGATTAGTAGTTTTTTGCATTAGCAAGTTATTACCGACTTTTTGATAAGAACTTATCACGGTTATCTAACCTGATAACAATGATAACACTAAAAGGGGTTAATTTTTTTTGGTCATAATAAAGTGTTGATTGTTTTCCAGAACTCAAGAAGTGATTGGTGAATGCTCCATTTTTGGCCTTGTCTTCTCGAAATGGAGAGTTAGTCATCTACAATGATTCTTTTTTGAAGGGGCATGATTCTATTTTGATGTCGAATGATTAGGTAATTTATTATTAAAACAAACAACATAAAACATAGGAGTTAAATTATCTCACACATGATTTGGAATTGGCAGTGGTGGTTTTTTCTTTTAATCATTCGATGCTTCATTCATATGGGCCCAAATATCAAATATATACTGACCATAAAAGTTTGAAGTATATATTCACTTAGAAGTAATTAAAAATGTGGCGGAGAATATTCCTAGAACTGATAATGGATCATGATTTCATGATCAATTATCATCCCGGAAAATTTAATAATGAGGCAGATTTCTTGAGTCGAAAATATCAAGAATCATTAACCTAGTTATGTTTCGAACACGATCCCTTGATTAATGATTTGATGAATTTTGGCATAGAAGTTGTTGGTATAGGGAATACATCTGTTTTGTTTCATGTTTCAGTGTAGTCATCATTGTTAGATAGAATTATGAGAGCAATGAAGGAAGACCGCGAGTGATTGAAAAATAATGAATTGGTTAAAATGGGTAAGCATACAAAATTTAATGTTTATAATGATTGTGTTTAACGATTTGTAAAAAGGTTTTTTGGGCCCTATGATTCACAATTAAAAATGATTTTTTGTGTGAAGATCATTGTTCTCCATTTTCGGTTCATCCTGGTAGTACTAAGTTGTACAGAGATCTTTGAGAGTATTGTTGGGGGGATAGAATGAAAAGATATATTGCTAATTTTACAATGAAATCCTTGAAATGTCAATAGGTTAAAGGAGAGTGACAATTAATAAAGTGGGTGCTTTAGTATTTTCTTGTGCCATAGTAGAAATTAGAGAATGTATCCAAGGACATTGTGGTGGGACTACCAAAGATTACTCGAGGTAACAATGTGATTTGGGTTATTGTTGATTGATGGAAAAAATCTACACATTTTCTTTCTATTCAAGATATAATGTCTCTGGGTTAGCTTTATCGAATGTACCTTAACGAGACCGACAGGTTACAAGGAATTCCTTTTTCCATGGTATCTTACCAAGATCCTAGGTTCACTTATAACATTTGGAAGGTACTTCAGAAGTTGTTGGGAACAATGTTAAATTTTAGTCTAGCTTTTAATCCTCAATCATATGGGTATTCATGAAGAATAATTTAGACATTGGGGGATATGCTTTGAGCCTATTCAATGGACTACCAGTGATGTTGGAATCAACATATTTCTTTAGTAGATATTTCTTATAATAACAGTTTTCATTCTAGTGTATAGATATAAACTTTTAAGGAATTGTGTGGAAAGCGATGTTGGACTCCAGCATTTAGGGATGAGTTCAGGGAATGAATGTTTAAGGGGTCAGAATTACTAGAGGATGTAGTAAAAAAAGTGATGATGATCCAGAAGCACATGAGGATATCTTAGAGTATGTAGAAAAGTTAAGAAGTTAACAGAATAAAAGACTTCATTTTCAAAGTAGGTTATCATGTTTTCTTTAAAATATATCCTTGGAAAAGTGCGATGCATTTCAGTAATAAAGGGAATCTATGTCGGCAGTTCATCAGTCCTTCTGAAATCCTAGAATAAGGTGGAACAGTTGCATAACGTGTAGATTTTTCTCAAATTTTGTCTCAGGTTCTCATTATGTTTCATGATTAAATGCTGATGATGTATATGGTAGATTCATCACATGTTAGGAGCAGAGAAGAATTTAAGATGAAAGGGAACCTTTCTTATAAAGAGAAAGTAGTTCAGATCCTTGATCGAAGGTAACAGGTATTGCCGAATAAGTTAATCCACTAGGTAATGGTCTTTTGAAGACACTACATGGTTGAAAGAGCATCATGGGATTCTGAAAATGCTTTAAGAGAAAGCTACCCACATTTTTTAATGAGTAAATTAAATTGCGAGGATGCAATTTCTAGAAGGTGGGGATTATGTAACACCCTAAGGTTTTAAAAAAATAAATGAAATGAATGCAACATTTTTATATATAGATATTTATAAATTTCCTTAAAAAAATATTTCCACTTCTATGTTTTCAATTTCAAAAAATGGTAATCTATAATTGGGTTCAGTATGTTATTTAGAGTCTAATTGAACCAAATTATATTTTTAGTGCATAATATCATACAATTATGAATAATGATATGACCCTGATGAATAATAAATTTTAATATTATTTTTAATTCATAATGCTTGAAGATAATGGAATTTTGGTTAATTTTTCAATGTTATATAAAAGAAGTTATAGTTTTAAAATTTTAAATTTTTTAATTAAGTAAGATTTTATTTAAAATAAATTAATTAATAATATTTGGAAAATTATTTTCAAAAAATGGTCTTCAATTATGAATTATACACATAGCTAAATGGTAAGGGTGAATTTTTTGTCTTTTTCTAAAATTCATGAATTTTTTATAAATTGTGAAATAAGATAATATATCATCTATTCAAATTATCAGTAATATATACTATTTATGACATCATAATTGATGTAAGGACACTTGGTTTGAACCCACACGAGATTATTACTATTTGGGGTAACATGAATTATCATTATTCATAGTTTTGTGAAAAAAATTATTATAATAAAGATAAAAATTGTAACGCCCTAACCCCAGTTAACCAGAGTCAGTGATTTATTACATATCATTGGCATGATACAAGGAAATCATGTCCTGACAGACCGATTAGTTTAACAATCTTTGAAATAGATTACGAACATCAACTTAACATTACAATTTCAAACATAAAATACAACATAAATAGTTCTTTTAGAACTCCATTGTTCTATTATAGCTAAACCCTATATATCAATCATAATACACTTCGCGAAAATCATGGGAATATAAAACATAAGAAATGGGTGAGCTCATATGCTCAGTAATGGTAAACAATTTAGTGGAAGTTAACATAAACAATGGGTATGGTGAATAATTGAAAACGCATGCCTTTAAAAATAATAAACATGAACTCGTTTTGGTAGCAATAGGATATGAGTAAATAATTCCATAATAAAACATAGTCATTGGTATTATACAATTAAAATAACCACATGAACAATCAATATTATTTTTATAACTAGAGAATGTATAATGATTTACATTCTGAAACATTTTGTTAAGGCCTCGACCATGATTAATTGTCTCATGAGACCTATTGATGCATCGAGAAGCTTTAGTGGGCTCCACCCGTCCCATACTAGGTCCAATACATTTCTCATATGAAAAGGTTGAAACATAACATAAAAATTCGTATTAGAACTATTATACAAAATATTAATACTGAATCCATAAACCATGAATGGTATAAAAATAACACAACCACAATCCAATATCTCAAAAAACCTTATATACAATATGGAAGATTTATATCATAATAAATCATCCTCGATTAGGAATAATATCTCGTAAAATATGTGGTCATAGTGGAAAATGATCAATAAAAATCTTTGATAGAAATATCCATTTTTCATGAACTCATTTAAAAGTCACATAATTTCTAAATGAATTTAGTTAAAGTATTGTTTTGAATAAAAAATTACCATACCAAATTGAAACTTTTTAATGTAATTAACATTTTAAAACATTCATATCCATATAAATAAATCTTTTAAACCATTTTGAAAACATAAAGAATAATGAGAAATGGTTAGAAGAATGAGTCATTAAAACATTTAAAATAACGTTTTAGTAAAAAACTATCCTAAAATTATTCATTTAAAAACTATTTTATGAAACATTGACATGGAAATTAAATATTTCCTAATAGATACTTAAGTTAATACAACCTCGAATAATAATGAGATTGTGAAATTAAACATTATGTTGTGATTTTCATTGGTCGGGGGTACGTTTAACCTCTTATATAATGACCATATTTTGTTTTAAATTATAAAATAACTATATTCATATGCATTATATCATACATGATTCATTTATGACTTTATACAACCCATTTAAAAATGATTTCCATTTACATGAACATTTTGGGTAATAATCGCTTTCCGTATCGTACATGTTTTAACTTGTTATCCTTGATCGTATCATTTAGATAATGATTAAAAAACATCTAGAATATAAAACATGATTTATATATCATATATATTTAGAATATAAATATTTATAATATATAGATATATGAAATGTAAGGAACCATTTATGGAGATGGTTGGTCGTACGTACACATAAATGTTGTTTTCGTTTTCATTTTGTGTTGAATGAAAGTAAGTTAATAAGATATATATAAGTACATATATATATATATATTCAGTAACATTATTAGGTCATATATTACATACTTATTAATAATATATATTTTTATAATCATTGTTGAATGTTGAATGTTGAAATGAATCTCATGGCGTCGTGGAGATGGTAAACCGGACGTACGCACGAGCGACAATATTATTATATTGATGGTGAAATCATATGTAATTGGATGGTATATCATATATAAAAGATCATTAAAAATTTAAATTTATTATTTAAATCAGTTATACTCATTATTATACCCATCCAAATAATGATGTGTTTGAATAACAAACTACTGCACGACGTGGAGACGGAAAGCCATACGTAGGCACATATGGTGACATTTCCATTTATTGGATAGATAGAATAAAAAATAAAGTTGTACCATATTTATAATAATATCACATTATGTAGGAGGTACTGTAGTTATTATTTAGGTATGGAAACAACAATGAAATAGTAAGTGGAAGAAGAAAAGAACATGAATGAGGGTGGTGCAATTATTACCTCTTCTTTGGGTATTTACTTTTAAGTTAATCAAATGGGATTCTTAGATTAGATATATGATCAATTTAAGGACTCTAGTATGATTTCAGAGATACTGGGAGAATATTAAGTCTATTTTTGGCCAAGGAAAATGGATTTGGCAGTGCGATTTTGAGTGAAGGAGAAGTACCCTTTTATAAGAGTGGTTAGGGTCACTACTGGAAAATCTTATAATATTGTTAGATTATACATACTTATTCGGTTTATAATGGCTCAAAATGAGTTTATTTCGTTCCTTTGGTGGTTATGGGTAGAAATAATCCCAACCAATAGGTTTTAGACATGTTTGGGTTACCAGTTTAACCATATCATTTAGATTTAAATCTATGTTAAATAGTTTATCATTATCCATTTCTCCTTGTAATTTTATATTGTATGGTTAATAAACATAAAATAAAATTCCAAGGGAACCAAAACTTGTTAATTAATGAAATATATATCATTATAAGGTTAATTCCTCTGATCCTAATATTTTTAGGACTATTATATAATTTAATGATATATTATTTCTTTTAAAAACGCATTTATGTCAATTTTGACACTATTTGGTATTTTGTTTTTTGTGAAAGTCATAACAGCATGATTACTTCAAACTGAATACATTTAATCAACACTAAAATGTCATATTCCCCTATAATTTTTTTGGATGTCATAAAAACTTTGATATTATATTTATTTAAATATATATAATACAATTTATTTGATTCTTTCGTTAATAACATAATTAATAAATCATCATTGTGTAGTAATTAAAATAAATAATTTAATTTCTAAAAATATTAATAAAATACCATTATGTAGGAAATCCTTTTATCTTTTAAATGAATATTTATAGTCTAATTTGTATTATGAATAACCTCATATTAAAAATGATTTAGTTAATAAACATTGAATTTAACACTTTTAACTCTTCTTTAAATAAAATAATAATAAATGTCCTAATGTAATCCAAGTGGACCAAAGTGGATCATATTTTTTTACTAATTGTGTTTTTAGGTGAATTACACTTATCCAATATAGTTAATACATGTGTTAGGGTAATTCTAACATCACTTTTACCCTTAATTACCCCATTTACTTTTAACAACGGTAAAAAAGTCAAAAGTTACTATTCATCAAAAAGATATTTTCATCTTATTGAACGAAATTTTACTTATTGATGTCAACTGGGTCTCATATATTTTTTTAAATTCTTCTAACATAAGTGATGAAATTATGTTTTATGCAAATTTCCAAATGCTCCAAGAAGGTGGGTAAAAAGTGATAAAAAGTAAAATAAAATTCTATACATCTAATTTTTTTATAAAATTATGCCAATGAATAAAATTAAAAATATATAGGTATTATATATCTATTTTTATGTAAATTAACTTTAAGTAAAATAAATAACTATTTAATAAACATTCGGTTTAAAATAATAACGCAATGTTTTTCACTATTCATCCAAAATTAAACATTTTTAGAAAAATACCACAAATTTACCCTATGATAATTTTGATATTCCAAATTCAAAAATGAATTCCATTTTACCAAATAAAAAACATATAAGTTTCATTTATTAATTTAAAATTAATTCCTTATGTCAAAACCAAAAATCTAGTTTTTAAGAAATTAGAACTATCAAAAGATTGACACTTGTTTATGTCTAGTTTTAATGTGATATTACAAAAAATGACCAAAATTATATTAAAGGATAAAAATATAATCTAATGATACATTAAAACCACTCAAATTTATAATTTAATTCTATAAATTATTTTTATTAAAAAATTTATTTATAATTAAAATTTATTATTGTTCACTATTCACCCAAATATGAATGTTATCCGAAAAACACCAAAAATTTATCAAAACTAAGTTTTTATGTTCATTGTTATAAAGAAGAAGTTTATTTTGTCAATATGAATTTATAAAAGTGTCAAATGTTGGATTTAAAAGGGTTTACCAATAAAAGACAGAAAAATTGAGTTTTCTGAAAAATACTTCCTTTATCTGAAAAAAATGAATTTGTTCTTATATTATATCTAAGAAAGACATAATATAGATGTCAAAATTATATGGAATATATTAAATTCAAAATTCAGATAACACTATTCATAACCACTTTTGAACTGCTAGTTTGGTAAGTCGTGGTGTGCATGAACTCGGTGTTGCGTGTGACACAAATTATTGACTTAAATTGAAGAAATAACATACTATTGAATAATTGGGTGTTACATTCTCTACTACTTTAATAAATTGTGTCCTCGCAATTTGAAATTGTTCTTCATAAATAAAAGGTTTAAAATAAAAAATTCCTTTTGTGGAAAACACACATTAGAAACTGGCTTAATAAAATTTTGTTCTTAATAAGAGAGAAAGGGAAATGAAAATGTAACCACAAAATTATGATCTCTATTAGAAGAACATTGGTGGAAATTAGAGACACATAATTGAAGGAAAAATGTAAATATTTATCTGGAGAGGTTGAGTTCATCAATCACAAACAACTGTAAAATTGCGGGCCATAAAGCCATCAATCTATAATGATTTAAAAAATCATTGTTTCATCAAAATATAAGGTATTAGAATAACACATTTTCGATTTTAAGATCCCTTACCTAATGTTTAAGAATTAATTTAGTTATATAATAAGAGGGAAAAAGTATACTTGACAAGTTGAGTTTCATCCTTCTACTAATTCCTAGCACAAACTCTTCTTTCACATCAAAGGATAATAGAATTCAAAAATATAATATTTATCCTAATTGTATAGGCTTCTAAATAATGAATTTATAATTAATCTATCATGAAATTTAAAAAAACAACATTATACAAACAAGGACATCATGTAGGCCAGTGGTAGGTGATTCACCCATGTCGTCCTTCAGTTGCGGGATCAAGTCTCATGGCCTTGCTAGATGCGATGGGTTGTTGCCCGACCTCAGGGTTGTCCTTTCTATGAAAATCCTAAAATAATCTCAAAAAATGATTTACCCTTAAAAATAGTATTCAATTTCAACCCAATCAATTACAACCATTACAATTATCCAAAATAAATATGTCCAAACTCACAGTTCCAAATTTATAAGGAAGGTAAACACAATGAAGATGATTTTTACACTATAGTAACATGTGAAAACATTCATCATGTATTATTTTAAGAAAATGTAACACCCTAAATTATCATAACAAGTTATTGATTACATTATTGCTCTATTATTCATTATAGAGTACTGGATATACTTCATCTATCCAAAAATATTTTCAACTCCAACAATGATGAAATATAAAAGTAATTAATTAGTTTTAGTGTGGTCAAGAATATCCAATATAATTTATCCAAATCAATCATATATTATTCCAAAATCACTACCTCAGTATCAGAACCATATTATGGTTTATCATTCTCTCAACCGAATATTTTTCAAAAAAATTAACCCAATATTGAGCCACTTTTCATAGTTCCACACAATATCAAGTCCTTAATTAAATTGAACTACAGTACAATCCTTATATACTCCATAATTATTATAACCAGTATATCATTGATACAACACTCAAATTACATAATTCATTAATATCAAAGAAATTGAACTAGTCATTACACTTCATCTGTGGTAATATTGTAACATGATTATTATCCAACAACATCATTTACGGTATACTATGATGATTGGGTCATTGATTCACGTAGTGTCAGAACTCTTTGCAGATGAATCATTGTACATTTGAAACCCTTTTCTTACCCTTGAAATCACGTACGTGGTGTCCTTTTTCTCAACACTTATGAAAAAATCCCATTCCCATCAAAAAATTATAAATTTGATTCTTTCCACAGTTATCACATATGGGAAAATCCTACTTTCCCCTCTTCGCCTTATCCCTCTTTCTCTCTTTCATCCTTTTCTTTTCCACCTTCCCTTCAATTCTATAGGACACAATGATTTCTTTACTTATCGTATTAACACATGATACTTTGTCTTCATATGATCATAATACATGAGTGACTATTTTCTTTCTAATTGTGGGAATAATACCTTGAAATATATGATCCTTCTTACAGTTTGGATCATGCATATTTCATGAGTTCTCATTCCATCTACTGGGCGCCATTTCTAATCAATGGAATAAACTATGTTAGTTTATGAATCACAAATCATAATTCCAAACTTGTAAAATATCTAACGTAAAATGTCAATATCATGCATATAGTTTATAATGATTATTTTTTTTTAAAAAAGTATTTACTCCAAAATCCTTCCTAATGTATTGTAATGAAAATTTTAATTATCTTAAGCATATCCCCCAGGAGTGTCGTATCCAATAGTGCAGTAAGGCCCATTGTCGTGTTCCAGGATACCCAAGGTCATGCCCGAAACTCCATGTCAGTGTTTTTAATCCAAGGTACATCTGTGCAAGAGCTGCCTCTACCTGATCATATCCAGACATGATGTATTGATTGGAAAATAAACAAAATATATACATTACCAAAATTCTAGGATGTTCTTATATATTAATCATTAATGTTTATCTTAGGATAATGTTATGTAATTAGAGTTTATCTAAATATATTTCCTAGTTTTTTGATAAACTTTTTCTAATACCAACTGTAAATCGCGGAGAACTGTTACCCAGAGTTGGTGCATTATTACATACAATTGGCATGATTCAATGGCATTATATCCTGAAAAATTGATCATTTTAGTAGTCATTGAAATAGATTACAAAAAACAACTTCACATTACAATTTCAATCATAAAATAAAACATAGATATTTCTTTGATGACGCATGTGTTACCTTTTAGATTAACCCTACATATCAATCATAATACACTTCTTGGAAATTATGGGACAATAAAACATAAGAAAGGGGTGATCTCAGATGCTCAGTAACGGTAAACAATTTAGCGGATGATAAAATAAACAATGGGCCTGGTGAATAATTGAAAACACATGCCTTTAAAAATAATAAACAAGAACACTTTATGGTAGTAATATGATATGAGTAAATAATTTCATAATAAAACATAGACATGAGTATTATACAAGCCAAATAACCACATGAACCATTAATATTATTTTCATTATTAGAAAATGTATAATTCCATACATTATGAAACATTTTTTCAAGGCCTCAGCCAAGACTTCTAAAAATGATTAAAGACACTGCCAAAACCATATATCATATTGGGAATGGACTCAGCCAATTCCATATCTAATTGTCTCATGAGACATAACGATGCATCAAGGAGATATTGCGTTCTCCACCCATCACATTCTATACCCAAGACATTCCACAAATGAAAAGGTTGAAACATAACATAAACATTCGTATTAAAACTAGCATATGAAATGTCAATTATTTAACCCTAAACCATGAATGGTATAAAAATAAAACATCCACAATCAAATATATCACTAAACATTCCATAAAATATGTAATATTTGTATCATAATAAATCTATTTCAATCATTAATAATATCCCGTAATGGATTTTAACATAGTTGAAAATGATCAGTAAAAATATTTGAGAGAAATATCTATTTTTAATGATATCATTTAAAATTCATATAATTTATAATTTAAGTCATTTAATTTATATTTTTGAATAAAGTGTCCCATACCACTTTGAATCTTTTCAAAGGAATTATCATTTTGAAACATTCATGCCCATATAAATAAATCCTTTAAACGATTTTGTAAACATGGACAATAATGAGAATGGTTTAGAAGAATAAATATGCAAAACATTTCAAATAATGTTTTAGTCAAAAATTCCCTTATAATAATTCCTTTGAAAACACTTTTATCAAACATGGAAAGGTATAATAAATATGTCCCAGTAGATACTTAGGTACAAACAACCACAAAAAATAAAGTGATTGTGAAATTAACCCTTACCTTTAACTTTTCATTGGTCGAGGGTATGTTTAACCTCTGATATAATGAAAATTGTATGTTATTAAAATATTTAATAACCATAATAATATTAATTATATCATGCATGATTCATTTATGTATTTATACTACAAATTTAATAATTATTTCCATGTTAAATTAATATTTCGGGTAATAATCGATTTCTTTATCGTACGTGTTTTAACTTGTTATTCTAGATCATATAATTTAGATCATTATTTAAATACATATAGAATATAAAAAATTATTTATATATCATATATATTTATAAAATAAATATTTATTACAGTTAGATATATGAAATGGAAGGAACCATTTATAGAGATGGTTGGTCGTACATATGCCTAAATATTGTTTCTGTTTTCATATTGTATGGAATGAAAGTAAGTGATTATGATATATTTAAGGAAATAATTATATATATGTATATCTATTATATATCATTATTATGTTTTATATTACATAGTTATTAATAATATATATTTTTATAATCATTGTTGAATGGTGAATGTGGAAATGAATCTTATCGCGTCGTGTAAACGGTAATCCATATGTACGCATGAGCGACAATATCATTATAATGATGGTGAAATCATATGTAATTGGATAGTATATACTATATAAAAAATAATTAACATGTTATATTTATTATTTACATCTGTTATACTCATTATTATATCCATCCAAATAATAAAGTGTTAGAATAACAAACTACACCATGACGTGGAAACAGTAAGCCATACGTACACACGTATGGTGAATTTGTCATTTATAGGATGGATAGAATAAAAAATTTTGTTGTAAAATATTTATAATAAAAGAAAAATATATAGGAGTTACTGTAGTTATTATTTGGTATGAAAAAAATAGGAATTGGTAGTAAAAAAGAAAATGAAAGTGGGTGGTGAAATTATTACCTCTTCTTCAGGTGTTTCTTTTTGAGTTGAACAAAAGGGCTACATAGGTTGGCTTTATGATCAATGTAAAGATTTTAGGATGATTTGAGTGAATTTGGTAGGATATTTGGGCTGGGATTGGCTGATCTAAATGGCCTTGGATGTGTTTTTTTGAGAGAAGGGGAAGTGTCTGTTTATAAGATAGGTGAGGGTCACTATAAGAAAATCGTGAAATATTATTTTATTATACAATCATATTCGGTTTATAATGGCTCAAAATGAATTTTATTCATTACTTATGTGGTTATGGGTAGAAATAATCTCAACCAATAGGTTTTATACAAGTTTAGGTTATCATATTAACCTTATCTTTTAGATTTAACTCATAGTTAAATAGTTTAACATTAACCATGTCTCCTTGAATTTTTATAATATATGGTTAATAAACATAAAATAAAAGGACAAAATAACTCCATGTTGTTAATTAATGAAATATATATCATTGTAACAGTAATTTGGCTGAAAAATATATTTTTAAGACTATTATATTATTTAATGATATGGTATTTTTTTTAAAACTCCTTTATGTCAATTTTTACACTATTTGGTATTTTGTTTTTTGTGAAAGTCATAAAAACATGATTAATTCATAAAAAATTACATTTAATCAACCCTAAAATTTCATGTTTACCTATAAAATTCGTGTATGTCTTAAAAACATTGAAATTATATTTATTTTAATATTTATAGTACCATTTATTAGATTCTTTCATCTATAGGGTAACTACTGCATCATCATTGTGTCATAATTATATTAAAATATTTAATGTCTAAAAATTATAAATAAAATACCATTATGTATGATACCATTTTATATTTCTAATGAATATTTATAGTCGAATTTATCTTTTCTATAATCCTATATTAAAAATGTCTTCGTTAATAATCTTTGAATTTAACACTTTTAACTATTCTTTAAATAAAATAATAATAAATGTCTTAATATAATCCATGTGAACTAAAAAGGAGAAAATTCTATTTATAATATTATTTTTGGTCTAATTACACTTATATAATAGTATTAGGACATGTGTAAGGGTAATTATAATATCATTTTACCCTTAATTACTCTATTTACTTTTAACCGCTGTAAAAAGTCAAAAGTTACTATTTATTAAAAATTATTTTCATATTATTGAAAAACATTTTACTTATTGATGTCAACCGTGTCTCTAGAATTTTTTAAATTCAACTCATAGAATACGTAAAATTATGTTTTATTCAAATTTTCAAATGCTCCTAGAGGGTGGGTAAAAAACGTTAAAAATTTCAATAAAATTTTATAGATCTAATTTTATTATAAAATAACTCTAATGAATTACATTAAAAATATATTGGTATTATATATATATTTTGACATATAATAAATTTAAATAAATTAAATAATTATTAAATTAAAAAGTCGGTTTAAAATAATTACGCAGTATTTTTCACTATTCATAAAAAATTTAATGTTTTCAGAAAAATACCAAAAATTTACCGTAAGCTAATTTCGATATTCTGAATTTAAAAATGAATTCCATTTTTTAAAAAATCGTAACATATAAGTTTATTTAATTAATTTAAAATTAATTCCCATTTTCCATACCAAAAAACTTGTTTTTAAAAAATAATCACTACAAAAAGATTAACACTTGTTTATGTCCAATTTAAATGTGATATTACATAAAATGACATAAATTATGTTAAATGATAAAAATATAATCTAATAATACATTAAAAACACTCAAATTTATAATTTAACAATATAAATTATTTCAATTAAAAAAGTTTTTTTGTAATTAAAATTTAGTATTTTTTTCTATTCACCCAAATATGAAAGTTATCATAAAAACACCAAAAATCTATTGAAACTAAATTTTTATGTCCTAGTTCTAAATAATAAGTTAATTTTTTTCAAATATAATTTATAAAAGTGTAAACTATTTAATTTAAAAGGGTTCCCCATTAAATTGTGGTAAAATTTCATTTTCTGAAAAATAATTCCATTATCTAAAAAAATGAATATGTTCTTATATTATGTCTAATAAAGACATAATATTGATGTTAAAATTATATGGAATATATAAAATTCAAAATTCAGTATATACTATTCATAACCACCTTTTCATGACTAGTTTGGCATGTTGTGGTGCGCATAAACTCGATGTTTCCTGTTGCGTAAGTTATGTAATTACATTGAAGAAATAAAGTACTATGAAATTTTGGGGTTTTACAAAAATAATGTTAAATACCTCCTCTCTTCCACTAAAAATACCACCTACATTCCTCTCTTCCCCCCACTCCTCTCAAGCCTCGATCTTTATCTATGTTCTGCCCAATATTACACCCAAGGCACTTCCCCATGTCCTAGAGCTGCTGGTCTCACCAAAATTCCATAACCAATGACCTTATGAAGGATATCAATGTGAAAATATCAATAGGTAAGCATCTTATTTTATTTTCTTTCTTTTCATTTATTTAATGTTATTATTTTTTATTCCCTTTGGATTATGTTGGGATATTTTATTCCATATACCCTACACTATCCATATTATGTAATAATTATGAGATACCCATTTTTTCTAATCAAATTATTTTATTGAAATTTAAACGATGTTATTAGGATGTAGAATTTTCGTAAGGAATTCCCCAACTTTTCTTTTATTTTGAGTTCCATTTTTATATTTTTCTTTCCCCACCTATAGTTATCTATGAGGCATGAAAGTTCAAGAATATTACATATTCAAGATGTTCTCATGTTCATGGAGAATTCGTAAAAAATCTTCTTATCCTCCTCCACATATTCATGTAATTAAAAACAGAGTTGGTGATATGTCTACTTACCGACATCGTGGACGATGTGATTTAAATTTTCTTTATTTTAAGTATAGACATAAAACTGTATTTATCATTAAACCATGTTATAATATATTTATTAAGTCTCATCCATGGTTCTAGAATTATTTCGTACACATGGTTTGAAACTATAAAACAAAATGTGGTCGTTATAATCAATGAACCCCAAAAATGATCTAAACCAACATCAATAATTTTTTGACTTATGAATCATCTTCATGAAAGAATTAAAAATGATAAATGTTATAATTAATGGATTCATTAAATATATAAATACCACCCCATTCCAATTCTGATGTCTCACTCCCAATTATCAAGAACATCCATCATAAACCAATCATGAAAATCATTTAAAAAACTCACCCAAAAATAGTGCAAGAAACTAAATACTAATAATTAAAAGGTGAGATGATGTAATTAAAAGATCATATAAGGTATTATAAAGATATATATGTATATTTAAGATATTAGTAACACTCTTTTAACCATTATACATGAGTTTTAAACACGTTTTAAGTAAGACAATCCTGAGGTAAGAGAATTCCAAACCCGATTTCCATTCTTTGGGTTAACATTCTACTTCATTATTTATACGTTATTAAAATAGTTTTTGAGATGGGTGTTTTATATAATATGTTTAATCATGTGTATTTACAGTTTTTATACATATTCCTTCATCTCTATTAAGTCTTACTTCAATTATATGATTTATGTAAGGGGATTTTCTTTTAAAATTCTCTTTTTATTCTTTTTTATAGAATTTTAATGTAAATATTTTTATGCAATTATTCATGTTGTATGATTGTGTTATAGTTCTTGGGAATTGTTTATTATGATATGTGGGACCTAAATTTACTTCTAATTTATTGGCTATGTGTGTGTTGGAGGTCCGTCGCACATTTACTCTTAGTTTAACTACGATGGTTAAACAAACTATAAGGTAGTCGTGAGGGTTACAAATGATAAGGTAGCCAAGAGAGTTACAATATTACGAAAGTAATATCCCAAGATTCCTTAATGGTTATATAAATGTTCTTATGTTTTGTGCAGATATTTTTTAAATATCATGTTTCACAATGTATGTTTATATGTGTGAAAATATGTCTTTTGAAAATGATTTCATACATTACAAGTGTTCGTGGACTAATGTGTTCTTTCATTCTTTTTATATCCCCAACTGACCTTTTGTTCTCAACCCATGTTTTTAAATGATTTTCATTTGATATAAGTTTTTGGATGAAAAAGAATGAATAAAAGGTAAATTATTGTAGATTAGTCAGAGAAATGATGTTTTATGTGAAAAATATTATATTTCATATGAAATGAATATTGTTTTTAGGTTATACACAATGTAACAATGTGTAATTTTATGAATGTTTTATGTCCCAAATATCTAAATATATAAACTTGAAAATATACTCAATGTGAAAGTATGTGAATGCTTGACTAAAATCAAGATTATGTTATGTAATAAGGTTGTGTCCTTATAATTTTTTACTATTTGGTACATAATATTGTTAAGAAAGTGTTTTTAGGAATGCCCGATTTTACCCTTTCTTCGGTAGGAATTGTATGTTTTAAAAAAATGGTTTCCAAGAAAATTATACCATTATCCTACAATATCTAAAAGCCATTTCTACCCATTTTTTATTTTACCAATCTATTTCAAGGGAATATTCTTTTCATTTTATGAACAAGGCACTTTTATACCATTTTTACCTTGCAAATTTAATGTTCTTTTCACCACAATCAACATGTAAGGATTTACTCCCCATAATTACCCCATAGCTCCATTTTCAATTATTAAAAAGTATAATCATGAAGAAAATGTTTTTAAAATTTATTTTTCAATGAAAATTTATTTTCAAAAAGGTTTCAAACTCTTTTCATATGTTTTCATAGAAAACTGTTTTCAAATGGGTTTTTTGAAGTCTAAATTACATTTTTTCAATGTGCATTCAAATAAATGGTTTCCATAATATTTTCAATCTTCTTTTTTAAGTATTCATGAAATATTATTTTTCATAAGTTTTTCATTATTTCTTTTTTATTTTACAAATTATTTTCATTAAAATGGTTTCTAAAACATTTTATTTTTTTTAAAGTTTTCATGTGTTTTCAAATAAAAAAGTATACTAAATGTTTTGGAGATTATTTTAAATGTTTAATGGAAAATTTGTTTAAAAATAATTTCATGCATAATTTATACATTTTAAGGGTAATGTTTTAAGAAAATTATTTTAAAATGGTACTATGTATTAAAAATAATTTTTTCACACAAGAATGTATATTTTCCTCACAAAACATTTATGTGAATATTTGAAAAATTATTTACCATATATGATGAAATTAAGTTATGTTATGCATACCTTATAGTAAATGATATAGTTTTTCTACGAATATAATACATGTGTATGATTTATTCTTACTTTCATGGTCTTTATAAAACCCATTTATCCATCATGGTTAATAATTTTATGAAACCCATTTCTATTTAACGAGTTGTATGCCTTTGAAACATCCATTTTTCATGGATTTTGGTTATTATCAGATGATTATGAAGTCTTTCTCTTTCCATCAGTTATCATATGTTTACATGTTTATGGTACACATTTAATTTCATGGGATTTAATATGGGATATTTTTTTATGGTTATGTGGAATATGTATGTATGATTTCATTATGATAGGGGTGGGACCTATATATACCTCCAATTAATTGGGTAAATATTTATATCTCATCGGATAATAATGGGAATCAAGTTAGTGGGATTGATCCACTATAGGATTATTGGAAAACCCAATCCCTTACAAAGAATGGGCTTCTATTGGGGTTGGTGGTTTCTCTCACCCAGTAGTTGTTGTCACTGTGGGGATGAAAGATGTGGAATTCCGATCCATTACAGGAATATGGGGAAACTAGATCCATTATAATTATAGGACTACAACTAGGGATGGTGGTGTGTCCCGCCTAGTGGGTGTAGTTAACATGAAGTGCCCAGATAAGTTCTAAAAATTTATCTTGACTTATAGGGAGTTATGTCACATGATTATGTTTTCCACAATTCCATGCCATACTGATATGTTATGCTTCCATTGATTATATTTTTTATATCCATATAATTCATGTCTTATAAACAACAATGATTTATTCCATGATTCATCTTTATGATATTTGATATGCAGGTTACGATCTTCTATTCCCATGATCAACTTCTCATACCCCCTATGATCATGTTTATGTATACATGTCTTCCTTGTTTACCCTTACTGAGCATTTGAGCTCACCCATTTCATATGTTTCCTTTATCCATGTTATGAACAACTGTTTTGGGTTGAATTAATAATGGTGGATATCTTTATCAATGATATTTATGACTATTCACCCTGATAAAAGATTTTCTTGATAATTCCAAATACACTTAAGAAATAAGGTCCTATAGAATATGTTTTTGTAATGGACTAAATATTCATATAACATAATGAAATATCCATTTATGTTACGCATGGGTCGCTATAGTGGGCATCAAAGGAAATTTTTACTCAACTTTTAGAAACTAGGATGAGAATAGTTTATTGAGATTCCTAGGTTTATTTCTACGTATGTGTTTAGGGAGATTCCTAGGATGAGAATAGTTTATTGAGATTCCTAGGATGAGAATAGTTTATTGAGATTCCTAGGAGTAATAAATCTAACAATCTATTATGTGCTTAGCTTGGGTTAATCTGCAATATGAAAACGGTCTTTTCTTTACACCAGGGTTGACAATCCTGAGGGATATGCTTTTGGAATTCACAAAATCTTCATGAACCATCATGAATGATTTAGATATATGTTAGCTATGAATAACATATGAAAAACCTATGGTGTCTTATATTATGGAAGGTATCATTATTTTGACATCTTATATGTAATTATTTTAATTGCTCTCTGGTTTTCTGTAATGATAATTAAGGATCACATAATGATTTATATTTTAGTCAATGGAGGGAATTGGAAGAAAGTCAATTAATGTTGAATGTTATGGATGATTTTCTAACGAGTTGTCAAATGGGATGATCATTAGATAAAAATATATTTTGATGATGAAAAATTATCTATCACGGTATATGACTAATAATGTTATCTATTGGGATATATCATACATGACAAGTTAGAGAAAGATGTTCATTCACGGTAAGGAACATACAAGAATGAAGATTCATCTTCCATCATGTTTAGATTAAGTGATAAAGAAACTTGTGGAATACCTAAAATGGAGGGTTAGAAGTTATTTTTGTGGGAAAAGGGCCATAGACTGATGAGTTGTCATATAGTTTAACATCATATCTATGGAGAACATGGGAATCACCCCACATAATTCCATGAGAAATGGGTTTATTTCTAAACCATGTAAGGAACTCTTCAATTCAAAACATTATAGATGAATGTTAAAATAAATTATGTATTTTTATTCTAGAATTAAAATAGTGTATTATGTATGGATTGTTTAGTTTATGATTTTTATAAGGATTTACAAGAATGTGTGGAATGGTTATGATGGACCAAAAAAAGAAATTTCAGGAAATGGTGAATTAAACCATGAAAGGTCATCTTCCATTCACAACATTATAGTTGCAAGATTAAAGAAAATATGTATTTGGATTCTCGAATTAAAATAGATATTTAATATGGATTTTTTAGTTTGTGTTTTTTCCAAGGATTTAGAAGAATATGTTGAATGGTCACGATGGACTACAAAAGTGATATCATGGAATTGTGATATTTTGATTAAGGGAAGGTAATCCATAATTAATGACTAACACAAAGTTATTAAAGTGTGAATAAATATATACTATATTTGAATATGTAAATTAGACTGTATAGATTACCATGGTGCTGATTATTGAAAACATGTTCTATATCATCAAGGATTATGTTTACAACTTCTTGGATTTAATGGATGTATCCAGTAATAATAATAAAAACGAGGCATGCATGTTATCCTTAAAGGAATTATTGTAATTCATGTAATTACCTTGTTTCAAGAGAATATATGATTATATTATTCACATGTATATATTGTGACAAACAAGATATACTTTTTGATATAAAAGGGAATCAATTTTAAATAGATTTCTTGACTCTCATTATAATTTTTTGATTTTCTCATTTGATAAATTTTATAAGGTTAATCATTCATGAAAATTTTATGTTATTTTTTGAATGATATATTTGTGAACTCGGTTTGTATTGAAAACCTCGGTTAAAATGATAATAAGTGATTAAACTTATTTTAAGCATTTTTATATTTTATATTTTTTCAAAAATGATATCTTGTTTGTCGGGTGACAACTAATCAAGTCTGGGAAGGCCATGGGTCTTGAATCCATGACTGAAGGATGATATAGGTTTCATTCCTACCATTGGCCTATGTTATGTCCTCTTTAATGTATACTTATTTTTGAGGAATAAATATTATGGTGAACCAGTATTGATACTTTTTATTGTATGTTGACTTTTTCTAAGAGACAATTAGTTAGACATTTTAATATTTTTTTGGTCATAAAATCCATTAAAACCCGATTTTTCTACTTAATTCATCACTTTTAATTTTTAAAAATTAACTCCATGTGGTAATGGATGTATTGTTCATTTGGAAAAAAACTACCCAAGAACAAAATTTTGTATATATAAATTTATCTAGAATTACTTAACATTCTGAAAGTGATCGAAAAAATTGTCATCCTAATAACTTCATTTTCATTGAGTGATGGCTTTTTAAATAACCATAGATTTATGAAATTGAGGCCATAAAAATTAATTTTATCATTCACTTGTTTTTGATTGATGAATTCAATAACTCCCTATTACTCTTTATGCTTTTCCTCCATGTCAAAGTTTCACTCCTGTTCTATGTTTCCTTATGTGAAAACACAGTTATATGTTAATTCGGTTAACTATTATGGATCTTAATTCTCCTTTTTAAGACAATTTTTTAGTAACCATTTTTACGATATGGGTTTTAATGAATGAAACTTTCATGCATAAATCCTTTGATTACCAGATGAATTTTTAGGGAAAATCATTTTAAGGGGTCAAAATGTAACATCCCGATATTTTGGGAATTATGTTTTGAATTAATCTATCTTTTAAATATTTTTAATTTCACATGATAATGGAAATAGTTAATTATATGTAAATATATATATTAAAACACTAAGTATAAAATTCCATTGGCAAGAAATACAAACTTGGCTTGCGCTACTTGCAATACCAACATGGCTTACACTATAAGCAGCACCGACTTGCCGTATGATGCACACAACAATGAGTTTCTAAAAAAATATCTTTTTATTGTTTTAATTATCTGAATAAGATAATAATATCCTATATATTATACATAGTAATAATTTTTTTTAAATATTGATGTTTTATATAAATAAAACATATTCATAATGAATGATTATATTTTTTGTAAAGTTATGTAATGTTTAAAATATTGTTTTATTGAATGAATTGATTTTAATAATAATTGTAAATTTAGAACAAATTATAAATTTAATTGGATAAAAAAACATAATTTTTGAATTCAGAACATCAAAATTATCCTATGTTGATTTTTAGCGGTTTTTTCTGAGAAACATCATTTTTGATTAATAAGAAAAAATTACTACTTTTTAGTTAAAAATCCCTTTTGTTTAATTAATTATTAATGATAAATGATATTGTAAATTATTTCCAAGGTCAGAGTAGATAAATATTATATATACTAACACAATGAAATTTATTAGAGTCACATCCACCTTAATACAGAATATATAATCTTAATAATCTTTAGAATTTTTTCCTACTTTAAAATACCATTATTTCATATCATCTGTGGTGTTAGCACTAAACATAATTTTGTAGCTTCTGTTAATTGAATTTGAAAAATATTACACTATCAATTTTATTCAGATTAACATTTAGAGTCTAATAGAAACATGTTAATTTCTTATGAAAACTATTAGTAAAAGTGATTAAAATTTGTCACAGCAGTTAATGCCAAATTAAGCATAATTAGGGACTAAAGCATATAATGAAGGGACCAAAAGACTTAGAAACATGAAAACACCCCATTTTATGTTTATATTTCATCCATAAAACATCCATTGTTGAGTTTCTTTGGTTTTAAATTTTTTTAGGAATGATCTTGTTTAAACCTAATTTGTTTCTAAAAATTCCATGTAAGTCTTTGTCATTCCCTATAAAATTATACCACTACTACCCATTCCTCACACCTCTCAATCCTCATATGATCATACAATACCTGACCAAATTGACTCCCAAAAATCCTCCTTTTGACATTGAAACCTCCCTTTTGTTGAAAATATTTTCAAGGAATCCATTTGGCACAAACCAAAAGGAGTAACCCGATTACGAGGTAACGTATTCTATCAAACTCCTTTCCATTATTTTTATTCTCCACACCTAAAAAATATTTATTCCCTTATTGTGTGAAAAAAATTGTATCATCCATATACTAGTATTTGTTTTGTGAATTTTTTTGACCAACACATTCACACACCTCCAACTAATGGATGTTTAACATACTGTTTTTTTGTATAAGGCGAACTTCTGCCTCACGAAACAATGATAGTTCATTTCTCAATTACCTCACATCTTGGTGGCCATTATGATGTAAATTTTTTTATTTGTGTAATATATTATATTATTTATGTCTCTATACTTATATAATACATTTATAACACACATCTTTTTACCTTCCATTTGGTGTTAAAACAATAATCTCGTTTGGGGTTGTGTGTACAATCGCCACCTCAAAGAGATATGATTCATTCACACACCAAATGGAATGTATTAACGATGGTTCTAATGAAATTATATTATATATATGATACAAAAAGTATACTGAAATAAATATATATATATACAAATATATATATATATATATATTCTGTTTATATTCATTCTTTTAATATGATTATACAAACAGAAACAATGTTCATGTGAACGTACGACTTACCATGACAATGAATGGTCTCTTCCATTTCATAATCCTATATTCTATAGATTATTATAATATAAATTTAATTTATATTCTTGATATTTATATCATGATTTACAATATGGAATCATGATATAATTATAATTACTAAATATGTAATAAATTTGAACACACGCGAAGAACCAAATGAATTTTACCTAAAATTAAACATTAACATAGGATCGTTAAAAAGTAGAGAATATAATATCATAATAAATCCATATACAGTATTATGTGTAATAATATTATTCTGTAAAATATTTATAATAATTGTATATTTATTATACATCAATCATGCATGAGTACGGAGAGATTTAAGTCAATAGGTATGGGGTTCGTATCTCATTTTTTATATTCATGAGATAAATGTTATGTTCACCAACCATTAATTTTGTGTGGTGTATGTACGGAACATGATTGTATTTTATGAATCATGTAAATAAATTAATGTGTTTCGAAATTAAATTTTTATTATACATATATCATTAGGATTATGTTTCAATAGTTACCAAATCGGTAAAACTGTTTTGTCTCATTTTTCTATCATTGAAACTTATGTTTTGTTATTCACTCAAACTCTATTTTGACATGTAAATAAATCTATATTACATGTCATATCCTAAATCACAATATTTTCCAAATATTATAAAAATTATTTTATTTAATTTAATTAAATGGAGAGCATGATACCAAGATACCATGTTATAAGAGTTTATTTAAACATTCTCATTTGCTTTTTGAGATTGTTTATGTTTATACATCCATCGATGAAATATTATAATAAATATCAGAAGAAAATTAAAGAGAATGCATATAATATTTAATTTCATGATATACTCATGTATTGATACCATTTTCTAATATTTTGTACATAAGATAGTTAACAATGTGTTTTTAGGAAAGCCCGACATTACCCTCTCTTCGGTCAGTAATCTATGTTTCCTAAAAAGGGTTCAAAATAATATTTTATCATTATCCTATAAGATTCAAAATACATTTTTTCAATGTAGATTTACAAATTCATACATACATGGCATCAAAATTATACATTATCCTCAAAAACAGGTAACTGATTTTATATGAAATCTAAAATATCCCCACGTGATCATCCCAATCCCCACTAATGTCATGAAGACAAGAGTGAAACATATTCTCAAGAATAAACATAGATCTCTCAGTCTGGCCATTGACTATGAATGATAGGCCATTTTGAAACAGAACTGAGATACCAATGTGTCTTTAAGGACTCAATGAAAGAGATAAGTGAAATAATGATCCCTATCATATACATTACCATAACTAACTCATTATAAATAAACAATCTCTTTCACATCAAGATTTTACAACTCCTCATCTTTGGTTGTATCATGAATGGGTATGAAGTGAGAAAACATAGTCTTCCAATGGATCAAAACCCATATTGAATTATTCTTTATATGGGTACAAGGAAACCCAACCTAAAATTACATAGAGATCTCATCCTACTTCCATGCAAGGACTGAAAGTGGATGAAGTAATCCTGATGGTTTCTGGAGCTCGTCAATAACTTGTTGTAATGTATAACAATGGTAAACAAACTCAGAAATTCCCCATCTCATATATGGACACTAGAGTTGTCGCCCCATTTCATAGAGAATCATAATGTTTCTTAGGTTCATATCCCATTGGGAATTATTATAGTCCCCCATCACAACATTCATTGACGAGAATGACCCAATGATGAAATTTTGATAACATATATCACCCTCTTTAGAAAACAACCTCTAGGAAGCATCCTTTATAGAATAAAAATATAATCTCATGATATATAACTCATCATCATGGTATTGATCCTAAAAACAACTTAATGATAGACGATTTCAACTGGAAGCTGGACAAATAAACTTCATCCCCTTTCTCATAAACCCTAATTAGCAAATGAGCAATGAAAGCAATCAAAATCAACTCTTCTAAGAGTTACACCACAGGCTAGGAAGGAAGATTCATACTCAATGTATCTGTAATGACCTTCCCATTCCCCCGGATGTAGGAATTTTCAACGATTAAATATTAAATTTCTTCCACCCAACACCTCTGGTAGTGATTTAGTTATTTTTGGGAGAAGATATAACTCATGTTTTAATGGTCCGAAAAGATACTGACCCATTCTTTATGTGAGTAATGTTATGAATGCTTATCTGGTGGAATCATAACAACATGTTAAAGGTCATGGGTAGGATAAATATTTTCATGTGGCCTAAGATGATGATATCAATTAGAAACAACATGATCACCTCTTAAAAGAACATAATTTTTTTAACCTTATTCATCACAAATGTCTACATGGTTATTCCCCACATTTAAAAGATTCAACATCAACACAAAAGTCAAAAGTAGTTTCAAATAAAAATATTAATTCTTATATCTATCATCATAATCATGCTTCATCCCCTTATGAGATCGATTAGTCATTATAGAAACCAATTTCTATAATTCCTTCACATACAGATGATTATATCCAATTAATCCCTAGATGCATCAAATATCGAAAGAATTTCATGGTTTCTCTATGATCATAATTACAATAAACTTCTTAGGAACAACTTATATTCCTTTACCAAACCCCATGTGTCCCTAGAATTTCACATACGAAATGTAGATATCATAATTTGAAAGGATGGTATAATGTCGATGATTTCTTAGAAGACTCTGAACAATTCTAAGATGATGCACATGATCCCTCTCAAACATGAATTAGAGTAAAACTTTTTCCCCATAGACTACCATAAATGTATCCCGAAAATCGAGGAAATTTTTTTTCTCAAAAGCCATGAAAATTGTAGGAGAGTTTGGTAAACGAAATGTCCTAATAAGGTACTCATAATGGTCACCCATGCACCAAAACATGGTTTTCTAAATTTCATATTCTTTTATTCTCAGTTGATGATATCCATAACAAACACTAATATCTGAGTACCACTTATAACATTTCAATTGAAAAAACAGATTTTCAATCAATCAAAATAGATACCAGTTCATTACCATAACATGATTGAGTTTTTCTAAAATCAACAAATATGTGAAGTGATCCATCACCTTTCTTAGCAAACAGAACCAGAACTACCCAAGGACACACACTCAGCCGTATAATAGATTTCTTGATAAGATCATCCAAATGGTATGGAAACTCTTTCATTTCATCATGAGTAATAAGGTAAGATAGAATATAAACTGGTTTAGTACTAGTGATTAATTCAATTGAAAACTCGATCTCCATTACCTGTTGAAAAATAGAGAAATAATAAGATAACACATCATGATACTTGATGACAACAAGAGGGATCCCGCTACTAATATATTCCCACTCTAGATAATAATAAAACACTGATATTACTTATCACAATCCCAGATAATAATGTATAACATTGATTGACCTAGGGACTCATTTTCATTGAAATACAAGAGACACACATCATGGTCATGTAAAGGAGACCTGTAGAAGTAATAATCAATTTGGGATTTATTTTCAATGAGTCATTCCATCATGAAAAATATTTGAATATATTTCATGTTATGGACTAGAAAACTCAAAGCGATCTCAACATCTGACTGATAGAATACAAAAGTTAGACTATGGTGACCCCACACTCTCTTTGTACCAAGGGGTGTAGGAATATATATTACACAAGATAAAATTTATATTGAAAGATTTAGAATATTAACAATATGGGATGAAATAAACAAATGAGATGCGCTAGTGTTAAATAGGGTTGCCACTAGTGATGATGCTACAATTACTGTTCCCCTCACAATCACTAGACCCTTGTTTGCTTACTCTTGAGACTCTTACACATATTGATATAGCTTTATTCTGGATTCCTATGGCTAGAACCCTTTTATACATGAATCATATGATATCCCTAATGTTTTACGAGGATATGATGATCATGTTACATTATGTAGAGTAGAAATGATATGATAGAATCTATATAATTTCCACAAATATAAGGAGCCACGCTTCTTGGGTTCCTAAGTGAGAATCCTAAAATAATTTCCTAGCTCTACACATTGATAGAAATTCAAAGGACTACCTATCTATGTTGTAAGAGGACTAGAATGAACCTATCATCAAGAAAATCTATGAGAATCATCATGCTTTCACTTTCCCTTGATGGAAATAACTCTTCCACTATGATAAAAAGGAACTACCATAAACCCTAACTAATGTATTTTGGTCCATGTCAACCATCATCTCCCAATAAGACACATAAACCCATGTGGGCATATTTAGTAAGAAGAACTGAGAAGAAATATATGATTGATGTCCAAAATCAAACCATCGATCCATTATCCCCAAATTAGATAAAATATCAGGAAAAACCTGCATGATTTTAGAATAGGTATTTGAACACTAAGTCATGGCTCTGTCAGACTTCTCAGTATTTAAAAACACAACATCTTTGGCAAACACCATTAACTCTCGATAGAACTAGTCAGTGAAAATATCCTTGATTTAATTCCAGTATAGAACTGCATGTTACTTTTTTATCACCATGATGTCCCACAATATCATATATGGCTCTTCTAGTATGGTGGTGGCACACATTAACTTGACTAAATTCGATGTCTCAATGAACTCAAATAGAAATTATCTCCAACCCAACCATTCCACATCTTGTTGATGATCATTGGAGCCTTTGAAAATAGGTGGCTTGGGGTGAATGAACTTTTGGGGACAATCATTGAGGAAATCCTTCCCTGTACCCATACTAAAATCATGAATGGAAATTAGAGGTGGTTTCTTTTCTAATTCATGGAAAATTTTCACAATCACTTCAACTAGATTGTGGTCCATAAGAGGATTTTCCCACTTCAGTTCAGTACCATCTTCCTCCTAGATCTGATTTTTATGTCTTCTAATTAGCATGATGTGTAATATCCTAGACCCTCCTAGTCCATCCCACTACCAAATTTCTGGTTTTTTACTTTCCCTGGACCCATCAGGTCCAGAAACATAGGGTGGTGTCTCGGTGGCAAGATGTCATCGCGATGTCAACCATCGGGGACATCGATCGGTGTGTCGCCGACCAGTGTGTCACTGATCTCTTTGACACCAATCAGTGTGACACCTGTTGGGGTGTTAATAATCTGTGTGACAATGCTCGGTGTGTCATTGATTGGTGTGTGACCAATCTGTGTGACACCGCTCGGTGTGACACAGATTGGTGGGTCACCGATCGGCGTGTCACTGATCGGTTCAACGAGGGGCTTGTGGAGTTTTTCTTCCCTATTTTTTCCATTAGTGCCACTTTTATGTATTTTTAAACCATTTAATGTTGTTCAAGACCATTTTTAAAGAAAAAAATTATATCTAATGTCCCCTATGAGTTGGGAGACCCTCACGGACCCATAGTGTGAGTCAGTGTTAACCATTTCCTCTATTTAAATTAAATCTTTTAACCCATAGCTGTTTCGGCCACCTACCCAATTATAAATTAAATAAAAATTAATCCTATCATGTGTAACCACCCAACTGCATGGTGAAACCATGAACCACCTTTAAAGATATTCAAAATTCTTATCCAGTAACTCGAGGATCTTGCCTATTTATATCACACTCGAATTATTTTTGTCCTATTCCTGGATTGGTGCGTTCTCCCCATTGGTGCGTTTGGATTCCCCTTCCGGAAGCGAGTGGTGCACCTGTGCTGTAACCTTTCCTATTCATTCTTGTAGTCCTCATAGTTCCTCCCCTTCTAGTCGTTCATCATAGTTCTTGGTGCGTGGACAGAACCTTCGATCGTTGGTCATCTAGGTAGGGTTTTTTATTTAGTATCTCTTTACTGTGCATCATGCGGGGTGGGTATGAAAATGTTTCCTCTAGGGATGGGTGAAACCAAAACATAATAAAGATAATAAATGGACTTATGTGGGATGAATGGGTTTGTTTGATGTTTCTAGTTTACTCTTTTACCCCTTTTATATATTGTTGATTGTATGGGATTATGTACACTGAAAATCATAGTCGTTGGTTGTCTTTTATTTTGCACTAATGATCCTATGTTTTCTAGTTAATTATATGATTGTATGGTTGTAACAAGGAAACTGGTAAATCATGTAAAATTGGGTGATTAAATTTATGCCCAATAAATAATAATTGTTGTGTGATCACTCTGTTTAACCAAACTGAAAGACAAAATTAAATGAATGGCATATACCAATTTAAAAACTCCCTTGCTCCGTTCTAGTGCTTTTTACAGTTGATGCTTGTGATGTGACATGGATGGTGATGCGATCTCATGTTGTGGTTCAGTTTTTTCTTTTTGATCTTGTGCCCATATGTTGGGGATTGGTTTTGTTCTAACACCTCAACTGATCTCTCAGATCCATTTTGTTTTTTTGACATTACAAGAGAACAGGATGTGAATGCTTAAATTGATGCTTGGCTGTTTTTCCTTACTTTATTGGTGGCTATTCCTGTTAATTTCCTAGTAGTGAAGAATTAATTTATATGTAATAACTTAAATATGAAAACAAGAATGGTTTCAATGGAGAATTATTTTCTGATAATGACTTGTGACATGTTTGTGTTGTTTCTTATAAATTAATAATAACAGAGGTGTTTGTGGTTGGGTTGTTTTTGTAACTCCAAGGTAGGGATGAGTTCTTCTTTACCTAAATCTATAATTTAGTTCTTATATTTTATATTCACACCATACCCATGTTGAGAACATCATGTCGAACAGCCCCATTTCATGGAGGGTGGTGTTTTTTCCAACACTCTTATGAGTGTATGGTTTTTAACTCCTTTTCTGCTCCCTTTCATGAGTATCCCATGAAACTTAGGGTAGGTTGTGAAGGCCTGATGTCCATTATAGCCCTAGATTATTTGGAATGTGTACGTGGTGGTGGTTGGAATTTATGGTTTTGGGCATGTTGTTTCCCAAGTGCATTTGGGATGAGCCCTGGGTGTATTCAGGTATAGAAGTAATTGTTCGGACCCAGGTGTGTGTGGGAATGGTTTTGTTTAGTTGTTGTGGACTAGTGTCTGCAGATGTGATGTGTGGTAGTGAATTACCTGGTGTTTGCAGGTGGGATGTGTGGTTTTGATATATCAGGTGTCTGCGGGCGGGGTGTGACAGTGGGACTGCATTTAGAATGGCGGAAGAGGTCTGATGCATAAGATTGTTTTAATAACCAGTGGGAAAGTGGTGCGGGGTACCCAAATATCGATGTTCTAATAATATAACATTACTTTAATTGCGTTATTTGGGGAGTGTGCCTTAGTGAGGATGGGGTGGATAGATTCCTTATTAGGTGCTCCGGTTATCTCCTTTTCTCACCGGCATTAGAATGTCTACCCACTTGTGCATGTGGGATTTTGTTTTTCCCTATTGAGTATACCAGTATACTCACCCTATGCAAATAAAACTTATTTCAGGTTTCTAGGAGGAATTTGGGGATTGGGAAGGACCGTACTACTTCGAACTTTGGGACTGTTGTTGATGATTTTTTCCTTTATTTGATACTTTCATTTGGGGTTTTCTTATACATTTGTAGCATTTACTTCTGAACATTCATATATGAATGGTTTGTTTTGGCAATACCTCAACCCCATGTTTTGGTGTTGTTTGGGATATACTATCTTATCTCATGATCCTACTAAATAAAATGGTAATGCTTTCCATTTGGGGTGTGATTATATACCCTTGTTGCTAGTATCCACTTCAGGACCTATTGAAGGAATGTTTTGGGGGTCATTATCTCTCCTTCAACTTGAAGAAGTAAGGGTATGGAATTCTGATGTCCCTTCCCTCATCATGGCGAAGGCGGTTCATGACAGAATGGTATCAAAGGAAGGGTTTCAAGAGATATAATAGAGCTAGAGGTTAGGCACAGTGAAAATTGCATGGGATAATAGGGAAGAAGTGTTAAGAAATCTTGATGCATGAAATAAGCCAGGGAAGACCAGCTAGGTCACAAGATTTTATGGCCCTCGTGATCTGATGCAAAGACTCAGGACCTACTGAACAACTAAGTAAATCTACACTGATTTCAGGGTAGAGACCCTATGAAATGTACAGTCATCATAATCTCTTGTGTTTTTTTTGGATTTTGGGTGTTCAGGGTATTTATATAAATAAAAAAGTCAAATCCAAATTTAAAAAGAAATATTATACACTACTCTGTCTTAGGCATTACTTGTTTTCCTTGCAGTTATGGCACCCGGATGGCAACCAGAATTAGTGCGGGCGATCGAGGCCTAGGAGAATGATTTGACTGATTAGTAGAGGGCTGATCGAGAGGAGGAGGATGACCAGTGGCAGAAGACGCATTGTTCCTTTCAGGGGCATACCCTCATGAAATATGAGGGTAGTGTCTTACACATGGAGACAGAGAGCTGGCTTGTGTATCTGGTGATATATTTCAGCTTGATATGGGCTACGAAAATGTACTGGGATCCTCTAGCTATTATCCATAAGCGGGGAGCAGTGTGCCAGTGGTGGACACTCTACCTTTGGGAGAAGAGGGATGCTGAGGTTGCGTGTACTGACTTTGAGAAGGAGTTCCGGACAGAATTCCTCTCTCCCATGATGAAGACTGAGAAAATGTAGGAGCTTCTCTCCCTTCAGCAAGGGAGCATGTCAGTGAGGGAATTGGGGTTCATGATCAATGATCTCCTTTGTTTTTCTCCAAACCTTTTTCCGGATGAGGTGTCTCATGTGATATGTTTAGAGGATTCACTCCGACCTTCTCTTAAATATATTATTTCTCCCTCCACCCTACCGACAGACTTGGATGTTAAAAAGAATGTTGAAGTGGTGGAGAGGATGCACATGATGGAAGGTATACCATGAGATGGAAGCCAGTTGGAATCATCAAGGGGGAATGCATTTTGCAAGAGGCCTCTAGCGTTAGGGCCTTCTAGGTTTCGACCAATGAGGAGCATGCCCCATCACTTATAGTTTGGATCACCCGGTCCTCTCCCTTTCCTTACGAGCCCATGACCGAGGTGCTTCATCTGTGGCATTCTTGGCCACCTTCAAAATCAGTGCTCATACCGAGCACATTATAGTGGGGGTGGGAAGGTTCAGTGCCCACCTCAAGAGCAGCTGCTTCAGCCAGGCCCTATCAGTAGTAGCAGCAGCAGGAACAAGGAGCTCCCACTTCTCCGAGAGCAGATGTAACAGGAGTAGGCCGACATCAGGGTGCTCCTCAGGGACCTCGACCACGGTGTGTTCGGGGAGTCAGCCATCATCCGTGGGGCAGCAGAGCTGGATGTGGGTCGTTACACACCGTAGAGGTAGCAGGTCCGGCAGTGCCGGAAGTCGTTAGAGGTACGATCAGATTGTTTAGTACTCTTCTCTACGCCTTGTTTGATTTATGAGATTCAAACTTTTTTTAACACCTGATCTAGCCCATTAATTGGGTCTAGACATAGAGAGGCTCTCCAGATCTGTGGTGCTGAGTATGCCATTTGGGGGTCATACCAGCACGTTTGAGGTTTTTCGAGGATGTAGATTGATGTTGGGGCCACATCAGTCTATAAGAGATCTTATTCTGCTACAAATGCAGCTATATAATGTCATCCAAGGCATTGAATGGTTGTTTTTAGCACATGCCATAATCGACTACTTCTGAAGAAGATTCATGTTCTCCAATGAGGATGGCTAGCATGTGGCTTTATTTTGGAGAATGGAGTTGTTAGGTGGGGAGATGGCGTATGGAGCATCACTTTTCTAAGCTATCTGAGCATTCAGTTGAATCAACGGATGTGGAGATGATGTATTTTTTGAGGGTTGCTACAGTGTTCTTGGATGTTTCTTCCAAGGAGGTTGTGACTTTAACCCCTCTACAGTATTTTGAGAATTGGATAGACTTACAACATAGTGCCCATCTGATTTATACGTATTTTTATATGATGGTGCCTTCTGAGTTATTGGAGTTGAGGATTCAGATTGATGATCTGATGAAGAAGGGTTTTGTCCGACCTAGCGTGTCACTATGGGGTGCTCTAGTCTTGTTCCCAAAGAAGGTAGATGGTGGTCTCAGGCTGTGATTATACTAACATAGACTGAATCAGGTAATGTCAAAAACTATTACCCTCTCCCAAGGATAGATGATATCTTTTACTAGATTAGGGGAGCATGTTGGTTCACTAAGAATGATCTGTGGTCTGGGAATCACATGTTAAGGGTGAAGGACAGTGATATTCTAAAAATAGATTTCAGGATCCGGTATGAGAAATTTGAGTTTGTAGTCATGTCGTTCGGTGTTACGAATGCACCTTCTATGTTCATGGGGCTCATGAACTCTATTTATCGTGAGTTTCTAGACCTGTTCGTCATTGTGTTCATCAATGACCTTTTTATCTACTCCAGATCAAGGGGGGAACATATTATGCACCTCAAGATTGTCTTGGAAATAATTTTACACCACTAACTCATTGGGAAATTGTCCAAGTGTAATATCATGACACGAGAAGTGAATTTCCTTAGAAACGTGGTGTCTCATCAAGGGGAAGCGGTTGACCCATAAATGGTTGAAGCAGTTGTTTCTTTGGAAGCACCTAGTAATGTGAGGAAGGTTCACATTTTTCTTGGTATGGAATGATGTTATCGGAGGTTTGTAGCTGACTTCTCTTGAGTTGCACCACCCTTGACATCTTTGTCCTAAAAAGACCATGCCTTCATATGGAGTGAGAAGTGCCAGGAAGCCTTCAGTTATCTAAAGGGTATGTTGTTTAGTTCCCCAGTGCTGAAGCTACCAGAAGAAGGGCTGTTGATTGAGGTATTTTGTGATGATTTTGGACTTTCCTTGAGGTGTGATCTAATGTAGCAGTGGGGAGTGATATCTTATGGATCTTGGTAGTTAAGTCCTCATGAGCATAAATACGCCACCCATGACCTAGAGCGCGCAACGGTAGTGTTCATGTTGATGTTGTGGCATCATTACCTTATCGGGGAGCACATTATGGTCTTCACAGATCATAAGAGTTGGAGGCATATCTTTACACAAAAAGACCTGAACGTGTTACAATGAAGGAAGGTGGTATTGCTTAAAGCATGCAACATTAAGATCTCTTACACTAAAGGTAAGGGGAACATTGTGGCTAATTCCTTGAGAAGAAATTCACGAAGGGAAGATATTCAAGAATCTGAGGATGCTTTGAAGGAAATAGAGGAGATGGTTTCCCTACACCAGGATGAAAGAGGGGATGTTTGTAGAGGTTGCATGTTTCAGATGAAAGTTCAGTCCTCTCTATTGAGATAGGTGTAGGATTCTATGTGGGGATGCGTATAGAGTGAAGTGATGTGTGATCGGGTTAACCAAGGAAATGCTTCGAAAGGGTGGTTGGAGGATGGTCAGAATCAGATGATTTTCCGTGGGATGTTGTTTGTCCCAGAGGCGATGCATGAGGGATTTCTCCATGAGTTCCATAACTCACTAGTAGCGGTACACCCTAGAGTTTCCAAGATGTACCGAGTCCTGAGGGAACATTTTTTGTAGCCCGGGTTGAAACTTGCAGTGGCAGAGTTCATGGCGAGGTTCCTGGTGTGTCCGTAGGTGAAGGTTGAACACGACATCAAAGGAAGTTTGTTGCCTCCTTTAGATTTCCCTGAGTGGAAGTGGGATGAAATCTCAATAGCTTTTTTCATTGGACTACATAGGGTTCAAGGGGGTTGGGTTGATATCTGGGTACTGGTAGACAGGTTGACGAAATAAGCTCACATCATGGAAATCAAGTAGTCGAGTGTATTGGATGCCTTAGTACAAAGATACATCGATGAGGTGGTGTGGTTTCATGGAGTTATGAGGTCTATAGTATCCGATAATGATTCGCGGTTTACCACACGAGTCTGGAGGGGATTGCATCATGCTTTTGGCACCCAGCTACGTCTTAGCACTGCTTTCCACCCCCAGACAGATGGGGAGACAAAGCGGACCATCCAAACATTAGAGTATATGATATGGTATTGTGTTTTGGACTTCAGAAAATCATGGTAAAGGCATTTTACATTACTCTATTTTTCCTACAATAATAATTATCACTCTACTATTGGTATGGAACCATTTGAACCCATTTATGGGAGGATGTTTTGTTCGACCGTGTGCTGTACTGAGTTTGGAGAGGCAAGTTTTTTGGCCCAAATGTTGTGCAGAGCACAAAAGAGAAGGTTCAGCTAGTTTGTGAGAGTATGAAGGAAGCCTAGGACCAAAAGAATTTGTATGATGATCCTAGTATGAGGCCCTTGGAGTTCGAGGTTAGTGACCATGTGTTCTTGAAGGTTTCCCTCGACTTGGGCGGTGAAGGATCGACAAGGGGAGAAAGCTCTATCCTATGTTCATCAGGCGTTTCGAAGTGTTGGGTTTAGTTGTTGAGGTGGAATATCAGCTGACATTGCCACTTCAGTTTGAAAGGATCCATGACGCTTTCCATGTCTCCCATCTTTTTCGATATCTACATGATGAATCGCATGTCATTGAATGGAGAGAGTTGGATATACGGGACGATTCTACATTCGTGGAGTGACCAGTGAGGATCGAGGATCAAATGAAGAATGTGCTTTATAGATGATCCATCCCTTTGGTTCGTGTGTTGTGGAGGAATTGTGGCCTCGATTAGTGTTCCTGGGAATGAGAGACAAAAATCTGTGCATAGTACCTAGAGCTGTTTTGAGTTTTGTTCTGTTTTGTTTTGTACTTGATGGTGATGTAATGCTGGCCATATTGTATTATTGGATGTTTTGTTTCCTTACCTGGTGAATGTTTATGAAAAGACCTGTTATGTGAGGAATGGAGGATGTGATCTCTAATTAAGACGCATTGAGGTGTATGTGTTTAAACCCATGAGGGCGAGACAGTGTCTCCCAAAGAGAATAGTATCTTGACATGGAGGAACGAACTCTATGATCCATGCATTAGGACAATGTGATCCTTTGGTTTTATAGGGATGTTTGGGGTAGTTTTCTCCTGAGAGGTATCTTTCGATGTGGTTGTTCGAACCCCTCTCTTATCCTCGAGTCTAGTATTTATTCTCGAGGATGAGAGTAGTTTTAGATGTATCTAATATAATGGCCCAGAACTTCCGAGCCCATCCCTTTTCCAAATTTCTGGTGTTTGGAACACACTGGACCCATCATGACCAGATCCTATGGTTGGGGTCTCGGAGGTAGGATGTCATCATGTTTTTCTTAATCGGTGACACCGATTGGTGTGTTGCCGATTGGTAAGTCACTGATCGCTATGACATCGATCGATGTGTCGATGATCGGAGTGTCGTCGATCGGTGTGACGCTAATCAGTGAGACTCTGATCGGGGTGTCCCCAATCAGTGTGATCCTGATCAGCGTGTCTCTGATCATAGTGTCACTGATCGGTGTGACAATGATCAGGGGGTCACCGATCAGTGCCACATGGGGCTTGTCAGGTTTTTCTTCCCCAGTTTTCCAAGTAGCGCCACTTTTAAGATTTTTAAACCTTCTAATGTTGTTAAATGCTATTTTTAAAGCCCATAAATGATATCTAAAGTCTTTTAATAGTGGGGAGACCCTCATGGACCCATACTGGATATTAGTGTTACCCATTTCCTCTGTTTAAATAAAATCGTTAAACCCATAGGTATTATGGCCACCTCCCCAATGAAAAATTAAATACAAATTAATCCCATTTTGTTTAACCACCCAAACTCATTGTAAAACCACGATCGACCTTTAAATCCATTCAAAATTCTTATCTCGTAACTCCTAGATCATGCCACTTTATATCGCACTGGAATTATTTTCTTATTATCCTTGGATGGGTTTGTTCTCCCCATTGGTGCATTTAGAGTCCCATTACTGAGGCGAGTGGTGCGCCTATGTTGTAGCCTTTCCTGATCATTCTTAGAGTCCTAGAAGTTCCTCCCCTTCAAGTCATGCATCATAGTTCTTGGCGCATCGATAGAAACATCGATTGTTTATCATCCAACTAGGGGTTTTCCTTAGTCTCTTTTTACTGTTCATCATGCAGGGTGAGTATGAATATGTTTCCTACTGGGATGGATGAAACCAGACCTTAATGAAGATAATAAACATATTATTAAGGGATGAATGGGTTCCTTCGATGATTCCAATGTACTATTTTACCCTTATTTATATATTTTGGATTGTGTGGGCTTATTTCCACTAAAAATCATGTTTGTTTATGGTCTTTTCTTGCACACTAAGGGAACTTTGTTTTCTAGTTATTTATATGATTGAATGGCTGTAACATAGAAACTGGTAAATCACATACACTTGGTTGATTAAATGGATTCCCAATGTATAAGAATCCATGTGTGATCACCCCGGTTAACCAAAAGAATATATGGAAATAAATGAAGGTGATATTCAAATATGAAAACTCCCTTGCTCTGTTCTGGTGATGTTTAGGGTTGATGCTTGTGAAGTGAAATTTATGGGGATGGGATCCACTATTGTAGTTCAGTTGTTGTATTACGATTCTATGCACATATGGTGGGGCTTTTTTTGGTTCCAGTACTTCGAGGGATCTCACAGATCCCTTTTATTGTTGTGACTTTACAAGAGAACCAGGTGAGAATTCTTAAATTACTTCTTTGATCTTTTTCCTTCCTTGGATTGTGGCTATGCCTGTTAATTTCCCAGTGGTAAAGAAATAATTTAAATTCAATCACTTGAATGTAAAAATTATAATATGTTCAATAGTGAATTGTTTTCCTGGAATGAGTTGCGCCATGTTTGTATTGTTTCTTATGAATGAATAGTAACGAGGGTGTTTGTGGTTGGTCAGGTCTGGGAACCCCTAGGTTGGGATGAGTGATTGTTTATCTATATGTATAATTTAGTTATTATGTTTTATATTTGTGCCCCACCCTAGTTGAGAACATCATTGCAAACGCCCCCATTTTCACGGGGGAGGGTGTTTTTCCCAACACTCTTATGAGTGGATGGTTATTAGATCTTTTTCTTCTCCCATTCCTGAGTAGCCCATGACTCGTCGGGTAAGCTCTTATGGCCTGAGGTCCATTATAACCCTTTATTCATCTAGTAGGGTACATGGTGGTGGTTTTCCTGGATGTGTGTGATCATGTTGTTTTCCAAGTTCCTTCAAAATGAGGCCCATGTGTCTTCGGGCGTGGGAGTAGTTGTGCGGAACCAGGTGTCTGTGGGCGTGGTTACATTTGGTTGTCATAGCCCAGGGGTCTGTGGGCGGGATGCGTAGTAGTGATATCCAAGGTGTTTTTGTGTGGGATGTGAGTTTGTGATAGTTGAGGTGCGTGTGGGTGGGGAGTTGCAATGGGAGTGTAGTGAGAATAGCGGGAGTGGTCCGATTCATAGGATGTGTTCAATAACTAGTGGGAAAGTGGTGCGGGGTACCCAAATATTGATGTGATAAATCTATCATATTCCATAATCATATCCAATTTGATCACCATGTTATAACCACGAGTATTTAAGTTGACATCCCTTAACATCTCCTGGGCCGTAGCGATGGCACCCTGAATGGATCAGCCTCTCACAAAGCCATGTTTCTCAACTGAAACCCACCTGGGAAGCAGATTCGCTAGCCTCTGGTTAAGAACACACACAAGGATTTTATATGGGAAGTTTCAAAGACTCATCGGCCTATAATGCGAGAGATTAGAAGGGTCTATGATCTTAGGAATGAGCACCAGGGTAGTTACACTAGCCACTCGAGGGAGGCATCCGCCTCGGACGTAGTCTTGGATAACGTCATTAATGTCGCGCTTCACTACATCTTACATCCCCTTGTAAAAGGAACCTGGAAAACCATCAGGTCTGGGAGCGTTCTCTGAGTTGAGATTTTGCATGGATGCTTGAATTTCTTCCTCGCTGGGAATTGCCTCCAAGACCTCGTTGTCGCGATTAGACACAAAAGAGGGAATTATCCCCCACAACTCGACGTTTCCCCTTGGATACCCACTGGGCATCATCGGATTGGTGCCAGCAAGCAGATATTTGAAGAAAAAATGCGCCATTCCCCCTACCGTGTCACAGTTATTAGTATAGGAACCGTCCTCGAGCAAGAAGTTCGGAAATGGAAGGTGTCTTCTTTCTATAATGCATGCATGGATGTAAACAGTATTTTTGTCGCCTTCCTTTATCCTCCTTACCCTGGAACGGTCGCGAGCTAACTGCTCCTGTTTAAGAAGCTCCTCCTCCCAGCTCAACTTGATACCCACAAGATCCTAAAACACCGAATGAAACCACTCCTCCTCCAGATTAGATTCTACGCTCTGTATTCTCAGCTTAAGAGCTTCCAAATTATGGTCAAAGGAAGGAAGCCCCCTTGACCAAACTTTCAACCCTTGTTTCAACCTTCGCAACTTATTGTGGATAGAAACCCACGTATTCCCCTAGTTTGGAGCCTCCCATGAATTCCTAACGAGCCTCTAATACTCTTGGAACTGATCCCAATGTTGACAGAACCTGAAGGACTCTTGGGAAACCTGTTTAGGAATCAAAGACACCAGTATAGGAGAGTGATCAGAAATACCTCGGACAAGATGCTTCACTTTGGCCTCTAGATAGGAGATGAATGCCTTGTTATTATCCAAGCAACAGTCGACCCTGCTCCAACATCACCTTCCACCCATTTGGTTATTACACCATGTGAACTTCCCAAAAGAGTATCCCAAGTCGAGGAGACCCTTATCCTCCATGAATAGAGCGAAGCCTAAGATGGCCTGATGAGGGAAGGCACCCTTTCCCTTCTTCTCCTCTGGGTCAAGAATGGCATTAAAGTCCCCAACAAAAAACCATGAGAGGTCATCTGGGTCAAACTACCCAAGCCCGTGCCACAATCTCTTGCGCTCCTGAGCATCGCAGCTCCCATAAGCAAACAAAAAAAACATTCCCCTCCTTTCGATACTTTCATGGTAAGAAATTGGTCCCCTGCCTCAATCAGCTGTACTGAAACCTCCGAGATCCAAAAGATCTAGATATGCCTGTTAGTCGGATCTGCATGCGTGAAGCAATACAACCGCACCTTGCGACTGAAATCCTTAATCTTATCCGGGTTTTGTTTGTGCTCAAGAACCACGATGATGCACGAATTGTGCTTCTTAACTTCCGATGCTATAAGATCTGTCTTCACCCGATCGCCCAGGACACGAGAATTACACACTAGCATAGATAACATTTATAACTAGGGAGCCCTTATTTGGTCCTGGTCTCATCAGTCTTCGTTCTGAGGGGAGAAAGGCTTTCCCTAAGATGTCTTAACTATGCCCGGGTACACACTACGGGGCTCTGAGCAGCAGTAATCGGGGATGGAGACACACAACTTAAAACTGCCACCCTTCCCTTCACCATATTTCGAGGGGAAAATTAGGACACATTGTTCTCTGCCTGCCCCTTCATCCCAGGGGTCTCAGGATACTCCCTTGAAACACCACAAATGCTGCCCTCCGAACCAGCCTCACAAAGAAGATGATCCTGGGGCTTGCAGCCCAAAGAATCCAGTACCATAGGAGCATCCTAAAAAACAACCCGTAGTGGCGTGCTGGACTACCCCGTCTCCCATGTAGGTGATAGAGAATCTAGAAACCGTTTCCATTGCCCCCAAGTACCACAAGAGCATCCTAAATAATATTATTGAAATGTATCTCACTATCCCCATAATCCATCGAACATTTAGGTAGTCAGAACCTCTTTATTTATATACCCATAATTCCTTAAACATTAATATTGTTTGCACCATAGACTTCATATCCCTAGAATCCCATGATTGTACACAGCAAAAATAAGAGTCTCACTAGGTTGAAAAAGTTGTTCATCGCTAAAAACGTTATTCACAAAAAAATAAGGAGTCCACATATCGCACAAGGAATGAGAGTATCCCTCTCTAGAAATCACTTCATAGAATCAAAACATGTAATCTCTAGATATCTATGCATGTTCATGTGTTATTGAAATATTCTAATGGTTGTGGAATTAATAAGAAAAAAAATCCAATGTCCATCTCCACCTCCAACGGTCATATTTTTCCTTTATGTTCATGTGTTATTGAAATATTCTAATGGTGGAGCTGACTGAGTTTCTGAAATGGGAGAGTTATCTTATTTTTATTGTTGTGTTATTTTCTTTGGATTTTTCCTGTAATTTTCACTTCCTTCACCTTTCATGCTGAAATCTATAATTTCACTTTGAGGAAGATCATAGAATTATCTTGTCTTAATACTAAAACCAATTTTCATCTTCATAGGGGTTTCATCACTCCAATATATAATCTTAAAGATTCTAGATATTGAACTATAGGAAATTTTGATGAATTCATAAAATTGAATAATTGTATGGGACATGATTTTTGAATACATAATTATCTAACATTTGAGGGTTACATTCTTAATATAGAGGATTGTCCAAAAAATATATGTCACAAGATTTATCTTTCATAGATTGAGAAATAAATGCATCAGGAAAATATTAAATTTCTTTATTGAATCCTTATCTCCCTTTTATAGAAAAATAAATCCTTACAACCACAAATCTAACAAATATTAGTTGGTTGTAACGTGATTAATCATGGATGACTTAAATCCTATATGTCCAATGAAATTAATTGACTGAGCCTATTTTAATCATACTTCTTTTTTTGGACACTTGTGAGAGAAAAATAATGCCTCTCCTTCATAAGTTATATCCATTATACTAGTAGCCTTGTTGAAAGATAAATAATAGGTCTTACCATATCACTTGAACAAATATATATATCTTCCTGCTTGTTCATAAAAACTAATTGTATCATAGAACACTATAAGAAGGTCCAGATAAATGAGATTCAAATTCTTTGTCTTGGATATTCATAGACATTCACATCCATTCTTCTTAATGGTTTTTTGAATCAGGTATTCACTCTTAATAATTAAATTTTGATCTACTAACCATTCTCAGTAAATTTTTCTATCAATGATTTCCTTGTTTGAGGCCATCTTATTTTGATTGTAAACATAAATAGACATCTTGAATAGAAGTAAATTAAGAAATTTAAATGAATGATTTGAATGGTGGAAGATATTTAGCGCATAAACTATGGGAAAGTTGATATGATACATCAATAAGGAGGACTTTATATACGCTTCATGATGAAGGTTCAAATTCATTAATCAATATAATAGTAAATATTAGATTGATGTGATCTAATGGTTGATATCAATGCTGAATAAGTATTTGACACTTCTTATATTTTTGACGTTTTAAAGAAAAATCATTTTTTAAAAAAGTGAATCTAATCAAGTATTCATTAAAACAAGATGAAGATAAAAAAAGTAAAAAATAAAATTAAGAAGATTTAAATAAGGAAACACGAATTCATGATTTCATAGAACGAATTGTCAATATTGATAAGGTTCCTTTTGAAGAACATTGATTATAGAAATTTGTATTAGGGAAATGAAAAAAATTATGTTCCGAAACATTTTATTAAGGGAAGGAATAATTGTTTTTTCCAACAATATTTTATTAATGAAATGAAAATTTTTACTAAAAAATTAAATAATATATTCCAACTATAATTTTTTTTATTAATGTATGTAGATAGGATTCATCAAATATTTAGTATGGAAGATTACATTATAGTTATTATTCCTATATTTATAAATGCATTCAAATCAATTGTATGGTAAAGATTTTGTATTAATTTCAGTATGTTGATCTTAAAATTTGATAATCTGAAGAATGATATCTATTTTAATTGTGTGATCGTTATTAAATTGATGCCTAATATCTATGTGATTTTCATGATATTGATGTTCCGGGTTTTTGTTTAGTGAAAATGAACTTGTATTATAACAAAATATATTTGTTTTGATAAAACTCATGACATATTCTGTAAGTGTGTGTTTCATCTATAATACTAGTGCACCAAAACTTCTAGCTACAACATATTTATCTTCATCAGTGGAAAGTGCTACTGAGCATTGCTTCTTGAATGATCTATAAACCAATGAATCTCCTAAAAAATGACATGTTCCTAATGTATTTTTCTCTCCATTTTACATCCCCCAAAATAATCATCTAAAATACATTTTAAAAAAACTTCATGTCAGAAAAAAAAAGAAATTCCAAAAGCCATGGTTTCCTTTAAGTAGAAAAAAATTATTTTCACTACTTTTATATTATATTTCTTTGGATTTGATTGATATTTTTCATAGAAGCATACTGAAAACATTATGTCAGCATGGTTAGATGTTAAGTATAATAAACATCCTATCATACCTCTAAAAGATTTTTGATCTACTGATTTCCCACCTTCATCAAGATCAACAGAATTTGAGATACCAATTAGAGTGAATATACATTTAGTGTTGTTATTGTTTTGAAGTTCCTTCAAAACATGTGTTCTAGTTTAATAATCACTTATTCTAGGTGGGTTCTGGCAGATTTATTAATTAAATCGGAAACATCGAATGGTTCTTTATCCAAAAGGGGCGTACATTCCAAAGGTATTAGTTTGTTATGTTTGAACATTACGATACCTGGGAAAATGAATTATTTATGAATATGGGATGCCAGACTCATCACACCCTTTTTGGGGTAATTATTTTCTACTACGGGACACTCTTTAAATTTTACAAATTTTCGTGAATCGTTATTAATTCACCAAGTATAACATAGTTTTTCTTTGGAATTTGAAATCGCTTATAAACATGTGTGAAATTTTGAATCAGATGTATGTATCCATGGTTCTTCATTAATGGGGATATCTGTTTGTATTCGAGTTTCTCCATCAATGGAATCCTATCATATATTATTCATAGATCCGTTTAATCATCATTATAATTATACGGATTTTTTTAAACCACTTAGTAGGGCACTCATGAATTTATTGTCTCCAAGGGAGACGAAGTATTATTTTGATATTGAGATCGTACCGATAAAATGGGCTAACTACATATCCTTGTAAAAGGAATCATAATACTTTTAGTTCAGTGCTTCTTAATGGGAAACATCATACCTTTTATGATCACATAATAAGGACCTATAAGAGAATGTTTCTTAGTAAAGGTTTGGTGGGTTACTTATCCCTAAAATGACTAAGGAACATGAAAATAATATGGGTTAGAAATTAATATTATACCATGTTGGAATATAGCCCACAGAGAATAGGGTTGATTTGATGTGCAGGGTTTGAACCTCAAGGAGGCTTCATATGTATCCCATTTGGATTGGAATCAATGATCAAATTGTTTAATGAGTCTCATAGGAGAGTATATTCCTTTTAAAGAAATAATTTTGGGCTTACTTCATGAATAGGATGCCTTGGTGATTTTTAATTTGGGTCTTATTCCTAAGGAGGATGCCCAGATTAATCGAATTAGGATTTGATTCCTGAATAGTATATCCAATTATCACGGGCCCTGATAAGTCTTCCATTATATCCCAATTATGATGGGAATCACATTTATCATTGTTTACACATTGTGTTGGAGCATATGCCTGAGATTTCTTGTAGTTTAAATGAAATTGTAAAAAAGTTGTGATCATGAAAAATCCCTAAGCCTGCATTTTTCATGCTTCGTGTGAGAAACAAGAGGATGTAAAAAATTCACCAAAGGCTCCCACACTTTTCCTCCTCCATTGGTGGAAGAGGCCACACCTACGATGGAGAGGGTGGATGAGGGAAAGGTGACTATGGAAGAGGGAGAGGCGACAAGACTTCCTTATATTCTATTTACATTGGACAAGGGGCCAATGTAAGGAAGGAGTGAAGGTGAAGGAAGTAGAGATGAGAAACACTGCAACCTCATTCTTCAATGGTTAGATGATTAACCCTGGATGGATTCACTTTTATGGTTTGGTTGGGTCTTACTGCTAAATTCGATGTCCCATTGATATTGGTTGGGGATTACTCTGAAGGAGTATTCCCATATGATATTTAACCTGGCATAGGAGTTAGGTGATAAAGTCTGAGGAGTTTCTTGAGGAGTATATATACTCAAGGTACTCTATGAATGAACAAGGAGAGTCCATAATTGAAACATGTGAATGTAACCAAGTGGAGTTAGTTTACTAAAGGAACTTCATTAAGTGTGATGGAGTATCTCAAATCATTTAATTCCATGGTTCGAAGTTGGGCCACATGAAGGGTGCAATGGAAATTGTCGTCTATCGGATCTGAGATGTTTGTGGTGCAACACTCCATTTTTCATGGGGGTCAGTGATGGGTATGAATGGACTGGCCTAGTGGGCATGGACCGAAGCCCAATAGTGATCCTGAGTAGGGGTGCGGGGGGTGCGCTCCTGCGGTATGGACCAGCGGGGTCGCACAGTTTCTCCGCCAATATGTGTCATCTAAGTGCTCCGCGTAGGTGCACTACGCAGGTGCTCCACTAAGGTGTATTACATTGGTGCTCCACATATGTCCTTAGAGTAGATCCATATATTTTATACCCTAATGAAACATTGATACTCTTTTCTATTTAATTCACACTACTCTCATGTTATAGATAGCTACTTGAGGAAATTTGGGGGATCAGGACGAAAGAGCAATTTAACCAGAGATCTGGGACATCTTCCATATTTTTTTGTCACTAAAATAAGGATCCCATGAATCAAATTTATAGGTAAGATGGAGACTTGGTAAACTCAAATTCATCCGTCCACATCCTCCACGTTGATCTTCTGCGTAGGGGTGCGTCAATTATATTTTCGCGTAGGTCCGCTGTGTAGATCTTCCGCATAAGTCCCTTTGTATAATTTATCCATCTTCTGACTACAATTAATTTTAATTCATCAGTCTATTTAGGCTCCACAACCAGTCAAATCAAATCTCTTAAAGATATATATACTTCTATAGTTTGTGAATTCACCAAGTCTTCTAGGACAAAACTAGAAAATTGGATTGAATTTTTCAAAAAAATTTCTATCATTGATCTTGGAAATACAATACTTACTCATAGATGGGGGAATCATTCCACATATTCATCAGTATGGATTAGTATCTTGGCTCATAGGAATCCATCATTCTTATTCTTCTTTCCCTATAAAAAAATCATTACTCATAGTTTCCATTTTTTATCTGTGTGAGAATCATATCATCACTTTATGAAAAAATGCATGAAACATATCATTGGGTGTCTAAATTCATGTACATTATTCCTAAGAATAGTTTTATTATAATTATGTTGAGATATTTAAGTTCTTTATGGTTTTTATGTAATTTTAAAACCATGGAAAAATGGTAATTCACCCATATTTATTATTTTAAACTATGATTTCATAAGGCTCAAAAATGATTTAGTTAATGATTGGTGAGAAGATCCAAAAACAATGATATCAACATAAATTTGAACAATCCAAACATATTTATTATCTTTATTGATAAAAAGGATTGGATCATCAGTTCCCTTAACACAATCATTTTGTAACAAATACCTCGTAATTCTATCACACAAGGCTCTAGGTTCTAGATTAAGTCCATTTTTTTGGTACGTTTGAAAATATGTTTAGGACTTTTCGTGTTGTCAAAACAAGGAGGTTCTTCATCATAAAATTCATCTCGAACATATCTATTTAGAAAAGAACATTTCACTTCCATTTGAAAATGTATTAAATTAATGAATGTTTCAAAGGCTCTTAATATACTAATAGATTCATGTCTTGTTACTATAGTGTAGGTTTCTTCATAGTCTATTCCTTCTTATTGATTATACCATTTTTAAAATAATCTAGCTTTGTTTCTTTCAATGTTTCTATGTTTATCACATTTATTTCTGGTGACCCATTATACTCCAATTACATAAGTTTCATTAGGTAATTTAACTATGGTCTAGAATTGTTTTATCGAATTCATTCAGTTCACCATTCATTGAATTAATAGAATCATCATCACATAATGATTCATTTGTGATTTTAGAATCTAATTTGGATATAAATACTAGATTTTATAGTTCATTTACTAAAGATCTTATTGACCTTATTGGTTAATTCACACCACAAAAGATAGTATCAATGGGATTATACTAAAAAAACAACGTATTTGTGTTTTGTAAAACCTTTGCATCAACACAATGAAGAAAATAATATGGGTTAAACATTTCATAAACATTTTCTTGAGTATATTCTTTATTAGATAAATCATTCATCAAAGGATGATAATTAGTTTTTAGAAACAGATCCGAAGATATAGGTTGGGGTAGTTTTAAAGCAAAAGGATTAGTTTAATCAAATTTAAAATTAATTGTTCTATCAATGGTACAAAAAGTTATGTTTAAACTACTATATGACTTAAAAGTAGTGGAGTATCCTATAAAAATTCTATCATCAGATTTGTGTGAAAATTTTTGTATGTTATATTTACTATTCAAGATGTATACATTTCATAAAAATAAATTATGTAAAATAGTCTTGGTTTTTTACCATTCCAAAATTCATAAGGTTTCTTTTACGAAATGGTCATATTAAACTCGATTTATAGTATCACAAGAACTACAAACAGCTTCAGTCCAAATTTTTTTTTCAATATAATATTCACTCAACATCGTTCTAGTGATTTCTTAAAAAATAAATTTTATTCATTCAACAATACCATATTGTATATGGGTTCTTGAAACTAAGAAGTTATGACTAATTTCTTTCTTACTACGAAATGTATCAAAGAATGAATTTTGAAATTCTCCCTCGTGAACACTCTGAATAGTTATCAATGGAAGGTGTTTCTCAATTTTAACTTCAACTGAAAAAACATTAAAATAAAAAATTATTCAGATTTAATTTTTAGAAAATAGACCGTTGCTAATCTAATGGAATCATCAACTAAAAAAATACATACTATTTTCCACCAATACATCAAGTTTATGTTGGACCAAAAATATCCACATGCACTTACTATAATGCATCTAATTTTGAGACTTCACTAATTGATTTAAATATTTACTTATGTTTCATTCCTTATTAAAAAGAATCACTAAATTTTGAATAACTAATTCTATTCTTTGGTAGATCCATAACATGAATGTTAATTGATAGTATTCATCAGTTTCTAAGGTTATAGTGTTATAGAATTATACACCATAACCATGATTGATATTACATTTCACTCAGCAAGGTAGATAATGTCTCCTAAGAACTTCTATGTTTTTTATCTTCTTTCACATTCCTATGGGATGATAAAAAAAATTCTTCATTATAATAGTGTAATAATAATTTATCATACAAAAATTTCACAATTTAACCTTCATCACATAAATTGATTACGCATATATGGTTGTTCTTAAGACCATTGACTATAAAAACATTATAAATTAATGCTTTTCTATGAAGACAATGTTAAATATACCAAAAATTCACGCTCTGAGCATTATCTCTGAAAGTTACCTTTAGTCCTTTAATCATGATAATCTTGTCAAATATGTTTTGGTTACCAGTCATGTTCCAATAACATTCATTATCCATATACCATGTGATGTTGTTGGTACATCCTTTATTACGATGAAAATAAAATAGTTAAAATTTATAAATTCAAAAAATCAAGAATCAAGAAATTTAAGAAAGTAAAATAATAGGTATCCATATTTTATTAGAAAAATGACCTCTATAAAATACTTAAGATTGGGTTTTATTAAAATATCAATTTTTCTCCCAGTGTCCACCACATTGAAAATTAGTGAAAAAGGGATCACTTTTGGGAACAAAATAGTTATTAATAAAAAATGGGTTTAAGTGAGTATAACCTAATCCAGAACTATTCATAAATGGATGAAGTTTTCAATACATTTTATCAAATTCCTTCCATCTCGAAGTAAAATATGATTAAATTTTCATTGTGGAAAATATTAAATATTTTAATCTAATGATTAAATTCGTATCCTTATAGTTATTAGTCAAATATTTTGGGATAGCCTCTAAAAAAATTTCATAGAAATGACCTTTCCATGAACCTCAGAATGTTTATGCTTCTTAAAATTAATATTTTTAAGGATTTAGAAATATTTTCATTATCATGAGTTTTCTGAACAAGATCATTTGAAAGATATGATACTTCTATTGTTAAAATAGAAAATATATAATTTTCTCTCTATATATTCTTTCTTTATCTTACAGATCTCATTATCAAGTAATTTAAAAAATCTAGAGGATTTTTCAACCAAAGGTATTGTATTATCTCTTGTTGAGGAAGATTCATCATCCAAAGATTCATAATATTCTTCATTAAGGAAATTTTCATTTAAATAAAAATTTATTAAAGATTTATAATTGTTTAACTTTTTCAAAAGACAATTATTTTCAATATGTAATCTTACTATAAAGCCAATATTCTTCTGACTAGAAGACCCATATTCTAAGAATTCATCTGAATAGTCACAACTACTGGAAATCAGGATTTTATTATCTTTCAATACATTCTGAGCCTTATATTTATCATAACTCTTTGTATTCCTTTCATATTGATTATCATTTCTATCTTTTCTACTAATCATAGGAAAACCAGGTATAATATGACCAGCCCTTTTTCATTCATAAAAAGTTACTTCTGAATCTTTATTGTCCTTATTTTCCTTCTTCTTATATCTATATTGCAAAATATTCCTTCCCCAAATCTGTTTCATCATTGAGATATATTGGGAAGTTCATTCTAAAAAGGATCATTATCAGTCGATTCAGATATAAGAACTTATTTCTTATCTTTAGATACAGTTACCGTTTTAGGAGTCTTAGATTTAGATGTAGTACTGAAAGAAACACTTCTATTAACTTCTTTTTGTTATTTAAATTAGCATCTCTCTTTATTATTATTTCAAGATGAAGAATAGTTCCAAATAAATTGTCATGAGTGATATTAGATACATTGATATTATCATCAATATCAATCCTTTTAAATTCCCACTCATTAGGAATAATATCAATTATCTTGTCCAAAAGAACATCATCATCAAGTCCCTTTTCTATCATGGAATGTAGACTATTGACGATAGCTAAAAATATTTGTTTCACATTGAAAGGGGTTCTCTATATGGAAAAATAAAACCATAATATTTAGCACTTAACATAGCTATTCTGGTTTCTATCACTTTTTATTTTTAAAAGTGTGTAAAATCATGTATCTTCCTGATACCATTGGAAGCTTCACAAAATGACATTTGACTATAAATATTAATATTCATAGAACATAAAAGAGTATTTCAGACCTTGTAATTTAGTTGGTAATTATGTTTTCTTTATTTTTGGATGTTTTGATTTAATTTTTAGGAATCTTTTATTCACTAGTGAGCATGAAAAAATTATCCACTCCAGTGATAGAAACCAAATTCGTCATCCTATCTCCCTAGAACTCATAATCATTACCATAAAAAATTTGTGGTCTGGTAGGATTTAAGTTGTCTATTGAACCAGTATTCATTCAATACATTCTATAATAAAAATAGAAAATATATTTAACACAAAAAATTATTGACAATTTTTTATAAACAAAGAGAACATATATTTATGAAAAACTCAATCATGTAAAGTTAAGAAAGTGAATTTTACCACGAAAGCATATGTGTAAGTATACATAGTTCAAATACCTCATCTGATACCAATTTTAGGATCAAAATAAATATGTAGATACTAAATTACAATAGGATGGTGAATTGTTGGTTTAAAACCCTTATTAAGGTTAGCTTTAAACCTTAAGGAAACGTAAGTTTAACAATGTTAAATAAGGTTAATTAACAAAGACATCTTTAAGAACATTTCTAATTCTAAAAAAATAATATTGAAAACGTAAATAAAAATATCATAATGAAAGATTCTACCTTAAAGTGTATAGAATATTATTTAACATGGAATTACATAGTATAAAAAAGGTATACATTATATTATTCAACAAAATGCAGCTAAATTAAAATAAGTAAACATGTTAAAAATATTTTAACCCAAATAGGAGGGTATCCAAAAACCTTGGATAAATGTACCTTGATATAAACTTTCATGAAATCCTATCTAACCCACACCAGGTTAATACCATGATAAGTATATCAAAATCTTTCTTCATATCCTAGTAAAGCCTTCATAATTTATGAGAGTCTTCACCTATGTCATACTATCACAAGAATTTATCGAACATTAAGGTAGTCTGAACATATATATTCATATCCCTGGAAGCCCCTGATTGAACACAAAAACAATCAGAGTCACTCGAGGTTGAAAATGTTGGTCATGCCTGAATAAGGTGTTCACATATCACCCAAGGCATGGTATTCTCTATCTATCTAGAAATCACTTCACAACATCACAGTATGTAATATCTAGATCTCAATTTGTGTTCATGTGTTTCTGAATTCTTCAAATGGAAGAGTTTTTTATAAGAAAAAATCCTAATGGTCATATCATTCTCCAACAATCATATTTTTCCTTTAATTTTAGAGTGACCTGAACACATGTCACATAGTCAATGGTTATTTAAAAACAGATTGTAAGACATCTTTTCTTGTATGAAAAAGGTGGTAAAATTTATCATTCTTATGTAATAAGGATCAGATAAACTTGAAACAATATGTTAATAATGTAGAAAAGAATTAACTGTAATGGACCGTACCTCTCCGGCCCATTCCATTGTCAAAAAGAAGGTCACGAAGTGTTATGGAGGGTAAAATGGACTTTTCCCACACATTCCAAAATTTTGAAGCTACACGCCGTGTAGTTTGAGTACACGCCGTGTACCCCCTTGCCGGGTATACCCTGTGTTGCAGGCCGTGTCCTTGCCGTGTGAAGTAAATGATTACACGCCGTGTAGTGTAAGTACACGTCGTGTACCACCTTACCGGTTATACCCTAAGTTGAAGACTGTGTCCTTACCGTGTGGAAGAAATGGGTGCACACCGTGTGTCCAGTACTACACGCCGTGTAGTCCTTCCCCGCGTACGCGTTACAAGTCAACGACCATGTGCTGTGTTTGAGCCATGTCTTTGCCGTGTGAAATAAATGGGTACCCACCGTGTGTCAGAACTACATGCTGTGTAGTCCCTCCCCGCGTACGTGTTACCCTCAAACCGTGTGTTGACCAGTCAACATCCACAGAGCCGTGTTGGAAGCCTCGTGGAGACCGTGTAAAATAACCGAGTACACGCCGTGTACCATAAAGTACACACCGTGTAATTTTTCTTTTCTCACCTATAAAAGGAGGGGTCCCCTCATCCTTTTCAACTCACCCGTCTCCTACCCTTTCCTCTGAGCAGAGTTCTCCCAAGAGACTCAAAGGATCTTTCTTCCATAACTTCTTCGTTCGGGCTTTGATTTACGATCCGTCAGTGGCCACGGGATCATAACGACGAGGCGGAATATCTGAGATTGGATCCGTTGTCTTTACTTCATCCTTTCCTTTCCTACTTCCACCCGAGGAGGTTTTTACAGGACCCGACATAAGTGACGAATGCCGACGGACGTCTTCTAATGTTGATCTGGGGGAGCGTTGTGATCAGAACTTGTTGAGGTAGGGATCTTACCTTCGTCTCTCTAATTTTTTCATCATGCGGGATGGGTACCCTTTTGTTTTCATGAGAAATAGTTGAACCATTAAATAATGATAATAACTGGTTAAATAATGGCGATGGGGAAGTTCTTATGTGTATCTTTGTTTATCTTATTTATATGTTATGAATTGAATATGATTATGCCTACTAAAAATCACGGTCTTTGGGGGAATTTTCTTGCGCAATTAAATGTTTCCCTATCTTCTAGACCGTTTTTGTGAATGGAACTTTGTTGAATGTGGAACTTGGTTAATCACATAAAGTTGGATGATTTAAAGTCTAGAACCCTTGTGTGATCACCCCGGTTGAACAAAATGGAATAATTAACATGTGGGAGTTGGCTCGGATACATGGCATGTGATGGGGGTGTTTTGTGGATTGTTGTGGTTTGGGTGAGCAGCGGGGCTACGGTTGTCTTGGTTGTGGGTTGGTGTGAATGCTATGTTGGTGATGGGCAGCGAGGCTGCGATAAATGGTATTAAAGGGATAATGATGTACGGGTTTCGGCGTGATTGTGTTTATGGTGGTTGGAAGTGGGGTTGCAGGGATGGGCTTGAATGTGAATGAACTATGGGTAGTGAATAATAAATAAAAGTGGAAGATTAATTGAATGGTGGGGCGTGGTAATGAAATGAGAATAATAATCAATGGGTTAATTGGTTGATAAGGAAGGGTTTGTTGTGCTGCCTGTGTTTTCTTAACTTGATTTGTGGATGGCAGGGATATTCTTTATGAACGATTGATGTGGTTGGTTGTCGATAGTTTCCCAGTAGTCAAGGAACTAATAAACTAATTCTACTGAAACGTGAAAACCTAAATGGGGTTAGGGTTGTTTGTTGTATGCATGCTTTGTGGTAGCAGTCTCGAGGCACATGCTCAGTTTCTCTATTTAGGAGCCATAGGTTGGGATGAGTGTTTGGTTTATATATATATATATATATCTCTATCTTTGTGTTTTGACGCACCCCACCCATGTTGAGCACTTAGTGCATAACACTCCCATTTCATAGGAGAGGGTGTTTTCCCATAGTTACTATCTCTTTCCTACTCCTTCTCCCCTAGGCTGTGATGGATTGAGGCGACCTTACACCTAAGACTCTTCAGGTAGGTTTCGATTGGGTTGTCTTTAGCACAAGACTCTTCGGGCAGGTTTTACTATTTGCCAAGAATCATCGGGATGAGGCCCAGGTGTGTGCGGGCGGGATACGTGACTGTGAGGCCCAGGTGTGTGCGGCCGGAGAGAGTGTGGCAGCGTTAAGACGTTCCCCATTAGGAAGAACATCTAAATAATGGGGAATGGTGCGGGGTACCCAATACTCTTGTTCTTATACTACTATTACCTGTTGTGATTGTGTTTTTGGTGATTGTGGCTGGTGAGGTTGGGTGGATATATTTCTCTGCTAGGTTTCTTCTGTTGTTCTCACGGGACATTAGGATGTCTCCCCACTTGTGCACAAGAGCTTTTCGTTTCCCTACTGAGTATACTTGTATGCTCACCTTACGTTTATTTTCTGGTTTCCAGGAGGACTACCAGGGCCGTGTGGGACCCTACTAGTTGGATAGTTAGAGTTGTTGTAGTTGTTGTACTCTTGTTTTCTTTTGGTATTATACTTTGAGCTTTCTTGTACTTTCACCTTGTTATAAAATTGTTTATACATGCATGTGGGCTTGGTTTGTGTTTATTTCTATACAATTGTTCTTTTCCTTCTTGGTGGTTGACTTGTCCTATTTCCCGATCTTAAATTAATTAAAAGGCAATGCCTCCCATATTTGTGAAAACTCATACCCTTGGTGCTAGTCGCCACCCCGGGGCCTACTGGAGGCGGGACTCGGGGGTCATTATCTCCCTTTCACCATTGCCAGCTCAGGAGGGGCATTTTGGTGGGTGGGGGTCGTGATAGAATGGTATCAGAGGCGAGGATGAGAGATAGGATGGAGTATGGAGTTAGGCACCGTGAGGATTGCATGGGATGGTTGGGAAACAGTGTTAGTTAATCTTGGTTCGTAACATAGGCTAGGGAAGACCAGCTAGGACATGAGATTTTAGGGCCCCCTGTGATCTGATGCAAGGACTCTGAGCCTACCGAACGACCAAGTGTGACTACATTGATTGTAGGGTAGAGACCCTAAGGATGGTACACGCATCATCATGATTGTGTTTTACTTGATTTGGGTGTTCTGGGAAAGAAGTTGAAATAAAATGATAAAATAAAACCTTGAGAATTTTCCTTACTACTTGGGATTAGGCGATCTTTGTTTATCGTACAGCTATGGCACCTAGACGTCGTCCCTAGGTAGCTCAGACGGCCGAGGCCCAGCAGATTCAGGCGGCCGATCAGTTGAGGATTGACCGAGAGGAGGAAGATAGCTAGTGGCAGAAGACTCTCCGTTCTTTCCACCGGCAGAACCTCAAGAAGTACGAGGGTAGTACATCGGATACATAGACAGAGGGGTGGCTGGAGGAGCTAGGGATCCCTTTTACCTTGATCCGTGCTCTGAGGGAGTATTGTGTTCCCCTAGCAGTCAGTCAGTTGAGTGGTTCGGCACGATAGTGGTGGACACTCTACCTCGGAGAGATGATAGAGGCAGAGGTTCCATGGGATGAATTTGAGAAGGAATTCCGAGAGTAATTCCTTTCTTCCATGATCAAGGAGGAGAAGCGGCAGGAGTTACGATCCCTTCAGCAGGGGAGTATGTCGGTACGAGACTTGGGGATCAAGTTCAAGGATCTCCTGCGATTTGATTCGGATCTCTTTCTGGATGAGGAGTCTCGGGAGAGTCATTTGGAGGAGGCACTTCGTCCTTCACTCCAGTATGCTGTTACCCCCTTCACCCTTACGACGTACTTGGCAGTACAGAATAAGGTAGAGGTTGTAGAGATGATGCACTCTCTGGGAGGTGCACCACGATAGGGGATCCAGCCGAGCTCATCGAAGGGGAAGGCAGTCAGTAGCAGGGCTCCTGTGATAGGACCTTCTAGGTTCAGGCTAGTGGGGAGCAGGCCCCAACAGTTCCAGTTCAGATCTTTAGGTCCTCGTCCCTTTTTCACGAGCCCAGGACCGAAGTGCTTTTAATGTGGATGTTTTGGGCACATTCTGAGTCGGTGCCCGACCAGAGCTTAGTACGGTGGAGGTGGGAAGGTTCAGTGCCCACCTCAGCAGCACCAGTTGCCGGTGAGGCCCTTCCAACAGTAGCAGGACCATGCTCCTCCGAGGGCAGACTTTGCGGGAGGAGGCCAACCTCAGAGTGCCCCTCAGGGACCTCGACCAACGCGTGTTCGGGGAGGTGGACGACATCAGAGAGGTAGAGGAGCTGGGCATGGACAGTTGCACACAACAGAGTTGACTTCTCCGGCAGGACCAGAGGTGGTGCGAGGTACGATTTGTTTGTTCAGCACTCTTGTTTCTGCTTTGTTTGATTCGGGATCTTCGCACTCCATTGTTACACCTGGTCTAGTCCATGCTTTGGGACTAGATGTAGAGAGACTTTTCTTACCACTTGTGCTGAGTACACCATTTGGAGGCTAGACCAACGTATCTTGAGTTTGCCGAGGATGTGGGCTGACGCTAGGACCACATCAATCTAGTAGGGACCTTCTTCTGTTACAGATGCAGCCGTACGATGTCATCCTAGGAATCAACTGGTTGTTTTCTGTTAGTGCCGTTATCGACTGCTTCTAAAGAAGAGTCATGTTCTCTGACATGGACGGGCATCGTGTAGCTTTTGTTGGCGAGAGGAGATTTTAGGTGGTAAGCCGAAGTGTGGAGCCTCTCCTTTCCTTGTTAGGAGGGTTATCAGTGTTTTCAGCTGATACAGAGATGATGGATGTCCCAGAGGTTGTTTGGGAGTTCCTCAATGTTTTTCCTGAAAAGGTTGTGAATCTACCCCCCCCCCAAAGTGACGTTGAGTTCAGGATAGACTTACAGCCTGGTGCCCGTCTGATTTCGATGGACCCTTATTAGATGGCACCTTCAGAGTTGCGGGAGTTGCGGATTCAGATTGATGATCTGATGGAGAAAGGTTTTGTTCGACCCAGTGTATCGCCATGGGGTGCTCCAGTCTTGTTTGTGAAGAAGGAAGATGGTGGTACCAGGCTATGCATAGACTACCGATATAGCATCCCGTCTTTTTATAACATAACTTTTCATTCCATTACACGGAACTGAGGATCTTTAAGGTTTAGTGTCTTGGAAACAAGGAACATAAAACATGAAACAAAAAAAACATTCTTCTTAAACACTTGAAAGGATTCTCCTCATGTTCACCCTAGGATCATTACTGCATCTCAACCTGGGGACATACATCAAAAGGAAGGGTGAGCAGAAGGCCCAGCAAGGGAAACAAGTGAAAAATTTTACATATGAACTTGAGATACATCAATAAAGTCATGAAAAGAACTTTAATGCATGAAAATGAAATCATGAGGCATATCATAATAAAAATAAAACTTTTTCATAACCTGAAGATGTGGCTACATCATTTAAAATATACAATCATGAACATATCACCAAGGTCCATCCCCAAGGTGTCATTTTAAAATTACCAAGGTTATTCACCAAGGTATCGTGAAGATTGTAATCTCTAGTGGTTACATCATTACCCAATGCATTGGAGCGCTATCAGGGCGCACCCTTAAATTTGCCTTTATTATCATGTGAGCCACATATATCATCATCAAACATTTCATAAATAACCCATATAGCATAAAATAAATGGGTTTCATTTCATAATCATAACGTTTTAAAAACTGCTTTAAAGACATGATCTTTACATCACTTTAAACCCCACAGAAAAGGAAGGTGGGTCTCATGTATGTAAATCCCAGAATTTAAAATAGAAAATTTTGGTATATATGTGAATAAACCTTTAGAAGAAAGAGCTTTGAGTATTCACTTAATAATATAAAAGAACTTTAGAAAAAGAGAGAGACATTTTGAGACGGAAATTCTGCAGCATAACGGCTATGTTAAAAGGTTTTAGAAGACATTAAAAAGAGAGGTAAAATGGGTAAAACATTCATAAATGACCCATAAAATAGTATATGGACAGAATAAGAAGGATACATAATCATGGTAATTAAATTTCAAGGACATACCATTTGAAATTAAAAACATGGAAGGAAGACAAAAATTAGATTTCTCTAATGAAAGTTCGGCAGCCTAACGGCGTTACTTAAACTTCAAAAAAAATGATTTAAAAAGATCAAATAGGGTCTATAATCATGTGAAAATAAGAGTTAAGTATGATATATATAGAGATAATGCCCCAACATATCAAAAAGTAACTTGAAAGAATTGACAAGAAAGTAGAACTTCAAAACGAGAAGGGTGAAGAACCACTTAAAAATTCGGCAGCCTAACGGCGCCACTTAAAACTTCAAAATACTGAATTGAAGAGATCAAATGGGGTCTCTAATCATATTAAAATAAGAGTACAGTATGATAGATATAGAGATAATACCCCAACATAACAAAAAGTAACTTGAAAGAATTGACATTAAAGTAGAACTTCAATACGAGAAGGGTGAAGAACCACTTAAAAATTCGGCAGCCTAACGGCGCCACTTAAAACTTCAAAATACTGAGTTGAAGTGATCAAATGGGGTCTCTCATCATATGAACATAAGAGTCCAGTATGATAGATATAGAGATCATACCCCAACATAAAAAAAAGGAACTTGAAAGAATTGACATGAAAGTAGAACTTCAAAACGAGAAGGGTGAAGAACCACTTAAAAATTCGGCAGCCTAACGGCGCCACTTAAAACATCAAAATACTGAATTGAAGAGATCAAATGGGGTCTCTCATAATATGAACATAAGAGTCCAGTATGATATATATAGATATCATACCCCAATATAACAAAAAGGAACTTGAAATAATTGACATGAAAGTAGAACTTCAAAACGAGAAGGGTGAAGAACCACTTAAAAATTCGGCAGCCTAACGGCGCCACTTAAAACTTCAAAATACTGAATTGAAGCGATCAAATGGGGTCTCTCATCATATGATCATAAAATATCAGTATTATAATTTAGAGATCATACCCCAACATAATAAAAAGGAACATGAAAGACTTGAATGAAAATAGAACTTGAAAACGAGGAAGGTGAAAGAATCCCTTAAAAATTCGGCAGCCTAACGGCGCCACTTAAACATTCTTAAAACGAATTGATGAGAGTAAGGGGAGGTATCTCATCATATGAAAATGAAATAGGCAGTAGGATGAATATAAAAGAACATCCCCCAACATAAGAACATGGAGTATAAAAGAAAAGACATAAAAGAGATTACTTGAAAAGAAAGAGAGAGGTCGGATCCCTTACCTTAAAATGTAACTCTTAAACCTCAAAGGTTGGGACCTTGAGGGCTTGGGGGCACCTTGGGAGGACTCCTTGGGAGGTAATGAGACCAGAAATTCGTTGGGAATGAGTGGGGAGTCGAATGGATGAGAGGAGGGCTTGGTATTTATAGGGAAAGTGAGGGGACAAGGCATTAATGGCCAAGGGACACCTCACATGTGCTTTTCTCAAACCCATGTGCTCTCCCTTGTCATTTATCATGGAGTTAGGCCACATGGGGCCCCCAAAACAATAATTCATCACCCTTGGCCGGCCAACCCTCAAAAGATCTCATGACATCATCATGACACCGTTATGATGTCATTAAACATACCGAAACCCTAAAACTGTATTTTTACTATTCACTGAAAATTCAACTTTCTCAGAAAAATCCCAAAATTTCACATTAACCAAATATCAATGCTCTAATTTCAAAAATGAAATCCATTTTATAAAAATAATTTTCTAAATATTTTTAATTTAATTTATAAATAAAAACACTATTCATCGAAAATTCATTTTTTTCAGAAAAAACCCCAAAAATTACCATAACATAATATCGATGCTCTGAGTTCAAAAATAAAGTCATTTTTATAAAAATAATTTTCTAATTATTTATAATTAAATTTTTAATTAAAAAACACTATTCACCCGAAAAAACTAATACTTGAATAATAATTAATGAACCCATTATTTAACTATTTTATTGAATCACATTACTTAATCAAGGTGCCTAGATTATTTTAAAACTTTCTTTAAGTGAGATTACTAATCCATTTGGTCATATTACTAATCCTAATCATAAAATCACTATTCATAATTTACTATTCATCAAAAATCAAGTTGATCTTATTAGACTCTAAATTTAGTACTGAACATAATTGCAGAAGACCATTTTTTGAAAATCATTACACATTTTTAATTATTTAGGGTTTACATAAACATATTTAAAATATCCTTTTTCTAAAATTCATCAAAAATATGCATACTATATTTATCCGGTCATTTCAAAATTCATAAACTTCATCATATGAAGAAATCCCAATTTTTATTTAAAACAAGGATTACACAAGGTAGTTATGGTCTCGTTACATAACCCCTTATAATACCAGCATAGGACCTAAGAGTAAGGTGTGCTAGGGTGATAGAAGCTTGGGGCGGCTCAGTCAACATTGCCCGAGTAGTAATTTCTATCAGTTTGAACTTCTCACGAAGGAGATTTTGTTCCAGCTTCACATGATGAAGTTCGGCTTGGATTTGATCCAGAGCAAAGCCCATTGGTGCTACCTCCTTCCCAAGATCTGTTAGATGGGCTTCGATCGGTCCAAGACTACTAGGTGAGGCCATCAAATCTTCTTTCTATAATAATTAACCAAGATTACTTATATTTAGAGACAATAATCAAAACATTTTGTTCACAGCGGTCATGTTGACCGATGGTTATATAATAGTCAAAACCAACTGATCTCATTTTAATTATAATCATGTTTATCAAATAAAACATTTTTGTTGAGTATAACAATAACACATAAAATTAGGGAACAAAATTTATTTAAAAATTTCGGGTCGTTACAACCGAAGGTTGAACCAGGTAACGGTCAAGAACCGCTACCCCCTTCTAAGGATATATGATCTCTTCGACCAACTTAGGGGAGTAGGTTGGTTTTCCAAGATTGATCTACGATCTGGATATCATCAGCTAAGGGTAAAGGACAGTGACATCTCGAAGACGGCTTTCAGGTGCAGTTATGGGAATGTTGAGTTTGTATTGATGCCGTTTGGAGTTACGAATGCACTGGTTGTGTTCATGGGACTTATGAACTTTGTCTTCCGAGAGTTTCTAGACAGGTTCATCGTTGTGTTTATCGATGACATCCTGGTCTACTCAAGATCGGAGGAGGAGCATGTTGAGCATCTCAGGGCAGTCTTGGAAGTCCTTTGACACCACCAGCATTACGGGAAATTGTCGAAGTGTAAGTTCTTGACACAATAAGTACACTTCCTTGGGCACGTGGTGTCTCAGCAAGGAGTGGAGGTGGACCCGTCAAAGGTGGAGGCAGTTGTTTCTTGGGCAGCACCCAAGAGCGTGGCAGAAGTTCGTAGTTTCCTGGGGTTAGCAAGTTACTATCGGAGGATCATTTCAGACTTCTCTAGAGTTTCTGCTCCATTGACAGCTTTGACTAGGAAAAACCAGGTCTTCCTATGGAGAGAGAAGTTCCAAAAAGCTATAGACTACCTAAACGAGAAGTTGGTCAGTGCTCCCGTACTCAGGTTGCCCTAGGAAGGGTTGTTGTATGAGGTATTTTGTGATGCTTCTGGCCTTGGTCTGGGGTGCATGCTGATGCATAACAAGGGAGTGATCTGTTATGGATCTTGACAGTTACTCCCTCACGCGCGTTACTATTCCACCCATGACCTAAAGCTTGCAGTAGTAGTGTTCGCACTGAAGTTTTGGCGACATTACCTCTTTGGGGAGTGCTTTGTGGTCTTCTCAGATCACAAGAGCCTGTGTTATATCTTCTCCCAGCGTGACCTGAACGTACGACAGCGGAGATGGGTCGAGTTTCTCCAAGACTATGACATTGAGATCTCTTACACTGAAGGTAAGGGAAACATTGCAGCTGATGCCCTGAGCAGGAATTCACATAAGGAAGTGGTTCAGGAATCCACTGATGCTTGGAAAGCGATGGGAGAGTTGGCCTCCTTTCACTTGGATTCAAGGGTAGAAGGTGTTAGAGGCTGTTTGTTTTAGATGAAGGTGCATTCCTCCTTGTTGCAGTAGGTGGAAGAGTCTCAGTGGGGGGAATCCGAGGTGGAAGTGATGCAGGATCATGTCGATTAGGGGAACACTCCAGAAGGATGCTCAGAGGACAGCCGACATCAGATGCTTCTCTATGAATGGTTGTTTGTCCCGATGAAAATGCACGAGGGAGTTCTCTGTGAGTTCCATATCTCAGCCTTGGTGGTACATCCAGGAGTTTGAAAAATGTACTAAGGCCTGAGGGAACAGTTTTGGTGGCCTGGGGTGAAACGGGCAGTGGCGGAGTTTGTGGCTAAATTCCTACTGTGTCAGCAAGTGAAGGCTGAACACCGTGTTCCCAGTGGTTTGTTGCATCCTTTAGATGTCCCCGAGTGGAAGTGGGATGACATATCAATGGACTTCGTCACATGACTACCCATAGCTCAGGGTGGTTATGATGCTATCTAGGTAGGGGTGGATCGACTGACGAAATCATCTCACTTCTTAGCAATTAAGGAGTCTGGCCCAGTGAGTACCTTAGCACAGAGGTACGTAGATGAGGTGGGGCGTTTGCATTGAGTTCCAAAGACCATCGTCTCAGATCGGGATACTCGGTTTACCTTACGAGTCTGGAGGGGGTTACAACATGCTTTTGGCACCCAGCTACGCCTTATCACTGCTTTCCACCCCCAGACTGATGGGAAGACAGAGCATACTATCCAGACGTTGGAGGACATGCTATGAGGATGCGTTCTGGATTTCGGAGGATCATGGGTATGAAATTTTCCTTTAGTAGAGTTTTACTACAACAACAGCTTCCACTCTACTATTGTAATGGCACCGTTTGAGTATTTGTATGGAAGACCATGTCGTTCACCCATTTTCTGGGCAGAGGTTGGTGAGATAGGTTCTCTTGGGCCAGAGGTAGTGCAGACCACCATAGAGAAAGTACAGCTTGTACGTGAGAGGATGAAAGCGGCTCCGGACCGACAGAAGTCTTATGCTGATCGTTGAAAGAGGCATTTTGAGTTTGATGTGGTAGACCATGTGTTCTTGAAGGTTTCCCCTCGATAGGGGCAGCGGAGGTTCGGGAAGGGGAGTAAACTCTCCCCTAGGTTCATCGGACCTTTCTAGGTGCTATGGTGAGTTGGCGAGGTGGCATATCAGCTGTCCCTTACACCTCATTTGGAGAAGGTTCATGATGTCTTCCACGTCTCCCAACTTCATCGGTACTTACATGACGACTCTCATGTTATCGACTGGGGAGAGCTAGATATGGGAGACGACGTGACCTTCAAGGAACGACCAGTCAGAATCGAGGATCGTAAGGAGAAGGTTCTCCATGGACGAACCATTCCATTAGTTCGTGTGTTGTGGAGGCACGGTGACCTCGAGGATAGCACTTGGGAGCGGGATACCTAGATGCACACTCAGTACCCGTAGTTGTTTTGACTTGTGTTTCTACTTGTTCTTCTATGCTTTGTGTTGATGTTGTACTCTGTACCTTTGATATATGGAATTCTTGGCTTGTCGGTTGTGAGAACTTTTGATTCATTATTCTCTAGAAGTGTGTAGCATGTCCGGATGTGTGGGGAAAGGGAAAACATGACTCTTAATTGAGACGCATTAATGAGGATGCGATTGAACTCTTGCGGGCGAGTTAGTGCCACTTAAACCGGATAATATCACGACATAGAAGAAGGAATTTTCTCCATACCACGTGTTCGGGAAATGTGAGGGTTGTACGATGTTAGGGGCAGTGTAAGTTGGAAAATACTAATGTATAAAAGTGGGAAGACCCAATTCTTAATTGAGACGCATTAATGAGGATGCGATTAAACCCGTGCAGGTGATTCAGTGCCACCTAAAGCAGATAATATCTCTAAATGGGAGAAGGAATTCCTAACACATATGATTAGGGTTGTTGGATGGGTTCCTAATATAACAAGAACCATAAGAGGTATCTTGTTGGGTTCCTCTGGGTTGGTTTTTGAATTCTCGGGGAGGAGAATGATTTAAGAGGTATCTGATGTAATGGCCCAGACCTCTCCGTCCCATTCCTTTGTCAAAAATAAGGTCACGAAGTGTTCTGAAGGGTAAAATGGACATTTCCCACACTTTCCAGAATTTTGATACTACATGCCGTGTAGTTTGAGTACACATCGTGTACCCCCTTGCCGTGTATACCCCGTGTTGCAGGACGTGTCCTTGCCGTGTGAAGTAAATGAGTACACTCCGTGTAGTGTAAGTACATGCCGTGTACCACCTTTCTGGTTATACCCCGAGTTGAAGACCGCGTCCTTAACGTGTGAACGAAATGGGTGCACGTTGTCTGTCCAGTACTACACGCCGTGTAGTCCTTCCCCGCGTATGCGTTACCAGTCAATGGCCATGTCTCGTGTTTGAGGCGTGTCTTTTCCATGTGAAATAAATGGGTAAATGTTGTGTGTCCAAACTACACGCCGTGTAGTCCCTCCCTGCATATGCGTTACCCTCAAACCGTGTGTTGACCAGTCAACGGCCGTAGAGCCATGTTGGAAGCCGCGTGGAGACCGTGTAAAATAACTGAGTACACGCCGTGTACCATAAAGTACACGCCGTGTACTTTTTCTTTTATCGCCTATAAAAGGAGGGGTCCCCTCCTCCTTTTCAACTCACCCCTCTCATCCCCTTTCCTCTGAGTAGAGTTCTCCCAAAAGACTTGAAAGCTATTTCTTCCATAACTTCTTTGTCCGAGCTTTAATTTATGATCTGTCAGTAGACACGGGATCGTAATAATGAGGCAAAACTTCTGAGCATGGATCCATTGTATTTACTTCGGCCTTTCCTTTCCGACTTCCACCCAAGGAGGTTTTCCCAGGACCCGACAGAAGTGAAAAACGCCGACGAACGTCTTCTAAAGTTGATCCAGGGGAGCGTTGTGATCAGAACCTGTTGAGGTAAGGATATTACCTTCGTCTCTCTAATTTGTTCATCATGCGGGGTGGGTACGCTTTTTTTTTCATGAGTAACAGTTGAACCGTTAAATAAAGATAATAACTGGTTAAAGAATGGGGATGGGGAAGTTGTTATGTTTATCTTTGTTCATCCTATTGATATGTTATGAATTGAATATGATTATGACTATTAAAAATCACGGTCATTGGGGGCCTTTGCTTGCGCAATTAAATGTTGTCCTATCTTCTAGACCATTTTGGTGAATGAAACTTTGTTCAATGTGGAACTTGGTTAATCACGTAAAGATGGATGATTTAAAATCTGGAACCCTTGCGTGATCACCTCGGTTGAACAAAATGGAATAATGAACATGTGGGAGTTGGCTCGGATACGTGGCATGTGATGGTGGTGTTTTGTGGGTTTTTGTGGTTTGGGTGAGCAGCGAGGCTACAATTGGGTTGGTTGTGGGTTGGTGTGAATGCTATGTTGGTGACAGGTAGTGGGGCTGCGATAAATGGTATTAAAGGGATAATGATATAGGGGTTTCGGCGTGATTGTGGTTATGGTGGTTGGCAGCAGGGCTGCAGGGATGGGCTTGAATGTGAATAAACTATGGGTTGTGAAGAATAATTAAAATTGGAAGAGTAAATGAATGGTGGGGCGTGGTAATGAAGTGCGATTAATAATCAATGGGTTGGTTGGTTGATAAGGAAGGGTTTGTTGTGCTGCTTGTGTTTTCCTAACTTGATTTGTGGATGGAAGGGATATGAATTACGAACGATTGATGTTGTTGGTTTTGGATAGTTTCCCAGTATTTAAGGAACTAATAAACTAATTCTGCTGAAATGTGAAAACATAAATGGGGTTAGGGTTGTTTGTTGTATGCATGATTCGTGGTAGCAGTGCCGAGGCACGTGCTCAATTTCTCTGTTTTGAAGCCATAGGTTGGACTGAGTGTTTGGTTTATATATATATATATATTTGTATCTTTGTGTTTTGACGCACCCCACCCATGTTGAGCACTTAGTGCTGAACACTCCCATTTCAAGGGAGAGGGTGTTTTCCCATAGTTACTAGCTCATTCCTGCTCCTTCTCCCCTAGGCTGTGATGGCTTGAGGTGAACTTACACCTAAGACTCTTCAAGTAGGTTTCGATTGGGGTGGCTTTAGCCCAAGACTCTTCGGGAAGGTTTTACTATTTCCCAAGAATCACCGGGATGAGGCCCAAGTGTGTGTAGGCGGGATACATGGTTATGAGGCCCAGGTGTGTGTGGGTGGGATACATGGTTGTGAGGCCCAGGTGTGTGCGGTAGGGATACGTGGTTGTGAGGCCCAGGTGTGTGCGGGCGGGGAGAGTGTGACAACGTCAGGATGTTCACCATTAGGAAGAGAAACCAACTAATGGGGAATGGTGAAGGGTACCCAATACTCTTGTTCTTATACTAATACTACCTTTTGTGATTGTGTTTTTGGTGATTTTGGCTGGTGAGGTTGGGTGGATAGATTTCCCTGCTTGGTTTCTTCTATTGTTCTCACAGGACATTAGGATGTCTCCCCACTTGTGCACGAGAACTTTAGGTTTCCCTACTGAGTATACTTGTATGCTCACCCTACATTTAATTTAAGGTTTCTAGGAGGACTACCATGGTCATGCGGGACCCTACTAGTCAGACAGTTGGATTTGTTGCAGTTGTTGTACTCTTGTTTTATTTTGGTATTGTACTTTGAGCATTCTTGTACTTGAACCTTGTTATAAAATTGTTTAAACATGCATGTGGGATTGGTTTGGGTTTATTTCTATACACTTGTTATTTTCCTTTTTGGTGGTTGACTTGTCCTTTTTCCCGATCTTAAAATAATAAAAGGGTAATGCCTCCCATATTTGTGAAAACTCATACACTTGGTGCTAGTCGCCACCCCGGGGCCTACTGGAGGCGGGACATGGGGGTCATTATCTCCCTTTCACCATTTCCATCTCAGGAGGGGCATATTTGGTGGGAGGGGGTTGTGACATTAAAAAATATGAATTATCAGAATCTTGGAAAATCAGAAATATGATTTTTAAATATGAACATTAGGATTCTAAAATAATGGGTATTCAGATTCTGAATTCTAATGAATTTGGAGTCTGAATTCTAATAAATTTAGATTTGGAATTCAGATGAATATAGTGTCTGAATTATGAGGCTTTCAGAGTATGAAATATAATAATTTCTTAGTCTGAATTATGAGGAATTACAAGTCTGAATTATGAAGAATTCAGAGTCTAAATTCTGAGGAATTGGATGTCAGAATTTCTGAGAATTTAGTTTCTAAATTTTAGATAATTCTGAGTCTAAATTTCAATGAATTTAGAGTTGTAATTTCAGATAATACTGATTCTAAATTTAAATGAATTTAGAATCTAAATTTCATAAAATTCTGATTCGGAATTTCAATGAATTCAGAGATTAAATATAGCAAGACTCAATATCTTCGAGACTATAAGATTCCAAGATTTTAGATAAGGTTTTGAATATTCTTACAGAAATTCTATCTAACAAAAAATATGGTAAAACCTGGATAACTATAATATATGAAATCATATTTAAGAATTAATAAATTTGATATCCATAGAGATATAAAATTTTCCTTTGAAAAGAAATATTTTATAGAATAATAACATTCATTAAGAAAATCTATTTGCGTTATTCTATACATAATGGAATGAAAAATTCATAAGGGTTATTATTGAATAAACATCCCATGTTAGTGATAAGCTTACCCAATTATAGTCACCAACACCTAGCCTATTTGAGGTGTGAATGGGGAGTCAATACATGGGCCCCATTAAGACGGGTCATTCCAAACACATGACAGTTTCTAGAAATTTTAACTTTAACTCATATGCAACATGATGAGATTAAAAAATGGCTAGAAACATCCAATGATATGGTTTTAAGTGTGGGAGTTCTATTATATAAATCTCCCATCAATATATAATTTTAATCATGGATTTTTATCATTAGTGTTGGTTATGTGCATTTCCCCAACACATATTGATAGCTTCTCTAACATTACAGTCAGTGTAAAAGAACCTTTCGCTAAAAAATATTATGAAAAATAACCATAATGAAATCACTAAACTTTATATTTATATATCATCTTCTAGGGTAACACAAAACCATATTTCATCATTTTATTTTTAATAATTATTTTTAATGGGATTTAATGTCTGATAAAACAACCCTATCACCATGATTCACCCATGTCTCTAATGAACATGTAGTAATCTACAATTAAAAATTGAAGAGCCAGGGATTATTTGGGATTAAATACATTAATAAATATTTAATGGTGACATATTTTATCATGATCTACCAAATAAAATTTCCTATAATATCATAATGAGTAATCAATGTATTATTAGTAACTTCGTATTCGACCAAAAACTATTTTTTATGTTGTTATTTAATTCATTGAACACCATGAATGTGGAAATTTGGCTTCAACATGTGCTAATATGAACTATTTTATGTAATTGTTATTAAAATACAAATTAGGTGTCAAATAAGTTTCAAAGAATTGTATGTACCATGTTTATATAAAGGAAGTGTAAAGTGCCCAGAAAACACTATATTAAATCACCCTTTGTACAACCATGAGTGTTAAGTATCTGGGCATGATTTAGGTTATAAATTAGACATATCATTACTAGTATAGAATAAATTTCAAACTAAATTTCAATTTGAGTTCATTTTTATGAACTAAAATTCATGATTTTCTTTTTGAAAAATAGTTAATATTTCAACATTTCATAATAGAATACATGAGATCTTAATAAAAAAATATAATAATTATCATCAAAATAAAATAATATATATGTTACCCATATAATATGACAAAAAATTAGACTAGGAACATGTAATTATAAATGAGAAAATGTATTTAAATTTTTTCACAATTTTTTTAAATCAAATTATAGTATAATTATTTTTAATTAAAAATAGTAAATAAATAAATAAATATTATAAAATATATACAACATGAAAAAATTTAAAAATCAAATCATCTATAAAATAGAAAATAATTCTTTCAACTATATTCGCAATAAATATAAATTTGGAATAAAAAATATACCAATATATAAAATAAACCCATTAATGTGAACCTAAAATAAAAAACACATATTATTTTTCAATAAAATATATTTTAGACTAATAATAAATTATTAAATAACATACACCCTAATACATATATAAATATTGATTATTAATAAATTCCACTATATAAGAAATAAGAAAAAATTTATGAAAAAATAGTTCTTAATTACAATAAAAGGAGACATCTAAAATGACCAAATACTCATCAATCAAATAAAAAGAATAGTGTTCATTTGCTGTGAAGAGAAAGGATATAGTATAAATTTAGTTTTTATTTAATGTGATGTGTCAATAAACGAAACAAATACAAGTAAAAAATTATTCAATATTCTACTTATCTTCCATCAAGTTCCCCCATTTATTTGTGCAGAAGAATAAATATTTTACAAATGAAGTACACATCATTGATTAGATGAATATTTTGTGGAAAAATATTTTATGAATTGATTATAACATAAATTCATATTTTAAATAGATTCATGGATCCATTTAGGGATTTCTTGATCATAGAGATTAGTCACATCCCAAACGCAACACTTATTATAGGGTCAACTTGTTTTATAAAAATGATTTGATTTCTAAAATTTCTATAGTAAAATGGGATCTAACAATATATAACATTTTTTACTTGTTAAACTTCATTATTTATGATTTTCATTTAAAAAAATTTATTATTTCATGGGAAAATTAAATTTTTTAACGAAATTGAATTACATGATTGTTCTTCATAGAAATAATATAATAAGAAAGACTGGGTATATAGATTTATCTTAATTAATGTTTCATTCATTAATTATTCTATTTAACTATTCTATAAACATGGATAAATCGCATAATAGTATTCACTTAATATGTAATCGTTTTAAAAGAACAACTAATGATGATTTAAAAGAAATACTATTCATTCATTTGAAAAAATAAATCACTCTCATAAATTTTTACTATAAAATAGTGTGGAGAAATATTGAAAAATAATTACTGGTTTTTAGTCCATATAGAAAGTAAAAACATAAACCATCAATAAAAAAGTAATTAATTTCACATTCAGTATTGAATATTAAAAGTACTTTAAATAAAGTAAAAAATTTGACATGATTTTTTTTGAAAAAAAAATCTCGAAAATTTGTTTATATTATATATAACAAAGTTGAAAATCAATTTTAAACTAAAACACAATAATAGAGAAAATAATCTTAAACTCCATAGTTAAAACTCAAAACAACCCCGAATATTGAATTCCAATGCGCAATTTCATTTTACAGTTAATTTCAAAATGATATTTCAATTTATAGTTGAGAGAATCATGTAAAATGGTTTTAGAATAATTCATAAAATATAACATAATTAAAATATTAATACTTTCTGTTCATTTTTTAATGATTAAAAATAATTTTTTAAAAAATAATGATAAAATTGTAATACCCTATGAAATTATAATATATTCAAAAAATTTAAGTCTTTAGATCAGTTTCATTACATGAAACACAAAGTTCAAAAGAACTGTGAAAAAATGATGAAATTTTATTTTGTGAAAATTATATAATTTTTTCATAATTTTATTATTTTTTATATCTAGTCCATGTGATTTCACTAAAATTATTTTTCTTCCAATGAATATTGAACATACTGATATTCGTTAAATTTTCATTTCATTTATATAAACAACGTAGTTTAAAAGTCATGTTATATTAGTGATTTTCTATTATTGTGTTATAAGATCCATTTTGTTTATAATAATCTAATAAATTCGATTTGTATTAGAATTTTCCATGAATTTTATTTACATTAATAATAATGATAAAATTTAATTTTTTAAAAAACTAAATTTCACACATTATTCAAAATTATATTAAAAATAATTATGACATCGATAAAATGTGAATTTTGAAACACTGAATCTGTATTTTGAATTAGTATTGTCAAATTTTTTAAATAGTTCCCTTTATTTTTTTCATTTTGAATAGTAACCTTTGAAAATATTTGTCATGATTGTATATCCAAAATCGTTAAAACCATAATATAAATTTTGTATAAGGGTATAAAATTTCAATAATACTTATTATTATCTTATTGGATGAGTTTATTGGGTAACTATATTTCAATATAAGATAATTTTTCCAATTGGTTCCATTTTTCATTGATATTTATGACTATATTATTGTAAGAAAATAATAAATACAAAATGTTACCCTCATGACTATAATATCTATAATTGTTTCCCCAAATGAAAAAATGGATCACATTTATCTTTTATCAATTATTTGAATGTATTAATATTTTTTATCAGGGTAATTGTTTTTTGGGATCATAAAATTAGTTTAAATCCTTACACTACATTATAATAGTATTAATTCATTTTAAAAAATATAAAATAAATGATTTTATAAATGATAAATGTTTTAAAATTGGAAATGATAATTGTTTTCCATAAAATCTATATACTAATATAACATATTTTATTATGTTTTATATTCTAATTCAATTGTAATATTTATTAATTTAAATTAATAGAAAATGAATATTTAAAAAATGAAAATAATGATGTTATATACTTAAAATATAAATTTATAATATTTCAAATTCTTAAAAATTCCATATTCCGAAATTTGAATGGTATATGGTTGAAAATATCAACCATGGCTCATTTTTTGGTCAATATTCCTTTTATGGCGACATTCATGAACCCTAATGACTAAAAGAATTTGATATTTTTTTAATTGTCATACGGGTTCATAGGGGTTAAATCAAAGAGATGAGGGATAAAACATCCACTAAGAATTTATAAATTTTATTTTATGAATGGTTTCAACTTTATATTCATCAAATATTATAAAAAATTGAATTGTGAGTAACTTTAATTTAAAAATAAATTTATATTAATTTAGAAAATATATGCAATTAAAAGAATTGAAATATCATCACATACAAAAGGGTACATATAATATACTATTTCAAACTTTTTTTCTTTATATCATGAAATAAATTAAATAATGTCAACTAAGATTCCATAACAATTTACTATTTTTTTCCTTTTTAAAAATATTATCATTTGATGTCATATAGTGTAAGACAATGGTTGTTCCTAAATGAAGAGTTGTAGCTCTTAACTTAGTACATTAAATTTTATTTTTTCCTATACATCATTTAATTATTTGGAAACCATTATAAAATAATGATTCAAAAATCATAAATATAAATATATTTTTTTATTATTAAGGGATAACCATTTTCGACCACTCTTCTATATGAAAAAACAGAAAATATTATGAATATGGATATATCAATTACCATTTCCATGAAACGCTGTAAATCAATTTTCATCACTTTTTTATATTTCTATTTAAATACTAATAGTTAATAAATATTTTATTTCTGAAATAATAATTATTATATAATTAATATATTATATCTACCTTTAAACATTGTAATCCATTTTATGATTATAACATCCCATATGCATATATGTTGAAATTAACCACTACAAGTTGACGTCAATGGATTCCCATTTAAACTTTAAGAAGATTGAAATATGGATTGATTTAATGAATATATATGATATATAATATATAATATAAATATTATGGTAAATAATTATTCACCCTTATTTTTTCATCTTTATAAATTTTAAAAATACAATATGGCATATGTAAAACATACCGTCTCATTTAATATATTACTTTGTTTTTCGATCTAATCATTTTATGGATAGAAATAGATAAATAAATTAATATATTCATATGAATATATATAAAGAATATATATAATATTTATTTCATGATTAACATTCTTAATATGTTGTAACCATAGTTAATGTACCTTATTTGAATTATCGAACAGAAATTCTAATGAAAATGAAATAGTTAACACCCAGACAAATAGATTTTAATATATTATTATAAATAAATGGATGTTGAGATGTTAAAATTGGATATTATTTGATATTATATGTATTTAAATGATTTTTTATGTAATTATAATAATTTAAAACTAATTATACAGGATGATTGAACGCATTTGATGAAATATGAACTACTGTTAAGGGATATCCTATTAATATCGTTCTATAATGAGAAATATATACTATTATGATCATATTTTATTTTATTTTATTTATATAGTCCACCTTTTAAATATTTAATGTAAATATATATTTATTCCAAATTATTAATTTTTAATTTAAATAATAATCTTTTGATGTGTAAAAATGTAGTAGTTACCAAGGAGGTACATATTAATGATACAATAACGATTTTCTATATTTCATTAATTCTGTAAAGGTATAATATAATGTATCTTTAATGAATTGCTTCTATTTTCTCATCATTTTAATATTTAAGGTGCTTCCATATTTTCTTACAACTTTTCATCTCTTTGTAACATTAATAAATGAATAAAATATTTAAATGAAAAGTTTACGATACTTCTCTTTTTGATCTGGTATATTTTTATTCCATCTCCATGTTTTTCAATTTTTTAACTGAAGTTATTTATTTAAACATAAAAAATTTATCACATACATTTTATTTTTTCCTTGAATTTCCAAAAGGTTTGAAATGATTATTTTTAATTTTTTAATAAATGGTATTTTTTTATTTTCTTTAAAAAAATTAAAAACGAATTTTGGTTTTTAACGTATATGTTGTTAATGAACTTTAATCACACCATAGTCATTTTATTATATTTATCATTTTTAATGTGTATATATTTTTTTTAAAAAATTGTTAATGAAATATTATTTATATATTTTATATCCAATTTCTTTATTTCTCTTAAAAATATTATTTTTTTAAACAACCAACACATTTAATTAATTGATGAAAATACTGTATCTCTTATTAATTTAATGGTAATTATTTTTAACTCCAAACATTCACTTTCCTTTGATAATTTTTATTTGTACATTATATTTTTCTTAATAACTGATATTATTAGTATCATGGATATGATTATTTTCTAAACCATATACAATTTCTACATATTTTGTTTTACCATTTTTTTAATTTCATTGGCTAGGGAAATATTGATATTCCATATCATTTAGTTAGTATGAATACTTTTTGATATGGTATATTGTTTATAAATTATGTTGGTCATTGAATACACGATGAGTGAATTTTACATATATTGAAAAGTTATTCAAGTGAATTTATTTCCCCTCAATGCATTCACATTTTTCAGGAGAAAAACCAGTTTCCCAAATCATTAAATCTTTTTTTGGTGTATATCTACCAATATATTAGACTATATGGTTACAAATCTTTAATGGTAATGATATAATGATATCTGAGATCATGATATCTAACATTAATCATTTATATCATATATAATTCAATTATTATTTTCTATCAATGTAGCAGTTTGATAATATTTTTGGATGCATTTTGCACTTTGGTTTCTGATTAAGTAGAGTTTTTTAGTTATTTACCATTCCATATTGATAATTCCATATTTATAAATGATATATTCTAGTATATTTAACTATTATGATTAATCTATGCTCACCCATTATTTCATTTCATTTGCCTATGTCTCATATATAGATATAGTGAATCATATCAATGATGTAAAAATTATTCCAATGATATATATTTTTAATATCCATTTTAATATAGAAATCATGTACATATCTGGCTCATCATTTCTAATAAATGGATTGGTCCATTGAGATGAGATATATTGTAACTTATTCAAATGTAATAATGTAAAAACTTGCTTTGGGTTATACTATTTGGGGTTTTTAATGTATAAATCTTAGTAATTTATAGTATAAATTATGGAAACATGAATTTAAATATACAAGAAATTATTGATATTTATGATAATCCCTTGTAGTATTTTATAGCTTTAACCATCATATGATGTTTTATTTTATTATTAAATATTTATGATGATTATGAGTTAAATCTGAGTGTTTCATTTTTAAGAGATGAAGGCCAATGGAAAAAAACGGAAACAACACCTATGTCAATATAGGGGCTACCCTTCAACGCAAGCCATTACAATTTGTAATGAAATTGTAGAAATCATTTCCATATTAACGAAGCTGACTCTGGTAATGGTGAATAACCCTTTTTGTAATGAGAGGAATTTTTCACCTATATGTTACTAACTAATGTTGGATGACATCAACCAAAGAATCATATATGTTTTAGTTGATCATGCAATATGTTTGTAACTGGGAAAAATATTATGACCATCGTGATGTTATTCGTAGATTTCTAAATTGATGGAAGAAAAAATTATACTCTAGAATTATATTTTTTAATGTTTTGTTTGTGAAATAGTGGTCATTGATGTTAAAAAAGTAATGATTATTATAAAATAGGAATCCTGAAATGGATATGTTTTAAATTCATATTCCTTGAGAAAAAATTCCCTTGAGAACAATGATAGAAAATAAAGATGAAGATCCTCAATTTTGAGGAGATGGGAAAACAATATTTGGAAGATTATGATATTATCATTACAAGATTATTCAAGAATGTTATAAACTACAAATATAATACAGAATGTAATACTCCTAATTTCACCGATGGACTTAAATCAAGTATTTGATGGAAACTAGATTCTCAAACATATTTATCATATCGTGATACTTCATAATGTGAAATTAACATAGAGAATTAATTTTAAATATCATATATAATTAATGGAAATAAATATTACGAGAGTTCAGAAAAGATCCAATAAAATAGAACAATATACAGAGGGAGAAGTGAATAAATAAATTTCAATTATATAAATATTGTAGAAAGAGACATATTGGAAAATGCATGAAGTTTATGATATTTTGTTTTATGTGTCGAGATAAGGATTTTCACAAACCAACCCGGGTCAACCCCGAACCGGTCACCCGAGCCAATCCGCGACATGACCCGAGAGGCGTTCCCGATCCTCCCGGGCTGGCGACAAGCGCCAGGGCATCATAGAGTACACATGGGAACGATTTCACCCAATAAAAATTTACTAAGAAGCAGAAATAAATAAACGATAATAAAATAAAATATCCAAAAAAAAAACATAACTAACCTGACCACGAATCAAACTTATCGTGACCCCGAGAGTCGATCGTCAAACTACAACCAACTCTCATCCACAAAGAGTAAGCTCGAGTCAATCCTGCAACAGAAACTAAAAACAAGAAAACACTATAGGCGTGAGTATTAAAACTCAGTAGGCTAGCCCGATAAATATATTCCCAAAGCACTACCAATAAAAGATGAATTTACCAACTTCAAGTTTGAACTACATTATAGAAAATATGGGTTTTCACACACACACACACTTTCAATTTTGAAAACAAGTAACAGTCCATTGCCCTTTTTAATTTAGAACAAGTTTAATGTTGAAAGAAACATGTAAATTGCATTTTTAAAAATTTTGTGAACAATTTAAAAAAAATCCCAACTTTAGTTGTTAGTCAAAAGGATAATCACACACAACACACCCTAAGGGCAATGGGAAAAAGTGGCACACAAGGGGCGACATCCAAACTCGACCTCTTAATCGCCTGCCACATAAAATAGACACTAAAAGAGACATGGGTCAAACCCAGGAGATCGTGAACAAACCAGAACGTACGATACATGTGACTCATCCTGAAGGCATGCCCTAACTCGATGACGTCATAAATCCCTAACGCTCAGTATAGCCCTACCTGGCCTAACCGAGGGGCCCAATCCCCTAGCGGCTCCAACCAAACTAAGGGCCACTAGCCAGTGCGTAATCTAAACTAGTGCATCAATCTTTCTCAGAAAATTCACTAACTATGCCAGGTTCCCATGTCAACACGTATAATCACCAGGGTTGAGTCAACAATTTAAAACTAGTCACGATGCACAAGAATCACATACTCAGCTCACCTAATCAACAAACACAAAAGATCACTCCAAAGAGACTTTTCAAAACATTAATTTCATTAAAAGTACCAAACATGCCTCATGTGCTTATTCAATACCAAATAAATTCCAAAAGAAGGATCAGACGTCGTCACATTTAAAACCAGAAAACACATTTAAAATTTAATTTAGGTAAACCAAATCACCATTTTAATTCTGAAGCGCAAACATAAGGGCCAAAGGGGCATTTTCACTATTGCGCAAAAACTAATCAAGAAAAAGCTTTCGGTACAATGCAAGGAAAGAAGCAGTTCCAATTCTAGAAAATAACTACTCTAAATATAATATTTTAATACTACTTCCAATTTGATGAAAATTTAATAAATGACAAGAAATATGTAAATTTTAAATTCAAAGGCAAGTGCAGTGGGAACCTACCTCAACTCACTACCCAATCACAACGATGCGACACGCCTCGCACTGGCAAACAAGAAACACATGTCGACAGTTCCGATATCACGGGATTACCTCACCAGTGCGCTACAACAAGAGTAAAACATTTAAAAACACATAAACACTGAATTAAAATAACTCTAATGAATAAACAATGAAAAATCATCCCGACGTGTTTTCAAAACATAACTTGCAGCATCTGTATTATTTACTAAACTGCCTCAAGGTTTATACTACAATTCCAAAGAATAACATATAGAAAACCACTCTTCACACACACACATCATTTTGAGACAATTAGCACACCAAAGTACCCACAAAACACAATCTGCACCACATTTCTAAGTCAAAAAATCATTAAAACATCTTATAATACAATTATAAGTGACAATGGGAGACTTTCATATCAAGAACACGCACAGAGACAACATCAACAATCAAACGCACACCAAAACACTATTTAAACCCAAACGCACACCCAAAATCTTAAACCAAGATTTATATTTCCAAATTAATTTAATAAACCATTGAGATAGTTATTAAAACATTTCAAACGAACACAAAAAGGTATTGTATCAAGATTTTTATAATTTTATTTCGTGCAAAGTGCTCTCTAAAAATTACTCACATATCACTTTCTTCAAAACTACTTTCAAAACATACTTTGCACCACCTTGACAATTTCATAAACGTGTTCCATAATTTATAAAACAGTTCCAAAAATCATCATTTTTCATAATACAATCCATTTCCATTTTTTTTCACACCAAAGCCCCTTTTTACAAAACAAACGAAAAACACATCACTGATAAACCCAGGTCAAAACTACCCCCATTTTCCAATAAAACTTATTACAAACATATATGCATGCTACATAACCATTTATCATGAATAAAAATTCTTTTCTAAAATTAAATCAAATTTCATCACACACGCATGTCAAAACATTTCAAAAAAAAAAACATTTCGCATCATGCCCGCACCACGCAATTAATCCATAGAACTCATTTAAATAATCAAACAAGAAAAACCAAACTCATACACTAACGTAAAAGCATAGAACCAACTCAATTGACAATAAATCTCCCGAAATTGGGGCGAAGCACCATTCGCACCCCAATCGCTTGCACGAAAGACTAAAATCAACCTATAATATCAATGTAGAACCAACAATTGGACATTACCCCTAAAAGTTGAAACCCTTAATCTAGGGTTTGGGGTAAACTAAAACGCCTTGATTAAGAAAAAGGGTTACCTGAGGGAGGGACACTACCGGAGGAGGGCGCTACGGGAGGCCGGACGATGGCGCGACCGGAGGAGGGTGCTGCTGGGGTGGCTCGGCCGAAGGAGCATGGCGGGCGATGGCGGCCGACGACTGGGAGAGGGTGGCGGTGGCAGGCCGGTGACGGGAGAGGGTGGCGGTGGCAGGCTGGCGACGGGAGAGGGTGGCGGTGGCAGGCTGGCGACGGGGAGAGCAGGAGGGGGGCAGGGGCCGGGTCGCGCACAGCAAGGGAGGGGCACGACGAGAAAGGGGAGAGCGTAGGGTTAGAGGAGAGGAAAAGAAAGAGAGGAAGGAAAAGGAGGAGAAAAAAAGAAAAAAAAGAAAAGAAAGGAAAAGAATAAGAAAAATGAGAATAAAAGAAAAGGAAAAATAAAATTAAAACAAAACAAAACAAAATAATTTAACTTAATAATAATACTAATAATAAATTTGTTAATTAATTATAATGGAAAGAGTTATTATAAATATACATACACATATTTACATATATCTAAACATATATAAAACATGTGAACGTATATATAAACCTATATAAATATATATATATATATAAACATACATAAACATCTTGATAATAATAATATTAATAATAATAATTATTATTATAATTACAAACATATATACATATATATATATGTATAAACATATATATATAAACCCACATGAACAAATTTATAAACATACATATATGAACATACATGACATATTATAAACATATATGCATATATATACTCATATGCATAAACACATTTACGCATAAACATATAATGTTAAGAAATATATATTTATCAGCATACGTGTATATATACACATATAAACATACATATATGCACATTACGTTAAAAATAATAATAATAATAATAATAATAATAATAATAATGTATAAACATATATACCCATATACATACACATATATAATCATATATATATGTATGTATGTATATATATATATATATTAATCCACTCAACGAGCGAATTTAATTACGTTAAAACTAAATGACCGTGGGGTACGCGCGCACTGCACGGTACCCAAGAGGACTGCAAACGGGCTGCGCGTCACAACCGTATGGTGTTCGCACACTATTCCAAACCATAAACTCATCCAAACATTAAAATTTTAGACCGGGACACACCCGCACACATGAAAAATCAACCGACGTTAAGATAAATAAATAAAATAAAATAAATAAATAAAAACAGGTGTGACAATTCTCCCCACCATAAAGATTTCCACCCCCGGAAAGCCATAACAAGATCAAAACCCCAAACAAAAACCGACATTACATTACAATTTAAAGAAATATCTAAAGAACGACAACAAAGAGATTATGAAACACTCCCAAAAAGGGGAGTGATAAACCAAAAGAACTCATATAATATGAACGAATTACCCGGTAAGTGTCACCCGCCCCTAAAAGTGTGACCACCTCCAGTTGATCACTTCAAAGGAAAAAAGAAATTTAACAATAGTAGATCCAGGCCCAACATACACCCACCTTAACACCATTCAACAGAACTCAACCAATTCTCCATCTTCAATTGAACCTTAAAACACAACATCCGGAACAACGCAAAAAAAAAAACACTACGACTCTTTTGAAACCAACAAACAGGTCAAAACCACATCCAATGCATATCTCTTAAAACCTTACTCCAATATGAAACTGGAACTCTCATGCCCCAAATTCTTACCAAAAGAAGAAAATAGAGTTTTTTGGTTCCATATAAGACCAACCACAACCCAACCAAAACCTAGAGAAAAACTGGGAGATTGACACGGGAAGTCCGAACGGACTCCCCACCACAAGAGACAAGCTAAATTGAATTTGGCGAGACCCGTGACGGTTATTTCCACCACAAGTGTCAAGTAAGTTCCTGGAATAGGACTAGAACGCCATCACTTGAGACAAAATTCATGACACAAGAATTTTCAACATGGAGAGGTCGAATGGACTCCCCACCATAAAGCTTTCAAGAAGAGAAGAATAGGAGGACCTCCCAGCATTATCACCAGCCATCACTGCCCATGGGTGGGAGGGGGGGGGGGCGCTGTCCACACACCACCCCCAACCAAAAAGCATAAAGCGAGCAACTCTTAATAAATGAGAGCAACGACATGACCAGGCAGTTATTACACATAAACTAGGCATAATGAGGAAAATGATTCCGACTACGCGCACTTACTGAGAACAACACCCTGTCGCAAGACTTCACCTTTCGTTAGAGTTCCCCCGACTACGCGCTAGCTTCAATCCGAGGCCTGTGGCTGGAGTTCTAATGAATGAAGCATCTTCCGGCTTCGCAGTCAGGTTTATGAAACCCCAGAAGCATGACAAAAGAACCAGAATTTTTTTTAACAATCCCACATCCATAAGATCAAAAGTTTAATGAGTTCAGCCACAACCATTCTTTCAACTGAAAGAAAAGAACACCACAAAACAGTAAAGGTAACGATTACTACATCCAAGAGACATCACAAAAAGAAAAAATCAAGCCCATCCACCAACATCTCCCTACTCCTACTGACGGGCTGAGATGACCTTCGACGATCCAGGTCTGGATTTAGCGCACTTCTTGGAAACACCTCAGCAGAATCTCTTCAAGTGACCCATACTTCCACAGGTGTGGCAGGGTCTTGGAGCACTCGGGCACACCGACTTCTTGTGACCCTGCTTACCACACTGGTGACAGGTCACGACATTACGCTGCGAAGAAGTTGATTGAAGGCCTAAGGGCCTATTGATTCCTCTATTAGGGTCACCAGATTCAGGTCACTTCCCATTCTTCCTATCGTCATCCTCTGCACTGTCAGCCAAGATCGGAGAAGGATTTGCAACCTCATGTCCTCCTGGTAACTCAGATTCAGCTATAAAGGCTTTCTCTACAACATATGAGAAAGTGGTTAGGTTGAGCTCTTCCACTTTCGATCACAGTTCAGGTCGAAGCCCCGTCTCGAAATGTCGTGCCTTCCCAGGATCATTTGCAACAAACCATTGATCGTACGAAACTAGGTCTACGAAATGTCGATATAATTCCAGTACCGATTCAACACCCTGCTGAAGACAACACAACTCCATCCTCTTCCTCAACTTCGTCTACTCAGAGAACTGTTGTTGAATTAATGATGACTTGAAAAACTACCATGTCAGATCTTTCCCAGGATTGTTCCGAGACATGGACTTCCACTATTTCCAGGTTGGGCCTTCAAGCATGAAGGTAGACAACTTTACCTTTAATGACTCAGGTAGCCCAATGAAACTGAACTTCCTCTCAATCTTCTGCAACCACTCCTCTGCCTCAAGAGGCCCTGCTTGTCCATAAAAGATAGGAGGGTTCAACTTCCGGAACTCCAAAACATAATCGATGAGCTGATCAACTGTAGGATTAGTTGAGGATGCACCACTTGAAGCTGCACCTTGAGCATCCATCGAGCCTTAATGGGGGTGAACACTACGGAACAAATAAATGAGGAACTTGATCAAAACATAATCAATACCATTTTAAATTCAACATTGCTCAATGACCTTAAAAATGAAAGAAAACCCCATTCACTAAAGGGGGAAACTAGTAATGATGGGTGACTCGACCATATGGTTGGCGGCCATAAGTCATCCATACCATCGTCACTAAGAGCATTGTAGGGTGAAGTCTCCGGCTCCACAAGGCTTTCCAGGCCCTGCGAGCTCACGGAGCTACTTTCCCAACTCCCTTTTCATTTCCCAACATAAAACGATCCAAAAGACCCAAAAGACACTAACAACCCGGACATCTCATGGTAACTTGAGGTTCAGAACGAGCAAGGGTTAATGACGTCCTTCCCGTTCCAACGCCTCGAGTCCGAGTAACTTTACTCCCTTTACCATGACAACTCCAAATAGCAATGGGCATTCTGAAAAACAAGGTCCGCTCAGGAGAGGACCTGCTCTGATACCATTTTTTCACGAACCAACCCGGGTCGACCCTGAACCGGTCACCCGAGCCAATCCGCGACAAGACCCGAGAGGTGTTCCCGATCCTCCCGGGATGGAGACAAGCGCCAGAGCATCACAGAGTACACATGGGAAAGATTTATCCCAATAAAATTTTACTAAGAAGTAGAAATAAATAAACGATAATAAAATAAAACATCCAAAAAAAAACATAACTAACCTAACCATGAATCAAACTTCTCGTGACCTCGAGAGTCGATCGTCAAACTACAACCAACTCTCGTTCACGGCGAGCAAGCTCGGGTCAATCCTGCAACAGAAACTAAAAACAAGAAAACACTATAGGCGTGAGTATTAAAACTCAGTAGGCTAGCCCGATAAATCTATTCCCAAAGCACTACCAATAAAAGATGAATTTACCAACTTCAAGTTTTAACTACATTATAAAAAATATGGGTTTTCACACACACACACACTTTCCATTTTGAAAACAAGTAACAATCCATTTCCCTTTTTAATTTAGAACAAGTTTAATATTGAAAGAAACATGTAAATTGAATTTTTAAACATTTTTTGAACAATTTTAAAAAAAATCCAAACTTTAGTTGTTAGTCAAAAGGAGAATAACACACAACGCACCCTAAGGGCAATGGAAAAAAGTGGCACACAAGGGGCGGCATCCAAACTCGACCTCTTAATCACCTGCCACATAAAATAGACACTAAAAGAGACATGGGTCGAACCTAGGAGATCGTGAAAAAACCAGAACGTACTATACATGTGACTCATCCTGAAGGCATTCCCTAACTCGATGAAGTCATAATGCCCTAACGCTCAGTATAGCCCTACCTGGCCTAACCGAGGGGCCCAATCCCCTAGCAGCTCCAACCACACTAAGGGACACTAGCCAGTGCGTAATCTAAACTAGTGCAGTGATCGTTCTCAGAAAATTCACTCACTATGCCAGGTTCCCATGTCAACACGTATAATCACCAGTGTTGAGTCAACAATGTAAAACTAGTCACGATGCACAAGCATCACATAATCAGCTCACCTAATCAACAAACACAAAAGATCACTCCAAAGAGACTTTTCAAAACATTAATTTCATTAAAAGTACCAAACAGGCCTCATGTGCTTATTCAATACCAAATCAATTCCAAAAGAAGGATCAGACGTCGTCACATTTAAAACCAGAAAACACATTTAAAATTTCATTTAGGTAAACCAAATCACCATTTTAATTCTGAAGCGCAAACATAAGGGCCAAAGGGGCATTTTCACTATTGCGCAACAACTAATCAAGAAAAAGCTTTCGGTACAATGCAAGGAAAGAAGCAGTTCCCATTCCAGCAAATAACTACTCTAAATATAATATTTTAATACTACTTCCAATTTGATGAAAATTTAATAAATGAAAATAAATAAGTAAATTCTAAATTCAAAGGCAAGTGTAGTGGGAACCTACCTCAACTCGCTACCCAATCACAACGACGCGACACGCCTCGCACTAGCGAACAAGAAACGCATGTCAACAGTTCCGATATCACGGGATTACCTCGCCAGTGCACTACAACAAGAGTAAAACATTTAAAAACACATAAACACTGAATTAAAATAACTCTAATGAATAGACAATGAAAAACCATCCCGACGCATTTTCAAAACATAAATTGCAGCATCTGCATTATTTACTAAACCGCCTCAAAGTTTATAAAACAATTCCAAAGAATAACATATAGAAAACCACTCTTCACACACACGCGTCATTTTGAGACAATTCGCACACCAAAGTACCCCCAAAACACAATATTCACCTCATTTCTAAGTCAAAAAATCATTAAAACAATTTATAAGACAATTATAAGTGACAATGGGAGACTTTCATATCAAGAACACGCCCAGAGACAACTTCAACAATCAAACGCACACCAAAACACTATTTAAACCCAAACGCACACCCAAACTCTTAATCCAAGATTTGTATTTCAAAATTAATTTAATAAACCATTGACATAGTTATTAAAACATTTCAAACAAACACAAAAAGGTATTGTATCAAGATTTATATAATTTTATTTCGTGCAAAGTGCTCTCTAAAAATTACTCACATATCACTTTCTTCAAAACCACTTTCAAAACATACTTTGGACCACCTTCACAATTTCATAAACGTGTTCCATAATTTATAAAACAGTTCCGAAAATCATCATTTTTCATAATACAATCCATTTCTATTTTTTTTCACACCAAAGCCCCTTTTTACAAAACAAACAAAAAACACATCACTGATAAACCCATGTCAAAACTACCCCTATTTTCCAATAAAACTTATTACAAACATATATGCATGCTACATAACCATTTATCATGAAGAAAAATTCGTTTCTAAAAGTAAATCCAATTTCATCACACACGCATGTCAAAACATTTCAAAAACAAAAAACATTCCGCATCACGCCAGCACCATGCAATTAATCCATAGAACTCATTTAAATAATCAAACAAGCAAAACCAAACTCATACACTAACGTAAAAGCATGAAACTAACTCAATTGACAATAAATCTCCCGAAATTGGGGCGAAGCACCATTCGTACCCCAATCGCTTGCGCGAAAGACTAAAATCAACCTATAATATCAATGTAGAACCAGCAATTGGACATTACCCCTAAAAGTTGAAACCCTTAATCTAGGGTTTGGGGTAAACTAAAACCCCTGAATTAAGAACAAGGGTTACCTGAGGGAGGGACACTGCCGGGGGAGGGCACTGTGGGAGGCCGGACGACGGTGCGACCGGAGGAGGGTGCTGTTGGGGCGGCTCGGTCGAAGGAGCAGGGTGGGCGATGGCGGCCGACGACTGGGAGAGGGTGGCGGTGGCAGGCCGGCGACGGGAGAGGGTGGTTGTGGTAGGCCGGCGACGGGAGAGGGTGGCGGTGGAAGGCTGGTGATGGGGAGAGCAGGAGGGGGGTATGGGCCGGGTTGCGGAGAGCAAGGGAGGGGTGCGACGGGAAAGGGGAGAGCGTTGGGTTAGAGGAGAGGAAAAGAAAGAGAGGAAGGAAAAGGAGGAGAAAAAAAGAAAAGAAAAGAAAAGAAAAGAATAAGAAAAATGAGAATAAAAGAAAAGGAAAAATAAAATTAAAACAAAACAAAACAAAATAATTTAACTTAATAATAATACTAATAATAAATTTGTTAATTAATTATAATGGAAATCGTTATTATAAATATACATACACATATTTACATATATCTAAACATATATAAAACATGTGAGCGTATATATAAACCTATATAAATATACATATATAAACATACATAAACATCTTGATAATAATAATATTAATAATAATAATTATTATTATAATTACAAACATATATACATATATATATGTAGAAAAATAGAAAAAGATCCCGAGGTGAGAGGATGGCGATTCGGAGAAAGAACCCTAAGCTTCCTTCGCATCAATAGCGATTCGGAGAACCTTGATCTTATTACCTGAATCTCTCAATGGATTCTTTCAATCCAGAGTGGGAAATGCCCTTCAGGGACAATCGTCAAGAAGCGAAGGAAATTTACAAACCCTCGGGCTTCAAAGATTCATCGATTCTTCGAAAGAAGAATCTTTCCTTCGCAAAGGTTCTTTCTGGAGCAGAAAATCCTACAAAGATGGATTCATCTAAATAAAATATCACCAGGTTAGAAAATGGTGGATTCTCAGTGGTTGCGGATTCAAATGCACTACAGCAATGGCTGGACCTTTGTAAGTATTCATTACTGGGTCGTGTTATTTACTCGAAGGGAGACAAACCCTGGTCTTTTGCTGATCTCAAAAACAAAATTTCTCATTGCTGGAGTTTAAGAGATTGGAAATTTATTTCAATCGGAAAAGGGTATTTTCACATTATCTTCACCTCCTCTGCTTCCTTGAATTCGGTTTGGAAGATAGGTAGCCTTCAACTCAAACCTGGAATTCTAAGGTTATCAGCAGGGAATTTTAATTTTAATCCTTTTAACCTCAATCAATCTAATGCACATATTTGGGTAAAATTGCATGGATTAAATTGGGTGTATTGGCATACTAGAATCCTCAACGACATTGCTTCATGTATTGGAACTCCTATGAGGATAGATCAACACACCTTGGATGGTGAAAATGGTTATTTTTCCAGAATACTTGTGGACATTAACCTGGAAGTCAAAATACCTGCTTCGATTCTATTTAATGCTAATGGTATTAAATCTGATATTCGATTGGAATATGAGAATGTGCCCTACTTTTGTGATGTCTGTAAAATTGTGGGACATAATATCTCTAACTGTAGGTTGATTCAGAGAAATTCCAAGGTGTCATCTAAGGTTTCTGAATGGAATGATGTCAACAGAAATAAAAAGAACAAGGCTGTCTTTATTGAAAAAAAAGGAATTCTAAAGTCAGATGTCCCCCTATTAAAACTCATATTCCTTTTGAAAATGCTTCTTTACCAAAGTATCCTGTTTATTCTTCATCACAAAGAGTTTCATGGGCTGATGTGGCTGAGGAGGAAGAGCAGATCTTAAAACTTGTGCCTATTCAGCCGGTTTTTGAATGGATTTCAAAGGAGGATCTTCACCTATTCTCTGAGATTATCAATGATGTTTGTATTCTGGTTTATGACTTACAGAATGAGGAGGATTAGTATCAGTATTTTCTGAATTTTCAGAATGAAATCCATGATTTTGTGATCTCTTTACAGGATGATAAAAAAGATGTAATTGTTGCTTCAAACCTGGATACTTCCACAGAGGTTGAAGCTGGGCAGAACTGTGATCATAATTCAGTTACAGAACTGGATTTCAGCATCAATACTCAGAAGAACCTACAGATTCATCTACCAGCTTCCATGGAGAGCATGTCTGACACTTCAGCTATGTTATCTATTGTTAACAGTAATGTTTCTTCTGAAAAAAATGCTCAAAATGCTTCCCATCATTCTGGTTCCCATGGATGCTCACAAAGATTTTCAAAGGATAGTGGGATACCTGAAGTTGTTAACATTGATGACCCGCTTCAAGGCTACAAAGGTCCTCAATGCTCGAAAAGGAAAGTAGGGAGACCCCCTAAAGCCAGGAAAATCACGGATACTGCTTTAAAGGTAAGGAGTTCAAAGCATATTACCATAATGACTAAAGCATGTCTTGATGAGCTGGCTGAATCTGGAAATAAATTACCATGAATTTTCTCTCGGCTGGTTCATGTCACTTTATGGCATTGGTTTGGACATCAAAGGATTCAAAGATATTTTTTTCGGAGCTCACATGGAGCTGAAAATTGCTGGGAATGGGCCGGACATCATGGTTTTGGGTGATTTTCTTTGCTGGTTTTGGTTTAAACCTTATGAGCTTACCCTCAGGTACAGCAAAAGCACTGCTTGTTGGTTCAGTTCTGAGGATGCTTTTTCGGAATTTAAGGAGTCGGTCTATCTTTTTCTGGTGCTGGTGATGGATGAATAGTTCCTAGCCGGACAGCTGGAGTCTGCAGAGTTGCTGGCTTCATTTGGTTTCCCAAATTCTAGGAATCAGTGTGCTGTTTGGAGCGGGCTGGAGGCTTTGTTGCTGGCTTCTTTTGGTGGAAGGAAGGCTTTTTTGTTGCTATTTTTTGGATAATAAAGTCCAGGGCTGTTGTCTGCTTTGGTTTCTTTCCTTTTCACCTTAACCATTTTTATGGTTTTGGTGTTTTTTGTTTGTATTTTTCTTGTACTGTTTTTCTTTTCTCTTTAATAAATTTCCATATATATATGTATAAACATATATATATAAACCCACATGAACAAATTTATAAACATACATATATGAACATACATGACATATTATAAACATATATGCATATATATACTCATATGCATAAACACATTTACACATAAACATATAATGTTAAGAAATATATATTTATCAGCATACATGTATATATACATATATAAACATACATATATGCACATTACGTTAAAAATAATAATAATAATAATAACAATAATAATAATAATGTATAAACATATATACCCATATACATAAACATATATAATCATATATATATGTATGTATATATATATATATTAATCCACTCAATGAGCGAATTTAATTACGTTAAAACTAAATGACCGCGGGGTACGCGCGCATTGCATGGTACCCAAGAGGACTGCAAACGGGCTGCGCGTCACAACCGTATGGTGTTCGCGCACTATTCCAAACCATAAACTCATCCAAACATTAAAATTTTAGACCGGGACTCGCCCGCACACATGCAAAATCACCCGACGCTAAGATAAATAAAACAAATAAAATAAATAAATAAAAATAGGTGTGACAAGGATCATTTGGATAATGACTATAATTTGTAGAAATAATACATATTTTTCCAGTGATTCAACTATAATGAGATGTGAAATTATTCAAACCATTTCACCAAGAATTAGGGGAACATATCATAGAAACATTAATGGGGAGAAGTCTAAGAATATAGAATTATTATAGATGATATTGATGTTACTAGTGATGCTATAAAAGGTAGATATATCATTATGTCTAGAAATGAATATATATTATTTGATTCAGGTTAAACTAATTCTTGTATATATAATGAATTTTATAAGGTTATAACATCAGTACCTACCATATTATATGTTTAGTTAGTGAAAAATCTTAAGGGTATGATGATCTGATCTCATGTCTATAGCTTCACTTCAATAGTAATTTTTAATATGAATCTTTAAAATCTTGTTAATATTGCTTTGGTTTTTTCATATGATTTTGGGTATGAACTAAATCTATTAGCATATATACAATATTAATTTTTGAGGAAAGGATATTAAATTATATTTATGGGGTTAAACTATGAATATTTACCAATGATTGGATGAACGTAAATACATGATCCTAAATTTTATAATGATGTTTGAACCCTTTAAAATTCAATTCAAATAATTAGTTTCTTCATTTTGCTAATTCTTAAAGAGGTTATGGGGGTTTCATGAATTTTATGTGCATGTTCAGAGCCTAGAACTTCTATTTTTGGAGAATCAGTACGAGGAGCACTATTAGTAATAACTATGATGCTCAATGGTGTGAATCATATATAAAGAACCATGGTTTGAAAAAACAAATTTTGAGTGAGGCCACATATCAATGTAGAATTTTATAGACTTTTTGTAATAAGGTCCTATGGGTGGTGCATGAGTTTTCATAACCAAGAACCTAGCTTGAACAAATTGTTCCACATTGGTAGGGGATTCATATGGTTGGTGCACGGTTTGGCCAAACTATGTGTCCAAAACAGTACTCCCTCTTTCAAATATATAAAATTACATATTACACCATCTTATATTATATGTTTCACCCCTTTTTATTAATCTTCAAGGAAAACCCACCTCCTTTTCAAGAGATTCTTATATCCTTAAATCTAGGATTTGAATCCTCTCTCTTATTTGATATCCGATTACACTATAGTTCATCACATTGGTCATCCCGAAATATATTATTCAATATTTCGCATTCCTTCCACAATTTACCTCACCATCATCGATGTTAATTCCATTTAGTATAATATTCTATATTTTCATAGATATGTAATATTTCTTTGTTTTCATCTATTCAAGACCAAATCAAGAGTTGATACTGGATACAGGTTCATCAACCATTATAAGGATGGTTGTCTATAACTTTCCCTCAAGTCTTATTCATTATATTTATCTCTATCTTTCCAAAATATAGAATTACCCATGAATCATCCCATAAACCAATCTTCCTTAAATTTGTAGACTAAATTGGAACCAAAATAAACTAATAGGTCCCCTTATAATCAATGGAGGACAATGACCTCAATATGATACAACCCTTATTTATGTAATATTTTTCCTACACGACCATTGTAAATTATTATCAAAAAAACCCTTTTGGTGTCTTTGGATTCACATTTACAAATGGATTTAGTTAATTAAAAAATTTAAATAATTCCAAATTTATAGAACATGTATTATTTAAATTTAAACAAATAATTTGAAATAAAATGATTAATTGTTTGAATAAACACGTGAAATATTATACAATATAAATGAAAATGTAATGAATTGTTTAAAATGGAAATGGTTATGTGGCATGGTTTTTATGTGACCATTGGATAATTAAAATTTTAAGGTTCATATTCTTTTTGTTTACCATTTTTTATTAAAGTAGTTGTCATATATGAGTTATTCTTGGATTCTTGAGAGAATTATATAAGCACTGAGGGGAAACTAACATGATACAATATCCGAGATGGAAAGGATGAAACCATCAATGGAATTGGATAATTATCTTTTCAACATATGAATTCCCTATTTTATAATTAAGGATTCTCATGCTTTATATGTTGAAATTAAAATTCCGTGTATTATCTACTCAATTTCAATATAATTTCCATTAATACACAATGCCTTAGATTACGTCCTTTGGATCTAGTCATGATTATCCCGAATGTATGGTTGATATTATTAATAGACATCGTTATACATTTTATAATGGAATTTCAAGGTTTTTCCACATAGATTAGAATTATACCCCTTAATCTAGTCTACAATATTTAGTTCTCTAAGATTTCAAAACATCCTAAGGTCATGGACTCCATGGATTCACCATGGTTCATATTCATTTGTTGATTATAGTTGCACATGTTGGATTTTCCTTATATCCTTTTTATCTGTTAATTCTACTTCTATCCTTTGTTATATTCATCATACTCTCACAATTTAAAGGTCACCTATTCAGAAACATATATTTTAGTCTGATGTAGATATGGTTTTTGGGCATCTGATGTGCAGTAAGATCCTTACATGGTAATTATCTCTTGTATTTTTGTCAACATATTATTCATAAACCATCACACTATTACATTTATATTCACATATTCTACTTGTTTCATATATTATCAGTGGTGGACTACCGAGTCTTTCTTACACTTAATTCCAGAAGACTATTGATACCTCTATAAACCTAATGGATGAATGCATGGATAATGGAATGTTGGTGGTTGTATATGATTCATTTTTCTATATCATGGTACCTCATTGGATATAATTCAGATTAGTATTGTGATACCACATGATATAGTTTTGGTATATTTTAATTTTGTATAACATTATTTTATGTATGCCTACAAATGTATGACACTTTCTTTTATATAGTCTCATGATATTGACATTATTTTATATAAAGTGTTTCATTATTATTTTATAATCTCTTTATCTAGTTTGGATGTTTTCACTTTCCCTATTTGGATTTATAATTTTTTTCTATTTTCATTTTAATTATTTATTATTATGTCTTACTACACTCTATTAATGATGTTATGTTCTCCACATAGTGATGAATTGAACTATAGGTACTAGACGAAAGCCTATGATGTACGTAAAGGTGTGTGTCAAACAATATGAATGATTGTGATCAGTTACATATGAGTGAAATAGTTTTAGAATATCATAAAATGGTTTCTAAACAACTTGTCATTGCCTATTAGTCTATTTTGATTATACATAAGAGAATATGTTGTGTTGGAATGTTTTAATTACCTTAATCCTAAGAGTATTTATCACAAGTATTGCGAAAATTAATATTTTATAGGATATGATTTTTGATTTTAGATTATCTCTATTAGAGTTACATTAATTTCATCATTGGGTGATGCACATGGGTTTTGATATTTGATTTCATTGTTTTTTTATTTTACACTTGGACCAATAGAGAAAGGGCATATTGTTTAATGAATCATCATATAAACATGAGGATTGGCATGTTATTATTTTTTTGTTCCATATTTATTTTTATGCATGCATTTTATGCAACAAGTTATAATTCCTTGATTATTATATCAATTGTATGAATAACATCTATATTGGATGAATAATATTAATAGTTGGTTATTCCATTATTTTTATCAATATAAAATAAATTTTACCATAAATAATGATGGTTTCACCTTAATCATGAAATTATATTTATTTTGATACATGGTTTATTGGTCAAACTAGATGAAATTTTAGATACATATAATAACATGAATTCCAATTGAAATTTCAAGTGAGTGTGTGTCTCTAAAAATAACGGACAATAACCCATTTGATTGATCAATCTTAAAAGTATAGGTATAATTATATCTAAAACAAATTAAAATGTATAAAATAACAGAATTAATGACTTTGGAATGGAAAGAACATCTAACTATATGTTCGTATATATGTTTATGTATTTATATATATTGACACACTTATGAACTATGGGGTTTTATATTTAAAAAATCATTAAATGGGCATTTCAATGACAACATCAGATGTTCTTCCACTACTTCTTTTAATTGAAAACCCAAATTCTAAAACACCAATAATTAAAACATAGTTCATGATAAAATCTTTTACCATAGATCATTGGTAATTAGGATATAATGTACTATCTAGTAAACCCATTAAGCCTATACTTTTTCATGAGAATGTCTTTGTGCTTCATATAATGACTAGAGATGTGTTCATGAAAATTAAACATATATTCCTCCACATAATACTCATTTTATGTGCCCGAATGAGGCATATGACTATACACCTCTAGTAGTTGTATAAGACACACACATATCACAACATGGACTGAATCCTGTTATAATTAACATGGGCATAGATGATGATTTTCTTGAGGGTTTTCAACATCATGTGAATATTATGAAGGGAGACACCTGACCTTCCAATATTATGATATCGATTTCATTTTAATTCCATAAAAATACCGTCATTTTTTGGGGATGGTAGATTATAAGATGTAGAGTTAGGGATATAGGCTATGGTATCTTTCTTTGATTATATTGATATGCCTCCAGAGATGAGGGTCTTGATCACTATGTATATGTTTCATGGTTCTACTAAGGAATGATGTGATTTTATCACATAGGAAGACCATCATCAGTATATGGTCTGAAGATATTTCTCTACTAATTTCAATGACTATATCTTTCTAGATATGTGAAGAGTTGATCATGCTAGATAATTCAAAAATATAGATTAAGGATCCCTATTAGATATGGATTATTGAACTCATTTTTTTGAGATTCAGAATTTCACATCATCCAACAACATTGTTGAGATCTCAATAGTATGAAAATTGGACTATGGGCACATATCTGATAACTTGTCTCAGAAAAAATATTTTATGTCGCTACAATACTGGGATTGTAAACCAGGCCCTGATAATGGAGTGTAATATTAGGTAAGATGACATTATGGAGTAAGATGGTTCAACATAAAAGTATTTAATTAGTTCATTTAGTGGTAGGAAACAACATATTGGGTTCATTATAGATATGTGGTAGAAATAATTTCCTCACCATTTGTTACATGATATTTTATCAATATAAAAGAAAAGGTCACATAAAGATTTAGTCTAACCTAAACCCATTTGACTGATAATCTTATGGAAGAATGAGCCATAGTAAATGGTTTTTTATAACAGTTCTATATGATATTAGTGGGATAGGATCAATACTAGCTTCACCTTCTTGTGGAAGATATGTAAACCCATGAAATGCTGGAAATATAAATAACTCATGTCCTATAGGCAGAGGAGGTGGTCTTAGTCTATGAGGAAAATCTGAAGATATATGGTGAAAGATGATTGGATCTACATATGGTAATTATGTTATACCTTAGGGTTATGAGTTAGGATAGATATATGATTTATAGAATATACCCAATGAACATGGGTACATGTTAACAACATTACGAGCTATGGATTTTGTAGACTCAACCTTTTTGTCTTATATATTTAGAACTGGTGTGTCACATTATTTTCTATTGGTGGGTATTCTTTAAATACTTGAGCACAAAATTTAATATTTCTATGTAGTGATTACTCTAGAGACACAATTGGGTGTATATTCCAAATGTGCAAGACAATATACGGAGTTCTTAAAATATATATTCAATTATCACACCCAATGGATCCTCTTCAACATTAAGATTACATGCATTAATATTATTACCACAATGGTTTGGTTGGATCCTTATCATGGACATATTAACTGCTATCAGCATAGGTTGTCCTTAATGTAAATAATGTGTGGTATCTATGTATTTATGGGTGAATGTAAAGTTCATGGTCGTCAAGGAATACACGAACATCACTAGATGATAGGAGTGATAATCTAGACTACTAGTATACTGCCATATGATTAGGGAACACAATAGTCTAACTTCCCTCCTATAGTAGATATTTTTTGGGATATAATCCTATAAGGATTTTCCATACATCACCATGAGATATAGGTATGGTTTACTAATGATGTTTTTAAAAGATATTCACTAGCATCTATCCCACATAACTAGATGTATCATATAAATATTAAGGACATCAATAAGTAGTTAGAATACCCAAAATCCATGGTGTTTATATGACCGTGAAATTATCATGGGGTTATCCCATGAATTTCACCATAAAGGTGGATGGTATATTCTGGAAATTCAAGGAGTACTAGAAATTGAATAAACATACAGTTAATAATTTGTACCCCTTACATCATATAGATCTACACTTTAAAAATTAATGTGGAGTTATAGTTTTCTCAAAGACTTATTTGAGGTTTTGATATAATGAGGTATGAGTTATTCCTTTAAACATACGTCGAATATTTTTTATAAGCATGTATGGACATTATGAGTTTTTGGTTATGTTTTTTAGTTTGACGAATGAACCATATATTTATTTGGTTTGGGTGAATTGAGTATTCTAACAGTGCCTATATTCTTTTTTGTAGACTTCATAGATATAATCATGATGTATTTTAGTAATAAAAACAACTATGCTAAACATATTGATATAGTAATGAGTACATGGTAAAATTAGAAGAAATATTATAATCTCACTAAATTACTCTTTTGGATTGACAAGGTGTTATTACTGAGACACATTATATTAGAGGTTAGAATATATCATAACCTATAGATGGCGAGAAACATGATTTTATGGGACACTCCCAAGAATATTTTTGATATACATAGTTTCTTAGTTCCAGATGGACATTATAGATTCTTTAAATTGGATTTATGAAACCTAAAACCACATTATAAGGGATGTACAATTTTTTTTATTTTTATACCCTCACGCTTATGAGAAATCGATTCCAGAAATGGAACAGAGAAACATTTCATCACTAATGTGGTTATTCTATTTTACATAAGATGATATAAAGTTTATTTTGATTCAGTATGTACTAGTATTGGACATGTATAGTTGTAGTATGATCTATTTGTTGTGTAAGAGATGTGTGAGTCAATGCTTCAAGAGTGTAATTACCCAACACACAACCTTTAACTAAGAATTATTTTTTCATACCTTTTACAATTAGAGTCATTATCAATTAAGAGATTTTTTTTCATTTATACGGAACAAAACATGACGCAAGTACATATTTAAATATTTTGACATTAATCAAAAATAGTTAAGTTGTGTTGAATACCAAAACACATTTGATCTTGATCATTCTCATGCTCTTTAAAAGAAAAATGTTGTAGTTTTTGATCAAATTTGGAAGACTCTTTCACTAGAATTTCAGGAGGCCTATAGTTTGTGTATGTTGATGGAAATATTTTTCGGTATTTAATTGGGGGATGAAGAGAATCCCTAGAATATAATCCTTATAAATTTCTAAGTGACCAATTCACATCACTATAGAGTAATATTGAGAAAATATTTAGACCCCAAGGAGATATTCATAAGGGATAGCGTTTTAGGTGTTGAACTAATACTTGGTGGTATCATTGGTAGATATTATATAATGTGTATTTGTGGATGCTTCTATGTTCCGAGATAAATGAAAAATAAAATTATGTGACAATATCATTACTATAATTAGTAGTTAAACATTATACTTACCAAGAATTTTCATGACTAGAACTGCCAGTATTATGGTCAGTAATGAAAAGAAAGATAGTTTTTTTGTTATTATGTGTTCCACCAATTAGTAGGTGAATAAATAAAACGAAAGGCTTGTCGAGGCTTGTCGAGATTTTTATCTTTTCCAATTGAAATGTGGAAATGGGATGAAATCATAATTTATTTTGTGACTATCATGCCATGATCCTACCATGGATGTTATACAGTAAGGGAGATCATTGAAAATCTAGCCATGATCACACACTTTTACCTATTAAGGAGACATTATTATTGGATGATCTAGGGAGGCTATGTAACTTATTATCCTAGATTACACTAAGGATGTGATCCATTTTTATTCACTACAAGTCCTCAAAAGTTCTTCTGTATACTCTAGTGGCTACTGACATATAATGGGGTCCCAGTTTCGGAATGTGGGTAGACTATAATCTCATATAAGAGTATAAAATATTTGAAATTGATATATATATATATATATATATATAATTTTAGATAGTAAATAATAAAAGTGAAAAAGATCTAAATAAACTAAAATAGAAGATTTTTTTAATAATAAATTAAGTGTTCTAAAATCCCAAACATTCATTTCATATATACAACACTTGTCACCCACTAAGTAGAATGTACCTAAACTAGAACATGAATGGAACTGAAATAATTTACTAGTAAATTCTACCATCTCCACAGAAACCCCCCATTACACTATCTTTGGGTCGGTCGTACATAATGGTGGCCACTAAGTCATTTAGGATAAACCATAGGAGATTCATCATACATTGTATCATTTATTTACATGGATAAATCATGTAATGCCACCTGAGATCCTATAAGGACAAAAAAAATGAATGGATTTCATTTCAAGATCCTTAGCATTATGGTAAAAGGAGGAACCCTGTATGGGATACACAAATCGTATACATAGTTATAGGTATACTACATGGGATTATTCAAAATAGTAATTGAGTAGAGGGATTCTCTTGGTCAACATTTATGTGAAGGCATCCATTAGATAACCCACAGTAACAAAAATAAAGTGAATCCATCCTCCATAGGATCTATTAAGACTAAAAATAATATGGTCTCCATTACAAAAGAAATTTATTTTAATAATATTCAAGTGATATAAAAAATGACTGCAATAGATCAATTTTACCACTCATAGAATATATATATATTTGATCACAGGAGGAAAAACCACTTTGTTGAGTAAAATTCATGAAATTCCTCTTAGGGTAACAAAAATCACTTAAAGGGTTTCCCCATTATAATATATTTGGTAAAATAAAAAATATAAAATAATAATGAGACAAATTTCAACTCAAGATCATGAAAATATGAGCAACTATAAATTGGAAGCATTAGAAGAGTACACAACATGTATACCCTAGCACGTGGCATGTACCCTAAAATATCCCCAAGGGCATGTATGTTAGTAAGATGATGAATTTAAAACCCATTTAAAATAAGTTTATACTATATACATGGTGTGCACCCAACATGTGGTACATGAACTTATACCTCACATGGTTTGATTGTGTATTTTTTCTTTTTGTTTACTTCTACATGGCGTGCGACCCAAACATGGTCTGGATTTGTACTCTATATGTCCATACACCCTTACATGGGCTATTTGACTACGTCCTCATCTAAAATTACAAGTACCTATACATGGACTGTATACCCAATACTGGGAATGAACATCATAAATATTCATTTTCCTTGAATGATAATAACACAAAATTTCTATTTCTGAACTACATGCCATGTGATCAGGATTCTGAATTAAAAAATCCCACAAATTAGCATGAAACCATATTCACCCAATAAATAGATCGACCATCAAGGAGTCCTAACTAGTGATAAAGGGTGTCTAAAATGTGACACTGGTAAATTTATGTGGTTTTATCAAAGAATAGAAAAATAGTGTGCCTTTAGGTGGAATATGTGAAAACTTCATCCATTTCAGCTATCATAGGATATTGTAAGAGTATATATATCCCTCTAAGCTCTATGGTGGCACCTCACATCCTCAATCTCTATTTCTCTCTACCAATCCCCTCTCCATATCTTATCTTGGTCATGGTGATGCATTCGCATTGAGTGAATATGTGAAATACCAATGGAATAAAATAATTAAAATGAGGAAAGGAAAAGGATTAAATGAAAATAAAAATAAAAAGGTAAAGTGGACTCAACATTTCCACAACACAAGACATGAGTTTATGTCATGTCATGGAAAAAACACCTATATCATGAATCAAAAGGGCAAAAATATCAATATTACACTTTGTTAAAATGATATAGAATAACATTATGTGTGAATCAACTAATGGTTAATTAAATAATTATTAACTATTAATTATTCCACTAAAATTTGAATGTCTTGGGATTTTTCAAAACACATTTACATGGATAAACCCCTGATTCAAAACCAATTTATTTTTCATACATATTATTCAATTTTATATACTAGGTAAGAATGACCATTTTATCCCTTATAAGTATATAATGGAAGAAATTAAAATATTTCTATAATTTATGGAGTAGAAAACATGAATAATTAAAATCTACCCATCAGGAACCATATCATCCTTGAGTATCCTTAGTTGAAAACATCATTCATGTTATCATCCTGGGAGTCTTTACAATAACCATATCTAGACCATAATAAAATAAACCCATTAGCATTAAAATCTTTTCAATCTGATGAGATGTTTAACTATAACTAATCTGTTACTTCCCAAAAAAGAATACACTTATCACTATCTAAAAACTAAACTGTGAACTCAAATTACCACCCTTCATCCATCACTGAATGCAATGACTAAAATATCCAAAAAAATCAAACTATATAACCAATTTTAAATAATTAACACATCACCAATTATAACATCCCATTAATTGTTTCCATAGAAATTATATATTACAACTAAATATGAAAGTCCCTACCTTTTAAAAATCATTTGTGAACTCTCCAATATAGTGCTTTCCATGTAATACAATTGGAGAGAAACCTCAATTTTTTCATTCATTATTCCAATAATTATATTTTAAAAAATAAGTGTACAACTGAAACACAATTAGTATATTAATGATTCTATTAAGATATAGTGGGTGGTGATCTATAAACTTGTAGTATACTCTACTTCTATTGATAGTCATGTATAGCTCTCTCTAAGCCATGCCCGGACCCAAAAGTTTGTACTTTATATTAACCAATTATTATCACCACAACTCCCAAGATGGAGTTTCAAGATCAAACAATGGGTTGACCATATTAGAGGACCCAATTTATTATAGATGAATCATCTACCAAGGAGGGATGTTTATAATTTAATCTCCAACCCCTGGTATCCATTTCTTTAGTATTTCATTAAACTCTCATTCATCAGATCACACATGGCCACTCATCAATTTAAGATTTAAATGGTACCACACATAACCAATAAGTACCATATTCTTCTAACTCATGATCCATTGATTAATCTATCAAAAGGATATGTTGATTGTGCTTTATGACATGCTTGTCTCAAAAATATATAATCACCCAAAGAAATACTCTTAAAAATTGAGTACCTCACTCATTCCATATTATATTCCATGTGATCAGATTACGAAATACAATTTAATTGCTGGGAATCTACCCACACTATAAAAAAATTATAATAGTGGAAACACTGGTCAACCATGCCATGTCTCCAAGCAATTCATCCCTTCTAACTGAATCTGGAAACATAGGCAATATATGTGCTTTATCAGAATCCAAATTAACTATCATGCCTATATTATAAAATCGAAGAACCTACCTTGAATTAGTTTCAAATATTATTATAAACTATCTCATTAATAAAAAGGAAATTTATAAACCTATTCATACCCTACTGATATGCTTCCATTAATTATATAGCTCATCAACCTACAAGGGTCTAATTCAAAACTAAGGGCATCAAGGTCTCCCACCTAGACCTAATACTAAAATATAACATTGGGGACACTAGGTCTAATGACCTTACCCATAATAAAAAACATCATCAAATAAGGAAAAGATAAAACTATCCTATGAAGTTCAATACAATTAATAATTATCCTCCTTGGGCCTTGATCCTCTCCATACTTCATCCAAAAGGGCTTTACTCTAATGGTTCATGATGTAACATTGAAATAACAATAAATTGGCACTCCCAAGGAGTCTACATATGGTAATACCCCTAGACGTTCTAGTTCTATATTAACATTTTTGTGTCTATTTGAATTGTACAACGAAACCCCATTAGATTACCAAAAACTATATTATAACTATCTATGTTTACATAAAATTTCCAAAATATGTGTTCAATATTGTATCATTGATCCACATCATATCATAAACACTTGGTTTTGTTAAGTAGAATTATATTCCATGATATATAGTAATAAATTGAATAATGTTTTATAAAAAATTTATATAATTGAACCTATGAAACAAAACCCTACAAGGTATCCAATACATGTCAATCAGGAACCCTATAAACCTACTAGGATTACCTCACCTCAGTTATAAGAGGATTGAGTTATTATCTTAGCCATAAAACATCCGAATATAGGTCCATATAACCTCCTATGAGAAGAAAATATATGAATGTTGGGATATTTGAGTATAATCCCACCATGAGCCTATGTAGGATATCACCATATATAAATTTTTGACACTTTAAATAATTGGATGTGTTCATCAGTAATAATAAAACACTATAATGCCTCTAATAGATAGAACCTACATGAAAAATTTGATGTGTGTGACACATCATTCCTTTTCTATCCATGACTCAATATCAATCAGTAACCTTGTTCTTATTTACATTATAAATTAATATATCTACAAATTATAAAATAAACACAATACATTTTTCACTCAGAGATAAAATCATATAAAACTATGACATAACATGAAGTGAACAACGATACCATTTCCCTTGAAACCATGAATTATTACCCAAACAATTATTCTTGATTCACTTGAATAATATCATCACAAATTAATATACATTCCAAATAATCAAGTCCATCATATCATAATTAGTAAAAGAAAATAAATGGAAAAACTATAATAAAAACATATAATTTCACGAACCTGATTTCAATAAAGTAGTGCACTATGCCAGATCTCCACAAAGACTCATGCAGGCCTCCCCATATGAAAATGTTGCTAACTAGATTAGAGAATGATTATAGGGAGATAATTCTCTCATATCAGAGAAAAAAATAGAGTAAATATGTATATAACATAAAAGGAAGTAGATAAATAGAGTTAAGAAGTAGTAAATAAACATAAATAGAATTATATCTTTAAAATAAATAAAATTGTATGAAATACCAAACAACCATGTCATAAATAAAACATTGGTCACCAATTGGGATGAAGGTACATGTAGGGGTACATAAATGAAACTAAAAAAATTACATGAATCTACTAATAAATTGGATCTATACAACATTATAGGATTTTTAAAACATTTTTATGTTTTTCTAGTTCGATCAAAAGAATCAACATGAGTAGCTGCACTCAATCATGCATCCCTGGGTCAGATATCTACAAATCCTACAATCTATTCTCAAACTAAAATCCAAACATAAGGTTCACAGACACACCGATGTTAATTTATAAGGTTGATAAATAGTGTTTGTATTCCACTCGAATAATGAACATCTAAATATGTTGTCATAAGTTAAAGCTCGTGAAATATACTAAACATAGACGAGACAAAGGTGGAAATGATAAATAAAATATCATGTGAAACTATAGTAGATACATGGATATATATTCTCATTCATTTTGGAAATACTTCACCAGGTATATATATATAAATATTTGTGTAAGTATATCCCAATATATATATACACAAGTATCAATAATGTTTAATATAAAAGCAAATATCCATAGTAGGTCATTAGATCCATAATCCCCATAATATGGATATTTTCTGTTAGGGGAATTATGTTGGATTTCATACGACTCATTCCATGTATAATTATGTCAATACTAGGGTTTGTATTCTTTATCAAAAATACAATCTTATTCTAGCATTGGAAATGACATTGAGAACGCTAATTCCCCATTGGGGGATACATGTCTGATCCCTGGTCTCACCCATACTTTCCTCCAATCATTATAATTAATGATTATATTTAATAAATAAACATTCTATAAATTTTCACTTGGATGGATTACATTCCAATAAATCATTTTAAATATAATCATATGTCTTAATCCAATGCCTCGATCTATAAGAAATCACAACATTGATACTCATAACATCCCAATAGGGAATTCCATTAGGTCATCTGAAATTATAATTTTCTTTGTATCCGTGTACATTTTCTTTATATTTATATAAATAGATAAACTACCCCATATCATGGAATTACAATTTATGGATACATTAATGGTGCTTACACCCAACCATATAAAGAACCCAAGTCATTTATCAAGGAGAATGTAATCAAACATTTTGTATATGTCAAATCAATGTTGAAGGGATCTATTTCCAACACTGAAAAATAGTGATCAATCTAGAAGGTCTTAATAATTGTAATTCATTGAGTTTTATAATTAACAGGGACTATATTCTTGAGTATTATTGTCTTCGGGAACCCATGCATAAACATCATAATCGTAAGGAGTTTGTGTCTTCTTATCCTAATAATAGGGATTTCATGACCGAATATAATCATCATGATTCCATTAAAAAATATTATAATTATATGGTAAAAAATCATAACCCCTACAGGTATCTCTATAAATATCAATAACTTAATAAATGAAATAAAATTATCAAAAGCCTGATCCCATGAAATAGTTTTGAAAATTATAATAATTTAAAAAATCAATAAGATTCTTAGAATCTTGATCCCAGGAAATAAATCTTGGCACCCCAATAAGTATTATCACACAATGTTAGGCTCATGGGATAGAAACTATAAATCTTCTATATTAATCAAAATTGTTTTAGTAGTAAATAATGGAATGGATAAATTAAAGTGTGAGGGTGTATGAATTCCTAAACCCACCACTACTACCAATACATTTCATGATCAAATGTTTGGTGTGGGTTCTTTGTTGACACCCACTACCATATCTTCCCAAGTAACTAATTAACTATCTCAGAGTTGGAAATACAATAGAAAACACACATGGAAACATAATTCAATACACCTCAGATGAATTCTACATAGTATCCTCCAAGTGATTTGATAAATGAATTAATTTCTCTTGGTATCCTCTAATATCAAATGTAATGAAAATTCATCCTCATCGGGATTCTAAATAGTTGATGTAAAAGGAGTAGTCATACATGGAAACTATCAACGGAATTCATAGGCAGTTTCATCCCATTCATGATCCTCATAATGGGTATGCATGTAGAAGGGACCTATAAGGGATTATATAGGACATAATTTAGAAAATATCATCCCAGAGGAGAACATCAGTAATAGAGAAAAGTAAGAGTCATCTAATAAGAGGTCATGTATGTCAATAGATATAAAAAACTCTTTAAACAAAATGAAAATAATTTGAATAATAATCTAAAAATATGGTTCATTGACTACCTCATATCAATGGCCCCTCTCTCTGAAGAAATCGATAAATGTTATTACTTGATGAATTATTTTTTTGTTTAGTAAAAAGACTGAATTTCTTCTTATGATTCCCCAAAATCACCTCTTGGGTTTAAACACCATGGTTTATGTAGAATTACACTCAAAATTGGATGCCCTTGTGTTCAATTTTGACATAGGCATGTGATAATATCAAAAAACATCAAATGGTTAGCATGGGTAGGGTAAACTGTGTATATACCCTATCACACAGCGGGTACCCACAATTTTCTACCTAGGCATGTAATTCAGTTGAACAAAGCATGTAAAACCAATGTACACTATGTGTATACCATGTGAATTTTTTTACCCTTCATGGTTAAATCTACTTGGTACCACTCATCTTAGGTATATTTATTTTTCCTAGTCAGGTAAATTAATTTTGAAATAGACCAACAAAGGTTCTGGACATTTACTCTACATGGGTATGTTCCCACACACAAGATACCTGTCAACGTAATCGTCTACACTGATTAGTAATAGTTTATAGATTGTATATCATATACACAATGTGTACTTTTTAAAATTTCATCTTCCCTAAATTGTAAGAATAGAAAACATGTGTTCCTGAACTACACATCCTGTGATCGATATTTTAAAATAGGAAACCCCTCAAAACGGCTCTAAACCCCACTGTTCTACCCAACACCTACTAATAATCCTTAATGGGGACGTATGTTTTCATAATGGGTATCATGAAAATGATGTATATAAATCTGTATGTATTTATGTTAGATTATAAAACCCACCTACCTTTATGAAGAATTAGTTATGCTTCACCCCATTCCGTGGTCTACGGTGGTCGCCCGATGATCATACACCTCCCAAATATGTGGAGGAACAACTATTCCTCAGATTATCTTTATTTATCTTATAATACCTATCAATATTTCACATGTCTATTAGTAATGTAAAATAAATCTATTAGGTGGATTATTTGAAAATCCTAGTGAGAAATGAATGAAATGATTGAAAAAAAGGAAGAATAAAAAATTAAATGGAAATTGAAAAGGGTACCATAACAGTAACAAGAAATAAGGTTATTACCTTACTAGAAATACCTCATTAAATAACCAGTAACAAAAATAAATTCTCAATACAATTCTCCATTCAGAATATTTAGTCAAATAAATGAGTGTGATTCAATAAATATGTAATTAATTAAATATTAAATATTAATTAGAAAATAAAAATTTGGAACAGTCGTAATTTCAAAATGAATATTTTATAGGTTAAAAACCGTATTTTAGGTATAAAAATGTAGTTATAAAATTTATTTGAACTAATATTCTTGTGTAAAATAAAAATTTTACCCCTTATAATAATCTTAAAAAAATGTTCATGTTTGTGCTCATATTTAAATTCCAGTAAAACATGGGTACATATAAGATATAATATTGGGATATCATAATCATTGATGTTGTTCTATGGATAATTTATTTTTTCATACAATCCTTTTTACCTAACTATTATGCCAGGATTTGTAAAGGGAACTAGTTTCATAGGAACTTATGAGTATAACCAATCACTGATATGTCGATGGGTTATTTGATCCTATGATAATTGTGTTTAAGGCCATTCTTACGGAATCAAGTTTTATTTATAAATGTTCTTGAGAAAGAACATACCACTATATGAGGTAATTTTAAAAAAATTATCTCAGGAAATAATACGTAAGGAACCTGGTTAGGCACTATATGGTAGACCACTCCATTAAACCTTTTCCTAGATAGAGGTAGGGGAGGAAACTCAATTAGGACCTCTATTAATTCCTGAGACTTCAGAGAAAGTGTATCTTATAAGGTAATAAATGAGAATACCTTAGTATATAAATAATACTTATTCCTAAATACATCAATGATCTCTAGAGTTTGATGTTAGGGATTAGATCTTCTGATTTTTTTCACCAAGGATTAAAAAATAACATATTTAGAAATAATATAATTTGTCACATATGTTCAATGGATGATTAAAAATACTACAAATTGTCATTCTAGTAACCTAAATATTTTAGTTACCTTAGTGGTATCGATCCAGCCATGAAGTATATCATGTTTCATATCTTTAATATTACAATTTAGACACTCACATATCCTTTAAACTGATTCTGTTAAATTGGGTGTTGATTAATCTTTTGAGGACCACCCTATTTTTATTATTGATCAAGTGATGACAACACACTGATTTAGGTTATTTATTTTAGTCCAATTTCTATTATAGAATGGAAATTTATAGGATAATTCTTGGAATAGGGAGGGTAGAGTACATCATCGGTGGCTATAGTTTTTTTTAATTAATGATTTACCACCCATAGAAATGAAACATGAGTATGAGTTGTCTTATTTGGAGGAATGTGTAAGATCGTGGCTTTTATGTTGAGGTAAAAACCCTTTAATTTTTGGTTTCAATCATTAGTTTCATAATTTTGATAATAAAGAATGATTTTATGGTGGTTTCAAAATGTTCTAAGGCATGTTTGGAGGCCAAAAGTCAAGTTGATAGAGAACGAGTATGAAGTGCATAGTTAAAAAAATGTTAGTAGTAACTGTGTGGTAGAAAAATATTCTCCATATATAAATGATAACAATTTATAAACAATGGAAGGGTGAAATCATTAACCTATGTGATTATAAATGATTTTTCTAGAGGTGTCCCATGGGGTACACATGGGTTTTCAAAACTATGTCCCAATCTCTCGTAATTAGATCCACATTGTCAATAGAGACACACAATTTTAAAGACCATACAGCCTGACCATGTACCCTATTTAAAATGAAAAAAATTACATTTCCCCTTCTTCTTTAATATGTTTCACTATTCTTTTTTTATTCTCTTTGCACAGAATCCCACAATTATTGGATCTTCAATGCCCCGTCATGATAGGAATTAAACGCTATCCATCAACTGAGTTAGGATTATACCACTATCAAACATATAGTCTATCCAAATATATTTTATTCAATATATTATATTCCATTATAAGTTTATATTTCTTTCTTTGATTCCATCTCCAATTTGGATAATATGTCCTATTTATCAAGGCATTTGTATTTTTCTACATTTTATTATTTATAATCCCAAACTGTATCATGATAATAGATTATGGGTCTTGAAAGTCTATAAGGTTGCTGATCTATAACAATCCTTCAAGTCTCATCATTAAAATTTTAAAAATTTATCCCTCATGTAAATAATTAACATTGTATTTCTAATAATATTACATGTGATTAAATTTGATGCCTAATTTGGTTCTTAAGTGAACTAGTAGACCCCATCTATCATCATTGGAGGTAAATGACAGAAACGTGATCCACCCCTTTTAGTGCCATGTATCTGCCTACAGGACCATTTAAAATTACTAACCACAACATTGTTCTATGTTTTTTGTTCAAAATTTATAAAGTGATTTAAAAAAATAATGTAATTGAACTATTTATTTTTAACGGGGAATGCATGATTCATTTAGGACAAAATAACTTATAATGAAATTTTTTATTTTATGAATCCACATACGATCCTTTTTAATTTATAAATGAAAACTTTATGACTTAAATGAACTTTTAATGGTTCTCTTTAATGGTTTTTACAATCCCTTTACTTAATTGTAAATGTTATATGAATATTATTTCAATGGAAAACGTTATTATTATAGGATTTGTTAAACTTGAACCATTATTGGATTCCATTTGGAATTCATTGAGAACTCAAAGGACACCACCCTTTTTTAATATATCTAGTTACCAAGAGTGATACCATCTATGGATTTTATCCATTTCTTTAATTATATTTGAATTCCTTTTATTATCTACATGAAATTTGCTTAATGACCATTTAAATTAAATTAAATTGATTAACTCATTTTTATATTGTTAATCATATATTATGATTTACATTGGATGAGCTCCATGGACCCAATTTGATGGTTTCCCAATAGAATGCTGAGGGTGTGACCCTTGGATTACAGTTATAGAACGACTGCTAGGGTGAATGGTATAGTGTTTTCCAATGGATCGACGTTATAATGTCAAAGATTCCATAGTTTCACATTGGGTATTATTCATTTATTTCTTATAGTTATACACCTTCATTTAACTTTGGGTCCTATTAATTTATTTCTCCAACTTGGACCCCATAGTTATATAGATTACACCTTGACCATTTTCTAGTCACCTTCTCATACACATCCATTATAATAAAATGTAGGTATGGTAGGCTGGGAATCACATGAGGATCATGTTACCAGAATTGTTATTATTTCATATATTTTATTCTGCTTCTTACTCTTATACATACTCACAATTATATTTAAATTCAGAAATAAGAATCTTCATATACAACATTTGTGGAAGCCTTATATGTATATCTCACACCTTGTTCTATATACCCATTGGTACCCATGATTACATAATGAATTTAGGTAGGTACAATGGATAGCACCTGATTATGGATGATTGATTTGATTATATCATAGGATCTTAGATCTCATCACTATACATTGGCTCGTGATAGTACTACAAATAGTTTTTCTATTATCATGATGCTCATATACATGTATTTTTTGTATTTCTACCACAATTTATTCCCACTTCTTCTATTCAAAAACATGGATTTGAAAAAAACAGTATGAATTTATTATTATCATTTTTTTATTATTCATCTTATCTAGATGTTATCTGTGTCACTATTTTGAATTCAATTTTTTTATTTTTCATCTAATTATTCATATTACTAACCCTTTGTGTTGTACTATAATCATGATGGTATATTCTTCCCCACCATACCACATTGGATGATTCCTGCTATCTATTAGCCTCTACCATATGGGGAGGGATTATTGATCCCATTTCCCATACAAGGATTGGTTAAATTAGAGTAAACTAAGTTTAGTACATAAAAGTGAACGCCAAATTGAAATGACATCCATCATATTGAATTATCTACCTATTCATGAGAAATAATTTTTTCATATAGTTGTGGATAAGTCAATTTTGAGGATATTTCTTTTATACTAGTGTTCTTTAATGAAATTCCTAAAGTTTTTCCTATCCTTCCACCAAATCATGAAGTTTATTTTTAATAGAATTGACAAAAAATGTTGTAAAAATTTCAATTACTCCATATATAATAAAACCTATTGAGTAAAAGGAATTGAATATGTAACTCTAGGTGAATCTATATAAGGAATTATTTTATTATAGTGAACCACTATGGAGTTGACCTATTCATTTTGTTTTGAAGAACGGTCGCTACAAATATCTCTACATTTATTGTTGAGAAACTAATAGGAACACTATTAAGAATATGTTGTAACGTCCCGACCTAGAAGACACTAAACCAGTGTTTCGAGACTTTTCACCACAAGGTCTCAAACACGCCTCCCCGTATGCCACGGGCTACCGACTAGCAGTGAGGGCCTAGGGTCTGATAGTTTGGAGACTATGCCCTCATAATAGAGTAAGAAAAACAGTGGAAATAACTATGTATCAAACACATCGGAATGTAAACTGAGTGCGAAAGCCATAAACAACTGAATTAGTACAAGTTGTAATAGTAAAATGCAACAGAATCCCAAATAGATATTCAATACAATACAACACCAGTCACCCACTAGGCTGACCATACATATACAATTACAAAAGTAACTGTAATTAAAAGTACAAGGCTCTGATTCTAACTCATTTCCAACTCACGTACTCGATCTCCGGACACTATCGAATTGCATCAGCTAGATTAGTAGAACCACTCGAGCAGCTCTGCTCAATCATGAAACAATGGTCATCAAACATATCCACCATGAAACCCATGATCAACCTGAAAACCAGACATAAGGTCTACACGTACACCGAGGTGCACATAAAGGGTTGAGAAATAATCTCTGTAGGGCATCACAAAAAGAAACCTATAACTGTGATGTTATGTGTATGAAATATCAATGTGCTCAGCCTAGATGGAACACAAAAAAAGGAAGTAAACCAATCATGAAACAAAATTAGAACCTAGGGTATGTAATCCCTGTCAATTGGGCAAGTTCCATCTTGGATGTCCATATTTATATACGTACACACGTATACTCCCATTCCTATACACATAAACATTATTATGAATATTCATGATTAGGTGATTCGAATAATAAGAAACATCATTAGCAGTCGATCCATGGGACCATAAGTCAGATCTCATGGACATATTATGCAAGGGCATTGAGCTGGATGTCATGCCACTCAAGCCGTGTACCAATATGTCTATCTTTGGGTCGGTAATCCAATCGACTTATACATACTTCGGCCAATGCCGGAGATATGTCTCTGAACATGATAAACAAAAAAATTAACCCTCTTGTTCAACCAATTAAACACAAGAAACCCTCTGGACAGTACTCACAGTCTAACCCATCTGGTTCAAAATAAAAAACAAGATATAACAAAGACTCTATAAGAAATCACTCGCCATCAATTCCCCCTATAGTCATGTGTAATCAATGACTCTTTCAGGAATCACACATGGTCATTTCCCCCTATAATTTATAAGTGATTAAAGACTCTCATAGGAAGCTCACATGGTTAATTCAACTTATAGTCAAAAGTGATTAAAGTCTCTCTAAGGAAGATCACACAGTCAATTCCCCTTATAGTCAAAAGTGTTTTAAAGACTCTCTGAGGAAGCTCACATGGTCAATTCCCCTTGTATTCTACTACACTAGGTTCTCATGGACATGTTGAAGTCAAACAAGAATAGCAAGGGAATATGACCAACACATACCTCAAGAACTACATGGCTAAACTGCTACATCCTATCATAGCATGTACGATAAAAACCACTCCATTCTAAAAATACTAGGCATGGAAAACAAAGCATCGTTATAAGAAAAGATATACCAAAGGGTCAATATCAAGGAACATGAAAAAACACAACCAAAACAATTTAAATTATCCCATTTACATCAAAAAACTTCTACTCAATCACACAAGGCATTATAGGCATCCCAACAAACTAAAAGATTCCTCACGTCAGGCTCAACAGCCACCAACCCAGATGAACCTCTGGTAACCACTACAACCTTAGAAAACCAAGTTAGATAAAGAAAAATGAGAGAGGGTGTCCCAGACACCCAACCCAATAATACATCCAATGCCCTTGGTATTACGAGTTTGGCATGGGTTCTAGATGACACTCGATCACCATCTCTACCCAAACCCGACGTAACAACTCAGGGTCGGTAAAAAGAAAGCACCCACATGGTCCCTCAAGTCAACCCCGAGGACTCATCTTACTTGGGATCCTAAAATGAAGGACTCCAGAGGAATTTCATAATATGGTCCTATTAAAGGAAAAAAAGAGAGATCCTACCAGGGACTCCCTAGGTCAGCACATAAGTAAAGGCATCCCTCAGGGGATCCATAGAAGTATCCAGTCTCACTACCACATAGGCCAGAAGGGAATATCTCACAAGAGGAACAATGATAAAAATCATATGTCATAGGAGATAACTCATAGCTCATATCATCTCAATATGTCTCCACTAGGTTGGTCCGAGCACCCAACCTATCATTCACAAAATTTCTCACTCTCAGGTGACAAAAGAACATTATAACTGGAAGAAGAAAATCTCCATTTTTATAGAAACCCCCAAAATTTTATATCTATTACCTTTAATTGTAAAAAATGGTCCATAATTGTGATATACTTGGAAAAAACGCACAAAATGAACTACTCACATGGTCAATTCTGACTTCAAGGGCCTAAGATATCCCAAAACTACTACGTAGAAGTTGTACATGGCCAAAACACATGGCCAGACCCATGGGGTCTTCCTGTGTAATAGTACACAACATGTAATTTACTGTACAAGGTGTTTATTGTTCAAAAAAATTCACTCATTTTGCATTGTCACCCGAATTCATGCCCATGTACCACGACACGACGTGTACATTAATGTACACAACGTGTGGTCCTTAAAAACCACAATTCTATGTTCTATTTCACACGGTTGGACACATATCTACCCACTACACAATGCATACTAAAATTACATGGGATTTAAATAAGAAAACACCATCTTCTCTAAATGGGAAAAACACACAGTGTGTTCCCAGGGAACACACGACATGTATTCTGGGATTTCTGATGGGAATTCCCTCAAAATGAATGAAACACCCGTTTTCGCCCACAAAACAATACATACGACATCAAGACACAAAAAGCATGAAATATAAGGCATTAAAGACTTAAAAAACATGTTTAAATGGTATATAAGGTGAAAACATAAACGACCCTACTTTCGGGTGGAACCTGCCAAAGCTTCACTTGATTTCACGGCTCACGGTTGTCGCACGCCGACTCAGCATGTTGAGAGATTTGAATTAGTACCCTTTTGGGCTTCCAAATCTATTTATTTATCAAACTAAAAGTCACCAAAAATGAAACAGAGAAGGAGAATCGTAGGATACATGTCCAAGTAGGAGGAAGAAAGAAAATGAGGAAGAAAAGAAAAGAAAAGAAAAAGAAGAAAAAGGGGCCCATGCAGGCCTCAACGCCCGACATGAGTTTATGCCATCCCTAGGATCAAAACCCCATTCTGGTATCAATGGAATAGATAGAATCTCAATATGATATTCCATTTATATTTTATTGAAAAATGAACCTGCGAGAATAATTTAATATTTAATTTTAAAATATAAAATATTAAATATTCACCTAAAATTCGAACAGCTCTGATTTCCTCTGAACTTCTGTCATAGGGTAAACACCCTATTCCAGGACCAACGGAGTTGTCAAAAAATTTATACGGGATCAGACGGTTGGGTAAAATAACCATTTTACCCTTCATTATCATCAAACATAAAAAATTCAAATTTCTTCTCAAAACGATAGTCCGGAAAAACACGGGTTCTTACAAACTACCCATCATAAACCTTCTCGTCCACAAGAAGCCCAGTTAAAGTACTAGTAGACATGCTTCCAACCCGAGCATCTTAACAAAGAAACTTTTTGGTCCGTCCTTTGACCAGCCATATAGCATTAACAACCACCTTCTACCCAGAACATATTCAACTATGACCAAACTAGTACTCCCCACCATAGGAATACCCATGTCGTCATCATAAAATGAAAATGTGAGATCAAAAGCTCCTGGAAAACACTGAAGTTTAATCTAAACAAGTAAAAACACTCTCAAATGGCCAATAGTGCACTGCCCACCATATGGATTTCCATACACTGCTTTGAGATCCCAAACAGAAAAGGTTCTATCCTCAACAAGGATAGACATTATGAAAGAAAAATGAGCTCGATTTATGATCATACCTCTCTCAGAATACTCAATAAAAATAAAAATTGTGCATGATCATCTCTTATTGGAGTTCACTAATATTTCACTGAAGGCATGTGCAGATCCTTTCGAGCCACACTAACATCAAGCCCAAACTCGACCAAGTTTCAAGCACGAGTCAACCATTTCACGGTAATACAACATTTAAAATAGTAACATTTACAACATAAGGACATTCGAACACAACTTATGTGATTCAAGTCCATAGAAAGTCTTGAAACATCGATCCTTGGCTCGCACCCAACCACTCACTGATTCAGATTCGAATTATTCCACCTACAACATAAATATCAGAAACACTGGTCGACTAGGTGAGGCACCCGAACAGTCTTGCCCCTCGAAACTAGTCAGGAAAAACAAGCACTGTCAAAAGGAATTTTAAAACACTTACCAACCATTCCCACACAGTTTTCTATAGAATGGAAAAAACATCGTCCTACAAGGTTACAAGTCAAAAGAAAGGGTCTTTAGGTCTTCCACCTATCCCCATAGAAAAACCCTCACAAATAGGTCATATGGGCTAACCACCTAGCCCAAAAAATCCAAAAAAACTCAGAAGATGGTAATGATCACAACGAAAAAAGAAAGTAATAGCCAAAAGACAACCTACAAGGGCCCTGATCCTCTCCGAGAATCATCAAAAGTTACTTGTCCCCAGATTCCACAACCCAAGAAAAAGATACACTGAACTGACAATAATCAGGTATCCGTATACGGAAATTCCACAATGAGGTCCAGTTCACAAGAAAAGAATTGGTATCTATCAACATCATAGTCATTAATTCGACTAGTTCACCATAGAGCTTAGAAACAATACCCAATAAGGGGTTAAAAAAAAAGAATCACGTGCCACATATACCAACTGGGGTCATTTCACCACCTGTGAAAGAGGACTAAGTCATCAACCGCAAAAAAAAAATGCCACAATGTAGATCCATGTTACCTTCCATAAAAGTAATATGTATGTGTAAGTATACCAAAAGGTATTAGTCAATAGTAAAAACACACACTATAAGGCCAATATGATGTGAATCCAACGTGTCTAGTATGATGCTTGATACACGTATTTATATTTCCGGCCAAGAGTCAAAATCCATCCCTAGAATATTACCAACGACCAAGAGCCAGAGATCTATAGTAAATCAAAACACCACACAACATGCGTGTTGCTCAAGGTGAAAATCTTATTCAACTATAACATGAAAAAATCAGAACAGTAATCCCAAACCCTGAAAACCAGTACTTCTTACCAGAAGTAGTGTTCTCGATGCAGTAGTCTGTTATCTATCATAGGTTCCAACACATTCATAAGACACCTATCTACCATATCCGAAATAGTAAATACTAGGAAAAGAAAACTCATCTGATATAACTTTGTAATGTCCCAACCCGGAAGCCACTAAAATGATGTTCAGAGACGGTTCTCCACAAGGCCTGAAGCGGAAATAACTAATTATCATACAAAACGGAAATTAAATAGAGTGTATAAGAAATAAGAAAGTGAAATAAGAAAAAGATGTAATAGTAAAATGATATAAAAGCCCAAAAAACAATGCAATACAATACAACACTAGTCACCCACTGGGCTAACCATACATATACAAGTACAAAAAGAACTGAATGTAAAAGTACCAGGCTCTTCAACATACTCTGAGACAACTCATGTACCCAATATCTACTCACTATCAAACTGCATCATCCCAATTAGTAGAACCACTCTAGCAGCTCCGCTCCATCATGAAACATTAGGCCTCAGCCCAACACAACATGAAAGTCGTGCTCTAGCTAAAAAGAAGATATATGGTCAAGACGTACACTGAGGTGTACGTGTAGGGGTGAGATATAATCTGAGTAGAGAAATATGACTAGAAACCTATAATTGTGCTTCTACGTGTACAAAATATCAATTTTCACATCCTAGATTTAACACCACAAAAGGATGTAAACCAAACATGCAACCATAGTGGAACCCATGGTATGTAATCATTGTCAATAGGGCAAGTGCCATTATGGATGTACATATCTATATACGTACACATTTATAGTCCCTTACCTATACACATATACATTAATATGAATATTCATTATTAGTTGATTAAAATAACAAGAAACAACCACAGAAATACATTCTTGGGACCATAAGCCCAATCCCCTAGACATCCTATGAAAGGCCATTGAGTTGGACGTCATTCCACTCAAGCCGTGTATCAATAAGTCAATCTATGGTTTCGTAATCCCATCGACATTTACTAGCTTCTACCAACGTCAGAGATATGTCTCTGAACAAGATAAACAAAACAATTAAACCTCTGGTTCAATGAATAAAAACATAAAACCTCTTTTGGAGTATTCATAGTCGAACCCCTCTGGTTCAAAATATAATAGAAGATACAAAAATGACTCTCTGAGGAAACACTCATCGTCAATTCACCCTATAGTCAGGTGTAATCAATGAATCTCTGAGGAAGTACACACGATCAATTCCCCTTATAGTCAATAATGATAAAAGACTCTCTAAGGAAGCTCACACGGTAAGTTCCCCATATAGTCAAAAGTGTTTAAATACTCTCTAAGGATGCTCACACAATCTATTCCCCTAATAGTCAGTTTAATTAAAGACATTATGAGGGGTCTCACACGGTTAATTCCTCTAATAGTCTACAAAACAAGTTTCTCATGGACTTCTGTAATTCAAACGAGCATATAAATGCATTACGGTCAAAGTAAACCTCTTGAACTACTTGGCTAAACATATACAGAATATCATCACATGTTAGATAAAAACTACTCCATCCTAAAAAATACTAGGCATGGAAAACAAAGCATCCTAACATAAAAATCTAGATCAAACAGTCAGTATCAAGAAACATGGAAAAACACATCCACAAGAAAGTAAATTAGACTATTTATAATCAAACCACCTCTATTATGGCACACAAGGCAATGTAGGCATCCCAATAAACCCGAAGACGCCTTGCTTTAGGATAAATAGCCACCAACCAGAAAGAACCTTTGGTAACCACTACAACATTAGAAAACAAAGTTAGATTTAAAAAATTGATTATGGGTGGACCAAACCCCCAACCCAACAATACAACCAAATCCCATAGGTATTGAACTTTTTCATGGGTTCTAGACGACTCTCAGTCAATATCTCTACCCAAACCCGACGTAACAACTTAGGTTTGGTCAAACAATAGGCACCCACTGGGCCCCTAAAGTCGATAATGAGGTGGAATAGTACTCGAGATCCTCAAATGAAGGACAACATAGGAATTGCATAACATGGGTCTTATCAAAGAAAATAAAAGAGAGATCCTACAAAGGACACCCAATGTCAGCACACAAGTAAAGGCATCCCTTAGTGGATCCTTTGAATTATCCAGTCTCATAGCCTCATAAGCCAGAAGGGAATATCTCAAAAGACGAACATTTATCAAAATCTAATGTCATAGAAGATTGATCATATCTCATCTCATCTAAATAAGTATCCACTAGGTTGGTCCGAACACCCTACCTATCATTCACGCCATGTCTCACTCTCAGGTGACAATGGAACTCAATAACTGCAAGAAGAACCTCTCCATTTATATAGACACCCCCAAAACGTCAATTACATGACCTGTAAATGTAAAAAGGATTCCAACATTACGATCTACATGGAAACACGCTCATAATTTACTACTCACTCCGTGTGTTTTTTCACCCGAACACATGCCCATGTACTACTACAGGGCGTGTACTTTACTGTACACAACATGTACTCCATAAAAACAACTATTATGTGTTTTATTTAACACGATCGGTCACACGACCACCCACTACACTGCATGTACTCAACGTGCATGATGTGTACTTAAGAAAACATCAAATTACCCAAATGGGAAGAACTCATGGCATGTATACATGAAACACATGTCATGTATTATTGGATTTCCGACGGAAAATCCCTCAAAACACACGAAACACCCGTTTCGCCCATGAAATAATATATTCGGCCTTAAGAGGCCACAAGAAAATAATATAAGGCTTTAAATATTTAAACCAACATGTTTAAAGGGGATCTACAGAGAAAACAAAAATCAAACTACCTTCCAGTGGAAGTTTTCGATGCTTTAATTGATTTCACGGCTCACGGTTGATGCATGCCCACTCAGCGCATCGAGAGCTTCGAATCGGTGCCCCTCTTGGATTCCAAATCTCTATATTTCTCAAACTACAAATCTCCACAAATGACACGGTCAAGGAGAATCATATGAGACGTCTGCAAGGAGAAGGAAGAATGAAGATAAGGAAGAAAAGAAAAGAAAAGGAAATGAAGAAAAAGGGGCCCGAGTCAGCCCCGACACCCAATATGTGTTTATGCCTTCCCTAGGCTAAAATCCCCATTTCAGACTCAAAGGCATAGATAGAATGTAAATCTGAAATTCCTTTTAAATTTTATTGACAAATGAACCTGCACAAATAATTTAATATTTAATTTAATAATACTAAATATTAAATATTCCACTAATATTCAAACAACTCAGATTTCCTCCAAACTCATGTCCTAGGGTGAAATCCCTATTCCGGGACCAACGAGGTTGTCAAAAAATTTATCTGAGATCATATGGTAGGGTAAAATGACCATTTTACCCTTTAAAAGCATCCAACATAAAAAATTCAATTTTCTGCTCAAAACGACTGTCCGTAAAAACTCGGGTTCTTACACATGTATCCCCTACCCAATAAAGATGATATGCATGATCAATTACAAGGAGCTCAATATTTTTCCAAATTTGATCTTCAATATAGATATTATCAGCTATTGGATAAGAAGGATAATATACACAAATTAACATTCCATACAATTAATGTTCATTATGAATTTATAGTAATTCCATTTAGGTATACCAATGCTCCTACTATATTCATGGAGTTTATAATGAAATTTTATAGATAATACTATGTTCAGTTTCATTATTTTTTTGATGATATTATTATATATTTGATGAGTTGGTAACAGTGTGATGAAAAATTATGACTTCTTTTATGTAACTATGGAATACGAATCTATATGGATAATTTACAAAGTGAAATCTTTGGAAACAATATTTATCATTATTATGTCATATAAATTTCGGTGAGGGTGTAACACACTAGGTTTTTATTATCCTTTTTTAGAATAAATAAAATATCAATTATGTTTTCTGTTTCATACTTCACCATGTGAGGATTTTTTGGTATTCTACATTGGTTTAATTGTGTGCTACAGAACACACCATATTAGCATGAGTGACATGAAAAACAATGTTTTAACAATATAATCATATATAATTAATATATTTACTTAAACCATAATATTATAACCAACACATTAAACCTTGTAATATGATAGTAATAAATAATTTTAATCAGTAATGGTATTTTTTACACATAATATTTATAATAAAATGCATATTTGTTTGTAAATACATAATATATTTTCATAATACTATTTTCTCAGAAAATATTTCTTTTTATGTCTTTCTATAAAAAATTATTAAATTATTTTTTTAAACTTTTAGAAAATAAATTTGATAAAATACCGACCATTTTTCATTCATAATTTAAAAAATATATTATTATGAATTTTTAGGATTTTCCATAATGATTCATTTTTTGATGAATATTGGAATAATACTGAATATTAATTGAAAACTGCCTTATCATCTAATGTGTTTATATAGATAAATGAAATTTTAAATTATGATTTTATTATAATTAGTTGAATAATATATCAATTTATCAAATTAAGTTAATTTTAATCAGGTCCAAATTGTAATTGGATATAAAAACATTGAAAACATTTGACCATTAATGCTTTAAGATATTCTTTATCGACACTTCTTCGGGATTATTTTAATTTAATTTTTAAACTTATAATAATTAAGTTAGAAAAAATAAATTCAATATTTATAATAATAATAATATATAATATCAAATAATTCCAACTTATTTTTCTTACAAAAAAATTAGTATAAAAAATTTAAATTTATTACCATGATTATGGTAAAAACTAAGAAACATAACGGTTAAACAAGGAATATAATGTGTAAAAATGTAAAAAATAGTACCCAAACACAATTTTATGGACATATATATAACTTATACATTATATTATTTTTATAGGTAAAATATTGGAGCCACATAACTTATAAAAAAAATTCATGTAATTCTTGTTTTTTCAAAAAATTACTAAAGTTCCCTTCACCTCCTTTATAAATGGACACCCACTCTCTCCATATCTTTAAACCTTAAAACCCATTTTGATCATGAAATGCATAAATAATATATTTTAAATTCACACCTCTCACAATACAAACCCTACTTTATGGAGATAGTCATCCTTGGAAGGTTATTTGTGAAATCAAAATGGGATACCTAAAATAGAGGTAATATTCATCATCAGATGTTTTTGTTTCATTTCACCCTAAATATCATTAAATTATTTTTGAGGAATTATTATATAAAAAATAAATAATATATAAATAATTATATATTATTATGTTTTGGATTCAAAATAAAACCATACAAACTTCCAATAAATGGGTTACTAAATAATCATTCGTATGTATGGAAGACTACCACATCATGAAATGATGGGGTTCGTTATCTTCATTACCACCTCTCAAGGTTGGGAATAATAATGGAAATAATTTTTTTAAAATTTATAAAATTAATTATGGAATTAGTATTATTGAATTATTATAGTCCTGATTTCTTATTCTTGGGAATATGTTAAAATCATATCTATGTATGACAAACAAATGTCTTGTGAGGCAATGTGATTTATTCACACTTTACATGGAATGTATTAATGTTGGTTTTAATAAATATATATTATATATATTAAAAAAATGTTCTATTGTAATGATAATATATAAATATATCATTTATATTTATTTCATTCAGCATGATAAGAAAATAGAAACAGTGTTTATGCGTACCTACAACCCACTGTCCCCAAGAACAGTGTAGTTAATTATATACCACATAATTTTATGGATCTTAATAAATATATACATACTGATTATATATGATATTTATATTATGTATTAAATTATATACATTATGATATCATCATCTAACTATGAGGAAAGATAATAAAAATTCAAAAAAATTACAAAAAATAACGTGATTATTACCCAAAACATCACATTAACATGTACTTGTGGATAAAAGGTTAATATATTGGTAGAAGAAAATAATATATGATATGATATATATTAATATGGATCTTTTATATATTTAAAATATACTTTTATTTAATATTCAATAATTTTGAATGATTACCAAAGAATTCATTACTTAAGGTAAGGGAACTTTGTCACAATTTTTCTTCCATGTGACATATGTTATGTTGTGAACCTATTTTATTTAATGAGGATTATATAAATCAAATTAAAATGTAATAACATGAATTTTTTCTACTAATATGGAATTAATTTATGTTACCAATTATTTACTAGGTATATAATCAATGAATATCATTCATATTCATTCTCTTAATGGTCTATATTTTGATTGAGAGGAATTTATTAAACCCTTTTCTCATTGATTGTTTAAAACATAATAAAATTATTATGAAACCATATTATTTTTCAATATTATCCAATTAATAAATAATTATGAAACATATCCCTCTTAAATAGGTTATGATATGAAAAAAATCATACCAATTTCATCTCATTTCTTATAAAAAGATGGTTTTTTAATCTTGTGGATCAAATATATATAATTTCAATCATTGATGGGTTTTACCTATATCTATATCCAATAAATTAGGTAAATATTTATATATCACGAGATAGAATGGATTTTAATGGGGATTGAAATCAATTCATTAATATTATGCAGTATTGAGGAGTGAAACTTGCATAGTAATACAGGATAGATTGGGGAGTGAACCATGTTTAATAATATATTTTGTTTGCAATGATGGTCATTTTAGGGAGGCTTGTATAAAATAAAAATTATTTTCAATGCTTATGTATATTTCAAAAATTTCAATATCTTATTCTCTCATGTATCATTTTCTTTAAATTCCCTTTTGACTCAAGCCTTTTGAATAGCCAACCATTTTTCCATGACTCATGATTTTGATATTTGTTGTGATGATAATGGTTTTCAAATTATATTTTGTTTCTCTAATACACTTATGTTCATGTAATTATTAATTATCTTCCTTGTATTCCATTACCAATCATAAAATCCCATCCTTTTGTATGTTTCCATTCCCAAGGTTATGATGATGTGTATTATGTTTGATATGTATAAAAAGGATTCTAGTTTTGAATTGTATATTTCTAGATGACGTAGCTTTCTTAAAACCACTTTTTATGTTTCTAGAATCACAAAGACAATAAAATATTACAGTACTAGGGAATCAAATTATTCAATGAAATAATTATTATAAAAAAATGTTGTAATGTCTAATTAAAAAATCCGATGTCATTATTGTTTTTATTAGAGGAAATATTTTGTAATCCATTCAAAACAATAATGAGAATAAATTAGTGAAATAATTAATTACATGTCTATATATAATTTCAACGATGAGTCAAGGCATAAAAAAATGTCCTTTAATTTTGGTAAAGGATAGAACAACTGGTTTCATAGAAATACATCCTTTTTATGGATACTACGAGTAGATGTGACCTTGGAAAAACTGTTCCTAAAAGAAATAACCCTGAAAATATTGTATTTCCATAGACTCGATTGGGAACTATTGCACGATAGTGGTATTTTCTTCACACTATGTTTAACACGTTCAGCGACATGCATTGGAAAATAAAAAATTGTTTATAAACCACAAATTAAGGATTTAAATATAAGAGTGATATAATGGAACTTGGATAAACTAGAGGGTTCATAGATTAGTAAAAGTTCTATAATTTAGGTAACCTTTAAGTGATTTCCCTGAATATATAGTTTCCCACTATGATTTTGTTTTTGAATTTATGATTTTTTGTATTATTTAATGGATCAAACCAATTTTAACATTGTTAATGATGATTGTGAAATAAAATGAAATTTTTTTCCTCTAGATAACATGAATTTTATGGGGTTGGAATGAAAAATTTCATTCCTAGATTCACAAAAATTTCTCAATCTTTTAATCAATATGTAATTCCAAATAAAGAACAAAGGTTTCAAAATCATATTGAGTCCTTCTTGAGTAAATATTCACCTAGTTTTAGTGGGAATTATGATCCACTAGTTTCTGAGTAATGGATCAGTACCAATGAAAATATATTTTATATTTTTTCATTTTATGAACATGAAAATATCATTTTGGATGTCTATAGTTTGGTATTATAATCATCCAAATGGGGGACACTTATTAATAAAATAATGTAACATAATGAAATTGAATCTATGGAATGGGACGCATTTAATAACATAATTTCCAATATGTAATTTCCCCGTATTATTTGTAGGAATAATTATAAATATATTATAAATCAAAAGAAAATGAATAATAAATCTATTGGTACCTATGAGGAAAATTTAACAACACCTACAATGCACACTTCTAGTATTATCACCCAACCTAAAAGTAAACATTATTTATTCTTTAGTTACTATGAACAAAATATCCAAATGGACTTATCCATAATAGAAATCAGTAGCTAGAAGAGATTTTTCAATGTAAAATCAATGTGGAAATGAATGTAGGAGTTATATATTATCCTCATGATCTTGATAAAAAATTGAATATGGAGTTCAAATGAACATATAAGAACTACAGATATAAGAAGATGAAATTTTATTAATGCTCAATGTGTGGGGGTAAGCAAAGTGAAAAATTAAATAGAAATAAAAGAAACTGTTTTTAAGTGTGTAAGGGATGGTCACTAGGAAATTGATTATTTGAGTGATGTGAATAAGTTAGCTAATGATGTGAATAGAGAGAAATATACACATAATGAACCTCCCACACTTTAATGCATCATGTTTATAGATAATGAGAATTATGTTCCCCAATGCACTAACCAGATAGTTAATGGTGATGATCAACATCAATAAAGTCTTATGTCTTTGGACAAGGATAAGCCACATGTGATCATTGATTCTATTTAGTGGTGTGATAATGAAACTGTAAAAGGTACACATACTATACACTATAGAACTCCGTATGTCTTATTTATCTATATATATACCATTTATTTCCTATATATAATGAATTTGATAAGGTTATCATGGTTCATACAAAAATATGAAATGTTTAATTATCAGTAAAAATATCTAATGATGTGATGATCATATATCATGATTATGATTCATCTTTGATTGAACTTGGTGAAAATCTGATTATTGAAAATATTATTATTCTTACCCAAGTTAATCATGATTTTCTCCTAGGAATGTATTGGGTATACTTGAATAAATCACATATCAATTTTCATGTAAGGTATTTTTCATTTTATATCCCAAACATATAGATAATAATCTATCATTGAAATGATAACTATGATCCTTCAATTGATATTACTTTAAGTTAATGGGTCTTAATTAAAATTCAAAAGTGGTGTATATATAAAATGTGTGAGGAGAAACTAGACATGGTTGATATTCATATTATTTGGAGTTTGTTTACATATTAATGGAATAGTTTCCTATCCTTCCCCAAAATATGTAGTTGAGTTATAAAATATAACTCATTCCATGTGACACATTAATTTCAAATAATCCCTGTATAATGGCTCTGATTTAGTTGCATGAACTGAAGAAAATTATCAAATATAAAAATTAAAATGGATTCATTCATTCATGTTAAAAACCATGGGGTTCTAGTTTTATTCTCATGAAATGGAATGGTGGATCAATGTGATACATTATTGATTATCAATAGATGACCCTGATCAGAATTCATAACAAGTACCATATTCCCTGTATTGATGACTTCATTGATGAAATACACCTAGTTCAATGTTTTTGAATATTTTACGTCATTATAGATATCATAAATTGAGCATCATCATGGATTATATACCCAATATAGCATTCCATATATGGTATAGACAAAATGAATATATAGCGTTTCATTTCAGTATAACTAATTCCCCTACTATCTTCATGGATGTAATGAATAGTGTCTTTAGAGAATACCTAGATTAGTATTTGGAAATCCTTATAGATGATATTCTTATCTACTCATTGATAATGTTTGATAGTAGAGACCACATGAGAGTTATACTAAAGTCCCTACGGAATGAAAAAATATTTAAAAAATTTACAAATAGTGAAATTTTTCTAAAAAAGATTCTATTTCTTTCACATTTTCTCAAGAGGTGCAATATCATATGATCCCTCAAAGTATGTGGAAATTTTATTTTCTCCGGGAATTTCCATGGTGAATGTGATCCATTTTTTTAGTTTATTTAGAAATTACTAGAAAATATACATTGAATTCCTCTTAACTATATTATCCTTTAAAAAATGTTACTTTTAAGTTAGCCGAGATCCACTTCATATATTTATATGAGTAAAAATTTCAAGTAACTGAATATAAGTTTTGTCAGCATATATGTGATTACATTACCAAGTATTAGGGAAGGGATTAAATTCTATAGTGATTCATTACTTAAGTGATTTGGATTTATTCTTATTAAAAATAAAATGAACATAGCCTACACATAATGACAATTGAAGATTCATGAGAAATATTACCAAATTCATGATTTGGAGTTAGCTATGGTAATTTTTAAATTAATGATATAGAATAATTATACTTATTGGAAATTTTTTATAGATATAATCTCAATAATGGATTGAAGTATATATTCCCATATATGGAGTTGAACATGTTTCTGAGATGATGTTCATGTATGTTAAATGAAAATAACTCCGTTAATATATTACCACCATGTGAATGCAAACAATGTGGCCAACTCTTTGAGTAAAATATCTCATTATTTCTTATCCAAGATTAGGATAAAGAAGGAAAAAATATTTTGGTATTTTAGAATTATCGATATGGAAATTATGAATGAAGGGTAAAAATAATATCTTTCTAAATTTATTGTTTAACCACCCATCTATGTAAAGATTACAGAGGCACATAATGAATATGTAAGGCCACAAAAGGTAATTAGAAATATTTATACGTTAAACCATGATCTTGATGGAATGAAAACATTAAATAAACATTTATTTGTTCTTTCTATATCATACATGAGGAAAAAGTTGTTATAGGAGTATAATAGTTCATGATTACTTATTCATCGATAAATTTTGAAGATATTGGGATGTTAAAAATCACTCCTCTAATTAGATATAATTGAATGAGATATCGAAGAGTTTGTGTGTTAGTTTTTTTCAAGATTTACATGTTATGGATGAATGAAAGAAATATGGGGATGATTCATCCATTACCCATAACAAAACGAATATGGGATAACATAACAATATATTTTATTCGTTGGACTCCCCAAGCCCTCTAAATGTAATAATGTTATATGGGTGGTTGGTGACCGAATTATTAAGTCATCACATTTCATATCTATTATAGAAGACTTATCTCTAGATCTTCTTTATAGGAAATGCATTATGTAAGTTGTATGGTTTCATGGAGTACCACAGTCCATTGTATCTGATATAGATATGAGTTTTTAAATAGATTTTTGGTGAATTATTTAGAAACCTATTGGTACATAATTGAGTTTCAACACTTTGTATAATTCTAAAATATGGGGTCATTCTAAGAGAAAAATTATATCCGTATGGGATATGTTGAGATCTTTTCCATTGGATTTAATAAGTGGTTTGTATCAGCATCATCTTTTACTTGAGTTTTATTACAATAATATATTTAACTCAAATGTTCATCATTATTATTATATATACATTTGTGAAATGTAACTAATTTCACTAATATGTTGGCATGATTTAGACAAATATAGCTATGTGGATTTGATATAACATAATAAAATAGAAGATAATTTTCGATCCATTAAACAAAATATCAAATAATCTATAATTTGGTATAAAATTAATGTAGGTAATCATTGAATTTATCTAGAATATCATGTTTCTGAGAAAGAATTTATAACAATTTCTCTATGGGAGAAGGTTATGAGATTTCAAAAATAGGGAATCCACACCCTTGGTATATCAGTCACTTTGAAATTTGTGACCGTGTTAGGATAATATCCTATCACTCAATGATACAACTAAATATTTTTAAATCCAATGATTTTTCTATGTGTCACTCCTAATAAAGTACATATGTAACCCTTTACATGTACTAAATTCAGAGTTCATACTGATAGAGTGAGATCTTTTTTTATGAGGAATAACTAGTATAGATTCTAGAATTTATAGAGAAAGTTATACAAAACATGACCACTGACCTATACAATATTTGTTTTTGGTGAAAACAGTAATTAGAGGAATATATAAGTGAAATTGAGGATATTATGAGGCTTATATATCTTATTTTGTTAGTATCTATGTGATGAATATAGATGGTGAAATTGAATTTTAAAGGGGTTGTAATGTAACACCCCGTGTTTTATGAAGACTTATTATTAAGAAATTAAACTACATTTATGTTTTTAATTTCCGGATACACCAATTTAATATTTAATTATATACTACATCATGTTAATCATTTCAAACAAAAATCACATACATAGATTTCATTACATGGGACTCATGGTTTTAATGAAAAAAATGATATATTATAAATATAGTTAGTTAAAAATGAAAATTGTATCCAAGCCATTAAATATAGAAATATGAATAATAATAAATAATATTTATATATAATGATTTTAATTTAAAGAAAACATAATTATAATAAAATAAATAATTTTCAATAAATTCTTCATATGTTTTGAAAATACTATTTAATAAGAGAAGAATTTTTTTCTGTTTGGTAATAATAATAAATTAATTTTTCATCTATTTATAAACATAATTAGAAAAATTAAAATACATTATTGAATATAAAATTTCTAAATTATAATAGGGTGATGTTTTGTGATATTTTTGAAATTATATATTTTATTGATGAATAGTGAAAAAATACAAAATATTATCTGAAAGTGCCTTTTTCTTCTCATTTATTGAAATATTTAAATTAAATTTTAAATTTGATTTAATATAGAATTTGTCAAATTATAAATCTATTTATACAATGTAGTTAATTGCAATTATTTTCATATATAAATCGGGTCTAAAAACATTGTATACTTTTGAACCTTTTCATTTTAAAAACTAACATTCGTGACATGACTATGTGATTAATTTTAAATTAATTTTTTAGATTTTTGTGCATTAAATTTGGAAAAATGGATAGAATATTTTAAATTATAATAATTTCTATTTTTTTTATAAATACATTATTTTTTAAAAAGAATTATTATTGAAATAAAAAAAATTAGCTACAATGATTACAGAAAATACAGGATAACTTAGTGGTCCATTATAAAACATAAGGTCTTAAAAGGACCAATACTAGTATGAACTTAATTTTACTTTCATCATTCAAAAATATTACTTATATAATTAAATTGGTAAATTATTGGTGCCAAATGAAGTGGAATAAGTGTAGCTGGAATTCTCTGCCTTCAAACAATTACAAGAGTGCCACACACCTCCCTTATAAAAAGACACACACTCTCCCCTTAAAATAACACATGTAAAAACAATTGGATTGGCCAATTACAACACAAATAACTTCTTTAAATCCTTCATCCTATCCTAGAATTATTACTTTGGGAATAAATCCTTCATGGAATTCCTTGGGTGAGAACCAAAAGGCAATACTTTAAGAATATGTAACATTCATCAATGAATATTTTTGTTTTATTAATTCCTCAAAGCCATTAAATATTTTATCTTGATTATATAATAAACTTGATATATTCCATTTAAATATTTTCTATGTTCAATTACCTATTACACACACACTTCCATCTAATGGTTTACTAAATAACCATTCTAATGTACATCAGATGACCACTTCATGAACTGTTGTTGTTCGTTTCCACATTACCACCTCTCAAAGTTTGGTATAATGACGAAAATAATATTTATATATGATATATTTTATTTAAATAATTTTTTTTTAATTTTTATATAACACATACATTTAATCATTCTACTTTTTTGGAATACGATAACATCGTTCCTGTGCACAGAGAACTACCACCCCACGAAGAAATGTGATTTGTTAACTTTAGACAAAAATTGGTTTAATAATTGTCATATAAAAATATTTGATATATATTATATAGAATTTATCATTAAATTATAATATATATATATTTATATACATATACATATATATATCATTTACTTTTCATCATTCAATATTGTAGGAAAAGGGAAACAATATTCATACATACGTATGGTGTACCATCCCGTTGAATGGTGTATTTAATTTCATCACAATAAATATTATAGATTACTATAATACATATATAATGAATACATTTTCTATTTATATTGTTATTTAAATTTTCTATATTATGAAATAATGATCTTATTAATATGACTAATAATAACAAGTCATAACATGTTGGAAAAACAATGTTGTTTTTACCTGAAACATAACAACATCGTTGAATTGTTAAAAAATAGATAATATACATTTATAAGAAGATAATATATGGTATTATATATATTAATATAGTAACATGATAGATTTCAAATAAATTTATATTTATTATAAATTATTTTTAACAACTGCTGCAGAACTCAAGACTTAATGTAAGTGAATATTACCTCCATTTTACTTCATTGACACATACGTTATGTTATGAACATATATTATATTATTATTTTTATATAAAAAAAATTACACCTAATATAATTAATTTATTTATCCATATGATATTGTTTTTTTCATTATATATTATTCCTTCATATGTATTTTGAATCATCATAGCGAATACGGTAAGGATTTTATGTTACAATCACATCATTTATAGAGATAATTTATGAATAAGTAACCAATGGTGAAATATCATGATCTAACACCCAATTATTCAAATAAAATTTTATTATCTTATATATATTCATGATATATTCATGTAATTATGCAATTTTGTCCTTTCTTTTTAAGTTAAATTAGTATCTAAAATGTTTCTATGAAAATATTACATTATTTCCCTCTATATTAAGAATTCTATTTTATTTCCAAATAATTTTCTAAAAATATATTAAATAATGTTTTATTACACAGTTATTATTTTGAAAATAAATTTTCCCATGTTTGACTTTTTACATTAAAATTATTGGAATATTTATATTTCATTCCAAAACAATGCAAGTTTTCATTTTACCAAGAATATGAAAGGAATATATTTTTTAACATGTAGAGCATGATAATAATTTTTTGACTTAATGAACAACTATTTATTCAAGGCCACCATTATAAATTTTTATATTTAATTTCAATGAAAAATGGTTCTTAAAAAAAATTGGATGAAGGATATTTTTCTCAATGAATATTCTAAGTGGTCTTTAACAATTATTTTCTAACTAAGATAACATCCATTAAGGTAACAAATACAATACATGGGATATGATCTATTAATATCATTTATATCATCTATCTGAATGGTCTCTATTTTGGTGGAATGATGTATATGAATCTTATTTCTCTTTAACGGTTTATACAATGACAAAATGTGTATAAACTGGGATTTATTTCCTAAGTTACGCTACGATGAAATGGATGTAAAACATGTCTCTTTTAAATAGGAAAAAACAAAAAATAATAATTAGGAAAAACATTTAATTACATTTATTATGATATTTTATACGATTATGGTCTTGTGGAACACATATGTATGATTTAAGTATGTGGCGTTTCAGAAATATTTCCCCCTATGATACATTGGGTAATGAATTTTATCTTAAGAGATAGACATGACTGTAATTGGGAGTGAACATGGTTTAGTAAGATAGGGCTCGAACGGGGAGGGATCCTATATCATCAATATAGTGATGGAATGGGGAGTGAACATAGTTTAGTAAAGGACTATGTCCTCTATGATGATCTTCGTTGTGATCCATGACAAATATGGAGATTATTTTATATGATTATGTGTGTGCTAGAAATACCATGTATTTTCCTCTCATGGATCACGTTATAATATTCCCTTATGACTCATACCTTATGAACTGCCAATCTATTTTCCACATATCATGATTTTTATCTTTCATTTGTAGGGTTTAGTTTTGAAATGTAATTCTAATGTTATATGGAACTTATTTTTGTGTCATCCATTTAATGATAATCCCATATATACCTTTCTTATGTTTCTTTTCCCCATGTTATGAAGATATGTATTTTGCATGATATTTCTAAAAAGTGTTCTAGTTATGAAGAATGTATTGGGAGATGACATATCTCACTTATTTATCAGTGTATTTGTTTCATGTTTCTAAAGGCAGAAACTATTATGGTTATCATGCATGTATTTATTTACTGAAATAAATATTCCTCAAAACTGATATAATGTCAATATAAGATAATACTACGTTATTATAGAGGATATATTAGTATATCATTGAAATATTTTTTTAATTATAAATGAAATAAAAAATTATCTATAAGTGAGATTAATAGTATTCTTTGGTTTTCATGAAATTAATATCACATTATGAAAGATTTATTTGGACTGTCTAATTATCTCACTAATTTAAACCGGAAGGGATTCATTTTCTTATGGATAAATGAATGTGAGTAGAAAATAAATAAACTAAATAAAAGGTTTTCTAGGATATTATTTCTTACAATATATTAATGTAGATAAAGGGTTGTGAAATATGGTTTTGAAACATATAACATAAATTGATGTGTCCGCTTACTGAATGATTGTTAATGGAATCAATTTTTTCCCTTGAATATATAGAGTAATTATATATTTTGTAATATATGGGACACATATAAATTTTATAGAGTACTAGAGTTTATATTTACACTAAAAGTGTAGAATATAAACAAGTTATTATAGTGGAATTTGATCAATGGTTATGAATTCTCGATACATTACCACCCTAGGAAGGAAAACAATGTGGTTGATGGAATTTTTTGGAAAGACCATGTTTATTTCCATAATGTGGATTTCTAAAAAATGTTAATAGAATTCAGAAACATGGATCATAAAATCATTGGGAAATGGTAATGCTAATATCTTTCTCAGATTAATGTTCAACCATCTATCATTGAAAATATTAAAATGGGGGTGTATGAAAATTTGGCAATACATAAAAAGGTGATAGATTTTCACGAGTTCAACTATGATCCTACTATAATGATATGGTTCATAAACCATGTATGTGTTCCATCAATTCCTAATTTAATGGATCAGTGGGATGATGCTCATACTTCATTACTCTCTAGAGAACCTATACATACAATATTGTTTAAGGATATTAAAGAGGAAGTAACGTGGTATAACATAAAATGGATATTTCTGTGTATGTATCATGATGCTTAGTTTGGTAGTATGTTAAAACTTATAGGCACAAGTATAAGTGAATTTTAATACCATTACCCATACCAAAAAGGGAGTGGTAAATAATTTCTTTATATTTAGCATCATACTCACAAAATAATATAAATGGAATAATTTATTTTGAGGTTTAGTCAGTTTTCTTGTGAAATTATAAGATTTTATCATTATTAGAGATTATTTTTATCTTGATCCGCTTACTCATCAATTCATTATAGATGATTTGAGATTTTATAGAGAACCACTATCAATAATATCATATTGGTATTGGAGGATTAACCTAACATTGTGGATTATCCTTCAAAATGATCTAATTATAGAGTTTTGTTTAATATTACTTTTCATTCTCAGATACTGAGTCAATTTGGGAGGACCATTCCAAATCTAGAAGTAAATTTGAGAGATATTCATATAAATTTCAATGGTTATTGGGATCAACAATATCCATTGGAAGAAATTTATTTCGATAATAGCCTTTACATAGGTGATCATATGGATCTATATGAGTACCTCTATACAATCCTTATTCAAAACACTAATGTGTTGTTAATGTAATGGAGAAATAAATTTTTAGGTACATGAACTATATGAGGAAATTATAGAAATGCATAGATCAATTTATGAGAATATAGTATATGGATAGTGTTGAAAGAAAAACATATATAAAACATTAATGATAATTGCAGATTGAATTTGGTGATTACGCATTCTTAAAAATATATAGTTGGTTTATATTTACGATCTTTAGAAAATATATAACTTTTACCCGTATATAATTCGGTCACATAAAAATTCTTGATTTCATCTAGTGGATAGTTCATACCATGATTCAACAACTAAAACAATCATAAGTACATGATTTATTCCTTATACCTCTAATAATGTAGTAAATTCCAAATCATTCACACATATTAAAAAATTGAGGTTCTACCTATAGATAACAATCTATCTTTTGAGAAAAAACCAGAGTTAATTGAAATTTATAGAGGACAACTTCTATAAAACAAGGCCACTGGTATAATAAATGATTTATCGTGAAACTATAAATTTTATGAATATATTTGGTAAAATGAGGTTGTGATGTGGAAGAATTATACTTTTTTATCAATGTTTAAAAAATTCAATAGAGAAATTCATATAAGGAAGATGAATCTAACACCCTGATATTATGTGATATAATAAAAAAATTTAATATGTTTCATAACTTCCATTACATGCAACACTACCATTAAAAATAATTATTAAAAATAGATGAAATATTATTATAGGAGAATTGAATCATTTTTTCTTCATTTCATTACAATTTTTATTAGACATTTTCGGATTTTTATAAAATGTATTATTCTTCATTAAATATTGCCAATACTAATTTTTTTTATAATTATTAATATTTTCATAAAATAATTAAATTTAAAAGTACTATTATATTTTTTATTTGGAATTAATGTGATAGAATTCCCATTTAATTTATAATAATCTTATTGATACCAATAGGAACAATATTTTAAATCATGCATACATAAAATAATATATATCTTTAAATTGATTTTTTGTACAAATTTGTTTTAATTTGTATTTTGTAGATTTGTTTTCAATTAATTTAAAGAAAATATAGTAAGTTAATTAGATAATAAGCATTCCATGATTTAAATTTGTAGGATAATTTTGGGAAAAAATATTTACCGTTTATTTTTACTCATTATAATGATTATCATTGTAAATTATATTTCACCTTGGTAATGGTCAAGCGGGTAAACATGTGTTAGAACGTTAGGATAAAGATTTAATGTTTCTTTAAAACATGTACATATCATATTTTATAATTATCAATTTGTATTTTTTATATAATAAAATAATATGTCTCCATATGGATTATTTTTACATTGAGGTTTTGCAATATATTATTTTCAGAAAAGACTAAATAGAACAAATTAATTATTAAGTTGAAATCATGATCCAAGACATAGGAATGAGGAATCATGGAGATTGTGGTGTTGTAAAGTAATGTAATTCTATATTATTTACATATAAAATACCCACACATTTGGGAGGAAGGGTGCATGTTCTTAACAAAATCATACGAGGATCAGTTTAGTTTCTTCTCAAGTCCATTTTGTTACCGTTTATCCACGTATTAATCAAGGCCATATTAGTTGGGAAACACATTCAAATCCTCTTAGTATGATACGAAATAGATTTTATTGAAGGCATCCATTTAATATAATCGTTCATAACCAGAGATTCTATTTCAATGATAGAGGGAAAATAATTATGAGAAATCACACCTATAGACCATTCATCCGAGTAATGGCCTCTACCTTGATTGAGTTATCCAGTCCATTGAAATTGTGGAAATCCATGACTCCCAAGCCATTATGATCTCATGAATCTCCTCTTTCAAAAATTATACTAACGTTTCATGATCCATCAATATTGATATTGGGGACACAAACATTTCACTTCAATGAAATATATTACCTAGTAATGGGGGCCTCTTGGGGGAATTTGGAGATATTACACCCCTCTAGGATGAACTACTAAGAATTTATATTTCCCTATTGTTTTATATAATATATGATATTAAATTCCAAACATTTGAACTGAACCTATAAATCCAAATAATAGAAGGTGTTTTCTTTCGATTATTTATTTTTCTTACATCCCATATATTCCAATAACCTACATCCATTATAATTTCTCATTCATTGTGTTCTTTCGTATTCAATCCATCATCAGGATTTCCAAAATTGATGAAATCTAAAAATGAGACAACCTTCATGTCAATGTTGATGAGCTTTTTGAAGATGTTCTAGACAACATAGGCACATTCATTTTTGATGAAGAGATAGATCGATGATTCCATATTGATGTTATGATAACAACAACATTCTAAAGCTAGTGATATCCCTTTCTTCTATATCGATTCATCCATAGGAACAAAATAGTTATTGATCCTCCAAACCAAGATGTTATGTTTGATTTCTATTTTATTATAGTAGTATTGACTCACACTGACATTATAAATGATTGAATTTTTATAAATATATATATTTAATTTTTGTCCATAAAACCCCTCATTAAAGGATCTTTAAATATTAAACGATTGATTTTAATGGAAAATGAAATATTGTCAAAAAACATTGCTGGTGTGGGTTAAGAAAGTCCTTCATGAAATCCATGTAAAGGTGTTTTTTAGAAAACGTCATGTTAGAAGATGGATATCCTGGGAAACCAATCACTAAACCACCATAATTATCAACCTAGTATTTTCTGTTCCCACACTCTACATTCCGTATAAAGTGATAAATCATACCATATCCATGTGAATTTTCAACATGGAGGCTCAAAGTTAGACTCATACTTAGCATGGAATAACATACGGCATATAGAATTCCCATCTAGGAAATCCCATAATATGTTAGAATTTAGGATATATATTGATCCTTCTACAATTTGTAAATTGATGCCACTATTTTCCATGGGTTTGGACATCCCATTCCATACCACACAATGATATCTTTCATCATCAAGTGAATCCCATCTAAAGGAGGTTAGGATATTCACTATATTCTTGATAACTATTCTTAGGGCTTGTAGGACTGATAACACATGCTTTGGGATCAATGTAAGGACCCAATTTACCTGAGTACATCTACCGATGATTGGTAGAAGGTAATTTTCCTAATTAGTAATATGACTTAAATTTTTTTAAACCAAACCCTCACAATGACAAACGCAAAAAATCCATGGACCTAAATCATATCCCATATAATCGAATAGAAATGAAATTCTATGGGGACCAATTTTTTTTAATTTTAAAAAAACTATCAGAGATTGATCTCGGGAATTATATGATTCTTTTACATTGATTGAAAGCCTCTTCACTCCATCTACAATATTTTTATAACACTTTATTAAATCCTATGATTGATCTCCTACTACCATTAATGAAGAAGATTATTCTATATGTTTAAAAAAGTTGATATATACTAATAAATTTGTTTTAGCATTTTAAAGGAAGAATTAATACTTCAATAATTCTCTATGACAAGAATATATTATGCACATATTTCACCAGGTTAATGAGACTAGGTGACATGTGGTCTCCTTATAAAAAACCAAAAACTGATTTCAAAACCCAAATTCTTTTTCCAATCAATGACATTAATAACCAAGGTGAGAGGAGGAATCTAATAAAATGTCATGATCCCAATTTCAGAACCCATAAAGTCCATAACCCGTATGATAAATCCCCATTACATTCAATCATATTCTTTGTCCATATCAATCTATATAACAATGTGTAAACCATGTTTTTTATTTATATCTATAATCATGTAATGGGAAATTATAGTTTCTACCTTGGATGATCAACCTTTGATAAACCCATTTTTCTCTATAGACACACAATCATGAAGATGGATGTACATCCTTCTATTCAGGAAATTAGCCAGAACCCTATTTGAGATGTTTTACATTCTGATGGGGAAATGATTGTGAGAGACCAAATCTTTAACCACTGGGATATGAATGAGAAATTATTCACATACCACTCGTGTTAAGGTGCCTACAAAGAGAAAATCATGTATACCTTCAATGTGATATCCTTTGATTAGATCCCATGATGGCACATAGAATGAAGATAGAAATTCACCCACACCGTGGGACCAGTTCTAGTTGAGAGAATTGATATCTTACTATACCTCAAATTCATCTTGTAAAGACTAAATAAAAAAAATTAAATGATAGAGGTAACCCATAAAATGAAATAAAAAAGGTCTTCTTTTCATGTAGGGTACTCATCCTGCATACAAGTATTTACAATAACAAAAAATAATTAAATTCACAGCCATACATCCAATGATAATAGGGTCACTAGATAAATATAAATCTTCCATGCGGATATTTAGAACACATCATTTTTTCATTTCTGTAATACAATATTACTAGAATGATTTGTTATTATACACTTATTTTATCCATTTAACTCTTACTTTGTCATGTTCCACCCTTTATTGATCAAGAAATAGCTCATTAATACAATTCTTCTTGGTGGAAAGATCACTGAATAATACTTATACCCATAATTATTCTAACTCGGTCTTAAGGAATTCGATCCCACAATTGATCTCATGGAGAATAGTAAGGCTGTATTGTTGTTGGCTACATCCCACCTTGAGATCCCATATCAAACATTTAGGTTTACTGTGGAATCCAACCCATTAAATCACATTCTTCGGTTTATTCCATGATGTTTTTCATTATACGATAATCATATTTAGAAACCCAATGGATGGAGAAGTGAATGCACCCACTCTTTAGCCTCCTTATAGATTTGTTAATAAAGAGAGAAGAGTTCTATGATAATGAATAGACTATATTATAAACCCTTACATACAAAAATAAACAGATTTCATTGATATTGGTTATAACTCAGTCCAACAGGAACTGGTTACATCATTTCCCCTTTTGGTGTATTTATTAGGTATACTTTAGACCTCAGAAACCCAAATCTATAAGCCCCATTTTCATAAATGAAGGAGAGAATCACCTAAAGATCACTCTATAGTTAAAAAAACCCCTCACATCTTCCCTGATAAATCCACTATGGAATTAAAATCACCACTTATAAGCCAAAATGATTCTCAAACATTGATATATTCCATGTCCAACTATAAAATCTTCCATGCTCTTGGAACACAATTTTCATAGATGAAGGGGAATAATTGGTGAAACCTACACCATTGAATTTGGTTATCACATTTTGTTTTGATACATCAATCATATCTACAAAAATTGACGAATTACAAAAAATACAAATATTTTTATCAGTATAATCACCCTGGAATATATATTGTAAAAAAATCAGATGTGAAAAATAGATATATTTTCATCCTACTTTGTATGGTCTTGCACAAATAGTAACAAGATTTTATTATGGTGAACTTTTTTCGAGAGGTGGTCGGTCTTAACCCAAGCTTGGAGGCCCTGGGAATTCAAAATATGAGTGGGGACTATTTATAAGATTTTCTCTTGGATTTGGAACCAGGCACTCTCACAAACCTCACAAGAGAATAAGATACTTTAGCTGCATGTTTGATTTGAGATATAGTACAAACTTTACATGAAGATGAATATATAGAGGGAGATATCTAATCTACGACATGAAAAACTAGGGATAAATGTTGGAATCTATTACTGATGTGGATATGAGAAACTTCACAGAGATTTTGACCATCCAATGTACCCGTACTGTCATCCCAGGAGGACCTGTGAGTGTTGGTGATCAGAGCTCAAAGGAACAAGATTGTAACATGCTTCAGATGATCCCAAACGACTTTGGTTTCTGAAATAGGGAATTTGAGGAACCCCATCCACCTCACTAATTCATTCATGCATCTACTTCCAGTCCACTCATGTTAGTCATTCATACCAAAGAACAAATGTTCACAACAAGAATACAGGATTTCAAGAACAATGTACAATACAATTGACAATGAGATTACATAGATTCGATTTTTTCATACATCCAAGGGATAACAGAAGCATAAAATTTATTTACATAGTAGAAACATCAAGGTTAATATAATTTATATCGTTCAGAAATCTACCTAGATCACTTTAAGATGTACCGAAAAAATTGTTTAGTCTTCGCATCTTATGGATCCCTCCTTTCGGTCACAACATTTTTAGGAAACGTCCAACTCCATTGTCTATGGTTCCTTCTTCTTTTGGTTTACACATAGGTTGGCTTCCCTAAAAGAGAATCCACCTCCAAAATTTTCAGGCCTCATATTCTGCTTGTGAATTTTAATTAATGAATATCCAAACATCCATTTATATAGACCTCAATTTCATATATCTAATTAATTCAACAAACATTAATTTTTTTCTTCCATTAATATTTTGAATTAATTCTCCATTAATTTCAGGTGAAAATAACCTATTTATATTGAGATAAATCACTCCATTAATTATTTTATCTCTCTCTAATAAATTGGTTGGTTGGAAATAAATTTTGTATTGAAAATAATTTTCACTGGTTGAGTCCAGAAATCTCTCACTCAAAGACTATTCTCATGCGCTAACCAATGTCAAAACTAATACAGCTTCCATTCCCCATTCTTCTACACCACCTCCTGGGATTAAGACACCATGTTCCTTCAATTTTGTAGATCCCCAATAATGTAGTTCTTCCTTAGTATTCTGGAACCTTGACCTAATCATTCCATAGTTTATGTGAAACTCATCTAAATTCCTCCATGAATAATTTCACTAAAGAAATCTGGAATTAGTTATTACCCAACAATTTTTGTGAAATTCCCATCAACAAGTTGCATCATGGACCAAATCCATTGCCTCAATCTATTAATATGCCATTGTTTTTAAAGGACACCTCTATTGAGCTTATTCACCACCCAATAGCATTTTGGTTCACCGATCACTTGTTAAACCATCATGAACTAACCTTCATCCGATAATTTTTTGCTTTGAGAAAGTCTAATTTCACCGTAATGAGAAACACCCACTAAATCTTCCTTCATGGAACCCATGGAAACATGGTCATTTCCTCCCACTACATCTACCTAGTTCTGAATCATTGAGAGCCCTGCCTTTATCATAGATGTTAAAACTGTTTCACTACTGATCATCCCAAAGATCATTGTCATAGAGTCAAAAACTAAAAACTCCATTCTCCATCTAAAACATCATGCGTCACAGGGGCACCGACCGAATCATCCCTCTGAATGAATTAAAATCTAATAGTATCACCTAACATCGCATTCCCTAAATGCTTGCGATCATTTTATTATAGTTATATTGCCTTCCAGAATTTATGTTGTCTTTACCCTAGCTCAAAAAGTCACAAAATGAATGGGTCACACGACATGACACCTATATACGAGAATTCATTCGATATTCTAACAACACCACTGATACGATAACCATCTTATGGTGCAATTATTTTGAATGTCTAATAATCATTAAAATATGAGGAACCCCAGTAGTCTTCTACCTATTACTAATTATCGCCCACAATGGAACACACCACATGTATATTGCATGTCAATATGACTTTATATATCCCATAGACACCTCTGGTACCACTATTGTCTTTTGTTAACATCCTTTGATTCCATGATAAACTACTCACCCAGATTCATTCCACCATGTCCTGCAATAGAACACACCTAACATCCTCTTATACCACGTTTTTAGGATCAGATCATGAAGAAAAAACTGTGAAACATTCTTTGGAATAAACCACATTAAATTGGTGTTTGAAACTCAGAAGTCTAGGAACCCCAGCCACAACACTAAGTTGTAAATGTATATAGTTCTTGTCCTCCCAATGTCTTCATTAAAAGCAATGAAGAAAATCAGACAAAAATACAACACAAATGCATTCATAGAGTACGATACAATAAATATAGAGATTACATGTTTCAGACTTTTAACATAAATCCTAAAGAGTACATAATCATAACTTTCAGTCAATGTGATGAAAAACAAAGGTTACCAGAACGAGGGCTCTCTCTAAGAAAATGAATAGAGACTACGGCATACAGAGACTCTATATTCTTCCCCCTTCCCTCTCCACAATGACCATGAAGTTTCCTTGGAGTCCACCAATGGATCAAGGTAAGCATAAACACAATACATTTGATCAACTAGTGGTCCAACCAATTACAATATCGAGACAAGAGACTCTAACATTCCACCCATGGAGGTGCTCAGAAAAAGCATCAGCACATGAAATAATACATTGTTCTATAGGGAGATTAGATGTGTATTGATGATCGATTATCGAATGTCAATGGAGACTAAAATGGAGTAGTGAATATTTTTCAGGGTCATGACCATCCACAGAGTCTCCATGCCATTTGAAAGAATACCAATGGTTGATAAGACATCCTTAAAATGAACAACTGGTGAAGACCCCTCAGTGCGACACATGAAAATTCCAACCGCCACACTACTCTATTGTGAAATAAAGGATTTCAAGGGATTCATAAATACATCATTCAAAAAATTATCTAAATGGTGATCTTATAACCAAAACTAACACCACCTTCCACACGTAAGAAAAGAATGACCTTGGAGTTGGCAACCCATAGAGAACAATGACACTGAAAGGTAAACCAATGGTTGAGACCAATAATCCATTACCAACATTAGGAGAAAAATATATGATGGTATTGGAAGGTCCATGAACAGATAAACATAGATATTCATTATAACTACCTCTTTTGGCCTGAGAGTTCTTTAATTAGTGCACTGGAAGGTCCAAAGAGAATTTTGTATCCCACTCAAGAAGCTGACATTCTAGAATAGAAATGGAAATCTAAGACGTTATATCTAGACCACCTCTCTCGATATATATTTCCCAAAGTGGGACTCAATCGACCACTAGATAATATAGAATCTCCATCACCAGAAACATCTTGGGCAGAAGTACGAAGCGATGAATTAATCATCCACATTAGCTAAAACGATGCAAAAATATCTTCAGTTTATAGAAGTAATCTTGTATGGGAATATAAGATCCTAAGAATACATAAAACTTATAAAAAAGTTCGGAGAGGGATTATAAAGTCCAAATAATGCATCTAATGTCCACTTGAGATGAGAAGATGCTCCCAAAAAGAGGAACGCTGCAACAGAAATCACCTGCTTGATGCCATTCTTGAAGAACACTGACCCTAGAGGTAACTTATAGAAGAATTGGTTTTTATATTTATGGGTTTTATTAGTTTTTATATAAAATGGATAGGGTAGAAAATAATTTTAAAAATTGGTCTCAAGACGCTTGAACCTCATTCACACATGTCTCCGCACCGAAGATGCCTGAACGGGGTTCACGCATCCTGCACAGATTTGCTAAAGGAAGATTGAACCTCGTTCACACATGTACCATCGTTAGGATGTGTGAATGGGGTTCTTTCAACCTTTATACAGTTTCTAAAGGATATGTGAACCCCATTCATACATCCTACAGAAAGGGTAAAAAAATTATTCCATTTTATAGAGGCAATAAATTCTTATTTATTGGATTAATTCAATTAAATCCCCTTTTGATTCAGTATTATTTTTATTAACAAAGGAAGAGAGGTTTAAAAAACATTTATCTTTTAATAACATTAACTTCCAAAATTTTATATAGTAATTAGATTTTCTTCTAATTGATATACTAATTTAGACCGTAAATTAATATTTCATCATTTACCCCCCTATAGAGAAACACTCCTAAACACCAGTTTTTAAAGCCTATATAACATCAGCATGGATGATATTATTCAATAGTTATTCTTGGATATTCTATAAAAATTAACCCTATTAAATATTGTTTCTTATTTTTGAATAATATGAAATCAATCTTATTAATAATGTCCACAATTGTATCACATGATGGAGGTATTTTAATATTAAAATCCTCTATTGATGATTGTGTACCCGTAGAACAAGTGTCATTTTATAAGGACTGAATATGTATTTTCTCAAAATTTTCCAAATGAACATCTAATTCCAGAAAATTAATATTGTGGTTTTTCATATCTACAATCATAATCATCTAATCTAATCAATTATTCACTATTCAATGAAATTATTATTCATTCAATTTAATTTATTTAAACAGGAAATCATGTTCCATGGTTTTTAGATTCAAATCATTGTGATCAATAATATTTTTCATGATTTCTTGATGATCACATATCTTTTCATCCAGATTATTGATATTTATTAATGAATACCTAATATAAATTATTAATTTTAACAAATAATTTGATGACAGTAAGACACTTATTAAAAAATGTTGAACTCTATAAATGATAATAGTAATTCACATACATTATGTATCGTAAATAAAAAATCAGCTTAATCAATGCCTCTTTCAGGGATGATCCTCTTTCACACAGCCATGTGTAAACTGGACGTGTCCACATTGTGTCTATCTATATCTACACTCTGGTGTACGTTGTACATCATCCTCGCTAGCCACCCCCCATCCACCTATGTGACAGGTAGTGGATATACAATCCTAATCTCTATACCATGTCCTACATCTAAAGATAATGTAGGCTGGATAAAACCCTCACCAACATGGAATGAAGATGGTTTTTGTGATGTGGATGTCAGTAATAAAGAATACAGATCATCCTAATCAATGTATGTATCTACCTTTGGATGAACTTGACAATATCGAGGAGCACATGACTGATCATGTTGAATGCCCTCCTCTTGTGGAATACTAGCATCTGACTGATCAAGCTAAACATCCTTCTATTTTTTAATAGTACGATCCATAACATGGTCGTCACCCCTGGTACATCTATATGAGTGTTAGTAGGCCGAGAAGGCTCCAAAACCTCCTTAGCATGTGGTGGATCAAAGAAAATTCCCAAATAAATCTCTTCCATCGAAGGAAGAAACTATGATATAGGGTTGTGAAAATATACCAGGTCAAAAACGGTGTGCTCTATTGGAGGAATCATTTGAATTATACGACAGATATGGGCATTATATGATAAAAAATAGGCTATGTAATATGAATAAAAATTCTACTAAATTGTGGAAGGAACTATGAATACCAACTCATGAAAGCCTCGTCTGTGTTGTGTCAAAAATCATACATGGGACTTATAGTACAAATATACATAATCTATCTGATTCACCAGATGAAAACGTATCTTCCTCACCCCTGGAAACTGGAACTCCAGTTATATGAATCAATATATCTGGCGTGGTATCTCCTCCAATCAAAATATCTCTTCTATGACATCTTTAGAGAATGCATTGAATATAACTGAATGGGTGGTTCTGGAATAGGCTGAAACATTTCGAACAGCCTCATAACTCATTCAGTCAGATGCCACTCAACTATATGAAAATTATTCAATGCAACCCTACAGGAGACGATAGAAATAATTTTTGTACAGTACAGTGGAAGACTCTGAATTATAGAATATGTATATTGCATCCATAAAATCTTAATGAAATAATAATAATCAACCAATAAATTAAAGCATATACAGTACATAATAGATATTTAACATTATAAATAATAATCACTTACACCGTGTGGTCGAATGTTGTCCAACATAAGCCTATAGGTATGTACATCGTGTTTGGGGGAATCTAAATATCGATGTTCATGACACCACCAATAGATAATATTTTTATATTTACATTTCACAAAGATAGTTATACAATAATGTTAGACAATATAAGGAAGGAATAACATACCAACGCCCACGAAGATCCTTTATAACACATTCAATTGGCTATGGCACATCAGAATGTGGAGCTAAACATGGTTTGTGATCCCATACCGTCATCTGTAGAAAACCAACTATCTTGTGATCTACATCTTATCGATGCGACATGCACTACATAGAACCTTGAATGTATATTCTATACAAGTATACTACCAACTATACCGGCCTGCCTCATCCAAATCCTCCAAAAAAGTTAAATACATGAAATGTACAAAATTAGTGGAGTTATCAACTAAAAGCGTACCACCGATCAGCCTCAAAATAAATGCATGTGCTAATTGCAACACGATGATCCCATCATCATCCACTGATAATTGTGTGATGTTGTAGTCTATCCAAGGAAACTCTAATCTACAAACAATGATGGTCCTTCCATGACCATTGACCTATATGCCCAATAGCCTATGAACTAGCTCTGTAAAATCTACTCTAATTCGGCCTGTCAGAGTCGCACCATCGATTGGTAGGCCCAAAATAATGGCCACATCCTGCAGGGTAATAGTTATCTCAACCTCTCTAAAATGTAATTTATGTTACTAGGGGCTCCATCTAACTACTAGTGCAAAAAATAGTAGATGATCGAAAAAACTGTAGCCACACATCGCTATGCCATAGAATCTAGCATGACTATGATGAGGGATTATAGCAGGTGGTGGTGTGGTATGATAGAAATGGTGAGAACTGCATACACTCAATTGAGACACCGGATGCCCCTCTATAAGTATCCATGATATATGAGTATCCTCAGATGTGTGAAATGGAAAACCTACCATCTACTCAATTGATATCATCGTTACATTATTATAGTTAATTCAATTAAAATTTTCAACAGTTATTTAACTAAATTCAGAACAATGAAATGAAAAATGATTCTGTTAATATGTTTGATTTATAATTGAGTGTGGATTAGTGTTTTTGTTACTTGACCAATCCCCTCAATAAATAATGCACTCTATTACCTAATTTTGAGATTCATTGTTTAAGAGGTATTTATAAATTAAAATGTAAATTACAGCCTAAATGGTGTTTTCCACTCTAGATTGAAATTGAAAATTTCTTTAACAATGATAATTTGGAACTCTTATAAATAAATAAATGATGTCTAAAATGATGTTAATTATATGAACATTCTGATTATGATTGGATTTCAGTAAAATAATTTATGTTTAAAAATGAATTCTAATATAACATGCCTATGTTGCCTTGTGGATTTGGATAAATAAAGTACCAAGGAATTTTACCCTATAACCAACAATTTATATTTTTGATTGAATCTTTTCAATATCAATGATTTTATATGTTGTAATGAATATACAAAAATACAACTTATTGAGGTTTTCATAACATTTCATGTGAACTTACATGAGCTAGTTCTTTTAAGTGGGCCATAAGATACTGGAATGCATATGGATGTTAATCTTATAGATAGTATTTGTGATATGTCTTTTTCTAAGGTAATCTTAATTTAGTATGAATTGGTTCATGTGGTATGGGAGGTTCAATAAAAATTTGAAACATTTATTTATATAAATCTATATCAATAAAATGAAATTTGATTCGGTTAATATTTTCTATTTTTACATGATTTATTGTGTGTGGAATATTGTCTTTGTTACATGTGGAAGCATGATATATTCATTTTTTCTATGTTTTTTATTGAATAGTTTGAGTATCACAAAATTCATTATTACGTAATCCAAAAATGAGACAACCCCAAAATGAAACATGTCAGAAATGAAGCAAGATAGAAATAAATTAATTAATTACTAAAACATCCACATAAAAAAAACAAAATATAAATATTCATGATAAAATACACAAACATGATCAGGGATGATGTGATGTGGAGCTTTGTCCTGCCACTTGGGGACATCTCTTATGATCATGTATTTATGAGTGACAAATATGCCATCGTATTCTCACGCCTCATTGCCGAGGTCAATCCATTTCATTACTGATTCGATAAGATTTTGGACTTCCTCGGTGTCATAACCTAGTATTATGAAGCCAATCATTTTAGAAATGACAGGAATTGGAAAATTCATAATCAAATACAAAACGAAATTATGAAATCTATAAATATCATGGATGATGGTCAGCTGATCTGCATGCAATGAGATAGAATGAAAGTCACCAACAGGCATCCAAACTACACTATAAAAGATAAAATAAGTGATCATGTCATACAATAGTCCAACAAATTGCTCCCATTATATATTTACCAAAGAACATGTTGTGATATTATGTTTACATGAATATCTAAATGCCCAAATGTTGCTGAAATCATAATATCATTTATCTAACATCACTAAAAACACTCGACAACAAGTGCATGTAGCCCAGTTGTAGCTTAGTCATAACTGAAATCATGTATTTTCCCTTTCAATGGATAGAACCGTATGTGTTGAAGCCTCACTTAGTAGGTGATTATTATCACCTAGGAAATTTTGCATAAAACGCATTCTGTTTCCCATCTTCGGATTAGCCTTTTGGGACCAGTCATCAATGTAGTGAGAACATATATAAAATGTCTCTTCCAATAACCTTTTGATCGTGATTTTTTACACACCCTTGAGGAACCCATTTATGAACTCCACTATATTAGGGGTCATATGGCCAAATATTCTGCCACCATCATATGCTAGTGACCATTTTCCATTGAAATTTGCATCATATATTCGTAGACATCTTCATTATCATTTCAGATCTCTTCAAGAAGTCAATCAAATCCTTATTATTGGGGATTATATGCTAAAACCATTAGAGAATAATGTATTAAAATGGGGAATAAAATTTTATATTAAAAAATCTATTTAGAAAATCATACCCAACTAAAGGATCACCTCCTTTATGGAATCATCTCTGAAATTATTAATCAAATTACATGAAATATGTATAATGAAACAAAAATGATAAGAATTAAGCTTAGTCTATGGAACCCCATCACTAGCCACGAACTTTATAATCGCTCGATGGTGATCAGATATTAGACACATGCCAAGGTTTAGTGTGGCCTGAACACGTACACATGCCAAAATCCAACTCCATCATTCATAATTCTAGTTTTCAACCAAGGAAAAAGAAAGTGGTAGAGGAGCATGATTACCATCCTATGATGGAGTAATGAGTAAATCACCTGTATAATTTTCATACAAGAATGTTACATCGACCTGAATAAATTGTATCTAATAAGTTAAGCTACTATTGAATTTCTGAAACTCCCAAAAAGCCTATTGAACTTCACCATTGTTCAAAAAACATGGGGAATGGGGGATACATACTCAGTAGTGTCCAACTGATAAAAAATCTGATTGTTGAGAGACAACAATTCTATAAGTTGTGTCAACATAGCATAAGAGTTATCCCAATCACCATGCAATTTTACAATTGCCTTCTGTTTTTAAGTTCATGCTTTGGTATATGATATCTTATAGTTGTACAATTATTGAATTCAGTGTTGAACAAGAGAAATGGGGATATCCTGACATGTCTGTATCATCTCACAAATAAGATTTGATATAAACTCTAAATTAAGAGAAGAGAGATGCTGCAAAAAGCTTAGATGCACAAAAGTGTGTGGCCCTTCTAATTTGGTTATTATCTAAGATGCACAAAAATTATCAAATATTTCCCTTAATCGAAAATTAAATTCTGGAACATATATTTCAAAATGAATGATATATTTTTTCGTTGTTGACTAATGGAACACAAATGAAAAATGTCACTCAATGTGGTATTTATTTATCACATTTTCAGGGCCAGTTTACATTCAAAAACCTTCCTCACATAGATGAAGCTATCATTTGATGTAGAACTATTCCCTGTAATATCATGGAATTTCCAAAATTATGTAATGAAATCCCAACCAAAATTTTGTTCACAAGACATTCATTTAAATAAGGAACTCAATATAGAAATATGATGACGACTAACCGGTGGATGTCGTGGATTCCTGTATCACAAAAGAACCTCAGAAGGTTCATTACACACATCACCCTCTCCCACATCTCTCAAAAGAACCTCAGAGGGTTCATTCCCCACATCACCCTCACCCGCATCATTTCTTGATGGATCTCCAGATTCTTCTTCCTTAGATAAACATTAATTCACTATATCTGCATACAAAGATATGTCATCTACCTTTCCTTCCAAATTTTTATCATCTTATCTCATAATTTTCCTATATTACTAGAGTCATATGAGAAGAAGGAAATTGAAAATAATACTTTTAAGGATCATCTTCTACATTTCTCACAAAACACGGTTCTTTAGTAGTCAGTTGCACCACATACATATCAGAAATCACAACATACAACTCCATCAAAACTTTTTCACACTACTGTCTAAAGAAATAAGATGCATCCAACCAATCATCTTCATCATCAACCTAATGGTACTTGGTGATCCAGAAACGTGAAGGATGTTGTAGATGTCAATATGTGATTGAAGAAATGGATTGATCGACCCTAAATTTTAACTGATTATAAATATTATTTCGAACTACACCCAATGTCATAAAACATGCAGATTTACCACTATGATAGGTGCCCACTATTTCTAAATCCATGCTCCATATAAATGTAACCAATGTTTCAATATATTTGTGAAAACATTATTACCTATAAAAAATAATTACAAAAATATTATATTCTACATCAATATTTTATAGTATTTAAATTTGTTTTTGAATAATTTAATCTATCCTGAGACATTTTATGTTTTGGTTTTTCACTATAAATGTATAGTGATGATGGTATTATTTCCAAATCTAATTTAATATAACTTTATATATTTTAATTAATGATGAATAAATAATCATGACTTGATATTGGGAATAACAATTAGATTCTCATTATTTGATAAACAAACCAAAAACTATGGGTTGACTCATGTATCCTATATTATCAAATATTTCAGAAACATTTAGTCTCCTTTCAAACAATAATGCATCATGCCAAATGATTTTTCTCAAATGCCTCTTTGGGGACTCCTCTTTAGATATGCCTGTTTTGGGACGCAACTTTTTGATCACCTTTTAATTAAAAAATTACACACATTCATGTGAGGGGTTCTAGGGGTATGAAATACATAAATTTTTTAAATATGACATGCATGTCCTTAAACTCATAGTCAAATATGACTCACATATCATCAATACAGAAAAATAAATGAAATTATTTAATACTAAATAACTACATTCACAAAGAAAGACAAGCAATTTCAATAATGAATTAGTCAGACATCTCAAGATCAGTCATCACACAACTCACCATGTTTTATTGTATGCTTATTATATCAATTAGTAGATAAAATACATATTAAATATCTACATCTCTATTATTTTTAATAAATTTAATTGTAATTAAAATAATTTAAAATTATTATTTATACAAAAATATTTTTATAATATTAACCAAAAAAGTTTTCTATATATTTTATAATAATTTTAAATATAATAAATATTAGTAATATATTATTCATTAATTATATAACTAGTGTATAAAATATTATAATTTATGTTAATATTACATTCAAATAAAAATTTATAACATACTTATTTTTCATAGTCATTGAAAATGAATTCATACAACCTTTTAAACATGACATAATTAATTTCATTAAGCATTCAATACGAATTCATACAACAAACACTTCATTAAATAATTAAATAATAAAAAAGAAACTAATTTACCCATCAATAAATATGAAATAAATAAACCATACACACATACACTAATTTCGACATATCACAGATCAAATAAAAAATCATAAAAATAATATATATAAACACAATTAAACATTTAACCATTTAAATTGAAATTTTACCGGCTTAAAAGCAGCAATTTTTTTGAGAATGTAATTTTGTATGGCTTTGTAGATAATCCAAGAGTAGATGAATGCTTTTGGGAGGGGGAGAACCCCTTTTATATATTTTCTCATTCAGATGCATGAACGGGGTTCACGAATCCTCTATCCTCTCATCAAAGGATGTGTGAACCCCGTTCATGAAACATCGACACGAGGAGATGCATGAACCGGGTTCAGGAATCCTTTAAGACGAGATGAAGGATATGTGAACCCTATTCAGGAATATCTCTATTCAGAAGATGCGTGAATATTGTTCACGATTCTTGAGACCCATTTGTTAAAAATATTTGAACACTATCCAATTTCTATAAAATAAATAAACCCCTAAATAAAAAATTCCTGGGAAGAAACAACTCGTTTAATCCTATTGGGATTTGGGATAAAAGAAAAAATCATTGAAAGAGATACCAGGACGAGGACTAGAGTTCGACCATGTTGAGGGAGACATTCGGTAGCAGCAAAGTTGCAACAACTAAAGATGCATAAGGCCTGTAATGCTAAACAACCGATGACCAGAGGCCACCACATACTAGAGGAGGAGAGGTAACTGTCAAAAATTATGAATGTCCAGTAGAACATAAGGTTCTTTCTTCTCCTCAATTTTTTCAATAAGTGAATTACTCAAATAAAGCCCGTGACCACAAAATTTCACTCTCATCCTATATTGTCTGTAATATTTTTCATAAAGAGAAACTAATATTTTCTTTGATTTAATTGTTTATATAAATATGAAGTAATATTTTTATTATATGAATTTATTTTTAATTGGTTTCATTGAATAATTATCTAAAATTCTTTTGCAAAATCGACATATTATTTATTATATTAATAAATTAATAAAATAAATTATTTTAGAAATATGAAAATAAAAATAGGTCTATTGAATTTTTATGTTCTTTGAACATTATATATTAATTTAATATATTTGAAATTTGTGAAATGATTTATTCTCTAAATCCTCTATTATCTCAATGGCCTTAAATTCAATGTAAATAAATATTTCCAAAAATTAAATAAATCCTCCTTTATAACAAAAATATTTTATTTAAAGATATAAAATTTAGAAATCTTTTATATATGGCCAAGGTAATAGAATATGGTTTATAAATTTTACCATGTTCCATTTATGGGTCACTTTTCCTTTTATGGTGATTTCGCTAGGAAATGGCTCTATGCCTTTTTTGAGGCTTTCACCCACACTAGCACTAATATATGGACTAGAAAGCCCAAATAAAAGCAATGTAACCTAATTATAATGAAATGGGTAAAGGGGATACAAACAAAGATAAGTCTGAGAGACTAGGAGAATAGGAAAGGAACTAGCTTAGATTATGTAAGGAGATACCACTAAAGCTGTTTCCAATAACCACGACCACAGAATAGCTTTTGCACGGAGAACAATCTCCACCAGTAATCGGTAGGTGGTGTTGGGAGGAGGAATGACAACAAGTGCTATTGACTGAGGATGACTGGATGAATGACTGCTCTCCGTGGCCACTTTTTATCATTGACCCTAAATGAGTAAAAAATTTGATATTTTGGAAATTTAGAAAAACAAATTGGGGATAAACTATGAGATAATGTTTAAAACAACAAATAATATTCTTTAGTTATTCTTGTATGACATCATTGATATTTATCCTTATCTAATATGATATATATAAAAATTTGGTTCCACTTAATTACTAAAATTAAATATATTAATTTAATAATTTATGTTATTCAATGAATTCCCCTCCTATAACATTTTAATAGAAACTAACAATCCTCTCTCCCATGAACTTTTTTATCCTTCTAGATCATTAAATACATAACATTATATCATTATATATTCCCCTCTCATATCTAAGATCATATGGTCTTTCCAAAATACAATCCTTTCAAGGATTAATGTGGGAGCTAAAAGAGGTACCTCAATGAAGAGTTATTACTCTTAATCGTGTAATTTCAATATTTTTTGTGCTTATAACTCCTCTAAAAATATATACAATACATTATAAAATATTATATCCAGTTTCATGAATATACATATTTGTTTTTATTGTTATGGTATGAACATATTCTACTTATTTCAATTCTATGGAAACGAAAAACATCGCTCATGTTTACATAGAACTTATCGTCTCTACAAATAAGATTAATTAATTTTTGGAATAACCTTTAATTATCATTCTATATATATTACAACAAAAAATCATGCATAATATGTCACATTTTTGTTCTTATTTTCAGTTATTTCATCTTCAATTATTATCAAACTATTTCCCCTTAGACCTCCCATTAATTTTGGAGTGAAATGGATAATTTTGGATAGATATAACTAGGTGATGGTTTAGGCCACATGATTAAAAAAACTATGGGGAAAAATAGTGTGCAGTGTCCTTGTCATAATTTTTTTTTTATTTTTTTTATCTTCAAGGGTGAAACCTATTGTGACACCTTCTTCCATCATTAAACCTTTTCAACCATAAAACACCACCAAGAAACCACAACCTCTATTGGAACCCATATAAAAATGGGGTTTTGTGGGGAAACTACAAGATTATACAAGTAAGTGAGAATTTCATTGTTTTCTTCATTATATATAGGGTTTCATTCAACCTTCTTGATGTTCTGAAATTTCAGAATCTAGGGTTTCATCTCTAGGGTTTAATGTTTTATTTCATGGTCCAATATTCTTGATTACGGTTTGTTTTCACTCCCTAGTGGTGACGTTGTTGTGCAATTTATGTTTCTCAAAATGGTTTGTGATTTTGGACATTCAATGTTGGACGTTCCATGTGTATACATTCATTAATGAATTTATCTTCAAGGATTATCCTATTTAGCTTGTTTATTATCTATTATGTGTAGTGCAAACACTATTTTTTGGTAGCATTTAATAAGTGTTTAATTTTAAATATACATTTTGACATTGAATATTGTGTTATTCATGTGTATTACATGTTGTATAATTTGGGTTTATTTTATGATTATCAGTATTTATTTATTAAATTTTTTAGGGATTCCAATTATGTTATGGTATGGTATAGTATGATATTTTTTGCCTTTTTGACTTAAAATTTAATATTTGAATGAATTGATTGGTCATAACCTAGTAACATCTCATGAAGTTGTTTTAAAAAACATATATTGGGTTTAATGAACCACATTGGGGGTGAGAAACTATTAGGGGTACTTTTTTGATTGTGTATGATTTATAAATCGGGTTTTGAAGTGAAAATGGTATTTTATAACATGGGGATCTTGATTGAGCACAAATTGGAATCCCGAGTTTCTAGGTGGGCAGACAAGGACTAGTTTTTTAGTGATTCAGAAGTGGCATTGTCCCAGTTTCACTTAGCAAGATTGATGTTGAACAAACTAACTACATAATGATGATTAAATGGAGGCCACTATGAAATTGGTGAGCTCACTAATATTGTGTCAATGTTGAGAACATAGTTTATTATGGTTCTTATTCCACATTTCACAATGATAAGATGTACCTAGTGTCCGATCGTTTGTTAGTGCCTAGGTGTATTTTCTATGACTAGTTCTCATTGGTTATATTATATATATCATTATAATACATCATGTTTTGTTGGAAAATACATTATCATATGTTTTTTCTTTAAGATTTTTTATTCATTAATAATTCCCTCCTAAAAAATATTTTTATTTAAAGTTTAATCCCTTTAAAATTCATTAAAGTATTTACGATTTATAAAATCTTGAATGTTTTGACATAAAAAATTTATAGCATGGAGTCGTTTATTGGTTTTAGTCATATTTGTTGTTGATTAAAACCCTATATAAACCACTGGGTGTTAGTATACTTGGAAATGTTCAGCACAAGTAAGCGAATAATTCTTGTAGATGGAGGTTTGAGTTTTTAGCTTCCTTCTATGGTGAGTTGTTGTGGAGATGTGATGAGTGTGATGCCCCTTGTAGTGTGGTTATTATTGAGTTATAATTTCTACTCTTTTTTAGTTATGTCCCTCTTGGGATTTTCATAAAACTCTGTAATTGAATTATGAATTTTTTAAAAGGATTGTTTGTTGGGAATTCTCAGATTCAGTTTTTTTTATTGTTGGTTTTTATAAAGTTTCTAAACTAAGGAAAACAATTCCAAAACCATTTTTTATGATACCTGGTCACTTATTCTATCCCATGGGGATAGTTAATTCCCTGTGGGAATATCCATGGAGTGAGTCGGGTTCTAGTTTGGTTGGAAAGCTAGCTTAGTTCATAAAAAATGGTATCATAGTAGGGTTAAGCTATTTGGGCCCAATTATTTTGGATGAGTCTTGTTATAAAGAATCTTGTACTACTAGGACTTGGAGTTATAGATTTGAGTTGGGTTCCTATCATGAACCTCTAGTGACAATCCTCAAATAGTCATGGGATGTGTGTTTTTTTGTTCTACTTCTCTTCCAATTGGTACATGTGGGCTGCATACAGCACATGGATATTAGGTGGGGGTGAATTAGTGTTTTATTTCATTGTTGTGATGAGTTTGATTAATTTATATTTGGTTTTGTTGATGAATTTTTTCATAATAATTATACTAATGATTTCTTTTGTGACTGTTTCTTTTTGTTGCAACATACCTCTTTGGAAATATTTTATGCTCCAATGGGAGGTAGCCAGTGAGAGTTATTCATCAACACTTGATCATAGATTGGTAGAATCTGTAGTCTAGTCTATCTAAACTCTGTGGTAGGGAGTGGGTCCATCTCCTACAATTGTTATAGTAAATAAATCATGTCCGGGGAAGGATAAAGATTTGTAGTTTCCCTAGAAGACGCCTCAAACATTCATAGGTAGCATCCAGACTCAAGAAGCAGAGGAGTGGCTTGAGAAGATATAGTAAATGTTTGAATTCTTTAACACACCTGATGAGGTTATGGTGAAATACACCTCATTTCTTTTATAAGGGTTATGTCTCCAAAGGTGGGAATTAGTTCTTCAGGATAGGAACAATGAGAAAATGAGATTGAAGGATTTCGAGACCACATTCAATGATTATTATGCTCCCAATGACCTAGCCTATTCCATATCCTTGGAGATCATGGATCTTTCCAAGGCAGGTCGGTCAGTGATGGAATATGATACGTTTTTTGTTGAGCTAGTTTACTATGTTCTTGATATTTTTTATAACGAATATATGAAATCTTGGATGTTTGATAAGTGGATGAGACCAGAAATTTACTCTCAAGTATTCTAGTTCATGATAGGAATTTTTTTGTGGTGGTTGATTATGAGTTCATGGTCTATAATGATTAGAAAAGAATATGTGGATTTTTTAAACGTGTTTCTACTATGGGTAATGGAAACTCCTAATAGAAAAATAGAAAGCGAGATTAGAATGGGAATAAAGAATGTATTAGTTTATGCCATAGTTTTGGGTAGTCTTCATCTATCTATTTTGAATTAATGCTAGTGGTGTGCCATCAGTGCAGGAATGCAGGTTACATCCGACCTATATGGAAATCCACTCCTAGGCCTTCTTATCAATGTGTAGTTATAGGGAATGCATAGCATTTTGTGGATTACCAATCCAATAGAATACTGGGGTATGAGCTTTGGCTTCTAGAGAGTGTTAGTTTTGTCGGATCCGACCAGGACAGTGGCATCTCAGTTTGGTGGCTGTGGTGGTAGGTATTTATTTTTGACTTGTCAGAGCCAATTTAGGGCAGATCTAGAGGTGAGTGATCCTTCTCAGTTAGAGACCCAAAAAAATTTCATATTGATGACCAGACACCCGTGACATCATATTTAGGGACTTTGATAGTTCGAGGTATCATTTTTATCACATATTATATTACATTCATTCTATTGGATATGGGTGCATCTTTTTCTTTTAATTATTCTAATATTGTAAATTTTATAAATTTTCCAACTAATTTGTTGTCTTTTGTGATGGTGTTAGTGACGTTGTTGGGTTAGAAGAAGGAGATAGGTCTCATGTTCCTATCATGTTCCCATTCTGTGTTAGTAGTTGAGATTGAATGGCATCACCAGGTCTTTGATATGAGATTTTTTATGTAATCCATAGAATGGATTTTCTTGTTCACATTAAAGCACATAATTATTTTTATAGGCGGTGGGTGAATTTCATGGAACCTGATTTGGGTACCTAGGTTTTTCATGGGGAATGGGATCCTCAGTCATGGTGTGCAGGACCTCCACTCCTAGTCTTGCGAAATATTTTCTTCCAGGTACTGTTTCTAATTATAAATGTGGATGATATTGCTACTAAGGGTGAACTAACTCATGTGGTGGATGAGTTATTGGAGGTATTTCTAGATGATTTTTTTAAATTCCCCCCATAGTAAAATGAGGATTTCTCGATTGATTTGGAATAGGGAACACATATGATATATTTTCCCTCATCTTGTATGGACCCCACCATGTTAAGGGATAAAAGTATACAGCTCGATGATTTAGAATCTAAAGGACTCATTCTCTTGAGATTCATTCCATGGTCCTCTATAATCCTTTTTGTAAAGAAGGTTGACGAATCCCTCTATTTTTGAATTGATTGTCAAAATATGAATAAATTAATGATAAAGAATATGTATATTTTTCAACGAATTGATGGATTGATTGATTATTTAAAGAGGTAATGTGGGTTTTCAAAATAGATGTGTTTTTATATTACCACAATGTTCGGGTGAGAGTGGTAGATATCCCAATAAAGGATTTCCGAAGTAGGTATGACCAAATATACTTCATTAATGGATTTTAGATTAACCAATGATCCAATGGATTTTATATAACTTATTAATATTGTCTTCGACCAATATCAAGATTCTTTTTTTTTTCATAATTTAGGATGACATCATGGTTTCCTCATGATCTAAGGAAGAGCATAAGAATCACCTAAAAATGATGTTGGGAACTCTACGAGGTCATCGCCTCCATGAAATGTTGTCCCAAATCACATTATGGATTAGGGAAGTAAAGTTTCTTAAAAATGTTATATCAGAGAAGGGTGTTCGGTGGACCTTGATAAGATTATTGTAGTTATGTCATGGGATCAGCCGATGAATTTTTTCGAGATTAGGAGATTACCTAGACTGGCATGAAAATATAGGAGGGTTTTTTAATATTTCTCTCAAATTGATTCACCTATAACCATGCTCACCCAGGAAGTGATGTAGTTTGATTGTGACCCAAAAATTTATAGCATCATTCGACGAGTTGAAGTAGCTGCTGAATACCACAATTTTTTTGAGAATTCTAAAATATATAATCATCTATTTGGTTTGTTGTGACGTTTCATGTATGTTTCTCGGGTGTGTGCTTTTGTAGGGTGATAACGTGTTGTCTTATGGTTCCCACCAACTCCAACCACATGAAAATAATTATCCTCTCCATTTCTTGGATTTGGTAGTGGTGATTAATTATTTGAATACATTTCATCATAACCTCTATTGAGAAAATATTGTGATCAAATATCATCATAAAAGGTTATGAAACATCTTATTAAAAAAATTAATCTAAGGCAGTGCCATTGGATTGAGTATTTGAAGGTGTTTGACTTTGATATAATCTATATACTGTGAAAGATTAATGTGGTGGCTGACACATTGAGTAGAAAAGTACCCTTCCAGGATTTGAGGATGTCCATTTATGAGTGGACATAGATTGGGCTCTTTTCTTAGATTGTTGGGGAGGGGAAGAAGAAAAGTATAGGTTATTTTAAGAGAGAATTAATTTGACTCCCACTCTTTTAGAGTTGATTCAGTGGGAGAAGACCAGTGATGAGCTCTATCATTGGTCTATATAGTTCCTTCATGGTGGAGAGACATCTTATGATTGGTCATTGTCTCTTGAGGGAAACTCATGCTTCAATGGGACATTTGTTGGTGTCATTGTCTCTAAGGAACGTCGTGATGCATAATATTCCACAATATTATTGGGATATTCATTACGGTGATACTAAAATTTAGTAGGAAGTACGTAGGTAGTTCTGGTGGCTAGGTATGATACAATATGTAGCTAATTTAAGGTCGAGATTCTATACATGGTACCAGGTAAAAGAAGAGCATTAAAGGCCCTATGGTTTTCTTCATCCATTACCCATTCCTACCTGTATGTGGGAATAGGTCTACATGTATTTTGTTTTTGGATTACATCGTAGAACTCAGTGTATGAATTATATTTTATTAGTGATTGATCATCTGAACAAATCAGACGGCATCATTCCGATCAGAGATACAACTACTTTGTATTAGTTGGGAGGATTGTATATTCAAGAGGTGGTTAGGCTTCATGGTGGGATGTCAGCATTTGTATCAGATAGAGACCATTGTTATACCTCTCAGTTTTGGTAAGGCCTTTACAATTCCTTGGGGTCATAGACAATGTTGAGCATAGTATACCATCCTCAAACATATTGTTAGTCAGAGTGGGATAATTAGATTATGGAGGACATGATTCGTGCATGTGTTTTGTATTTTTGAGTATCATGGGATATCCACATGGTATTGGTCGAAGTTGATTATAATAATTTTTATCAATCCTATATTTTAATGTATTCTTTTGAGGCATTATATGGCTGGAATTATCGGCCCCCCTGTGCTGGGATGAGGTAGGTGAGACTTCACTATTGGGGTCGAGCCTTGTGCAAGAAGAATATAAGAAGATATTTTTTATCAGATAATGGTTATTGATAGCTCAGAGTTACCAAAAATTATATTCAAATCATAGGTGATGATATCTTGAATTCTATGTGGGTGATCGAGTATTCTTTTAGGTGGCCCCTTCTTTGGGCGATAGTCATTTGGGAAAGCAGGGACTGATAATGTTGAGTTATGTTAGAACTTTTGAGATCACAGGTGGATTATCAAGGTGGCATATATGTTATATTTTACTTCTCAATAGGCATATATTCATGACATATTATATATATCCATATCGAATAAGTAAACCTGAGATTTGTTCTATATGTTGATTTGGGACAAGTTCTATGTATAGAAAAATTTATCAATGCTTGAACAACTAGTCTGGATAGTGGATTCTCAAGAGAAGGTTCTTTTTGGAAAGTCTATTCCACTGGTCCAGGTCCTTTTTCAGCATAGGAATGATGTTCGTAGGACATGGGAGTGAATGTTGTAGGTTTAATAAGAGTACCATTTCTTGTTTTTTGATCAATCATTGGGTGTTCATTCTAGGGGAAAAAGTTATCATGGTGGGGAGAATTGTCACATCATTGTCCTTCAATTCAGGTATTTTCACTTCTATTCTTGGCCAATCATTTCCCCATAGGCTCTCCCATGAATTTTGAAGAGAAATGGAATTATTTTGGTTGATAGAACTGGGTGCACTGTTAGGTTACATTTTTACTAAATCATGTGGACAAAACATGCACACTATTCTGATAAAAAAAATATTATTCACATTTTCCCTTCCAAAAATTAACCTAATGCACCCCTTTCTTCCCCCGTTTGACTGTTCAATCCTGTAATGCTTTCATGCTTCCTCAAGCTCCCTTGGAAAAAAATTTTCAAGGGTTTTTGGTTTTGAAACATGAATATTCTTCATAGTAAGTGAGTCTTTTTTTTGTTTTCATACTTCTCTCTAGAGTTTCATTCCTAGATGTTATATGATTCCAACAGCTGGTGTTTCATCCCTGGGGTTTAATATTGTGTTTATTGGTTCAATCATCTTTATTAGGGTTCGTTTTCACTCAGTTGTGGTGCTCATGATTTTTCGCACAAATATTTGGGGTTATTGACATTCAAGGTAAGAGGATCTATGTGTAAACATTCATTGATGAGTATATCATTCTATATTAACCTATTTATAATGTATCAAATCTATTTTGTATGGAGTGAAAACCATTTTTTGTTGCATTTATAATGTGTTTAATTTTAATGTTTAATTTTATATAATTTAAGGATATTTTCTGATTCTTGAAATTATATTATTGAATGGTGTTAAGCATGAAAATTATTTTTTGGTATGTCATTGATTGGAGAGCTTCCTTAAAAGTGGATTGTTGAATTAATTTTGTGTGAAAATTATTGTAACACCTCTTTATGTTGTCTGATCAAACTTTTATTGGTGTTAATGAAATACATTGAGGGTGAAGAACATGTTTGAGGTACTAATTTGTTTGTGAATGATTTATAATTTGATTTTTTATGATAAAATTGTATTTTATAACCGGTGGATCATGATGGAGAACAAATGGGAATATCAAGTATCTAGGTTGGTGGACTGTGACTTGTATACTAGTTATTCAAAAGTGGACTTGTCCCAGTTTCTCAGAGAAATATCAATTATGAGATCACTAATTAACTAATAATGATTGATTGGAGACCACAAGGTTATGGGTATTTCTCTTTCTAGAGGATCATGCATGAGAACATAGTTCTTCGTGGTTTATATGCCATATTTCACTGATATATAATATACCTTTTGTTCCATGGTAATCATGTTTCTAGGAGTATTTCCCATGACTAGTTCTCATTGGTTATATTGTAATTACCATCAGAATACAGTGTGTTTTGTTGGTAACTATAGAAGAAATTGTTTTTTCTCTAAAATTTAACATTCCTTAATGTTTCTTGCTTGAAAAAACATATTTATTTAAAATTGTATCCTTATAAAATTGTTTCTAGCAATTATGATTTAGAAATACATGAATGGTGATTTTCTTATAATGTTTATATCATGGAAAATTTTATTGTGTATAATCCTATTGGTATTAGGATCACATTCTACTTTTACCTTTGGGTGTAAGTAGATTTGATAATGTTTGACATAGAGAAGGCATTTTCCTTGGAGATGGTGGTTCGACTTGTTAGCTTCCTTACATTGTGCAGTGTTGTGGGGATGAATTGAGGGTCATGCACCCTTTTCTAATGGGGGGTTTTGAGTTAGAATTCATGATCTTTTTTAGTCGAGTCCCTCTAAGGATTTTCATAAAACTATATAATTCAATTATGAATTTTGTTTAAGTATTCTTGGTTGGGAATTTTCAGATTCACTATATATAACATTGTTGGTTGTTTAATGTTTCTAACCACAGTGAAATCATTCCCTTAACTTCATTATGATACCTGTGCACTTTTTACAGCCTATGAGAATAGAGAACTCCCTTACTTAAATCCTATGGAGTACGTTGGGTTACCGTTTGGTTGGGGACTATCTTGGTCATGGAAAAAATGGTATCAGAGCATGGTTAAGATCTTTGGTTCATATTATTTAGGATGAATCTAATTAGATATAATATAGAAAATTTGGGGGCCAGAGTTCTGACTGTGAGTAGGGTACCTAACCTTCACCTCTCATGATAGCCCTCAAGTTTCCATGTGATGTTGGGATTTGTTTTTAATTCTCTTCCTTGTGGGGTGTACAGGATGCAGACTGCACATGGACATTAGGTGGGGGTGAAGTAGTTTGTATGTCAAAATTGTGATGAGTTTCATTTATTTATATATGATTTTATTACTATTATTTTTCATAATTTTTGTAATAATGATTTCCCTCGTAACTGTTTCATTTTGAAGGAACATAACTCCACAGAAACATCCCATGCACCCACCGGAGGAAGAAAAAAGAGTTATCCATCCTCAAATTATTAGAGGATAGTAGACGTTATGGTCTTTGATGTCTAGGCTCTAGGGTAGGGAGTGAGTCAGGCTCCTACCCTAGCTATAGAAGAGGAATCTGGTCTGAAGAGGGATAATTCCCATGAGTTTCTCAAGAACAAGTCTCCAATATCCAAAGGTATAATGAAGCCTCAGAAAGAATAGTAGAATTTTGAGAAGATAGATATAATGTTCAATATCCTTGAAAAACTTGATGTGGTCCGGGTGAAATCCACCCCATTTCTTCTAGAAGGTCCAAGACACGTGGTGGTAATCAGTTCATTAAGCTTGGAAGAATGAGAAGATGAGTTGGAAGGATTTCAAGACAATATTTCAATGAGTAAAATTATCTCCTGGCCCTAGACTATGAAAAATACCAGGAGTTTATTGTTCTTTCACAGGTAGATTGGTCTGTGATGATATATGATAAAAAATTTGGATATAGTGAGATAAAGTCCTAGTATTTTTATAATTAATCAATGAAATCCCAAATGTTTTAAAAGGGGTTGTGTCCAAAAATTTACTCTCCAGAATTTGTGTTCAAAATTGGAACCCATACTAACGTGTTTTATCATGGATGATTGTTTGAGATTGATCAGAAAAAAATTCTTGATTTTATAGAGTGGTGTCTAATGTGGGTAGTAGAAACTCCCTAGAGAAAATGATGAAATAGAATGTGTATGGGATGAAAGTAGGTGGTAGTTTTGGCCATCCTTTTAGGAAGCCTTCATCTGTAGATTCTGACACTGGGTCTCTATTGTTTCATCAGTGTGGGAATGAAGGGAACATATAGCCTACATGTACCAGCCCTCTTAGGCCATGTTATTTAGGTGGAGTTATGGGCACATTCATCTCTTTTTTTGATTGACACACCAATACAAGATTAGGGCAGGATATGTAGATTCCAGGGGATTTTCATTTTAGTTATAGCTAAATAGGACAGCAGGATATCAGTTTAGTGGCTATTATGGTTGGTTCAGGCCATCTTCTGGGCAGATCTAGTTCCAGGTAGAGCCATTTGTGAGCATTAATTATTAGTAAGAGAAAAAAATTAATGTTTTAGACCATACACTAGTGGGATTAGATGCATGGCCATTGACTGCTTGAGGTACCATTTTTACTACAAAATCTATTGAATATGTTCTATTTGATACAATTGCTTCTATTTCTTTTATCTCCTCCCATGTCATCAATCTTCTAAATTTTCCAATGGATTTGTTGTATTATCTTATGGATTTGGGGAAATCATTGTGTAATAAGAAGGGGAAATGTCTCAGATGACTATCATGTCCAATTTTTGTTTTTAGAGTTGTGATGGAATGAGATCTCTTAGTCTTGGATATGGAACTTTTCAATGTAATCCTATACATGGATTTTCTAGTACCCTTTATGGAACGTATAAATAGATATAGGTGGTGAGTGAATTTCAAGGAACTCGATGGGATTCCTCATGTTTTCTTAGGGAATGTGATCCTTGGTCAGGTCGGGCAGGACCTCCACTCAAAGGGTTGGGAAATCTTATCTATCAGTAATCATAGCTAGCACTCAAGGATTATGGTAGTGCATATGAGGGTGGATTACCTAATGTGCTAGATGTGTTCTCATAGTTATTTCTATATGATTTTGTAGGACTTCCCCTGTAGAAATACTCAGAGTTCTCGATTTATTTTGCATTGGAAATAGAGCTGATATCTCTTACCTCTTATCATATATCCCCAAATGAGTTGATAAAATTATTGATTTAGCTAGATGGTTTAGAATACAAAGGATTAATTCACCTGAGAGTATCTCCATGAGAAACTCTTATCTTTTATTCCAAGAAGGCCAGTGGATCACTCTAGCTATTAATTGATTACTGGAAGATAAATAAAGTAAACATCATAAAAAATTATCCTTTTCCTGAAATTGATGACTTGTTTGGTCATATGAAGGGAGAAAGGTGGTTTTCCAAAATAGATATGTGTTTATGTGACTAATAAGTTAGAGTGAGAGAGGCGAATATCCCAAAAATCTATTTATGAAGCAGGTATGACTACATTGAGTATTTTATCATGCCTTTCAGATCGATCATCACTACAGCCTTTTTATTGAACATATATATAAGGTTTTCCACCAATATCATGATTCTATTATTGTGGTATTCATGTATGAAGTCCTAGTTAAATCATGATCCAAGGAGATGAATGAACTTTATCTACATATAATTTTGGGAACTAAATCAGAACATCTCCATTATAAAATGTTTTCTCAATTCGCTTTATTGATCATGAATGTCAATTTTCTTCATCATGTCATCTCGTAGTAAGGGGCATCGGTGGACCCCGAGATGATTAGTGCAGTTTTGACATGGGTGAATTCAAATAATGTGTTCGTGTTCAGGAGTTTACTCAGCCTAGAAGTTTACTATATATAGTATGTTTGAGATTTATCTCAACATGCTTCACCTATGACTGCACTCACCTAGAAAAGGGTGATATTTGAATGGGGCACCAAAATATCAAAAATCCTATTAGAAGTTGAAGCGTTGGTTTATAGCCACCACCATGATAATATTATTGGAATCTAGAAAGTGTTGTGTGGTCTATTTTTATTCCTAGATTTAGTTCATATGTGAGTGCTTTTTATGGTTGATCAAGGAGTGCCATATGGATCTCACCAACTCTGACCACATGAACAGAATTACCTGATCCATGACATGGAGTTGGAAGTGGTGAGGCATACATTAAAGACACGGTGAAAATACCTATTTGTTGAGATATTTAATGTCTACTATGATCATAAGAGCATACCCCACATCTTCTCATAGAAAGATCATAATCTAAGGCATCACCATTGGATCGAGTATTTGCAGGGGTTCGACATTTATTTCATATATTCCTCAGAAAAGGTTAATGTGTTGGATGATTCCTTGAGAAAAAATGTACCATTGTAGGCATTAAGAAACTCCACTTATGGGGTCCTTTACTCATATGCATGTGCAGACTAAAGAGTTCCGTATAGGTGCGTTCTGGGAAAGCATTTACTTGACTTCCTCTCTTTTAGAGTTTATTTAGTGGGAGAAGCCTAGTGATGAGTAGTGTCTTTAGTATATGTAGTTTTTTTCATGGTGGGGAGACGTATTATTATTGTTCTCCATCTCTCGAGGGTACCATATAAATGATGGCCCATTTCGTGGAGTTTTTGTCTAGGAGGAAGCTGGTGATGGAGAATAGACACCAATCTAAGTGATCTATTCATACATGAGCTACTTAATTGTGTTATGACATATGTAGGACATTTTCATGGCTATGTATGAGATGAGACATAGCTGATTTTCTATTATGATGCCATATAAATCAGAAGGTAAAATAATAACATTGAAAGCCCTCTGGTTTGCATCAGCTGTTACCCATTCATACATGGAAGTTTGATGAGGTAACCATGTATTTAATTGTTTTCTTACCTAATACTAATTGGGGTAATAATTATATTTGGGTAGTGATTGATTCTCTAACCAAATCAACCTATTTCATTCTGACCAGAGATACATATAAAGGGGATAATCTTGGACAATTGTATATTATAGAGGTGGTATTTATTTATGGTGTGTTGTTAGAATTTTTCTGTGATAGAGACCTATGTTTTACCTATCCGTTATGGGAATTCCATCAGAAGGCCTTGTGGTTATAGATTAAGGTGAGAATAGAATACCATCCTGAAATGGATAGTAATACCGAGAATGAAAATCAGATTCTCGAGGACATTCTTCATGCCTATGTTTTTTTATTTCAGAATATGTTGAGATAGCCATTTAGGATTTGTCAAATTTATTATAATAATTGTTAACAATACTATATTATAATGTATCCTTTTTGAGGAGCTCTATGGTCAGCCTTGTCGGTACCCCCTATGTTGGGCTGAGGCAAGTGAGAACCCACTATTGGGGCTGAGCCTTCTGCAAGAGACATTTGAGATGGTCATGTGGATAAGACATCTATTACTGATAGCTCATAGTATCCAAAACTATTAAGATGATCATATGCATTAGATCATGAGTTCTTTGTGGGTGATCAGGTGTTTATTAAGGTGTGTGCACATTTGGGCCATTATTGATTGGGAAAGTATGGGAAGATAACACTGAGGTATTTTAAAACATTTGAGATCACTGAGTGGATTGGGAAGGTGGAATATAGGATATATTATCCTTCATAGATGAAATTTATTCATTATGTATTCTCTATGTCCTAATTGAAGAATTACAATTCAGATACATCCCACTGGTATAATTATGAAGAGTTGGAAGTAGATCTTGATTTATCAGTGATTGTACAGGTGGTACGAATAGTATATTTCCTTGAGAATGTGGTTTGGGATATGTTTATTCCATTTTTAGGTCATTTGGAAACATAGTAATTATATTTATAAGATTTTGGAGAAGAAGTAGTGGGTTTAACAAGAGTACCCATTGTTTTTTTCTGATCAAGATTTGTGTTAACTACCATGGTAGAATGTTTTCATGGGGTGGAGAATGGTCACATCTATGTACTTAGATCATGTATTTTATCTTCAATTACTATACTACCTTTTCCATTTATACCCCCTAAATTTTGGAGAGAAATATAAATTTTTTTGGTGGAGGGAAATGGGCACAATGTGAGGAAGAACAGTATAATAAAACATGCAGACAAACCGTGCATATTTTCTTCATCATAAAAAATTGTTATTCCCATTATCCATTCTATAATTAAATCTAATGCACCCCTTTCATCTTCCATTTGACCATCTCTATCATATAAGGCTTCCAAGATCCCTTGATCTCCAATATAACCCATTTTTAAAGGGGTTTTTGTGGGGAAACATTAAGATTCATCAAGTTAATGAGTCTTCCTTTGTTTTCATCATTATCTATATGGTTTCCTCCATCCTTCTTGATGTTCTAAAATACAAGGGGATAGTTTTGTCTTAAAGGTTTAATACTGAGTTTCATGGTTCTATATTCTTGAGTAGGGTTCATTTTCACTTGCTCAAGGTGTGGTTGTGGTGCGTATAGAGTTTCACACTTCTTTTTGGGTTTTCTGAAATTCAAAGATGGCGGTTACATGTGTAGAAATTCATTGATGAATATAAATTTTTTTATTAACATATTTAAAATTAATATCATCTATTGTGTGTAGTGTGAAAAACATTTTTGTTAGTAATGAATAAGTTTTTAATTTTTATGTTTCCTTTTTTTAAGAAATTGGTTTCTTTTTATGTGTATTCCATATTGTATCATTTGGGATATTTTATGAATTATGAAATTGAATTATTAAATGCTTTTAAGTCATCCAATTATAGTGTTATAGGGTATTGTTTGGATTTTTTCCTTAAAATTGTATTTTTGAATGAATTTTCTGGGAAAATCCATGTAACAAAACTAGATATGATATTACACATGTTAGATTGTGTTTAATGAACTACATTTTTGGGTAAAAACATGTTTGGGGTACTTGTTTGTGTGTGTATGATTTATAGATGGATTTTTATGTGAAAATTTTATTTTATTACTATTGGAACTTGATTGATAAATAATAGGATTTATGGGTATCTAAGTGAAAGTTCTAGGACTAGTATGGTAGTGATTCTGATGTAGCCTTGTCCCAGTTTCACATGGCATGATAGTTGATGACAAAAATAGGCAAATAATAATTATTTATTAGAGATCATTGTGTTATGGGTGTGTTCTCTACTAGTGGCTCATGACGAGAATATAGTCCTTTGTGGATCTTATGTCGTACTTCACCGAGATATAATGTACCTAATTACCCACTGTTAGCTACTGAATAATGGTATTTCTTGTGCTAATTTCTCATTGGTAATATTGTAGTAAATATCATAATACACTATGTTTGGTATGAAAATTTAATTATCATTTGTTTTTTCTATAAAATTATTCATTCATTAAAGTTTACCCCTTGAAAACTATTTTTATTAAAAGTTTTATAACTATAAAATTGTTACTATCATTGCCTGCTTATAAAAACATGCAAGATTTTGGACTTATAATGTTTAAAGGACGAATTACCTTCATGTGTGGAATATTATTTTTCTTAGTCTCACTCCCTACTCACACTTTTGTGTGTAATTATACATGGTAATTCTTGACATAGGTAAGGGAAAAGACCTTATAGGTGACTGCTCAGGTGTTTAACTTCCTTAATGTGGTGTTGTGAAGATGGATTGAGGGAGATTCCCCATTATCATGTAGTGATTTTTTAGTTAGAATGAATCCTTCATTTTAGTGGTGTAACTCTCGGGATTTTATTAAAACTATGTAAACCAATTCTGAAATTTGTTTATAGATTATTGGTTGGGAATTTTCAGATACATTATTTATTATTGTTTGCTGTTAAATGTTTCAAAACTCAGTTAAATCATTATGGTACCTTTTTATGATACCTAAGAACTTGTTCCAACCCATGGGGATAGGGAACACCCATCGGGAATTACCATGGATTGGGTAGTGAAATGATTTAGTTGGAAATATATCTTGGTTCGTGACATAATAAATAACTGAACTCACTAATCCTAAGAAATAGTTATTTAAAACTGCCTCACAAAACATTTGGTTGGTATAGAAGCATAGTCTTTTCATAGTTCAAATAGATAGTACTCAAAATAAAAACCTCATAAATAAAAACAACCAATGTTTTTAATCAAAAACGGATTCCCAATTTGGAATTCACAATAGTGATACCCTATTATATATCATGTGTTATGAAAATCAATGTTGTTTTCCATTAATCTAATTCCCACATTCTAAATAGACACCATACTGTACATTCTCACCAATTTTAGATACAAAATCTTATGAATAAAAAATTATGATTTAATTCATAAAACATACAGATAGGATAGATAATTACGAAAATTATATAGTATCTCATGTCAATTATGTCTCATTATAGTCAAAATAATAATATTATCATCATATAATTGTTTTTGGAAATTAAGATTCTAGGGTAACCCTAATCTCCCAAGTGAACCATAGATATTAAATACCATCCCATGAATAAATAAGAAAACATTATATTAATTCGATAAATAACATGGCACACTAATATCTTGAGTCACATCTCATTAGTATTTGACTCTCGAATCTATTATAAATATCATATTCGAAATAGGTTTCATCTCACAAAATAGTCTCTCATGATTTGGTCTCAAATATCAAAGATAGACTCTTATGTCATATCCCCATTTAAGGGATCTCATTATTAACATGTATCATTATACCAAACCAATTATTTTTGGGTCATTTTCATCAAATCCATTGGAATATCACTAAAATATTTGTCATTCATTTATATCTAAGAATACATAACCATGAAATTATTTATTAAGTTAAATACAAAATGATTATTTTTTAGAAATCATAAAATATTTTATTATATGTTATTCAAATAAAGAAAGAATATTTTCCTTCATCTAAATAGGTTTCCAAATTAAATAAAAGCATGAAATTTCCATACTTACTAATGTTAAAATGAATATTCATGATGAATTGCCCCTCCAAATAACTATATATGAGAAAAAAATCCATATTTTATAAAAATTTCATTTCTTTCAATGAAACTCAATTTTCCAAATTAAATTGAATAACGTCATTCCCAAACCCCTGGATTCATTAAATTTTACCCATAATATTACTATAATGACAAAAATATAAATAATATCACAAGATCTAACCACTGTTGTCTCCATATTCGTTTTCATATGTTTTATATAAATTTAAAATAACGCTCTCACATCAATTTTCAAACTATATAGCACAAAACCTACCCACAGAACTTAAAATAGAGTGTTATAGACATCAATAGAACCTTCTCATATTGTAATGGTTTATTAATAGTATAAAATGATTAATAATATCATATGGGGTAGACTATTCTATCAATATCATCATAATAAATATTAAAACATAATTCATATATCCATGGAAAAATATAATTGTATATAGAAAACACATAGGAATAAATACCTTAATAATGAACATTATTATGCTATATAAATTGATAAATATGTAGGTTATACAATAATTCATTTGAACATACAATTACCAATGATAAAATGATATATAAGAATGAATTGAAACAAAATAACAAGGATAATGAGTAAATATCATATTCCATTTCTTACAAATGTCTCTAATTCCACAACTAGAACATCAGAATAGGAATCAAGTACAACTATCTTCCCTCAAACATATATACTAATAAATAAATTTCCATGTGGAATAATGTAGATATGAAATGTGTTATAAAAAATAATTTTGCAACCACCAGTAGTGACCCAAATAAAAAAAATCATATATAATCATGCATGTAAAAAATTAAATGAAAAGAATGAATGAAAAGATAAATAAACCCATTAAATAATAAGGAGATCAAGAATCCATCCTAATTGTTGATTTATACATGTTTGAAAAATTTTGAATAGTAAAACATGAGATGGGATAGATTTTCATCTGTCTATATGCTTATACCCCGAAGGGGGGGGGGGTACAAGGTTTTTATAATGTTTAACAAGACTATTCAATTAAGTTTGTATCATTTTATTGTCCAAAAAAGCATGTTACATAATTTTATTTTATTTTTTATATTTTTAAAACCATTCTTATTGTATACATAATGGATAAAATAGATTTCCTTAGAAGATCATGTGTATATATTGTTTGAGAACACATATGGTAATAATCATATATCATTATTGGTTATTTTGGAATCCAACCCGTATATACATTCCATCATGAATTAGCACAACCTATAAAAAATAATCTCATTCATTCCTTGAGTAATGTTCCTAGAAAATAATCTTATATGGTAGCACATCCATCATAGAACACCTCTTAGATGTATGTTCATCCTATGTGAAGATATATTTCTATTTCAATAGTGTGATTTCATGAAACATATCTTAATTGATGTGAATCCTACCTAACAACAAATTTTAAGATATAGTTCATCCCCTATTCATAAATATATTAGTTGGATGGGTTCCATCATATGAATTTATCTATATGGGGGAAGTGTTTCCCACAATGATACATATCATAGAGTATGATCATCCCACATAAAAAAATTACATCATTGTTGTAGGATAACATAGAACCAGAACTATGTAAAATTTCATTATTATATTACGTAAAATCATCCAACGTAGCAATATTCTACCAAAAACCCTTATGATTATAGTATAACCAACATTGGTATCATAATAAATGTTATAGATAGAATTCATGTCACTAGAAATATGTTTATTTTCCAATAGATATCCCATTTTCATCATCACCATTCTTAAACAATTCATAAAAACATGACACACCTTGTTTTGGATAATAAATCACGACAAATATTATTCCATGTCTCTTCCACAATCATCGACACCAGCTCAAATAACATCATAACATGGAAAATCCATATTAGTCCACCCTAATAATTTATATCCCACAACTCTAGGTCATTTGAAATAACAAGTCTATTCAACCACACAGGACCACCTCTGGAATAGAGAATTATCCCATTTAAAAATCTTAAGTCATCCACCATGAGGTGACTCAGTGATTGGATCCCTATAACTCATCCCCATACTTATCAATCATAATTTAGAAAATTCATATATAGTTACCTAATAAAACATTTTTATATATAACCCATGGTCCCAAACATATAATGGGATAACAAAACTACTTATACATGACCTTACTATGCTAGTCATGGTATTGAAAAAAGCAAACACCGCTTGACTGACTCTCACACCATAAATCTGAAATACCTTACCCAATGATATCATAAATCAACCCAAAATACATGGAAATAGATATGGGATTTCCAAAATTTAACTTCAATATATATCTATAACACTTGTTAAATTATTACCAATCATATCTAAATTTCATTTCAAAAAACCAACACACCACTCATGTATTCCTAAAATTACATGAAAATTATAGATAATATTGGTAAGAATAGTGTATATAATGGTTGATGTGGATTAAATCTCATAAGTACAGCATACTCCATCCATTACTAGGTAATAATTAATCACCAAAATCATATACAATCCTATATCTCAAATCAAAAGCTAAAATATTACTTATAATACATTTATGAAAAAATAATGAATATATATATTTCATTAAATGATACAAAAACCAATAAATATCATTAAATAATATACACCCCTTATAATTTCATGCAAATAATAATCAATTTCATCCATCTTTCACTAAAGTTTACTATATATAAAATTTCAAATATTATATATATAATTTATTCATAACAAGATTCATGTCTGACCAATATCCAACGAATAATAATGATATATATGACCACTAATGAAAATAATTATAAAATTATGAACCCATTATTGATATATATCTTATTATATCATCTAATAAAAAATTATTAAGATTATTCCACAATAACTAATGTAATTGAGGTTGATAACAAAATGAGATTATAAGGATGAGAGAATAATATGATATAATGTGATGAAGGACCTCTAAAGTCATTTTATTAAATGGGAGAAGGTGTGTAACATTAGATGAAAAAATAATTTGCCTCCCTTGGCTCCACCCATTTGAAAATGGGAAACCATAACATCAAATTGTTTTATTTAATTATAAAAATTCCAGTCATACCCCATTTTATTAAAAAAATTAAAACTCTATTGTGTTTCTAATAATAATACAGCATGTACCTAGTATATATCATAGAAGGATACACCTTTTGGACACCACTATGGGTTTCATGTTACCTTATAACTGATTTCCTAGTAAAATCCATCAAAAATGATGGAATTAACAAACCCTAAACATGTGATTGGTTCACCGATACATGGTATCCCATTCATTGGGCTATCTTTAATGTTATTAAAACCACTCTACATCAATCCCCACTTCTTTAATGAAACCTCCAAACATCCAAATCATCCAAAAAAATTGTAATATATGTTGATATATTGTGAAAAAAATTAATTTTAGATATATAATTTTATCTTCAACCCTATTATAATTAAAATAAAAGTTGTTCCTCCCTTTGTTTTACTTAAGGGTGATAGATTAAATCATTAAAATATATTTTAATTTTTAAAATAAATAACTATGAATAAATATTTCTTTTTATCATTTTCACAAATTGTTAGTCGATGGAGAATAAAAATAGATGTCCATTTACATTAGTGGATTAAATTTTAAAAAATTAATTTCACATAATACTGGATTAGTAATCATATTTTATATGAAATTATTTCTATATGTATTCTCTATAAATATATTCCACTTGATGAATTTTGTAAAATTTTGTTTCCCTTGTTATTTTAACTTTGTTATCAATATTGATATCCTTTCATATTATTCGTAATATTTTATTTACTCATTAATATATACAGGAAAATATAATTAATGTAATTTAATGAATAAATATAACACCAATATTAACCCTCCTTCCCTCTCAATGTGTGTGAGATCTTGGTAAAAAAATTCATGTTTTCGAACTAAATGGTTCTTTATTGCAAAATCTATCAAATAAAAATATCCAAAATACATTATATCTTAAAATGGATAATAATTAGAAACATAAAAGAATAGAAATAATAAAGATATTAATTTCTAGATATAGATAAATATTTTTAAATAATATATTCATTTTATATATTGTCTGGTTTATTTTTTTCAAGGATACTTACAATCCAATTACTAATCTTATAGAGAAGTAATACAGTTAATTGGGAAAAAATATATTCAATATGGATAAAGAAGAATATATTTTCTTATATAGATATTTCTAAAATAAGATTATCGTGATGGAAATGAGTTAAATATCCCCTAATAGTTTTCAAGAAAATATATAAAATGTTAATTAATGTGTTAAAATATTGAAGGAGGAAAAAATTTAATTGTTTAAAAAAATGGTAGAAATAAGGATGTACTCTGATGAATTAATATGGGGATTTATTAAATTTAATCATTAATTTAGTTGGATAAATATGGGGTCTTGATCAAAATATTTAAGTCATGTAAATAATGAATAAATCATTAAATTTTCCATCAAACATATTATGAGTAAAATATTCTACTATTTGAAAATGGCATTCTAAATAAAACAACTCAGGATGAATTGAATAGCTTATTGTTGGAACATGTAAGGAATAAGAAGAAGTGAATTTCTTGTATCCTTTATTAAATAGATATATTTCATAGAAATGATGACAAATTTTTTTTAGTATAAATATTTATTTGAATATATCACTGATAACAAGTTCCATTTGATTGAGGAAAATGGAAAAGTAATAAATTCTATTTTTAATCTAAAATTATTTTATAATTCTCTATATATGGAATACATATTTATAATGATATGAGTTGTCCATATTGATAATATGAATAATAATTAGTGATTAAATTCCTATAATAAAATAAATAAAGTGACCAATGAGATAATTCAAATCATACAATGGAAATAAAAAAAAATAAAAACAAAATATTAATCTTCATGGGAAATAATGAATATGATGGTATATTATTCCTTGCCAAAGAAACAATATTCTTGTATAATATGAAAAATTTATAGATTTATTTAAACAGGTGTCAAATATTAAGAATAATAAGAGGTTTTGATTGATTAAAATGTTAACAATTAATTTAAGGACCTATAAACTAAATAAAAAAATAAAAAATAATGGTAGTCTACTAATGTAGTATTATAAATATTCTAACAAGAATGATTATGTAATCAGTATAACTAAAAATGTTATTGTAGTGAATTCATTTAATAAATTAAATTTAAAAAATATATTTAAAACACATTCAGTTTTAGTAAAAGAAAAAATTCATAATTATAAATTTTGGAATGACTTAAAAATTAAAATATCTTCTATGAAATTTTGTGGATGGATTCATTGTTAAATTTCCCATTGATATGGGAAAATATCAAGTTGAATATTATGTAAATTCATCCAATGATAAAAATATGATGATTATTCTATAAATATTGATATAAAATGTAAATTATGATTATCGAGTACTCTTAATCAAACAGATTGAAAGTTATTAAGAATTTATAAATCTATTTGGATATAATAATTCAGAGAATAGAGAATGGTTTTGCATTTATAATGTATTAATATTGTAGTTATGTTTGTCATACAATGAAATATTCCATAAATTATTAGAGATACCAATAGTGTGATGCAATTAAGGGTAATAAATCCAAAAAATGATATAGATTATAATATATATTAAAAATATATTTCATGTGTACTTTCTTTATAATTTTTTATTTTTTCAAGATGGAATTAGTTTAACAAAATTAATTGAGTAAGAATTCATTACAAAAAATCATCTACAGTTCTTGAAATAGTTTCCTTGAAATACATTACTTGTTAGAATGATATTATCAACTCTTAATTTGTAATAAGCCATTATCTAAAATTCCTAAAAATGGAGTTATTAAAACATATCTCTTATAAAATAATAGTTTTATTGGAGAATTATGAAATAAAAAATATATTATTTTGATAATGTTGCATTGATGTTGAGTAAAAATAATATAACACATATCCTTATAGAACATTGTTATTATCATATGATGGTAAATATAATCATTTAAAAAAGTATAGAATAATTAGATAGAATTTTTAATTTTTAAAATGATAATGAATTAAAAATTAATGTCAGTGGAAATATGAGGATATTTTTATTATATTTTATTAGCATATATGTTATATTTATTGAAGGATTCCATGAAGAAATTTTTTGTGAAAGTCATCTATGTTACACTAATCATATATTTTATTTCAAAAAGGACTTTTTACGTATAGAAAAAATGATAATACTTAATCAATGTAATTATTATTAATGGAAATGTTTAAAGAATATATAACATAGAGAACAACTATTTTTATCTTATTGATGAATATAATATATTTTTGGAACCTATTACAAGGTTCGGTATTTAAAAAAATATTGGATTTCCTTTTTAAAAAAATTATTCAATTTTATTCTAATTTTTAGGTTGATGTTAGAGAGTACATGTGATTATTTAATGGAAATAAGTATGTACTGTAATCCGCACATACCAAGGAAGTTGGAAGAACCATGCGTGATGGAAAGGTTCACACTAATGTTTATATTATCACAACACTATAAGGGATATATAGTAAAAGGATCTAAACTATATGTATTTATGATTTCATTTAGATAACATGAATCATGATTATACACATAAATAAGTAGGTGATGAATTCAATCATGATGTATCATTGTATTCCTAAAAATTAATCTGTTAGTATGATCAAATTATTTTCATTGGAAAACAACATAGTGATTATATTAATAAATTTTAAACATCATATAGAAATGTTTAAAATAATAAATAGGTGTTTTTTTATAAATATATAAAAAATGCTTTGATAAAATGAAGAATAACGTATTAAAAATTATGGAAAATGGAATACACTGTTTTCAATGATATATTCAAAAAAAATGAAAGAAGTTGATTTCGTATAAAATTTTTCCTTCAGTAGTTTTAAAAGATATCAGATGTAGTATGATTTGAACACAACTCTCATCCACTTAATAGTATTTTGAAAGACATTTTTGTTATCCATAATATTTATTAGACTCACATAGAATTAATAGAAACTATAGATAATTCAAAATTTCTTCATTATTAAAAAAAGACGGATTATTGAAATTGATTTAAGACGTGTATTCCGAAAATTATCCACATTAAGAATATAAATACGATTGAATATATTTTTTGAAATTTTTTAAAGTTAATTAAATCTAGAATGAGTACGTATATATAAGGATAATAATTAATAAATTTTTAATGATTCTCATTTTATATTTTTAAGAGATTTTCAAAATTTATTCAATGAATAGTGGTTTAATTTATGTGTATCTATCATAAATTATCATTTTATAGTAGAGGAGAGGTATCAATGTTGATAATTATAGTTTTTTAGGTAATAAAACATAAAAAACATAAAACCATTGAATAAATATCATTTATAATATTATCCTGTAATCCCTATTGGATACTAAATCATTTAAAGATTTACTAAAGTATAAAACATGGGTGAAGTCCACAAATGAGTACCTTGTTAAAATAAAAATAATAATTAATATGTGCTTATAATGAAATCACAGTAATATAATTACATTGTATAAAAATGGTCATTAATGAATAAATCTGATAATTATAAAAATGGAATTATATACAAGGAATGGATTTTTTGAAATGTATATGAACATATTAGTGGTATTTTAATAAAATTAATTTTTTCAATTGAACTAATACATTATTTTATACATTTATTCATAGAGGATTCCATTGAAAATATATTCACAATGAACCAATGTATATAAAGATGGAAATAATGAACGTTATTATAATAGAGGTAATTCCATTTGAAAATTATTTTTTTCCATATGAACACAACATAATGATGTACATCAAGATAAATATATGTATGGTATGATGAGACCATAAGATGTCCAGTGGAGCACCTAAAAACTTAAGTAAGGATTACTGGATTTTGGAGAAGTTATTTTGAACATGAATTATATATGAATAGCATCAATGGTGAAAAGTCAAGTAACTCCATCATATCATTTATAACATATTTATTAAATGAAAAATAAAATTATGTGATTAATTTCATGAATAATGAGACATGATTTTGGAATGAAAATGACTAATGAATTCCTTTAATTCTGAAATTTGGATGTTAATCATTTAGGGGAACACACATTAATATCCAATGTGATGTTTGTAAATATATAGTTTGGGAACATTGAAATGAATGATTTTAGGAAAATTTGAACTCCAAACATGTCTCAAATGAGACATGTAAAAATTAGAATTTTAATATTTTATAACATTTAAGAATAATCAGATATTCTTATTACATGATCGAGATATGATCATATTTTTTATATATAATATTCATGCCCTCCAACCATTAATATAATCCTAGGGAATATAATATCATAGAAGATAAAAGTATCATGAGTTATGATGAATTTATTAATAGCTATTTATTATTTCATAAATAATGGAATACGAAATATTATATGTATTATAGAGCTATATATGGGGATATAGATATTATGGATAAAAAATATAAAAATGTATTACATTTTAAAATTCATTAACTCTGACAAATTATTTTGTTTGAATAGAGCATGTGTATCTCACGGAATGAATTTAGACGAGTATATTTCATTTATAAAATATAGAACACAACTGATTTGAAAGAGTAATATATTAGAGGATATTTTTATATATTTTAATTTATCTATAATAATCCTATGTGATTATACTTTTTTATTCGAATTTATTCGATGTAAAATACAACATGATTTCATAATAAATATTTATATTATGTTTAATTTAATTAATTATATGTATATTATATGAGGTTTATATAAGAAAAAAAGTTAACAAGTTGTGGATATTATCCCAAATAATTTGTTACATCACCATTTAAGAAACATTTGATAAATAAACAAGTTCATTTCCTCACACTATATAAATAGGTATTGAATTTCATCTGATTCAATTATATTTAAATTGAAAATATTTTATTAATACTTTATTTGATTTCAAACTATTAACCTTTGGAATTATTTTCAATGTGGGAATATATGAAAAAATAATAAAAATGAATAATAATATTAGTAGAGGAGATATGATCCAGAGTGTGATTATTATTTAATTCCTCAAAACTAGTGTTATAGAAAATTGTAGTGTTTTTAAAAATAAAAATCATGGATATTTTTATTCTATAAATATATTTAAATAATATTAAATATGATTATTAATAAAAAAATATGGGAGATAATTACAAACCTGTGAAAAATACTGAGTCATCCTAATATTGATATTTTAAATTTAGTTTTTATTAAATGTTAATAAAATTTTAAAAAAAATTTATGGATAGAGATTACATGATGTTTAAAAAAATATTAATGAAATGTTGAAGTTGAGTGAAGTTTGATTTTTGAATATTGGATAAACCAAAACATGTAAGTGACTATATTATTTTGATTATTTTTTCATAGAATATACACATAAATAATTATATATATATTTTGTATTAAAGGGATTTATAAATATTTAATTTATAATTGTAATAAATAATATATTATTTAGTAAAACATGTTTTAATTATAAGAGTAATCTCATTAAATTCAAATTAAGACACTCCCATAAAGATATTTATAAGAGATATCCTGCAATGGTTAAAAGGTTTTTTAAATGTGTTTTTTTAAATAATTGGATACCATCAATAGCTAGAAAGAATTGTGTTGGGGTAATAGATAATTTTTTACAAAGACACTGCAGTTTACATTTTACCCAATGTTATCTAATGAAACATTATTTGATATACGAGCCATTATATTAATTTAATAGATAAGTATCTTCACTATGGTGAAGTTAGAATGAAAAAAGCAATGAATTTCTTAATTAATAACACTTGAGAAGACATATTAAACAAAATATGTAATACATTTAATTATTTTATCACAAAAACCATTTTATCAGGTATTTTTTTGATAATATGGAAAAACTCAATATTACATCACATTATTTTATAAATTTCGGAGATAAAGATGAGGGATATAGTTTAGTATTTATGGATTCAATTTACAAACTAGTAATATATAACATGACAAAAAAAATATAAAATATAATATGGGATGAAATCATGAACTTTATGGATTATAGAAACACAATGAAAAAATATGACATATGAAATATGAATCATGTGGGAGATATATGTGATTCATAAGGATTAAATTTTATCAAACACATATATAAGAAAAAATAATATTTATTTATATGTTTATAAAAAAACTAAATATATTTTATTATAACATTAGTGAGAATACAAAAACATTTATGATCTTAGGTAAAGGTTCTTCTTCGGAATATTGTTTCACTATTACATGTTTCATCATATTTAACTAGTAATGTTTATATTGTATATTATCTCCAATTTAAAAATATTATAATTAATCTATTACTTTTATTTATATATTTTTTTTATTTTAATGATTTTACATTTGAAGACATACGAAATTTGTAAGATTTTATGTTACAATATAATTTCTTTATAGGATTTATTATGTTAATATTTCATTGAGACAAATTATATGATCCATATACATTAAACACAATAAATAGTTTTTTACTCTGAATATTGTTAGGGGGTTCAGGTTCTGCCTTTCATTCACTACTCTATATAATGTAAAACGATAAATGAAAATATTTATTAAAAAAAGTCATCCAGGTTTTCACACTAGTCGACAATTTTATTTCATGACCACGTTCTTTAAAATAATCTACTGAATTTTATTTTCTATGAAAAAATAATTATTTAAATTCATTTTCATCTATATCTGAAATTATTTTCAAGGTATTAAATGAAATCTTATTTTCATTCACTAAATAAGAATCTTTTTCATATTATTCCAATAGTGTGGAATTAATCATTGTTTTACTTTTTAACAAATTAATAGATTTTCCCACAATTATGATCATTATTTGCCTTGAGTATTAATTTAAATTTACCAATTATTATTTTTAATCTATTTTTCTAAATATCTATAAATTTATAGTTTTAATTATGGTAAATTAAAATAAAATTTTCCCTATTTTCAATAAATTGTTCTAATTCTCTTTTTATAGAATTCACTATCTATGTTAGAAAACTTTAAATTTCATTTTTTACAGTGCATATGATCTAAAAGTTAAATACATGTTTCATAACTATTTTTCTTAGAATTATACATTTATGAAAGTTTAATGGTTCCTATTTATTTTTTAAATTATATGTTGAGATGGAATGATCAATATTTATATGATCTTACAGAGAACATGTGTAAATATTTAATTATATAATTGGTTGGCCTACTCTATCCCTATTATAGATTGGGTAATTACTGATATCTAATTAGATAATATGAAGGAATTTGTAGATTGAACCAATTTTAGTCTTGAAAACATGACGTATATTGAACTCTATCTATTCTAGGATTTTTTCTACAATCTGTGGATGGTCTTGGAATGATCCATGACAAAAAATAATTTTATATTATAATTATTTTTCTACAATTAATATTTAATAATATTATTTAAATGATATTATTTCATTGTTCATGAGGGATTTGCAATTCTTCCTTACTATAATAACTGATGTTTTTTAAAATATTAAATCATTAAGACATGAAACATGAATCATGATCTATGAATGATTTTTTATAAACATCATATGTTAATATCAATATGTCATATCATTATTCATATCTAATATTTAAATTTGGTAATCAATTCATATCTACCACGATTACCATTAATGATCATCTAATCTCACATTTAATTTTGTTTACATTTTCCCATGTTATAAATAAATTTTTTATAGAACATGTCTACGTAATGTATACTAATATGAAATGGTTGTTTGAAAATTTTAATATCATTATTAAAATATATTTAAAATGAATCTATTATTTATCAAAACTAAATCATTATAGTCCTCATGTGTGTATTTTTTTGAATCTAATTTTATATTCAAAAAAAATGATAAAATATTTATATAATAAATGATCAGGTGGAATCATAAATATCTAAGAATGATTCATTGATTTTTGGATATTATATTCTGAGGATTATTTGGATATAACTTATGAAAACCAAATATGTACTTAATGTTTTATAAGATGAACCTATAATATTCATTGGATGATAAAAATATTTAATAATTTAAGAAATATAATGAATTATTCTGATGATTATATGATTATTGTAACTTGGGCATATAATAAGATTTTTAGTTTAAGTAAATCAACGTATCCTAGATCAATAATGTCATAAAATATTTTTTAATACTATGAAATGATCTTCCTATTTACGAACCAAATTCCATGGGTGTTATAATGAAATATATTTTTTTATACTCAAGAAAATCACTCAATACAAGAAATCTAATATTATTCCAAAATGGGAATGTAGAAAAAAAAACAAATAAGTGGGACTTTTATGAGGAAACAACCACATTCATCTAGTGAGAAATTATATCCAGTAGTCCCCGTGAAATAGATCGTTTCCATTTACAGAATTATGTGGTACCTATTTCTTGGAGCATGAGAAAATTTGTCCTAGTGGGGAATTCATTTAAACGAAAAATTAAATATATGGTCATGTATAGATAATCATACCTGAAAGAGGATGAAATTTAATCAATTTAATGGGATGGTTTTAATATATCACATTCTTGTAAATGAATTCCAAAAATACATAATAAGAAAATTAAAAATGGAATTTCATGAAAATAAAATGAAAAAATGAAATATCTGTTACTACTTATGAGGAAACAATTATACAACATGTGAGGTATAATTTTTAATACAATATCAAAAATTACAATAAAACATATTGGTTCATTAGTTACATAAAATGATTTTTTCATATGGAATTATTCATAAGGGACTTCAGTATCTATTATGAAATAATTTGATGTTCTCCTAAGGTAGAAATGGATAGTGTATATTACTATAATTATCATGGTTTTGGTAATAAATTAACGACAGTTTATTAAATAATATCAAGTATTAAAATATGTAGAGGAAATATAATTAATATTCATATAATTTATAAGTGTGTAATACAAAATATTTAAAATTGACTATGCGGTACATATAAATTTTTCATGAGTGTCAATTAATTTCATTAAGAAAGTCAATACTGATGTCATATAATGACTTAATCCAATAGAATAAATTTATATAGATCTCAACTGATTCTATCACATAAAAATGAAATCGTAAAAAATATGTATTATGGAATTATGATAAACATTTCATGAATCCAATGGTTATGAATGATAATCAACATCAACAACATCTTTATCTGACATATATAGTGACATATCATGTGATAATTTACACTAAGATGGGTTATGAAAATGGTGTTGTGAATGGATCACATATCATCTACCATGGAACAATAAAAGTATTATTATTTTTATGAATCTACATAATCATTAAACTTTAATTATTATGATAATTCTATCATTCCATAACCTCAATGAGTAGATATTTATTTATTTTTAAAACATATTAATTGTAAAATTATTGCATATCCTATGTATAACTCATCTATAATAGATATTTGTGAGAATTTTCTTCCAACAAATCTTATGATTCCCCCTCATGTTTAATTTCTCTAGATTTTTGAAATGAATTATATATTTATATGTACATCCCATATCCAATTCAGGGTAAGTGAGAAGATATTTTATATTCTTAAACAATATATGATAATATAATATCGTTATTTTTAATATGAACATCCATGGATTTTTTTTAATTTATGTGCCTTATTACATGTCATTGAGAAGTACATATCTCAAATTCTTGTGAAAAATGAAACATTGGATAAGTTCCTATTGTGAGTGAATATATTTATTTATTTCATAAAATTTTCCACATTATTCCCTTAAATAGTTATGCGTATTTTTAAATAGATATCATACCTTGTTCTATAGCTATTTCAAAGTCTCCTTATTGAATCTCCCCATTCGACTGGTTAGAATTAATGAGGAAACACACAAAAAATATTAATAAGGGAATCTTTCATATTATCATGACATTGTGGTGGTTAAATTGTTCTTTTCATAAATAATATATATGGTTTAATGTATATTTAAATATATTATTAATTACCATAAAATATTAATATCAAGAACATGTATACATTCTCTCTTATGGATGATCTTTTTAATCAAATGACATAAGATCAATACTTTTCATATATTGTCCTACTATAAGGATATAATCATTTGAGATAAAAAAGATTATATATCCATGAAAAAATTCCATGCATGATGTGTTCACTATGAATTTTTATTAATTCGATATGTATATTCCACTTGAAAAAAAAAATTATTCATGAATTTAAAGAAGTGAATCTTTAGAGGTTACCTTGATTAAATTTTTTTACTCTTTATTGAAGACATTCATATATAACCCAAGGAAAAGGATTTTCGTGGTGATAATTTGGGTATTATGTAGAAATCCATCAGGTTGGATAAGTTAGATAAAAAATTTAGTAAATGTGAATTATAGTTATAGAAATAATCATTCATTGGTAATATACTAACAAGAGGTGATATATCAGGGGATCCATCAAAGATAATAGTTATTGAAATTAGGTCCATATGAAAAAAGTGAACTATATCTATATTTTTATTGGGTTGGTTTTATATGATCATTGATATGTTAGAAATTGTTTATTTATATCATATCCAATTAATATAATTATTTATATGTATATGAAGTTCCTTTTTAATAATGAATGTGAAGATAATTTCAATGAGCATAATACAATTTGTATAGTAAACCTTTACTCATAATACACTATCTTTGCGAAGGTTTTTTAATAATTTGTGATGAATCAACGTAGTTATTTTTAATTTTTTCGCATTAATAATAATTTTGTTGTTGGATATGCCTCTATCGAATTCAAATTTGAAGAGATTATGAATCTTGATAACTATTTTGAAATGAATGTTAAAACATATAATATGAAGATATGGATGCATAATATTTTTCACAAAGGTTGTGAAACATATACCAACCATACAATTATTAAATATACTCTCACATAAAAAGAGTTTAATATACATAAAAAATGACTCAAACTGATTAATTATTATTAATAATTAATACATTACCACCCTAGAAAAATGAATGAGTTGGACAATTAATTAATTCAGAATGACCACACTAGTCTATCCATTGTGAGGATTAATAAGATCTAATAAATTTATATTTTCATTGCATATACCTTGAAATCATAATAAAAAGAGAATGATCAAATCGTTACTGGATGAATATTTAACAATATATTCAATTAAATATTCATGTTGTGAATAAGGATGATAAAGGGATAACAAACAAGGGAATTCGTGTTCCGTAATTCAATCAATATTTTGATTGGATGATATGGTTTTGGAAAATTTATATGTCCTCTAAATAATAGAAATTAAGTAGATGTTACTTGAATATCCAAGTTCTTCAATTTATATTCAATCTAGAATTTAAAAAACTATAGAGAACATAAATATCATTTCTGATGGGATAAAATATAGATTGGTAATTCATATTATGTATCTAGATTATTCATATGCATGTCTGGTTAGACTAACTGAAAAAATTCTATGATAAAGTTATACTAGTTAACCATAACAGTGTGGAGTTGGGAAAACATCCCCAGGTATTTTTTCACGGGACTCCCCAAGATATATAATGGGAAAATTTTATATTAGGTCTTAGTCGATCACCATAAAAATTCAGAATATTTCATTGATATTAGTTAATACTACTCTCTTAATCATATTTCACAGTTATACCTTAATTAAGATGTAAGATTTCATAGAGTACCCCACTTAATCAAATTTAATTGACATCCGTGGATTAACAAAATTTTAATGAGTGGAATAATAAATATTTTAATTAGGAATTGAGCATCATAATTACATATTATCTAATGGTAGGTATTGTATGGTCTCAACCTAGTATCCACTGAAATGGTTCCTCAAGGTGGTCAGCCACATGGCCTCAAGTGCACCTCTCCAAATGTAAGAGTATTTTGACTAACAAATAGGTTCTAGAAATTTTATGGTTGGGAGACTATGTCCTCATGAAAATAGTGTCACTATGGTATAATAGGAAATTAATCAACAAAAAAATATTATAAATTAAATATATAACAATAAAAGATTGCAATATCAGATGAAATTTCCAAATCTAAATATAAATCCATGAATTCATTTACAGATGAGGTTTTGAAATGAAAAATAATAAGAATAAAGAAGGTCATATAATCTTGTATAGTACATGTATAATCATTGTGAAATAAATTAATAATGTATAACCCCATGAGAATATTAATATTTGTCTCAATAAATTTATCATAACTCTCTTATGGTTGAATAACAGTAACCAAGATGAATCAAATAACCGATCTTATAGCCATGAGGTCTGTTTGGCTACCCGAGTACAATGGTTTCCTAAACAGAGTGTGATATATAATTACTGTAAAACCAAAGAATTTTAATAAATCCATATATTCCATGAGTATAAATTAATGTAGTTTTACGGTATGATATTTTTATTAGTAAAAAATTACAAATATATAACTCATACCATGCTCATGATCCTTATGGGACGCTTGTCCAACAAAACCTACTTTGATCCAAGCCATAAAATCGCTGTAATGATGTCACCATGTACATATACTTGTAATTAAATATAGATATGTAAATATATATAAAGAATAAATATGTATTAACTTTTATATACATGTATATATAAATGTAGTTTTATTCATTATATAGGGTGTAACTCAAGCATCCATTGCATGTCTCTGTAATCTCATAGTGCAACCCGAAGGGATTTCATGATCTCATATCAAACTGAGTAAGGGACACCATTCACAAGAATTATGATGTGTAATGGATTACATTCCCATGTACAATGTAGTACATGGGAAAAAATTTTGGCGTATCATAATGTAAAATGGATTCTATACCTGAGTATCAAAATGGACATGGGATTCCCTGAAATATTGTTAAAATGTAGGGAGTAATTATAGAGTATCATATTCTATAATGGATTACATATCTGAGTTTAATAATGTATAATATATTCTTTTCAAAATAACCACACCGTAGAATGAGCTTCATGCTTGAGTGTCGTAATATATTTGGGATATCATGCCAAGTTATCATTAATTATAAATGACACCATGCATGATTAGCAGAGTTTAAAAGGGACTAATTTATCAAATATAATGTTTGTAATCATGTTTCCAATTTGTAGATATAAAAAAAAATCACCATGATCATTCTACTTATTCATATAATTTATAATTTATATGGATGGATATAATTATATGCATATCATAATAGAATTTAATGAAATAATTTTGTCTTGCTCATTTATGAGAAAAATTAAGAAATCCAGGGGAAGTTTCCTTCCACTCATTATTTAAATATTCCCATTTATGTACCCCCCCCATTTATTTGTGAATATAAGACACATCTTAAGTTGTTCTATTATCAAATGGGACAATTTTTCTATCATGTCCAACTTTTAAATAAATTTTAATAATTTCATGAATTATGGATTAATCATCAACAAAAATATTTGATCAATAGTGTGCATGGAATTAAAAATACATTCTTTTTAAAAAACACATAATTTGGTGTTTTAATCTCCAATATATATCATTTACCATCATCATAAATAAACACCGCTATGGGTGTTGATTCCAACATTATAATTTTTTTCTATTTAATGCATTGGGATTATTAAATTTATGCATTAAGTCCTATATATATATTATACATATTTTAGGAATCTCACATAAATACCAACATGAAACATAATGGTGTCATTTTCAAATGAGCAAGACATTAATAAAAAAATACATATCCCACTTACATTTCATATAGTGAGTTCTAATCATCCATTATTAGTATTTAGTTGGATATGAAATACGATAAATAAAATTATAGGTAAATATCCATGAAAATAGGGGAAACGAACTCACATGGATTTAGTGTTCCATACGGGAAGATAAATGAAATAAATGATGAAAGTATAATTGTGATAATACTAAGGGATATTCAATGTAATGACAGAATTATTAATCCGATATAAGATAGATTTGATCCATGTATCCCATGGAGAGGGAGAAAAACTCTTCCAAAATCTCATGTTAATATAATTGTTTTCTCATGATAAAAAGTGTTGAGGACTTTTATCTTTTAAAGAAAATAGGTTCTATGTGATTCATGACATGAACTATATTCACATAATGAATTATATGTATTACATTTATCCAAATTTATGTTCTATATCATTTCTAGACACACCTTGTTATACCCATTTACTTTATAAAGGGAATTCATGTTGCTAATGGATAGTTGAGGTAGTTTTCAGCACCCATGTCCATCTGTTTTTAACAAGTGTTTCCACATACCTCGTGAGATCCAAACAAATCATAACCCACATAATAAAATATAAATCAAATATTTTAAAACCATGGGATCCTCAATTGAATTACTATATTATTAAATAACCCATCCTCCTGTGGAAAATTTATAAAACCATTGGAAACATCATCTAATTCAAAAAAAATGCATCATACTGTTATCCATTGATATAAACTATTATCACCATAAAGTTTCATGGAAAAATAAAATCATTCACCCAACCTACACGGGTCATGAAAATTCTTGTGATATGAAATGTTGTATTACCAAATTCCCAACACACTTCAAAAATCACATTTATTATAAGTTATGTTTTTAGTAAAACCATGAACCGACAATCTCATTCCAAAATCGAGATAGTGATATGGTGCTTTTCCAAGCCTGTATAAATAGATTAATGATATTTTCATTGTCAAATTATTCATATTTCATATGCCTCTCTCCACTATTGGTTTTAAAATTTAATGGTAAACCATGAGACACAGTACCTCATCCATATCGATTTATTATTTCAATATGCTCATAATGCTCTAACAACAATCTTAGTATGATCCTCAATTTGATAAAAAATTTGATTCCCAACTAACTTAATTTGTAATGGTAAATCGAAAATTTCATTAAAACCCATTCCCAGTATGTAATAAACATTTTTAATTGAAAATAAGATCAATAAGAGGTCCCTCAATAATTACATGCGACAAAAAAGGCGGCATCAAGTCAAACAACCTATGACAGACTATATACCAAAATTACCATTAATCATTGTTGATGAAAAAATTAAGTTTATGTATTTAAATGAATTTATCAGGATATTTAACTGAGCATATATACTGAGTCCCACAAGATGCATCCAGTGGAATCCCTAGAAACAAAGATCATTTATTTTTTCATGGAGTAACACACACATTTTTGTACACCCAATCCAAAACAATTCATAAATCATTTTAAAAATATATCATTTAATCACAACTAAATTCTAGGGTAACCTCGGAATCAACAAATATAGTCTCATGAGATTATCCATTTAATTATATACTACGGTGTTTACAGGTGAGACATCAGTGTATAGTCGAAACAACTACACATAAAAATGGTGACCAATCCCAATTGTAGTCATGTCAATATTTGAATGAAGCCCATGAGGAATTCCATTGGGGTACTACTATGAAACCCATGTTTCCCATAGAACTAACCATTCCCCAATGAACAACTGTGGTTTAAGAGCACAATACCAATGATTTAAATTTGTCGAAACATAATGGGATATTAATTTATCTTGTTGTATAATTGTCAATCACTTTGTACACCATGAAAAATGTCAAGGTGAGGGGAATGATTTTCACTACTCCATGAGTACACCAATATGATATAAAATATTAAAAAAAATACCCGAGACACTCTATTCATATAAAATAAATATTTCTTGAAATGGTTCATAACCAACCATTGGAAAATTATGAATAGAAAAAATACTAGAAGAATTTCTATATTTTTTTTAAAATAACATTTTTGATCATATAGATGCATTTTCTATAACCAAACATGATAAATTTTCCATCATAGGCAACCTATGATCATAAAAATGAATCCCATACGGTTCAATTGGACTATTGTTTTTTAATATTTATGTACAATGCCACTAATATCACCATCGTTATACCTTCTAGGCACTGTGACATTTCAAAACTCAATTGACCAATAATAATTTAATGAAATGGCGATGTTTCCAAAAGACCCTCACAGGTTTTCCTCCCAATACATGTAATGATACACTTGAAAATTATCATTGGGATTTTCCCCCCATAGAATTTTCTTATTAATAATATTACTACAAACAAAAAATAATTTTGGATCAATTGTTCCAATCAACCATTGGACTTGGGTCATAGAAATTACAAGCAAGATTTTATCATGCATAAATGTGAATGTGGGAACAAAATACAATTTACCATCACACAAGGCATGTTTCAAATTAGGAAAAAATATTAATATCTAATGAGCTACACTCACTCCACTCATTATTGTCATGCATGAAATAAAGAAAAAACTGACCAAAGAGTCAAAACATATAATCACCTTTGGAAAATCATAATGATAGTTGAGGATGAGTTATATATCCTTCATCATTGAGGTCCCTCTTTTATAGAGATGACCAGTTCATAAATTATAATATCTAAATACATAAAATATAGTCATTGAATGGCCATAATAATTCTAGTCTATGATTTCCATTAAAAATATTCAACCTAGTGTTGTATTATTCTTTAAGAAATTTATTCTAATTTGAATCTCCCAAATCATCCAATAGAGAATAAGAAGCAGGTTCACCTAACCAACTGAGGATCCGACCTAGCCCTAGGAATGTTTATCCCATAGAAACTATTTAATATATGATTTTCAATCCCATTAAAAAATATCAAATTACCCCATGACCACCCATCAAACTCATGTACCATTTTAGATACAAAAATTTCCCACTTAGGAAAAATAGTAACTAGATGGTACCTAATGCTTCAATGATCAACATGTAATTCAGAAATTATTTTCAATTTAAGTGAACTAACTACACTAAGCTATAACTATATTTGTTGACATATCATTAATACAATAAAATATTCATCAGGGATAGGACACATTACTTACCATTGTAACCTATAGAGTCAATCGATATAATAACAAGTTAATGGGAAATGCTCACATACCTAAACCAAGAGAACAATAAAAATTAAATTATTATTAAACATTAAAAAGTGGATAAAACTAATAACACCACATAAAGGATTCAATTAATCCCATAAATTAATTAACAATTAAATTATCTAATTCCACAAGTCTCAATGGAAAGTTATATCAAACAACGTATTAAACATTATTTTTTAACGAATATCATATAAAATTTAATGATAGTTATCCCATATATTCATTTCATCCATAAAATTATCATATTAGTGTTAGTTAAATACAATTTCAAATTAATGATATGTAGGAATTCACCATTTTGGTTATAATTTGAATAATTATAAATAAATGACTCATAAAAACACAACTGAAATAACCTAAAATATATGACATTAATTTTATATTGCTGGTTTAGTTTGATGGAAACATATTTTTATATGTAACATTTTATAAGTGGATTATTCCATATTCAATTACCATCCATTTATGAAATAAACATACACCCATGGAGTTATGCATGATGTCATATCAAAATAAAGTCAACCTATTAGGATCTCATTATATTCAATATGGGTAAATCTAAATTCGACCCATCATAAGTTGATTTAATTTTTATTGTTTCAAAATAAAATAATTATTTTTATCATATGAAACATCCCCGAACTAATATAATTATTTCTAGTGGTTCATCTATGAATTTAATCACAAGGGTCATCATGGCCGAATTTTGTAGGTGATTGCATTAGAAAAGATAAAAATTATCTGTATGAATAATGTTTCGCAAAAAATAATGTTTTCGTATAATGCCTTAAAATTAAAAAATAATTATGGTACATACCATTACATGTAATAATTGGCAACCATGATGCGAAAATGGGTTTTTCATATTTTTTTATAATATATAATGTCCAATTATAATGGTTTCATTATATGGGTTATCTTCACCCATTTATAAATTCCCATTAAGATTATAAACATCAATTACGACAAATTTTATCAAAACCATAAATGTTTCATCCCATGTAACCAATTTTCCTTTACTCAAAAATTATAAATATTTTTTATTTAAGGACCCACCATCTACCTATATGACAAAACACCATTTAGGTTTATGTTGGGACAATAATATAAAATAATATATTGAAATTATTACAAAGAGTTCAATCACAAGAATAAAACAATAAATTAATCTATTTAAGAACAATTATAAGTACTGTATATAATAAAAGAATTCTATATTATCACCCAAACATTGTATACAATTAATCATGTTCATAAAACAAACAAGTTACATTTAACATGTTATCAGATAGTAAAAAAATTCCATATGCATGGAATTGAATATGCATGGAATGTGAATATCTATGTTTTTTTAAAAGGTAGGTTCTGGTCAAAAGACCAGAACTAAGAAATTTATTCAAAAGAGAAAGTCACAAATGAGTTACAACAGATGGAAAGAGGGCAATTTTCTAGAATCCTTAGTAAAATAAGGAATAAACTCTGGCGGGAGTTCATTCATCCAAGTGATCTCATGAGAGACTCCCATGTTGGCAAGTCCATCCGCGACCATATTAGACCCCCGATAGGTATGTGTGGTAATAAAATTGAGGTTATTGAGCGTAGTGAGGCAATCCATCCATCTGGGGGTGAGAGGCCATGCCAGATGAACATCACCCTTCCAGATGGCTTGCACAATGGTAGTGGAATCGCTCTCGATCCAGATATTCTTCCAGTTGAAGAGATTTGCATAGGATATGGCATGAATGGTAGCAAGCATCTCGGCCTCCAACGTAGAAGCAGTTCCACAGCTTCCAAAGAAACATCCAAGGATCCGGTCTTGATGATCTCTAAAGATTCCCCCACATCCAGCAAGACCAGGATTTCCCTTTGAAGCTCCGTCCACGTTTACTTTAATCCAACCAGGAGCAGGTGCCTTCCAGAAAACTTCAATAGTGTATCGAGGTTTCGGGAAAATACCTTTAATGCCAATTTGGTGAAGGGTTTCAAAATCTATGACAGAATTGTCACAACAATCCTTTTGTATCGTAGCCGCTTCCCTCATAGCCAGTAGAATCCGCATTTTACCTGCATTAATATTAAATGAATTATTGTTGAAAACAGAATCATTTCTACCGTACCAAAGAATATGCATAAGCTCCACAACAACCGTTAGAAATAGATTCTTGATTTGAAGAGATCTTGGGAATTCCAACGTTCTTTTTAATTGAGAGAGAATAAATGTATCTAAAAGCTATCTGCAATCAAAAAGGTCAAAAATGTAATGCCAAAGGGACATAGCAGTATCACAAGATAAAAAAAGATGATTGATTTCCTCGCGATGTTGGTTGCATAATCTACATTTAGAGCAAAGGATAAAGCTGTAGGATTGCAGGCAGATATCAGTTGGAATTTTTTGATGAGCAATACGCCACATAAGGGTAAGGCGAGAAGGCTTAATCCAAGCTTTATTGAGGTTAGAAACCCAATTAAAATTTTCATCCTTATTAGGGAATTGATAATGATAAAACTTTTTAGAGTATAACATGCCATTATGAGAAGGTTCCTAAACAAGGAGATCCTCATTGGAGGTGAAATAATAATTATCCACAATCCCCTTGATAGGATCCGAAAGTTGAGAATCTGGGGAATTGATCATCTCTCTAATAGAGAAATTTGAAGTATTATGAGAAAAGGTATTTGGCATATCAGTAATGAGAGTGTATCCAGTCCAGTTATCAAACCAGAAATTTAAAGAAGAGTTTTTACTAACAAGCCATCTAGAATTTTCCATGATAGAGTGAAAAGAAGCTTTGATCGAAGGCCAGATAGAAGAAGTCATATAATTAGAAGATCCAGACTTAAGCTTATCAAGGAAGCGGATTTTGAGGAATATAATGGAGAGAGAGTTATTATGAATGAGGGACCATGTGAGTTTGGCTTGAAGAGCCTCATTAAAAATTTTATGATTCTTAATACCGATTCCTCCATTTTCAATAGCTTTACAACAAGTGGCCCAATAAACTATAACTAATTTATTTTCCAGAGTACTTCCACTCCAGATGAAATTCCTGATAGCTATATTAAGACTTTTTATCAGCCCCAAAGGCCATTTGTAGACCATCATGGAATAGAAAATCTTAGAGACAATAGTGGATTTCACAAGGCAAATTCTACCAGCCATAGAAAGGGCTTTACCTTTCTAGGAAGAAAATTGATTCAGAGTTTGATCAACAAGGCTAAGAAAATAACAAGCTTTGGGAGACCCCAAAACAGGGGAACACCAAGATAAGTAAAAGGAAGGGATCCTTCCTTTATCCCTAAAACATTGGTGATATGAGATTTCCTATTAGAGGGGAAGTTTTTACCAAAGTAAATGAAAGATTTTTTCCAGTTAATGCATTGACCAGAAATCTCCTCGTAGTGAGAAATAATGCATTTAAGGTTATTGACATTTATTTTATCTCCCTGAATGAAAAGGATAATATAATCGGCATATAGTAGGTGAGAGGGAGCATGAAGATTCCTGGAAGCAATGATAGGTTTGAGTCTGCCTTCCTCAACATTGAGGGAGAGCAGTCTACTAAGATAATCTTCGGTGATAGAAAAAATGATCACAGAAAGCGGATCACCTTGCCTAACACCTTTAGAGCATTTGAAATAACCCCTAGGTGAGCCATTAATAAGCACAGAGATGTTTGAAGAGTTGAAGATGATTTTAATTTTATTAATAATGGAGTCATTGAAGCCAAAACTAGAAAGGACCTTAAAAATGAAGGTCCAATCAATCGTATCAAAAGCCTTAGTGATGTCAAGCTTAAGAGAAATGTTCCCACCTCTAGTATTTCTGTTCAATAAATTGGGGGATTCAAAGGCGAGGCAAATACAATCTTGTATAGATCTACCCTTGATGAAAACAAAATGGTTCCAGGAGACAATTTTGTTACTAATATTAGAAAGCCTATTATCAAGAATATTGGTGATAATTTTAAAAAGAGAATTTAAGTGGGAAATGTGACGGAAGAGGTGAATTTCATCTGCATTATCAACTTTAGGAATTAACGTGAGGAACTGAGAGTTGAGAGCATGTGGAAGAACACCTTTTTCAAAGAAAGATTTAACTAAGTTGCAGACATCATTTTGAATGACATCCCAATGTTTTTGATAGAAAACATTGTTGAAACCATCGGGGCCCGGGGCACTGCCCGGGTTTAGACCAAAAACAGTATCCTTGATCTTAGAATCAAGAGGGATGCAGTTAAGCAAACAGTTATCCTCAAGAGTCACCATACAAGGAATAATGTTTGGAAGGATATCTTTATTAATGATAGGACCATTGAAAATTCCAGTGAAGTATGAAACAACATAATTTGAAATCTGTTCCTCTGACTCAATGATTTCACCCTCAACTCTTAAGCAAGAGAGAGGCTTACAGGTTTTCCTAATCCGTTGCAGAGAGTTGTAAAATTTGGTGTTTCTATCCCCATCCTTGAGCCATTTAGCTCTGAAGATTTGCTTTTTTAAATTATCCTTATAGTTTAGAAGAGAGATCAATTTAGTAGAGATGGTGATTTCATCCTGGGGGTCAGAAATGAATGAAGTGTTGTTAACTTGAAAGAGGGACAAATCCTTTTCTAAATCTTGGATATCTTTGTCAATTAAAGCTGTTTTATCAGAGCACCATTTTTTGAGAATGTTCTTAAGATTTTTCAACTTAGTGGTGCAAAAAAAAAGGATCCCTGTGATTGCCCATATTAGTCCAGGATGAATTTATAAGAGAGACACAATCTGAGTCAGAAGACCAGGTAAAATTAAATCTGAAAGGAAAGGAAGGTTTCCGAGAGTTTTGAGGAAAGCTGACTAAGATCGGATGATGATCAGAAGCAAGTTTAGTAAGGGTGGCACACAAGATCTGGTTATAATTATCAAGAGAAGATTCATTAGTGAAGGCTCTATCTAGTTTACTCGCCACCACTCGGTTGTAGTGGTGTCTGTACCAAGTGAATTGGGCACCAGTAAGGTTAATCTCAATGAGATTATTACTTTCAATGGCATCTTTAAATTCCCTGGCAGAGATAGAGGAGAAAGAGTGCCCAATTTTTTTTCAGAGGGGGAGAAAATAGAATTAAAGTCCCCAACCAAAACCCAGGGATCTTGAATCATGATATTGATGTCAGAAATCTCCTTCCAAAGAGATCTTCGATCAAGGTAACATCCTAGCCCAGGAAAAATTGACATGGGGTTGGGATCTAGTTGGTCACATGGCCTCAAGTGTGCATACCCATACGCTAGAGGCTACCTAATACTTCCAAGGGTATAGTGATTATACTGTAGGGAGACTATTATCAAATTATCATAGTTGCATAGTGGAATAAGAGGTAATGAAATAATCATCTTTGGAAATAATATTAATAAATTAAGTAAAAATAAGAAGATAATTGTAATTGATAAAAAGTACAATTCCAAATATACAACTATTCAATAATGTCCATATAAGACTGCCTAATCAGAAAGTGTAATCATAATATAAGAAATACAGTCTAGTACAGAACATGTATAATCGATGTAAAAAAATATTTAAGGGAAATCCCCATGAGCATATTGAGCTTCAGATCCATCCTTTTCTCTAATCACCCATATTGAATAATAAAGGAAGGAAGTCAAATCCAAAACTTGATCATGTAGAAATTATGTCTATTCAGGTACCCCAAATTCAATTGTTTCATGAAAATGGTTTGTGATATACTAAGTATTCCACTACCAATAGTGCTTAAATCTATCCATTATGTTGGTGTAAATTATTATAGTATTTGGGTATGATTAGTAAACGGTAAATTAAAGGAAAAAGATAAACCACCTAACACTCACGATCCTTGTGGGATGCCTGGATGACAATAATTTCTTCATCCAAAGATGGGATATCAATGAATTTTTGTCACTACATACTTATATAGGAAAATTTATATTGATATCTATGTATATATTTAGACCATATATGTTGGAACTTTTATATCCACACATATATAGATATGTAGTCCTAGTTCGGATGTTGGGCATTACTCATATCTCCACAACTAGCCATAATAATCTTCAAATGTAGTAAGATGGGACTTCATGGCCATATAAAAAAATTGTATGTGATTCCATTCTAATTTAATATAATTTATATGGGATTCAATGCATGAGTATCATGATGTATAAGGGATGTCATATCTAATTATCATGAAGTATATGGGACACCATGCCTGAATATCACAATGTATAAATTATATTGTTCTTGAGTATCATAATATATAATGTTTTACGTTCCAATGGTTCACAATGTATATGGGATGATATGGTCGAGTATCCGAATCTATAAGGGATTATTGCCTGAGTATCATAATATATATGGGATTCAATTTCTGAATAAGATAATGTATACGGGATGACATTCCCATGCCACCGGATGTATAATGGATTAAATCCCAAAGTATCACAATGTATAAGGGTTTAATTTTTTAAAAATAATGGAGGTAATAAATAGGTATAGATATAGATTCATACCAAAATAATATTACATGATCGTTAAACATATTCAAATAATTAAAATATAATGTGAAATTAAATGTACATATGAATTCCAAACTAATATTCAACTATATAACTTGTATCAGTTCATTTATGAAAAAAAGGACATGGTATGTTCCATTAAATTCATTATTAAAATATTCCAATTAAGTTAATCATGTTTTCTTATAAATACAACTCACATCACATGTAATGTTATTATAAGATGGCCCATATTTCTTATCAAATCAAAATCATTTTAATCATCCATTACATGATTAATTAGTAATCACACATAAAATTTTGATCAAAAGTGTAAAATTAATTCTAATTAATATAATTTAAATCGACAACCAATGTGAGTGTTTAAATATCATGTATGAAATAAAATGTAGTGATCAGAAAAGAAAAACCCATGAGGAGTGGTTCGAGTTATTGTGAACAAGTAAAACAGTATTATTTAATGCATGAGGTCTATTTAATTTATACATTATGTCATGACATATTATTTTTCACATTTTTTAAGAAATGTAAAGAAATATTATCATTAAGAACATAAGTAAAATTTGTAAGCAAGATAGAATTTATTGGATTATATATAAACTATATACATTATACCAAGGTTGTTACACTCATCTAATATTAGGTATTAACGCAAGAAAAATCAAGAGAAATAATAGGAATAAAAAAACACATCATAAATAATGAAAAAGATCATTCAAAGATTTATCACTCCACATGGGAAGACAAACAATGAAATGATTCAATAGGAATCAAGATCTTACTGAGGACTATCCGCATATAATAATGACACATTAGTCATTTCCCAGAAATTGGAGGTCCAATGATCTATAGGAGCGGAAGATGTAACGTCCCAGATACGGGTGCCACTCAACGAGTTCCCCGAACTCAGTTGGTCACATGACCTCAAGTGCATTTCCCAAAATGCTAGAGGCTGCTAACTAGCAGTGAGGGCCTAGGTCTGATAGTGGGACAACTCTGCCATCATTTGTCAAAGTGTAGCACAATGGAGAAAATACAAACATACCAAAAGTGGAAGTAGTAAACAATACTAATCTGAAATGGAAAATATTACAGAAGTAAAAGATGTTGATATTCATATATATAATGATGAAATATGTCCCTATGTATAAGAAAGCAGTCAAAACATGATACAATGCAATCTAAAATAATATTGTACATGGTAAGAGTACAACAAAGAAAAACAGAACCATCGCGGTAGGAACTCAGCATCATCTCTAGCCTATGCTTGGTTCTATGCTCTCCTACTCCTCTGCAACAATCAAGAACCTGTATGGGGACTCCTCCCCTTATCAACACCTGAAACAATATAATCTATTTGGTCCCAAGATGTGACCCGAACAGGGTGTGAGAAATAAATCCTAGTAGGAAACCACCAAAGGCATGTGACCACCTGTCAGTGAATTTTTGCAACATCAGTGTGTAGTAATGAAAATGCAGTAAACTAGGAAGTAATCAAAAGTAGCTACTTCTACCAGTTCATTTTCAATTTAATTATTATTTATCAATTCAATATAATTGAATTATCAGCTCCCGAGACTCAACCTTAGTTGGTAGTCTCTTATATAGTTCCACAACAAAAACCACAACCAACTATCTAACAAGTAAAAGGTAAAACAATATCAAGCATGTGCTTTATCATGGCATGTAGAATTTGTAAAATTAACACTAGGAATATATGAAGTAAATATATTCTAAAAGAATGCAAAACCTTACCCTCAGGTAATCCGAACCACGCCCTCAGGATAATCAGAATCGAAACCCTCAGGTGATTGCCCTTATGGATAACGAATATTTCCCTCATGCGTACGAGATAATTCCCCCATGCATAGAAGAAAATTCCTTGAGGCATATAAATCATTTCCCTCAGGCTAAATGGAACACTTTTCCTTAGGCTAAACAAACACTTTCCCTCAGGCTAAACAAAATGTTTCCCTCATGCTATGCAAGTAACCGGGCCGAGCCCAACACATAGAAATAAATTATATACATTTTCTCTCAAGAAAAATCAAATAATGATAAATCATGACATACCCTCGGGTAACCTTTCCAAACAACTAAACCAGGGAAAGCACCCACATGGTGGCCCTGGATCCAAACAGTTATCCTGAACAGTAGTTTATAATTATCATAAAATTATCTATGCAATTCTAGATATCTTAATTAATCAAGGACTCAGCCATACGACACCCTAAACATGGTCTCGTAACAGAAAGCTACACAAAAACACTCAACGGTTGGAATTAAACATCAGAACACCTACCTCTATCTCCGCTGATCGATATATGAGAATGTTGCCTCCTGAAATGTCATAGGACAATGTAGATCTGGAAAAAACGATAACCCATTCAAACCCAAATAACATCCCCTCAGGAGATAATTGGTAAGAACATCTCAAGAAGAAATAAGGTATTACCCGACGGTTCAAACAAGATTAACAGTGGAAGAAACAGATTCCCGGCGTGTGATCGGGAGATCCTCCAATCTCCAGCCTCTACTCCTAATGCTATTAACGTGTCTGCTGCCTCCTCTGTAGAATGAGGAGGCTACTGCAAGTTTTATGAAAAAAAATAAACAAACTACACGGTGTGTACTTTCAAGTACAAGAAATGTGCTTTTTTATCATTAAAATTTTACTCTGGCAGCAACATTTCACCACCACATTGTTCGGCTATCGACATGATTACAAGATGTGTATTTCTGAATAAACGGCGTGTATTGTCGCTCCGCTAGCGGCGACTCCCACCACATTACTGTTCTCCTACTGATTGATTAAACGGAGTGTATATACTATGTACATAGCATGTAGTCAGTTTTTACACTCTTCATCACCGACATGGCTACACACCATGTGTACTCATCCCACACGGCCAAAGTACACGACGTGTGGAAAAGTACACGGATTTTACACACAAAATTTGGTATTTATCCCCATTTTCCTTATTTTCTGAAAAACACTTAAGGAAAGAGGAAATGAAGAAACTCGTACCTCAAGAATAAAAACTGGGTTCTTACAAATTTCCGCCCTTAAAGCAATTCATCCCCGAATATTCCTTCCAAGGGTGGTGAAGATAATGCTCATAACAACTCTAGCCACTGAGCATGTACGCCGATCTCCTACTCCCATGTTTCATCCTGCACTCGGCCATGCTGCCATAGAACCCATACGAGAGAAACTGACTGGCCTCAGAGGACCTTCGTGCTCCTATCAACAATACGAAACAGATACTCCTCATCGGATGCATCAGCCTGAAGCTCAACTTCCATGGGCAGAAAAACGTGAGACAAGTCTTAGTGAAAACGGTGTAGATGAGATACATGGAAGACGTTGTGCATGGCCCAATACCTCTATGGTAACTACAAACGATAGGAAATTGGCCCGACTTTCTCCAGAATCTCAAACGGCCCCACATACCTCGGTGAAATTTTACCATGTCTCCTGATCCTCCTGTGTCCCAACCTCGGTGAAACACGTAAGAAAACCTGATCCCCGGCCATGAACTCCATGGGTCTTCTGCGGTGATCATCATAATATTTCTGATGAGACTGTGTAGTAGCCATCCGTTTCTAAATCAACTGGACTTTCTGAAGTCTCATGTACGGGATTTGGTCCCAGTAAAGCTACCTCACATTCCTTCAACTAGCATAAGGGTGATCGGCCTGGCCTACCATATAAATCCTCATAAGGTGTCATCTCAATAGTTACCTAAAAACCATTATTTTAGGCAAACTTGACCAGGGGTATGTGATTCTCCCAAGAGCTCCTAAAGTCCAGGATGCATGCATGCAACATGTCCTCTAGCTCCTGTATCGTACTCTTTGAGTGGCCATCGGTCTGAGGGTGGTATGTTGTGCTCAGAAGCACCTGTGTAACCAGTTCCCTCTGAAAACAATGCTAGAAACGATATGTAAAGTGGGTATCCCTATCTAAAATGATTGAACGGGGGTCCCCTTGAAGACTTTCCACCTCTCAGATATACAACATTCTGAGCTCGTCCACACCAAAGGTCCCCTTGATCACCCATAAGTGAGCTACCTTCGTAAGTCTGTCCACAACAACCCACACAACATCACTTCCTCAATATGACCGTGGAAACCTGGTCACGAAGTCCATCACGAAATCATCCCATTTCCACTCTAGAATGGGTAACTGCTATAATATTTCATCTGGACTATGATGCTCTGCCTTCACTTGAATATAGGTGGAACATCTCATAACAAAACCGTCTACCTCTCTTTTCATAACCAACCACTAATACTGATTTTTAAAGTCACATTAAATTTTGGAAACACTAGGATGAACTGCCCAAGATGAATCATGAAACACCTGCATCATCTCCTCGTGTACATCCCCTAGAAACCACATTTCCCATGGATATGCAGTACCTCATCATCGTCTATCGTCTAATGGAGAGGATGGTCCTCACTTGCCTCCGACTCCCGTAGAACTAGTCCTTCCAAATCAGATAGATGTCTTATCCTCACTCTATCCAGGAGGGTAGAAGTCACAGCTAAGGAAGAAAGACAGGCTTTCCCCTTACTATCATGAACCTCCAAATGCATCTCAAAGAAGAAGGCCATGAGCTTCCACTCAACCCTGGCCTCTTGCACTGTATGTAACTGAGTCCTCTTACTCAGTGCATCAGAAACTACATTACCCTTACCTGGTGTATATGCAAGCTGAATGTAGAATGACTGAAGCTATTCAACCCACCTTTATTGTCTTAGATTCAGGTCATAGTGGGTAAAGATATATTTGATACTTTTTTGGTCCATAAACACCAAAAAAAAATTATCCCAAGAGGTAATATCTCTAACATCATTATGCATGAACAACTGCCGCTAACTCAAGATCATGGGTTGGGTAATTACTCTCATGTGTCCTCAACTACTGAGACCCATACGCAGCTACTCGATCACCTTGCACCAACACTATTCCCATCCTAATACCTGATGCATCAAAGAAAACTGTATAGCTCTTCCCTTGCTCTGGAAGTATCAGGACTGGTGCCGATGTCAACCATCCCATCAGCTCCTCAAAGGCAATCTCGCAAACTTTAGACCAAACAAACTTCACACCCTTCTTAGTCAAACCTTTCAACGGTGCTACTAAGCAGGAGAAGTCTTGCATAAAGCGCCTGTAGTAACCATCCATCCCCAAGAAACTCTGTATCTCAAACACGTTCCTAGGCTTCTCCTAGGAAACTACCTATCTCTCCTTATCTATTTCTGCCGCAACTCTTTCCTCTGAGATAATATGACCTACGATGTGTATCTAGTCCATCTAAAAGTGGCACATTGAGTGCTTATCATATAGCGGATGCTCCCTTAGTGTACTCAGTACGATCGCAAGATAGGTAGAATGGTCGTGTCGAGTGTGAGATTACACAAAGATATCTTCCATGGAGACAACCACAAAAGAATCTAGATATGGATGGAACACATGATTCATCAGTGCCATGAAAACTACTGGCGCATTCGGGAGTCTGAATGTAATGACCACGTACTCATATGTAGTATATCTGCTCTGAAAAGTTGTAAGAGGTATGTTCGATGGTCTAACATGCAACTGATGATATCCAGATCTCATTTCAATCTTCAAGAACACTCGTGATCCTCAAATTTGATCCAAAAAATCATCAATCCTTGGAAAAGGATATCAGTTCTTGACCATCAACTGTTTCAGCTTTCGTTAATCCACGCAAAGCCTTAAGGTATTGTCTGCCTTCTTTGCAAACAGGACAGGAAAACCCCAAGGAGAAGTACAGGGTCGGAGGAAACCCTTTGCATCCAACTCCTCCAACTGCCTCTTGATCTACTACTACTATGGTGTAGCCATCCTATAAGGATGAATGGAAACCGATGCTGCTTCGGGAAAAAGCTCAATAAAGAAATCCACCTCTCGCTCGAGATGAAGACCTGAAATGTCATCTGAGAAGGCATCCTTGAAACAATCAACCACTAGAGTGAAATTCTTATGAAACGTTCCTTGGTCATCCAGATATAAACTCGCTATCTGGGCTATCACTCCACCTCGCCCACGATACTCATGTCCACCTCGGCTCTCCTGGACATCCCATTCACCCTTGTATAGTAACTCTCCACCCTCTAGTGATGTGAAACTCATCCTGGGATGATATAAATCTTCAAAGGCTTGAAAGGGTACCAACCAGTCCATCTTGAGAATGAAATCATAGCTTTTCATCTTTAAGACATATAGGTCCCATAAAAATTGATGCGCACCAACCTCTAGGGGGAACTCCCGTCACTGACACACACCTATTGTTCTATTCCCCAACAGAGTCTCAAGTATCATAACATCAGAAGAAGAAGAAACATAGAGCCCAAGGATCTCCATAATAGGCATAGATATAAAGCTATGTGTTGCACCCGTATCAAAAAGTACTGAAGATAAAATAGAAGCTACTAGAATAGTACCTATGACAATGGAAGGTATGGAATCCTGATCCTGTTGGGTCTGTTGCACTGCATATGCATGTCCAGTGCTGCGACCATGCGATACAACCTTGCTACCCTAAGCTGACCTGCCCTGCTGTCTCTAAGATCCTGGGGTCTTGCTACCATGGCCACAACCACCACCTTAGCTTGTACATCCCGAAGAATTACAATTTCCTGAATAGTAAGAAGATGCTATCCCTACTCCTGCATGAAGAGTCTGTAAAAAACCCTCTCACTAGACACTGGTGGAAACGCCCAACAAAAGTGCTGCAGATGACCCTTCTTGTCACAAGCTCGACACTCCACTAGGTCACGTGGACACTGAGATCTCTTGATCCCCTCTTTAACTCATTGGTAGCACATCACTGGGCTACCATAACAATTATTATGGATAGTACTACCAAATTGAGAGAAATCCATCTGCCACTTCCTCTTACCAGTAGAAATAGTACCAGATACTGGTGCCGAACCGCCATGGCCTGCACCACTTGCTTCCCACAAGTTCCGCTCAGTAATCAGTGTCTGGTTCAAAATAGCATTCACTATAGGAAACTTGAAAACATTCACTAGTTCTCGGATGTCATATCGATGACCATCCTCAATCCCTCAACAACTCATCTCCCACCAGAATAGGTGAAAAACATTGTTTCTCGGTGAAGCGGGTAGAATAATCCATCACTGACATGGCGACCTGCTGCAAATTCATAAACTCTCAAGATCGATCATCTCTCATTGTATCTGGGAAGAAAAATTCATACAAGACTGCCTGAAAATATTCTCATTCCATGTCTCTATGATGGTCGGTCTAGGTGGTAACATCCCACCATCTCTTTGCATAATCACACAACATTTATGTAGCGAGCTTGACCCTCCTCTCTGGAAGCGTTTACAGGTTCTCGAAGATAGTCTGCATAGACCCCAACCAAGACTCTGCAGCCTATGGTACGACATCCCATGAAAATGTCGGTGGATACTGCTACTGGAATATACGAGTCAGCTCTGCCATATATGAGGCAGTCGGTGGTGCTCCCTGGAAGGTCTGCATGAACAGCATAAAGCCTTCACTGAACTGCGCATTAGTGCATGTGCCCGGTATAACGGCTGGCACCATATCTGGATCTGCTGGAGGGTTCATCAGTATATCGTAGCCTACCGTCTGAAGAGTATACTCATTGCCGCTCCCCTGGTGAAAAACTCATGGTCGTCTCATCATCATGACTCTACAAGGTAAAATACATTCCTTAGATTAACAATATCAAGGACCAAGAAGTGGAGGCGTAAGAAGAGAACAAGAGAAAGAAAACATTCATATTTGAAAAAACAATACTAAATGGTGTGTATAATAACTACATGGTGTGCCCCAGTAATACTTTTATATGGGAGTGTACCTTGGCCAAAAATGGTCAAGTAACACCCCAAACACACAGTGTGTTATCCCGACACAGGGCGTGTACATAAATTTTCTTCCCATGCCAGAGTCCTTCTACACAGCTTAGCCACACATATCTCCTTTAAAAAATACTACATGACGTGTATATGGTCTACATAGTGTGTACTTGATGAGATTCACCAACCCGTGTTGTCCGTTACATGGCCGAGTACCCAACATAGACTACACAACATGTTCCAAAAAGACCCAGCATGTATGGATTATATTCCAATTGCTCGTGTTGTTAGTGACACGGTCGACTACACGAATGACTCTACATGGCGTTTTAGACCCACACATAGTGTGTACACCACCCTGTTTCTCTAGCCACACGACCATGTCTACACGGTCTCTTACTATTCAAGACTACATGTCGTGTCCCTGTGGTCCACGACCTATACTAGAAAGGATAACACTGACCTATGTTGTTATTTACATAGACAGATTTTCAGGTTACAGCACACGCTGTGTTCGGTATTAACACGGCTTGTATAAACTCATATTTCTCCACATGTGTTTTTAGTTACACAACAGACACAAGGACAACACAACATGACATGTACAAACTGTACACAACATGTTCCCTATAGAACATCCCCATCCTGTGTTTTTCCCACATGGCCTATGACACGGTTAGAGAAAACACTACGTGTAAATAGGGTACACTGTGTGTACTTAAATTTTTTTCATTTCTTCCCGAATAGAAGAGTAAAAGGCATGTATTCATAATTACACTGTGTGTATTCTGGGTTTTTTCAGAAATTATGCCTTAGAAACTACTTCGGAGCCCAGAAAAACACTGAAACCAACACCTAAGAGCCAATTTCTGATCATTGAGGGCCCATAATCCCCGTGAATCAAATCATGACATCTTATGCATGTTATAACAAGGTAAAGAAGTCGATGATCCAAAAAATTCTGATTGATGAGGGCCCATACTCCTCTAAAACCAATGTTTGGCGTTCATTCACAGAACCTTACATAAAAATACCCTATCAAATAGCACGTATTTTATCCAAGCATCTATCTGAACAACATGCATTTCCTAGAACAACTTTTATCACAACAACATGAAATTTTTAATGAACCTATATGGCGTAGAAACTAAGCATGGCATGTGATTCTAACATGTGCCTAAATGATGCATGCGATGGCATACCCTCATTACATCGGGTTGAAACTAAATAGAACCCAATATAAAAATATAAACAGAACACTATAAGTGTGTCACCCAATTGTGAAAATAAAATCAACTATAAAAGTGAGAAACCATAAAAATTTAATTAAATGAGGAAATTGGATTTTCCATGTACATGGGTTAGCTACTACCGAGCACTGCTTATTAAAAAATACCAATTCTATTCTATCCATGACTATAGGCTCCAAACAGTAAGTCAAAGAAAAGAAACATGCCTCGGATACCACATTGTAATGTCCCAAATCCGTGTGCCACTCAACGGGTGCCCCGATCCTGGTTTGTCACATGAAATCAAGAGAATTTCACCAAATGCCAGAGGATACCAACAAGAAGTGATTTCCTAGGTCTGTTATTGGGGAACTATGCCCTCATTTTCTATAGTGTGGCACAACGGAGAAAATACAAACATACCAAAATCATAAGTGGTAAACAATACTAAGATGAAATAGACAACAATACTGAAGTAAAAGATGACAATAGTCATATATATAATGATGTAATATGTCCCTATGTATAATAAAGCACTAAAAACAGGATACACTACAATCTAAAATAATACAGTACAAGGTACAAGTACAACAAAGCAACACAGAAACATCTCAGTAGAAAACTCAGCGTCATCGCAAGTCTAATATTGGTCCCATGCTCTCCTACTCCTCTGCAAAAATAAAGTGCCTATATAGGAAATCTTGACCTTATCAACACCTACAGTAATATAATCTATTTGGGCCCATGACATGACCCGAATAGGGTGTGAGAAATAAATCCCAGTCGGCAACCACCAAAGGCCTATGCCCAACTGTCAGTGAGTTTGTGCAACCGCAGTGTGTAGTAATAAAAATGCAGTAAACAAGGAAGTACATAAATGAAGCTACTCCAAACAGTTTATTTTCCATTTATTTATTATTTAACAATTTAATATAATTGAATTATCAGCTCTAGAGACTCAGACTTAGCCGATAGTCTCTTGTATAGTTCCGCAACAAAAACCACAACCAGTTATCTAACATGTTCAAGGTAAAACAATACCAAGAATGTGATTTAGCTTGGCAGGTATAATATGTCAAATCACCACAGTGAATATATAAAGTAAATAGAGTCCTCGGACATGCAAAAACTTACCCTCAGTTAATCAGAACCACGCCCTCAGGATAATCAGAATAAAAACCCATAGGTGATTGCCCTCAGGAATAACAAATATTTCCCTCAAGCGTATGAGATAATGACCTCAGGCACGGAAGCAACTTCCCTCAGGCATATGAAACATTTACCGCAGGATAAATGAAACACTAGCCCTATGGCTAAACAAATACTTTCCCTAATGCTAAACAAAACACTTCCCTCAGCCCAAGCAAGTAACAGGTTCGATCCCAACACAAAGAGAGCAATTATACACAGTTTATCTCAAAAAAACTCAAAGCATGCTAAATCACGACATACCCTCGGGTAACCTGGCCAAACGACTAAACAAGGTAATGCACCAATGGGGTGGCCTTGGATCTATGTAGTGATCCCAAGCATTAGTTTATAATTATCATCAGATTATCTATGCCATTCTATATATCTTAATTAATCAAGGCCTCATCCAAATGACTCCCCTAACATGGGAGCATAGCACAACGGTACACAAAAACACTCAATAGTTGGAATTAAACATCAAACCACCTAACACGATTTCCACTGATCGATATACGCGAACAACGCCTCCCGAAACGTCCAAGAACAATGTAGATTTGGGAAAAAATAACCCATTCAAACCCAAATAACATCCCCATGGAAATAATTGGTAAGAATGGCTCTAGGAGATAGAAGTTCTTGCCTGCACGGTTCAAAAAAAATCAATAGCGGATGAAATAGATTCCCAGCGTGCGATTGGGAGCACCTCCAAGCTCCGACCGCTTTTTCCGATGCTCTAAACGATTCCGCTGCCTCCTTTTCCGAATGAGGAGGCTAAATTCCATTTTAAGAAAAAAACAAACTCCACGGAGTTTACTCTCAATTGCATGGTGTGTACTTTTCATCAATTAAATGTTCCTCTAGAGGCAACTTTTGAACATCACACTATTCGGATGTCGACATTATTACACGACGTGTATTTATGAATACAATGTGTGTATTGTTGCTCTGCTGGAGGCAACTCCCACCACCTTACTGTTCACCGTCCGACTAATCACATGGCGTGTATATACTAAGTACATGGCGTGTAGTCAGTTTTTATAGCCTTATTCACCGATAATCCTACACACCCTCTGTACTCATCCCATATGGCCAAAGTACACGACGTGTACCCACAAATTTTGGGATGTATCCCCCTTTTCCTTATTTTTTCAAAACCACTTAAGGAACCAGGAAAAGAAGAAAACCCTAACTCAAGAGTATGAACTGAGTTCTTAAAGGAGAGTAGTAAATGTGGACACCTCTCATGTTTCTACTCAATTTTTTGGAGAATAAATAAGGTCTTAATCCCATTTTCACTTTTGAAAAAATTTCCCCTCGCGATTGATTAAATGAACTAGATTAACATCATGAATTCCTTGTGAAAAACCCCCGGGCATTGACATATTGAATCCTACTTTGCTAGACATAGTGAAACCAATTCATTTAATGAAAGGAATTCATCACATGAATGGCCACCCTTATTAGTTTTCAGCATCCCTGACCATAATTTGTACACCATTTCCATTTTATACCCCTATGATTATACTTATTCAAAACCAACAAAATAAAAAACACTTATTCATGTTTAAAAAATCATAACATTATTAAAATTCCTATATTAAAACACAACTCATCAGTTATTGAAAATATAATATATTAATGGAAACTTCATCTAATTTAAAACTTAGTATAATACAAATATTTATTCTAAGATAAAAATTCAAACCATATAAGATATATTTAAAAATATCTAATTGGATTTCAAAGTAGGTTGTCATCAACACATTCCTCTACTAAATTAATGATACAAAAACAAAGTCGACTCTTGTATTCAGGTAGCATCATATTAATACCTCTATGCAATTAAGTACTAGACACCAACATACTAGGATGATGTAATGGGATGAAATTTTTTAACAACTATGTTAAAATAGGATGTGTCAAAGATGTTTCGATATATTCAAAAATATATGAAAGAAAATCATAGTTGATATAAATGGTGTTATGGAAATATAATGTGGGATATAATGAAAAAATGTTATTTGAAAGGTTTTATTTAATATACTTAATTTGATAGATGTTCTAAGATATAGAATTAATGTGAATATTTCCCTAAAATTTTTATGTCCCTATGAAATTTTTAACCAAATATAGATGGTATATTGTATCTTGGAACTTCTTATAAACCTATCCCACATACACAAAATAAATCTTCTGAGGGACAAAAAACATGAAACGTTACATTTAATACATATATAGGTTACAATAATGGATAATAATATTCAACATGATAATTAAATGGTAAAAATAAAACATTGTTGTGAAAATGTTCTCTAAAAAAACACCCAAATGTTAAATATTTTTTTATTAAAACTATATTTTATAGGAATATACATAGTATTTTTTGGATATGATGAGGAAGATGAATCCATATTTTTCTTTATATGATTGAAATAATTTTGAGATAGAAATTTCTTTAAGGTGCTTGAATGTGGCACCCCGATATTTATAAAATATTTTTTTTATAATACACATTTTGTTTTCAATAAATTTGGAATAATTTATCCCAAAATACATGTCTATGAATATTAATAATTACAAAAAGAAACAAATAATGTAGTTTTAAAATGAAAAATCATTGTTTAGAAATATATTTTTGATTATTTAGGAAATAATATGGAATATAAATAACTATATTGAAGTATTTATTCATTATAGTTATTTCATCATATAAGTTAAATATAAAAAAATTGTGTATAATAATCTTTTGAAAATTTATCTTTCACACGTGATTAAAAATTATTAATTGATTATCAATTGGTTTTGAATGAAAATAATGTCATTTGAATGTAAAAATAGATGTTTTTAATCATCTTTTGTTAAAGTAACATGTTTTAAATTTTAAATATTAACATATATCAAAATAATGCATCGTTTTATTTTAATATAAATCTCATATATTAAGTAAAATAATTTAAAATATATTTAATATTTTTAATTCAGAATGAAAATGAATTGAAACATGTGTACTTATTAAATATAGTTATTCTAAAATTGTTTTTAAATGTGTTTTACATGCTTATATTAAATTTAATTTATAACACTTAAAGAAATTATATTTAATTATCTATGGTATAAATTTTGAATATGAAATTAGAAATTATTTTATTAGTCCTCTTTTATTTTTTTCAAATTGTATAATAACTATAGTAAAAATTTGTTACATTGGTTATGGATAAATGGTATAATGAAGGGGTTAAACTAAACGACAAGGTATAAAATATCAAATAAACATTCTCGTTGATTAATAACACAATAAAAGGGAGAAATTTATTTCATATAAAATAATGTATTTAAATATCTTGTACATTTGTAATTTTTTTTTATAATTTATTCAACATAGAATCAAAAGGGGAAGTCTTTGAGTCGTAGAAAAATCAATATGATGACGGTTTAAAATATAATAAATTTTTTACTATATTGTAAATATATGAAAAAAATTCATTCTGGAACTGGATAGTAAAATTTATCAATTTCAATATAGATTGAATTCATGTTCATCAAGGGATGTTTTTACACATGAGTTAGAATGAGATAATGAAATTCTCTGATGTGATGTAAAATCCATGATAAAGTTTTTTTATAATTTTTCAAAAATAAGGTTATAAGATATCCATGTTTTAGAAAATATGGAATAATTCATCAAATACTACCGAAGGTAAAGAATTTCAATTACCCACATTTGATAATTGAGGATATAGTCATTTTGGAGAATATATGATGAGATCTTGGAAGTGATACAAATGTTAGAATCATTGACACACGGATCTCGTATAAAAATAAAAGGCAAATGAAAATGGTTAAGTTGGTATTTAAAGGTTTAAAGTTAACTAATTAAATTGTAACAAGTTTGGTCACTATTCCAATTCATGTGAAATTTTAATTACTCTTGGTGGGGTTTATTTTGATTTAAAACTAAAAGGTGAAAAAGGTATTTTAATAATATTAGGGAAGGTTTGCAACCCTCAAATGATGTTGTGATAAGTTCATTAATTTTATTTTTAGGATTATATTTATGTATTTATTGATTCAATATACATAAATTATTTCAAATTATTAAAATTTGCAAGTCAATGTGAAATATAATATCAAAAAAATGAACTCAGAACTCCTGGAAAAGACACATGGATTAGTATAAAAACAACCACAATTTATAAAAATAATATTATTATTATATATTGAATAGTGTTTCTAACAAAAATTAATATCATACTAATTATATTTATTTATGTTATCCATTGTTTGGAATGGGGTTTATTTTGTTATTATAATATATTTTATATACAAAATGAATTTATTTTTTAGAGTAAATTTTTCTCTGTAAATAATAATGAATCCATGCCTATAATGAAATATAAAGAAGCTATAAATGTAATAAATGATGAAAGTTAAAGTTAACATGAACATATTATTTAACAGAAATGATCATTTCTAATTGGTTAGGTTCCTGTAGAAAATTAATATCTGGTTATATTTTTAGATTATTTTCTGAGTGTCATTTCATATTGAGAGATTGAGTTTACTTATTACACAGTTCTTAATTCTAATCTAATTAAAAAAAACCTTCAAATTGGATGAATTTAGTTGATTTTTTATCATTTACAAATAAATTTCATGAGTTTCATTATAATGGTATAATCTTACCTATAACCCCTCAATGGGGTTCTCATATTTTATTTAAAAAAATGATGGTTGGTTCCATGAGAATTTTCATTGAATATATACAACTCAATAACATTATTATTTGGAAAAAACTATTTTTTCCTCATTTAGATGACATGTCTAATCATTGCTAAGGTGAAAAATTATTTTTATGATAGATAATAAGTATGGTTGTCAACAGTTGAAGTTGATGGATGATGTTATCTTAATGATGATATATTGTTCAATTTATGATCATTATATATTTTTTATTATGTCATTCTTGTTAAAAAATAAAACCACCATATTTATGGGTCTAAGGAATATAGTGTTTATTATGTATTTAGATAAATTTTATGTTTCATTTATTATTTATATGATAGTATACTATAATTTATTGGAATATCATAATACACACCTACAATATTGTTCTTAACTCTATAAAATAAAATTTATTATATGAAAAATATGGTAAATTTTAATTTTGGTTGTAATAAATTTATCTTAATGGTAATATTGTTCCTATAGATGAAATAATTATTTATCCTACTAAAAAAATTTACTAAAAGACTATATAAGGATTAGAAATTACACTAAGATTTGATCTTTTCCTAGATTAGTTAGTTACAATAATTAATATCCTGATAATGTTTTTCAGTTTTCTATTACATTATCTATATTAACATAGAATGAAGTAGAATTTATCTATAAAAAGAACGCTGTTGATTGTTTTTTAGAAATGTAAATTTTTTCCTCATTCTCAATAATTTCAATTGGTAACAAGAAGTGGTGAATTTTTCTACAGTGATGATTATTTGATAGGACATGGTTATATCTTGATGCAGAATGATCAGGTTATCATATAGGCATATAATCAGATGAATCCCATTGATCATATTTATCCTACACTTGTACTTTATGAAATTATTATTTCTTCAAAAAATATAGAGATATAATTTATAATATGGAACTTTTTAAATTTATAGTGATCAAACATGTATTAAGTATGTATTTAGAAAAATGTATTGTCTCTAATATAGAGAAGGTGGATTGAACTATTTATGGATTAGGATTTTATAACTCACTATTAAATGAAAAACTAAAAAAATTAAGTTGATTCATTGAGTTGAGAAGGAAATTCATTATTAATAATGTTATTATTGGAACATAATCATTTATTTAATGATTTAATGAATGCATTACTTGAAAGTATGGAAATTTGAAATGTATTCTATTTTAGATCAATTATCAATGAAGTAATTTTTTTCAAAAAGGATTATAAAATATATAATATTATATATTGGTTTTTAAAAAAGAGTATAATGATTCATAAAGGTAAAGTTGGGCATATAAATTTTAAAAAATTAAGGTATTATAGATTTGGAAAAAGGTTTTTTACGCATGTGATTCTTAGTTGAAGAATGAATTACTAACTAAAAATCACAACTACTTTTTTAGTTTATATTGGCAGTAAAATTAAATATATAGACTTTCAGGAATATTTATTCTGTAGGTATAAAGGAATCTATATATATATTTTGCATGAAAATTTTAACATACCTATAGGTTAACATAAAATTAAAACCACTAATGGGGATGATTCATCATATGTGATTTTGGTATAATGAAATGTGTTAACATATCCATTGAATTCATGTCAGGATTACTAATGAAATTTAAAAGCAATAATTAGACATGGCTTATTCATTATCATTTGACTAAATCTGTTCGTTTTATTCTTATTCAATGAAAAATGTTTTATTATAACTATCAATAATTTAACTAAAATAGATAATCGGATTATGTAGGTTCCCACTCCATAGTTTATCCTCTCATTATACCAATTTTAGGTCAAAATTTTGTAATAGACATCAGAAGTATATAGATAATGATTTAAATTTTAGGAAATCTTTTCATCCTCAATATGATGTGCAATCAAAGTGTGAAATTCCAATTATAGAAAATATAATTCATTCATTTTTCATTGGATTATCAAGGAAGTGTAAATCCATATCAATCTTTTTTTATTTTTCCTATAGTAATAGTATTCATTATGGTATATACAGATGGCACATTTAGAAAAAATTGATGGAAATCAATGATAGATTTCATCATGTTTGAATGAAGTTGGAGAAAGGAAATTAATGTGGGAATAATTGGTATAAAAGATGATTGAGATGGTATGCATGATTTAGTAGAACGTGATGACAACTTTGAGAGTGAATTAGATTTATGAGTATTACAGGAGGAAATATCTCAATTTTTTGGTAGGAGACCAATGGTATTATTAATGATTCTCCATGGAATATTTTCATGAATTTTTTATGAAGGTGAGTTATTAGTCTTCTGTTTATGGGTCCATGTGAAATTATGTAAAGGTTATGATTTTTTTCAAATATATCACCTTTATCATAGAGTTTATCTAGGGTACATGATGTGTTTTTATCTATTATTATACACACATTACACATCTAATGTTTTGATAATTGAAGTAGTGATGATAGAGGGTAATCCATCATATTAAAAAAATTATTTTGAATTTGGGAGATATATAGAAGGAACATATAATTATTTTTTTTAAAAAGAAAACGTTTTTTGTAAGAATCACTTGATTTGGGAAGAAATATGGGAATTGAAAAGAGTTAAGTGGATAAAATACTATCAGTACTTTATTTAATTAATAAAATTTTAAGGAATAAATTTAAATGGGGGATGAATATGAAAACATTTGTATTATTACAAATAATACAATATCGGGATTTATAAGTAATAATTTTTTTTCTACATCATATTTTTTAAATACTTTTATAATGAATTTCACTCAAAAAAATATTTTTCTTTTAAAAATACATTTTCTATGAATTACAATGTTTTATTTAATAGATAAATTTCATCATATTAGTAATTTAGTTAGAATTAAATAATAAAAGTTTTTAAATAAATAAAACAAATAATTCATGTATGAAATTTTGGGGTTTTTTTCTTCTGAAAAGTATTATTTTTTAGTAAATAGTCAAAAAATGATGTTTTTTTGTCAAATTGTCATTACATATCATTAAATAAATTAATTTAGATGTATCATTACATTGTGGTATTTTTAAATTTTGTAATAAGATCAAATTGATTAAAATTAATCTAAAAAATTCTATATGATTCAATATTATATTTAATTTTTGAGTGTGTTGATTTTTATACTTACAAACACAATTTTAAAGATTCTTTGTTTCATTATGTTTTTCACATGTAATTTAAAATTAATTTCTGAAATATATATGAATTTAATCCTGAAAAATATAATATTTTTTTATATAGTTTTTCCAATTTATATTTAAAAATAATTAAATTTTTTTTCATTTTGAAGAGTAACCATAGAAAAAATGTGTCGTTAATGTGAAGGGTCAATCATGTAAATTGAGGTAAAGGATATTTAAAAATCCAAAAACATATCTTGGTTAATATTATAAGATTTATTTTATAACCGTATAATTTATGATTATAAATTTGATACTCTTGTTTCAAATTTCTCAAAATTTGTACATTATAAATTTAAATGTGTAGAAAAATTAAAATGTACCACTACCCTCACTTATAAAAGGGAGCCTCCTCTACTAATTTCATCACAAATTTTGAGAACTCTAGTTTAGTAAATAAATTTCAAAACCAATACCCAACATCCATACCCACATCCTATATTTATCAATTTTTTTAAATGACCTATTAATGAAGGATTAAGGTGTAATCAGAAAGCAAATAACTGAGAATAAGATGCAAGTAATAATTAACCTATTTTACGGTATTTTATTATTAATACTCCTTAAACTACTATCTAACTAATTTAAACTAATAAAATATATATATTAACAATATTTAAAAGTTATTATTAATTTGGTACACATATTTTACATGTGGTTTTCCATTTTATAAGATGTGAAAACATCACTTGTGCGTATGTGTAGAAAACCACCTCCATAGAGCGACATGTTTTTTTCCAACAACAAATCATATGGATAGTTGAAATGATTTTACACTGGAATATATATGATATAAATGAAATAAAATTTATTTTAAAAACATAATATATTACATACTGTGTTACACTTTCTATCCAATGTAAATTGATAATGTTTCTTGTGTGTACATGTGGAATACCAAATCCAAGAAGCTATGTGACTAATTTTTCATTTTCTATATAAATTTATTAAAATTAGAAGGTAAATAATTAATTAATACGACATTTATAACTTATTTATTAATCTATATAATAAAAATATTGTATACATTCTTTATTTTTGATCACATTATAAATGAAAATATTGTACATGAATTGGCATGTACTACTGTCTCCATGAAAGGAAATGGTTCATTTTTCATGGCCTCCATATATGGTTGTTAAAATAATAGTCCGTGTATAAATATTATAATAAAAATATTATTATGAAATTAAACCATGACCCCTTTTACCATGGTGAATTCTCTGATGTTGTTTTGAGGTTATACAAAAAATGACCTAAAATCGTCAAACAAGAGCATCACAATTTTACAAACTAAACAATTAATGGTAAAAAATGAAATGGATTTTATATTAATAATTTAATAAAAATAAAAAATATTATCAATAAATCTAAAAATCTAATTGAATTTTACTATTTGGTACTTAAAGAACATATAATCTTCAAAGATATTTTAGGTAAGAGTTTTATCTTAATAACCATTTTTTAAATTATTTATTTAAATGATTTTTTCATATAAACATGTTAATAAAAATATACAATATATTATCTTCATGAACTATTCTATTTATTTTTAATGTTTGAAAATGTATTCTATAAAACATATACCGTAAATAATATTTTGACCTTTTTTTACCAAAGTTAAAAAGAAAAGGATTTTTAACTTTTAAATCATAACCACATGTTCCTAGATTAAGATTGGATAATCACCATTCTTCTAAAATATTTCATGTTTCTTTTTAGTGAATGTATTTCCAATAATTCCAAAGAATTTTTGGTATTATGATTCATGTTTTATAAGTAACATTTTCTTTTCATTATGATATAATTTAATGTGTTATTACATATGCGGTTTATTTCCTATTTATATTGGTTTTATATTTAAAGTGAAATATATGTGGTTTTTTATCATGTAGTTATTATAAAATTTATATAAATAATAGGTGGTACTGAAATATCTCTGATGACTAGTGAGCCCAATAAAGATATCTAATACAGTGTCTATAATGACGGGGTCTACTACTTATAAGATAGTCATAAGAGATATAGAAATTATATACATAATTGATTCAATTATTAGTGTTCTTATAAGGGTGAATATAAGTCAAATTTCCCAAGGTAGCTTTCTTATAAGCTTTAATGTATTTCTAATGTAACCATTTTCATTTCAAAAGTTAATAAAATTAAATTTATTTTTGATGAATTTTTATATCTATTTTTCTAAAAGTTAAAGGATTGACTTTTGTGGAAAGGTATTCATGAGTATCCATATTTCCTAACAAACTCATAAAATATGATGTATTAATTACTTTTACATACCAACTTTTTAATGAAACCAACTAACAAATTAATTTGTTTTCATGAAAAATATAATTTGGGATTTCATATGAAATATATTTGGTTAAAAAAGAAAAAATATCATATGGGGTTTTAGAATTATTAATGGACTATTAGGTTTATTATATATTATGTCCCCTACTTTGGTTTTTTCTTCCATTACCCTATTTCAAATTAATTTTTATAGAGATAAAGGATGGGTTGAAAAGTTACTAATGTATGATTTTTTAATATTGGAGTCATATTTAATGAAGAAAGTGTGTTATTAAAAATATTTGTTTTTTTTGAAAAATTTTATACTCTACGAAAATATATAATATTTATATAAGTAGTACTTACCCGTGCGTTCGCACGACAATAGGTTCAAGGTTTAATTATAAGAATACAAAACTATATTTCAAATTTAATAAAGAACATGAATATTGAATAGATTGAAAAACAATAGTGAAAATTAATATTGAACATTAATTGAAAAAAACATAGGGAATTGAAAATATAGGAAAATAAGTAACATAATATATCATAGGAGAATATATAAGAGAATATTGAAAACATATTGGAGAATATATGATAATATATAAGGAAAACATAAGTATACCATCATTGCACAAAATAAACCATACAAATGCATGATAGAGAATATGAGGAAAATATATAGGAGAATATAGAAGGAAAATAAAATTATTTGAAAAACTAGAAAAGATATAGGAGAATATAATAAGAAAAGAACATGAAGGAATGTTTAAAATAATAATACATGAATTTATAAGTATCCAACATCAAATACATGAATAAAAAAATGGACAGTAATTAGAGATGTACATTAAAAAACAAACATGAATGAAATAACATAAGTATTAATGTCACTGAGATATTATTAAAGAAACATGAAATAATTATTATACAAAATTAGTGTAAACTACATAATATTCCATTGGAGATGAAAAGAACATTAAAATGGACATATAAATTTCAAAACATACAACATAAGTATTAATGTCACAGATCAATTATGTCACTGTACAAATATCCAACTTCAAATTACTCGAAGATTTTTTTGCATAGAAAAAAATATTTAAAATAATAATAACTTAATTTATAGAATAAAAAAAATGAATGTTAACATAAAAAAATTAATTAGAATCCAAAATAAAATAGGTTGAAATTTACCTTTTGAATCCTGCAATGAAAACCGGCGACTATAGGCTGTACAACACCCATTTAAATCACAATATTTCTTGATAGGAAAATATTCAATAAAAATTGAAATGTCTAATATAGTGATACAATGAATGAGTTGGTTTCCCAGCCAAATCATCAGAAGTGATAAGTACTTTTTAAGGATTAAGTTGAAAAAATGTATTTAAAACTGTTTGTAGTGGTGTTTTGTCAGATAAGTACCATCAAAGGTAGCCTTAACACTTCATAAAATTAAAATGGTGACTTTATGCATTACCCACCTATCATGAATCGGATGAAGAGGATGAAATCCTTGGTGCTGGATCTCTAGAAGTGGAAGAAATGGTTTATATCCAATGCTGATGACAGGATGATCGGGTCTGATCTCATGTTCGTACAACATTTCAATACCAGAATCTCTATAAACATGTGTGAGTAAAAGACAAGGCACAAACTAAAATATAAAATAAAAACAAAAAGAAAAAATATCAATTATATAGACCATAAAAAACAACCATAAATATGCACTACATTTCTCAAAGATGAAAATGTTTTCTGTTAATATTTTTTTTTAAATATTGATTGCATCTACACACCTTGAGGAGACTCCAAATATACATAGATAAGCAAGAAGAAGGGTCTTAATTTGTAATGAAAAATTTTCTTCTTTCATGTACCCTTCCTGCATCAAAGAAAATAAATATAAACTTTGTGTTCTGAAAAACACAAACACAAAACAAAAAAAGGGGGAAAATTAGATAATTCTGCATATCAATTATACCACCTCAAATTAGACAGTCATGAATCTAAATGCCATAGTCTATTAGAACAAAAAATATTGTCATAATTATAATATAGTGGGTTTTCATGGATGAAAATAAAGATTTGGCTAGAGAAGACATCATCTTTCCTTCAAAGTCAATCCCAACTATGCATGTAATGCCTGCAACACAGGCAGAAAAAACAGCAGCGTACCTATAGACATGAAAGCACATTTCTAATAACTTTCACCAATATTTCTTCCAACTTGATGGGAAATAGGTACCTGAAATGAAAATTCATTAATGATCAGAAAAACTACTACATACATATAGAAATGGACACAATAACATAGGAAAGTCATGATTGGGACTATTAAGACCTGTAAAATGTGTTGTTTTAAGGATTACAGATTTTGCATTCTATGAAATGAGAACCATATTGAAATTTATTTCCATTTTAACCAGGTTCAGAATTATCATTGTCGGTCCCTGAAAAAGGGATGTCTCAAAGCTTACTTGGCCATCAATTTATCCTTTAGGTCATATTTCAAAAGGTCTTACAGCAAATGTATGAGGTCCCCAGCCAAGTGGTCTGCATGCTCATTTATCAAATTCTAGCAAGACCGAAACCCAGAAACACAAAATCTTTTAAATACAATAACAATAATAATACAAACCACATAATAGTGATGAACACTAACCTAAAGCCGTTGGAGCTTCCACACCGCCTTGATGCTGTCTATCGAGGTCGCCCCATCAGGCCAGTCCAGCCGGCCCCTCTGCACGAACTTCTCTGAAATCCGGTCTGCTCCCTCAACAAATGCGGAGGCACTAGTCCTAAAACCTATCCATCAATGCAAGATGCTCCAAATTCTCATTAGTTTGGAATAACGCTTCTCCCTGAACCAAATGGGGCATGAAAAATGCCATCGAATATTCAAAAAAACTAAATAACATAGATTTTTTAGATCTGTACAGAGCACAACTCTGCTAAGATACAACCTATGATCCATATATCGTGCAAATAACTCTACCCAGGTACAAGAATGTCTTCAAGGGCACGTAAATTCCATGTTGACATAACATAGGTTTGATCTTCACGATTAGAATTGTTTCTACCAAAGTCTATAACTTTAATGGCACTTGACTTCATCACTCTCTTAAAATATGAACTTCCACTTTGTGGAAAAACTTGAATGATGAATCAGTGTTAAGTCATTAATAGAAGATTCTTCCCTTAAAAGCAATTCAAGGAAGATAATAAACCTTAAAATCATGAAGTCTATCTCATTCAATCATTTTTTTTAAATTTCACATCAATGGGATAGTGTAGTTCCTACTAAATCCTTTAAACCATTGGAATCTGACAAGAGTAGGGTAAAAATGCCTATGTGGTTAACATTTAAAGACATGGGGAAATAATGTTACTACAAATCAATTATGATGAAAAGACAATTTTTCATACATTATATGTTATACTGAATATCATTTATCACCTAAAGCTTGGAAACATATTCTTTAATAATCATATTTTTCATTCCATAATGTTTGTGTAGGTATTTTCCCTACATAAAAACAACATTGAAAATAAAAAATATTTTTAAAAAACTTCTAAAAAATGACTATAGTCATTATTTTTATTATAATAATAATTTTTACAAACCTCAATAGTTGTGCTTTATTAATCATAATGCCGAAACAATGTACTGATATTGTTGGAGTCACACCTACTGTAGTAACCTATGATAGCCATAAAATGAGACACTGCATAAAAAAATCCTCAAGATCCACATAAAATCATTCATCATAAGAATGCTATTAAAAAAGATTCTATGAAAAACATTGAAGTAATTAATTGCCGTAAGTTATTACCAACTATTAGGAAACATAAGATTCATGTAAATAACCAAACCATGGGATGTGTCACACTTAGTTGGTTGCTTTAAGTAAAAATAAAACCAAATGGAAGCAACTGTATATATGGAAGAAAAAATATTAATCACTGGAAATACTGAAATCAAGTGTATCAGCCAAACTCACATATGGCCATGCATGATAATGCATGCTTGCAGAAGGAAATTGCATTCTGCATAAAGAAACAACCTGAATGATAATATAATCTACAATGGAAATTCAATCTAAATAAATGATAATGCAATATAAACATCAATATGAACTACAATATGAAGTAATATTGAAACAACTATAAAAAATGAATGTAAACTGCAATTTCAGTACCACATGAACTAATATAAAGTGTAATATAAAGTTCAATATAAAATAAAATACAAATGGTTGCTTAAAAAATATAAACCAATATATTCCAATTTTAAAATTTGAATAGTGATTAACAGAGAAGTAGAATAAGAATCTGTATATTAAATAAATATGAACAAATAGATCCCTAAAACATGATTAATAAAATTACATAATAATTCAGCAAACAAAATATAACTACTACTCAAATAGGTTGATTAAACAGTACCTAAATAGCATGAGGAGAACATACCATAATGCGAATGACCACCATTTCAGCATCTATGAATCAAAAAATAGATGGATAAATGTACACATTGAGGAATAAAACACTGAATGAATTCTAATCTAAAAAACTATGAAATTAAATAACATACCTCTATGTATAAATGTACACAGTACCTAAATGGCATGAGGAGAACATAACATAATGCGAATGACCACCATTTCAGCATCTATGAATAAAAAAATAGATGGATAAATGTACACAGTGATGAATAAAACATTGGATGACTTCTAATCTAAAAAACTATGAAATTAAAGAACATACCTCTATGTATAGTAGTGAGACCTTATCCACAAATTATGTTAAACAGAATACTTAAAGAACATACTATAATGCGAATGACCACCATTTCAGCATCTATGAATCAAAAAAATAGATGGATAAATGTACACAGTGATGAATAAAACACTGAATTAATTATAATCTAAAAAACCATGAAATAAATGTGCATACCTCTATGTATAGTAGTGAGACCTTATCCAAAAATTATGTTAAATGGAATACTTAAAGAACATACCATAATGCGAATGACCACCATTTCAGAATCTATGAATCAAAAAAATAGATGGATAAATGTACACAATGATGAATAAAACACTGAATGAATTATAATATAAAAAACCAGGAAAAAGTACATACCTTTATGTATAGTAGTGAGACCTTATCCACAAATTATGTTAAATGGAATACACAGAACCAGAGATTAATTATAAAGAGCTATTATGAAGGAAAAAAACCATATACTGTATGCATATGAAAATGGTTCAATATGCGTGAAGAGTAAATTTCCACCCATCTTAGAGAGTTACCTCCCATTTAAATCCATGCATGATGAAAAAATCTCAGTAAATTTCCACCGGGGAATAGTTATATTGAAAACTCCAGCATGTGGTTATACATAAAACTTGGAACAATGTCAATCGTGGTTTCTAACATAAAATGATCAAAAAATAATTAGAGTTCTATCCCACATGCCTAGAAATGAATTTCATTATTGAATATAACATAGAGACATATGAATGTCAAGATAATAATTAGATTATTCCATTGAATAAGATTACATAGAAAGATGTGCAGATTTCCAAGGTACGGACTTCATCTGAACTAAAACATTCTGATAAAAATACTCGTTCCTCGATGTGAACTCAACTCTTGAAATCAAAACAAAGAAGGTATCGATAAATATGTCATGTATAATATCATTATTGAAAACTACAGGTTTATATATAAAATGTTTGAACATGAAAATTATGTTGGATAAAAGATACCTTCTGAACTATCACATGATGAAAAAAATTAAAAATTAAGTAACATTGGCTAAGTAGAATTAGAATTGGAAGCTGATGAGAGATCTTTAGTAAACATAATTCCCCATGATATAGTATTAAAGAAACCAAAAATTTAATTCATATGGAAAAAAATCATAAATAACTGATTATATAAGTTAAAAGTTGAATAGTGCAGATTGTGAAAACAAATCCAAATAAAAAGAACCAATTACTGAAACTGAAAAGAAAACTGTCGGGATTGAATAATATGATAAAAATTAAATTTGAAAATGAAAAATTGTTATTCTATATTTAGAGTATGCATATACACCGAATTTTTTTATTCATAATTGAATATGTATTAAAAGAACTTATGAATAAATCATAACAGAACCTAAATACTGAATATTGCAGAGCATAGAGACAATTCTGTCAGGGGGTACGTATAACACAAATTATGCAGTGCAGTGGAGATTTAGGGTCTGTGAAGGAAAAAATTGGTAAGAAAATACACAACCATGAAATCCATTATATTACCTTATTGTTGATTGAAACTGAAGGAAGTGGATCGCTAATTTTAGATCCAAAAAAGCAGATAGTTTAATGCAGTATAGAAATTTTGTTTGAATATACAAATATTCTTGATTAAAATGCCAAGATTAATGTTGCAGGGATGATTGAAATAGAAAATTACCTTAGTCGTGAGATGGATGAATATATGGTTGATATTGGGTTCCAGGAGATGACTATTTGTCATAGCTATAGGATTGGTTTTCTATAAGAATTTCATTAACCTAATAAGCTAGGGTTTCAAGGACAGAGGATACCATTTTGATGACAATGTATTCAGGGCAGGAATCTGATTTTTTAGTGGAGCGTGTGGGTTGCAGTGAAGATTTTGAGAAAAATACATGTGGCAGTGGAGGGAAGTCGGAGATAAAGCACGAGAAGAAATGACACTCTATGTAAAACAGTCTATAAAAGAGAGATGAATGGAGATTAGTCGATGGAGACGAATATAGATGAGGAGTACCTAAAACGCGAACCCTAGATCGATAGCTTGAGCGGAAGGAGAAATCCATGTGATGTTGGGGGAGCTGAAATTGGAGGAGAAAAAAAATGGAGGATCCGTAGTCAGAGGAGCTGAAGTCGGAGGAGTTGAAGCCGGATCACGCACAGGTGGAATCGGGACTGGAGAGGGGATTCAGGGAGGGAAGGGGAGGAGATCGGGAGAGAAGATTTCGAGATGGGTGCGAGAACCCTAGAGGAGGGAGAAGGAAATCGATGGGGTGATATGGGGCAGGGAGGGAATACAATCCTGATGAGAGTCGGGATTACGGTAAATATTTTTGGGTTAGGAGGGGGCGGAAGCAGAAATTTTGGTGACATGGAGGCGTTGTTTGGTGACACGTTATCAGAAAAAATCCAACTTTAGAAGATATATAGATGTTTAACATAATTTTGTAAAACTATAAACTACAGGGGTCATATAAATTTAAAATAGTGAAACCCTTATCATAAATTAATTAATTAGGGGTTTTTAATGTATAGAGTTTTATAGAGTGTTTCGTTAATATGTTGTATGTAAGTAAAAATGTTGAAGGGTAGTGATCCTATATTTAGGGTTCCCATTAATAAATATTTTATCTAAAAAATAGTAAGATATTGGTTAATTTGAATAATATCCAGATCTTGTACTTATGATTCATGGAACAATCTTATTTGGATAAACGTATAATTTTTACAATTGTGTAGATTTTTTTTCATTTCAACTTAATTTTTGATTTATTGCTTGAAAATTGTATGTGATCACTTTTTGGTGATGTGTTCTCTCCAATAAGGTTACATGAAATATTTTAGTTATCATTTTTATGAAAAATAAATGATACCTTCTTCACCCCAACCCCATACAAAATCATTTTGAGACATTTAAACTAATATAAGTATTACTCAATTCCTTATTTCGGTTAATGTATTTTGGAATTGAAATGTCATAATATTTATTTTTATATGGTAATACATTATTATATTGGATACTACAATGAATATGGGATAATATTTTTGGATAATGATTTCTCTAATGTTTTAGATGTATATAGTGATCACTTGTCTTAGTACATGTGTTATGGTTTTTAGATGTTTTGATATAATAGTTAGTTGGATGATTAAGATTAAACAATATACAAGGATAAGATATATTTATAGTTTTCATAATACAGTTTGGATTATAGGTTTTTATTTTGTATGACTATCCAGACTCTAGTGGGTTCCAAGGTAGTATCATTAGGCATTACTTCTACTTTTTTTTAAATGTGGAATTAAATTCTTATGTAGTGTATGAGGTCCAATTTGATTATTTAAATGAAATATCATACTACATTTACCTATGTGTTTCTATTTTCATGAATTTTAATTTGTTTTTAGCATAACATTTTTAGAGATCTTAATAGTAACACTTACTACTATTATAATAGGTTTATCTTTTTATTTTCCACTAATAAAGGGTGAATTATTTCAAAATTAATAGGTGTATAATGCGATAAATCCAAATGATTACCAAAATGATTAGGGAAGATGTAGAGGCATGTACCGAGGTTATCATGGTAGAGTACCTAAGAGAAAATAATTTTAATCCATTAATGTTTTTATGGTCAAGGATCTATAATTAGTGATAAGTATGAATATTTACTATTCAATAGTTTCATCATTTTTTATGTAATTTGTTATTTTATATATTTTAATTAACGCCTTTCTTAGGAGTTAGTTTGTAATTATATTATTCATTTTTCATAAAATTTTATTGATATTGTTACATATTTTATTCATTGAATCAGTATGTATTTTGATGATGAAATATTTCATTATAGAGGGATATTTGTCTTCGGATCCTCTGAAGATGTTTCATAAATTTTTTTCATTGGCATAGAATTACTATTTTAAATGTGTTTTTATATAAACTATTATAAATTGGTGTCATTTTTAAATTAATAATGTGTATCTTATAATTTTTTTATCAATATAAATTTTTTCAATATATCATTATTTTCTATTTCAGATGACTTATTTTCATTTAGTATGATTGGTTTTTTATTCAGTGGAATCAATGGTGAAAGTGTTGCCACTAGTTTTTAACCATTTTTTTCCAGGGTTCTATTGAATATATTATGAGTTATATTTAATGTTGTGAGGTTGAATTATATTGGATCTAATTATTATATATTTTACTACTTGAGGGGTGAGGTCAATTATAGTTTAGATAATAAAGAGTAATAATATACAAAACTCTTATAAGAAGCTAATCAGATATAAAAATGTACTAATATACATTATAAAATTATAACCATGAAATTTTTATAAATAAAAATATAATATTAACTTATGTCATGTGAAATAAAAAATATATTAAAAATTTTGTTAATAAAAATAATTGTAACATAATTTAACTTATAAAAATATTCCAAAGAAATGTTGTCACACACTGACCATTGGTGTTAATGAAATCTTCAACCATATATAAGGAATCAATAACATGATATTTTTATTAGTTCTACCATTCTTACACATTTAAATACCTCGATACATATATCAGAATAGAATACATCCCCATAGCCATATAAACCCTATTTTAGAAGATCTGAAACATCTATCATTAAAAAAATAGGAATTCATTAATTAAACAATCTCAAAAAAGATTATTAAAATCATATATGTTCTTAATAAAATTAAAATAATCCTTACAATAGATGGATTATGGAAAATAAACATATAAATATTACAATAAATTGACCTTATGTAAAAAGATATTAAAAAGATATTCTCTTCTATATTAGATTTATGATTATGCAGGAGCTTCATCCTACTATAATGAATTTTAGTTTATAGTCACACTATCAATTCCGAAATTCCATCCATCTCATAAGTCAATAGAATAACATAGTGAAAACGAAATATTCACATTAATGATTCATCATAGGGACTATTTTATGGTTATATTGATAAATCACAATTAAAATGGTTGTAGTTTTTGTCTACTAGAATGAAAAATGTTTCTCTAGTGAAATATGTGAATTTCTTCAATTTGGTAGGTTTTGGGATGTTAATACTATATGAATCATTCCCTCTACCCAATGATTTTTTCCAATATACTAGGTAATTATTCAATTAAGTAAATTAATTATAATTTGTCATCTAGATATTATAAAAAATTTTCAAATAAACCTTATATGTGTACATCTGATGTACCAAGTACATGTTCTTATGGTGAAAGAAAATTTTTATAATTAGAATGATTCTTCTCATTCAGGTAAAGGAATCGATAAAAAATAATTATTATATTCTTTGGAGGAATAAAATTTAGAATAGTATAAAAATTTATATTACTGTGTCTAAAAAAGAAATTTAGGTTATAAAGTGTTGAATATTATCCTTTCTACTGAAAAATATCTACCTTTTTGAAAATAAAAAAAATTAAAGATAAATTCTAATCCAAATAACAATTGTAAATATACATGAATAGTCTACATTATAAAATCACCCCATTTTATTTTACCTATAAAATGTAAAAAATTCACAAATTTTTACCACATTAAATTAAATTCTCTTCTTCCAATGAATTAGTTTATTTCTCCCCAACCATTTTCATTTCATTGCATTTTTTTACTTTCTTCTATTAATCAATAATACAGTTTACTGAAAATTTTATTTTCAAAAAATATTTAGGGGAGTTATAAAGTAACCCAAAAATTTTAGGAAAAATTATTCATGAAACAATTTATATGAATAAATTCATTAAACAATTTATGAAATAAATTCATCTAAAAAATATAGAACATTATCCATCAGAATAATTTTTAAAGACATCATTTCCAAAAACATATATACAGAAGAAAATATATATATAATACGAATTAAAACACTTTTAGATTTTTTAATTAAATTTATTTCATGAGTTCACGAAAAAATCAACCTTTTATCAAAAAAATTTATGATCACTCTCAACTTCTTTACATCTTCCTATTACTCTTAATATTTAAAAGCTATTGATATCATTTTTCTAAAAACAAATTTAATAACATCTAGAATCATGTTAAATTTATTTACTTATGATACTTATTCTTCCAAAACGTCGATCATCTTCCCTTGATTTTTTATATACCGAACCAAAAATTTCATAAATAGATATAAAATATTAATAGATTAATATACATTTCAAAACATAACAATACATTCCATGATATTTTATGTCTAGTTCCATAGAAAACATGAACATGTAAACAGCTGGTTCATAAAAGATCTACATTGTCTCCAACTAAATTATTCATAACTATATACATTCATTGACATAACATACATAATATATTTTATCATAACATGTGGAAGAGAAAATTAATAAAATGTTTTCTCAAATTATTAGAAACGGTCAAAAGAAAGATATCAATTATCACATGAGAATAACATGAATAAAATGGTTTGAGAAAAATATCATAAAATATGAAAATCATACCATAAATATTACATACCATAATCATGAAACATTGATTAAATAATAAAATTTATTAAACATTAAAAAAAATAATAAAATAATATGAACCATGAAAGCTTAATATAGTCATAATACAATTATTTTTGAAATACACATAATCATAGAAAATAATTTTTTATTAGAAAATTCAAATTTCCAAGACTATAATAATGTAATGGTTATATTATCCATATTATCATAGTAGTCAAGGTTAACTCCCAAGACTATCATAGTGGACAATGTCCCTTACTAAACTTGGTTCACTCCACTTTCTATTTTTTTTTATCAAATGACATATAAGTATTTACCTAGTTCATGGGAGGGAGATATATGCCCCACTCATTTATACATGAAAATAATATATATGTGTGTCACCTGATATTAAATTATTCATAATATCAAGATGAATGAAAATAAATGTGTTTCATAAACATTTCATCATATTACAGCCCATTTAAATGAAACGGGTTTCATAATATTTTCATCATTTCATACATCAAGAACCTATTGAAGAGAAACATGTTTCATAATAATTGTTTCATCACACTCTTCAACCATCCAGATAAATAATAAATATGGTATCCTTGGATCATGTCGCTCATTAATCACTCCTGAAATCACCGGTTGTTTTCATGGATGAATATAAATTACATGAAAATATAATTAAAACAGTATTTTTGTAAATAAATATTCCATTTTGAAATAATTTATTTAAAAAACAACATATATATAAATTAAAACAGATTATCTTAAAAAATACAGAAAATATTAACTGGGATTTTTCAAATTAATATTTAGTTATGAAGGTGTGGAAATTCATTTATCTCATAAATTAAAAAAAATATTCATTATACAATATTTTAGAAAAATCTGTATTGTACCACATTTGGAAAATGTTAAGAATATTTCTTTAAAACCATTTTATAAAAACTAAATTATTTAATAAAAATTACATTATACAACCATAAGAGAATAGTAATACCCTTCTATTAAAAAATTTATGTTAATTTTGTTATTGAATAAAAAATCATTTTTGTCCGAATATAGAAAGAACGCTAATTTTACATAAAAATATAATTTATGTATCTTCATTACATAAGGTCAGGGAATTTAAATAAAATAGTAATTTTCAAAAAATAACAATAGGATTAGTAAATTAATGGTTGTTTAAAAATATATATAATAATATTTAATAGATAGTTATGTAATCATAAAGAATCCTGATAAACAATTACATTGTAACATACAACCCATATCGCATTGGTTTCTTTTGAAAGGTAATCCCCAAGGAATAAATAAAATTACATATAAATTTAAATCCACATTAAATTTATAAAAATAAAAATAAAAATAAATTATATGTATTATATACACCAAAAAAAAGTGGTTAATATGGCATGTGTCCGATATAAAAAATTGAGATGAAAATCTCGTACCATAGGTCATAGTTCCATTATAGACCATGGAAACTATTGTATAGTAAATCTATATTTATTATTAATATGTTACTAAAAGATATTATAATATATATCATTCAATACATGATTTACTTATACATGTTTATCACCTAGTATTTGACACTTCTTTATTAAAATAGTTTTTCTCAGTCATATCTACTTTAGTGATCATATATGTTCTAGTATAGTTCATTTGGTAAATTTATTTAAATAATGATTCCATAAGCACTATCACTTAATTAATCAAATTTAAGGCCCCTATAACACCTTGATAGAGGAGTGGTGAATCTGGGTGTAAAAATTTTAATCTAATGTAAAAATATTGTTCTCAAGGTGGTAAGAGCATGTCAAAGTTTTCTGATGGGAAAGTGAAGGGAAAAAACCACATGAAAGTAAAAAACACATGAATTTTTATTGGTTCACCCCTAAGGGATACTCTATTGATAATACAGTTACAGTGTGTCAGTCATACATGAATCCACTTATCTTCAGTAGTTGTGGAATAAAAATGTTCCTACATAGTCACTCTGTTCTAGGATCACTACCTTTAAGAGAAATTAGTGATATCACACTATATACATTGGAATAGTTCTGTTAACTCCCCATAGCACACTACCTTGGGTAATTCCTTACTCAGTTTAATTATTTGAAGGTCGCTTCAGAGGAATTGAAATAAAGTCATTATACCTGACTAGCACAAGACTCTTCTTACACCATATACCTGAGATGATGACCTTTGAATGATTTGTTTACTAAAAATTGATGTCCTAAACTAACTTTTTCAATGCTCCCTCCTTCGTGAAGGTCATTTACTCCACAGTACAAAATTCATTCATGAAGCTCTCTTTGATATCATATAATATTCCCTTCTCATGAAGAACACTATAATTTTAATCATTGGCATAGATCAATACTAATAATGTATTTTCCTGATTATAAATATTGTATAGAATCCTATATTCACAGGGCTCCCAGTATTTGTGAAATCAAAGCGATTCCAGATTATCTCTGAATTTTTAAATGTAAAATGAACTAGGGGTTTTCACATATATATAGGCTTGCATGTTCACAATGCTCCACCACCTTTAATATTATTTTTTATATCATTCAATAACATTTTTGTGACACTCTATAATTTCTAATTCTCCCTTGATATTTTTCAATATCACAAAGAACTTTGTCATACCATCACCACCTTGAAATGCTCCAATTCTCATAATCATGATGAAAACCAACAAATTTTCAAAAACTCATGAAACTATAATTTGAGAAACATAGTCTACGTAAAACCCATTCCTTTACCATGTTTATATATTTTCTATTACAAAAAACAAGCCCTCAAAATTCTAGCCTCTTCCTCTATATTTTTAGTCTGAAATATTTGGAAAACACTACGAAACGATTCCACATTCAACACTATTTTTAGCATATACTATTAGATTAGTTTTCCTGAAAAATATTTCGTCAAACATTTTTTGATTGGAAACAAATAAAATACAAACTCCATTTTTAGTAAAAAAATTATTTTGTTTCAATATTCTAACCCTTTGGGTTTGTTGGAAATCATCAGATTAAATAATGCACCATCCACTTATCAAAACCAGAAATGAGAGAGGCATTCCATTAAAAACTATATGAAAACATCAACAAGGATTGTTGTAGAAAGAAGAGTACAAGAATGATTTGGGTTCTAGTGTTTTGGAATCCTTAAATATGTCCATGCTATGATATGATTGTGTAATAGAATCATTATGACCCCTGATTTGTTTCCACATTACAACAGACTCTCATCGTGTCCCAGAAGTACTGTCTAGTTGGAAAAACCTATAACCATTATAATTATATAACATTGAATTTATCAAAAACTTATCTATTATCTTTTCCCCCATTGGGAATGTTAAATTTATCCATTCTCCTCCTTTGGAAATAAACACAATGAACATGTATTTATTCTCATAGAACTGAAAACACACTCCCCTTAGATTGTATATCCCTTATAAGATGATATCACTTCCACAAACATGTTAAAAAAATTAATAAAATTGCGAAGTGGGGATGATCTGTAACTCATTTATTGGGTGGTGGATGAACAATGAAGCTAAAATTATGTTTCTAGAACAAATTTGTTGACAATGGATTGGTTAGAATGTTATTCACTTGATCATTTGTTCCAAAAAGATCCATTTTAATCATTCCTTATTCAACATTTTATTTGATGAAGTGATATCTGATTTAAATATGTCTATAATGAGAGTGCTAAAGTAGATTCATTGTAATACTGATCACACTCTTGTTATCACATTGAATCTCCATCGGCAGTTTCAACTTATCACCATTATCAGTTATTTTTTTCTTCATCCACAAAATATTAGTACATGCCTTCATAGAAGTTATGCACTCTGCTTCGTCAATACAAATAGAAGTGTGTTCTTGATTTTTACTAAACAAGAGCACACATTACATGTATATAAACATTTATTTACATATTCTTGGCTTCTTATCCACCACATATATAGCCCAATCAGCATCGAAAAATGCTGAAAACTCACTATCGCTTTTTGCAAAAAAGTTTAAGGAAAACTCAGTTTACCTTGATTATAAAATATGATTCATATAAATGTTGAAATATTTTCATCTTTTTGATTTAAATAATTTCAATCTACTAAAAAATATGAAAATATGATATATGAACGTATTTTAATCAAGTATAAAATGATTTCAATGATTGTTATAGACATAGGGGGATCCACAGAAGTCCCATCCTCATGCATTCCATTTTTTCTCTCAATTGATATCTTAGTTGACATTGTTTTGGATTCATTAAAATTGAATTTCCTAATTATATCTCTTGCATATTTTTCTAGGATATTAATGTGTAATACTTCTTCATAATCACCTATAAACCCAAAAATTATGTCAGTTCACACATAAGAGACATTTAAAATTACAATTTCATTTGATTGGAAAATTATGACACCGATCCTTGCCTACTTCCACCTAATATAATATCTAATACATACACCAGAAACATGAATTGATATGTCTAATAATTATTCACATAGATATTGTGTTCCAATCCTGTTATTTTAAATTTAATCTTCTATAGATAAGAATATAGATGAGAATAGAATGCTCGTAGTGCTCTCTTCAGATCTTATAGTAACCATTTTAATCTAAAAACTTTCATTTGATTGTTTCCAATTAGAAAACCCACTAGTTATTCAATTTATACCTGATCTTCAAGAACACCATTTAATAATTTCATTTTGGAAACCATCTAATATACTATATATCCTCTTTCAATTTCCATTGAAATAAAATTTTGATCGATTCAAGAATATACACTAATGAAAATGTTTCTTCAACATCAACTCATTCAATTTTTAATTATCCTTTACACACTAAATGTTCCTTGTTTGTGATAAAATTTTATGGGTCATAAATTTTTATCTTAAAAATCCATTTTTTCCAATCACATAATGATTTTCAGGTCTTATAAAAATATCAAATGTCTATTTCTAATCAATCATATATTGATCTTCATTCATTGATTTAAACCATGATTGAACCATTTCATCCTCTTCAAAAGAGGTTGGTTCCCCAATAGGTAGTAAGGAAGAATGTTCATTATTACTCATTCTCCATTTCTTCGTTGGTGTTGTCCATTATCCAATGATATTGTATTAATCCATTTCTACTGAAATGTTCCTTCTTTGAGTCTCAAATGAAGTTTCCTCATCCATAATTTATTCTTCTAATTTTTTTTCATGAAGCATCATCAATTAGTGACATATGAATGTTTTTCACACCTTCCAATAAATCTGATGTTGAATCAGTTTCACGTACATTATTTGCCTCATCATCTATCATATTAACATAAGATCACCTTGATGTATTTGTGGTATTAACTTCAACAATCATGAAATCAATTCTTTCCAAAATTCTTCCAAGATGATTACTGAATCATTTTTTGTCCTTTACCATATTTGAATATCCATGTAATATTCATTCATCTATACCATTACCATAAATCTCTTTATATCCTTTTTTGTTTCAAAAGAATTATATACTTCCAAAAACATGAAAATACTTTAAAGATGGATTATTTCCATTACAAAACTCATATGGTGTCTTAGTTTCTCCCATATAAATACCTATTAAATATTTAGTATACAATGAATCATGAACAATATCTTTATATTAATGGACCGATATTTGACTCTCAATCATCATAGTTCTGAACATATTGTTCACTTATTGATTCATGTGCTCAACAACTACATTTTTTTGGGGGTCCTCACAACAGCCAGATCCGGTTGTGTTCATTATTTCTTTGGGTAATTTTCAAAATAACTGGATGTGTATTCCTCACAATCATCAGATCATAGAACATATATAGTGTAGAAAGTATCATTCTCTATTATTTGGTGACATGTTTTGATGGAATCAATAACTTTTCATTTCCATCATATAATCAACACACAAATAAATTCTAATATAATATTCATAAAAATTAATTATGTACCTATTTATATATGTTGAAGAAACATTTATTAGACCACATATTTCTATGTGTATTAGATAAATAACATTTATCGCACTTTTATTCATTGGATTATATGAATTGCATTCTAAATTCCCCTGGTATGAAATAGTCATAGGAATTGTATCGTTCACATTTTAGATTTGTTATATAGCATATTATATTTCTCTCACACACACACACATATTTATATATATATTCCTTTCATTGATGATTAATGTGACCCAACATTCAATTCCATGAGTTGCTTTATTCTTTAAAAATGAGATATAAAATGTTCTCGTTACTATCCACCTGATATAACATTAAATCTTTTATATATCCTTTCATGAGATAATTTCCTATCATTCCAATTATAGTGAATCCATTTTGGTTAAATATAACTAGAATCAATATATCTATGTGTAGACATACACTCATGATATTGTTATACAAACTGTCCACATCAAGAATATCAGTTTTCTTAAGCTCACTATTTACAATTTTGTACTCCCACATCCATTGATATTAAAAAGTTCCATAATTTAATAACCATAAGTTAATGTTCACCCATTTCCTAACATTTATTAATAATTATGAATTCCCCATAATATGGGATGGGTAATAGCTATCAATAATCCAGGTGCTACATAAATTGTGTCTTAGATAACTACTTTTGAATGGTTAGAATTATCAATTTTATTCTTTATATTCTATAAAATATTTTATTGAGTTTAGGAAAATGATGGTCTTTCCAATATTTTTTCCATGTGTATTGGTTCTTCATAAAATTATTTTCCATCCCAATGTTAATAACCGTGTACAATGGTAACTCTATCATGTTTATAGGGATAAAATTTCCTCTGAGTTCTGTAGACAGTACATTGGCCTTTCCTCTTCGTGCAATAAATGGATTTATAAACATATTTAGAGATGTTAAAATAATTTCCATAAAATATATTTGTTCTATATGATGTAGGATTTGAATTTGTTCTCTTTTTTTACTTCATTTTTCATCACCTTATCTATATCTTCCTTACTATTCATACTATCACATGTTATTTCCTTGATAAACACATAATTTAAATTTCATATGTGGAAATTTATTCTCACTTATATTCCTCTTAATTCCCTATTTCGTAGGAATTTTTTTAATTGTGATCTTTTACGAATACTTGGGGATTATTTTTATTTCTCCTTTTAGATTGATTTGAGGATTTCATTATTAGAACACTAGGATCCTTCATTATACTCTCAAAATTCAAAATCCCATTAATTTTGTCTCATTTTTTCCATATTTTTTTATTTTATAATCTCAACCAATTGCACTTTTCCACCAACAAGTGGAATATTTATCATTAAAAGACTTATCTACTTTTTTTACCATTCTTATATTTCTCTAATAGTGCAGTATATATGATTATCCATTACTATATTTAATTAATTTATTCCTTTGATTTTAATTCACTTTAATGTTTACCCTATAAAGTAATATCATCTTCTTCATCAACCCCAACTGTCTTGGACTTCACATTTGTTTTGGATGTAAACGCAGTGATGAAATTTTCTAATTATTCAATCTTGGGACTCAATTATACTACATATTATGAGATTTTATTAGATATTCAATATTACTTTACTACATCTTTATGTCGATGTATTTCATTTTCAATCCATTCCTCATATTATTATGGCTCTTCCAGAACATCATTCCACATTTTGTTTTTTTATTTGATTTTCAAACAGGCTATGAGCATCTTCAAGTTCCAACTTAGGTACTTCATCAGAAATTAACTAATTATATATATATTTATAATTTTATGGATATTACTTTTTAACTATATCCATCATAAATTATTATGATCAAAATTAAATCTTCGGTTCTTCTTATTAAAAAAAATAACTTCCACAATATTACTCAGATATGAAACTCTTCATTTTTTATTTCTTTCTTGATATGTAGTCTCGGTTTTGGGGAATCCTTTTTAGAGTATTTTTCATGTTTTCAACGTACAATTATCCATCATCGCTATTACTTGGGAACTAAGAGGAAATATAAACAACTCTACTACATCGATAATAGGCCATTGGTAGTTTTCCTTCAATTCACCATTTTCCTCTCTTCAAGTTATTTTAAAAAACCGAAAAAATTTCATCTCCCACATTATATTCATCAATTATATCTATTGAAACATCATGTTTTTTCTTTAGATCTTAATTTCGTTTCCTTTTATACTATATTTATTATATCTTTAGGTTTGACTATGATTTCATATGCCACTAAACTAGGTAAAATATCATCAAGTGTATAGTTAGACAATTACTTTTATTTAAGGGATGGTACATTCGAATTATATAGTGGTAAAATATTTCTTAATATTTTTTAATTATGTAAATATATTTAATTTTATCACTAAGACATTGAAATTATATAACAACATATGTTATTATACTAAAACAGGTTTGAAAATTTTCTTTAGGATACATGTTCATATCATCAGAACAATTTTGAAAACACATGGTGTTCTTCCTCCATCACCTTTTTTCTCCTTTATATATATTTTATAGTTTTTACATATTTACATGGATGACATGAAACTCATTACCATTAGATTTGATCATGTAGATCTGTATTAAGTTAATTTAGTGGTTTTTCATCTTCATTAAGAATTTTACAATTAATTTGTGTCAAAGATATTATTGTTGTATCAATTACTAAATCTTATGTGAACCTAAGAAAAAGTAATTCCATTCCAATAGATCATAGATAATATTTACTCAGGTTCTTCCAAATATGGATGTTTCTTCCATCAAAGAGGGGGTGTCTCCAAACATTTACCAAATTTTCCATGATAATAAAAAAGGGTAGATTAAACTCCCGTAAGTTATAAGATATAATACATTTTGTAGGGAGCTATATCATCCATAGAGGAGAGGGGTGACTCAGGGTGTTCTATTTTTCTTCATAAGAAATTTCTATTTTTCCCTTCTTGGTAGGATCCTATAAAACCATTATGATGGATAATTCGAGGAAAAGACAACCACATGATAAGAGACATCACAAAAATTTTACATTGTTCACCATGAAGGGATGGTATAAAGAGAATATTTTGAAATTGTGTCTTTTATACCTAAATAAACTAATATTAAATAGTTTTAGAGTATATAAGTTCAAAAAATGTTCCTTTATTCTAGGAACATAGCCTTCACAAGTTTTTATAGATAGAACACTTCATTCCCCAGAATAATTCGGTCGACTCCCCCTAGGTTATTAACTTGGGTGAATTCTTACTCATTTTATTGACATGAAGGTTGCATTACATGATTTCCATTAAAATCATTGTCCCTAAGTAAAATGAGACTCTACTTTCATCTTATACCTAAGTTGATGCATATTGGAAGCATTGTACACTGAAAAACTGATGTTCAAAACATCTTTTTCTGAAGAACTCTCACAATGATATCTTCTTTACAAATCACACAACCTTCGCAGTATAAACTATCTTCACAATGATCAATTATCCATCACGGATTACTCAATTATCATGAAGATATAAATATATAAAAGCATGGTTATTAGTCAAGACAAATCGCTTCTTTTTATGATCATCATGATTTCATTGAACCCCATTTTTCTCTATCTTCATGCTTTTGTAAAATCAAAGAGATTAAAGATTATATCTGATTATTTTTCTATCAAACAATGGGAGAATAGACTCAAATATATAGGTGGGACATGTCTGATGCTCCAAAACTTATTATTATAATTTTTGGATCAATCAATAAAATATTCATGACAATCATCCATTCACAAAGATTCATTGAGATTTGTCTTTTTCGAGAAGCACTCATTAAAACCATTATGATGTTCTGATTCTATAATTATTGTAATCTAGAAAACTATTGTTATCCTATATGGTAATATCACTTGTCTGGAAAACTCATTGACCATCCTAGTGTGTATTGGAAATAATGAAAACCAAAATCAATTTATATCATATAACATCATTAGTTCAAACACATAAAACTATCATAAATATTCATTTTAAATACAATTATATACCATTATATTAGTAGTTAATTATAAATGAAATAAACCGTTGACATAGGCCGTACATTTTCTACACTCATGAGCTCTATTTTCATTTATAAATTAATGGGAAAAATAAAATGTAAATATAAATTCAAATTTATACCATTATTATAATAGCATATATATCTTACATATATATTCAATTCTTCTTCATTACCATATAAGTAAAATATAAATAAAAACTCACATCACTTCATGGATGTGGTATTCCACATGTACACACAAACAATATTATCTTATCCCAAGGGATTGAATGATTAGTATATTTTTATGATATTTTAATTACATAATTATGAATATATCATAAGTATAATATATAAATATTAAACACATCATAAAATCAATCTATAAAATATGGTCATGAAAAATTATTGGTATAGCTACGTAGAGATGGTATGTCATACTTACACACGAGTGAAACATTAACTACATGTTTGATGAGAAAGACTATGTAAAAATGTTTTCTCATAAACATAATAACATTTTAGAATGTTTAGGATAATATGTATTTTTTTGTGGTAAATAAAATGGATTTATATGATTTAATGAAGACAATAAAAAATATATTGGTTAAGTTAATTTAATATTATTTTAAATAAACCCTTCATATCTCCTCTAATGGGGTCTTGTACTGGCCCTTTCAAAATAAAAAAACCACTAAGATGTTTTTATGGAGATATTAAATTAACATTGTTAGATTTATTTTATGTTATTATAAAATGATTGGTGTTATGAAGTGAGGGAGGAGGTTCCCTGTAATAATTTATGTGATGAGAACTTTTTGAATTTCAAAAAATATTAAATTAGTAAAAATTTATTATCAAGAAAAATACCTACAATGTGAAATGGACTATAATATAAGGTAGGCTATGTTTTTTCTCCCACTTACCAGTTTAAATTACACATTTATGGTGTAATATAAAAACTTATTATTTTTATCAACACTTAGTTAATGAATTTTAATTTTATCAATAGTAATAAATGCTTCAATATTAATGGTTTTTAATTTTTACATATTAGATGAAAACTAAAATATAAAGGACCAATATATGAAATTTTATACATAATAATATAAAATATGTCTTATTTCAAGATATTTATCTTTTTGAAATAATTTAGTAAAATATAATATTGATAAAAATTCATTAATTATTATTTTGAAACTATTCAATGATTTTACATTAATTACATAAATTAAAATATAGAATTCTATTATTATAATTTATCACAACATTAATATGTCATATTAATATATAAAAGTCTTTTAACACTATAAAATACTAAAATATTTCACTTATAATATTTTTAATATAAAATAATAATTATTCATTTAATTGAATAAATACTATTTTCACATTGAGTATTCCATTATTGTAATTATATAACACATAATAATTATAAAAAATAAAACATTAATATAATTTTATTTTTCAATAAATTATAATTAATAATAATTGATAACTAACTTGTATCCCTATAAGAAAACATAAATCAAATTTACAACACAAAGAGTGACGTTTTTTTCTTTTATTACTTTAAAAAATATATAAATAATTGTAAAGAATAATATTCCATTAAAATAAAAAAATCATGACCACAATTATATAATTTTATTTAATTCATAAAATTATAATTGGAATGATAAATAATGTTATTTATCTTTTATTTTTACCAAGACTGACCTGATTTACTATTTTTCAACAGGATAAATTTTACAATGTTTACTATTTAAATTCAGCAAACCTAAATAGTTCCTATATAAAAAATTTGAACATCATAATTCCAAATATAATATAATTTTTACAATATTAAACACATATAAGTGGTGTCTATTTATTTCATAATAATATCGCAAAATGTGATTAATGATTATTTTAGAAAAATATATTTTCTAATCATAAAATAATATTTATCTATATAAAATGAATACAAAAATACTAAATAAATGATAATAAAATGGGTGATTATATAATAAAAAACTCATTTATATCATTAACAATTTTAATGAATTAAATTTTTATGTCAAAAATGTATTCCACACATAAATATTGTTTTTTCAGAAAATGTATGTTTACCGATTAAAATGTGTTTATAATAATATAGAAAATAAATTAATACTAATGGAATTATTTGGATATTTAAAATATAAGCAAACTAATTTTTCATTGAAATAATTCTAAAACAAAATGGATCTTGGTATATTAAATTACCATTTTTAACAATTCAATTGAAAATCAATATTTCCGGAAAATTATAAAAATTTATCCTAAGATATTTAAGATATTATGATTTAAAAAATGATGTTAATTTTAGAAAATAAAATTTTAAATTTTTTTATTAAATTAATAAAAAAATTTCTGATATAATTTGTAATATAGTTTTAATGATATAATTTTTTTGAAAGTTATAATGAATCTACAAAGAAATAGAGTAATTATTTACTATGAATTTATCATTACCTTTATAATGAGTAAATTTTATTATATATTTCATAAACTAATAAATAATATTCATACACACCAACATAACTTCTATGATATAATTTTAACAAATAATTTTATTTTAAAAATATATCATGTTTCAATTTAAATCGGTGGTGTGTGTCATACAGTCTATTGATTAAATATAATTTTATAAATATAAATATTTTCTAATATTTCATGGTGTTACATTTTCCCTCCATTAATAAATTGAATCATTTAAATTTGAACATGTTCATGACAATGAATGTTTTTATATTTGTAAATTCCTTTTTTGAAACTGCACATCCTAAAAAGGTCAATAAGCTTCCCCTTAAAAATAGAGAAAGCGATGTGTGAAGTATAGCCCAAAAATAGGTGTCCCAATATGATAGAATTAGTGGGAAGTGAAAATATGGAAATAGAAGAGAAAAATAACTCCCAATGATTAATACAGATTCATTGAGAACATGGTCAAATGAATTTAATCATACAAAAAACCATAAATTAGTGAGGGTTTAAGGGCCATTAATTAATTGTAATTGAAGGTTATTGGAAAACTTTTTTTGAAGACCATTTTCCAAGATTTATGGAATTACATTACCATATAGATGAAGAACATTAGAAAGTATAATTACATGAAATGTAAATTATCATCCTTAAATAAATTCAAACCTCAATCTAATCTATTTCTCCAAATAATGAGTATTTGATAAGAATTTTTTTCTCTCGTAATACTAATGTCAAGATATAATGGCTTGAAGAATTATATCAAGATATTCCTCCAATGATTAGAAGTTATCCAAAAATAATAGATAGAGAAATATAATTCTAAACTCTAATAATATACTATAATAAAAATAATACATTAATCTCACAAACAATAATTTCTACAAAAGCATCAACATTAACGATTTTTTCTATCTCAAATGTTATATTATACCCTTCAACTTACATTTAAATGAAATATTTATATTATTTTCATATAATATATCATGTTAGATCACTAATAGGACTATGTATTACATATACCTAAACCAAATTAATCATATCCAGAATATCATTAATCACCATTAAGAATTAATATATAATATCATAATAAAGAAAACTTCACCAAAGTGGAAAGAATAATAGTTAGATACTGACCAAAAAGGTAATACTTAAGTTGACCATAAATATATATAATAATATAACCTTGTTAATGAATTATTTTTCATTCATAAAGATTATATATATTCCACTATCATGTATTCAATATTACACTTATTATAAAATCATATATAAACCCCAAAGTGTCTTTAACCATCAATACCATACAAAAATCACAAGACCAAAAACATTAAAAGGGTGGCTGATGACATTGAACTTTTGATCTATCTTAAACATATAAAACCATAATGGTATCTATATAATATGATTTGTCTTTACATGAAAACATATATTATTAAAAAACATAACTTATTAATTTTTTATTAAATATGGTCACAACTATGTTATATTTTCCATAAATCTAAACAAAAAATAAAATTAATCAAAGATGACCTAAATAACGTCTTGTAAAATTAAAAAAATAAAGGATAACAATAATAAAAATTTCAAACATTTAATTATCCAAACTAAACATTATTAACTCTACACCACTCACATATTATGAATTAACATTTTGTTTACTGTTTATTCTCAAAAAGTATCACTGAACCACTAAATCTATTTTCTTGTTTATTAATACAATTCAAATATGTTTTTAATCCCATATAAAATTTTTATATAATAATCCAAATAATTTTCATAATTTTATTAATATAATATCATTATTATAATCCTTATAAAACATAATTTTTGGATAAAAAATCGTCAAAATGTCCATCATAACACAAAATTTTTAAACTATTATCTAGGACTCATAATCTTTTTACCCAATACATCATTATTAAAATATGAAATATATATATAATATATTAAGATTAATCAACTTCAATTAAATTATCATCATTAATTTAACCTAATAAATACTTTTAAAACAACCCATACCTTCCATACATCACTCATAGTCTATTCATAATCATTAATAAAATCATTACTCTTATAACCCCATTGGTTGTTTTCTAGAGAATTCCTTATAGGACACTAATATTTATAATTCCAATACATTCCACATTTAAAAAGTTCCACTTTCTTGTATTCCTTATCGAGAGAGATATATTTATAAATTTCATTAACCTATATATTCATTTCCCCTATGCAATAACTATCTTTGTGATTAGGTTTTCCAGAATCAAAACATACCTTTGTTCCTATCAAATATTTATTTTAGCGATTATTACCACATTCTTGACATGTATGAATTGGAATTTTCATTCCATTATAGACTTTATGAAACTCTATATATATCTAGTTAGGTTTGTTAGGGATGTCACCAATGTTAAGACTATTAATAATATTACAATATAGATGATTATGAATAATAATAATATCTCTAATTTCATATCTTAATTTAATTCATTTCTCATGAGTAAATTAATTACATTGACTATCACAGTAAATTTTAACTTGAATACTTTATATTCTAGTCATTGAATGAAACCAAAAATCATAGTGTATGTAGCAATAATCCCAGCGAGAAACCACCTAATTATGAAAAATAATTTAAATTATTTCGAAATCATTGATCATTATTTTATGAAATCTTGTAAATAATCTAGATCTTTAAGTGTCACTAACATAACATTCGTCTTTTATATTATACATAGACATATCCATAGGGTACTTGATAATGTTTTCTCATCCATGTTTAATTTTTTTTTAACAAAATCATTCTCCAATTCCAAGTACAATGGTCAATAATATTCAAAGACATATATCACATATTAATAGATTAATACTCATTACATAACATAATTATCAATGATGTGATATTATAGGTCTACTTCCTTATGAATCATAGACATTTTAAAAACTAGTTTATAAATATCCACATCATCTCCCACTAATGACATCATAACTAGAAAAATTTGTAGACATATAATACTTAGTACTTATCATTATAACCTATAGAAAATAATAATTTGAGACGGTGAGCTCATTTATTTGTATGCATAAATTAGGGAGATATCAAATATACCAGAAGAAAAATCATGAACCTACTTAAATGAGAACATGAAAATAAAATATCAAAATCATACCTTAAATATTTGAAAACATAATCTTGAGACATGTAATTTATATTGAGGTAATTGAGACAATAATAATAAATGACATAAAGAAGATTAACCCAAGAAATATTAACATATGTTTAAGGCATTGATTCTTGGAATACACATGACAAAATAAAATGATTTATTTATTAGTAAATTATTATTAGGAAGTATATCATTGTACAATGGTTTCACTTCACAAATGATTGTAGTAGTCAATACTCACTCCCAATAATATAATATAAAAAAATACCGAATTAAACTAGTGTGACTCCACATTCTAGTATTTTTTTTACCTCAATAGATATCAATCTTTTCCCATTGCAATTGTGGATGATATAGGTCACATCCATCACATAATAAAAATAATAAATATGTGTTCCATAAGATAAAAAAACATTAATCATATCACCATACATGGAAAGAAATAAGTTTCTTAAACATTTAATTATAGAATATCCTATGAAAATGAAATGGATTTCATAAACATTTCATCATTTAATCAATGAATATATATTGGAAATGAAATGGGTATAAATAATATTGTTTCATCATATTCCTAAACCATTAAGGGAAACTTTTGAATGGTATATTTGGATCTTAACCCCGGTAATGAATAATTTAAATCAATGGTTTTTGTATTATATATATATATAAATAACATTAAATGATCATTATAACATTATTAAAAAAAATAAACTTTCCATTTCAAAATAGTTGATTAAAAAAAATACAATATTATAATGGAAATTGTTTTTCACAAAAGATACCATGGTGGAAAAATGAATCACACCATTTTTCGATATGGTAGGTCGTACATATGCTTGAATGAGGTGTTTCTTTTTTGATTGATGGAACTAAAGAATGGAAAATATTAATTCACATATATAGTATAATTATAATAAATTGTATATTATATATATTGATCATTTTGTTCAACATAACTATTTGATAAAATTATAAATGATAAATTAAAAACATTGCATTGTGTAGTTGGTAGTCCACACGTACAAACAAAAAAGAGGTTATGATTTTCAAAATAATTGAAGGGTAAGTAGACATGCATGATAATATAAAACCAAAATTATTATTTTTAGGTCTACTAGGTCGAATACCCTAAGAGGGTGGTGAATCGGGGTATGATACATTAAAATACTCTTCTCTCTAGATCTTATTGCATTTTTAGACAAAAATAAATTTCCTCTTCCTCCGGAAGCAATATATGAACAGATATAAAATCATGCATAGGATACACCAATTTTTACTTAGTCACCCATACTGGGCTATGTCCAAGGAGCATACAATGGAAATGTGATGAGGTACCAAATTCACTAAGGCTCACTACTGGTAATGTGTACAATGTCCGGTATAGATCTTTTTTACCCAATCCCACTTCCTTTATAATGTTTCAGGTCTACTCATTGAATTCCCAAGGGCCACTACCTATGCCTCTTTTTCTGGCTCACTTATGGTGGAAGGTGACACTGTCTTCCTCTTCCTTCGCTCACTGCTCTTTGAATGAAATAAACTCACATTTTATCAAATTGTTGTTTAGAAAAATTTTATAGATATGTTGGTCCCTTCTTTTGAATGAGTTCCTACATCCTAAAATATACCTATATGCTTTGTTGATGTTTTATTTTCACCTGTAGATTATATTCACCTTCCGGGGTACTTCTAGGTACCAGATTATTCTTTCTCAAACTGATTTGATTCTTTTTCAAGCTTCCTTGTCAAAACAGAGAACGACCTCATTAAACCACTTACTGAGTATCAAGTTTGGTACGTGGGTTACATTCTTCGCATACCACTGCCGCTTCCATAAACCTCCCCTATCCACAGACATCATCCATATATTCTATTTTTGTACCGCTACCATGTAACAATTCTGCAGAAATATATGTAAATCAACCCATATCCATGAAGAGTTTTTTGTTAGTGGGCTACCATTACATCTGCATACCGGAGCTCTCCCTCAGCATACGGCTTACGGAATTCAGTCTCTTGCGTTCCGGTGACTCCTCCTACGTGTACCGAGTCTTAAGCGTATATTGATTTCTGCTTAAATCCTTTGGCGGAAATTATTCCTCGCGAGCCACTCTAGCCTTCGTGGGATTATCCCTCACAAAATTCCTTCGAGCTTCAATGAATTTACAGAGAAAAAATGTGTTCTCTAACGATAATCAATATCTACAGTAATCGATGGGGTTAGAGATTCCTATATAGGAAAAGATATCTACTTAATCCGCTAAATCATGATTTATTTAATCTTCAATTCAACCATCACCGCTTACTGATCCTTCTTGTGTCTCAAACCGCAATCCATCCATAAACCATTTTACTACACACTATGTGTACCATATTTACTTCTATGCGGTCAATTTCCTCCATTGACTTCAGCCCATCTGCATACCGCATCACCTTCCACCACGAACCATGTTCAATTGCGTAAATTTCACCCGCATATTGTTTCATATTCTCCACGTTCCATCCCCAGAACATAGTACACTGCCAATGTTTTATGGTACACGATTTCCAGCCTTTGCAGATTTTCTTCAACATTTTTCATAAAATTCACTCCTATGAATAAATCCATCATTTTCCAACATCAAACTCCATATTTTTATCCATAATATGTTTTAAAAAACTGGGAAATAATGCCACCTTAAAAACATGTCTTCGGAAAACATGAACCATTCTCTTTTACGGTCATATGGCTTTGTCAACAAAAATAATCATACCCAAAACATTTTGAGGGGACACCTTGAGGTATTTTTTTAAAACATTAATTATATCATAAATATCATATATTAATGTTAAATAAAAAAATAATTCTAATACATAAAATAGGGTGAGAAGAAATTAATTGTATTCTTATATAGAGTTGGTATATCGTACGTATGCACGTTCCATACATTCACTTATATTTTGATGGGAATGAGGTTGTATAGTGGTATTTAAATAATAATTATAAAATTTACAAATATATACGAATTTTTTTTATTATATTATGATAAAAACCACAAATTAAGAGGAGTTTATGTAAGATTATAAATGAAAGTGACTAGTTAAGGTTATTAACTCTTCTTATAAACCACCACTTTATATCTCTACTAATGGGCACTAGGGTAGGTATTTTGGGAATACCAGAAAATTTGGATTTTTCAACAGTTTTGAATAGAAATTTGAATAGTATGATTTCCCTAGATGGGTCACTACGGGTTATAGAAGTGGGGGAGGATATTAACTTTTATAATTGATGTGATAGAAATTTTTTGAATTTTTCAAAAGATTAAATTTATGATAATAACATTGTGAATAAAATTGAATTCAAATGGATAGTGATTTAAACATAAATAATTTTTTTTATTAATAAAATACTCTATTAAAATGTAGATATGATTCATTTTCATTTTACAAATTATTCTTTAGATTGACCAGTAGTTAACCAATATTAATATTAACTATGGTTAAAAAAATCAATATTATAGGTCTGTAATATTAACATACAATGTTATAATTATCATATAAAATGTGCTTTTATGACATTTTAGACCATATAATGTCCATATTATATTATTTAAATAAATTTATGACATTTAAAAAATTTAATAACATATTATTTTGAAAAAATATCTTATTTTTCTATTTTGAATGAATTTATTAATTATTCATTAATACATGAATAAAAAATATTGAATATAAATCTAATATTTGAAAAATAAATAGTATTTCATATTTACTGAAATAATTAATTAAACACACTTAATTAGTCAAATTAGATCACTTTTAACATTTTCGTTTACATTTATTGTATTTTTTAATTAATTGATGAAATTCTATTTTACCGATGTGTGATAATTTAAGGTATTTATATGATACCTAAAAATTATACATAAAAAATCATCCCAAATATAATATCATAATCCCCAATACGATTAATAAGATTATTTTATAAATTTTTTTTATTATAATAACATATGAACGTGAATTAAAACTAAGAGAGTGACATTTTGTAAATTTCATTGATTTCAATATTATATAGTTATATTTTATGGAAACCATTAAATTAAATGAAATAATTTAGAATCTAATGTGATAGTGATGAATTAAATTTATCTAATTAATATGAGAATGAAAAATGATGGACTAGCTGTTTAAATATCACGTAGATTATCCCCATTTTCTCTTTACTGAAGTAATATATTTTACCATGGTTATTATCCGTATTGAGAAAAAATATAATGGGAAAATTTAAAACATAAATACATCAAGATTAGAAATAAGGAATATAGTTTATCAATTTCAAAATCTAAAATGGGGAGAATTTTTTGTAATATTAGTGTGAAAATTGTGATGAAAAATACTTTTTATAAAGTTATGGTATTGAAGAATAATTCTATATATATTTGTATCCCCTACCTTCAAAAATATCACATAAATGTGAAAATGTTCTATTCAGTTTATAATGTATATACATTTTAAACAAATAATTTGATGATAGTGAAATGTTATATTTTTTATTTTAAGAACACATTTCCCACGTTAATATAGTGTTTCATGGAAATTATTTTTTTACATATAAAATGTTATTATACACAATTTAGACATAAAATTTATTTCTATGGATATAATTGGATTACTTAATATAAAATAGAACTGATTTTACAATAAATCCATTTAAAAAATAGAACATTGTACAAAAAATATGTATTTTCATTATTCATTAGAAAATAAATCTTTTTAGATAATTCTCCAAAAACCATCCTAATATGATTTTAATATAATTATTTATAAAAAGTTGTTAATTGTATAAAAGAAAAAATATAAATTAAATATAATTTTTTCAAAATATTTTCTCATTAAAATTATTATTTTTTTACAAAATCAAAAATTTAGAAAATAATATTACATTATTAAAAATTGAGTGATAATTCACTAAGTATTTTATAATACATTAATATAGAATGATATATTTATATTTATTTCATAAAGAAGTTAATAATGTTCATACCAAATAATTTAATAACTTTGTTATAAATTGAAAAAATAATTGTATTATAATAATATATTGCGGTTTTCTGAATGTCAGGGTTTCATTTAATGCATGTTATCTTAATAAATTTAGTGAAGATAAATGTTTTCTAAAATATCGGGGTGTTACGTAACATATCATAATTATGATAGATATCATAAAATTTAAGATTAATGAATTTCCTTATATCATTATAGGTATCTGAAATAATACCCATTAAAAACATTGATATTGGTTTTACTGACTTTTTTATAACATCAATTGTTCCACTATTAAACATGATATGTTTCGTAATGTGTTTCATCCACCTAGTAATGTAATAAACCATTCTTAACATGAAATCTAATTTCCCATTGAAATATGTTAATAGTGTTTCATTCTGAATTACAATCTCTAAACTTTGGTTTAATTAGATTATGATTTTTCAAGACATAAAATTCTCCATGGATGTATTTCCCAGAGTCATGAATTTCTCTAAATATATTCAATATCCCTTTGAATCATTTTATTAATTCATTTAATTAATTTATTCTCATTTAAATTTTCTTGATCACTATTATTTGATTACTTAGGTTTTGAATCTAATGATACAATATGAACAAACTGAGCATATTGTATACAAGGTCGAGGATAATATCCAATTTTATTAAAATAAATTATAGATAATTCCAAAAATTTGACATCTTGGTATGTTTATAATGTTCTGGATGATTCAGTTTGGTAGTATCGATTATGTTCATTAGAGGATTTTGTTTTTAAAAAAATTGTAATCTTTGTATAATAACTTTTTAAGAAACACTGAGTTTATCAATTTTTTTAAATAGAATTGACATGGTCATGTAAATAAAATCATAAATCTATTTTGCATCTAATTCTTTATTTATCATTTTAGTAATTTCATTAACCTTTTTCATCATTCCCATTCCTTATTTCTTATGAACATTTTAATCTTTTTATTCAACATTTTCCGAATTTAACTTTTTAATAATAAATTATTCTCAATTTTTACCTCATGATGGTGTGTAAGGCACATGAAAAGCATTTCATTTTGATTAAATATACAATGATAGAATATATGAAGTTTTGGATCGAATCTGTAGATGTATATGTATATTATATGTAACAATACAAGACGAGGTGAATTGTAGGTTTAAAAACATTGAGTTTAAACACTCAAGGAATTAGTTTAAAAGATCTTAAAGTAATATAATTCACAACAAAAACAAACAACCACAATTGTATTGAATATAAAGGTATTATATGATATAATACTACAAGATAAGTAAAAAAATTGTATTCAAGATGAATACATTAATCAAAGTAATACAATAGTGAAGGATTCTACCATAAAGCATAAAGAATCAATCGATACAAAATGTAATAGTATGATTGTAATTAAAACAGTTACAAGTGAATATGAAATTAAGAAAGGAAGAAAATACAATTCCTTTTCTTAAAACAAAGAGCAACAGAAAAGTAAAAGTATTAAAATTCTTATGACCCAAAGAGAAGCATTATCCTTTCACCTTGGATAAGAGGTCTGTCTTACCACACCTTGGTAAGACCTCGATACGATGATCGGTAGCACTATCTTTCTATCCCCAGCAGCCCTCGATCGTTATCACCTTATCGGACACACAAAGAAAAAAAAACCACTTATAGAAATACAAAAGATAAGAACAAGCTGTTCAGGTTTTGTAATCTCAAGGATTTCACACGAAGTAAGAGAGATGTCACAATATCTCTCTCTAGAGATTGATATAAGCAGTCTCACACACACATGTGTCTTCTTGTCATCAAATGACCTCTTATTTATAGGCCTCGGGTTCCAATGGTCATATTTCCCCCAATGGTCATATTTCTCCCAAAAACTCGGAGGGACTTGGACACCTAGCATTATAACGGTCATATTGAAACAAAAAACCGTACATGATTTTTATTAGTTTATAACTAACTCCATGACATCGTTTCGGTTAAAACAAAAGATATATGCAGATGATAAGTACGAGTATGATTAATATGAAACATATTTTTGACTTAGAACCAAAACAAGCAAGTAATCAAAGCAATGTATGAGTACTATAAGTATTACTGTGTAATGTTTTGAAATGGTAAAATGTGAGTAGATTTATAAGACTTAGTATGATTAACAGAGTCAATAAAATTTACAGTTAGTACGAAAATTATAGTCAATACGATCAACATGATCAGTATGATCAACATGGTCAGTACGATCAACATGGCCAGTACGATCAGCATGGTCAGTATGATCAGCATGGTCATTACGATCAGTATGGTCAGTACGATCAGCATGGTAAAAGACTTTTGTGATTTAAAAAACAAGATATAAAAGTCAAAAGAGAACTTTTGACTCAACAATCTCCCCCTTTTTGGAAATCACAAAACACAAAGTAAAAAAAAAGAAATACTTATCTCCCCCTGTGTTATTAGAAACTATTCTGAATATGAAATTGAATACAACTAACTCCCCCTTAGGTATGTATTTTCTTAAGTATTGTATTTGTATATTTTCCATGATTTAGAAGTGTTTTCTTTAAAACATTCTCCCCTATTGAAAAAAATTCTCCCCCTTTGTAAAAAATTTCCCCCCTTTGTGATTTACAAAAAGAATAGTGTAATCGTTAGTTTCTTGAAAGAGTTAGAGAAATGAAAAGCAGGAAAAAGAAAAGTATAACATAAATCTCATTATGATAAAAAAAGTTTATAGAGTTAATGAAAAAAATACAAGTCATTTGTTTTCTCTTTCCTTTTCCTTCATTATTAATTCATGAAGAACAACTTTCATCTTTTTTATTTCCTTCTTGTCTTCTGATATAGAATCACCCTGAGATCTGAGAAGCTCTTGTTGGTTGGAAAAATGATGATCCTGATTCTTGATAGTATCCTCCTGGATACATATTACTTCTTTAAGAGTAACAATTTTGTTTTGTAAATTCTTGTTGTCTTTGGATAACACAGAATTATATTTCTTCAACAAGACTAATTAATCTTTGAAGGATGAACACTTCGAAAAATCAGACTAAAAAACATTCATTCTCTCTTGTAACTCTTTCACTGAAGTAATATCTACTCCATGGGTATTTGACAACTGATTCATTCTTTCAATAGTTACTTTGTAATGCTTATTGAAAGAAATTGCGAGATCATTAGAAATCCTCCTTATGTCTTAAATTGACACTTCATAATCATTGACTGAGCTCTCTATTTTTTATGACAACTTAGTCATTCTATTGCAATCCTTCTTATGATAAGCTGAACATTCAAATAGAACTTTCAAATCGGCTTCAACTGAAAAAACTCTCTTTCTCAATTCTCTTACAGAACCAAACTTCTTTTTCTGATTGTTAGTAATGAAATCAATTTTTCCCTCAAGCCTGTGAAAGTAAGGAATAGTCTTCTCAATTATCCTTAAAACATGAACAATGTAATCAATTTTATTAAGAGATATTGTCTGTTCTAAATCGGTATCCTCATCGTATGAAACTAGTTAGTTTGATCGAATTGAGTCTACAATTGGCTGTTTTCCTTTTTCTTTTTCAATCCCCTTTCTTTCATCTTCCACATTATCACTGTTAATGATTGTTTTTTCCATATGAGAAGATTGAGGACATTGATTCCCTTATAAAATAATTCTTTCTGGAGTTTCAAAAGATTTAGCCGGTGCTTGATCAGAATGAGGAGATTGTTGAATCCCTTCACTTTGTCTTTGGAAAGATTCTTCTCTACTCTTCTTTGAGCTCTGAAGAAATTCCAAAAGGAAATCTCCTTCCTCTTCTTCAACTTCTTAAATTTCTTCCAGAATTTTTTTCCCTTTCTATTTCTCTGGAAGACTTTGTACAATGGGTTCTTGATATACTTCTTCGGTTAGTTGAGCACTGGCATTCTCCACCATTTTCAAGACATTAGAAATATCAAAGTTTTGAGATTTTATTTTAAAAGAGTCTTCTTTTTCTTTTCAGCCTGAAGGGTATCCTCAACCCTTATCCTTTCAGCAAAGGCTTCAGATGGGTCAAGACCAAACTTTAGATCAACTTCCTTTCTATGTTCCCTATTTTTCTCCAAGTGGAACAACCTCATTACTGTACTTCATTTTTTTCTTTGGCTTTGAACTAGTTTGCAGATCTGACTTTTGAGGAACACCAACAGATTGATTATGTTTGACTTTTATAGGTTCCGATTGATTCTGAGCCGATTCAGTTTCTAAATCCTTAACAAAAATCATTCAATTTTGATCAAAACAAACATTCAACTTTTTCAACATACTCTTGCTAATCCAGGATGGCATCAGATCTATCAATTTTCCATTCAAAGGAATATTACAAAACATTATGCTCTCGAGAATGAACTTTGTAAGAATATGTGGATACAGAATCAAATGGTATTTGATTTCTCCCGACTTTACATTCTTAATTGTTTCAAAGATGTATCCCATGAGATTTATTTTTCTCATGTTGACAAGATAGTCTAACCTAAAGATGTCAGAAAACTTCAATGTCTCTCTATCCTCTTTCCTTGGGATAAGAAAACCTTACATCCACAATGTCACAAATATGTTATCTAGAGAAAGAGGAGACACTTTCCTCTTTTCTTCATTTATAATGAACAATGATTTTTCAGAACTTTCTTTGTTCAACATACCAACTTCCCATGGTTCTTTATGATATGGGCATAAAGAATCACCTTCTATTGGAACATTTAGAAAATGGGCCGCTTGTTTCACAAACATTGATAACTTTCTATCATACACAGTGAAGTTGATAGTCATGTCCTTGTCAAAAGACACAGTTTTGTAGAACTGACTAACTTCGTCAATAAGAACCGGATCTTGAGACACTGTTATTTCAATACACAAATGCTCCCTACCATGAAACAAACTAATTCTTTTGATTTTATAATTGTAAGAATCAAAAAGTCACGAGAAACTAACCTTTTTTTTGAAAAATGATTTTTCTAAAAAGTTCATGGAAAACATTTCAGCATGAGTGTTAGAAGTATACTGAGACATATAGGTGAAGCCAATGGAAGATCATATGGAGTCTTAAAACAGGGAGGCCATGCTTTGCCACCAAATATGAAAAACCAGTGTGGGTTTGGGGAGGGGGGTATATTTATAGGTGACAAAAGAAATGACTGTTGGTCTTCTACGGTTGATATTAGAAGATAAGAAATCAACAGATAGGATTAAAACAAAAAAAATTAAAAGATTAGGAAATAATGTACCTACCAGAGATCGTAACGTAATTGTTGGTTTAAATGGTTTTAACAGTGAATGAAAACACAAGCGTATGAAGAGAAAGAATATGATCGATTGTCATACTGATGGAAAACAAACATGTTACCATGAACTGACGTGCCGATGGAAAACAAACTTGTTACCATGAACTGACGTGCTGATGGAAAACAAACTTGTTACCATGAACTGACATGCCGATGGAAAACAAACTTGTTACCATGAACTGTGATGATGGAAAACAAACATGTTACCATGAACTGACGTGCCGATGGATAACAAACTTATTACCATGAACTAACGTGCCGATGGAAAACAAAATCATTATCATGAACGGACATGCCGATGGAAAAAAATCTCATTACCATGAACGAACATGCTGATGGAAGAAAAATTCATTACCATGAACGGACGTACCGATTGAAAAAAAATTCCTTACCATGAACGGACGTGCCTATTGAAAACAAATTCATTACCATGAACGGACGTTCTGATGGAAAAGAAATTCATTACCATGAACGGATGTGTCGATGGAAAAGAAATTCATTACCATGAATGGACATGCCTATGGAAAATAAATTCATTACCATGAACTGAATTGCCGATGGAAACAAAATTCATTACCATGAACAGACATGCCAATGGAAAACAAATTCATTACCATGACCAATTATGCCGATGGAAAAGAAATTCATTACCATGAACTGACATGCCGATGGAAAATAAATTCATTACCATGAACAGACATGCCGATGGAAAACAAATTCATTACCAAGAACGGTTGTTACCTTGGAAAAGAAATTCATTAACATGAATTGACGGGCCGATAGAAAAGAAATTCATTACCATGAACGGATGTGCTGATGGAAAACAAACTTGTTACCATGAACGGTTGTGCCGATGGAAATGAAATTTGTTATGTTAATCAGGCAGTCGAAATGAAAATAGAAGAGAAATTGTAACCAACAAATAAGATAAAAGGAAAGGTAAATAAAGATAAGTAAATAGTCAATACGATAAACAGAAAGGTAAATAAAGATAAGTAAACAGTCAATACGATAAATAGACGGACAAAAACACAAACCATGAGAATAAATAGATAAGAAAATGCTCTCCCCCTTATTAATATGAGTTTTTAATGTGATGAGAGGTAAAAACATGAAGTAGACATGAATGATTACTCTAATGTAATCATTCCTAGATTATAATTTATAAATTCAAATCTATCAGAAGGTAATGGTTTTGTAAATATGTCAGAAAGTTCATATTGCGTTCGGATAAATTGAAGAATGATATCTTCTTTTTGTGTGTGATCTGTAATAAAGTGATGCCTACCATGTATGTATTTTTCATGAGAGTGGTGTGTTGGGTTATTATTAAGTGATATAACACTAGTATTATCACAAATAATTTGAGTTTTGGAAAAACTCAAACCATATTCAATGAGTGTGTGTTGCATCCACAACACTTGAGCACAAAAACTTCCAACTGCTACATATCCAGCTTTGACAGTGGAAAGTGATACTGAGTGTTGTTTCATACAGGACCAGGAATCCATAGAATCTCCTAAGAAATTACATGGTCCAGATGTACTTTTTCTATCTATTATACAACCACCAAAGTCAGCATCTAAAAAACCTTTTAAAAAAAATCATTTCCAGAAGAGTAAAACAGTTCTAAATCCAGAGATCATTTTAAATACCAAAACATTCTTTTCACAGCTTTTAAATGTAACTCTTTTGGATTATATTGGTATCTTTCACATAAGCATACAAAAAACATTATGTCTGGTCGACTGGATGTCAGGTATAAAAAACATCCTATCATACCTATAAAAATTGTTTGATCTACTGCTTTCCCGGTTTCATCAAGATAAAGTGTTATTTAGGTACCGAATGGAGTGCTAAAACTTTTAGTCTTGTCATAACCATAATTTTTGAGTAAATATTTTATATACATATGTTGAGATATATATGTTCTTTCTGGTTTTTGTGAAATTTGAAAACCTAAAACTAAACTTAACTCACCCATCATACTCATTTCAAACTCAGATTTCATTAAGTTGGCAAAATAATCAGTTAAAGATTACTGAGTTGATCCAAATATGATGTCATCAACATAAATTTGAACAATCAAAACATTTTTATTTTCCATTTTTATAAAAAGGGTTCGATCCACTGTACCTTTTGTATAATTGTTTTGTAAAATAAATCTTGTAAGTCTCACATACTATGCTCTAGGGGCTTGTTTAAGTCCATATAGAGCTTTGGTAAATTTAAAAACATGATTTGGATGTTTTGGGTCAATAAAACGAAGGGGTTGTTCGACAAACACTTAATCTTGAACAAAAACATTTAGAAAGGCACATTTAACTTCCATTTGAAATAGTTTGAAATTAAAGTATGATGTAAAGGCTAATATAATACAAATAGATTCAAGTCAAGATACTGGAACATATGTTTCTTCGTAGTCTATTCCCTCTTGTTGATTATATCCCTTAGAAACAAGTCTTTCTTTATTTCGTACAATGATTCCATTTTCATCTAATTTGTTTTTGAAAACCAATTTTACACCAATTACAGTTGTTTATTTAGGATTTTCAACTAAAGTCCAGACTTGATTTTTCTCAAATTCATTTAGTTCATCTAGCATTTCATTAATCCAATCTTCATCACATAAGGCCTCACTTAGACTTTTAGGTTCAAATTGGGAAAGCAATGAAAGATGTTCTATTTCATTTTTTAAGAAATTTCTGGTCCTTACACGTTGATTTACATCACCAATGATATTATCACTGGGATGATTCCTAAGAAAAAATTGATTAGGGTTTTATAAAACCTGTTCTTCCACATATGGTAGAAAATCTTATGTGGTAAAAGTTCTAGGAACACTTTCATGAACATTTTATTTATCATAAGTATCTTCTAACAATGGTTGATAATACGTTTTTGAAAACACATCTGAGGATGTAGGTTGGGATGGTTTAAAAACTAAAGGATCAGTTTACTCAAATTTTACATGTACTGTTTCCTCAACAGTACACGTGTTTTTATTTAAAAATCTATAAGCCTTAGAAGTTGTGGAGTAGCCTAAAAAAATCCCTTCATTAGATTTTTGTGCAAATTTGTTTAGATTGTATTTAGTATTCAGAATGAATACTTTTCACCCAAAAACATTGAAGTATGAAACTTTAGGTTTTCGGCCCGTACATAATTCATAAGGTGTTTTATTAACAAAGGGTATAGTTAAAACACGATTTATAGTATAATAAGCAGTACTCACAGCTTCATCCCAAATGTTTTTAGCAATTGAGTATTTACTCAACATGGTTCTTGTCATTTCCTGAATAATATGATTTCTTCTCTCAACAACACCATTTTTTTGAGGAGTCCTTGGAGCTGAGAAATTGTGAGTAATACCTTTCTTACTACAAAAAGTTTCAAAGTCTGAATTTTGAAATTCACCAACATGATCACTATGAATAGTTATCAATGGTAGGTTTTTCTCATTTATAACTTGGGCTCTAATTCTTTTGAAATAAGAAAAGGCTTCAGATTTCTTTGTTAGAAAATAGACCCATGTAAATCTAGTAAAGTCATCAACTAAAACAAATACATAGTATTTGCCTCCAATGATTCCAGTTTCTGAAGGACCAAAAAGATCCATATGCACTAGCTGTAATGCAGTAGAAGTTGAAACTTCATTGATTTATTTAAAGCTAGTTTTATGTTGTTTACCAAATTGACAAGGATCAATTTTTTTTGAAGATTCATATCTGAGATCTGGTAGTCCCTTCACAAGTATTTTCTTTGAATGTTTACAAAGATTTCTTAGGTGGCATTGTCCTAGTCTTCTATTCCATATCCATGATTGGTCTTCTTTTGTGCTGAAGCAGGGTAAATTTTGGCTCCTAAGGACTTTTATGTTAATAGTGTATACATTCTCTTGCCTATGGGAAGATAGAATGAACTCATCCTTGGAATTTTTAACTATACACTTATCATTTATAAAATTCACAATTTAACCTTCATCACATAATTGACTTATGCTGATGAGATTGTGTTTAAGACCTTTAACAAACAAAAAAATTTAAATAATAACTTTTCCAAGAAAAAAATTATTACCTATTCCAACAATTTTCCATTGAGAATTATCTCCAAAGGTAACCTTTCCACATTTTTTTCGATGATTTTTTCAATGAAATCTTTGTTTCTCGTTATGTGTCGACAACAACCACTATCCATGTACCAAATGTTCTTGATGGTACAATTTTATTTTCCTGAAAAAGAAAAAACTATTTTTTCGGAATCCAAACTTGTTTGGATCCAGAATGGTTAGATAAAAGAATTTTAGGAATCCACATTTGTTTTTCAAAATAAGCTTTATGAAATCCTAAAGACTGAGTTCTATTAAGAGAATAATCTCTTTTTTAGTGTCCTCCACATTGACACTTAGTACAAAAGGGGGTATTTTGAGGAACAAAATAATTATTAATAAACACCAGTTTAGAATGAGTATATCCAATACCAGAATGATTCCTCAAAGGTCTAATTTGAGAATACATTTTATCAAAGTTTTCCTTGCCATAAGTAAAATTTGACAAACATTTTTTCAAGTAAAAAATTTCTAAGTTTAGTCTCAAAAATAAGTTCTTATACTCTAAAACATTTGATTTTGAACTAGAGTTAGGCTCTAAAACATTTTTCTTAGAAATTACATTTTTTAGATCCATATAAAGTTTATACTTATCAGATTTGACTTTATCTAGGGTTTTTAAACCACATTCAAAATCAGAAGTTTTCATATCAAGATCATTTGAAAGATCTGATACTTCTTTAGTTAAAATTGAAATTATAGATTTTTCATTATCAATATTTTTTCTTGAGTTTAGAATTATCATTCTAATGTAATTTAGAAAACCTTGGTACTTCTTTAAAAGAAGGTAATGTATTATCTTCTGATGATGAATATTAATCTGAAGATTTATAATACGTATTATCAATATAATTTTCATTTAATGAAACATTCGTAATAGTTTCAGCATTGTGTAACTTAGGCATAAGAAAATGATTATCAATTCGTAGTTTAGCTATAAGTCCAATATTCCTTTGTCCTGAAGATTCATACTCTAAAGAATTATCTGATGAATCTCTCCCACTTGCACTCCAAGTATCATTTTACTTCAAGACTTTCTTTGTCTTTTTCTTATAACAATTTTTCTTATTTCTTTCAGAATGTTTCTATTTTATGACTTTTCTCTTCAGTAAAGGACAATCAGGCCTTATATTTCCTAATTTATTATATTCATAACAAGTTACCTCTGAATCACTATTTTCCTTCCTATATTTTTTTATTGAATCTATATTGGAATTATTTCTTTCCCACAATCTTGTTCATCCTTCGAGCAAGATTGGATAACTCATTATCTGAAAGATCACAATCACTTGAATCAAACATAACAACTTTCTTGGCTTTGGATCTTGTTATCCTTTCAGGTGTGTTATCTTTAAATGTGGTAGTAAAAGATACACTTCCATTTCAATTTGTCTTCTTGTTGAAATCATCATCTCTCTTCATTCTTATCTCGTTCTGTATAAGAGTTCTAAAGAGTTCATTAAGAGAAATCTTGGAAACATTTCGGTTTTAATCAATAGCTATCCTTTTTGACTCCCATTAATTCGGAATTTATCAATAATTTTGTCAACAAGAGCTTCATCATCAAGGCCTTTTTCACCCATAGATTTTAAACTGTTGAAAATTGTCATAAATCTTTTTTTCACATTACATACCGGTTCTACATAAGGAAAAATAAATCCATGATACCATGTTCAAAGCATTTTACTTCTTGTTTCTATAAGCATGGTCAGTACGACCAGTATAGTCAGTACGATCAGCATAGTCAGTACGATCAGCAAGGTAAAGACATTTGTGATTTCCAAAACAAGATTTAAAAGTCAAAAGAGAACTTTTGACTCAACATGAATTAATGTTTCCTGCTAATTCAATATAAAATATTGATTTAATTGTATTCATTTCCTATTTAATATTTACTTTAGAATTTTTTCTTTTATCCATTTTTCTTTATTTTATTCATCTACACTTCTACAGAAGTGTTATTAGTTTTCTCTTTTAGGGAATATAATTTTACCACATCCAAACCAAATTATATTCTATCATAATTCTTCTCCCCATTATTTTAAAAAAATCACCTAACTCATTATCTAGAATAGTTTTATCATTCATCAATTTAAAAGGAGAAGAAATATCAAAATATTTAATATTATCTAAAATATTTTCATTATTATTTTCAGCCTCTACAATGAATTTATTTTTTAAATAAATCCATATATCATAAAATTGACATAAATACAATAATTAGTGTTGATATTTCCCTCATAGATATAATAATTTTTCTATATAAATGTTGTTTCAACATTCTTGATATAATTTTCTTCCATACTATTAACCAAAAACCTATTAATTAAACATTGTTTGATAAATACCTAAATATTTAGGGACCCTTCTTTAACATAATTGATGAAAATTAATTAAAAAATCACTAAGATGTATTTTCAAATATTTCAATGAAATTTTAAAAAATATATATTAAAAATTGAAAGTATAACATTCTCATTTCCATGGAATATTTAGATTTTGAATCCATAAGAAAAACAAGATTACATTATGAGACCTGTGATGAACATTACTCAACATTTCATATAATAAACAAATGTTTCGGCTCTTTACTATTCAAAAATCCATTATTTTTTAATAAAATAGTGGGTAATAAGGTTTTACACTCTTTATTATAAAATAAAAATAAAATTAGCCACTTGTAAAGATTTAAATTTATTTTACATTATAACCGAATTAAAGGTCTCAATAATTAATCCATCTACTTCACTAAATTTATAATTTATATAAAATTGTCTAAATATATGAGAAATGTTTAAATCAAACATAACAATAAAAACCCATAAATAATCATATTTTTATAATAAAATTCTAGACAACTGCGATTACTATAAACTAGACCTAAACCAATTATATGGGCCAAAACCTTTGTATAGGTACTATAAAATGAACCTATATCCTTGGATTCAAAACTCATTTGGATTGGTAACATATTCCAATGGTTTAAAAAAATATATTGTTATTGCATCAAAACAATGTCCCTATGAAAACGTTTTTCCCAAAACCATTGGTATTTGTGATGGTTACACCACTAGTTTCACTAAATCAATTGTTATGTCGTTTATATAATGACTTTATACCAACAGTTTTTTCTAAAAACATCGTTATAGGTCCCAAAATTCAAAATAACCTACCAAAAAGATTTCAAAATAGTTGGTATTTATATTTTCATTTCCAAAAAATTATATAATCAAATAAAATTTAATACATCATGATTTAATGTAAATTTAAATGTACTATACATGTTTATCATATTATGTTTCAAAAAACATTCTATCTTTTTTAGATCATAGAGATATAAATCATTAGTCTGGGAATCAAGGATAGTTGAGTTTTTAATTTGAATTACATATACCAATGGTTTTGAAAAACGTTGGTAAAGGTATTTAATATAACTTGTACCAACTATTTGGGAAATGTAGTTATAACCACATATACTAATTTTTTCCCAAAACCATATGTATATGACTATACTAATGCCAGAAAAGAAAATATCCACCCAAACGATTGGTATATCCTATACCACTAGTTTCAATACCTTTACCTAAAGTTTCTAACTATTGGTAAAGGATTATTTTCTAATTATTAGAAAATAATGATATATTTAAAACAATACACTCTAAATTAATTATTAATTTACAACCACTCTTTCTGAGTATCCTTCTGATGAAATCCAATTCTTCTTATCAGACAAACCTAAAGAAATAGACAACTAGAATGAAACTGATGAACTGGAAATTAGGGTGGTGAGAGTTTTCCACTGATGTCACATCATCAATGATTATATAGTGAACCACATATTATTTAAATATAATTATTTTGTGTGTTAATTAATCATCATTATATTCAAAGGCTTCTATTTAGTCTCCTATATTGATCAATTGTATATATCATTTTCTGAATTTTTTAAAAATAACTAATACCATACTATTTTGTGAAACATTGAAAAACATTTTATTGGGAAAACATTTGTTCTGATTAAAAGATATAATTTTGAATTAAATACACATTAATTTTATAAGAAAAATTGTAACACCCCAATATTTTGTAGTAATTTATCTTCATTACTGTAATTCAATATCTTGCACTACACGCAACACCGAGTTTGAGCGCACAATGTCTTACCAAACTTGTCATTAAAAAAGAGGTTCTAAATAGTAATAAATTAATTTTGAATTTTATATACTCCATATGTTTTTAACATCCATATTATGTGTTTATTAGACATAATATAATAACAAATTTAATTTTTCATATAAAAGAAATATTTTTCAAAAAAAAAATTTCAGCATTTTAGTGGAGAACCATTTTTAAATACAACATTTGACACATTTATGTTTTATATTTGACAAAATATAATTATCTTTTCAAATAAAGACATAAAAATTTAGTTTGGTTAAATGTTCAATGATTTTTTGATAACTTTCATATTTTGATGAATAGTAAAAAATTTACAATTTTAATTGAAAAAAATTTTATTAATCAAAATAATTTATATTGTAAAATTATAAATTTGAATGGTTTAGAAGATCATATATCATATAATATTTATGTATTTTTTTCTTTTATAATTTAATAAAATAATTAAAATATTATACAAGAGGTTAACGTACCCCCGACAAAGGAAATGTACAAGGTAAGGGATTTCCATCTAACTTCTAATTCCTATGAGATTCAAGCTATATTGCCACTATTTCCATTTGTGTGGTGTATTTACTTCCCCTGATTGTACTAATTTTGTAATATACTCTAATATAGGGGTATTTACATCTGCATTTTATTATCCTTCTTTCATGTGGTGTATGTTTTGTAAGTTACCAAATCGATAAGGGAATTTCTAATTTTTATTTATACTCATTGGGTTTTACGCAAACATTATTGATTATTTTAATCATAGATTATGTGTGAAATCACTATTTATTTATTAATGTAACAATTTCCACACCACTTTGTGTGGATACAGTTTGTATACACATAACTACACCATTGATAAATTCTCATGTCATCGATGTGAACTTGATAAGAGTAGTATTAACTCAATTTCTATTCAATGAGTTAAACATCCAAGTCCATACTGTTGTTTTTACAAGAATATGTGTGAATGTCATCTGATTTATTTACACTGAATATCCAATCATATTGAATGTATTGATATTTTTCACACAAAACTATGACATTAATTTAAGCATAACCTAAGGATAAGATATTTATGTGGGATTTCATCTCAATTTAAATTCCATTAATACTTCTTTGTTTATATGCGCCAATTCACTTTTATATGGTGTAAATATTATACTTTGTCATAGTATATCATGAATACCTTTATTTTAATGGTACTAAATTTTTTTTATTACCTCAATTATTTGTATTCAGGAATCTCTCATTTGTTTAGGAACTCTAACTAAAATATCATTTTTATTATTTTAAAGATTTATTATTCTAAATATTTCTTATTAATCTCCACAATTTAAAAATAGTGTTAAGGATTTATTTATATGAACATGAATGTTTTATAATTAAAATTCATTTTAAATGTTTCAAAGTTTTATGGGACACTTTCATTCAAAAATCAAATTTTTAACACTTTCATTAGAAATAGTAAGACTTATAAATGTTTTGATAAAAAAGGTGATACTTCTCTAAAATAGTCTTACTGATTATTTTCATCCATGTCAATAAAATTAATTATTATTTATTGAGGTTTATTTATTATATTATAATCATTCATATTGTATAGAATGAGTAATGTTTGACTGTGGATGTGAAATATTTATACCATTCACAGTTTGTGGTTAAAATATTGACATTTCAAATACTAGGTTACATACGAATGTTTAGATTATGTTTCAAACTTTTCATATGAGGAATTTATTGTAAATACTTAATTATGGCTGGATCCCACTATATTTTCTCAATGCATCTATAGGACTAATGAGAATAACTTGTGTCTTGGCACAATGCCTTGAAAAAATAATTATTTTTAGTCTTGTGATGAGGCTGTGACTATGTGGTTATGATACCCAGGATTATGCATTCCATCGTTATGAAATTATCTATTGATATTACATGTTATTATTTGACTAGTAGAATATCCATATGAATAGGTAAATATAATTATTGGATTTATCATTTCTATTTTATACTTAAGTTTATGTTTAAATGCATCATGTTTTAGTCTTATACATTACCTTAAATGTTTTTTCTTATTTATTAAAGTTTCTTCTATATTGTTATCATTACTAATCATCTGATCACACTCATTTCTATGTTTGATTTGTCACAGGATGCGAAGAATTATAGTACGATAGACTTATAGGGATAAGCTAATGGATATGAGTATCTTCAAAAGAGAAAATATGTTTTTCGTTTTTCATTTCATAACGAAATGTAAAACTTATGTATGTATCTAGTATTTCCAAGCCTACAAAACTGATTGGCCTTTCAGGATTTGATCCCTTGTGATCATGAAAATGTTATGTAATAATGCACCAACTCTGTAACACCCCAAGATTTTATGAGATATATTATTTTTAATTTATTTGATGTCTCTTATTATACACTACACAAAGATTACCTTGTACTATATGCAACACCATATTAGCTTGCAGTATACGCAACACTATTCTTGGCTCGTGTTACACACAATTTCAACTACGTTTTGTGGAAATTATTCTACGCAAAATTAAGTATAGATTTTGTTTAATGTATAAAAGAAATAAAATTTAATTATGTTATACGCAACACCAAAAAGAGCTTTCACTACACGGATCCCTGACTTGGCTTGCATTACACGCAATCAAGACCTTCCTCGATAGCGTGTGTAGTACACATACCAAGTTTCACTAAACAAGATATTATTATATTATTATTATGAACTATCCTTTATGAATAGTAATACCCACTTTTTTAAATTTCATAAATTTTTATCTTTCAAAATGGACTTCATTTTTTTGATTCAGAATATAGAAATTAGACTAAGGTGAATTTTTAGTATTTTTCTCAAAATTTTCAATTTTTTTTGAATTGTGAAAAAAACACTGAGTTATAGTTTAAAACTGATTTTTTTTAAATAATTATTTATTTTATTTAAATTATTTTTAGGTTAAAATAGATACATAATACCTATATAAGTTCAATGTAATTCATTGGAGTCATTTTATAATAATTTTAGATATAAAAATGTTTATAGACCATTTCACCGTCTTTTACCCACCAACTAGGAGAATTTAAAAATTTAAATAAAACATAATTTTACCGCTTCTGTGAGTGTAATTTCTAAAATCCGAGAGACACTATTAATATAAAGGAGTAAAATGTGGTTAAATAAGATAAAAATAATTTTCGGTGACTAATAACGTTTTACTTTTATTTACCACGGTAAAAAGTAAATAGGGTAATTAAGAGTAAACAATGATATTATTATTTCACTGAAACATGCCCTAATTCTATTGGATAAGTGTAATTCGACCAAATACAACCATAGGAATAAAATATGACCATTTATGTTCACTTGGATTATATTAGGACATATAATATTATTTTATTTAAAGAAGAGTTAAAATTTCTAAAATCAATGTTTAATAAGTAAAAAAATTTTAATATAGGGTTATAAATAAGATAAATTCCACTATAAATATTAATTAGAAAGATAAAACTATTTCCTACATAATGGTATTTTATTTATAATTTTTAGACACTAAATAATTAAATTTATGTATGACACAATGATAATGCAGTAATTACATTATTAATGAATTATTAACATAAGTGATATTATAAATACCCAAATAAATGTAATTTGAGACTTTTGATGAATTCCACTAATTTAATATGTTAATATGACATGTTAGTATTGATTTAATTAAATTTTTTCGAAATACTCATGCTGTTATGATTTTAAAAAAATCAATTACCAAATAGTGACAAATATTGACATAAAATAGTTTTTAAACAAAATATTATATTATTAATTGTCATTCTGTTTCTAAAAATATATGGTTCTGCCAATTGACTTAGATAAGATTATATATAGTAATAATTAACCTCTTGTGGTTCATTTGGATTATTATAGTATGTTTATTAACCATATAGTGTATGAATACAAGAAGACACAGTAAAAGATAAATTATTTAACTTAGAGTTAAATCTAAATGATATATTTAAAATAGTAACCTAAACATGTCTAAAACCTATTATTTGAGAGGATTTTGACCTATACCCACATTAGATTAGAAATAAATCAATTTGGAGCTATTATAAACTGAATATGACTTTAATATAAAATACTATTTTATGTTTTTTTAAGGTGCCCCTCTCCTTCCTTATTTAAGGTCACCTCCTCCCTCTTCTCTTTACACAATTTTGAGCCTTCATGCTCATCCAAAACCTGCCAATTTCCCTTCACAACGTCCCTTTAAACATTATAGAGGTTCTGGTCTCCTCAAAAAAACAACTCCAGTGCCATAAGAGGAAGCTTAAAAGAGGTGCGTCGAAGAAGAGGTGGTTTAGATACGTATGAAGAATATCAGACCTAAGGTAAGGGATAACTTTTCAAATCTCATTTTTATCCGTGATTGTTTATTCGTAAGTATTTTCTGGGGTTATATTTATCATCCATGTCCATGTTTTCTAAAAATGGTTTCAGGTATGTTTAAAGACCTTTTTACCAATTTTTGACTTTTACCACGGGTTATAGAAGGAATCTTTCTTTTGTTTACCATACAAGTAACTTTTTGACTTTTCCGACAATAGAATGAGGAGAATGTTTAATTTAACTTATACGACATGAATGGATTTTTATGATTTCATAATGCCTTATTTTCATGAAGCTTACTCTACAATATTTCATAAATATTTTCAACAAATTATTTTTCTTTAAAATTTTCATAGCATTTTGTGAAAAGAAATTGATTTTGAAAAAGAAAGGATATTTTCCTCAAGAATTCGTTTCAAGTGATTTATCAAATCCATTTTTCATCTATGATGAAATTATTTCATATGTGTATGTTTCAAGTGTAATGTCTCTTTGATTTTATTGGTGTCACTTTTCTTATGGTTAAATGATATCCATTTGTTTTATGTAGATTATGTTATGATGGCTTGATGTTTATGAAACCCATTTTATTCTTTGTGTTAAGATTAATGATTTATGTTTATGTTGTGCCACACATAAGAATGATTTCATTACGTAATGGGTGGGGCCTATATCTCCCTCTAATGAATTAGGTAAAGATTTATATCTCATTATATAGACATGTCTATAACGACAAGTAAATCCGGTTCAGTAATATAGGGCTGCAACGAAAAGTAAACTCTGCCCAGTAAGGGACTTTGTCCACTAAGATGGTCTTGTCAACAATGACTTGGCTACTATGGAAATCATATCAAGTGCTTAATTTTTTCCACAATTACAAGTTTTATTCCCATGCTATTTTATCATGATTAATGTTATTTTATGATCTATTCCTTATGTACTGCAATATTTTATGTCATTGCTCAATATTTTTATTTTTTAGATTTTATGCTCATGTCTTTACATTCAAATGTCTATGGATTGTTTTAGGTTATACATGTTTACCATTACTGAGCATTTGAGCTCACCCTTTTTATGTTTTCCTTTCCCCAGGAAATAAAGAAAGCTTTTAGGTAAGAAAACAAAAGAGGAAGATCTTTATGGGAGATATTGAAGATCATTCACCGCGATTAGGAGATTTTGTTTTTGAGTTTCCAAAGACACTAAACTATTACGATCCTTGGTTGTCTATTTTTGTTATGTATTAAGTATTCTTCAAAATTAATTTAAAGTCCATGTATGTCAATCATGGGTCTCTACAGTTGGTATCAGAGGAAAAAGAGGTAGGAATACGTCCGATCCTTGGGAACTCTCACATGTGTGCCTTGGATGAATCATGGCTCTCTGCCCAAGGGCTTCATGAGGAAATAGCTACCACTAGGGATGGTTGTGTGTCCCTCCCAGGGGGTGTAGACACCCATGGAGTGCCCTAATAGGTATCAATTATAGTCCACAAGAAGATATTCCCGACCGCTACAGTTGGTATCATAGGAAATGTATAGTTAACCATTGGAAACTAGGATGTGAAAAATTTAGTGACATCCCTAGAGATAATTCTAAGGTATGTCTACGGATGTCCCTAAGTTTTAGTATCACTATAGGTTACAGTCCTAGAGTTGTGTTGACGATCATGAAAACCTAGGTTGAACCTATGGTGTCATGGATTAAAGAATTTATGATAACATTGACATCCCATAAGTGACTTTTAATGATTATGTGGTTCCTCATTATTTTAAATATTTCATACACTATGGTTTCTGGTTTTAGTCAATGGAGAAAATGTGAAGGAATTCAGTTAACGTTGATTTCGATGGACAAATTGGTGAGTGTGATAAAAAAATCCTGTAATTCCTAGAGAGAAATACATTATTATTATGCCGAATCAGTCATCACGATATATAATTAACAAGGTGAACTTTGGTTGTATTCCTATGTCATGAAATAAGAGGAAGATGAACTTTTATACATGTTATCATGGAGAGGAACATAGAGGAATGATGATGATTCTTTCTACATATCAAGAAGAAGGGAAGTTGAACCTTGAGGAATACCTCAAATGGAGTAGAAGATGTTATATGTGTGGAGAACAGGGTCATAGAGTGAGATATTGTTATGGAGTACAATGTCTTATTTGTGGAGAACATGGAAATTACCCAACTCAATGCCTTGGCCTAAGAGGTTACTTCTAAATCAAAGAAGGACATATTCCATGACAATCATTGAAGAGGATGTATTGAAGTCTTTATGTATTGGTATTCAATAATAATGTTGTTGAGGTAATTTTATGGTATATTTGAATATTTTTGTATTAGTCAATTGTGCGTTTCAATAATTTTATGGTACCGGTAACCCTGAAAAGTGATTAAATTTTTTTAGAAAGCTGATGATACACACATAATGAAGGTTAACTTTTGACAGCACTCATGTTTTCACTAAGGATCTTTGGTAATTCATGTTTCAAAAGAATACATGATTAAGGTATTCACATTTTTGGAATGTGACCAAAAAGATATATCGTATGTTATATGGGGGATAAATGATTGTATTCACATGCTCGGTAAATGAAATTTATAGTAATTCATTTATTTATACTCTGAGCATGGACAAAAGTATTTTAGATAAGCCTAAATATTGTAATGGATTATGTTGAACATAATTTAGTATTGTTTAATTCTAGAAATGTTTTTCGACATTATTGATATAATGTTTTAATAGTGTAGTTTAAGAAAAGGGAAAACCTGCAGAATGGGTGACAACCCGTCGCGTCGGATGAGGCTGTGGGAATTGAACCCACAACTGAAGTGTGACATGCCTTTATCGCCCACCATTGGCCTACAGGAAGTCCCTGGTTAGTAAAAACTAGTTTTATTTTATTAATCGGTATGATAGATGATTTATAAGTTCATTTGAGGAACCATATACGATTAATCTCAGCATAGATAGACTAATGTATATAACATTTTCTAACCTTATGTTTAAGACAGATGGAATGACCTATCATTCTATTGCATGATCTGCTAACACTTTACTAAAGACAAATTCAACTTCATCTATTTAATAGATGAAGTGGAAATTGTTCAAGGCATAAACAACAGTGTGATTATACCAAAATCAAGTGAGAATTTATTCTAATTCAAAATTTTCAACTTTAGGGAAAGGATATTGAAAACCAAAAATGTTGTCTTAGTGATCTTATATCTGATGAATCAGATGGTACCTTAGATCATCACAAATTTATGGCTTTGTGATTGTTGGCTTTTTCATAGCCATGTCCTCTACCACTCTTCATTAGAACAGGATGGTTATATTTTTCTTCCATATCCATATTTCCAACTATTTTCTCCTATGTCGAAACCCATTGATGAGTTAATCAGGGTAACCGTTACATTTCACACTTTAATTTTTAAAATTACGTTTTAGTATTCCTTTTATGATGTGGGTTTCTGTGAACCAAACTTTCAAGTAGTAAACGATTTATAACCCCGACGAATTTCGAGGGAGAAATTCATATTAAGGGGGGTAGAATGTAACACCCCGAGATTTTATGATATTTATTATTTTTAATTTCTTTGATGCCTTCTATTATACACTACACCATGATTAGCTTGTACTATACGCAACGCCGTATTATCTTGCAGGGTATCCAACACTATTCTTGGCACGTGTTACATACAATTTCATGTTCGTTTTGTGGAAATTATTCTACTCAACATTAAGTATAGATTTTGTTGAATTTATTAATGAAATATGTTTTGATTATGTTATACGCAACACCAAACATATCTTTCACTACATGCCACCCTGACTGGGCTTGCATTACATGTAATTAAGACCTTCCACCATAGCATGTGTAGTACATAATACCGAGTTTCACTAAACGATATATTATTATAATATTATTATGAACTACCTGTTATGAATATTAATACTCACTTTATAAAATTTTATAAATTTTATATTTCAAAATGTACTTCATTTTTGGATTCGGAATATCGAAATTAGCCTAGGGTGAATTTTTGGTATTTTTGTAAAAACATTCAATTTTTGATGAATAGTGAAAAAGACATTGAGTTATAGTTTAAAACCGAATTTCTAATTAAATAATTATTTATTTTATTTAAATTTATTTTAGTTCAAAATAGATACATAATACCTATATAAGTTCAATTTAATTCATTGGAGTCATTTTATAATAATTTTAGATATATAAAAATTTTATAGAACTTTTCACCGTCTTTTACCCACCTCTTAGGAGAATTTGAAAATTTACATAAAGCATAATTTTACCACTTCTATGAGTGGAATTTCAGAAATCCGAGAGACATGGTTAATATCAAGGAGAAAAATGTGGTTCAATAAGATAAAAATATTTTTTGGTGAATAGTAACTTTTTTCTTTTATTTACCACGGTAAAAAGTAAATAGGTTAATTAAGGGTAAAAAATGATATTATTATTACCCTTACACATGTCTTAATTCTACTGGATAAATGTAATTCGACCAAACAAAACCTTAGGAATAAAATATGACCATTTAGGTCCACTTGAATTAGATTAGGACATTTATTATTATTTTATTAAAAGAGGAGTTAACAGAGTTAAAATCAATGTTTAATAACTAAAAGATTTTTAATATAGGGTTATACATAAGATAAATTAGACCCTAAATCTTCCATATAAAGAGAAAAATATTTCCTAAATAATGGTATTTTATTTATAATTTTTAGACATTAAATAATTTAATTTATTTATGACACAATGATGATGCAGTAATTACATTATTAATAAAATATTAACATAATTCATATTATAAATACACAAATAAATGTAATTTGAGACTTTTTATGAATTCAACTAATTTTATATGTTAACATGACATGTTAGTATTGTTTTAATTAACGTTTTTCTAACTACTCATGCTGTTATGAGTTTTACAAAAATCAATTACCAAATAGTGTCAACAATTGACATAAAATAGTTTTTAAAATAAATATTTTATTATTAATTGTTATTCTATTCTTAAAAATCTAAGGTTCAGAAAAATGACTTATATATGGTAATATATATTAATAATGAACCACTTGGGGTTCGTTTGGATTTTTATAGTAAGTTTATTAACAATATAGTGTAAGAAAACAAGAAGACACGGTACAAGTTAAATTATTTAACTAAGAGTTAAATATAAATGATATGGTTAAAATAGTAACCTAAAATTGTCTAAAACCTATTGGTTGAGAGGATTTCAACCCATCCCCACTTTATCTTCGAAATAAATTGATTTTAAGCTATTATAAACCGAATATTTCTTTATTATAAAATAATATTTTATGTTATTTCTAAGGTGCCCCTCTCCTTCCTTATGAAAGGGCACCTCCTCCCTCTTCTCTTTACACAATTTTGAGCCTTCGTACTCAGCCAAACCCTACCCATTTACCTTCTCAAATTCCCTATAAACATTATAGAGGTTCTGGTCTCCTCAAAAGACCAACTATAGTGCCTTAAGAATAAGCTTAAAAGAGCTGCGTCGAAGAAGAGGAGGTTCGGATACGTACGAAGCATATCAGACCAAAGGTAAGGGATAACTTTTCCAATATATTTTTTATATAAGATTGTTTATTAGTAAGTATTTACTGGGGTTATATTTATCATCCATGTCCATGTTTTCTAAAAATGGGTTCATGTATGTTTAAAGTCTTTTTTACAACTTTTTTTGACTTTTACCACGGGTTGGGGAAGGAATATTTCTTTTGTTTACTATACAAGGAAATTTTTGACTTTTCCGAAAAAAGTACGAGGAGAATATTTTTTTAACTTATATGGAATGAATGGATTTTTACAGTTTTATAGTGCCTTATTTTCATGAAGCTTACTCTACAATATTTCATGACTATTTTCAACAAAATACATTTCTTTAAAATTTTGATGGCATTTTGTGAATAGAAAATGATTTTGAAAAATAATGGATATTTTCTCTAGAATTGATTTTAGGTGTTTTATCAAAACCATTTCCATCTATGATGACATTATTTCATATGTGTATCTTTCAAGTATAATGTCTCTATGATTCACATGGTATCATTTTTCTTATGATGAAATGATATTTATTTGTTTTATGTGGATTATGTTATGATGGGATGATGTTTATGAAACCCATTTTATTCTCTGGGTTATGATGAATGATTTATGTTTATGTTGTTGAACACGTAAGGATGATTTCATTATGATATGGGTGGGACCTATATATCTCTATAATTCATTGGGCAACGATTTATATCTCATGAGTTAGACATGGATGGAACGACAAGTAAATCTTGTTCCAGTAATACAGGGCTGGAATGGCAGGTAAACCCGGTCCAGTAAAGGAATTTGTACACTAAGATGGTCTTGGAAGTAATGCCTTGGATACTATGGAAATCATATCATGTGCTTAATGTTCTTCCACATTTAAAAGTTTTATTACCATGTTATTTTATCATGATTAATGCTATTTTATGATCTATGCCTTATGTACTACAATGTTTTATGTCATTGCTCATGATTTTGTTTTTTTATATTTTACTCTCATGTTTTTACATTCAAATTTATATGGATTGTTTTAGGTTCCCCATTTTTACCCTTACTATGAATTTGAGCTCACCCCTTTTATTTTTTATTTTCCCCAGGATATAAATAAAGGTTTTAGGTAAGAAAACCAAAGGGGGAGATCTTTATGGGAGATTTTGAAGATCTTTCACCACGATTAGAAGATTTTGTCTCCTAGTTTCCAAAGACACTAAACTATTATGATCCTTGGGTGTCTGTTTTTGTTTTGTATTAAGTATTCCACAAAATTTATGTAATGTCCATGTATGTCATGCTTGGGTCTCTACAGTTGGTATCAGAGGCAAAGGAGGTAGGAATGAATCTGATCCTTGGGAACACTCACATGTGAGCGTTGGACGAAGCATGGCTCTCCGCCCAGAACTCTACAAACACTAGGTAACAAGTGTCAAGTTGTTATATTTTTTATCAGAGAAATTTTATTACAATCCTTGGAAACCAGATTTAGATAAAATATTATTAGAGAACATTACCCTAAAATATATTTTGAAAATTATTATAGAATAAAATCCTAAAATTTTGGTAATGTATAGATTTTGTGAATTTTCTAAGAAATATATCCTTGTCTGAATACGAGAAGGTAAAGGTAGATCTGAAACAGATGTATCTATGGGTAAAACCCAACACACCACTCTGAGAGAGACACAGACATGAACTGGTTCATGACAAAAGGCCTTGCATCTCTCTTGGTTACGACACTCATTGGGGGTATGATTAGCATAATTCAAATTTTCGTTACAAACTGATTTGAAGGATTTTAATATAAGATGAGAATAAATAACCTTGGTTAATCCTATTGTGTTTTATATTAAAAATAAAGTTTCATTATATTCTCTAAATGATTTTATGACTATTTTTACTCACACTATAATTTACGTTTTTAGTCAATGGCTAGATTCCATGGAAGTCATAGTAACATTGAACATGATGTACAAGGTGGGAAAGATGGTGGAAATAAGAAACTAAATAGAATATTGATAGTTGTAAATGTTATCATGTTCAAGAAAAATGAGGTTTCCAAAAATATGATCAACAACATATACATTAACAAACTCCCAAATCCCACAAAAAGGAGAAAGACATTGAATTATAAGAGCTCCAGTAGTGAAGATCGTGGGGAAAATAAATCTCAATTTCCATAATGAATAACATTTGGTAGAGACAACCAAGAATGTGTCTCAATGAAATAAAGAAATTCATTATGTGTGAGAAATAATGACATAAATTAATGAATTAGCAAGGTAAAATGAGGAGTACTATGGAAGAAAATTAAAATGATCCTAAAAATACATTTACAGTAATTTTCAGAAAATATAGGAGACCTAGGGATTAACCAAGTCAATTCACTATTCTATAGGATAACCACTAAGTCAAGGAATAACCTATGTGGAAATAATGGATGGAAAAATGTTTAAAATTTATAATTCTCTTTGTTTATGGGATTAATTTTGAATAATTTTCTCTTTAATAAGTAACCCTTCAGTGTTTTGTGTGAATATTCTATTTGAGAAAGAATTATACTATTTGTGGATATAGTTATAAAAAAACCATTTAGGTTTATATGATCCTTGAATTTATGGAAATAAAAGGTAATTAATTTTTAGGAAGAAAATGTAATATATGAGATTAAATTTATGGTAAAATTATCTTATGGTTATTTCGATGAATTTATCTCCATTTGAGAATGTTAAAAAATATAGTTTTGGAAAAAGGAAAAAACACAGACCGTGTGAAAACCCATCGTGTCAGACAAAGATGTAGTAATAGAACCCACATCTAAAGTGTGACTACGATTTACCACCTACCACCAGAATACATGAAGTCCCAAGTTAGTGTGACTAATTATTTTTTGTTAAATTATTTTATTGATCAATAATTAGTTTATTTTAGATCTTATGTTTTACAAATAGATATCCTGGTATAGGAAAATGATTTAGTTATTAAGTGATAAATGTTATTATAGAAGATGTTTTCTCTATAGGGAACACTATATTCTTGAGGAATAGAATACTATAACATTTAATTTGATGAGTAATGGTGTATTTTTATCTTGGAAGAATATACTTTTTATAGAGATTTAGGTTATTAATGGAAATGATTAACCAATCATACAGAATATGTGATTCAATTAATTACAGTTTAGTTTGAGACTTTAAGAGTAGTTAATGTTATTTAGAGATAAATTTTATGATTAAATATGAAAGACAATGTGATTAAATTATTTTTAGTTTTGGGTTTAAATTTTAGTTTTCATTATATTGAAGGAATTTAAGGAAAAATGTCTATTTAATGGTATTTTTGAATTACGGGTATTGTTTATATAATTTTGGAAATTAATATTAGTATTTTGTTCCTATAAAAGATTATCCATTTTTGGGATCATCTGATCATGTACTAAACATTTTGGTTATGGATAATCTCTAAAGACAAGAGAGGTATATATTTCATCCTTTGTGAATTATGTGATTTTTTATAAGTTGATTCTAGTGCATCAGGTTTACCAAGTTATCTTGAATACTCATTGTTTGGAGAAATGATGAGTTAGTGGTATAAATTTAATTAAATGATGATACTATAATTGAAAAGTATGTATATCTTTTTATGTTCTCATTCCATCTCATAAATAAATTCCTCAACTTTATGAAATGGAACTTAAAATAAAAAAACGTTGTCTGTTTACTTTTTATAATAGGAAACTAATGATCTTTTAACCCATCACATGTTTTTGGTTTTCATGTTGTTAAAATTATCCAGATCATATGTTATATCACTCTCCGTCATAACATGACACTCACTTTAACTTCCATATGCAGTTTTTTTATATGGAATCCTATTATGGTAATCTCAGGTGACCATTGTACTTCTCCTTTTTTCTTTAAACATGATAGTTTTAATGAATCCCTTTACGATGTGGGATTTTAAATGATGTTCCCAAGCCCAATTTTAGAATTTAGAGGAATAAATTTACAAAAGGTGGGAAGAATGTAACACCCCATGATTTCATAACATGTTCTTTTCATTAAATTAATTTAATATCTTACGCTACACGCAACACCGAGTTTGAGAGCACCACAACTTAGCAAACAAGCCGTTCAAAAAGCTGTTATGAATATTATTAAAATAATTTTAAATTTAATACACTCTATATAATGTTAACGTCCATATTATGTGTTTATTAGACATAATATATTAACAAATTCAAGTTTTCAGATAAAAGAAGTATTTTTAAAATATGCAATTTTACCACAATCTAATGGAGGAGCCTTTTTAAATTCAATATTTAATCTTTTATAAATTAAATATTTAAAAATAAACATATTATATAGAATAGGTACATGAAAATATAGTTTGGATAAATTTTCTGTGCATTTTTAACAACATTCGTATTTTGATGAATAGTGAAAAATACAAAAATTTAATTGAAAACAACTTTTAAAAAAAAATAATTTATAATTTTAAGTTATAAATTTGAATTGTTTTTAAGTATAATTGCATTATATTCTTACATTTTAATCCAATTTTGGTCATTGGATGTAATTTTAAATTTAAATTAGACCTAAAAACATATCAATCTTTTGATAGTTTTTATTTCTCAAAAACCTGCATTATAGTTTCCACAGTGGGAGTGTTTTTTAAAATTAATTAATACTAAATCTATGTTTTGAATTTTTTAATATATAAATCATATTTTAATTTGTAATATGAAAATTATCTTTGAGTGAATTCTTGGTATTTTTCTATAAACATTAAATTTTTGATGAATATTGAAAAACGTTATGTTATTGTTTAAAGCTGACTATTTATTTAAATAATTATTATTAATTCAAATTTATTTTAATGTAAAAATAGATAAGTAATACCTATATTAGTTCAATGTAATTAATTAGAGTCATTTTATAATAATAGAGGATGTATAATCTTTTATTGAACTTTTTAACGTCTGTTACACCCCATCTATGCTCATTTGAAAATTTCCCAAAAACATATTTTACTGCTTCTGTGAATGTAATTTAAAAAATATTAGACAAAAGGATGATATCAGTAAGTAAAATATTGTTCAATAGGATCAAATTAATTTTGTTTGAATAAAAAATTTTATTTTTATTTAGCATAGTTAAATATAAATAAAGTAATTAACGCTAAAAATGATATTATAATTACCCAGAAACATATACTAATTTTATTTGATAAGTGTATTTCTATTTTATTTAACCTTAGGAATAAAATATGATCCTTTTATATCCACATGGAATAAATTAGGACATATATTTCTATTTTATTTAAAGAAAAGTTAAAAGTTTAAAATTCAAAGTTTAATTACTAAAACATTTTTAATATAAGGTCAAACATAAGATAAATTCTACTATAAATATTAATTAGAAAGATAAAAATATTTAAATCATAACATTATTTAATTTATAAATGTTATACATTAATTATTCAAATTTATTTATGAGGCAATAATGATTCAGTAATTACCTTATTAATGAATAATTAAAATAATTTATATTATAAATATCAAAATATATTTTCATTTAGACTTCTGATGAATTTGACTAATTTTAGAGGATAATATTACATTAAAGGTTTTATTTAATGTATTTTTTTGATGTAATAAATCTATTTTGACTTCAACAAAAACCAAATACAAAATAGTTTCCAAATAGACATAAAGTAGTTTTTAAAACAATTATTATTTTATTAAATTATATAATAGTCCAAAAAATATAAGGTTCGGAAAAAAGACTTATATAATGATATAAATTTCATTAATTAACCAATTTATATTCTCTTGGAATGTTATATTATGTTTATTAACCATGTATTATTATAATACAAGATGACTTGGTAAAAGATAAACTAATTAACAAAGAGTAAAATTTATAATATAAGGTTAATATAGTGACATAAACATTTATAAAACCTATTGGTTGGGAGGTTATGGACCCATCCCCACCATATCCTCTAAATAATTATATTTAGTGATATTAGAATCTGAAAATTCTGTCATAATAAAATAGTATTTCAATCTTTTCCTAAAGTGACCCTCATATCTCTTATAAATGGATTCTTCCCCTTCTCGCAAATTCACACATCCAAAGCCATTTTTCTCGGACCAACCCTATTAAAATATACTCCCCACTACCCTAAAAAAAAACCTACACACCATAATGTGATCATAAATCCAATCTATGGAGCCCTTTTGATCAAATCAAAATGAAGCACCTTAAGACTATGTAATAATTCCACCACATCATTCAATGTTCTTTTCTTTTTCCACTTACTCTATCTTTGTTGTATGAATAAAAATAATAATAAATCCAGTACGTTCTGCATTATTTTATGTTATTATAAATATGGTACAACCATATTCATTATTCTATCCATCCTATGAATGAAAATTCACCACACATGCGGGCATATGGCTTACCGTCTCCACATCGTGGTGTGGATTGTTATTCAACACTTAATTATTTGGATCGGTATAATAATGAGTATAATTGAGGTGAAAAATAAATATAACATGTTAATGATTATTTATATATTATATAACATACAATTACATTCTATTTCACCATTAATAGAGTGATATTGTCGGTCTTGCGTACGTACAGATTATCATCTCCACGAACGATATAAGATTCATTCCCCATCATAACCATTAAAGAATAATTTTCATCTTATGATTTAAAATACTGTTTAAGAACATAATATAATTCTCTATATAAATCAAATATATCCTATCCATATCAAACATGAATTATATGAAAAAACATATAACTGAAAATGAATCATTTAACACCCAAAACAATGATACTACTGAAATATTATTAAAAGAGAAATATTAAAAGATCATATATGAAAACATATTTATGAATGTGGTTATTTTTTAATTTAATAACAATTATTTTACTATTATAAATGAGGTCAACATACCCTTGACTAAAGAAATGTGCATGCTAAGGGGTTTCCATCTCCCTTCTTATTCCCATGATATTAATTCTATATTGCCACTATTTATTTTTTCGTGGTGTTTGTAAAGACCATGATTGTATTGGTTGTGTAATATACTTTCATTTTAGGGTATTTACATCTTAATTGTATGATATTTATTTCCTAGGGTGTATGTTTCGTAAGTTACAAAATCAGTAAGGGAATTTCTAATTTCAATTTCCACTCATTGGTTTTTATGCAAACATCATTGGTTATTTTAATCCAAGATTATATGTCAAATCACTCTAATTTATTTATATAGTAATTTCCACTCCCATTTGTGTGGATATAATTTTTATACACATAATCACTCCATTGATAAATTCTCATGACAACGATATGAACTTGACAAGAGTAATCTTAACTCAATTTCTGTTCATTGAGTTAAACATCCAAGTCATTGGTGTTGTTCTTACAAGAATATGTATGAATGTTCTCTGATTAATTTACACTGAATATACAATCATATTGACTGTATTTATATTTTTCACATATAATTACGTCATTTATTTTCCTTTATCCTAAGGATATGATCTTTATAAGGTATTTAACTTCAATTTACATTCCACCGAGACTTCATTGTTGTTTTTCACCAATTAACTTTTATAAGGCGTATATATTGAACTTTGAAATAGTATATCATGAATCCCTTTATATTCATAATATTATAATTGTTTTATTACCTCAATTATTTGGATTGTATTGTCTCTCATTGGGTTAGGAACTCAAACTAAAATATCATTTTAAATGTTTTAAATATTTATTAATCTAAATCTTTCCCATTAATGTCCATAATTTAAAAATGGTGTTAATTATTTATTTATATGGACATGAATGTAATAAAATTAATATTCATTTTATAATTTTCTATGTGTTATGTGACACATTGATTCAAAAATCTATTTTTCAACAGCTTCTTGATAAATAGTCCATCTTTAAAAAAAATTAAAGAAAAAGAGGGAATTTCTCTCAAATAGTTCTAATGATTATATTCATATTTTTAAATATCCATCCTCATTTCTTGATTGAGGTTGATTTATTACAATAAAATATTCCATATGATATGTAATGATTATTTTTTTCCTGTTTATGTGCTGTTTTTATAAGATTCATGGTCTGTGGTTAAAATATTGACATTTCCTATGCTAGATTTAGTACAAATGTATAGATTAGGTTTCATCCTTTTCATATGAGGAATTCATTGGACATAGTAAGTGTTGAGTGGAGGATTATATATCTCCTTGATTCATATGTATGTTTAATGAGACAAACTAGTGTCTTGTCACACGGCCTTGTAAAAAATTATTTTTAGTCGTCTGGGCACAAGGCCTTGACTATATGGTTACTTTGTCCGGCATAATGCATTCCATCATTATGAAATTAGATATTGATAATGCATGTGATTATTCTACTAGTAGAGTATCCATTTTAATAAGTAAGTTGAATTATTTGATTTATCATTTCCATATTACAGTATTGTTTATGTTTAAAAGTCCTGTGTTTTATTCCTATACATTTCCTTAAATGTTTATTCTTATTTATGAAATGTTACGTAGTATTGTTATCCTTACTCCGCATCTGATTTCACCCCTTTATCCATTTTATTTTTCCTAGGATGTGAAGAAGTATATTATGACTGAATTTCAGGGATAATCTAAGGGACGTGAGTGTGTTCAAAGGAGACACAATGTTGTTGTTTTTCTTTTCATAATGTAATTTAAAACTAATGTATGTATCAAGTAAATCCAAGGCTACTAAACTGATTGTTATTTTGGGATTTGATCACTTGTGGTCATTCCATTGTTATTTAATAATGCACTGACTCATGGTAACTAATTTCGGGGCATTACAAACATTAAAATTATTAAATAAATAGATAGAAGAATTTATAATAAAATAGTGTTATATCACATATAAGAAAATTATTTTCAAAACATCATATATTAAAGATCATTTATTTAATGAAATGGTTTCCCAAATTCATAAGGATATACTATTTTTTATATGCAAATAGGATTACTAATAAATTTAGTGCATAAATTATTTTTTAAATCTATTATATTATTTTTTAGATATAAAATTTTATTCAGGTTTTTATAAATTTAAAATTTATGAAAAATATTTACTTCAACCATCATTCTCATTTAAAACTCTTATTTCATATGATCCATAAATGAATATTAAAGTAATTTTTGAGATGATATCAATTAAATTTCATTTTTATAAGTTTATACAATGATGGTTTATTTGAATCGTTTTTCATTAAAAAGATATAAGATCAGTAGCTCCCATAACAAAATTTCATTGGAATAAAAATATAGTTGGTCTATAATACTAGGATATTGGTATTCTTCAATGTCCATAGATGGAAATTTTATGTCTAAAAACATTAAAATTTATTTAACATCTTCAAAATTCGGTATTTATATTATTTAAAAACTATCCAATTCATATCCCTTAAGAAAATAAATCACCACATCCATTTTTTGATGATTGAATTTTATGAATGTAGAACTGGATAACAGTATAAGAATTTATTTTAGTGTTAATAATGGAGTAAAATTATCTTAATAGTCTATTAATTTTTCTTGATTATATCCCTTTTTAATAATTAATTTATTAATTTTAAAAATGATTTCATTTTCATTATGTTTTTTTTTCAAAAACTCATATTACTTCAATAAATTTTGTTGGGTGATCTAATTTTTTTTAAAAATTATTCTTATCAAATTTATTGAGATTATTCTATATTGAATTTAACTTATCATTATCACTAAATGTTTCTTTATGTTTATTTGGTTTTAATTTCGTTAAAAATGCACAATGATAACATTCATTTCTTCAGGAAAATATAGTTTTGCTAGGTTGGTCTACATCACCAATAATATTACCATTGGGAATATTCCAAAGGATTAATTGATTCCTTGGAGTTTTAAAGGGATATTATTTAATAACCAATTGAATTTCATCTTGTGTTATATCAATAAATATGCTTTTATCAGTTTTTATCTCATCTGAATAGTTTTTATATATGGGTTGATTTTTTTAAAACATCATCGAATGATGTGGTATTGAACTGTTTGAAAACAAAAGGAAATATTTCATAAAATTTAATATTCACTATTTCCTCAATAGTAGTAGTGTTTTAAAAAAATATTCTATACACCTTAATATTTTTAGAACAACCATGGAAAATTTCATCATCAAATTTTTGGTAAACTTTTGTGATATATCATTAGTATTTATAATGGATACAATATATACTAGAACTATTAATTAAGATTTTTTTTGGCTTTCTATCTATCCACAAATCATAGTGATTTTAATTAATAAAGGTTATAAGTAAAAATAGATTTATTGTATATCATCTAGTATGAACTGATTAATCCCAAAAAAATGGTATAATAATCAAGGATTCACTGAATATTGATTTACTAATTTGAAAGATATTTATTTCTTATTTTACCTAAATCATTTTCCATGGTGTTTTTAGAGATAAATATTTCTGTAATATATATTTTTAAAATAAAAATACGATATCAAAAAATAATATCACAATGCACAACCATTATCACCTCAAAAACAAATAAAATTAATATTTTATCTTTTTTATCATGGGTTAAAAACATTTAATTAATAAAGGGACTCCAACTAGTTCTGTATAAAAAAGGCCCTTTTATATCTAGTTTAGTATTCAAATAAGACATATAAATAAATATATAATTTTTCAAATAATTCTAGTTTTTTAATACAAAAAAATAAATTTTCACTAACTAGGAAGAATCGGATTGTGAAAATTCACTAATATATTAAATGGTTATGTTTTGTGTCAATAGAAATTAATAAATATCCTAATAATTTTAAGAAATAAGTGTTAACCCAAATTTTTCACAAACTATTGCCTTATTAGAGTGTTTGTCTGATTCTATATCAATATAGTTCACTAAACATCTATTTTATATCTATTATTTTTATTTTAGTAGACTAATGAAAGGTTTGTCTTCGCTAAAAAGATATAATATGTTTAGTGTGTATATCTTCTCATGTTTTTCAGCAGAAGTAATAAATTTACCTTCATAACATTGACATATATATGCGAGTCCCCAAGATATCTCTTTTACTATAATTGAATTATTCTTATGTGCTACTAGAACAAAAAATTTAAATTAATTATTTTATAATAGGAGAAATATCTCGTATATCATATATTTCCCCTTGAATATTTTATATAAAACTAAAATTTCCACCATTATTATTTATAATATTCTAAAATAATTACTTTTTTCTAGTAATGTGCAGAAACAATTCACTATCCATATTCCAAATATTTTAGATATTGGTTGTTTTTATTTTTAATTGAAATAAACAGGATATGATTTTGTTACCAAAACATTCATGGGTCTATCATTATTAGAAAAAAATTAAATGCACATATCTGAAATCAAATTACATTGTATTTATTTTAATTTTTTTGATATAATAGGTATTTGAGAGACAATATATTTCATATATTTAAAACTATTTATCCTTTAAGTGAAAACCACTCAATCATTTTGTATTGATGGGAGAACTTATAGGAATGAAGAATTTTTTTAAAATTTTGGTTTAGATGTTATAAAACAAATAATGGATATATTCCCATTTTATAACTATATAGAAATGCTATCAAAATTTACAATTCCAAATTTATAATATTATAATATTTTTAGAATAAATATTTTATTATTTAGTCTCATAACCAAATTCTTATTTTCATTAGTTGATGTTTATTTAGATTTAATTTATTACTCTATATTAAAATCTAAAATCTCTATGGAAGGTTTTAATATTCTTAATCTTTATTTGGTAATAAATTCCACATAACATTAATATTTTAAAAAATAAATATTTGTATTTTCTCGAAAAGTATCATGTAAATATAATACTTCAAAAATTGGAAATTTTTCATCATATATATCTTTTATGTATTTTTTAAATTTTATAAGAATTATATATTAAAATATTTAAGTCTAGGTAATTTTCAGATAAAGTGAAACTATTTAAGAATTCTAATGATTATTTATCAATCAAGATTTTGTTTTTCTTCGTAATAACAACATAAAATCAAATGATTTTTTTAATCATCACATCAACTATTAGAAGTATTATTAGAAGAATAATCTCTTAGATTTTAACTCTGTGTCAAAAAATTCAAAGTTTTATTTCCATTATAGTTTTTGAAAACATTCTAACCCTATATTTTTTATCATTATTATTCAGTCTAGGATAATTTGTTCTGATATGAACTAGGTTTTTAAATTATTAAAATTTTAATCAAGAAGATTATTTCTTTTATCTCTTTTATATAGTTTTATTCTTGTAAATATAAATAAAATAGTTTTTTTCAAATAACATGTCTATCCTATGGAAATATTATAATTTCCATTCTTAATCTCTTTAAAAGAACTTATTTTAGATTCAAATTTCATTTTTTATTATACTTTTACGATTTTTTACATTTCTTATCTAATATGGAATTCCTAGAAAAAATTTATATAAATGGAAATTATCATCCATTTTTATTATTTTATTTATTATCATATACATTTAAGTTATACTCATACTACATGTGAGTTCCAATTACTTCATCTATATTCAAATTCGTAAAAAAAATTGTAATATATAGAGCTATATTTTTAATCACATACATTGGGTATGTTATCACTAATTTATTCAACATGATGATCATTAATTATGTCTTAGTATCTAATTTATTCGATATTATTAAAAATGGTCATAATTATTTGATGTTTCTGTATAAAATATTCCCAACAGTAAAAAAATCATTGCCTCTATAATCATCCCAATGTATGAATTTTTTAGTATTAAAAACATTAATTGTTACATATAAATTAGCTTCATGTTTAATCGAAATATTATTTTCAGTTTAAAAAAATAATATCCAAATATTGATTTTTTAATTCTTTATGCAACACAAATTATTTCATACTCAATAATTAAGTTGATGATCAACATTATCATATTTTTTAAATGTAATAATGTATTATTCATGAATTTGTTAATATTATTTTAACATGACAAATTTTTCAAATCATGTATTTAAAGAAACCATTTTTATTTTAAATCTCCAGTTTTTGTTTCTTTTATAACAATATGGGAGGAATTGAACATTATAAATAAATTAATATATTAAAATGCTATTATATAAAATTAGTCAAAGGTTTAAATTTTCAAGTATTAATTGTCATATCAGAGTTTATAAATGTCCAAAATAATAAATATAAACATTCCCAAAAACATACTCTAAAAAATATATAAAACATACAATCAATAATAAATTAAAATTAACACATGTTTTAGGAATGATATATTCAAAAATTTTAAAAAAAATTAATAATGATACAAAAAATACTAATAATTGTGTATATGGAATTATTTTTGAGACTTAATTAATCCAAAACATTAAACAAAATAATGTACATTCATTCTAACTCCAAGAAATCAATCGATATAAAGACTTAAATTTCATTGGTTTAACATTCCATGAGAATCCATAATCAAAATATAAAAATATTCTATCCTCCTAAGCATATGATGACATGGATTGTTCATGATTGGAAATTTTGATTATAGTAGCTTCATATATTAAGGAATGTTCAATAATCCTTACAGTGGATTCCTTGATAAAAGGACTCAAGAAAATATTAAAATGAAGAACACTCTTATAAAAATAATTCACAAAAGATTTATATAAACATTGTATTATTGATTATTTAAATGATTAATCATATTTTTATGTAGATTTATTTATAGTTTCCTCCCAATTTCTATATTATTCATATCTAAGAGGTGGTTATATTGACATTAGAGAAACTCCTCCCTCAGTTTAATGGTTCAACATAATATCTCCATTTGATGATCATTTTAACAATCATAGTTATACTTCATGGAAATTTTTTCTGGTAAAGTGATAAATGTTTTTCTGGTGGGATGTGTAATTTTTATCGATTATTAGGTTTTTCTAATGTTCATATGTCAGACATTTATGCACATTTTAGTGAACATTGTCGGATAGACATGGTCATGTGTCATCAAATAAATTTTGTCTTATTTTTAATTGTTATCATTATAAAACTCTCTCGGGTGGACTTTATATTCAATAATATGATGTAAAAATTAAATATTCCTCTTGTCAGAGAAGTTACATCTAATAGTAAATATTAATCTATATTTTTTGAAACAACATCCACAAAAAATATTATTAAAAACATGGAATGTAAAAAATGTATAACTGTATAATCATTTAGAAAAGTGTTTTTTTATTTTCAAAATCTATTCTTAATAGTTTTTAATGTAATCATTTTGACTCAATATGGTCAACATTTATTTTCATCCTAGTAGTAAATCTAAATTATCTTCCATCATACTATAATAATAATTATGAAATTCCTAAGTTGAAAGACTAGAGTGATGATTTAATAATTATATATAGCCTTTTTATTGTGTGTCACCATTAGTGGAAAAACATTTGTTTGGTAAAAGATAATATCGTGACTTATATTATATTATAGATTATCATATAATTATTAATGGACCGTTAAATAATTACAATTACTTGATTGTGGTTTTATGATAATCTCAATCCTATTAGAGACATGTTATAGTTTTCATTAATTGTTTTTTCTTTCTCAATTTCATCTATTGAAAAGATAATATCCAAGTGATATTTTTTCATTTCTGGCATATACATTAATAGTGTGTGAATATTTAACTATATTTAAAAAAATTGTAGTTATAATAAGGTTGGTGCTTTTTAAAATTTAGTCATTTCAATTAAACTTGTTATTAGTATTTAGTAATGATATCCTAGGGAATTCAAGGATGGATGTGTAACAAAAAAGATAGTTAAGGGTTTTTGATAATATATTCATGGTTATCAATTATATTGGAGGTCATAAAATTAATTTTTATGATTTATCAAGTTCATTTTAAATCATTTTATTTTTGACTGTGTTTTTATCCGTTGACCCTGTAATGGACATAGTAATTAATTAAACGTTTTTTTCTAAAAATGTCATAAATTTAATTATTATTTATGGAAAATTGGATATTATTTGATTAATATACCAAATTATTCATGTACCGTGACTTCTTAATCATTATTTTATATGAAATTATTACATTTACATGGGAAACAATTAGGTTACATTTGATGACCTAATGGAGAGGCTGACTGGTACAATGGTTTTTTGAGTATTCCACATGAAGTAGTTTTTATGTATTATATTATAATTATTTAGATCAAAGGTTGAGTAGTTTTAATGATAAGTCATTTTTTCGTTACATATGAGAATATTTGGTGGCAACGCAAAAAGTCTAACTTTTCTTCCAGTTATCTAAAATTTGTAGTTTTGATATTTTCACGGAGAATATTAATTAATTTTGTAATTATTGGGTATTTTTTTAATTGTTTATTATCCTAAAATATTTTTAATATAATTTATCTTCATGGTAAAAATTTAATGAATAATAGATTAGTTAGTTTTCATTATGAATTATATATTGTGGTCACATATAACCAAGGAAAGAGTAATGTGGTTGTAGATATTATAATTTAATATTTATATGATGAGGTAGTTCTACAATGAGTAGATTAGTGGAAAATGATATAGGATATCAAATTTTAACAAATAAATTGTATTTAAGGTTATTTCCTGGAATGTTTTTTTAATATATGGTACCCCGACTATAATATTGAATGACCATCTCTTGAACATTCATGAAATGTGAACAATAAATTCTGACAATGGTCAAGTCATCTTTGTTCAACCCAATTTCATCATAATTTCTTATTTTTTTGAAAGTATGAGTCATCGTTTCATTGATCTATTGAAAAATGCCATTCAGAATTTTCACAAATTATGTGCTACCGATAACATGATTCTCTTTCCTAGAGACACTATTTATAAACAATGTTCCAAGTCATTTTTCTCGAGACACTATTTAGAGACAACGTTCCAAGTCATCATTCGGGAGACACTGTTAACTGAAAACGTTACAAGTCACCATCTAGTGACACTATAAATTCATATTATGTAAATTAAATTATTTTTTCTTTATAATGGTCATATTTATGCTATATAGTATTTTGATTTTTTTTTAATTAGTTTTTCTATCTTACGAAGGAAACATTTAATCTATGCTAGATTTTAGTATGTCGTACGAGGTACGTAGATACGACTGAAGACATTGTCCTTATTGGATTTAGTATTTAATGTAAATACATAATAAAAAATAATATATATATCAATATTATCATGTTCATGAGAAGAACACACATACTTCTAGCTTTGAAAACATGAATATACTACTTAGAACTAAAACTGAAGAACACTTTGTAGCAATAAATAATAGTGGAGGAGGATTCATTATGAAAAAAAATACTTCACTAGAAAGAGATGACATAATATTACATGATAAAATATTTTTCTATTTACTTCTAGAAGTTGACTCAGGATTCATGTCAAAATATGTTCCAAATGTCGCAAGCTTCATTTCTAATCACACATAGACATGTTACTCTATTATCTATTTTTTCCTCTACTTGAGTAATTATTTTACACTGCGAGTTGTGTGTGTCTCTTTCTGTTTCATACACACTCATTGAATATTATGAAAAACTATAAGATACAGATACATCTTCAAAACACATCGTATACACCTAAAACTAACAATGATAAATAGATTAATATTTCCTTGTTTCGCATGTTTGTTTTTAGACTCCCGAAAAAACTATGATATTGGTCTAGTTGACCTAGATAGTTTAGAATTCAATTTTTTAATCTGATCTTGGGTGTGGATCAATGTTTATTTATATAAATATCTTGGTGGATGGTAATTCCCATGTGTGGATGATTAAGTATCATATTGATACTGAACCACTTGTTATTGATTATATGGTGCCATTCAATGTTCTATTTTTACTACTTTATACTTTTCCAAAAGAAAAAAATTCATTAAATTTCATAGTTATTCTTAGACAGTGTTTATATTATACATTAATATAATCAATTTATTTCTAAAATTAAAATAGAATTTATTATTATTTCCATTGTTAATTATTCACTCATTGAAAAATCATTTAATAGATCAAAACATTTTTAAAACTTCAACTTTGGTCAACTATACTGATTTTACTTCAAATTAGAGGACTTTTAAATATATATTATAGCTATAAATTATTATTGGAACTCTAGTCATCCCCTCATGAGTATCACACTCTGACCAACACAATGTATTATATCATTCTTACTTTTTGGTTTTTTAAATTTTATAATTTGTTTATTTTTTCAATTGTGAAATTAGTTTTGTTTAAAGGATCATAAAATTTATATTATTTTAAAAATTGTTGTTATTTAAATCCTGTTTATATTCATTAACAAGGATAATATATAATAATGGTATTATACAAATAGACCATCCTATATCAATGGAACTAATTATGGTCGGTGGAAAATAAAAATGAAAATTCATTTAGAATGCATTGGTTTTGAAATCTAGTCCTAAATTTTAGATGAATATGACATTTGTACTACATCTAAAAAATATTTAGATATCATATCTAATGAAGCCTTTAATAATAATTGAAAAGATATGAATTTCTTATATTGTTTTTTAGGTGTTGAATAATTCAATAAAATTTCTACATGTAAAATATCCTTTGATATTTGGGATACATTAGTCGTTTCACATGAAGGAAGAAGTAATTTTCATTATATGAGGATTAACACATATACTATTAAATATGAAAACATAAAAACTAATCTTGATGTGCATATCTCATACATGTATCTCTGGTTCAATGATATTGAAAATATTATAATCTTAAAAGGAAACACAATCAATGGAAAACAACAGATCATTCAATTCTTTAGATGTCTTCTAGAAAGATAGACAGAGAGATCATAGTCAATTATAGAATCTTGTGACATTGATGCACTACCTATAATATATATAATATGAATTTTAATGATTTATAAGGAATAAGTTAAGGTTAATAGAGATGAAGATGAAGATACTAAAATAATGTAAGTGGATTTCAAAACCACTACATCCAAATAGAAAGAGAAAATTCAAGTTCATGTCGAATGTTCCATGAGAAATTATTCACTTGATTATAGTGATGAGGAAATAGAAAAATTATACAATATATTTATGAAATTAATTATAATGAAAAAGATCTTTATAAATCCTAGATATAGAGAGAAATATGACAATAAATGTAACTAAAAAAGGGAATGGAAAAGAACATAGAATTCAAATGATATAATCATATATGAATTAGAAATTAAATTACATGTTATGTTTTATTTTCCCACACTAATGTACAATAATAAATATGATGAAAAAGACAAAAAATACATGATTTATATGAAGGATGACACGATTTCTTCTGAGGACAGCTCTTATGAATCTGAATAATCTCTTGATCAAAAGGTGGATAAATAAAACATGTATTTTATGAAAAACACATACGAGGTAACCTTTGTGTCATCTATATAGAATCTTTATTATTTTATATATCAATTTGAATCTTTCACTTCTAAAAATACGACTAATGGGGAAATTATTTAATATTTTAAAATTACTAAGGATACTATCAAGGATCTAAAAGATAAATACAAATCTCTCAATAAACAACTTTCTCTTTCTAATACTTTTAAATCTAAAATCATTGTATAAGAATAAAATAATGCTCAATTTCTTAAATATAATATTGAACATAAAAATTCTAGTGAACAATTATGGAGGGATCAAGAAAAATTTAAATTTAGTAAATATAAATTTACACAAATTCTTGTAAAAATATATTCTATTAAATATACTAATAGCAATGGTTATCATCACGGGAAATGAAATGTTTCAAAAAACAAATTTTTATCCAAGTCAAGTAAATTTAGTTTGAAGTCCAGTACATAAAACATTTGTGTGGGTTCTAACATAATAAAATCTTTTACTTCTTCAAGCTATTTTGGTACTAATAACAGTAATTTTTTCTAAAACATTAAAAACTAATTATATTATCGCCATGAAGAAAATTTTGATTCCTCAAGAATTAATTTCTAATATTAATAGACGCAAGGAAATATAGTTACCAAAATCTTTTCTGGTTTAAACTCTTTTATCGGAATGTTTTTTAAGTGTTCCTGTAATAACATCTTATACTTGGATAGTGGGTGTTCAAGATAAATGATAGGGTACTACTCCAGATTCAAGAACGAAATAAATCTTAATGGTGGACATATCACCTATGGTGACATTGGAAAAGGGAAAATTATTGGCATTGGCCAAATTGGTAACAATAATTCAGTTCTAATTTAAATTTTTTTGGGTAATGGTCTAATGTGAAATATACATAAAATTTCAAAGTTATGTGATGATAGTTTTCATTATAAATTGGAAAATGAAAATTTTAATGTTTTCAATTCTAATAATTTTTTAGCCTCTATAGAATCTAGAAATGAACATGTATATGTGGTTAATCTAGATTCAGTAGTATCACAGAATGTATATTACTTAACTGCCTCTCATAAATAATAATGGCTCTAAAATAAGAGATTAGGAAATTTTAACATTCACTCTAATATAAATATTACTATAAATGATTTAGTAAAGTATCTACCTAAACAAGAGTTTTAAAATTATAATTTTTGTAATCCTTATCAAAACGTAAAATAGTATAATGTATCTTTAAAACCAAAAAAATAAGTTTCAACTTCTCAACCCCATGAGTTGGTTCACACATATTTTTTTGTACCTTATAGATTTTCATGTTTAAATGGGAAGAAATATGACTATGTTCTAGTATATGACATATCATAGTATACATGGACCTTATTTTTATCTCAAAAATGTGAGTCTTTGTCTTATTTCACCGAGTATTGTATATTTGAAAACAATTGAGTGGTATTATAATCAAAAACATCATAAGTGACCATGGCCGGGTATTTGAAAATTATGTTTTTGAATCTTTTTTTCTCATAAAAAGTCAACAGTGAAAACTTCTCTCCTCCCAGGACACCCCAACATAATTGAGTTGTAGGAAGGAGAAATTAAACCTTACAAGATATTTTTTGGAATATTATTATTGAATATAATCTACCTATTTAATATAGGGAAAATATGTTAATATAAATGTCACGACCCATCCTCGGGGCCCGTGCCGTGACTACCCCAAGCCCGCCTTCCATAGGCCAGGGGATGACGACTAGCACCCAAGGCGTAAATCCCGATAACTGGGAAGGCATTGCTTTTATAAAAGAAAACAAGCACCACAGAGTAAGCAAGCGGAGAATGTAAAAACTAAGTACAAGAGAAGTGATGAAAAGTAAATGGGCCAGAATACAAACCCAAAAGAAAGTACAACTACAACTGAACAAGTACAATAGAAAAGATAACAGCTGGAAGGACGGAAGCGGCTCCTGGGTCGTCCTCCTCGGATCCTACCTGAAGGGTAGGTACAGATGGCGCAGCTCCTGGTCGTCCACCATGGATCCTACCTGAAGGGTAGGTACAGATAGCCTCCTCCACGCTCTCGTCTGTCAACCTCCTCTGCGTGTCATCTCGTCGTGTAGTCCACCTCCGGGTACTGACTCGTCATGTAGTCCACCTCCGGGTACCGTCCAGTCCTCGAACACTCGGCCTCCGTCAGTACTGCCCATCGTCTGCAACCAACAAAACGAGGTGCGGGCATAGCCCGTGCAGGGGTGAGTATAACGATACTCAGTAGGGACCCCAAGACCCTCATGGTCTCACTAAAACCAACAAGGATAGCCACAAAGAAGATCTCAACAGATAACCTCTACTTAGATATATGCCCTTACATATTCCCAAGTTATCAAGTAACCCATCTCAATCATGAGGAAACACAAGGATTGTGAAATCAACGGATAACCACTACCCAGGTATATGCCCATACATATACCTAAGTTATCAAGTGATCCATCTCAATAATGAGGTAAATAGAAAGGTCAAAAGTCTCAGCTCAAACCAGGATTTTCATTATCGAAATCATAACTGCTGAAGAGCTCCGTCTCTGGAGTGTACAGTGGTACTGTCACGACTCCGAGGTACTGCTCACTAACCGAAGACTGCTGAGGTAATCCTTCTGTCGAGTACTGCGGGTTTGCGGCCAACTACCGGGCGCTCCGTCCGCTGTGGGTCAGTCGCCAAATACAGGGCGCTCCCCATAATAGCCTACAGAGGTACTCCTCCTGTCGAGTACCGCGGGTCTCCGGCCAACTACCAGGCGCTCCGTCCGCCGTGGGTCTTTCACGAAATACCGGGCGCTCCGTCCACTGGGCTAGTCGACTCACTCCATGTCGAGTCGGTCAAGCAGTCGTCAGGTCTCAGCCGGCTACACTGTCTCCGTACTCCGTACGCTCATCTCTGGGAGGGTCTGCTCCACGAGCTATTGGTAGATACTCCATGTATCACAAATTCCCACGAAGAAGTATCTCAAAGGACCACCTCGTCAAAGGTGTCTCAACGCAACAGACGGCGCGTCAATCGGACGCCCGGTCTGTGAGTTATTAGCCTTTTCGTCCCAGGGGCCCGGTTGGTTTCATGTGCGAACCAATCCGGCCGTAACTCAACTATACCCCGAACACTCATAGGGTATACTCATAGTGACTATTTCTCAACGTGATCACCAACGCCGCTGACGGTTCGCCAAACTGACGTCTGGTCTGAATGATATCAGCTTTTCTGTTCCAGGGGCCCGGTTGGATTTCGGGTACAATCCAACCCGGCCACTATCCAACAGCAACCAAAACTCAGGCGAAGTATGCCAAAAGTTCCGTCTCATCAAGAGGAAAACAACGAGACAGACGACGTGTCAATCGGACGCCCGGTCTGTGAGTTATTGGCTTTTTCTTTCTAGGGGCCCGGTTAGATTTCGTGGATGAACGAACCCGGCCGAACCCAAAGTATTCCGAAACCTTGAGTGCGATATACCGAAACGACCGTCTCGATCCCAGGATTGCATTTCCGCTGATGGCATGTCGTTCGGAGGCCCATAGCTCAAGTTACGGGCAAAAGACCGAAAATGGTCCGAAGATGGGGGGTCTGGGCCCGGGCCGACCCGGCCCGACCCCCCTGGGTCCGCCGAACCGGGTCGACCCGACCCGGTCCCGCCCGGCCAGGGCGCGGCACGACTCGGCTCAGCCGAACGGCCGAGCAACGCGACAGCCGTGGGGCACCGCCCCCGCGGGTTGGAAGAAGCCGCGGCCCTCGAAGGGCCGCGCTGGAGTCAACGGACGCGGCATAGCCGCGTTTCGTGCGTGAGGGCCGGACCCGCACGGCCGCAGGTCCGCTGGCCACCGCCGCCGCGGCGGCCCTGTCCGGCGGCGCGCCGGGGCGCCGCCGCCGGCAGTTTCCGCGGGCCACCAAAGTTGCTCCGGTGGTCCGTTTTTCTTCCCATCTGCGCCGTTGTTCCTCCCGGGTTCCGTTCATTGCTGCGGGATCATCAAATCTCCCTTGCATCACGTTTTTCCATCGCCCGCCAAATCCGCACAACCACGAAGAACGACGGAGGGTTGTCGGGCCCGGTTCGTTTGGCCCGCACCCTCTGCGTTAGTTAATAACAACAGGAGAATTATTCAACACACGAAACAACAATTTTAATAAATTAAAATTGTTCATATGAACCCGGTTCTTTAATTTTAAAGAAACGTTCACGGGAATATAAAATATTCACAACAACCCCTACCTCGTCAAGTCGTCGTACGCACGTTCTTCGCAGATTTGATCGCCGCGGAAGGAGGCAATTGTCGCGTCGCGGAAAGGCGTCTCGTCATCACAGAAGGGCGTCACGTCGTCGCGGAAGGGTGTCGCATCATCGCGGAAGGTGACGCGTAGACGAACTGTGAGGTTCAAGAACATGAAGATTTAATTATATCGATTAAATCCATGTGTTGTTATAAACCACAAATAAGATTTAAAAGAAACCCGAAATCTCATACCTCAAGCAGTTGGTGATCAGAGATCGTTGCGGGGAAGAACATCTCGGAAGAAGCGTCGTAAATCTCCGAGGGTGACGACATTCTTCACGTTCTTTGCGTTCTTCGCGTTCTTCACGAAGGAGGATGAAGGCACAAAGAATTCTGTCAAAGGCCTCCCAACATGAAATCCTAAAGATGTGGCTTTGGACTTATTTTATTACTACGCCAACGGATTTAAAACCGGTTAAGAAACGAATAAAGAGATAAGTAATGACCCATTAATTAATAGAATTAATTCAATGAAATAAACCGCCCAATTAATTCGATGAAAAAAACTGCCCAATTAATTGGTGCGTTAAGAAAAATAAGAAAACGCGTCAGTTGAATTTCATAATGACGGGTTTTTTTCGGGTGCGTTACTTAGCGGAAAAGAAATGGTGGGGTTCATGCGGGTGCCACCTCACAAATATCCTACCAAGAGGGTAGGATATTTTTGGATAACACCCTATCAGCAACAACTCAGCTTAAGCTGCTTTAAGTGTCTTCAAGTGGCTTCCAATCAGCTTAAGTGAAATAAAATAAAGTTTGTCGTACACTTATTTTATTTTTCACCTTAAGCCCGAAAATTTAAAACCACACCCGAGCAAACGCAACTTCGGAAGAGGCGTTTCTAAGCAAAAACCGGTGCTGCGATTCCATCGGTGCCCTCAGAATTCGATTCCGAGCACCAGTTCAAAAGTTAGAAAAACCCGCTCGTTCGTTCACTGAACGTACCCGAGAAAAACTTCAGAAATTGATTTCGGGCACACCGGGCCTCGGAATCAGGCGCCGTTAGAAACTACGTTCTTGTAAAATTCCAAAGAAAATTAAGAAAAAAATTTCCTTGGAATTTACGGGTCTTTACATTACTCCCACTACAGGGCTTTACGTCCCCGTAAAGCTTCACCACAAACTTAGGGATACAAAGGCGGTACTGAGCATGCATCTGAGCCTTCCGCTCCCATGTGCTCACCTGGAGGTTCCCGTGATTCCAAAGAAAGTGTACCAAGGGAATCGATCGTCCCTGTAGGATCTGCTCCTGTCGATCCTTGATCCTCACTAGAACCTCCGTGGAAGTAACCCCATCAACATTGTCCTCCTCCTCATGGTCGATGATAGGCGAAGGGTCGAGAATGTATCTCCTCAGTTGAGATACCTGGAAAACATCGTTCACCTAGTGCAATTGAGGTGGATGGGTCAAGCGGTAAACCACCTCGCCTACCGAGCTAAGGACCTAGAAAGGTCCGTTGAACCTCGGAGATAACTTGTCTCCCTGGCCACATCTCCGTAAACCTCGTCGAGGTGAGACCCGTAAGAAGACGCGGTCGTAATCCTCGAACTCCAGAGGTCTCCATTTTCTGTTAGAATTGAAACTCAAAAGACCGCTGCCACGAGGGTATGGTTGACTGACTCAAGAGTGATCAGTCACACCCTCCTGTGAAAGAGTTTATCCCGTGCTGCCTGGGGTTTCCTTTTCTCCGACCAAGGAAAACCCATCCCGACGTTTTCCTAAAACCGTCAATTTGAGTATGAACAGTTATTTCTCATTCCATACTTAAACTAACATCGTAAGGCCTCGACGCTACCACCAAGAGAATCCAACCGAAACTCTTGCGTCGAGGGTCCGACCACACCGTCAGCATAAGTGTGATCATCGAGTCTCCTCCCAAGGTATCCCTAGACGTGAGGGTCAAGTCCACGGCTTACCGGAAACTCTAGGTCTGGAACAAGATCTGTGAAAGCAAGGAATGATTCATATCGACGTCTGTTACTACAGCAGCTAGTAGTGGACACAGACTATCCCTTGAATCATTTCTAGAGCCATTGGGTCACATTCCTTGACTGCACGCAGCCGCACTCTTCCACCGCCCTCCAGCTCCCTGAGCCTGGAAGGGATAACTTAGGTGGGTGGTTATAGCATGTTAAGATGTACATCACCTCATACTACTCTCCTAGCTCTGCCTTCACGTCTGCTGCTTCGCAGACTCATCTATCCTTAAAGCTTCCACTTCTTGAAACATTTAACGCGCCCGAGTCTCTAAGACTGACACCAGTTTCCTGTTTCTTACTGCACTGTGCAGTCTTCATCCGCTCTTGGATGACCTGGACCTCTTTTAGTGTCACATGAGCTACTATGATTTCTTCTTTGCCGATAAGAGAAATCCGGTCTCATCCCCTGGATGAACTACATTCGTTGCCTAATACAGTCAATCCTGACATGAATGATGCATTCATGCCATGGATGATGTCGTAAGGCCTCGACGTAACTACCAAGAGATCCAACTGTCACTCTCGCCTCCAAGGGTCGAGTCACACTGTCGGCATCAGTGTGAGGTCACTGGGTCTCCTCCAGTAGAAATCCCGAAAGTGAGGGTCAAGTCAACAGTTTAACCGGGACCACTCAGTATCAACCAAACAAAAGGACATGAAAGAAAACAAAGATAAGTGTCTTTTTATTATTGCAGCTCATAGTACAAAGACAAGAATACAAAAGAAACATGGAACTAGAAGTAAAAAGGAAGTATCCACTAGTTCCTCTCCTGTCCACCTGATATCGGAGCTCTACTGCCTTGTCCACTGCTCGGCTGTTGCTCAAGCACCAACCGCTGCTTCTGTCTCGGTGGCTCCTCCAACACCCGCAGATCAACCGTGCGGGGGGTCGTACAGTCACGTGCCAAGTGACCCTTCCTGCCGCAGGAGAAACACTGTCCGTTTCTGGCACACCTGGCTCTGACCCCACCCCGGGTGCCCCACACCACTGATCCTAAAACCCGAGATCGTCCAACTGCTGGTCTAGTCCTCCTGGACCTCTGCATCATCTGTCTACTGCCCACAGATGACTCGACAACTGATCGAAAACCCTGCGGCAAAGGCAGAAGCTCCTGTACATGCTCGAGGTGTAGATCTACTGGCACAAACTCCACCCTGAAGAAGGTCTCCAAGTCTTCTCATGCGAAGGTCATCCCATCGCAAAACTGGAACAAGTGGCTCCACCACCTGCCTGCTGCTGCCTGAAGGAGGCTGGCAGCAAGGATCACCATGAAGTCTGTCGGCGTCCCCACTAGCCTGAAGACTCTCACCACAGCCTCCGGCCAATCCTCAGCCGCCTGCGGGTCCGTATCTCCCCGGAACCTGGGTGGCCACTGGCGCTGGAACTCGTGCAATGCACTCATGTAGCTTGCATTTCCTACTACTGGGGCTGGTGGCATCGGTGGACCAACGTATGGTAGTACCACTGGTGCCTCTGCTGGTGCCTCAACTGCAAGAGGGCCCGGTACCGAAGCCTCGTCACTCGACAGGCTATCAGCACGCACATCCCTCCGGGCTCTAGCTGGTCCTCCGTGAAAAGGCATCCTGGAAGAAACATCGTGACACGGTCAAAGATTATCCCTGGTGATCTGACCTGGTTTGAGCTGACATTTAAATAAAACTTTTGGAAAACACACACTCAATCAGTGTTTTCATGCACAAAGTCGGAGATCAGTTGTTAGGGTCCTGGTGTATGGATACGTCGGCCGCCTGCACCAACATTGGACTCCCTGAACTGAAAACCACACTCGGTACTCTTAACACTATTGCTTCACAGAAAGAAACATTAGAGTTATAAGTTCTTCGGTAGAACCGAACTCCTCTGATACCAATTGTCACGACCCGTCCTCGGGGCCCGTGCCGTGACTACCCCAAGACCGCCTTCCATAGTCCAGGGGCTGGCGACTAGCACCCAAGGCATAAATCCCGATAAATGGGAAGGCATTGCCTTTATAAAAGAAAACAAGTACCACAGAGTAAGCAAGCAGAGAAAGTAAAAACTAAGTACAAGAGAAGTGCTGAAAAGTAAATGGGCCAGAATACAAATCTAAAAGAAAGTACAACTACAACATAACAAGTACAATAGAAAAGATAACAGCTGGAAGGACATAAGCGGCTCTTGGGTCGTCCTCCTCGGATCCAACCTGAAGGGTAGGTATAGATGGCGTAGCTCCTGGTCGTCCACCACGGATCCTACCAGAAGGGTAGGTACAGATAGCCTCCTCCACGCTCTCGTCCGTCAACCTCCTACGTGTGTCGTCTCGTCGTGTAGTCCACCTCCGGGTACTGACTCGTCATGTAGTCCACCTCCGGGTACCGTCCAGTCCTCGAACACTCGGCCTCCGTCAGCACTGCCCGTCATCTACAACCAACACAACGAGGTGCGGGCATAGCCCGTGCAGGGGTGAGTATAACGATACTCAGTAGGGACCCCGAGACCCTCATGGTCTCACTAAAACCAACAAGGATAGACACAAAGAAGATCTCAACAGATAACCTCAACTTAGGTATATGCCCTTACATATTCCTAAATAATCAAGTAACCCATCTCAATCATGAGGAAATACAAGGATTGTGAAATCAACGGATAACCACTACCCAGGTATATTCCCATACATATACCTAAGTTATCAAGTGATCCATCTCAATCATGAGGTAAACACAAAGGTCAAAAGTCTCAGCTCAAACCAGGATTTTCATTATCGAAACCGTAACTGCTGAAGAGCTCCATCTCTGGAGTGTACAGTGGTCCTGTCACGACTCCGAGGTACTGCTCACTAACCGAAGACTGCTGAGGTACTCCTCCTGTCCAGTACTGCGGGTTTGCGGCCAACTACCGGGTGCTCCGTCCGCTGTGGGTCAGTCGCCAAATACCGGGCGCTACCCCTAGTAGCCTACAGAGGTACTCCTCCTGTCGAGTACCGCGGGTCTGCGGCCAACTACCAGGCGCTCTGTCCACCGTGGGTCTGTCGCCAAATACCGGGCTCTCCATCCACTGGGCTAGTCGACTCACTCCATGTCGAGTCGGTCAAGCAGTTGTCAGGTCTCAGCCGGCTACACGGTCTCCATACTCCTTACGCTCGTCTCTAGGAGGGTCCGCTCCACGAGCTATAGGTCGATACACCAAGTATCACAAAGTCCCACGAAGAAGTATCTCAAAGAACCACCTCGTCATAGGGGTATCAACGCAATAGACGGCGCGTCAATCGGACGCCCGGTCTGTGAGTTAATAGAATTTTCATCCTAGGGGACCAGTTGGTTTCATGTGCGAACCAATCCGGCCGTAACTCAACTATACCCCGAACACTTATAGGGTATACTCATAGGGACCGTTTCTCAATGTGATCACCAACGCCGCTGACGGTTCGCCAAACGGACGCCTGGTCTGAATGATATCAGCTTTTCTGTTTCAGGGGCCCGGTTGGATATCGGGTACAATCCAACACGGACACTATCCAACAGCAACCAAAACTCGGGAAAAGTATTCCAAAAGGTCCCTATCATCAAGAGGAAAACAAAGAGACAGACGGCGCGTCAATCGGACGCCCGGTCTGTGAGTTATTGGTTTTTTCGTTCTAGGGGCCCGGTTGGATTTCGTGGATGAACCAACCCGGCTGAACCCAAAGTATTCCGAAACCTTGAGTGCGATATACCGAAACGACCGTCTCGATCCAAGGATCGCATTTCCTTTAACGGCGCGTCGTTTGGAGGCCCGTAGCTAAAGTTACGGGCAAAAGACTGAAAATGGTCCGAAGACGGGGGGTCTGGGCCCGGGCCGACCCGGGCCGACCCCCCCTGGGTCCGCCGAACCGGGTCGAACCGACCTGGTCCGGCCCGGCTGGACCCGGTCCCGCCCGGCCAGGGCGCGGCCCAGCTCGGCTCGGCCGAGCGGCCAAGCACCGCGGCAGCCGCGGGGCGCCGCCCCCGCAGGTTGGAAGAAGCCGCGGCCCTCGAAGGGCCGCGCTGGAGTCAACGGACGCGGCATAGCTGCATCCCGTGCGTGAGGGCCGGACCCGCGCAGCCGCGGGTTTGCTGGCCGCCGCCGCCTCTGGCCGCCGGTGCCGCCGCGGGCCACCGGAGTTGCTCCGGTCGTCCGTTTTCCTTCCCGTCTGCGCCGTTGTTCCTCCCGGGTTCCGTTCTTTGCTGCGGGATCATCAAATCGCCCTTGCGTCACGTTTTACCGTCGCCTGACAAATACGCACAACCACGAAGAATGACAAAGGGTTGTCGGGCCGTGTTCGTTTGGCCCGCACCCTCCGCGTTAGTTAATAAAAACAGGATAATTATTCAACACATGAAACAACAATTTTAATAAATTAAAATTGTTCATATGAACCCGATTCTTTAATTTTAAAGAAACGTTCACGGGAATATAAAATATTCACAAAAACCCCTACCTCGTCAAGTCATCGTACGCGTGTTCTTCGTGGATTTGATTGCCGTGGATGGAGGCGATCGTCGCGTCGCAGAAAGGCGTCACGTCGTCGCGGAAGGGCGTCGCGTCGTCGCGGAAGGGCGTCGCGTCCTCGCGAAAGGTGACGCGTCGACGAACTGCAAGGTTCAAGAACATGAATATTTAATTATATCGATTAAATCCATGTGTTGTTATAAACCACAAAGAAGATTTAAAAGAAACCCGAAATCTCCTATCTCAAGCAGTTGGTGATCAGAGATCGTTGCGGGGAAGAACGTCTCGGAAGAAGCGTCGTCAATCTCCAAGGGTGACGGCGTTCTTCACGTTCTTCACGTTCTTCGCGTTCTTTGCGAAGGAGGATGAAGGCACAAAGAATTCTGTCAAAGGCCTCCCAACGTGAAATCCTCAAGATGTGGCGTTGGTATTATTTTATTACTACGCCAACAGATTTCAAACCGGTTATGAAACGAATAAAGAGATAAGTAACGACCCATTAATTCCTAGAATTAATTCAACGAAATAAACCGCCCAATTAATTCAATGAAGAAAACCTTCCAATTAATTGGTGCATTAAGAAAAATAAGAAAACACGTCAGTTGACTTTCATAATGACGGGTTTTCGCGGGTGCGTTACTTAGTGGAAAAGAAACGGTGGGGCTCGTGCAGGTCCCACCTCACAAATATCCTACCAAGAGGGTAGGATATTTTTGGATAGCACCATATCCGCAACAACTCATCTTGAGCTTCTTTAAGTGGATTCAAGTGGCTTCCAAGCAACTTAAGTGAAATAAAATAAAGTTTGTCGTACAATTATTTTATTTCTTCACCTTAAGCCCGAAAATTTAAAACCAAACCTGAGAAAACGCAACTCCGGAAGAGGCGTTTCTAAGAAAAAACTGGAGCTGCGATTCCATCGGTTCCCTTCGAATTCGATTCTGAGCACCAGTTCAAAAGTTAGAAAAACCCACTCATTCGTTCCCTGAACGTACTCGAGCCAAACTTCGGAAATTGATTCCGGGCACACTAGGCCTCAGAATCAGGCGCCGTCAGAAACTGCGTTCTTGTAAAATTCCAAAGAAAATTAAGAAAAAAAATTCCTTGGAATTTATGGGTCTTTAAAATAATTTATATATAATCAATCGAGTTTTAATTATAATTATCTTAAGGAAAACCCCATGTGAGGTGTGGAATAATAGGAATCCCATGTTTAATTACTTCAATGTTTTTTTAAATGTCATTATTCTCAATAAAAAATAAACATATTCAAATTTTTTTATCCAAGAGTGATAGATGAATTTTTATAGGTTATTCCATCTCTAGTAAATAATATATAGTCTTTAATAAGTAAACTAAATCGTTTGAAGGATCTATTCATGTCAAATTTGATGAAACAGATCAACATGAATCCATAAACCTCTTAGAGAATATTGTGGAAAAACTGTTGAATCTAGAATTAAATTCAAAATCTACACATTTTTTTTGTTAAACAAGAAGAAAAATCTAGTTCAAAAAAATCTATAGATTTTGTCTAAAAAGAACATAAACCTATAGAAGAACCCTATGTGACCGGACCATATTTTTATAGACCTATTATATCTCATAAATATCATCCCATAGATGATGTACATAGAGACATAGACAAAGGAACCCAGACCTGATATTCATTAAGGAACCAGGCTTGAAATCAATTCTTTTTATCACATCTTGAACACATGAACATTAATGATGTAATCAATGATAAATTCTAGACGATGGTTGTACATGAAGAGTAAAATCAGTTTGAAATAAACAATGTATGTAATCTTATATATAGACCTAAAGACACCGTAAACATAGGAACTATATGGGTTTTTAGAAAAAATGGATGAAGGTGGGACTATGGTAATAAATAAGTCCATACAAGTTGTCAGTAGTTATAGTCAAGAAAAAGGAATAGACTATAAAGAAACCATTGCACATGTGACCCAATATGAAGCCAATAGAATATTACTGGCTTATATAGAATATCAACATATGAAATAGTAGAATATTTATGTCAAATGATCATTCTTAAATGATTATAAAATATAGGATATTGTTGTTGAAAAAAACCCCAATTTTACATGAACTTATTTTTCATATCATTTTTTCAAGTTACCAAAATCCTTGAATGGTTTAAAACAAGCATCAATATATTTGTACAAAAGGATCAACACATTTCTTTTTTCTAAATGTTTTTATTACTGTATAGGTTATGATAAATTTTTTTAAAAAAAATCTCTAATGATTTTTTAGTTTTTCAAATAAAATTTTATAATATTATTTTCATATCATCAAAAAATTCATTATGTATTGAATTTTCAAAAAATAAAGAAAAATAGTTTGAGATTAGGTTAATGGGTAGACTCAAATTCTTTCATAGATTTCAAATTTCACAAAATAAGAACCTATTAATTTATGTCTGATTAAATAATATAAATGTAATTTAATTTTTTTTTATTTGATATCACTAAAGGGAGTGAGACACTTGCTATTACAACCTTTAAATTAGATATTACATAAAATGGAAAATCATTGGATAAAACAATTAAAGTGGTATGGTTGGAATTCATCTCTTCATGACTACTTGATGACATGATATTATATTTTGTGTGTGTATGTGTGATAATTTTATATAAAATTTTATATTGTCTTGCCTACTAGATGTTAAAATAATTTTCAAATACCTCAAATTTAAAACCATCTTCGGACAGTTCTACTCTACAAGATGATCATATGACTTAGTTATTTTGAAACTTATTTTTGATGATTCATGTTAAACAGAAAAAGAACTTCTAGAATATGTTATTTTTTTTGGAAAGTCTCTAGTTTCAGGGTGTAGTAAGAAACAAAAATATGTTGTATTATCTACCACTACAACTAAATACATAATTTTAGGGTATAATTGTGCTCAATTTCTTTTGAGGAATAATAGTTTACTGGACTATAGAAATCAATTTTTTTAGGCCCATATAAAATGTGACAACAATTGTAATTTAAAAATTTCATAGAATCTAGTTTCCCAATCAATAAAAAATCATATTGATTTAAGACATCACTTTTTGAGATATTATTATCTAAAAGGGGATATAACTCTTGAATTCATTATCATTTAACTTCAACTTGATGATACTTTTATTATTCCATTAAATTCTTAGAGAATAAATTAAATTATTCCTGAGTTGGGGATGATCAATTTAGTGTGAAAAAATATTGATATCTTATCATTGGTAATAAATATTAATTACTCACTGTTTGGAAAAACTGCTGATGACTCATCATTAGGAATAACCATTCATGACTCCCCATTGGGACTAATGGTTAATGACTCACCATTGAGACTATGAGTTGATGACTCTGCATTGGAAGTCACCATTGGTGACTTTCTATTTGGAATCACCATTTATGACTCACTATTAGGACTCACAATTAATGAGTCACCATTGGGACTCAACATTTATGACTAGCTATTGGGACTCACTATTTATGACTCCCCTTTGGGACTTTCTATTAGTGACTAAATATTGATGACTCACCGTTAGGACTCAATGTTTGTAACTCACTTTTCTGACTCATCAATGATGACTCACCAATAGGACTCAATGTTGTGTCTTACCATTCATTACATTGTAATTTTTTCTACATCAAACCTAAAATAATTATTTTATTTATTTCACATTTTTTATTCCTCATTGTAAATTTAGGATTTTAAAATCCCTAAACGACAAAAATGAAATAAATATGAATCAATTTTCACTAACCACTCTCTAGAAACCTATCCATTGTCTCATGATCAACCACAACCATCTTCCTTTGAACCCAACCCTTTGAATCATTCAAATGGAGCAGTTAGATATTTTTTTAGAAGCCTTTAGATGAGTGTCATCATTCGAATCAGCAGAAAGGTAAATCAAGTGATCCTAAATCCAAGACTTTTAACCCTGATATCACAAATAGAGTAGTAATTCTAGAAAAGTAAGTGCATGTAGACTTGATATTGTCATGTAATTATCCTCTCTCTAATTAATTGATAGATGAATCATGGATAGAATGGTTCTCCAATAATAATCATACTCTTTATCTAAATCTAGTAAATGAGTTTTATCTATTCAACACCCCACAAGGCCAAACGATATGATTGACTATGTATTAGATACCGTTGATATGTTCTCAATGTTAATATGTCTCACTATCAATTATTATACGGTAAACATAAATTATGGATTCTAAAAAAGGAAATGACAATTTTGTTTAACCAAATAGCAAGAAAATTATAGATTTTTGGAAAGGGATGAGTCATCGTTGAATTGAGCTAATGATAGAGTCCATTCAGAATTCTCTCAAAGGATGATCTAACTATAACACAAGTCATCATTCTGGAAACACCATTTAGATACATCGTTCCAATACAACTTTCATAAGATATTGTTCTATGTAACCATTCATAGTACACCATTTACCAACACCATTCAATGTCACCAATTAGTGTCACCATCAATTCATACATTTTCATATAAATATAAATTTAATTTTATTAGCCATATTTTTGAAACATAGTACTTTTAATTATTTTAATGAACTTTGTCTTTTGATGACAACATTTAATCAATATCACGCTATAGTGAGAGGTATAATGTACCTAGATATGATCAAGAAAATGAACCTTAAGGGAAACAATATTTAAATAAAATATCGAATAAAAAATAGTATATACACAGAGATGCTGGTGCGCCAGAGAAGAACACAAGAACTGCTAGTCGTGAATACCCGAGTACACTGATGAGATCTCAAACCAAAGAACACATTGTAGATAAAAACAATGTGGGGTATGGACTCATTGTGAAAAACAATACCTCACTAGAAATTTAAGACTAAAGCAATCACAATGCTCAATTTTTTTTTGTCTATTTCTCGAAATCAACTCAAGATTCCTATGATAATATATTTCATGATTTGAATGATTCATTTCCTATCACATAGATACATATAACTCTATTCTCAATATTCTTTCTCTTATTGTGAACTATTTTTACAATAGGAACACTATGTGTCTCTTTCTATTTTATAAACACTCAATAAAATGGGTGTGAAATTAAGAGATATACAGATATAATCACAAACCATCTTTTACAAATAAAACTACCAATGTCTATTAGTGGAATATGTCCCTACATGGCCTCTTGGTTTTTTCACACCCATTAAAATTGTGGAACATGTATAGCTGTCTTAGATTGTAATTTATGTTGTTATTTAACTAGAACTAGGGTGTGGATCAATGCTTATTTATATAAAATGCTTGGTTGTAGGTGATCCCAAAGTCGAGAGGATTAAGTCTCGGTTTAATGATAAACCCATTTTTGTTAATTTTGTTGTTATATTCATTTTCCTATTTTCAATGCTTTATCCAGTTAAAGAAAATATTTGTTTTCACATTGATAGTTAATATAATATAGGGTTTATATAAGAATTTTATTTAGTCAATTTATCTCAAAAGATAAAATCTTGTTAATTATGATTTCATATGGGAATTAAAATCTCTTTGGTAAATATTTTAAAATATCAATACATTTATAAATCTGGTACATTAGTTAACAGGGTCAGTTTCATTTCAAATTTAGGGGTATTTTAATGAAACTTTTAGATATAAATTTTTATAGGAACTCAATACAACCCTTCTCAAGTGTCCTACTCCAACCAATTTTTTTTAATCTATCATAAATGAATTATAATAAAACATAAAACATTATATTTTAGTTATATAATTGATTTTTATACTAATAGTGAAAGATACCATTTTTATAATATTCTAATTTTTATGAAATTATTATATAAGTTTGAAATAAAAATTTATTAAACCATTGTATTGATGAAATACATATTTCATAATTTAAATTATGAATTTTAAATATTAATTATTTTTTAAAAAAAATATTTATTTTTCTAGAACATAAGTAATATTGTTCTCAATAGTTGTTTTAATATATTAAAAATTTATCAGATTAATAATTATTTTTAAAACATATAGAAATGAAATAAAAAATAACATTTCAATTTTTGAATAATTTGTTTCTTATTATCTAGAAATTATGACTTTATATTTAGGTTTAAATATTATTTTACCATTGAATGAACTGGTTTCCATCATAAATGGTTAAATGACAATATTAATAATTCAAATTTTAAATGTAATTAATTAGGTTACAAAAAAATTTGTAATTGGGAAACATAGATATGATCATCCTTAAATCACAATACACTAATTTTTTTTATATTTTTTGGATCCATAAAACATGTTTAACATATCCTCCCAATATAATTACTTGAATTATTAACAAACATTTCATTCCCAACACTTATAAAAGGGACCTCTCACCACCCATTAATTTAAACTACAAAATTTATGATTACTCGGGAAATTATCCCACATTTCCATACCATATATTCCCATTTCCATCTCCTGATTTTGTGTTCATAATATATTTTCTTATTCCCTTTTTAAATGTAATTCTCTAAGAATAACATGTAATATTCAATTTAACTTCATTTTTTCCTAACATGTTTTCCCTTTTTTTGATCAGATATAATTTTTTTTCATAGTATTAAATTATAATATTAGTTTTGATTGTATAAAAAATATTTTTATATTTTTGGAATATGAATTTAACCACCTTCCCCTTTCCCCATTAATAAAATAAAAAATTTGATTCCTCCATTTCAGTGGACTACCGCCTCCATGATAAATGAGTTTTTTTCATTTACACTTTTAGTGCATGGTTCTAAGGATGGGTGTACTAGGTAAAAATGATTACTATGATATCATTATTTATTTATGAAAAATTTTATATCCTATTATTGATATGATCAATAAACTGTCATTATTGATTCAATCATTTAAAATAAGCACACTAAGAGAAACCTATTTTTATTCATATTAGTAAATATTTTAATATCCATTAATTTTTCTTTAATATCATTTAATTTAACAAATCTCACACCGATATACACTAAATAAAATAATTTTTCTTTTTTATAATTATATTACTATATACTCAACTCATAATCATCCATTAATCAGTGGATGTTCATTTTTGGGTTCATTTGACCTCCTACATGAACAATATTGTGAATTTATATCATGGACGACTATGAGAACATTGTTACTCGAATAATATTATATTAATTTTTATATAATTAATTTTATATCATTTTATAAATTATATATTAATTATTTAAGATTGTTTTTATATATATTCTTCAATCACCAAAATTTATGAAATAAGTTGATACTAAATCAACTATCAGGAAACATAACTAAAAAAATAATCTATTGACACAATAAAATTTGGAATAAATTTAGATAATATATTAATATTACATATATTATCTATTTTTGATGAATATTTTGATGAAATTAAATAAAAACATAGATTTTATGTGAATAGTACAAGGGATAAAACTGTAAACATCTAATGTGGGAAAATTTGCAAAGTAAGCAAAAATAATATACAGAGTTTATATATTTTATTTATATAATATATAATGTAGATTGGAAGGTTATAAATTATTTTATTAAGATATTTATATTTGTGGGAAAGGAGGTAAAATTATATTTTTGGAATTTTTAACTAATGGAAACAGTTTTCCATCTAAAATGACACTACTTCAGAACATTTTTTCATTATGCACAAAATTTTATTTATGTTGTTTATATACATACTATTATATATATTATTTCATGAAATTAATTTAATTGTGTTAATTTTATTATCAATTTAAATTCTCTTATTTCATGAGGTTTTGATTAAATTTCAATCCGATCCATAAGTGGGTTCATCGATCCAAATTTTCTTTATTGAGGACTCATGATATATTTAGAATTTATTTTCTTTCGTTTGGTGAATAAATTTCTACAAAATAATTATTATAATATTCCATATGGATTTCGTGGGATTTAAATGACTGTATTTTTATCCTTGACATATATTTTATTTATTAATGAGTTACCTGAAATATTATAAAACACAATAATTTCATTCATGGAATAATAGATTATGATTAAATAAAGAAAAAGTGAGGGTATTTTCCCACCAAATAAGTACATGTGTAGAAATTATAATGTGCATTAAGTTGTAGAACTAATTGAATATAGGGTAATCACCATGAAAATGGTTGGTTGGGAAATAAATCAATCATAACTCACCTCAATGATGAGTGGTCCAAGTACTACACACCTGGAAAGACACTCTTGAAGGATATACTTCAGCATATTAATATGAACTTTATAAAGCATGAAGAAGAAATTTTTCAACTATTTCATTGGTATGCATAAATTGAAGAGTATTTACACATATTATTCCTTTTTGTGGATAACCCACCACATTGAATGGACACTCACCACAATATTTCTTTGATAAGGGTAATTCCTATAAAATAGGTGATACACCATAGATTTTAAGTTTATTAATGTGAATTATCCAATATATCAACATTATAACATTGAAGGGGGAATTATTTTTTCATTATTTTTCATTATATGAGTAGCCATATTTAAAAATTAGTAATACGTTTCTTATGTAACTATTAGAACTATCTATTTAATTTTATATTTCATTCATTATACATAATCAGGTGATAGGTGGGGATAAACATTATATAGCCCCCAATTCATTTGTTAGTCTAGTTATTCAAAAAAAAATTCCGATTTGATGTATACCCATCACCATATTATTATAGCTTTCCACCATAACACCATGGAAGTATTTTTTGATTTCCAAAATTACGTATTCCATCAGTATGAGATTAATTATTATTATTATCGATGTTTTAAATAATTATAAAGTACATAACATTACATGATGTTTAGTTGGTTACAGCTCTATGAAATTTAATTATTCCTCCCATATCATTTATGTCATATTTATATTATGAAACCTTACATTGTAAGATACTCTCTAATGATAATATTATATCACATTTATTTTTTATAATTTCCACCGGAATATTATAGGATAACAATGAGATATTTTCAATGATATTATGGAATGGAGAACAATATAATCCCAATGTGTTTTGGATTTATATAATGTTTTAAAATGTAATACATGTGTTTATTTTGTGTTCACAGACTACTAGGCTATCATATCCATCGAGAACGTTTTTATTAGGTACATATAATGTAATATAACTATTGGTTTTCTGTTTTTATAATTAGGGATATTATAATGGGTATTATAAGATATTTAATAATTACCCTAAGGATTATATTTAAATGAACCATGTTATGTAAAACAAGTACTATGAAAAATCAGTATGATTTCTGAGGAAAACATTTATAAACATAAATGGAATTTTATTTTAATAATTAATATCATAAATTCATTTTTTCGAATTCCATTATAGAGACACATAGACTGATTAGATGAGTGTGAACCATATCAACAACCATATTCAATTTAAGGATGTTCCCTTGAATTAGTAAATTAATATAGAGTGGAGGATAATTATTACATAACCATATTATGGTCATTAACATAGTTTATGAATAACTAATATTTTTTATATATATCTTTCTACTGATATATATCATGGTTTTACTAGGTTGGACCAATTCATACGAAGAAAACCTAAAATATTTAGTGAAACTACTAATACATTTGTTTTGGAATAAATGATAAAGTCCCTAGGGATGAACATTCTCACTTTGGGAAGTTGTGTCTAGGTAAAATTCATCATATTGGTCAATTATCTGAAGGGATAAGTAGAATAATTTTGGTTAGTAATTCAAATAATTAAATAAGAAGATTAGATAAAGGGCATGAAATAGAGAACTATTAAAAATTTATTCTACAAAGAAATAGACTTATAATTAAAAAAATATAGCAATTTAAAATTTTATTTTCATTATTAGTCAATATTAGGATAAAAATATCCCTGAGTATGAAGATAAATATACATGTTTAGTTTTACATACTACTGTATATATATATATATATACATTTTATAAAATTTTTGATCATTTAATTGATTAGTTAAGGATTGTCCATTTAAGGGTGTTAGTCAATCTGATGATTTCCTTGTATGAGGATATAGTCTCAATCACTATTTAGATTCAGTTGATTTTTCAAGGATGTATGTATTCAAGGTAAATAAGAATAATATGTGTCCATACGAGAATAATGGTTGTAAAAATTGAAAAAATATATGAATAGAAGTATATGATTTCATAATTTGGATAAATGTGGGACGAAATAACATAGGAAATAAAAAAATAGAACATGATTTTGTTATAAGTGTATAAAAAAATAATATAAAGATAATTAATGAAATGAACAAGAATAAACTGTTGGAGTTAGATGATTTAACGGTTCTAATAAGGCTCATTATATGAACCAATTCCCCAAAAATCATGTAAATTTACCACAACAAAATCCATCAGAGAAGGCCCATATTTTGCAATTATTAAAGTTCAGATTGAAATCCATATTTATATGGTGAAATGTACTATTTTCATACCCTCACTGTTATCCAATGTTTTATTTTTTTATTTATATTTTTACAACATTATAGATTCAATGGTTTCCAAAAACATTAAATATTTCCTTATAACAGTAGTGAGGGACTTATCATTTAATAAATTGTGTGGAAATATTATTTAAATATTTTTATATAAGGAAGTTACAATTATAATGCATGAACATACCTGTAATGGCCCGGACCTCTCTGGACCATTCCTTTGTCAAAAAGAAGGTCAAGAAGTGTTCTGGAGGGTAAAATAGGCTCTTCCCACACATTTCAGCATTTTGAAACTACACGCCGTGTAGTGTGAGTACATGCCATGTACCCCCTCACTGGGTATACCCCATGTTGAAGGTAGAGTCCTTGCTGTGTGAAATAAATGGGTACACGCCATGTACCTCATACTACACGCCATATAGTCTCTCCCCGCGTACTCGTTACCGTGTGTTGACCAGTCAACGACCATGTGCCGTGTCCTTGCCATGTGAAATAAATGGGTACACATTGTGTATCCAATACTACACGTCGTTTAGTCCCTCCATACATATGTGTTACCTTCAAGCCATGTGTTGACCAGTCAATGGCTGCGTTCCGTGTTGAAGGCCGTGTTGGAAGCCGCGTGGTGATCGTTTGAAACGGCCGAGTAAACACCGTGTACCAAAAAGTACACGCCGAGTAAATTTTCATTTCTCACCTTTAAAAGTAGGGGTCCCATCCTCCTTTTCAACTCACCCCTCTCCACCCCATTCCTCTGAACAGAGCTCTCCCAAGAGACTCGAAGGCTCCTTTTCTTCCATAACTTATTCGTCCGAGCTCCGATTTACGATCCGTCAACAGACAGGGGATCTTAACAACGAGGAGGAACTTCTGAGCATGGATCTGTTGTCTTCACATCAGCCTTTACTTTCCAACATCCACCCGATGAGGTTTTGCCGGGACTCAACAGAAGTGACGGACTCCGACGGACGTCTTCTAAAGTTGATCTGGGGGAGCGTTGTGATCAGAACCTGTTGAGGTAGGGATCTTACCTTTGTCTCTCTAAATTTGTGCATCATGCGGGGTGGATGTCCTCTTGTTTACGTGAAACAAATTTGAACCAGTTTAATAAAGATAATAACTGGCTTATATGACAGGGATGAGAAGTTTATAAATGTAGTTACATTATTTATATCCTGTGATATTATGTTGTGAGTTGAATGAGCTTCTGCCTACTACAAATCACGGTCGTTGGGGGCCTTTGCTTACGCAATTAAAATTTTCCCTCTCCTTCTATATTTTCTTATGGATGGAAATATTATTGAATGTGGAAATTGTTTAATCACATAATGTTAGTGGATTAAATACCTGGAACCCTTCTGTGATCACCCCGGTTGAACAAACTGAAATAATGAACATGTGGGTGTTGGACTGGATACGTAGAATGTGATGGGGGTTTTTTTTTGGGTTTTTTGTGGATAGGGTGAGCAGTGGGGCTGCGGTTGGCTTGGTTATGGGTTGGTGTGAATACTATGTTGGATATGGGAAGCAGGGATGCGATAAATGGTATTTTAAAGGGATAATTATGTACGAGTTTCAGTGTGATTGTGGTTATGGTATTTCACAGCGGGGCTGCAGCGATGGGTATAAATGTAAACGAACTATGGGTTGTGATTAATAAGTAAAATGTGGAAGAGTTAATGAATGGTGGGGCTTTGTAACGTAACATGATTAATAATCAATAGAGTTGGTTGGTTAATATGAAGGGACTTGTTTGTGTTTCTTGTGTTTTCCTAACTTGATTTGCGGATGGCAGGGATATGTTTTATGAACGATTCATATGGTTTTTTGCGGTTGGTTTCCCTGTAGATAAGAAACTAAATAAATAAATTCTACTGAAATGTGAATATCTAAATTGGGTTGGGGTTGTTTGTTGTATGCATGATTCATAGTATCTGTGCTGAGGAACGTGCTCAGTTTCTCTGTTTAGAAGCCATAGGTTGGGCTGTGTGTTTGGTATACATATATGTATCTATATCTTTTCTATTTTATCGCACCCCACCCATGTTGAGCACTTAGTGCCGAACACTCCCATTCCATGGGAGAGGGTGTTTTCCCTTTAGTTACTATCTCATTCCTGCTCCTTCTTCCCTAGGATGTGATGGCTTGAGGAGACCTTACACCTAAGACCCTTTAGGTAGGTTTTGATTGGGGTGGTTTTAGCCCAAGACTCTTCGGGCAGGTTCTACTGTTCCCAAGAATCTTCGGGATGAGGACCAGGTGTGTGCGGGTGGGATACGTGGTTGTGAGGCCCAGGTGTGTGCTGGCGTGATACGTGGTTGTGAGGCCTAGGTCTGTGGGGGTGGGATACGTGGTTGCGAGGACCAGGTGTGTGTGGGAAGGATACATGGTTGTGAGGCCTAGGTGTGTGCAGGAGGGATACATGGTTGTGAGGCCGAGGTGTGTGCCAGCGGGATACGTGGTTGTGAGGCCCAAGTGTGTGTGGGCGGGGAGAGTGTGGCAGCGTCAGGATGTTCGCCGTTAGGAAGAGAAGCTCACTAAAGGAAAATGGTGTGGGGTACCTAATACTCTTGTTCTTATATACTACTACCTGTTGTGATTGTGTTTTTGGTTATTGTGGCTGGTGATGTTGGGTGGATATAATTCCTTGCTAGGTTTCTTCTGTTGTTCTCACAGGACATTAGGACGTATCCCCACTTGTGCACGAGAGTTTTAGGTTTCCCTACTGAGTATACTTGTATGGTCACCCTACGTTTACTTTTAGGTTTCAAGGAGGACTACCAGGGGCCGTGCGGGACCCTACTATTCAGACAGTTGGAGTTGTTTCTGTTGATATACACTTGTTTCTTTTGGTATTGTACTTTTGAGCTTTCTTGTACTTGTACATTGTTTCAGAACTATTTAAACATGCATGGGGGGTTGGTTTGGGTTTATTTCTATACACTTGTTCTTTTCTTTTTTGGGTGGTTGACTTGTCCTATTTCCCGATCTTAAATAATAATGGGAAATCCCTCCCATATTTGTGAAAACTCATAACCTTGGTGCTAGTCTCTACCCCGGGGCCTACTTGTGGCGGGACTCGGGGGTCATTGTCTCCCTTTCACCATTGGCAGCTCAGGAGGGGCATCTTTGGTGGGAGGGGGTCATGACAGAATGGTATCAGAGGTGATGGTTGAGAGATAGGATGGAGTATGGAGTTAGGCACAGTGAGTATTGCATGGGATGGTAGGGAAACAATGTTAGTTAATATTGGTGCATGACATAGTCAAGGGAAGACCGGCTAGGACATAGGATTTTAGGGCCCCCTGTGATCCGATGCAAGGAATTTGAGCCTACCGAATGACCAAGTTAGACTACATTGATAACAGGGTAGAGACCCTAGGGAAGGTACATGCATCATCATGATTGTGTTTTACTTGATTTGGGTGTTCTGGGAATGAAATTTAAATAAAAATGATAAAATAAAATCTTGAGAAATTTCATTACTACTTGGGCATAGGCGATCTTTGTTTATCGCACAGCTATGGAACATGGACGTCGTCCCAGGGTGGCTCAGACGGCCGAGGCCCAGCAGATTCAGGCGGTCGATCAATTGAGGATTAACCGAGAGGAGGAAGATAGCCAGTGGCAGAAGAATCTCCGTTCTTTCCAACGGCAGACCCTCATGAAGTACGATGGTATTACTTCGGATACGGAAACGGAAGGGTGGCTTGAGGATCTATGGATCACATTTACCTTGATTCTTGCTCCGAGGTAGTACTTGGTTCCCCTAGCAGTCAGTCATCTGAGAGGTGCGGCGCGACATGGGTGGACACTCTACCTCGGAGAGAGGATAGATGCAGAGGTTCCATGGGCTGACATTGAGAAGGAATTCCAAGAGGAATTCCTTTCTTCCATGATCAAGGCGGAGAAGCGGTAGGAGTGACTCTCCCATTAGTAGGGGAGTATGTCAGTACGAGAGTTGGGGATCATGTTCAAGGATCTCATGCGCTTTGTTCCGGATCTCTTTCCGGATGAGGAGTCTCGGGCGAGACGTTTGGAGGAGGCGCTTCGTCCTTCGCTCCAGTATGTTGTCACCCCCTTCACCCTTCCGACGTACATGGCTGTACAGAATATGGCATAGGTTGTAGAGAGGATGCACTCGCAGAGAGGTGCACCACGTGAGGGGATCTAGCCAGGTTCGTCAAAGGGGAAGGAAGTCCGCAGCAGGTCTCCTGCGACGGGACCATCCAGGTTCATGCCAGTGGAGAGAAGGCCCCAGAAGTTCTCATTCAGATCTTCAGGTCCTCGTCCCTTTTTCACGAGCCCATGACTGAAGTGTTATTCTTGTGGAGGTTTCGGGCACATTCAGAGTTGGTGCCCGACCCAAGCACAGTACGGTGGAGGTGGGCAGGTTCAGCACCCACCTCAGCAGCACCAGTTGCCGACGAGGCCCTTCCAGCAGCAGCAAGACCATGCTCCTCTAAGGGAAGACTTTGCGGGAGGAGGATGACCTCATGGTGCTCCTTAGGAACCTCGACCAGGGCGTGGTCGGGGAGGTGGATGACATTAGAGAGGCAGACGAGCTGGGCATGGACAGTTGCACGCAGTAGAGTTTATAGCTCCGACAGGACCAGAGGTGGTGTGAGGTACGATTTGATTGTTCCGCACTCTTATTTATTCTTTGTTTGATTCGGGATCTTCGCACTACTTTATTTCACCTGGTCTAGACCATTCTTTGGGACTAGACATAGAGAGACATTATGTACCACTAGTGCTGAGTACACCAATTGGAGGCCAGACCAGCATATCTTGTGTTTTCCAGGGATGTGGGCTGATGTTGGGACCACATCAATCTAGTGGGGACCTTATTTTGTTACAGATGCAACCATATGATGTTATCCTAGGCATCAACTAGTTGTTTTATGTTAGTGCCGTTATCAAATACTTCCGAATAAGGGTCGTGTTCTCCGACGTGGATGGGAAGCGCGTATCTTTTGTTGGTGAGAGGAGATATCAGGTAAGAAGCCGGCATGTGAGGCCTATCCTTTCATTGTTAGGTGGGTTATCATTGGTTCCCAATGATACCGAAATGATGGATGTCCCAGAGGTTGTTGGGGAGGTCCTCGATGTGTTTCTTGAGGAGGTTGTGACTCTACCCCCCTGATGTGACGTTGAGTTCGGGATAGACTTACAGCCTGGTGCCCGTCCGATTTCGATGGCACCTTATCGGATGGCGCCTTCAGAGTTGCGGGAGTTGCGGATTCAGATTGACGATATGATGGAGATGGTTTTGTTCGACCTAGCGTATCGCAATGGGGTGCTCCATTTTTCTTCGTGAAGAAGGAATATGGTGGTCTCAGTCTATTCATAGACTACCGATGATTGAACCAGGTAACAGTCAAGAACTGTTACCCCCTTCCAAGGATAGATGATCTCTTCGACCAACTGAGGGGAGCAGGTTAGTTTTCTAATATTGATATATGATCTGGATATCATCAGCTGAGGGTAAAGGACATTGACATCTCGAATACATCTTTCAGGTGCAATTATGGGCACTTCGAGTTTGTAGTGATGTCGTTTAGAGTTACAAATGCACCGGATGTGTTCATGGGAATTATGAACTTTGTCTTCCGAGAGTTTCTGGACCGGTTCGTCATTGTGTTTATCGATGACATCCTTATCTACTCAAGATTAGATGAGGAGCCGTTGAACATCTCAGGGAAGTCTTAGAAGTCCTTCGATACCACCAGCTTTACGGGAAATTGTCAAAGTTTATGTTCTTGACGCAAGAAGTACACTACCTTGGGCACGTGGTGTCTCACCATGGAATGTAAGTGGACCCGTCGAAGGTGGAGGAAGTTGTTTCTTGGGAATCACCCAAGTGCATGGCATATGTTCGTAGTTTCCTGGGGTTAACAGGTTACTATCGGAGGTTCGTTTCAGACTTCTCTCGAGTTGCTGCTCCATTGACTGCTTTGACTAGGAAGAACCATGTCTTCCTATGGAGCGAGTAGTGCCAGAAATATTTTGACTACCTGAAGGAGAAGTTGTTCAGTGCTCCCGTACTCAGGCTTCCAGAAGAAGGGTTGTTGTATGAGGAGTTTTGTGATGCTTCTGGCCTTGGTCTGGGGTGCATGTTGATACAGAAGAAGGGAGTGATCTGTTATGGGTCTAGGTAGTTACGCCCTCACGAGCATAACTATGACACCCATGAACTAGAGCATGCATCAGTAGTGTTCGCACTGAAGTTGTGGCGACATTACATCTTTGGGGAGCACTTTGTGGTCTTCTCAGATCACAAGATCCTGTGTTATATCTTCTCCCAGCGTGACCTGAACCTACGACAACAGAGATGGGTCGAGTTTCTCCAAGACTATGACATCGATATCTCTTATAATGAAGGTAAGGGCAACGTTGTAGCTGATTCCCTGAGCAGGAAGTCACACAAGGAAGTGGTTCGGGAGTTCACTGATTCTTGGAAAGCGATGGGAGAGTTGGCTTCCTTGCACTTGGATGCAAGGGTAGAAGGTGTTTGAGGCTGTTTGTTTCAGATGACGGTGCAGTCCTCCTTGTTGCAGCAGGTGGAAGAGTCTCAGTGGGGGAACTCCGAGGCGGAAGTGATGCAAGATCGTGTCGATCAGGGGAACGCTCCCTATGGATGGTCAGAGGAAAGCCGACATCAGATGCTTTTCCATGGAAGGTTGTTTGTCCCAGAGACAATGCGTGAGGGAGTACTCTGTGAGTTCCATAGCTCACCCTTGGTGGTACATAAAGGAGTTTCAAAAATGTACCAAGTCCTGAGGGAACAGTTTTGGTGGACTGGGGTGAAACGGGCAGTGGCAGAGTTTGTGGCTAAATGCCTAGTGTGTCAGCAAGTGAAGACTGAACACCATGTTCTTAGTGGTTTGTTGAATCCTTTAGATTTCCCCGAGTAGAAGTGGGATGACAACTCAATGGACTTCATCACAGGACTACCCAGAGCTCAGGGTGGTTATGATTCTATCTGGGTAGTGGTGGATCGACTGACAAAATAATCTCACTTCTTAGCAATTAATGAGTCAGGCCCGATGAGTACCTTAGCACAGAGGTACGTAGATGAGGTTGTGTGGTTGCATGGAGTCCCAAAGACTATCGTCTCAGATCGGGATACTCAGTTTTCCTCACGAGTCTGGAGGGGGTTACAACATGCTTTTGGCACCCAGCTACGCCTTAGCACTTCTTTCCACCCCCATATGGATGGGCAGATGGAGCGTACTATCCAGACATTGGAGGACATGCTGCGAGCATGCGTTCAATATTTCGGAGGATCATGGGTACGACACTTGCCTTTAGTAGAGTTTTCCTACAACAACATCAACAACGTCCACTCTACTATTGGCATGTCACCGTTTGAGGATTTGTATGGGAGACCATGTAGTTCACCCATTTTCTGGGCAGAGGTTGGTCAGACAGGTGCTCTTGGGCCAGAGGTAGTGCAGAGCACCACGGAGAAAGACCAGCTTGTACATGAAAGGATGAAAGTGGCTCAGGACTGACAGAAGTCTTATTCTGATCGTCGGAGGAGACCCTTGGAGTTCGAGGTGGGAGATAATGTGTTCTTGAAGGTTTCCCCTCGACGGCTGCAGCAGATGTTTGGGAAATAGAGCAAGGTCTCAACTAGGTTCATTGGACCTTTTGAGGTGCTGAGGCGAGTCGGCGAGGTAGAATATTAGCTAGCCCTACCACCTCAGTTGGAGAAGGTTCGTGATGTATTCCACGTCTCCCAGCTACGTCGATACTGACACGACGACTCTCATGTTATTGACTGGGGAGAGTTTGATATGGGAGAGGACGCGAAATTCGAGGAACGACCAGTCAGAATCGTGGATCGTAAAGAGAAGGTGCTCCGTGGAAAAACCATTCCCTTGGTTCCTGTGTTGTGGAGGCATAGCGGCCTCGAGGAGAGAACTTGGGAGCGGGAGGCCCAGATGCACGCTCAGTACCTGGAGTTGTTTTGACTTGTGTTTTCCCTTATTCTTTGGTGCTTTGTGTTGATGTTATACTTTGTACCTTTGATATATGGAATTCTTGGCTTGTCAGTTGTGAGACGTTTTATTTCCTTGTTCCCTAGAAATGTGTAACATGTCCAGATGTGTGGGGAAAGGGAAAAACCTGACCCTTAATCGAGACGCATTAATGTCGATGCGATTGAACCCGTGAGGTCAAGTAAGTGCCGCCTAAAGAGGATAATATCTCGACATAGGAGAAGGAATTTTCCCCAAACCACTTGTTCGAACAATGTGTGGGTTGTACGGTGATGGGGGCTGTGTAAGTTGGAAAATCCTAATATATGGAAGTGGGAAGGCCCAATCCTTAATTGAGATGCATTAATGCGGATGCGATTAAACACGTGCAGGCGAGTCAGTGCCGCCTAAAGCAGATAATATCTCGACATAGGAGAGGGGATTCCTAAGACCTATGATTGGGGTTGTTGGTTGGGTTCCTATGATAATGAGAACCCTAAGAGGTATCTTTTTGGGATTCCTCTGGGATGGTTTTTGAATTCTCGGGGATGAGAATGTTTTAAGAGGTCTCTGATATAATGGCCCGGACCTCTCCGGCCCATTCCTTCGTCAAAAATAAGGTCACGAAGTGTTCTGGATGGTAAAATGGACTTTTCCCACAATTTTCAGAATTTTGAAACTACACACCATGTAGTGTGAGTACACTCCCTGTACCCCCTCTCCGGGTATACCCCATGTTGAAGGCCGTTCCCTTTCCATGTGAACTAAATGGTTACACTACATTTACCTCATACTACACGCCGTGTAGTATCTCCACACGTACACGTTACAGTGTCTTGACCAGTCAACAGTCGTGTGCCGTGTTGGAGCCGTGTACTTACCGTGTGAAATAAATGGGTACACTCCGTGTATCCAATACTACACGCCGTGTATTCCCTCCCCGCGTATGCGTTACCTTCAAGCCGTGTGTTGACCAGTCAATGGCCGAGTTCCGCGTTGAAGGCCGTGTTGGAAGCCGCGTGGTGACCGTGTGAAACGGCCGAGTACACGCCGTGTACCATGAATTACATGTCGTGTACTTTTTATTTTCTCACCTATAAAAGGAGGGGTCCCCTCATCCTTTTCAACTCACCCCTCTCCTACCCATTCCTTTGATTAGAGCTCTCCCAAGAGACTCCATGGCTCTTTCCCTTCCATAACTTCTTCGTCCGAGCTCTGATTAACGTTCCGTCAGCGACCACGGGATCGTAACGATGAGGCAGAACTTCTGAGCTTGGATCTGTTTTCATTCCTTCGGCCTTTCCATTCCAACTTTCACCCGAGGAGGTTTTTCGAGGATTCGACAGAAGTGACGGATGCTGACGGGCGTCTTCTAAAGTTGATCCGGGGGAGCGTTGTGATCAGAACATGTTGAGGTAGGGATCTTACCTTCGTCTCTCTAAATTTGTGCATCATGAGGGGTGGGTGTCCTCTTGTTTACATGGAACACATTTGGACCGGTTTAATAAAGATAATAACTGGCTTATATAATGGGGATGGGAAGTTTGTGAATGAAATTACATTATTTATATCCTGTGATAGTATGTTGTGAATTGAATGAGTTTATGCCTACTGAAAGTCATGGTCATTGGGGGCCTTTGCTTACACAATTAAATGTTTCCCTCTCATTCTAGATTTTCTTATGGATGGAAATTTTATTGAATGTGGAAATTGGTTAATCACATAAAGTTGGCTGATTAAATACTTGGAACCCTTGTGTGATCACCCCAGTTGAACAAACTGAAATAATGAACATGTAGGTGTTGGATTGGATACGTGGCATGTGATGGGGGTGTTTTGTGGGTTTTTATTGATAGGGTGAGCAGTGGGGCTGCGGTTGGATTGGTTATGGGTTGGTGTGAATACTATGTTGGAGATGGGCAGTGGGGCTGCGATAAATGGTATTTTAAAGGGATATTGATGTACGAGTTTTGGTGTTATTGTAGTTATGGTGGTTGGAAGCGGGGCTGCAGGGATGGGTTTAAATGTAAAAGAACTATGGGTTGTGAATAATAAGTAAAATGTGGAAGAGTTAATGAATGGTCGGGCTTGGTAACAGAACAGGATTAATAATAAATGGTGTTGGTTTGTCAATAAGAAGGTACTTTTTTGTGTTTCTTGGATTTTCCAAACATGATTTGTGGATGGGAGGGACATGTTTCACGAACAATTGATATTGTTGGTTGCAGTTGGTTTCCCAGTAGATAAAGAACTAAATAAACTAATTCTATTGAAATTTGAAAACCTAAACGGGGTTGGGGTTGTTTGTTGTATGCATGCTTCGTAGTAGCAGTGTCGAGGCACATGCTCAGTTTCTCTATTTAGAATCCATATGTTGGGCTGCGTGTTTGGTATACATATATGTAACTGTATCTTCTGTGTTTTCTCGCACCCCACCCATATTGAGCACTTAGTGCCGAACACTCCCATTTCATGGGAGTGGGTGTTTTACCCTTAGTTACTATATCCTTCCTTCTCCTTCTTCCCTAGGCTGTGATGGCTTGAGGAGACCTTACACCTAAGACCCTTCAGGAAGGTTTTGATAGGGGTGGTTTTAGACCATGACTCTTAGCGCAGGTTTTACTTTTTCCCAAGAATCATCGGGATGAGGCCTACGTGTGTGGGGCGGGATACGTGGTTTTGAGGCCCAGGTGTGTGCGGGCGGGATACGTGGTTGTGAGGATCAGGTGTGTGCGGGCGGGATACATGGTTGTGAGGACCAGGTGTGTGCGGGCAGGGAGAGTGTGGAAGCGTCAGGACGTTCTATGTTAGGAAGAGCAGCTAACTAAAGGGAAATGATGCGGGGTACCCAATACTCTTGTTCTTATATACTATTACATGTTGTGATTGAGTTTTTGGTGAGTGTGGCTCGTGAGGTTGGGTGGATAGAATTCTTTGCTAGGTTTCTTCTGTTGTTCTCACGGGACATTAAGATGTCTCCCCACTTGTGCATGAGAGCTTTAGGTTTCCCTACTGAGTATACTTGTATGCTCACCCTACGTTTACTTTCAAGTTTCCTGGAGGACTACCCGGGCCGTGCAGGACCCTACAAGTCAGACATTTGGAGTTTTTGCTGTTGTTTTACACTTGTTTCTTTTGGTATTGTACTTTTGAGCTTTATTTTACTTTTACCTTGTTTCTGAATTATTTAAACATTCATGGGGGATTGGTTTGGGTTTATTTCTATACACTTGTTCTTTTCCTTTTTGGGTGGTTGACTTGTCCTATTTCCCGACCTTAATTAATAAAGGGTAATGCCTCCCATATTTGTGAAAACTCATACCCTTGGTGCTAGTCGCCACCACGAGGCCTACTGGAGGCGGGAATCAGAGTTCATTATCTCCCTTTCATCATTGCCATCTCAGGAAGGGCATCTTTGGTGGGAGGGGGTCATGACAATACCCAATTTTCAAACATGATTATTATATCTATGAATTAATTTCATATGAATGTATTTAAATATATGAGGGAAAAATTATTTCCAAGATTACAAGAATATAATTAGGAAAGGTGAGGTGGTATATATTATCTTCATATGGGAAACATCATCATCTAAATATCTTCCAGACCTGCCCATGTAGCACCCTTGAATGGGATTCTGTGAATATAGATATATCATTTTTAATATATTAATGATGATGATATCCTAATAATAAGGGAGACACCAATGGTATAAAAATTCATTAATGTGTTTTTATAATAATTAACTGGTCATACACCAGAGCATGAAGTTGATTAATTATTTGATCTTTTTTCTCATTCCATGCCTGTATCGAAAAATACATATAGAATAGTAAAAGTCCAGTTGATGGGGTTGAAAAAATGGATTTCATAGTTTTCTAATAAGGTATTTTTACTCTTTAGTGATTTAATATATAGTGAAATATTTTATTAATGAAAAATATTGAAGATTATATGATATTGTGAATCATTAATAGGGGCTTAAAGGTTATTAAAATAATAATAATTATCATTTTACATGAACTAGTGTCATATTTAATAAATTTTATGTAAAAAATATATTTTTTAAATGGTTTATTTTCCCTTTTATATCATCATAAATTTTTAATAGAGGATTTCTACCAAGTATATTAATTCAAATTATATATGGATATTATGATTTTATGGAAATTCCTTTTGGATCAACCAATGCACCTTATTTATTCATTGAACAAATAAAAATAGTATTAAAATATTCTCCTGAAAAATTTGGGGTGGTATTAAAATTGAATATATTGAAAATATTTTAATAGCTATGAAGAGTAATATAATTATTTATAAATTATTTTTGAGACACTCAAGAAAAATAATTATTCAGAAAATATTATAATTGTGAATTTTAGATTAAGTATGTTTTATTTCATGAATACATTTACTCCAATTTTTGAAAATATGTTGACTTATCAAAGATAGTGGTGGTAAAAAAATCACAATCAATAAAAAATACCCATAATATAATGTTTCTCTATGTTTAATGGGTCACAATTAGTAGTTTTCCCAAGATGTTTCAATGATGGCCAACCTATTATCAATGTTACAATGTAATGGGTTTCAATTCCAAATGTTCACTAGATTGTGAGGAATGATTAAAATATTTTAAGACGAGAATAATTATATCAATTATAAAATAATTTCCATTAATTAAGGTAGTATTTCTAATATATACTGAGTCATCTAGGAATGTAATTGGTTGTAATCTTTACGAAGGATGATACTTTGATTTCCTACACATCAAAGTAATTTTAGATCAATGAATTGAAATATCTAAAAAATAGTATGGGCTTGAATCCATAATAATTTTGTTGAAGTTATATATACACTACATCTATTATGAAATATAAAATATATATAGAAGGTCAATAAGAGTTTAAGGTATTTTTTCTCTTGTATGGAGCACAACAGGAGGAAAAAAGTGGATAGAACTAATCATTGACTATATTTTATTAATACACTACCACCCTAGTAAAGAGAATAAAGTGTCAAATGCATTGAGTAAAACATAATATAATGTTATATCATGGATTAGGATTAACAATTATACATTATATATAGATATGGTAATGGTGGGTATGGTAATTTTATGGTGTGGGATCTTCATTACTTTTTATATGAATTTCTAAACAATATTAACATGAATATAAAGATATGTAAAGAAGGATAATAAGAACCTTAAGAGGAATATAAAAGTCGAAAATTATGTGAAATTGATAGAATTCGTCAATAATGGTGGATTGTTAATGTTTTGAATGAGGTTATTTGTTTAATAAATACATGACATTAAGAGGGAATTGATATATTAATCAGGTTATTTAAAAGTATCTATAAACATATGTATCATAATTATGTTAATGGATTTAAGGGAACCCTTCATGAATGATGGTATAAAAAATGGCTGACGACTATTATTTCAGATTATTAGTATTTCTATAGGTAAAGGTTAAATTATAAAAACTTTTAGGAGTCATGAAATCTATTCATATACCTATATAGAAGTGAGAAAATGTTATAATATAATTTTTCAGTAGACATCAAAATACTAATATAATAACTATGATATAAGGTTTATCATTGATACTCTTAATAAGACTTCACATTTACTATAGACAAGAGATTATATACCCTTTAATCTACCTTCTTTGATTTGTTTCAATGAATTTTTAAGGGCTTATGGGAAACACTTATCAGTTTTAATTGACTACGACCCTCATTTCACATCCAAAATCATGAAATTTATTGAAGGAAATAATTATACTAAGAAACATTTATGAACCACCTATCATATCCAAAGTGATGGGAAGTATAAAAGGACTATCATTTCCATGGAATATATACCAATAATATTTTTTCATGGCATCCCAGGTATGTCAGATTTTCATATAAGCGTTGTGTAATTTACATATACAAGTAGCATAATTTGACCATTAATATGGAATAATATGAACCATTGTATGGGAATATAGGTTTCACACCAACTAATTGGGCATATGTTAAAGAAATAAAATTAGTTTGGCCTCTAGACTTTTTAGGAAACAACTATTAATGTATGATCAATTCAAGATAATAATAAATAATTTGATAGATGAAAAAATATTTCTGCTAATAATAAAATGAAGACAATTGAATTTGAAGTGGGTGATACTATGTGTGTTATGGTTTCACCATGAAGGTAATTATAATCTTTTGTAAAATGGGGAAGTAATGAATGAGTTACATTTGTCCTTAATAAAAATAAGAAACTATTGGAGTTATATCTTACTAATTTGGTATAACACCCAAACCACTATATTACATTATTATTCAATGATTCATTATTGAGGAAATACATTCAAGATCCAATGAATTTTTTCATGTATGTCGGAATAGTCTTTGATACTAACTTTTCTTATGATGAACATAATATCTAAATTATTGACACTAGATATAAAGTGTAGTGGTGTCAAACAACTTGATTGGTAGAAATAAAATTTGATTAATAAAAAATTCTATAAGAAAACCAAGTTGACTGATGAATATTTGAGGAAGTAATTTCCAAATTTGTTTAACAGATAATATATACCACAAATTTGAGGATGAAATTATTTATGGAGGAGAACCATAGTACATGAGACCCACGTGTATCTCTTATAAACAATATACTAGACTGTCACACAATTTTCACTCTAAATATCCTTTATTCAAGAGTATATTTAAATTTTTAATTAATGAAAATTAGATTTCAATTTTATTAATATATACTTAATTTTATAATATTTTACAAGTATATATTTGAGGAATGATTCAATTTATATTTTTCTAAAATATATATATATGGGATTAGGGAAATACACATTATTGAATAGTTCTATGACTAGTATTCCTTTATCAATGTATAATTATGACATAGATATTTCTGAAACAATTTTATTGATTTTTTTAATTTATATTTTAACTTTAAAATAATAATTATTATGTTCAATCCTATGATTGTTATTTTAGAAGTAAAGAAATATTTTTCATGAAAATTGTTACAATAAATTACATGATGATCATATTAAAAAAATACACCTATATGGATTTAATATGGTAAAATATATTTTAAATTTAGGGTTAGTAGTTTATTATTATCTATTATGGACCACTTTATTTCGAATAATAACGATTATGTAACCTTAGGTAAAAACTAGATAATAAGGTTAAATCAAAACTAACCAAAGTAATAATTCAAGGAGTAAATGGAATGATAAATAGTAAAATAATTCTTCTAACTAAATGTATGATATATTATTGACCTAATCTAACCCTATAATAAATTACTATCTATTTTCATATCTAAATGATTTTTTTAACATGTTCTCACATTTTATTAGATTGAAATATTTTAAAAACTGTCATTCAAACCATTTATGAAAGGGACCTCTCACCCCCCATTGAAACAAAACATGAAAATAGATTTAGTTACAAAAAATACCCTCATTCATTCCCCTATAATAGTATTTCACTCTAATTATATTTTTCTATATGATATTGTCTTAACACATTATTTTCCAAGGAACCCTCTAAGAGAACCCCATCTTACTCAATGTAAGTTCAAATTTCCGCTAAAACATTATCTTTACAACATTATATGTTTTTTATAGATAATATATGATGAATGATGTATTTAATGTATATGTTTTGTTTTTTATTTCATGAATAATCATTTGAGAACATATCCCTATAAACTTTAAGAAAAGTGAAAGCTTGAATGGTGTGTCTGTGCAGGCGACTACCTCAACAAAAAAACAATTTCATTTTTCATTAATGATTTTATAGGTTTGTTCTATGTATTGTTTGAGTTGAAATATAAAAAAAATATATCATGACACTTATTTTTTGAATAATTAGATAAACCGTCCTTGGTATTACCAACAAACGACCATCATTAATAAATCGTTGAAAACAAGCATTCTGAAATGAAAATATTTTTATTCATTTTCTGTAATTTTATAATATTAATTCATTATTATTATAATCACATTATATTATTATATAACACAACAATAAACACCTAAAATATCATTTTGCTTCTAATATAGTTATATTACTACTAAATCAATTCATTGTCATCTATTATTTATTCTATGCTCATGTTTTATTCTGTTTAACCACAAACAAGAATATTTTTGTGAATATAAATCCTGGTTGAAAATGATAACATAATTAATAGAATAATATTATATAAATATATACATAGTGAATATATTGTAGTATTTTAATGGTTATATTATAAAGGTAGCTTTTAATTTCATTTCATCTTCAATAGATAGAATTTATGAAATAATCTAATAAAGATTCCAATTAGATGAAACATAAATAAAACACATATTTAGTGATATAATATAATTATAATTAATTAAAATTAATATCTTATGGTACCTTATATTATATGTTTATTATTAACTTTGGGATAATAATAAATATCACCAAATATTTTAGGAAACTACTACAAACAATCAAACTATAAGCAATTGATGTGAAAAAATTAGTAAAATAACCTGAATTAATATATATAATGACTATATATTAGGTGTAAAATTGAAATTTTATATGGATAAATTTTTTAATTATGTGATAAATATATTAATGACAATGATATATGAGGTTAAATTATGTTAATTGATGTCAGATAAAAGTGATGGTTTTCTATCTCAACATTCTCTCATTGAGACATATTTTATATTATCTACATAATTTACTTTTTATAGTTTCTCTAATACCTTGTTTAGATATTATACTGTGAAATTATGTTTATTTATTATAGTTAATAATAAATTTTAATCCTACTAGTTCCAGAGTATTTGAATGAATTTACACCTAATCAATATGTTGTATTTCTTATTACCATATTCATGTTTAGTACTCATTATATATTTACAACATGTTTCCTTATGTGTGGTGAATAACTTAAAATGTAATTATTCAAACCATATTATTTAAAAATATCAATGGATTTACACTTCTATATTATTATCCCTTCTCCATACACTTTGGATTCTTGATTTACCAAAATACTTTAAAAATAATATGTTTTACATGATGGGGAAATCATCCAATTTATTTGGTGATTTAGAATTTTGGGTTGTTATATTTAAAATGAATATATATATTAATATTGAAAAGTTGATTAGGTTATTTTATATATGGACCTAGTGGAAATTCCATCAAAAAGGTTATAGAAACCATTGACATAATAATCACACGAATGTAGGATGAGTGATCTCATGGCTAGGCAATCCAAGGGGATATTCTTTAAAATAATTAAACTTCCATTAAGATCTGTGATATTGTGTTTTTACTACCAGTAAATTTTTCTCAATACAATGAACACTATTGAACCCAATTTCTATCTTCCCTAGATACCTAAAAACTTTAAATGTAAACTCCCTCTTATATTAAATTTTTAATGTTACTTCAATATAAATTTATGATACTGCACAATGACATTGTTTGTTAAGGGATATTATCATTGAAATATATGGTATTCCCTGAAATTGGGAAGTTTTTATTTGTTCATATTTTTCAATATTCTCAAATTCCTGATTTTTATTCACCTAGATTATTCTTATGTAATGGTAAGAAATTTTTTATTTACCATTATAGTGAATTCATTAGAATTATTTAGATGATTGGTGTGGTTATACATTATATTGTCATTTGAGGTTTTGAAAACTATCATGAGACAAGAAATTATGGGTTTTAGAGTATACCTCTCCCCATACAAACATATTGTCTTGGAACTAGTCCTTGAAAAAATATCCTTATGTCTGGAATTATGAATTTCAATAGTTATAAGTCAAAGATTATCATTAATTTTGAATTAATTAATTTTCATTAGTATATAATTCCATTCGTGTTAGTTGATTATTGATTCATGTTGTAACTTAATTAATATCAAAACAAATGTTCCATGTCTATGTTATGATATATTCCCTAATATGGGACTCTTATTTAAGAATACAATCTCACCGTAATTTTATTTCATTTTATAGGAATCCTAGAAGATATCCATATATAATTTATATGCTTATGATGGAAGGGTCGATAATATTATCAAAACTTGTTCATGTTTTATCATATGTTTTTAAATTTAATATATTATGTATATAGTCTTCCAAGACTACTGTGTTATTGGATCATTTTAGAAATCATTAATTATTTAATAATAATGTAATATTAGTATAGGATCTGGGTTTTAGGAGTGTGGGATGTTAAGATTTGTATTATATAAATTTTGAATATTGATTTTCATAGTTTTTCCATATTTATATATTTCAAACTAAAAGTGATTATATAGAATAATTATATATTTCATGGTGGTAGTCTTATTGGTTGATCTAAATATTGGGGATATAGAAATTGTTTATTAGGAATGTTATTATTTAAATATATCATTCATGATGTAATATGCCTATAATAATGTTTAAATTTATATATTTATTTATATATATAAATATCATGGAGTGTACAATTTTATCATTATTTGAAAAATCAATTATAAGGGTTAGTATTGATGTAATCTTTTGTAATGTTGATCATCAGAAGTCTTACCTATCCATAGGTGATGGATGATAATCTTTTTTAGCATCAGTTATTATAAGTAATGTAGATTGAAATTTTTAATATTCAGGATATCTCAATTGATTTAATGACTAGATAGACTTATATACTTAGTGGTTATGAAGTAATTAATGTATTGTATAATAATTTAAAAATGTTTTTTCATATCCAACCCATTAGAGATACGTGTTTTGTTGTTTCAATCACATAGTTATTAATTCCAATGTTAGTAATATTACATCAAAGTCCTCATTCGATTGTATTTTGTTGAATGTGTGTCATTATGATTTTTTACTTATATATATTATTTGAGGAGGATTTCAATACTCTTTTTTCACATAGTTGTGTCTGAAACAATATTTTTTCCCAAAAATAGTTACCATTTTGAGATTATAATTTTTCTAAAAAAGAATTTTGTTATAGTGTTTCAAGTATAAAAGTAATTATTCATGTAGAAAATACTTTTTAAATATTTAATTTCCATAATATCTACCACTAATATATCTATATTGAACAGAATAATGTATATTATTTTCACATAAATAGTTCTATGTTTTTAATTATAAACATTTTAATGAAATTATTTGTTAGTATAAAATTTTTATAGTTTAAATATGAAAACGAGAAGTTGATTTATAATATTATAAGGAATTTAATGTAAATAATATGTAAAATACTAATTATATATATTTTTTACTTCGGTTTGGGATTTGAGTATTTTTAATTTTTGTGAGTTTCTCTATAACATGGATTAAAAAAATTGGTTGATGTAAAGACCTATCTCTATGGTCTACTGGGCATTTTAAGGTATTGGATTTTAATTTGGTAGTGGAATATAGATTTAAATTTTCCCTTAAAATATAAACATTTCATGTTATATTCCATGTTTTATAGATTTTAAAAGTTTTGTATAATAATTCTCATATAATTTATTGGAGACAGTTAGAGTAGTTCAAGGATTAAAGTTTATAGATTACCCAATGTGATATACATTAACTAAGATAGATATTTACTTAAATATTTTATTTATTTGGTGTTTTTTTATTAGTATATAATAGATAGTAAAGAACATTGATTTTGGGGTCCAATTTGAGGTGATAGTATCTAGAGGTGTATTAGCTTCACTATATTCTTATTATGTTTAATGGGGTTTTTAGATATAATTATTATTATGTTGATAGAAATTATGGAATATTTGTTTCTCCATTGATTTGTTTTATATTTTTACATATTAAACTTTTTTATGATAGAGAAATATATATTTCACTGTGTGGATTTTGTGAAATTTTCACAATACTAGATGGAATATAAAATTTTTTACACCTATGTGAAAATAATGAATTTTTTTACATTGTTGAAAAACTCATATATTTATATCAACAAGGTTTTTTCATCATCAATATGGTTTTTACCCATGGGTTTTAGTTACGTTATGAATGGGGATGTTTTAATATCGGTCATCTACTAAATTGTAGATTGTTTTTAGATACTCTGTGATAATTATTCAATAAATATCATCCAAAGGATAATTTTTTTGGATTTATTATCACGTTAATTTTATCCCTATATCTTTCAAGGATAAATAAATGAAATATATATCGATAAATTTTTATGGGAATTTAGTTCTATTAAAAACTTATGATATTGATACATTGAAAGAGATGTTATATTTTTATGTATTATGAATTTTTAGTTGATATGAGTCTTGGGAAAAGTTAGTGTATCAAATTGAAGCCATCTAGAATTCAATTCAATATTGGGGTTTAATTTTGTGGTAGATGAATATAATTTTATTATTTTTTTGTCAAAATATTTGAATTGAGAATATATATTTGATTATATATGTTTATATGTAAATCATGTAATCTAGTTCTGAAACTATTTCATTGGTTTATTTTCAATTCCATTTGTTTTTTCAATATGTATTATTAAATAATTTGAAATGAATCAAGATATTTATGATAAAAAATTAATAGGAATTTATGGAAATAATATAAAATAATCAATTATAATGATGTAAAAATTATTCTTTTTTTTATTATATAGTAGAATGTGGACATTATTCTTTATTTTAAAATGTTAATTTACTAATTTGTAACCATCCAATAATAATATTATATAATGAGGTACACTTTTGATGGATTTCTATTAAAAAACAAATTGATAATTTTCTAGATTTTATATTTGGATTGAGATTAATATTTTAATGTATTTGGTTGGATTATTTAGGTGGTGTATTTCAAAGAAGGTTGAATGGGAGGTGAAGCCTTTTCTAGATTGACATTTGGATAAAGTACCAATGTCAAGATGGTTTATGAAGGAATTATTTCCTTTGTGTTTTTTTATTTTATTCTCCATTAATTTATTATAATATTTACGTTGGTTTTATTAGCATAAAATTGTATTGATGTGTTTTGATTGTTAGTATGAGGATTTCATTCAATTTCAATATCCATGTGATGAGTATTGAATGTCTGGCTAGTTAATAAATTTCCTTGTTTTCTGGTTGGTTGTATATTCCCCTTGGTATTTTATATATGTAGAAGATAAATTGTTTGTTATATAAAGGGTAAAATTTTCTAGAGTGTGGATCGTATATTTGACATCAATTTTAATATTTTTCATTTAATTTATCATAATTTTAACAATTGGAATTGGTGGGGAATAATAAGATATATTTTAGAGTCCAATATCCTATAATATTGATATTGGGTAGTTTCATCCCTCACATAAATATTTATAAAGGGAAATTCATTGGATAAAGAACCCAATTTTTGATTCAAGAGTTAGATATTCACGACAAGACTTATCTGTTTTGGGTATTGTGAAATTCTATAGGAATTTCATAGACTATGTTAGATAGTAGGTTATAACTTTTTAATTTAATGAAGTGAACTATGTAGAGAAATTGATAGAAACTATACGATGGTTGATATTAATAACATGTACTCTTAAAGGTTTTATTTATTGAATCATTTTTTATTATCTGTTTATATTTGTTATATCAAAATAATATATTTTTAATGTGGATTCTAAAATTTGAGTTTTGGAAAAAAAATTAATGGTATTTATTCCATTTATATTTTTTTGTAATTCTTCTAAATGAATTTATATAAGAATTATGGTTTCCCTATATTTCCCCTACGATACCAGTTTTTTTCCTGATAGATGGTAGTGTGATGATTTGTATTGATTAAAAATTGACTAATTAGATTGAAATTTCATCGATATGGGGGAATGTTCTCAAATTATTCTAAAATTTATTTAGATTTTACGTTTTTATGCATCCATGTATAGTATTCTATTATTTATATCAACTGTGTCTATTTATATATTATAAATTTTTTTAATAGATTTAGATATGTATAATTGTGTCTATACATTCTAATACTACTACAGATACATGATTGATAAATACATAGTCCTTTATTATATCATCAAATGTTGACATAAATTAAATATAAACAAAATCATATTTCAGATATGGTAGTGCCTTTTTTTAGTTAACAGAATGTCATGTGAAGTCAAGAGAAAGGTACTAGTATTATGACCATGGTTTTTGGGGTATATATCATTCAGGAATTTAGTAATGTATGTTATATATATAATATATTCAACCATTTTGTTTTCAGATCATTCTATTATTGATTTTTGGGGTTTCAAAAGAGGCTATATAATTTACTTGAATGTGCGATTATTTTTTGTTCTATATTTTATATTCAATGACACATTTTTATGAAATTATGATATTTATAAACTCATAGTTTTTATTGGAAAACTACTGATTTGGTTTTTAATTAGACATACATATTACATCTATTTTCATACATTCATAATCATATTATTTAGGGTGTTTTATATTCTTTTCTTGATAGACATTGAATACATTGCACACGAGTTGAGTAAATGTATACAAATACTATTGTATATAAGGTAGTATCGAGGTTTCCTTTTCTAGAAAATTTTGAATTTATAATTTTCTCACACAATCTTATTTTAGGATGTTATGGTTTTGGGATATTCATGCTAGGTTGTACGTTAAATTTTACATTTTCATTTTTATCACCTAGTATATTTCTCATTAATGTTTTTTCCATACTTTTCAATCATGGTTATAATGGAAATACCACTCATGTGTTTATAAATTATGTGATCCATTTTTTACACCACCCCCAAATTTTTAGAGAGGTGACCTTGTGGTGTATCCCTCAATTGTTTTGTTTTCCCAGGGTGGGTTGTTAATGATATTTTATCATGATATAATTATACATTGTGACTATTGAATTTTTTAAGAAAATACGTAATTCTGACATCCCAGGTAATTATAGAGTATGATATTTTCATATATATTAATATTTATGAAATATATATTAATTTTATTTTTAATGGTATGATATTTATGATAGTCTACCGGAAAATCAATAAGGGCTTTCCTTGAAATCTTATGTTGCACAAAATACTGAGTTATATCGAAGAATAATATATTATTAATATTATTATTTGAATTTATATTTATCACCTAGACATTTTAGTGGAGGTAGTGGATATTGGTAATTATATTTCATTTATAAATGTTTGATAAATGTTATCCAATAAATTTTGTTGGCAGAAAATAGGATTAAATACAATTTTATGCAAGAAGAACTCTAATGATTTTAAAAGGTTGTTTTACTGCCATTTCTTGGTAAACCCAGTTTACATAAAGTTTTTTTTTTCAATTTTATAACATTTATATTAGAAATAAATCTTCATATTTGTAATCAGAGTATGAAAATTTACTTAATATTAATTTTCTATTTTTTATGAAAAAATTTATATTATATTGAAGATAGAAAAATTGTACCTTATAATTCAAAATTGCTTTTTCATATAGTTTATTTGTATTTATTTATTATCATATTCATTGTTTTAAAGTATAATTTGAAGATTTTCTAATAATTTAATCAAATGTTGTTCATTTGAATCAATTTCTCAGAGAAATTTAATAGAAAAACAATATGTACATTTGAACATTTTACTTAAAAACATGTTTTCTTATCCATTCAATGGGATTAAGATTTTTAGAATTTCATCCAATTATGTGTTCTGAATTTTGAAAAATTGATTCCATATTTAGAATAATATGGTCCAAAGTATATAAATATGTCCGTTTTATTTTTGGATATTTTGAATAATAAGATTATTGATTGGTTTTATTACAATAGTTAAGGGTAAATCTGATAATTAAAGGTTTTAATAATATAATAAACATTATAAAACATCCATAAATCTTGAAATAATCTTATTAAATAATTTATTTTCGTTCAATAAAGTCCATGGGATTGAATTTTGGCCTTTAGTATCCACATTGGATTGATTGTGATATTTATTACATTTTATTTAATGTAAATACCATGATGTCATAATCATGTCTCCTATTACAATTTTTTTTAATATTCTGTTATATAATTGATATAGTTGTAAATAAATTTTCATTATCTATAAAAATATATTACCTATATGACGATATATTATTTATGGATTTTATAATATAAATAATAAATGTAAATTGTGATAGAATGATGATGTAATAATTACTTAATTAATAAAAGAATCAAATAAATGCTATTATAAATATTAATATATTTATAAGTAGATATCATTGATTCCCTTAAAAAATTATATATATTAAATTGACAGTTTAATGATTATTTAAATGATTTTTTTCAAACTTATATTGCTGTTACGATATTTTTAAAAGTCATCTATAGAATAGTGTAAAAATTGACATTATTGGTATCTTAAAATATAAAATATTATATTAAATGTAATAATATTTCTAAAAATACAATATTTGAATAAAAAAAATTGCATATGTCTAAAAATGTCATTAATTACTCATTCATTATTCATTTGATATGTTATGGTATTTATTTGAACTCTCTTAGTGAGAATTATTTAAAAATACATAAGAGTTAAAAGTGATAAAACAAAAAAGATGAGGATCTAATAAATATTTAATCTTGTCTAATTTTCATTATATGATTATATTTATACCCATATTAATTATATCATTTTGATAAATCAATATTTACCCATTTTAAATGTGAAATTAATTTATATTAATTTAATACTTTTTATTATTGCAAGACTACTGATCCCACCTCCTATAAAAAGAACACATTACCCTCTATACCATACACTTAAAAACAATTTTTTTCAGAAAATATAGGACAAAAATCATCCTAAAACCAGTCCCACAATTGTAAATATGTATTTTAGGAATAACACCCACTTTAGAGGTGTTAATGAGTTATGAAAGGTGATCATCAGAAGAAAAGGTAATGTTTTTATTTATGTTTTTCTATGTTATTTCTTCTAAAATTTCCATAAAATATTCTCCAACCAAGATGAGATAAAAACTCTAATATCATTAATATAAAATTATGTTATTATTCTAATATTATATTCTATATCCATATCCACTTCCATAAAATTGTTATAGAAATAATAGTTTGTGCGTACATGTGAACTCCCTCCATAAAAACAGATATAGTTAATTTTCCATAACTATCTCACATAACTAGTTATAATGATGTAATTAATTTTTAGAAATGATATTCATGATATATTTATCATTATAATATAATAACATATCAATTATTTATTATTCTTTCCATGAACACTAAAATAAAAATGACGATTGTGCGTCCATGTGAACGACCACCTTCACAAAGAGATATGATTCATTTTTTCCTCACATCACATTTATGATTTATATAAGTATATTTAAATGATTAATATGATATTAAATTTTTTATTAAAATATTTTAAACGGATAATTTTAATTAAATTTTTTCTATAGTGATAAATTAAAAATGGAAATGTTACTCATGCATACGTACTACCTACCTTCTCAAAGAATATATGTTGTTAAGTATTCGTATATATACATAATGGTTTTATTTATAAGAATAATTATTTTATAAAATTTATCACTATTTCTTTATGATTATTCTAGTGATGATGGACTTATAACCACATGGACTATTAACATCATTTTCGACTCAATTACTGAATATTGACAAAACGTTGAAAATTAACATAAATAATTATGTAAATTCTTTAACATGGTAATAATTGATTAAAAAGGAATAAAAAATATTTAAAAATTATAAATAATATACAAATTAACCTGAGATTATTATTTATGAAGATAAATATGTAATATGGTGAGTCCAACTCAAGGGAAGGGACTCTATCTCAATTTCATTTCATTGTGGCATATTTTGGTAATATACTTTAACTTATTTTATACGGTGTATAATCATCCCATTTAACTTTTGATTTAATTAAAAGGTTTTAAAAATAAATCATTTTGTATAAATTATTTTACTAAATAACAAAAGGTATGATTTTTAATCAATATAACGACAACTACTTTTCCACCATTGTGACCACTATTGGATATTTTGTTTTCTCTATAAGATAAAAAATTTTAATAAAAAAATTAATATCATATACCATATTTATTTATTTTTCTAATGAAAAATATTTTCAAAATGGATTAATTATATCAATATATAGAAATAAAAACTTTTGATTGCAATGTGGAGAATTTATTTTTCAATTATACTTGTTTTATGTTTCATCATTATGTTAATGTTATGGGGAATTGTTTATGTATACTATTGGTTCTATAATAAAGAAAGGGTGGGTGATCCCCTAATATCTAACCAATGCATTGGGTGAGGAGGAAATGTAAAAAATATTGGTTTCTCCTAAGAGATTTATGAAATATACTTATATCGGTATTATAAATATATCCAGGATGGTTGCTAACTATGTAGTTGTGAATGATAGAATTCAAGAATGATATTGATACCACAACTTACCTCTATGATTTAATATTTATATGATTTTTAAAGGATTTTTACAATTTCAAGAGATAATAAATATGGATTATGTTTTATGAGTGAAAATAATGATTTTGTGAAAATGTTATCATGATGTTAAAATATTCATGGACTAACAGTTTCATTCCATATTTTATATCCCTTAGCTATTTATGCTAGTCCCATGTTTTTGAAACAAAAATCATAGGGTAGAAGAATGGGTAAGAAAATTAGAGAGGTTAATATGAAGGTTATGAATATTCTTATCATGAAAAATAAATCATATTTTGTGTTAAAGTGTTTTTGTTTCATGAAAAAAATTATTGTGAGGAGACATGACTGAATTGAAATTTATTATTTTTTAGGTAAATATTATGTCATAATTCCCTAAAATTATTTACCTGAAAATATCCTCAATGTTAATGAATTTAATTTTTGACTTGAATCAATATTATTTGATGTTTAAGAATCGTGACATGTAGATGGTATCAGGGGACAGTATATATTACTTTAGGGGTTAGGATATTGTTAATAGAATATCCATAAATGATTTTTAGGTTATGGTAAAATTGAAATTATATATAACATGATTATTTATGTGTTACCTTGTATATGATTTTTCTATTAATAATGGTTTTACGTAGAGGAAACATGGTAACTATTGTCGGATAATATCTAGAGGAAAAAAACCTTCCAAATTAGAATCATGATATTGTTATAATCAAAACAAAACATTTAATTACAGTGATAGTGTAGTTGGATCTAGATATAAATGGTGGTGGAATCCACACACAAGGTAAGCCAGATCAACCATAGAGGAACATATTGGTATTAGATCATTTCATGAGGAAACATCCTCCATCAGTTAGAGGATCATCAGACACTATTCTAGGTGACAGGTGGTTTAAATCTCTTAAAAATGTTTTTGATTTCATGGGGTGTTCAAATAATCAAAATGTTGTCCTTAAATTTTACTATCATGAAGGTGAAGCAGATTGGTGGTGGTTGATGGTTAGGAATATCTGGTACAGTGAAGAGAATTATGAGCTTGGGTAGGAAAATTTTAAATAAATTCTTTATAAATACATTTATAAGGAGGTTCAACAAAACAAAGAAGAACAATTCATGGAGTAGATGAAAGATAAGGATTCAGTGGCAAAATACAATGAAAAATTCACTCCACTGGAGAGGTATGTTCCGTATTTGATTCGGGATATTAGTAGTAAAATAAGTTTTTTTACTCACGGTTGAAGGCAATGTATCTAAATGTTTCATCTTCTCATGATTTCAAAAGCTAAGGAAAACATGATTAATATGTTGATAAGGTAGAAATAGGGTTATAAAATGGTCTTTATATCATAAAAAATAGAAGAATATGTGGTTTAGAATTGATTATAAAGGGAATAATTTGTCAAAAAAGTATGATCGTATGAAAAATAAGATTACCGTTCAAAAAAATTATTGTAAAACCACACTATATAATTCTTTCTGAATTCTAGTAATTCTTACAATGTTGTAAAATGGGACATAAGGATCATAAGAAAAATGAAAAATTGAGTTGTACTGGTAAGAAAAAATATGATTTATCTCCATTAAAATGTTTTATGTTACGTGAGAGGGGTAATTATTAAAATTAATTTTCAGTGAAGAACATGAATGATGTGAAGTTTCCAAATGATATGTAGATTGGTGTGGTGAAATCCTTCAAAACTACTTCAGTAGATGTTGGTCCATCAAAAGAAGTGATATTGGGTTAAAAAAATTTAATCATATTTTTCAATGTGTTTAAATATTTAGGGTCTACACATTCTTTAATTTCTATGATATTTTTTGTAATTTTGTATTTTCCACCTTTTGAAATGAATCTAGATCTTTTAGTAAAACAACCTTGAGAAATTTCCAAGAAAAAAAATAATATGGTTCTTTATAAAAGGACCCAACCTTAAACATTACATAATATTGAATTAAATGGAAATTCACATTGAGGATCTTTTCAGGTTTAGAGTTTTAGAGAATTAGGTTATAACATTTACATAACAAAATGAATATTACATGTAAAAAATTCTACTCAGTATCCATTTTTTTCATAAAATAAAAACACCTAAAAAAGATTCATGTCAAGTTCCATGTTTTAGACAACATGACTTATCCTTGATCCTATCTTTGATCCTTATTCATCTCTATGTCCTATAGAAAACATTTAAAAAACTTGGGATTAACATAAAAAGCTCAGTAAGGTATATAAAATAGGGAATGAATATATTATCCCATCAATAATTACAAAAAAAATGATACCATACTTTTCAATAATAACATACCTCATGAAATCATAATATTTATGAACAACACATAAGAATCATAAATCATAATGGTAAACTATAGCATATATAACACACTTAAATTATAGATATCACAGCTAAAAAGGGAGTCACATTTGGAATACCCATCACATTATATTCCCAAAATCTATTAGGAGAAGCATTAACGTTTACCTCTATCATGTTACCCAATGCTTTGGAGATCTATCTTGGGCTCACCCGCCATAAGATTATCATGGAACCACACATATACATAAACAATTCCCAATATCCATAACATATTCATAACCCATAAAACAAACATAATTTAAATATAACATTTCAACATTGCAATCAAAATATATCATTTTAAAATATTTACAAAATCAAAGATTTTATCAAACAAATTTCAAACCATTTAAAATATTAAATAAAAAAAATTTCGAATTCAAGTGTCCCATACAACATTGAAACTTTTAGCGAAATTTCAATTTTAAAACATTCATGTCCATATGAATAAATCATTTAACCCATTTTTAAAACATGGACACTAATGTGAATGATTTTAAAAAACAATCCTTTAAAACATTTAAAATGTTATTTTAGTTAATGAGTTTTTAACAAAATGAGAGTCCCTAGATTACGAATAATAGAGGACTAACATTTAATCCGAACTTAATAATATCATGAGAATAATGTTATTTATGATATAATATGCCAAAGGACAGTATATACACTAAATAAGAGTGAGTTGGTGCATATCGACAATGAAGTCTCAATAGAAATGTAAATTGAGACGAAATCCCTTATAAAAAAGGTATCGTTAGATTAAGGATAAATAAATTAAATAATTACATGTGACAAATATAAATATTCCCAATATAATTGTATATTAAGGGTAAAAAAATCAGAGGTTATTCACACCTATTTATAGCACGACATAATCAAGAAGTAGATGTTTAACCCAAAAATTGAAATTGGGGTATGATATTTTATTACAGAAATCTAACAGCCTAACGATGTCACATTAAAATTCATAAAATATGTTCATGTGAGAGAATAGGATATCTCATACCTTGGTAGTAAAATTAACATCAATAAGGATATATAATAACATATCCAAACATAATAATATGTAAATCAAAAGACATAACAAAAAGAAGTCTTTTAAAAAGTGGAGGGTGAAAGGTTTCTTTATCGATTTGGTAAAATACTAAATATACACCCCATGAAATAAAGATAAAAAAATGAATATGTAAATACCCATAAATTAAATTATATTACACAATGAATACAGTAATTGGTAGTACATCCACTACACAAAATGAAATAATGGCTAATATAGCATGAATCTCACGGGAATAAAAAGTGAGATGAAAAACCTTTCCACGCTGTAATGAATCGATTTGTATGAAAAAAAGTTAATAACCAAAAAATAAATTACAGAATACCATAAATATAAATCTAATAATTATAATATATACCAAATGGTAGTACACAATACACCACATTCAATAAATACATGGTGAACAACGGAAATCTCATGGAATTTAAAGTGAGATAAGAAATCTCTTACCTCGGGTCCAACATGACTCATATGTTACTTGTTCTTCAAGAATAATAAACTTTAAGTTAATTTATACTTTTTTAATAACCTTTTTAATTTTTATGATTCCTTTTATATCACATATTACCCTGTAATAACAATTAGTTAATTATTTGAGTTCATATCGGACATTTTGTCGATGTTCAGAATTTGAGTTTAAAATGAACTTGTTATAATTACAATTTGTCCATGAGGTCAATACTCCATTATCTACAGAATTATATTAATTATATATATTTCATATATATAATATATATATAGTATATACTTGTATTTATATTAGTACATAACATTTGGATATAAGAAATGAAATGCACCGTTCATGGAGAAGGTAAGCCGTACGTACGCATGAACGCTAAATTCATTTATATTTAATATTTAATGGAATGAAAACTTAATTATACATAGGTATTTTGTAATTAATGTATAATATAATATATAATATCATTAAATCCATCCTTTATACATCCCACATAAGGCATTAATGAGTCAAGTCAATTTGAGGGGGTGGTAGTCTGCACTTCCAAAAAATGAAATTATCGCGTTTACCCATTTTGGAAACCATAAAGATATAAAAAATACATAAGAATATAGAAAACATAATAATAATATAAATCATATATAAATATTGTTCCATCATAATGGCCACCATGAGAGGCGGTAGGAGTTAATTGAACAATCGTCGTTTTGTGAGGCGTTAGTTTACCATCCACAGAAACATTATGAACTTTACCCATTAGATGGAGGTGTGTATAAGTGTTGTTTGAACTATTATCATAACCAAATCCTAGTATAATGAGGATACTTTTTTAGTTATAAATTAAAATAATAAAAAGAGTTTAGTGGGTTGGAAAAGTAAAATAAAACAAAATAACTTAAGAGAAGATGTTACCTTTAAGTCGGGTACGTCCATTAGTATTGAAAAAAAATGGTATCTTGAAGTGATATCTGCCTAAGGTAAGGCTTATAGGATTAAGATAGGGATCTGGGGAGCTCAATTGAGTAGCTTCTGGACAAACGAAAAGGCTTTATAGGTGTGAGGAATTGGTTAGAAGTGAGGGCTTTTTATAAGGGGGAGGAGGGTCTCTTTAGGAATGTTTGAAACAATTATTTTATTATAACATCATCTTCGGTTTCAAAAGGTCAATTATTAGTTAATATCAAGGTTAATATGAATCATGGACGAAATAGAATAATACAATAATAATTTCATAGGTTTTGGATATTGTTTTAATATTTATAATCTTATTTATTTAAATCATTTATTAATGAGGTAAATATTTCATCATTATTGTGTCATAAATAATTTAATTTATATGATGCCTAAAAATTATAAAACAAATAACATGATATAGAAATTATTTTTATATTTCTGAATAAAATTCATAGTTGAAAAAATAACTTATATAAAACTATGCGAAAAATTATTTACTAAAATATATTTGTTTGTGTCATTTTTTTAATTATTTTAAATTAATTAATATAAAATATCATTATTACTCCCATGTGGATCCTTGGGGTATCCAATTCAACACAAGTATTCCCATGGTAGTATATGTATCATCCAATAGGATTAGAACACATGTTAGGGTAATTTAATATTATTATAATATTATATTTCACCCTTATTTATTATTTTTACCTTTTAATCATGGTAAATAAAATATTTACTGATGTAAATATTTAAAATGTATAAAAATAAAAGTTACATATTTACAAAATTTGGACCTACTGATTACAAATATGGAATCCATTTTCTATATTTCAAAACACAGAATTGGCATAAATTAATTTAAAATTAACTCACGCTGTTAAACCAAATAGTGTGGTTTTAGAAATAACAACTACCAACAGATTGACACTTGTTTATGTCCAATTTCACAATGAAATTACTTACAATGACCAAAATTTTATTAAATGAGAATAATATATTCTAATTTCACATTAATACTAATTAAAATGATAATATAACCATATAAATAAATTAGATTAATAGGAACTTTTGAATTAGAATATAGTATTTTTCACTATTCATTAAAAAAATGAACATTATCAGAAAAATACCGAAAATTTACCCAAAATAAATTTTTATATCTAGAATCTTAAGAAGAACTTTATTTCTTCAAATAGAACATATAAAAATGGCCAAAACTATATTTAAAGAGGTTTCGCCATCAAAAAGCGGTAAATCGACCTTTTAAAGAATAGTAGAGTACTTATGCTTACATTCATTCACATTTTAAGCCTCTATCATTTATTGGATAAATGTCAAAAATATTCAAAAAACATATGTAATCATATCGTAGTTTGTTCTATTCATTCTGGCCAATACAATGGCTAGGCATTAACTACTATTTAAAATAATTATATTATTTTATTAGTATGCAACGAAGGATTTCAAATGAATCTTTTGTTGCGTATTGGGTATGCCATCGAACATAGCATCCCTTTTAAAGTAAAATTACTATTTAATTCAGAAATATTAATAAATATAAACAAAAGTCATGTACTTTATTTATCCTGGGATTTTACATCCTTCCCCCTTTTTGGAATTGAATCCTCGTAATTTTAAAATTGGGATTGGAAAAATCATTAAAAGTCCCACATCAGAAAAGAGTAAGTAAAACTATAACATTAAAATAATGAAATAGAAGTTCAAAGGTCACCCGAGATAACCCATACTCAGATTCTACATGGAAAACATGGATATTGAAGAGAGAAGAAATTGTCATGTTTCGATGGAGAGTGATAAAAAACATGATTAGAATAGAGTTAACATAAAGAAAACCACAAATTTGTGATGGGTTAAACGACCATTGGTGTCCCAGTAGGAAAAGTCAATGGACAAATTTTTTTGTTTTATGTTCCTTTTCAAAATCATGGAAGATTTATTTATGATATTGAATAAGAACATAAAGAAACATACTTGTCATTTAGACTATCACCCTTTACTAAATTTCTAACACAAACTCAACTTTACTCTCAACGATTAGTATTGAAATTTTATTGGTGACATTAAAAGTACTAGAATCAACATCAAGAGTATCACATCATCCACAAAAGAAGAAAAATATATTTCCCTTGTCTTTAGAAATCATATAAAACTAAAATGGTTAGTATGAGATCATATAATCCCCAAAAGGATAATCCTTTATAAAAAAAATTATTACTCATAATCTCCAAAATTCAACATAAGTACCCAAGGTTCAAGAAAGATCATTCAATAAAAAATTGTCCTTAAAATTCATCAAAATAATTCAAACTAAGATTGAAACCCAAAACACATAATGATTTAATCTCATAGTCTTCCATAGTAAATCATAACATTTATCTCCAAATAATATCTATTTATCTTAATGTCTCATAATGTAGTGTAATTAACCTAATCACATATTTGTTATGATAGGTTAATCATTTCCATAAATAACCCAAATATATATAAAAAAATTCATCCAAAATAAAATTTCAACAATTATTCCACAAATGAAATCCCATTGTATTCAATTTTACTTACGAATATTGTGTTTCCTCAAAAGAGACAATGTCTCTTGAAATAACCTTTATCACTTAATCACTAAATCATTTTCCAATACTACAGATATCAATTTGATAAAACATAACTTTCAAAAATAAAATTATTCTTGATCCATAAAACCATTAACTTTAAATAATAAGTCATAGTAACCAGGGAATTCATGTAGGCCAGTGGTAGGCGATACACCCTAGTCGCCCTTCGGTTGTGGGTTCGATTCCTACGGCCTTTCCGGACACGACAGGTTGTCACCGATCCTACAGGTTGTTATTTTTATAAAACCCAAAAATAACCTTATCATGTTTTAACATAAATGGTTTCCTTATACCTATCATTTTCACCCAAAATCATTATGATCTCTACATATTAATTCTTGATGTCTAATATTTATTGTCGTTTTTTTTAATTTCACCACCATATGATAAAATGAAACGATCCACTGAATAAACAACATCATACCTTGATCATGGTGTCCACTTGGTTTCATCGTTACCCTGTTCATGTACGTAGAAGTTCAATGCATTGAACATTGATTTAGAGATACTTCAAAATAATTTTCTTCCTTCATTCAAATACACCTTGTACAACTTGGGTCATATGGGTGTTCATAGAAAAAATGTTTTGGAAAATAATCATGCATGACATATAATTTCAAAACAACTGATAAAACATGAATTTTTTAAAAAAGTCAAATTGATATTGAGTTGAAACTGTCAATCAGTGGCCCTTTTAAAATACCATAAGTATGTGCTGAGAGACTATATTTTAAAATCAAATATAAATAGGTTGCCCAATGGTCTCCTTCGTCATCACATTTTTCAAAATCATAATATGCTTCAAAATCTTCTGATAAGGTAAAATATTTGAAAATACCTTGAAAATATTTATCTTTTTTGAAACTATGAGGATATTGTAAAAATTGGATTTTATTAAATACAACCCATTATCCACGATGATATCAGGGTATAGTGGAGGTGTTTGATATCTCAAACCATTTCTTGAAAGTGAGTTTTATGTTAGAAAATGTTTCACAATCATCTGAACACGACTTTGCAACAATTATTACAAGCAAGTCATTAGGAAGAGACTGGAATGTCATTTGAGATCTTCCTCTTTCCATTTGTAACATACTTTCCTTGATCTGAAAAAATTTATAAAACAATAATTTAACTGAAATAAGAGACATAGGGACTAACCATTTGTTTAACAAAAACTCTCAATCCCTAAAGTTGTCTAAAACGACCTCTGATACCAACTATAAGGACCCGACCTTAAACATTACATAATATTGAATTAAATAGATAATTAACATTGAGGATATTTTCAGGTTTAGTGTTTTAGAGAATTAGGTCATAATATTTAACTAAAAACATGAGTATTACATGTAGGAAATTCTATTCAGTATCTATTTTTTTTCATAAAATTAAAACTCTTGAAAATAAGAGTCATGTCAAGTTCCATGTTTTAGACAGCATGACATATCCTTGATCTCATCATTGACCCTTTTTCATCTTTAAGTACTATGGAAGACATTTCAAAAACTTGGGATGAGTATAAAAATCTCGGTAAGGTATATAAAATAGGTAATGAATAAATTATCCCATAAATAAGTACAAAACAATGAAACGATACTTTTCAATCATAACACACATCATGAAATCATAAGATTTATGAACAACACACTGAAATCAAAAATTATAAAGGTAACTTATGGAATAAATCACATACATACATTGTAGCTATCACAACTGTAGAGGGAGTCACATTTAGAATACCCATCATAGTATATTCTCTAAATCTCTTATGATAAACATTAACATTTACCTCTGTCACGTTACTCAATGCATTGGAGAGCTATATTGGGCTCACCCGCCGTAGGTATATCAAGGAACCACCGGTATACGTAAAAAACGCCCAATAGCCATGACATATTCATAACCCATAAAACAAACATAATTTAAAAATGACATTTCCATATTGCAATCATAATATATCATTTCAAAATATTTAAAAAATCAATGCTTTTTTCAAACCATTTTAAAAACCATTTAAAATATTAAATAATGAAATTTTTTAATCAAAGTGTCCCATACAACTTTGAAGATTTGAATGAAATTTAAATTTCAAAACATTCATGTCCATATGAATAAATCCTTAAACCCATTTTTAAAACATGGACATTAATGTGAAAGATTTATCAAAATAATCCTTTAAAACATTTAAATGATATTTTAGTTTATGAGTTTTTAACAAAATGAGAGACCCTGGAATACGAATAATTGAGGAATAACATTTAATCAGAACATAATAATATCATGAGAATAAAGGTATTCCTGATATAATATTCTAAAAGATAGTAAATACACCATATAAGAGGAAATTCGTGAATATTGACAATGAAGTCTCAATGGGAATGTAAATTGAGACGAAATCGCTTATAAAAATGTTATCCTTAGATTAAGGATAAATCAATTAAATTATTATGTATGAAAAATATAAATACACCCAATATAAGTGGATAATAATCATAAACCAATCAAAGGTTATTCACACGTATTCGTAGCACGACATAATTGAGTAGTTGATGTTTAACCCAAAAATTGAAATTTGGTTATGATATTTTCTTATAGAAATTCGACAGCCTAACGACGTCACTTTAAAATTCATAAAATAAGATAATGTGAGAGAATAAGATATATCATCCCTTGGAAATAAAATTTAGATCAATAATGATATAGAAGAACATATCCCAACATAATAATATGTTAATTAAAAGACGCAACAAAAACGAAGTCTTTTAAAAAGTGGAGGGTGAAAGGTTCCCTTACCGATTTGGTAACTTACGAAACATATACCCTATGAAAGAAAGATCAAAAAATGAATATGTAAATTCCGATAAATTAAATTATATTACATAAAGAATACAATCATGGGTAGTACATCCACCACACAAAAGGAAATAGTGGCTAATATAGCATGAATCTCACGGAAATAAAAAGTGTGATGAAAACGCATACCACGTTGTAATCAAACGTGTCATATGAGTAAAAGTTAATAACCACCAAATGAATCAAAGAATACCATGAATATAAATCTAATCATGATAATATTTACAAAATGGAAGTATACAATACACCACATGCAGTAAATAAGTGGTGAACAATGGAAATCTCACAAAATTATAAGTGATATAAGAAATCCCTTACCTCGTGTCCAACTTGACTTGTATGTTTCTTGTTCTTACTGAATAATAAAATTAAGTTAATTTATAATTTCTTAATAACATTTTTAATGTTTATTATTACTTTAATATCTCATATTACCTTGTAACAACAGTTAGTTATTTATTTGAGTTTATATTGGACATTTTGTCGGTGTTCAGAATTTGAGTTAAAAATGAACTTTTTATAATTAAAATTTCTCAATGTGGTCAATAATCCATTATATATATAATGATATTAATGATGTTGATATCATATATATCATATATATCTAGTATATACATGTATTTATATTAGTACATAACATTTGGAGATAAGAAATGAAATGCACCGTTCATGGAGACGGTAAGTCGTACGTACGCATGAACGCTACATTCATTTCTATTTGATATTTAATGGAATGAAAACAAAATGATACATAGGTATATTTTAATTAAAGTATAATATCATATATAATATCATTAACTCCATCCTTTATACCTCCCACATAAGGCATTAACGAGTCATATCACTATGAGGGCGCGATAGTCCGCACTTCTTAAAATGAAATTATCATTTTTAACAATTATAGAAACCATAATGGAATGAAAAATTCATAAGTATAAAGAAAACATAAAAATAATATATATCATAAATAAATACAGTTCCATCATAATGTCCACCATGAGAGGCGGTAGGAGTTAATTGAACAATCATCGTTTTGTTAGGCGTTAGTTTGTCATCCACAGAAACATTATGTTCTTCACCCATTAGATGGAGGTGTGTGTAAGTGTACATCGAAAACATCTCATAAAAAAATACTAGTATATTTAGGATACTTTTTTTGTTATAAACTAAAATAATCAAAATATTTTAGGGGGTGGAGAAGTAAAAAATAAAACAAAAGAACTTAAGAGACGACCTTAACATTAAATCAGGTAACTCCCTTTGGATTAAACCAAAATGGTTTCTTAAAGTTATTTATGACTAATTAAATGATTCTATGATAAATAGAGGGGTATTTTGATATTAATTGAGTAGAGTTTGGATGAACCAAAATGCTTTAGTGGTTTGAGGAATTGGTTAGAAGTGAGGGATTTTTATAATGGAGAGGAGGGGCTCTTTATGAATGTTCAAAATAATTATTTTATTATAACCTCATATTCAGTTTCAAATGGTCAAATATTATTTAATATAAAATTCAATAATAATAAAGGTCTAAATAAAATAATCCAATAATAATTGGATAGGTTTTGGATACTGTTTTAATATTTTTAGTGTTTTTTATTTAAATCGTTTATTAATGAGGTAAATATTGCATCATTATTGTGTCATATATAAAATAATTTATTTGATGTCAAAAAATTATAAAACAAATACCATGATGTAGGAAATCTTTTTATCTTTACAAATAATATTTATAGTCGAATGAATAACATATATAACCCTATGTAAAAAATTATTTAATAAGAGTTATATGTTTTTTTCATTTTTGTCTTTACATTAAATTAATTAATAGAAAATGTCATTATTACTCCCATGTGGCTCTATGGGGTCTCAAATTCAACCCAAGGATGACCATGGTCAAATATGTATTAGAAAATATGATTATGAAACATGTTGGGGTAATTTAAGTTTATTATAATATTATATTTTTCCCTTATTTATTATTTTTACTTTTTAATCATGGTAAATAAAATATTTATTGATGTAAATATTTAAAATGTCTAAAAATAAAAGTAACCTATTAACACAATTTGGACCTACTGATTCAAAATACGGAATCCAATTTTCAAAATTCAATACACAGATGTTGAAGAAATTAATTTAAAATTAACTCCCGCTGTTAATACAAATAGCATGTTTTTAAGAAATAATAACTATCAACAGATTGTCACTTTTTAATGTCGAATTTCAAAATAAAATTACTTCAAAGGACCGAAATTAAATTAAATGGTAAAAATATATTCTAATTTCAATTTATAATCAATTAAAAAGATAATATAACCATATAAATAAATTAGATTAATAGGCACATTTGAATTAAAATATAGTATTTTTCACTATTCATTAAAAAAGAACTTTATCACAAAAATAACAAAAATTTAACCAAAGTAATTTTTGATGTCTGAAATCTAAAAAAAATTATTTTTTCAAATTGAACATATAAAAATGGTGAAAACTATATTTAAATATGGTTCACCATCAAAAGGTGGTAAATCGACCTTTAAAATAATATTAGAGTATTTATGCTAAGATTCATTCACATTTTAAGTCTCTAACAATTATTAGATAAATGTAAAAATATTCAACAAACATTTATAATCATATTAAAGTTAGTTCTATAAATTCCCACCAATACAACAACAAGGAGTTAACTACCATTTAAAATAATAATATGATATTATTAGTGTCCAACGTAAGATTTCAAATAAACCTATTGTTGCGTATCATGTACACCATCGAACACAGCATCCCTTTTAATGTAAAATTAATATTTAATTCACAATTATTAATAAATATAAAAGAATTATCTTTTTATTTCCCTGGGATGTTACCCTTCATGTCCTTGTCGGTGAAAAGCACTTTCCTACAAACCTTTTTTTTCCTCTAGTGGTGTTTGATTATATTATGGTTATGGATTGGATTTATATTTTACATTATAAGAGTAACTGTAGATAAAAAGAAGTTTTTTTCATAAAAAGTTTTAGTATGTTTAAAATAATGAACCCCTACTATTGATAACATATGATAAATCTGAGAAACTATTAGAATATTGGAATGAATTTAATCTTTTACATATTTTTGAAAACAAAACAACAATTCGGATTAATCATGTGCCAGTTGTAAATGAGTATCTCGATGTTTTTACTAAGGAGTTTCCTATTATTATTCCTGGCCGAGATTTTGAATTTAATGATGAATTTGTTCATTTTTCTAATCGAATTTCAAAAACAACTTATTTAATGAATAAAATTTAAATTTTATTATTGAAGAAGAAATTGAATGATTTATTAGATAAAGGTTTCATTCGACTGAGAAAATAACCATGGGTGATCCTATATTGTTTTTTTAAAAAGTTACAAGGATTAGTGAGACCTTTAAATTATTATAGAGACTTGAATAAAATATTTCTTAGGAAAAAATAGTCTTCCATATATAGATTATTTTTATCAGATAAAGGGGGGAAAATGTTTTTTGAAGGATGAATTGAGGTTGGTAAACCATCAGTTGAATGTAAATGAATCATGAATTTTAATTATCGTGATTCCTACTATATATGGTCATTATGAATTTTTAGTTACACCATGTGGGAAAATTAATGCACCAGTTATATTCATGGATCTTATTAATATAATATTCAATTATTTCTTAGATATGTTTGTGGATGTGTTTATTGATGTCATTTTGATATATTTTAAATTTAATGTGGAACATCAACGTCATCTAAGGGTTTTTTCTAAACTATAAAAGTAATTAATTGTATGGGAAATTCTGGTGGTCATAATTTTTGTTACAAAACATTTCTCTCCATGTTCAAATTTTTTCTAAATACGTAATATCAATTGATCAATCTAAAATGAATGGTTTTGACGATTGGCTTAGACCCACAAATATAACATAAATTTGTTGTTTTCTTGGTCTTGGAGTCTATTACAAGGGAGTTTTTTAAAACTTATCTGGTTTATCTATAACACTTACTATAATGACTAAAAAACGTGTTCTCTTTATCTGGATAGAATAATGTTATAATTGTTTTTTTGAATTGAAAAGAAGATTAGTGGATTCGCAAATTTTTTCCCAACTGTACAGAAATGGTGAGATTTTCAAATATAGTAATGCTTCATTAAAAGGATTTGGTTGTATCATAATGAATAATAATATGGTAATTTATTATGATTTGCATCATTTGAAACCTCAATAGTTAAATTACCCTACACTTGATTTAGAATTAGATTCTATTGTTTTTGAATTAAAAAATGGAGACATAATATGTATGCTATAAAATGTGAAATATATAGTTATCCTAAAATTTTGATATATATATTAACCCAGAAAGAATTGATCATGAGACAAAGATAATGTTTGAAACGAATAAATAATTATGATTTCAGGATTCTTTAATATCCTAAAAAATAAAACAAAGTGGATGATGGTTTGAGATGAAAAAGTAATGCGGCATTAACCATCTTATATTTGTAACATGATCATTTAGTTAATGATTTGATAAAATTTGGATTGGATGTTATTGGTGCATGAAATTCCTCAGTTTTGTTTTAGGTTTCAGTGAAATCTTCCCAATCAGAAGGAATTATGAGAGCATATAAGGAAGACATTGAATTGTAGAGAAAATTATAATATGTTCTAAATGGAGATCTTTAGAAATATAAAATTGATAAACATTTTGTTTTTTGATTTAGTAAGAGGTTATGTATGCATTATGATTTGAAGATGAATAAAAAGTTATTATGGGAAGCTCATAGTTCTCTCTTTTCTACTCAACCTGTATGTACTAATATATAAAGAGAAATTCAAGAGTATTATTACTGGGATGGAATAATGAAGTATATTTTTTACTTTACTATGATGTTTTTGAATTTTCAGCATGATAAAGAGGAATTACAATTTTCAAAGGAGATGATTCGGCCTCTTTAAATGCCATAGTTGAAAAGGGATAATATATCCATGGATTTCATAGTGGAATTACCGAACCCATCACATGATATCAATATGTTTTGGGTTATTCTTGATCTATTTAATAAATATTCTAATTTATTCCCTTTCAAGACACTAAATCTATATCATATTTCTTGATTGTATCTTAAAGAGAAATTACGGTTACAAAGAGTTCCTCTCTCTATTATATTAGATGATGAAACTAGATTCAAAAATATCTTCTTTAAGGTACTTCATAAGTCATTAGGAATAGAATAAAATTTTAGTACAACTTTTCATCATCAATTAGAAGGATAGTCAGAACGAAAAATACACACCATGTAGGATAAAATATGTGAGTGTTTGATGGATTAATATTGAAGTTGAGACCAACATCATTATATGGTTAAGTTTTCCTATAAAAATAGTTTACATTATAATATATAGATGGCACCATTCGATGAATTATACGAAATGTGGTGTTGAACTTCATCATTTGGGGATGAAGTAGGAGAAACGAAGTTCATGGGTCCAAAGTTGGTAGAGAAAATGGAAGTCAAAGTATAGTTGATTTAGTGAAACATGAGTAAAGATAAGAGTTCTCTAAAATGTTATGTTGATAACCAAGGGAATTATATTTGTTTTGAGGTAGGTGATCTTGTCTTTCTCAATGATTCTCCATAGAAAAGTGTGATGTGTTTTGATAAGAAAGAGATGTAGGGTCCACAGTTCATTGGACCCTATTAAATCCTAGAGAAAATTATATCATTTTCAAATAGATTGGTGTTACATATGATTTAATCCTAGGTATACAACTGTTTTCATGTTTTAGTGTAAAGAATCTATATCAGGGTTCCATATCATTTTTTGAGTCAAGAAGTAGTTCATTTGGAAAATAATCTTTCTTATAATGAAAAATGAGTCCAAATTCATAACCGTAGAGAGAAAGTGTTGAGGATTGAACTAATTCATTAGGTTAAGGATATTTTGGAAAAACCATATTTTCTAAGAGACATCATGGGAATATAAAAAAATTGAGGGAAACAATTCCACCACTTATTTCATGAGTGAATAAAATTGAGATGACATAATTTAAAAAAGAGGGGAAGGACATAAAATCACAGGTAATTATAGAATAATACATTTTCATATGTATTAATATTTTTTTAATTAAATAGTAATATTAATTAAAAAGAAATGTTATATTCGATAACATACCTATCATACAATAATAGGATTATCATAAATCTTGCGTTGCACACAAGGATGAGTAATATCAAAAGATAATATATTATTAATATTATTATTTTAAGTAGTAGTTATCACCTAGTTGTTGTAATGGAGTTAGTGAATATAGGTACCTATATAATATTTACATGTATTTATTAAATGTTTTTAGTTTATTCCAATGAAATTTATGGGGTCTAAATAATAATAAACCCATTTTTAAGCATAAAAAAATCTAATATTTTTTAAATGGGTTTTTACAACCTTTTGATGGGGAACCAATTTTAATAAAGTTTTTTTTCACTTTTTTATTTTTTATATAAAAATTAAATAACATAATTATAAGTGTAATATGATATTTTAATTTGGTTGAATTTCTGTATTTTTATGATGTAATTCATATTTTAATCAATAGTAAAAAATATCCTATTTTAATTAAAAAAATGATTTTTCATCTAATTTATTTATATTGTTATATTATAGAATTAATATTTTTAAATTCTAATTAGACTAGGTTATTATCATTTAATTCAATTTTGAACAATGGGAAAAAATTTACAATGAACTTTAATAGACAAACTATGGGATCTTTTGGAGGTTCAACATAAAAAATCATTTTTCTTATTCTTTCAAGGAGAATAATTTTTAATTAATATCATCCAATCAAATGTTATTAATTTTGAAAATTCTATTACATATTTGGAACAATTAGATTCAAATTATATAAATATTTCCCTTATATTTTTTTCATTATCCATAGTAACTTTAGTAATTATTTCTATTACGATGGTTACGGTCAAATCTGGTCATTGATGATTAAAATATAGTTATAATATTATTAAAATAAAACCAGACATGTCTTAATCATACTGTATGATTTATATTCGCCCAATACAGTTATTTGGGTGAAATGTGGGCCTTTTAATGCCACTTGGGTGTGATTATGAAATTTATATCATTTTATTTAATGTAAAGACCAATATGTCATAATCATGTATCTTGTTAATAATCAATTTTTATATGGATTTATATATGTGATGTATTTGACTATCAATATTCATTATAAAGATAAAAACATTACTAACATAATGTTATTATTTTATAATTTTTAGGTAATAAATCATAAATGTAAAAGGTGACACAATAATGATGCATTAATTTATTAATTAATCAAAGAATAAAATAAATGATATTATAAATATTTAAATAAATAAAATTTGACATAATTGATGACATTAAATAAAATTATGGATGAATTTGAAATTTTCTGTGATGAATAAAATGTGTTTTAGTGAACTCATATTTCTATTATGATATTTCAAAAAAGTCAACTAATGAATTGTGTCAAAATTGACAGTATTGGTATTTTAAAATATAACAAATTTTATTAAATTTTATAACATTTATAAAATCCATGTATAATACAAATAAATAATATATTTTTAAAAACTTCATTACTGACTCATTAATTGTTTTTTTCATGTTATCGTAGATATTTTAACTATCAAATTGTAAGTTACTTGATAAAGAGGTAAGAGTTAATAGGGTTAAAACAAAAATATTGGGATAAGAAATATTGAAAATAATTTAATTTAATTGGATGATTATAGTTTGACCCATCCTTATCTTATAGTAGAATATAAATAAATTTTTACCCATTAGAAAAAACATGAATTTTTATTAATTTAATATGTTTCATTATTCCAAGAGTTCCCCTTCCCAATCCTATAAAAGGAAATAATTCCTCTTTATTCCTTACACCTCAAAATAATTGGATTGGAAAATATCATACCAAAAATCATTATAGTTTTCCTCCCTACATTCTTGAAGCCTTTGTTCAGGTAGAATAACCTTCATAGATGTGTAAATGTGTTATGAAAATAGATAATTCGAAGGAGAGGTAATGTGTTTATTTAAGTATTTATATTAAATTTATTCTTCCACTTACATAAAATGTTCTCCAACCACGATGAGATTATATATCCATCATCATAAATATATTTTTATTTTATTATGTCAATATCAACACATAAAACTCCATCCACTTCTTTAAAATGGTAATGGAATTAATCATTTTGGTGTACGTGTGAATTATCTCCTCTACGAACTGATATAGTTCATTTCCCATAAATATATCACATGACTGATTATAAGGATAGAATTAATGTTAATATATGATATTTATATGATATTTATCATTATAAGAGAATTATATATCAATTATATTCTTATATTCTATTCCCATAAAAATTAAAACATCATTAGTGTGTACGTGTGAACTATCAACTCTACAAAGTGATGTGAGTCATTTTCATTCACCACATTACATCTATCGTGTATATTAGTTTATTCCAATTACTTATTTAATGTTATTAATTTTATGATAATTCTGGAAATATAAAATTATAATTCCCTTCTTTCTATAATGATAAATTAAAAATGGAAACTCTAATCATGCTTAAATATGGCCTACTGTATCCATGATTACAACATATTTCATTTTTCATAACCATAATTAATTATTTTAATTTAAAGAACAATTAACTTCTAAAAATATCATTATGTCATGAATATTATTATGGAGATTATAGAAATATGACCTCATGGACTACAGACATCATTTTTTATTCAAAAACCAAATATATACAAACCATCCAATATGAACTTAATAATTTTGTAATTTTCATAACATGGTAATATGTGATATAAAAGGAATAATTAACCTGAAAAAATTTACAAAAAAATTAAAAATTAACATAAAATTGTCATTTAGGAAGATAATATTGTATGTGATGAGTCAAACCCAACTTAGGGGACTTCATCTCAATCTTCCATCATTGAGGCATATTTTGGTAATATACACCCCTTTTTTATACGGTGTGTAATCACCCCTATTAATTTTAATATCATAATTTTTTTTTTCAAAAATAATATATTTATATGATTCACTTTACAAAATTACAAAATTTATCTTTCTGTAATGTATACAATGTAAACAAATTTTCCTCCACCATGACCATTATTTGAAATTTGGATTCCTTTATAATACATAATGGTTTCAAAAGAAAAATAAATTCAATATTATTTCCTCAGGGACTAACAGTTTCATTCAGTAATTTATTTCACTTAATAATATTTTGGTGCTCATACAATGCTTCTGAAATGTTTTTCAACATGTATAATGATGGATAATAAAAAGAAGGGGGAAATATTATTGTTATTAAAATTTCAATGATGAAAAATAAATTATGTTTTATATTATAGAGTTTTATTTTGTGAAAAAATGTAGTCAGTAGATGTGTCATCATTTTAAAACTCGATTTTTTAAGTAATATTTATGGATTAGTTCTTTAAAAATATAATCCTAGAAATATCATCGATGTAAATGAATGTAAATTCGTTACTTGACTCAAGATTATTTAATGTTTGGGGTCTGGACCTTATATTAATCGTTATCATTGAACATTTTATTATGGTATTTTTTCTAATAAGATTTGTGATTATATTGAGTTATATAAGACATATATAACCCAATCATCTATAAAAACAGAAATATTATATAAATAATTATATATTATGTTTAATATATTTAAATTTTATATTTATTTTTTCTCTTTTGTTAATAAGGCTATTTTACATAACCGATGTATTTAAAAATTATATATATGAATATTTTAAAACAAACACCACTGGAAATGATTTAAAAATGATATATATTTATATTTTTAATATATTAAGATATTTTCAATTAAAAAATAAATCAATAATATTTTTATTTGTGCCTCTCAAATAAAAAAAATCAAAACCCATAAGAAATTTATTGCACCCCAAATAAAATCTCTTCCAAATTTCTGACCATCCTTCCATTATCCATTCTTGAAATTGATAATCATATAGCCATTGTTGACTCCACCATGTCATTTTTTTCAAAAGAATTTAATCTATTTCATAAATACCCTTTTTAATCTTCTCTCCGCTAATTGACTATGAATATCTTATCATCAACTTATATTAATATTTCCGAGATAGAAATATCATTCCTTTAATTATATTATATTATTTGTAAAAAATTATATTTTTTATTTAAATTATAAATAATATTATAATGATTTTGTTATTATTTGATGTGTTTATTTTATTTTTTATCATTTAATTTAAAAATAGTATTGCGAGGGATTCTCTTACACTAGGGTATTTATTCTCTCGTTTTAAAAATATTACTATTATTTTTTATTTTTGTATTTTCATTATTTATCTAAATATATATGATAATGTAATTATGATTGATATTTTTATATACTTCATCAACATAATGTAGTAATTTTTATATTTTTTTGATTTATATTTTTATAAAATGTATGGTTTTTATGGAAATGTTATAAAATTATATTCTATGACTCTAAATAATAATAGTTTACAAGAGTTTTATTTTTGGTAATTAAAAGAAATGAAATTTTATTTTGTTATCTGATTTTTATATTAAATAAAATATTTTAAATTAAATTTATTTTGATTAATTGGATTTTGACTTATGGGAGATTTTTATAAAATTTTAATTTCATCATATAGGGGTCAATATTGGTTTGATTCAATGTAAATTCTATGTAAACAAGATTATTTATTCTCTCAATTTATTTTTTTGTTAGACTGTGACCTACATAAAATTTTAATTGTTGTATAAATTGAAATATCTTACTATAAAGTTAATACAATAACTTCTCTCAGATTATAGTGTATTTAATTAAATTAATAAGAAAATGTATTTAATGAGTTATCATAGATTATAGAAAACATAAAATATCAACAAATAATGATTATTTTACTTTTTGATTTAATTTTAATTTATATTTCCATTAATAATAAGGGTATTTCATTTGAAACTAATTTTTATATATTTATTAAACTATTTCTATTTAAATGATATGTTTGTTTAAAAATTATTGAATTCATAACCTAATATATTATATTATATTTTAATTATTTAATAATATCTAATTTAAGAATAATTTCTTCTTTTCATCTTCACGAAGGTCAATTAATATTTTAATGTTTTGAGAAATTATTTTTCATTTGTTTATCTATAATTTTATTAAAATCAATCCATTCAAAAATGTAATATTATTTATATTATAATTATGTTCCAAACAAATTATTAATTACTCTGTTAATCACAATTGTTTCAAGGTATATTTGATAAGTGAAGATTATAATTCAATCTATGAACAGAATGATAGTGTGATACAGTTTAAAACAAATCCTAAATAGTATATGAATGACTGAGAGAACATTATATAATATTAAATAGAATTTGACATCATAATTATTTTTACATATTTTAACTTGAATGCAAAATTTTATCCTGTAAATTTATCAAATCTATAATTTTTTTTATAATAACGAAAAAATAAATATAAGAAGCATTATAATTGGGTATAATTACGTAAATTTTCACCTAATATCAATACATGATTATGTAAAAATTTTAATTTTTAGAATATGAACTCTATCATTGAAGATAAAAAAAATATTTTTCAAATGATTCTTGAAAATTGAAAAAATTATTTGGGAAATACTTTATAAAATAGTTTTCTCATTTTCAATATAATTTTTTCAATATTGAAATTTTTTTAAATTAATGGTTGGAATTAGTGGATCGATACAAGTTTTAATGGGTTTCAATGACGTTAAAAGTTAATGATTCTATATGTAAATCCACTTCAATGAAGAAAAATTATTTGAATAAAATCATAAAAACATGATTGTATGGTTTTAGAAAAACATTTATTTTCATCGTGGAGAAGAAATTTCAATTACAAATGAAAATTCAGCAATAACAACATTCCAAAAATGTGTTTATCTGGATATGATAAAATGGAAGAATTCAAAACAATGAATTATAATACATTCCAAATATACCTATATGTATATGAATGTATATTTGTGAAATATATTCTGAAATATGTTTTTCATATTGAAAATAATCGGATAAAATATTAATTATTTTACTGACTTCATTATTATGAGCCATAGAAAAATAATTTTATTCAAACACTAACATTATAAAAATATTTATACTTATACTCCATTATATTTTTAATTTATTTAATGAATCTATATTGGCTAAAAAAGAGTACTGAAAGTATATAATATTTAATTATGATCAGTTATAATTATATTTTTTAATAAAAGACTATAATATAGTGTTTTCAATCAAAATTTCTTGCCCAAAACAAGTATAAAATGAAACAATTATTTATTAAAACTTATTTTAAAAGGTTTAAATTTATTATTTAAATAATGTGATGATTTATATAATGGGAACATATATGATTTTATTTTTTTGGTATTTTTTATAGAATAAATTTTTCTATATTATGTCATTTAATTGGGATATAACATTAAATGAAAAATATGATGATTTTTATAGGTAATATATACAATTATTTTGGTGTATGGTTTTATGAAAATATACTTGGGGTATCATAAATGGTTTCATTAACTCCGTAAATATAATTAATGAATTAAAAAATTATATGAATTTATAAGTGGTTACTTCATTGATTCACTTAACATGTTAGAAACAATTTGAAATTTTTAATGATTTACATTTATATTTTGTATAATATTTTACTAATTTTTTTTATAGTGGTTATAAGAGGCTACCTGTTTTATTTGAGCTGTTATAACGGAATAAGATTGATATATATAGTTTTATTAATGTGACATATATTAGAAAGATTGTATGTGATATTACTATTAGTAAACATTTTAAAATTACATAGGAATAATAATGATGGAAATAGTAAAAAAATAATATGGTTTAATTTAGAATAATAAAATTTCTTAATATATTGGAAAATTAAATTGTACTTTTCACTTTACAAAAACTAAAAGGATATATAAAATGGGAAAAATATTTTTGGGGGTCCTTGATTTCATAATTGTTCATGAGTTAAACTATAGTAATATTGGAAACCATGATTCATTTACATACATTAATCTATTGGATTTAAAATTATTCGATATTCATAATAAGTTAGGATTAAATATCAAAATACTTATTATATTTTATAAATTATTTTCCATTATGTTGTTTTCTCATGAAGTAAAAAACATCTATGATAAAAAAATTTAAAAATATTATATATTATTATGTTGTATTTTCCACCTAATCTAAGGGGAATGACAAGCCACCCAATAAATCACTTTGTTATTTTGGTAGAAATATATTCCCAGGATTATTAAATAGACATACACACACACACACACACACACACTTATATATATATATATATAATTGATTATTTTTTGATCATATTAAATTGGTATATAAAAGACAAAATCAACCCCAGGTTAGAATTATTGAAAAATAATTTAGAAAATAAGTTTTTTTATTATGTAATTAGTAACTAAAAAATATCAATTATAAAAGACTTTCATAGTTTTGGAAGAAGGGGATAGAATGAAGGGAAGCCAAATTCAGTATAAATTATCATTGAATATTATTTTACATGAGAAAATCTAGCATATATATATATATATACTATATTACCTATAAGTGGTTAAAGATTATATAGATAAACAAATGATGTATCTCATTAATGTGAACCCCAATTGATTTGATTTTTTATTGGGAATGAATATAATGAAAATATAAGATTGATTATTAGAGGTTCAATAAATAAACTAAATTCATAAAAAGGTTATTTTATAATTGGTTTCCCATTATGAATTAATGATGAACATCATTAGGGAAATTGAAAAATAGTTAGGTGAATATTTTATCAAACATAATATATATATATAGTGATAATGAAAGGAATCCCCATTTATATAAAAATACCATTCATTATGGGAATTCCACAAATATTGAAATTGGATTATATGATTTTAATTATACTAGTATATGTTTTAACTGTATTAAGAATAATAATTTCATCTGAATTGATGGAATTTTATTCATATATTCTGGTCACAATGAGGAATGGTGTAATGATTAACCAAACACAGACCATTCTACAAGGGCCCTAGCCTGAATGATATACTAAAGGAAGGGACACCCATATACTATGTTAAATAATATAATGGTTAGTGACTAGTTCTGAGTAAGAATATCACCCACATGAGAAACCATAACCTAAAACAACACAAAATAGAATTATCTATATAATACAGAATGTAAGATTTGATATCCTTCTGATATAAAAAATTTAATCAACTTTACTGATAGTAAAATTTGCATGAGACTTTCACTAATACCACCACAATTACCATCATGAATAACATAATGTTAATAGGGGTAAAATACATCCCCATCAGATATAATGGAAAACTAAATGAAATCCAAAGAAAAAATTCCCTCTTATAAACCAATCTACAAATAGGAACATATATTATAATAATGGAATCTTATTACCACCAATGTTATGATAACACCTCATTCCCAATGGCTAACATGCATCAACTATGATCACGATAAGTTAACACAACTCATAAAACAACTTCTCTAATCAGTAAACTACCCTTACCAACACAACATAATGCATCCCATTTACCATGTAAGGGTGAGTAAAAACCCATATTATGATTCCAATGAACCATAATGGATGAATAATGAAAAAAACATCATGACAATTAACACTAAATGTGTTAATGAAATGGAGAATATAGGTTAAAAACAAAATATAATCTTTTTTAATGCCTTGGTATCTATGAATTATAAATGATAAATTCATAAAGAAAAATCTAGATATTACAAAACTCTAGTGGAGTTGATGGTAATATAATGTGTCGGTCATTAAGATCCATACCCCAAAATCCATAATGCATGGGTAGGGGGAAGAAATTATCACATTAAAGAGACCATTAAACTTGATGTAGATAACCGTACAAAACATAAAATATCAAAGTCCAATCTATTTGTTATAAGTCTATAAAAAATAATTCCCAGAGATACACACCATTCATAGAGTATATCCTCTAAAACCCTATATGTTTATTCCCTTAGATGATTTTGAGGATCCATTCCTCATAACTATGGTTGAAATAGTGACTTTGGTGGAGGATACCCATTTCATCTATGATCCTGGGGTATGATATATATAAATATATTGATATATGATCAATTCGGTATAATGTGGGTGAAATACGAAATTTACGTGATTCTATAGTAACTTTATCTTAGCCTCATACTTAGTTGGGAGAAATACCACAACCTAGGAGGATCCTAGAACTACATTGAGAAGTACCTACACCAGTTAGAAATAATTATTTGAAATCTATGACTCACTATATAATACAAGGCCAAGAGAATATACATGGTGTCTCCAATAGGTTCATTGTGTTTTATAAAAATATTTCCTCATATTAATGTTTTTTTATTCCACATGGCATGTTGTTACTCATCTAAATGATGTGTAAATGGTCTACATTATATGTGGTGCATGGTTAAGGCTTTTCACTTGATGTGAACCTCTTCCACTATCATATGCCTTTAAAGATACATGTTTTTTTATATTATAGGATGTGTGTGGTAATATTATTCCTAGGGAATGTACTTCCAATATACGCTAATCAGGTTCCCTAATGTCAAATGAAATACAATCAAATATCACATGATATGTGATAATTATCTTAAACATAACCATAATGACATATCATAAAAAGAAAAGGTGTTTGTTCTTCATAACTAGTGATTTTTAGTATGTTTTTATAACCCATTCATGGTTCTAGTTATTATTTTCGAAAATGTGTTATATGATATCATCAAAAAAATATCAACACTGACACCTCCATTTACCAAGATCGATCCCTCTATGGATGTTTGATTCTGGCCATCTTCATCGAATAAATGATCATCATCACGATCTGATTTCTATATGAATATATATATATATATATAGATGATCATGCTAATCGTTGGATCACATCATATCCTCCCCCAATAATCGTGAAGGATATAAAATTAAATACCCCATTTTGTAGGTATCAATATGTTGTCTCAAATCCATCTATGTGTTCACACCAATTCTAGAAACTCTTATTTTTATTCATCATGATACATTTTATCACCAACTATAAACCATCCACAAATATCCTTCCACAACACCAAATCCACAGCTACTATTAATTGGACTGATAACTAAATATGAACAAGAAGCAATTTATTGGAAGATATAATCACCCTCTTAAATGAATATATGGTGATGAAAACAAAATGCAAAAGGGGGAACATAAATTAAAACACAATAACATGTGATTATGATGACCATACATTATTGTTCATCTTCCATGGTGGTAATATCTAGAAGAAAAATAAATTATTACAATGATTGATTTTCAAAAATATCAATTAAAAATATAAATTGAAAATCATAAATCAACAAGTCCATGTGAATCGAGTGATAATGGATATTATTTAGGAAGATTAAATTCATATCCATGATAATAATCAAATGAAAAATAAACTATTACTAAAATTTCATACCTTGATATTGAATTTATAATTCATCAATATATAGTCACATACATATATTTATTTAATATTTCAAACCAATATATTCATATATGTATCCACAGATCAAATCTCACTCTTTGAAAATTAATTACCAAAAAAAATTCATTATATCATCTCTTGACTCTTGGTTTTATAAATAAAACGATCAATAACCATTAAGAGGTTACATGAGGAGGAATAAATACATCTGTTCTATGGTTTCACCTTAAATTAAAATAATTAATTTATTAATTACACTATTTAAATAATCATTTAATGATATTATACATATTAAAATGTAGATGTGAAAAAAATTAATGTTGTTCCATGGGTAAAAAAACCCTTTTGGACTCAAAATAGTGTCTTTTTCACCTGAGGTGATGATAAAGTGATACAAGCATTTCATACATTTTTCTCAAGTGTGAAATAATAATAAAATAAAATTAATTTTTTAATTTTATTAGGCCACATGACAGTCGTATTTCCATTTCAGAAAAAACCCAAAAGTAAACCCTCTATTTTAGAAGAAACCCAAACATTTGAAAATTTTTATAAGTTCAATATCTTTGTTCAAATTAAAATTTAACAAAATACCCTATTCTAAGAAATCAAAATTCCAAAATAAGTTGACTCCCACATTGGAAAAAATCATAGATATTACATTATCCCCAAATTAATACTTTTATTTATTGAATTGTAAACAAATGAGGATAAACAATAACAAGAATATGTATTGAACTCAAATATAATGTACACACCATAGAACAGAATACCGTCACCTTCAATATGTGATCCCCAAGGAAAAATATTTTGTATCACCTCAATATTTAATGATACATTTCTTTTCAACTAATTTTATTTATACATATCATAAAACTATATTAAATCATATTACATGAATACTCATTACATAACATTATAATCCACTCCCAAATCATTTTGGTTTTGTGTCATTGGAAAAATAATAGTAATAAAAAAATAGTTTATATTTTAACTACATTATCTCCCACTATGTTCTTCAAAACTAGAACCCCTATTAGAAATATTAAATTTAATAACATTTTTCACAAACCAGGGAAATGAAATATAAGAAAAAATGATTTTATATTCTCATTATCTGTACAAAATGGAGATATCAATTATTACTTCAATATGACTTGAGCATAAGGGTATGAGAAAATGAACATAAATTTTTAAAACCATACCCTTTATATCAAAGAAAAAAATTGGAGCATTTTACAAATCAGGGTAGTCTATATTAAAATAATTATAAATATATCAAAGAACATATTCCATGATATCCTAATATTATAATAAGACATATTATTTGGTGATAGATAAGAGCATATAAAACTATTTATGTAGTAGTCAATAGTCATTGAAAATACTATCATAACATATATCATACACTCCAAAAACAATCATAGAAGTACATGTTTACTAAAAATACTATCAGAGTGGAATGAGTCCCATAATGAATGGGGATCAATCGACAATACAATAATTTTTATCTCATGAGATATCTATCATTAAATAATGGATTGGAGAGATATGTATTTTTAGTCCCACCCATATCAAAATTAAAACAATACATACCTATTCAATAAGTTTTTATAAAATTCACCATATCAGATAACATAAACCATTGAGCGAAATTGGGTTTCAATGACATTTCATCACGGAAAAACCTATCGAAAAGAAACATGATTCAGCAAAATTTCATAAAATAATCATAGAATACCCATTTGAAAAGAATTAAATTCATAAAAATATTCTAATAATATAAATAAACCATCCTAATAAATACTAAAGATGGTATCATTGGTCAATATTCCCAAAAAATATTAGGAAATTTATATTGATTGCATATTAAATATATATTCTATTAAATTATTAGATGAAAAATTTCTTGATGAAAATAACATTTTAATTTGAAATTACTTATTCAAAAACTAATTTTTTTTAAAATATTTGTAATGAAATTTTATTTTAAAATTAAATAAAAACATATAATGGAAACATCATATTACTGAGAGGTCATTATGATGGGAATATTTGTATCACACCATATAATTTAATATAAATATTTGTTAAATGTTTTTGTTAAAGAGTCGGTAGTACCTCATTTTGTGAAATCAAAGATGGTTACTCTATAAAACAATAGAAAGTAGAATATGGGTGAAAATGAGGCCAAAAAATTATTTGTAAAATAGAAATAAGATTTTGGAATTTTTTTTAGAATCATGTACTTTAAATTGAATTTATTTTTTATAGAAGAGAGAAATAAAATTGATTTTTTGTTAAAAAATATAATCGATACAATGAGAAGATAGAGTGAGTCAAATTACACAAATTAATTGACTCAAAAAAATTATGAATATTTAGAGAAACATAACAACATTTTTGATAGTTATATGATGAAATTTACTTATAGGAAACATCATATAAAACAATCCCAATAATCAATAATTGTTTTTCATAAAGCCCTTAACTTAGGTTTGACATATTTGGTACATTTTCAAACCTAATATAAAATAAATGTAGATTTATTTTTAATATTTTACATATCCATAACGATAGATATCATATAATATATGATTACTAATACCTGTGTACCACTCATTTATAGAAAAATTATTTATTAACAACTGCTTTATTTTTCATGCGTGTTAGGTTCCATGATTTTTGTACCTGTATATTTACACTATATGATCATATAAAGTCTTTTAATAATAATTAAAATATCATAATTATTCCTAATAAAAATATTAATCTCTATTCATTAATGTTAAAGATAGAAAAAATGATTACACTATTCAGGGAGATGTTAGATCGTACGATGGCTTGAAAGTAGATTTTATTTTTTGAATTACGGAAAAAAATTAATAATTAACCATTAAATAATTATTATTATATAATATTGATCATATATATTCATATAATACATAATTATTATCATTTATATATAATTTAATGAAAAAATGAATCGCATCAATTTGCGGAGGTGGTAGTCCACATGTACATATGAGTGATGTTATAATTTTCTAAAAAAATAGAAGGTAAAAAAGTATATTTAATATTATAATAAAAAATTATTATTATTTCATAAATAAAATATTTAAAGATTAAATTCTTCATTATATCTAACCATGAGAGTTGGTGAAGGAAAATGAATTATATTAGTTAATAATGTGCAAGTCCACTATACAAATGATAGATGATATATTTCACATTTAATTGAATATGGGATGTATATAGGCCATGAAATAATTATAATTAACAAATTATTAAGTTTAATACACTAGGGTTTTTATTTAATCCTGGTTGGAAAAGGTTTGGATATTTTAGATGAAAGAATTAAAACGAAAACACATGGTTAATAACAATAAATATTCATAAAAACCCTCCTTAGTGTTGTAGAAAAACACATCCAATGAAGTTTTAATGTTCCAAATAAGTGTATAAGTTATGTTAAGTGATTTGGGGATGGTATATATTAATTTATTAGTTTAATCAAATAGATCTTTATTTGTGGAGAGTATGTGAGAGGGGTGTCATTTTATAAGTGGTGTGGAGGACAAACATAATATTTTTCAAATAATGAATATAATTTAATATATAATTCATAGAATATGGCTACCATATAGACCATTCTTAATAAATATTTGGAATAAGGTTTTATTATGTACAAAAAATATAATTTATTCCTATTTGAGGCCACTTTAACTCTTATCACTTTAGTTTAACCCCAAACTATATTAGTTTTAACCATAATCATGGTAATAAATATATTTTTTTTTGTTTTTAATATTCATTATACACAAAATTCATTTCAACATTATAAATAATATTAATTATGGTTATAGAAAAATTTTAATCATATTTTTGTAATTTAATTTAAATAAATAATATTATTTTATTTAAAATTAATTTCGTAAAGGTGATGAATTTTTTTTGAAAGAAAATGTTTTTTATGTATAAAAGTTTTTGTTAAAAAATTCACAATAAAATATAATTTAATAACAAATATTGAATTAATAATATTATAAAAAAGTAATTTCACATTCATATCTATTGAAAAATATGGTATTTTTCAATTGATAAAAATAAAATATCAATTTTTACCAAAACTTATCATTTTCGACATCCAATAAAAATTAATATTTCTGAAAAAAATATAACATAAATTATTCATTTTCTTTTGAAAAATAATATTCATTCATTAAAATAATATATCTAATAATGGATAATGCTTATTTATCTTTTTTCTTATAAAAATATATATAGAATTTCTTATGGTAAAATAATTTTTTTAAACCATATAATGACTTAATAAAAATTTAATTTTCACTATTTAAGAACACTATAAAAATATACAAATTGTGAGTCTTCTAATTAATAATATTAAATTAACTGCTAGATTATAATTTTATCCCACATTATGATTCATTTTGTCTTGGTGTTGTGTGTATTGGAAGATGAAAAAATAATATTTAAAAATAAATATATAATAAAATATTTTGATGATACCTTACACACCCATAAAATAAATTTTCACCTCCATGTTATATCACTCCCATAAGATAATTTGATGTTATCTATTATTTATTACATCCTTAGTTTCTCAAAAATCATCATCAAATTATTGATTCCTATAGATAAATTTCACTAGGTGAGCTGTCTTGATACGTCACATTTTTTCTATGAAATCAATGAATAATATATATTGTAATTCATTTTAAAGATCGTGATCTATTGATGAAAAATATGACATTAATATGAATGAATTATAAGATATTTACTTTCACATGAGATATACATGGATCATTTCATGAACCTGATAGAGGTTTTGTGGAAGCGCCTTGTGATAAGATAATGACCTTACTCAATCAAGAATCTACTAGGGGATAATATAAATCAGAATAATATATCAATTATTTCAAAATATCAAAAAATTATTCCAATGAGAAAGAAATATAAAATCTATATCACCAAATTTATACTAAAAATATCACTTATTTTTAACAGTATAACTTTCCCATCAACCCTAGGCTTCCTTGATGTGATTTAAAATGGTTCGTAATTACCCTTCTATTTAGTTAATCATCAATGATCCAGTTAGAATTATTTATCCAAATTCATATCATCACATTGTATATGTAAACTTAATTCCCAAAAGGGATACATAATGATCCATCTGAATGATCAATATATAGATATTATTGTAATAAAATGTGACTAGATACATGTGTTAATCCAAAACATACATGAATTCCTAATAATAATATCTCAACATATCCTATGGGGTTTCATTGGTTCTTTTAGAATAAGTAACTTAAAAGGGATGACATATAGTGATGAAATTTAGCTCTATATCTAGATCCTATTAATGAAATAACAATTACCAAGAGCTAAACAATGTATCCTGATCAGATAAAGTTTGATGTTACACACCTTGAAAATTTTCCACAGCCAAAATTTATATTCAAAAAATATGATCAAGGTAAAAAAATCCCTAATAAAAATTTAATCTAATGAATTTTCGGGTAATTGACTAGATCCCAAATATAATTGTAAAAATTATATTTTTTAACTTTTCTAGTCATAAAATCATTGGTGATGTATTTTAATTTCAATTATATTATGAGTAATAGTTGTAGCATTACAAAAGACTGGTTTCAAAAAATCCTAACATACAAACATTCCTACCATCAAGATACAAACATTACAATATATATTTCATGTAATCCCATAAGTAACACACTTCCAGATATTTATACATTTTCATACATAATGGAATAATAGAAAATGATGAAAAGTGCCCCTCATCCAACAATTAATTCATCAAATCATTTATGGAATAAACATGTTCCTAATTTTAAAAACATATAATACTATCATGTTTAATCAATAGATAATTTCACACCTTCTTTTTTCAGTCAACATATTCATTCAACACCGCTTCAATCATCATATAGGTATATAGTTTCAAACTTACTTGAGAAAGAATTGATTTTCCCCACTCCATCAATATTTCCATATCTATTAATTTCAAATCCAGAAATATTGTATACATGGTGATCATCATCATAGATAATATAGAATTATTCTTTCAAATAAAATCATTTTATGTCAATTTCACCTTCATTATGCATTATTGTATTGAAAATTTATAGTATTTAATAACTCCAATAATCTCTCATGGTGAATAATAATCTCGTTCTAAGTGAATATTTAATTCAATATTTCTGATGAATATATATTTTACACATTTCTTTGTAAATATAATTCCATCATATATTAATGAAAAATGTTACCACATATGACTCCAAATCATTACATCGGTAATTTTTCTTCATGAACCATAAATTTTCATGTGGAATACGTTATTGGGATATACTGTTTCATTTGATACTATCCAACTAAATTATTTGATTCATTAACATAGATCAGGAACCCTTGTCCATTTTATGGTATTGTAATCATAGGTGTGATGACTAATATTCTCTTTCATCCATTGAAATTTCATTGACATTATTCTTCCTAAGGGAATATAGATCCCTTTAATGTTATCATGGATAGTGGATAAGAGAGTAATGAGAATGTTTCCACAAATTTTCAATTATATACTGCCAAATAAAAAAAATACTCATCTCAGTAACCATATTTGGTATGGTTCAATGTTCAGTTACATTTTTCTTTGATGGAACCGCTGATATACCCACACATGAGATAATGTGACCAAAAAATAATTTTTTGTAGCTATAGATCGTACTTGATAATTTTTTCATACAAATTTTACTTCATTTGTGTGTTTAATAAAATTATATAATAGTATTTAGGTTCTTCAATGATATTTGAAGACATAATAATATTGTCTATAAATACTAAAAAACCAATAAAAGATATATTTATAAACTATATTCATTAAATTCATGAAGATAAAAATAATATTAAGACCAAATGGAATAACTATATATTAATTGTCTATATACCTTGTACTAGATTTTTTCATTGGTATATCCCTTTATTAATCCTCAAATAATTATATCAATAATTAAGTTGAGTCTTGAAAAAGTATAGATATTTTTTTCATTGATAAAAATATCATGATTAAGAGACAGATGATACTAATTCTTTATTGTGATCTTGTTAGGTTTTTTTATAATCAATAAATTTCCCCAATCATCCATATTTTATTATAAAAAAGAGAACATGTGAACCACAAGGTGTTTCACATAATCAAATAGATCCCTTATCATGATTCTACAATGGTCTATTCATTAATTCCTAAAACTCAATAAAGTACATTTTTTTGGATTTATTTATATTAGTATAGATCCATTTATGACTTCTCTTGAAATCATAACTTCACTATATTGACCCAACCCATCGGGGGTCGACCCGGATCTACCTGAATCACACCTCTTATAAGTCTGGTTCTTGTGATTGGTGTGCATTAGGCATATCCCCTTAATGGAGGTGTTTACCTAAAGTACCATTACACATGATGACATCTCCAATCCCACACAATACTAGTATGTAAAACAACTAAAACCAATTAATCCATGAATCAAAGATCCCACAACATAGTATGATAGTATATTACTAAAAGTACAACAAATGTCCAAATATAATCTCAAACAAAAACTGAAATGAGTCCATCTTACTCCAAGGTTGAGGAATAAATTCAAATGCCAGCCCTGTTAAACACATTGGTCTTTCAAAATCATAAAATGCTCCACCTGATCATTTTCGTACCAAGACACCATCAAAATGGTTATCAGATTCATAATAAAAGACACATGAGTAAAAATACAATGAAGGTTTGAGTTTAACAATTCCATTTCGGATTCCCCAAAAACAAAAACAAAATCACAGATCACTAAATATATTCTTCTCAATAAAAGATATAGAAATCAATTTATAATAGAAAATACAACATATACTCATTAAATACATCACTCTATGTGGTGGTCATATCCATCTTCTTGCCACTAGATACGGATCAAATAATTTCTCAATTAAATAGTCTACTCTAAAATCCATGCTCTCATTAGAGAACCATAATCAAGCATTCAATAACATTATTCATCACCAATGAAATCTCAATATTCTATGAATACCATGATAATATGAGGTGATATCTTTCTCAAGACCACTAGTGGACACCACAAAACCATTTCCAATCAACCAACTACATAGGGGATCATATTCCAATGATATAAAGAACCCCAAAAATGGAATCCAATTTTTATGATTAATTCCCTTATACGTTATGTCACAACAATTCAATAAAACCCACCTAGGGTATAAATATGATAAAGGATCTCAGTCGAGTCTCACGATGGGATGCCAAAAACTCTATCTCGGATGTATCCTCTATAGGGGATAAACTTTCAATGATTTGGATGTAATTTTAACTTTATCATTATTGGAATGGACCAAAGAAATTAACTCAACCAATATTGGTTAAAAATAAATAAATGAAGGGCTAGAGTCAACCTATAATAGGGAATGTGGTGTGTAATAGGGGTACATTGTGTTTCTTGATAACTCAAATTATTCCCTTGTGGTAAATCCTATAATGTGATCTATGTATCAAAGTAAATAGTGTGTAGAAGAATATAGTGTTTAGAGTCACATGACGTGATTCCTACGTCATCTAGCCATGTCGGTGGACTAGGCTGGCCCATCTAACAAACCATGCTTAAGTGGATTTTTCTATTTTTGATTACATGATGTGCTACTAGCCATGTACCATTCTCCATTTACATGAACATTCTAAATTATACAATTACTCAGCTAAGAATATTCACATGTCGTTGTACATGGGTAATACACCGTGTGATCTATAACATTATCTCAAACCCTAGACTTTATTTAGAGGGACCCATATGGTGTGTAATCCCAAAGTACCATATGTGTTGGTATAGATTTTATATAAAGACACTCCCATATCATGCATTTATCGGATCTTCCTCCTCCACCAAAAATATCTTAGATGAACACGAAATCTAGGGTTGATTGTCTTTTCCATCATTCATTTTTTATATTCCCACCAACAAATGGATCCTGAAAGCATCCAATGATATCTATGTCAGAGTATGCCACTAGGTAAAATGAATAACTTCTTAATCGGTCTTATTCCTCTTTATATACCCACCATCATTGTCAATTTAAATTACAAAACCTACTTGGCATGTAGTAACCACTCTTTCAATCTATTGCGTAGTAAAATGGTCATGAATCAATCAGATACTATGTAATGGTTGAACCATTGTTCAATGAAAATACATATAAATATTAAATAAATCAAATAGAGTAGAAATCCATAACCTATTGAAAATGAGGAATTATCCTAGAATTTGGTGTGTTTTTCCTTGATTCATTATCAAATAAGAATACAAATGAAGAGAAATAAATTTTTTATAAATATAACAATTCCATCAAATTATATCTTCTAATGATGAAAATATCAATTTTTTTTGTAGAATTTATTTTCATTCCCTTTGATATTATTAAATGGGATGGAATATATATAATCAAAAATCCTACCTAGATTTTGGACCGATCATTGATGAATAATAACTTTCTGTTCTTAGCATTGACGAGATACAAGACCTTTGTTTGGGAAATGATCAATGATCTGGTCCTGGTCTATCGTCATTCTCCGTGAAATCTCACCAATTAACATCTACAAATATAAGGATTTATTATCTAAACCAGAAAAATCAAATAACTATATACATATAGGGTAAATCAGTGACTATTTCAAAACAAACAATGAAAATGAAATAAATTATTTATTTTATTCATTTACAAATGCGATAACATTTTCAAAAATGGATTGTGATTATAATTATTTCATCATACAATGAATAAAACCTACATTTTAAACTCAATGGATCCCTAATATTTTTTATCCAATCTCATGTTTGGGTTTTATTATAATTTTTCATGAAAACTATTCATGCATGATATTTTATATATTTTATATATTTCAAATATATATTATAAGGAAAATGGGACATGGAATCACAAGATGTCATAGCTACTTATCTCTAAAAAAATTTATATAATATAAAAAATTACACTATAAATATGATTCCTTACATTGTCATGAACATGGATGTTTTATCCTCAAAATAGTAAAACTATACTCAAAAACATAATGGTACTACTGTTGCATCTCAGTATTCCACTCTTAAGGGCTCTTGTAAAGCTTATCAGGCTACTATAAGATAAGAAAAAGGGGAATACATCTCTAACGAAGTATCTTATACTCCCGATCCTTAGTCTCCACTAGGTACTCATCAATGGTTTCTCCATCCTCGATATCCATCATCCCATAGTCGATAACATACAATGGGTAAGATGTGTATCTCCTCATCTGTGACATGTGGAAGACATTGTGTACACGGTCATACTTCAGTGGCAGAGCTATGTAGTACACCACCTAACTAACTGTACATGGTATCTAAAAACTACTATTGAATATAATAGAATTTTTTCCCACATCCAAATCATCCCCATCCACATTAAGGTGATTACTTAAGGGACATCATCTCCCACCCAAAACTATGTAGGTATATATCATCAGTATGCTTAAGACATATGGAAGATTTTTGAAGTCCTCATCAGCTACTGGATAATCTAAACCGTTTATATAGTAGTTGACACCAACTTCAATTCCATGAGTGCTGAGACTCGTGAATCATTCTAACAAAGTGGTGACCTATAGTGTCACTCTTACAAATCCTTGAATGGTTACATGCCTAGAATGTAATGGTATCCATTTTAGTATGTTAACTATTACATGGGTATATGATCCTACAAATTATAGACAATTAATAACATGAATTCCCACCACACGTAATTGAAGACAAGAATGATCCACATTATCTAGACCTCAGTCTAGGGTGAATCATTATGATCAAGTGTAACTATGTTCTGAAGTATTACTATAATCCAATATATAATTGAGATGTGGAGAATAAATCATATTAATAGATTATTGTGGACGAAAATTCAGGGATTTGGTATATCACTTTCATGTAGCGTCATCTAATGTGCTTCACTAATCTCCACTATTGAATTGAGAAAAAGTGGTTTGACTTTGTGAATCAGTCTATAATCACCAAGATAGAGTCATGTCCCCTACACATTTGTGGTAACCCCATCATTAGGGTTATTTATATCCCATCCCAAATCCACTCTGGAATCTCAATGGGTTGCGCTAAATCCACTTAAACCTTGTTCTCATCCTTCACATGCTAATTGGTGTGGCGTCGACATAGAAACTCTACAACTCCCTTCTTCATTACTAGACCCCAAAATTTATGTTGAATGTTCTGACTCATATTTTCAACAGTTGTATGTACAAAAAGATATTATTTATGAAACTACCACATCAACTACTACTACAAGGTCAAAGGTAACATTGTACATTAATTGAAAAGGACATCATTCTAACCACCTTCAGAATAACCATTAGGATCACATCCAATGGATATATCTATATGTAAGGTCTCACATTTAGTATATCTAAATTATGAATCCCTAACATTATGTTGAAGGGATGTGGTAATAAACATAGAATGAATATATCATGCACTATATCCTTCAACTAGGTACAAGTGAAACGAGGATAAATACTTTGAATCATGAGCCATCAACTAAAAACAAGATATCGGTCTAAGAGTGTTTATACCCACATTACCCTTCTTAGGAATATATAAAATATCAATGTCATATTCATAGAGGAACTCTATTCATCACCTCTATCTCATGTAAGGATCCTTCTGTGAGAATATATACTTGAGACACATGTTGTCATAGTAAATGATAAACCACTATCCCATCAGTTACTTTCACAACATCTTCAGTGTGAAGAAAACTACTAATAAAATTTGATCATGTGTATCATAGTTTTGTTGATGTTGTAACAATTTAAAAGACCCATAGACAACCATCCCCTACCACATCATTAGAACACAACCATGTCTGGCTGATGGTATATCATAGAACACTACATGCCTGACTCCCTCCTATATAATTATCAAGATGTTAGAATTCAGAAAATCTATCTCATATTTTGAAAGGAAAACACTAACCTTTTTTCCAATGAAAGAAAACATAGTTTTGGTCAATTTTTTATAGGGCTTTTAAATTATATATAAATAATATATAAAGCTTTGATAGTACCATACCAACCTTTGGAAACTCCACACATGTGTAACACTTTTGGGTGGATCTCATAAAGGAACTACATCAACATCTTCTAAGTCCACTACCAATTTTTCCTCTTAGATTGTTTTTCCAAGTATGTAGACTTATAAAATCCAAAACTAATAGTTAATGAGGTTCCCATAATGTAGGTTCTTTCATAGTGTTTCCATGACCATCTTGAAGTGTCTTGCGTGCTCCTCCATCAAAACCGGATCCACTATGATATCGCCAATGAAGACTAACACAAACCTTTCAAAGAACGGGTGAGAGATCTGATTCATGTGTCCCATATGCAATGTATGGGTGTTCATTATACCAAATTATATCACCATGTATCATAGTGATTATAGTGACACCTTTATGTCATCTTTCGTATACCCTTATCCTGTACTAGTAGCTGGTGATATCTTGATATGAGGTCAATATTCGAGAACCATCATGCAACTCTCAATGTATCATAAAGGTAATCAATACTGGGTAGTGGATACTTATCCTTAAAATTCACCTAGTTTAATCCACAATAATCTACATGTACTATAATGATCATGTCTTCCTTATTTGAAAACAATAATATGGATATCCAGGGGAAACACTGGGTCTCACAAATCTTAAGTCTTAGAAGTCCTCCAATAGCACACTTAGAGCTCTATGCTCTATAGGAACCATAGATATGTTGATATAAGTTTTCTGGGAATGATCTCTTAAGCACCCCTAACATGTGGGAATGATAAGGTATAGAAATATAGCCTGGATTTTCTAATGTAAAACATTTTCAATGGATTATTAACTAATGAAAATATCGCAAACAATATCCCTAGAGTAACATAAGAGATTATTAAACATTTTTGAGTACTTCAACCCAGTCAAAATTCTCTAATTTAAATGAAAAATAACATTTATGGTCACTGATCAAATCATGATCGGATAAAACTCTACCCTAAAAATACATTTAAAATATGACCAAGAGAAATCTCTCTCATCAGGTGACTAATTCACGAGATCCACCATTTTCAAGATTATCCATGAAGAAGACTCATAAAAGTACTACCATATAATCTATATGTGTCCCGAAAGGGATGAAAATTGGAGTGACAACCTCTAGATAGTCTTTAGACAGCTGGGTGACTAGCTCAACCTAAAACTAGGGATGTCACTACCTCTGAAACTCATGAAATTCACATAGCCTATGTGCATACATAAATGGTACTACCATATCTATTTTCCTATTAATTGGAGGTGGTATTGTAGTTAAACCACCCTGAGGTTCTATCTCTAGTACTGGCCCCTGTATTGTAACCTCATTACAATAATGACCATCCTTGTCATCACGTATTGGAATCCTAGCTTCATGAATTCATGGAGATAAAATAAAACAAGATATACCATGGTCAAAAGAGTATATCTGGGGTTCCAAATCAAGATGGAATTGAAAAAAAACATTACAATATTATACAAGTACCAATTTTTTCCCTTCATCTAATGATTACTTGTACCAAGTTGAAAGGTATCTCATTAGAGTCCTGGTGTAAGGATACATTAACTATCACACCAACTCTAGAGTCGTAGTATTGAAAGATGAACTCAAGATGCTAAAATATATTTCTCCTAACCAATCCCAACATCTCCATCCCTAAGGAAGAACTAAATCCTTTTATAACACTATTTCATAACCCGACCCATCGGGGTCAACCCACTAATACCCCAATACCACCTCCAATAGGATAGAGTATGACAACTAGCCCTGAGTAGGCATATCCCATAAATGGGTGGTACTAGCCTAATGTACATGAACACACCTCCATCTCCAAGACAACACAATGATTAAATGTAAAATAATTTAGACCATTGTGTGCATGCATCCAAGATAACACAAAGGAGTGCGATAGAAATGTACTAAAAGAATAAAAGGGCCAAAAAACATCCCAAACAAAAATTGTAAACAAACCAGTCTTCCCCAAGGGAAAAGATTAAACTAAAATGTAATCTATCGGTAAATACCTTATTCTTTCATGATCTAGAAATGCTCTACCTACTCCCTATCCTCCTAGGAAACATTCAAAATTTCTATCTTCTACATAAGAGATGATATGTATGTGCATTGCCCATGCATGGAGGAGTATAACAATAACCGTTATAACACCCCATAATCACTAAACATGATGCACCAAGTATAGTCTGATCAACGAAATATATATTAGTAAATTTATAATAGAAATACATTTAAATACTCAAGAAATACACCATTCCACTAGGGAGTCAAAACCAATATACATCGATAGATTTCTACTAAAATAATGTATGTTCCAGTAGATTCTACTCGACAAGACATGTTATCACTGAAGACACCCAATCAAGATTTCATAATCAATGGTCCCCACTAAAGAGATATTTCTATTTTAATTATATATTTATACATAGTTTGGTGGTTCATGAACATGATCCCAGGGAGAAACCAAAAAACCAATTCGGATCAACCCTCTATGTTGGTTATCATATTCCAAAGATACCATGAACCATACCAATATGTCCAATGTGATGGTGGATCAATGCCCTACATCATGAGTTTATTCCAACTCCAAATGACCCAACTATGTTATAAGAATAAAATCATGTCTCATGAAGGGATTCCATGTACTCAATATGAGACCAATCCTATAGATGGGATACCATATAGGGTATAGACCATGGGAAAAAAATCAACCATGAATGGTAAAAACTAAATGAATGGATGTCTAAAAACACCCATGAAGGGATACATAGTGTTTCCTAGCAATACATGGTGTGTATATATATCCCCATGTATGCCCATGTGCTGAAGCCTCTTACAACATGTATGTCTCAAAATGAAATGGGCGTAGATGATGTATATGATGTGAAGATATACATGACACCCTTCCCATTTCTCTTGAACATGTTTTAGTAAATGGAATGCTAGTGTAACAACTAATGTGTTAGTGACCATATATGTGTATGGGTTCATGGAATTACATTTTCCTTACAAAAATGGATATTTCTATATACTTTCGAAAGTACACACTAATCCAACTAGGAAGGGCCACCCACCATGTGAAAGGGGTCCTAATTCATGTGAATCATAACTACATCTCAGAAAACTAGCTGCTACTGAGAATACCCCACAAAAAATATAATCCAGAAATACATTCCATGTTGATTGGGGAATTTTAGAAATCCATGCTTGATTCATGATTCATTCATATCATCCACCTATAGTGTCAATCTCAACAAAAAAATTGGATCTATGGTTGAATTTCCATTACATCCATATTGTTTTGGCATTTTAACCTCCAAAGTGATCTGGAAATAATCTACTGTTTACTTTTTCTCCCTATGCCACTCAGGAAAATTAAGAAATTAAAACATGGTATCATTCCCCCTTTATTTTCATAATACTATAGTGGATTCCAAAAAATCAACCTCCATCATGCACCATACCAATGTTTCCAATTCATTGTGTAGAATAATTATTGTAAAATGATAAGATATTTCATAATCGTCCAACCATTGGTGAGATAAAATACCAAAGATGTTAAAAAATGATAGAAAACAAGGGAGAAATCATTGTTATATAAAATGAGAGGAACAAACCTCAATCATTATTTGTTTTGACTGAATTAATTATCATATAAGTTGTTAAACGAATTTTAATAAATCACAAAGAGGGGATACCAAATCCATCAAATTAAATTAACTAATGATTTATGTATCAATTCTATTTTTGGGATTGATTTGGACTCAACTAGGATTATGAAAACTGGGGGAAAATAGAAAATCAAAAAAACTATCTAGAGTTTGGATAGATTGTTGTTGAGGAACGATTTTGTGCTTATATTGTTGATGAGTTTCACACTATTTTGGCATCATGGTCTATAATTTTTTCTTTTTCCATCATCATTATCTATGAAATATCTCCAATGATTTTCTAGATATCCAATATTGGAGTGTCAAATCCTGAATAATTCTTATAACCATATACTTATAGAATAAATTAGTCAATACGTTAAAGTAAAGAAAAGAATAAATTTACTTTATTCATTTATTCCCAAAATGAATTTTTTACAAACGACAAGTTCCAAAAAATATTATTTCATGCCTAGGTAAAAACATATATTCTAAACACAACTAATCCGTACAATTTCTTATACAGACCCATGTTCTGTTGTTATTGAAGATATTTCAGAAAACTACATGTGCATTCAATTTATTATATCTAATATTTTATAAATATTTCTTATGGTCAGACTAGGAATCATAATTTCTTGAAATCTAATAATTTATTCTAAAAAATAATCCATGTAATAATATAAAATAATAATACAAAGAAAATATAATCCACTAAATTAACAACGCATATATTTATGACGATAAATTTATAGAAAGTTATTAAAAACAATCACATAATAGACATATCTTCAACATTGAGTTTCTCAATAACCATCTGTGATAAACACCAATTTTGATTAGGAAATAAGTCCCATATAATAGATATGATTTTATAAGAATATCATACATATCATCACACTGAGATATGATCATATTTTTCATTGAATTTTCAAATGTTCCTTCCCTTTTACACAAATTTATGTTAGCATATATAGTTAAATCCAGTGTACACCAGTGACTATATAAAATTTAAATAGTGGTAGAATAACATTGATTTTGAAGATGAATATTCCAAGAATATTAAAAAATAGAATAATGGTAAACATAGTATGATATAATAACAACTTTAAGGGGTTCTATAGCTAATTAAACATTAGATTCATTAGATGGAATTTTCATACCGTTAAAAAATAATTCATATATGAACTAGTTTTTTTTTATATTTATAGCCTAATATAATATTACTTATTCATAATTTTATGGTAAGTGTTCCTTTCACCACACAATTATTAAAATTCATTTTAGAGATTAGATAAGATTTATTTTTTTTCTCTGGGATTTATTGGTTAATAATGTCAATCATCATCATTAACCATTAAAATTTTAATTGGTTATCATACTTGCCATGATCCGTGAATTTTGAACACATGAGTATCGGTGGATCATTATCTTGAGGTTTTTCTCCATTATTAAATATCTTATTTATTCATTCACATAAGTATTCAATATATCTATGACCATTATTTATACTCTTGAAACATTTATAGATTCCCTTAAGACAACAATATCCATGTTTACATCAAAAATTATAGTGTAAAAGATATATTCTATTCTAATCTCTATATGTGTTATAATTTTATTTGGATTTTATATTTATTTTCTATTCAAAACCATGATATATATGAATAACATAAATCACCCTTTACAAGATGATAATGAATTGAATGATTTTTTTACAAATACTAAATTCACACATTGATTACTCATTTTGGATAATTGGTTTTAATTATCTTAATAATTGATCATCCATAAAGTTTTGTACAATTATGAAACAAAAATTGTACCTCAAAATTCGAGTAAAAAATTTTCTCATATGTAATGAAATGAATAATAGTTTCTACTTTAGCAAAAGGATTGTATACTGCATTTTTATGTATTATATGATGAATTAAATTATTAATAAATAATATTTGAAGCTCTTCCAATGATGTGGAGTTAATTTCTTCTTGTTCCCTATAATTATTGATAAGTTTCCACAATTTATTTTCTTCACCTTCGAAATGATAAACAACCAAAAGAACATTTACAGGTTCTTCATAATATAGAATAAAATGTATCCATCTAATTGTACTGATCCCTTAATCAAAATTTAGACTATAATCAGATACACTAAAGAAATGTGATTTTTCATCATGAAGGACCCAATTGAATTTTCCTCCCTCCTTTGTATTTTTTGATGTTCACCATGAATCGCTGATTAAAAAAGTTTCATAATCATAGAAATAATATATTCTATTATATCTCAAATATTATTTGTTTTCACATAATAAAGATCCTTTCACTATCTATCACATTCAACACTAACATGATTGAAGTGGTATCCACCCATTGATTATATGAAAAAAGAATTGTGAAAAAAAAGAAAAATCTTACTGTGGAACCACATAATAATTAAAAAAAATATTGGATTTATAAATCATGAAAAAATATTTTCATATTATGACACAACAGTTTTAAATTAATTGATATATCACCATCATTTATTAGGATCCTTCATAAGGGTTCTTAATGAAAATATGTCTAATTTAATAATATACCTTGTGAGTGTAAACTATGCGCACATTAAGGAAACAGTCATCATACACTAGAATGATGACTACGATATAATCAACCAACTCTTCTCAGGTTAATTACCCCTATATTGGTACGTTCCAAAACAACATAATCTTCAGATGTTGAGACAGTGTTGTTATTTAATATTTCACACCCCTTTCAAGTACATAACATAATATATTTTCATATATATAAGATAATGTTAAGGGTTCTAACTAAAATTTTCCCAACCTTATTTCCTAAGGTAAACAAACCTAGTCTCTCATACCTATTATACTAACCTATGAATTTCATACATATATATTACCTATTATTAATTTCAAATTCCTTAAATAATATAATAATCTATTCTAGATTCATATAGTATTAGTATATTTGGAATAATGGGTAAATATACAATTTCTTTACAATTAAACTACATTATATCCAATTAAGTTATTCATTACTAGTATGCTACTTTGATATATCTTAAATAATATAATTATTTATAACCTAGGGAAGTGAAACAGAATAATGGGTGATATTAAATTCATAGTATGGGTAAACAAGTTATATATCAATGATAATTTCAAAAAAAACATGAGAATAATGGTATAAAAAATGTAGGAATAAAATTTGGTAACCATACCTTGAATATCACAGATCTTAATTAAGAATAATGTCATAAATAATGGATGTTAAGCAGGTATGAAAAATAAAATAATAAAATATCATAATCCATGAGAGGATAACATTAGAATGAAATAATGAATATTGTAATTCACATAATATTACAAAATTATTTAAATTGTAGTTGTGGATCATTTCCAAGACTATCCATGTAGATTAAATTTACAATGGAAAAAATAATTTTAGATGATGTTCACAACCAATAATATCATATTGGACGTTTTTACTTATTAAATTGGGTTCAGTACACAATTAAATACTTTTAATGTAATTGGATATCAATCATTACACAACGTATTGGATGACTATATAAATTTGGGCATAACCATCACATTATGAAAACCCCATAATGGTGTGCCAAAAAATCATAAAACATTCATCATATCAACATAACATCAACGATTAAAGTAAATTGAGTTTAAAAAACATGTTTTCATGATAAAAACCATGGAAAATAAATGGGTTTCGTAAAAATTTAACAAATTCATCGTAAAATATCTTATTTAGAGGAATGTGTTTCATAAAATATATATCATCAAAATAATAATCTATCTGGAGAATGAATTATGATTGTAAAAATGAATCATATCCACATTAATGATTAAGAAACATCAAAGGATTGAATCTATTGTAAATTATTTTAAAGGGTTTATTGAAACATTGTATAGGTAAAACCCCCATATTTACTTTGAATTTTATTTAATATAATAATATTTCAAAAATATTAAGGAAATTTTTTATTTTAAAATGACCTCTAGAACATATAAAGTAAGACTAAAACAACTTAACATTTATGATATAAGGATATTTGTTTCATGTCATATACATTACAATAAGGGCACCTTTAACATTTTCTATAAAAAATCAAAACACATAATTGGGAAATGATAAAGAAATTCATCTTAAATTTTTTTCTAAAAATAAAAAATGGGTAAAAATAACATTAAAAATTCCATTCATTGTATTAAAAATATTCATTACATAAATTTTAGAAAACATGGAAACAATAGGAAAGGATATTCATCCAAATAATAACATATAGTTTATTTTCCTAAAAAAGTATTATTTTGGTATATATAGTACATAAATAGTGTAAAATGAAAGAAAATAATGCGTAATCAAAAAATTAAAAATAGAGAATAAAATTATTTATAATTTTTGATGGTATATCATGTAATTTCATCATGAGAATCATAATATTAAGCAATCCTGGTAAATAATTGTATTCTTATATAAAACCCTTACTTCATGTCGGGCATCCTTTATAAGTGTTTGAACCACATATATAATAAATATATATTAATTGTCAATATAATATAGATTAATACAAATATATCTCTTATTATATATTATTACTTATAATATATTATAACCCATTTATTATTAAAACATTATTAAAATCATGGTTCTTGGTGATAACTACATCATTTTTCATGTAAGTTTTGGTTAGTTATTTTTTCCCTTTTACTTTGATCAAGGTCATATAATCACTATAATGTTAATTATGATATCAATATAAAATATAATCATTAAATACATATTTATATTTATCTATAAATATTAAATATATAATTTTAAATTTCACCCTTCATGTAGATGGTAGGTTTTATGTATGTACAATCATTCATTTAATTTTTTTGAAGATTGAAAAATTAATTTTAGATAATAGTAATAAATATTTAGATAAATATTATTATGTCATATAAATAAATTATATTCATTAAATTCACCATTATTAACTTCCTTATTAAACATTACTTCAAAATTAATGATACCACATCGTGGAGGTGGTAGTCTACACAAACGCTTACCTGGAATTTTTACTTCCAATCTAATTGTGAGTTAAGATGGTAAATTTGATATTATAATTCCATAAGTATAATTATATTATAAATAATATATATATATATATATATATATTAAAGACATCATTATATCATAGTATGAGATGTGGTGATTGAATAAGAGTTAAATCTATTCATGAGGCAGCCTTATAGCTTACAAAAGAACAATGGTTCTGGTTTCCATTTGATTGAATTGGATATTCATATTTCTATTTACATTAAAAAAAATGAAATAAATTTTTATGGAATATAGTATTGTTATTTTTTTCATTATGCTGGATTAAGGTTTGAAGTGTATAAAGGAAGAAATAAATTGAAAACACATAGTTCAAGATTATACCACTTCATTAGATGAACACATTAGATTTGTACATAAAGGCTTTATATGGTGGTTTTATGATCATTACAATGACCCTAGATAATTGGTAGGGATGTAATTAAGAGTTTGCATATTTATTTTAAAATCAATATATGAGAATATATAGGATTAATTTTATATTTGGGGAGAGGAAACAATTATAATGTATGAAAATAATAAAATATATGAATATCTTATTAACAAAAAGGGATCCTAAATTGACTGTTACACTATTTATGTTGATATAGTTTCAAAATATGATTTTAAAAGATTATCTAGTAGTTTTTAAGTAATTTTTAGATATTTATATTTATTATAACTCCCAATTAGATTATTTAACCATAACTAGGGAAACATATGTTTAGTGTATTTAATATCTATTATAATTTGTAATTATTGCCATATATGTATTATTACTATTAAAAATATGAAATATATTTTATCAAATTTAATTCCCATAATTGGAATAATTTAATATAAATTTATAGTCACAAATGTGATGAAAAACAATTTTCCAATGAATTGGTATTCTTTTTTTTAAAAAAGTATTTATATTAAAATTAAATATAAAAATTATTACTATGACATAAATTGTATTAATAATTATAAAACATAACAATTATTATTTTTGATAAATTTTTTATAAAATATAATATTATTTTAAATTCATTAAATGAAAAGTCAGTTTTTAATAAAAGTAATATTTATCACTATTCATTGAAAATTTAATTTTCTAGAAAATTCTAATAAATTTACTCTAATAAAATTTTCACTTTTTTTAAAAAACAAATTGAATAATAATTTTTAAAAGAGAAAAAATATATATTTACATGGTTTTCATAAAAACCCAATATATATTATTTAATGAAAATTATAATTTTTAACAAATTTAAATACATTACTAAAAAAATAAAATTATTTATCATAATCCTTTTCTAATATTTTTAAAATATATCTATTCCAGAAAATACAAAATATTTAAATGCTAGTTTATAAATTTCACCTATATTATGATTCATTTAGACTCAGTGTTATGTGTATCACACACTATTGATAAACATTTAATTACAGTGACCCCAACACAAGTAGCCTAGAGTCGATACGTGTAACCATTATATTAGAATAAGATAAATGGAAACTAATACCAATGGACTAAATAGAATTGTATCATTGGGGATCTAGATACATAGAAGATCTAAACATTATTTTGGGAATGCCCAAATTACAACATAAGGTTTTTTTCTTTTTCAGAAATAACATTATTTATTATAGAGTATCATTACATATTACTCATAATAAAATTTAAAAAATTCGGATTAAAGGGATAAAAATAAGCGTGATCTCAAATAATAAGTAATAATTATGTACAATGTAATATATCATGAATCAGTTACGAATAATAAATATTGAATGTAAAATAACATAACACCCATTCCATGTAATCAATGACAAAATAAAGAAGTGTGTAAAAATTAATCCAATGTAAATAATTAAACATAAATTTAATTTAATAACTAGTTAAGAAATAATCAATATAGAAATTTAAATAACAGAAAAAATATTTTGTTTAATCAATGAACATATATTTAAAGCATCTATTTATTGTTTTCATAATGAATATTAGAGGGATAATAATACTCAATCTCAATGAAGAACATTATTAATTAATTAATTCCACATTTCCAAGGTACAATATAATTTTACCATCAACACATTTAAATTATGGTAATACTACTACTATCAGGCCCCTTTAGAATAATGTTTATAACATGCTTGGTTACAAACTGTAAGGATTTGGGACCAACTTTTTTAAACTCATGAAACTACTGATTTAACCATGGTATTACATCAAATTGTCCCCAAATCATTTCTTACCAATTAAAAGAATTATATAATTATAAAATATTAGATTTAATTCATATATAATGTTCCTTATCAAATATCAGTATTGAGTAATGAATACATATTTTTCAATATTTCCCTAGATAATCATGTAAATATAAAATTAAACACCACATGTGATAATGGTATATGGAATATGAAAAAATGATAAATATTTTCAGTTTTATATATTACATTTAATGTTCAATGATCAATTTAAAGATAACAACTAAATGATATTTCAATGAAAAAAAAAGATTTAAGGAAGTGAAATTCAATACTATTATTTGTAAAAACAATCGTCGTCTTTATATAAGAATTATAAATATAGTATTAATATTACGTATACCATAAGAGTAATAATAATGTTGTTTTGATGAAATTAAAAAATATCATTAATTACATTATTTATGATAATTTTATTTTCATTTTGATCATCCATTTGAAAATAAAATTCTATGAAAATGACCTATAAAACTATAATTTCATGAAAAGAAGTAAATAATATTATTTAATTTTTTTCTTTTGATACATATAAAATAATTTTGAAATTTTTGATTGTTCATGACGAATGTAAATTAGGTTAATGTCATACATGATAAAATAAATATTTCATTCACAATTTCTATAAATTCTAAATTCTATTTTTTTAATGTTTAAAAAATATTCCATTAAAATAAAATGATAAATTGTATAAATAGGAGAAGATACCTTTATTAAATCATTTTTAAGTGATATAAAAATATTTAAAACATTTTTAAAAACATTTTTTTGGAAGAAAAATAATTCCAACCAAAGAATGGAGTCATATTTTCTTAATAATATTTTAAAAAATATTTTAATAAGAAAACTATGGGAAAATTGTATTATTACAAGAAAAATTATTTCATGTAAGATGGGTGAAAAAAATGGAATGGTTTGTTAAATAATTATCATATAATTTAATTTAATTTAAATTCAATAATGATTAATATTCATTAGAATTATATTGGGATATAAACTTAGAAAATTAATCACAACATTGAAATGAGAATTAATCAATAAATAAATTATGTATAACAATTATAAATCAACATTTTTTTGAGAAACAATTATAAATCAACATAAAACAATAGTAAATACATTAATAGATATTCAAAGTCATTATACATTTAATAATAAAATATTAATATTAATGTGGAAGTAATACAACCAATAAAATGAATTGATTTTGAATTTTTTTTTACAACATGATAACTTTAAATTCAAATCCCATTATTTAAAATAATTCAAATTTAAACTAAAAAATAATTAGTAAGGAAAAATTCATGATAATTATGGAAAATTTGGAAACATATACAAAATATAAATTAAACTATGTGAATAACATTATAATATTCCTCAATAAAATGATATTAAGACTGAATACCTTACCTTACACTTTTCTTCTAGTCATATATGATTTATACAATTGTATAGTGTTTTAAAAACGACATTATCTTATTCCCCATCAATTTTAATATTTATATTATCATATAGGATCCCTTTATAGAATATTATTACCAGTTTGTGAATAGTGATTCATTATTTTCATCATTTCGGGCAATAACTGCTTTGTTTTTGTATATATTTTGACTGGTGAATTTATGATCCTCTTACTTCGATCAAAATTTGATCATATCAAAAAATATACAATATGATGTAAATATTATATATTTTTAATATAAATATATTTATAGAATTATATAAAATTTAGTGATATGAAATGAAATTCACTATTCATGTATATAGTAGGTCACATGGATGAAAGAACCATGTCTTCATATTTTGTTGTATTGAATGCACGAAAAGTAAATTTCCCAAGTATATATTTTAATTATAGTTTCTTTTTTTTATTTAGTTTTCTAGGACAATCGCATTTAATTTCTATTGTCTGTATATTGAATGCTTTGAATATTAATAAAACTTTTTATTCCATATGGGTCATTGTTCTACATAACTGTAGTGTAATAATTTCATAGAGTATATGTCACATTCACACGTACATATTATTTCCTCTCTATGATGATACAAATTATTGAATATTATTTTATTCTTAATTAATTTTTCTATTGTTGGATAATAAACTATTATTGGAAACACAGTGCATAGGTTTCTGAGTATGATTTCTCATAAGCAGATGAGGCTTTTTCTCGTGAATATTTCACATGGTAATCTCTAATATTGGATATTATTAGAATATTCTCAAATTATTAATTCATAATGTTTTGGTGTCATCATATAATATTATATTTGATTGATTTTTATGGTCAGTATCCTTTAAAATCATTATTAATTCTTGATACAAATTGTGTACCTAGATGTATATTACAAACAATGATGATAGAAGTTCAGGTATAAGTTTGATACATTGGTTGTGTCATGAGTGTTATGTAATTAAGGGATTTTATGAGAATGGTTTTTTTCCATCCTTATTTATAGAATCTGATATTTTTTACTTTTGATTGGAACTAAAACGTCACCAAAATTTTCATTGTCATGGTGTAATGATGTGTTTATTTAAGATAGTCAAAAAATAATTATCAGGCATATTTGTTGGTGACGTGGATGTGCAAAACACATGATGAGATATTAAGACAATGGTATTGTATTACATATTGATAATTTTTATATGGTTTTCATCCTTGCAACATTAAGTTCTTTCTATTGAGTTCCTCTACTCATTTTTAGATAGCATCTTAGACATCTAGAAGGCCCACGTAATGCCAAACAGAAAGAATTCAGATGGGTTGCATAATAAAATTTTCCATTGATCTAGATTAAATTCAATTTTAATTCAATTATTGGAATGAATGTTATTCTCAAGACTAAGGAATATTTTTATTCGTGTTTTATTGGTCACTAATAATCTCCAATAAATAAATAATTATTTGTTTATTAAAAAATATTTTGTTTTATTACATGAATAGATATATAATATGTGTTTACAGGATTGTGAATAAGAACTTATTTTATATATTAAATATTTTAATAAATATTTATTCTTTATATTGTGAAAAAATTATTTACTTATATATAAAATATTTATTCATTTGATCAAAAAATGATATATGTGGAAAAATGACCAACACCAAGTCTAGTGGAAAATATTAATTAATAATAACGTTATATAATATTTATTATTCTTTAAGATGGAACCCACAAAAAAAATAAAAATAAAAATAATATTATTATGTATCATGGGGTTTACTAGTGGTATTAAATTGTATTTAATGGTTGGAAATAAATTATCTATTATATTATCCTAAACTCAAAATCTATAAATAAATGGCAATGTCTATTTTATATGGTATCCAAAGGCCCTACGAGACTAGTATTGGGCTTCATGCCAACTGGGCTTATATGGAATTTACATAAAAAATAAGTCTTCCTGGGTGGGATACACCTTTGTGGGAGGATATGTATTTCCTATCTAGTTTGTGTGTGAGGTGGGTGTGTGTGTTTAATTATAATTTTACCTCCAAGAACCATATATATATATATATATATATATATGGTACCCAAAAATCAACCATAGTGAATTATTTCACATAATAAATTATATCATTACTACTCCTTATATATCCCGCATAGGAATGATAAGCACATGTGATATTTCTAAAATTTTGGAAAAAAGAGATCCACAACGAATAAACCAATACAATCAATTCTCTATGATAACACCCGACGATCGAGTACTGTTCCTCAGAGGTCATTAGAGAACATGTGGATCACTACCAGAGGGATTCTATCTTTGGGTCATCACAACATAATGAAGGAAATCAGAAAGGCTCATTTTGAATGGTCAACAATAATAAATTATGATTTTCCTATAAATAAGATATTTATTTTTTTAGATATTAAATAAATATATTATAAATTTAACCCTCAAGATCCTTACCCATGATTTTAAGAAATTATTATTAAAACAAATATGAATATATCTCCCAAAAAATAAATTTTTTATTCCCTAAACCATCATTATTATTATTCCAGAAATATAAAACATGTTTAATAAAACCATCCTTAATACATTACATGAATAGTTTGAATGAATCATATCTATTTTTAGTGATTATCTTGGTCAATTCCAGGGATGCTTCTTTGGCAACTACGATACAACCACATCTCTTGAAGCATAAATGATGGGTGTGATTCATGTTGTCGAATTTATCAATAAAAAAGGATGGAACAAAATTTGGATCGAAAGTGATTCAACCACTATTGTCCAAGCTATTTGGAATGGTTTGTTGCATCTTGCGTGCCTGCTTACCACTCAGTAGACAAACTGAGTTTCTTTTATTCTAGTGAATAGCTACATTGTCACTCATTCCATTCGTGAAGTGGACATGGTTGCAGATGGTCATGCAAATAAGGGAATCAACTATTGCATAACATGGCTGGATGATCTGCTTGTTGATCATCTCCCTCTTTATGGTAAATATTGTAATAAGATTCCACAATTCAGAATGACATTGTTCCTTTCATTGCATTTTAATAAATGGTGTCTTTGTCTTTGACTGAGGATCTACATTCTCAAAGAAAATCCATTATAATTGGTAATGGAAGGACACACAACATCATTTACTAACGTAGAAGTCTACCAGTCATAAGAATAATGATTGTATTTATCCATTTGATAGATGTGTGAAAGATTTTAGGTACTAAATTTAAAATAAAAACATATTCGTATAATCAAGATTCATATGTTATTATATAATCACGATATAAAAATAGTTGGATGGGATTTTGGATGAAATAAAACAAAAACGTTTGTTGATTAGTGTTGCCTCTTTTTTTGGTATCTCCTTTTAGTTTGCACCAAAATCCTTCCTTAGATTGATTTATATCGAATGTAAGGATTCTTGGACGAGTGGAGTGATATTTTTATATGACTTTTTAAGGGTTTGGATGATACAATTGTCTTGTTATGTGTGAATATGTGTGGGGTGTGAGTGACCATTTATAATTGGGGTGGAGTGGTATTCTTATAAATACAATATATTAAATTTTTTTGGGAGGAATCACCTACCTAATGTGCCTCCAATAATAATCCATTTTCGATCAAATAGGGGTTATGGTTGAAATATTTATAGATAATTGGTTTTGGAAAATATTTTTTTTTCATTTCCCCCACCTTATCTTATAAGATTAGATACTAAGTAAACTCATTTTTTCCTTAATTATTATGATTAACATTAACTATATTCTCTAATATATTTTATAAAAAGTTATGTTGACCATATAAACAATTATTAATTATTCTTATTCAAATTATGGAATCCAATTTTTCAAATTCAAACAACATAACTGGTATAATTTAATTTCAAATTTATCCATATGATGTGATCGAAAATCCAGTTTTTGAAGTGTAAATGTTCGAATAGGTTAAATGGGTTTTTATCAAAATTCAATATGTAGTTGATTCCAATGATATAAATTGGATTAATATCTTTATATTTAATTCAATTTAACTTTAAATTCAATTTAAAATATAACCTAACATTATAAAATATTTAAATGAAAAAGTGGGTTTCAATTAAAATTCAATATTTCTCACTATTCATCAAAAAATCAAACTTCTCAGAAAAGAAAAAAATACATCAAAAGAATATTATTACTTTTTAATTTCAAAAATAATTTTTTTTCAAAAAAATTAAAATACTATAAATATTTAATTTAAAAACATATAATCTATTAAAATAAAGAAAAACTACCTTTAAAAAATATCGATATTTATATGTAAAATATTATTTTTTTCCTTATCTTGTGCCTATCAAATCTATTGTATGAATGTAATAAATAGTGATATATATATTATATAAATTAAATTATGATAATTTTTTAATTTTCATTTATTAATCTTTTTAATATTGAAAACTATTGGGCACATAAAAATAATTTTTTTATAAAAACATTTCCATTATATTGAAATGGTTTTTATTTTAATTTATAATAAATCGGTACCCAATGAATTCACCCATATATTTTCATAAGTAATTTTATCTAATTTATAAACTCTAATTCATTTGATAAGTTATAATTCTCATTTAAAATATTAATATTAATATTTTATGGTAAAATCTTGTCTTTAATGTTATGCAAGCTACAGAAGAATTTCAGTGTTGGGTGTCATTGAATCCATCTTTGTGTTCTGTAGATTTAATGAAATATCATAGATTTTGTTTATTTAAAATATTTAATGTATTTTAATGTATTGGGATATTTTATTCACTTCTACACCTGGTGTATCATTTCATTCATGCTACTAAATAAAATGTTACTATTTTATAATTTTGTGGTGTTATATTCGACACACCTGAAATAAATTGCATCTTCAAAATTCAATGTTGATATAAAAATTAATGGTTTGATATTTGTAACATTGATTTTTAAAAATACCACATCATAAAAGAGATAATAAAATATCCCCATAATAAATTATAATTTTATTTACAACGATCGTATTGAATAACATATAATTAGGCATTTATATAAGAAAATGGCAGTGGATGTGAAGATATGGACTCTTAGGGAATGAGTAAATAATTATATAATTTGATTGTGTTTATTGATAAAAATAATGTTACTGATCATTGTAATTTTAAGGGGTATAGAACCATAAATCTATGATGATATAAAAGATTATTTTATTCATCAGATATGAAAAAAATGAAAAAAATTGATATCATTTTCTGAGGGATTTGTATTGATTTTGTTATATATGAATATATAGAAATATATACATACTTGATATTTTTCAATTAAATTAGAACTATTTCATCCTTAATTTCTTTTGATCACTTTATCTATGAAATTATTATCCATAAATGACTTTTTTTTCTAGAAGCACTAAAATTTACATTTAACAGAACATAAGATCCATAAAAGAGTGAAAGTTATTTCTATATACCACTAAATATTTTCCAAAACCAATATGGTTAATAAATTAATCTATGAAAACAAAAATTAATACTATTATATCATCATTAATATTTTTTCATTATCTATTTAAAAAAACAATAATATATTAACCAAAACATCACATAGGTTAGTGCTTGGAATTAAACACTTATAGTCCTTTGGTTCAAAACTCGAACCATAAGACCATACCTGGTTCGATGTGTTATCACCTAGAATAAATTTTTTCCTTTTTCAAAACTATATAAATGTAATTATAAAAATGATAACAAAAAATATGTTCTTCCATGAAATTTAATCATTAAATGGCATTCTCACTGTGGTTTTAAATACAACCGATTTTTGTTAAACACTATTAAACATTGTTGGATATAATGATCATATTGAATATAATATTTATTAATAACTATTAATATATATCTATTTAATTAAATATCATTATTTAAAAAATAACATTTCTCCGAAAAGAAGAATTAATATAAAGAGTTTTATTTCAATTATTTTCTCCCAATATATATTTAATCTTAGTAGGAAATCATCACATAAAACGTAATAAGATGTCTTCATGACATTGAACATATGATCAATCTCAAAATCAAAAACATGGAATTGGATACATTATACATCAGTTAATAAATACATACATTATTATAAAATCAATCACAATACATATAAGTTTTATCATTCTAATATCCAAAACACAATTACTAAAATACTTCAATATATTAGTTCATAAATCCCAATACACAAATACTACATCCATCTTATTTTAATATATTTCTTTACTTGGTCTAGGGTTTAACCTAGTTGATTTATTTTAATCATCAATTAAAATCGTTTAAAATGGTTTGTAATGAAAATGTGATTTGTCCTAAGCATGTCCCAAATAATATTCAAATGAGTTGTATAGTAAGGGATGGTTTTATATACCATGTTACGCTAGTGTCAAGCCCAACACACCTTTTTTTGAGTTATTACCATTGTTACATTTGTTCCAGAACCGTGTCCACTTGTACTATCTAGGAGAGAAGTTATTTACATGAATACCCATAAAATATATAACTACCCAAAACATTATAGTTTTCTACTATATATATCCTCAAATTCTATCATAGGGCTATGTTCCTTAATTTATGTTTACTAAAACCTAATTACTGAGGATTCTGCTAAACCACCATTGATACCAACTGTAGTGACCCCAACTACAGTACAGTAGAGCATGTTCTTACTACCATTACATTATCCTAATATATCCTGAAACACATGGTAAATATAATAATAGTTTATTAGTTTTGGTGAACTAGATATATACATGAGTTCTAAATTACATTTAGAATATATAAATTACAACATAATATTTTTCATTTTTTTATAATTACATTATTTCGTTAGTGTGTCTCTATATATTAGTCATAGTAAATTTTTTAGATTCTTATGTAAAAGAAAAAAATAAATATGAGTTTAAATTATAATTTTGGGTGATGTAGGGAAGAATGTATCAGGAATAAATAACGAATAATAAATATGTAATTTTAAATAACTAAACACAAATTACATGAAATCAATAAACTGAGTAAGAATTATTTAGAAAATATCAATAGGTAAATAATCATACACACATTCCATTTAAATAATTTGATATGGAATCAACAGAATTGAAATAAAAATAACTGAAAACACAATCCATTTAATCAATGAACTGAGAATTAAAATAACCTATACAATTTTTTATATTGATAATTTCATTGATAATAATAACTAAATCTATATTAAGAAAATTCGTATTTATTGTATGCCATATTTCCCCAGTACATGATATCATAATCATTAAGACCTTTCACACTATGGTTTTTCATAAAATTTTAAAACCTATTATAATAAATTTTGGAACATACTTATTCCAAAATATAAAAGTCTTATTCCATAAAATTTTGTATAATGGGACTGTCATTCCATTAAGGGTCTTACTTTAAATTATCCCTTAATTGAAAAAAATATTCCTTATCAGATTTCTGTATTATGTACAGAGTATATATTTATAAATATTTCACTATATAATAAAATAACAATCATTGTAAAAAATCATTTGTAAAAATGGTATATGTTTTAGGAAATAATGATAAATAATATGGGTATTTATAATAAATTTAATATTAAATAATCACTAGAAGGTGAATATCTCATGGAAAAGATAATGAAAAAAATGATTCATGGAAGTGAATTTAAATAATGTTCTTTTTGAAAATAATCCTAATCCATATAGAGGAAGAATAAAGATGTTATTAATAATAAATATTAACATTAGAGTTATAATATGAGTTTTTTAGTTGATGAAGTAATAATTACCCTTCAAAATATTCATGAGGAAAACATCATTTCATTTTTTTTAATCATTTTCCTTGAAAATAACTTTTACTACTAGAATTCATAATACATTTTAAAGCAAAGGTTTGATGAAAATAAACATTGAATCAAATAAATAATGATTGAAAAATTTGTATTAGTTATGACTAATGTAAATTCCTTTTGTGTTGATGCATTAAAGCAATGTTTTACTTCATTGTTTTTTTAAATTCTAAAAGGAAATTTCATTAAATGAAACAAAAAATATTCCATTGAAATAAAAAATTAATGTCAAAAATTGGGGGAAACAACCATTAATAAATCATTTCTAAAATCTCAATACATTTTTTGAATCCTTTTTTGGGAACATTTTTTGGAATAAACATATTTCAGACTAAACAATGAAGTCATATTTTCTTGAAATCATTTTATGAAACCTTTTAAGCACTAAATAGTAGAAATGAGACTATTACTTGAAAAATATAATGAATGACCATATGATAATGAAATTAACTGGTCTATTAAAAATTTATCATATAATATATTCTAATGGATATTCAAGAGTAAACAATCTAGATTAGAATGATATTAGGAAATTACCCATTAAAATGATCATAACAATTAACTATGTATTAATCAATCAATTAATTAGGTGATTTAAATTAAAATACACATAAAACTAATGGAAGTAAATAAATATATATATAAATTAATTATACACATAATCTTATAAGATTAAAAATAACAAATAAGTAATATACCCAATGAAGTGGAATTGATTTTTGAAATATCATTACTACTTGGATGCTATAACTTAAAAAACCCTTAGAGTAATTAATTTAAAATATAAACTCCAAATATAATAAATAATGAATTATTCACGATATTAATTCTCAAATAGTAAATATATACAACATATAAAAGAATCTAGGGGCATAATTTTACAATATTTCTCAATGATATGAAATTTATGCATAATCCATTACCTTACGCTTTCATTTTAGTCATTATTGACATAACCTATTATATTGTGGTTTTATATATTTCATTGGATTATTAAATATCCAAATTAATAGTTATAATATGATATATTATAATTCTATAACAATTGATTACCCCTCCATTAATAATCATTCATTATTTTCTTCATTTTGGGTAATAACTAGTATGTTTTTCAAGTTTGTTTGGACTTTTTATTTTTTCTTCTTATTACAAATATCAGGATTTAATCATATCCCTAATGTAAAAAAGGATGAAAATACCATATATATATTATATATATATTAATAGTAGTCAATAATATTTGGGGATATGAAATGAAATTCTACATTTAATTAGATAATGTAACTCTTGTGTACCTATGGACTACCACGTCCACTATGTGATTTAAATTTTTATATCTCTATATTTCATGAATATTACTAAGGATTAATTTTATAAATATATTTGATTTATATTACATAATAATAATTCTAAAAATGTTTATTATTATTTTCCTTTATTTCATTACATCTGTAATATATGAAATCCACATTCATGCATATATACAACCTAATGTCTCTATGAATTAGTTAAATATTTTTTTCAGACCCTAAATATTTTAGATAACTCTAAATATTTATATAGTCAAAAATTATGAAATTCATTTCATGAATAGAATTATTAATTTTATATAAGAAATATAAAATTACAAGTACCAAAGCATTCGAACCAAAATGTACATGAAAAACAAAGTATTAGTCACCCAAAAAGGAATTTTTTTGATGATTTATAAATAAATATGTGCCAAAAGGTAATTAGTAGTGATATATGGTGTAATATATATAATAATTTTGAGAAAATAAAATTATAATTAATATATATTCATCATATATTTTGTTTTAACATGTATGAATAAATTGAGACTAGGGGTACATGTTTTATGTTACATTCTAATTGTTTATCGAGATTTTCAGGATTATGTTTTAGATGAAGAAATTTTATGATCTACCTCTTATGAATTTTTTTCTTCATTTATGTTTATTTATGAAGAATACATTCTTTCAGTTAAGTTTCCTCTATTTAAGTACACTATTAATTTGAAGAATATTTTTAAGGTAAATCCACATTATTTCTCGCATTAGAAGAAAACCCTTTCTATTCAATGTCCATACATTTTAAAAATTATTTCAAGATTTTTTTTACTGTTCCCCTATGAATGTATAAAATTTTTTTACCAATGTTTTAATTTTTGAAATTTCTTTTAAAAGTAATATTCTTTTAATTTTCTTTACAAGATACATTTACCTATTTACCGAAATTGTAATTGGAATATTTGTTTTAAAAGATACATCCTTAAAAACATTTCTCTATATATACACTAATTAATATTTTAAAGATTCAATTACTTTTTTCAAATTTTATATTTAAATAAAATTATTTCATTAATATTTAGTATCTCTTTTGAATTAAAATAAGTGATTTTAATTTAAAGAAAGGAAATTATCCCCATAAAATGTTCTGAGTGATCTCTTAAAAAAATTTACATCTATAATAGAATCATTTGACATTTTATATCCATTACAATGGATCTGGGTGAATAATAACACCCATATTATTTTTCTAGATGTTTTACTATTCTGAGGATAATATGTTATTAAAATTCTTCACATTCCATGAGTTATACTCATAATAATTGATGAAATACTTATTTGAAATGATTATTTTACACATTTTATTCTGTGAAAAATGTTTTCGATTACCATTGTAATTCTATGGGATATGTATTGATGATATGATAAATATTTTCTGATAACGTGTAACACATATGTATAGTTTTCTTTATTTAATGGGTTGGCCCAGAATTATATGTCCCTCCAATTCATAGGGTAAATATAGAAAGCCTATGTGGAAAATAGGACATAAATGGGGAGTGAACATAGTTCATAAAGAGACTCTGTCATCTATGATAATCTTGGGAGTGAAAATAGACTAATAAGACAGTTTTGGTAGTTAAGCCAATACACAATGATAGTATTGGATATTACTCTTTACTACAAAAGAAATTACAATTTATGATTTTCTTTATTCCACAATTATAGGTCTTACACCATTGTTATCCTACCATGGATTATTATCTTTAATTAATTTATGATTTATGACTTCTGAACTACAATACATTTTTTCGTGATTCAATATTCTAATTTTTTATATTAAGGATAATGTTTTTAAATGTTATTCTCATTTACACAGTCCCTTTTTCTCATATTCTCTTTATATTATCTTGGATTGCTTCTTTTTTTAATGTTATTAAGAGTATGGGAACTCCCTTTCTAATGATTTCTTTCACCAGGTTATGAAGAATTCAATTAATTATTAAAGCCTTATTAATTGTGAGAAATATGAATAACATAATGGGATATAATGTAGTTAAATTTTGATTAGTTTTATTGTGCATCTACATATTCAATAATACTTGATCAATAAAATTTTGGTTGGATTATTTTGTTTTTTAATGAATATTATTCTTGTAATATGTTATATATTTGTATGAAATATATGGAACATAATAATTGGTATCATAGAATAAGATTAGATACATTAGGAAACTAATATGAGACAATATTAGAAAAATTCATTAGTATGATCCTAAATATTAGAGAACATCATAGATTATGATAAAGAATCATGTATGGTTTTCTTATAAAAACCTACATGGCAAGATACTACATGTTAAATTAGATTGTATCATAGAATCATCAAGGAGTTATAAATATAACAAGATTTGGTTGAGTATAACTGTCACACCCCAAACCGTGCTCTTATTTTATTTTTATGATTTCTTTGGTATTAAATTATTTTGCTCTGGTTCGCGTTCACTATCAGATCAGATTTTTGAGTCTTCGATAAAAACAAAACGCATATTTGGGTTCGACAACGTTGGACGCGTGGGCGGAGCACGACGCCGTGCGGCTTTTCCCATGCAATTACGTGGACTTTCTTTAATTTTAATATTATTAAATATGATATAAATTCATTTATTATTTTTATTTTATTATTAGTGGTTACTTTTATGATTATTATTAAATTTTGACACAAATTTCTATTACATAAGTTTTATTAGTATTATTGTTATTAATGAGGTTTATAATAATGATTATGGTTATTAATAATAGTACTAAATATTTATTATTACAATTAGAATTTATTGAGGTTTTTATGGAGGTATATTAATAGATTAATGCTTTATTTATTTGTTTATTCATTATTATTATTTTTCTTTTCTTTTCATTTATGTTTCATTTTTTTTCTATTCTATTTTCCCTTTTAACCCTAGCGGCCCACCCCTTTTTATTCTTTTTCTTTTCCCTCACAGGAGCCGCCACCCCCTTCTTCTTCTCCCCCGCTGCATCCCTCCTCATTTCCTCCTACTACCGATCTCCCCCCCTACTCGGCTTCTTCCCAGCGTGTTGTCCGCACCCCGCGCGCCCCAGCCCCCGGCCAACCTCCAACATCCAACTCCCGCGCCCCACTCCTCACCTCCGCCTGTGCCCGCTTCTCCACCCGCCAGGTGACCTCCCCTCCCGGTGCTCACTGCCCATGGCTCTGTCTCGCACCCTGCATGCGCCGAACCTCCTCTCCTCCAGTAGCCGTAGCACCCAGTTCCCTCCCTCCTCTGTCCGCCACCACACAACAGCCCAGCCTCACACACCCTCCTCTCCTTGCGTAGACAACCACCAGCATCGCTCCCTCCCTCATGCACGCCATGACCCTCGGACCTCCCTACCGTCGACCTCGCACAGCAGCCGTGTAGCCGGCTTACCCTCTCCCCTGCTAGATCCCCTCCTCCGCCTCCTCTACCCCTTGCTCAAGCCGCAACATCCCTCAGCCCGTCGCACCAACTCCTACAGTGAGTCCCAGCTGCCTTCGGCCATTACACGCTCGATGCACCTGCCTCCACGGAAGCTGCCCCCCTGCCCTTCTTGCTCCACCGCACCACCTCACCCCCTTCAAAGGTTTCCTTGTTTTTTTAATTCTTATTTCTCTTATTTTTTATTATTATCATTGTTTATATCATTAATGTTATTATTATTAATTTTATTATTGTTATTATTATAATAATAATAATAATTATTATTATTTTTCATATTATTATTATTATTATTATTATTATTGTTATTGTTATTAGTATTATTATTATTATTATTAGTGTTATTATTATTATTATTATTATTTTTCATTATTATCGTTATTATTACTATTATTATTATTATTATTATCATTATTATTATTATTCTTATTATTCTTATTATTATTGTTATAACTATTGTTATTTTTACTATTTTTACTAATATTAATCTTATTATTATTATTATTATTATTATTATTATTGTTATTATTACTATTATTATTATTAATAATCTTATTATTGTTTTTATTATTATTGTTGTTATTATTATTATTATAATTATTATTCCTGCTTCGGCCTTTGGTTTGTAGAGGGTTATCAACTTATGTTTGTTTTGGTAGGATCTTTGTTTTAGAACCCGCGTGGAGCGATTCTGAGTTTGCATCATCGTCGCGCTTCAGTTTCGAGGTGAGTATTTCTCCCCGACACTTGGTTTCGCATGCTCTGGTGAGTTTTTGGATGTGTCTGAGTCCTTGATATTGATTATGCAGAGTGGTAGACTTTATCACGTGGTTTCAGACATACGTTGTGTCATTGCACCTTGGTTTTCGAGGTTGTTTTGTCGTCACGCTTGATCTTGAGGTAGGTTCCCTTTGCACTGCTTTTAAAATTTAAGTTACATTATTTCCTGCTATTTGCACACACTAATTATTCAAAAATAAATATCTTATTAATTTTAAACAATGTGAGACAATATTCGATAAAAATTTTTTAATATAATATAGATAATCTTTAAATGATTAGTTAGTGTAAAAAGAGCCGTTTATTTTATACACGACACATCAAATATTTTCGTGACGAGCGGACACCCAATAATGAAAGAATGACCGTTTTTCTTTTAAACATAATTCACGGAATGTAAAATAGAGTCCGGGTTTAATGATAAATGATTTCTTTTGAATCGTGAAAAAGCACTTTGGTTCGTTTGAGAAATTGCCCGGTTGGCTCTTAAAGTTTATTTGGAAAAAATAAAATGGTTTGGTTTGGTTTTATAAAAATGTTGGTAGCCTGTGAAGTGGTGTTTTTCTGGTTATTTAAATGGTTTTAAACTGGGCTTTGACATATAATTAAGTTATACTTTTTTTTGAGTAGTGATGGTGAAATGTATTAAATGCCCATTTGGCACTTTATGGAAAGAGATGAAAATGTTTTGATAAAAACCCTCTGAGGACAACTCTAATGCCTTGGTCCCAATTGATTGTGTGGGAGGCCATGCTTAGAGGCTCCCACGTACATGAGTAGTTTAAAGGCAAAAGGTTGTTCCATGGAGTGGCTCGGGGTGATGTCTGTTGTGCTTTATATATATATGTATATGGTTGGATGCTCGGTTGGCATCAATTGGCTCACCCCTTTTCCAAACACTTGAGAAATGGGAATCTGGCATATTGAGAGAATAATCTATGAATGATTGCTATACTGGTAGGTTATGGTAGTGACCAGTTGCCCATTGTAGGTGGATATATTGGTTCTATTACTATGGGATTTTCCCTCGACCTGCCCGGGAGTGGATGGTCGAGCGTATTGTGCGTTTTGATTTCATCGTGACATGTCGATAAGGATGATTTCTCATGTATTGGTGTCTTCTGGTTTATTCTCGATCTCCTAGGTTCACCCATGTCTTTCAGATTTTGTAGCTTGCAGTAATGATTATGATGCTCACATGTATACCTACATTTCCCTTGCTGTGTTTTTTACTTTGTGCATTCTGGTGTATTGTTTTCCTTGGAAAGTGGTAAATTTCTTTTGATTAGGTTTTCTAAAAAAGTGGTTTTCAAATGAAGTGTTTAATCCTCTTTGTACAAATTTGAAAATATAAACTCCACTTTCCCTTTTCCTAAAATGTCATTGATACTAACGAATTGAACCCAAATTTGGAAATGGTTAAGGGCAATGGTTCGTACTTTGTTTTTAAGAAAAATATTTATAAAAACTTACTTTTATAAATTTTAGTTCAAACTTGAAATGATGTTTCTTTTATTTTAAAGGTAGTGCATTGGGAATAGGTATCAGGCTAGCCTACTGAGTTTTAATACTCACGCCTATAGTTCTATTCTGTTTTTAGTGTTTGTGCAGGCTATAGCTTGAGTGCGGTCGCCTAGGGCGATGCTTGATCATTGAGTCGGAGAGCGACCCGCGAGGTCGCATGGAGTTGTTCGGACGTCGTGTTTGGTCAGTTTTATTTTTCTCCTATTCCTGTTTAGTCACTTCGTTTGGTTTACCCTTTCTGCACTGCTCTGTATTATATTTGTAGTATTATTTATTTATATTGGGTGAAATCGTTCTCATAGCCTCTGTTGATGCCCTGGAGCTTGTCGCCAGCCCGGGAGGATCGGGAACGCCGCTCAGGCCATGTCGCGGACCGAATCAGGTGACCAGTTCAGGGTCGACCTAGGTTGGTTTGTGACAATAACTCACCTATCATTCCGGTGAATGGTGAGATCACTTGTACTACAAACCTAATTTGAATCTTCATAGGGATAAGATAGTTTAATTAAAAAAATAATAATAAATCATGAATGATTTGAATGGATATTGACCATGAATGATATTTTTATAACATAATGTTAAATTAATTGAAATGATGGTGTATCAATTTAGACCTAATTTAAAATATTTTTAATGATTATATTGTTTTCCATGATGATTATAGTATCTCTCACTATGTTTTTTATTTTAGTAAATGTTTGGAACATTATGAAACCATTTTAATTGCAAATGTGATTGGAAATGAAATTATTTTCCTCTTGAGGAAAAAACTATTATGTTAACTAGAATGAAAAATCATGTTTTCCTGAGTACAAAACATTTTCAATCCATGAATCATACTAAACATCCAAATGTGGAAATAAATGAATGAAATTCAATAGGTTAATTAATAAGAATACATACAACTTATATTTTTGGGCCTTCTAATTCAATAGTTTTAGAAAATGGATATGTACCCTTGAAATTATATTTTCTATTCTCTATTGTTTGGATAATAAAAATTTAATCTTTCCAATATATTTAATGGAAGGTGAATTTGGAAAATTGTGCACTCTTATCAATAATAAAATGAAATATAAAGAAATTATCTCCATGAAAAGGGACAAGATTAATACATTAGTTCTAAATAATTATATTCCTTTATTTATTTATAAAAAAATTGTAAAGTATTTTATTTATCTAATTTTGAATAATGGTGAATTAATTGTTCTCTATGAGGTTAATTGTACGTTAATTATAAGGTACACATTAGGTATTATCATCTTGTCTAAATATATGGTTGATACATTATTCTATAGTTTAAAACCAAGTCTCCAATGGATGTTATCTATAAGAGATATAAGTACCTATGAAGAAATTGTATAATGTTCCTTCATGGTTGAAATATAGATTGATGTTACCAATAAATCATATGGTTTTTCTAGGAATGGAAATATAGAATTCAATAAAATTATAAAAACCATGGAGATAACAATTTGAGCCCTCTTTAATTTTCATTATGTGGAGGAATCATAGAGTAAATAATCATAATGCTCCGAGAAAATGTTTTAAGAATGTAATGTAAGGTCATTTGAAGGTCAAATTCTAATGTTATGTGAAGAAGTAAGCTAAATAAGGAGTACATTCTCATTCTAATTAACCACCCATTATCTTTTGCATCAAATGGAAGGATTATGAGAATTAAAAAAAAAACTATTTCAAGAATATAATGTTTAATGGTGATTAGAGACTGTAAGAACATCTTAATACACTAGATAATAGTCGAATGGCCCAGGAGCGAAAGCTCACTCCTACCAAAATTTATTAAAAAAGAAAGGGGGGGAAGAGGAGGTCAGCAGTACAAGGGAGGTTTACAATATCTGGTAAAAATCATGCCACGCGCATCAGCCTCCACAAGGTGCGTGCAACAAACCGGAGCATGAAAGGACCATTCCGAAGAAGAGTCCAAAATAGCTTTCTTTGACAGAGCATCCGAAACCTGATTCGCCTCCCTGTAAACATGCGTCACATCAATAGTTATACCAGCAAGAAGCTGTAAGCACTCAATCCAAGAAGGTAGCAGCACCCATGGAACATCCCTTGACCGCCGCCTGAGTAGATCAACAACCACCGTTGAATCTAATTCCAACCAAAGGAAGTGCCAACCATGCTGGACCGCATACTTGACCGCCTTGATCATCGCCCATAAATCCGCTTCAATGGCATTTCCCTGTCCAATGAAGTGATAAAAACAGCCCTTGACGAAGCCACGATAGGTGCCGAAGACACCACCACAGCCCGAAGGCCCAGGTGCGCCAGAAGCCGCCCCATCAACATTCACTTTCACCCAAGATGGGATGGGAGGTATCCATCGCACTGATTTCAGAACCAGTGGTTTTTTCACCCTGCATGAAACACCAAAGTTCCGTAAGATAATAAGGTCCTCGGTGTTGTTGTTCATGCATTCAGTCTGTAGGTTGGACGCACTGCACACTGCCCTATGAATATGCCTCACCCCAGCCTGAAAGGATGGATTCACATCCTCAAAAACCAAGGCATTTCGTGCCTTCCAGATGAAACCGCAAGCAGCCGCTGCTGCCACCAGAAGAAGGTTGCCGACCTGCGCGCTGCACCGAGCAGCAGCAACCGAGGCCAGACAACCCGCCAAATTATGTAGCTGCACTCGGCAGCCGGTGATGTCTTGAATGTATCTCCAAAGCCTACCAGAAATGTATTTCTATCTTAGTTGGTTAATGATTAAATCACAATTAATATATTAATATTATTAGAGATTTTGTTGATGACTTTTTGAAATAAATCTCTAGTATTACTGTAAATCATGATATTATGTTTTATATAGATCTCAGACATGGTTCAACACCTATATATTTGACTCCATATATAATAGTCCTTATTGAGTTCTGGGAATTGAAGAATAAACATTATGATAATAATGAAGAAGGTTTCGTTCATGGAATTACTTTTCTAGGGAGTACACATGTATATATTTTAAGAGAAATGATTGATCGACAATACTTTCCATTGATAATTGTGAACAAAACAATGTTATAATATAGAAATTTTATCCTATACTTCATATTGATGACTTATTTTATCACATTCATGGAGATCAATGTATTTCCATGATTTATCATTAGTCTTCATTTCATCAAAATAGTTTCAATAAGGATGATATATCCATGTTATCATTTATTATAAGGTACGTACACAATGAATATAATAATTATACATGGTCTTACTTAGTCCCCTCCATCTTTGTTGAGTTAATGAATAGTCTTTAGAGAATAAAATAACCAATTTTTGGTAGTCTTAAAAGATGATATTTTTTTATATTCAATGTTCATATAAGAGTATGAATATAACACAGGGATTGTATTGATGAATCAACGGAAAGATAATTTATATAAAAAATATACTCATTGTGAATTGTGGCTACAAAAATATTTCGTCTTTCCATTATATAATCTCATGAGAGGGTATGTCTATTGATCCATGAAAGGAATAAGTTATTTAAAATTGATCCAAAATAACCACTATGACTATGTTCTATTGTTCTTTTGTTTTGGATGCGTATTATTAGTGCTTTGTGAATAATTTCACAAAAATATCTAATATATACAACAAATTAACTAAAAATGGATCCAACATCCATTATATAGATAAATGTCATGAATCTTTCATGAAACTATAGAGATGTTTAGTCCATACTCGAGTGAATAAATTACCCTTAATTAAAGAATGGTTAATAATTTATAGTGATTCATCAAAGAAGGTATTTGTATGGATTGATATTATAAATGATATGGAGATATATTAATCATGGCGATAGCTGACCGTTCATGATGAAAATACCCCACCTCATTATTTATAGATATTTCTTGTAATTTTTAATTTATAATATAAGGGAATTATCTTTTTATAGAAAGGACTGATATTTATAGTGATCATAAATGATTAAAGAATATATTCACATTGAAGTATTTGAATAAGATCTAGGTTATATAGTCAGAGTTGATTAAATATTATGAATATTCTATATATTACCGCCATAGTTATGAGAATGATGAGGATGATTATTTGATAGAAATGATTATGATAGCATAATCATCATTTTGATCACAAAAAAAATCTAATAATTCTATATTTTATAATAATGGATCAATAAATCTTAATGTAAAGGAATAGGTCTTATGTTCACTAATTAGTGTATATACATCTATCCATTTAATGATTAAAGAGGTGTAGAATAATGATATAGAACATTAAATGGAGTGAATAATTTTATGATTAACTATGATTATAATGGAATGATAATGTCTAAGAACATTGTATGGAATTTTTCTATAATATATTTGATGAAGAATCTATTATATGACACTTTTAGTTCTTCACTATCTATTCATCCTCTAGGTAATAATATTTAGAGAGATATAAAAGATAACATATGGTGGGACAACATGAAGAGAGATATGGTGGAGACTGAATATTTGTGATTGGTATGTCCAAAAGTTAGGGATCAAAGAGAAAAGTAAAATTGTATGTTATAACCACTAACGACACTAGATTGGAAATGGAAAAACATTACCCTAGGTTTTTTTGTTTGAATCCCCACAACATCTAAAGGTAGGAATGATAGTTGCAATGTAGTCAATCACCTTACACTTTCGACACACATAATTTCCATTAGATATTATTTCTTTCTTGACTAGCATTCCAAAATTAATCATTACAGAATTTATCATATTTCATAGTGTACCACATCCTACAATATATGTTCGTGATCCATACATTACCACAATATTCAAGAAAAGAATTCAATAGGATACATATATAGAGTTATGTTTAAATATTCCTTATCATCCCTATATATATATATAGTCCTTATGAGAGAAACCATAAAACTATAGAAATTATGTTGAGATCTTTTTTTCTATAATTCATAGAATGTTTTGATCAATACCTTCATATAGTCATGTTTTCATAGTACAATAGCATTGGATGATTCATTTAGATGGATCCTTTTGAAAGCCTCTATAGGAAGATGTGTAGTGAGTCAACATGATTAAATAGATTTTGAGAAATATATCTATTAGGACCTATGAAATATATGTAATTAGACAAGAAATCCAGAAACACTAAATAAAATATCAAGTCACATCAAAGCCGATGATATTTATTCTGGTATTTATTAGAAATATATGTAGATCAAAGTTTGTGAGAATTATTTTTTGATAATTTTTAATAGAATATTTTTATATATTTTTAGAGTATATGAATAATTATTTTTATGTATATTTTATACATTATGATTCTTAATTATGAAGAGATGGTACCTTATCATTTTTCACTTTCAAAAACCCACTCGAAAGTTCAATACTGCTTTCATATATCTCTCATGAAGAAGTAAATACAAAATACTTATCTAGTAATAATCTCATATTTCATACCATTTGATCATGATATTTCTTATTACGAACATGGTGTAGAAATCCTTGTTGGTAGTAATAATGTGCTATATATTAAGACCACTCAACTAGTCAAGGTTCTCTTATAAATTCCAAAATTCCGTGAATCTACTAGTGAGATAATGGATGTAATGAAATAAATATTTAGTCATTTTTTTCGTCAATGTGTCATAATTTCTAGGGAAAAATTATTTAAATTGATATATAATGTAAAAACTTGAGACTTTATGACATATTTCTTTTCAAATTGAATCAGTTTTTCAATATCTTGTTGCGTATGAATCCCTTATTCTGACTAGAGTGTAATATAGTATAACATTATAACCAATCCATTAAATGGGTGGTATGAATAGGAATAACCACATTTTTAAAATATGTATAATGTACTTTGGTAATGAAAATATTTTTATAGTGAAGTCATTATTTGTCATTAAGAAATACATTTTATTTTAAATGGTTTATATTATTTTTTAGAAAATAATGTAAATCATTTTTTCAATGTTAAATTTCTTTTGAACAAAATGAAATTTATTTTTTAAATATAATTATCTAAATTAACAATGAGTGAATTTTTGAGAATTATTGTAAATTATTATAATTTCAATAGTTATTGAATAATGTTTATTTCTATATAAATTTTTATTTTCATTTAATGAATTATCAATTTAATATTTGGTTTTATATTTTTTTAAATGGTACACTATTTATATAATATTTTAATTAATATAATTTAGTAATATTGAATCCCTTTTATGTAAAATTTTTATATAAATTTTTATATATATATGAAAACATAATCTTTGTAAAATTGTCTGTCATATCATTTGTGTGTTTAATTTTAAATTTTATTCTACCTAATATATGATTTATATTTTATAAAATTTATTCCATATATTTATTATTCATAAATAATATTAGGTTATAAGTAAACCATATTTTTTATATAATTAATAGTAAAAACACTAAAAAAGTGTTTCAACAGTTAAGGTAAAAACAGTTTTATCGAGGGTTAAACTAAAGTGATTAGGGTTAAAATGTCTTATAAACAATTCTAAAATTTATATTATATCCATATGTCAAACCTATTTAATATATTATTATTTTTTATCTTCAATTTTTGGTAAATTATTATAAATATGGCATTAATATATTTTACTCTTTTAAAAATATCCATTTGTACCGTCTCTTCATTTGATAATAGGAGTCCACCTCTAATATCCAATACAAATATAAAGAAAAAATTATCATAGAAATTCCACAAAAATTAACTTCCATATATATCTCACCATGTTTTTGGGACTCTATTTTTAAAATAAAACCTTTCTAGGAAGGGTTTAGGTAAAAACTAAAGTGGTTGTCAAAAGAAGAGGTGTTATTCCTAACCATACATTTTGATTTTATTTATTCATCTACCTCCATTAAAACCTATTAAAACTAGAAGAATAAATAAAACCACACTTATCTATATAATGAAATTTGATTATTTTAATGGAATAATATATATATCTATCTCCTCTTCCAACAAATTGGAAACAAAACATTTTCATTATGTGTATAGATGACAATTGTCTCACGAAACAATGTAATTTATTTTCCATCACAACCTCTAACTAATGGATATAAATATGTATTTAATATATATATATATAATATTAATAAAATAATTATACTTATATAATTTTAATATCTCATCTACCTTATTACAATCAAATCCATTGGAAAATGATAATATTGATCATTTGTATATGTGGACTACAATATGCACAATTTATTAAGATCTATTTTTCATTTTAATTTTACATAAATTCTAATAACGATAGGTTATATATATAAATATATAAATATATATTATATAATATTAATATACTACATCAATTTATAATTATTATTTATCTTACTTTCTCTCAATCCATTTAAAAATTTAAGCAACATTCATGAGTACATATGTGATAATGTCCCCATGAATTTCATAATTCATTTTTCTAAATCTAACATTTGGGTATGAAGAAAATTAATTTAATAATAAATATATATAATATTTATATCATCATTAAGACTCTATTTATGATTGAACCATTATCATTGTACGAGGAAAATAACTTATGAACCAAAACATAATTGAATAATGAAGATGTTATAACATGGACCAGTGATTTTAATATAGAATCTTTGATAAATGGGGGAAAACAAATTTTGAAATATTATATGGTATTTCATATATAAGTAATTTTTTAAATATATGTAAAATAAATATATAAATATTATAATGGAGGTTTAAATATGTTTCAATAAATTCATTCCTAAGGTAAGGCTTTATGTAACAAACTCAATGTTTTTTCAATATTTTCAATGATTAAGTTTCTAATGATAAAATTTCATGATCCAACTCTCACGAATATCAATGATTTTCCTATCCACTTTCTATTCCTGAATAATAATTACTTTTCTTTGATTTTACCATAAATATGTAATCTAGAGATTGAAGGAATTTTATTACTGATAATCAACTTTATTTCTATCTTCGTTCAAAAATCCTTTCTCTTGAATATCCATGTTCTTTAAAAATGTTTCTAATAATTTCTTCTATATTATATAATGACCATATAATTTAATTTTAACAGATTTATTATTTTTTTCAAATTGTTTATCATATTTCATATTATTGTTTTATAAGTGGCATAATTTTGAATTTTTATATTAAATGTGAATGGATTCTTTGAATTAATTTATATGGAATGAATAAAATTTATGACTATCACAAACACTAAATTAATTTGAACATCCCAGATAAGTGTAAAATTTTATTTTCATATAAATTTGTTTCATTAATATTTGTGAAATATTTTGTTTTTAAAATTGTGATTTCAATGAAAAATGTTCATTCTTATATAAATATCCCACAGGATTTTGTAGATCATTTCAATAAAAGAATGATAATTTTGATGTTCACTAATATTCTCAAAGGATGTGATCAAATGATATCATCCTTATTATATCTATGCGTGTTTCATGATTATGATGAATGTATTTTTATGAAACATTTTATTTTCAATAGGTTATGATATATGGAATTGAAGAAATTTTTATGAGAACCATTTTTTCAATAGTTCATTCCATAATAAAAACTTTATGAAATATGTTTTCTTTACACGGTCTATGTTGAGATGATATAATGTATTTTTTTTGATAATCTGGAATATATATATAGTTTTCATTATGTGATAGGTGGTCCAAAAACTATATATCACTCCGATCAATTTGGTATAGATGGAGATCTCCTGAGATAAAAATTATTAAGGGTCTTCATCCACTATTATAGTCTTTGAAGTGAACATGGACCATGGTTATATTCTGGGGATGGATCTAAATCTACAATGATAGTATTGTAAATGAGGCTTTACTACTATTGAATTGAATATTTATAGTTTTATGTATTAAAAAAATAAATATCGAATTCCAATTATATACTTTCAAGGATTATTTTATATAATTCCATTATGATTCAGGTATTTTAAACTACCACACTTTATGGCATGATACAAGATTGATTTCTTAGACATGTAGAGTGTGGGATTGAAATGTTATTCATATGTACTTATACCCACTTGCTCATGGAATGTTTATGTGGCTATTTCTATCTCCCTTATTAACACTTACTGAGCTTCTTATCTCACTCTTTCTTATATTCCCATTGTATAATTTTTAAAGAATTAAATTAAGTCTTGAAATTATGATAATGATGATAGATATGTTAAAATTAGTAAGAGATGATGTATTTCACTTATGACCCATTCATTTATCTATCCATGTTTCCAATGACAACATACCAATATGAGTATATAATAGACCATTAGGTTATGTAATGAGTATTAATATAAAAATAAAATATATATGTGTATTAAATTTTCATATCATTATACATTATAAAACCACATATGAATTATACCATCCACTATCATATGGGAAGATACAGGCTTCAGTTCATATCAAATAAAGAATATATAGGTTCATGCTTTTATTGAATGTACAATCTACACATTATATAAATGTTACATTATATTTCCCAAACTCATGGTATGATATAAATCTAAAATATCTTAAATTACCACTATTATGAAATCACTGAAATGATCAACACTAAGGGGAGCTCCATTCTGCCCACTATTTAATTATTGTCCCATATGGTTGACATAGATGGGATGACATCTATATCTCGAAAACTAAAATATGAAATTAAATTTTCTTCCATGTTGATTTTGGAAAATATGTTTAACCATATTATTTTCAGGATTCACATTAATAAACTCTGCCAAAAACATCCAAAAAGTAACAAGGTTTATCATTTCTAGATTGTCGGATGGTTACAACATTATACATTCTGTAAAACCACAATACCAACACCCTATGTTTTCCCTATATAAGTTAAATTCTCATTACAGGTCACATCATTAGTTTTAAATTTATATATAGGGTTCTTGTCACAAATTTGTGAAATATATCTATGAGAACACCTGTTTAATTAACCACTAATTCTAATTTATCTATGCCTCTCCAATTCACTTTGAATGTCCCAATCATCCACTATCTAAAGAAAACTATACTCATCATTTGGATAAACATTATATACCATCTTCAAACCTATATAAATATCTAAAGAGGCTAAATACACATAATAATCGTTAAATGGAATGTCTAATTCTACATGAAATAGCGTTGGAAAGGTATGTTTAATTTGAAAAACCCCAATAGGTATGACTAACCAAGGATCATACATAATAACAGAGGTCTTTAAACATGATTCCCCTTACAATACCCATCATGTGAACTCCAAAAAAATTAATTTCATCTAATTTTGTGGTTGATGTGTGGCCCATTATCATGTAAAACCCTTCTATTTGTTCATCTAAACATATTATGTAACACATAATAACTTGTTGAAATCACTCTAACTAAATCATTCACAAAAATGAAATTGTTTTTGGATGGAACCATCCACTAATGTGGAGAAACATCCCATATAGAAAACATTAACCCGTCATATAGAGAGAACTACACAAACACTTCCATTGTTTATTTGAATCAATATTCTTTTATTTTGATTCCATGGCCATCATACCAGGATTTATTTAATTTGATCTCTTAAAACACCATTGTTGTAATTAAAAATTTCTCAATCAACTATACAATGGTAGGTTTCATACATAAATAATCCATATGCTGGATAAGATACTTCATGACAAATATAAATGAGTTATTTGGGGAACTATATTACAACTCATCAATGGTTCTCTCAATTTTTAGCATGTGGGATGAAGCGTACATCATCTTAAACCAATATTCATTGATAAATCACCCTTTTAAAGTATCATAATGTTCACTGATACTCACGTGGATGGAATTTATTTTTTAAAAAATATAACATGAACCCACACTAATCAGTTAGGAGAATCAAACTTATTATCCCAAGGGTGATCTCAAATTTACACCTTTGAGGGGTCCTTCTCACTACTATAGACTAAACTCCCCCAATAATCATTATTTATTCCCACATAAGGATACCCATTGTAGTAACCAATGAAATTATATGGTGGCTTCCATCTCACCCCATATATTTTATGTGGGAACTTATAAAAATTCATTCTCCTATATTAATTATAAACTCACTCTAACAAAGGGATGAGTTTATAATTTTTAACATCAAGGGAAATTTTTGTCTGAATACCTTCTACTCAGATGTTCCCCAATAATATCCAATTCCATGATATAAAAAATATAAACAATTTAATATTATTAAAAATATCATGAGATTTTGTATGGAAATATACAAGGTTATCACTTTTGTTCAATTAGATGCATCCAAAGTATAAGTAGTCCTTACATATGAAATATTTATCATAGGTTTTAAACACCCCATGATGGTCTCATAAAATAACTTCATTATAAACATATGGATCTAACATAATTATATTCATATTTCCACGATCTATTATGTTTAAATTTTTGTGCCTAGTGTATCATGCAGGTACACTGAGATGGGTGTGAATTAGTGAACACAATTTTTTACTGATATTATTTTTATTAATTTTTAGCCTATTTAATAAAATAAACCTCTACAATTGTAAGATTATAGAGATTTTCCCAGATTATAAAAACAATTATACTACAAACAAGATAATAATATGAAGAATATCTCATAGTATTTTGACATGGTTCGTGTAACGTCCCAGATCTGGGTTCCACACAACGGGTTCCCGGAACCCAGTTGGTCACATGACCTCAAGCGTATTTCCTCAAATTCCAGAGGCTGATGACTAATAGTGAGGGATTAGGTCTGATAGTGGGTAAAATATTCTATCATTTGTCAAAGTGTAACACAATGGAGAAAGTACAAACATACCAAAAGCGGTAGTAATAAACAATACCGAGCTGAAATTGACAATAGTACAGAAGTAAAAGATAACCAACAATCATATATATGATCATGAAATATGTCACTAATTCTAAGAGAGAATCCAAAATAACCTACACTGCAATCTAAAACAATACAGTACAAGTTACAAGTAATGCAAAGGAAAACAAGACAGTGTAGCAGGAACTCAGCAGCATCGCAATCCTTAGCTTGGTCCCATGCACTCCCACTCCTCTACAAAAATCATGTACCTATGTAGGGACCCTTTCCCTTATCAACACCTATAGGAATATAATATTTTTGGGCCCAATAAATTACCCAAATAGATTTTGAGAAATAGATCCTAGTAGGAAACCACCAAAAGTATGTGCCCAACTGACAACGAAAATGTACAATAGCAGTATGCAATGAAGAAATGTGTTATGCTAGGAAGTACTCAAAAGCAGCTACTACTACCAGTTCCAATTCCATTTAATTATTATTTAGAAATTCAATATAATTTAATTATAAGTTCTCGAGACTCATCCTCAACCGACAATCTCCTATATAGTGCCACAGTTGAAACCACAACTGGCTATCTAACAAGTAGAAGGTAAAATGAATACCAAGCCTGTGCTTTATCATGACAGGTACAACATAAGAGATCACCACAGTGAATTTTCAATGTAAACCATGTCCTTAGACATGAAAATCCTTACCCTCAAGGAATCAGAATCGAAACCCTCAGGTGATTTCCCTCAGGCATGACAAATATACTCCTCAGTCATACGAGATAATTCCCTCAAGCACGGAAGCTACTGGAAAAAGGAATAAGAAAACTTGCCCTCAGGCTAAATAAAACACTACCCTCAGGCTAAGAAAATCACAAACCTTAGGCTATGCAAGTAATCGGGACAATCCCAACACATAAGAAAGAAATTATATATATATTCTCTGACTAAAACTCAAAGAATGCTAAAATCACGGCATACCCACGGGTATCCTGGCCAAATGACTAAACAAGTGAAACACGCCCTCAGGGTGGCCCGGGATCAAAGAAAAAACCTAAAAATAATTTATATATAATGAAAACATTATATATGCAATTATAGGTATCAAAATACTGAAGGACTCAACCATACAACACCATAAACATGGGCGTGTAGCACAATGGTTCACAATTATAACTCGACAGTTGGAAATAAACACCAGACCACCTACCTCGATCTCCTCTGATCGATATATGTGAACGACTCCTCCCGAATCAACTGATAACGATATAGATCTCGGTTATAAATATACACATTCATACTCAAATAAAATCACATAGGTAAATAATATGAAGGAGAGGTTCGAGAAGTGAGAATATCTCACCCGATCAGTTCAAATGAGATCGACGATGATGGAATAGGAGTCCCAGTGTGCAGTTGGGAGCTCTTCCTAGTACTGGCTGTCTCTCTCGTGACTCTCTGGTGTTCTATGCCCCCTATTCTAAACAAGGTGGCTACTACATGATTTTAAAGAATAAACCTTACTACATGGTGTGTACTCTCAAGTACACGGTGTGTACTGTCCATTTTTTAGCTGTTCCTCTGGAAGCCACTTTCCACCACATCATTGTTCATATGACGACTTGGTTACATGGCATGTATTACTAAGTCTAGGGTCCATACAATCATTCTGATGGTGGCTACTCCACCGCCTTACTGTTCACCTGTCGACTGATTACACGACATGTATTATTATGTACACGTCGTGTAGTCAGTTTTTACACCCTTCATCGCGGACAGGCCTACACGCCATGTATTTTCCCCCATTTTCTTTATTTTCTAAAAAAACATTAATGTAAATGAAAATGAATAAAATCATACCTCAACAATAAAAACTAAGTTCTTGCAAACTTCCCCCCTTAAAGCAATTCTTCCCCGAATTTCCCTTCCAAGGGTGGTGAAGATAAAACTGAGAACAACTCTAGCTACTGAGCATGTACATCAGTCTCTTGCTCCCAGGTCTCGTCTTACCCTCATCCATGCTGCCATATCACCCGTACGAGAGAAACTGACCAGTATCAGAGAACCATCGTTCTCATATCAATAATACGAATCAGATTCTTCAAAAAGGATATATCAACCTGAATTTCAACCTCCTCTAGTTAAAAAATGTGAGATGGGTCAGAGTTATAACGGTGAAGCTGAGATACGTGGAAGACGTCGGGCATGGCCTAATACCTTTGTGGTAACTACAACCGATAGGCAACTATCCCGACTCTCTCCAGAATATCAAATGGCCCCACATACCTCGGTGAAAGTTTAAATAGTCTCACGATCCGCCTCTGTCCCAACCTTAGTGAGACACACAAGAAAACATGATCGTCGACCACGAACTCCAAGGGTCGTCTGCGGCGATCAGCATAAGATTTCTGTCGAGACTATACAATAGCCATCAACTTCTATATCAAGTGGACCTGCTCTAAAGTCTCATACATGAGACATGGTCCCAGTAAAGCTGCCTCCCCTACCTACAACCTGCATAAAGGTGATCGGTTTGACCTACCATAGAAAACCTCGTAAGGATCCATCTCAATATTTTCCTGAAAAATATTATTGTATGAAAAATCAACCCGGGGTATGTGCTTCTACCAAGATCCCTCCCCCCCCAAGTCCATGATGCATGCATAGAACATGTCCTCTAGCACCTGTATCGTATGCTCTAATTGGACATCGATCTGAGGGTGGTAAGTGGTTATCAGAAGCACTTGTGTACCCAGTACCCTTTGAATACTCTGCCAAAAACGAGACATAAAACGGGCGTCCCTATATGAAACAATAAAACGAGGGACCCCATGAAGTCGTACTACCTCTCGTATATACAGAATCCTGAGATTGTCAACACTGAAGGCCTCCTTGATAGAAAAAAAGTGAGTTACCATAGTAATTCTGTCCATAACAACCCACATAGCATCATTTCCTAAAGTTGACCTCGGTAACCCGGTCATGAAGTCCATCACAACGTCATCCCATTTCCACTCTAGAATGGTTAACTGTTATAACAGTTCAACTAGATTTTGATGCTCCACTTTCAATTGATTACAGGTGAAACATCTCGTAACAAAACTAGCTACCTCTCATTACATACCCGAACTCCAATATTGAGGGCTCAAGTCACAGTACATTTTGGTAACTTCGAGATTGAATTCCCAAGATGAAGCATGAAATTACCACATCAAATCCTCACATATATCACCCAGAACCCACACTCGTCCTTGGATACGTAGTACCTCATCATTGCATATCGTCCAACCAGGTGGAGGGTCCTCACTTTCCACATACTCCCGTAGAACTTGTCCTTTCGAATCTGACAGCTATCTCATCATCACATTATCAAGGAGGGTAGAATTAAAAGATAAATAAGAAACATAGGTTCTCCCATGACTATCGCGGACATCCAAATGCATCTTAGAGAACGAAGCCATAGGGTTCCTCTCACCATTGGCCTCCTGCATCACCTATATCAGAGTCCTCCCACTCAGTGTATCAGTTACTGCATTACCCATACAATGTGTATAGGCATGCTCAATGTCGAAGGATTGAAGGTATTCAACCCACCATCATTGTCTCGAGTTCAATTCATGCTAGGTAAGAATGTATTTCAGTATTTTTTTCTCTGTAAACACCACAAAATGTTCTCTTAGGAGATAATGTCTCCAACAGCGTAACACATGAACAACTGTATCCAACTCGAGATCATGCATCTGGAGATTCTTCTCATGTGGCCTCAATTACTGAGACCCGTATGCAACTACTCGATATTCATGAATCAAAACTCCTCCCATCCTAATACATGATTCATCACAATAAATTGTATAACTCTTCCCTTTCTCTGGATGTATCAGGACTGGTGATGATATCAAACTTCTCTTCAGCTCCTAAAAGGCTATCTCGCAAGCTTCTCACCAAACAAACATCACACCCTTCTTAGTCATACCCGTAAATGGCACTGATAAGCAGGGGAAGTCATGTATGAAGTTCCAGTAAGAACCATCTAGCCCCAAGAAAATCTGTATTTTAAACACGTTCTTAGGCTACTCCAAAGAAACTACTGATCTCACTTTCTATGGGTCTACCGCAACTCTTGACTCTAAGATAATATGACCCTGGAAGTGTATCTGGTCCATCGAAAAGTGGTACTTTGAGAGCTTAGCATATCACTGCTTCTCTCTAAGTGTACTCAATACGATCTTAAGATGGGTAGCATGGTCGTGTCGAATTTGAGAGTACACCAAGATATCAGCCACTAAGACTACCACAAAAGAATCTAGATTTATGTGGAACACATGATTCCATAAAGCCATGAAAACAGCTGGAACATTCATGAGTCCGAACAGCATGACCGAGAACTCTTATAGACCATATCTGCTCATAAAGGCAGTAAGCGGTATGTCCGATGGTCTAACATGCAACTGATGATATCCAGATATGAAGTCAATCTTCGGGAACCCTCGTACTCCTTGATGTTGATCGAAAAGATCATAAATCCTTGGCAAGGGATATCTATTCTTGACCGTCAACTGGTTCATTCTCGGATAATCCACACAACATCTGAGGGTATCACACACCTTCTTCGCAAACAGGACAGGGAAACCGAAAGGAGAAGTATTGTGTGAGATGAAACCCTTTGCATGTTACTCCTCTAACTGTATCTTGATCTCCTGCAGCTCCGGTGTAGCCATCCTATAAGGGTGAATAGACATAGGTTCTACTCCTGGCACAAGCTCCATATAGAAATCCACCTATCACTCCGAATGTATACATGAGAAGTCATCCAAGAAGACATCCCTGAAATGAATAACCACTGGAGGGAAATTTTTCTGACAAGTTCCCTAGTCATGAAGATATAAACTCGCAACCTGGGTTGTCACTCCACCTCTCCCATGAAGCTCAGGTCCAGCTCGGATAGGCAGGACATCCCATTCTCCATTGTATAAAAACACTCGGACCTCTGGTGACGTGAATCTCACCCTATGACGATAGCAATCTACAACGGCTTGAAATGGTACCGAACCGTCCATCCAAAGAATGATGTCATAGCTCGTCATCTCTATGACATAGAGGTACCATAGAAAGTGAAACCCACCAACATCTAGGGGCACTCCTTGAACTAATTCACTCCTGCCGTTCTAGTTCCCAATGGAGTGTCTAGCATCATGAAATCAGAATATGAAAAAACACAGTGACCAAGGCTCTCCACAACGGGAACATATATAAAGCTATGTGTAGCACCAGTATTAATAAATACTGACTATAAAATAGAAGCAACTAGAATATTACCTTTGATATTGGAAGGTCTGGGATCTTGCTCTGGTAGGGTCTATTGAACTACATATGCCTCCCCAGTGCTGCGGTCTTGAGACACAACCTGGCTACCCTGAGCTAACTCGCCCTACTGTCTCTGATATCATGGTGTATGGCTACCATGGCCTCGACCACCACCTCGGCCTAAAAGTCCTGGCATATTCCAATTTCCTAACTAGTAAGAAGATTCTGTCCCTACTTCAATATGTGCAGTATACATAGAACCCATCTCACTAGTCACTGGTGGAAACGACCTGCAATAACGCCGCAGATTACCAAACATTCCACAATCTCGGGACTCCACTGGGTCATGAGGACGCTAAGGTCTCTTTATACCCTCTTTACCAAACTGGTAACACATCACATGGACACCTAAAGAAATATTCTGGATAGTACTGCCACCGTGAGAGAGATCCATCTACCTCTTCCTATTACCGATAGAAATAGTACTAGAAACTGGCACAAAACCGCCCTAGCCTTCACCACATGCTTCACAAAGGTTTCGCTCAGTAATCAATGCCTGGTTCACAACAGTATGCACTGTAGAAAACCTGAAAACATTCACCAGCACGCAGATGTCATATCGAAAACCATCCTCAAAGCGTCTATCCATCAATATCTTGTCACCCAACAGAATAGGTGAAAGACACTAGATCTCGGTGAAGCATGCGTAATATTCCATCACTGACATGGAGACCTGCTATAGATTCATGAACTCTTGAGCTCGATATTGCCTTAGAATCTCCGGAATGAAAAATTAATAGAAGACTACTTGAAAATATTCCCATGCCATGTCTCTATGATGCTCAGTCTAGGTGGTAACATCCCACCATCTCTTGGTAGAATCATGCTGCATCTAAGTAGTGAGCTTGACCCTCATCCCAGGAGGCATCTCTAGATGCTCGAAGATTGCCTGCATAGAACTAAGACCTGACTCCACAGAATGTGTCCTCCATCCATTGAGAATGTAAGAGGATGTTAGTGTTGGAATATAAGTGTCATCTATACCATAGATATTGCAACCTACGGTGCCCCCGGAAGATCTGCATGAACCGCATGAAGCCTTCACGGAACTGCGCTTCTGCGCCTGCATCCGGCATAACGTCTAGTGCAACATCTGGCACTGCTGGACGATCCATAGACAGCCCATGGCCAACCGTCTCTAGAGTATAATCGTTTCCTCTCTCTTAGAGAACAACTGGTGGTTGTCTTGGCGGCATGACCCTACAAGGTCAAACACGTGTCTTAGATCAATATCATCAGGGACTAAGAACTGGAACAGTAAGAAGGGAACAGCAGAAAGAAAACATTCAAGTTTGAAAAAACAAGGTTATAGAGCGTGTATAATAACTACATGTTGTGTTCCTTTAATTATTTAACATGGGCATGTACTTCTTCTAGAACTGGTCATGTAACACCCAAAACACACAACGTGTTGTCCACACACACGACATGTACTTTAGTTTTCATCCCCTGTCTGAATCCTTCTACAAGGCTTATCCACACAACTCTCTTCTGAACGAGAGTAGACGATGTGTATAAAATCTAAACGATGTGTACTAGATGAGCTTCATCGTCTTGAGTTGTGAGTGGAACGGAAGGGTACATATCTCACACTATCGGACGTGTTCCAGATGGACACGTCGTGTATGGATTAGATTCCAACTACTCGAGTTATTGGTGACATGGTCGGCTACTCAGCTGACACTACATGTTGTGTTACACCTGAACATGGCGTGTAATCCACCCTGTTTCCCCATACATATGGCTAAGCCCACATATCCTCTCACCGTTCAAGACTATAATGCCGGTCCCACAAGTACATGGTGTGTACTAGACGAGCTTCGCCAACTCGTTGTGTTCCAGACACAGTCGGGTACACGGATCAAACTACATGGTGTGTTCTGGATGGACACTACGTGTTCTAGAAAGGATAACACTAACCCGTGTGGTTAGCTAATGGGTTGGATTCCCAGATTATACAACATGACATGTTCTAAAGTGACAAGGCGTGTTTAAGTGAAGATATCTTCATCTGTTTTGTTAGTCACACGGATGACACATGGTCAACACGACACGGCGTGTACAACCGGTTCACAGCGTGTTCCCTCTAGAGATTTTCCCCAATCTCATGTTTCTTCCTACACGTCCAATGACATGGTTAGAGACTAAATGACGTGTACATAAGGTACACGACGTGTACTTAAAAAATTTTCATCTCTTCCCGAATAGACAAGTACACGGCGTGTGTTCAAAACTACCAGGCGTGTGTTCAAAACTACATTGTGTGTATTTTCAAGGTTTTTCTGGACAGTAATCCACATAAACTACTCTGGAGTGCAGAAAACCACTAAACGAACACCAAAGTGCCAAATTTCGATCTGTGAGGGCCCATACTCCCTACGAACCAAATCTTGGAATTTTATACATGTTATAATAAAGTAAACAAGTATATGATCCAGCAAATTCCAGTTGATTACGGACCATACACCTCATGAACCAAAGTTTGGTGTTTATTTACAAAACCTTACATAACAATACCCTACCGATATGAAGGTATTTTATAAAGTCATCTATCAAAATGGTAAGCATTTTCTAGCACACTATCTCTCACAACAACATGTAATTTCTAATGCACCTACGTGGTATGGAAACTATGCATGGCATGTGATTCTAATATGTGCCAAAATGATGCATGAGATGGCATAACCTCATCTCATCATGTTGCAACATAATATAACCCAAGTATAAAATTATAAATAGCACACCACAAGTGATTCACCAAATGGTGAAAATCAAATCAATTGGAATAATCATAAATAGAACATCACAATTTAATTCGAGGAAATCAGGACATTCCCTGTACACGGGGTAGCTACTCTCGTGCACATTTTATTACCGAATCCCTTATCAATCTATCTCTTTCCTTAATCGCCAAATAATTAAATAACTTTGAGAAATGAAAAATCCTTTGATACAACTTTTTAATGTCCTGAATTTGGGTGCCCCACAATGGGTTCCCCAAACCCAGTTGGTCACATGACCTCAAACGCATTTCCCCAAATGCCAGAGGCTACCGAATAGCAGTGAGGGCCTAGGTCTGATAGTGGGGAAACTATACCCTCATTTGTCAAAGTGTAGCGGAGTGAAGAAAATACAAACAAACAAAAAGTAGAAGCTGTAAACAATACCAAGCTGAAATGGAAAATAGTACTAGTGTAAAAGATGACCAACATTCATATATATGATGATACAATATGTCCCTAATTCTAAGAAAGCTGCCAAAATAGGATACACTGCAATCTAAAACAATACAGTACAAGGTAGAAGTATAGCAAAGCAAAACAAGATACTGCAACATGAACTCAGCAGCATCACAAGCCAAAGCTTGGTCTGATGCCCTCCAAATACTCTACAACAATCATTTACCTGTGTAGGGATGCTTGAACTTATCAACACCTACAGAAATATAATCTATTTGGGCCCAAGACATGAACCAAACAGGGTGAGAGATATAAAACCTAGTAGGAAACCACCAAAATCCCATGCCAAATGGACAGTGAAAATGTGCTACATCAGTATGCAATAATGAAATGCAATAACCAAGGATGTACTCAAAGGGAGATACTCCTGCCAGTTACTTTTCCATTTAATTATTATTTATCAATTAAATATAATTTAGTTATAAGTTACTGAGACTTAGCCTTAGCTGAAAATCTTTTATACAGTTCCTCAATAGAAACCACAACAAGATATCTAATAAGTAAAAGGTAAAAACAATACCAATCCTATGCTTTATCTTGGTAGGTATAACAGAAGAGATCAACAAAGTGAATATTCAACGTAATCCATGTACTCAGACATAAAAATAATTACCCTTAAGTGATCAAAAATGAAACCCACAGGTGATTTACCTCAAGCATAATAAATATTACCCTCATGCATATATTATAATACCCTCTGGCACGAAAGCTACTGTCCACGGGCATAAGAAAAGTTGCCCTCAGGATAAACGAAACACTGTCATTAGGCAAATCAAGACACTGCCCTCAGGCTAAGAAAGTAACCAGGCCGAGCCCAACACATAATCAATAAATTATATATTTTTTCTCTCAAGAAAACTCAATGCATGATATAATCACAGCACACCCACAGGTATCCCAACCGAATGTCCAAACAAGGGAAACACACCCTCGGGGTGGACTTGGATCAAAACAGTTATCCCAAACAACAGCTTATACATAATCAAAATATTAACTATGCAATTCTAGGTATCTAAACAGTCAATTCCTCAGCTATACGACACCCCCAACAAGGGGGAATAGCACAAAAGTACACAAAACAACTCGACAGTTGTAAATAAACACTAGAACACCTACCATGATCTCCTATGATCGATATATGTGAATGATGCCAACAGAATGAACCAATAATGATGTACATCTGGGTTAAACATTTCCTTGTTAAAACTCAAATGATGTCCCTTAGGTAATTAAATGGAAGAAGATGTTCAAAAAGAGAGAAGATCTCACCCGTGTGTTTCTAACGAGATCGACGGTGAACGAATCAGAGTCAAGGTGTGCGGTCTGGAGCTCCTCCAAGTTCTAGACTTCTCTCCCACATCTATCGGACGTTCAATGCCTCCTCTGCTGAATGAGGAGGCTACTTATTGTTATTAACAAAAAAAACATAACTAAACGTCGTGTTGTTTCCTTTTTTTAACTGTTCCTCTGGGGACAACTTTTCACCACATCACTGTTCATCTGCCAACATGGTTACAAAGTGTGTATTACTAAGTACACGGCATGTACTATCATTCTTCTGGTGGCTACTCCACCGCCTTACTGTTCACCTACTGAATAATTACATGGCATGTATTACTTAGTAAATGGAATGTGGTCAGTTTCTACACCCTTCATCATTGATAGGACTACACCCTCTGTAAACTCATCCCACACTGCCTAAGTACACGGCGTGTGGAAAATGTTCACAGCGTGTACCCATAATTTTTGGGACTTTTCCCCATTTTCCTTATTTTCTGAAAAACATTAAAGTAAAAGCAGAAGATGAAACTCATACCTCAATAATAAGAACTGGGTTCTTATAGTTCTCCCTTGATGTGGGTGATAACATAATAAATTTGTTCAAGATAATATGAGATATATATTATCCACAAGAAATTAATAAACTTTTACATGTTGTTAGGTTAGTTATCACCTAAAACCATTGTAGGTAGTTACGATCCATTGCCAAAATTATACAAGTACAGCACTGGTGTTCTTTATATTAGAAAACTACCAGTGTTTATAAACAAAGCACTTATCAAAATGAATAATACCACATGAATTGAAGGGTTACACTATAAGACAGAATTAATTTTCCTCTTCAAGCTACTAGAAAAACTAATTCTACACTTTCTCACTACAACATTAACAATTCCACTACTGCTAAATGTTAAAAACAACACTTTATGCAACTACACTTCGTATAATCTTCTAGATAAATCAAATATATCTCATCCACTTCAACTCACTATAAAATCAGAATGATCAACTTTCAATTCATCAATAGACTAATATTTTCCTTCTTCCCAACTTTACTGAAAAATATTCATTTATCTCAAATAAATAATAGTAAAAATACTTTCAATCGTCAAACAGATAAACATTTTTGAAATTATATTTTCATTGAAATATTATTTCATGCAAGGAATTTTAAATACTCATGAAAAATTTATATTTCCATATCATTTTCATATCAATGTTATGTAATGTCACTATTTCGTTCAATTTTTAAATAAAAACTTTATTATATGAATTTCATATATGCATCCCCTATTGTACAACACTTCATAATATTATTTTGTGAAAATATACCTTAAAATATAAACAATTACTCATTCATATATAGTACAATAGAAATTCTAGGTGCTTACTGGCTTTGTGTTTGAATTACCTAAGAACATAGTCACTAAACTACCTTCGATATGTCATGTTATTATGTAATGACATGTATAAGATCATAAAAATCCATTCACACATGCACTTCCTCAATTTTAGTTCTTCATAGTCATACAAGATGTATTGATTGGATCACTTGTACATGTACTTGTTGATTAAAAAATATAATATCACACAGATCTTCCACTTATAATAAAAATTAACTTAATTCATCTTACACCTCATTCGAAAACGTTCATCGTGAAATTATGTCACATGTGTTGATCACTTCTTCTTCGTAGTAAATAAACATTCTTTATTACTTCACATAGCCTCTATGATGCTAATGTGAGTTCATGTAAAACCTGTTTATAAACAAATCAAACAGGGATCCATAAGACCTAATTGTGAAACATCCTTCATGCATGAATTCTATCTCAAGAACAGTTATTAATCTCTCCATATGACCATAGTATATTCTTCCTCTAACATCCTCATATAATAGCCTTACACAGGTTTACATTCTCCATTGAAAAACTCCAAATTAATATTGATATTAATTTAAAATGACTAGAATTATAATCATCTGATCGATTATCCAAAAAAATATCAAACTCATGGAACACTTGAGTCACAAATATAGAGATTGTGAGATTATCTATTTCTCTTTAAAAACTGTTCATGAATGTATTATATGTTCTACCAAAAAATTAAATGCTCTATGTAATTTATAGAGAACTATCCACTGACTTAGTTCCTCAAAAAATCACAGAGTGACATTTGTATGTCCATCCTTTATGGTTTCCATCTTAAGTAACATTAACATTGTATGAAAATACCCTCTCTAAAAAACCATCAATTTATACAAACAATATATAGTTGGTTTGATATTCATTTTACCAAGGAAAATATGTTGAATAAAATTTCAATTATATTCGAATGTTTAGAATATTGAATGAATAATGAGAAGACTTATTTTGTATGACCAGTGGATGTCGCTCAGGGAAACACCAATGAGCCAGAATCATCAGGTGATCTTGAGGTAAAATATGTGCTTAGTATCAATTCGTCAGTCTGAATATAAAATTTGGAATTGTTTATTATCTTTAGGTCTTTTTAAACAAGATAAAACCTTTCTTCACTCAATGAATGCCACATCGAAACAAACATTTATTGGTTGTATCCTTATAATAAAACACTTGCCTCTTAGTTTCTCAAATTGGTTACCAAAGGCCCCCTAATCCTGTTGTCCCTTTCCGATATCGATGCTCCCATATGCTATCATGAAACCCACATGGTGGCTTGGAGGTTTCTCTCATACTCCACTATGTGGCGTTACAGATCCTTGCGAAAATATGTTTGCATCCATGGGTCCCATGTGTTGTTTGTAGGTACCATAATTTTTGATATAAAAATTGCATATTTGAAAAATTCTATGTAATATAATGAAATACGAATTTTTCATAATGTGTAATTCCATCCGGGACATAATTCCTCGTGAATCACTAACTGTTGTAATTTTATCATTAAACAAAATTGAAAATACTTTTTCAACAAATCCAGTAGATGTAACCAATATGAAAACATCTCACAAGTCATTAAACATAAGAAAATATATACACCGGTCAAATTAAAGATTTCTTCATGAAAATAATATTATTAAAATTAAAATATCTTTTTACAATATAGTAATTATAAATAATAATCTGATGATAGAAACACCATATTACAACCACTGTAATATTGACTTTTTTCATACATGAATATTGAAAATAATTACAATACAAATATTCTTTTAACCTATCTTTATTCTTCAATATCCCCCTTTGGATTTGTTTTCAATACACAGTTCAACTACAAATTCAATATTTCTTCTCCCCATTACGTGACATTAACAATAATGATATAAGTATGGGAAATAATTCAACTCTTCTCATTCTGTTAAAAATGAACTTGTATTATTCATTTATTAAATCATCTAATTTCATCAGAGAAACCATATATAAGATATTCCAATTGATCTTCTTAAGATATGGAAATCAACACAATTCATAATGAATTTGGTTGTTAATTAATTAGCTTCATGTCTAAATGGGATTACCAAGTGTATAAAAAAGGGTGATCAATTTAGAAATCTTTGTAATTAATCAATATTTCATCATATAATTCCACCATTGAAACCTTCTTTTCTGTTTTTTTCAAAATATATTCATCTAATCTCCTATTTAATGTAAATATTCAATTTCTATAATTTTTAATCATTATATAAATCACTAAATAGAACATCAGTTATTCATTTGATACCAGTTGAGATATTCAACACTGATTGTTGTCAAAAATTTCTCCTAATATATGAATGAGTATCATCCATCTAGTTCATCATTAATGGTATTCTTCAAGGACGAATTAGAACAACAATTTTTACACTAATTAAAATAAATGAATCACATGATGTATAACTTTTTGAATAATAAATAATATTTTAATAACAATAAAATCTTTAAGACTCCCCTAAAATATATTCCTTAACATTAATTTCATGAATAACTAAAACAATACATATATATATATATATATGTATAAGATGTGTTTTAAATGATTTATATTAGTTAGAGCATCAGACATGAATTTTATTTGTCAAACCAGAAACACCTATCAATTATTTTATATATTTATGTAGACTCATAATGCATTCTCATTCATTAAATTTATAAATTTTATCATTTAGGGGTTGTAACACCCCAATATTTCGTAGTACGTTATCTCTTTACAATAATTTAATAGCATATGTTGCATGCAACACCGTGCTCAAGTGCATCACAGCCTATCAAACTAGCCTTTTAAAAAGAGTTTATGAATTGTATTAACCAAATTTTGAATTTTATATAAATATTATATGATTTTACCAATCTAATTTTCTTACATATACCTAATATAAGGAAAAATTCAATTTTTTATATAAAAGAAGTATTTTTCAAAAATGCAGTTTTTTCGAATTTTAATGGAAAACCCATTTTAAATTGAATATTTAACACTTTAATATATAAAAATTAATGAAATTAAATTTTTCATTATAAGTAGGACATAAAAATTTAGTTTGGATAAATTTTTTTACTTTTCAGATAACTTTCATTTTTTGATGAATAATGAAAAAACCAAATTTTAATTGAAATTTTTTTTAATCGAAATAATTTATAATGTTAAATTATGAATTATAGTGGTTTTAATGTAAAATTAGATTATAGATTTATCATTTAATATAATATAGTTCATTTTAAGTAATATCACATCAAAATTGGACATAAACCCATGTTAATGTTTATAGATTTTTTACTTCTTAAAACCCCACTTTCTCGTATTGACAACAAGAATTAATTTTAAATTAATTAATGAAACATCCATGTTATACATTTGAAAAAATAGCCTCATTTATGAATTTTTAATATCAAAATTTTCTTATGATAAATTTTTTGTATTTTTCTGAAAACATCTAATTTTGGATAAATAGTGAAATAAACATTGTTATTATTTATAACCGACTTGTTATTTAAATAATTAATATTTTTATTTAAATTTACTTTAATTTAACAATCGATACATAATAAATATATTAGTACAATGTAATTAATTGGAGTAATTTTATAATAAGATTATATATGTAAATTTTATTGAACTATTTAACGTCTTTTACCCACCTTCTAGGCACATTTGCAAATTTCCATAAAAAGAAATTTTTCGGCTTCTGTGAATTGAATTAAAAAAACGAAAGACACGATTGATATAAATAAGTAAAATTTTGTTCAATAAGAAGAAATTAATTTTAGTTGAATATTAACATTTGAATTTTATTTACCATGCTTAGATGTAAATATAGTAATTAATGTTACCAATTATTTAATAATTACCCTGAAAATGTATTAATTCTATTGGATGAGATTATTTCGACAGAAATAAACCATAGGAATAAAAATTTATTTTTTGGTCCAATTGGATTAGATTAGGACAATTATTATAATTTTATTTAAAGAGTTAAAGGTAATAAAATCAAGGTATAATAAAGACACTATTTTAATATAGGGTAATACAGAAGATAAATTTGACTATAAGTATTCATTAGGAAGATAAATATATTTAATACATCATGGTATTTTATTTTAAATTTTTAGACACTATATATTTAAATTTATTTATAACACAATGATGATGTAGTAATTACCATATTAATGAATGACTAAAATAATAGATATTATAAATATTAAAATAAATGTAAATTGATAAATTTGATTCATTACAATATTTTTATTGGTTTATATTACTTTATATAGTTGATTGATGGAATTTGTTCTAACTAATAATGTATTTTTGACTTTCACAAAAACAAAATACTAAATACTGTCAAAATTGTCATAAATGAGTTTTTATAACAAATACTATATTAATAATGATATAATATTCCTCAAATTATTAGATTATTCAAAAAGACTTATATAATGATATAAATTCCATTAATTTACCACTTTTGGTTAACATGGAGATTTTTTGTATTTTTATTATCCATATGATAAAAAAACACAAGAAGACATTGTAAAAGTTAAACTATTTGACTTAGAGTTAAATCTAAATGATAAGGTTAATATGGTGACCTAAACTTGTCTAAAACCTATTAGTTGTGAGTATTTCAACCCAAAACTACCTTATCCTCAAAATAAATTCATTTGGTTCCATTATAATTTTTAAAATTATGTTATAATAAAATAATATTTCATGTTTTTCCTAAAGTGACTCTAACCTCTCTTATAAAAGGGTACTTCGCCTTCTCTTAATTTCACACCTCCAAAGCCATTTGGCTCGGCCAAACCCTATTCCAAAATCCTCCCAACTACCCTAAATTAAATATAAAGGCCTTAATTTGATCATAATCGAAACTAAGGATCTCATTTGATCAAATAAAAAGGAAAAACCAGAAGAATAGGTAATTACTTCATCACCTCTTTCAATGTTTTCTTCTTTTACTTCCGCCTTCATGGTTCTTTACAATAGTAAAATAATAACTCAAGTACCATCTAGATACTGAGATGTAATTATAAATATTTCAAAACTATATTCATTATTAAATCCATCCTTGGAATGACAATGTCACCATACGTGCAGACGTACGACTTACTGTCTCCATGTCATTGTGTATTTTATTATTCAATAGTTCATTATTATTATGTGTATAATAATGAGTAAAATTTATGTAAATAATAAAAAATAACACATTAAGGATTCTGTATATATGATATAACATCCAATTACATACTATTTCACTATCAAAATAATGATATCATAACTAGTCCATACGTACGGTTTACCATATCCACGATGCGGTGAGATTCATTTCCACATTCACCCTTAAATGATGATTATAAATATATATTATTAATTAGTATGTAATATATGACATAATAATGCTACTGGACAAATATATATATATATATATATATATATATATATATTTACATATATTTCATTTACTTACTTCCATTCAATATGATATGAAAACAGAAATGACGTTTATGCATACATACAGACTACCATCTCCATAAACGGTGTTTTCCATTTCTAATATCCATCAATTGTACATAATTATATTATGAATATATATGATAAATAAATAATTTTTTATATTCTAGAATCAATTAAATCAAGATATAAGTTATTCGATCAAGAATAAAATGTTAGAACATGAATGATAATGAAAACTATTATTACATGAAATGTCATTTTAACATTGAAATTATTATTAAATGGGTAGTATAAAGCCATAAATGAATCATATATGATATAATAAATTTGAAAATTGATCTATAAAAATTTAATAACAAACAATGGTCATTATACAGGAGGTTTATTTACCCTAAACCAAAGAAAAGAACAAGGTAAGGGTCAATTCCTCAATCTAATTATTATATGAGATTGTTTATGTGAATGTTTTTATTGGGACATATTTATTATCCTTGGCCATGTTTCATAAAGGAATTTTCAAAAGGATTATTTTTAAGCGAGTCTTTAACTAAAACAGCATTTTAAATGGTTTAAATGTTTATTCTTATAAATCATTCTCATTTTTGTCCAGGATTTCATATTGGTTTGTAGGATTTATTTATATAGACAAGAATGTTTTATAATGTTAATTACGTTAAAAATATTCAAAGATGTATGGGATAAATTTATTAATAAATGTCTTTTAATTGTCTTCATTTCTAAATTCATTTACTTTTAAATTATATCATGAAAAATGGTTATTTGTCTAAAAACATTTAACTGTTCATTTTCATCTATGTCAACATACTTTACTGGATATTATTCAAGAATGATGTTTATTTATTTTATTACAATGTTCAATATTGTATTTAATGAGTTATGATATGTTTGACTATGAATGATTTGTATTTATATCATTCATGGTTTATGGTTAAAGTATTTAAATTTTGTATTCTAGTTTAAATATAAATTTTTATGTTATGTTTCACCCTTTTCATATGAGAAATGTATAGTACTTAGTAAGTGATGGGCATGGCCCACTAAAGCCACTCGATGCATCGGTAGGTCTCATGAGACAAACTACTATTTAGGAACAAGTCCATGATAAAGTTTTTATTTTTAGTATTGGAACAGGGCCTTGACTAAGTCGTTATGATGTTTGGAATTTTAAATTCCTTCATTATGAAATTAGTTATTACAAGTGACTATTCAACTAGTAGAATATTCATGTTCACGTTTATATGGTAATGTATGATTTATTTTTTCCATATTTTGTTCAAGTTTATGTTTTAAAGGATATTTTTTTTGTTACACATCCTGCCTTAAAATTTTATGGATTCTACTAAATTATTTACTTTTACTAAGAATCTAAGATCACCCCTTTCTTATGTGGTATTTTTCCTCAATTACAAGATGTGTATTATGATTAATATGAAAGGTTATGTTAAGAGAATAACGGTGTTATAATATGATTATTTATGATGTTTTTTATGTTAGAAAGATTAATGTAACATTCATGTATGTAATCTATTATCTGAGAATGTTAAACTAATCGGTCCTTTAGGTTTTGATTTCTTGTAATCATGCCAATGTATTAAAATAATACACTAGCTCTATGTAACTGGGGTCGAGGCATGACATGGTTAGCATGGTCTTATTTATTCATTCAAATTTCATCATATATGGATTAGGATTATTCACATTAGAAAGATGTTAACATTCATTCTTCTATTCCTACTACAAATTCCTAGACAATAAATGCCACTTTTGAAATATGAATACTAATTATTTCAGTACATGATTATAATTATTTATATGAATAGACACCTTTTTCACAATATAATATCTATTATAAGAAGCCACTTGTTCTTTTCTTTTTTTCACCATTAGATCTATTTATTCTGGAAATTGTGTCATACATTTGTGAGCGATATGACTAAACATTATACACATTGTACACAAATCTATATTAATCATAGTGTTATCAATTTTAGAAAAAATCTCATGAAAATATAATTTTTTATCATGCTAAATTAGCACCAAATCTTACACATTATTTTATTATGATGTTATATTTTTATTTATTTTTTATCTTTCTTCCACTAATATTATTTTTTATGATTTGTTTGTAATGGTATATAATGTTGGATTTTCTCCCATAGTAGAATATTGTTTCCTTTGGAGTGACATTTATTTCATCAATATTATTTGGTGTAGATTGTTTCACACATTTATAAACATTTTTCTCATACTTATACCACAAGGTATGGATTTATACTTTATTTCATTTCCTCTAAATATTTTGGGGTCTAATATTCATATCACCAAATTAATATTTCGTAGTTGGCACATAACATGACTCATGATATTTTTCACCACATGTATTTAAATAATCAAAAAATTATTCAAGACACTCAAATATATTCTTATTAAATATTTTTTCGTTATTTTATGAATTATGCTTCAATTTTTTAGGATTTATTTCCATATCAGATCTACAACCCCTTAATACTGGCCATTTGTAATTATATTTCACTAGAAAAATATAACCAAAATCAATTGTATGATTATAAAATTTACAATAGAAACAACAATAGCCAAAAATAAAATCCGGATTTCTTATTCTATGATGAAACATTGATAGTTTTTACATCTATTTTATTTGGAATAATATGTTATTTCTCATTATCTCTTTGTAGGAAAAAAGAATTCAAACTCTTTTACAAATCTACCATTGATGATATGATTGATATATCATCTATGTTATTCAACCATATTTGGTTGAAATTATTTTCTGAACATGTACTTGTATATGATATTATATTACTATAAGAAAAACCTTCTGGAACAAGGGTTACCAATTTCAATGAACATGAAATAGATTTATCATTGGATAATCTCATGTTCTTTTCCCTTGTGAGTGATTCGTGTCATAAGTAAGACTATATTCAGAATAAATCTTTCTATACTTTCTGATATCAACATTTTATTAATAGCCATCTTGGGTGTTTTAAAATTTTTTGATCATTTTCTCCAACTCAAGACATTTCAGTTTTAGATACTTCTTCTAGACATAAAGTTGTTTCTCTATATCCTCACAATCATTCTGGGAATTATTTGTTGGGTTTTCCTTTAGATTTTTCAAATTAACTTCCATTTCAAGACACTCCTTGTTGAGAAACTTTTTCTCACCATTAACATATTTCATTTTTTCTTCCCATTGACTCCATATTTCTTATCTCCATCATCATGAAATAAATTTTCCATCATTATAAAATTATTCAAAAATTTAATTATATTTTTCTAAGACTATATTTGGGATTATTTAACATTCATGGAGGTACTATATATTTTCTATAATTACCATATCAATTTTGCATGAACTACCCCATTCACATCCTTCTCAAAAATAGTTCTTTTGTAATTAATCTTAAATAAATGTGAACTGCGTAATATAGTGATATTTTTTTATTCGCCTAGGATTAATGTCTCCACATTTTCTTTTATTTTCATCAAATATTCCATTAAAATCTTGGTAGATTTGTCACATTATTATTTTATGTGAATCATATCTATAAGATACACCTATGTTTTTTCTTTCTCACAAGAAGTTCTTTGGAATTCTACATCAATATAAGGTAAATTTTCATTGAAATGTTATACAGTTTCTTCTTTGGAGTCGATTTTTTTGGGAATATTACATCATTAAAAATTTACTGCAAATGGTTTCTCATTATCTTCATCTTCCTTTTCATGTTCTAATTTTTTATCATATTATTCCTTAATAAAAAACATAAATCTAAAAACCCTGATAGAAAATTCATAATATAATATTTGATTTATGAATAAAAAATAATTATCTATTCAATAAATTATTCTTTTTCACTGCATTAAATGGACTCATAAAATTGAACTTTATTAATTTATTTAATAGATTCTACAGATAGTCTACCACTCTAAATATACTCAATTTTTGATTCATCAACTGTCTTAGTAAAATTTATTCTCATATTTCTTTCTTCTTTCTCATGTCTGTTTTTCATGGTTTTTATATAAACCTATATGTTTTCACTAAAATAGATAGGAACTAAACTTTCTATCTGAGACAACTCTTTGACTTATTCAAATTAAAATATTCACTTCGAATATATACAAAACAAACAACTAGAAAACGAATCACATAAAAAAATCGAATGAGTGTTCTTAATTTGGGATGATCTCAGACACATATTATCTACTAGAAATAAATAAATAATTATGACTTGGATGGTTAGGTATCATAGTGAAACCATGGTAGGTTGGTATAAACCACTTCCCAAATTATTCTAGTATCCAATGAGTGTTCGTAATATTAAAATCCCACGAGTCTTCAAAAACAAAATGCTTATCACAATGAAAAAATAAAAACAACATCAAGCTTCCACTATGACACATAACTAATATTCCAATTCGATTAAATAAATAAATTTATTCTGAGCTTCCTCACTACAACTAAAAATCTTCGACCACCACAGAATGATGAAATAACACATCATGAAAGTCGACTCATTATATTCATTGAATATGTGGAAGATTTCACTTCCACATTAAATAATTTTAATATTTGAATAAATGATTGGGAATTATTCAATACACTCCTTTTTTCCATTTCTACACTTTATAGAAAAATATTAATTCAAATTAATAAAATACTAATAAATGAATATTCAAACATTACATACATGTATATTTTGGAAATTATATTTTCTTATAAATTTTATTTAATTAATGTAATTTTTATTACTCATGAGAAATTAATATTTCCATTTCCTTTAAATAACAATACAATTCTATATAGTTTTATCATTCATTTTCTAAAAAAATGTCATGTATTATAAATTTAATGACTTCTTCCCCTTTTTTGTAGCACAACTTCAGCCTCATTTGGGAAAAATATATATTAAAATAATAACACTTTTACCTTTATGAATATTTAAAAACATTATATGTTCTTACTATCATTGTATATATGAAAATAATCACTTCACTACCTTCGATACTTCATCTTATTTTTCAATTCATGTGTACGATCAAAAATACCCATGTACACTTATACATCCACAATATTTCATTCACTGTTAGATTAAATGTATTGATTAGTTCACTTTTATTTTCACTAGTTCTTACTAATGTTTAATACCGCACGTATACTCAATTTATTATGCACATTAAATTTTTGCATTCATATTTCATTCATTTTTCATCTCATCCAAAAATTGTTCTCATAAAATGATGTCACATGAGATTCTTGACTTCTTATTCATGTAAAACAAACCATCATTATTCCTTTGAACAACACTTGTGAGTCCACTATGATTTCACGTAATACCTCCTACAATGAAACTCAAATGAGGAGCCACAATACCATCATGTTAAACATACTTCATGCATAGATTCAATGCAATTTATTGTTCCAAAACACTTAACATTACCATAATATGTATTACCTATATGATGTTTGTAAAAACATGTATTATGTGGGATTTCACTAACCTTATAAAAAAATTAATATTTACACATATTTTAAGAGTATAATATTATGATCATGCAATCACAAAACCCCAAATAAATCTCCAATGCATGTAACTTCTGAATAAAAATTATAGAGCACATGATATGTTATTATCTCTCTGGAAACTTCTCTTTGATGTGAGATATGTTCCACCTTCAAATGAACCACTATGGAGTATTTATAGATAACTTCCCACAAACTTAGTCCTCCCAAAAATCATCGAGAGTTATCTTTTTATCCTATAGATTCACTTTTTGTCTCAGGTAATGCACTTATCGTAAGAAAAAAATCTTCACGGAAAAACATCAATTTCTATACATTGCATATACTCAGTTTTATCATTCAATTACCATGAATTATTTTTCACTTAATTTCAATAATATTTTGTTTTTTCAAATAATGAATTGATGATCTGATGACTCAGTTTCATCAATTAATGGATGTTTCTATTGTAAATCCTATGGAGTAGAAATTCTTGGGTGATGTTGAGGTAGAAGACGAACTCAACATCCATCCAATGGTTTCGATATAATAGATCATGCAGTACATGACATATACATGTTGTTTAAGTTGGTGAACAGTATCCCCACTCATTTAATCCCACATAGAAATGATGATAGTAGATGTCATTCATTATAACACAATGTGTGCATATTTGATGCCATAATTTCCAACCAAACCCCCCTTCTTCTAATGGAACTGCCCTTGGGGGTGCTCTCGAATGCTGATCTGCTAACCCGCATGGTGGCTCGTCAGCTGCTCCCTTATTCCTCTTTTGGGAGTTATAATGTAACCAACCAAAATTTTTAATGGAAACATCCTTCTAATAATTATGCCATATGATCACATGTAATCAAAACATAATGAACTACTATGTGTTATGTGACCATTAAACATAATATTTTCACTTTTGTTTTTTGAATTTCGAAAATATGAATACACGTTGGAGATGAGTATGTTATTTGGAGTCAAATATGACCAACATAATTTCTTATGAATAGTAACATACTCTTATGAATAGTAATGACACCCTTATGAATAGTTACATACCCTAATTTATAGTAACAGTAAATATTATAGTATATAAATAGTATTCACATGGAAGTACGATATACCAATATATTGGAATAAAAAAATATATGTTTTAAAATTATTGTTTTTTGAGTAAACTGAGATTTTAATTAAAAATTTAATTAATCATATTTAGAAAATTATTATTTTTTAAAATGGAAATAATTTTTTGGATTCTACACGTTGAAAAATGGTTAGGGTGAATTTTTTCAATTTTCATAATATACTGGATTTTTTATGTAATAGTAAAATATGATAATTAATGATAAATGCTAAATAATAGATCACTGAGTCATTTATGATGACATGCTGATGTAAGACCAATTGTTCGAAAATCACATGAACATATTACTATTTTTGGTCATGTAATCATCAATATTTCTTGTATTGAGGAAAAATAATATACTATGGAATTAAATAATTTGTAGACCCTCTTCTACTCCACTATAAATTCCACCCATCCTTACCTCTTCTCTTCACTCCCCTCAATCTTGGTTCCTTGCCAATATTATTCACAAATCACTCCCCAAGATCCTCCTTAACATTAAGTATTCCTTGGTATCCTCATGATTTCAAATTATCTAACATCAAGAGGCCATAAAGGAAGATTGATTCAAGAGGTAAATTTATATTTTCTTTTCTTTCTTTTTCTTTTGAAGTTGATTTGTTTTCATTTTTAGACATACCTCTCCTTATCCAAGTTTTATGAAAACTAAATTACCATACATGCACTGGAATGTTGTTATGGTAATGGAATAAGTTATTATCATCTCTACATTACTCCTCTTCGATTTTATTAGGAAAGATACCATATGTGATGTGTTAATTTACCTCATTCAATGATGATGGGTTTTCAATTTCCATTACAATCATTAATTACGGTCATGAATCCATTTTTATGGTTTAACTAGTCTATTATATAATTATTTTATATTATTAAATGTTCTATACATATTATCTGCACAAGATGTTAAATAATAATAAAAACAAGTTAATTGTGAGAAATATCGCTAAAATTAATGCAAGCATTTATTATTACTATTTTATATAATGATTCAACATAACTTCAAATAACCAAAATAAATTTTCAACCATATAACTATCTAGATGTTTAATAATAATGAATAACTCCAATTCTGGGAAACCACTCTCATCTTACATTTGTCTGAACATGAATATAATTAAACTATTCATTAAATCCAAGGAAGCAAAAACAACCCTTACAATGAAATTCAACCTTATAACCAATAAAAAATGGCTAGAAGGGACATAAATAGATTACACTAAATCTTGTAAATATTAATAATTTATTTACTTATAGATTAATAAAGCAATTATTTTATTCTGCTCATTAATAATAATTGGTGAACACCATCAGTCATAATGTAAGGGATCCTCTCTATTTCACTTTTATTCAGGAATGTTCAATATGCTATGAAATTCTATGTCAAATCCCTAATGATAGGCTATTATTTTTATCCACCCATAGTAATTCCATATGAATTATAATTGATGAAAAAACATGTTCTCTCTCATGAATCCCTCTTAATGAAGTACGTACCAGATCCATCTCATGTACTCTCTTTATAGGTGGTAGAGTTGGAAGATGATCTTTATTATGAGTTGGACCTAGTGATGATCTGGGATCATAGGGATAGAGTTATATTTAATAAGACTACTAACCTGGTGAATTTATTATGGTGGAACCATAAGTACGAATAGGAAACATAGGAACTGGAGGAGGCAATGATGGAAAAGCACCCACAATTGTAAATGGGTTATAATGTAAAATGAAATTTCGAGGGCAAAATTTCATTGGGGGGGGGATAATGTAACAACCCAAGGTTTTCAATAGAAATTTCATTCTTATAATTATGTCATATAATCACATGAAATCACAACAGAATTAACTAATAATTATAATGCGGCCTTTAAATATAAGTTTTTCACTTTTGTGATTTGAATTTCATAAATCTAATATACAGGGTTGCGATTAGTAAGTTATTTGTTGTCTAATATGGCCAAGTAAATTTTTAAGTGAATAGTATCATACTCTTATGTTTATTAATTTCACAGATATTAATTGTGACATAACATTGTTAATATTAACATTATGTATCCTAGTAGAAAAATAAGATTCAAGTGGGAGTACGATATACCTATATCTTGAAATAAGGAAATAAATGTTTAAAATTATTATTTTTCGAGTAAATTGTGATTTTAATTAAAATTTAAATTAATCATATTTAGAAAATTATTTTTGAAAAAAAGATTTCATTTTTCGATTCTACACATCAACAAATCATTTGGGTGAATTTTATATATTTTTCTAAAATAAATGATTTTTTTTATAAATAGTAAAATACGATAATATACGATAAATGCTAAATAATGGATTTATTGTGTAATTGATAATGATCTGTTGATGTAATAAAAATTGGTTAAAACTCATAAGAACTTATTACTATTTCTGGATATGTAATCATCACTATTTATGGTCTTGAAAGAAATTATTAAAGTAAGGAATTTAATACATCAAAAACCCTCCACTCCTCCACTATAAATACAACCCATCCTTACCTAAACTTTTCATTCCTCTCAATAATTGATTATTGCCTATATTCAGATCAAATCCCTCCCCAAGATCTTCCCCCACGTCGAAAATTCCTTGGTATCCTCAAAATACCAAATCCTCTCCCCTTTAGTGGCCTTCAAGGATTATTGATTCAAGAGGTAAATTCCCCTTTTCTTTTCATTAATTTACTTTTCAAGTACCTTTGTTTTATTTTCTATCCTTACCTCTCTTAATAAAAAATGTTATGAAAACTCTAATACCATACATGAACTAAAATTTTGTTATGATAATTTAATATGATATTATCATATTTCTTTAACTCATATTTAATTTTCGTAGTAAAGAAACTTTCTGGGATGTGTTAATTTTCCACATTTAGAGATAATGGGTTTTCATTTTCTGTTAATGTCTTAAATTCTGGTCCTTAAAACATTTTTATTATTTAACCAAACTATTATAAGTGTATTTTATCTTATTTAATGTTATATAATCCTTATGCACTCATTATTTAAGATAATAATACAAACCAAGTTAATTGTGAGAAAAAATGCTAAAATTAATTCAAGAGTTTATGATTAATGTTTTTAATATTGATTCAACTTCACTACAAGTAAAAAAATTAAAATTTCAACCATTTCACATTATATATGTTCAATAATAAATTATAATTGTAATTGTGGACAACCAATATCATCTTACATGTGTCCGAACATGAATATATTCAAACCGACCATTAAAACCAAGTAAGAAATTAAACCCGAACAGTTAAATTAAACCTTATATCAAATAAAAATGGTCTTTAATGAATATATAAAGTTATAATAACTATTTTAAAAATAGAATAGTTTCTAGACATATTAATTAATAAACATAATTTTTTATTCAGGTCATTAATAACAACTGGAGAGAACCATCAGACTTAAAGTAATGGATCCTCTCCATTTCCCTATTATTTTTGAATTTCTTCTATGATATGCTATTTTATGTGTAATCCCTAATGATGTGTTATGATTTTACCCCCCCCCCAATATGTCTCTCATGATGTATAAGTGATGAGAAACTCATATTTATCACATGAATCCCTCTTAAGTACATGGGATACCATGCTGATAGTTTCTAAGGAATTTACCCAAATCACCTTTCTTCCTTCGATTTTCTCTATCATTATTTTTACCCAATTGAATATGTATTATAGTTTTATGAAAAAATTCTAAATAATGTTTATATAATCCAAAATTATATTTCGATCTCTATCCCCTATTATCTTATTTCAGATTTAAATTCTTTTAATTGATTCCCTCCTCGATACTTCCCAATAAGCAATCTCAATTTAAGGGAACATCCAATATTTTTACCCTATTTCAAGTGCCCTATATCCTCTGTTTTAAGAAATAATTTTATATATAAAACCATTTTTTTTATGAAAACATTATTTCTTCACTTGTACTTTTATATAAAATATTTTTCTCTTTTCTATTTTAAACTCTTTATATTATTTTCCTAAAAACCGAAAAAGAATTAATGCAAAAATTTCTAAAATAAATTTATTACATGTTGTCACTTATATTTGACATAAACTACCATTATATATTAATATTTTACCTTATGAACGTCCATTTATGTTCTAATTCCTTTCTTTGATAAACACATTCACAATACACCCATTGTTTATTGTTTATATCATTTTGTGGTACCCAATTCCTTCCATGTGTAACCCTTATGTTAGGTAAGATTGATTATATATGATTATTTATCTGCAAATCGTATTTATGAAATGTAATATTGGTTCTACCAGATAGATCTTGAATGAAATGTGTAATCTTGAGTCTCATGGGATGCTGTGTGTGACGGTCTTGGCTGTTAGCCTTGGCGCGTGCTACTATGTGCCGTAGTCTTGGCAGTTATCCATGGATTGTGATACTATTGAAAATGGTCTTGAATGATAGCCATAAATCATATTTAATTAATATTTTCTGTTTCTGCCACTTTTTTTTTGATTCCATGTTCAAAATATCCCATGTTTATATGTTATGATTGTATATGTTACATTCCTTTTTATATCTTCAGATCGTGCCTTCTATCCCATGTGAAAATGACTTGTTCTTATGGTTATTCCCTTAAATGAATTCTTACTCAGCCCATTGTTCATGTTATCCCTTGGTTATCCTATGATGATGTATTAGAAAAATGGATGATTGGATCTCATTATGGAGTTTAAACAAAAAGTTTTTTTCATAATGTTTGATTATGTACCTATTCTTCCAAGACACAAGACTTTATGATCCTTGGCTTCTAATATGATGTATAATTATGCGTAAAATCTTGTAATGTAATATCTAAAAGGGTAGGGTTACTATATTCAAACCCCCTAATCCACTATTATGTCTACAATGGGTCCATTTTTCTTGTCATTCAACACCATAATTTCTGAGAAAAATAATTTGAATACAAAAAAAAATTCTACCTAATATAGCGAAATATAAAACATTCATAAATTGCAATTCCAACCTAGAAATAAATCCTCATGTATCGATAAATTATAGAAGGTCATATTTCAAAAATTATTTGTGAAAATACTTTTTGGATCATCTTAAATTCCTTTAACTAATGGTAAAACTCTTCCCAAGTCATTGAACTTAAGAATAGCTTTGTAATTGTAAAAATTTCATCAACTAAAGTAACTTATTCAAATGAAAAAACCTTTTCCAAATTAATTATTCTTATGACGGATTCAATTATAGAAACTCCTTAATATAATCATTGTAACATTGAATTTTTATCTAAAACGATTATTGAAAATAATTACAATACCAATATTACATTATTCAATTTGGGATATTTGGATGTTTCATGCAAAAGACCACTCAGGTTGTATCCATGTAAAAAATATCTTTGACCACATCTAGGGTGTACTTATGCTATGATTTAAAATCTTCAATGGCATAAATGGGAGACTCTAGAGTAGATTTTATTATATGAATTTTCATCGATATATTATACACTCTTCATCTTGCTTCAATTATAATCATGTATCTCAAACAACAGCTCTTTATAGAATTCACGGAAACCCCCAAGAAAAGTACATGCACTCTGATTAGTACCCAATATGATTTAGTCACATTATGAAAGGTTCCATGTAATCTTATATGATTATTATCCTTGAAAATATCTCAAAATGGGACCATGATTTTATTGTACCATCAGAAGATTTATATGTACATTCTACATTAAGAGCACGTAGTTCCATATTGAAAGTTCAATACATAAAACTTATTTTTCCATTATAAGTTTAAACAAGATAAATAAATGAGTCTCAATCACTAGATTCTACCCTATCACCAATTCTAATATCTCATCTCACTAACTCTTGAGGCCACTACCATCAAACATATATATCATAACCAATATTTATGTAGTCTCATTCAACATAGTGTAAACTACCATCTACAATATAAAAAAGTATGACACCAAGAATAAGGGAAGAGATCCCACTTTTGATTGGTGGGAGAGAGTACTTCTTAAATATGTCTCAAAAAAGAAATCTTAAAGTGTATCATCACCTAGTGGGAAGTCCTACCATTTAACTTATCTAATCATATACCTTCTACTATATAAAATCTATCTATCTATAGGTTTTATACAAAAATTTATTTCTCTAACACATAAATATTTAATAATATTTGGATGAGTTGACATTAGGACTTATAATATCACAATTGGTTTTAATATTCTACATGTAATAACTACTTAAGAACCTCAAAAAATGTCCTAGGGTTATGATTCATCTAATAGGTTATTAGTCTCCTGACATAAAGATATATTACTTAAAAACCTATGTTTTTTCCCTAGTCTATTAACCATACAAATGAATAACTTGACATGATCTCCCAATGTTCTATTTACTATCTTCAAATTACTAAAAACTCTAGTCACCTCCCCTTAGACATACCATCTCAGTTTCCACTATTCAACATTCAACCAATAGAGTCCCTACTTATGTCAGTCTATTTCCAGAAGTAACACCACCAAACTACGCCCATACATCAGGGTGTACTCTATTACATAATATAGGAATAACATTCACATGTGATGTATTAGAAAATAACATCCTATAATAGACTCTTATTAAAGTTCATAAGGTTTACAACAACCTCATTTGGATATAAAATCATAAAATTAATTGTAATAAATTTATCATATTCATGTGAAATTTACTAAGTCTCATAAGATAACTAGTTCAAAAAACATAGAAAAAAATGTGATAAATTACACACAAATTAGTCAGAAAAGACAATTGACAACCAATAATAGAAAAGTGGTCTTCACTATAATCTGCATACAAAAACAAATACTGCCATCAACAGAACCCCCTTTTTCCACTAACACGACAGATTTGGGCCCATATCCTATGTTGTGGTTAAAATAAACATACTCAGTAAGATTACCTAAAAATGATAAAGGTACCAAGATGAAATAATTAACATGAATACTATAATTAATGTTGTTTTGGATGAGTAATATTATGGGGGTGAATAAATAAACAACTTAAAACTCCCAAGAAAAATGTGTATCCAAAAGAAAGTAAATATGAACTATATGGATATTTTTAAACCCTAGAGGACTCATGGAGGTCCAATATTCATGAAAAATAAAATTAAAAACTCAAAATACCCTATATATCTGTATCTGGATGTGCTCAGGACACTTAAGAGTCCTTGTATCCCGATGTTGATATCCAAAAACTATGTACCATATCAATTGAAACCCCATGGGTGCCAAAGAATCAGTATCCTTGAAACATACATCACTTTATTGTATTCTTTTAACCATATATCCTATAAAAAAATATGTGGTGTCTCATAAACCCTAAATCTCATTGCCCAATCAAGGAAACATTCACTACCTAAGGTAAAAGTATATATCTAGAGATGCCCATAATGATAATCCAGTCCTACAGTATAACATCATCTAGGATAGATTATAATTTCTTATGATGATGTTGGAGGATCCATACCCCATGTATATGGGTGAAATAATGGCTAATGAGGGTGATATATATCCATTCGAAGCCTTATGTATGTTAAAAATTAATCTCCAATGATTTATGATCCCTGACCAATAATGCATGTTGAGTAACAAGTCTATCAGATTCAAAATGTTAAAAAAAATAATCACCATACACACGTGGTAGAAATAACGCTATTTAAGATTATGCTAGTTCCACTGGGTTAGATTCCTACTCCCCTTAGGATTAATGAGTGGGAAAAATAAATCTTATGTTTTAGTTCTAGTATTTAAGAAACTAAATAGAATTTCTTAGTGGTATAGACATCTCATCAAATGTTTTCCACCTAGTAGCATTAATTCAATCCATATTTAATGTATCTACCCATCAAAACAGTGTGTATATAGGTCACAAGTCATGGGGTCATGGTTGGGTTTTGACTCTTGGCGTGTTACTATACTATGTTCACATTCCGCATATGGTACATGGTTTGTATCCAAACATAAATGACATGCATGACCACATGGATCCTTAGAACCATACCTACAACACACACCCCAAGTAGGTAACCCAACATCACAAATAATGGAATAAAATATCATATGTAATATGATATTTAATGTATACATAAACCCTAGTTTAAAATCACGGAAATTAATAGTGTATTTTCTTTGAAAACAAGTATATGGTTGTTTTGTTTTATGAACCATATTTTGTTCCATTAATGAATTAATCTTCTCCATCGACGGATTTCACCGAACATATCATAAAAATCTAGTATTTATGTTATGAGTGGTCAACCTCTCATCAAAATTCGATTTTAGCCATTATCTTTTAGAAAAAATATCATCATCATAGTCCCATTGGCAAAAAAATCGATATATGGAGATGATCATCCATATCATCCTATCATGAAACAGATTATGTCGATAGCATTAGTGGATATTATATTCTAAACATTATTTTCCACAGATCATACTCTATTATGATTCCATTGTTATACCCATCACTATTTGAGAAACAACTCAAATCCATCACATTATAGTGTTTTATCACAAAACAAAAAACATCCCCACATATTTGTTCTCATTATTGTATTTGTATATATGAATCTTGAGATAGATAACTAAATGTATTCGAGAATATATCCATAATAATGGTTGAATCACCAACACAAACAAATGGTTAGTAATGAATATGAGATAAATGTATGTTTAAATCCAACAAAATACAAGAATGTTTAATGTTGGAGACTATTCCGGATTATTATTAATATATGATATTAAATCAATTGAAAATGAGAAACAATTTCAATTTTCTAGGTCAACAATATTAATTTACAATATAAAATAAAAATATTAAGTTTTAAAGTCTATGCGACTTGAGTATTCCTGGATTTAATTTAGGATGATTAGGTCCATGTTTGCGGTAATAATAAAAATGTAAATAAAACAAAACCTAAATATATGTACATAAATGGTAAATTTTGAACACTTTGAACCATTTGAAAAACATATATTCACATGTTCTTTCCTTTTAAATTCAAGAATTTATAATTTTATAGATCAAATAATACCATTTTCATAAGAAAAACGTTCATCATCACCTCTCCTCTCCTATATCTGGTGTTTATAAATGAAAATTTGGCTATCCCTAGGGAGGATAAAAATGGAGGATTTAATAGACATAATCTTGGATTCCATCATAAATTAAATAAAATTTTGAATAAATAAATTATCTCATTAATCCTCTCATAACAATGAACACTTAAATATCTATAAGAAAACTGAACTACTGTCATGCCAAGTATAAACAACTCATTTCAAACTCAGTGGAAGTATAATTTTTTTTGATTAGAGATCCTTATCAGGATATTAAAGGATTTAATCATAAATTCTCATTTTAATAATAAAATATAATTTAATATTTTAATTATATAAATTTTAATGCCACATGACACTCTCATATCCACTCAATAATAACTCGTGGTTAAAAAAGATATCCAGGATACTTACATGGTTTTTTAGGATCAATATATAGGAAAAAACAGATATTCTACCCCTAATAAGTTTTTTTAACCTAAAAATTAAAAATCAAGATTAGTAACTCTCCTGTAAAAACCAATGATATTTTATAAAATTTAATTTTATAATAATTATATCAAAATGTGTTTTCTAATCCTAATAATAATATAAAAAAATTGGAATTATTAAGAAAAAAATCAAATAGATGGAGGATTATTAAAGCTATCAAAATAATGGTATGACATTTAATCAATTTTCGGTAACTTTTTTTGAAAATGACATTATATGATATGAGATATTTTATAAAATAAATGATTTTAACATATGAAATTGGATTACAATTGGGGAAATTGCTGTTTGAATAATATTAAAAAAAATTACTGAAAAAGTGAACAAAAAATGTATAAATATATATATAAAAATAATAAGAACATCATGATATTTATAATGTAATTGAGAATTTATTTAATTATTTATTATATTATTATTTAAATTGATTTAATATATATTACATCATTTGTTTTATTTTAATCGATTTTACAAATTTTACAAAATTTCTCATTATTCTTATTTTTAGTTTTTATATTAAATTTTTCATTTTAATGATTTTTTATTTATTAAATCTTATATTTATTTTTATTAAATCTATACTATCTTATTTACTACTCTAATAATTATTTTCACACTATGTATAACTAGCAAATGGGGATGGTTTTATTTATTGTTTGAAAATTATTTTATTAATGTATGATGTAAATCAAAGTGGAGTAACTGAAAAATATATGTTCATGGGTAATGAAAAATTTCAACCAATTATGAAGAATCATAGACTGTTAAACATTTATATTTTTATTGAGGTCAAAAAAACTATTCATTATATTTTCTTATTAGCATAAGGTAGATGACACGTTGATGAATTATGTTGGTGTTCACGTATAGGCCTGTTATCCTTTATTAAAAGTATTGATTTCGTTATCATATATACATAAAAATACATTGTTTAATATATTAATTTTTTTTGTTTTTTTGTGTTTGATATTTTCTAAATTAAATTTATGCTCTAAGAAATAAAGTTACAATTATGATTCTTATATTGATATCTTAAAGAGGTATATATAATGTGTGTGTAATGAAATATTATTTTTTGTGACCAATTTGATTTTATAGTTTTTTAAACAAAATTATTGGAAGTCATTTATCTTCATACATAGTGTTATATATTTTGAGGAATCAATAAGTATTTTATTAATGACTTCTAAAATGTTATCATCTATAAATTTTCTTATGTAAATTGTTTTATTTTCTGACAAACTAATCCATAAATATATATATTAAAAAAAATTCTCTTATAGTTTTTTTACTTGATAGTCTTATAAAATAGTTGGACAATTAATACATAAATTATTAATATTTATCTATGTAATATAATACTCAATATAATATTATATCAACATTTTTGTTTAAAAATCATAAATCTAGTGTGATATCAAATAGATCAATTAAAAATCATTCCATTGATTATATGTAGAATCTTTGACTACCATTGAAGGTAAAACTTCTGATGATTGTGTTTCAAAGATCTCAGGTCATTTTTAAGTATTTAATTAAATTTTTTTCTTACAAATATTCTGTCTTTGTTGATATTTCGTTGAATGTGTAAAAATATATTCTAAAAACAATTATAGTCCCTTATATCATAAAAAGAATAAATATTGATTTATTCACAATGTAAATGATTTTGAGTTTGATATTGGTTATTATTAATAATCTTAGGTTTCTTACTATGTGAAAACTAGGAATTGAAATAAAATTATGAAGAAAATAATTATATTTATGGCTTCTTCATCGATGGGTTTTGTGGTGATGGATGACTTATAATGACATAAAATCCATTATGAGGATTAAATTAGGTTTTATGGAAAGGGGAAAGTAAATATTGTCTCTAACATTTAGTATAGTTTAATCATGGATTAACATTCCCATTACCATATCTAAAGGTAATGTTATTTATTTATTTAATTTTAACTAAAAGATAATTTTTGATCATTTTATGTTATCTCATTTATTTAGGGAGAATTTTATTTTAGTTTTTGTATCTATAAAATCTCTTCATTGATTGGTATATGGATAGATATTCAATATATTTTTTGACATTATAAATAACTTTTCGGAGCTTCATTAGATAAAAATTCATAGTTTTCTATCTATATGGAATATTCTTTGAAAATTGTAGATTCTATGGGAAATTTTCTTTTTTGTCTTAGTGATCACATTTGTATTAAAACATTGAAACAGATAAGATTATTACATCATTGATTTTCTATATATTATAATTTCATTTCTAATTATTTTTTAAATACAGAAAAAATTAATAGTGTCCAAAAAGGGTTACATGGTGATTAAAAAACTAAACTACCATGAAAAGTAATGTATGGGAGCAAAGAAAAAAATTTAACCTCACTATAAAAAATAATATTTAACTAATGTAATGAACTATTAAGTGTTGAATACGGTAAATTTTCTCATGATAAAGATATAGATTGAAAATAATATGAATGTGATATAGGGAATGGTTATGAGTACTCTTAAAATGATGATTGGGGACAATTATTATGAAATTGTAGTAAATACAGTTTTAATTTTGATTTGAGGAATTTGTTATTAAAGCATTGTATTATTTATTATTTCAAATGACTACATTCATCTTAGTATCATTATTTTGATTATTTAAATATATAAAATACATTTATAGTCTTATACAAAAAATAATATTGTTTATATAGATATCAATAATTGAAATTATAATCATCCATTATTTTTCTAACAAACTTTTATACTTGTAAAAATATGATTTATATGACATATTTACAAAAATCCTAAATTATGATTTTTATTATTATTACTTTTGGTGTAATAGTATGTTATTTCTTTATTGTAATGAATATTATAAAATTTATTTTATTTATTCAATTACAATTTCCTAGTGCTCATTGGATGTAACATTCTTTAAAAAATCTGATTGAACAAATTGGGATACCTTATGTGGAACCATGTAGTAAGGATAACACTAGCTGAAAATTTTTCTGGATAAAATTAATGTGTATCTATTTAATCTTTCATAAATTTATTTTTAAAAAGGTTTTCATATTAAAGTTATTTTTTTGGTGTACTATTTTTAATTATAATTTACAAAAATGAAACTCATTGTACTACAATTTAATAAATAAAAAAATCCTAAACACAAATAGTAAGATATATAATTTTCAATAATTATTCAGTATATTATTGAAAAATATTAATGTAATATACATTTTACAATTCAATTCCCAGTGTTCTATGTCAAATCTGGAAAAAAATTTATTTGGGATATTTTGTAATATAATATTAGAAGGAAATCACAACTCATTATGATATAGTAATCCAATAAATTTGTGTTTGTGTGAGAATATTTAAAATTAATATTCAAGTACATATGACCATAAAATTACAACAAAAAAATTTTGATATTGTAATTGAAATATTTTTTACAGTTTGATTCTCATACCTTAATGTATTTTGTGCCAATGAAATTATAGATTTTATGGAATATTTGTGTGAACATTTCAATAAATTATGATCCCTAAAGAATGGTATAATCTTTTATACTACACCATTTATTTGTAATAATTTTTTATCTTCTTAATATAAGGCCCCAGCCTTAAACCTTACATAATCTTGAGTTATTACAAGATTACACATTGAGGATCTTTTCTGGTTTAGAGTTTAAGGGAATTAGATCATAAAACTTCCATTACATTCCACATATAAAAAAAGTGGTTACATAAAGATAGTATTATTCTTTCCCATCAATGGAAACATATTCAAAATAAAACATGGATTCTTTCTTGACACTTCCTTGACACTATCATCATATCATGTACCTTTCCCTTGACCTATGAAAAACATTTCAAAAAAACTTGGGATGAGCATAAAAAGCTCAGTAAGGGATATAAAAATATGGAAAGGAAACATGGGTACATATATACATAAGAATGAAATCATACTTTACCCATAAAACATAAGCACTTTAACATACCTCATCAAATCATGAATAAATCATATAAATCATAAGACATAAAGGTAACTTGAGGCATTCATAACATTCTTACGTAGGGAGTAACCCTCTTGGTTACGTTTGGAATACCCATCACAGTATATTCCCTAAATCTCTTCGGAGAAACATTAACGTTTCACTCCTTCGTGTTACCCAATGCATTGGAGAGCTATATCGGGCTCACCTGCCCTTAGTTTATCATGGAACCACCCATCTTCATAATAATGCCCAAGAACCTCAACATAATCGTATCACATAAAACATGCATAAAGGAAACATAACATTTCCACCTTTTGATCACAAGATATCAATACAACACATTGATATAAAAACATTATGAAAACCATTTTCAATACCAAAATAAAGGAAAAGTAAATCATGGTATTTATTTTTCCTTTAAAAACGAGGTATGGCTTGTAGAGGAAGCCAAAACTCAAATAACGGTCACGGCGGCGGAGAAGTCGTTGTCGCCGCATACGTACGACAAAAACATTCCCTTTTTTCATTTAGTGAAACGCTTTGTATAAAAAAGATTCCTTTTGGATAAACGTAAAAGTCAAAGGGGTTTATACACCGTATAAAAGAAGGTTGTGTATAAAACAAAATATGCCTCAATGAAAGGAGATTGACACGAAGTCCCATACCTCGGGTCCGACTTGACTCGATCGTTCTTTAATGTCCTGAATAATAAACTTGAGTTAATTTATAATTCTTTAAGAACCTTTTTCAAGTTCATTATTCCTTTTATATCACTTATTTCCATGTCATGAACACTATGTAATTATTTAAGTTGATAACGGTCGTTTTAACGATCATTGGTACTTGAGTAAAAAATAAACCCTTTATAATTACATGTTGTTCATGTATCCATTATATCCAGAATAATAATCATTATGTATATATCATATATATCCAGTATATACATGCATTTACAATATTACATAATCATTTAGAGGTAAGAAATGAAATGCACCGTTCATGGAGACGGTAAGCCGTACGTACGCATGAACGCTACTTTTATTTCTATTTCGTATTTTATAGAATGGAATCATAATAATATAAAGGTATATTATAATTCCAGTATAATATAATATATAATATCATATTTCCATCCTTTATACATCCCACATATGATATTTAACGAATCAAATCACTTTGATGGGGTGGTAGTCCGCACTTCCTTAAATGAAGATATCGTGTTTACCCATAATGAAAAACATAAAGGTACGACCAAATAGAAAAAAACAGAATCTTAAGGAAAACATAAACATATTATATATCATATATAAATATAGTGACATCTTAATGGCCACCTTTGAAGGTGTTAAAAGAATTTTGAACAATCATCGTTTCGGGAGGCATAAATTCACCATCCACGGAAACAGTATGTTCGTTAACCATTAGATGTAGTTGTGTGTAAGTGTAGCTATAATACTTATTATAAAAACATCCTAGTATATTAAGGATACTGTAGTTGTTACAAAATAAAAGAATAAAAATAGTTTAGGGGGTTGGAGAAGTAAAATAAAACAAAAGGACTCAAAAGAAGACATTACCATAAAATCGGGTAACTCCCTTTGGTTTGAGCTCAAAGGATTCCTTGGGAAGACTTCTTCCCAAAGTGAGGCTTCAAGGAGTAATATAGGGACGTGGAGAGACAAAATGGGGAGGGGTTGGCCGAGACAAAGGCTTTGGAAGTGTGGGTAAGGAGGTAGAGGTGGGGGCCTTTTATAGGAGGAGAGGAGGGGCACTCTTGGAAAGTAAAGATAAGTTACGTTATTTTAAAATGAGTTTAGGATTCAAAAGGTCCCACATTGATATAATTAGAGGATAAGGTGATAAGGGTTCGAAATCCACTCATCCAATTGGTTTTGGCCACGTGTAGGTTTTATATTTTACATTATCTTTCCATTTTATTTAAATCGTTAAATAATGAGGTCATCGCTGCATCATCATGATGTCATAAATAATTAAATTTATTTAATGTCTAAAAATTATAAAAAAATACTATGATGTAGGAAATATTTTTAGCTTTCTAATTAATATTTATAGTCAAAACCCTGACCTTTATAACCCCATGTAAAAATTGTTTTAGTAAAATAACTCATGTTTTTGTCATTTTTACTTTAACATAAAATAAAAGGTTATTTATGTCATTTCCCAAACAAAGTGGCTCTATGGGGTCTCCAAGTTGACCCATGGCTTGTCTTGGTCGGCCATGACACAGCCAATGAGGGTAGGACATGTGTCAAGCTCATTTCATTTTATTAAAGCATTATTTTTACCTTAAACTACACTAATTACCTCTAATCGCGATTAAGAACTTAAGATTTACTATTCACCAAAAAATTATTTTAATCTCATTGAACAAAATTTTACTTCTTAATGACAACCATGTATGTTAGATTTTTTAAATTCAAAACACAGAAGTGGTAAAATTTCATTTAAACGAAAAATCAGTTTTTATAAGTACCACTTAGTGGTTTCACTATTCATCAAAAATTGAAGTTTTTCAGAAAATTACCCAAAATTCACTCTAAGCTATATTTGATATTCCGAATTCAAAAATGAACTCTATTTTACAAAATTCAAAACATATAAGTCACATTAATTAATTTAATAATTAATTCCCGCAGTCATGACAAATAGCGTGTTTTTATGAAACAATAAGTATCAAAAGATTGACACCAGTTTAAGTCAAATTTCAAAGTGAAATTGATTCCAATGACCACCATTGGATTAAATGGTAAAAATATATTCTAATTTCACTTCAAAACCAATACAAAAGATAATATAATCATATAAATAAATTAGATTAAAAAGCAGTTTTGATGTAAAATGCAGTATTTTTCACTATTCATTAAAAAATGAACATTATCTGAAAAATACCAGAAATTTATCCAATGTAAATTTCAATGTCCCAATCATAATGAACATGTTTATTTTGACAAATATAGATTATAAAATTGTCAAAATTTTGATTTAAAAAGGGTTTTCCATCAAAAGGCTGTAAAACAATCTTTTAAGAATATTAGTGTATTCCATGCATAAGATTGTATTTATTTTCATTTTAAGCCTCTAAAACACTATCTTAATCATTAATAGACATAGAAAAAAATATCTATTACTCATTACTTACTTGGGATGTTACATCCTTCCCCCTTTAGAAAATTGCATCCCCGTAATTTATTTAGCTATCGAATAAATGGGGGTACTTATCCCTCATTGCATTTTCAGATTCCCATGTTGCCTCTTCCATCATGTGGTTTTTCCACAAAACCATTACCTGATTAATCACCTTATTCTGTAACACTTGATCCCTATGGTCAAAAATCTGGACCGGTTATTCCTCATAAGATAGGTTCTCTTCCAGCTGAACTACCTATGGACTCAAAACATTAGATGGATCTGGCATATACTTTCTCAACATCGAAACGTGAAAAACATTGTGTAACTGAGATAAACTCGGAGGTAAATAAACTCGGTATGAAACTGATCCAACTCTCTCCAGAATTTCATATGGTCCAATGAACCTTGGACTCATCTTTCCTTTCTTACCAAATCTCATCACATTTTTCCAAGGAGAAACCTTGAGAAAAACATGATCACCTACCTCGAAAGATAGATCCTTCCTCCAGTTATTCGCATAACTCTTCTGCCTGCTCTGAGCTATTCTCATGTGCTTCAGAATCAGCTAAACTTTTTCTGCCATCTCTTCTACCAATTCTGGTCCCTTCAACTTCCTTTGACCCACTTCATCCCAGAAAGCTGGAGTTCGACACCGCTTCCCATATAACGCCTGAAATGGCGCCATCTGTATACTTGAATGAAAACTGTTATTATATGAAAATTCAACCAAAGAAATATGTTGGTCCCAACTTCCCTGATAATCCATAGAGCAAGAACGTAGCATATCCTCCAATGTCTGAATTGTTCGTTCTGACTTCCCATCTGATTGAGGATGAAAAGATGTACTAAAATTTAATTCAGTACCCAATGACTTCTGAAGGCCTTTCCAAAAGTTAGAAGTGAACCTGGGATCACGATCAGATACAATGGAGAGGGGAACTCCATGTAACCTGACTATCTCTTTAAGATACAAACGGAAAATTTGATCTAGGGAAAAAGTATGTCGTATAGCAAGTAAATGAGAAGATTTAGTCAAGAGATCAACAATAACCCATATTGAATTATTATCTCGAGTTGTCTTCGGTAATTCCACAACAAAGTCCATGGATATATTCTCCCATTTCCACTCTGGCACTAGTAAAGGCTGAAGCATACCTTTCGGTAACTGTCGCTCTTCTTTAACCTATTGACATGTCAAACACTTCACAGTAAAATCAGCAATATCTCTTTTCATTCCATCCCACCAGTAATACTCCCGCAGATCTCTGTACATCTTAGTACTGCCAGGATGAACTGAAAACGGAGAACTATGAGCTTCACATAACAACTCTCTCTTCAACTGTGAATCACAAAGCACACACAATCCCTTCCCAAATCTCAAAACGCAATCATTATCAATGTTGAATTCAGGCAACTTACCTTTCTGAACTAGCTCTACCTTTTTCTGCAACTCACTGTCTCACTTCTGTGCTTGCTTGATTCTATCTGATAGAGATGATCTCACTGATACCTAAAACAAAACAGAAGAACTTCCTGCACCAACAACTTCTATGCCAAAGTTCATCAAATCCTTAACCAAATGATCACGTTCCAAACGCAACATTGCTAATGAAGCATTACTTTTTCGACTCAAAGCATCTTCCACTTTATTTGTTTTCCCGGATCGTAATGAATTGTACAATCATAATACTTGATTAATTCTAGACATCACCTCTGTCTCATGTTTAACTCTTTCTGAGTGAATATATACTTTAAACTTTTGTGATCAGTATATATTTCACACTTTAATCCATACAAATGATGGCTCCAGAATTTTAAAGCAAAAACAACAGCAGCTAATTCCAAATCATGTGTATGGTAATTACCTCATGAGTTTTCAACTGTCGTTAAGCATAAGCAATTACCTGATCATTCTGCATTAGGACGCAACCAATTCCTTTCAATGAAGCATCACTTTATATAACAAACTCACCATTCCTGGAAGATAGTGCCAAAACTGGAGCATTCACCAATATTCTTTTCAATTCCTGAAAACAATCATCACATTCTTTTGTCCAGATAAACTTAACACCCTTCTGAGTTAGCTTAGTCATTGGACTAGATAACCGTTAAAAATTTCTAACAAACCTTCGGTAATAGACTGCCAAACCAAGGAAGCTACGAATCTCAGTTACATTTGTGGGTCTTGTCCATTCTTCAACAACTTTTGTTTTTGCAGGATCAACAGTTATCCCATATTTAGAAACAATGTGACCAAGGAAAGAAATTTGTTTCAACCAAAACTCACACTTTCTGAATTTCCCATACAATTTCTTTTCTTTTAAGGTTTGTAAAATAACCCTTAAATGTCTTTCATGCTCCTGTTTACTTTTAGAAAACACCAAAATGTCATCAATAAACACAACCAACATTTTTCACCGGAGTCAACTGAGACATCACTGCAAAAAACTGTTTAGTTCTGATTCTGACCATCTTAGGATACTGATTTGAAATGACATTTCCCTCTGTATGCCTTCCCAGAAAAGTTGTTCTTTCTCCTCTATGAAAAACCATTCTTAACACAGAAATATCTTAGGCGAAGCAACATGGTAATCTTCAAATGCTATATCATTTCAAAAAAAAATATTTTTGGATAATCATTTAATAAAATTCTAACTCCTAATGTTATCTAAACCGACCTCTGATACCAACTATAAGGCCCCAGCCTTAAACCTTACATAATCTTGAGTTATTAGAAGATTACACATTGAGGATCTTTTCGGGTTTAGAGTTTTAGGGAATTAGATCATAAAACTTGCATTACATTCCACATATAATCAAAGTGGTTACATAAAGATAGTATTCTTCTTTCCCATCAATGGAAGCATATTTAAAATAAAACATGGATTCTCTCTTGACACTTCCTTGACACTATCATCATATCATGTACCTTTCCCTTGACCTGTGAAAAACATTTCAAAAAAACTTGGGATGAGCATAAAAATCTCAGTAAGGGATATAAAAATATGGAAAGGAAACATGGGTACATATATACATAAGAATGAAATCATACTTTACCCATAAAACATAATCACTTTAACATACCTCATCAAATCATGAATAAATCATAGAAATCATAATACATAAAGGTAACCTGAGGCATTCATAACATTCTTACGTAGGGAGTAACCCTCTTGGTTACGTTTGGAATACCCATCACAGTATATTCCCTAAATCTCTTCGGAGAAACCTTAATGTTTCACTCCTTCGCATTACCCAATGCATTAGAGAGCTATATCGGGCTCACCTGCCCTTAGTTTATCATGAAACCACCCGTCTTCATAATAATGTCCAAGAACCTCAACATAATCGTATCACATAAAACCTGTACAAAGGAAACATAACATTTCCACCTTTCGATCACAAGATATCAATACAACACATTGATATAAAAACATTATGAAAACCATTTTCAATACCAAAATAAAGGAAAAGTAAAAATGGTATTTATTTTTCTTTTAAAAACAAGGTATGGCTTGTAGAGGAAGCCGAAACTCAAATAACGGTCACAACAACGGAGAAGTCGTTGTCGCCGCATACGTACGACAAAAACCTTCCCTTTTGTCGTTTAGTAAAACACTTCGTATAAAAAAGATTCCTTTTGGATAAACGTAAAAGTCAAAGGGGTTTATACACCGTATAAAAGATGGTTGTGTATAAAACAAAATATGCCTCAATGAAAGGAGATTGAGATGAAGTCCCATACCTCGGGTCCGACTTGACTCGATCATTCTTTAATGTCCTGAATAATAAACTTGAGTTAATTTCAACTTCTTTAAGAACCTTTTTCAAGTTCATTATTCCTTTTATATCACTTATTTCCATGTCATGAACACTATGTAATTATTTAAGTTAATAACGGTCGTTTTAACGATCATTAGTACTTGAGTAAAAAATAAACCCTTTATAATTACATGTTGTTCATGTATCCATTATATCCAGAATTATAATCATTATGTATATATCACATATATCCAGTATATACATGCATTTACAATATTACATAATCATTTAGAGGTAAGAAATGAAATGCACCGTTCATGGAGACGGTAAGCCGTACGTACGCATGAACGCTACTTTCATTTATATTTCGTATTTTATAGAATGGAATCATAATGATATAAATGTATATTATAATTCCAGTATAATATAATATATAATATCATAGTTCCATCCTTTATACGTCCCACAAATGGTATTTAATGAATCAAATCACTTTGAGGGGGCTGTAGTCCGCACTTACTTAAATGAAGATATCACGTTTACCCATAATGGAAACCATAAAGGTATGACCAAAAACAAAAAAACAGAATCTTAAGGAAAACATAAACATATTATATATCATATATAAATATAGTTTCATCTTAATGGACACCTTTGAAGGTGTTAAAAGAATTTTGAACAATCATCGTTTCGGGAGGCATAAATTCACCATCCACGGAAACAGTATGTTCGTTAACCATTAGATGTAGGTGTGTGTAAGTGTAGCTAGAATCTTTATTATAACAACATCCTAGTATATTTAGGATACCTTATTTGTTACAAAATAAAAGAATAAAAAGAGTTTAGGGGGTTGGAGAAGAAAAATAAAACAAAAGGGCTCAAAAGAAGACATTACCTTAAAATCGGGTAACTCCCTTTGGTTTGAGCTCAAAGGATTCCTTGGAAAGACTTCTGCCAAAAGTGAGGCTTTTAGGAGTAAGATAGGGAAGTGGAGAGACAAAATGGGGAGGGGTTGGCCGAGCCAAAGGCTTTGGAAGTGTGGGTAAGGAGGTAGAGGTGGGGGCCTTTTATAAGAGGAGAGAAGGGGCACTCTTGGAAAGTAAAGATAAGTTACTTTATTTTAAAAAGAGTTTCGGATTGAAAAGGTCCCACATTGATATAATTAGAGGATAAGGTGATAAGGGTTTGAAATTCACTCATCCAATTGGTTTTGGCCATGTGTAGGTTTTAGATTTTACATTATCTTTCCATTTTATTTAAATCGTTAAATAATGAGGTCATCGCTGCATCATCATGATGTCATAAATAATTTAATTTATATAATGTCTAAAAATTATAAAAAAATAATATGATGTAGGAAAGCTTTTTAGATTTCTAATTTATATTTATAGTCAAAACCCCGACCTTTATAACCCCATGTAAAAATTGTTTTAGTAAAATAACTCATGTTTTTGTCATTTTTACTTTAACATTAAATAAAACGTTATTTATGTCATTTCCCAACCAAAGTGGCTCCATGGGGTCCCCAAGTTGACCCATGGCTTTTCTTGGTCGGCCATGACACACCCAATGAGGGTAGGACATGTGTCAAGCTCATATCATTTTATTAAAGCATTATTTTTACCTTAAACTACACTAATTACCTCTAATCGTGATTAAGAACTTAAGAGTTACTATTCACCAAAAAATTATTTTAATCTCATTGAACCAAATTTTACTTCTTAATGAAAACCATGTATGTAAGATTTTTTAAATTCAAAACACAGAAGTGGAAAAATTTTATTTAAACGAAAAATCAGTTTTTATAAGTACCACTTAGTGGTTTCACTATTCATCAAAAATTGATGTTTTTCAGAAAATTACCAAAAATTCACCCTAAGCTATATTTGATATTCCGAATTCAAAAATGAAGTCTATTTTAAAAAATTCAAAACATATAAGTCACATTAATTAATTTAATAATTAATTCCCACAGTCATGACAAATAACGTGTTTTTATGAAACAATAAGTATCAAAAGATTGACACCAGTTTAAGTCAAATTTCAAAGTGAAATTGATTCCAATGACCACCATTGGATTAAATGGTAAAAATATATTCTAATTTCACTTCAAAACCAATTCAAAAGATAATATAATCATATAAATAAATTAGATTAAAAAGCAGTTTTGATGTAAAATGAAGTATTTTTCACTATTCATTAAAAAATGAACATTGTCTGAAAAATACCAGAAATTTAACCAATGTAAATTTCAATGTCCCAATCATAATGAATATGTTTATTTTGACAAATATAGATTATAAAATTGTCAAAATTTTGATTTAAAAATGGTTTTCCATCAAAAGGCTGTAAAACAATCTTTTAAGAATATTAGTGTATTCCATGCATAAGATTGTATTTATTTTCATTTTAAGCCTCTAAAACACTATCTTAATCATTAATAGACATAGAAAAAAATATATATTAATCATTACTTACTTGGGATGTTACATCCTTCCCCCCTTTAGAAAATTGCGTCCCCGTAATTTATTTAGCTATCGAATAAATGGGGGTACTTATCCCTCATTGCATTTTCAGATTCCCATGTTGCCTCTTCCATCATGTGGTTTTTCCACAAAACCTTTACCTGATTATTCACCTTATTCCATAACACTTGCTCCCTATGGTCAAAAATCTGGACCGGTTGTTCCTCATAAGATAGGTTCTCTTCCAGATGAACTACCTCTGGACTCAAAACATGAGATGAATCTGGCATATACTTTCTCAACATTGAAACGTGAAAAACATTGTGTAACTGAGATAAACTCGGAGGTAAAGCCACTCGGTATGCAACTGATCCAACTCTCTCCAGAATTTCATATGGTCCAATGAACCTTGGGCTCAACTTTCCTTTCTTACCAAATCTCATCACACTTTTCCAAGGAGAAACCTTGAGAAAAACATGATCACCTACCTCGAAAGATAGATCCTTCCTCCGGTTATCCGCATAACTCTTCTGCCTGCTCTAAGCTGTTTTCATGTGCTTCTAAATCAGCTAAAGTTTTTCTGCCATCTCTTCTACCAATTATGGTCCCATCAACTTCCTTTCACCCACTTCATCCCAGAAAGTTGGAGTTAGACACCGCTTCCCATATAATGCCTGAAATAGTGCCATCTGTATACTGGAATGAAAAATGTTATTATATGAAAATTCATCCAAAGAAATATGTTGGTCCCAACTTCCCTGATAATCCATAGAGCAAGAACGTAGCATATCCTCCAATGTCTGAATTGTTCGTTCTGACTGCCCATCTGATTGAGGATGAAAAGCTGTACTAAAATTTAATTCAGTACCCAATGACTTCTAAAGGCCTTTTCAAAAGTTAGAAGTGAACCTGGGATCACGATCAGATACAATGGAGAGGGGAACTCCATGTAACCTGACTATCTATTTAAGATACGAACGGGAAAGTTGATCTAGAGAAAAAGTATCTCGTATAGCAAGGAAATGAGCAGATTTAGTCAAGCGATCAACAATAACCCATATTGCATTATTACCTCGAGATGTCTTCGGTAATCCCACAACAAAGTCCATGGATATATTCTCCCATTTCCATTCTGGCACTGGTAAAGGCTGAAGCATCCCTTTCGGTAACTGCCACTCTGCTTTAACCTGTTGACATGTCAAACACTTTACAGTAAAATCATCAATATCTCTTTTCGTTCCATACCACCAGTAATACTCCCGCAGATCTCTGTATATCTTAGTACTGCCAGGATGAACTGAAAACGGAGAACTATGAGCTTTACATAACAACTCTCTCTTCAATTGTGAATCACAAGGCACACAAAATCTCTTCCCAAATCTCAAAACGCAATCATTATCAATGTTGAATTCAGGCAACTTACCTTTCTGAACTAGCTCTACCTTTTTTTTGCAACTCACTGTCTCGCTTCTGTGCTTGCTTGATTCTATCTGATAGAGATGATCTCACTGATACCTGAAACAAAACAGAAGAACTTCATGCACCAACAAAATCTATGCTAAAGTTCATCAAATCTTTAACCAAAGGATCACGTTCCAAACGCAACATTGCTAATGAAGCATTACTTTTTCGACTCAAAGCATCAGCCACTTTATTTTTTTTCCCGGATAGTAATGAATTGTACAATCATAATCCTTGATTAATTCATGCCATCTACTATGTCTCATGTTTAACTCTTTCTGAGTGAATATATACATTAAACTTTTGTGACCAGTATATATTTCACACTTTACTCCATACAAATGATGGCTCCAAATTTTTAAACCGAAAACAACAGCAGCTAATTCAAAATCATGTGTAGGGTAATTTACCTCATGAGTTTTCAACTGTCGTGAAGCATAAGCAATTACCCGGTCATTCTGCTTTAGGACACAACCATGTCCTTTCAATGAAGCATCACTATATATAACAAACTCACCATTCCTGGAAGGTAGTGCCAAAACTGGAGCATTCACCAATCTTCTTTTCAATTCCTGAAAACAATCATCACATTCTTTTGTTCAGATAAACTTAAAACCCTTCCGAGTTAGCTTAGTCATTGGACTAGATAACCGTGAAAAATTTCTAACAAACCTTTGGTAATAGCCTGCCAAACCAAGGAAGCTACGAATCTCAGTTACATTTGTTGGTCTTGGCCATTCTTCAACAACTTTTGTTTTTGCAGGATCAACAGTTATCCCATCTTTAGAAACAATGTGACCAAGGAAAGAAATTTGTTGCAACCAAAACTCACACTTGCTGAATTTCCCATACAATTTCTTTTCTTTTAAGGTTTGTAAAATAACCATTAAATGTCTTTCATGATCCTCTTTACTTTTAGAAAACACCAAAATTTCATCAATAAACACAACCAACATTTTTCACCTGAGTCAACTGAGCCATCACTGCAACAAACTGTTTAGTTCTGATTCTGACCATCTTAGGATGCTGATTTGAAAGGACATTTCCCTCTGTATGCCTTCCCAGAAAATTTGTTCTTTCTCCTCTATGAAAAACCATTCTTAACAAAGAAATATCTTAGGCGAAGCAATATGGTAATCTTCAAATGCTATATCATTTCAAAAAAAAAATATTTTTGGATAATAATTTAATGAAATTATAACTCCTAAAGTTATCTAAACCGACCTCTGATACCAACTATAAGGCCCCAGCCTTAAACCTTACATAATCTTGAGTTATTACAAGATTACACATTGAGGATCTTTTCGGGTTTAGAGTTTTAGGGAATTAGATCATAAAACTTGCATTACATTCCACATATAAACAAAGTGGTTACATAAAGATAGTATTCTCCTTTCACATCAATGGAAACATATTTAAAATAAAACATGGATTCTTTCTTGACACTTCCTTGACACTATCATCATATCATGTACCTTTCCCTTGACCTGTGAAAAACATTTCAAAAAAACTTGGGATGACCATAAAAATCTCAGTAAGGGATATAAAAATATGGAAAGGAAACATGGGTACATATATACATAAGAATGAAATCATACATTACCCATAAAACATAAGCACTTTAACATACCTCATCAAATCATGAATAAATCATAGAAATCATAAGACATAAAGGTATCTTGAGGCATTCATAACATTCTTGCGTAGGGAGTAACCCTCTTGGTTACGTTTGGAAAACCCATCACAGTATATTCCCTAAATCTCTTCAGAGAAACCTTAACGTTTCACTCATTCGCATTACCCAATGCATTGGAGAGCTATATCAGGCTCACCTGTCCTTATTTTATCACGGAACCACCCGTCTTCATAATAATGCCCAAGAACCTCAACATAATCGTATCATATAAAACATGCATAAAGGAAACATAACATTTCCACCTTTCGATCATAAGATATCAATACAACACATTGATATAAAAACATTATGAAAACCATTTTCAATACCAAAATAAAGGAAAAGTAAAACATGGTATTTATTTTTCATTTAAAAACAAGGTATGGCTTGTAGAGGATGCTGAAACTCAAATAACGGTCACGGCGGCGGAGAAGTCGTTGTCGCCGCATACTTACGAAAAAAACATTCCCTTTTTTCGTTTTGTAAAACTCTTCATATAAAAAAGATTCCTTTTGGATAAATGTAAAAGTCAAAGGGGTTTATACAATGTATAAAATAAGGTTGTGTATAAAACAAAATATGCCTCAATGAAAGGAGATTGAGACGAAGTCCCATACCTCGAGCCCGACTTGACTCGATCGTTCTTTAATGTCCTGAATAATAAACTTGAGTTAATTTCTACTTCTTTAAGAACCTTTTTCAAGTTCATTATTCCTTTTATATCACTTATTTCCATGTCAGGAACACTATGTAATTATTTAAGTTAATAACGGTCATTTTAACGATCATTGGTACTTGAGTCAAAAATAAATCCTTTGTAATTACATGTTGTTCATGTATCGATTATATCAAGAATTATAATCATTCTGTATATATCATATATATCCAGTATATACATGCATTTATAATATTACATAATCATTTAGAGGTAAGAAATGAAATGCACTGTTCATGGAGACGGTAAGCCGTACGTACGCATGAACGCTACTTTCATTTCTATTTCGTATTTTATAGAATGGAATCATAATGATATAAAGGTATATTATAATTCCAGTATAATATCATATATAATATCATATTTCCATCCTTTATACGTCCCACATATGGTATTTAACGAATCAAATCACTTTGAGGGGGCGGTAGTCCGCACTTCCTTAAATGAAGATATCGCGTTTACCCATAATGGAAACCATAAAGGTATGACCAAAAAGAAAAAAACAGAAGCTTAAGGAAAACATAAACATATTATAGATCATATATAAATATAGTGACATCTTAATGTCCACCTTTGAAGGTGTTAAAATAATTTTGAACAATCATCGTTTCGGGAGGCAAAAATTCACCATCCACGGAAACAGTATGTTCGTTAACCATTAGATGTAGGTGTGTGTAAGTGTAGCTAGAATCAATATTATAACAACATCCTAGTATATTGAGTATACTGGAGTTGTTACAAATGAAAAGAATAAAAATAGTTTAGGGGGTTGGAGAAGCAAAATAAAACAAAAGGACTCAAAAGAAGACATTACCTTAAAATCGGGTAACTCCCTTTGGTTTGAGCTCAACGGACTCCTTGGGAAGACTTCTTCCCAAATTGAAGCTTCAAGGAGTAAGATAGGGAAGTGTAGAGACAAAATGGGGAGGGGTTGGCCGAGCCAAATGCTTTGTAAGTGTGGGTAAGGAGGTAGAGGTGGGGGCCTTTTATAAGAGGAGAGGAGGGGCACTCTTGGAAAGTAAAGATAAGTTACTTTATTTTAAAATGAGTTTCAGATTCAAAAGGTCCCACATTGATATAATTCTAGGATAAGGTGATAAGGGTTCGAAATCCACTCATCCAATTGGTTTTGGACATGTGTAGGTTTTAGATTTTACATTATCTTTCCATTTTATTTAAATCGATAAATAATGAGGTCATCGCTGCATCATCATGATGTCATAAATAATTTAATTTATTTAATGTCTAAAAATTATAAAAAAAATAATATGATGTAGGAAATATTTTTATATTTCTAATTAATATTTATAGTCAAAACCCTGACCTTTATAACCCCATGTAAAAATTGTTTTAGTAAAATAACTCATGTTTTTGTCATTTTTACTTTAACATTAAATAAAAAGTTATTTTTGTCATTTCCCAACCAAAGTGGCTCCATGGGGTCCCCAAGTTTACCCATGGCTTGTATTGGTCGTCCATGACACAACCAATGAGGGTAGGACATGTTTCAAGCTCATATTGTTTTTTAAAGCATTATTTTTACCTTAAACTACACTAATTACCTCTAATCGCGATTAAGAGCTTAAGAGTTACTATTCACCAAAAAATTATTTTAATCTCATTGAACCACATTTTACTTCTTAATGACAACCATGTATGTTGGATTTTTGAAATTCAAAACACAGAAGTGGTAAAATTTCATTTAAACGAAAAATATGTTTTTATAAGTACCACTTAGTGGTTTCACTATTCATCAAAAATTGAAGTTTTTCAGAAAATTACCAAAAATTCATCCTAAGCTATATTTGATATTCCGATTTAAAAAATGAAGTCTATTTTAAAAAATTCAAAACATATATGTCACATTAATTAATTTAATAATTAATTCCCGCAGTCATGACAAATATCGTGTTTTTATGAAACAATAAATATCAAAAGATTGACACCAGTTTAAGTAAAATTTCAAAGTGAAATTGATTCCAATGACCACCATTGTATTAAATGGTAAAAATATATTCTAATTTCACTTCAAAACAAATTCAAAAGATAATATAATCATATATATAAATTAGATTAAAAAGCAGTTTAGATGTAAAATGCAGTATTTTTCACTATTCATTAAAAAATGAACATTGTTTGAAAAATACCAGAAATTTATCCAATGTAAATTTCAATGTCCCAATCATAATGAATATGTTTATTTTGAAAAATATATATTATAAAATTGTCAAAATTTTGATTTAAAAAGGGTTTTCCATCAAAAGACAGTAAAACAATCTTTTAAGAATATTAGTGTATTCCATGCATAAGATTGTATTTATTTTCATTTTAATCCTCTAAAACACTATCTTAATCATTAATAGACATAGAAAATAATATCTATTACTCATTACTTGCTTGGGATGTTACATCCTTCCCCCTTTAGAAAATTTCATCCCTGCAATTTATTTACTTATCGAATAAATGGGGGTACTAATCCCTCATTGCATTTTCAGATTCCCATGTTGCATCTTCCATAATGTGGGTTTTCCACAAAACCTTTACCTGATTAATCACCTTATTCCATAACACTTTCTCCCTGTGGTCAAAAATCTGGACCGGTTGTTCCTCATAAGACAGGTTCTCTTCCAGCTGAACTACCTCTGGACTCAAAACATGAGATAGATCTGGCATATACTTTCTCAACATCAAAACGTGAAAAACATTGTGTAACTGAGATAAAATCGGAGGTAAAGCCACTCGGTATGCAACTGATCCAACTCTCTCCAGAATTTCATATGGTCCAATGAACCTTGGACTCATCTTTCCTTTCTTACCAAATCTCATCACACTTTTCCAAGGAGAAACCTTGAGAAAACACGATCACCTACCTCGAAAGATAGATCCTTCCTCCGATTATCCGCATAACTCTCCTGCCTGCTCTGAGCTGTTCTCATGTTCTTCTGAATCAGATGAACTTTTTCTGCCATCTCTTCTACCAATTCTGGTCCCATCAACTTCCATTCACCCACTTCATCCCAGAAAGCTGGAGTTCGACACCGCTTCCCATATAACACCTGAAATGGTGCCATCTGTATACTGGAATGAAAACTGTTATTATATGAAAATTCAACCAAAGAAATATGTTGGTCCCAACATCCCTGATAATCCATAGAGCAAGAACGTAGCATATCCTCCAATGTCTGAATTGTTTATTCTGACTTCCCATCTGATTGAGGATGAAAAGCTGTACTAAAATTTAATTCAGTACCCAACGACTTTTGAAGGCCTTTCCAAAAGTTAGAAGTGATCCTGGGATCACGATCAGATATAATGGAGAGGGGAAATCCATGAAACCTGACTATCTCTTTAAGATACAAACGGGAAAGTTGATCTAGGGAAAAAGTATCTCGTATATCAAGGAAATGAGCAGATTTAGTCAAGTGATCAACAATAACCCATATTGCATTATTATCTCGAGATGTCTTCGGTAATCCCACAACAAAGTCCATGTATATATTCTCCTATTTCCAATCTGGCACTGGTAAAGGCTGAAACATCCCTTTCAGTAACTGCTGCTCTACTTTAACCTGTTGACATGTCAAACACTTCATAGTAAAATTAGCAATATCCCTTTTCATTCCATCTCCCCAGTAATACTCTCGCAGATCTCTGTACATCTTAGTACTGCCAGGATGAACTGAAAACGGAGAACTATGAGCTTCACATAACAACTCTCTCTTCAACTGTGAATCACAAGGCACACACAATCTCTTCCCAAATCTCAAAACGCAATCACTATCAATGTTGAATTCAGGCAACTTACCTTTCTGAACTAGATCTACATTTTTCTGCAACTCACTGTCTCGCTTCTGTGCTTGCTTGATTCTATCTGATAGAGATGATCTCACTGATACCTGAAACAAAATAGAAGAAATTCCTGCACCAACAACTTCTATGCCAAAGTTCATCAAATCCTTAACCAAAGGATCACGTTCCAAACGCCACATTGCTAATGAAGCATTACTTTTTCGACTCAAAGCATCAGCCACTTTATTTACTTTTCCCGGATGGTAATGAATTGTACAATCATAATCTTTGATTAATTCCAGCCATCTCCTCTGTCTCATGTTTAACTCTTTCTGAGTGAATATATACTTTAAACTTTTGTGATCAGTATATATTTCACACTTTACTCCATACAAATGGTGGCTCCAAATTTTTAAAGCAAAAACAAAAGTAGGTAATTCCAAATCATGTGTAGGGTAATTTACCTCATGAGTTTTCAACTGTCGTGAAGCATAAGCAATTACCTGATCATTCTGCATTAGGATGCAACCAAGTCCATTCAATGAAGCATCACTGTATATAACAAACTCACCATTCCTGGAATGTAGTTCCAAAACTGGAGCATTCACCAATCTTCTTTTCAATTCGTGAAAACAAACATCACATTTTTTTTGTCCAGATAAACTTAACACCCTTCCGAGTTATCTTAGTCATTGAACTAGATAACCGTGAAAAATTTCTAACAAACCTTCGGTAATAGCCTGCCAAACCAAGGAAGCTATGAATCTCAGTTACATTTGTGGGTCTTGGCCATTCTTCAACAACTTTTGTTTTTACAGGATCAACAGTTATCCCATCTTTAGAAACAATGTGACCAAGGAAAGAAATTTGTTGCAACCAAAACTCACACTTATTTAATATCCGATACAACTTCTTTTATTTTAAGGTTTGTAAAATAACCCTTAAATGTATTTCATGCTCCTCTTTACTTTTAGAAAACACCAAAATGTCATCAATAAACACAACCAACATTTTTCACCTGAGTCAACTGAGCCATCACTGCAACAAACTGTTTAGTTCTGATTCTAACTATCTTAGTATAATGATTTGAAAGGACATTTCCCTCTGTATGCCTTCCCAGAAAAGTTGTTCTTTCTCCTCTATGAAAAACCATTCTTAACACAGAAATATCTTAGGCGAAGCAACATGGTAATCTTCAAATGCTATATCATTTCAAAAAAAATATTTTTGGATAATCATTTAATAAAATTCTAACTCCTAAAGTTATCTAAACCGACCTCTGATACCAACTATAAGGCCCCAGCCTTAAACCTTATATAATCTTGAGTAATTACAAGATTACACATTGAGGATCTTTTCGGGTTTAGATTTTTAGGGAATTAGATCATAAAACTTGCATTATATTCCACATATAAACAAAGTGGTTACATAAAGATAGTATTCTTCTTTCCCATCAATGGAAACATATTTAAAGTAAAAGATGGATTCTTTCTTGACACTTCCTTAACACTATCATCATATCATGTACCTTTCCCTTGACATGTGAAAAACATTTCAAAAAAACTTGGGATGAGCATAAAAAGCTCAGTAAGGGATATAAAAATATGGAAAGGAAACATGGGTACATATATACATAAGAATGAAATCAAAATTTACCCATAAAACATAAACACTTTAACATACCTCATCAAATCATGAATAAATCATAGAAATCATAAGACATAAAGGTAACTTGAGGCATTCATAACATTCTTACGTAGGGAGTAGCCCTCTTGGTTACGTTTGGAATACCCATAATAGTATATTCCCTAAATCTCTTCGGAGAAACCTTAACGTTTCACTCCTTCGCGTTACCCAATGCATTGGAGAGTTATATCGGGCTCACCCGCCCTTAGTTTATCATGGAACCACCCGTCTTCATAATAATGCCCAAGAACCTCAAAATAATCGTATCACATAAAACATGCATAAAGGAAACATAACATTTCCACCTTTCGATCACAAGATATCAATACAACACATTGATATAAAAACAATATGAAAACCATTTTCAATACCAAAATAAAGGAAAAGTAAAACATGGTCTTTATTTTCCTTTTAAAAACAAGGTATGGCTTGTAGAGGAAGCCGAAACTCAAATAACGGTCATGGCGGCAAAGAAGACGTTGTCGCCGCATACGTACGACAAAAACATTACCTTTTGTCGTTTAGTAAAATGCTTTGTATAAAAAAGATTCTTTTGGATAAATGTAAAAGTCAAAGGGGTTTATACACCGTATAAAAGAAGGTTGTGTATAAAACAAAATATGCCTCAATGAAAGGAGATTGTGACGAAGTCCCACATCTCAGGTCTGACATGACTCGATCTTTCATTAATGTCCTGAATAATAAACTTGATTTAATTTATACTTCTTTAAGAACCTTTTTCAAGTTCATTATTCCTTTTAAATCACTTAGTGCCATGTCATGAACACTATGTAATTATTTAAGTTAATAACGGTCATTTTAACGATCATTGGTACTTGAGTCAAAAATAAACCCTTTATAATTACATGTTGTTCATAAACATATTATATATCATATATAAATATAGTGAAATCTTAATGGCCACCTTTGAAGGTGTTAAAAGAATTTTGAACAATCATCATTCCAGGAGGCATAAATTCACCATCCACGGAAACAGTATGTTCGTTAACCATTAGAAGTAGGAGTGTGTAAGTGTAGCTCGAATACTTATTATAAAAACATACTAGTATATTGAGGATACTGGATTTGTTACAAAAGAAAAGAATAAAAAGATTTTAGGGGGTTGGAGAAGCAAAATAAAACAAAAGGACTCAAAAGAAGACATTACCTTAAAATAAGGTAACTCCCTTTGGTTTGAGCTCAAAGGATTCCTTGGAAAGATTTCTGCCCAAAGTGAGGCTTCAAGGAGTAAGATAGGGAAGTGGAGAGACAAAATAAGGAGGGGTTGGCCGAGCCAAAGGCTTTGGATGTGTGGGTAAGGAGGTAGAGGTGGGGGCCTTTTATAAGAGGAGAGGAGGGGCACTCTTGGAAAGTAAAGATAAGTTACTTTATTTTAAAATGAGTTTCAGATTCAAAAGGTCTCACATTGATATAATTAGAGGATAAGGTGATAAGGGTTAGAAATCCAATCATCCAATTGGTTTTGTCCATGTTTAGGTTTTAGATTTTACATTATCTTTCCATTTTATTTAAATCTTTAAATAATGAGGTCATCGCTGCATCATCATGATGTCATAAATAATTTAATTTATTTAATGTCTAAAAATTTAAAAAAAATACTATGATGTAGGAAATATTTTTATCTTTCTAATTAATATTTATAGTCAAAACCCTGACCTATATAACCCCATGTAAAAATTGTTTTAGTAAAATATCTCATGTTTTTGACATTTTTACTTTTACATTAAATAAAAAGTTATTTATGTCATTTCCCAACCAAAGTGGCTCCATGGGGTCCCCAAGTTGACCCATGGATTGTATTGGTCGGACATGACACAACCAATGAGGGTAGAACATGTGTCAAGCTGATCTCATTTTATAAAAGCATTTTTTTACCTTAAACTACACTAATTACCTCTAATCGCGATTAAGAACTTAAGAGTTACTATTCACCAAAAAATTATTGTAATCTCATTGATCCACATTTTACTTGTTAATGACAACCATTTATGTCGGATTTTTGAAATTCAAAACACAGAAGTGGTAAAATTTCATTTAAACGAAAAATCAGTTTTTATAAGTACCACTTAGTGGTTTCACTATTCATCAAAAATTGAAGTTTTTCAGAAAATTACCAAAAATTCACCCTAAGCTATATTTGATATTCCAAATTCAAAAATGAAGTAAATTTTAAAAAATTAAAAACATATAATTCACATTAATTAATTTAATAATTAATTCCCGTTTTCATGACAAATAGCGTGTTTTTATGAAACAATAAGTATCAAAAGATTGACACCAGTTTAAGTCAAATTTCAAAGTGAAATTGATTCCAATGACCACCATTGGATTAAATGATAAAAATATATTCTAATTTAACTTCAAAACCAATTCAAAAGATAATATAATCATATAAATAAATTAGATTAAAAAGCAGTTTTGATGTAAAATGTAGTATTTTTCACTATTCATTAAAAAATGAACATTGTCTGAAAAATACCAAAAATTTATCCAATGTAAATTTCAATGTCCCAATCATAATTAATATGTTTATTTTGAAAAATATAGATTATAAAATTATCAAAAGTTTGATTTAAAAAGGGTTTTCCATCAAAAGGCAGTAAAACAATTTTTTAAGAATATTAGTGTATTCCATGCATAAGATTGTATTTATTTTCATTTTAAGTCTCTAAAACACTGTATTAATCATTAATACACATAGATAAAAATATCTATTACTCATTACTTACTTGGGATGTTACGGTTAATTTACATATTAGTTATTTTATATATATTTCATTATAGGTTTTTTCATATTATCACTCCATTTGAACATTTCAATAATAAATAATGTAAATCATAATTTAAAATTATATAATTGTGCATAAATTTAAAAAAATTATATGTGATAAGATTTTTTGTATAGGGCTTTAATTATTTAATTGAAATTATTCTTCTTTACATTGATTATTATGGATTTTATGTTCAAATGATATTTTAAGAAAAAAAATAAATATACATATTTTCAATTATTTAATTATAAGTGATAAGTTATTTAATAGATTTTATCTGATGTTTTCATTAGAATGTCATGTTTTATTTGATATCAGTAGATGTGAATTTATTATTTAATATATTTAGATTATTTAAATTTATTAAATTTATTACAACTTTTAAACAATTAAATTTACATATTTTATGGTGTTATATACATGTCTTTAAATATTTAGAAATGATATGGTATTTTTCTATCACTTAATATTACTTGTATTAAGAAGTGTGACTGTTTTTTAAATAAACAATTATTAAGTATTTATATATTTTATTTTATTATAAAAGATTAATCCCTTATAGATATTGCATATGATTTTGTTTCTAAATAAACATTATAAAAAAAACTGGATAAGATATTTTTTATTAGTAGTTTTTAATGGTTATAGAAAATAAAGAGATTTTTTATAAATAAATAATAATAAATATTATTTTTTCAAATGACTTATCTTATTATATGTTTTAATTTTCACTATTTTTAGGCCGGACGAGGAGGATTTTAAAATACATGGATGGTGAATAAGGGTACTATAATATTTAATCCTTTTATGTTATTTCACAATTTATATTTTTTCCAAAATTTTATTATCAACTTCCTCGTTAGACTTACCAAATATATCTTAGAATATAAAATAGTAAAGTATACAATATATAATAATTATAATTTTTAATTTCTATACTAATTGTAAGTCTAAGGATAAAGGGTGACCTACTTTTCATCTCCTGCAAATCAATAATCATGTTTGTATCAATGTTTAAAGACCAATTTTTTATTTTTCATTCACCCCCATCAATTATTTTTTGAACACATCCATTATAAAATAAATATTCCAAATGAATAATTAATATTTAAACTATATTATAAAATGAATTATGAGTTATCTTTTTATATCCTTCACACATATCATAATTTCATGTTTAATGTTATTTTCATATCCTATGCTTCAAAAAAATCAATATGTTCTTAATTTTGTTCAGTAATTCATTATAATAAAAAAATTAATACACTTATTTTTGATATATCTATATAATTTTATTGATAGAACCAATTTTCATATGTCAACCACTTCCTTCTGTATCATATATATATATGTTTTATAATATTATCATCTGATATTGGTTGAGTTTTTTTCTTTAGATGTTTTACATATGCTTCATTAAATGATATCATAAGGTAAACCCACTATAGAAATATGTAATCTTTAATCATTTCAATGACCATTTTTCTTTTCATAATAAAATTTTCATTAACTATTCTTTTTAATTATTATGTTAATGGAATCATCCATTAAATTATTTCAAAAATTATTCTTTTTTATAATAATAACTATATAACACTAATTGTATAGTTACTATTGTAAAAATTCCAAATTACTATAGTTTAATTGAATGATAACTAAAATTAAAATTGTATTAATGTTATAATTTTTAATAGTATTGTTCCCATTTAAGTACTATGAACATTTTAGTGAATTTTTAGTTATCTCTACATCTTGGATGATTATTATTTACCAAATATTAATTATAGGTGAATTTTAAAATCATTATAGATTTATTACATGGTTGTTGTAGTTTAATAAAACTAACATTTTATTTAAAATCCATGGTGGTTCTAATTTATAATACATTGTATTCAACTTTTAACACCAATATATCTATTATTTAAACATAAATGTTATTGTATTTGAATTATATGATAGATATGAATTTATTACTTTTACCTTATTTAAAAAAATTCTATTATAAATTAACATAAACCATGCATTAGTAAAATTAATTTGAGAACACAATATCACTTTATGAAAATATCTATGACCTTTATACAATAATTTCCCAATCCTTCTACATATTTTAATACACAATGAATCTAAGAACCCTTTTTAGAAATTATTAAACAAATCAGTATTTATCAATCATTAATTTAAATCTCTATTTAGTTTGATTTTATAATTAATACAATAAGATACAATATAATTTAGGAATGGGTTTGATAATATCACAATTTGGGTAAATTATAAATACCCTAAGGGTAATGTAATATACTCAACAAATTTAAATTGAATTGAAAAAATATTCACTATTTCTAAGATTATATGAGTTATACACTTTTCATTAAAATATTTATATATATATAGACGTGTTATTTTTAACCTAAAAAACATTTTTCACCAAAACATCTTTCCCTTGTAGTTTAATATTTTTAACCAAATAATTATTCTCTTTCTAGATTAATATTACTTTTTTCATTAATTTAACCCATTTTTAATATAATAATAAATGATTATAATCCATTATTTAATATAAATATATAATTAATAGTTAATAAATTAAATACATTAGTAATAAGGTGTTTTAATAATTCAACTAAGTGAAATTTTTTGAATGCTTTGGTTTGACTTATTCTTTTTGAAAACACACCTCATAAGAAGCATTTTTTCAAATCCCAAAATTATCTACAAATGTATGATAAATCAAGTAATATTTTCCTTACTAATATTATATTTCATTTATATTTTTTTATTTTAATTTTAAACTAAATATTTAAAAGATTATATAATCAAATAAATTAAAAATATCGGTGGGTACAAAATCAACCACATCTGTAAAATTATTTCTTCGATTAAAATTATGTATGTTTAATTTAAAAATATATGTTATTCCTCTTATATTCATATTTATATACATTTTATTATTTCTTTTGTAATATATGAATTTGTTTCCAAAAATAATATCTCAGCCATATGTGTATTTTCAATCAGCCACTAGTTTATCCCAATTAGCATCAAAAATATAAAAACAACTAACATACTATTTTCTTTAAAATATGATTCATGGTCTATTTTTCAATGTACATAATGCAACATTATAATCTCTATAAATTACTAAATATCAATTATATTTCATCAGTAAATGTTTTACAAACATGTTTTTATAAAATTTATTTTTTAGATATTGATAGTTAATATCGAATTGAAATTATTATATTTTATTTAGTGGCATAAACTGTCATTCCACCATCTAATTAGGTAAAAATTATTTTTTATAATTTTTTTTATAAATTGAATTGATACCATTCATCAATAAGTACTTTTAAATTTCCATAACTTATTTCTATATTGAGAAAAAATTAATTTCCCACATTTTTTCAATACATAATCTAAGATAAAAATATAAAATCTCTTTTTAAATAAATTTCAATCTAATATCTCATCATATCTTTAGTCTCCCTATAACAGTCTTCTATTATACCTCTAAATATAATGTTTTACATATAGAATAATATGATTAATCATCAATTATAACTCTTAATAACATATTACATATGTCAAACTCTTCAACATATATATTTGATATTATTTATATAAAAACAATCTAAAGTACAATTATCACAACGATTTCATTAATTTATAAAATGCATCCATGAGTCTCCAAACCAAACCCATATGACATTTAATATAAAAATAATATTTATAATCCATGTAAATGTATTCATTCCAAATGAAATTTATATTTATATTACATTACATGAATTTTTAAAATAATTATAATACTTTGATAAAAAAGAAACGAGTATCATTGAATCAATTATTTATTCCATTGGAAAAAGGTATTATCTATATAAACTCAAATAATATAATACAACTCATTCATCACACGATTTTATTTTTTTACAATAAATCAATGAATCTGTTTTTTATTATTTTTAAAAATATTTATTTATGGTAATTGTTTTATTAGAAGGTCCTATAAAAAACTTATGTTTCGTTATTATCTATTATTTTAACCAATAAATTAATTATAATAACACTAATTTTATATTTATTACTCATTTAAATTTCATATGTTTTACAATATTTAGTAAGGTTTTTTTGTCATATTTTACTCCATCTATTTATAACATGAGATTACTTATCACCAAAAATATTAAAATTATCAATAATAGATCATTATTTATTTACATAAGGGTTTTAGATAATAAAAATTCACAATTTACACCATATTGAGATGAATTGGATATTATATTATTATATTTTTAATGGAATAAGATATTTTTGAAAATGTTCAAAGTAAATTATACATTTGATGTGTTCCTCCATTTGTGAAAAAGGTTGTTGACTAAATATTATGTATTATCCTTAATAAGGGGTTCACAATCCCTCCAAAATTGACTGAATATGTTCATCCTCTGATTTTCCAAAAAATTTGTATAAATCATATTTATATCAAATACACCAACCTATAAATAAAATAAAATATGAATATTCTTAGGTGTGGTCCAATTGTTTAAGGATATAATTTGAAACAAATGAAATGTATCAGAAAATTAATGTATAAATTCATACACAATATCCATAAATCAAATATATTAAACAAAAATAAACATGGACACATTTTTTGATATATAACCAATATACTTGTGATATTATCCTCTATATAACATAAATAACCTCCTTTAAACATTGTATCCTCCAAAACTCTATTAAATAAATTTCACTATCTCACATTCAATGTAACATCATTTACTATATACATAAAAAATATTTTTTATCAATACAGTAGAAAAGTCAAACCATAATTATGTGAAGGGTTGAGTACTATAAATGTAAAATTATTATTTTATTATCTCAAAAAACATTGAGTAATTATGAAAAAATTAATTCAAGTGTAAATAAAGTTGTTGAGTATAAAAAACCCAATTAAAAAATTAATAAAAAGTTAATTTTAATTAACACACCATAGAAATAATACTTTATAGTTGACAGTGACACAAATTGTGACACATGAATCACATTTTCAATATAACAAGAGGTAGGGACTACTACCAAGGGTATAAAAGAGACTTTTTAGGAGGAATTTTCATTTTAATTTAAAACCAAATCCCCAAAAATCCAAATATGTTTCCCAAGGTATGGACACATCAATTCATGTCGCACTATAATTAGATTACCCTGAAATAAAGTACATATTTTAATATATCATATACCTTAAAATATATTACATATCATGAGGGTCTTTTTAACCCACTCCCCATAGATTTCATCACCCTATGTCCATATCATGATAAGGGGTCAAAAAATACAAGAAAAAAAATATGAAATCTTGTTTTTGAGAATGAAATGTCCCAAACAAAAAAAAATACCTTTTCACCTTATATAAGATATTAGTATTTTTGCACCAAAAATACAATTAAACATAGACATTTGAATACTCATAATTCAAATTGGATAATGTTCATATAGTGAATGCTTAATATAACATTATTTTTTTAAAAACAAAAAAAAGTAATGTAATCACATCTAAAAATATCCTTGATAAATCATATCAACACTTCTAATAAAATATGAAACCATTAAATAAAACAATTATTTCTTCCAGTAAAAACTATTGTAAAGAGTTCATGGATATTTTACACATATGAGAAAAAAATTCTATTTTGTGGGTATTTAAGAAATATTCAATTTCCATTAACTCTTTACTCAGAATCTACTTTCTAATTCATTATATTCTATTTGAATAATTTATCTAGTTTTTGGAATACAATATTTAAATACTTATCTTAAAGTTAAAAATAGGATCATCTATTCTATATATTTAAACAAGTTAACCTCATCAATATAATATATCTAAAATTTAAATTCATAATAAAATAAATAAAATTGTTTTTAATATACTACATCCAAACATAAATATTAGAATACTATATTTTTAATCCCTATTAAATATAACATCTAGTTACCATTTATTCAAAAAACATACCAACTGAACACACAAAAATATTATAATATATAATATGAATAATTCAAAAAAAATTATCAATTCAATCATATTATTTCATTAAAACTTCAAATTTTCTAAAAATTAAACCAAAATATATCAATCCCACTCATAGATCATACATAAAATCAATCCATATATCCCATTTAAATAAATAATAATTTGAGTCATCTAAAATAGAAAACAATGATTAACATTTCATTATAATTCATAAATCATTATAAAATCACATGAATACTAATGAATAAGAAATTATGGATGATAAAATGAATTATCCTTTGGAAAATTATTTAAAAAAACAAGGTCATACACATTGGATTTTGTCTCAAACTTAATCAAAATATCCTAAAAAACATCTCCAATATAAATTTAAATCATTCCAAAAATGTAACACATGACATATTTATTTATATATTACACCAAATATAGAATTTTTAAAATAGAAACAAGTCTTAGAGATGGGATGATTGAATATTGAGATTTTATCATCCAACATAAGTTTATTCAACGATCAAGTGTCAATGATTCGTTATTATTTAAAATTGATAAAAAAAAATTAAACACAAGAAATCTAAAAATATTATATAAGTCAGTTAGTGTTGAACAAATGTGAAAAATGGGGCATCTTGGTCTGTAAAAACTCCAATAATTGAGGTTAATATCACTTTAATGATTACTATAAATAGTTTTTAAGTACTTTCATCGAATGTTACATTCATCCCTATGATACATTTTCTAAACTTTTCTTGTTGATAGAACCATGTAACTAACTATTATATGACAATATTTGTATTAATACGTAATTTTTTTAAAATGAATGTTTTTAAACCATGTAATTGATAATTCACTAAGAGAAACCCCCCCACAATATTATATGGGAGAAAAATATTTCATTACAAATTATACTTATTAGTATGAAACACATTCTAAACAATATAAAGTATAAAAAATTAAATTTTGAGATTATTTATGTAAATATTTCAGGAATTCCATTCCCATGGTCAATGAAATAATCAATAATATTCATAAATACAATAAATAATTTTTTTTATTTGTATAAAACACAAAACATATCATACAATCATATCATGTGACAATCTAGCTAAAATTATATTAATTTAAAATTTTATTTTAATGAAAAAATAATAAAATCATCATTTTAATATTTCATTCGAGAAAAAATAAAATTTGATAGGATGGATATCAATTTTGAAGATAATATGTCAAAATAAGTATTTATTAAATTTAAAAAAAATCACTTAGATATATGATTTTCTGTGGAATTAAAAATCCACTATTTAGATAATTTTAATGCCCCAACCCTAGAAGCCTGCAGTTGGTGCATTATTTTATTACATTAGCATGGTTAAAAGAAATGAAATTCCAAATGACACATCAGTTTAACAGTATTATAAAACAAGATTACATAAATGATATCCATAATATATTATGAAATATAGAATAAAAAAATGATAGTTAATAAAATAAAATAAACATTGTCCTTGACACCTTATTCAAAGATTTCTTCTTTATAACCTATGGTAAAGAAACATAATAAGTGTGATCTGAAATGGTCACTCAGGGAAATTAAATTTGAAGTAATAGTTAATAAAAAGTAATAAATTATAATTTAAATCTAAATAACTAATAACACATTCCATTCAAATATCTTGAAAATGAAAAATCAATATACAATGTTTGAAAATAAAACACATGCCATTTAATCAATATGGTGGAAATGAAATGTATCCCTAGATATGTTGACATAAAATATCACAGAAGAATAATAATTAATGATAAATGAGGGAAATGATTAATTATTGGAAACAATGTTTCCTTGGTACCTATAACCATTATCATCGAGACTATCCACAATATGGTTTAACTATCACGTAAAATACCATCTATTTTGGACAACTATTTTATCTTAGGAGACTATCGCTGCAAAAAGGGGTAGTCTATAACCAGTAAAAAATAATTTAATACATGTCTAAATAATTAATAATATCTAAAAATGGATTTCATTAATAAAAAATATCCATTATGAAATATTCATATTCAATATAAGATACAAATTTATCAATAATTCCCCAGTTAATCTGATAATTTTCAAATAAACATTATATGTAAAAATGATATAAGGTTAAGAAAATAGTAATAAAAATTTTAAGATAATATGGGTATTCATGTATATTTATAATGAAAAATGATTAAAATAAATTTATTTTTTCCTAATAATCTTAATCATCACAAAATTATGTGACATTGGAATGATAATCATTAAGAACATTCTTTAGGGAAATAATAATTTAACATTCCAAAGTGTCTTATACCACATTAAAAATTTTAAATAAGAATCCCATTGAAAAAATTATATTATATTAAATTTATAATATCATTATATTATTTATATTAATTATATAATGTGTATAAAGTTATTATATACACCATATAAATGTTATTTGGTACATAATAAAAAATATGTCTCAATAGAATGTAATTTGAGACAAAATTAACTTACCTAAACATTATTTTATTTTTCAAGTATTTATCCTTCTTTATAGTGGATTAAAATATTTTAATAACTTACACCAAAACAATAATAATTTTTATTATATTATATATCATATTTTTATAACTTTAAATTAACATTTACTATTAATCATTCATTAATTTCACTATTTTGGCTGTTAATTTCATACTTTTCAAAAGTATGTTCTGACATAGAATCTATTCTTCCAATTAATTCAATAATTATTTAACCATCTAATTAATTTAAAACAATACATAATTATAATGTTTATTCAGATCATGTATCTTTAGAATAATCTATAATGTTTGGGTATTAGAAATGAAATGCACTATTGAGGGAGGCGGTAGGTCGTACGTACGCATAAATGCTACATTCATTTATTTTTCATATTCAGTGAATAAAAATTAAATGATATATAAATATATTATAATTACATAATCATATATATGTTATATATATTACATAGTATTATTAAAAACAGTCTTAATACATTAACTGTACAGCATGAATGATTCAAATTTTTTAGAAGGTGGAAGCCACACTTCCTCAAATGAGGTTATCATATTTATAAAACAAATTATAAGTTTATGTGTTATAGAATTATTAAATAAGAATAAAAACATTATAAATATAATATATAACATACATAATTTTATTTTCGATAATAATTTCTACCATGATAGGTGGTTATAGAAAAAAATGAACAATCATCGTTTCGTGAGGTTGTACTTCATCGTACAAAGAAACAGAATGTTTGTAAGGCATTAAATGGAGGTTTGTATAATTTTAGGTATAAATCATAACATAAAAACATCTTATTATATTTATGATACTTGTTATTCTCAGAAAAAGTTTAATAAGAAAAGTATTGGTAGTGGAGAATCAAATTAAATAAAAGAGATCGTTGGAAAAAATTACCTTCAAATCAGGTTACACCTTTTATTTTATACTAAAGGGATTCCTTGGAATGATTTATGAACAAAGTGAGGATTAAAGGTTGAGAGTAGGGATATTATGATTCTATTTTTAGATGTTCGGAGACCAATTGTTTTTAGAGTGGTGTGAGTAAGTGGGAGAAATGGTGGCTTTAATAGTGGAGGAGGAGTGATACTAATGTAACATTTTATAAAAGGATTTTTACCCACATTTTTCTTGTCTTATGTGGATACAATAATTGATCCAATTGAGAAAAAAAATATTATTTGATCGTAATATTTCAATACAATAGCTTCAGTACAAGTATATATTTTTTTGGCCTTAATGTTTTGTTTTGGTTCCTTATTATGCATTATTTAACCTTAATTGTTATAATTAATTTTAATCTCTTTCATGAAATGTATTGGTAAGAAATTTTGATTAACTTTTTATACACTATATATTATATTGATTCCAAACATGGAATCAATTTTTCCAAATTCTACTCACATATGTTGTGGAATTTAATTTAAAAATCATTTCACAAAATGGATGACAAAGCATGTTATTAAAATAAAAATGCCTATATTATTGATATGTTTTGGTAGTAAATTTTACATTGACGTTGATTCCAATAACCTGAATAGGATTAATTGATAAAACTATTATCTAATTATCATATAATCCAATAAAAAACAGAATTAAATATTATTTATAAATTAGATGAAAAAAAGTTTTCACCATAAATTTAGCAATTTTCACTATTCATTAAAATATATATTATTCCGGAAAATTCAAAAAATTCTACGTAAACTAACTTGTATTTTTATATTTAAAATATGAAGAAATGTTTAAATATTTAGTAAATTAATGTTTACAAATTTCATATTTAAAATGGGTTCACCATTAGGTGTTGGTAAAATTGCCATTATATAAAGAGGATTTTATGATTAAAATAGGGTATGATCTTATATTATGCTTATCAATCCTAATTGATGAATATAAAAAATATTTTATTGAATATATAACATAAATATTTTATTAAAATTATTAAATATAATTAATTTTTTGTTTTTATTAATACAAAACTCATTTGGTGGCATAAAAACAAATATGTTTTTAATAAAAAATTGGTACTTTTTCACTTCTCATTAATTGGTAACCCGTGAATTAATTATATATATATATATACAACCAAAAAAAATCATGAGTTAGATATTAATATTTATAAAATATATTTTATATCTTATTATATTAAACAGTAATATTTTAATAACATATTATTTTCGGTAAAAATTGGTATGTGCATAACACCTTCTATCAAAGACTGTTCTCTTACTTGTAATGCATGCTAACATAGAGTTTCATGCATTGAAATATATAGAACATATTTAAATTATTTAAAATATTATAAATAATTAGATATTATATTCCATTACACTCATGGTCTCATGTGTCAAACATGTTATCGAATACAATGTTATTACTTTATAAATTTGGGGTGTTACATTCTCACCACATAAATTAAAATACATCCAATAGATTAAAATTGCTCATGGTGATTGATTGTTTGATTTTACCTAATTTTAAATCCCATGTCATGATATTTCTTTTTAAAACATCCTCTATAATATATACAATGGGATGTAAATGGGTCACATGGAATAACAGATTACTAGATCTCTTTGTAGGGGAACATTGGTGACAAGTAGAGATACGTAATTTGGTAGAAAATAATGAATTTTTATTGGGGTTATTGATGTCATATACCATAAAATAGTTAATTATCAAGGGAATTTTGAGGCCCTCAAATTCATAAATCTTTGATGATTTAAAAGACAATTAGTTCAATAAAATTTAATGTATTATGAAAATATTTTTTTGATGTCATATTCTTAATGTTGGTTAATTCATTTACTACCTATGTATACTTAGTTTATAAAATTATATTAAAAAATTATATATTTTCTTATGAATCAACCTATTTTAAAATTTATTCAAAAATTAATATTAATACATGAAACAAAAAAAATACATTTCTAAAGGATGTTGAGGCTTGTAAAATATTTTCAAGTCTATATATTTATCTTTAACTGTCTTCCAAAACCAATATAGTTAATAGATTAATATCTAATCCTAAATATTGATACTACTAGTCAATCGTTAACATTCATTATCCATATTTTTCAACTAAACGTAATTAACAATTAAGTGGGCCATTGAATAGGTCATTGGTTGGGGTCAAACCTTTATCATACATCATTCAGGGGTTCATGACACATGGCCAAGACAAATTTAATTTTTTATCACCTAACATACAATTTTTTATTTTCTAAAACGAAATTATTATAATTTCTAAAATAAATAAGATGGAAATCATTAAAATGACCATAATTGCTAAATATCCTTCTGAATTTGTTTTATAAAACCCTGATACAAAAAAACTACTTCAAAAATTTGGATATAGTTATTTCCTTTTCTAGGGTTTTTATATAAAATAATTTATAGGATTTAAAAATCTTGAAATTTTACCTTCAATATAAAACACCTTAAGATTAACATTAATTATTCATTATCAATATCCTACATAGTGGTTTGTGAAGAAAATGTGAACAATCATAAGCATAAATCCATGGAGTGTAAAACTAGGTGTGCAGTAATGCATGTTTTCATGTACAAGGTTAAAATTAGTCAGGACTATAACACCTTTTAAGAGATGATATTCCTAGTTACATTTTTTCTAGAACCACTTTAAATTTTATTATCTATATAGGAAAGAATTACTTGGAATACTGATATAATTTCTACTTTACGAAAATTATATGATGTTATTATATATTTATCCTCAAATATAATCTTATAATTTTTCTCCCAAAACAATATTCTCTAAATACATTTTAAAAGTATTTTTCTAAACATCATCAAATAAAAATTTTAATTCTCTGTCACTATAAGCCTGGTGTCATTGCATTATTTTATTACATTGGTAAGATTATAATTAATCAAATCCAGATGAACAAATCTGTTTAACAGTCTTAGAAATCCACATTACATACTTGATACCCATATTATATTGGTAAATAGGCAATAAAAACATTTTACAAAGTAAAATGAAATAAAATGTGTCCTTGAATTCATATTCAATGATTTCCTCTTCATAACTAGGGGAAAGGAAACAAAATAATGGTGAGCATAACTGACCAGTAATGGTATGTAAATTAGAAGAAGTTGTGAATTAATAGGAATAAAATAATATAGAAATGTAAATATTTTATATAAAAGTCAATTAAAATAAATATATAAGTAAAAAAACAATATTTCCACGTAATAAACTAAAACACATTCCATTTAATCAACGAACTAAAAATGAAATGTATCCCAAGATATGTCGATTAAAAGTATCATTGATAAATAATAAACGAAACTAACTAATGGAAATGATTAATAATTGAATTCAATGTTACCTAGGTACATAGAACCATTACCATCAAGACCATTCCTAATATAGTTTATCTATTACGTAAAAACCCATCTATTTTGGCAAACTATTTCATCTTGTGTGACTACTAATTCATCAAGGGGATATCTATACCTGGGCCTCACCATGTCATACCTATCTAAATAATTCATCTAATCTATTAATGTATTTACTCAATAATCAACATGCCTTATCAATTATCAATATTGATTAAATGATATGGATTTATCAATATTTCTCCAGTTAATCAAATAAATGTTATTTGTACACTATATGTTAAATGATACACTATTTAAGAAATACTAATATCCATAGTAGTAGAATATGGATATTAAACTACATTTTCAATGAAAACTTATTAAAATAAGGTGTTTTTTGAGAAATTTAAGAATCACAAAAGGAAGTGAGATTGCAATGATAAACATCTAGAACATTCTTTGGGAGAATAATATTTAAACAGTCCAATGTATCCAATACCACATTGAAAAAAATTAATAATAACAATACTCATGATGTAATAATATTTAAAGAAAATTATAATTTCAATAGATAATATAAATTCATGATAAATCATTCCAAAAGGCATTATATTCACCGAAAAAGTGAGTTGGTGTATAATTATAAATAAGCCTCACTACAATATAATTTGAGACAAAATTAGCGTAAGTTAACCTTTTTATTTTTGTTATATTTTTAATCATTTATATTGATTTAAAATATGTTAATAATTTATAGATAAACCATAATCATATTTATAATATTATATATCATTTATTCTTGGGTCTTATTACCTGTTTCTTAATAGTCATTCAATATTTTTATAATTTATGGTGTTAAATTTCAAGTTTTCTCAAGTATGTTTTGAAATGAAATTATTATTTTATACTAATTTAATATTAATTTAATAATCTAGAAAATTTAAAATTAAAATAATTATAATATATATTTAATAAATATGTATTTATAATAATCTATAATGTTTGAATATAAGAAATGAAATTCACAATTTATGGAGATGGTAGGTGGTACTTACGCATAAATGATACTTTTATTTGTGTGAAATAATAAATGAATGAAAACTAAATGATACATCTGTAAATTATAATTATAGTGTCATATATATGTTACATATATTGAATAGGTTTTTTAAAATCAATATAAATATGTTCAATGTATTGTGTGAACAAGTCACATAGCTTTGAGATGGTTGTAGCCTACACTTCCACAAATGATGTTATCATATTTATACAAAATTGAAAGTATGAGGGTATGGGTTATATAATATATAAAAATTATAAATAAATAAATAATTTCATATATGACATATGTAAACTTATTTTCTATCATAATTTCTACTATAAGAGTTTTTATGGAAAAAAATGAAGAATCATCATTTCGTGAGGCACCCGTTCATCATATACAGAAGCAGTGTATTTATTACCAATTATATGTTTGTGTGTTGAACTGTATGTATAAATTAGAACATAAAAAATTCCTAGTATATTAAGGATAATTTTTTATGTAACCATGGAATAATAAGATAATTTGGTGTGGAAAGAAAATAAATGAATAGAGAACTTGGAAAAATGTTACCTTAAAATCAGGTAACTCTATTTGGTTTATACCAAAGAGATTCCTTGGAAGTCATTACTACCCAATTAAATATTAATGTTCTAGGAGATATTTTTTTCAATCTATTTGGGTAGTTATTTTCCAAGACTTAGTGGTTTTATCGGTGTGAGTAATGGGGATAAGTGGTGACCTTTTTTAGTGGGGGGAGTGGCACTCTTGTAATATTTTGGAAAAGTAATTATCTCTACGTTTTTCATGATTAAAGTGGATAAATTAATGTAACCAATAATATTAAAGTGAGTATAGGATATAAATAATGGATTCCCATATCTTTTTTATAGGTTTATAAGTCTTTTTGGCATATGTTTTAGGTTTATTCCATTATAAATGATAATTTAACAATAATATTTGTAATTAATTTTAGTCACCTTCCCAAATATTTGTGATAAAAACTAATTTTAACATATAAATAATTAATTATTATTATTAAAAATATTTATCCTATGATTATAAATTATAATCAAATATGTGGTGGAAATTAATTTAAAATTCTCCTCGCGGGCGGGATGACAATGCGTGTTTTCAATGTAAAAATGTCCAAAAGAATGATAAGTTTTTATAGTAAATTTAAAATTAAAATTTATTCAAATGAATTAAACTGGATAATTTTATAAAAAAATATCTAATTAGTCATTAAAACCAATCTATAAATTAATTCAATATCATAAATAATTTATATGAAAAATTAGTTTTGATCTAAATTTATGAATTTTGAGTATTCAATAAAAATTTAAATATTTCAGAAAAATATCAAAAATTATCCAGAACCAAACTCATATGCATCTCATTAAAATATAAAGTTTATTTTAACATATTTATTCTTTTAAAGTGCAAAAAATTATTATTTCAAATGGGTTTTCCATTAAAAGGTGTTAAAATTTCCTTTATAAAAAAATGTTTTTACGTGTAAAATTGAGTTTTCTCTTATATTATTCCTATAAATATTAATTTATGTATAAAAAATAATTTATTTAATATATAAAATTTAAATTTGAATAAAATTATACAATAATTTTAGTTAATATGATTATTCGAATGAAACTCCTTTATAAGAATAAAACTAAATATTTTTTTATATCAAATTAGTTCTTATTTTCGTTTATCATTAAGAAGAAAAACATGACTTTTTTATACTTATATATATCATTAATTTTTATAAGTTATTTAACACTATTTGTAACAGATTTTTTATATATTTTTATATTAAATAATAATATATTAATAAAATGGTATAGTTAGGTAAAACTCAGTCTTCTATGTAATACAAGCCACAAAAGATAATCAGCCTTGTGGGTAACACATAATAACTCTGTGCTTCATAAATTGAAATATTTATAATATATTTTAAACTGTAAATACATTTTAATATATCTAAATATGTTGAATATACGGTTATTAATTTATAAGTTCTTGTTTTTACATTCTCCCCCACTTAATTTAATTGCGTCCTCAAAATTTAAACTCGATCATGGTGATAGATTGTTTAATGTTTCATATGTTAAGATCCCACATTATGAGATGGGTTCTTAAATCATCCTCTAGGAAACAGAGAATGGTATGTACAAGGGACATATGGAAAAACATTTAACAAGGCCTCTACGAAGGGGAACATCAGTGGGATGTAAATATTGGTAATTTTGGGGAAATGGTAAATATTTATTGGGATGATTGTGGTCATACATAAAAACAATTTAATGATCTTTAGATATTTGGGGCTCAAATTCATAAATCCTTGATGATTTATGAGAAAATCAGTTCAACATTAATTAATGTATGAGGAAATTATTTTATTTTAAACTCATTTCCTTAATGTTGGGTAATTCTTTTACATCCTATGTATAATTAAATTATATATTTCTATAAATATAATTTCAACATTTTCTGTGTTTCAATCTATTTTCCTATTCGTTAAAAATTAATATTGATCCATAAAGTATAAAAAACATTTCTAAAGGATCTTATGCCCTATAAAAGAGTGGAAAGTCTATCTATTTTACTTTAAGTATCTTCCAAAGACAATATGATTAATAAATTAATCTATAATAATCAAAATTTATAGTACTGGTACATCATTAAAAATTATTGAATAATTTTGTTAACAAAAAACCGAAAAAATTACTGATATTTTGTGTAGGTAAATGATTGATGTGAAACCCTTATTTTCATTTGGCTAGGAGTTCAAGACCCATGACCTAGCTGGATTTGATTAGTTGTCACCCATCTTACAGGTTCTCATTTTCTAAATCGAAATTGATATAGTTTTCAAAATAAATATGACATATATCCCTAAAATAAGATTAATCAAAAAAAATATTTTAAAAAATATTTTCAATACAGCCTTAATACATAAATACTTCATCTATAATTTCAACATAATTACTTCATTTTCATAGTGTTTATACAAAATATAGTATATAGTATTTATAAATCACGACACTTTATCATTAATATAAAACATCTTTTTTAACCATGGTTATTAATTTTTAAAATCCATAGTAATTGTTTGAAAAGAAAATGAGAATTATCCTATGCATATCCCATGGGAGAGTCAAAACAGGTGTGCAGTAAGGCACGTTATCAGGTACCAGTTTACACCATGTTAAGCCTAACACACCATGTTATATTTTATATTCCTAGGTACATCTATTCTAGAACCACGTCCACATGAAGATTCCAAACAGGGATATATTTCCTAGAATACCCACAAAATTTCTTCCCTACCAAAATTCTAAGATTCTATTCTATAATTATCATCAATGTTTATCTATGGTTCATGATCACAAATACATTTTTTCTCAATCTAGTTTCCAATTTTTCTGTTCATCTTCCTTTAATACCAACAATAAAACCCTAATCCCAAAATCCTAGAGTTTGTAAATTATTTTATTACATTTTCTGGATTATGAAGAATCAAATCCCAAATGAGCTATCGGTTTATCCATCTTGGAATATTAGATAATATTCTTGATACCCAAAACACAATATGAAATAGAAAAAAACATGATACATAATAAACTGTAATTAAGTGTGTTCTTAAATTTTTTTTGAACGATTTATTCTTCATAATCATGAGAAATGAAAAATAATAAAGGTAGACTCAAATGCTAAGTCATGGTATGTAAAGTGTACTAAATTAACATGTAAATGTAAATAATTGGATACATGTGCCATTCGAATAAATAGATAATGAAAATTAAAAATTGTAAGGTACGAAACTGAAACACAATACATTTATTCAATGAAATGAAAATTAAATGTATCCATAGATCTATCAATGAAAAATTTAATGGATGAATGATAACTAAATCTTAATGATGAAAATGATTAATTATTGGACACCATGTTTCCTAAGGTTATGGAACCATTTCCATCAGGACCATTTAAAATATGGCTTATATATTTTGTAAAACCCATTCAATTTTGGCCAACAATTTCATCTCATGAGGCTATTGATGCATCAAGGGGCTATCTATAATCGGGCCCCACCGGTTTCATACCATTCCATGGAATTATTCATATCTAATAATGGATTTAATCAATAAACAATATTGTTTATAAAATACCCATATTGAATAATATATATAGATATATATATTTATAAAGTATTTTGATTACAAAAATAGAATCTATTATTCCAAATTAGAATCATCGTATTGGAAGAAATTGATTTAAAAATCATCCTACTTGCGGCATGACTATGCAGGGGTTTTAAAGTAAAAAATGAACAAAATATTTATAAGTTTTTATAGATAATCTCTAAGTGAAATAGATTTGAATGAATAAAAATATATTAATTGATTAAAATATGATCTAATTAAACAGTCAAACCAATCTAAAAAATAAATCAATATTATAAAGAAATTTGGTGAAAAGGCAGTTTGGAACTATAATTTTATATTTTTCACAATTCATAAATATTTTATTGTTTCATAAAAATATCAAACAATTCTCCATAACATAATTATTTTTTATTCTATTTAGAAAATTTTTTTTTTGAAATATTAATTCAAGTAATGTTTCAAAATTCAAATTTTAAATGTGTCCTCCATTAAAATGAGGTAAAATTAGATTTTTAAAAGAAGGATTATATGTGTAACATAGTAATTTTCTATTTTATTATTCCTAGAAATCGTAATTTTTTAATATAATTTTTTTTTATTCAATATAACAGATACATTTCATCAAGAGTATTTAATAATTGTAATTAATTATGATTATTAAAATAATCCTCTTTTGGAAGCATAAAAATAAATATATTTCATGTTATACCCAATTAGTTCTTATTACAGATTATTGTTAATTTTTAACCCATGAATTAATTTTATATTTATATAAACCATAAATCTTCATATGATAGTTTTTTCTATTCATAATGGCTGGTTAATAACATATTATATTAAATAATAATATTTTAATAGCAAATCAATGTTCTGTAAAACTTGTTCTTGTTTGTAATGTAGGCCATTAAAGAAGTTCCTTACTACAGATAATATATTATGACTCGATGTTGAATGCATTTTAATATATATTATTTATTTTAAATAGTGAGTATATTATAATGTATCTGAATATTATATTCTAGTATGTGGCTGGAGTCGCATTTCAAACACGCTATCAAATACAGTTTTCATAAATTAGAATATTCGGGTGTTACAATATTCCTCCAATCATTTGTAATAATTTTTTAAAACGTTAATAATTAGTTATATATATTTTTATCAATTTTATATAAATAAAAATGATATCATTGTGAGATAAAATTGGAATTTATTTTGAAAACTATTTTTAAGTGCATATTGTTTTTCCACTATAATTAATTAAAATATTCAATTATAATTATACATGCAAATAAAATTTATATTATATATATATATATATATATATCTCAGAATTAAAATTATAATAATAATTATTACTTGTCATAAGGTTAATATAATATCATCTTATGGTTGACAATATTACATTCCTAAAAAAACATTTCTCATCACATTTCTAATTTTTATTTTTTAGTTTCATTCATCAACATAGAGATATTGAATTTGTCAAAATGGTTCCTCTAAATAAAATCTTTATTTAAATATTTTCTAAATATGTCCTTTTCATTTTTGGAAATTAGTAATAGTACTAATTGTATTAAATTCATCATTATAGTAAAAGTCAAAATTGATTGATGGGGGTTAAACTAAATTTATATTAGATAAATTGTAAATAAAATACTTCTATATTGTATTGAATTATGTGATTACTAACCTCAAATATCTAAACTGATATTTAGAATCAATTTTTGGAAACAATTGTAAAAATATTATTTAATAATATTTTCAAAAATTGAATTATTACAACTATGTCACTCTTCTCACTTATAAAAGGACACACATTTCCCTAACTTATTCTCACTTTCTTGATCAATTAATATTTTCTAAAACCTAAAACAATAACTCCCCAGAAACCATATTGTTGTTTTAAAGGTTTTGGTATTCTCATATACCAATAATTTTTTCATTAAGTGAATATATATTAGAGTTTCAAATAATAATAGGTAATCATCTTAACAGAACTTTTCATGTTTATTTTGTATTCAACCTCCACTAAATCATCTATTTACATCATAATATAATAACAGTTCTATCATTATATTAATATAATTTTATTTTATTTATATTATTCCCCCTTTTCAAATTCTCATCAAACTATGGAAAATGGAATCATCTATCATGTGTATGTGTGGACTATAGCCTTGTGAGTCGATGTTTCCCATATTTTAGCACCACCTCACATGGTTTCGGTATATATATGTCAATTCAGAAATTATATTTATTTCTTATTTTCAATTTTTAAATAATAAAATAATACATACCAATTTTCTCATATATTATTTAGAAAATGAAGATTTCCCTCAGGTATATGAGTGGACTACCATCTCCACTGAAGTTATGAGATTCAGTTTTCATTGTAACCATTAATATAAAGTTAAAAATAATAATAAATGTAATAAATATGTAATTAATTACATTAATATAATTCTAAAGATGATGAAATGATAACTTATATACCATAACAATATCTTCTACCCTGACACATTCATAAAAAAACTAAAGTGTTAAGACCCGATGATTAAGTTTAGCATGAATTGAAAGTGAATGGGTAATGAGAGTATATATAAATTTATAGTGAAATTAATATGGTTCTATTATAAATTTATAAAATGTTTAAAACAATTATAAATGAATTTAAATCAGTTTCAACTAATATAATGTGTGATGTATTGATTTTTTACCTCAGTTTCTACTATAGTGGAATTATTTAGTATTATAACCATATTTTTTTATCTATTGTATATATTTACCCGTCTATGTAAATTATGTCCATATATTCATTTAACCATCATAAATAATATTCTATTCATGTTTAATATTTCAAGGGGTTGTAATTCAAATGTTACCTAAAAGTCTTCAATTTACTTTTCCAATCTCATTTTGGGGATTAATATTGTTTCATTAAAAGAATTTTATAATTTATTACACATGAATCCATTCTATATTCTTATCAAATAGATATTTAACAAGCTTACATGTTTTTTATAAGTGGTCGTTTAATTAGAACAATGATCAATTAAATAAATGTGTGTAATAAAATATAATAATATTTATTTTCTTCTCTATAATATATATTCCATGTTCATATTTTTTTAAAATTATTTTTAAAAGTCTATTAAATTTAATATCATAATTTATTAAGGATATAATATGTCATATTTGACTTCCATTAAACTGTTTGAATATAATATGCCTAATTTTATTCAAAAGGACAATTTTTTTTCTTTCTTTTAAAAACTAAAAATGAATTTTTATTTTAATAGATATGGAATTAAAAAATTTTATAACCACGATAATCGTTCAACACTTTTTAGATTCATCTATATATTTTACATTGTTTTTCAAAACAAACAATTAATGTAAAAAATATAGAAAAATATTCTTCCATACTGTACTATTATCTAAATGAAATAATTTTTTTGAAACACATATATTTATATTTTATTTATGTTCATCTATTATCTCTTATTAATTTTATAGTCATTATATTTATCATGAAACATTCACATTCATGTGATCTTATATCATGAAAAATTAAATTTTTTTCCAAATCCATATTTTTTTTATCATAAATATTATTATTTCCTAAACTATATAACATTTTTACATATGGTTTTTTATTATAAATGTTATTTTATTTTGTAAGGAAACATTGATATTCTATATACATTACATAATATGAATATTAATTGATAAGAAATTTTGTTTAGGAATTATATTAATCATTAAATATATGATGAATGAATTGAACCAGTAGTTATGGGTGGATCATATATGTAGATAGACCCATGATTTAATAAGGGTTCTCCTGAGACTATGAAATTGGGTAATATTATAAAGTGGGTTTTGGTACATACATACAGGTATTTGAAAGTTTCATATAAAATAACATGATCAAGATATTTAAAATTATGAGTTTCTTTCATAGTAAATTCATTTACTTTTATACATGATATTTCTATGTTTATATTAAACATGTATTAATTTAATTCTCATATAATTTATTAATAATTATATATTTTAAGTTATTTACCTAAAAATATTGATTATTCCTTATTTACTCATAATTTATTAAATTGTATGCCAATCTTACTGATCGATTTAACTCCCCATTATTTTTTTCATTTCCCAAAGTTATGAAGATGGAATCATTGAATTAGGTTCAGGGATACTGAATATTAACTCTCGATATGGTTTATATTTTATTCCCATCAAAAAAAGTGAATCATATTTTTACCGTGTTCATCATGTTCTCTAAAATAATTGTTTCTTATTGATGTGATGTGTTATATCTTATTATAATTTAATAATGTGGAAATATACACTATGTTACTAGAGAAGGTGTTTTTACAATTTTTATTTAATTTAATTAGTAAAAACCATACGAAATAAATTTAGAGAGATGAAAACTAGGGACCATAACTTACTGATAGAATCTAGGGATAATTTTATGTACACAATTATTTCATAATGTCAGTTTAAAGTTGATATTGTGTGGTTCCCCAAGATAATTAATCAATATGTTCATATTGGTAAGTTCTTGTCTTTTTGGCATAGATACACCTATGTGAAACAACTCAGAATGGGTTATATTCGATATTAACTACATTAGATCTTGTGAATAATGTGTGGGACTAAGACGACAAACATGGATAGAAACTCCAAGGGATATTATTTGTCAATTCACAAAGTTATTAATAAATAATTTTAAATATTTTAAAATACTTTAATTGTTTTTTGATATTCCCAACATAAACTACTTCATGATTTAGAAACTATGTATATGAAAAAATTAATATATGTTAACTGTTACACCAAATTTAGAATTGTATTGTGTAATTTGAAAATTTTAAATTTATGATTTAATTCAGCATATTCCATATTTCTAGAAATTGAAGCTAAAAAGGATTTCAATTAAAACTAATTTAGAAATTATATATTTCCCTACTAAGATAACTAATACAACATGTATTGCTGCCGAAAATTTCATGCACATCTTACGGTTTCTATCCCAAGTTACAACTAATATCCTTTCACATATAGAGTAGTAACATGTTATATAACATTATACACATATTTTATACCATTTATTAGTATATAAGATTATATCATTTATTTTACCTACTGATACAATGGTATATGACTAATGGATTAACTCACTTAAAAATATATTTATGTCCTTTAGTGGAAATAAAATATACAACTTCATACTGGTAGTTTATTATAACATATGTGATGTTTATAAATGGTTTTCATTGACCCATAATATTATGAAAGATGAAAAAATATAACTCTTATAATGGAGAACTTTTAAGATACCATCTTTAAAAATAAATACCCCATGAGAATTTAACTGAAATGAAAGAATTTTTTATAACATAATATACATGAAATAAGAATGTTCTTTATAGTATGATGTTTCCTTTAAAAAAATAAATGTATGTTTTAGATTTCATATGTAATCCAGAGTGAAAATAATATAATTCCATTAATGGTTTTAAGCCCAAACTCTTAAGGGAACATTTATTTTTAAAAAACATTATATTATGAAATAATATTATTTTCCATAAAATCAATTAAATAATTTTATGCATCATATAAATATAAGTGGAATAGATATGTCAATTAGATGATTGAGAAAAAATAAAATAAAATTTATAAAATAATATTAATGGATTTAATCAATTTCTAAAATGTGTGGTCTATGGAATGACTTATCCCTGCTAATACTTTAAGGGAATGGGGGTTGGTTACGAATGTGTATATAATAATTATTTGGATATTGATTAAAATAAAATAAGGAAACTAAAATTATATAATAATTCATTAATAGAGAAATAAGGTTTTTTACTACCAATATCCCATAAATCCAAGGAAACTACCACAAATGTGGCCATGGGATGAAGTACAATTTTATATGTTCACTACAACTAATGTTCATGTTACTAATGTTTTGGTGGTAGGAACCTTAATAATATCATAAAATTTAAATAAATATTTATTTTATTAAATATCATCACACACTTTTATAACATATATGTTTTTTTTATAAAATTGGATATTTCCCTAGATATATGATAATGCAGTTATTAGCCAGCACTGTTAGTGGATATCTAACATAAACAAGAACGTGTTAGTAACATATCATTATAATTTATACACCTTCCCTATAAGAAAAACTGGTTTTTATATGTATGGTTGACATTGTTATAGTCTATTTTATGTAATGATTTTAAAGTTATAATAAAACAAATTATTTCCAAGATAGAAATATTGGAATTTGTAAAAATGATCATAAATACCTTGTTCTTATAAGGGAGACTTCCTTATCTGGGTCATATCTAGATCCACCACCAAAATGGATTCTAAATTTGATTCTTGGGGAAGAATAGTAGAAACAATCTAAAAATGGGAAAGGAAATCATTAAATTGAGTAAATTACTATTCTCTAGCAATAAATTGATTTCTTCCCTTAAGAATTACATAAAAATCCACTAGAGAATGAATTTGAGTTTTCTATTTTTATTTTAAATCTTGTTGAAAGGATTATATCAAAGTATATCTATAGAATTTTCATGGTGGAATTAGTGGAATTGAAAAAAAATTTGTCTATTTTGATAAGGGTTTTATGTTCCGTAGTGTTTCTCCTTGAAGATCAGTTATTCTATTAATTATAAACAATCATGTATCTATGTGTCTGTGCATTGAATATATGGAAACATAATTTATTACTATAAATAAAAAATAAAGAATAACTTATGTTGATGAATTTTTTAGCTAAATTCATGGAGCTCAATATTTTTCAAATATTCTCCTTCTTTCTCTGTAATATTAATATTTGAGTAATGATACAAGATATTAAAAAGAATACATTTTGTATTCGGTATTTAATAATGATTTTAGAGTACATACATTTATACAGGATAATGAATTATTTATTTTCATGGTTTTGATGAATATATTATTCATGTAATATAGAGATAATTTTTTTATAGATAATATCTAGATGTATACTAAAAACAATGAGGACCATGAAAAAAAATATTAATATTTCCTAACACTCTTAAAGAAAATGAGTCTAGTGGGAGATTTATGATGTGTGAATTTTGGCCTCTTAATGATTCTTATCATGGTCATATAGTCTCCAAGGATTGAATATAAATTGAAATAATGGTGAAAAAGGTAGTCAATTAATTGACTTCACAAATGAACGTTACTTTGGTATGTAGTTTCCACAGTTATGAAGGTTGTTATTTGTGAATCATTCAAAATTTTGAATTATTGCCTTACCAATTAAAAAGGATAACCAAATAAGGGTTCATTTTTATATATAAAAAAGAATTTCAAGAATGTTTTAAATAATTTAAGAAGTGAATGGTCAATACTATGATATTGACTATACCAACGGGAAGAGATGGATTTGTGATATATAGTGATGAATCAATGAAAGGAATCATTTTTGTCGTTATAGACAATGAAAAATTTATTTCTTATGAATCTCGGAAGATAAAGTCATATGGAATGAATAATCAAACCCATTATCTTGAGTTTTAATCTATATTCCTTTATTTGATTATATAGAGGAACTATAAAAATGGTGAAATTTGTGAGATATATATAGATCATATGTTTCAAAAAATACATATATTCATAGTAATTTTGCAACATGAAGAAAACTATACTGCTCAAGGTACTCAAGGATTTGGATTTTACAATACACTACCAACCAGGGAAGGTAAACATGGTAAATGGTTTATTAAGAAGGAAAGATCACAAGTACCTATCTAAAATAGGTATTGGAATGGATCATATCTTAAAGAAAATTTTAAAAATAGATATAGTAATTATTAGGAAATGGTAAAAATAACTCATTTTATATGTTATTTTCAAACCATATTTATTATAAAAAACATAGAGTTCTTATCTTGGTGAAGAAAATATACAAAAGAAAAATAATATCTATGATAATGGGGGATATTAAAAAATTAATTTATAAATACTGTGTATTGTGATTTTGGAAGATGTTATGTGTTCCATATTTGGGTAAGATAAAAATAGAATTACTAGATCATGATTATAGCTCTAATGTCAACATAAAACTAGGGAGAACCAAAAAGTACATAGATCATAAAAACATTTTTTGTAGGATAATATGTAATAGAAAAATATTTATTATGTATCGAGATTCCTATTTTTTTGACAAGTACTGTTTGATAGAAAAAATCTAATAGGATTCATCCAACCTTCACCTATTTATATTTTTAATTGGGATCATATAACTATGGAATCATTCATTGGATTTATGATGAAACTAAGATTTAATGAATCCATATGAATTATTTCTGTCTAGCTTACCCAATCAACTTATTTCCTTTATATAAGAAAAACTTTACCACTAGAGATTCTTAAATGAATCTATATTAATGATTTTATATGACTTTATAGTGTACTTATTATGATTGTATCTATCTAGGACCATTTATGTACACCAATATTTAGAAAATTTGTTCAGAAGAATCCTGATACCTGGAACCATTTGGGAACCACCTATTATCCTCAAAATTATAGAGAGTCTAAATTTACTATTAATACATTAGAGGATATGTTAAGGTCACACAAAATTAACATTCGTGGAATGTGTGGTTAGTGTTAATCATTATAAGAGTTTTAGAATTAAAATTTCATCCATTCCAATTTTCAAAGGGAATTGTACAAAGCTTGTTTGGTCAAGAGATGTCATTTAAAAACTTATTTAAATGATTTTTGTAAAATGTAGCTTGAATGACTATTCTTTTTTGAATTCTATATATTGGAGGAAAATAGTAGTAAAAGCCATATTATAGTACATAAACATTTAATATATATATTTATATATATATTGGTAAATAATGTTATTTTTTAAAATTTCATGTTGGAGACCCTATTTTTGTGAATGTATCTCTATGGAATTGTGTTATATGTTTTTTTGAGAAAGGGATAATAAACCCCATGTACATGAAAACTTTTGATGTTCTTGAAAGAATTGGACTAGTGGATTATAATTTAGAGATTATAATGTGTTATACAAATGGATGAATCAACAAGTAAATCTATTTTATATAAATAAATAAATTAGAGTAAAGAATATGTACACCAGACGAAATTATAAAAAAACCACTATTATCTTTTGAGAAAGTAACATCCATGAAGATATAAATATAAATTATTTTTAGAATGACATAATATACTACAAAATTATAAATTATATTAAGTGAATGTTTTTATCAATGAAACTATAATTAAATTAAATTCATGCTACTTCTTATAATAATAATTCTAAATTTATATTATGAATAATTATTCAAAACATATTATTTAGATTAATCCAAAAATGAATTTTTGAAATTTTCATTCAAAAATATGATTTAAAAAATATGAAAATATTATAATAATCCAATAATAATTCTATTTAAAATAATTATTTATAATCTGTATTATTCATTATATATTTATTACCGATTTTCTAGTAGTATTGAAGATATAATTTGGTGGTTAAAAGATTATTTTTCAGAAATTTATTAAGTGTATAATTTTTTCCAATTTTAATTAACTAAAATAATCTATAATGAAGAATGATTTATATAAAATTAAACCATTTAATATTATTATATATAAATTAAAATTCATAAATGATATATACAATTCATATAGGTAATTAAATATCACCATCTTCTTGACATTTTCACTTTCTTGAAAATTCATTTTTATTCACATTTTGCTGGTATATTTGAAAATTAATTTCTACCACTTATATAAACAGTGTGTTATAAATTTTCACAATTTTTTAATCATAATTTACATATTTATTAAGTAAGTCAAATTAGTTTTCAATCATTATGAATAGAAATAAGGGTAAGAAAATCAATATAATGGTAATGATTAAAATGGATTGACATATGGGTAAAATTTAGTTATTATTGTTAAATTGAGATTAATTTTCTATAAATCCGATTGTAAATTTTTATTTAAACCCTTCATAAACTAAAATTTTAAAAATTCTCGATTTTCACTCTCTTTTTTAAGAAAATTTCATTATAATATATTAAAATATTGAATAATTAAAAGTGTTAAAATCTACTAACTTATAAAATAGAACCTCAACCCCTCACTTTTTCCTTCCATACTGAGCTATTTATCTTGACCTATAACATCCAAAATAACTCTGCAAAATAAATAAATATATTCTAGAGGTTTTTTTATTCTCAAAATTACAGTGGATGGTTCCTTAAATGGAGAGCTAATTGATGTACAACTATGAAGTTTTAATCATCTTATCCAACTCATTGCAAGCTCGTTTCATATAATACCTCTTCAAAATATTATTTTACCACAATAATATTATAAAACCATTATGATAATACTAATATAATTTTACTATGTCTATTATATTTCAGTTTTTAATATGGTCAGCAATCTAATTGAAAAGATAAATATCATGTATTCCTATATGCGGACTACCTCCTCGTAAGTCGATGAATTTAATTTTTCATCACTACCTCACAAGGATGGTTATCATATATATATATTAGTAAATAAAAAAAGTTTCATGAAATAATACTATTTTAAAAAAAATTACACTATAAATTACACTTTTACCACATATTTATTGGAAAATTAAAACGTTGATTGTGCACATGTGAGGACTAACAACTTTACGAAACTATATGATTTTTATTTAATTATAACTATGCATTTATGGTTATAAATATGAAATTAGTTAATATATATAATATTTATAATTTCAATATTATTATGGTGATTATGAAACTATAAATCATTCAATGTAATTAAAACTTTTTCTATGAAACATGTATGAAAAAATATAAAAGTTAACACCCGATGAATGATTTTACTACGAATTTGTGATTAATGGGTAATGAGAATATATATAACTATTGATAAATATTAATATGGATATGGTATGAATTTATAACAATATTGGAACTATTATACTATATTCAATATCATGTTCAACTATGTGGATGCATGAGGTATAGAGTTTTCTTCTAAATTTACACTTCACTGAGGAATAATGTTTTTATTATAAAGCAATATTTCATTATATAGTGTATATAATTCCCCTATGATGTATATAACATGAATATATACTCCTTCATCATATTTATATAATCAATTTAGGTATACTCTTTCAAGTGAATTTAAATAAAAATTTATCAAATAGATATTAATATTTCTTATTTCCATTTTTGGGATTTTATAAATAAAAAAATATTAAAGTATATATTTTATAAATTATTTATATATTCTTATACTCTAGATATTTATGGATTATTTAGGTTTTCATAAAAATTATTCTCTCTATTCCTCTTGATTAGGGATAATAAATTTATAATTAAAAACTATATATTATTTCTCATGTTAGTCAAAAATATTTTTCTTTTATATCAATATTTTTAAAAAATTGAAATAAAAATTAATTTTCATATAATTAAAAAAATTATTAAATAAATAATTGGTCCAAATAAACTAACTTTAAAATGTTTCAATGTAATATTTTAAATATTCATTAAATAGTAATTTTTTTATATTTATTCAAAAAATAAATGGAAATGTTTCCTTTTAATATATTTGGTGTTAACAAATTTCCCACCTCCCATAACATTTTTACCCCATTTATCTTCACTGAAAATCTTTTCTTGTATCAATAAATAAAAATATTCAATTAAATTTATTTTGAAAAATATTTAATCTATTTTTTTCTATTATACAAAAGAATAAATTTTATTTCAATAACAATATTTCTAATGAGTTAGTGGTTATCCCATACCTATTAATATTTTGAAGTCATTAACATTACCTTGAAGAATGATCTTTTGGGGACCATATTTCTGAAAACAATACATTTTTCTTATATATTCATAGTATTTTTATTATAAAAATTAAAATCTTTGAAATTTTATACCATTTTTAAATATAGTGTTTTCATAAAAATGTTATTTGATTAACATAAGAAATCATGATATAAAAAATTATTTACTGGTTGTGGATTTTAATTGATAACACATAAATTATTTGAATTATATAGATCATTAAATATTTGAAGAATGCATTAGACTTGATGTTATGGGTTGAGAACTATTATAGATATTCCCTTGATGCATTGGCATGTCCCATGAGAGAAACTAGTTATCCATTCTTATTAAATGGGGTGTGGTGTATACTAAACCATATTTATAGTATATTTCCAAAAATTTATGATCAATATAACATACATTATGAAATTCCATTATGGTAATCTAGTTATTGTCGTCCATGAGATTACAACATTGATATTTCTCAAGGATTAATTTCATTCTCGAGATATTGTTGAAATGTCAACTATTTTTAGTGATCAACCTTACTATATTGATTACAACTAATTGTATCATAGATACTTCTTATTTATGAAACACTTATTGAGTATTTCATCTAAACCATGATTTTTCATATCCCTATGATATGATAATGGAATCAATCAATGATTGTTAAGGATTTTGAGTATTAAATTTCACTATAAATTATATTTTATTTCCAATGTCGATTGAGAATCGTGTATATAACTTGTTCATCACAATTTTTAAACATATTTTTCATTGTGGATGTCTTCCATTATATCTTATAACTATTTAATAAAGTAAAAACTATATTTCAGATACAAGTGTTTTGGTTGATTATTTTCATCCAGGAAAGGACCCACCACAATCATCCTAAAATAAATAAATAAATAGTAATGAATAATTTAAACCATTTAACATTCATGTCACAACAATTCATACATCTCAAAGTACATTCATTACTAGAATATATACCCATATCATATCAATAATAATTTAAATAGTTAAAAAATAAAATATGTCGATTTTTAATACATAACTATACAAAATAAAAGATTCAAAATAAATCATGGTATTGAAATTTCATCATTGAATTTTTCTGTAAATTTAATTAATTTATAATATTATTTTATTAATGAACTCTTAATATAGATATGAGTCAAAAAATTATCCTCATAATCGTATTTAATTTACAATTGACTATAAAATAAAATTCTTCCTATATGTTTTCCCTAATAATACTCATTGGAAAAATCATAATGATACTTCTGAATCTATGACACATAGTTTTTTAAATAAACTCACTCCATGATGGGTGTAATTTCTAAATGATTTCTCAATTTATCAAAATACTCAAACATTTAAAAATTTCAAAAAAAAATCCACAATAAAATATTATTACATCTATATGATTTTTTTATCCAATACATTATTTAACCTTTATGAATACATGACGATTAAATTCAATCTCTAACAATCTCCCCCTCAAATCAAAAAATTACATCCACTGATTTTATGGTTTCTTTAGTAACTATAAAATAATATTCACATCATAAATCATATTATATGTTATAAAACTTTTAATGATTACTAATTATCCAAAACCAACCAAATATAACTATTATGTCCGTTTGTTTAGTGGGCCTGTGCAAAATCATGAGAGGGGGTTTGTATCTCATGTTGAATACATTTTTACCAATTTCAAATAAATATTTAATTATACTCCCCCATTTTGAATTAGAATTATTTTTTAGGTTACTGTAATTATATTGGCTAATATTTTACCTAGAAAACATCATCAAGAATTTTTGTGTGAGTGAAGAAGAGAAAATGAACATGGTATTTTTTTGAAGTTCTGATAGAAATAAATATTCCATTAATCCTTTGGTTTTTCACCCTAATAAATAATTATCCACTATAATCAGTAAAAAACTATAATTGGTTTCATGATACCCAAAATCATAATATCTAAATCACATAAGAAATCCTTATTCCATATTCACACAGAACATATCTCTAAAACTTCATATTATATTCAATAATTAAAATAATGAAAACATTGTATACCCTATGTTACACATGTTCTATAAAGGCCTAACATATATATATTAAAATTATGATGTGGTACTTTTATGTAATTAGATATCTGTATTGAATAGGGACGTCACAACATCCATATAATACATCTCCTCTTTCTCCACAGTAGAAATATAATTCGTGGATAACTACAACACAAAAGCATTTGTCTGTGTTCCATGTATCACCACAGCCTTGAATATCTATAAAACATACTCACCATGAATTCTATTCTCTTTAACCTATCCTTGATAATTTATAAAAAAAATTATATGAAACTTCTTAACAATTTCATTTCCTCTTCTTCTTCAATAAATAACGTAATAGAACTCACTTTTTTTTCTAGAAATATTGGATGTACACTCAGGGATCATGATCTATATTTTTCAACACAAAATTATCATCAAATACTTCTTCATTTTTTATTTATTCCTCCTTGATCATATCATGATCAATTATATTTATTTATGTTAATCAAATTGTAACCATCAAAATTTTTATCCTTAAATGGAATATCTAGGGGATTTCTCACACCAATCCAATTAGAACTATTATAGAATACCCATTATGGGTTCCCAAAATACTTTGTGAACTAATTTTTGAACTGAATGGATATTCTAAGAATACCCTTATATAATGAATCTAATCACGTAAACATAAAACAAAATATCTTCACCATATATCTACAACAAATATATATTATTCTTTATATAATTATATAAATATATATTTTCCCACTAAAATAGTCATTACATTTTTCACATATTTGAAAATATATTGTACATTATCTATATCCTTGAACTCATTTTATATCATGATACATTCCATGAAAATAATAAAAAAATGAATACCTACTATTTAAAAATAAGATTCCACATAGAATCTATTTTTAAACACATATCGATAACTCAATAACAATCACTTCTCAATCATCACGGGATTTGTGATCTAAATGATTCAATGACATTCCTAGAATTGTACATTCCAAAATTCATAAAATATAGAAGTTTTATCATTTTTTAGGCATGGAAAAATTCTTTTAATCCTTCTCAGTTCTATTGTTCTCATTAATATCATTCATTGTGATAATAAAACTCACAATAAATAGATCAAATTTAATTAATAAAGACAATGATATACATATTGATATTCGTTGGAATAATGTCTACAATATTCTTCAAAACATGATAAATTCATTTCCCACCTTCAAGAATAATTCACATCATTATAAAATAAATTTTTATATATTGAATTGTTGGGACGGAGAGTGATGGCAAGAGGGGGGGGGGGGGGTGAATTGCCTTTTAAAAAAGTTTAACAATTTAAGAAAAAGTTAAAGCGCAGCGGAAATAAAAGAGGCAAGACACAAAATTGATAACAGAGTTTGGAGTAAATCCCAAGCCTACGTCTCCGCTCCCAACTCAACCGTTGAGAGATTTATACGACAACTTTCTTTTTAATGGTTGTAGCATGAAACCCACTAGACTTTATGGAAGCCTAGAAACCTATTACAGCTTGCTTTTTATTGGTTGTAGCAAGAAACCCACTAGCCTTCTTATAGGTGAAGGCTAGCTCACCTATGACTCAAGTCTTTACGGGGAAGGCTTGACTAACCTCTTCACACCATGAAGGTGGTGTGAAAACCCAAACAAAGGGAGGATGAGAGAAAGAAGGGTTTGTATGCACAAACTCAAAATAATGCTCAAATGATAAAACAATAAAAACCGTAAAGAGGAGAAGTCTTGGGCGCCAATGGATTGATTGGTGATGATGAAGAGCGCTCCCAAGCTTCTATGGTGGTGCGCCTTGGTTGTGGAAGTGAGTTGGAGCAGGTGGGGATCCTTGATGGAATGCGCCAGAGGTTCCCCAATTGATCGAAAAATGTTCCCGTGGGCTACAACATATTTCCGGGGCTTCCTAGTCCTCTATTTATAGGAGAGGAACTCCCAAATGGCCGTTGGGGGTCTTCGGAGCCATTGGAGAGGCCTCCGGAGCCGTTGGGAGTCAAAAGTACAAGTCTAGTCAAAGCCCAATGACTAGTTTGACTGGGCACACCGGCTGGCTGGTCCTGAGCCACCGGCTGGCCGGTGCTCCAGACAGAGAGCAAGCTCTCTGCCCAGGTTCTACCGGCTGGCCGGTGGTCATCCACCGGTTGGCTGGTGAGAATACCGGCTGGCCGGGGAGCTCACACCGGCTGATCGGTGGCTCTGGATAGAAACCATTGCTACTGCCAGAGACCACCGTCCGGCCGGTGGGAATCCACCAGTTGGCCGGTAGACTCATAGAGTCTACTTTCAGTCCTTCTTGGCCCAACTCCTTGGAAACCTTTTTCCTATCAACAAAAACACTTGAAAACAAGTTAGAACAAAATAAGAGTGATTGTGATCATTAAAATCCAAGAGAGAGGGGTACAACAATCTCCCTCTATTTTGATGATCACAATCACCAAAAAAAGCAATGTAAAAGATTGAAATGAAAGGCATGCTTTAAAGGATAAATTGAAAAGTAAAGCAAAGCATGAGAGAAAAATTTCTCCCCCAATCAACCAAGGAAATCTCCCCCTTTGTGATTATCAAAATAGCACGGGGCATAAAATTTTATTGAAGGAAAGGATTGAAAAACAAGATAGCGATTTTAAACCAATTGAAATTTTTGAAATTTGAATTTAACGTTTTAAATTGAAAGTTTTGAATTGAAAGTTTTGAATTGAAAGTTTTGAAAGAAAAACTCAAAAAGGCTTAAACGATCCTAACTCCCCCTAAATAAAAACAACAAATCACCGGGGAGAGGATTTTAGAACCGAGACAAATTTTGGTCCGGAGAGACTCGCTAAAAGGGATTTTTTTTATCCAAACTTATCTTGTGGCGGGTCTTCTCCTATGAAATTCATCGTTAAAGGAAATGGTTTTGGGCCTTCCATACCGGGCATTTTTACAGTCGCACTCATAAATTAAGTGCCCGATCTTTTTTCAATAGTTGCAAAATTTATATTGGGAGCTCCCCCTTACAAAAATAGTAGGAGCATGGGAAGAGGAAGCTTGCTTGGAATAGCCAAGCCCTTGGGTGGTTCCAGATATGCATTGGGAACCAAGGATATTTTAAAGGTTATGTTCACCTTCGGTGAACTTAGCTAGGGATTTCCTTAAATCCTTGATTGTTGATTCCATAGAGTCAAAATCGGGAAGGTTTTGGATCTTGAGGGACAAGTCTTCCTTCTCTTTGAGAAGTTGATCCTTTTCGGAAGAAAGAATTTTGAATATCTTTTTTAAAGCAATAAATTTGGAAGAAAGTTCGTGAAAACCTTCCTCCAATTGATCTCTCGCATGTTGGAGATCCTCGTAAGATAATTGATTGAATGAATTGGAAGAACAAGAGGAAGAGGAGTCGGAAGAGGTTACCTCATGAAATGCCATTAGACATTTTTTACCGTTGTCTTTTGAGGAGGAGGAGGATGAGGAGCTATCACTCCAAGTGGCCTTGAATGCCTTTTTCTTTTCCTTTTCCTTGGCCCTTGTCTTCTGGAGTGGGCAATCGGGCTTATAATGGCCTTTCTTGCCGCACCCATAGCATATTACCTCGGGCCCGGATTTTTCGTCGAGTTCTTCCTTCCGAGCCTTGCGAGATTTCTTCTTTTTGTTCTTCTTCATGAATTTGTGCATCTTGTGGGCAAGGTTCTCGATTTCTGAATCGCCGCTTGAAGAGGAAGAAGATGAGGAGGAGGAGCTTTCTTCTTTTTGAACTTTGAAGGCGATGTTCTTTGGAGTTTCGATGAGTTTGCCTTCCTTTTCAGCTTGCCTCCTCATGGTGATCTCGTAGGTCATGAGGGATCAGATGAGCTCTTCGACCGGCATTTCTTTTAAATTCTTCGCTTCTTGAATTGCCGTGACTTTCGGTGCCCATTAACTTGGTAAGATCCAAAGGATCTTCTTGACCATCATCTCTACAGAAACATCATCTCCAAGAGACTTTCTCCCATTACAAACATCAGTAAAGCGAGTAAACATATCAGTAATATTTTCAGATGGATGCATGGTAAAAGACTCAAAATCTTGACGGTACATATCCAATCGAGTATCCTTAACTTTGTTGGTCCCCTCATGGGTAACCTCCAAAAGTTTCCAGATTTCATGAGATGAAGTGCATGTGGAAACTCGATTGAATTCATTACGATCAAGGCCGCAATGAAGAGCGTTCATGGCTTTGCCATCAAGCTTGAAATTTTTAATATCGGCTTGAGTCCATTTGGATTCATCGGGAGAAGAGAGAGAGTAACCATGCATGACAATTCTATAAATAGGATAACCTATACTTCTAAGAAAAGTAGACATGCGGGTTTTCCAATAGGTATAGTCAGTTCCATCAAAAAAAGGAGCACGACCCAATGAATATCCTTCGGGTGAGAAAGAAGATGAAGCCATCACAATGGATCTTTAATTTGAAACCGGTTAAGGTATAACACAAACACTCCCTCTGATACCAATTGTTGGGACATAGAGTGATGGAAAGAGGGGGGGGGGGTGAATTGCCTTTTAAAAAAGTTTAACAATTTAAGAAAAAGTTAAAGCGCAGCGGAAATAAAAGAGGCAAGACACAAAATTGATAACGGAGTTCGGCCTAAATCCCAAGCCTACGTCTCCGCTCCCAACTCAACCGTTGAGAGATTTATACGACAGCCTGCTTTTTAATGGTTGTATCAAGAAACCCACTAGACTTTAAGGCAGCCTAGAAACCTATTACATCTTGCTTTTTATTGGTTGTAGCAAGAAACCCACTAGCCTTCTTACAGGTGAAGGCTAGCTCACCTATGACTCAAGTCTTTTACAGGGAAGGCTTGACTAGCCTCTTCACACCTTGAAGGTGGTGTGAAAACCCAAACAAAGGGAGGATGAGAGAAAGAAGGGTTTGTATGCATAAACTCAAAATAATTCTCAAAATGATAAAATAATAAAAACCGTAAAGAGGAGAAGTCTTGGGCGCCAATGGATTGATTGGTGATGATGAAAAGTGCTCCCAAGCTTCTATGGTGGTGCTCCTTGGTTGTGGAAGTGAGTTGGAGCAGGTGGGGATCCTTGAAAGAATGAGCCGGAGGATCGCCAAATGATCGAAAAATGTTCCCATGGGCTACAACATATTTCCGGGGCTTCCTAGTCCTCTATTTATAGGAGAGGAACTCCCAAATGGCCGTTGGGGGTCTTCGGAGCCGTTGGAGAGGCCTCCGGAGCCGTTGGGAGTCAAAAGTACAAGTCTGGTCAAAGCCCAATGGCTAGTTTGACTGGGCACACCGGTTGGCCGGTGGTCCACCGGCTGGCCGGTCCTGAGCCACCGGCTGGACGGTGCTCCAGACAGAGAGCAAGCTCTCTGCCCAGGTTCTACCGGCTGGCCGGTGGTCATCCACCGGTTGGCTGGTGACAATACCGGCTGGCCGGGGAGCTCACACCGGCTGACCGGTGGCTCTGGACAGAAACCATTGCTACTGCCAGTGACCACCGGCCGGCCGGTGGGAATCCACCGGTTGGACGGTAGACTCAGAGAGTCTACTTTTAGTCCTTTTTGGCCCAACTCCTTGGCAACCTTTTGCCTATCAACAAAAACACTTGAAAACAAGTTATAACAAAATAAGAGTGATTGTGATCATTAAAATCCAAGAGAGAGGGGTACAACATGAATATGATTGAATAATTGTTATACTGGGATTCATGATGTTTAAAACGCGTTGAAACCTCTTCAGAATCATCCCAATAATTTATCTTCATTAAAGTTGAAATCTAATATCAGTGGTTTTTATCTAGCAGGAAATTATAATTTTCACAAAGTTTTAATTTCGTACACTATCATATACATATTATTTTGCTCATAAATGCATTTTTTCATATAATTAGGATTAGAAATATAAGTTTCATTTTCCACTATAGAAGTTATATGCTCCAACATTTATCAATTTTTTAAATAATCCCATATTTTTTCATTCCAAAATGTCATACGATAATATTTCAATCATTTATTAGTGACTTATGATCAAGACTTAAACTGAAGCTAATGTCATATGATTATGAATTTCAAAAAATTAATTGCCATCCTTATTTATGATTTATACACATAGTCATCAAGGACTACATATTAATAAATTCAAATACAGGATCTCAAATCCTTATTATCATCATAAAGATCAATTCACAACACTTGAAGTAATAAATTCAGTTTCAATGTCTTCTCATCATAATTAGAAAATCCATTAACAACATACATACCCGTTTTTTGATAAACTCTAGAATAAGGACTTTAATAGATTTCTCTAAATGTCCTTATACTTGCATTAGGGATTCTATAAAATCATTAAATCATCCCAAAACCTATAAAAATTATTATTTTTATTATTAGAATGATTACAAACTCCTTCCAAAACACTATTAATGTATTGAAGAAAAACCAATATATGAATTAGAGTATTTCAAAACATATATCTGTCATATCTGGTTTGGGTTCTCTTTAATCAATCATGAGATACATCTAATTACATAAAGAATAATCCAACAATTTTATAACACTGACTGAAGTAGTAAACATTAATTTTTTTTCAACATGTGGGTTCTTCACCCATAGATATATTTTCCCGAACATAGATTTTTTCTGAATATATCTCCACAGACAGTAGCATTTTCCCCTGAATCATTTAAATACATTTCTATTTCATCATAAATTTTAATAGATATGAATATCTAATAATTCAATAATTATATTTGGTATGGTCATCAAACTTGACTTTGTTCATCCGTGTATTCAATGTTAGATAACTCTTATTTCTCTTTTACCCTTAATTTATAGTCATAATCACTTTTTCTTTAGTGGATGGATACTTAATAAACCACCCATCTCAGCACCTATTCATCATCAAATTGATTGAGAAAATAAGATCAGGTGACAAAAGGTACCATCATTAACCCAAGGACACTTCAATATTCCATTTTATATTTTTTTAAAACATAAATCTACAATATAACTCTATTTCATTTTACTATCATTAATTGAAAAATAATAGAAAGGCATGTAAACCTTTTTTTACTCGCATTATAAGGGTGTTCTCATCCACTACTTGTAAAAATAATTCTCCACATGATAATTTAATAATGGTATAGATGTTAGGAACCAAATACTTCTTAGAGATTAGATATCAGAAATTAATCTAACTATTCTTGGAAAACAATGTTATACAAAAATATAGTTCATTACCTAGATACCAAATCATTCCATTTCATTTTTCATTATAATGTAGTTACATCTCTAATGTTCCATCATGTAGGGTTTATAAAAATCAATTCCTTATAAATTTATTTGAACTAATTCACATCTTGACAAACCCATTATAATGTTCAATTGCATGGAAATTTCATTCGATTTTATCATAAAAACCCTTTTCGTTAATGATTATAACATGTAAAAATAAAAAAAGTTCATGGAGAGTGATCTTCCTATGATATAAATCAATAATTTTGTAATTATATATATTCTAAAATTTTATAGTACAATAAATCAATAAGCTATTTTTCTTCTTTTGTTGCTCCACCTCAAGAGGTGCTCTCAAAACATCATCACCATGGTAAATACATTTTATAAATACACAAAAAGTATATTATACATGTTCGGGACTTATATAAATTTGAAGTGACCGTAAATTTACATTTTAGTCAACCATGATGGTTAACCATCATGGATCTATAAGTTTCACTACCCTCCTTCATAATTCACTTTTAATCCCAAATATTGAAACAAAAACACTATTGATTAGTGAATAAGGTAAATTAATATCATTTATTTTTTTATATTATAGGGAAGATAGTTATTTCATTACCCACACCACATCTACTATGATTATATGAAATATCAAAAAATGATTATACATTCATCATTTTTTATATTCCAAAACTGTATTACATTAAGAAACATTGAATTCCATGTATTCTCAAATAATTTCATAGTTTGAGTGTATTAATTTACTTACTATATATTAATAGTTTAATATTTTAATTCATTATTAATAATAATTGTTTATTCCAACTAATTAAGACTTTTCATAATTTTTTTTTTGGGATAATGAACATGTTTTATCAAAATTATGGACTTATCCTTTACAATAAGACATTTATAACTAGAGGCAATTGTTTCTTCCCATTTGTCACTATGAAAATAATTTTTACTTAGTTATATTGTCATAAAACTTTTGGGGATATTTCAAAGAGTTTTTCACCTTCCAAAAATGATTAATTTCTTCTTGAAGACAATAGTTATTTATAACTTCACTTCTTTCACAAATTACTTCATGGTATTGTTTTCATTTACATTATTCACATGATAACACATTAAGGAAGTCCTAATCTTTTCATTAATATTTATCTATTATTGTATCCTTATCCTCTCCTGAATATAGGATCTATATTGGATTTACGAATAACAATATTAATCATATATCTGTAGACATGAATTTTACAAGATTTCAAAAAAAATTGTTATACCATTTAAGATAGGTTCTTTAATGATAATTTCATCATATTATGTGAAACATAATTATTTTGTACAATATATTTATTACCATATTAATATTTTCTCCCATGTATGTAATCCCTAATTAAAAAGAAAAATTTTCATTTTCTGACATATTATTATTTTTAAATATCCCCAAATCCTCAACAACACCAATTGTGGCCAACAAATCTTCTTCTTTTTCATATAGGAACAATCTATCCAGATTTATAAGATTTATTTTTAAAAAAATTTCACCAACCACATGTGATTTTTTAGGATTACTCTATTCTAATAATTACATACTAGTACACTTAATCCCTATCTAATTATTTTTTTACTATCTAGTACTTTAATAAAATTTATCTTTTATCATGAATTATCAGACAAAACTGATTCAGTGCATGCATTTACTTTTGGACTATTTGTCACAACCCGTCCTTGGGGCCCATGCCGTGACTACCCCATGCCGACCTTCCAAAGGCCAGGGGCTAGATACCAGCACCAAAGGCGTAAATCCTGATAACTGGGAATGCATTTCCTTTTTTAAATGTAAATAAAACACCACAAAGTACAAAGGGGAAGTAATACACTAAGTACAAAAGGATGTGCTAAAATGTAAATCGGCAAGAATAAAAACCCAACTGAAAGTACACCTACAACTGAACGGAAGTACAACAGAAAAGTCAAGAAGCTGGAAGAATAGAAGAAGCTCCTAGGTCGTCCACCTCAGATCCTACCTAAAGGGTAGGTACAAATAGCGCAACTCCTGGATCGTCTACCATGGATCCTACCTGAAGGGTAGGTACAGATAGCCTCCACAACGCTCTCTCCCATCAACCTCCTCCACGCATCATCTCGTCGTGTAGTCCACCTCCAGATACTGACTCGTTGTGAGGTCCACCTCCAGATACTGACTCATCGTGAGGTCCACCTCCGGGTACCGTCTAGTCCTCGATCACTCGGTCTCTGTCAGCACTTCCCATCGTCTGCAACGAACACAAAGAGGTGTGGGAATAGCCCATGCATTCGTGAGTATATCCCGTACAGGCATGAGTATATGATACTCATTAGGGACCCCAAGACCCTCAAAGTGTCACTAAATCCAACGAGGATAAACCCGAAGAAGGATCTCAACTGGTAACCCTTACTTAGGTATAAGACCATACTTATACCTATGTTATCTCGTAACCCATCTCAATCATGAGGAAACACAAAGGTTATGAAATAAACAGATAACCACTATCTAGGTATATGCCCATACATATACCTAAGTTATCAAGTGACCCATCTCAATCACGAGGAAACACAACGTTTATAGACTCAGCTCAAACCGGGATTTTCATTATCGAAACCGTAACTGCTGAAGAGCATCGTCTCTGAAAAGTACAGTGATCCTATCACATATCCGAGGTACTTCTCACTAAACAAAGACTTCTGAGGTACTCCTCCTGCCGAATACCGTGGGTCATTCACCCAAACAAAGTAGTGCTTCACGCCATGGGTCTGCCACCTCACACCGTAGTGCTCCCCCTCATAGCCTATAGAGGTACTCCTCCTGTCGAGTACCGCGGGTCTGTTTCTTGCTACCAGGCGCTCCGTCCTCCGTGGTTCTGCACCCAAACACAGTAGTGCTCCGTCCACTAGGCTAGTCGAATCACTCCATGTCGAGTCGGTCAAGTAGTCGTCATGTCTTAGCCAGCACAACGGTCTCCGTACTCCGTACGGTCATCTCTGGGAGTGTCCTCTCCACGAGCTACAGGTCTATACTACAAATATCAAAAGTCCCACGAAAATGTATCTCAAAGGACTACCTCATCATAGGGGTCCCAACGCAACAGACGGCGCGTCAATCAGACGCCCGGTCTGTGAGTCATTAGCCTTTTCGTCCTAGGGGCCCGGTTGGTTTCGTGTGCGAACCAAACCGGCCATATCTCAACTGTACCCCGAACTCTCATAGGGTATACTCATAGGGATCTTTTCTCAACGTGATCACCAACACCCCTAATAGTTCATCAAACGGACGTCTGGTCTGAAAGTTATCACCTTTTCCGTTCTAGGGGCCCGATTGGTTTTTAAGTCAAAACCAATCCGACCGCACTCCAACTGCATACAAACCTCGAGCGGAGTAATAAAAAAGGTTTGTCTCACTAAGAGGAATCCAACAAAGTCGACGGCACGTCAATCGGACGTCCAGAGCACATGTTATAAGCGTTTCCGCTCCGAGGGTCCAGTTAGTTTCGGGTTCGAACCAACCCGGACATACCTAATGTTCTCTGAAACCTTGGGTGTGATAAACCGAAACGACCGTCTTGATCCAAGGATTGCATCGCAGCTGACGGTGCATCGATTAGAGGTCGGTAGCCCAATATATGGGCATTTGAACAGAAACTGCCCAAAAATAGGGTGTTCGAGCCCGGTTCGACCTGGCCCGAGACCCCATGGGTCGGCCCGAACCGGGTCGACCCGACCCGGGTCCTGGTCCGGACCACTAGGGTGCGGCCCGGCCTAGCCGGCGTGGCCCGGCCCGCGTGGCCGCACAGCTCGGCTCGGCCGTGCTGTCGCAGAAAGGGGGGCGCGCGCTGCCCCGCTGATTGAAGCCACGACCCCCCACGTGGGGGCCGCTCCCTTTGACACCCGGGGGTTAGGACCCCCGGTCTCCCCTGGTCCTGCGTGGCTGCGGGACTGCCGCCTGCAGCCGTGGCTAAAGCTGCGGTGGACCCTCTTGGCGGTGCGCCGGGCCCCGCTGCCTCATGGCGGCCGGGCGGTACCGGCCGCCGCCTCCGGCGGGCCGCGCGTGCAGGATCTTCCACGGACCACCAGACGTGCTCCGGTGGTCCGTTAGGCCTGCGGTCTTTGCCAGCGGTCCTCCCGAGACCAGCTCTTCACTGCGAAGTCTTAAAAACGCCTCTGCGGCCCGTTTTTTGGTCGCCCGTCGATCCGTACGTCAAATAAACAAACCGCGGCCTCTTCGTGGTTTTCTGGCACGACGCGACGGCATCGCGGCTTCGTTCGACCTCAACGGCGCGCTGCGATGGCGCCACGCTTCTTCGCCGTATTCTTATTGTTTCCACGCGTTGCCGTCTCACCGCGCGCCCTTGCTCATGCTGTGAAAAACACAACTCTGAAGGGGGAGGAGAGTCGGTCGTGTTCGTGCGGTCCGACCTCCTCCCGTTTTAATAATAACAGGCGATGCAAGAATAATACGATGAACGACATGAAAAAATATTCACGAACAAGAAATTAATCCCTACCTCATGATGTGATCCCTCAATGGATCATCAGAGAGGTAGCACCGTTCGTTGACGTCGGAAGGTGACGTCGTTGTTTGCGGTTTTCCCACGACAGTGTCTCATTTGATGGAGTTCCGGGAAGCGTTCTTCGTCGAAGGTCTTGGAAGGCCCGACGTTTCCAAAGTGTACCCAAATATGTGATGCCTCCCCTATTATCATAGAGAATGAAGAAAGGGTACGTCTCTTCTCTTTGGTGTCGGCGTTCTTCGTCGGAGAGTTTCATTCTTCACGTTCTTCGATGAGGAAGATGAACATCTTCAGAGGATAGATCGCTCCCTATCTCAAAATCCCAACACAACAAAACAACCCCCCAAAATAAAATATGTTTTTTTCTTATTTTATTATAACATGCCATGTATTTAAATTTATAAAATTCAAATGCATAACTCTCAATTAATTTAAGTATAGGCATGATTTAATGTGAAAGGAAGTCACATAATTTAATACAAGGGGGTTTCAAGGGAAAGAGTTAAGGGGCTTAGAGAATTCGAAGGGGTGGGGTTCGTGTGGGCCCCACCTTCTATTTATTCTCACTTGGTTAGTTCCCCAACTTCCAAACATGGTTAGAAGTAAAATTTGTTCCACAAATCTCATTTACTTCATAATTTAATCTCAAAAAAAATTAAACAACTCCTTCCGAGCAAACGCACCATCAATATAGGTGTTCCTAAGCAATTACCGGTGCTACGGTTCAATTGCTGCCCTCAGATTTCGACTCTGAGCGCTGGATCAAAAGTTAGAAAAACCCGCTCTTTCGTTCAATAAACGTACCTGAGCTAAACTTCGGAACTTGATTCCGGGCACACAGGGCTTCAGAATCAGGTGTTGTCAGAAGCCGCAGTCTCGCAAAATTCCAAAGAAATTAAGAAATGATTTTCCTTGAAATTCCAGGGTCTTTACATTACTCCCACCTCAGGGATTTACGTCCCCGTAATTCTTTAACACAAACTAGGGATATAAAAGTGGTACTGAGCACACATCTGAGCCTTCCGCTCCCATGTGCTCAAATGGAGGTTCCTGTGCTGCCTACGAAAGCACAAAAGAGGAATAGACCGTCCTTATAGGACCCGCTCCTGTCGATCCTAAACCTCTACTGGAACCCCGCAAAAGTCACCCCATCGCAAATGACCATCTCCCCATGGTAGATGATATGTGTCGGGTCTAGAACGCATCTCCCTAGTTGAGATATGTGGAAGTCATCATGCACCTAGTACAACTGATGTGGATGGGTCAAACAGTAATCCACCTCACCTACCCAGCTGAGGACCAGAAAAGGTCTTCTGAAAATCGAAGATTACTTGCTGCCTCGACCACATCTCCATAAACCTCGTCGTGGTGAGACCCGTATAAGGACGTGGTTGTCATCCTCAAACTCTAGAGGCCTGTTGTCAGCTCGGTGCAGTCTTATCTTCCGTGATCCATAGTCCATCACTACCAACTCCTACATCAGGACACACCCAAGTCCGGTCCCTAATGCGTCGCAGTGAGCTTATGTAACCAACGCCCACAGGTTGGGCGCACCGGTCAACCCAGTTCCTGAAAGCTCTACTGGAAGTGGTGCCACAACTCAGGAGAATTCTGGAACAAAAGTATGTTTGGCCATCTCTTGAGTGATCGAATGCACCCTCTTAAGCATGATTCCGTCTTGTGCTGCCTGGGTTTTTGTTTTCGCCGACCAAGGAAAACCCCATCCCAACGTTGTAGATAAACCACAACACTTTTGCATAATAGAGTCAATCTGACCATGAACTGTGAATCCAATCCATACCGAGACCAACATCGTAAGGCCTCGATGCTGCCAGCAAGAGATTACAACCGAAACTCTCATCTCGAGGGTCAGATCAGACTGTCGACATAAGTGTGACAATCAAGTCTCCTCCAAAAGGTATCTCTAGATGTGAGGTTCAAGTCCACGGCTTACCGGAAACTCTAGGTATGGGACAAGATTCGTGGAAGGAAGGAATGATTCATATCAACGTCTGTTACAATGGAATCTAGTAGTGGACACAGACTGTCCCTTGAATCATTCTTAGAGCCATTGGGTCACACTCCTTGATCGCATGCAGCTACTCTCTTCCCCTACCCTCCATCTCCCTGATCTAGGAGGGGACAATAAATGCGGGTGGTTGTAACATGTTGAAATGTACACCACCTCATGCTTCTCTCCTATCTCTGCCTCCACGTCTGCTACTCTGCAGATTTATCTGTCCTTAACAATTACTCTTCTTGTAGAATTTACACGCCCATGAATCCGAGACTGGTACCAATTTCTAGCTTTCCCACTGCTAACCTTCACTGACTGCATCCATTCAGCAAAAGAATTATAACCCACAAAGGTTCTTTCTAGAACCCTATCCTAAGTAGGAATGCATTGAGAAAAGGTGCTGGCTCGGATGTCCGAGCCCTGAAGCACCAATCACAGCACATTCATCGAGTACCAGGATTGGTTTGGTATGCCCCGATGAATTCTTAGCTACCGACATGTCATCCTACCGAAGTTGTATAATCTCTAGAAAACTCTCAAACACCTCCTCAAGCCAGTCCTCAGATGCTTGTGAGTTGGGCTCACCTTGGAACTTGAGGGTATCTGATGTTGGAACATGTGTAAGGAAGTAATTCTACATGTGTCGCATACAGGTACCGCCGGTTGTAACTACTGACCAACAGGTAGTGATGTATAGTTGACACACTACCTGAAGGAACTATCTTAGGCATCATTCCACGTACCGAAGCCTCATTACTATGTGGACCATCCTCATGGTCATTCACTAGAATAAACTAGAATCCAAGTTCACCATCCACTCTACTGATGTCTCAACTAGGCGGAAAACTCTAGCAATCACCTCCAGCCAGTGCTCTGCTGTCTGGGAATCTGCCTCACCTCGTATCCTCGGAGGCCTCTACTACTGGAACTTATGAAACGCGCTCTGCCAGCGTGCACAGTTTTCTAGTATGGCTGGTGCCATCTACTACCCAAAAGGTGGTGGTGCTACTGGTACACCACCCGAGGGGTGCCAATATAGTAAAAAGGGCCCCGCACCAGAGCCTCGTCGCTCGGTGGGCCATCATCATGTACTATCTCAGAACTCCAACTGACTGTCTGCGTGGAGACATCCTGAACAGATGCGACACGGTCAATGATTTATACCTGGTGAGCTGACCTGGTTTGATCTGACTTTAAAACTTTTGGGAAACACACATGCAATCAGTGTTTTCAAGATCTAAGTTGGTAATCAGTAGTCAGGGTCCTGGTGTATGGATACGTCGGCCGCTGCACCAACACTGGACTCCCTGAACTGAAGACCACACTCGGTACCCTTTACACTATTGCTTCACAGAAAGGAAATATCAGAGTTCTGAGTTCTGCGGTAGAACCAAATCCTCTGATACCAATTTGTCACGAACCGTCCTCGGGGCTCGTGCCGTGACTACCCCAAGCCCGCCTTCCATAGGGCAGGGGCTGGCGACCAGCACCAAAGGCATAAATCCCGATAACAGGGAAGGCATTGCCTTTATAAAAGTAAACAAAGCACCACAAAGTACAAGTGGAAGTAATACACTAAGTACAAAAGGAATTGCTGAAAAGTAAATGGGCCAGAATACAAACCCAACTAAAAGTACAACTACAACTGAACGAAAATACAACAGAAAAGACAAGAATCTGAAAGAATAGAAGCATATTCTAGGTCGTCCACCTCGGATCCTTCTTGATTGGTAGGTACAGATAGCGCAGCTCCTGGATCGTCCACCACAGATCCTACCTGAATGGTTGGTACAGATATCCTCCACAACACTATTTCCCGTCAACCTCCTATGAGCATCGTCTCATCGTGTAGTCCACCTCCAGATACTGACTCGTCATGAGTACCACCTACGGATACTGACTCGTTGTGAGGTCCACCTCCGGGTACCGTCTAGTCCTCTAACACTCGGCCTCTATCAGCGCTGCCCGTCGTCTGCAACCAACACAACGAGGTGCGGGCATAGCCCGCGCAGGGGTGAGTATACAATACATAGTAGGGACCCCAAGACCCTCAAGGTATCACTAAATCCAACCAGGATAAACACAAAGAAGTATCTCAACAGATAACCCTTACTTAAGTATAATCTCATACATATACCTATGTTATCAAGTAAACCATCTCAATCATGAGGAAACACAAAGGTTATGAAATAAATGTATAACCACTACCTAGGTATATGCCCATAAATATACCTAAGGTATCAAGTGACCCATCTCAATCATGAGGAAACACAAAGGTCATAGACTCAGCTCAAAACAGGATTTTCATTATCGAAACCATAACTGCTGAAGAGCCCCGTCTCGGATGAGTACAATGATCATGTCACGTCTCCGAGGTACTACTCACTATCCTAAGACTACTGAGGTAGTCCTCCTGTTGATTACCATGGGTCAGCCACCCAAACACAGTAGTTCTTCCTGCCATGGGTCTGCCACCTCACATAATAGTGCTCCCCCTCAAAGCCTATAGAGGTACTCCTCCTGTCGAGTACATCGGGTCTGCTACCGGCTACCAAGAGCTCCGTCCTCTGTGGGTCTGCACCCAAACATAGTAGTGCTCCATCCACTGTGTTAGTCGACTCACTCCAAGTCAAGTCGGTCAAGCAGTCGTCAGGTCTCAGCCAACTACACGGTCTCCATACTCCATACGCTCGTCTCCGGGAGGGTCCGCTCCACAAGATACAGGTCTATACTCAAAATATCACAAGTCCCAAAAATAAGTATCTCAAAGGACCACCTCATCATAGGGGTCTCAACGCAATAGACGGAGGGTCAATCAGACGTCTGGCCTGTGAGTCATTAGAATTTTCATCCGAGGGGCCCGGTTGGTTTTGTGTGAGAAACAACCCGGCCGTATCTCAACTGTACCCCGAACTCTCATAGGGTATACTCATAGGGAAAATTTCTCAACATTATCACCAATGCCGCTAACACTTTATCAAACGGACGTCCGGTCTGAATGTTATCAGCATTTCTCTTCTAGGGGCCCAGTTGGTTTAATGTCAAAACCATCCCGACCGCACTCCAAATGCATCCAAACCTCGAGCGTAGTAAAGAAAAAGGTATATCTCACTAAGAGGAATCCATTAAGGTCGACGACACGTCAATCGGACGTCCAAAGATCAAGTAATAGGTGTTTCGGCTCCGAGGGCCCGGTTGGTTTGGGTTCGAACCAACACGTCCATACACAATGTTCTCTGAATACTTGAGTGTAATATACCGAAAAGACCGCCTCAATCCAAGGATCGCATCTCAACTGACGGTTTGTTGATCGGAGGTCCGTAGCCCAATATATGAGCGTTTGAACGGAAACTTCCCGGAAATAGGGGTTTAGGACCGGTCCGACCCGGCTCGGACTGGGTCGAACCGACCCGAGTCCGGGTCCGGCCCACTAGGGTGCGGCCTGGCTCGGCCGGAGAGGGCACTGTCCACGTGGCCAGCCATCTCGTCTCGACCGAGCTGTCACGGAGAGGGGGGGGGGTGGCGCTGCACCCCTGATTGAAGCCGCGGCCCCCACGTGGGGGCCGCTCCCTTTGACCTCCAGGGTTACGACCCCCGGTCTCCCCTTGGTCCCGCTCGACAGTGGGAAAAACGCCTACCACCGCGGCTTCAGCCACGGCAGACCCTCCTGGCAGAGCGCATGGCGCTGTTGCCTCCGGCGGCCGACATTATCTTCTGCGGACCACCGGACGCGCTTCGGTCGTCCGTTTTTTCTGCAGTCTTCGCCAGCAGTCCTCCCAGGACCATCTCTTCACTACGAAGTCTTCAAAACGCCTCTGTGGACCGTTTCATCATCACCTATCAATCCACACGTCTAATGAACAAAATGTGGCCTCTTCATGGTTTTCCAGCACGGCGCGACGGCGCCGCAGCTTCGTTCGACCTCAATGGCGCGGCACGTCGGCGCCGGGCTTCTTCGCCGTATTCTTATTGTTTCCACGCGGTGTTGTAGCACCGCGTGCCCTTTCTCATTCCGCGACAATCACAAATTCAAAGGGGGAGGAGAGTCATCTATGTTTGTGCGGTCCGACCTCCTCCCGTTATAATGATAACAGGCGGCGCAAGAATAATACGATGAACCGCAAGGAAAAATATTCACGAACAAGAAATTAACCCCTACCTTGTGATGTGATCCATCGATGGATCTGTGGAGAGGTAATGTCATTCGTTGACATCGGAAGGTCACGTCGTCGTTTGCGGTTTTCCCACGATGGTGTCTCCTCCTTTGATGGAGATTAGGGAAGTGTTTTTCGTCGAAGGTCTTGGAAGGCCCGACGTCGCCAAAGTGTACCCAAATATGTGACGCCTCCCCTATTATCGTAGAGAAGGAAGAAAGGGTACGTCACCACTCTTTGGTGTCGGCGTTCTTTGTCAGATATTTTCTTTCTTCACTTTCTTCGACAAGGATGATGAACTTCTTCAGAGGAAAGATCGCTCCATCTCTAAAAATCCCAACACAACAAAACAACCCCCCAAAATAAAATAAGTGTTATTCTTATTTTATCATAACAGATCATGCATTTAAATTTATAAAATTCAAACACATAACACTCAATTAATTTAATCATAGGCATGATTTAATGTGAAAGGAAGTGACATCATTTAATACAAGGGGGTTTCAAGGGAAAGAGTTAAGGGGGTTAGGGAATTTGAAGCGGTGGGGTTCGTGTGGGCCCCACATAACCTTTATTCTAACTTAGTTAATTCCAAAACTTCCACACATGGTTTGAAGTAAAATTTGTTCCATAAATTTTATTTTCTTCATTATTTAATCTAAAAAAAATTAAACAACTCCATCCGAGCAAACACACCATCAGAAAAGGTGTTTCTAAGCAATTACGAGTCCTGTGGTTTCATCGGGGTCCTCAAATTTCAATTTCGAGCACTGGTTCAAAAGTTATAAAAACCTGCTTGTTCATTCACAGAACGTACCCAAGTTAAACTTTGTAACTTGATTCCGGGCACACCGGGCCTCAGAATCAGGTGCCTTCAGAAGCTGTAGTCTCGTAAAATTCCAAAGAAATTAAGAAAAAAATTTCCTTGAAATTTCTGGGTCTTTACACTATGGGTGTTCACAATTAATGTCATTAATGTAGATTATTATGAAACAACTCTTTAGTACTATTTATCATAATATATAGTTCCTATTTAATAATAATAAAAAAATAATAAAACAATAATAAATAATTTGAAACATATCTATACCTTGAAACATTTAATGTTTCTAGGTTATTAATTTCTATACTCTTTAGTTACAATTCCATATCAAGAAATATTTATCAAAATTTTTTATTTTCAATCATATCTATGTAAAGATATTCATTCCATATTTTATTTATAAATTATGTCTATTAGTAATGATAATTTATACATTATGTTATGAAAAATTCCAGATCCATTTCCCTTTATGATTTTAAATATAAATATGGATTAATTACAATAATAGAACATTGATGTGACTCTCCCAATCCATTATCATTTTTTTAACAATACTTAACCAGATTTATATTCTCATAAGGGTTGATCTACATGTGTCATTCATTATTTGAGAATTTATTAAAACACTGAGACATTGTTATATATTTATTTTTAATAAATTCAATTTCATTTCTATCTTGCATAATAGGAAACACTGGGTTTTAACGAACTACAATATTCAGTTAATATTATTATTTAATCAAGGCCTCCAAAACCTTGTAGTTAAGTTGGAGATTATGAATTAGACTAAAAAAATAATTAAAATTTAATTATTTATACATTTATACTTAAATTAATTTGTTACCTATAGATTAGAAATAAATTAAGATCAATTTAGAAGAAAAAAATATTTTTCGAAACAACACTAATTTTCTCAAATGTGAGTTAGTTTTACAATATAAAATGATAATTTAAATTTAATCATACAAAATTTCATAAATTTTATTTGATATTATATACAATATTTATTAAATATAAATTTAAAAATTCACTTAGGGTTTTATTTTGATTAATTACTGGAAAAAATTATTTTTTATGAATAGGTAAAAATTCATATTGATATTTGAAAATGCCATTTCATTTATGTTATTTATATATTTAAATTTTATTTTTCACTATTTAAAAGTATAATTTTTTTAAATATTTTACAATTTATCTATCTTTTATCATTTAAGTAAATTTATTATTTAATTCGGAAAAAAACACTTTAAACTTCTGAATGTTTTTCTTTGACATTTTTTTTCTACGTGTCTCTAGGATTAGTTTTAAAATTTATTACTCCAATAATGTGAATTGAAATTATTGGATTAGATAAATATAATCAACATATGTTCAATTATCTAAAACTTTTAATTTCATCTCTTTCATTTTGAGTTTTAAAACATTACAATTTAATTCCTAAAGATAAGGTAAAAACATGTTTATAGTCTGTCAAACAAAGAAGAAAATAGTTAAAATTTTCCATTGTCATATCCATAACCAATTAAATAAAATTATTTTTATGTTAACACATCTAATGTTTTATCATAAAAAAATTATAGGATTTTGTCATTAGGAAAAATTCAATATCACTTTATAGTTTAAAAAATTCTATGTGTGTCCTTTATCATGATTATAAAACCTCCCCAACTCTCTTCTCTATTTCACATTTAAAAAATAATTTCATTCACACAATACCCACCAAAATATCTCCCTAAAATACCTCCCATCATAATATATTCCTTATTTTTATTATTATTCACTCATGATATGGCTTCTGTTATAAACCTAGAGAGTCTCTCTAAAGAAGGTGAAAATTTATAAACCACATATATTTTTGTTTTAATTAATCTTCCACCACCTCAAAATCAAATTCCTATATATTAATATAATAATACACATATACCGTATATACGTAGATGATATAAAGTTATTAAAATAACCCTTATCCGGGTCCACTTTCATTAAATGTTAAACTAAACTATCCATTATGTTTATGGAAGACTATCACCTCGTGAGTTGATGTAATTCGTTTTCCATCACCACCATTCATGGATATATATATATTTATATATTTAAAATATTTATATTAAGTTAATGAAATTATTAAACTTATATTATTACAATATCACACATTAAATCTTACTGATACTATAATTTCGCTACTTTGTATGGCTGACTACTACCTCAAGTTGCGAGTTGATTCATTTTTCGGTTACAATTTACATGGAAGGTAGTAAGGAAAATTTTAATGAATAAATATGATTTTATGGACTAAAAATACTTCTATAAATATAATATCACATATATTATACATCCATCCCATTCATAGGTTAATGATATCATTCCCCATGTGTATGTGTACACTACCGCCTCCACATAGTTTTGTGAAATGTTTTTCATTTTATTTTCAAATTGATCGAAATGGGGATGTATTTGATTAATTTAATTTTTATGTAAGAAATAATAAATATTCAACAATTTATAATTAATATTAATATTAATTATATTCTATTCCCTATGAAAAATGAAATCAACTTTCATGTGTATGTACAGCTTACCTTCTGCAGGAAAAGTGTAGTCCATTTTCTATATTTGACATTTATAGATTTTTATATATGCATATATAATGAAAATATATGATATTTATATAATGGAAAAAATTATTTAGAATATCTAGCCAACATTAATATAAAAAGAACAATATTATAAAACCAAAACATACCAGAAAAATGAAGCAATTATCATCCAAATTATTGATTTTAAAAAATAATTGTTAATAAATTGGTGATAAAAGACTGTAATTATATCATATATGGTATGAAATATCGGATTATGTTTTTAAATATATTTATTATAATATTTTATTTATTAAAAATATATTTCAAATATATACTAATGAAATCAGTCATTTGGTAAGGGTTTTTCGACTCAATTTTACTTTATTGAGACATATGCCATATCCACCACTTAGTTATTTGGTGTCATATATATAATAAACCTATAATATGTTATATGGAATGAAAGTTTATACTCTTTTATTTAATATTTCATTTGATTTTATAACATTCATGTGGATTACGATTCAAAATTTAACAAAGTTGTAATGGTTTATTTTGTAATTTCATCATTTATCATGATTGTTTAGGATTGAGTTTATGATAAGGAAATATTATGATTAATCAGTTTAGAAACTAATGATCGTTATTCTGATATATTTTTTCATGAAATTTTTTAATAATAATTATATTTTCCTAAATTTATTTCCTAAAAATATTGTGAATCTTTTTTAAAAAATCCTGACATTATTTCTCTGTTAAGGAAAAAATAATTCTTCTTTTGAAACCATTAAAAATGAAAAAAAAATTAAATGTGTTTTCAACAATCTAAAAATAATTTATTATTAACATTTTAAACCATTTTTATTAATTTTTACAAAGTTATTTGAATGTAATTTTAAAAAACCAACTTGATGTACAAAAACATTAAATTACATTTGTTGAATACTTAATACAAGACACAAAAAGATACCCAAAGACCGTATATGTTTCTTGTATTTGGAAACATGCAACATAATATTCTTACTGTGTGAATGATCTTCAACATATTCTATAATGAGTTTCCCCTTTTTCCTACCAAAACCCTTTATATATATCATGGGGAAAATAAAACCTGAAATTGGGGAGCTGAAATGCCCAGTAAGGGTAAATGTAGGAACCCAGTTCATCTTTTTAGGAATTTTTTTTCTTGTAGTTTTTTAGAAAATAGGAGTTTATGTATTTTTTAGGAGTACACCGTGTGTAATTATAAGTACACATCGTGTACTCAGCTTCTGCGGGTTGTCGTGGGTTGGCCATAGGTTGGTTGTGTAACAGCCGAGCACATGGTCGTGTGGGGTGACCTAGAGAATGCCTAAAGAGGATACCAGTTAAAGAATGTACATGATGTGTACCCTAGAAGAACACACCATTTACTATGTTTATAATTCATTAAACGGACTGGGGTCACATCTAATCGACATAATGCACTTCTTCTCAGCCTATCTCATCCAGGATCATCGTTGGCTGGTGATTCTTCTCCAATCCCATGACTCGCCACCCAGTCTCTGAATCAACCATCATTTATTGTGATGTAATAGCTATGGTATGATCTAACTTCTTCTATACCATTGTATCCTGATTCCTCTTCTTTTATGAGATATCCTCGGTTGAACATTTTTAGCATTTTTGTAGATCTACAACATTCTAGGGCAATTCCAGGCCTGAGGATCACATATATCAATCATGTAATGGCGAGGTAGGTGGTTTGTTCCTTTCTATAGTTAGTCTTTGAATTATATGTTAAAAATTGACCAATACCTTAGTGTGGGGTATTGTACGTTTAAAGATTTTAACACTGTTAATTCTTGCTATGATATTTTATCTTGAGTATGGATATTGGATTACGAATAGTGTTAGTTTCCATGTTATGGATGTGTTCACCCATGCTAGTTTGATTTGGACCGTTTGTTCATGCTTTTCTAGTGAGGATATTTTTTCCCATTCTTAGTGTTGTTAGGATGAAGTGATTATTTATCTGATATGTAGTGTTATGAATTGTAGCTAATTAGTGATGTAGTAATTTTATGTTTACTTTGAATATGGATTTTAATTTGTGTATGATTTTGTTACATGGGGTTGCGGAATCCTGGTGTACTTAGTTTATAGAAGAAATTGATGTTGATTTCTTTCCCAGAGTGTCTATTATAATTATCACACTGCAAGACCATAGGGGGGATTGACATTGAGTGCCCCTTCAGAGTGTCCATAGTTACGTTATGATGCCACAAGAGAAATTTACGTTTAGTGCATCCTAAGAGTGTCTTTATTGTACAATAAAAGGTTATAGGTTGAATTGAAAATGACTAATTCTTGATAGTGTCTTGGATTATACGAGACTATAGGGGGAATTTACGGTGATTGCTTCCTCATAAATTCTTCCCTATATCATTATTGTAAATTGAACCCGAGGGGTTAGGTTGTGGGAACTACCCAGAGGGTTACAAGAATTTTTTGGTTGAACCAGAGGGGTTAGGCTATGAAAACGTTCACAGAGGGATTCCAGTATTTGTAATTGGTTGGGTAAATTGTTAAATGTAAATGCTTTTAATTTTAACTATAGGATGGTTTGCTTTTTTGTTACACCTTGTTTACTGATTCATTTTGATTATTGCTTGCCATATACTTTCATTGAATGTCAGGCATAGATCATTGGGTGGTTTCCTACTAGGATTCACCTCACTCCATATTTGGGTCAAGATTTGTTACCCTAAACAGATTATATTGTAGTAGGTATAGATAAAGGAAATCACCCTTCTACTTTAGGTACAAGATTTTTGTGGAGTTGGGGAAGGCTTGTGATTCCAAATAGAAGTTTACATTCTTTTATTTTGTACTTCGGTGTAGTACTGTATTCCATCATTGTGTCTTGTTTTGCTGTTTTCCTATACATATGTACCATGCCTCATATATATATATATATACATTCTCCAATTTATTACTTCAATCTTCCACTAGTTATTTATTGCATACTATTATAGCTTCCACTATTGTATGTCTATTTATTTCTATTGTGTTACTCTAAAAATGAGGTCATTATTTCCCTACATTCACACCCAAGGCCCTCATTGCTAGTCAGTAGCCTTTGGCATTTGGGGAAATGCGTTGGAGGCCATGTGACCAACTAGGTACTAGGAACCTATGGGTGGCACCCAAAACGAGGACGTTAAAAAGTTGCATTAAAGGGATTATTTTATTCATGACATACAGTTTGTATCCTATAGCTATGGATAAGAAAGAATACCAACTTGGAAATCTGATGTGCCCTATAGTAGCTAACCCATGTACCGGGAAAAGCTAATTTACCTTGATTATTGCAATTTTAATGGTTTTTAAACTATTATAGTTGATTTTATTTTACTATTTGGTGATTCACATGTATTTTTCTATTATCGTTAATATTATTGAGGTTCTATTTTTTATTGCACCATGATGAGATGAGGGTATTCAATCTCGTGCATCATATAGGCATTTGTTAGGGATCACATCTCATGAATTTTTTCTATTCCATTTGGGTGGAATTACTGATTTCACGTTGTTGTGATAGATGTTTTGTTAGATATGCATGCGATTATGATAGTGTCTTGAAGGAATACTTGTTGTTTGATAGGGTATTGCTTATGTTTATGGTTTATTTTGATAATTTCCAAACATTGGTTTTTGAGGTGTTATGGGCCCTCATTGATCAGAATTTTTTGGATCATTATGTTGTTATTCTTGTATATTACCTGAATAGTATTCTGAGATTTGATTCGCGGGGATTATTTCCCCTCTAGGATCATAATTTGGCACCTTAATATTTGATTCATTGTTATTCGAGGTTTCAGCATAGTTTCTGAGGCTCAAAATCTGGAAAAACACAATATACACGGCGTGTAATGAAGAATACATGTCAAGCATCCTTCAGTTTAGGAAGGAACTATTTTTCTCAAATACACGTTGTGTATTCTCTAACCATGTCATTGGCAGTGTGTATAGGGACGCAGGTTTGGGAAAATCATAGGTGGGACATGCCGTGTACTGGGAGAACAAGCTATGTCATAGGGAATTGATATCCTACCGTTTGACTAACAACATGGGTGGTTAAAAATCAGGCAGCACACGACATTTCTGGCACAAATTGGCCCGGTAATGTTATCCTTGTAACTAGTTGTTTGGCTAACAACACGGGTTGGTGATGTTGATTCTAGTACACGTCGTGTCTGGTTGATCATGTCATGTAGTCTTGCTCTATGAGAAGTGGGTATGTTTTATTGTGTATAAGAACTTGTGCTAGGGAACATGATTCAGTTACATGTCATGTCTTAGAGTAAGACGTCGTGTGTATGTGGTGTTACAAAACCAGAGTTTGCAGGAGTACACGCCAATGTAGAGGCTTAAAGGAACACACTATCTATGGGTGATACACATCGTGTATCCCTGTTTTTAAAATCCTAAATTCTTTCTTTATCATATTCCCTTATATCACTTCTATGCATCAGTCCTTTATAATCTTGAACTATGGTGTGAATTTGACCATGCAGATTCATGCCACCAAGACATCCTCCAGTTGTATGCCACTTACAGGGCGGTGATCAGACACCAGATATGGTCGATTAGGGACCATGAGAAGATCCTCCAGTCATGCCCGACATGGCACTGGCCGTTTTTCCAGATACTGATGTCGATGCACAGTTTCAATAGGAATTTATGAGACTGATGCAGAGCTTCTAGGGAGCACTGCCTCCATACCCGTTAATGGAAGAATTGATGTAGGTTTTTCAGCAGTTGCATCCTCCATGTTTCTCAACGGATGGTGGTACCTAGGTTTTAGAGTCAAGGCTATATGCCATTATGATGATCTTCATGCATCTAGATATGCCTATAGAAAGAAGGGTCATGCTCTCTACGTATATGATTTCAAATTCCACCAAGAGAAGGTGGTACATGATCTCATGGGTAGGACGCTAGCAGGGTATGTCTTTAGAGGAGTTTCAGTGAACCTCCTATGATTACATCAACATAGATACTTTGAGAACTGATCAAGCCTAAGAATTCATGAGTTTGGAGCAGGGTACTCTTTCAGTCATGGATTATTCTTCTCACTTCACAAAGAATCAACACTTTATAGCCTTTCTATGGGGAGATGAGTTATTCTTAGCGATCAAGATTAAGTATGGTCAAAGGGAAGACATTCATACTAAAGTGAAAATCATCATATTGAATTTCATATATTCTATTGTCATCCAGGTGCTTGTCACAGAGCACAACCTAAGGGATTTGAGAGCTGTGGGCCATGCCTGTTCGAAAACCAGAGTAAATGCTTATCTAGTTGATTGTAGGAAGAGTTGTCGGGAGACTACACATGGAGATCTAAGTAGGCAAGATAAGCCTTCATGTAGCCATGTGGTATGCTTCCAGTGAGTGAAGATTAGAAATACGATGCCACAAATCCTGAGAGTCTTATTCGAGTATAGATCATGTTGTAAGATGAGATATATTCAAAGATTATGTCAGTTATTCTCACCAAAAGCTGGTGAACGATGTTACTCTATGACCCTGCGATCAAATGTTGCACCGCCGTTTCCACATCAGTTTGGGAACTAGAGATCTTCCGACCATTTAAGTCGATGTGGAGGTCATGGCCAAGGTATCTAGTCACAAGGCATACAACAACAATAGTATAGATCAACTCAGGGTTGTTAGGCAGGGTCACAATGTCGCGGTACTAGCCAGGATTTTGTAGTAGAGCAGACTTATTAGGAGCTCGATCACAGACCCTCTACAGTTCGGGGTATGATCCTAGTTTCCACAGTTTTAGCTTCTACACTTTAAGATATAGGGTCTTCCCATAGATTCATATTTTTGGTTGTTTTGAAGATTTTTGGGCTCTATATCATTACTTCTTCTGATGTCTTGATGCTGGAAACTCCGTTTGGGAAAAGGAAGGCTAGAGTACAATAGTGTAAAGAGTTCCCTCTTTAGTTTAGTGGGTGTGAAATTTTCTAGGACCTCTATATCTTAGAGATGATAGGCTATGATATCATTCTCAGAATAGATTGGTCAGTTACCTTCCAAGAATTTGTCAATTTTTATCGATGTACAGTGAGCTTTACTTCACCAGAGGGTAGTTTGTTCTCATATAAGGGTGAATGGGATGTCCAATCGAGAAGAGAAAGACCCATTCATCATGGTTTAGGATGAGTTACATCTCATCTTTCTAGTCAATATCTATATAACCATGGGAATTCACAGTGAGACTTTCCATCAGTGGTGTATCTTTTCAGATATGTCTTTCCAATTGACTTTTCAGGTTTTCATTTGGAGCGAGAAGTAGAAATTTCTTTAGATCTCATTCCAGGAGCGGAACTGGTGTCCATTCCTATTTATAGGATGGATACACCAGAGTTACAGGTTCTCAAGAATCATTTAAAGGATTTGCACAAAAAAGGATTCATCCTTCCCAGTACTTCTCCCTGGGGTTCTCTTGTGTTGTTTGTAAAGATTGTTGACGGTACCCTCCGACATTGTGTGGATTATTAGAAGCTAATAAATTAAATGGTCTAAAACCAATATCCCTTACCGAGGATTGATAATCTCTTTGATCACCTTCGTGGATCCCATGTGTTCCTGAATACTGACATTTGATTCGTTTATAATAGGTTGAATGTCAGACCATCTGATATAACTCTTATATACTTTTGAAGTGGTTATGGTCTATATGAGTAAGTGTTTATGCCATTCGGTCTCACGAACGTGCCTTAAGTTCTCATGCGAGTGATGAACCATGTATTCCATCCATAATTGGATTCATTCATGGTAGTCTTCATGGATGATATCTTAGTGTACTCTCACACTTGACACAACCATGCCACACATCTTCGGGTCATTTTTATTACACTTAGAGAGAATCAGTTATATGCTAAGATATCGAAATGCCACTTTTGGAAGGACCATATTCACGTATCGGGTCATGTTATCTTCGAGACAGGAGTGTTAGTAGTCCCTGAGAATGTGAGAGATGTATTTTCATGGGAGAACTTGAAGAATGAATTTGAGGTAAGAAGTTTTTTGGGGGTGGCGAGATACTATAGAAATTTCATGCAGGACTTATCACACATAGCAGTGCCACTGAAGGGCCTGACTATGAAGGGTGTGATGTACTTGTGGTACGACCCATGTGAGTATGCCTTTTAGGAGGTCACATGGTTGTTGAATTAAGCACCAATATTAGTATTTCATGATACAGAGAAGATTTATATATTTTACTATGATGCATCAGGTGTCTTTCTATGTGTAGTGCTTATGCATGGAGAAGGAGTCATTGTGTACGAGTCATGGAAGCTGAGGCCACCCGAGTGGAATTAATAGATTCCTAATCTCGATCTGGCTGCAGTAGGTCATGCTTTACGATGTTGAACACATTATCTATTGGGAGAGCATTTTTTGGTTTTCACAAACCACAAAAAGTCTCAAGTATATCATTAATCAGTGTGATATTAGTTTGAGAGAGCGAAGATGCATCTAGTACCTTTAGTCTATTGACTGTGATCATGCCTACATGCCTGGGATATGAAATGTAGTAGCTAATGCATTGAGTAAGAAAACTCAAATGCAGACAGTTCAAGATGCTAGCAGTGAGTGGAATCTTAAGACTCTGTTCTCTAAGATGAATTTGGATGTGCACGATAGGCCTGGGCATACGTTTCTTACTTTTGTGGTTGTAACCTCTACTCTTCTTGATCGAGTACAAATGAGCCACCGATTATATTTTGAAGGCCTAGTCCTATAATAGAGTGTTTCAATGGAGGAACCTATTCTTTGATTGACAATAGGTGAGGATGAGATCTTGTGTTTTCATGGGTACGTATGGGTGTCAACAGACATACACGAAGAGCTGATGCGAGACATTAAATAATCAGTTTTTGTAGTTCACCATGGGTTCACCATGATTTATCGAGATCTACACTATCAGTATTGATGGCCATGTATTAAGGGTGATGCTACTTGGTTTTTCATGAGGTGTTACACCTTTCAGTGTTGAATGTTGAGCATCAACAACAATCAAGGATTTTTTAGCAGTTACTCATTTCTGTGTGGAAGTGGAATGATGTTGTGATGGACTGTGTGACAGGTTTAGCGAGGTCTCGTTAAAGGAATTACGTTGTATGGGTTTTCATTGACAGACTCAAAATGGTGTCTCACTACTTACTATTCAAGGATACCTAATGTGTAGATTATCTGGGGAGTTTGGAATTCCAAGATATTGTACATTTACATGGATTTCTTCACACCATTTTTTCAGACATAGATGATCATTTTACTTCTTAAGTCTAGAAGGGAATACAACGGGCTTTGGGTATACATGTACTTCTGGTTACCGCTTACCACAACCAAACTGATGGCTAGTCTAAGCATACGAATCAGGTGCTAGACGAAATTCTTTGAGCATGCATCCTAGATTTTAGTGGTTCTTTGAAGAAGCAGATACGTCTTCTGGTGTTTTCTTACAATAATATTTTTCATGCAACTATTCAGATGGAAACTTATGAGGCTTTGTGCGGTAGGCCATGTCGATCACCATTATATTGGCCAGAAGCAGTAGAGGCAGCTATGCTAGGACCTCGCTTTGTTCAGTAGACCACAGAACAGATAGATTTGATTCTGAAGAGGAAGTCTACTGCACATTAATTACAGAAGTATTTTGTTTACCGATGAAGACGACCTATGGAGTTCGAGGTCAGAGGTCAGGATTACTACACGTCACACCGAGGATGGGACATAAGAGAATTATGAGACAAGGAATGCTTTTTCCGAGATATGTTGGGCCTCTTGAGGAACTAGAGAGAGTTGGGATAGTTGACTATTGGATACAGTTACCTTAGAGGTATCAAGATGTGCATGATGTTTTCCATGTTTCTCATTTACGATGTTTCTTCTTAGACATGTCTCATGTCCTTCAACCCAAGGAGGTTGAGTTGGAGGTGGATGCATATTTTGTGGAGAATCCTATATGGATTGTTGATCGCAGCGCAAAGGTTCTCAATGGATGGTCAGTTCCTCTGGTACAGGTGCTTTGTTCGTAAGGTAGAGTATAGGACAAAACATGGGAGAGAGAGGCTGATATACGATATCAGTGGTCGGAGTTGTTCGTGGATTATACTACTATGCTAACTTTTTAGGTAAATTCAAGAAAAATTTCTTTAAGCGGGAATGTTTGTAACAATCTGGATCTTCTTTTCTGGTATGTTTTTCTTTTTCGGTTGTTTTTGATATAACTGGAGTATTTTGGAAATTTCAGGAGTACACGATATGTACTTATAAGTACATGTCATGTACTCGGTTGCCACGAGTTGTTATGGGTTAGTCGTGTAACAGCCTGGCACATGGCCGTGTGGGGTGACCTAGAGACTGCCTAAAGTAGAGGCACGTTAAAGTAAGGACACATTGTGTACCCCAGAAGAACGTGTTGTATACTTCATTTTTAATTCATTTAATGGACAGGGGTCACATCTGATCGATAGAACCCATTTCTTATAATAATGTCTCATCCATGAGTTTATCTATGACGTCCTAGGGTGATTAAAGGCTTGAGGTTCACAAATATTAATCGTAAAACACCAAGGGAAGTGGTTTGTGCCTTTCCATATTTAGTCTTTGAATTTTTTTTGTGAAATACTGTAAAATAGCCTAGTTAGGGGTATTGTGAATTTAAGGATTTTAACCCTATTAATGCCTCCTATGCTTTGTTTTCTTGAGTAAGGAAATTATATTTTGAATAACGATAATTTCTATGATATGGATTTATTTCCCATGCTTGTTTTATTTTGACAATTTTGTCTAGATTTTCTAGTTAGGATATTTGATTCTATTCCTACTATTGTTAGGATAAAGTGATTATTTATATGATATGTTGTGTTATTCCTTGTATCTAATTAGCCAAGTAGTAATTTGAGGATTAATTTTGATGTTGATTACCAATTGTATATGATAGTTTCATGTGGTTCTACGGGAACCTGGATAGTGAGGCCATAAAAGAAATTAACATTGAAGGACTTCACAGAGTTTCTGTTATTTTAAACACACTATGATCCCAAAGCAGGGGATTAAAATTGAGTGCTCCCTCAGAGTGTCCATAGATATGTTACGATACCCCAAGAGGATTTGATGTTGAGTTCTTTCCCTGAGTGTATGTATTTTACCGTTAAAAGGCTATGGGGGGAAATGATGGTGTCTGCTTCATTAAAGAATATTTGATTATATAAAACTTTAGAAGGAATTGATTTTGACTACTTCCTTAGAGAGTATTTGATATATCCTTATTATAAATTGAACCAGAGGGGTTAGGCTTTGAGAACTACCTAGAGGGTTATTGGAGATTGTTGGCCGAACCAGTTGGGATAGTCTGTGAGAACATTCCCCAAGGTTTGCATGTATTTTTAATTGGTTGGTTAAATTTTTAATTATAAATGATTGTAATTATAACTGTAGGATGATTTAATTTTGAGTGGATACTTTTTTACTACTTCATTTTGATTATTTCATGGAAAATACATTCACTCACAATTAGTCATAGATCATTGGGTGGTTGCCTACTGGGATTCATCTCCCGCCCTATTTGGTTCATGATTTTGGGCCCAAACTGATTATATTATTGCAGGTATAGATAAGGGAAAGCGCACTTATACTTTAGGTACCTGATTATTATGGGGATGGAGAGAATGGCACCAAGCTGAGGATTGTGATGTTGTGGAGTTTTTTACATGATTTTATTTTTTACACTGGTTTAGTATTGTATTCTAGCATTGTTTTTTGTTTGGATGTTTTCCTACACATATGTACCATGCATCATTTATATATATGTGCTCCTGTTTATCATCTTCAGTCATCCACTGCATATTTATTTTCTTGCTATTACAACTTCTACTATTTCCTATCAATTTATTTTATTTGTGTTGCACTAACAATGAGGGAATAGTTTCCCCACTATCACACCTAAGAACATCGCTAGTAGTCGGCAGCCTCCGGCATTTGGGGAAATGTGCTACAGGAAATGTGAAAAACTTGGTACGGGGAACCTCTGGGTGGCACCTGTAACTTGGATGTTACAGTAAACATGGATAATATAATACAAACCATAAACATTTTCATGGAAAAACATGAACATAATGTTTAAACATTAAAATCTTGATTCATAAAATAAATCTTGGCAGCAAGTAAGGCATGAATAATAAATTAACATCAACCCTGATAGAATATAATTGGAATAAAACATTTAATTATTGAAAAATAATAATCACATAATATGATTACCATAGTAGACAAGACATTTCTTCCTAGACCATCATAGTGGAAAGAAACTATTACTGAACTGGGTTTACATGACGTCCCATCCTTGTATTACAGAAATGAATTTACTTGTCATTTCAGTCATGTCTATCTCATGATATATAAATCATTACCTAACAAATTGGAGGGAGATATATGTGCCACCAATATCATAATTAAATCATTCTTACTTGTGGCACAAAAACCATAAATCAATCACCATAGCATAACCCATTAAATAAAATGGGTTTCTTAAATATCATTCCATCATTAAATAATTCATATAAGATAATGAAAATTCATAAAAATATTTCTATCATAAACCTAATAAATTAAAATTAATAATATGGATATATACATAACACTATTTCATATTATATAGAAAATAAATTTGATAAAAACACTTGAACTTAATTCCAACGGAAAATATCCTTTCTCCTTTAAAAACGTTTTATTTTCTCAAACTGCCATGGAATTTTAAAAAAAATGTTGTTGAAAATAAACTTGAATTTTTTTCTAGTAAGATTCATTGAAATAATGAATTAAGAAGATGTAAAAAATCCATTCATGTATTATAAGTTAATAAATCATTATCCTTGTTCGATTTCCCGAAATGTCAAAAAGTACCTCATAAGGTAAAAAAATAAACATTCCTTCCAAACCATTTAGTAAAACTCAAAATGGGAATAAATGATTTTAAAATATATAATATAATTGAACACATTTTGTGATAATAGTCATAGAAAACATGAACATGGAAGTTAAATATATCCCCAGTATATACATACGAATAATCAATCTCAGAGAAAATGAGATTGGAAAAGTTATCCCTTACCTTAGGTTTAATATACTTTATTTGTATATAAACCTCATGTATAATAATTTAAATAATTTTACTTATTTATTATATAATTATAATTATTTTTTGGATAAAATTTATCATTATATTTTAATCCATTTGATAGATACATTACATTGTTACTTATTATTCGGGTATTAACTGTTTTATGTTCTTATTTATGTTTCATCAGATATGTTATAATTACTCGTTTTATGTTATAGTCATATAATTTACATAATTTTTTAGGATAATATATATCATATTTATCCATTGTTTTAATTTATATAATCATGGTTCAATGATGAATATGTAAGATCTAGTCACATAGAACCGTGGAGACGGTAGGCGATACGTACACATGAGCGAAGTTATCATTTCCATAAATGATTAAATGTACTGAAGTGAATGGTGTATAGTATATAAAAAATTATAATGTTATGATAATCATATATTTTTAAAATTTCCACCACTATACACATCCATGTGTGGTGGTGGTGATAAAAATATTACACAACAGCGTGGAGACGATAAGTCGTACGAACCCATATACAATGATTTTGTTTTTTCATAGGATCAATAGAAGGTGAAATAGAGTTGTTTAATATTTATAATAACATCTATGTAAATGAGTGAAACTAATTTAATTACCATATAATGATAAAAATAAAAAAAATTAATATGTATAAGAAGAAATAAATTTGAAATAATCGGTAGAAGAGATCACCTCTTCTGTGACGCGCCTCCTTTAAATTTCTTCTTAGGGAACTAGAGATGATCTTTTGATAAGACCATAACCTCTAGAATGTATCTATATAAGTTTAGAAGCTAAATAAGTACGGTTTGGATGATATTTGAGGCAAAAAATTCAGTGAAGAGGTGATGGAGGAGGTTCCCTATTATAGGAGGAAAGAGGGTCACTTTAGGAAAGTCAAAAATATTAATTTATATTAAATTAAATTTCGATTTATAATGGTTCAAAAATTATTTAATTATAAGATCCTAATTTTTTGGATTTAATACCAATCATCCAATAATATTTACACAAATTTTGAATATTTTTGTATCCTTATATTTTTTGTAACCCCTATTTTACCCTTTTTAATCTTAACATGATATCATGTTATATAAACATTGTGGGTTATTGTAATTACAATATCATGTAAAAGGGCCCAAAATTTTTTTATGTCATATTTTGACTTATATTCACCATTTTTCTAAATCATATAATTTTAGGATGTTAATATTATTTAATAACGTATTTTTATGTTTCATGTTATTAATTTTGTCAATTTGGGATACTATTCATACTTGACTTTTTTAAAAATTTATAAAAACATTATTCTATAGAACCAAAGGCATTAAATCATCCCTAATACTTCAATGTCATCCAAAAAAGTCTTGTAGATCAATATATTGAAATTAAATTTATTTTAATATTTATAAATTCATTTATTTGATTTCTCATTAATGATATAATCACTAAATCTTAATTTTGTAATAAATAAATATATTTATCTAATTTATGAAAATAATAAATAAACTACCATGATGTGCTAAATATGTCTATAATATTAATGAATATATATATATATATTTGTAATATAACCCCTTATTAAAATCAATTTATTAAAATATATATGTTTAGGTTATAATTATCTTTATTTTAAATTCATTCATATAAAATGTAATTTTCACATCCAAGTGAATCTATGTTGTCCCAATATCAACACAAGGATTTACATGGTTGGAAATATCTCTTACAATAATAATACAACTTGATTTATGGTAGTTTAAATTTATTATCATATTATTTTGTAATCCTTATTTTCCATATTTACCTTTTAACCATGGTAAATAAAATAATTACTGATGTTGTTATTCATAATGACTAAGAATAAAAGGTACCTCTTTACACAATTTGGAAATAATAATTCTAAATATGGAATCCGTTTTTTAAAATTCCAAATACAAAACATTAATTAACCAATTTAAAATTAATTCTTGTTGACAAAACCAAAATGTGGGTTTTTAAGAAGTTAGAACTATCAAAATATTGACATCGGTTTATGTCCAATTTGAATGTAAAATTACATAGAATGAACAAAATGGGATTATATTATAAAAATATAGTCCAATTATTCATTAAAACTAATTAAAATTTCAATCTACCTATATAAATACGTGAGATTAAAAATCAGTATTGACTTAAATTACATTATTTTTCATTATTCATAAAAATAAGAAATTCATCAAAAAAATAAAAATTATTCATCCAAAGTAAATTATGATGTTACTATTCTATAGAATAAATTAATTTTTTCAAATTTAATATATAAAAGTTACAAAAACTAGATTTAAAATGGGTGCTCCATTAAAAGTCGTTAATACTTCATTTTTTTAAAAATACATCTTTTATCTGAAAAAATGATTTTGTTCTCATATAATGTTCTCAAAAATTTGTAAGATGAATTATAAAGTTATATAAAATCAAAATTGTGCTTAATACTATTCATAACTGATATTTTATATCCCATTAAATAATAATATTTTAATAATATATCGTTCTTTAGTGAAACTAAGTATCACGTACAATGAAAGCTATCGAGGAAGGTCGCTCTAGCGTGTAACACAAGACAAGTCATTATAATTTATAGTTCAAGGATCCTTTGGTGTTTCGTATAACATAATCTAAATATATTTCATTTATACAACGAACAAAATCTATACTCATTGTTACATGAAATGAATACTATCAAAAGAACATGAAATTTGGAGCAACACAATCCAATAATAGTATTGCATATAATATAAGCTTATTTGGTGTGGAGTATAGTGAAAGATAATATTTATTTTTCATACAAAATAAGTCATCAATGAAATTAAAATAATTTATCTCGTAAAATCTCAGTGTGTTACATTATACCCACCTTAAAATGAAATTATCCCACTAAATTTTTAGGCATTATAACTAGTTTTCTACTTGAATGTTTCATTCATGGAAAACCACATCTTAAAATGGAATAAAAAAAATATTTTAAAATAAATGTTAGAAACATAATGTTTACACAATGTAATTCATTACTATGTTTCCACATAAAAGAATATAAGTGGTATGTAAAAACAAGGATATGGAAGAGAAATATAACCATCATGTCTAGATAGATAGTGATAGAGAATAAGGTTTGGATAAAGTAAACTACAATAATTCCATAAATATGTAATTATTTAATAGACCGTATAATTCAAAAGATTAAAAATAACTTGGATAACATTTATTCAAGATCTTTTTTCGATGGTTGAATTTTTTTGCATGAGAATAAATAATTAATTGATTTTGGTACTGTCTCACCACTTTTCCTATAATGAAAAATTTCCAATCCATCTCTTATTTAATGTAATGAAGTTGAATTTTTCATTCTTGAAGTGATAGAAGATCATGCGATAGAATGATATGTCATTCCATCGATCTCAATAAACGTTTTTTCACATGTAATCAAATATTCATAAGTCCACCTATAGTGAGATAATACATTTATCTACAAAAAATAAAATGGAAAATGACAAATACTATTCATAAATAGATAACTATACAATCTATCCAAAAACTAAAAATATTAATGTTTAGAAGGAGGTGAAATAAATCGAGATAACATTTGTCTCCCATATCTCATTTGGTGGTTCTTTATTGACACATTCCAAACATGTGAATACCTTAATCATGGATTCTCTTTAAACATGATAATAACATGTTTTTTTTCATAGAACCATATTGAAAAGATTCATTTCATCAAAATTAACTCCTTCCACATAACAAAAATACCAAAAAATAAAACCACTATATCATCTTTCCCTTTAACAGTCATGAGCTCATCAATACTATCAAACATCACATTATATCTTTATCCCTTAATTATGTGCATATCAGGTGCTTTCCAAAAATATTTCATCAATTTGCATGGTTACCGGTACAATATAATTTCTTAAAACTACAATAAATGAAGGCATTGTTATTACAATATTCTATAATAATATAAATGAGATTCCACAATACTATTCTGGAATCTCATCACATAAACACATAATAATTTTACCACTTCCTTTTCATACTCAACATCACTTTTAGTGATCGTACGTGACATCCCTTTTTTCCTTAATAGGTTGCTGACATCGATCATCATTAAACCTTAGATCCGGGCATTAGTCAACATATATCCCCTTTTCCTTTCACTTGTATCATGGAAGTGTTGGTGGTCATTTTTCTCTATTATTTTCTTTATTCACATCATTAGAAACATTATTCCATTTCTTAACCAATCAAAGGCTCGATGAACATATTTTCCACACATGAAACATTTTATAGTCCCTTTAATACAATCTCCACCATGCTTATTTTCACACATTGAGCATACTAAAACATTCCAATTATGTTCACCATTGTTTTGAAACTTTTCCTTCAACTCCATCATTCATTTCCAGTCGAAACCATGAGATAGATATGTAACACAAAATTTTATTTTTTACCTTAAGAAAAAAACACACAATATCTTCACATCTAATGAATTATCATATAAATTCCCTTCAAAGACTTTGTTTTAATCCACTGAATAATCTATCAACATTTATTTCAGGTTGGATAATATATCTAGAAGCATACCATGCAAGCCTTGTGAAATTATCATCATATGTACCAATATATTCATCATAATGTTTCTTATGATCAATTAATTACTTTTCAATATTTGTTAGAAGAATATGAGGTAACTACTTATTGAAATATAATTTCATAAACTTATCCCATTCCATGGATTCAATTTCATCTTTGTGCCATTTATTCTTTATTTGAGTCCACCACTGGTCTTCATCCCCTTATAAATGGAAAACAACCAAAATAACTTTTTCATGTTCTCAACAATGAAGGATAGAAAATATATTTTTATTGGTATTGATCCATTTTCAATCAACAAGTGGATTAGAAGACCCAATAAAAGAAGGTGGACGTTGCCTCATGATGGACTCAACAAAAAGTTATTCCCTTATCTTCTCATTTTGGAGGTCTAGAATGATTAATATATTGTTTAATTATAGCAATAATATTTTGAATTAAATCTCTCATAATATTTGTTTTTTCGGGAGGAAAATCATTGAATTTATCAGTGCATTAATCATTAACACAGTTTCTTTGGGTTTCATCCATTGTCTATACCCATAAAGAATAGTGTTATAGGCCAAAATCCTACTAGGAAAACAACATAATCAAGGGGTACTACATTAAATATCTAATATATTATGTTTAATACTTGGTTATTAATTATTTTTATCAAAATTTTAGGACTCAAACCAGTACTTATACTTATCCTTAAGGACATCCCTAGAAAAACATTATAAATATCACTATGGATCGCAGTAATGTTTTCGCATCCTTGTTTAAAAAGGTCGACAAAAAATTTGCACTAATAACAACTGTAGGGACCCAAGATTTATGTAAATATATATTTAATTACATTTTTAGAATACATAATAAAAGACATAAAAATAATCCCAATGTCCTTGTTAATTTAGTTTCTTTGGAAACATGGAACATAATATTTTAAATTTGTGAAAGATCTTGAACATCTCCCATAAAGACTTTCGCATTTTTTTCCTACCCAAAATCATTCCTTAAATCTTGGTGAAAAGAAAGCATAAAACGGGTGAGATAAAATTATTAGTAAGGGTAAACATGGATAACATAAAACAATCTATAAAACTTTTCTTGTAAAAACATGAACATAATGTTTAAACATCAAAATATTGAGTCATTAAATAAATCTTTCCACTATGTAAGTCATGGATAACAAAGGAACATTATCCATGATAAAATATAATTATAATAAAACTTGTAATTTTGGAAAACTAAAAATAATATAATTTTGTTTTCATAGTAGCCAAGGAATTTTTTCCAAAACCATCAGTGTGGAAAATGTCCATAACTGAACCGAGTTTACTTGTCGTTCTAGCCATGTATTTCTGAACATGATTTACTTGTCATTCCATTCATATCTATATAATGAGATATAAATTATGACCCAAGTAATAGGAAAGATATATAATTCCCACCCATCCCAGAATTAAATCATTCTTACATGTGCCACAAAAACATAAATCATTCATCACAACATCACCCATTAAATAAATTCTTTTATAAACATCATCCCATCATTACATAATACATAAAAGATAAATAGAGATCATAAAAATAATTTCATCATAAACACAATCAAATAAAAGTAATAATAGGGATATAGGAATAACTATATGTCATCTTAGATAGAAAATAATTTTGTTAAAACAATTGTACATAATTCCTGATGAAAAATATCATTTCTTATTTTAAAATCAATTATTTTTGTCAGAATGATGTGCAATTAAAAATAATAATATTTTTGTAAAATAATCATGAAATTGGGTGGATTAAGCTTTATGAAAATAAGGAATTATGAAGATATAAAAATCCATTCATTCTGTATATGTTAAAAAACATTCTCCCCATACTTTTTTCGAAAATGTCAAAAAGTTCCTAGTACGGTAAAGAAAAGAAAGCTTCCTTCCAATACATGTAGTAAAAGTCCAAATGGGTAAAAAATACATTAAAATAATTTATATTAATATCAAAATAATTATGAAATTTGGTTTATAAATCATGAAAATGGGTGATAAATATACCCCAAGTAGATATATACGAATAAATAATCTTGGATAAAACTAGTTTGAAAATGTTATCCCTTACCTTATGTCTAATATGAATAATATGTATCTAAAACACATTTATAATCATTTAAATAATGTTAATAATTTATTCTATAATTCTAATCATTTTTATGATAACATTTATGATTATATTTTCATTTGTTTTTGATTAACATTTCATTATTAATTCTTATTTAGGTATTAACTACTTTATGGTCTTACGTATGTTTTGTCAGAAAAGTTCTTATTAATCTTTCTAGGGTATAGTTTTATAATTTTATGAATGTTATTTTTATTATATATATCATATTTATTCATTCTAATATAATCCTGGTTCAAGTAATATTAATTAGAATAAGTCACATCGCACCATGGAGACATTAGGTCGTACGTACGCACGAGCGACATTATCGTTTACATAACTGTTTAATGGTATTGAACTGGATGGTGTGTAGTATATAATAATTAGTATAATTTAATAATAATAATATATAGTTATTTTTTATACCATTATACCCATCCATGTAAGGTGGTGGGGGAAAACAGATTTCACAATGGCGTGGAGATGGTAAGTCGTACGTACAAATGCGCGGTGATTTCTTATTTCGTAGGATGGATAGAAGGACAAATTGAGTTTTTTAATATTTATAATAAAATATTATTATATGATTTATACATATTTATTTAATTTATAATGATACCACTAATGAATATTAAGTAGAAGAAGAACTAAATTTGAAAGAATCAGTAGAAGTGATTACCTCTTCCATGACGTGCCTCTATTAAATTTCGTCTTAGGGAACTAGAATTCATATTTCCAGAAGACCAAAACCTCTTTAATTTTACTAGAGAAGTTGATAAGAAAAAATTGATGGTTTTGGCCGAGAACTTAGTCTCAAAATGCAGTGAATATGAGAGGGAGATGTTCCCTTTTATAAGTGGGGAGAGGGGCACTTAAAGAATGTCCTAAAATATTAATTTATTATTAATTCAAATTCTATTAAAATAGTCCAGAACTTATTTAATTAGAAGATAAGATGTTTTGGGTTTGAATACCCAACATACTATTATTTTTAGACAATTTTGTAATATTGTTTTATCTGTATCATTCTTTCTTAACCCTTATTTTATCCTTTTTAATCATAACATGATATAATGTTATATATAAATTGTGGGGTAATTTAATTATCATATAATTTAAAAAGACCCAAAAAATTTATTTATGAAATATGTGGACTTATATTTACAATTTATAAGAATATTATATTTTTATTAATTTAATATCATTTAATAAACTATTTTTTATTTTAAGTTATTTATTATGTCAATTTTGGATACTATTCGTACGTGACATTTTAAGAATTCATAAAAACATTATTCATTAGAATCAAAGGCATTAAATCTTCTCTAATATGTCAATTTTGTCCCAAAAAATCTTTTATGGAATAAAAATTTTAACAATAAATTTATTTTTATATTTATAAATTTATTTATTTTAATCATTCTTAATGAGGTAATCACTACATCATAATTGTGTCAAAAATAAATATATTTACTAATGTTTAAAAATTATAATTAAAATACCATATTGTAGTAAATATTTTTATATTTATAATTAATATTTATAGAAATAGAAATCATTTATATAACCCCATATTAAAATCTGTTTATTAATATATAAATGTTTAAGTTATAATTATCATCACTTTAAATTGATTCTTATAAAATGTCATTTTCACATCCAAGTAAATCCATGTGGTCCCAATATCGTCCAAAAGATTTTCATGTTTGTAAATAAATTTTATAATAATGTTATGACATGTTTTAAGGGAGTTCTATATTATAAAAGTAATATTTTGTTACCCTTATTTACTATATTTACCTTTCAACTGTGGTAAGTAAAAAAATAACTGAAGATACTAAACATAATATCTAAAAATAAAATGTGCTTATTTACCCAATTTTGACTTCTTGATTTCATATATGGAATCCATTTTTAAAAATTCGAATTATATAAGTTGTAGTAATTAATTTAAAATTTATTCCTGTGGTTAAAACCAAAAAAGTGAGTTTTTAAGAATTAATAATTATCAAAAGATTGACATGTATTTATATCCAATCTGAAAGTGAAATTACATAATATAACCAAAATTGTATTAAATGATAAAAATATAATCCAAGTATAGTTTAAAAAAATCTTCCATCTAACCATATAAATAAAGTAGATTAAAAAGTATTTTAGAATTAAAATACATTATTTTCTCTATTAATAAAAATATGAATTTCATCACAAAATTCCAAAATTTCATCCGCAAAAAATATTGATATTCCACTTATAAAGAAAAAAATGATTTTTTCAAATTAAAAATATTAAATAAAAAAACTAAATTTAAAATGGGTGTGCCATCAGACGGCTATAAAATTGCATTTTTTTGGAAAATGCTTCTTTTATCCAAAAAAAATGATTTTGTTTTTGTATAATGTTCTATAAAATGATGAAGATTAATTATAATGCTATGTAAAAATAATAGGTTTGTAAATATTTTTCATAACATCTTGTTTATAACCCGTTAAATAATAATATTTTAATATTATATCGTTGTATTGGGAAACATGTTATCGCGTAAAACACATGCTATCGAGGAAGGTCGCTCTTGTGTGTGACACAAGATAATTTTGTGTTTGGTATAGTGAAAGACTCAGTTGGTGTTGTGTATAACACAATCCAAACATATGTCATTTATACATTGAACAAAATCTATATTCAATGTTACGTGAAATGAATTATACCAAAGGAACATGAAATTTTGTAAAACACAAGCAAAGCATAGTGTTGCATATACTGAAAGCTAATACGATGTTCTAAATAGAGAAAGCTAATATTGGTGTAGAATACAACATAATTAATCAAAGACATTAAATAATATTTCTCTTAAAATCTAAGGGTGTTACAGTAATCATCATGTTATTTTCCCAACAATGCATCTTTGTCTTTTATTGAAAATGATAATGGAATCATTGTTTTAACATGTACATCATGAATGGAATTTTTACCTTAATTAAAAAATAATGTTTTAAAGCATAATTTAAAAATTTTAAGGTTATTTTCCATGAAAAATAATTTCATATTTTTTTGAACATTATGTTTGAAAATAAAATTCCAATTTTAAAATATATTTTCCTATAAACTTTTTAATGAATAATTATAGATTTCCTATTAATCAATGAAATGATCCACTTATTGTAAATGTGATCCACTATGGATATATTGTATTGATATAACCTATATTATTTTTGTTTATTTTTTATGATTAAATTTACTGGGGATGTATAATTTCATTTCCAGTCACTATATTACTATGGATAGTTTTTTATTATGTTAATTGATTTGTGTATATATTGTCATTTTATATGTTATATCTTCTATATTGATGTTAATTTTTTTTATGAATTACAAATTTAATATATATATTTCATTAGACTTATTATGTGATGACTGGGTTCCATAAATACATAGCCCTTTGATGCATCTGTAGCTCTTATTGGACAATCCAGTTAGCCTAAATAAATTTTTATACCAATAGATTTAATCTATCTTTCAAAATTTATTTAATACATGTTTGGAAGATAAAACATTATTAACTCCCTCATTATATGTTAATATATTCATGTTCCTTTTGATTATTATTATTCTTAGAATATCCATGATTAATATTTAAGTTTATGTTATTATTAATTTGGAATTATTTGATTATCATTTATTCCTACCATATTCTGGTCAAGTAACTATTTTAATGGCATGTGTTTTAGTTATTTTTTTCATAATTATTTTCCTTATTTATTTACAATAAATTATGTTATATTCATTTTCTTACTGAGTATTCTTCTCACCACTTTCTTATGTTTCATTCCCTATGATTACAATATGTGTATTATTATTTATATGTAGATTTATTTAAGAGGTAATACTTAGGCACATGAACAAAATACAATGTTCAATTATATATATTCAGATATAATATATTACTCAATTATGTAACTATCTTACCAAAACTACATAACTATATGGTCTTTAGTGATGTGTTTCTTTTTATCTTATGAAAATGTGTTAAATTACACCCATCTTTGGGATAAAATGGTCCAGTTCATTGATATTTTTATCTTGATATAAATAGTAACTTCCCATGACGTTCAATTCCATGATGTGATACTTATTATTTTGAAACTAACCTAACAATTCACTTTTCACAACATTAGCATCACATAATTGTTTTAAATGTTTATAATCTATCTCTTAAATATAACTAAATATTTGATAAAAAACATAAACATGATTATTATTTTAAAATCCCCAATACCACAATCTAAATTTTCAACATATTTTATTTTATTACTCTCATAGTAATTGGAATTTCTATCCCCATATAGATTACCATCATCTAATTGAAATTATTCCTTATTTCTTAACATGACTTCCAACTTCATCACATGTTTCTTTCACATGATTTCCATTTCCATGGGTGAGACCTTTACATATAAAATAAAGTGATTAGATTTTAATAATTACGTATATCATTGTTCAACCATTTCCATTCAACACTTCATTAATCTGGATAAAAAAACATAAGTCCTTAAAATTGATCCAATCAGAAGTATCATTTATAATGATATCACTTTTTACACTGTGTAGAATTGTGTAGACACCTGAAAGGGAGGGTGGATCATGTGTTGACTACTTTTTTACCAATTCTTTATTCCTCATTGATTCATTTATCGCATTTGGTATTGAATAACTTGTTCTTATTTGTTCATCATGATTGATTAATGTTTTTCCTAGAACAATCAATATATTTGTTCATGCAACTAATTATAATAAAAGACAAACTCGATTTTTAAAACCATGTGTAATATGAAATAATAAATGATATAATTGGTTATTCAACATTGTCATGTATTTTTCAATATAATCATTCATAGAATATAGACGGTTTGGTGCTTCCCACACCAAAAAATTTCTTCACCTCATAAAGATTTCTTATTTATAACTACATTGGATTTATTTCTGTGGTTTCACACTATTTTCATCATGTCTCAAATTTATCTCCCTGAATACCCTTAGTCAACAAAGATCAATTGATTTCGACACTATATATTCATGTTTCTCAATGATTCCCTTTCAATGATGTAATTCTATGCATAGATCTTAGATGTCAGGATATCTAAGAAAATAGATATGCTTCTCTCAACATGGGATCTTTGAGTGGCTGAATAAGTTCAAAAAAAATTTATGCAACATATTTCTTAATACATACTCATACTAGTATATATTAAAAACCTAACAACACATCGTTTTCCTCTCTTAAATCTAACATCCAACTTAAAAATTGAAAGGATCGATAGCTTAAGAAAAGTTTAAACTTCCACTATTGCTTCTATAAATCATTAAATTGATCTAAAAAATACTTATTATGTTTTCTTTTTGATATTATGGGAACACAATATCAACTGCCACTCCAGTCTTATCAACATAAGATAAGTTGTTTCATATTATTTTCTTATTTCTTCATTATCAATTTTATCATGCATATATGACATTATTTATGTTCAGTAAATTATTTCCATCATAATCAGAATCCATAAATGGAATATCGAGGGGATCTAATCACTCACATCCATAAATACCCATTATTTGGTAGATATTTTAGGATCACATAGTACTTCACGTGATTCTTTTTAAACTCAAGGTATATACCATGTGTACCATTATTTAATTATTATCATTCTTGAATCTCAACCCAAAACATATTCCCAATATCTCTAAAAATTGAATTTATTGCTCTTTATCTACATATATAACCAATCATTTCATCATTAAAATTTGAAATATATTTTTAATGACATGAAAATATAAAAAATGTCAATTTTATCATGGAACCAACTTTATAGCATCGGACATTCCGTGAGAAATTGTACACCCTTGAGTCTTATAATTGAAATCAGTATCTTTATTTCAGTTAATCATAAAATTCCTCTAAAAAAAAATAAATCAATTCATGGTCCTCTTATTATTAAGGATCATAAGAATAACACAACATCCCCGGGTTTCTAAATTCCCAGATTCATAAAATTTTGATGTCTTCTCATTTTTTAGGCTTTGTAACATTAATAGCCTTAAAGAACAATTTAATTGATCGCTTTTATACCAGTTAAGAGTTTAAAATAACTCAACGATATATATATTATTAAACTAATATTGAATATAAAATTTGGATAAATTTTTAATGAAATAATTTCCATACTATTTTTCAAATCCTGCTAACTTATTTGGCGCCATCATGAACAATGCACCACATTCTTACATCATACATTATTTCTAAATATTGTCTAGAATCATGTATATATTTTTCATAATGGTGTTTAAAATACATAATAATATATTCATTGTATTATTGATATTCATCTTCATCATATTTGAAATCTCTAAACCTAATTGTTATCTAGTCGAATAATTAAAATTTTCACTAAGTTCCATATTCTGTTGATGCAGACTTTACAATATTATTCATAGTAAGGGTAACATTTAGTGAAATATTCTCCAAGGAATACTACTTGAATTAAACTACAGAATTATCACTCTATTTTATATCTCACTATTCTACTAGGTTTAATGTCTTACATTCTATTAAATTGATATTATTGTCTAAAATAATTATAAGTAATTATTATGATCAAGACATACACTGTGAAATAATTCATATGATCATGCCTTTATCAATTATCAGTATACTAAAAATTCTTACGGTGATTTCATCCAGTAAAAAGGTACATTCAGCTGGTAGAGTTATCGGTTAAATATCAAATCCTTATGATCTATATAATGTCTTATTCTCATCATTAAAAGTAAAAAAGTTGGAAGAATGTTGTAATAATTATAGTGGGATAATAATTTAACATATGACATAGCCATTTTTCATGAATTCTAGAATGAAGACTTATATAGGTAGCTTTGAATGAAATTATTCTTTCTCCTAGTCTTCTTGAAACAATAAAAATAACCCTAAAACCGTGTTAAATGATTTCCAAAATTTGTAAAATAATCCCAAACTTTTGTCAACATAGTTTTAAGGTATTGATAATTATAAAATAATCAAATAAATTTTTTTGGTTATTATATCTATAATATAATGTGTCTCTCATATTCAATCAATTATTATCTATCTCCTATCACTTTAACATTCATCCTGAATTTTTATGAAACTAAATGTATCTACTAACATATATTATTCTTATAATATGAGTTATATAATATTAGATAGCTTTTATACTACTTATATGTTTTCCATTTAGATAATCATAGGAATAAGAATATTCCACTCAACATATTGATGATAATTCTATTTCATCAAAACAATATCTAGAAATGAATTTCATCACTTTCTATTATCTGATTTGGTAGTTGATTCCATCTTTAATTTTACAATCTAGATATTCAAGGGAAACTAACACTCTATTAACCATAAAATATATATCTTTGGTATAACCTATTATTATTTTATGTGTGGATATTTAATTTATCACCCATACCATCACCTTGTCATCATGTCATTGATAGTGAAAATACAATTGAGTGAAAAAAATTTAATCATCAACCATAGGGTACAATAGGCATGGTCATCCAATATATTCCCAAAAATAGTTCCATACGAATGGATGAATAAATATTAATATTATAAGATAAAAACAGTAGGTGGTAAATATTTATCAATTATTCATTAGTTATCCAGAAAACTCCACTTAAATATCCTTAAAATTTAAAATGGTCTACTATATATATCCATTATTGTTTTAGTTATATACATTACAAATAGAGAACTAGGTAAAAAAATTATATGATAATAACCTTAATAGTATTTATCTAATCCATGAATCATATTATAAAATGAACATCATTGGGAAACTATGAATCTTCACACCGCCACGATATTATGTCTTTTCAAAACTTCCATAAAACATAATTCCTATTTAAGAAAAAATTTGGATAAAATAAATATGTTTTGTATAATGAACCATATAACATCATTTTAAATTATTAAATGTGGTTATAATGTCTATAATTCCAAGTAAATATCCACTAAATTATATCGTAAAACATTTATGGGATATGAAAAACCTATCAGAACTTTTTTTCAACTCTCCTAATCAATTTAATAATGAACATGGATACAAACACAACCAATGTTTTTCTCATCTCCGTCCTATAAAACATATTCTGTAAAGCATGATATGAAATTTAAATACATTGTTGTTATAACAATTGTGATCTATAGGGCTCACAGAAAACTATATCCCATATATGTTTAGAAACATATACCTTTACATATAAAGTCACTCAATGTTTTTCATCCACTATACAACTAAAAAGTATGTCTTTAATGAATACTTAATTATATATACCTTAACGTCAGTGTCTTCTCAGAAAGTTACCTATACTAATTAAAACTAAAATGAATATACAATTATCTCATATCAAAATCATTTATCTATAAACTCTGCGGTGTCTAGAAACAATTTTGTAGGCCACTCCATCACTATTCGTTCATAAAATACATCTTGACCAATATTTTGATAAGAATTTCAGAATAGTACATCAGGAACCTAATTATATTTTTTTCATGTGTGAAATTTTTTGAGTCCAATATATTTTGATATAATGTCCTAGTTTCTCTAATATAGTTCATCATATGTTTATTCATCTCAGTGTGGAGATAAAAACAATATAGATTATCTCAAAAGTAGTGGAACCGTATTATGTTTTAATCTTTTAATAGTATCATGGAGTTATATAATGTTATGTGAATGGTAGTATATAGAATAATGTTTCTCTATGATTTTACCACGAGAAATAATTGAGTTCTGAAAATAAATTGGATATCACCAGTCAGACCAAATTGAGGATTATACCTTAATGTTGTAAAGAAATTAAACTAGAATGATTAGCAAAGAGAATCTATAAAATTGATTGTATAACTTCTACACATGTAATAAAATTGATAATTGAGGATTAATGAAGTTCCCCAGCTATAATTGATTTATATTTTTAACCATATATAATAAATTCATATAAGGGGATTTGTTATTTTATTGTAATTATTGTATTTCATGTTTATATATATGATATTTTTGTTATTTCTCTCATTAATGTTGAAAACATTATCCAAATAATATTAGTCCTATTAATTATTTTTGGTGTTTTTTTGAAGATTTGGATTCAATTTTTCCATATGGTCTTTCCATTATCTGTGTGAGAAGAGTAACATTATTTGGTGAGTAGATTTTTAATAATTAATACCTGTACTAAATTTAGTCAATGGAAGATTCAAAGGTTTTAGTTTTATTTCACTAAACATTCCATATGAATAATTCTTGTGTATTTAGGGTCCCAATTCTAGTCACCACATAGAAATAATCTTTTTAAAAAATAGTATTAGAGTAGAGGATGATGTAATATTCATACCAGGTGTTTGTAAGGTAGTGATTTATTATAACATTGGATACTGGTCAAGTTATTGTTTGTCATTCGAATAATATTTATTTTGTATATGGTGTTTTTCATCATGATATGTTATTTCATGAAATTAATGAATGTTATATATTAATATGTTTGATGGAAGGATTTTTATCTTCTAAATAATATTGATTGAGGTTCACATTATTTATATAGACAAAAGAATTCCCTTAATAATTATGTATCTAAATAAAATGGAATTAGTAGAGTAGAAATTGATAGTCATGGATACACTTGGATTGGTTAGGATGTTATTGAATAGAATGTATCCTTTGATATCCATGAAAATAAAATAGTGGTGGAAATTATAGAAGAAATATCGAATATTTAATAGAATCTAATGACACTTAACAATGTATTCAGGATGTTTTTATAGTTCTGTATAATGTTAGCATACTGAAAATGAATAAAAGATCATGTAAATAACATCAATAAGTTTTAATTGTAGCTCTTATTTGTTATGGATAAATTCATAGAAGATGATTGGGAACTCCTATTGTAATTATTCTTTTTTGAGATTTGGGATATAATGGTTTCTAGTGTTATAAAATCCAATAGAAGGACTGATATTACAATTATAGATTTCTACAATTTTATTCTCAATCGGAAACATTATTATAGGTAAGTCTATGAATGAGTAGTTAATTCTATTAATATGGATTGATGAGGATGGTCATCCCAATGGATATAATGGAAAAAATAGATAGAATATACGTCTACTGAATGGATTCAAAAAATAGGTTTTTTTTTCAATTCTAATCTATTGGTGTTGTGTGTGGAAGGAACACATCATGAAGAATTTATAAATTTACAATGAGAACTCCAATAGACCATTGACTTATAAACTTTTAATTTCGATTAGTATTATATGTATAATAAACTACTTGGTTTTTAGTGACAACATTATAGTAGATTCATAGGGGTTATTCTATTATATATTTATATTCTTTTATGTAACACTGAGAAAGGTGAATTATGTGTCTATGTGATTTTTAAACACTTCATATAACATATGATTAAGCCATGTATATCATCAAAAATCTTCCTTTGAAAATATATAGGAACAATGGTGGGATCATAAGACTTCAAACATGTTGGAATGTTTGAAGGATATTTAAAATCTTATTTATGATGGACATCATGATGAGGAAGCCTATGAAAAAACATCCAATGATGTAGAGAATGTGAATCAAGGATCCATAGTAGTTGCAAGAGGATGAAATGATATAAAATTTATTTGATCAGAATCCATTACCGAATTATATCTGATGGTACTATATCATATGAATAAACTAAAAGTTTGATATTATTAGCTCCATTATAATTGTGAGAACAATATTAATTATCTAACATAAATTATAATATCAATGTTAAAAGACAAAAAAAATAATAAGTATGTGAATATTGTGTGATAATAATATAGATAAGGGTGTTCTAAAATTTAAATAGACAATATCTTAAAACTATGATTTTGGAAATGGTTTACAAATATGTTTGGGGGATTTCCTCTTTCGAGGCTCATGGTGGGTGTCATTACATTGTACCGTTTTTCGACGTTTATAGTAGAAAGGTTTTGATTTACATTTCAAGTAATCAAAATATTTTTTTGTCATTAATTAAGTGGAAAGAAATAGTGAAATGGAAAATTCATCATATGTTGAAATGAAAATTTTATGACAATGGTGGTAAATACCATAGTCCAAACATCTGAAAATAATATGTCGGATGAAAGGAATAATACATGGGTATGAGGTTTTTAGAATACAATATGAAAATATTCTGATAGTATGGTAGAATAATATGTTGACTGATAAATTATATAATATGAGGTTACACTCAAAAATCCTTATGGTGTATATAGAAGAGGTACTCAATATAGTAGCATATCTTGTCAACAACTGCCATGAATAATTTGTTTGGAAAGAACATCAAAAAGATATATGCTTCAACAAACGAATTCTTTTTAGTTATCTTAAGGTATTTTGAGGACTAAGAAATGCTCATTATATATTCAATAATAGATAAAAGATTATGGAAAACATCTAAAACATATTTCTTCACTGGAAATGTTGATAAGACTTTTGGATTTTGGATATGGGAGAATGGTATGAGAGAAATCATCTAGATCTGAGTTGTACACTTCAATTGATGATTAAATGTAAGTATCATAACCTGGTGTAGAAATTAATTTAGTGAAGGGAATGAAAAATCAATGTTATTTTTAATATGATTAAGAAAACTATAAGATATATTAATCTAGAGAACTAGTATGGAAGGAAAAAAACACTATGGTGAGGCTAGCAGAAGATATTCAAAAATATTTTATAACTTCTATAGTGGGAGTGAGTGCAATAAAATTTAGGGCTCTAAATATTATATATGTTCTAATTAGTACAGAACATCAAATTTAATTAAGGAGAACATCAGATATCAGAACACTAATTTAGATATTTGTGGGAGACATAAAAATTCAACTTTTAATAGATACAAGAGAACCATAATGTCCAAAAAAAAGTGAAAACACATTGTGACACCAAGTAATGCAGGTTATTCATTAATAATGAAATTTATTCATTTCTGTATAATGAAACATATAAATTGACTGACATACCAAACAGTGAGATAGATCTCAAGAATCAGTTTGTTAACTTTTTGAAGGAACATATGGATCGAAAGAGGAGTTTCAAGGAATGGATGGTAGAAAATATATTTAATTAACACGATATATTTTTTTGAGATATTCTCAATCATATTTTAACATGAAACTATATAGCTTTGTTTGAGAAAAGTGAAATATTTGAATATATTTACATTGATCATTTGGATATAAATATGGCTTTCTATCATAAGGAGTTGGAGGATGAAATTTACTTGAATCATCTATTAGGAATCATATAATATAATAACAATGTTAATAAATTGAAAAAAATCATTTATAAAATAAATTATGCGTCAAAATAATGGAATAAAAACAATTATTCTAAAATTTAAACATATATAATTTTGTTAATATATTCAATAGGACTATGTAACATTACCCATAATTGTATTGTGTGATGATAACATCTTTCTTATGAGTTTGGAGGATTCATGGATTTGGGAATTGATTCCAAAAATTGTAATATTTTTAATAAAATATCATGTAAAGGACAGGAAAATATTCGGGGTGAATACTGATAAAGATATCAATCATTTTTATTATCATAGGAAAATTACATTCTGATGATAAACATGATGTTTGGAATATTATGATGTAAAACTGTCACAAAACCTCTTACCAAAAACATTAAATTCCTCAACTAATAGACACCACCTATAAAAATAGTGTTTTAATGTATGTTAAGAGACATTAGTAATAATGGAAAAAATTATGATGTACGTCAAGATTAGTAAAAATTTGATTTTACATTTTTATTGGTAATTGTGATTTACATCAAATGAATCCATTGAATGAAACACTTGGTGGTTCTCAAGTGTATCATCCATTACATGAATGGAATAGAAGATGTTACTCTATATCGTGGGGAGGATGATTCATTACAATGATGGGTGAAAGTTGAATTTTATAGATATAAATAAACATCGAAAATAATAAATGATATTTTTAAAAAATATATAGGAAAAATGATTCAAATAATGTCTAAGATATATATAATCATTAATTTTAGTGAAATTGAAGTAGATTATGAATCTATGATAAAATCATTGAAGGATATGGCTTGGTTAAAGAAATTAATTAGGGAATTAAGAAGAATTCATAGAGTCAAAATCTCATTTTTTCAAAATAATATTGTTGTTAATTTTTCATGTAATCCAGTATTCCATGAATAGAAAAAGGATTCTAAACTAGAAGTTCTACCTAATTTAAAAAATGATGTCTAACATAGTGTTAAATTTATTGAATTGAAATATAGTTTACATTTTCACAAAATCATTACTTCAATCAGGTGTGTGTTGGAATATGGAATCAGTATGTCTTGGATATATTGATGGAGAAAGGATGACACTACATGTTGTGGGAGAATGAGAAAAGAAAATTTTAATGTGTTTTTGGGTTTCCAAGGGATCCCTAAAACATTTTTCAAGTAGAGGATTATTGGTATGTGATTTCTTTGTAGGTCACATGTTCAATGGATTTAGGTCACTGCATTTAGGTCCCAAAATGTTTTTAATAGAGTTTGAGTCAAATATATGTATAGAAAATGGAGTGAAAAAAAACTATTTATTGTACTATAATAATCAAAAGTCATTATTTTTTATGCTATCATGGAGGTCTAGTATGTGCGGTTAGCATGAGTTTACATAATGATGTTTTAAGAAGGATCCACAAATAGTAATGATCACGTTCATAATATATTCTAAAGGTCCCTAGTGGGTTACCGAATAAGGAATATCAATGAAATAATGATGTTTCTAAAAAGGGAATGGATGACTAAAAACAAATACAAAAGGGAGTGGAGATAATGTCAATAGGGAAAACGAATTAAGAAGACTGTACCAGTCGAGTGCATAGCACATCAAGTAAATAATGAGTTTTAATCAAACATAAATTATTGTTAGTAAGAGATTTTATGGATTATATTAATTAGTATATGTATTGGTTATATATGTGAAATAAATATAATCTCACATGCATGTAATACAACATTTCATTAAAACAAATAAATGCTTGTGTTTGTTGTTTAATGTTTTTTCATCAGTTGGTTCCATTTTTAAATTTGATATTTCTTGTATGTGTGTGAGATGGTTTAATTTCAGAAGTTAGTAGGGTGAAAGTGATTATTACATTCTCTAAAATTAGTTGATTTATGTTTCAAATTATTATTTTCAATTATGATGATGTCTGGAATTTGATACCATAGTGGACTGAAGGTCAAAGTCCTAATGGTCTTATATATTTTCTCTTCCCAATAAAATGATTATGTAGAGAATGTAATCTGAAAATATTAATCTTGGGGTACATACACCATTAATTACATGTGAAGGAATATATGTATATGTTATAATATTTAGTATCTATTATAATGGTTTTTGATAGTCAGTTCCTTAGACCAAACATAAACATTAATTTTGGTACTAACAAACCATGTATACAAAATAACTCATACATTGTTTATAATTATAAAAATACCGACATAATTTATTTACTTCCTAGATATGGTAATGTAATTATATTATATGATTTCTTAAATGGATATAATTGTTCAAATTTATAATTAGAACATCATATTTTTATTATATTAATCTTAAACATATCACACTTGGCCTATATTAATCAATATGATTGTAAGAAAATTATATATGGATATCATATGTTGGAGGCTCATATGAATTGACAATATTTCAAAAGATGTTCATACAATATGATCATAAGTATAATAGATCATGAGGAGTGACTATGTAATAAATATATCACATGTTTTGGATGTCATTTGATGTTCTGATCCATGCGATTTTGTGTCACTATCACTAAATGGGATAAATTTTTTGTATTTATCGTTAATATAATACTTTTCTACATTTTAAAACCAAAAAAATTATCATTCTGAAGATTTAAATTGTATAATATATTTCATTAAGAGTCTAACATTGATTAAATTATTTGTGTAAGATGTTTTGAATTCCTACCCAATGAATTTTTTATCATTGAAATTTTAAAATAGATTATAACACCTTGAATAAATCCATATACATAGTAGATAAACTAAATTTCATACAATTTTATTTAATAAAGAGAAATAAAGTATGATAGTTAAGGTGAAATAAGGTATATGTCCATATTTATAATATATCATGTGAAAATGATATTTTATTAAAAATTTTGTGTTTTTGAATATTTTCAATGTTATGAATTATCGTTATCTCTTTTGTGACCATGGTTTATCTCAACATTCCTATTGTGGATTATATATGGGATTCTTGACTATTGGGATAATGGTTGAGAGAGTCACAAACATAGCGTATATAGAATAATAAAAAATAAATTATTTACTAAAATATTCAGATGCAATATATATCTAAATAAATTAATTGGTGTAAATAATCATTCAATTGAATATATTTTTTTTGTGATTTTTAAACATATTAAAAAGTAAAAATCCATTTTATTGTTTTTATTTAATCATATTAAATAGATAGTGTAAAAAGAGAGTGATAAACATTTTATTACACTTATAAGGATTTAAAATATCCATAAGTTTTTTTTCATTTATCAAGGTTAGGATCTATTAGGTACTTAAATAAAAATTAAAAAAACATAAGCCTAAGTTTGAAAATATAATTTTTTTAAAACAAAATAGAACGGTAATCCCATGAGTTGAATTCATTCTATTTATGCTCACTATTCTTTTTCACTATCGAGAGGTAAATTTATGACAAAATAAAAAAAAGCATATTCATTCATCACATATATTTTTCATAAGTTTTTATTGATATTTTATGAATTTAAAATCAAAATTTTCAATTATTATAACACGTAGAATATATATATATCTATATATTAATGAATTAAGGAACTTAATTAATAGCATCGAATATTTAAATGGATTATATTATAAATACATTGAGTTATGATGATCAAATAATGATATAAAAACACATAAATACAAAGAATGAATGACATATTATCCCATTTAATTTGTTTATATGGAAATTTTTTAATTCATGATGTATTGAGTAATATAAGAATTTTTATACTATTACTTTCACTATGATATAGATCTTGTTATAATATTTAGTATTATTTTCCCAAACCATTCCATAGTGAATTTATTCCATTAATTTGTAGCAATGAAATAGTAAATAATTTAAGTCAAATTTTTCAATGAAATATAAAATAAATCAGGTAGATCAATTAAATATTGTAATAACACTTTAAATGGATTTAAAATTAGGTTTTAGATGGATGAGTTATGTAATATGAACACTATAGGGAGACAAAATCAGAGATAGATAGCGGTGAATAAAACCCATTTTCGTGGGTGAAGGGGTATACTACAAATTATAAAAAGTTAAAAAATGGATATTTCATAATGAGATAAAATATTCTATTATTTACCATATCTAAACAAGAACACTCATTTACCTGGTGTGACACCAAGATTTTAATTGGGGGACAACCACAATGAACATGACCTCCACAATCTAGTAACCCTATATAAGTAAATAAATCTCTGATAATGAATTATTTCATATTACAAATCTTACACACACACATAATACTACATGAAACAATCTTTTTATAATCTTAAATGATGACCATTCTTTCCCACCATGACTAGTTATTATTTTGTGGTTATTTTTCAACCCCAAATCGGGACCAAAATGCTGAAAAAAATCTAAAAAATAATTTAATATGTGAGAATATTATTAACATTGTTTCAAGGACCATGGAATGTTTCCTTATCAAATTAATAAAAAATGATCATTAAAATTCCAAAATGTATATTTTTATCTTATTTAATTATTTTATGTAATTTTTATTCATACTAGAAAATCATGATTTGTGATAAATCCACATGTATTTTGTTTGAAATTTATATAATTAAAATAATTTTTATGAGTGACATTTTATAATAATTAAATCTTAGATATTTATTAAGTATTAGTGTATAAAACCACCTTCATTATAATATAAAAGTTTTTTTATTCACATTAATATTAAAAGTCCTATTTTCCACATACCATGTTCCCCTCACCTGTAAGTGAGTGTGTGGTTGTTGTGGAATATGTCATCAGGATAAGTATGTTCAATGTGTGAAGAATGAGGAAACAGTAACTTGTTCTATTTTTATAGGTAATGAATTTCCCTTAGGGTATATGTTTCTTTATCAAAATGTCAGTTGATTAACTAATATATTATAAATAAATTTAAAAAATTTATTATCTTTTTAATGAATGGATATTTATTCCTAATGTGAATATTTTAAAGTGATAATATCAAATGGGATATATTATGAATGAAAAATAAAAAATTAAAAAAAATATAATGAATGGTTTCATTTTATTCATCGTAAATATTCTTTCAATATAATCACATACTTGAGTTTTCAACTATGATAAATAATACTAGATATTATTCCCCATGAAAATAAAAAAATTTGTTAAATTAATATTATGATTTTTATTCCTTCATTCACATAAATTCTAATAAATCCATTGTGTGGGGTTCTTAGTAGTTATAATTGTAGTACTATCCTACATTATGGTATTTTAAATTTTTTTCTTTATTCTATAATAATAATAAATAATTCTCTAATGAATGGTTTCAATATATAAATCATTATTTTTTTTAAAATTGATCAAATATTTTAGATTTCAAGAATGATAAATATTATTTCATTTCATTCCCCATGAAAATGAAAAGAAATCCATGAAATTGTTATTAAGATTTCAATACCTCCCATCACATCAATTAAAATGAAACAATTGTTCTAGGATCTCACAAGTTATATTTTTTGGTTTCTCCTATTATAGGGGTTTAAAATAAGAGTTGTAGGTTTTTCCAGCCACCTATATGTTACTATATCATTATACTCACAAATGTTTACATGATGATGATGTTTAATATAAGATTCTAAATATGTACAAAAAAAGTATAAATACATGTGATATTGAGTAAACAATAATTCCTTCTATGTTAAAAGGTAAGGGTGTTATCCTATTGTATCAGTTAGTTTATTATTTGATCAGTGGATCAACTAATATATAATAACACTTGATCACATATTTATCAATTTATTATTATCATAATTGGAAAAGTATAAATTTAGTGAATATATTCATATGATACAATCACATGGGATAGTTTATGAAGGGGATATAATAAAATTAAATAAATTTATTGTTAATGTATTATATTTATTAAAGGATCATTTTTTATGAAATTGATCTCATAATTTAGTTTGTAATCTTGAAAAATATTACAGGATTTCATTCCCCATGAAAATAAACAAAATCCAATAAATTGAAATAAATATGATAATTATTTCCATCAAATAAATTCAAATAAGGCCATAGTTTTAGGTTCTCACAAGTTATAGTTGTAGGTGTCTTATAATATTAAGACATTAAATATAAAATGTGGGGTTACATGACAAAAAATATCATCAAATTCATGTATTCATTTTAAGGGAAAATTGTTGAGTAAATCCTTGGGTTTTAAAGTGGTGGGAATCCAGTGAGTAGATTATAGAATATTGAGTTAGTGTAGTTTTATGAGAAAAACATAATTTAAACTATATATGTATCATTCTATCCATAGCTTATGGTATATACAATTATTTAAGGATCCATTCAAACTTGATTATTCTAATGACTAAATATTCGTAATCCATTGATTTAGTGTTTCTCATATTTTAATAAAATAGTGATAGACATTTAATACTAATAAATATTTATTTTACAAATAGATGGTAATCAATATAAATTTAACAATTTACTATGTTATATTTTTTAAACGATGATAATAGAGAACATGGATTCCGAATAATATATTTTAGATAAATTACGTGTCCTAATTGGAATAAAACATCCAATACATGAAATATGCCCTATTTTAATGTACAAATGAATTAGTCTTTCATGAAAATATATTTTTTAATAAATATGTTTATTCGTATCTACTAGGGGTATTGATGGATATAAAAAAATAATATTTAATTTAGATAAATTATTAAACCAAATAAACTAAAAGTGAAGTCAGTTTTTGTCATAAGATATTTTAGGATGGTTTGGTATATATATTAAAGTAAGTATATTAATTTCACTTCCAAAATGATGTCAACTAAATTTTATAATTGAAGAGTTTTCTCAATAACTATTTTGATGAATAACATAGAACGGGTTATAATTTCATAAACAAATTATTTACATCTTATAATCTAGTGTTTTAAATTAAAGATGTTTTAGTATTGATTAAATGACTTGTACATTAGTTATGTGATTCCCATTCATAAAGTTATTCAAAAAAATTCATCCATGATTTTAGACACAAATGGAGTTAGGTGATAAATTTAATCTTTATATCACATTGTTATATGGAAGGAATAAAATATTGATGTAATGAATCTGAAAACCAACTGACATTGAATCAAACATAAATAATATGTAGAATAGTTTCATATAAGATATGGTTATATGCATGATTTTGTGTAGTTATTCTAATATTGTTAAATTATTTTAACAAAATACAGTGTATCTTATAAATAAATTCACCACATTAACACCTATTGGTATTAGCTACATAAATTCATAAATAGAAAGGTTTATTGAAGACTTAATTTACGAATTTCAATCATCTCTAACTACGGTTCATAATTAATTAATATAGTTTGTCATGAAACTGTTATGTTACTATTTTTAGGATTTTGTAAAAAAATTAATATGATCATGAGATATGAAATGAGTTTTGTGTGCTGGATGACCATCCATGTATGAAAACATGGTGTGTCAATAAATTTTCTTTCATTTACAAGGGATTATTTTTCATAAAAAATATTTATACCTAAAGAATGATATAAAAACTCTAATTAGAACAATTATAAATGATATATATTTTTTCCAAACATGGGGCTAATAATTTTAGGGGTGGCTATATTTTTTACTGATTATTTCAATATTTGAGTAAAATAAAGATAAACATTTCCCTCTTATATACTGATTATTGAATATTTTCCCACGATATACATATATTTAATGGGTATACGATTATAAAAATTCATGTGACAAGTAATGGTATTATATAGTTAGTGAGGCATCCGTTATGTTCTTATCTTCCTAAATAAAGTACATGTGATTTGTATATATATATGGTCTATATATAATTATAAAATCATGAACATATTACTTCTAATATATTATTTATGTACTATATATTTCATGTTCATTTTATTTCTTAGAAAATCATATTATATGATTATTTACAATTTTATATGATATAGCATGTAGTTTTGGGTATAGGGATACATGTTTTTTATAAAGATCATCATGTTATAATTCTTTTCTAGATCCTACTATTTACAAAAAATGGTTTTGAAAATTTATAATTATATTAAAAATAAAAAATATCTGATTTGGACACTATTTATGGTTGACTGAATGGGTGTGAAGATATATGAATGTTAGAAATCTTTGATAACAGAATTTTACATTTTATAAATAATGATTTCTGGATAGATAATCATTACGAATTTAATATGTTATAATCTTTAGTAAAATTGTTGAAATATTTACAAAATTGATTTGTAAATATTCATAAATGAGTTAAGGATATAGTTTTATATGTTATTGTATATGATACTATACATGATGAAACAACACATTATTGATTAGTCATTAGTTAAAGATTGATATTCATGAAGATATGTTATAAATTCCTTTTATATAATATGTTTACTAGTTTATATTGTAGTGTATGATATGGGTATATCATATTGTATGAAATTCATGAAATGAATATATATTGTTTTCCTAATTATGGTATATCATAAGTTCCATATAATGATATCATACAAATACCTAAATCTATAAATTAATGTATAATTTTTATATATCAGAACAGTTAGGATTTGTCTTAATCATATGATACAATTCATTATATAATATCTAAATGTTAATTGTTTTCATTTATTGTTATATCTTACAATTAGTTTATCATTGTTTTCTATAATTTTTATGATATAAATTTTGGGAGAATTAAATTATTATTTGTGTGTTAAATTAAAATATGGTCAAATAGTTGTAAAACATTTTTACGTGTATTCCATTACATGATTAATTGTGTAATATTAAATTAAATTAATAGATCCTTAAGGATAATCATTAAATATAATATTTAATAAGTTTAACAATAAAATTAATTTATTAATTAATTTATTAATTCATCATTATTTAACAACTAATAAAAACTATGCTAATAGTAACATCACTATCAAAGACCAGCTAGAGAATTTGGATGACCTCCCAGATGATATTATCTCTATTGTGGATGGTTATGATTTTATCGAGCATGAGGACATTTTGGTATGGGAAGGGTCCCCATCTGGTCTCCTATACTCAAAAAACTTCTACCAACACTTGATGCAGGGGGAATACAACTGGATTATCACATGGATTCGAAGCTGGATTTCTCATTCATGGTTTAATATTATTTGGATATTCTTTCATAACAAGTTATTAGTGGATAACAACCTTCAAAGGGTCTGTATATCTCTATGATCAAGATGTGTGTTATTCCATCAACATCGTGAAGATGTGAACCATCTGTTCATGTCATGTAAAACATCTACCTCTCTCTGGAAGGATATATTTTTTACCTATTTGAGATGAAAATTCCCCAAACTCGGCCCATTCTTGATTTTCTAGACCTGTTGTCTAGAACTCAGCACTTGAAGCAACATAATGTTGTTATATGCACTGTCTGTGCAGAAGTAATACATGATATATATAAAGGTATCAACAGTGCCATTTATTGACATAACGAATTTCATGAAGGCCATGCATTTGAGACTATCATTATGGCTATACAAGATCTGGAGTCTAGGACTAATGAATGTTACAACAACTGAGTTATGAATTTCTATATCCATCATAGACTGAAATTTACAACACTTTTTCCATGTCCAAGATACATGATAGAGGTATTCTGGTCATATCCTTTCATGGGATGGTTGAAATGAAACATGGCTGATGCTTCTTGGGTAAATCCAGGACCATCGGGCTTCGGGGTGATCTTTAGGGACCCATAGGGGGAAGTGGTGGAATGAAGTTATGGATCATGTAGTTATTCCACATCACTCGAAGATGAAATGATGGCAGTTATTAACGCATTTGATATTGTTCATCAGGTGGATGGAGTAATATATGGCTGGAATGTGACTCAATAGTGGTTGTACAGGTCATCAGAGTATGTAAAAAATATCTCTCATGGAAACTGGTAGGTGAATGGATCAATTTCCTTGAAAGAATCTCTTTCTTGAATCCTTTGGTCAAGCACACCTTCTTGGAATCGAATTACACTGCAGATGCACTTTCTAACAAAGGTGTGTTCAAATGTGAATCTGAAATACTCTCAACAATGATCATGATGAAATGGTTCCTCTTATTTTACTGGAAAAATGTAAAATACCCTTTTTGCATTGTATAACTATTTTCTTTTTGTTTAATTTAAGAGCCTATGCACTCACTTTTATCAAAAAAATATATTTTAATCCAAATGTCTATTACAATTCTTCTTTTTCACTTATGTTAAGGGAATTGCATGGTCTAAAAGAAGATCATATTTATATGTTGTTTGATTCATCAAAACATAAAAATATTTTATATATGGTGTCCTTTGAATAATTATAATTGATATTCATCATGTATACTGTTAAATATAGAATTTATGACTATATTTAGTGAATTATTAACTCTTTTTATTATATTATACATGATTTTAGTTTCATATAATGCATGATATTGGTAATGGTTTCATGTGTGTTATTCTTCAGGAATAAGTGTTTTTTAATCCCTATAAACTCAAAAATAACTTATGATAATAATAAGTTCGTCTACATACAACCCTATAAATACTATTTCACTTCCAATAACACACTTTTGTAGAAAAATTTTACCCATGTTTTTTATTAAATTAATAAAGTTGGATATATCATCAACCCAAATATTGAAATGATTATAATCTTAGTTCATTCCATAAATGGATCATTTCACCATTTATACATCAGTATCAGCATTTTACAATTTAAATCATTTATAATGTATCATATATACATCCTTGATTAAATTATCATTAAAAATAGTTTCACATCCACTTCTAATATCCCTTAAAAATAATGAATATATGTAAATAGAAGTTTTATAATATACAATATCATCACAATTTATGCTAAATTTTCTTCATAATCAATATTATTAGTACTTTTATATCCATTATAAATAGGTTTTACTCTGATAAAAAATGATAGGAAATAACATTACCAACCATTCATATTTTATAAAATAAAATAAAAATGTATTTTATGAGTCTCAACACGTCAAGAGCATAAAACAAGTTACAAAAATGGTTAATATATATGATTTACATCTTAGATCATATCCACAATAACCGTTTACCAAAATTACTACCCTCAATGTCCACTTAAAAGATTTTATGATCAACCATTGTGAGTATTAATTCATTATAATTTTCAATATTATATCCATATATATCATGCTCTAGAAATATTATACTAGAATATCATAGTTTTTATATAACCAGAGTGAGTCAAATTTATAATACCTTATGTGTAACCAGGTGATATTACATCTAAAAAATGGTTCTTATATTATGGTTAGTAAGTTCTATAGGTTTAACTCTATGCCCATAGAGTCCTTATGTGATATATTATTTTAATGTAAACTACCAATATAGGACACCAATAGATTGGGTTTTTCTATATTATAAAAAAGTTCTCCCTTATGTTCCCCAGAGAAAATAAAAAACAAGGGATTATTTTATATTAAAACTATCTAGAAAATATTTCATACGGTATCAGCCTAAAAAATTGAGAATCCTCCCAACCAATTTTTCATAGAGTTTATATAATACTATTTTGTTTGTAATTCTATTATATATAAATTAATATGGCATGGTGATGTCACTTCTAGGTACTTATATTCTCACATTGGCCATATTTGGTTTTAAATAATTCATTGGATTTTCTATGGGACTTTTGATTAATTTTTCAATTTTATGCACATGTTCATAGATGGTATATCATTAGGATAATCTATGGAATTTGTTAAAAACAATATAGATTTTTTGGACTTGGAATGTTGTGATTTTGAAGGTAAAAAATTGGTATACTAAACTATGAGACTTATATAGTGCTTGGAAAAAATAACATGGATGGCGAAAATTTTCTCATACCATGTGTCAAAATAGTTTGATGGGAATATATTATTCCAGAAAAAAAATTTTGAACCGAATAAACCTAAGATTAAAATTATTATTTTTAGTATAGCCTTTGATATTGACCCCGAGGAATGCACATAGAGAGTTTGGATAACTCATCCCCTATAGAAATATATGTTGATAGACATAGAGGCATCAGATCCAAGAAAAACATGGTATGATTACATAAATAATAATTATTCATTGTTTTATAGTTCATATATCTTTTTATTGAAACATTTAAATGATCAATATTGTTATGGATTTATCTATGGGTTGTGTAATTTTATAATCATGTTTCTTATAGATCACATAAATGAATGAAAGGAAGTTTTAGAATATACACAGTTCTTATGCACCCTTTTCCAGAATATTATTGGTCTGTGATATATTTGGGATATTTTTATATTAGGTTATTTTAATCAATGTTTCATGATTTTGTTTTCATATATTTGTGATATTCTTTACTTTAAAATAACTATCGTTACACATGTAAATTTATTTTTTAAAATCATTCTCTTAATCACATATTAATTAATAATTAGTATATAACGGTACATATAATACAACCTGGATGATCAAAGATTCTAGTTTCATTGGGAATTATGTACATTACATTTGAATTTAAAATAGTAAAAACATAATCATTATTGAAAACATCATTAACATGCTCAAACTTTTAACTATGGGGGATAACTTGAATGAATACAAATGAAAGGGGTTGGCTATAAATCTTAGTATGATTAATTAATAGGTAATGACTTGAAGAAATTAACACATTTTTTAAAATATACATATCAATAGTTAAATAATGGGGTTAGAATTATAATAAGACATGATATATCATGTTAACATTAATGAAACATGGGAAATGTGGAATCATTTTAAATCATTCTATCATAAATGTACGTTAAGGCTAACTACCAAGACATCATGGTGGAAAATGTCCCATAAAAGAATTAGGTTTACTTCCTATCCCAACATGATTATCTAATAAATCAAAATATTACCCAATTAATTGTATATTTATATAATTTTTTGTGAAACCATAATTTTAATTTCATTATCATGCTTAAGTGTGGCAGAGAGATCATAAGATATGGATTAATCCATAATCATATTTTATTTCACAACCATGGATTATGGAATAAATAAAAATAAGTCCCATTTGAAATAAATATAATTAAATAATTTTGAATAAGCATTATATGAAATGGTTATGCTATTCACAACACTTTTTTTATCAAGGACGATCTCAATGACATTTCATCATCATAACATCATCACATAAAAATTCATAAAATAGGTTAATGAGAGATAAAGGGGTATATAACTATTTTAAAATAAAATGTGTTGAAATTGGTACATGTAATGATATATTCCAACTATATAAATTTTAAATAGACAAAATTTTATAATAATGATAACTTAATAAATAGGATATTGAGTGGATCCTTTACATTGGTGTGTCACTCCGAATGATTGCATGTGTATTATTTATTGCTTGGGGCACCATGAGAAGACTCTAGAGAAGGCATTCCAGAGTAAGGACATGATCAAATAAATTATTCTAGATATAAATGGGATCTTTGGTGGGTTTATATATTAAATGAGTGGTGATTTCTTTAATATTTTCAAAAAATAGGTTTTTGACCCTATATAATAATATAACCAAAACCACAAACATTACAATGTTTTTAGCCCCTAACTTCTAATAAATTGGATTTTATTTCATTATTTCATTATTCCATCATATTAAATGAATAATATAATATACTTTGTGATGTATAATTGTGTATTTCTCTTAAATAAAAGAATTTATAACCATAAAATATATTAATTTATTTGTTTGATTTTTAGAGGATTTATAAAAATAATCATACCAACATAAAAATTAATTATTTTAAAGTTAAATAATCTATATGGTATTATATTCCATGTATATAATTTATTAAATCACCCTTGAAAAATTTTGATATCATAGTATGCAAGAAATAATTATACGGTATTTAATTTTTACCCAAAAATTCAATTATCTTATAAAATTATGAACAATTATCCATTGGATAATTTTGAAATTATGATTCTAAAAAATAATCTTAATTTCATCTAAATGTTTATCTAAATATGTAAATTTACACCATTAAAATAATAATTTGTATTTATTGTCAAATGTTGGGTTTTTTGGGAAAAAAATGTTTCAAACCCTCATCAGATTAAATTTGACTTCATTAAAATTATTGGATAATTTAAATTTAATAAAAAATAATTACTAATATTATTTTATAAAAGTATTATTTGTTTAAAAAATCTATTAATTAATGAAAATTAATTCCTTTATTGAATTTTAATATTACCCCAAAATATTATTTCACTTTTACTGTATCAAAAATATAAATTTTTTACAATATATAAACAATAAGTAAATATAACCGTTATTATTTTGAAAATAGAATATACATGCTCATATCATAAATTTATTTATACATATTTCATTAATGAAACATAAATTACATTATGGGTAAGGTGTGTGACTATGATACTTTCATGTGTGGTTCAGCGAATGTGGTTTGGTTCATGATCTCAATAATCATGATCTTCTCCCTAAAATAGTTCCACACATGCTTAATTTGTTTGATATCATATTTTTCCCGATCAAGGGAAAATCACAGTAATGATAAATCCCTCAAAACCAATGATAAATAGAATTTATATGGTATGATTGAACAACTTTAGGTCATCCCATGATTTTTCTATATCGATTGTATTGGATAAAACCATATATTTATACTAAAAATGTTATTACTATTCAACAGCTATATTATCAATGATAAATATATTGAACGATATTTTATATCTTATATAATCGATCCACTAAATTTCATGTGATTTCTATAAACTTAATCAAATTAATACAATTAATTAATATAATAGTTGAATTTTATTTATTATATTATGGGTTGTTACAATCTACCACCCTAAAAATTTCATCCTCTAAATTTTCATTTTTCACAATAAAAAAGATGAGTGTAACTCTTTTTCATTACCTCCTCTAGTTACCATGACCCTTCTTAAAACATGTGTTTTCAAAAAAACACTCTAACATGGTGAATTGCATTATTTCATAGAACATGTGTGTAATGATATTATTTTAACCAACAGCTCTCCATAAGAATGGCCCTTATCTAATGGTACCAGCTCTTGATTGATAACTTGTGAGGGTATTGGTATGTACGTCCTCAATAAGGATACATGGAATATATCATGTACTAGTGATAAGTTATGTGGGCATTCTATTTGATATTCCAGTACTCCAATGCTTTTGAATATCTCAAAGGGGATGATGTTTCTTGGAAAAAGATTTCCCTTATTCACAATTATTATAATATAATTCCCTAGATATATTTGTAGTAATACCATGTCACTAATATTAAACTTTATGTTTCATCAATGATTCACATCATATATATTCATTCGACTCTATATCACCTTGATGTGATGATGAATGGTCTTAATATTTTCCACCATGGCCATAAAAATTTGTTGACCTAGAAGTTTTCAATCCCGAACATCATCATTGTATACAGGTGTTATCACTTATTTTCATAAATGGCTTCATAAGGATCTATTTGGATGCTTGAGTGAAATCTATTATTGTATGATAACTCAACTATAGTATGATTTATTTTCTAATCCACCTTTGAAGTCAATCGATCATTCTACCAGTATGTCCTCCAGTTTCTATATTGTCTGGTAAGATTGGCCATCAAATTGACGGTGATAATCCATGCTAAATTCTAGCTTAGTATTTAGAGAATTTTAGAGACTTTTATAGAACATGGTGGTAAATCAGGTGTCTAGATCAAATACAATCAATATTGGTGTTCCATGAAACCTCACCAATTATCTAATGTATATCCTTGAATGATGATCAAGTGACAAGTCCTCTAGATTCACCATGAATTGTGTTTTTTAGGCAATCCACCACAACCCATATAACATTATTTCTTCTTTATTTCATTGGAATTCAAGTGAAAATGTATAAATTTTTTTCCCAAATCCATTTAGGTATGGGTAATGGTTTCATCATTCCCTTTTATTTTTTTTCTTTCTTCACATACTAAAATACATGATTACATGATGTATATTCCATGATACCCTTTTTTATATTGTACCAAAAATAGTGATCTTATAGATCTCGATACACTATTGTACATCCTAGATGGATAGATAAATTTGAACTATGTGCCTCATCCAATAGATTCTTATTTAGCTGAGGATTTTATAGTACACATATCCATGACCAAAATATTACATCACCCTCTTCATTAACATTCTACTTAGTAGATTCAATCTTTCTTGTAGATTCTAATTTCTTCTAAATCACCTCATTATTTCTTTGAGCATATGTTTTTCTATCTAGCCGGGATAGTAGAGCAATCATATGTGAGAGTATTGATGATGTTCAATCTATTATGAATCGAAGGTCTATCATTTTTATACCTTATAATATTGTATCATCTTCAATTCTCTTCAGTGATAAAATTGGTGGATCATATATACATAGATCATATTTCACATTGTTATCTTTCATAGGATGGTAGTGGATTGAGTATTCATATTCATTGATCATATCTTACCATTGTTGTTGGAGTACATTCATCACATTCCTTGTGAATGTAGATGTGAGGATTTTGTGATCCGTATATGTTTCACATTTCTACCCAAAGGGATAATGCCGCTATATTTTTAAGTAAAAAAACAAGACATACAATTCTAGTTCATTTTTGGTTAGTTCTATTCTTGCACTTTCAATATCATTGAAGCATAGAGAATCACTTTGTAATTTTCCAAAACACAAAGCACAATCCCTTCTCTAATGCATCATTAAATACCATGAAAAGATCCCCACTTATGGGTATTGTGAGTATTGGTGTAGTGATAAGCCTCTATTTCATATCTTGGAACCTCACATAATAATCATCATTCTAGGAAAATTAAACTCCCATATGAGTTATCATGGAAAGAGGGTCTAACAATAAGGAGATATTTCCAAAAAATCAATGTTAGTACCTAATAATTCAAAGGAAACTACGGATATCTTGATGATATGTTGGCCTTGGTCATCATTTGTTTTCTTCTATCTTTGAAGGGACCACATATATCTCATTTCATGGTATAATATTCCACATTTGTGAGACATCCTTCAACAAGAACTCATATTTTTTATATTTTTCGTAAAGCTTATCCTTTCAGAGGGTTTCTATAATAGTGTTCAGATACTCCTCATGATATAAATTTCTCCTTTAGTATTTTATAATATCATAAATAATTACAACCATAAATTTTTCATGGTAATCCCTAAAGTCACTATTCATCAATCCTATAAATATTTCTATATCATTATTGATATCAAAAGGAATTACTATGAACTCATTGCTCTCATTACTTATTAAAAATTAAATCTTAGGGATATCCTCCTTCTTCAACCTAACTTGGTAATATCCCTACCACTATTCAACCTCGGATAAGTATTATGATCCAAAAAGTTATTTGAATAATTTTTCAACTCACGTAATAAGATACTTTTTCTTTATTGTGATACTATTCATCTCATGATAATCAATGTAATGGAACATTGACCCATCCTTCTTCTTGATGAGTTGGACATTTGAACCCCATGGTGAATAGCCTTAGCAAGTGACCCATTTATCAATATTATCTTGTAGTTTTTTCCTTAGTTATCCAAGTTCCACAACATCCATTATGTATAGAGTCTTTGATATTGGCAATTCCCCTAGTATAAGATCAATTAAACATTCAACCTCTCATCATGGAGGAAGACCTATCAATTCTTTAGAAAACACATCAGCATATTCCCTCATAATGGGGAATTCAACAATGATGATTCATTCATTAGACTCAATAATTTGATCAAAATATGCCTTCTCCTTGGTAAATAATATCCAGGATTGAGATGTTCTGGATAAATAATATTCATCTATCTCTATTATTTTGTATAAAACCCAAGGTTGATTTGAAATACAGATATTGATTTTCATTCATAGGGTAATTTATTCTGGATCTATACTGAGAAAGCTTATCCATGACTCAAATTTCATCAAAAACCACCAAAGGGAGTATGGAAAGGTTCACAAAAATGTTCACCCAAAATATTTGGATAGGGAATGAGCTATATAGTGGGGATGAAAAAAATTTCCCCACTCATAGTTTTTACTAATATCTCTACTTTCATTATTTATGGTGTTGTTTGAATAGTTATAGATAAGAAAGAATGGATCCAATCAAAATAAAAAAGTGAATTTTCTATTATTTAATGAATAACTACCATACATATCACCACTTCATTATCAGGATCCATATTAGTGGTTTTTATTTAAAATTCTCTCCATTTATTCTATGGATGTTGTTTGTTGTATCAAAAAACATTTCTCTTTGTGAATTTTTTTTAAGTTCCCTCATTCCTTGAATTTAATGAAATGAAAAATTCCACTATGGTTGAATGGATATTTCCTTTCCTCCGTCTCATTAGTGGATTCATTCTATCAGTATTATATAGCAAGGTTCCCTTCCTTACTATACCTAAAGAATTTCCTCATCCCACTTAGGAAATTTCTATGGTTATTCATTCTATACCACTGAAAAGTTGTAAGTTTAAATTTTATGGAATTGTTATATTTATCCATTATACCACAAGAATTGAACACCAATTTTCGCTTCATGTCCCCATGATACCTTTGAGATTCACTATCCTCCATTTTGACATTGATGGAATATCAGAAAATTTCAACATATATATGAAAGACATGGAATGATAGTAATTTTCTTAGAAATTGATTTATCCCCCAAAAGAAGTGTTCAACCTGTCATTCAGAGGTAATGAAAAATACAGAGGACTATCATGCATGGATTGTTTATTTTTCCTTATATTACACAATAGATTATTCATCTTTTTTATTGTGGTAAAGTAAATCCTTGTCCATTTTACTTTATAGAGTAAAAGGAAAATATTTATAGAGAAACATTTTACAGAAGTACTCCCTCCAACACATATATATCTTCTTCTAGGTTCATATTTTTTTATCAATATCTACCACATATCAGCTTCATCTTCCACATAATAAATTTAAAGTATATCTTTTATTTCTTAGAAAAAATAAAGATAAACAATATATTCTCAATGGAGTTGATACATTGTTAGACGATTAAGGTATAAGAGGATCCATTCAAGGTTAGAGGCATTTGTTGCCTAAAGGATTCAAATGAATCATGATCTCTATTAGAGTTATTTGGATACTCTTCTTAATTTTTTTTCTATTGAAAACCCAATTCAACTAAGAAAGTATCCTCATAATGTTTGTGATACCCTCTTCTATTTGGTTGGGCATCATGTTGGGGAAGTCCCCACATTTCACATTTCATTTTTTAAACAATTACTAATATTTCGATCCATTATCAATAGTAAAAATAATTACGGATGATTAAATTTTAACAATTAAAAACATAAATGGGTACTCTAATGACATTAATGGGTTAACATATAAATAAAATATATCTCATAATGGGTGACATTCTAGGCTTCAATCAATGTTATCTGTGATCTATTTACTAAAATATACTCTTATTAGAATATCATGTTCTTATAATAATGGTTAAAAATTATCTTGTTAATATACCAAATGATATCTGTCAGGAGTGTGAAACTAAGTGCCCATAAAGGCCAATTGTCAGGCACCAGTTCATAGTCAAGTCTAGATCAATACTGTGATTTTGGTTTTTACCCCTATTCAAATGTGTGTTATAGCTTAATCCACTTGTAGTATCAAAAAAGAAATGAATATTATTTATATACCACTTACTATATACTTGCCCAAATTTATATATGTTTTATTATACTTAGTTTTATCCTTATGTCTTTTTTATAATTTTCTAATCCAAAACACTAATGTGACTAAACACTTCCATGGATAAAAACTATGAAAACCCTTTTATTTATTATATGTTAAATCACGATTTAGTTCATAATGAAATACATAATAAAAAACATGTGATATCGAAGTCTAGTGTCTTTTGGAATTATGTAAATTATATAATAATTTAAAATAGGAAAACCATAATCATTACTTAAAAAATCTTTAACATGTTTACAATTAAAACAACATGGGATAACCTGGGGACATACATATGATAGGGGTGATCTATAAAGCTGAATAAGGTGAATAAACATGGAATAACATGATGAATTAATGAATTTTAGACTAGAGTAATATCAATGGAACAAAAATGTGATGGTAATCATAATAAGACATGATATACCATGATAACATAATGGAAACATGGGAAATGTTTCAAAATCATAAAGCACTAAATAATTAACATAGGTTAAGGATAGATACCAATAATTCAAGGTATAAAAATTAACTTAATGTAATTAGGTTTACTAAATATACAAACATGAAGTCCCATGAGACTAAAAATTATCCTATGCATTGGAGCGTTGTATAATCTTAGGCACACATGTCACATTCTTTTTATTCTCATGCTTAAGTTTTCCACGTAGATCATGCAACATGAATTCATTCATCGTCATATTTTACTCCCCAATCATGGTGTGAAATAAATAAATTTATGTACCATTTTATAGAATTGTTATTTTATAAATGGGAAAACCCTTCATTTGATAAGGGAAGGTTATACACTACACAATTGTTCTGGCATGGAAATCGCTGTGAAATTTTGGTAACATTATGGCGTCAAATAAAAATTCATTAAATTTATTTATTATCATAAATAGAGTCACACATATTTTAAATATCTTATAGGGCCATGGATATACATATCAAAACCGTTTTAATTGTTAATAAAAGGAATGGGATTCAAAAGAATCTTTAATAAAGATAATATTGGCTGAATCCATAACTTGATAATGTGAATCTAAATAGAGGAGATGGGAATCTTGAGATCTTGGTGAACCATAAGTGGACACTAATGACTTTTGGTAAGATGAAGGATGTAAGAAAAGAATTTTGAATGAAGATAAATGTGAAATTTTGTGGGTTTAATTAAGAAATAAGTGGAAATTTCATTAATATTTCTCGAACATCGGTTTTGGACTCTATATAACAAAATTAAAAAAACCACAAACCATACCATAGTTCTTTTTCATGGTTTTTTCACAATGGGACTAGTTTTTATTATTTTCTATTTCAGAGGGTCGAAATTAATTAATCAGTTCCTCAACTAATGTAGAAGTGTGTCATACTCTTAAAGATTTAATTTTAAAACTATAAAATTTATTAATGGTATTTGAGGACTCAAAAGAAAATTATAAATCTAATCAAATAAACATAAAATAAAATTATATTACATGTATAACAAGATATTATTTTATGGGTACCCTTTATATTATTTTATAAATAACTCTTAGGTAATTATTATTCTGTAATAAACACCGTATATTTATACGATGTTTAATTTTTAACTGAAAATTCAGTTTTCTAGGAAAATTATGAAAAAATAATTATTGGTTTATTTAAAAATTAAAATTCCAAATATAATAGAAATTTTATATAAATATTTTCCCAATATGTTAATTTACACATTTATTAGAGTAATTTATGTTTATTGAATAATGTTTTTATTTTTGGAAAAATAGTTTTCGAACCCCTATAAAATTATGTTTTTTTCGTAAAAATTTTAAGATATATTATTTTTATAAAATAATTTAATAATAATAATTTATTAAAATTGTATTTATTTTAAAAAAATTAATTCATGAGAATAAATTAATTCATTGAATTGAAATATAACCCAAAAATATAATTTCTATTTTATTGTATCAAAATTAAAAATCATTAATAAGTAACAATAAGAAGTAAATATAACCATTATTATATTAGAAATAATAGATATATTCATATTATAATGTTAAATATTCAAATCCATTTTGTAAACAATAAAATTCTTTAAGGGAAATGTGTGATATTGTGATAATTTCATGGGGTGGTTGGATAATCTTGGTTTCGGTGGTGATCTCGATGAGCTTGAACTTATCTATTTTACAGTTCCCCTCATGATTATGTTTTTGGATCTCATCATGTGACTAGTTATGTGAAAATAATTGTGTTAATATTCCCTTTTTAATCTCCAATAAATTGTTTTTATAGTGTATAATCCTGCTATTTGAGGACATCACATCCATTTTCTATGTTAATTGGATTTTTCAAAATTGTATATTTCTACTAATCTTGTTATCACTGTTCAATGGATATTGTAAATGGTAAATATTATTAATGTTAAATTGAATATTATTTAATTAAACCAATGATGTTTTCCAGTTTTTTATATCCATAATTAAAAATAATATATTTAATTAAATTTCAAGATAAATTTTAATTATAAAAGTTTGGGTTATTACATTGTTTCTATTCGGTTGTTTGGTATACCATGTGTTTGAGAATGGTAATTTATATAAAATCGATTATTTTATAATCCTTGATTTCTTACCCATCCTTTATTATTATTTTAAAATATTTTAATGACATGATCCATGATTTGTGAAATGTTAATGTTTTGGAATATTTTGAATAAATCATTTATCCATTGGATTTTTTTGATGAAAACAGATTAAAAAAAATGATGTGTTATAATGAGGATTTCTTTCTTTGGGTATAAAATTTTGTTTTAATTATTTATTCCAAATACATTAAATCCAATATATGGGAGATGTTTTTTAAATGAAATCCTCTAGGTGTGATCTATTGTACATTGGAGCCTACGGTACTAAGGATGAGGATATATTGGAAAAAACTCACTATGATAGTATACGACTACCTAGTAGAGGCTTACATTATTACTCTAAATAAAATAAGTATATAACAGGGGTTGAATTATTAGGGTATCTCCCTCATATCTATGATTGTGTTTTAGGGATATTGTTATACTAATCATTTAATCATGGATGTGTTAGGATTGAAGCTTTCTTAGACCTAATCCCCTCTAGGACAGGTTTCCATAATTATTTATTATGATTGGTTATTTAAAAATTCATTGATAAATAGTTAATTTTTATATGATTTAAAGATTAATTTTTATGAAATCATAAAAAATATTATAAAAGGGTAGATTTACACATTTTTTTAAAATAGTGGGAAACTATATTTCATTCATTTACTTTTTCAAAATTCATAATAGTTTTATTTATAAAATAATCCTTATGAAACACATTGTGTGACCTATCGGGCTTGTTTTATCACATTATTCTCATACTTTTAGTTTTATCTAGATCTTGATTTATCTGAAAAAAGTTAGGGAAATGTTCCACATGGAGGGGAATATATCCACGCTATAGAGTTGTTGGATATCATGGGTTAAATCGTGGGTGGTTGAACCATATATCAAATAGAGATGGGTTGTTGTTGAGAACATCTATATTGGGATATTTATTTTTGTTTCGAACATGTATTTTCTATATACTATTCACCTTCTATTGTTTTACATTTTACATTCATGTTGTCTCCATTATATATATATATATATGAAATTAGTTAATTTTTTTCTTACTATGGTAAAATCGTTTTCATAGGTAGTTCTTGATGTTCAAGAGAATGTATCCTGCCCGTGGTGATAGAGAACACCCTTAGGGATTTTCCAAGACTAACACGAGTGTCTGGTTCAGTGGTGACCCTAATTGTTTCATGAAAAATTGGTATCAAATGATGGTCCCTTTTCCATGGTCTTCATATCTTGTGATGCTTTATTAAATATGAGATTGGATATTTGGGACATTATGGGGTATGTAATGAGGGGATTAATGGAAATATATCATCATGAAAAGCCTCTTGTAACAACAATATGTGGGTATGTTTGTTAGTCATGTTTTTCATTGATCGAATATTAGATATTTGTTTATGTTTTCATGGTTCAAACAAGAATTTCTCACCTATATGATGGAATCCAATCTATATTTTTTTGTGGTATCATTCCCCCAAAAGGCATTATAGAGTCCCTAACTAGAGTTTTATGGATGATGTTTCATGGAAAAACCCTCAATTAGGTTGGATTCATAATGAACTAGTATTGATAGTAGTATGTTCCATAGATCGTAGGTTTTATCCACACATTATCTCAAGCTACATAAGAAAAAATTGGTATGGTGGGTGATAATGATCAATCCCAAGAATTTCTGAAACAGAAAAAAATCTACAACCAATAAATGAATGATCCTCCTTGAGGAGAAGTAATTGTTAGATATGTTTGATCAAATTTTAATCTTTTTTGATGCTCCATATTCAATAAAAGATAAATATTTATCCTTCAAGATTGATGTCCCATGTACGATTCGGTGGTACATGGTATATGTGGAAAACAATCATGGTGGTTTGGAGTATAAATACTTCCTAATCATATTATTGCATCAGTTTCTCTCAGTTATATTGAAGATGGATAAATACATGTACTTTATTTGTCTTAAAATATATGAATGGTTAATCATGTAATATTGATTTGATAGGTACATATGCAGTTCATGTGGTGTACAGGATAGATAAACGGTGGGTCTTCTCGATTCTATGAATATTTGGAATTGATTTTCAATAGTGCAGGATTTGGTTAAAGCCTGGTCTAGTGCCCCACAAAGTTGTGATGGTCTTCTATTCCACCACTTTTTTTGGTCTTACAACTTCCACATGCTTCGTGATTCCCCTATAGAAGCAGTTTTGGTATGTTTTTTAGAACTCCCTTTGTTGTTTTAGAACCCCCAAAATTTTGAGAATGTTAGGAAACTTTGTGATTAGATTTCTATGTACTAATTCAAGAACTAGGGCTCTTTTTCAACTAGTCTTTCCCCATATATCTGTGGATCTTGATGTCTCAAAAATTCACTATGAGTTTCTATGGATTACAGTGGAGGGAGAGTTCTAGAACAAAAAATTTAGGGTCTATCAAACTGGGGTTGACTTAGGAATGATGGATCCTATATAGGTAGTGGAACCAGGTGATGGTAGAAACTGGTTTTTTATGCATGAAGGTTGTAGAAAATATTTGTATGTTGAACTAGTGTGTGCCAACAGTGGTACTGAAAATGGAATGCAACATGAAAAGTAGTGATAGTATATAGTTATTGTCTTGTAGCACAAGATTCTATGAGGAAATTACTGGTCCCCCTCCAGAACCAAATGTTGCTATGGTGTTTGAATGATTGAAGTTGGACCTGTGGGTGTACATCCTAGGGGAAATGGTGAGCAAATACACTACACCCGACATGGGTGATAACGAGGTGGTTCCCCAGGATAAAGAAGTCTCATGTTCCAGTAAAGATGCACGGAAAGATCTGTGCATTATTTTGGAAGGCATATCAACTAAAGGTAGCAATGACAGAGTGAAAAAGTTCCACCTAGAAGAAATGGAAATCCAGAAGGTTCAAACAAACATTGCCAATGTTACTGAGGTGATTGAGGGACTTTGTGTGGACCACAAATCTGGTGAGTATTCCCAGTGTCTATCCCTGGAGGACACCTCAATGAAATATCAATTTATGGGATAAGGATATCAACAAGAATTATCCTATGATATTCCAATTTAGGCTATGCAGGAGACCCCTTTTATGTTGGGAAGGTTTTAGCAGGGGGATCAAATATTAACATTCCAAACAGGTATGCAGTGTTGGCAGATAATTACATTCATGCTTATGGGGAACTAAAAAGGATGGAGTTTCACTTGAAGAGGACCACTTGATGGATGTGGTGGAGACCAAATAGGATATATATGATGTTCTCAAGGACTCTGTTGAGTCCAAGGAAGTGACCATTGTATAGGATTACCTTAGATCCTCCTCATAGAATGGAAAGTACACTACTATTAATTCTGATGGATTTATTAAGAAGAATATGACAGTGAGATGTAGGAAGAAGTAATATAACCTACCTATCCCACCTATCACTAGATCTTGAATTAAGGGAATGATTTCCCCAAAGGCTCTTATTACTGTGAGAAACTCTTATGTAGTGGCCAACACATTTACCTACCTCGTGTCTATAGTAGGTGAGGTTGGTGTCTCTTCCACTCCCTAGACAAAGACGATGGATCCTGGAGAGAAACGTGATAAAATATCTACCGGAGACCCTCAGCGACAGATATCCTCGGTTCAAGAACACATGGACCTACTTATTCACACGGATGAATAAATGCAGAGGAAGATATGGATACGAATGGTTTGAAGAATATGGGAAGAACTCTTCATCTGTTCACCACTAAATAACAAGGTGATTGAATTGATCAGAAGGATAGTATTATGCTCTGATGATTCAATATTGGGAAGACTATCATGGAGGAATCCAAAAAGGATTGGGACAACATTGGACATCAGTATGAAGGCATCATAAAAGGAAACCCTGACTCCCAGGTAAATTTTATTTCCTAGATATTGGTTATGGGAAATTTATTCCAATAGCCTCAAACTTTTCTTCCACAAATCTGTAGTTTATTTTTGTGATTAATGCTACGAGGGTTATCACTATCACCATAAAAGGGATTGAAAATAAAAAAGTATCATTGATGATGATAAGAGGTAATATCTTTATTATGTCATCATTTTAAACCTATTTATTGGATATATGTTCCTCACATTCATCTATTTAAAAAAAATTAAATAATCTATCAAACATTTAGGGGAACTATTTTTTCTTTTATAATAGTTGGAAATCGCTATTGGAAATAATTATTTGGGTTTTCAAATTCCCACACGATCTCTTTTGATATTAAAAGTGGATCTTATTTGGGATTTTATAGATCTAAAATTGGATTTCATTATGTCATCGTCGTGATTGATTGGTTATTTTACCACAAAGTAGTTATTTATTTCTACCATTATTGGGTATTAATTTCTAACACTAATGGGATATCCTGCATATTTCATGGAGAATTGAATCTAAGATCTTGTCAAGCATGGACGCCATTACTATAACATTGAAAATTAATTTCATATTTCCTTGTAATAATTTGGGATTAATATATGAGTAATGATAATATGTTAGTAGTTTTTGAATTATCTCATGTGTTCTAGATGATTTCATTGGTCTTCCCTAAAAGTTGGAAAATTAGTATTAAATTGAGTTGGTATTGGGAGCCCAGTGGATATCAATTCCATCATGTCACATAGCTCTCATAGAAATGACTGAAATAAAAATTTAGATGTATGGTTTGAAATCTAAAGGATTAATTAATCTTAGTATTTAATCCCTATTATTTTCACAAATTGGCTGATCTGACACTATTTATGTATTGATTAATGAAATCGCAACTAGAAAATGGTTAAAAATAATCATACATTTCACTATATAGATGACTTGTATGATCAATTAAATGAAGAAAATCTGTTCATGAAAATATCTCTTAAAAGTTGATATCATCATCCTAGAGTTCAGATTTATGATATCACGAATAACACACATAGAAGCAGTTTTGGAAACGCAGAATATATTATTGTAATATTTGTTCAGACTAATGCTGCATCAATTATTATGGCCCTAATAAAATGGACATCACATGTGAACCTTGATTCCATTTTCATGGAATTAAATGATGAAATTATGGTTTACTTGAGAACTAAATAAGTGTGTGAGGATCACCTAAAATCTATAATTATAAATTTTAAAGACCACCACCCTTATTCTAGGCTAAAAAAATGTAATTTCATGATTTAAGAGGATTATTTCATCGATCATGTTGTTTTAAAACACAAAATATCATTATATCCTAAGAAGGATAATTTTGGGTTTTATGGAGGATCTAAAGAATGATATTTGATATTTGATGCTTTTTGGGTTTATTAATATATTATTCTCCATTTTTTATATCTTTATCAGGGTTTTCATCTCTAGTTAATGAACATTCAACGAAATGGTTTAAATTAATATGGTATTATAATTGTTATAATTAATTTGATGTTTTTATGTGACATTTACCCTTGTATCCTATTTGGGTTTTACTAAATGTATGAAAGTGTTATGTAGTGTTTTCTATTTCATCAGATATTGTATTTGGATATATTATTATGAATGACTATCATGTAGTGGAGTACGAATCATACCAGATTTGGCCATATAATAAGAATTACCCCACCCATGATATATAACTCAAAATATTTATTCATTATCTAAAAAGATGGAAAAATTACCAACTTGGGTAATTTTTTGTTTTTTATTCTGATCATATAAGTTTAGGATACTTTTTTCTATAAAGTACATGAGCCTTGGGAAAAATAAATAGGTGGAGTTTGTGTAGTAATTTCAATTTCTCATCGACTATACCCCATCAAATGGGAATGATGTTATTGATGCTTTGAGAAGAAATTTCCCCTATCAAGAAATTATATAATCAAATGATGAATCAAATATCACAAATAAATACTTGGATTCACCTATATGTGATGGAGGAAGAGACTACTTTTTTCTAATTAGTGGTCTATTAAAGTCGTCTCTTCTCGAGTAATATTTTCCAACGAAACAATGGGATAAATAGTTCAGTAGTATCAGAAACAATTTATCACAAATTACTTTTCCATTCCTACTCATTATATGGACATTGTGGTGTAAATATTTATATATTCATAGTGGTCTATTCATCTAGGTACTGTAATAATATACTTTAACAAAAATAATTAGTTTTATTGGATTGGTATGAAACACCAAATTAATGATTTTTTATATTAATTTAATACATGGTAGAAAACATAGGTTTTAAAACCCTAAAAACCAAAAAAATTAAATTTTATTTGATACACTGTGTGACACAAAACTCCGAGATAAATTAATTAAACAAATATATTTCTTTAAATTTAATCTCTTTGATATCCTGTGTTACATGAAAATATAAGTCTGAATGAAACAAAATATAGTCTAATATGAAGAATTATCCATTAAATTAGTGTGTATTAATAGTACTAAATTAATGATGAAAATTATATTTATCTTTTTATTAGTAATAAAATAATGTTCATCTAATAGAAAATAAAATGATTTCTGAAAACATTATATTTTTTAAAAGATGGAGTAGTCACACTTTATACACATAATTTATAATTAATTTTTACCATTTTTAGAAACATTATTTGAAAAAAAATCATTTTTTAAATAATCATATAAAAATTATCTAATGGTATATTTTCTTATGGAAATTTCAAATTTTCATTGAATAGATAAAAATACAGTTCTATATTGACTACTACCATTCATTTAAAGTATTTAAAAGGTTAAATAAAATTTTAATTGATGTATAATTAAATTTAGTTCAATTATATTACAATTTACCCTATTAAGTTCATTTTAATAAATTTAATTTTAAATTTTGATTTTAAAACCCTCAACACTTATGATGGTTTTCTGCTTGGAATCCTTTTTTCATCATGAATGTCGGTATAATTTTAAATTTAATTCGGAATATCTTATGAAATTAATTTTTCAAAATATACTCTATACTTTTAATAATAGTATTTTATATTATAAAATAACTTCAACTTAATATTTTACCAAAATGAATAGAGGAAATAATAAAAACAAATTATCAGGATAATGATAAAAATTTGTTTATTGAGGGATAAAATAATGAGATAATTGTTAAAATGACATTAACAAATTACTAAAATATGTTTTTTGTTAATATTTCAAAATTAAAAATTTTAATTCTTTATAATATTAAATTTCTTACCCATATTTATTTTCTAAAAAATTGGTACGACTTTCTCTTTTAAGAAATTTCACGTTTTCCATTAACCTCACCTATAAAATTTTACCATCAATCATATATTCCTCATACAATGAATCATTTTTCGTATTAATACTTCCTACCAAAATCACATCCTATATTTCATTCCATAATATGTAAAGCTGTTATTTGTTCATAAATACAATTTGGTGATACTTTTTTTATAATCTTGTAGACGTTGTCTGAGAAGAGGATAAATTTATTACTATGTATTTTTTTATACTTCCACCTTCCATAAATATTATTAATTTATGATTATATAGTTTCATCATTATATAATATATAATAATATGTTATTATGTTAATATAATGACTATTATTTTTCTTATATTCCCTCAAATGAGAAATGATAACGTCGCCCATGTATACGGTGGACTACCACATCACGAACCGATGTGACACGTCTTCCGTCAACACCTCTCACGGTTGGGAATGAAGATGGATATAAAGTATAAATATGATATTTATAAAATTATTATAACTATTTATTCATTATATAATTCATACAATGTTACTTTCCATTTCATAGGAAATACATATCATATATCGTGAGTGCGGAAGACTACAGTCTCGTAAGGCGATGTTTCTATCACTAGTAATATACATAGAATGTAATAAAGATAATTCTTTTGAAAATAACAATTAAAAAAGAAATAATTATTATATTTGTTAAATTTTATTCATTATTAAAATATAATATTACATCATATTTCTTAAACTAAAATATGATAGCATCATTCATGTATACATCTACCACCACTTACAAGAAGTGATGTGACTCTCTTTACATCATTAGACCACATGAATGATATATATAAATATATTTAATGAAAAAATATAGTATATATTATATTTTTATTATTTTTAAATTTAAAATAGTATTAACCATTTTTCATAATAATCAATAAAAAAAGAAACGTTACTCAATTGTATGTATCACCTTTCAAAAAATGGGTTATGTTGACCATATAGCCACCCCTCCTTACCATAGTCAAGGGTTCGTGGCCTTCCAAGTACAACGAGTTTCTCCATAGACTCATTTTTCCTCTACATGGGGCCCACTTATATAATTGAATGGGTCATAATAATAATGGTTATCCCCACAACCCAACACATATAATTTCCAATGTGCTTTTTCATCACCCACACAGGCCCTAGGAATATTCCCAAGACGTCATAAATCTTGATCACTACAACATGTCAATAATGGTTAAATCTGTAGTTCTTATAAAGCCCTCTCCTGCAAATAATTTTTCACATTTTTTTACATGAGTCATATCATCTACTCATATTTTCCTTTATCATTTTGGGGTGTCACTTTCAACCCCCCCCCCCCCCCCCCCACAACAGTACATTCTCATTGTGGACCCAAAATGACAGCTCTGGCAATGCCACATCACAAAAGGATGTGGACGTTATCTAATATAAATGTAACAAATAGTCTCAACTAATATTACATACACATCTCTTTAATAAGGTTGTTGGGTTTTGGCCCACTAGGAACCACCAGTTTCACTATAGACATGTGGTCCCATACATGGGTCTCACCCACATTCCAAAATAGTTAGTCTCAACACAATAATTCCCCACATTATAACTGTTAGTTCATTCATTGTTCTATTTCCTCATTCACACACACCCTCAGAATCATTGAAGGAGGTCTCCCAACCTTATCACTACTCCATAACAAGCATGTTTCACTATGGAATTCTAATCAGGTAAGCTACCAAAAGGAAATCCCCCCTTGGTGACATGTGTAATCATTTTTCCTTTCAAAACTATAATATTATGAGGTATTACATTCACCCACACCCCTAAACCCAAGAAGAATGTCCTCAATCCGGACCCTATATCTGATCCCATGAAATGTGACAACACTACCAATGAGGTTATTTCTCTAATTCCAAGGTAACAACTAGGCCCAAAGGATAGCATAGACACCTTGACATAATATTGACTTAGGGTTTTGGCCATCCAGGTACAACCAATATCCAGTACAGACACATGGCCCCAAACCTGGGGCCCACCATCTTTCCCAAACGTTTTATATAACTATTGGAATTCCCCACATTACAACACTTGTTCATTAATTTTTCTTTTCTTCATTCAGAGACAGATTTTAAAAAAAGAAAGGAGGTATACTATTATGATCACTAATCAAAGAAAAGAAGGCTTAACTGTGGAGTTGTAATGAGGTAGAATCTTACAACTATAATTTAAACATTTTTTCATTAGTCATCAATTAGCCATTTAACCCTTTAACATTATGGGAGTTAAATTCACCCCCACACTGTTAGAGCACAATGTCCTTGTTGTGGACCTTATATCTCAACCAAACCAGAGCCCCCATATTCCCATCTAGGTCACTACTCTAATACCATAGTAAACAATGGGCCTCATGAAAAATTATAGACACCTAGACATGACATGGAAAGTGGGTCATATCCCACCATGTACAACCATTTCCCTCGGCAGACACATGATCCCCAATCAGGGCCCACCCATGTGCCCAAACATGTCATATAACAAATCATTGTCCCCACAATACTACATTAGTTTATTCGATATTTTTGTGTCTACAATCAAACACACACAATGAAACATAAAAAGAGTTCCATCATCTGGGCCACTACTCGTGGATGAGCATGCATAACTATGTAGCTCAAATCAGGTAGGATGCCAAAAATAAAGGCTCACCTTGTTGACATGAGTCGTATAATTTACAAATATAACCCCTTAAACTTATGGGGAGTTAAATTCACCCCCATCCCCCTTAATAGTACAATGTACTCATTTCAGAACCTATATCGCATCCCATCTAGTGCCACTATACTTCATTTTGGTTTTGTGATCTAATACTAATGTAACAACTGGGGCTTTCTGAAAGCATGTAGACAACTTCATAACATGTTATTTAGGATTTAACCCACTATGTACCAAAAATTCCCCCACAGACACATGGTACCCTCCATGGGGCCAACCCATGTTTCTAAATGGGTCATAAAAATGGTGAATGTCTGCACTGTCCAATACATGTTCTTTCCCATGTGATTTTTTATCACACACACCATAGAAAACATCCTTGAAGGTCACCCATCTTGATAAATAATCCATTACCAGCATGATTAATTTTGGATTTTAAATCATTTAGGCTCCCAAAAAAATATCTTCCCCCTGTTGAAAAGTTTCATATCATTTATTCATTTTTCCCTTTATCTCCTTTGATGTTACATGGCATACTGTCCCCATTATTGTAATGCAGTTCATTTTTCATAACCATCTTTCATGATAGGTTTTCAAATTATAATTGATGTAATAATATTATAATTATTTCATGATTATTTATATGGTGATGTTTAAATAATTAATTCTTTTACCATAGTTAACATTCAAATGTAATGTTTGAAATATAATATAAATATCATTGAAGCAGCCGATACAAACTAAATTTATTATGTAATTCTATATAACAAGGTAATAAGTTACAAAAGGAATAATAATATAAATAAAATATTCTAATGTAACTAAATAATTGTCATATGTTCATTATTAAGGAATATAAATATCATACATAATACATTCAGCACATGGTTAGGGACTTCAAGTCAATTTCTCTTCATTAAGTCATATTTTCAATTGTGAAACTAATTTAATTTATATGGTGTAAAAAATCCCTCTTTTACATGTAATATCATTATTCTATAATAATTAATGGTATTTTATGTTTCAATTTTAATTATTTCATCTATTTTTATTTTAAATTAATGTTACCATGTGGAAAATAATTTCATAACACAATTTCATTTCATTGGGTTATATTACATCTTTGTTGTCTTTGACATTCACGGATAATGTGTGAAATGAATTTTTATTATCTTATGTTTTATTTCCACTTGTTTTATATGGACTTAATATTGAGACACAAAATTTATTTATTTATTTATTATCACTTCAACCCAAAGATCATTGTAAGAGATTATTTATCAATCACATTTTAATCAACAATGTTTATTCATGTAATTCAGTTGAAATAAATTATCTGATCATTTTATAATAAACCCATTTTTTTTATTTTCTTCTAGTTATAAAAGATATTTTCAAGTAATATTACTATCATTTTGACTATTTTTTCACTTTATATAATTTCAAAAAATATTTTTAAGAAAATGTTTCATTGTTTGTATTTTCAGACGAAAATTTAATTTCTTATGAAACCATGTTTTATGAAAATTCTTGAATAAATTTTTGTAACAGATTAAAAATTATTATTTAACGAAATTTAAACCAGTTTTTTCATTTTAAAAATTGGTTTAACGTGAATCTTCATGTTTTTTTCAAAACTTGTCTCTTTTGGAATTTTTCAAAATTGTAAGAGACTCGCTAATTTTACATTCTTAGAATGTTTTATTTTAATACCACCATGACCACTAATTTTTTTAAAAAAATTCATCATGGGATTGAGAGGTAATTTGAAAATAAATATATTTTCCAAATGTATTATAATTTTTTATTTTTGAAATTATTTTCAATGTTAAAGGTTATTTCATTAAGAATGTTTTCAGTCACATTTTAATCGTATTTCTATTCATCCAAAACCACTTCCCTGATAATATTTATGATATGATAGGAATGTGTTGCACTGATATCATACATATCCATTTTTTTATATTTTATAATCATCTAGACCAAATAAATTATTTAATTTTTCTATCATGATTCTTTTTTAGTCATTATATTTCCCTTAAAATTTTCAAATTCCTATAATAATCAGATATTAAATTTAACATAAATATATAGATTAATTACAATGGATATATATATTTAATAAACCAATTTTCATTTTATATATCTTTTGTTCTATATTAAATGTTATTTTTTGGGTAAAAATAGATATATTTATAAATATTTCTCAATAGATATATTTTAGGATATGAATCATTATTCATTAATAAATTTGATTTTTCAATATATGAGGAAGGATATGAAAATTTTGGGATGAGTGATGCCCAGAATTTTATATTCATTTAATGCATTAGTATTCGTATTAAGTGAATTAGTAATCTATATTTAAATGGGTTTCAATATGTAGTTATAAATTGTACTTGATTTCCCAAAGTTAATAATTTTTTTATTTAAGAATTTAGTTACTATTAACGATGAATATTTTCCAATGAGGTTATCTCTAGATGAATTTTGTTCATAGTTTATTCTATAAATGGGACGATTTTTTAGTTTTTCCCTTTTTATATAAATTATGGCTTATCTATTTTTGATAGCCATGTTATTGAATAAATAGATTTTGTTTTATGTTATATACGTGCATATTTATTGTGTTATTCGATTTTTTTTAAATGGAATATCTGATCAATTATTTATCATTTTCTTGATTTTTTTTGATTTATGAGAGATTACCTTGTATATAACCATTAGAGAGCATTTTATGTCACCCCTTAATTTTTTTCCTTTTCAAAAAAATTCATGAATTATACTATGATTGATATACCTGAACATTATTGATAGAATAAATTAATTCTTAAAAAAATATTAAAATTTTGGTTTTCAAATGAAAAATAGAAATCATGTATGTATATTGTATACTATGATGAATAAAATACTTGTTCTTTTTGGATTTTATTCCTATTATATTATTTTAATGTCGTAAACTAATACATCAACTCGAAATCTATAGAGATATGGTTGTTTCAAAGGTTGTACACCAAAAACCATCGTGTTTATGTTATCCTATTTTGATTATAATCTATAAATAAGATTAGGTTTCCATATATTTTAGCATTTTGTGACCATAGACTCCCTATGGAAATAATTTCAAATGGTTATTGATTGATGAACAGACCAAGTCATCTCATTCCATTCTAATTTGAGAGACACAAAGGTTGAGTGGGAATGATTTACATTCTTGAGACTAAAATTTTGAACATGGTTTTATCTACTATTATTTAGGCGAGCGACCCTTATTTTACCTCTAGTTTTTAGAAAGTCCCCCAAGCGGTGATGGGTTATCAAGATAAATTGATCATTACATACCATCCTTAGATTGACGGTGTGAATAATTCTGATTTTAAAGGATATTCTGTGTACATAAATCATGGAAATTAGAGGTCAGTGGGGTAACATTTTGTGACTAGCTTGTTTTTCTTATAAAAATAGTTACAAGATTTCCATTGAAATATCTTCTTTTAAGCCTTTATATAGTCAGATGTATAAATAACCAATTTTTTTTTACTAAGGGAGGTGAGATTTCCCATTGAGGACCAAGAATTGTTGTGGATATATCCATGAAAATTAATAATATTCATCAATTATTAGTGATGGCCTAGATTTGGTATAAATACTATGTGTGTCATCAATGCAATCCATTTGAATTTTGGGTATGTGGCCTTGTTTTCTTGAATGTTGCTGTATGAATTATTCATAGTTGGATTGTGAAGTATGTTAAATTATCAAAAAGATTTTTTTATAATTTTGATATCACTATGGTCACTATGAATGTGTTTTATTGGTTAGTTATTCCATATTAGTTTACTTTTATTTATAAAAATTTATATCTTTTTCATACTTATAAGAATCATCATAATCCCTCCCATGTTGTGAACATGGAATGGATATATTTGGAAATGGATATTTCAGTATTTGATAAAATAATTAATTTTAGTTAATCTAATGAAAATATCTTTTGTCGAAAAAATATTATTTGTAGTTATAATTTTTTCGATGAATAAAATAGGTTCTCATTAGACATAGGAATGGAAATTGATGACAACGAAGTAATTGAATAGTCTTTTCATTGAAAAAATATTCTTTAACTTGAATTTTCTAGGGAAGAATGTTATATGGTGGGGAGTTTGGTAACATATCAATTTCACCATCATGTAAAAACATTAAATTTTATGAATTTTTTTAATCATTTATGGGTTTATCTAGTTTATTTTTAGCATATGTTTGAGTAATATGGGTATGTGAAGGGTTGGTGAATTATTAGTCTATATAATTATTTATTTCTAGAAAATTGTGCATTAATATTGTGGTTTGGGAACATAAAGATATTCCTATATTTTTAAAATCTAACTCCAAAATGTGTTCCTCATCTAATGCATAAAAAAGGTTCATGGTTGGTATAATGTTTTTCAAACTAAGCATTTAGAATTAATTAATCTGAAAAATATTTTTCATCCTCATACACCTATAGTTAACTTCATCCATCCACATATAGACTTAAATCTCAAACCTAGTGTATCATTTTGGTGATGTTTTTAGAAATCACCCTCTTTGAATATTTATTCCACTATATCTAGATGTGTTAGATATTGGAAAAACATGGAAATAACATGTTCTTAATTTTTCCTCATCATTTTTCAAGATATTCTATCTTTCTAATGAAAGGTAACATATATTAGTCATATTAAGGACTCATTTATGGGTATTTTCATGATATAATAGTGTTTACTACAGATCCAATTATAGAAATAAAGTTAGAGACCAGATCTACCCTGATATTGTGAACTTGTTCAAGAATTGTATTGGTATGTGTTGTCTCTTAGCTTTGTTTATCTTGGGACTTTTGAATTTGAAGTTATTGAATAGTTTATTATGGTTTCGGGCTATTCTCCACCAGATAAAATTATTTTACCCTCTTGTGATGTAAGTTTAATTAATTTTATTGGAATATGATGTGTTTTATGTAAGTGTTTTGAGAAAAAAAATAAACCATGATTGATAGATCAACTAAAATTCATTTTCTAAAATGTATTAATGCAATGACCCATGATTATTAAAATTTTATTTTTCTGAAATAAGTTTTAAAATCAATTTTTACCATTTGTGTAACTACCAAAAATGGAATTCCAATCATTTCTTGATGAATTACAGGGGTTTTTTGGTTATTTATATATACAATTACCTCTGATTTATTTACCAATTATAAATCTAATCCAACATGTGTGTGTGGTACATATAAAAGAAATCATATAAATACAGGATATGGTATATGGAAAACCATAGTAACATATGGGGTAGATTAGGGAAATCATTATATGTTGGATTGTGGGAACATGGGATGGAATTTTTATACCACACTAACCATACTTTTTTATAAAAAGGGGATCACTTATCTGGGGTATTTTATCATTCATAGGCTCGTGTTCTTTAGATATGTGTGAACTTCGTCATTCTGAAATTGAGTTATGAGGATCCAAGATAACCCATACATAATCTATCATATATCTAATTTAAATTATTCTCTTTTTTTGATTGGTTATTTACAAATTCATAGAGAAATTATTTTTTTTAAATTGTTAAAATTTTAATTGTTTATACATTCCTTATAAACTATTCTAAAAGGGTGGTTTTCCAAATTATTCTAAACTATGTGAATTATTTTTCCATGAATTTACATTATTTAAATTATAATAATTGGTTAATTTAAAAAAACTACTTCAAAAGGCATGGTGGGACCCTCAGAGCCTTAATATTCCAACACCTTCCACACACTATTTAGTGTTTATAGATATTGATTTATCTGACACATGTAATGTAAAAAAGGACTTATTTAGGCATAAAATAATTATTTTAATGGGTTATGATATTTTGGGTGTAATGCATTGCCGACATTACCCACATATCATAACAGTATGGGTTGTTGTTGGTATTGACTATTTTTTTAACTATTATTATTTGGAAATTGTATTTATATTGATCTATTTTACATCCAATAACCATATTTTTACAATAATTTTATCTATCCTTTGTATATCTATAATATATTTATTTTTTTGGTTTATTATGGGAAACTTTATTCCTAAAGGCAGTTCTTGAGGCCTAGTAACATGTTCTTAGTCCCTGAGGATCAAGAATATCCTTCAGGGCTCTCCATGGGCAAGATAAGTTTTCTAGATCATGGATGAACCAAGTTAGATTGTGATCACATCATAGTTTCAAGATAGTTTTCCTATAATGATTAATAAAGGCTACACTAAGACATCATCATTTAAATAATTTCCAAAAAAGTTTGATTACTATTATAAAACATATCATTCAATTTTGATGTTTTGGAAGGGTGGGTAATGAATCAATTACACAGTCACTCAAATAAATAATATACGAATCACTTATATATTCACCACCCCAATCTGATTACTGAATGTTAATTCGTTTTCAACCTTCATATTATAATAATAATTTTAAAAACATCAATATTTAAATGGGTTTAATATTTTAAATCATATGAAATGTATATCCATAATGAAAAAAGTTATTAGATAACGTTACAAAGTATAGATAATTACCATAAAATTATATACCCAATTGTCCATATATATTTATGTGTACTACGTTTAATGACCCACTATCTCTCCAACATTTTCCACTAAAATATTCTACATTTGTCTTAACTAATAATCCTATTTTAAATTTATACAATATTTTATAATCAATTAATTCAACCAATGCATTAATTTAGAGTGAATGGATGAATTTTATATTTATATGTCCATGGAGATAATTCCATGGATAAGTGTTGTAAATTAAATTATATTTTCATTCTTAGATTTAATATTATAGACCATTTAATATATATAATGAATATCTAAAACTATATAAAATATCCAACTCTAAGAAATAATTTTTTATGAATGTAGAACAATTATTGTATCAGTCCACAACGATATATAAATAAATAAATTTATATATATAATATTTTTTTTAAAAAAGTATGATTTTATCTACTATTAAGACCAAGATCATAAGTTCCTTCCTCTAATTTGGATTTTTTTTCTTTTCCAAAATTTAAATATATTCTCATTTCATTAATTATCTTATATTTCATTGCCTATTCACATCAATATATATGTGTGTGATAGACATTGTATATCCATTACTCGTGAGTAAAAATAATGAAAATTGATATATTTAACATTAAAATTCAAATGATAAGAATAGTTTTCAACAAAAATACCACTATTTTATATATAATAATCCATTAAATTATTGGATAAACCTATAACAAATATCAATATGATTTTATATTGTACTTTGTAATATACACTTCACTTTATTTACTAGGTGAGTATAATGTTTTATTTTAATTTTATTTGCATGTTTATTTATTGACCTTACGTAAATATTACTTCATTATTCAAAACATATGATATTGGTAAGAGACCTATATTTCATAAAATATTGATCTATGTTTGTTTTTATCATAAAATATTACAATTTAGGAAGTCTTCATGTTAATAAATTCATGTATGTGTCTTGGATAGTTAGGTCGACAACTATTTTATCATTTTATCATAATGATTAACCAAATATTATTTATTTCTAAAACTAAACTGATCTGGATAACCAATCTATTCTTATCACACTTTTTATAAGAAATTGTTTCCATGTTACCATATTAGGGTCACCCATACCTTGCTTTCCTTACACAAGATAGTCTGTGGGACCCCAATGTTAACATTTACTACCCATTTGGTCTTAATATTTGATAAATTTTTAAAAAATTCCTCAATTAGAAATTATTGGTTATTATTTAAGTCTAAATATTTTAATATGAATCATAATCATATAATTTTCATTGATTTCAACTTTGCAAAAAATTGTATCTCATTAAATCTGTATATATATATATATGCATCATTTTTATAGTTTAGTTTTCAGTCATCTTCATTTAAATGAACTATTACATTTCTAACATATTAATGTGTGAAGGATTATAAAATTCATGATTAATGTTATGTACTAATAAGTAAAATTTAATTAAGTGCACATGTTCCCAAACATATATAATATATAAGGTGTATAAAATCCTTTTATGTTATAGTTTAAAATAATAAAAACCCAATACCCACAAAAGAAAAAATATGATACGATATGATTAAAATAGAATTTTCAATGGATATACTGAACACCTAGGATTATGAGAAGTTCAACCCAAATACCGACTCCCAAAAGAGGTACTCTCTAGGGAGAATTAAATTCCAATAAAAATTTTGTAGCTAATATTTATAATCTATAATCTACATTAACTATTAAATTTTTAAATAAAATTTATAAAACCTTCTAGATTAAGTGATAAAAAATTGAGTGTTTACAAAACAATGTAATTCATTAATATATGGTATATAAATTATAAATACCAATTAAAATATTATAAACTATACCAACCCAAAAATTACATTAAAAATTTATATTTAGTAATAATAAATAATAATTTTTAGGAATAAATGCATCACAAATTTTTTTTACATTATATTCAAATACATTAAAAAATTATAATAATAAAAATCAGTTTTTATATAATTTAATATTACACTTATTAAATGTGTGGCCTTTGAGTCCATATGATATGGTTTCTCATAATTTATTTTATATAATTGATATGGTAGAAAATCCCAACATGGTTTCTCATTACACTTCTCTTCTAAATAGACTATTTTTAATGGGAATGCATTAAAATATTTTATCTTTTTAGGAATAAGATATATTTATCAATTCTCATAACATGGACAAAAACTTCTTAATCATTTCTATATCTTGATAATTTCACATGAAAATAAAATTCCTATGAACTATGACCATTTTGGGAAATCAATTATGTAAAATAAAGTAATATTTTATTATATTATGCTTATTTATAAAATCCTTAAATCATTTAAAAAAACAAAAAAAATGGAAATTTTTCATCAACCATGACATGGTTATATATACAAAGGAAGTGGTTATAAAAAAATTCAAACTATTTTTCATTCTATGATTTTAATCTTCTAATTTATTTACTATTAATCCTTATGATACCATCAAAAGGTTTTTTGGACATAAATATACCAAAATTCATTGCATGAAATTAATAAATTTTTCTTATAATACTTACTATATGATTAAATGAATAAATGAAAAAAACTAATCAAACCTCAATTTGAAGATTTATTCATTAAAACATGTTGTTTTTTAATAATTTATAAAATTAATTGTATACTCTTTCCACTAAAGGGATCTACTAATAAAAAATGAACCATAGACCACTATAGTAGGAACTCATTTTTAAATTGTATATTAGAGTGACCTATTTTTTAATTAATAAATGATAATTTAAGTGATATTAAACTTTTAAGAGAGTAATATATTTTTAAAAAAATGCGGTATATATTCTCATTAAATAATTTTTTTTATTTATTTAAGGATTTACTTGTAGAATAAAAATTTATTATTTTATAAAATGGATTTAGTCATTCCATGTTTATGAAAAAAAATTAAATGGGTGTATTATGAAACTTTTTTTTAAAATTAACATAATTAAAACATTATTTTATATTGTTTCACATGACTTATAAAACTTGATATTCATAGTATAACATTTTATTAAAGGATATATTATATAATTTACTATTGAAATGATGAAATAATATAATAAAACTTGATAGAAATGTGTGGGGATATTCAACATGTCATGATTTCTTCCTCTAAAGACTATAAAATATATGGGTAAATAATCTACATTAAAATATTATATTTAAATGTCCCATTAAGATTATTTTTAGTCAAATGACGATGAAGATAATTTTAAAGGATGTATAAATGTAGAATATGTGATACCTAGTTTCTAGGACAGTTCTATGCCCCAAGTTCAATTGAACAAAGGATATAGATACATCCTAACAATTATAAATCCACTTATAGAACCATTGATTACATGGTGTATGTAACACATTAAAATTTTATAATATATTTTTATTCAAATAAATTTGATTTTATTGATGGAATTTGATGGATGAAAACCCATGTCTAAATGAACTATAATATAATATATCATTATACTGTATCTATTAAAATCATTGTTTGAATAGAAGTAACCAAAATTTTAAAATCAAGCACTAAATTTTTATGGAAAAAATAAAAATATTTATTAACAAGCACTCAAGAATTAAAAAAGTCTTTATATGCTTCAAAAATAATTTTCCCATCAAAAATGTATTTTACTTCTTTTTATGTGAAAATATAAAATTAAATTTCCTTCAATTTTAGAAATTAAAATTGAGATTTTTTTTAAATCATCATATCAAAATTTACATAGTTTCACATTTATTAATTCTTCTAAAATGTTCTATTTTTTAGTGAATAGTGAAAAGTATACATTTTTTAACTAATATGATTTCATTTCATTATATAAATCAATTTTAAGGTCCCATTATATTTTACATTTTATATAAATTTTAAATAATATTTATTTGATTAATAATAATAAAATTTTATTAATTTGAATCATTAATATTCATGATCTGTATATAAGATAAATTTAATACCTAAAACACATTTGTTTTAATAACGATTTATCATTTCCATTTAATCATTTTATTAAAATTGGTTTCTACCTCTTATAATAAATTAATCATGAAATATTTAGATAATATTTAAAATTAAGAGGTATAATTTTTGTGAATAGATCCCTTCTATTTTTGATCATTATGAATATTAACTATGGTAAATATTATTCCCCCTAGAAAGGGCAAAATATTTAAAACAATATTAAAACAATGAGATATATTTTCCTAATCAACGCAATACTGGCTGAAAATTAATTTTTTATTTTAAATAAAACACTTTTGAGGAGAAAGTTAGAAACCACAAAAGTTAATAGAACTGCCATAAACACCCATAGAAATCAACCGGTCCTGCCCCACCCTAGCAACTGTGTCATGATGAGAAGCCTCCAGCGATGGAGAACCCTTAGTAGATAGTCTCGTACAGATACACAGGCACAAAACCGATGGCAACACCAAACCCTCTCAACATCCCAATCTAAATGTTTGTCTCGATGAAGACTTCTTGATTTGATCCTCATGTAAATAAGTTACAAGACGAATGCATGGAACTAGAACAAACTCACAACCAATCCAAACAACCAGGGATCCCAGAAATTCAATGCTCACAAACACATTACCCTCAAGCCATCCACCTGAGGCTAATAACTTAGGTAGAGATTTTAAAGATAAACATGATGTTACCCGAATCAATTTCTCTAAATAGATTCCCAATCAACCCAATACATTCCATTATTTCATTTAATAGGGAATGTTTTACCATATCAATCCAAAATTTTAATATACATATTTATTTTTCAATTTTCCCTTTCATAGTGATATTTATATTATTTAAATTAATGAAAATTCTCAAATATCAGTCTCTTAACAATAATATTTCTAGAATGTTTACGCAAGGATAAAATGAGGTTTAATTCAAATTCAAAATTTTGATTTTTGGGATATATTTATTTTTGTATCATAGTAAAGTTCTAATTTTTTTTACTGATTTAATAATTTTAAAAAATGATTATACCACGCCTTCATAGTATTCATTGTATTAATATTTTAATTAAATATATAAATATAATATTAAATAAAATTATATATATTCATTCTATTCCATGAATTTTAATGATACATATATCATATTGGTTTTATCTGAATGTTTTATATTGGAATACATTTTTTTAATTTTGTTTTTAATGTTAAAGAACATTAAAAGTTTTAAAATGACAGAAATGATTCATTAAAATAAAAATTATTTTATTAAAGGATTTAAAATTCATAAAAATATTATATTCATAAAAATTATTAATATTTTTTTATATATTAACCATGGTCAATTTATTAGTAAAATTTCCGTTCATGGTAACATTCATTACCATTAAATATTAGAAAACATTGATATCATAGAAATTATCCAGAAGGGTAAACTAGGGTTGAAGCTAAGAGATAAGGTTGAAAACATAACCTAAATTTGTCCAAATGTTGTTTTATTTTAGGATTTATATTAATTTTAGTAATACTTTATACTTATATAAATTCAAATTTATTTTTGATGATAATTAATTTATAATGATTTATTACATTAATTAATTCCATGTGTGCCAATCTCTTCACTTATAAATGGTAACCTCCTCTACATCACCATTCCAATTGTTTGAACCGTATATATCCTCCAATACACACTAAAATATCATATTAGATTCCATTCCAAAATACTAAATGTTCTTTTCCTTCCAAAAGACCATGTTTTCATTGATTAATATTTAAAGAAAATGTGGTTTCTCAATATTTATGTTTAACTCTTAAAAGATAATTTAAAATTATATTTATTTTTATAAATCCTATAATTTTATAATGATAAATATAATATAATTACTTCAGTATCTTAAATATAGTTAACTTCTAGTATTATTATAGAATAACTATTATCCAACATCTCTAAATCCTTTGGAAAATTGCAGTGTTTCTTGTTCATTTGTGTGGCCTACAACCACCATGAAGTGATGTGAATAATTTTTCATTTATCTTTAAATTAATAGTAATATTGATAAATTTGAGGAATATATATGATATATTAATGACTCGTCGAAGATGAATTATAATTTACCTTTCATTTTTTCCATCCATTGAAAATTTGAAGGATCGGTCTTGTGTACGTACGACCTATTGTCGCTATGAATGGTGTAATTAGATTTTATATCTCTTCATGTTATTGATAAGACTAAATATTTACATATAATAAATATATATATTATTTTTATCATGGTAAGCATTTTTTGGATGATGGATCCAACATCACGGTATACAGACCAAAATAGAAGAACCAAAACATCCATTAAGAATTAAATTTATGGCATCATTAAACAAATATTTAATATATAATTATTCATATATAGGTGTTGAAATTTTATAAGGGGAATGTATATGAAATAATAAGTAACTACCAGATTCTATTATATAATAATAATAAAATTAAATTCATTATACATTATGATTGAGAATATTTAAATTTGTTAAAACTAAAGGTAAGGTTTTTATTTTACAATCCCATTTTTACAGATATTGTTTATGATTATGTTTCCAATGATAAAATTTCATAACCTACCACCGAAAAATATCATTAATTTTATTCTGATATGGTTATATATTGTGAATAAATTTTATCCTTTCATTTCAATCTTTTTATGAACAATGTAGAAAAAATTTAATTTTTATGGAAATATACATGTATTTCTTTTTTTGGTCAAAAATAAATTTTCATACATGTATATGTTTTTTAAGCATGATTTAAATAATTTTTTTAAATATAAAATTATTTTTCCACAAAACCTCCAACCATGTTTTTGTTTTTTAAAACGGATCAAAATAAATATTCATGTTTATTTATGAATGATTTACTTTTAACTTTTTACAAAAAAAATTGAATGGATTCTTTGTTTTAACAAATATTAAATAAAATTAACTTCCCATCATCGTTAATAATAAATCATTTGAATCATACATTGAACATTTCCATTGTTTTTTTAATATTATTTTAACATTATTTGATAAAATTATAAATTTTAAACAATTGGCTTCAAATTGAAAGTTTTATTTTCATCATGAAGTATTATCTTAATAATTTAATAGAATTTAAATCTATAATAATATCTTTAAATGTTACATATTATTTAATGTTGATTTGATCCAATGATAACATCTAATTTCATTATTTTGAAATCTTATGATTATCTTGGGATAGTTCTATTTTTTTTCCAGGTTATGAGATGATGATATGATGAAATTTTTATAAACCACATTTCTTTTCCTTAATAAATGATATTATTAATGTATTATGATATTATGGAACACATATGTATGATTTCACATTATGTGATGAGCTATAATTGAATTATATAGCCCTCCAAAGCATTGGGTAATGGTAGATATATCATGAGGGAATAATGTATTTAATAGATTGTGAACTAAGATTATTATGAGACAATATCCACTGTTATTGTATTTATATTGAATTGTGGATAAAAAAATTATGGAATGGGGAGTGAACCTAATAAACATTGATAGTATATGATCTGAGTCTTAGTAAAGGTAATAATTTTTTATGTTTATATGTATTCCACAAACATATGTTTTATGATAATATTATCCTCTCATGGATTATATTCTTTAATAATTTTTTGATTCATGTATTATTAAAATACAAGAATTATTCAAGGACTAAATATTATCTTATGTGATTTGAAGGGTATGGATTTAAAATTTCCTGTTTTTATTCACTTTCTCTGATGATCATTTTATGTTTAAGTGACCATTTATATCTCCCTTTTTTATCATTACAAATAATATTATATTACTCTTCTTTATTTTCTCTTTCCCTAGGTTATGAATAAATGTTTTAAGTGTAATATTTCTATTTAGGGTGATATCAATGAATAAAATAGTGACTGATAATGTAGGTCTCTTATAAAACAATTGTTTAGGATTCGATGGTTCAAACGACACTAATACTATATGATTAATGCATGGATCCTAATGTTTAGTAATGAATATACATATATTAAAATTTAATATATATATATATATATATATATATATATGATTTTATGAAATGTATGGGTAACTATAGTTTTTATTTGAGACAAGTTTAGTTTTTATTAAGATATTAGTCTAAACAGATTTTTGATAACCTTGTGGGGTAAATCTAAGTATAGTATAACACTCCATTGTAATAGTAATGACGATGGATAACCTATATTAAACACGAGGTACAAAATAGTGTACAATGGTTTCTGTATTTATAATTCCTATAAATATTTTATGATTATGTGGTTTCTAATAAAAATTATTCTTTCACATAGAAACCACTTTTGGATTTACAAAATGTATAGATGGTAAAGGTATCATGTTAGTAAAAAATGTGATAGGAAATGCATCAATTTTCTTCTTGAGTAAGAAAAAGTTATGGGATCTGGAATGAAAAATATTATTTCTATTCTTACAAAAATTTCTCAATATGTGAATAATTTTTAGCATTCAAATGAGAAAATAAAGGAACACCATTTTTTAGTCCTTCATCATCTAACAAAGAGCTCAATTTAATGTTTTTCATATCCACTAGTTGTTGAGAAATTGATATGTACAATCAAAAAGTGATTTTTATCATCTAGTATTCATAACATGAAAATGATATTTTAGTTTTTGATGTTGAAGTTGATCAATGGTGGAATTTAATTTAGAACATGAGAAAAAAATAATAATTCAAATATATAAAGTGGGATATGTGTCGGATATTATTTTTCAATAAGAATATTCGCCATATTATTAATAAAATAATTAATAATTTATTCTATTGTGAAAAGAAGAAGTATGATGAATCCAATGGTACCAATGAGAAAAACAATACAAGAATTATGTTTTATTCTTCTAGAATTATCATTAAAATTAAAAGTAATATTGATTATTTCAATATTGTCGTAGAATCAGGTATCAGAATGGAATTATTCCTACGATACATCAATCACTATGTCTGAATCATTAAATGTTCTATTAATGTTGAAATAGAGATCGGAGATACCTATCAATGTCATATTTTTTATAATAATATAATGATGCAATTAAAATGATTTTTTTTAAAAGTCGTCAAGTGAATAATGCTCATACTATGAAGAGAAAAAATGTGGAAATTATTGTAAGGGGATTTGAAAATGTTTTAATTATGGTAGGGAATGTCATCTAAAAAATTAATTTAGATGTTATGAGAATAATAAGTAATTTAATAATGGAGAAAATATACCCCATAATTATATGTCTACACTCTAGTGTTTCATATAAAATCATTTTTGTAATTATTCTAATAAGTGATAAAATATAAAGGTAAATAATGATGATCAATTTTAGAAACCTCTTAATTCCATAATCAACGGGAAATATCAGGAAATAAACATTGCTTATGTAGATAATTAATTTGTGAAAGGTATAATTACCTTGTACTCTCGGCCTTCTAGTATCTAATGTGATTTTACATCTAATAACTCCTTTATATATTAATTATTTCCTTATGATATGATAATACCCCCATTAAATTAGATATTAAATTATCATTGAAAACTCCTAATGGTAAAATGATCACATATAAAGTCTATGATTCATATCTGAATTATGTTTGGAAAACATTTCATGGTAAAAATATCATTAATAAAACTCTAGTTGAATTTGATGTTATCTTGAGAATGTATTGGAAATCACAATTGATATTCTAAACCAACCAATGATATTTGATTTGTATAATGATAAATATGAACAACCAATGTAAATTACTTGCATTATATGGTTCTTGATTCTAATTAAACTACTTTGTTTATCTCAGATGGTTAAGAAGAAACTCAAACATTGAGATATTCCTATTATACGAGATGTTGTTGATATTTTTTAAAATAATTGTATATTCATCCAAAAAAAGATGAATTTTTGTTTTCAACAGAACTCTTACATAATGAAACCATTATTTTGAAGCCTAAATAAATAATTTCTCAGATTGAGTTTCATGAATTGATGAAGCGACTCCATGGGTATCTAGAAAGAGTATTAATTTTTCCACGTGTGTCGCCAATGGGTGAACATGTTCTTTCTATTATAAAAAAAGATAGATCAATTAAACTCTACATTGGTTATGGGGAACTTAAAAAATCACAATCCTGAATAAGTATCGTCTTCCTTATATTGAATTTTTTATGTTCAATTATTAAGACCATAATATTTCCCATGATCTATCTTTGATCTATATTCTATCAATTATGGATCAATATTGAATGCATACCCAAGATAAGCTTCAGTATGAGGTATATACCCTATGAATTTTTTGTGATGCTATTTGGCCTTAATAATTCCACCTCCATCTTCATGGATTTATTAAATATTGTATCAACATATTACCTTTATCATTTTTAGATAGTCATTATAATCCTTTTTTTATTCTATGTGTAAATAAGAATATAAATATCACCTCATTATTGTATAGGGGTCCTCAAAAATGGATAAGACGTGTGAAAAAATTACCCAATGTTAATTTTAACTATAGAATGTTTTACTTTTGGTTCATTTAATCTTATATGATGTTAAATTGTTTTATCCATCAAATACAGAAGTTATTAAATATTTTCCTAGACTAACGACTATGATTGAGTTCTATAGTTTTATTTGTTTACATGGATATTATCAACTATTTGTGTAAATTTTATTATAATTGTCTTAGACACTAATCATGTTAATGTGAAACGGATCCATGTTCATTTAGGTATATTAATATGATGAATATTCTAGAGAAATGAAAAGATAGTGGGTCAATGCATCTATTCTGACATTACCCAACAGAGGATAATAATTTTTGATCTATAATGATGCATCAAATAAGGGATTCAGATTCATACTTATGCATAGTGGTATGCTGAAAGCATTTGCTTCCCACCAGTAGATGGTTCAAGGTAAATATTATTGAACATAGGATTTAGAGTTAACAATGATAATCTCTTCATTAAAAAGATTAAGTAATTATATTTATGGAGGAATATGTGACATATATAATAACCATTAATTTATAATATATGTATTTACTCTAAAAGTGTTCAATTTGAACCATTGAATATAGTTTGACCTGATTACAGATTATGACTACTCAATTCAATACCATCCTTGGAAAATGTAAATGTTGGAGTACACTTTTTGATTAAAGGATAATGTGATTTTATCAATTAATAGGATCATAAAATGTACAAATATTTTTACATTTTCAAATGGTGTATTTTTAATTCCTGATGTTACAGAATAAATCATCTCATGGTCAAATGAGTGTTCAGTCATATATCCTAGTGAAGATTTAATTAGTGAAGAATGATGACGTAGAGTTTCAAATGAAGTAAATAAATTATCCTAATTTTATTATTGATTATGGCGGAATTATAGGATTCATGAACCCAATTAGTGTCTCATCAACACCAAACATGAAGATGGATATGCTGAATGAATTTCCTAGTTTAATAATCTATATTCATTCTAGAAGTTTGAAGATGTATATATATATGGATGAGTATTTAAAGTGGGAATAGATGAAGAGAGATATTTAAGTGTATGTGTAACTTTACTGAGATTCCATAAAATTAAGTCTATTAGATAGAAATATAAGGGGATCTTATAAATATTACGCATACCAGAATGGAATTGTGAAAACAATCCCACACATTTTTTTCATCTAACTCCCTAAAAATTTAAAGTAATTAATTGCATTTTGGTTTTAGACAAACAATTTTATAATTAATAACATATAATTTATATCAAATAATATTTATAAATTAATAAAAATTAAAGAATAAACATTAAAGGTTTGTAAGGTTGTATAGAGTACCACATTATACTGTATCATTTGAGGATCCGACAACTACCTTGATGTTCTGGTGAAGTCTTTTAGCAAGATCTAAATATAGATTTGAGTTTCTATAAAACATATCAACCATATATAGATATAGAGTATATTAGAACAATTAAAACCATGTATGATATACTAAGGCCTTGTCCTATGATTTCAGAATTTATTTGGGATCTACACCTTCTATTATTCATGTTTTCAAACAAGAGTTGCATTCACTCGAGTATTCATAATTTTCCTTATGATTCTTTCCAAGGAAATAATTATAAATCAGAAAAAAATTGGAATACAATAGAGAAATAAATATATTATCACCTGAGAAAAGTGATTAAATGTTCTTGAAATTCTATCAAATTCATTGAATCATAATGGAACATCATATTCAATAGAAAATATATGTTGAAAATAATCAATGAAATCAGAAATATAAAGATGGTGTGAAGTATTCTTGAGAGTTTATCCATGAAAAAATGTTATTAGATTTGGAATGAAGGAAAATATAATCCTTATATATATTATCCCCCTTGAAGTATTTGATTTACTATGTATGGTACCTTATCATTTGTTTCTTCTACTTAACCACTCAATTTCAAGATGTGTTCCATGAATCTACCCAAAGTAAGTACATCCATGATCTTTCACATGTACTAAGCTCATATATTATTACCTTGGAGCATGAACATACCTATAGAGAAAAGGTGTATAAAATATTGTATTGTATATATACAATTACACGAAAAAAGACAAATCACAAGGTAAAAATTATCCAGATGAGTCAAAAATTTGAACAAGTTGCATGGGAACCCTAAGATGTGATGAAAATGAAATACCATCATTTTTTACATCAATGTTAATGAATTTATTGGGTGAAATTGAATTCAAGGGGGTATAATTTAACACCATGATATTTAATACTATATTTCTCTTAAAATAGATTTAATATTAGTGATAACTTATAATACATGGAACCCCATGACTAAATAAAAATTAATACATTATCCAGTTATAAACTATGTGTTAAATTGGACATATTACAAGGAATAACAAATTTTTTACAAAATATCTACAAATATTTTATATAATTAAAATTTCATGGTAAATAATTACTCAATTTTTAGTTAAATCATTATTCTATTCAAAAATAATCATCACTTTTTTGAGAAAATATAAAAAGTAATTTATTCTAATTTCAGAAAATTTCATTCAATTTTGTCCTCATTGATATCAATATATTAACACTAACATTTAGTGAAATTTTTGGGTTTCTATAAAATGATTAGTTTTTTAGTTAATATTGAAAAATATATATTTTTTCAAATATTCTCATTTTTATTCATTGATTCAAAAAATATAAATGTCCAATTATATTATATATTCTACTTTAGAGTGAAATTTTATACATTTTATTTATAATAATATAATAAATTCCATTTTAATTACAAATACTCATGATTTTGATATAACTTCAGTTTTTTGCTTAAAAATATATATATTTTAGAAAACAGTTTTTCATTACATTTTATGTGTTTATATTAAAATTAAATTTCACTCAAATATAGATAATTAATATTGTAATTGTAAATAATATTGGTAATAATGAGGCTCAAATTTGTTAAATCGGTTTCTTATATTTTTTTATTATTATTTGTTATAATGGTAATATTTGTGGACTCGGTAAGGGTAAGATGTGTAAAAAAATTTAAAATATATGATATAAGGTATTTTAATCATCGTAACACATATATTAATTTAATTTTATTGGGTAAATTTATTCATACCTGTCCCAAATTCAAATATATGTCATTTTTGTCCCACTGTCGCTGGATAATGTCATTTATAAAATGTTAAGTATAAAACATTTCAAAATATCACTCCCTTGACTTTAATGTGTATATTTTTTTTTACAAAATGATAAAAAGATGTTATATTTTTTTCAAAAAATTATTTTAGAAAACAATAAAAAAAATTACCATTTAATTTTATTAGTGAGTTACTAACCACTCTAAACTCATAAGAACGCATACAAAGAATTTATTCTATTAATATAAAAAATAGATGAATTTAAAATACTAAAAGTAATGAAATTTGGGTAAATAAATGTGTTCCAATAAATTTTTAGATAAATATATCATATTTGGGTTGTTTTAAATTTATTTTTTCAGATTTATTTTTTCACAACTCCCTCCCCACAAAGTGTACCCCTCCTAGGCTGACAATGTGAGAAGAGAGATAATGACCCATGAGTCCCTCCTCCAGTAGGCCCCGGGTTGTCGACTAGCACCGAGGGTATAATAAACACACAAATGGGAGGCATTACCCTCTAAGAGAAGACATTCAAAAGAGAGAGATAACATAGATACCAACCAAATCCAACTCAGAACTGAAATATAAATGAAATCCGAGTACATATATGAAATTCCATTTAAAATTACTACAACTGAAAGGGGAAAACTACAAGTACCCAAAAGAAAGGAAAAACATCAGCGAACACAAGCCCGAACAACTCCTGCAACCACAAGCTAGTAGTAACTAGCTTGATCTCCAACCTACTCCAAGTGACCTGAAAAAAAATTTATATATATGTAGGGTGAGTTTAATAGTATACTCAGTAGGATCCTCCCCGAAGCCTCTCGTGCAAAAGTAATGAAAGCATGCTAAATCCTAGTGAACAACAAGTGAAACTAACTCGTCAGCTAAACATGTATACTAAGTTCCCAACCTCACCATGGATAATCTCACCAAGTTACACATGCAAGGATATAGAATATAGTAAAGAATATCAAGGGTACCCCACTACTACTTCCCCACTGGATTGCCGATTTGCCACAACGACATACATCCTGTGCATCTCTCCCCAAAGGCTTGCCCGAAGACACCTAGGCTAAGCTCTACAATCTGCACCACGTGCACCACAAAGGCTTTCCCGCAGATACCTGGGCGAAGCACCACACCATCCTCAAAACCACAAGTAACCAGGTAGTTTCCGGGAGGCATCACAGCTCGCATAATGTGTATCATACGTCGGGAATTATACCTCAAGCCAGCACAGCCCATACACCGAGTAAGGATCATCATTCCATTACATCCTATACACGTAACACCTATAGTTGTCCATAGGATACTATATCTAGAATATATGTGTGTGAAATAACCACAATCCATTAGAGCCCTCTACACACATATATGGGGAAAACTAACAGTTGTGACAAAGGCACTAGTATCAACCAAGAGAAGAGAGAAAGGCTAAAGGGGGTAGTCAGCCATTCATCCTCCCATCAGAATGTTGGGGAAAGAACCCCCCTAGGGATCATAATCCCCAGGGTGTCAGTTTACCTTACCGATAGGGTGGAGTAGCATATAGAAACACAAAAAAGTACAGAATATATATAACTCACAACCACACTATGGGTATAACCTAGTCTTAGACACAACTGCAGCTAACGTCTCTCGGACTCTGGGCTGCCACTTCTAAGACTAGGTATCCTATAAGAACACAACCATTTAAGGGTTTTATTAGATCAATTCATTCCCATTTTATCAATTCCATTGTATGTTAATTAATTCTTCAAAAATTAATTAACCATGAACACAACCTCATTAAACTGAATTGGCATCACATTCAAAATCAATTTATCCTTTTAAGATTCAACATCACCTTTAAATTCCATCATCTACATGCCCATGGATTATTACAATTTAATCAATATTTCATTACATAAATCACTTTTCCATATTACCAGGAATTCTAGAAAAGCAACCTATGCTACTAAACCCAAGGGGGATCAACATGGTGAGTAGATGTACATTCCGTCGAGTCTTTGCCTCCAACGGTAAGAGCGTAGACCCATCCTCCCTCAAGAGGCTAAACACAGAAAGCACGTGATATACCCCACGTATCTTCCCCTCCTTCAGAAGGGGAGTAAGAAAGACCATCTTCCTTGAATAGTGGGGAAAAGTAAAGCAGATAAACAACCAAATAAAACAAAAAACATCCAACCATCACATCCATCCCATACAATCATCCTTGGTGTCCTCCTCGACACCCACATGCATAAACCGATGCATCTCGCCACTCTAGGCATCATCCACTGCCACAACCATAAGGACACCCTACCTCCACATATCACAACACCCATCCAGGGTCACATCACAGCGCAAGCAGCAGGAAATCAAAAATCACATCAAATAGTATCTTTGCCCTTTAACAAGGCTTCCAGCCTTCATACAAAATGAGAAGTCATGGCTTTAAAGAATAAGGCACTCGGCCTTACGAACAAGAGGGTAACTAAGAATCTTACTAGGCGTTAACTTTTATCAACCTACCAGTTCTTTAATACTTCTTGAATTAACTGATTCAATTTGTTGGTTCCAATTATGGGAAACCTAATCAGTAAGATATGAAAAATGATTTAACATGCATACTATGCTAATCAGATTAACATAAAATTTGAACAACTACAACGATGGCAATAAACATATTCATTTACATGACTCTTCATCTTTAGCCAATTAATTATCAACTAATTCCAGCTATAGGTTCTTTATCAATTTCCATTAAGAACAAACAACTAAGAAAAGCAAGCATAGATATCACACTATTTAGAAAAACACGATGCAATAACATACGAGCTATAACAGTTTCTTTATCCGGTTCAAATATATAATTAGGTCAATTTCATTGTGATCCAAAGTGATAAATAATACTAACACTATGATTTCACATAAAAAATTATAGAAGCCACGAATCCCCTACCTTGAAGAGTTCTTGACGTTCTTTATCCACACAACGGGTCACGATCCTCCTCTCGCGACAACTGCATCCACCCGAGGATGCCATAGTACGTCCACACCAACCAAACCCCATGAAAACACCATTAGGAAACATGGAGATTACATGAAAATATAGAAAGGAGAAAAGGAGAATATGAACCCCCAAAGAACGACGATACAACATACCTTATATCGAAGACTGATCGATACAGCTTGGTTGCATCAAAATAGAGCAGAACCAATCCTAGGAGTAAAGTTTGTTTGTGCAACTCCTATGGGAAGGTTTGAAAGGTTCTAGTGTCTCATAGCCGATAACAAAGAGTAAGAACAAGGGAGGATGATATCTTGTCCCTTTTGAAGATTTAATGAAGCGATGGTTTAAGATCCAGTTAAATCTCCATTAAAAATGGATCTCATTAACCCACGGGGTTTGAAAAATTTAAAACATCCCGGCCTATGGAAAAATTAATATAGGCTTTATGGCATTGGAATCGGCCTATAGAGTCCTTAAAATAAGCCTTTAAATGTATTTTACATCAAAGTAAATGTAAAAAGGGGGAAAACATTAGGAATTTGGAAACATTGTTCACCTACCATTACTGTACACCTACCGATCTGTGCTACTGATCTGTGCCACCGATATGTGCTACTGATCTGTGCTAGAGATCTGTGCTCTCGATCTGTGCTACCGATCTCTGCTACTGATATGTGCTACCGATCTGTGCTACCGATCTGTGCTACCAATCAGTGCTACCGATCTGTGATACCAATCTATGCTACCGATCTGTGCTACCGATCTCTGCTACTGATCTATGCTATCGATATGTGCGACCGATCTGTGATACCGATACGTGCTACCGATATTTGCTACGAATCTGTGTGATCGATCTGTGCCACCGATCTGTGCGACCGATATGTGCCACCGATCTATGCTACCGATATTTGCTACCGATCTGTGCTACTGATATGTACTACACTGTACACCTACCATTACTATTCATAAAAATGGAAACACTGATCATAGAACAGGAAATTTGGCAAAGTGTTGGGGATAAGTCACATTGACCTCACAGAAGACCTCCGACAGCACATTTTCCCAAAGTAATGGACTAGAGAGGTCCTGACCATTACATCAGATACCTCTCAAAACATTCTCGTCCTTGAGAATTTAAAACCAACCTAAAGAAAATAGGGGTCCGAAAAACCACCCTGTAAGATTCCTCTCACAGGAAAACCACCATGAGTTGTTCTAATGATGGAAAAAAACCATGAAATCTGAGAGAAATGGAACAAATAATCCATATACAAACAATTCATGCATAACATCACATCAAGGTACATAAAAGAAAGGATCAAAGGAAACACAACACAACATCTTAAAAAAGCTCTGCGTACTGGATACGCATCTTTGACTCACGTTCCCAGGTACTCTCTTCCATGCCACAACGTTTCCACAAGACACTATCTAAGGGGATATAATTCCCACGCAACACATTCTCCTTGCGGTATTGGATCTCCATAGGTCGCTCCTCAAAGGTCGCATCATCATCAACATCGATCTCTCCCCAATCGATGATGTGTGTGTCATCATGAAGATAACGATAGAGTTGTGATACATGGAAAACATCATGTATCCGACTCATCTGTGGGGGAAGTGCTACTCGATACGCCATAGCTCCAACCCGATCTTACACCTCAAAAGGCCCAACAAACCGAGGAGAAAGCTTACTTGCATGACTAAACCATTGCTTCCCACGACGGGGAGTCACCATCCGAAACACATGATCCCCAACATTAAACTCCATGGGTCTCCTCCTTTGATCATAATATGATTTCTGATGATTTTTAGTTGTCTTCATCCTATCACGAATCACCTGAACCGTCTCTGTTGTATTCTGCACTAGTTCCGGTCTGAGAATTGCTGACTCCCCGACCCCAGTCCATCACAACGGAGAACGACAAGGCTAGCCAAACAAGGATTCAAACGGAGCCATACCAATGGTGGGGTGAAAAATACTATTGTAAGCGAATTCCACCAAGGGTAAGTGACTCATCCATGAACCTCCAAAATCAAGAACACAAGATCATAACCTGTCTTTGAGTGTTTGGATGATTCGCTCAGTTTGACCATCCGTTTGAGGATGAAAAGCAGTGCTAAGGCATAGTTGAGAACCAAAAGCATGTTGGAGACCTCTCCACACACTGGAGGTAAAATGTGGATCTCGATTAGAAATGATCGTCCTAGGTACTCCATGAAGTCTCACCACCTCCTCTAGATACTACTGCGACAAAACATCCACTGAGCTCGACTCCTTGATCGCTATGAAGTGGGACGATTTTGTTAAACGATCCATTACCACCCAAATAGCTTCATGTCCTCTCAGACCTCGAGGTAATCCTGTAACAAGGTCCATTGAGATGTCTTCCCACTTCCATTGCGGAATATCTAATGGCTAGATAAGACCAATCGGAACACGGTGTTCGGCCTTCCATGATACAACACTCAGTGTTGTTCATCCTCTGACCAACCATCAGGGGCCTCACCATAAACAACTCTGTCTCTCCAAACGTCCACCTCTGGATCACCAAAATGGGACTCTTCCACCTTCTGCATTAGGGATGACTGCACCATCATCTATAAAAGACAACCTATACCTCCATCCTATTCCATATCACGATATAATGCTGATAGTTCTTCCATTACTCTCCATGAATCTCCAGATTCATGCACAGCATCACTACGTGACTTTCAGATCAGTGCATCATCTACAACATTCCCTTTTCCATGTGTATAATATATTTCGAAGTCGTATTTCTACAAGAACTCTATCCAACGATGTTTTCGTAAGTTCAAGTCACGCTGGGAGAAAACAGACGTGAAACTATTATGATCAGTGAAAACCACAAAGTGCTCACCAATAAGGTAATGTATCCAAAAATTCATTGCAAACACCACGGATACCAACTCAAGGTCATGGGTGGAATAGTTGCATTCATGGGGATGCAATGGTCGAGACTCATAAGAAACAACTGACCTCTTCTTCATGAGTACACATCCTAACACCAGATGCGAAGTGTCGTAGAAAACATCAAACTGGACCCCCTCAGCTGGAAGACAATGAACATGAGCACTTACTAACATCTCCTTTAGATACTCGAAAGCTACATGACACTACTCAATCCATTCGAAGGCCTTATCCTTTCTTGTTAAATCTATTAGAGGAGTCGCAACCTATGAGAAATTGGCTACGAACCTCATGTAATACCCTGTGAGACCAAGGAAACTTCGCACCTCTGATACTGTCTTAGGGGCTGCCCAAGACACCACTGATTTTATCATCGATGGATCCACAGCTAATCCCTGTTGGGACACCACATGCCCTAAGAAACAGACTTCTCAACCCCAAAAATCACACTTCGACAACTTCCCAAACAACTTATATTGGAGAATAACTCCCAAAACGGCTCGTATATGCTCTACATGCTCCTCTTCAGATGTGGAGTACACACGGATGTCGTTGATGAAAACCACCCCAAACTTTTCTAGGAACCCATGGAACACAACGTTAATCAAACCGATGAACACAGCAGAAGAATTTGTCATGACGAATGACATTAAAACGAACTCATAATGCCCATGATAACAACAGAAAGTAGTCTTCGGGATATCCTCATCCTTCACACGCATTTGATGATATCCTGACCGCACATCGATCTTTGAGAACCAACTTTCACCCTTAATTTGATCGAATAAATCATAAATTCATGGAAGTGGATAGCGATTCTTTATTTTCACTTTGTTTAAGAGATGATAATCGACACACAACCGCAAATTGATGTCAGCCTTTTTCACGAACAAAACTGGTGCACCCCACGATGACATAGTTGGTCGAACAAAACCACACTGTAATAGACCATCAAGCTATATACATAGCTCTCGTAACTCGGAAAGGGCCATCCTATACAGAGACATAGAGATAATAGACTCCCCTGGGTGTATCTTGATCCCAAACTCAATCTATCATTGAAGAGATAATGCTATGACCTCTTCTGTGAAGACATCAGGGTACTCCTCTACAACCCTTGGAAACACCAACTGCTCAACCTATGATGAACTTAGCATCATATCATCCATCAAGGATGATAATGATGGAACTCGTCTACGACTCATCTGAGGGTATCGTTCACCAACAAACACAACTTTCTCTCCATCTAAATCAAAGAAAATGAACTTCTTCCTATAGAAATCCATAATAGACTGCACCGAATACAACTAATCCATGCCGAGGATGACATCATATGGTTGTATTCGTAAACATAGGAAATATCCCCAATAGTGGTGCTTCCCCAACACTAGCTCACAATCTCTACACACTTCATACAAGTTAGCTTGACCTCCAACTGGCGTAGTCAACGCCAAGGGAACTAGAATCCTCTCTACCTAAAGTCCCAAGGCATGGACATAGGTATGTGATATGAACGAGTGTGTCGCTCTTGAATCAATCAAGTCAAACACCATGGTAGAAAATAACCAAAGGGTACTTTGAATGACATCTGACTCACCTAGGGATTGCAATGGTAGAGCATGAAGCTGACCACGTCCTCCTCCATGGACTCTTTGAACCTGATGACGACCACCACCATGGCCGCACTCTTCTCTCTGAGGATGGGGAGCCTCATGGGGATGTCCTAAGAATGCCCCATCTACCCTCTGCTGATCTAAAGCTGGTGCAACATTCTGCTGCTGCCTCGGCTGGAACTGCCTCAGTGGAGGAACCTGGAGCAGAGTGCCCAGTGCACGATGACTACTCTGAAAAGTCGGACACTCCTGCTGCTGATGACCATGACCACCATAAGAAAAACTAGCACCTAATCCCTTGGCATAGGCCTGAGAGTTTCTACCTCCGGAGAAACGAGATGGGAAGGGCTAGGACCTACCCCCAGGTGAACGGAAACTCTCCTGCCCTGAAAACAGGGAACCCCGGACCACAACTCTACTTCGTGCAGAATCATGATGATTCCCCCTTGGGATGATCCGATCCTAGCCAAAGTCCTCTCAACAACCTCTGCCCTCGGCAGCACCTCAAGATATGTCTTCAGCATAAATGGGGTGACCTGGCACTGGATCTCTGGACGCAAAGCCTCCTCAAAATGCCTCGCCCTGGCCTCCTCATCTGGTAATAGGTCTGAAGAATATCGTAGAAGGTTCCTGAAACGGATTCCAAAATCTCGAACACTGGAACTCCCCTATAGACTGGTAAGAATCTCCTCACGAATAGACGCCTTTGCAGTCGAGGAAATGAACTCAACTCTAAAATTTTCTCGAAACTCATCCCATGATATCGCTGACTCCTCATGACCCCTGAGGAACAAGAGCCACCACTTCATTGCAGCTCCACAGAGTAACTTCACAACCAAGGACACCCAGTGCTCCTTCCGAGCATAAATCGAACTGAAGCCAATCTCAGCCTCCTCTCACCAGTCTTTCATGACTGCATCTGAAATGGAGCCCTCATACTTCTGCAGACTCTAGCACTGAAACTCATGGAGCGTCTTCTTTGATGTGTCGTCGTCGTCAACCTCTACCCGGTGGCGATCTTTTGGCACAGCCTGTGGGAGATCATCAATGTGAGCCTGACGAGGACGTTGACCTGGAGCCATTCTTGCAAAAGAACAAACTATTAGAGCTCCTAAGCCTGCAATATGGAAGACTCAACATTAATTAATTAATTGTTTTCGTTCATTCATTTTAGGTTAACCTATCCCAATTTCTACCCATTAAAACACTGGCACAATGAAGAATGATGGATGATCCTTTCCTAGGTATCTACCTTGCAACTAGTATCACCTTGTTTAGTAGCCATTGTAAACATAAAGGTCCATGAAACAGATCATAGGGGGGCCTAAACGCCTTTGTCTCAGCCGGTTTCTAGTGTTTACCTCACTTGATAAACATGAATGACACTATTTCCCTACCATCCCATGAAACCTCACATGTCCCAAACTCTAGACTCCATCCTATCCCTCTACTAGACCTCTAATACCACTTTGATCGACCCCCTTCCCACAAAGTGTACCTCTCCTAGACAGACAATGTGAGAAGAGAGATAACAACCCACGAGTCCCGCCTCCAAAAGGCCCCGGGTAGGAGACTAGCACCGACGGTATAATAAACACACAAATGGGAGGCATTGCCCTCCAGGAGAACACCTGTGAAAGAGAGAGAAAAGATAGACACCAAACAACTCCAACTCAAAACTGAAATATAAAAAAACCCAAGTCCATATATGAAATTCCATGAAAAGGTACTACAACTGAAAGGGGAAACTACAAGTACCCAAAAGAAAGGAAAAAAGCAGCGACCACAAGCCCGAACAGCTCATACAACCACAAGCTAGTAGTAACCAGCTTGATATCCAACCTATTCCAAGTGACCTGAAAAACAGTTTATAAATACGTAGGGTGAGTATAACAGTATACTTAGTAGGATCCTCACTGAAGCGTCTCGTGCAAAAATAAAGAAAGCATGTGAAGCCTAGTGAACAACAAGTGAAACTAACTCATCACCTAAAAAGGTATAATAAGTTCCCAACCTCACCATGGTTACTCTCACCAAGTAACACATACAAGGATATAACATATAGTAAATATTATCAAGGGTACCCCACTACTACTTCCCCATTGGTTTTCCACTTTTCCCCAATGACATACGTCCTGTGAATCTCTCTCCAATGGCTTGCCGCAGACACTTGGGCTAAGCTCCACAATCTGCACCACGTGCACCAAAAAGGTTATCCCACATACACCTGGGCGAAGCACCACAACATCCTCACAACCAAAAGTAACCAGGTAGCTTACGGGAGCCACCACAGCTCACATAATGTGTATCATACGTCGGGTATTATACCTCAAGCCATCACATCCAATACGCTGAGTAAGGATCCTCAAGCCATCACATTCTATACACTTTACACTTATAGTAGTCCATAGGATACTATATCCAAAATATATGTGTGTCAAATAACCAAAATCCATTACATCCCTCTACACAAAAATATGGGGAAAACTAATCGTTGTGCCAAAGGCACTAGTATCTACCATGAGAAGAGAGAAGGGAAAAAGGTGTTAGTCAGTCATTCATCCTCCCATCAGAATGTTGGGGAAAACACCCCCCCAGGGCTCAGAATACCCGGGGTGTCAGTTTCCTTTTCCAACAGGGTAGAGTAGCGTATAGAAACACAAAAAAGTATAGAATATATATAACTCACAGTCACACTATGGGCATATCCAAGTCTTAGACACAACTGCAGCTAAAATCTCTCGGACTATGGGATGCCACTTCTAAGACTAGGTATCCTATAAGCACACAAAAATTTATGGGATTTATTAGATCACTTCATTCCCATTTTATCAATTCTACTGTATGATAATTGATTCTTCAAACATTAATTAACCATGAACACAACCTCATTAAAATAAATTGGCATCACAATGAAAATAAACTGCTCCTTTTAAGATTCAAAATCACCTTTAAATTCCAGGCTCTCTATCCCCATGGATTATCACCATTTAATCAATATTTCATTATATAATTCACTTTCCTGTATTCCCAGGCATTCTAGAAATTCATCCTATGCTACTAAAACCAATGGGGATCAATACGGTGAGTAGATGTACTACCCGTCGAGTCATTTCTTCCTATGGTAAGAGTGTAGACCCATCCTTCCTCAAGAGGCTAAACATGGAAAGCACGTGGCATATCCCGCATGTCTTCACCTCCTTCGGAAGGAGACTAAGAAAGAACAGCTGCCTTGAGCAGTGGAGAAAAGTAAACTAGATTGACAACCAAACAAAACCACCAAAATACAGCCATCCCATCTATCCCATACAATCATCCTTGGTGTCCTCCCCAACACCCACATTCATAAACTGATGCATCTCGCCACTCTAGGCGTCATTCGCTGCCACAAATACAAGGCCTCCCTGCCTCCACATATCACAACACCCCTCCAGGGTCACATCACATCACAAGAAGCAGGAAATCAAACGTCACATAAAATGGACTCTTGCCCCTATAACAAGGCATCCAGCCTTTATACTAAATGAGAACTCATTGCTCTAAAGCACAAGGCACTCAGACTTATGAACAAGAGGGTAACTAAGAACCCTACCAGGCGTTAACTTTTATCAACCAACCAGTTCATTAATCCCTCTTGAATTAAAAAATTCAATTTGTAGTTTCCAATTCCAAGAAACCTAATTAGTAAGATATGACAAAAGATTTAGCATGATTACTATGCCAATCTGATTAACATAAAATTAGAACAAAAACAACAACAACAACAACAACAACGAGATTCATTTATATGCCTCATTATTATTCGCCAATTAATTATAAATTTATTTCTTCCCTATGTTCTTTATCAATTTCCATCAAGAACAAAAAGATAAGAAAAGAAAGCGTAGATATCACACTATCTAGCAAAACACGAGGAAATAACATACGAGCGATAACAATTTCTTTATCCGGTTAAAATATTTTATTAGGTCAATTTCATTGTGATGCAAAAGGATAAATAATGCTAACTCTATGATTTCACATAAATAATTAGAGAAGCCATGAATCCCCTACCTTGAAGAGGTCGTGACGTTCTTTATCCACACAACGATTCATGATCCTCCTCTCGCAACAAATGCATCCACTCGAGGATTCCACGATACAACCGCACCAACCAAACCACAAGAAAACCCCATTATAATCATCGAGATTACATGCCATTATGGAAAGGGGAACAATAGAAGATGAACCACAAAAGAATGACGATTCACCAGAACATATATCAAAGATTGATCGATACAGCTTGGTTGCATCAAAACAGAGCAGAACCAGTCCTAGGAGTTACCTTTCGTTGTGCAACTCGTACGGGAAGGAATGAAAGGTTCTAGCATCTCATAGACGATAACAAAGATGAAGAACAAGAGAGGATGATATCTTATCCCTTTTGAAGATTTAATGAGGTGACGGTTTAAGATCCGGTTAATTCTCTATTAAAAACGGATCTCATTAACCCATGTTGTTTGACCATGTAAACACTTCCCAGCCTTAGGGATAACTAATATAGGATTTATGGAATTTGAATTGGCCTTTAGAGTCCTTAAAATAAGGCTTTAAATGTATTTTACGTCAAAGGAAATGCCAAAAGGGGAAAAACTATAGGAATCTGGAAACACTGTTCACCTACCATTACTGTACACCTACCAATCATTACTAACGATCTGTGACACCGATTTGTGCTACCGATCTGTGCTATCGATCTGTGCTGCCGATATGTGTTGCTGATCTGTGCTGCCGATCTGTGTTGCCGATATGTGCTGCCGATCTGTGATGCCGATCTGTGCGACCGATCTGTGCCACCGATTTGTGCAACTGATATCTGCGACCGATCTGTGCGACTGATCTATGTGACCGATCTGTGCCACCGATCTGTGCCACCAATCTGTTCCACTGATCTGTGCCACCAATCTGTGCACCTACAGATCTGTGCTTCCGATCTGGAAACACTATTCACCTACAGTTACTGTACACCTACGGATCTGTGCTACTGATTTGTGCCACCGATTTGTGCTTCCGATCTGTGCTAACGATTTGTGCGACCGATCTGTGATACTGATCTATTCTACCGATCTGTGCTACAGATCTGTGCCACCGATCATTGCTGCCGATCTTTACTGCTGATCTTTGCTGCCGATCTGTGCGACCGATCTGTGCCACCAACCTGTGCCACCAATCTCTGCGACCGATCTCTGCCACCGATCTGTGCCACTGATCTGTGCCACCGATCTGTGCGACCGATCTATGTGACCGATCTCTGCCACCAATCTGTGCCACCGATCTGTGCCACCGAAATGTGCCACCGATCTGTGCCACCGATCTGGGCTACTGATCTTTTCTACACTTTCCACCTACTGTTAATGTTCATAAGACTGGAACCACTGTTCATAGAATTGGAAATTTGGAAAAGTGTTGGGGATAAGTAACCTTAACCTCCCGGAACACCTCCAACACCACATTTTCACAATGTAATGGAACAGAGAGGTCCCTTCCATTACATATTTTCTGTAATGTTGTTATCAAATTCAGGGTAAATGAAAATTTATAAAAACATCATTAATGATATTTAAAAAAAAGAATGTTTTCTTAAAACATTTATATTTTATAAGAATATTATCTTTATCCAACTAAATTTTATGTGATTTAAAATAACAGAAATGGTTTATTTATGGTTCGCATATTCTTTCTTGTTGCATTGTTGATCCTTGAAAGGTAGAAACCCTTATTATCAAGGTAATATTCAAAGATTGTTAATATGGGTTAAACCATTGAGATACTGGTGAAAGCATATAAAAAATTTCAAAATTTTATTTTAGGAGATTATTTATACGCAAATTAATATTTTATTTTTATTATATCAATTTTGATCCATTTCCCGGAACATTAAACTATATTAATTTAATAATGTAAGTATTTCCTAGAGTTCCCATCCCTAAAATTATAAAAGTGAACCTCTAATCCATTATTATTCCCAAGGTCTAAAACTTATATCACATAAAATACCTTCTATAATAACATCTCACCTCCATTAATGACATCTAGTGCTTTTGCTATTTCAAAAAGTTGAACCTTTCAAAGCCTAAGGTATAAGACAAAATAGGATTCTCACCAAGACGTATAACTCATAACCTATTATTTTCAGATTTATATATTCATAAACTTGGTCTAAATATATTGTATCAATGATAAAACAATTAATTCAGTATATAATGAAATTTTTATTGTTTTTATGATGATCCAATAATCATTTTTCACCTCCCTATAATCGATTGGAATATAATAATATTGGTTAAGCATACATGTGGACTACCACCTCCATGAAGAAATGTAATTCCTTTTTCTTTCATAATTTAGATGAATATTAATAAAGATTTATTTAATGAATATATATTATATAAATGATATAATAATTATTCTTTGAAGTAGAATAGTTATTTTGTTTTCTTTTATTCCATCATTTGAATAATGAAAACGTTATTAATCTGTATGTATGACCGACTGTCTGCATAAATATTGTAATTAATTATTATATATCTTATTTTTATAGATAAGTATATATATATGTGATATTTTTTAATTATTATGAACATTATTAAATTTATAGAAACATGATCAATGTATGAAGACTAGAAATATATTACTGAGACTTCAATGATAAATTAAATAGATAAAACATTGAAATTATGAATTCAATAACAGATTATTAATTAATGGGTGATGAAATTTTATATGTTTCTAAAAACTGATATTTTAAGAATCTAAATTTTTATTATATATAATTTAAATATATTTAAATTTATTATATAATATTTTAGTGTTTTTTTAAAAGAAAGTAGAACTTGTGGAAATGGTTTTATTTTAAAATCTCATTGTTAATCGATATTGTTTGGGTTTAAGTTTTTTATAATGAAATTTAATGATCAACTACCAATAATAACATTAATTTTTTTTCTTAAATGGTTTTTTATACATATTTAATTCATATATTTCAATTTTCTCTTTTTATTTACTCAATTGACAGAAAATTTATTCATAGCATATTTCGCCTAATTTTCTCTCTTCAGTTGAAACCCCATTTTCATACATGTACATGTTTTAAAAAAAATAAATATGGTTATTTTTTTTCTTTAAATTTTTAAAATTATTTTTACACTTTATTTAATTTTGAAAAATGATTTAAAATTTACCTACTTTTCATTTTCATAAAAATGATTTTTTTTCATTTAGTTGAAATTACAAAAGGAATTATTATATTAAAATACATGAAATGAGCAATATTTTCCATAATCATAACCAATAAATGATTTTAGTAATCCTTTATATGTTAAATGTTAGTTTTTATGAAAATATTTACCTTAGTAGTTAGGAATTTGTTTTATTTTAAATAATTATTTATAAACTAAAAACAGTAATTTTCTCAAGAATGGTTCAATAAATACATTATTATATTATTTAATATTTGATAAAAAAAATATATTCGTTATGATTTACGATTTCTTATATCTAGTGATACCATCTACATTAAATATGTTTATGGATTATTATGTTAAAATTACGATTCATTGAAACCCATTTCTTTTCTCTAGTTTAAAAAATTTCTGATCAGAATTTTATGAAACTAATTTATTGTTTTCATGTTATGTTATTATTTTAGGAATAAATGTTTAGAATAGATATTTCCTTTCCATGGGTTATTATGTATGTCCCAGGTCCCCAATAGACTATAGTCATATTTAATATTATTACATATTCCCAAGACTCAAGTGAATGTATCCCAAAAGTCCGACTATTTTAGTAGTCACTGTAAACTAGATACATGCATGTATTTAAAATTAATTTGAATAACAAAATACCTAAATGTATTTTATTTAATATCATCAGTATTACCTCTATCATTTCCCTATATATCAATAATAAAACATTATCTATCATCCTATGGAAATGAAACATAAGAAAGAGGTGAGATGAGGTTCTTAGTATGGGTATGTGTATATCCAAAGCACTCAAAAAAATAATCCATAATATATTTTAAAATTTTAGTGACATAATAACATTAAAAATATTTAATAACTATAACATGAATAATAATATGTCCGGAATAAATGATGATTAAAAAATCACATATAAATAAAATCATTATATTGATTCTTCTCCATGGATAATCTAACTAATATACTAATCACATGGAGCATAAATAAATAATCTCCTAAAGAGAGAGTGTATACTTTGAGACTTCTAAAAAATACTATCGAGACCATGTTCCATGACATATATATAAATGGATGACCCTTAAGCCAACACATGTCTAGTTTGTCATAAGAGACCTAACAATGTATCAAAGGGATATATAGGGCCTCCCCCATTACCTACTATCACAAATGAACTTATATTATTAAAGGGATAAAACACAATCAACATAAATATTCATATTGATAATATACCATTCTAAATGTTCATAATTATCCCAAAACATAAAAATAATACTAAACTATCTAGATTAATATGAATGGTATCAACACAGTATTACCCTAGTCAAACTAATCATAAACCATATGGAAAAATAATAACGATGGTATCATTACAATATATTACTAGAATAGAATTCATACAATAATTTTTTCTGATGTTGATGAATACAAATTCCATAAATAGATCATTAAAAATATTTTAATGAAAGAATCATTTCACCATTGAAAACTAAATTTTTAGAAAATAAATTTTCAAATTTTTTCATTAAAATAATATTAATTTCAAATTGATATTGAAACATATAATAAATGAATGAAAATAATTAGTTTTCATAACAGTGGGATTTTTTTTCATGTTCTACATGATAAAATAATGATTCCTTTCACATTTTTTGTTAAATCCATGTGAGAATTGATTAGAAGTTGACATGAAGATTCATTTTAAATAATTTTGAAAAAAATAAATAAAAAACTAGAGAAAATTACTTTAAAAAAATATAAGAACATTGTAATATTTTTTAAAACATTTTTAGAAAATATGGATATGGAGGGAAAACGTTTTTCAACAGAAGAGTTAAAGAAAGGCAGTTTTGATTAAATGTTTATTCTAAAACATTTAGTATATAATGATATTTAAATGATATGAAAAATTAATTGTCAATATATAATGAGGAAAGGATAAAAATTATGATGTTCTTGACATGTAGATCATGAGATCTATTCGTTGCAAGAATATCATAAACAACTCAGTTAATAATGAGATTATAACATTAAAACCATAGCACCATGGAAGCTTCAGAATTGTAATCCCCAAACAGAGATAATTTATATGGATATTTATAGCCAATATATTTTAAAAGAATATTCTTAAAATACAATAATGGTTATTGTATATATAATATTAAACAACCAAGTGGAGAATAAGGCATTTATCTCCTAAATATAAAATCATGAAGAAAGAAATCCCTTACCTTAGGCCTCATTTTCTTCATATGTGTTTGAACCTAATTTATAGTATATATATATATATTTATTATAAATAAATTATACAAATATAATAATATATTTTATTCCAAATAGGATTTAATTATGGTATTTTATAAGAGTTTTATTAATAATTGTTAGATAAAATCCCCTTTTCTTTAAAATTGCTTCCTATTTCATGATTGTTTGGTATGGTAATTATGGACATATAAATTTGATCATGGTCCCATAATCTAAAAAAATATACCATGATATAAAATATGTTATATATTATTTATATAAATATTTATAGTAATCTATAATAGCTTGATATAAAAAATGAAATACAACATTCAAGGACACGATTGGACGTACGTACACATAAATATTGTTTCAATTTTAATGGATAATTGAATGAAATAAAGTCAAATAACACAAAATTTTTAAATATTATTAATTATTTCTTATATATTCCATATATTCATTAAATATATCCTTAATACCGTACATGTAAATATAAAATGAAGAAAATTACACATGGTAATGTTGAGGTAGTAGTTCACACACACTCCCATGCGATGTAATTATTTTCCAACACATTAGATAGTATTAATATGTATGTAATATTATAATTAATTTATTATATTTAATTCATAATTATAATATAAATATATACAATCCATCATTTTATCTAGTTGCGTGGGCTGGTGCTTGAAATCAAATCACATCGGTTCGCGAGGCGTTAGACCATTGTACACAAGATCGATGGTATCATTTCCCATTTGATGGTATAATAGAGTTTTAATTGTCATCACTGTAATATAATAACATCTAAAAATATGTAATATACATATTATATTATATAATCAATTATTAAGGGTATTTCCTAGAGGTTGAATAATAAAAAATATAAAACACACATTTAAGAACGTTAACTCTTCTTCAGACAACTTCTATAGGTTTACAAAACAATCCCAGATATGTTGGAATTATGATCTAACCTAAACATATAGCATATTTTAATGTATTTAAAGAATATATTTAGACCATTGTATTCTATTTTAATGGTAATTGTTAATGTGAATAAGAGAGACGAAGGGGTAGCTATTTATAAATGTGGGAGAGGACACCCTGAGATGTTTTTAAAATAGAAGATGATAACAAAATTTTTCTCATTAAAAAAGCCTCCAAAATTATAAATTCAATAACCATAGAATATATTGTTTCAAAATATTTCCATAAAAATGATTTAAATATTTTTGTTCCATTTTTAACCATTATCATTTAGTTTAACTGCACGGTAAACCATTTTATCCCAAATCGTGGTAAATAATCTTTAAGGTTTTTACTAATAGTTAAGAAAAAACATTTAGTTGACCATATTATATAAAACAATTATCATCTTTAAAATTATTTGATCCATTATTTCAAATTAAATTTAAATTTTTATATTAATTAAATACAAAATTAAACTCGTACACGCATCGAAAAAAATAGTTTTCTCCAGGAACACATGTCAATAGTTTATAAGAAATGTTATATCATAATTCAAAATGAAATTACATAAAATTACCTAAATTAGATAAATTTTAATATTATTAAAACAATTAAACATTAAACCAATGTATACATATAATTTTACATCTTTTATAAAAATTGAAAAGAATGTCTTTAATAAAAATAGGTATTTCTTACTATTCAAAAAAATTATCTTTTCAAAAAATTATGAAATTTTAACACAAAGATAATTCTAACATGTATATTTAAAATATTATTTATACTTTGTGATATAAATTCTATTAATGGGGTAAAAATTAATTATTAAATATTGGTGGAATGGAAGACTAAACTGACTTTTATTAAAAAAACAGTTTTCAAACAACATTTCATTTTAATTTAAATAGTTTTAGTTTTATTATAATGAATGGATAAAAATTGAATATATTTTACAAAGGCATAAAAAATAATTTAGTTTTTATAATTTATTACCTCTAACTTATCAGATACTTATTAATATAAATTTTAAAATAATAATATTTTATTTCATTATCGAGTTTCATTTATAACTACTGTTTTGTGCATCGCAAGAGATGGAATAGATTATATATATTTGAAAATAATTATATTGTAATGTATCAGGTTTTAAATTATCTTCTATTTTTTCATCATTACATATATTATATTGAACTTCATTTCCCATAATTTAAATATTTGGGTATTACTTTATACTCCATTAAATAGATTTTACCCTCAAAACATAGTCTAGAATTCAATAATAAAGGGTTTCTCATTAGAAAATATATTTCATTAGACAAGAATCAAGAAAAATGGTTATTAAAACCTCCTATTTATATGTGATAAATGGAAGTAGAATTATTATCAAGAAGAAATCATTATTATGTTTACATGTAAGAAAATACTAGAAGAAAGGGAATATATGGACATGATAGAAAAGTGTAAATATTTTAGGGCAGTGATAGAGATAATTGGTAAAAAGGTGAAAGATCTATAAAATTGGTCACCAAAAATCCATAAATATATAATGAATTAAAATAACCTTTTTTTAAAATCATGCTACTAGGATACCATTTTTTAAGGTCTTTTTCCAAGTGTTGATGAATTACTTTTCGATCTATACGTTGAACAGACAATAATATACTTACTAGATATAATTATATTTCAAAAGAAAAATTTCATCATTTGGTTATTATTCAATAAATTCCCACTTCATTTTTAACTCCATTAAATGAATATAGAAGCTTATTTTTTATGCTTAAATCACCAAAATTATCTCATACCACTTCTTAAGTGAAATAAAAAAGTGTAAATTCATTCCTATTATATTGAGATATTTAATATTATGAATTAATACCAAAATATAAACATTATCCATTACATAAAGAGTTAACCTTATGGAACCTCTAAATTATTTCTAACTAAAATCGAAATCATAAAATTTAAAGGCAATGTCATTAATTTTTTACAATCAACTTAACATTAATCCCCCAAACAACATAATTAATTTTATTGAATCCCTATAAAAATATTTCAATAACTTGATCATATAATCCAATGAAACAAGTTAATTACAATAAATATATATGAAGAAACAATTCATTCAAAAGTTGACACTTTTCTTATTCTATAAAAAATCACAGATTATTGAATATGGACCATAAATCCAGAATGAGCTAAATTGCCTTAATGATATCATAAAACACCATGTCATAATAACACTAATACATTAAAAAGACATAAAAATAATCTATTTACATTATCATAATAAAAAATTTATTTATATCATTATTATCATAACACTGACCACATATTAAGGGTTATCTTCTCTCAATCATGTGTTTTCCAAAAATATAAAATTTCCACTAAAGTAATTTAATTGTTACAATTGAACATATGACTTCATATCAATAGAATAATAAAATTATAGTACAAACCATATATGTTTTGTTATTTTTATAAAATTAATATCATAGTTAAAAAATTTCAACACCAAAATCCTTTGAATCCCAATGAATTAACACATAAATCATTTAACATATTTTAAACAGTATTAATTAGATGTCCCCATCTTATTCCTATACAATATCTCCATTCACATATTATTTTTAGTATTTTTATATTCAATAAGAAAACATTTACTCAAACAATCTTTTTTATACTCTCTTTTAGCATTAAACTAGGGAATAGATTTTGATAATGCACATAATTTACACATTTAAAACTTTTATCCTTTTATAAAACATTACATTGACCAATGTTCTCATACGTTGCATTAAATAAACCTATTATTTTCCCTGGGAAATTGATTACTTGGTTTCATTCTTCTCTACCCATATAATATCTTCTATTATCTATAATATATTCCCTTGTGTTCTTCATTCCACAGTTTTTATATATAGGAAATTGAATAATAATTACTACATGGTCTCCACCATAATATCTCTCATGGAACATTTTCCTTCTAATATTTATTTTTCTGAATATTGGTTATGGTGAATATTGTTAATAATTTTTCATGACAACTGATTACGAATAATAACAAAACCTATCAATATACTCATCACTCCATTTGGTTTCTCATCAACAAATTTTAAATCCCATTCAATGATAACTTATTTCATTCTTATTTGATCCATTAACTAAAACAAAAATGTATATTGTGAGAAAAACAAATCAGACTAGGAAATAACATAGTCATGAAGAATAAGTTTGTTTATGTCTCAATAAGGACTAATTATATTCAATATATGAAAAATTAAGTTAAACCTAGCCCAATCATGGTTATTATCATTTCAAATCCTTAATTATGGTTCAAATATAAAAATTTAACTATCAAAATCCTGTCCTTTGAGGGAGTAAAAAAATTTGCACATCAAGGCCCATTTTCATGTACCAAGTAATTCTCAATTCAAAGCCAACATACCTTTTTAGAGTTATTTTCCATAATGTATGTAATGTATCCACCTCCACTTTTAGTATGTATATAGTGATGTATTTCATGGAAAATAAGGATAATATCTTCCTTTTTAAAACATTATGATATTATTATAATCATATCTTCCAAGTAAATATTAGGCATATATTTTCGATCTTATCTTTCTTAAATCTAGTTCCAAATGGTTCAATAAATCACAAATACCAACTATAAGGTGCATGACCTAGTATCCCAGATTCAATAGTCTCTTTGTTACATTGGAAAAACATACAAGTGATTACATCCCAATAGAATAAATAGTTGATTTGTCCTCGTTAATTAGATAATTATGTGAATTTACGAAACATTTGAATAATAAAATATAATAAATTATTTTTTTACATTATCATTATTTCCAATATATTTTCCATTCATATCGATCCCAACACATTTCTAGGACTCTTGGGGAATTGAAACATAAGAAACGGGTGTTATAAGATTCCCAGTAAGGGATTACATACTATGGAAGATATAATAAATTGAGAATAAATAATTAGTATTTTAAGGTAAATAATTAAATAAATAACATTTAATCAACAAAATTAACATTAATAATAATATTCCATGAATAAATTATGATCAACTGATTCCATATAAATAATCACATGAGCTTGAAACTTATCAATTTTTATTAAAACTAATCAAATAATCACATGGAACATCAATAACTATTCTCATAATGAGTTAATTAATATTTATAGACAGTTAAAACATTTCATCAGGTCCTTGTACCAACACATTTAAAAGACTATCAAGGCCTTCTGCCAAGGCATTTATATCAATGGGTATAGCCTCAGCCATAACCCAAACAAAATTTCCTCTTAATAAATAATGATCCATAAATTGGCTATATAATGTCTCTCCCATAACATAATATGTCCTATTCATTCTTAAAATGAAAGGGGTGAATAAAAATCCACATCAACATTCATATTTGAAAACTATCATACAATATGTTAACAATTAACAAAATTTATAAACATAATCATAAACCATACATCTTAATAGGAACGGTATAGACATAGTAAATCTCTCATCAAATAGATCATAATCCATCCGGAGAAATAATTAGGATGTTTTCATTAAAATATATCACAGGTAGATCATAATAATAATATTTTATATTGATTTTTAGGGATATAAATTCAATTAATAGATTAGTAAAACATATTTTAGGAAAAAACATTCAAAAATAAAAATCATCATTTTGTAAACAGAAATTCATAAAATACAATAAAAAATGTTCTTTTGAAAATATATTTTTCATCATATAAATCAATACTGTTAATTATGGTATCAATTTCACATCATGTCATGCACATTAAAACAAACATTCCTCTCCAATTATCAATTACGTCAAAATGATTTTTGTTTTGAAAATAACTTGAAAATTCCATTAAAATAATTTTTTAATATTTAAAAATGATTATTTTTAAAAAAAATCATATAATAACATTAAATAATTCTTGATAATATTTTTAGAGAACATATATATGCCAGAAGAAGTGTTCTCTATTGAAGAGAAATTTTTTTATCTATTTTCATAAACACATTTTCTATTTTATTAGAAGATTGAATGAAATGAATGTAAATTATATATCAACATTAAAAACAAATTAAGATGTAATATATCAAATATTTTCATTAAATTTATTCATATTACCATCAATTTCTAATTAAAATGTAAAATATTTCACATTGCTACATTGAGGCAGTAATCTACATATACACACGAGAGATGATAATGTTTTCTAATAAATTACATGGAAATATGGTATACAATATATTTTTAAATATATAAGTGTATTACTTTTATTAGTATCATATAAATAAGTTAAATCAATCATTATATCAATCTAAAGGAGGAGATGATTGAAAATGAAGTAAATCGGTTCCAGGGTGGTGGTCTGTTGTACACACAATTGACGATTTTGTTTCCCATCTAACAGAAGAGAATATAGATAAAGGTCATGAATATAACATAATATCATCTCAGTTTATGGAATATATTGATTTTATTTTATAATAATTTTTAAATAATATTTTAAGGAGGTGGAAGAAGAAACATAAAAAATCTCATTTAATAACAGTGCCTCTTCTTCCGATAACTTCTATAGGGTTGTAACGTTATTATTAATAATTTGGATTTATTATCAACTAATATACTCTAATATTTTTTATTCATGTAATTAATATATTTTCTATGGTCATGGATGAACTGAATGACATTGGTAGTGTTAATAGAGTAGGAGAAGAGGATATGGGGAGGCTTTTATAAGTGGGGGAGAGTGTACATATGGAATTTTAGAAAAGTAAAATGTATACCCATAAATTTCCATTAAAAATCCATGAAATTATTAATTATATATCAATTAATTATTCATGGTCAACATCTATCCAAACAAATTATGAATGCAAGTTTTGATTCAATTTTAACCCTTGTCATTTAATTTAACACTTTAGTAAAACCATTTTAACCCTAATTGTGGGAAATAATTTTTATAGATTTTCATATTAATTATTAAAAAAATTTAATTAACATTGATATAAAATATATTATTTTTTTATAAAAAATATGGATCTCATTATTCCAAATTCAATTTACATTAGTAGTAAAATTTCATTTAAAATTAAACACGCATATGCATCAAGAAAGTGGGATTTCAAAGGAATAACAATCAAAAGATAAAAATGTTTTTATATCAGAATTTATAATTAAATTCATTACATTGATAAAATTTGTTATATTTTAATATGGTTGAATTAATTTTAATTTAAAAACAATTGAAAATTAAATTTAACATCTTATATGATTTAAAAAAAGGGAATTTTCAATAAAAGGTAGTATTTTTAGTATTCTTCAAAATAATTAATCATTTTAGTAAATTTATAAAAATTCACTCCAGGATAAATTTAAAATTTAGAATTAAAAAATTCGGATTATAATGTTAGAAATATTTCTAAATGTAGAATATATTAATTTTAAACTTTGTGAAAAAAGCATGACTAAACCACCTTTTAGAATAATGTTGTCTTTTAGAAATTTTTTTCTTTTAATTTCAAAATGATAATATATTACTTATAATCAATATATATCCACTGAATTTATTTTACACATGTTTAAAACATAAAATATAGTTATTATTTTTAATACATTCCATCTTAATGATTAGTTTACAATGGACGTGTTTAAATATTAATATTTATATAAAGTGTTATGTTTTTTAAGGTTGTTGTTCTGTAGATCACTACCCATCAAATAGATTTAATTTAATTAAAAATAAACATTAAATAAATACTTAGGGTGATATATTCTATTAAATTTTTGGGAGTTGTTTTTAATTTTCTTTATTGAACATGATTTTCTACTTATATAATCTTAGGGTGTTTTATATTATATGATGAGTTTCTTTTGATAGTATATAACATATGTATAATTTTAATTATGTGACATGTGGGCTTGTAATTATATGTACATTAAATTCATTTTATAAATATTAACATCTGATGAGATAATGATATTTGGCATATAGAGCGGACCACGTTTACTTTTGGAATATTACCAATATGATAGTATCTGGTGTGAACCTTGATTAAGGATATCATAAAATGAAGAGTAAACCCAATCCACTATTAAATTCTTAGTTGACATCCAAGACTATCGTAGTGTTTTCTATGATTATTTTTATTCCAAAAACTTATTTCTATTTCCAATGTTATTGTTTCATGGATCATGTTCATTGATTCATTTATTATTCATGTCTTACGAACTTCCAACCATTATTCCCTAACTCCTGATATGATCTATGATATGAATGTTGTGTTTTCTAAATGTTATGATCATGTTATCATACCCCTATTGTCTATATATTTTAATGTTATCATTGGTATCTTGTTGATTTAACCTAACAGAGTTTCTGATATCGATTATTATTATTTTTCATTTCCTCATGTTATTAATAATTGTTTTATGGATGAAATGTTTTGTAAGGGTGATAGTTATGAAGAAAATGGTGGGATAAAATATAGATCTCTTTTGAACTAGTTATTTCTATTTAAAATTCTATAAATTCACTTAACCAATTTTATCGTAGAATGAAATGTATTTTTATTTAATAAAACTAATCTATTAAGATTTAATATCTATGTATGAAAAGTATGTTTCCTTATAGTAGACCAAGACATAGTACCTGGTGGAATTTCAGGTTTCTTTTATGTAAGGTTTAATTGTAAATTTAAACATAATTTTTAATGACCTTTAACACTCAATCATGGTACTTACCACAAAATTATAATATTTGGATCCTTATAGGTAGATATTCTTACACACCCTTTCATCTTAAGATATTAAATTTTCTCCATGGTCCACGGTTCCTCTAATTGGTCACAGAAGCATATATATGGTTTGGAAAGGGTGAATTCTTACTCTAATCCTCTTTTCTAGTTTTTTTTATCGATATTGGCCACCTATTTTTGTAAACTAGGTCTTGCGAGAATCCTAAAAAATGTTGATTGCATCTCAGTCAGGATACTATGGGAAATTAGATTACAAAAAAACATAGTAATCTCTATAGTTTTTCATTATAAAATTCCATCCTTATGTCAATATAATTTATTATTTATTCACTTCTATAATAGGGGTTAATATAATAATTCAAGTGGGTTCATAATATATTTTCTTCATCCACAAGGTTTTGGTCTATATTTCTTTTAGTATATTAACCAATCCTTCTTCTAAGGTTATTAAATGATTGGGCATCTAAATATTTGATTCTAAGTTATTTTAATTAAAACAAATAATGTTTTTCAAAAACTATTTTTATTGGGAATGTGAATTGTTTAGGTTAAAATGTGTTATAATTGTCTATTTGACATGTTTTCTATGTTACACACATTTAATGAGTTATTTAAAAGATAAAATGTTATTATATGATGTTGTTCTTCATGGGGTTTTTCATTATTTAGATGAAATTAAATTTATTTTTCTCCAGAAATATTGTTTGTCTAGTATTTCAGGTATACAAATCATATAATTTTATAGCTTGATAATCCTTCAAAATATATATAATATTTTTGAAAATAAATATTATCATTATTTGATTTATGATTATATATATATATATGATTATATAAAGGACGTTTAATGGGTTAATTCTATATAATATTTTCATATAATATTTATTAGATACTCTTTCTAGTGATGTACAAGTGGATTGCATGGGAAGAGATAAAAATTAATTAATTGTAACATATATTATCCCCCTCCCCACATAAGATGGTTTTTGCATATTGACTCTAGTATACATCATTTCTTTCCCCGAGGATGGTTATTGGACACTGATAACCTAATATTTTTCTTATCAGGATTGGTTAAATGATGTTCTACTACAAAAAAATGACTTATAACAAATGAAATTTCGGGACTGATAATATATCTGTTGGAAAAAAATTATAAATTCCAACAGATACTGGGTTATGGGGATACTAAATTCAAGTACCAAAATTTATATTTACCAACAAATATTTTTTTATTAATTTTTTAAAGACAACAAATATTTTAACAACAATATACATTGTCACTCTATCATATTAACACTAAAAATTTATTTTACATACAAATATAATTATAATTTATAATTACTTTTAGAAAAAATATATATATAAACATGTAGTTATTATTTGTTCACTACATATCAATAATTTTAAAATAATAATCTTTGTTAATTCTAATCAGTGGTTTATTAAATAAAATTATTTTGATATTAAAAAAACAAAAAATATTATATGAGACTTTCTTTAATTTATTCGCAAAAAAGTATGTACCCATTAACAATAAGATATTAATAAATATTTATCAAAATTTTTAAAATTTATTTAAGATATATTTTATATGAAACATATTAAAATTATATGTAGATATATTTTACCATGATGAGTTTTAAAAAACATTAAAAAAAGATAAAATGAAAAATAAAATAAAAATAAATGAAAAAAATACAATCCTTCATTCACGTTTTACTGCGAACAGTCATGCCTCCCCTCTCCTGGAGTCTTTGTCAGTTGTGTCTCCACATTGTCCACTACTACCAGCACCAGCTTCACTCACATCCCTGGTTCCTCACTATCAGTTGCATCGACACTCATACACTAGACTCTCTAGCACTTCCTATACCACTCTGTCGACCAATGTTCAGCAGATGTTTCCTTGTTCAACTATAAAGTCGATATGTTGGCAAGATCATGGACCAAAACCCATTTCTCATTAAGTTATTCTATTTTTTATACTAAATGCATAAATATCTTCTATTTATGCTTTAAGCACCAAAAATCATAGGAATCTAATGTTTGAATTGAATTCCAGTTAAGGTTTCTTCGAAATTTAAATTAAATTTTTTTTCATATTTTTTTATTTTGGTATGCTAATTTCATACTCTAGTTGTTCTTTGGTGATTTTATCACCTCCAACTATTTGGATCCTCTTCAACCAAGGTACTCCATGTCAAAATTTAGATGACATCAATCGGTGTCTTAATTTACAAATACTCTACCTTATTTCATTCCTCCAAATTATATAAATTCAGTGAGAAGGATTCGTTGATGGATCTCAGATAATTGAAATACTTGAGAACTACTACATGGGTTTTACCATCCACATTGAAGCCCCATTACATCCTCTCAAGGGTCCTGATTTATATGCTAGGGTGGTTTATTTTTATCTAATATCTTTCCATATGTTACAAAAATGATTTTGAATATGATTTTTGGGTGTTTTTTCTTATCTCTACATTCCATTAAGTGATTAATATTTTTTAAAATTACTAATAACCATCATTTCAAGTTAAATAGTATCGTATAAATACTTAACCATATATTACTGCTTATATGATTACATTTATGGGAATGAATAAAACTAGTTGTTATCTACGCTAACCACATTATGCACATATTGGTGGATATTCATTCATAGTAGAGATCATTTAGGATTTAGAATGAATTTAAAAATGGGGTAATATTTTAATCCATATCTATTATATACATGTCATTAATAAATGAGTTGTTGGTTATGACCACATTTTGTCATTGTGATAATCCTTTACATTCCTAAAAAATTACAACTTCACAGTAATGAGTTATTCTTCAACAAAATTTTTTAAACACCATTACGTGGATTAATTTTTTTAAAAACAAATCTTTAAATATTATCCATTTTGTTTCCATAAAAGATTCAAGTCATGATTCTTAATTTTTTTAATATACTAAGATGTATAAGAGAGTACCACGGGTAGGTGATGATAGTTTAATTTTTAATGGGTGTTGGTTTATATGATTTTTCTACATGAAAATGTGAGTTGATGTTTCTATTTTACCAAGGTCAACCGGTCGAGTGTTTTTCTATACCCATTATAAATCGGAATCCATGTTAATAGAAAAACAATAATATTGTTTTCTGCATGATAAAAAGATATAGTTTTACTATTAACTATAGCTAAATTCATGTGTAATAAAACTCAGGCCTCCCATTTTTTATTTGGTAGAAAATTCATTATTTTTAGATGACAAACTATTGGTCTCATACATTCATCATGAATTTTTATTCTTTAACAGCAATCAAAAACTATTATTAGTGATATCAGAATAGTAAAAATGATAATTTCTAAAACATTTATTCTAAATCCATATTTACTTTCTTTGTCAGATGATAGATGATTTTGTATTTATCAAATAAAGTCTTAAATGCATCACATCAACACTAATTTGGAACAATGAATGGAATTCATGATAGGTTTTCGTAAATATGGAATCACAATTCTTTCCACTACAACACTCTTGGAAGACCTAATAAAAAATATTTAAAATTTTTTTTCCAATTCATATACATTTCAATTAAAAAAATATAAATCCTGATTCATTTTTAATAAAATGATATTTCAAATTTTTTTCACATTATTTTAAAATGTGATTTTAAAACGATCAAAATTAATAAACGACCAACAATAATGTTTTTTATTTGAAATTAATCAGTGAAATTCATTATTATTATAAAAATAAAAAACATATGTTGTGTCCAAAATTTACATAAAATTTTCAATCAAAACATAAGTTTTCAGTAGTTATCCTCCTTTAAAATTTCACATGACATGATAGAAAGTAAATCAATGAAAAATTAGATCTAACTAATAAAACCCCCAACAATGTGTTTTCATGAGATAAAATAAATCGAAACATATAGACCAATGAAATAGAGAAATACCAAACAATGGACCAGTAATTATTAGATAATTCAGAAAATGAAATAAAAAGAATTGTGTTTTAGATAACCATCAAAATGTATTATGAAAATTAGGGAACCAATACATTTAAAGAAAATATTTTTTTATTAAGTTTTCCTTCTCATTTGGAATTGATTTATATTGACTTGTTTTTTAATGTCCTACAATGATGAAGTGTCTCTAGTAAAAAAAATTGGACATTCTATCTTTCACCAAATATCTCTTAATAGAAATTGGGTATAGTCTCTACAAATAATTAGTTTGTAGCATGTTAGGAAAAATTCATTGATTGAAATAAGATTAATAAAGTTACATATGTTTTTCCATGTGAACTTTGTGAAGTGCATCCCATATTTTTAAATGTACATTACTATTACATGGTGTCATGACCTGACCTGTACTAAGGCACGAGCTACAACTACCAAAAACCAGTCTCCATAGGATAGGGGCTGGAGACTAGCGCCAAAGGAAGAACAAACTCAGGGAGGACTTTTACTATGAACCTATACACACACACACACACGCAACCAACTCAATGAAAAAGTACAGAGGAAAATAATGAAAGGTACCACACTTCTATAAAAAGGGAACCAATATAAATACATCGACTTCTAAACATTACAAGTACAAGATAATTAATGCTGAAAGGGAAAGAGGAATAATACACACCGAACTAGAAAAATGACACAGCCTGGCAATAGTTTGGAAAATTAAAATAGCTGGAAGAGTCCAAATCATGAATACCAAGCTACGACCACCGCACACGGTCCAAAGACCCTATATCGCTAAGCTTCTCTGATATCACGATCAACCTGTCAGTCTTCTACAAGGGGAAAACAAATTCAGGAAAATCACAAGATGGGGTCAGTCTAAGAATACTCAGTATGATACCCCAAAGGCTCTAGGGAGCAGGAATAGACATACTAGAGAGGGAAACAGTAGAAGGTAACAAGGTACAACTACAGTGAAAAGATAGAGTAAAGCACCAACCAATTGAATATATGCTCACTCAAAGAAACACAAAAAATAGTGTATGGGGATTTCCATCTCATAGCTCGCAGTAGGTATATTCCCAAACATATAACCATGCCATCCAGATATTCTCATCTTAGCGAAAAAGAAACTTAAGGAAACAACTTCATGCCATTACCATGATTTCAAAAGGAGGCTCAAAGTGTTACTCAAGGATCACGAGTACACACTCAATAAGCTATCCATCCGCAATGGAACTCATCTAAGAGATGTACTCCATCATGTAAAACTCAACCATTTCTAATGCTACATCTGAATGATGTGATCCATAAAGAACTTTCAGTTCGAACTGCCTATAGTGCCCGACACTATAGGTCTCACTGACACGGCCTTACACCCAAGGCAAAACTAGGAGAAATAAAGTGAAGAGGCTCACTCATCAACACTGCGTTCAGTTGGGTGAACACTGCTCTAGTCTAACCCATGATGTCCCAATCACTCCAGTAAAAAGTCTCTCGCACCTCAGTCGGTCGAGGGAGAACTAACGAATATGTTGTTATTGATTACATCAAGTGGAGGAGCCCGCTCCTCGTAACTGTGTCCTATAGTCTAGGTAGCTCTAACACCCATGAATGACTCACTCCCCATCGCTACTCGGAGATAGGGGTACTACTCCACAAGTGAGGACTAGCACACTACCATATAGGGGAGTAAAATCTGGTATTTTGTGCACTATGGGAGACCCGCTCCCTATTATGTCAGGGAAGTACCAACCCCAGGCTAGAGGAATAGCACCCTCTCATGGTAGGGGAGTACTGAATCTATTGGAACAAGGTTTAATGTGGACATGAACCCTGAATCAATAGGGGATTATGACTTTGTAACTAGAGGACTCACACCCTGGTAAAGTAGCGGAGTAACCAAATCTATCACAATATATGTTGTATCACTACATAAGGAGGATCCACACCCTGGGTTGACAGGGGTGTACCTACTCCTAACATAGAGGACACACACCCTACCCGATAGGGGAGTACCTAACTCTATGTGAGATAACTATGAGGACTCGTGCCCTAGTCCAATAATGGACTACTAACTCCAAATATAGGGAAACCATCTGAGATGAGAATGAACCCACACTTATGATGTGGGGAGTCCCGTCTCTACCAGAGTAGAGGACTAATGTATACCGGTTCCTTGAGTCATTAAGGGAGTACCCATCCTAACTCTCCCTACAAGAAATACCATGGTTCTGCACCCTAGGTCATTAGTCATAACTCAACTGCCATGAATATAAATAAGGAAGTAACTTGATGATCTGTCGGGTCATAAGGGTTCCAACACATTAGAAGGCACGTCAACTGGACACCCAGTCTAAAATTTATATGCATTTTAGTGTTGAGTGCACTGTTAGATTTGGGTACGATCCAACCCAGCCAAACGTTAAATTTCTCTTAAAGCCACATGGAGTATCTCAAAAGGATTGCATCATCCTAAGGTTTCTGGAAGCCCAAACAGTTCGTCATTTCAACACCATATGAGGGAGATATGTTGGATACAAGTTCCCAGAATATTATTATTATTATTATTTGGAATTTCATGGGCTCAATCCACGAACTAGAATTTAATATTTAACACTATACTTGAATCAACCGTCTTAATGATAGGATCAAGTCATAATTGATATAAAGTCAATCAGACATCACACACAGAAGTTATAGCAGATCGAATATTTAATGATAATAATATATTATTAATAGTTGAATGTTTCAGGTACCTATATCAAAAACCTAAAAACAAGGTCCAATATGAGACTCAAAATTTTTGTTTTGTAGTCAAGGTCACACTCCAGCTAATAGTTTGTGGAAGTGAGGCCGCCGTGATAAATTACGGATGAAACACAGTTTTCCCAAAAAATATAACATTATTATATTCTAATTTTTTTATTTAACCTTTATATTTTTTCATTTCTCCCCATGAAAAACATAAGATCAACATCCTATATGTGCATCGCATTATCCCCATGAACGAATCCTCTTTAAAAATATTTATTTTATTTTAACATTATTGGAATTAATATCATAATTATTATTAAAAGTGAATAATAGATAAATCAATCACACACCCCTACTTCCATGCCTCCTCCTTCCCCCATGTGCTACTTGTGCTTACATAACTCCCCCATATCGTGAGACACCCCAACTCCATCCTCACTTAAATATTATTATTAATAAAATTAATTATAATAAATCTCATCATTAATGATCTCATTTAATCTAATATAAATAATTTATCATTGTTATTCTCATATATAATTAAATCAATTCCATTTTATTAATCACACACTAAAATTCACTATTACCCTTATATTTTAATAAAATAATAAATAAATTCTCCTTCAATTTTTATCAATGGGTTGCCATAATTATCATGAATAATTGTTATTATTATTTCTACTCACAGTGTTGACCATATCTGACCACAAACACACACTTGCGGTAAGGGTTTGGTCTGTTCACCAAACATAATTCTGCATGATTATCAATTCATCCCAAAATCATCAATCTGCATGTCATTTTTTCCACAACAAAGAGTCTGGGGGTTTTACCATGTTCGAACCCACACTAAGAGAGTCTGATCGTGACTCTATGGTCCAAGGATTATATACAAGATGAATGGAGGGGGAATAAGCACCAAAAACAAAGGTTTAAACATCTTTGGTCAAGCGTTCGTGGATGATGAATAAGAATGGGGCACCAGGGGGTAGAAAATACATTAAACAATGATAAATAATTCAATTCCAGTATATTGGCACATGCAATTTTTGTAGTGAGGGGCACAGATCGAGGAACAAATATTGAAATATTCAAACATTTAAACCATAGAAGTAAAAACAAAACAAAATATGACTCCTACCTATATTGTACCCTTTGCCGTTGATAAAGACTATGATTTCAAAATGAGAAGAATATGTTGTTGTGTTCATTGCTCTTCAATTTTCCTAGATCCAAGTCTTCGTTGTTATTCATTCGTCGTTCGTCAATGGGAGGAGGAGGATTGGAGAGGAGAGAAGAATTTGTCGTTAACAGAAAGTTTTATGAGGCCGAGATCTCATAACCATTCTTTTATAACCTATAATCTAGTTAAAAGAAATTAATACTACAATTAAATAAACAATTATTTAATTATTTAATTTATCATCAACGCTGGCACACTGGCCAACCTCCCAACGCCGCAAAGGTTATACATTGCCTTGGGTAAAACCAATGTTCTAATAACATCAGTGGTCACATATTTTTCATCTTAGTCTCTATATGGGAGATATTTGAGTTTGAGCTATTAAATAAATAAATTAATAATTTAATTTATCTATTTAACACACCGACATCAAGCATGTGGTCGGAATGTACTGCACCAACTTATTTTATATTGCCGTTAGGGGAAACACTGCGTTCCGGACCCAACGGTGGTCTCAGATTTCTGATCTGATCAACTATTTTTAATATTTCCCATTTAACTAGTTAATTTTGTGTGTGTAATATAAAACCTCATCACATTTTTTTAAAATTAATTTTGGGCACACCGGGCCCTGGAATTTCATGTTGTCTCAGCACCCATCTCTGGAAATATTCTTAAAATTATTTCAATGTCTTATTAGGGAAAAAACCAGGTCTCTACATTATTCCCTCCATCATGTTTTTCATCTCTAAAATGAAAAATAGAGGAAACCACTCAAGATTCCGAGCCCACCCTTATCTCTTCTACTCCTAAAGAAACTTGTACATTTCTAGGATGCCAAATAATTTTGACCAAAGAGGTGATCCACCCTCATGAAGCTTTCATCAGTTGATGACATGTGTAGGACCACACATGTATCTTTTAAGTTACAACATGTGTTTGCTGTTTTGTTCCCACTCTATCTATTTGGGGTAAGTAAAGGAGGTATGCAACCTCCCCATCTCCTTGCACAATCTTAAATGACCTGATAGAACTCGGGTAAATAGATTGCCTCCTCGGATGAACCTCTACATCACATGTCACAACTGGAATAATTGTTTTTCACTAGAAAAGTGTCTTGTGATTCCCTCCTTCAGAACATCCATATGTTGAAAAACCTATGGATATATAGTCAGACAAGGTTTCACAGTTGATTAATCACAACTGAGACTCTCTTACATGGTCGTGAGGTGAATGAGACAACACCATCTACTACAGATAAGTTATACACTCATGTTCTACTAGTTTCAGCTATAGGGAAGTTAACTACTCTGAAACAACCCACACAAGGTGAGTTTGGGACTTCCGCACATCCCACTTTGGGAATATTCTACACAACTGCACCTTGAGTAAAAATGTCAGAGGGAATATTCCTCCACTCTTCCAAAATTCTGTTTGGGTCCCTTATGACCATGTTCTTGAGACTAATCATGAGAAGATCTTTGATGATGAGATCTTGTTATCTGGAATCTACTAGCTGAAAAACATATCTTATCTGTGTTTCACAGACTTCCCCAACCAGGTTTATGGAGATCTTCTTTAAAAAATTTCTACTTCACCAATGCCTGATCCAACACCCCGGTATAGGTGGGGATGTACAAGGGCACTAACGTAGCATTGATCTTTCTAATGAGTACTTGGTCAAACATCCTACCTCAGAATTAGTTGTTATATATCACATCCAGAGAGTAGTGCACAAGGTTGGTGAACCTACTCACATACTCAATCACAGTCATCCCTCCTTGTTGTAACTGGAGAAGCTCCTGAAGTAAAACCGAGCACAAACAAGAGAGGTAGAACTCCTCATAAAACAACTATAGGAATTAATCCCATGATAGTTCTAAATCATCGTGTTACTGAGTAACTAAGATCCTCCAATGTCCAGCTTCTATGGTGAAAAATGTCAGCTATAAAAGACACCATCTGATCTTCTAATGTCCTTACAAGTCTGAAGAGGTTGACCACTGGAATTAGCCAAGTCTTTTATATCTGTGGGTCGGGCCCAATACGGATCCTCAGCGGTCTCCAATGAAGGAACATATGAAGTGCGCTCAGACTGCGCACGTCCTAAACCTGCTCTGATGGGGCTTTCTGCTTCTTAATAGGTGGGGTGCTTCTACCTGCCCACCTAGAGAAAGGGTCTCACGTGACGGGTCATAAACTGAGGTCTCGTTGCTTGCAGAATCATCATCATAAACCAGAGCTAGTATTCTAGATATATATCATCACATAGACATATTGAAAGTTTTCAAGGACTACCATCTTCAAATGATCATATCTATATATACCAAGAATGATGGGGAGATAAATCAAGAAGAAAACTCAAAGTCTCGATCATATATGATGCATGTACCATTGTTCCCTACAACATGTGTCTTAGGGTTCTATGTTGACAAGCGGGTAATCAATGTCCTGGTGAATGGATATGTCAGCTGCATGTACCATAACAAAAATCACTGGCCTGAGAGCCACTCTCTAGACACATTGACACTATTTCCATAAAAATAACCAAGACCTTTTTAGGGAAACATCTCAACAATGTCCCATGGGTCAACCATGCTCTGATACAACTTTGTCACGACCAGACCCATAGCAGGGCTCAATCTAAAACAACCCCAAGCCAGCCTCCATAGGTCAAGGGCTGGTGAATAGCGTCGAAGGCACAAAAACATGGGGCGGGCTTTTCCTAAGAAAATGTAAACACACACGCAACCAACTCAATGAAAAATTTTAGAGGAAAAGAAATAAAGGTACCGCAATGTTATGAAAAGGGGGCCAATATAAATGCATAAACCTCTAAATAGTACAAGTACACAAAAATCTAATGGTGAAAGACAAAGTTGCAAAAATACACCCCCAACTTGAAAAGTCCCACAACCTAGAAACAGGTGAAAAATGAAAATAGCTGGAAGAGTACCACTCCTGAATACGAATCTATGACCACCCCATGTGGTCCAAGTACCTTATATCCCTATGCTCCTCTTATATCACGATCAACCTATCTGTTGTCTTTAAGGGAACACCAAATTCTGGAAAAGCCCAAGCAGGGTTGAGTATAAGAATTCTCAGTAGGATGAACCGAAGGCTCAAGGGACTAGCAAGAGATGTACTGAAGAAGAGAGCAGTAAGAGATAACAAGGTACAACCAAAGTGAATGGAAATATTACAGATTTTCCCAAAAGTAAATATGCTAGCTCAAAAAACACAATCAATAGAGTAAGGGAATCTCCATATCAGAGTTCACACTAGGTATATGCCCATACATATACCTAGGGAATCCAGATATACTCATCTCAGCCACAAATAAATATAAGGCTCTGACCTCAAGGAATTACCAATATTTCCAAAGAAGGCTCAAAGCGTTACTCAAGGATCATGAGTACATTCTCCATGAGATGGACATCCCTAATGGCACCCACATGAGAGATGTACACCATTAGGTACAAATCAACCATTTCAAATGGTATGTCTGAAAGGACATGATCCATCAGAAACTTTCTGTTAGAACGACCTCTACTGCCCGATACTAGAGGTCTCACTGACTTGGCCTTACGCTTGAGGCACAACCAAGGAAAATCATGTGAATAAGCCCACTCCTCGACACTAGATTCAGTTGGTAGAACACTACTCTAGTCTAAACCATGATGTCAAAGTATCTCCAGTAAGAAGTGGCTCAGACCTCAGTCCGTCGAGGAAGCGCTATCTTCTACCTTGTTATTGATTGCATCAAGTGGAGGTGTCTTCTCCTCGTAACTATGTCCTATAGTCTAGGGAGACACAACTACCATGAAGGACCAACTCCCCATCACAACTCAAAGATTTTGGAGTACTAATACATATGTGAGGACACACACCCTACCCGGTACGAGAGTTAATCTTTGGATGTTTTTTGACTGTAGGGGACACGCACCTTAGTACATCAAAGGAGTACCAACCCCATGATAGAGGAACCACACCCTCCCACACTAGTGGAGTATCGACTCTGCAGGAATAAGGTTTAATGTGGACCTTCACCCTAAATTGGAAGGGGAGTAAAACTCGGTGACTAAAGGACCCACACCTTGGTGAAGTAGGGAAGTAACCGAACCTGTCACAATAACTGTTGTAGTGCTACATAAGGAGGACCCTCACCTTAGGATGAGAAGGTTGAACCTACTCCTAATACAGAGGACTCGAACCCTACCACATATGGGAGTACCTGACTATATGTTTTCCAATTATGGAGGACCTGTACCCCAGTACAATAGGGGAGTACTGAATCCAAATATCTAAAAACCATCTCGGTGGAAAATGAACAAACACTCATGACATGGGGAGTCCCATCTCTACCGAAGAAGAGGAGTAAGGAATACCCACGCCTAGAGTCATAAAGGGTGTATCCATCCTAACACTCACTCTAAGAAACACCATGTTTCTTCTCCTCATGTTATCGGTCATACATCAACAACCATGAAGATTCACAAAGAATTAACCTGAAGATCTGTCATATTATAAAGATTCTATAGTAATAGACGTTGGATGAACTGAACACCCAGTATGAATTTTATAGGTATTTTAGTGTCGAGGGCTCAAATAGATTCAGGTACACTCCAAAATAGACAATCTCCAATATTATCCAAAATCCACACGGAGTATCTCAAGTGGAACGCCTCATTCTAAGGGTACCAGTGCCATAAACGTTTTGTCATTCTGACAACGTATGAGGGAGATATGTCAGATAAAATATCCAATAATAATAATAATAATATTGGGGGATTCATCGACCCGAGCCATGAACCAAAATTTAATATTCAACAATAGACCTGAATCGACTATCTTAGTGGAAGGATCATATCTCCACTGACATCAATTCAATTGTATTTAGAACTCTGATGTTATGGTCGTTCGACGATTTTAAGATAATAATATATTATTATCATTATTTGAGCATTACGGGTACCCGATTCGAAAGCCCAAAAAAGACATCCAATATTAGACTCGAAATGTTCATCTCAAAGTTAGGGTCTTACTGCCCCTGATGGTTCGTGGAACTAAGGTTGCACAGATAATTTGCGAATGAAACACAGTATGTCCAAGAAAAATAATAATAACATTATTATATTATTTTGTATTTAACCTTTATTTTTTTTATTTCCCCTCGGTAAAAACCCATGCTCAACGTTCTATATGTGCATCACATTAGCCACATGATTGACACCTCTTTTAACTTATTTATTTTATTTTATCATTATTTTCATTAATATCATAATGATTATTAAAAGTGAATAAATGATAAATCGATCACACACCCTTATTTCAACACCTCTTCCTTTTCCCATGCATTGCTTGTGCATATAACACACCCCCATCTTGTGAGAATCCCTAACTCCATCCTCACAACAATGTTATTATTAATAAAATTAATAATAACAACACACATCATTAATGTAAAAATTAAATCCCATTAGATTAATTTATCATGTTTATTATCATATTAAATTGAAACCATTCCATTTAACTAATCACACACTAAAATCCACCATTAACATTATTATTTAATAAAATAATAAATAAATCTTCCTTTATTTTTTATCAACGGACCTCCATCATTATCATTAATAATTATTATTAGTATTCACGCTCGTCGTGTTGACCATATCTAACCGCAAACACACACATGCGGTAATAACCTAGTCTGTTCACCGAACACCACACTGCTCGTTTATCAATTCATCCCCAAATCATCGATCATCATGTCATTCATTCCACAAAAAAGAGTCTGGGGGTTCGACCACATTCGATCCCGCCCTGATAAAGTTGAATCGTGAATCAGTGGTCCAACGATGATGAATGCGAAGAATGGTGGTGGAAGAAGCAACAAAAACAAAGGGTTAAAAATTGTTGTTCAAGAGTTCTTGGACAACGAAGAAAAATGGGACACTAGGGGTTAGAACATACATTAAACAAAGAGAAATAATTCAATTCAACTGTGTTGGCACATGCAAAGGATATAGTGACGGGAATAGATCAACGAACAAATACAAATCTACTAAAATGTTCAATCGAGAGACTTAAAACACCCAAAGATGAGTCCTATATAGATTGGATCTGTTGTCATTGATGAATTTGAAACATGCATAGAAATCAGAAGAAGTTGTTTAGTTAGTCGCGCTTCGGTTCAACTGGATCCATGTATTCGTTTTTCTTCGTTTATTGTTTGTCAATGGCAATAGGTGGATAACAGAAGAGAGGAGATGTCATCGTTGGAAAAAAGGTTACGAGTCCATGATCTAATAACCTTGAAATTATAACCTCACATTTGGTTAAATGAAATTAATAAAATAATTAAATAAAAATTTATTTAATTATTAAATTAATCGTCCACATTGTCACACAATCCAACATCCCGATGCTGACAAAGGTTATACTCTTCCTAGGGAAAACCTATGTTTTGAGCTCTTTGGCGGTATCAGATTTTTCATCTAATCCCCCATTCGAGAGAAATTAAAGTTTGAGAAATTAAATGAATATAATAATAATGTAATTTATCCATTTAACATAGCACCAATTAGATAGGGGTCCGAACGCCCCACACCGACTTATTTTATATCGTTCCTATTGGAAACACTGTGTTTTAGACCCAATCATGGTCTTAGATTTTCGATCTGATCAACCGTTTAAGAGATGTCATATTTTCACTAGTTAATCTTGCATGTGTAATATAAAACACCTCACATTTTTATATAATTAATTTCGGGCACACCTGGCCCCAAAATTTCCCAAAGTCTCAGTGCCCAACACTAGAAATATCCATAGAAATATTTCGATGTCTTATTAGGCAAAAAACTAGGTCCCTGCACATGGTAATATTCAATAGGATTGTTTTCTGTGATTCATGTAAATTTTTGTGGTTTTTATTTTTAGTACATGTATGGATTATTTAATTTTATTTAGAAAAAAATAGAAAAGTTTCACTGACATATCAAATGGAAAAAATATAACACTTCTACATTTGAAATTAGAGCCAAGTGCATATTTATTGTATTTTTAGTTTTGTAAATACACAATTTATTAGTCATTTTTATTACATTTGGAATTTATACTTTGGATTTTTAATCCAAATTAGATATGATACTAGAAATTTGAGGGTGATGTGATGCTTTTACCAATCATATTGAATGTTATTGGTTTGGAAATTTGAATACAAGTAGTGATGGGCATTTAGAGAGGAGGCCTATAATGTTGGACAGATGTACATTTTTCACAAACTGAAATACTATTTTAATCATGGTTATTTTGGTTTTTTCAAAACAATTAAACATAGTCAGTTAATTTGGTTATTGGTTATTTCGGTTTTGGTTTCTAAAGTATTGTGTTCGGTTATTAACAAAATCCTTGGTTGGTTATTTCAGTTTATTAAAAAGTATGAACAGTATTAACTAAACTGACCATTTTCTCACCCCTACAATCACATTAGAGATATATAATTTGAGTATAATGTTCATCTCTTGGGATTTATTGTTCAAAATATTTACCACATAGATGTAGAGAAAAGAAAATCTTCTACCATTCATACAAGAATTAGTCAATAACGGATGGAATGCCAATTCTTGATATGATTTAATCTTGTTTTAAAAAAATTTATTAAGTTCATATAAATCATATTTCCAAAATATATAGGCCAAAAACTACCAATATTTATTGTTGAATTCATGTGGTGGCCTTCTCTTTTTATCTCCATCTTTCTTGGAAAACATGAAACTCCTGGAACATTTTCTTTAACCCCCAACATCTAGTTAGTAACACAATTTTGTATTTATCCTAGTCAAAATGTATAACTATACATCATAAATGTATTTAAAGATCATAATAGTTAAATCATGGACTTGTAATGTGACATCAGTATTATGGTATCATCAACCTCCATCTTCTTAAGTCGCGACATCGTTTTTATACCGCATTTACACTTCCAATATGTTTTCGTATGTGAAACTCTATATGTATGTGATTTTTCATTAATATCTATAAATTTTAGGGACTCTGATTTATATATTATAGAATGTATACATTTTTCTCTGTAATTCATGATCTCCATATATACAGAAGCTTTTTTAGTATGTTGCATTCTCATATATGAACTGAGGACTCTTTGCACATATGTCGTTTTCATGAATGGCGGTTTTTATATACTTTAGTTCGAAATCTATTCTCCATATTCTTTATTCGTGGTTTCTTCTTTGGACATTTTTTGTGCTATAAGGCCAAAACTATGGATTTTGTGTACTATAAGCTGTATTTTATCTCCATCTTCTTTGTTTGCGACTTCTGTTATATTTTTTATTATACTTAATTTTCCTTTTAGCTTGTAAAATTGTTTAAAATCTGTTTGTTGGTTATTTGTTTGGTATATTGGATATTTTCTGAAATAGGAAATAAAGGAATTATAATATTAATTATGCTGGATTCAAATATTTAATTTCTTTATTTGTTGTGATATTTAATTTATTAAAATTTTTAACCCTATGTATCTTCTTGATGTATGTTTAAGATTCAAGATGAACTATTTTCATCCACACGTGAAAAGAGACGTGTCATGAGTTGGGATTATTATCACCTTCCAAACACCGGTATAAGCAAGGTCAATGATGGCTGATGTGTAAGAGAAATAGATTTTGGATGATGTGTTGGAGCTAACTCACAAGTTGGTACCATGTGCTAGAGTTGGTATGGAGTGCTAGAGCTAACTCATTGGTTGGTCCCAACTATTGCTCCCTGACATGGAATGCTGGAGCTAACACACTGGCTTGAGTGAGCCTAGAGTGATGGAGCTGACTCACAGGCTAGCCTCGGGCATGGAGTGCTAGAGATGACTCGATGGATGGTCCCTGTTGTTGGAGCTGGATCACTAGCATGACATAGATGTGGGGTGGATTTTTTTGAGAACCTATGTTTTTGCAATAAATTTTATTATTAATATAACAATTTTTTTAACATCAGTTAAAATCATATTTTATTTAACAATATGATAAATTAATAAATATAATATGAAATGTTATTAAAAATAAACATTTATAATTATTCTTCAAATTTAATTTAGAAACAAATATTATATTTTGATAATATTATTACCAACAGAAAAAAATTTATTACAACCTATTGTGAAACACGTTAACCAACATATATATTATCTGTTGGTATTATTATAATCATAATAGAACAATTTCATTATTCAGAAAAACAATTAACAATAGGGTTTTTACTGATAGTTTAGTTACTGTGACATATATATTGGTAAAACATTTTTCCGACATAAAATACACTTTTACCAATAAATATGTCCATATTAAAAAAAGTTAAATATTTGTTAGTGATCTAATCTTGATGATTTTAAATCCTTGTTTTATCCTAAATAAGGTAAGATATATATGGATTTAGCCTGTAATGGGGGTCTTTATAACAATTTATTCCAATTTAAATGACACTAATAAACTATCTTTATATTTTTAATTTATATTCCTCTATAATATTATTATTATTGCATGAACACTAAAATATGATACACTATTAGGGTTGGGGTGATGGCCTTTTACTTTGTATGTTATGATCACACCCTATATATCCTACCATGCGATATGTGAAGATTATTTTTCAAGTGATCTAATGATGTAATGGACCTAATAATGGGAACTAGTATTACATGGCATGTGGAGTTCTGGTAGTCTCTTGTAGGGTATTTTGGGGATAGTGTAGATGGTTAAATTATGGTTTTCCATGAAATAATCTATGGGATTTTTCACGTTTAGATTCATAAAATTTTCTCCACAGAATATGTTTGGCAAACCATTCATGTATAATCAACTATTTTATTTTGATTATAATTTTTTCATCTTCATTTTTTTATTTGGGAATTGGAAACATGTTATAAATATTCACATCCTTTATTTTTTTATAGCCTGGTTTTATAATTAAATTGTGCCTGGCATTTTATGGTGATGTGATCAAGGTAATGATTGGGTATTCAGTTTATAAAAATTAAAATATATTGTTTCAAATATATAAATGTATCTGACCTATATATAGAGGAAAAAAATTATGGATTCTAATAATATAATGAAATTATAAATAAGAAACCCCATTATTGAGACGCATGATTCATATGAGGAAAAATGTGATCTAATTAATGATATGTGACAGTTAATCATTAAATTTGTTTGAGTTTTGATGAAACAATGAATAATAAATTTGATTTATGAACTATATATAATTTTTTTAAGTTTATATCCCAATCCTAGGGGATCGGAATAGTTATCTATCATTATTTAGAAACCATGTTTTAATATTTTTAATTAACTAAAGAATAAATTTGAAGAATTATTTTAATAAATAAAGTATTATTATGATACATGTGGTAACGTGGGGGAAACATACAGAAATAGGAAAATCATCTTAGGTATAGGGAAACATCTACCACACAAATCCATTCTAATCCACATCTCACGGAACAAAACCAAGACATAACTATGTCATCTTATTCCCATGATACAACCTCATACACAATGATCATCTATCCTTTCAAGCTCAACTAATATACATAACATGATAGCCTAGGATTCCCTTAAAATCCTATAGATTTCAATGGTAAACCAATTCGTAGATCATAAACCATAGGAAGAACATTGATGTATAAAAATTTAAAAAAAATTAAAATTTCCCAATATGAAATAAAATAATATTAATTATCTATCAAATATGTTTCTTTATCTTTTATTAAAACAAAATAATTACATTAAATCTAATTTCTAAAAGTAATGACTGTTATAGAATTTTTTATAATGATATATTTATTCTTTTGTTGATGGAAGATTAATATTATAAGATTCTAGGAAGATTAGATCCCACATCTTTTTTCAATTTTTGTATTATAATGATAGGGATATTATTCTGACATCCTTCAAGAGATTAAATTGGATTATAGGATAAGACATTTTTTGTGAAAGAATGGGCTTTTTTTAATTTCAAGAGTTATATTTTTGGTTATGTGGTGTTGGAGTAAAATAGGTACATATTTCTGAAACCATTGGGGTTATCCAACTTTACTAGATGTCAGGAGGTTGATGGACTAACACCAAAAACCCGATTGGCTATTGTGAATTCATTCAAAGTACAATTAGTACGCAATGACATTGAAGCCATTTTTAATAAGTGGGATATTTATATTTTTAAACATTAAAATAGAAATCCCATTTGTTTTTTCATAATGGTTGATGCACTAAACGAAAAGGCTACACCTCCTAACCCTTGAATCCATTCTTCATCATTTAGCAATACACCTAGTTCGGGATTTGTTTTCCTAGTCGATATAAGGTAGAAAACTTTTATTCTATTCCATTAAAAATTTTATTATTTCTTTATATTGTGTGATAATTGGGTTATATATTGGTATTTTTATTCTAGATAATAAGTCTAGAACCGTGTTATAATTTTATTTCATTCAGGGGTCAAATAGGAGTGCGGAAATCACTTTATAAAAATGTTGTTTTCATATGGGATAGCTAGTAGTGTTTTGAGATGGGTGATTATATAACATTTATTACCATTCATTTTTTTCTAAATTTCATGGTGATTTTTTATTTGATTATTCATGTAGATATTTAATTAATGGATTCTAATTTATTGATTTAAGGGGCATTTTTGTTATGGGGTTGAGGTGTTGTGGGGGATAACTCATCATTTCCAGTATAGGATGTAGGTTTAGATACTAGATATATATTATTTTCTATGTTGAGAAATTTTTTATTAATTTATAATAATTATTTTAGTAAAAGATTAATCGGAAATTTTTAATGATATAGGTGACCTTGGAGCTAGAAACATTTGATAAGAGATTTTTTGAATTACGAGATAATGATTCAAGAAGGGTAGAAATTATAGATTGGGTATTTTGATCATTATTATGTGATGGATTGACTGTTTTTTAATTATTATTATTTGTAATTATTTCCATCTTGGAATGATTTTTCTTACATTATATCGTCTAATAAAAGGAATTTAATGACATTATTATGGTATTTAATTAAATAATCAATAAGTTTAGAACATTTCATTGGGTGGTGCCTTGGTAAAAAAGTTTCAATGTGGCATATTATGGCATCCATAATAGTGAATATTAGTGATTAAGTAAATTTTCAAAAAATTAATGGGTTCAAGGTTTTATATTTAATTAAAATTAATTATAAAATACGATTTAACATTTCAGTGGATTAAATTTTTTAAATTATCTCATATTAAACTGATATTTTATAATGAAAATGGTGATTTATAAAGAAATATTTCTTAATATTTGGTCAAGGAAATCTAATATTGAAATTACACATGTTATAAGTTTTTAAATTATTTATAAAATATATTTTTTAAAAAATAATTAGGCAATTTCATAGGGGTAAATTGGATAATTGTCTCTGTAAAATTTATAATGTAAGGGTGATGGATAAATTCTAAATAATAGTCTATGATTATAGGGTTTCACACGGTTTATTTTTATAATGTATGTTTTAACCTATTTTATATTGATAATTATAAAACAAGAATAGTGGAAGAATGCTTTCATGTTGGGATACTAGGAATAATATGTTCTGTATAAAAGGAAATTAATCATGAAACCTTCGAGATAACATGTAGGGATATTAAAGAAGTGTTGAGATTAGTGTATAGGAAGAAGCATGGGATAGTGTGAGACACCATGTATTAATATTCATAGTTAATGGTTCACCCATTAGTTATATATAGGAGTGATCTTATTATTGAAATCAATAGTTATCAATAGATATATTCATAGTATCGCATTAATTAATATTAACCTCCAGGTTCAAAAAGATCACCCCAATACAATGATGGTACATGGAAGAAGAAAATTATCATGGGACATAGTGATATTTTTATGATATATCCATGGTAATTATTAGGATATATATTAGGAGGGATAATATCCCATCCTTACTTATTAGTCCTAATATTTTGTGGTTTGTAAAAGAGAAACTAGAAATTTATCATACGGTGATGCGATTCATTTAGTATATACCTACAGATTATGATACAACACATGTGATGGCATATCCTAGAAGACGCTAGGGTTGGATAGGATCTTGATGAGTATGATTATATTTTATTATGAGGTTATATGTATAAATTTAATTTCATATTTTATATTTTTAACATGATAATTCTTATCCTATTTATGTTTGTATTTATATAAAACAGGGATAGATGATATTATAACATCACTAAACATACACACCTAAATCCAATGATAAAATAAAATCTTTAAATATTTGTGATCTATACAAATAAAAGTAACCAAATCTTAACACTGAAAAAAATAAAACAACAAAATTAATTATTGGATAACTTATATACCAATGGACCATTTGGATTTATATTTTTATATAATTACGATAAAGTCTTTTATATAAACATGGATATACAAAAAATAGTTTTAAAAAATATGAATGTTACGTTCCGTCCCTCGGGGCCTGTTTCATGACTACCCCAAGCCTGAATTCCATAGGATAGGGGTTGGCGACTAGCATCGGAAAGGCATATCCCTAAAGCATGAAGTCATTGCCTATAATCTTGTTCAATCACACAGCCCCAGAAAACAACAAGATGAAACCATGAAGTAAAAGTATTGTATTAAAAGTGTGTACTAAAAGTCAATGGGCTAGAATATAAGCCCAACTAATAATATAAGACTACAACTAAAATAGAAAAACTGCTCCTGAGATCGTACACCTGGAATCCTACTTGAAACGTAGGTACAACTCATCTCCTCATATCTCAACGTCTCCCATCTTCGTCACCTCCATCCAGCGTCGTGTCCTAGCACCATGAATCTTAGTCAAGGCAGCCCGTCATCTGCACAATACATAACATGTAGAGGGTGATGCCCATGCATGGGTGAGTATAACAATACTTAGTATTGACCCCAAGACCCTCGAATGTCTCCCATAATTCCACAGAGGGATAACACAAGCATGATCTCAATAAAAAATCACAAAGCAATAGACACAGCTCAATCAGGATATATGTAAAACATAGAAGTACAAATGATCAGTCAAGAATCAAGATCATCTTATTTAGTCAAGAAGAACTCCTTTTGACCTTAAAAAGTCTCCCCTACATAGGTTCGATAGGTAATAACCATCGCTAACACACATAGGATCAATATGCACTGACACACATAGGATCACGAAGCACTGACCCACACAGGTTCTGACCCACACATGATCGGTATGAACTGACCCGCATAGGATCACTGAGAAGTGACAAACACAGGATCTGACCTACATAGGATCGGTATTCACTGACCCACACAGGACCACTAAGCACTGAGCCACACAGGATATTAACCACACAGGATCATTTCTGGTCCAAACAGGATCGCTAGGTACTAACCTTTGTATGATCTGCCTCCAACCTTTTCCTCACTGCCAGCAACTAGATTCCCAATCATAGTACTCTTGATCTTAGGAGAACCACTCCTCAATCCATCCGTCATATTTCAAATAGAACTATCTCCCACAAATAAGTAGCCCTATAATCTGTCATGTCATAAGGGTTCCAACACATCATACGATGCATCAACAAGACACCAGGTCTGTATGTTATAGGAATTTTAGTGTCGAGGGCCCAGTTGGATTTGGGTATGATCCAACCCAGCCATACTACAAAATTCACTAAAACTTTCATTGAGTATCTCAAAAATATGTTCTCACTCCAAGGATCCCATCGTATTAGATGGTACGTCAAACGGGCGTTCGGTTCGCATGTTACGACCTTTTAGTGTTTCTGAGCCTGAGAGCAGTCTGGGTCTAGTCTGACCCGGTCAGAGTGACCCTAACTAACCAGGTCCGGTTCTGACTCGGCCTAGCTTTAATCTGCCTGGGCCGGCCTGGTTGGGCTGGGATGCAGCGGGATTGGCCCGCTGGGCCGCGGACCTTACATGTGTGCTGGCGCGGCTTTCCAGCCAGGTGGCCGCCAACTCTCGAATGACTCAAGATGTGTTCTTTGTCTCTTCAATTAGCGGTGCCACGTTGTGCCGCCACATGGTCTGCAGGACCCATGGGATGTGTTTCCCCCTTCTTCCATGTCTTCGATGTCATGTTTCCTCCTCCAGAGTGCATGATGGCATGTCTCCTCGCTGATATGGTTGATTGGTTGTCGTCCACCCCTTAGGGTCTGCCGCGGCACCAGGCAGCGCCCCCCTCTTCTATTAATGGCGAGCGTTAGATTCCTTTTTTTTCGTTCTCATCAGATGTCGGTGTTTTTCCAGTGAATTTTTTTCAGGCCATAGGGTGAGCTCCTGTGGTCTGTTCTTCCTTCTGGAATCGACTACGGTCCTCCCTGAATTCCTCCGTCTTTATATGCCTCTCTATTTCAAGATTTAGACAAATTGGAACAACCATCCTCTAAATAACGCAATGAAAATCAAGTAGCAGAGGGTTCAAGCCCTGTTTGTTTGGTCCATGCCCTCTAGATTATATTTATAACATGTTGGAGTAATTTATACATCACAATAAAATAATGATTATCCTCACTCAAATCCCCCGCAATAAACTCATTCAAATTCAACATCATGGATTAGAATCTTGGGAATTTCATTAATTAATAAACTACCCCTACCTAGAGATCTGTTTGAGGTGTCACATTTGCGGGGGAAGGAGATTACACATTGGATTGAGTTATCGGTGTTCATCAATCCTGAGTCATTTCCACCTGAGCTTCCATCCTCCTTCAGTGGATGTTTCCATAGTACTTTGCCAGATTTTCTTCCCATGAAGAATCTGTCCCAAAACCCCAGCCCGATCATCATTTAAATTGGATGGGAAAAGAGAGTAACATATAGAGGAATTAATGAGTTTCATTATAGGAATTAATTAACCACTTTTAATTCAAAAGGTGTATTTACGCACTTTATGAGTCAAGTCATTAATTAGCTTGAAAAGTCACTATCCTCCACCACCTCCACTCACAGGCTAGAGAAAACAAAATAAAATAACTTGTTAACATATTTTTTTATTTTTCTGTAAAGTCCAAAATTTATCTTTTTCTCCGTACCTACAATGCTTTGTGTGTAGATTCCCATATGCGAATCTCGGTGCAACATATTCAACTGTTCCCTTGTATTTTTAATCTGATCACCACTTCAAATGATATAAAACTCCTCCTACACGTTTACTAAACGTACCTTAAATAATGGTCAAAAATTCATTTTTGGAGATCCATGCCTCTGAATCCCACATTTCAATTTTCACTGAATCGTAATAATCCCAAATAAATTAATAAAATACATCGATTTTTGGGTCTATATTTTCTCCCCACTTGCCTTCCATCCTCGAAATCTACAACAAAAATATGGGAAACAATGGGGGTACTGATCATTAATCTCATCATCCCACTCCCATGTACTCTCTTTGAGATTCCCAATAAGCCAGTGAACTCTCACTAGAGGAATCAACCTACCACAAAGGACCCTCTCTTGTTGATCCTCTATCTCTACCAGGAACTATGAAAACGACTCCCCATCATTGATGTCTAGCACATCTTAGTCGATATCGTGCGATGGATCATGCATGTATCTCCTCAATTCTGACATGTGGAATACATTATGAAACCTGAGCATCTGTGGGGGAAGAGCAAGATGGTACGCCTCCATGCCTACTCTACTGGGGATTTATAAAGGACTGATGAACATCATAAATATCTTGTAACCCCAACCAAACCTCTATAATCCTCATTGGGGTGACACCCATAAGAAGACATGGTCACCCTCTTCAAACTCCAAGGGTCCCTCTCTCCTACCGGCATGAGTCTTTTGTTGGCTCTGTTTGGTCTTCACTTACTCCCGGATGACCTGCACCTTCTCTATGGTAGCACATACCAACACTAGGCCCATAAGTGTGGAAACCCCTAGGTCTGTCCAGCAAAGATGTGATCTGCATGGTAGCACGTACAAGAACACCAATGGGGACATGCCGATCGTGGAGTGATAACTATTTTTGTATGAAAACTCCACAACCGGTAGGTGGTTCTCCCAAATGTGGCCAAAATCGAGGACTCAATCACATCGCATGTCCTCATGTGTTTTTATAGTTTGATACATCTGACCATTAGTCTGAGGGTGAAAGGCAGTGCTCAAGAGTAATTGTGTTCTGAATGTCTCCTACAATCACTTCCACAAGGGATATGTAATTTTTTTTTCATGATATGAGATGATCGTCTATGGAACTATGTGAAGTCGCACAATATCTTGCATGTAGAGGTGTCCAAAAACCTCTACTAATCTCTAGTCTCAGATGGGTAAGCAGTGGGCCAACATGGTGAGTCGGTCAATGATCATCCAGTTGGAGTCATGGACTTAGGACACACATGGTATTCGTGTCACTAATTCCATGGAGATACCATCCCACTTCAACTCGAGTACCGCTAGTGGCTGTGCTAAGCCCGCTGGTCCATGATGTTCAGCCTTCAGTTGCTGACATGTGAGGCATCAGGATACAAACTCTTCCACCATTTTCTTTATCCCTTCCCCAAGTACTAACACTACAGGTTCGGGTACATCTTATCTACTCCAAGATGTACCTATAAAGTGGATGTGCAGAACTCTCTCGACACCTCCTCTCGAAGATTCACTAGTACCATAGTGCTTCCTCTCAAGAGAATGACATGTTCCCCACCACTAGAAAATACATCAAGAGCCTGTCCTGAGGATATTTGAGCTTGTCGGTCCTTGCAGTCTACGTCACCAATCTATGCCTCATGAAATCCCTGTAGAAGTGGGGAGTGAAAGTCATTGAGTAGAGGTAAGCTGCTCTATCTCTATCCATAAAGGATATCTACAACGCGACTAGCTGCTCTATCACCTCACTCAGATACTGTAGACCAAAACCTCTACTGTGTTTGTTTTCTACTACATTCCCATTCCTAGAAGTATACACTATCTCAAAGCCATAGCCTAGGAATAACTCTAGCCATCATATATGTCTCAGGTTCAGGTCCTTATGTGAAAATATATACCTGAGAATCTTGTGATCAGAGTAAACGGTAAATCATTCACCCATCAAGTAGTAATGCCACATCTTCAGTGTGAGTACCACTACGACTAACTCTAGGTCATGTGTAGCATAATTCTTCTTGTGCTGTATCAACTACCTTGAGCTGTAGGCAATCACCACTCACTCCTGCATCAGTACACAGCCCAGTATAGTCCCTGATGCGTTGTAGTAAACTATGTACCCTACTCTTTCTTATGGTAGAATCAAGATTATATCACTCATCATTATCTGCCTCATCTATTGAAAACTATGATGGCACTTCTTTGTCCACAAGAAAGGTTTCCCCTTCTTCTTCAATGCTTAAAAGGGTTCCACTACCCTAGAGAAGTCAGGTACAACTCTCTATTAGTACCCATCCAATCCTAGGAAACACTTCACCACTTTCACACTCGTTAGTGGCTCCCAAGCACGTACTACCTCTATCATTGAATGGTCCAAAATGACTCCAGCCTCCGTGATACTGTTCCCTAGGAAGTGGACTTACCAAATCCAAAACTGGAACTTCGGGAGCTAGACATAATCTTGGTGCTCTCAGAGTGTGTATAGGACTATCTATTGGTGTGTGTCATGATCCTCCTCTAACACTGAGTATATCAAGATTTCGTTAATGAATACTACCATAAAGAGTTCGAGGTATGGTTGAATGATCCTATTCATGAACCCCATGAACACTACGGGAGCATTGCTCACTCAGAAAGGCATGACCAAGTACTCTTAATGGTCATACCAACATCTGAAGGCAATCTTTGGTACATCCTCATCCCGTACCCTGAGATGGTGATAGCCTTAACAGAGTTATATCATTGAAAACCATCTATCTCCCTTCAAATAGTTGAATAGGTCATCGATCCTCACTATGGGATACTTGTTCTTCACTATCACCTAGTTTAGGCACTGATAGTCCACACAAAGCCTCAAGATCCCATCCACCTTCGTGGAAAACTAGATTGGGGATTCCCATGGATAAACATTGGGCCTTACGATCCACTTTCTCTGAAATTACTCCCATTGTACTTGAATCTCCCAAATATCCATGGGACCCATCCAATATTCTAGTGTAGATATCGATGTCGTCCCGTGGTACAAGTTGATGTGAAAGTCTACCTCTCTATGTGGGGGTAGTCCCAGAACATAAAAAAGAAAGACATCTGTATACTGGTCCACCACTACAGGATAACCCAGACTCCTCACGTCAACCTCTATAAGGGTGAGGCTATCCAATTGATGATTAATCGTCTACACCCTCCTCTGGGATATTCCATCTTATGATGTATTGGTTTACTTATCCCATATGAAGGTAAAATAAATTCTATCCTCGTGAACACACCACACATTGTGGTTAAAATAGTAGATCTGCACATGGAATGATGATAGCCAGTCCATCCCTAAGATGACGTCATAGGCCTTGACACTGCTACTAGGAGATCCCAGTCGAACCTCTCACCTCCTAGAGTAATCTCACACTATCATCACCAGTGTGTATTCAATGAATCTTCTCATGTAGGAGTCTCTAATAGCAAGAATCAATCCAATGACTCAATCCGAATCTCGGAGCTCTGAAAGAGTGCTGTGGAAATGAATGAGTAACTAGAACCTATGTTTATAATTATTATAGCTAGGGTGGAATAGACACATATCATACCTATAATCATCTCTGGAGCAGCGTGGCCATAGGAATCTTTTTCTTGTAGTTGTGCTCACCCATATCCACATGCTCTCTATTGTAAGAACCTGGATCTTCTTTCGAGTTTTTTTGCTTTTATGGTCGTTTTTGTGAAAAAGGGGAAAATCTGGAAATTTTCTAAGTACACGCCGTGTACTTTATGAGTACATGTCGTGTACTTACTTGCCACTGCAGGCCGTTTGCTGGCCGTATAGTATCCACCCACATGGCTGTGTAGTAGCCACTCACCCTTGTTCTAGAAATCTTCCAAGTACACACCATGTACTTTATGAGTACACACCTTGTACATCATTGCCAGAGGTGGACGTGTGTTGGCCGTGTAGTCACCACAAAAATGGTCAAGAGGGAGTGACTTGGAGGGTGGTTAATGCATACTACTGAAATAGAAAGTACACTCCGTGTACTTTAAAAGTACACGCCGTGTATTTTGTTTTTTTCATTAAATACTCTGGGGTCACGCCAAATCACCAAAACTGACTTCTTCTCAGTCGTCTTCATCTGAGAGAACCCGTACGGAAGAAGATCCTTGGAGAACCCCCGATCCCTCGTCCTTCCTATGATTCAAACACTTTTGATTCAGTTGGAATCACATTGGTGAGTTCTCCCTTATCCTAGGGCATAATCTTCTGATTCCTCTTCGTTTCAAAGTTATCTTTGGTTGAATATTTCGCATGGTTTCCTAGATCCATGAAGTTACAAGGAGATTCAAGCTTCGAGGTTCATGTATATTGACCTCATAACTACAAGGTAGGTGTTTTGTGCCTTCCGGTTGAATGTATTTGAGTTTTATGGTCAAATTTGCACAATAACCATGAACAGGGAATGGAGCATTTACCGTTTAAGCCATATTGTTTCTTTGCTATGATGGTATTCCTGAGTAGATGATTATTGATTGTAAATTTTTGTGCTTTGGATGTATATCCCTTGCATGTTTTTCCTGTTAGGCTGCTGTTACTTTCCCATGCCTAGTATTATAGGATGTTGTGACTGTTCTCCTATTATGCCGTTGTTCTTTAGAATGTTATCCAAGTAGTTCATGAGGTTGACCATGGCTGTTACATGCTGCTACACTTACTTGACTTAAACTAGGTCGTGATAACCTGGTGTATAGACCATAGGGAGAATGGATGATGAGGGCTTATCCATAGTGTCTTTATAATTTACGATGCGAGACCCCATGGAGAATTAACGTTGAGTTCTTCACCAGAGAGCCATTTAGTATCATTACGAGACTATAGGCGGAATTGACGGTGAGTGATTCCTCAGAGAGTCTATGCTTTAGATGAACCAGATGGGTTATACTGAGTGTACTACCCAAAGGGTTTCTAGTACTTATTAAGTAGGAATAGAGGGGATAGGTTGTGAGTACTTCCTAGAGGGTTACCTTGGGTTTATCTTCTAGATTGTGTTTCTAGGTAGAACTATAGGGGATATGCTATGGGTACATCCTAGAGGGTTACCTATTGTTTTATCTACATTGTTTAGTTGTTTCATTCTTTGTAGTGATTTGAATGCTTTAAATTCTGTATTTTTTACTGCATAATGCGTCATGTTTAATGCTTTCTGAAATTTCACCTACCATATACTGACTGACTATTATGCACATATTTTTGGGTGGTTTCCTACTGGGTTTTAGTCTCACACCCTGTTTGGGTCATACATTTGGGCCCAAACATATTATATTGTTGCAGGTATAGATAAGGTAAAGCACCCTTCTACTTCAGGTACTTGACTTGCTGTGGAGATGGAGAGCTTGGGACCAAGCTATGGCATGCGGTGCTGAGGAGTTTATCTGCTTTCTTTTGCACTTTGGTTTAGTACTGTCGTATTCCAACATTGTGACTTCTTTAGATACTTCGAAGACATATGTACCATGCATAATTTCACACACACATATATATATATGCTCTAGTTGTTTATTATTTCAGTCTTCCATTGTTTACGGTTGTGGGTTATTTACTACTTCCACTAATGTATGTTTTGTTTACTTCCGATGTGTACTCTACAAATTAGGGAATAGTTTCCTCACTATCATACCAAAGGACCTCACTGCTAGTCTGCAACCTCTAGCATTCGGGAAAATTCACTTGAGGCCATGTGACCAACCAGGTACGGGGCGCCTCTGGGTGGCTTCCAGAATCAAGACGTTACAAAGTGGTATCAGAGGATTTATTTTCTGTTATCTTAATGTTTGGAGCCTTATCCAGGGATAGGGCAGAATGGGTACTTGGTATTAAGTTGTTCCTGAGAGTAGCTAACCCGTGTACAGGAAAGTACCAATCTACCTCATTTGATTTCAATTTTTAGGTTTTTTCAATTATTACGGTTGAATTGATTTCACCTTGAGGGATTCACATGATTTGTGCTATTATTATTGATGCTATTAAGGATCTATTTTTGTTTCAACCTGATGGGATGAGGGTATTCCATCTCATGCATCATATATAAACTTGCTATAAATCACATATCATGCATTTTTTCGATGCCATCTAAGAGGCATTAGTGATTTCATGTTGATGTGATAGATGATGTGTAAAATATGCATGCTATTGTGCTTGTTTCCTTGATAGAAATACCTACTGTTTGATAGGGTATTGTCTGGGTAGAGTTTTTCTTGAATGAACACCAATCATTGGTTATTGTGGTGTTATGGGCCCTCTGGTACGTAAATTTGGTGGATAATTATTTTTTTTCCGTGCTATAACTTGTATAAGATGCCAAACGTTGATTTGTGGGGAGTATGGGACCTGAAGGATTGGAATTGGGCACTTTCAATGCTTGTTTCTGTGTTTTCTTGGGTTTTGGAATAGTTTCTGGGGCTTACTCTCTAGAAAAACCCAGAATACACGCCGTGTAATGTTAAATACATGCCATGTGTTCTTCTGTTCGGGAAGAAACTGTTTTTCTTAAGTACGCGCCATGTACATTATGTACACGTCGTGTTGTCTCTAAACTGTGTCATAGGCCATGTGGGCAGTGAAATGGGATATGGAAAACCTGGAGTGAACACGGCATGTATCGTCCAGACACTTCGTTTAGTGTCGACCTCGTGCCCATCCGGGTCACTGACAACACAGGTTGGCCGAGTAGTATCTAATACACATCGTGTTCCATCTAAACATGTCGTGTCTTCTTACCTAGGTACCCAGTTGTGTCACAAACCTCACAGGTTGGTTTTACCCATTCACGTACACATCGTGTCCTCCTTGAACACGATGGGTAGTCTGACCCAGGTACCCAACCGTGTCACGAACAACACGGGCCGGTGTTATCACTTCTCATACATGCCGTTTCCGTCTAAAACATTCCATGTAGTTTGAGCCGTGTGTCTGGTGGTGTCACTAACAACACAGGCCACATGAAGATTTTATAGTACACGCCATGTAGGAATTTTACACACCGTGTAATCTTACCTTAGGAGAGTCGTGCGGCATAATCATGTAGAATGACTCAGGAAGGGAAAGAGGATTCAAGTACATGTCATGTGTCATAGAAACACACTATGTGTTTGGGGTGTTACATGACCAGTCTAGGCAAGAGTACACACCCATGTAAATGACTTCATGGTACATGCCGTGTATGAATTGTACACGATGTGTAGTCATGTTTTGTAAATCTTAAATGTTTACTTTCTCTTGTTATCTTCTTACAATTATCATTTTCAGTCCTTGATAATCTTGATCTAAGGTGTGCGATTGATCTTGGAGATTCATGACACCAAGACGTCCTCCTGTTGTGCTAGTCTTGGCACTAGCTGTCACTCTAGACATAGGTGATGATGCACAGTTCTGAGAGGGTTTTATAAGGTTCATGAAGACCTTCCGTGGAGGTGGGATTCATCTTCTGAGATCCACATGGTGTGCTAACAGTGTGGTATAAGAGGTAATACGAGTCCATGTTTCCTGAGAGTCCTAGTGAAGTGTTAATCATGCTAAAAGATGGGTCACATTCTGCATTTTTTCAGTTCTTTTCACCAGTAGCTGGTGACAAGGTTTCTTCTTTGACTCCTCATTCAGGAGCAGCACCACCAGTTTCTTACCTGTCTGGGAAATGGAGTTCTTCTGGACATTCAGGCCGAGGTGGAGGTCATGACCATGACACCCAGTCACCTGGTTTTCAGTGACACCAGGGTGGATCAACTCCGAGTAATCAGGTAGGGTCCTAGGTCTGCGTAGCTAGCCATAATATTATAGAGGAGCAGACCCATCAGGAGAAGGATCCCAAACCTTATACCATTTGAGGTAAGATATTAGTAGCCTCAGTTTTATCTTCTTCACTTTTGGATTCAGGGGCTTCCTATAGCTATATATGATTTGTTGTTGTAGAGAACCTTAGGCTTTTTATCTTTTATTCTGTTGATATCTTGATGCTAGACACATCGTTGGGGACTAGAATGGCTAGTGTACGATAGTGAAGAGAGTTCCCTCTGAAGGTTGGTGGGTGTCACTTCTTATGGGACCTCTATGTTCTAGAGATAATAGGCTATGATTTCATTCTTGGGATGGACTGGTTAGTTCAATTCTAGGTAGTCATCGACTTTTATCACCAAAAGGTGAGTTTCACATCACCATAAGGTGGATCTTTTCGTCATAGGGGTGAATGGGATGTCTAGGTGAGAAGAGCCGGTCAAGAGCACCATGGGTTGGGAGAAGTTAAAGCCTAGATTGCATGTCTTTATCAGGATGACCAGGGGAATTCATAGTTAGACTCTCCTCCAGTGGTGGATCATTTCAGAGATGTCTTTGCAGAGGACTTTTCAGGTCTACTTCTGGAGTGTGCAGTAGACATCTCGATTGATCTTGTGCCATGAGTGGCACTGGAGTCCATTCCTCCTTATAGAATGGATATACCTAAGTTGCGGGATCTCAAGAACCATTTGCAGGAGTTCTGGGAAAAGGGTTCCATTCGACCCAGTACTTCTCCTTGGGGTTCACCTATCCTATTTGTTTAGAAGGCAGATGGTACCCTCAGGCATTGTGTAGACTATTGGAAGTTGAACCAGTTGACCGTTAAGAACTGATATCCCTTGCTAAGGATTGAGGATATCTTTGATCAGTTTCGAGGAGCCCTGAGTGTTCTCGAAGATTGACCTGATATCCGGTTATCATTAGTTGTGTGTTAGCCCATCAGATATACCTCTTATAGTCTTCAAGAGCAGGTATGATATATACAAGTATTTGGTTATGCCATTCTGTCTCACGAATGCGGTTGTAGTTTTCATGGAACTGATGAACCATGTGTTTTATCCATACTTGGAATCCTTAATGGTGGTCTTAGTGGACGATATCTTGGTGTAATCTCAAATGTGACATGACCATGCTACCAATCTTGGGATCGTTTTGAGTACACTGAGAGAGCATCAGTTATAATGTACTCTCTCAAAGTGCCACTTTTGGAAGGATGAAATTCACTTATTGAGTCATGTTATCTCAAAGGAAGAAGTATCAGTAGACCTAGAGAAAGTGAGAGGTGTAGTTTCATAGGAGAAACCGAAGAACGTCTTTGAGGTGAAGAGTTTTCTATGACTGGATTGATATTATAGACGTTTCATACAGGACCTTTCATGCTTAGCAGCACCACTGAAATGTCTGAATAAGAAGGGGGAAAAGATCTTATGGTATTATTCTTGTGAGTCAGCCTTTCCGGAGCTGAAAGGGATTTTGAATTCAGCACCAATACTTCTCTTGCTAGAGCTGGGAAAGAACTATACTATTTACTGTGATGCATCAGGTATCGCACTGGGAGTTGTGCTTATGCAGGGTGAGGGAGTCTTTGCGTACATGTCTCGGCAGTTGAGGCCACATGAGAGGAATTACCCAACACACGATCTGGAGTGGGCATCTATTGTTCATGCCTTACATTGTTGGAGACATTATCTTCTGGGGGAGAATTTTGTGGTTTTCAATGACCACAAATGTCTCAAGTACATCTTCACTCAGCATGATCTGGATTTGAGACAACGCAAGTGGGTTGAGTACCTAAATTCCTTTGACATTGAGCTTTCTTATACACCTGAGAAAGGAAACGCAGTGGCTAATGCATTGAGCAGAAGGACTCAGATACTGGTAGTTCAAGAGGACATTAGTGAATGGATTCTTATGGATCTTTTCTCTGAGATTCATTTGGAGTTGCAAAACATTCAGGGGCAGACGTCTCTGTCATCTGTAGTTGTTACCTCTACTCTTCTTGATCATCTTTGATTGAGGAAGATATAATATTCCGAATGCCTAGTCCTAAGGGAGAGTGTGTCAGGAGAGGACCCTATTTTTTTATGGACCATAGGTGAGGATTAGATCTTGTGTTTCTAGGGGCACGTATGGTTTCCAAAAGATATACGAGAGGAGCTGATGCGAGATTTTCATTCCTTAGTTAGTGTTGTTCATCCTGGAATCAACATGATGTATCATGATCTACACCATCAGTATTGGTGGCCATGTATGAAGAGTCATTTTTCTGGTTTTATCATGAGATGTTTCACTTTTCGGTAGGTGAAGGCAGAGAATCAGCGAGCATCAGGGCTTTTACAGCAGTTACCCATTCCCGAGTGGAAGTGGAATGACGTCCTGATGGACTTCATGACTGGTTTTCCAAGGTCGCATCGTGGGAATGATGTTGTTTGTGTTTTAATTGACAGACTCACAATGGTTGATCACTTCTAGCTGATCAAGGAGACCATCAGAGTTGATGAGCATGGACGGTTGTACATTCGTGAGATATTATGTATACATGGAGTTCTCACTCCATTGATTCAGATAGAGATGCATGTTTTACTTCTCGAGTCTAGATGGGGTTTTATAAGGCTTTGGGTACATAGGTACTTTTGAGTACATCATACCACCCCTAGACATATGGCCAGTCCGAGTGTACGATTTAGGTTCTTGAGGACTAGCTCCAAGCATGCATTTTATATTTTGGAGGTTCTTGAGAGATGCATATACCTCTTGTGGAGTTTTCCTACAACAATAGTTTTCAAGAAACTATTCTGATGGCACCTTTTGAGGCTTTGTATGGTATCCCATTCCGATCACCCATATGTTTGCTAGAGGCAGGAGAGGCAACTTTGTTGGGTCCTTGTATTGTTCAGGAGACCATAGAGTAGATAGAGTTGATTCAAAAGAGGATGGTTGCTGCAAAGTCTTGACAGAAGTCTTATGCTGATCAGTGGAGATGACCTCTGGAGTTTGAGGTCAGGGATCAAGTTTTCCTGTGTGTCACACTGAGGTTGGGACACAATAGGATTCAAAGATAGGTTAAGCTTTCACCGAGGTATGCCCGGCCATTGAGATGTTAGAGAGAGTTAGGTCGGTAGCCTAATGGTTGCAGTTACCTTAGAGGTACCGAGAAATGCATGACATCTTCCATGTTTCACAGCTTCGACGTTACGTTTCAGACATGTCTCATGTCCTTCAACCCGAGGAGGTTGAGCTCAAAGTGGATGCATAGTTTGAAGAGCATCCTATCTGGATTGTGTGTCGTAGTAAAAAGGTTCTCCATCGTCCGTATGTTCCTCTGGTACGAGTGCTATGGTAGCACGGGTGGGTACAGAACAAGAATTGGGAGAGGGAGGTCGATGCACGAGCATAGTGGATTGAACTATTCTAAGGTTCTTCATCTACGACTCCCTAGTGAAATTCTAGGACGAATTTCTTTAAGGGGGTAAGTTTGTAAGAACCCGGATCTTCTTCCTAGTGTTTTTCCCTTTTATAGTCATTTTTGAGAAAATGAGGAAATTATAGAAATTTTCTATCTACATTCCTTTTACTTTATGAGTACACGACGTGTACTACCTTGCCTCAGGAGGTCGTGTGCCAGCCGTGTAGTAGCCACACACATGGCTGTTTAGTAGCCACTCACCCTTATTCTGGAAATTTTCTAAGTACACGCCATGTACATTACGAGTACACACTGTGTATATCCTCACCGGAGGTGGTCGTGTGTTGGATATATAGTCACCACACACACGGTCGCGTGTGAGTGACTTTGTGGTTGCTTAATGTGGAGTACAGAAACAGAAATTACACAACGTGTTCTCCAAAAGTACATGCAATGTATTTTTTTTCATTAAATGTAATGGGGTTGAGTATAATTGCCAGGACCGACTTCTTCTAGGTCATCTTCGTCCGAGAGAACCCATATGGCTGTGGATCTTTGACGAACCCCTGAGCCTCTGTTCTTCCTCCTACTCGAACACCGTTGATTGAGTTGGAATTGCATTTGTGAGTTCTCCCTTCTCCTAGAGCATCATCTTCTGATTCCACTTCTTTTCCATGTTATTGTGGGTTGAACATTTTTTACATTTTCTGAGATCTGTGACGTTCCAAGGAGATTCAAGATTTTAGGTTCAGGTATATTGATATCCTAAACACTAGGTAGGAGTTTTGTTCCATTTTGTTGAATTTATTTGAGTTTTATGGGAAAATTTTCCCAATACCCTTGAAAAGGGTATTACACATTTTCTGTTTCAGCCCTATTGTTTCTCTATAATGTTGGTATGACTGAGTAGATGATTATTGATTGTAAATAGGGTGAATTGTTGTGATTTGGATGTTTCCCGTGCATTTTTTTCCTTTTAGGATGTTGTTACTTTCCCATGCCTAGTATTATAGGATGGTGTGACTGTTCTTCTGTTATTATGTTGTGTTGTAGAATGTTGGCCAAGTAGTTCTTGAGGTTGACCTTGTCCGTTATGTACTTTACACTTTCTTGACTTACACAGGGTCGTGAGAACCTGATGTATAGACCATAGGGATAATGGATGATGAGGGCTACTCAAGAGTGTCTTTATAATTTATGATGCGAGACCATAGGGAGAATTGACGTTGAGTGCTTCCCTAGAGTGTCTGTAGTTCCTCGACGCGGGCCACATGGGTAATAAGACAATGAGTGATACCCCAGAGCACCCTTAGTACCGTTAAAAGACTATAAGAGGAATTTACGGTGAGTGATTCCTCGGAGAGTCTATGCTTAAGCTGAACTAGAGGGGTCAGACTGAGTGTACTGCCCAGAGGGTTACTCGTACTTTTTAGGTAGTACCAGATGAGATAGTCTATGAGTACTATCTAGAGGGTTACCTTGTATTTAGCTTCTTGCTTGTGTTGCTGGTTTGGACCAGAGGGAATAGGTTGTGGGTACATTTTAGAGGGTTTTCTGTTGTGTTATCTTATTTGTTTAGTTGTTTCATGATGTGTGGTTATTTGAATGCTTTAAACTGTGGATTGTTTACTGCTTTGTGCTTCTCGGTTACTGCTTTCTGTACTTTTACCAGCCATATACTCATTGACTGATAGGAATAGATATTCGGGTGGTTGCCTATTAGGTTTTAGTCTCACACCCAGTTTGGGTCTTGATTTTGGGCCCAAACAGATTATATTGATGCAGAAATAGATAAGGGAAAGCACCATTCTACTTCAGGTACATGACTTGTTGTGGAGATGGAGAGCATGGGACCAAGCTATGGCTTGCGATGCTGAGGATTTTATATACTTTATTTTGGACTTTGGTTTAGTACTATTGTATTTGAGCATTGTGACTTTTTTGGCTCCTTCCTAGACATTTTTACTGTGCATCATTTCATATTTAAATGTGCTCTTGTTGATTATTATTTCATTCTTCCATAGCTTACTGTTGTTGGATATTTACTGCTTCCACTATTTTATGTGTTGTTTACTTCCACTGTGTACTCTACCAATGGGGGCGTGGTTTCTGCACTATCACACCCAATCCCCTCATTGCTAGTCGACAGCCTTTAGCATTCGGGGAATTGTGCTTGATGCCATGTGACCAACCGGGTATGTTTCTCCTTTGGGTGGCTTCTGAAACCGAGACAGTACACCTATGGTCGGGGTGGACCTCCTGGTGGTGGTGGTTGTAGAACCTCAAATCGATGCCCACCTCCTATTACACTACATTCTACTCTACCTTTTCTACATTCCCTATAGACCACCTCACTCAAATAAATGCATCTTACTCGGATGTCACTTGACCATCTGTTGACCGTCATCTTTGCAAGTCGGGCAGTCATGAGCCATGTGGCCTTGCCCGCTACACGTGTAGCATAGTATGCCTCCAATCTGACCTTCTCTGCCTCACGAGCTCTAAACCTCTGACCCTGCATCATGGGGTCATCCACCAGTTGGTCCAGCCCTCTTAGACCTCTATGTCATCTGTTCACTGCTTCTTGCAGATGACTCTCCTACCTATCAACCGGTGGTGGCTCTCATCATTTGTGCCTTCTCAGCTATGAAGCTATCCTCCAACAATTATTTCTTGATAATTCCAGCCTACATCGGGATATTCAGCGACATCATTGACGCAATGATCTCTCGCTGAAGACCCTACTCAATGGTTAGGTCCCTGAAGATTGGGTCTCCCATAATGTCAGTGGATTCGTGTGAGAGGTCAGTGAATCTCGTTGAGTATTGGTCTACAACAAGGTTTCCCTTCTGTATGTGTATTAGCTCCTAGATATGCTAAGAGAGTAGAATCACTAGAACAAAATCCTCCCAAAAGAGGATCTAAATGTCCGTCCAAGGGAGGTTCTCCTCATCAAGTGTCTGAAGAGACTTTCTCCACCAACTCCCTAATTTTACCTAGAACAGGCTAGAAGCTGGGATAACCATATGCTATGATAGTGTCTCAACCATGAGAAAAAAATGTAGACATTGCCTATAGCCAGTCCTCATCTGCCTGGGGATCTGTCTTACCTCTACAACTCATAGTCCTCTGTCTTGAAACCCATTCAATGTGCTCAGTCAGTTTGAATGGTTTTCCGGTGGGTCTAGTGGAAACTTCTTCACAATGGGTGGTGGTGTTTCTAGTGCACCCCCCCCAAGGTGATACCATAGGAAAAGGTCCATACACCAAAATCTCATCGATCAGGGCACCATAATTGTATACAATTTGGGGAATACTGACTTGCTATCTACATGGTAGAATCTTGAAAAGAATAGGTGCACCATGGTCAATAAGTTATACCTGGTGAGGTGACTCATAGGGATCAAAGTAAAAAACATTTCCAAAACACACACAATCAATATTTTTTTGCATCGAGTCGGAAATCAAAAATTAGTGTCCTCGTGTATGGATACGTCAGCCGTCACATCAACACTAGACTCCCTGAACTAAAATCCACACTCAAAACACTTAAAACTATTTCTCATTTAAAAATATCTAAGTCCTAGTTTTTTGGTAGAACTGACTCCTCTAATACCACATTGTCACAACCCATCCCTCAAGGCCGATGTCGTGACTTCCCAAATCCCACCTTCCATATGATAGGGGTTGGTGACTTGCACCAGAAAGGCGTATCATTAAAATGGGGAATCATTTCCTTTAAACCTGTACAAACACACTTCCCAAGAACATAACAAGAAGCAACCACGATGTAAAACTACAGTAGTAAAAGCGTTTACTAAAATTAATGGTTCTTGAATACAAGCTTAATTGAAAAGAAATAACTACAAATAAAATAGAAAAATAGATCCTGAGATGGCCCAGTAGGAGTCCTACATGAAGGGTAGGTGCAACTCAAATCTTCATCTCTCCACGTCATCTGTCACTATATCCTCCATCCAGCATCTGGTCCTAGCTCCCGGAATCTCAATCATGGATACTCATCATCTTCGTAACACAAAACAAGGTGTGGGCGATTCCCGTGCTGGGGTGAGTATAAAAATAGACAGTAAGGACCCTGTGACCACCAAAGGTCTCTAAAAATTCCACCGAGGGATAACACAAGCCTGATCTCAATCACAAATCAGAAAGAAATAGACACAGCTCAAACCGGGTATAAGTAAAGCAAAAAAGTATAGATGATTAGTCGAGGAGATATACCATCTTATTCCATCGAGAAGAAATTCCAAAGACCATACAAAGTTAAACCCACACCAGATCCTTAGGTAATTACCCTCGCTATCACTCACAGGATCGGTAATTGCTGACCCACAAAGGATCGCTGAGTGCTGACCTGCATATTATTTGACCCAAACGGGTTCGGTATGTCATGACCCACACATGATAGTTGAGATCTGACCCACATAGGATCAGACCCATATAGGATCGGTATGAACTGACACACACAAGATCATTGAGAGCTGACCCACACAAGATCTGACCCACACTGGATTGGTGTTGATCCACATAGGACTGATAGGTACTAACCTCTGTATGATTTGTCTCCATCATTCTCCTCACTGTCATCCACTAGATTCTCGCTCATAGTATTCTTGATTCTGGGAGAACCTCTCCATAATCCATCATTCGTATTTAAATAGTAACGAAGTCCCACAATGAAGTAAACCAATGATTTTTCACATCATAAGGGTTCCAATGCAATATACGGTGCGTCAACTCGATGCTTGGTCTCTGATTTATAGGCATTTTAGTACCGAGGGACTGGTTAGAATTGGGTATAATCCCACCTACATATACTCCATAATTCTCCAAAAATCTCATGGATTATCTCAAAAGGACTATATTTCTCCATGGATTCCAGCGACGTAGACGGTTTGTCCAACAGACGTCCCATTCTCATGTTAAGGCCTTTTAGCGTTTTTTGGCCCAAGAGGTGTCTGAGTCTAGTCTAAGCCCATCAACTGACCCGACACAACCCGGTCTAGGCTGACTCGACCCTATCCAGGTCTAACTTTTCCTGACCCAAAAAACCCTAGTCCAGCCGATCTTGGTGTGCTGGTGTAGCTCTACGGCTAGGTGGTCATCGGCTCCTGAACGGCTCAAGAAGAGGAGTTTGGATCATTAATTAGTTGTTCCAGGTGGCGTCGTCACGTGGTCTGTGGGACTTGCATGGTATGGGTCCCCCTCATGTGGAGGCTCCTTCTCCGCAATGCGCAATGGCACACCGCCTCGCGAATGTGGTCAGGCAGTTTTTGGCTACCCCTTCAGGTCAACCGTGGCGCCAAGAAGCTCTTGTTGTCGGTGCCGCCTCCCCAGGGTCGCCCCGGAAAATCTCATGTAGGTCACTAGGTGAGATCTGGTGGTTTTTTCTTCCTTCCAGACATGCCAATATTTCTCCCGAAATTCCTTCGTCATTGTGTGCATCTCAGTTTTCAGGTTCTGATAAGTTGGAAGAACCCACCTCCAAGAAACACAATGAAAATCAAGCGGTGGAGGGTCTGAGCCTAATTCGTTGGTCCACATCCTCTACTTTATCTTTATAAAAAGTAGGATTAATTTATAAATAGCAATAAAATAATGATAATACCCTTTCAAATACCCCTCAACAACCTCCCAAAAGTTCATGAATGAGAAATATCATTGAAGGAATTTCTTGAATTAATAAACAACCCCTACCTCTAGATTCGTTAGTGGTGTCACGGTTGGGATGGAAAGAGAATCCACATTAGATGGAGTCATCGACATTCATCGATACCGGATCATTGCTTCCCAGGCATGCATCTTCCATTAGTGGATGTTTCCACAGGACATTGCCAGCATTTCCTTGCATGAAGAAGCTGTGCCAAAGCCCCACCCTGAGATCCAATTAAATCGGAGGGGGAAAGGGGATAAACATATTGAGGAATTAATGATGTTCATTAAATTAATTAATGAACCTATTTTTAATCACAATGGTGGAGTTACACAGTTGATGAGTCAACCTATTAATTGTCTTGACATGTCACCTATCCCCACCACAGCCACTCATCCGCTAGAGAAAAATTAATAAAATAACTTGTTATGTTATTTTATATTTTTTATGTAATATCCAAAATTTTACTTTTTTCTCAACCTACTATGGTTGATGTGAATCTTCCCTTAAAAGAATCTCGACATTGTGGATTCATTGGTACCCCCAAATTTTTTTTTCGAGCACCAGCTCAAATGATATAAAATGGTGCCTGTAAATTTCAAAATGATCCTTAAAAAAGTTCATAAATTCATTCCGAGCACACCATGCCACATAATCATGCGCCATCAATTTTCTAAAACATGTAATAATCACAAATAATTTATTTAAATAAATGGAATTTTCGGGTCTCTATAATGAATCATATCCCACTAGGTGATCTATATCAAGAAAAATTATTTGAAAAAACATACATAAGACCATTCTTGGTAACATTGAAAAATGTATAGGATAATAATTGTGAGATTAAATTTCCATTAATAGTAAATGTAAGAATTAACAGTTGAATGGTATTAGTAAGCATATGATGGCCACAGGGTTTGATAAATTAATAAATGTTCCTGAGCATAAAATTTGATTATTTATTTCCCATTAAAACATAGATCATAGATAAATAATTAAGTTACAAAAATATTCATACAACTCAATGGATATGATTCAATTAAAAACAATCCTAGGAAAAGTGTCTTTTAAAAACTCATATCAAGAATAGGGAAAACATGTTATTATCATGGAACATAATTATCATATAACTCTTTCAATCACTAAAACTAATAGAATAACCTACCTGGTAAATTCTCAAAATATCTTAGGAGAAAACTATAACTAATTAACTCGATCTCTTACCTAAAACATTTTAGGGCTATAAATGACCCAAAAATAACATATTAGAAAATTCAATAAACAAATTGTGTTCACTACACAATCCCACTTTCATCAATAATGTGAAACTATTATTTCCTGATAAAAAAACAATTCACTTTCCAATATGACAATAACCATTGTTCGTTTATTACATGATTTACCCATGGAAGTGAAAAACGTTACCTAGAAATATCCATGAATGACTCGTAATGCATCATTACAAAGAATTAAGACATTATTATTTCAAAATAAACAAATTTTATCAAAAATTAACATCATGGTTTATTTATAGAGGTTAAAATATATACAATTATAATATAATAAAAACATACATGAATATATAGACTTTTTACGTAAAAATCTATTATAAAAAAAACAAAAAAATTTCTAAATTATTCCTTGGGAGATTAACTTTGAAAATTATAATGGAATATTCAGGGAAACAAATTGTCAAGATAGAGGGGAAATAAATTCTTATTTTTACATTAAAAATAAATATTCATTTCAGGATTTTTTAAATATATTAAAGAGTGAACCAAGGGGAATATATTAAAAAATTTAAAAACATTTTAAAATAAGGTAATATAATAGATAAAATAAAAAAAAAGCATTTTTTTATTAAATAACATTATTAAAATAATTTTAGAAAACATGGTTTATTAGATAAATATATTCAATATAAAAGAGAATAATTTATTGGTGTCACGTACCAAAATCATTCTTCATATGTAATAAATCAAGAAAAGATGAAATGGAAATTAAAATATATACCATAATCCTAACTATGGGACAATAATTTATTTTAGTTTCTGGAAAATAGGATCATATGGTGTAACCCAAATGATCCTTGAACATAAAAAATATAAAAAACAAAGGATATTGTAATATAAATCCTTTATTTACTTAATAAATTTTGAATCAAACATCATTGAAAAAAATATTATGATATGGATTTTTGAATATATAGAATTAATTGACTTAATATGTAAAAAATCATTCAATATATTGTAGTTAAACCAAACAATGAAATTTTGAGGAATGACTGGAAACATATCACAAGAAAATAAGATTTTGAAAAATAAAAACATTACAAAGTTCACAAAATTTGATGTGATAATTAATCCAGGAGGTGATTATATGAAAATATGAAAATATATAAAAATTAATCATAAATATAAAAAAAATAGATCAATTAATAAATAATCATGCAATAAAAAATTCAATGAAGATGAGATATAACTCAACTAATGAACATTGAGTTTTGAAACCCTTATGACATGGTAATATTATAGTCAAATCCAATGGAGTAAATAATATTAAAATAACATGAAATACCAATAATTAAGAGTTATTCATTATATAATACTTAGATGGGAAATATATACATTATATAAAATAATTTTTTTCTATAATAATGAAGTATTCTTCAACTAAGGGAAATTAAGATGATATTCCTTACCATGAGTCTAGAAATTTCATGTATATCCCTAAAATGTTATATAAAAATTTATAAAAATTATTATATTGTTTGGGAAAATTTTAGAAGTTTACTAATTTACCATTAAACCATTTTTTCTTTTCTTGAAATTAAATTTCTTATTACACAATCTATTATATCTGTGTCAGGTGTTTTTAATGATGTTTGGTTCATAATTCTAAAAAAAATTTCAATGTGATTAACATGGTCAAAGGAATATTCATTAAATAAAATACCGAATAATTTTGATGGAATATTTCTCATTTTTATACATTAATTATACATTTAAACCCATATGTTAAATATGGTTATGAAAAATGAATTATGTTACACTCATCGAGATGGAAGGTCGTATCTTTCTATGAGTATGTTTCTTTTTTTGATATTACTTGAAAGAAAGAAGGTATGCATTTTTTAATATTTAAATAATGTTAATAATATCATAAATGTCATATTAAATTTTCAAAAATATTAATATATTTTCCAAGTGATATACTGGTGAGAAATAAATCATATCACTTTGTGGATGTGGTAATCCACATGTAAATGGGAAAAAGATAAAATATTTCAATGGATGGAAATTTAAAATTATAATATAAATTATCAATAAATAATTAAAATTATTTAATGAATACATATACATTAAACACTTGCATCATTATAACCCTCTAGGATAGGTGGTGATGGAAAAAAAATTATGTATATTGGTGAAGCAGTAGTCCACCGTATAAAAAAATGATGTTTTAATTTATAATTTGATGAAACAAGATGATGGATTATGTTTAATAAAAAACATTATAATATATTAAAAAAATTATATTCTTATATTATTATATAAACAAAATTTAAAATTTTTTAAGGAGGTGGAAGGAAAATTAAAGCTAATATATTAGGTTAAAAGTTAAACCTATTCTCCAGAAATCATCCTTTGATTTATAAATTAATAACTTTAGTGATGTTATTATGACCAAAATAAAACTCTAATAGATACTGAGAAATTTTTTGAAAAAAATGCGCAGTTCTGTTTCTAACTAATGTGCTCATATTTTGCAAGGAAGGTATGGGAGAAGGTTTTCATTTATTTGTGATGGGAGGGGTAATTTTGGAATAAAAAATTTATTAAATTAATATATAATAGATTTCAAGTAAAATAAGAACTATGTTAATCTATTTAAAATGTAATATTTTTTATTATATATACAATCATAAAATAAAATTTGGACATGTTTAGATTATTTAATCATCTTAATCTCTATATTTTAACCAATGTAAACCCTTTTGATGATTATTGGGATATCAATGTTTTTACTCTTTAAGGATTAATAAATACAATATAAAACTATAAGGGTCTAACAAATAGAAATGTAATGAAACATTCAACCATAACCAATTCACTAGGCCTAATATAATTTTTTTAATATTTTTAGACATTTAATAAAACATTGTTTACTATAAAATATCATTGGTTATCATTGTTGAAACTATTAATTTAAATAGAATTTCAAGAAATGATTATAATAATGGAATTGTAATACATACTATTAACATATGAAAAATATTTTATATTTGTATATAAAATTCATTGCTCACAAAAACACACCCAAAGAAATACTTTTAATGTTTATAAAATCATGTAATTAATTTCTCTACTACATTCATTATCAATAGTTCTACATTATATATTCATTTAAGGATATTGTATCATCACCAAGAAACTAAATAAAATTATATCATAAAGATAAATAAAAATTAATATTAATTTAAATTTTCATATTTATAATATATTTATATTTACCCACATATACATCATGATAATATATTAAATATGTTACTTTTACTTTTCATGCCTCGCATAAACATTGCACAATAATTTATATAATTCACTTCTTATATAACTCAAAATTCATATACATTCTGAAATATTATTTTTTTAACAGGTCATATTTATTAAAAATGTGTATAAATTACTTATAACTTATCAGATATTATTTTTAGGACACAAAATTTGACTTTTATTATGTTCTGTAAGTACAATGATGGCACTGAAAATGATTTTCATATTTATTAGTAATAACATAAAATTTACATGTTTTGAAGTATTTTTGTATAATATTATTAATATATTAGAAAAATTATTTTTGTATGTTTGATCAATTTTTATTCCATATTTATATCTTGTTGAAATCATAAATGATATTATATTTCAAAAAATTCAATTTTGTTTTATTTTCCAAAAAATTGTCTACTTTATAGAAATATTATATATTATACAAGAAAAAAATTTCCAATTTTTTTCTTCAAAATAATTACACTTCCTCTAATTAATGTCTTATAAGTGAAAGGAATTACATTAAATTTAAATGCAATAATTGCAATAATATGACTATTTAGATAAATAGGTTTTTGGTCCAAAAAATAAACATATATGAAAATAATATATAAATATTATTCCTATTTAATTCAGTATATTATTTATAACTAGTATATTATTATATTAAATTAATATAATATTTCAACTAATTTGGGACATTTCAATGAAAATAAAATACAGTTTTACTAAGATGTAGAGTTTTTCAATATTTGCAGAAAAATCAGTCTTTTATGAAAAAAATGACCCTATAATCTAATTTTGATATTAATATTTAAAAAATGATATCATATTTATGAAATTAAATTTATAAAATTATAAGAAAGTAGTTGAAATATTCAATTCAAAAGGCAATAAAACCCATTTTTAAAGAAATGATTTTTAGAAATATAATAACTTTACCAAAAATAGAGTTCATATTTATTAATAATTAATTAATATATTTTTATTTATTATTAACATTATATATATTGCATATTTTTTTTATAATATTCAATATTTCTGATTAAATGTCTTGGTTATAACTGTAATAGTTAAATTATAATTTATCATTCTTCATTTAAGCTCGATGTTACATGTTGTACACGCTATCCAAGATAATGGAATTTAAAATATCAGGGTGTTATATTACCCCAATACCTTGAATAATAATTACCCAACGAATTTTAACATGATCTTAGAAATAATATTTTTAAAAATTTATTAATTCTTTTTTTGAAAACTGACATCATAAAAATGGTAAATAAAGAAACCTCTCGAAAAGGGAGACAAGTAAATTGTAAGGTAATCATGAGTAACACATAACTAGGTTTCTAAATAGGATATTATTTCTAAGAAGTTAAAATATAGATATTAAAGAAAATATTAATGTCAAAATTAGAGTCACATATAAAATTTATCAGAATAATGTAAATAATCCTGAGAGAGTCTATTAAAAATAAAACATAAAATATTGTTGTGTTAAAACAACAGTAGATTCCTTATAATTGAATGTAATACAATAAAATTTTAATTTAAAAATAATTTCCTCTATTTGAGGAATTCCTTTGACATCTAGACTATGAAAATTAGAAAATATACATATTTTAATAGTATAATGGAATTCTGGAATCAATTTACACCCTAATAATATATATTTTTTCCAAAATATTAGTATTCAATATGAATATTTGATACATCAAGAAATAAAATATAATTCTTCCATAACACACAATACAAAAAATGAAAGCAATATATTTCTAATTCATGTATTTATTAACAAAAAATGAAATAGTTATCACAAGGTACGATAATAACCCAAATGTACATTCCATCATATAAATAATATTTCTCCAAAATTCAAAAATAATGTTAAATATTCAAATTGAATTCATTTATAAAAAAACAACTCCATATACCATATAACCTAAATTTGATTAATATTAATAAACTTTTTGATATAAATTGTTATCTATAACAACTCATAATTTTATGAAATATATTCATTCAAACTATTTTAAATTCATTGATATATTGAGTTATACATAATTCATAGTTTATATTAAATTTTATGAAACAACGATTTTATATTTAATTACATGTGACATCATGTTTCTTCGATAACTTGGGTTACATGCAAGGTCTTATCTAACCAAACAACAATATATTATTAATATTAATATTTAATATAGAAGTTATTGTAAGGATGTTATATTTTAAGGTATGAATATGAAAAAATACATTATTTTTTACATAGGTTTATAAATGATTTTGAAATTCATCTAATAGATTTAATATGAATAAAGAAATAATAAATCTAGGTTTGCATATAAAAACATTATTTTTCTAAATAAGATTTTAACTAACTTTTAAGGGAGAACCTATATTAAATATAATTTTTGACACACATATAATTTTTTTATTGAAAAATAAACTTTATTTTTTAAATAAAAATAAAAATATTTATTTTGGGTTATTTTTTGGGTATTTTTCCAAGATGTGTCATTTTTTATTGAATGATAAAAGACGCAACATTTTAATGGAATAATTTATTTCATATAACATTAATATATAGTTTAAATTGGTTTTAAAATATAATTAGTTCAATTATACATAAATAATCATATTTAGTGTAATATATTCCATTCCCCATTGATATTTTATATAAAAACATTTCAATATTTTGAAATTTTATCTATAAAAAGCTCATTGTCTCCTGAATTCTACTGGATTAATTTTAAATTAGTTTTTTCCATTTTTGTAAATTTAATTAGAACTAATTCTTATATTTATTTAGAAATAATTTTAATTTTTTTCTATCAATATTAACTTTATTTTTTTATAAAAATATTCGTGAAAGTAATTAAAAATAATATCAGTGATTAAGGTAAAAACAATCTTACGTAATGATTAATTATAGAATATAAGGAGTATAGATGACCCATCACATTTCCAACCCCACTGTTCTAGAGTTATTTATTTCCCCACCACATAATTCTATATTTTATTGAATTATTGGTTTGTTATTCAATGAATTTTACTTATATAATATATTATGTAAAGGAGAAGACAAAAAAATTCCTTTCTTTTAAAAATTATATTGAATCATATTAAGGAATATGCTGCATAAAATTAGTCATAAATTTTATCTTTTAATATAAAAGTTTTATTTTTATTATATTAATTCATATTTAATTTTTTGAGATGATTTAATTATATTAAATTCTTAAAAAATGCCCATATGTGAATTAGTTAGTAGATAATTAAAAAAATGATATTTTATTAAATAATATAAAATTAATAAATATATTATCTTCTTTAAATTGACTATGATGTGTTAAGATTATGAAATGTGGTTCATTCATGGGAAAATTTATCTTTTCAAATGAATATACTAACCCATAAAACGTTAAACCATTATTAGAACAATTAGGGTTAAAGTGGAATTTCTGTGTGATACTAGTGATTATATTAAACTTAAATTCCAACAGATACATGATTTTTATTTTATAAATTAGATTTAATATTTAAAATAAAATTTTTTAACTTTTATAACATGTCACACATTTAGTTTATTTTAAATCCCAAATTACATGGGATAGAAAATTGGCTACCTAAATGAATTTTTTTTAAACATAAAGAATAAATATAAAAATGAAATTGTTTATATATATATATGTTTTGTGTGTGTATCTACATCAATTACCATTTAATAAAATAATTTTAATTTTTTATGAATGTTATGTAGGGGTGTCTTTCCAAAAGTATTTTCTTTTTTATATTTAGATGAATGCCACTCCACCTCCACTAAAAATATGAATTCAGCCTCCCCATTTACACATACATATCAATACCATTGGATCATCCCTCAACAACCCTAATAATCTTAAAATATTCCTACTCTAACAATATAGTCTACACTTTTGGACGAAATCCAACCAAGGAATCCCTTTTGTGAACACTTACATGAGTTACCTAAAAAACTAGTAACATTCTTCAATGTGGATTTATATATTATTTATTTCTCTTCCCATTACATTAATATTATTCTCTTGTTATATAATTAAATAATTATTCTCAATATAATTATATTTTTTATTATATTGTTCCAACTTACACCCACACCCACTTCCATTAAATGGGTAATGAAATTATCATTCATGTTTACGATGAGCTACTGCCCTACAAATCAACGTCATTTTTTCATTTAATACCTCTTATGGTCTTTAAATATAATAGAAATTCGGATTTTATATTATATATATGATATTAATGTTTTATAATTACTTCTGCAGTTGGTAAATAACATATAACTTTAATCATCCTTTAGGATGGAATATGATAACATTGTTTGTAGACGTGTGGACTACTGCCTCCTCTATGGGATGTGATTTTTTAATACATTATATATAATTTATTAAGGATTAGTTTAATATATATATGAAATTAATAAAATATATATTATATTTATGACATAATTAAATTTCTATAAATATAATATAATATTTTATTTATTACCATTTAGGCACTAACAATTTGGTAATGTCAATCGTGGATGTATGGACTACTCCCTCCTCAAAGCAATGTGATTATTATTAGATAAAAATAATTATATATATAAGTATATATGATCAAATAATATGGAATAAATTATATAATTATCATTATGGAAATATATTTTAATCATTATTTCTTTTCATAACGATCATTGAAATTTGGCAACGTTACTCATGCGTACGTACGACCTATCATCTCCATGATTGTAACATTGGTTCATTTTTTCATAACCATCATTAATGATGGATTTTCATATTATAATTTTTGTATAATAGTGATTATTATTTATTTAATATTATTCTAGATGTTTTTATATATTTACTTCTTGACCATAGTCAACCAACATTAGTCGTTTGGGAAAATAAAGTGAATATGGTCAAAACACCCAATGTAAATTTATATTTAAGTAGCTGTATAAAAATTTGTAATAATTAAAATAAAAGTAATGATAAAATTGAAAAATATTATTATTCACGTAAATAATTAACACATGTTTTTTATTTAGTAATATATAGACACACGTATCAATTTGGTCTCAAGTTAAGGTATTCTATCTCAAAATCATTTTATTATGGAATTTCTTGATGTTGTGTAAATGTACTATTTTATAAGTTTTATATACTACCCCTATGATAAAACATATAGAAATTATATATAGTCTCATGTTATTAAATAATTTAAAAAAAATTATATTTAATGGGGATTCAGATTTAAATGTTCAAAGTGGTATTGGTCACATCGATTGTTTAAAAATTACAGTATCATATATTTTTATCCTTATATATATTATTGATACTATTTTTCAAATTTATTTATATGGAAATAAAATTGCAATAAATTGAATTATATATAAAATTTTAATTTCATTAATTTTTTTCAAAAGGACTATATTTATGTGTTTTAAAATTAATGTTTTGGGAAATGAAGAATTAAAATTTATATTTTAAAGTATAATGACAATGAATATTCATGTCATAATGAGTTTTATTTGTTTTATAGATTCTAGTTATATATTAAAAGTTTAATTAAAAGAAAAATTCTATATCAATTTATTTGATTATTTTTTTTATTGAAAATGGTTTTTATATAAACTAGTTTTTGGGTGTTGAAAATGGATTCTATGAAGAAAAATTTATTATTGTCTGGATTTTTCTCCGCATAGATTTGAAAAGAATTTTAAAAGGGTTTTATAATGAGATTGTTTTAATAATGATATGTTCCACGTGAATTATATGAAACTAGTGAGCTAGATAACGCTCATAAGAATGATTAATCCATATTAATGATCATGAGAAATGGGTGAGCCAAATATAGCCTATACGAAGTGTTGAGCCCCTTTTTTGATCACGGGTGAGCATGATATTTCTCATATGAAAGGTTATCCATATTATAGATCTAAAATGATTTGGTTAAAGATAATGTTAGATGTCTACTTTAAAGTTTTCCCAATTGAAATGGTTTTATAAATTTGTTTGTATATGATACCATATGTTTCCAAAATAGGTATAATTGCTTGTTATGGGTTTTAATGATTTTATTTGAGAAAAATGTGTGTGTTTTATTCCTATGAAAATATTTTTTTATATTAATTTTTTTTATGGTAAGAAAAAAGATTAAGATAGTTTTCGTATTTCTACTGAACTAACAATTTCCCTTATTTTTATATAATTTACTACTCTATCACGCTCCTCTAAAGTTTTTGAAATTTTTTCATTGTGATCAAGGATGGATAAGGGAAAAGAAAAAGTCATTTTGTGGGTCATGGATATTTTCCATGAATAAAATTCATAATTTATTTTAAATTTTTTATATTATGTAAAAAATGTATACTTATTTTAAGTGAAAACCTTGTATTTTATGGTTTTGTTATGTATGAGTTAATAACCAATTATCTAAAAATATAAACCTAAAAGATCCTTAATGTGGGATAATGTAAAATTATTAAATACTAATGATAATTTAATATTTAAGGATGGGTACTAATTGTCCGTACCAATGGAATGGTTTAAAAAAATTAGAGGTTATGGTTGTTTTAATAAAATTACCTTAGAATGTATTACATATTTGTATAGTTGAGATGAAAATGAATTTTAAATTTTAAATGTTCTGTCTTCTAAAGTGTGTATATTCAAAATGCTGTTCTTAAGTGGAAACATTAAATATGTAGTGGGAACCAATCAAGGGGGAAAATATCCACAAATCAGTATATCAAGAAGGTTGGAATCAGAATAGATTTGTTTTTATAGTGATGGATCAGTTGAATAAAATATATAAATGGGGGTGGTATCCATGATAAAGAGCATCACAACCATCCAAGAAACAACATGATGGTAGTGGAGCATTTCATGGGGTAAAATTGCCTATCATTCGATAGATCTTCTGACCTAGTTATAACCAAAGGATTGATCAATTACCAAGAGAACATATTTAATGTCATGGGATGTTTGGAAGATAAAAAGGTAACCATTTCATTTTATAATATTAAATGTTAAGCTAATAAGTGGTTATATTTGGTTAATAATACCATAGGTAAAGTTGTTATTTATTTCATGGGATGGGAAACAATGAATAAAATCTTCCTTGAGAAATATTTCCCTATGATTTTTTGTCTTAGTATAGAGAAACAATTCTTGGAATGAAAAAATGACGAAGATTCAGTGGTTGTGTAAAAAAGACAATTTCATATGATCAACCATGTATGATCCGGATTTTATTTGACATTAATAGTGAACTTAATATATTTTACATCGGATTAAGACTAGGTCTACGAAAAACATTGTCCTAATGGAAATTTAAAATATTTTAGGATGTGGTTCTTTTTGTTATGAAATATAAAATGGGGTTTTCCGAAAATTCTGTTCGAAAGGATTATAAGAGTAAGAAATGGTCAGGGTTGAAGGAAATAGAGAATAAATAAACTATTATTTATAGAGACAAGGTTAAAACTAGTTCCAAGTGTGGTAAAATAATTTTTTGTAAATATATTTTTGGAACATAGAGTGTTACTGATATTGTATGTATGATCACAAGGATCGTGACTAAAAAGATTAGAGATATGAAAAAACCTATTGTGATATAACAGGTATCCAGTCCACCATGTAATTATTTAGGTTTAATGAATTGCAACATTATTCTGACATATTTCTGAACACACTTAGTGGGAAATCAACATTATATTGAATATAATTATATGGTGAATATTTTTATACCATTATAGTTAATGTTGGGCCATCTGTTAAATTGATTTAATCTGAAGGAGTTCATTTTTACTTTTTTAATAGTTACCATAACATCCAGGTTATAGACACTGCTTATGCAGTTTATGTGATGAGTCATAAAGTGATTAATAAATTTTTCGGGATATGTTTAATTGATTTTATATTTATGTGAGGATTTAGTTTAATTATAATTATTTCTTTTTCTTTCGGACATGATTTTTTTGGTATTGATTAACATGACGATTTATACCATTATTGATGATTAAGGTTATTTTTAAGGATGTTTATCATATTTCTGAGAATGTTATGGGGATGAAATTATGCTTATAGAAATATATCATGTAACTATATTTTCTAATATTCATAGATAATAAAATAATTCATAAACATTACAAATATGGTACTTTCACCAGTGGTATTTTCAAATATCCATCCATTGTTTACTGAGATAAATTTTAATTTTTGAGGAAATAATTCATTTTTAAGGGGGTAGGATATAACATCTCATGAATTTTTGAAATATATTCCTTCAAATTTATTTTGGCTCTTTGATAGATTGAGTATCACACAATTAACTATTTATATTGAATTATATGCAACAACATGTTTATCTTGTGTTGCATGTATCATTTAGTTCCTTCGATTACATGTGTTATGTACATCTTGACTCATACCAAACAATAATATACTATTATTATTATTATTTAATATTGAATTTATTGAAAAAGGGTTATATTGGAGGGTATGAATACTTCTAACTATTTTATGTTTAAATAGGTAAATTATTTTTTGACATTTATCAAATATATATTATATGAATAATTATATAATAATACCGATTTTATGCTAAAACCCTTATTTTTTCTAAAAATTCATTTTACCACCTTTTAATTGAGAACCTATATTAAATATTATTTTTAAATTTTTCTTAATTTTTATGAAATATATTCTTTTTTTTCAAATGAAAATATAAAATATTTATTTGGGTGAACATTTGGCGTTTTTCTAAGAAGTTTCATTTTTTGATGAATAGTGAAAAACACTACATTTTAATTGAAAACTACTATTGTATGTAATATTTATATATTAAATTATATTTTAATTTGGTTTTAAAGTATAATTAATTCAACTATACATCAACAAATCTTATTTTGGTCAATTTATTCAACTTCAAATTGATATTGGATATAAAAAAGTTCAAAATTTTGAACATTACTCTATAAAACCCTGATGTCTCATAGTTTCTATGGGATAGATCTTAAATTAATTTTATAAACTTATGTTAATTTAATTTAAAAATATGTATATAATTATTTGGAATTTTTTGTAAAAAAATTTCAAATTATTTAAACAAAATATTTTGACCAAAAATATTAGTGAATGTAATTAAAATTAGTTAAAGTGATTCAGGTAAAACGAAGCATACTTAACTGTGAAACATAGCATATAAGGTTTATAAACGAACATAACATTTCAAACACAAAATTTAGGGACATATTTATACCCTCAACATCTTATTATCTATTTTTATGAGTTATTGGGACACCATTCCCTAATATGAACCTATATAAAAATTTTACTATAGAAAGCGAAAAAATGATCCTTCCATGACTTTAACTCTTATAATTATTTTGAGGAATGAATAAGTCACATAATTATTGTAATAAATCATATTTATGAATATAAATTAGTTATTTTTTCAATGATTTATATTAAATTTTTAGATATGGTATAATTAGATTAAATGCTTAAGGATCGCCAATGCATGGATTAATTAGTTAATAATTAAATACAATAGATGATATTTTAATAAATAATTTAAAATTAATAAATATTGGGTACTCTTAAAAGTTATTATTGGGTTTAAATTCATTTAAAATAATGTCTATTAGTGGGCCAAATGATATTTAATAATTTACATTTTTAAAAATAAATAGTGAAAACATGGTTTGCACTGTTAGTGTTAATGTAGTTTTTTTGCGCGTTACACGTGTTTCAATTAAAATAAAAATCCAACACATTTATATTTTTTATTTTATAATATAGATGTAATATTTTATTATAATTATTCTAAATTTTATAAAAATTATCACTTTTATTAAATAATAATGGATGAATTAAATGGGTTACAAAACTAGTTTCATAAACAAGAAAACCAAAATTATGAAAAACAAAAGAAAACATAATGTTTAAGGAAAAAATAATAACTATAATCTTATTTTTTTATGATGTGAGTTTTAATCAACCATAAATTCCCATTGATTTTTTTTTTGAAATTTTTTGTCACAATAGGATAGGGGTACCTCTAAATAGTGTTTGACTTTTTATATGTACAAGAATGTCACTTCTCCTCCACTAAAAGAAAAATATCAACATACCCATTTCCTCACAACACTAAAGACTATTGGACCCTTAAAAACTACACCAACATGCTCCATGTCATAACTCTTCCCCTAGGGCCCGTGTCGTGACTTCCCCAAGAACACCTTCCATAGGCCTGGGGCTGGAGACTAGCACTAAAGGCGCAATTCCCTAAAACTGGGAAGGCGTTACCTTTATAAACTATAAACCAACCCGACAGAGCAAACAGATCAATAAAAAAACTAATTAAAATTTATAACAAAAGACTTTTGAATGTAAAAGGGGCCTGAAATACTAGCCTAACTGTAATGTAAAAGTACAACTAAAAGGGGACAAAAATAGTTGAAAGGTGAAAGAAGCTCCTGGATCGTCCACCTCAGATCCTACCTGAAGGGTAGGTACAGATAGCCTCCTCATCACTCTATGTCCATCAGTCTCCTCCATGTACTAACTCGTTGTAAGGTCCACCTCCACGTACCGTCCAGTTCTGCTACTCAACCTCAGTCAGTGTTTTCTGTTGTTATCATCAAACACAATGAGGTGCGGGCATAACCTGTGAAGGGTTGAGTATAATGATACTCAGTAGGGACCACGAGAACACCAATTTCTCTCAAAATTTACCAAGGATAAACCACAGAGTATGAAAACAACGGATAACCATTACTTCTGTATATGACCATACATATACCTATGTTATCAAATAACCCATCTGAATCATGAGGAAAACACATAAGTCCCTAACTTGGCTCACACAGGTATACAACTTATGTAGAGAGATAGAAGACAAGATTTAGTCACTGAATCATCTATGATGTCGGACCCACAAAGGATCTCGGACCAGCAGTTAGAACTGTCCGACCGACAAATGATCCAGGAATAGTAGTCGGAGCTGTCGGACCCAGAGAGGATCCGGGACCAGCTATTCTGTCGAACCCACATAGGATCCAAAAATAGAAGTCAGAAATGTCGAACCCACAAATGATCCAAGGATAGTAGTCAGAGCTGTCAGACCCACACAGAATCTAGGACCATCTATTCTGTCGAACCCACACAGGATCCATGAACAGTCATCAGAGCGCACCTAACCAAAGGATTTCCACAAAGCATTCATGATTCCGGTAGGGTCTGTTCCCCAATCCAAGAGTTTGTATGTCAACTGCCACAACATCCCATGAAGAATTATCTCAAGGGTTATCCAGGTCATAGAGGTATCAACGCAATAGACGACGCATCAATCAGACGCCTGGTCTATGAGTTATTATCCTTTTAGTCCCGGTGGCTCGGTTGGATTCGTGCCCGATCCAACCTGACTGTATCGTAACTATACCCCAATTCTCATTGGGGTATTCCCATAGAGACAATCGTTCTCCATGAATACTGGTTCCACTAACGGTTCGTCAAACGGTCGTCTGGTGCCAATGATATAACCAAAAAAAAGTAAAGGCTGGTAGTGGGCATGGGTTCGGTCCGACCAGGTCGAACCGAATCGGATTGTCATAGTCTGGGCCAACTCGGTCTGGGTCGACCCGGTCATACCTATTAGGTATGGCCCGGCCCATTGGGTGGGCCAGCCGTTTAGGTTCAGCCCGGACCACTGGGCCCTGTCCAGTGTGCTGCGTGGGCAGCTCGGCCTAGAGGTCTCCGCGAGGGGTGCGATTTGGGTGGCTCTGCCCGAAAGGATGAGTCGGTTCGGCCAACGGCACCATGATGGAGGCTGCGGGCCATCTCGAGAGGTCGGCGTGGCACAACCGGTTCTGCCTGAAACTATGGTGCGGCCTAGGTAGGCCGGCGGCATGTCCGGGTGGTGACTTGGGCAGGTCTGTGCGGCAGCCGGGTAGGCCGGCCGGGAGGGCGCCTGGATGGCCGGCAGGCGGCTGGGAGGGCTCCAGGTAGGCCAGCGGGGTGCGCGGGAGGCCACGGGCATGCCGGGTAGGGTGCATGAGAGACCGCAGGTAGGCCGGGCTTGGTGCACGCATGCCGGCGGGGCACGGGCAGGGCCGGCGTGGTTCGGCGGGGTTCGACTAGGGCGCGCGGGAGTCCGACATTGGTTGAGAAGGCCGCGGGAAGCATGACCTTTGTCATCACCACCTTTTTCATCTCATTGCTTTGTCACCATGCTGAGGATCATCTCAAACAGGAAAGGTGGACGAAGGTCGGGCCATGTTAATTTAGCCTGCACCCTTCGTGGTTAGGGTGATAATAAGAGCCTCGCAAGTATAAAGAACAACAACCCTCGTTATTCGTTTTTGAGAGAAAGGAAGAACATGGGAAAAGATCATACCTAGATAAAATTAAACCACTGCATTTTTTCGTCGTTCGTCGTTCGTTGATGGAGTTGCAGAAGGTAGAAGAAGAAGTTCATCGTTCGTTGCCTCCACCACATGCTTCCATTCTCGAGCTGCGTCGGCTTGTGGAAGACGATCCACGTTGATAGGTGTCTAGGGAAGAAGTCAAAGAAGTATCATCGCCTGCCTTCTTTATTGAAAGAATGCATTCTTCATTTTTCTTTAAGAGATTTCTAATCCTACCAAGCTATCCTATTTCCCAACTTCCACCCAAAAGCACAAGCGATGCCAAATAATAGATTAGAGTATCTATTAATTCATTGGAAAAAATTCAAAAAGTTATAATTAAATTAAGGAGATCCACCAATTAACTCACGTGTGTTAGATCGAATTAATTGGAGAGTTGGAACCAATTAATCTAATGGGAGGTCAAGAGTCTCTCCATCATTTATGAGGGAGAGTTGAGAGGTTTTACTCTCCTCCGTCAATAGGGGTTTAAGCCCCATGTGGTCCCCACTTCGCTACCTCTCGTGGGAGGTTATGTTCGGGTGGGACCCACCACCATAACCTCTCATGGGAGGTTTAGGTGTGGTGGCCCCTCCTCTAACTTCCAAAACGTGGTTATAAAAAATAAAATAAAATAAGACATGCACTTATTTTATTTTATTATTCCACGTAAAACCCAAAGATCATCTTATATTCTAGACTCACTGTCGTCAAGGTGAATGGCTCCTTAAGCGAATACAAGCGCTATGAGTACAATGTTTCCATCATATTTCAATTCCAAAAACCCGTTCAAAAGTTTTAAAATATCCCTTGTACGTTAACTAAACGTACCCGAACAAAACTTCTAAAATTGATTCTGGGCACATCGGGCCTCGGAATCACGCGCCGACAGTTTTGAAATACTCGTAATATTCCCATGTATTTAAGAAAAAAAATTCCACCAAAATTATGGGTCTTTAAATTCTCCTCACCTAAGGTCTTTACATCCGTTTAAGGTACAAATAGAACTAAGGGAACAAATGGGGGTAATGAGCATGCATCTAAGCCTCCCGCTCCCATGTGCTCTCCTGGAGGTTCCCATGTTGCCAAGGAACGTGTACCGGAGGAATCGAATATCCATGAAGGACACGCTCCTATCGATCCCCATTCTCCACTGGGACCTAAGAAAAATTCTCCCAATCGTCGACATCTAGGTCTCCGTGTTCGGTGATGTGAGAAGGGTAGTGCACGTACCTCCTCATCTGGGATACATGGAAGACGTCGTGCACCATGTGCACCTGAGGTGGAAGAGCTAAGTGGTATTCCACCTCGTCGACTCTGCTAAGGACCTGAAAACGTCCGATGAAACGCAGATATTACTTGCCACCTCGGCCAAATCTCTATAATCCTCATCAATATGAGACCTATAAAAAGACGTGGTCTCCTCCCTCGAAATCCAGAGGTCTCTGTCCCCTGTCATCATACGACTTCTGCCTACTCTGTACTGCCTTCATTCACTCCTAGATGATCTGCACCTTCTTCGTGGTAGCCCGTGAAATCTCTGGTCCAACATGTGCTGACTCCCCGGGGTCAGTCCAGCACAAGGGTGATATATAAGGTCACCCATATAACAGCTCAAAATATTCCATCCTTATGGTGGAGTGATATATGTTGTTGTACGCAAACTCCACCAAGGGAAAGTGATCCTCCAAGTTGCGATGGAAGTTGAGGACACAAGCACGTAGCATGTTCTCGAGGGTCTGAATGGTCTGCTCAGTCTGTGGATAGAAGGCGGTGCTCAAGCAAATATGTGTTCCGAAAGCCTCATGCAACCCCTTCCATATCCGAGAAGTAAATCGTGTGACACGATCGGAGAAAATCGTCGAAGTTATACCATGTAGACACACAATCTCCTATGCATAGATACATCCCATGATCTCTACTGAACACTTCTATCTAATCGGTTGGAAGTGGGCCAACTTGGTGAGTCGGCCAACGATCACCCAAATCGAGTCATGACCCTATGATGTACATGGGATACCCATCACGATGTCCATGGATATGCCATCCCACTTCCACTATGGGACCTCTAAATGCTAGACTAAGCCTAATGGCACCTGGTGCTCCACCTTCACTTGTTGAAAAAATGAGGCATCGAGAGACAAACTCTATTACCATATACTTCATACCTGGCCCCAAGTGATGTCTCCGAAGGTCTTGGTACATCTACACCACTCTTGGATATACCACTAGAGGGGAAATGTGGAACTCCCACAACACTTCCACCTGAAGTGCCACTAGAAACAAGGTACGTCCCCTGAAGAAGAGGACGTGCTCCCCACCTTCAGAAAATACATCAGGTGCATGCCCTATGGATATCTGAGCATGTCGTGTATCGCAGTCAGTGTCCACATGTTGTGCCTCTCAGACTCGCTGAAGAAGTGGAGGACTGACTATAAGAGACTGAAGAAAGCTGCTCCATATCAGTCCATATAAGAAATCTATAGAGAAACCATCTTCTCTATAGCATATCCTAGTAGTTGTATACCAGATCTCCTGCAGAGCACATCTGAAACAACGTTACCCTTCCTTGGATTATAGACTATCTCGAAGTCATAGTCCAGGAGGAACTCAATCTAATATCGTTGTCTCAAGTTCAGGTCCCTCTGAGAGAAGATATACCTAAGACTCTTTTGATCAGAGTATACGGTAAAATGTTCGCCCACGAGATAGTGTCGCCACATCATCAAGGCGATGACCACTACTGCTAACTCTAGGTCATGGGTAGCTTAGTTCTGCTCGTGATATCTCACCTGCCAATAACCATAAGCGATCACTGCTCGCTCCTGCATCAGGACACACCCGAGTTCGGTCCCTAATGCGTCACAGTAAACTATATACCCTACGCCCTCCTCTGGAAGCCCCAAGATGGGGCACTAGTCATCCTCTGACTTAGCTCCTGAAACCACTGCTGTCATCTCTCCGACCACACAATGGGTTTCCCCTTCTTCGTCTAGGCAGATAGTGGTGCTGCAACTCTGGAGAAGTTTGGTACGAACCTCCAGTAATATCCATGCAATCCTAAGAAACTTTTTATCTCTGTCACACTTCTGGGTGGCTCCCAAGAAAGTACCGCCTCAATCTTCGCTGGATCCAATACAACTCCAACCTCTGAGATGTAATGTCTTAGAAAGTTAACCTCTCGGATCCCGAACTGGAACATTGAGAGATTACCATAAAGTTGGTTCTCTTGGAATGTGTCCAGTACTACCAGCAAGTGCTAGGAATGATCCTCTTAGGTAGTCAAGTATATCAGAATGTCTTCGATGAAGTCTACAACAAAGAGATCAAGGTATGGATAGAAGATCAAATTCATGATTCCCATGAACACTGCTGGAGAGTTTTTTATGCCAAATGGCATAACCAATAAGTCATAGTGGTCGTATCAACATCTTAAGGTCATCTTCATCACATCCTCCTCTACAACTCTGAGTTGGTGATAGCCTGATCTGAGATCTACCTTTGAGAACCATTGTCCTCCCTTCACCTGATCAAAGAGGTCGTCAATCCTCGAGAGTGGGTACTTGTTCTTTATGGTCACCCGGTAGAGGCGATGGTAGTCAACACAGAGCCTCAAGCTCCCATCCTCCTTATTGGTGAAATGAATCAAGGCTGCCCAGAATAAAACATTGGGTCAGATGAATCCCTTCCCCTACAAGTCCTCTAGCTGTACCCGCAGCTCGTGACACTCTGCGGGAGCCATCCGATACGCTGGTGTAGATATCAGTGTCGTCCCGGGGTACAAGTCAATGTAGAGGTACACCACTCTGCGAGGATGTAGTCCTGGAACACCATCAGGGAAAACATATATGTAATGATCCACTACTATAGGATAAGTCAGACACTCCACATCCACCGCTCTGAGGGTAAGGCTAACCAACTGATGATTGATCGGTTGCACCCTCCTCTAGGTAAGTTCGTCATGTGATGCAAAGGCTCCATTATTGTCGGTGAAGGTGAACTTATTCCCATCCGTGCAGACACAACACACTTTGCACCTAATAGAGTCCATCTGAGCATGGACTGTAGATAACCAGTCCATACCCAAGATGACATCGTATGGCCTCGATGCTGCTACTAGGAGATCCCACCCGAAGGTCTCACCTCCTAGAGTAAGCTCTCACTTCCGGAACCAGAGTATAATCATCGAATCAGCTCCTGTAGAAGTATCTAGCTATAAATATCAAACTAACGACTCCTTAGGAATCTCCGAGCTCCAAACGAGTGATGTCGAAATGACAGAGTGACTGACACCTGTGTGTATAAGAACTGCAGCTACGGTGGAGTAGACACGGATCATACCTCATATCATATCTGAAGTTCCATGTTCGTAGGCCTCGGCTTCCTGGAGATAAGCTCTCCCTTGTCCCCCTGCTCCCTGTGGTTGGGTTGGACCTTCTGGTGGTGGTGGCGGTAACACCTCGAATCGTTGTCCATCACCATCTGCACGACCAACTCCTATATCCGCACAGCACATAGAGCGGCTAGAATAAACTCCGACTAAAATAGGTACTCGATGTCTAACCAGAGAAGTGTCACCTCATCATGCACCTAGAGAATCAAGCTCCACCATCTGCCTGCTGCTACTTGAAAAAGACTCACAGTAAGGACAACCATAAGGTCGGACGAGTGTCTCTACTAGTCTGAAGACTCTCACCACATCCTACAGCCAATCCTCAGCTACCTGTGGGTCCGTCTCACCCCTGAACCTAGGCACCCTCTGGCATTGGAACTCGTGCAATGTGCTCACGAGGTATGTACTCTCTGCTACTGGGGCTGGTGGTATCAGTATCCCAATGACTAGTGGTATCGCTGGTGCCTCTACTGTGATAGGGCCCTACATCGAGGCCTCGTCACTCGGTGGGATTCCATCTCGTACAAAGCCATGAACCCTGGATGGATGTCTGTTTGGAGGTATCGTGTAAAGAAACAGGTCTTCTACGGTCAATAAGTTACACCTAGTGAGCTAACTCAAAAGATATCACAAAGAAGACTCTTCAAAACACACACACAGAATTCGTGTTTTCATGCACTCAGTTGGAAAGAGGTCAGGGTCATGGTGTATGGATATTTCGGTCGCCGCACCAACACTGGACTCCCTGAACTGAAAACCACTCTCAGTACCCTTAACACAATTGCTTCATAGAAATGATTAGAGACCTATGATTTTCTGTAGAACCGACTCCTATGATACCAATTTCTCATGACCTGTCCCCCGGGGCTCGTGTCGTGACTACCCCAAGCCCACCATCCATAGGCCTGGGGATGGTGACTAGCACCAAATGAGTGATTCTTTAAAACTGGGAAGGTGTTGCCTTTATAAACTATAAACAACCACAACATAGAACAAAGATGGATACAAAACACTAAGTAAACTGTATAACAAAAGTGTGCTGAAAGAAAATGGGGCCGGAAATACAAGCCCAACTATAAAGTACAAGTAAAACTAAAAAGGGACAAACCAGCTGAAAGGTGGATGCATATCCTAGATCATCCACCTCAGATCCTACCTGAAGGGTCGGTACAGATAGCCTCTTCAGCACTCCACATCCGTCAATCTCCTCCGTGTACTGACTCTTTGTAAGGTCCGCCAATGGGTACCATCCAGTCCTGCTACTCTGCCTCAGTCAACGTTGTCCATTGTCTGCATCAAACACAATGTGGTGCGGGCATAGCCCTTGTAGGGGTGAGTATGACGATACTCAGTAGGTACCTCGAGACCACCAAGGTCTCTCAAAATCCACCACGGATAAACTACAGAGTATGAAAACTACATTTAACCATTATGTAGGTATATGCCCATACATATACCTAAGTTATAAAGTAATCGATATCAATCATGAGGAAAACAAAGAAGTCACTAAATCAGCTCACACAGGTATACAACTTATGTAGAGAGAGAGATAGAGAGAGAGATGGTCAGATGTATCCACTGAATCATCTAAGCTATCAAACGCACACAAGATCCAGGACAAGTTGTTAGAACTATCGGACCCACCTATGTTCTATGAACAGCAGTCGGAGCAGTCGGAACCACATAGGATCTAGGACCAGCTATTATATCGAACCCACACAAGGTCTAGGAACAGAAGATAGAACTTTCAGACCTACACATGTTCCAAGAAAAATATTCAGAGCTGTCGGACCCACATAGGATCCTGAACCAGCTATTCTGTCGAACCCACACAGGATCTGGGAACAGTCTTCCGAGCACAAGAAACCACATGGTTTCCAAAAAGCATGCTTGATTCCAGGAGGGTCTACTCATCAAGCCAAGAGTCGATACGTCAACTTCCAAAAAGTCTCACGATGTTGTATCTCAGAGGTCTAACACGTCATAGGGGTGTCAAAGCAACATATAGCGCGTCAATCGAAGGCTTGGTATGTGAGTTTTTAACCTATTAGTCATGAGGGCCCGGTTGGATTCGTGGATGATCCAACCTAACCATATCTCAACTATACACCAAACTCTATAAGGTTATTTTCAAAGGGACTGTCGTGCTCCAAGAATATCGAAGCCACTGACGGTTCGTCAAACGGCCGTCTGGTGCCGATGATATGGCCAAAAGAAAGTAAAGGTCAGTAGTTGTCTCAGGTCTGGTCCAACCTGGTCGGACCGACTCGACCAGTCTTAGTCTGGGCCGACCCAGTCAGGGTGGACCTGGTCAGACCTGTTGGGTCTGGCTCGGCCCATTGGGTGGGCCAACCAGTTAGTTTCAGCCCGGCCTACTGGGCCTTGCCCTGCAGGCCGCTTAGGATGTTCGGCTTGGAGGGAACCATGACGAGCACGATTCAACCGGCTCGGCCCGGGAGGTCGAGCTGGTTCGGCCAGCGGCGTCGCGAGGGAGGCCGCGGGCCGGCTCGAAAGGCATTCGTGGCTCGGTCGGTTCGGTCGGGAACTGGGGTGTGGTCTGGGTAGGATGACTGGGCGGCTGGGCAGGTCGGGTGGTGTTCGGGAAACCCGAGGGGCGGCCAGGGCAGGATTGCGGTGCGGCCGGGCAGGTTGGGTGGCGGCCCGGTCAGGCCGCCAAGGCGATCAGGAGGGTGTCGTGCAGGCCGGTGAGCAGCCGGAAGTACGCCAAGTAGGCCAGCGGGGTGCACGATAGGCTGTGGGCAGGCCGAGCAGGGCACGCCGGAGGCTGCATGTAGGCCGGGCAGGGCGCAGGCAGGGCTCGGTCAGGCCGGAGGGGCGTGGGTAGGCTGGCGGGGCTAGGGCAGGGCCGGCGCGGTTCGGTGGGGTTCAGCTGGGTCGTGTGGGAGGATGACGTAGGTTGTGGAGGCCGTGAGAAGAACTGCCTTTAACATCGCTGCCTTCTTCATCTCGTTGCTTCATCTCCATGTCGTGGATCATCTCAAACAAGAACGAAAGATGGGGATCATTCCATGATAATTTGTCCCACACCCTCCGTGGTTAGGGTGATAACAAGAGGCTAGAAAGTATGAAGAGAAACAAACCCCATTCCTCTTTTTTTAGAGAAAGGGAGAACATGGGAAAAGATCATACATAGTTAAAATTAAACCCCTGCCTTTTTTCTTCGTTTGTCATTCGTAGACGGAGTTGTGGAAGTTTGATGAAGAAGTTCGTCATTCGTCTCGTTTTCCGCACACATCCAATCTCAAGTTTCATCGGCTCGTGGAAGATGCTCCACATTGGTAGGTCTCTAGAGAAGAAGTCGAAGAAGGATCGTTGTCAGCGTTCTTCCTTGGAATAATGCATTCTTCATTCTTTGTTGGGAGATTTTTATTCCTCCCATGCTCTTCTCTTTCCCAACTTCCCCCCAAAAGAACAAGATATTCCAAATAAAATATTATATTATCTATTAATTCATTGGCAAGAATTCAAAAAGGAATAATTAAATTAAAAGGCTCCATCAATTATCTCACATGTGTTGGCATGAATTAATTATTGAGGTGGAACCAATTAATCTCATGGGAGGTCAAGAGGCTCTCCCTCATTAATGTGGGATAGTTGAGAGGTTTTACTCTCCTCCATCAATAGGGGGTTAAGCCTCTTGTGGTCTCCACATCGTAACCTCTCATGGGAGATTATGTTCGGTGGGGCCCCAACACCATAACCTCTCATGGGAGGGAAAGGTGTGGTGGCCCTACCTCTAACATCCAAATGGTGGTTATAATAAATAAAATAAAATAAGACAAGAACTTATTTTGTTTTCTTATTCCATGTGAAACCCAAAAACCATCTTCTATTCTCGACTCACTGCCGTCGAGGTGAAAGTCTCCTTAAGCGAATATCGGCGCCGCGAGATCAACAGTGCCCTCATATTTCAATTCTAAGCACCAGTTCAAATGTTATAAAATCTCGCTTGTACGTTTACTAAACGTACCTGAACAGAACATCAGAAATTGATTTCGGGCACACCGGGTCTCAGAATCACGCGTCGTCAGTTTTCGTGGACTCGTAAAATTTATATGAATTTATAAAAAAACAATTCATGGAAATTCCGAGTCTTTACACTCAATACATACCTTATCTCATAGTAGATTTCTATTTAGGCAAAAACCTAAAAAGTAATCTCTTTGGTGAAAACCAACAAGATTTACTCAAAAAACACGTAACATTTTTAAATGTGAATTTTAGTTTTACTTATTTTTCCAAAAAATAAATTATTCTTACTCCTTGGTTATATTATAGGATCAGTATAATAAATATACTTTGTTTTTTTAATTTAATGGTTTTACCCACACATAAACACACTTCCAACAAATTGTTCACAAAATTATTGTTCGTTTGTACGGTGGACTACCGCCTCACGAAACGATGTCACTTATTTTTTCCATTACCGCCACATATTTTTTAGAATTATGATCTAGATAATTTTTTTATATGAAATATATAATATCTATATTAAATTCATAGTTATTTGGTTTTTATATAACACCATCCATCATCATTTCCATTTGTTGGGAATATAATAACATCATTTCTAGATGTGTGCACTACCGCCTCCTCAATGCGATGTGATTCATTCACCCTCAACAAAGAATATATTGAGGATTAATTTTAAAAAAAATACTTGACATACATGGAATATATATTATATTAATGACATAATTAACTTTTGGGAAATATAATATATCATTTTATTTTTTATCTTCTCACACACAGAAAAAGTGATAACGTCTTTCGTGGATGTGCAGACCACCACCTCCTCAAAGCAACGTGAATACTTTTTCTCCATATTAATTGTATATATAATTATAAATTATTAAATATTATTTTATATATTCTATAATTATTATTTTTTAAATATAAACTTTACTTACCTTTTATCCATATTGATCATTAGAAATTGGGAATATTAGTCATGCGCATGTATGACCTACCATCTCCATGATTGTAACATTAGTTAATTTTTCATAACATAATTTCATGATTGGATTCTAAATTTAAATTGATTTTTATATATGATTATTATTCTGGGGATGTTTATTTCATGACCACATTTACCATTGTAAACCAACTTTAATTTTTTTGACACATCGAACGAATTTGGTCAAAACATCTAATGTAAATATAATTGTTTAATTAGTTCAATAACATATTGTAATAAGTAAAATACAAGTGCTTATAAACATTGAAAGTTTTTTAATAAATTATATAATTAGTATATGTTTTTTATTCGTGAAGATAAATAATCTAGTGAAGAGCTAGACTCAATGTAAGGGTTTGAATCTCAATTTCCATTCATTGAGGAATATCTTGATGATATACACAATTATTATTTTATAAGCTTTATATACAACCCATTTAAAATTCTATATCCATATTTTACCTATTTAATGTTATTATTATTTTTTTAAATGTTAATGTTTAATTGGTGATAATGACCTTTCATATCACCATGAATTTTATTTTATTTCTCACTTCCTTTCAAAAAAATACATGTTTTTTTAAATAGAAACCCCAATTTCCTTTTATTTGGATATTTTTGACATTAAATTTTTTTTTAAAATAATGTATTGTTTTGGAATAGAAAATGGGGTCTCAAAATAAAAAATTCATTTTTATCTGGATGTATTTTCATATTGATTTATAAAGACTTTTAAAGAAGTTTATGATGATAGTGTTTTATTCTTAACATGTTACTTGAGCATTATATGAAATGGTTGACACTAATACAACATATTCAAAGGTTTGATCCCCATTAAAGCTTCAATGTGATGTTGATACATCTTGTAATAATGGTTGGGCTCCATTATAGCTCATGAGAACTAAGTGAGCCCAATATAGATTATTTAAAGGTATGATCATCATTATATCTCATGGGTGAGCCTAATATAGCTTATATGAATAGTTATCCCCATTATAGATATCCAATAAATTGGGTAATGATAATTCTACATGTCAGACTTATCTTCGTTCTAATTTAATAGAATTTGAATGGGTTATTTCTATGATTTTCTAAGACACCAAAATAGGATTAATTACTTGTTATGGGTTATAGTGATTTTCTTTGAGAAATAGTTTTCTATGTTATTCATGATTAAAAAGAATTATTTAAATTCTCAAATAAAATCTAAGATACAAGTAAAAGTTATATTGTTTTTATTTTTTTACCGAACTAACTATGTCCTTTATTTTTATATTCCTTACTATGATTTACTTTCGATCCAATGTTGGTAAAATGTTTTCACACATTTTAAGGATGGGTTATGGAAAGGAATATGTCTATTTTAATGTAATAGAGATTTTCCATGGAATTAATTCATTCTTTATTTAAAAAGTTTTATATTATCTGAAAAATGGATACTGATCAAAAGTATCAACTTTATAATATATGGTTTTGTCATATATATTTTATGGCCTAATTCTCTAAAAACATTAACCTAAAAATATCCTCAATGTTATATAATGTAAAATTATTTAAATAACTTAATAGTGTGGAATTTTTAGGCCAGTTCTTTATAATATCTTGTATCATTAATCATGAATCCCTTAAAATGTAATTATATTTTTTAAACAAATTTATGCGTGAGATGGAAACTCATCCCACACTTCACAAGTAAAATTTAATTATATTATTTTGAAATAATACTTAAAATTAAAACTAAGGGTTACATATACCTCAACCCAATAAAAAGTCTTTGAAAATATTATTAATCACCTTAAAATAAAATCACATAAATCCCTAAAAGTGTTGTCGAATCCATTTAAATTATTATCATATTTAAATTTATAGAATCACGATTTATTTGATAAAATTTATGTTACATTGAATAAATTCATCTTAATCTATGATGTTATCTATGGAATGTTCTAGTAACAGTTATAATATTATCTGACCCCAAATCTTGAATCTATCTCTAAAACATAACATTTACATGTATTTATTTGATACAAATTAATATTACCCAATTTTAATCATTCAAAATTTATTAAAACAAACTGAAATTTTGGATCACGTAGAAACCAAAATATCTTTTATGTTTAGTATTTTATAGAATTAAGATAAACTCTTATATATAAACATTTAAAAAAAAACTACTACAAAATATAAATATATATCATCTCCTGAAAAATTAATTTCATCTAGAAATATTCATATTCATAATACACTCATAAAAAATTCATATATAGGGTAAATAAAAAATATAAAAAGGGTCATCTTAAACACACAATATGGGTAAACATAGGCATTAAAAATTTAATGTCATCATTGAACATAGTATGATCATAATTTTATGAGGAAAAAATAAATTTCATTATATAAGAGTATTCATACCTATAAAAAATTCATTAGGGAAAAAATATTTAACAAAATCCAATATCTATATAAGCTAATAATCATAATCCTTGTGATAATAATCCTTATGAAAATGAATAATAATGTAACGCTGTAGACATAGTTACCTAGATTCGAAGCATTATCACATAACATTAGAATGATCACAAGGGATAAAATCTGGAAAGACCAATCAATTTAATAGCCTTGGAAGTACATGATACATATATGTGTTTTACATTACATTATGAAATTAAAAGAAATACATTGTGTCTCCTTTATCACAGTCATATCCCATTGATTATCCCTAAAAGTCAGTCATAATATACTTCTTCACATCCTAGGAAAAATAAAACATAGAAAGGGGTGAGATCAGATGCTTATTAAGGTTAACAATATAATGGAATCTTTTATAAATAAGAATTAAAATTTAAGGCAATGTATAAACTAAAACACAAGCCTTTTAATCTTCATCTTTTTAAAAATATGGAAAAGATAAATCAAATAATTCAATTCACTTATTGACATGGATATTCTACTAGTCGGATAATCACATGTATTATCAAAATATAATATCATAATGATAGAATGCATAATGTCAGACATCATAACTATGTATTCAGGGCCTCGTGCCAGGACTACAAATAATACCTTTTTCAAGGCCATGTGCCAAGACACTAGTTTGTCTCATGAGACATACCGATGAATCTAGGAGCTATAGAGGTCTCCACCATTCACTTACTTTGTTCAATGCATTCGTCATATTAAAAGGTTGAAACATAATCTAAAAATTCTTATTATAAGTACCATAATAAATGTAAATATTTTAATGACAACCCATAAATGGTGTAAAAATAGCACATCCATAGTCAAAAACAACTCATTCAATACAATTTGGAAGATTGTATTATAATAAATCACACTCAATAAATAATAATGAACAATGTTTACATATATGAAAATAATCATTAAAACTATATGAGATAAATATCCCATTTTCTTTAAAACATTTAAAAGTATCACTATTTATCAAGAAGCAGTTAAAATTTAAATTTTTTAATCAAAGTGTTCCATACCAAATTGAAACTTTTAAAAATAATTTAAATTTTAAAACATTCATGTCCATATAAATAAATTTCTAACACAATTATTTATAAATGTACATTAATGTGAAAGATTTAGAAGAATAAATCTTTAAAAAAATTAAAATTGTATTTTTGTTAGTGTACATAACCAGATAAGAGATGATTGAATAGAAAAATTGAGGTAATAAAAAATTAATAATATCATGATAAAAAATGGGTTCATGATACACTATGTCAATTTACTGTATGTGCACCATATAAATGTTAATTAGCGCATTACAACAAAGAAGTCTCAATGGAATGTAAATTGAGATGAAATCCCTTATAAAGATCATATCCTTAGGTTAAGGATAAATTAATGAAATAATTATTTGTGAAAATTATAAATACACTCAATATGATAGGATATTCTTTGTAAGTCAATCATATGACATTCACACATATTCTTGTGAAAACAAAACCAATGATTTTGTTGTTTAACTCAATGAATAGAAATTGAGTTAAGATTACTCTTATCAAGTTCACATCGATGAAATGATATTTTATCAATGTATAGATTATGTGTATAAAAATAATTTCCACACAAAGGGGAGTAGAAATTACTACATAAATAAATAAATAGTTTTTTCACCCATAATCATGGATTAAAATAATCAATGTATTTTTCATAAAACCCAATGAGTGGAAATCGAAATTAAAAATTCTCTTAATGATTTGTTAACATATGAAACAGACACCCCATGAATGAAGGATCATAAAATGAAGATGTAAATACCCATAAAGTAAAGCATATTACACAATGAATTCAATCATGGGCAGTACATACACCACACAAAAGAAAATAGTAGAAAAAAGCATGAATCTCACTTGAGTAACATGTGGGATGAAAACACCTTACCTTATAATTTTTTTTGTTGAGGGTATGTTAACCTCTTATATAACAGTAAATTAATTGTTTTTAAATTATAAAGAACCTCATAGATAAATATGATATCATATATGATCTTTTAATGTTTCTTTGTTAATAATATTTTAGTGGTATCATTGTTTCAGGTGTTAACTAATTAATTTTCCTTCAAATGTTTTGTTACATAAATCATGTTTGTTATGGATTATATTTATTTTATTCATATATGGAAAGATATTAATTTCATAAAAATTATTTTAAGTCATAAAATGAAAATTATTCTTGAATGGTTATAATGAGGAATGAATCCCATCGCCTTCGTGGTGACGGTAATCCGTACATACGCACGAAGGACAATATCATTCTATTGATGGTGACATTTTATTTAATTGGATAGAATACCATATATAAAGAATAATTAACATGTTATATTTATTATTTACATCAATTATACTCATTATTATACCCATACAAAATAATGAAGTGTTGAATAATAAACCACACCACGACGTGGATACGGTAAGTCGTATGTACAAACATATGGTGTCTTTATCATTAATATGATGGATAGAATAATGAATATGGTGTAAAATATTTGAAATAACATAATAGTACGTAGATGTTACTAGATATATTATTTTGGTGTGTAAACTACAAAGAAAAAGGAAATAGAAGAAGAAAAGAACATTGAAAGAGGTGGTAAAATTATTACCTCTTCTTCGGGTTCTTCCTTTTGATATGATAAAAAGATCTCCATATAATGGAATTCGGATAAATGTAAGGTATATAGGTTGAATTTATGGTTGTTGGGAGGATATTGGAGTTGGTTTTGGCAGATGAAAATGTCTTTGGAGTTGTGAATTTGAGATAAGGGTAAGAACACTTTTATAAGAGAGGTGAGGGTCACATTAGAAAAATCTTTAAATACAATTTTATTATAAAATCATTTTCTCTTTAAAAATGCTCCAAATGGATTTATTTCGAGTATATGGTTTGTATGAGTCTAAAACCTCTCAGCCAATAGGTTTTAGTCATGTTTAGGACACCATATTTACATTGTCTTTTAGATTTAACTCTTAGTTAAATAGTTTAACTTTTACCATCTCTTCTTGAATTATTATAATACATGGTTTATAATCATACTATAAAATTACAAGGGAACCTAAATTGGTACATTAATGAAATATGAATCATTATATATTTCATTTTTTGAAACCATATATTCTTAGGACTATTTATAACTTAATAAAATAGTAGTTGTTTTTAAAAACTCAATTATGTAAATTTTGATACTATTTAGTATTTGGTTTTTGGGAATGTCAAAAAAACATGATTACATGGAAAAAAATAAATTAAATCAACCCTAAGATATCATATTAACCTAAAAAATTAGAGTGATGCATCAAAAGACTAAATGATACTTTATTTTGATATTTATAATATCAATTATTTTAATATTCTATTAATAAGGTAACTAATTCATTATCATTGTGTCGTTACTAACAAAAATTATTTAATTTCTAAATATTATAAATAAAATTCCATTTTCTAGTAAAGCATTTTATCTTTATAGTGAATATTTGTTGTCGAATCTCTCATATGATTATCCCTATATTAAAAATGTTTTACTTATTTAACATTGAATTTTACACTTTAATCTATTCATTAAATATAATAGTAATAAATGTCTTAATATAATGTAACACCCCAAGATTTCAAAGTATGTTATTTCGTAAAAGTAATTAAAAAACTTTCACTACACGCAACACCGAGTTCAAGCGCACCACAACTTACCAAACTAGCCATTCAAAAGCAGTTATGAATATTATTAACTGAATTTCGAACTTTATATAATCCTTATAATTTTAGAATCCATATTATGATTTTCTTAGAAATAATGTAAGAACAAATACATTATTTCAGATTAAATAATTATTTTTCAAAAAATGAAAGTTTACCACATTTTAATGGAGAACCTTTTTAAATCAAATAATTGAAACTTTTATATATTAAATTTGACAAAATAAAATTATTCTTTTGAATCAAGACATAAGAATATAGTTTCGATAAATTTTTGGTGTTATTCTGATAACATTCATATGTGGGTGAATAGTGAAAAATACTATAATTTTACAAAAATGAACTTTTTTAATGAAAATAATTTATAGTGTTAAATTATACAATTTAATGGTTTGGAAGTACAAATAGATTATATTTTTACCATTTAATCCAATTCTGGTCATTGTAAGTAATTTTACATTGAAATTGGACATAAATAAGTGTCAATCTTTTGAATGTTATTATTTCTTAAAAATACGCCATTGGGTTTTGACAATGGGAATTAATTTTAAATTAATAAATGCAACTTATATGTTTTTAATTTGGTAAAATAGACTTCATTATCGAGTTTATAATATCAAAATTATCTTAGGGTGTTTTTTTTATTTTTCTGAAAACTTTCAATTTTTGATGAATAGTGAAAATACACTGACTTATTATTTAAAACCGAATTTTTATTTAAACAGTTATTTATTTTATTTAAATTTATTTTAGGTCAAAATAGATACATAATACCTATATAAGTTCAATGTAATTTTTTGGAGTCATTTTATAATAAGATTAGATATATAAAATTTTTTATCAAACTTTTTACCGTCTTTTACCCACCTCCTAGGAGAATTTGCAAATTTGCATAAAACACAATTTTACCGCTTCTGTAAGTTGAATTTAGAAAATCTAGGAGACACAGTTAATATCAAGGAGTAAAATCTGGTTCAATAAGGTAAAAATAATTTTTGGTGAATAGATACATTTTAATTTTATTTACCGCGGTTAAAAGTAAATAGGTTAATTAAGGGTTAAAATTATATTATTATTACCCTATCACATGTTCTATGTCACAACCCGTCCTCAGGTCCTGTGTCGTGACTACCCCAAGCCCGCCTTACATATGCCAGGGGCTGGTGACTAGCACCAAAGGCATAAATCCCGATAATGGGGAAGACATTGCCTTTATAGAAATAAACAAAACATCCCAGAGTACAAGCAGAAGTAATACACTAAGTACAAAAAAATTTCTGAAAAGTAAGTGGGCCAGAATACAAACCCAACTAAAAGTACAGATACAACTGAACAAAAGTACAACAGAAAAAAAAACAACTTTATTAAAGGATGCAGCTCCTGGGTCATCCTCCTCAGATCCTACCTGAAGGGTAGGTACAGATAGTGAAGCTCCTGGTTCGTCCACCACGGATCCTACCTGAAGGGTAGGTACAGATAGCCTCCACAACGCTCTCACCCATCGACCTCCTTCGAGTATCATCTCACTGTGAAGTCCATCTCCGGATACTGACTCATCGTGAGGTCCACCTCTGGGTACCGTACAGTCCTCAAACACTCGGCCTCTGTCAGCACTGACCGTCATCTGCAAACAACACAACGAGGTGCGGACATACCCCATATAGGGGTGATTATACGATACTCAGTAGGGACCCCGAGACCCTCACGGTATCACTAAATCCAACATGGGTAAACACAAATAATTATCTCAACAGATAACCCTTACTTAGGTAAAAGCCCTTACTTATACCTAAGTTATCAAGTAACCCATCTCAATCATAAAGAAGCACAAAGGTTATGAAATCAATGGATAACCACTACCTGGGTTTATACCCATACATATACCTAAGTTATGAAGTGACCCATCTCAATCATGAGTAAAACACAATGGTCATAGACTCAACTCAAACAGGATTTTCATTATCGAAACTGTAACTGCTGAAGCGCTCCGTCTCTGGAAAGTACAGTTATCCTGTCAAGACTCTGAGGTACTGCTCACTAACCTAAGACTGCTGAGGTACTCCTCCTGTCGAGTACCGCAGGTCTACCACCTCACACAATATTTCTCCCTCTCATAGCCTACAGAGTTACTCCTCATGTTGAGTACCATAGGTCTGCCACCTCACAACGTAGTTCTCCTCCGCCATGGGTCTGCTACCTCACAAAGTAGTGCTCCCCACTAGGCTATGCTCGTCACTCCGAATCGAATCGGACAAGCATTCATCAGGTCACAGCCAGTTACACGGTCTCCGTACTCTGTACGCTCATTTCCGGGAGAGTCCTCTCAAGGAGCTACTGGTCGATACTCCAAGTATCACAAAGTCCCTCTAAGAAGTATCTCAAGGATCGCCTCGTCATAGGGGTCTCAACGCAATAGATGGCGCATCAAATGGACGCCCGGTCTATGAGTTATTAGCCTTTTCATCCCAGGGGCCCGGTTGGTTTTGGGTGGGAACCAACCCGGCCGTATCTCTACTATACCCCGAACTCTCATAGGGTATACTCATAGGGACTGTTTCTCAACGAGATCACCAACGCCGCTGACGGTTCGTCAAACGAACTTCCGGTCTGAAAGTTATCAGTTTTTCCGTTCCAGTGGCCCGGTTGGATTTTGGGTACAATCCCACCCGGCCACTATCCAACTACTTCTAACACTCATGCGAAGGATTCAAAAAGTTTCATCTCATCATAGAGAATCCAACAAAGTCGACGACACGTCAATCGGACGTCCGGAGCTCGAGATATAAGTGTTTCCGCTCCGATGTCCCGGTTGGTTTCGTATTCGAAACAACCCAGCCGAACCCAAATTTCTCCGAAACCTTGAGTGTAATATACCAAAACGACCGTCCCAATCCAAGGAACACATCGCAGCAGACGGTGCATCCATCGGAGGTCCGTAGCCCATGTTATGGGAAAAAGACCAGAAGAGGTCCAAAAATGGGGGTTTAGGGCCCTGACCGAGTCGGCCCGAGACCCCTGGGTCGGCCCGAACCGGGTCGAACCGAACCGCATCTGGGTCCATCCCGCTTGGGTGCGGCCCGACTCGGCGTGCTGGCGCGGTCCGCTGTCCAGCTCGGCATGACCGAGTTGGGCGGACAAGGGGGGCAGGGGCGCTGCCCCCCTGCTTAATTAAACGCAGCCCCCACATTGGGGGGGGGATCCTCCCTTCCAGCCTGGGGTTATGAACCCCCAGTTTCTCTCTTGACCGGCCGGCATCTGCCGCCACAAGACCGGCATGGTCTTGTCCCCCTTCTCCGACGCCGGTGGCCGGAAACTGGCCGCGACCTTGGTCTGACCGGCACGGCGTGACGGCGCCGTGCCCCTCCGCCGCGGCCCCGCCTCGGTCACGATGTTTTCGTGATTCTCCGGCGCGGCGTGACGACGCCTCGACCTTGTTTGACTTCAACGACGCTGCACGGCGACACCACACATCCTTGCCGCCTGATCCCGCGCGGTACGACGACACCGCTCCATCTCCATTCCAAAACCACAACAAGGTCAACAACAGAATTAAGGGAGGAGGGTCGGCCGTGTTTATGCAGTCTGTCCCCCTCCCGTTAATCGATAGCAAGCAGCTAATATTATGAAGTACGCTCGAATATTCAAGAACATAAATTCAACCCCCTACATCAACAACTGTTGATGATCAAAGAGCGTCGTGGAAACGACTTTGCGAGGTAAAACTCCGTATGCGCTTGACGGAGATCGTTCGAGGTGGAGCAGCGTCTCACTCCAGCTACTGAGAGGAGAAGAACGGCACAACGATCAGTCCTTGCGGTGATGGTGTTCTTCGTCGGTGTCTTGACGTTATTTTTGTTCTCTAACAAAGAAGATAAATTTTCATTTAGCTTTTGTGTATTCTTTCCGAAACCTTAACACCAAAAAACTAACCCAATAATAAAATAAGCTCCACTTTTTTATTAAGTCATGCCAAGAGTTTAAAAAATTTAAAAACTGAATTCAATAAATTGAATTAAGGACTTGGCACATTAAATTTAAGGGGTGTAAAAGGGGGGTTGGATAGAGTTATGGAAGATGAGAGGTCACCCACTTAATGGGAGAGTTAGAGGGGGTTTAAGGAATGTGAAGGGGTGGGGTTAATGTAGTCCCCACCTCACATTTAACATCACTTAGGTAGTTGGGTTCACCCAACCTCCATCCTTAGGATTTAACCACTTTATAGAAATAAAATTAGTTGCACAAATTTTATTTCTCGGAAGTCTTTATCCACAAAACTAAACAACTATTCCTGAGAAAATTTAACTCTGGAAAAGGAATTTTTAATAAAAAACTGGCCTTGTGGTTCCATCGGTGCCCTCAGATTTCAATTCCGAGCACCAGTTCAAAAGATAGAAAAACCCGCTCGTTCATTCACTGAACGTACCCGAACTAATCTTCGTAAAATGATTCCGGGCACACCGGTCCTCGGAATCAGGCGCCGTCAGAAACTACGTTCTCATAAAATCCCAAAGAAAATGAGGAAAAAAATTTCCTTGAAATTTCTGGGTCTTTACATTACTACCACCTCATGGCTTTACGTCCCCGTAAAGCTTTAACACAAACTAGGGATAAAAAAGTGGTACTGAGCACGCATATGAGCCTTCCGCTCCCATGTGCTCACCTAGAGGTTCCTGTGCTGCCAGTGAAAGCGAGCCTGAGGAATCGATCTTTCATGTAGGACCTGCTTCTGTCGATTCTCGAACTCCACTGGAATCTCCGCGCATGTCGCCCTGTCATCGACGTCCAACTCCATTCGGTCGATGATATGTGAAGGATCATGCACGTATCTCCTCAGCCGAGGTACGTGGATGATTTCATGCACCCGGTGAAACTAAGGTGGAAAGGACAAGGGGTAAACCACATCGCCTACCATGCTGAGGACCTTGAAGGGTCCGATGAAGCGAAGAGATAACTTTCCGCCTCAGCCAAATCTCCGTAATTCCACTTCGAGGTGAGACCCGTAAGAAAGCGTGGTCTCCATCCTCGAACTCTAGTGGTCTCTGCCTCTTGTCAGTATAACGCTTCTGGCGGCTCTAAGATGTACTCATCCACTCTTGGATGACTTGGACCTTCTCTGTCGTGGCCTGGACCATCTCTGGTCCCATAAGAGAAGCAAAGATTTCTTCTTTTCCGAAAAGAGAAACTTGGTCCCATCCCCTGGATGAACCACGTTCTTTGCCTAATACAGTCAATCCGGACATGAATGATGTATTTATGCCATGGACGACATCGTAAGTCCTCGACGTTACTACCAACAGATCCAACTGTCACTCTCGCCTCTAAGGGTCGAGTCACACAGTCAAAATCAATGTAGGGTAATTGGGTCTCCTCCAGTAGGAATCTCAAAAGTGAGGGTCAAGTCAACAGTTTAAACAGGAACCTCTTAGTACTCAAAAATTAAGGAAGCAAATGTCAAAATGGTAAGTGTTTTTATATTATTGCAGCTTATATTACAAAGACACAAATGTAACAACAACATGGAACTAGAAGTATGAAGAAGAAAAGGAAACCACTAGTTCTACTCCTGTCCACTTACTTTCGGAGCTCCGTAGTCATACGCTTCTGCTGCCTGAAGCTGAGCTCTCCCATGTCCACATGTTCCCTGTGGTCGGGGTGGACCTCCTGGTGTTGGTGGTGGAAACACCTCGAAGCGTCTTCCACCTCCAGCTGCACGAACAGCTCCCCTCCCTCGGCCTTCTGATCCTAGCAGTCCACCTCCATCGATTCTCTGCCTCTACCTAGGAGGTTCTTCATTTAACTGCTGCTCATCTGCATGGCGGGTCGAACATTCACGTGCCATGAGACCAATTCCGCCGTAGGAGTAACACTACATGGAAGGTCTGGCTCTGTCATTCCCCTTGGTGCCTCACACTACCGACCCTGAGTCATGCGGTTGACCACCTGTAGGTCTGGTCCTTTTGGTCCTCTGCGTCATATGTCCACTGCCTGCTACAGAATACTCTGCCGCATGCCGGCTAGTGGTGGGTCCTGCTGCAGGAGACTGCTCAGCAAGGAAACTTTCCACTAAGAGGGCTCGCTCCAACACCACTATCTACGTCGGGATGCTGTGAGAAACAACAGATGATCTAATCACTCTCTTGAGCCCCTGCTCGAAGGTTTGGGCCCTGAAGAACGGGTCATGTACCATATCTGTGGAGTAGCACGAGAGGTCTGTGAACCTCGCTGAGTACTGTGCCACCATCATGCTACCCTACCATAGATGCAGCAGCTCTTATATATTCACTGCTCGAAGGGTGGCTGGTACAAACTCTGCTCGGAACAGGCTGTCGAAGTCTTCCAACAGAAGTGTCGCCTCGTCATGCATCTGGAGAATCAGGCTCCACCATCTCCCTACTGATTCGTGAAGAAGGATGGCAGCATGGATCACCATGAAGTCTGTTGGAGTCCCCACGAGCCTGAAGACTCTCAACACAGCCTCCAGCAAATCCTCATCCACCTGCGGGTCCGTCTCTCCCCTGAAACCAGGTGGACTCTGGCACTAGAACTCATGCAGTGCGCTCAAGCGACGTGCACCCTCTATTGCTGGGGCTGGTGGCATCGGTGGCCCAATGGGTAGTAGTACCGCTGGAGCCTCCACTGGTGAATCAACTGGGATATGGCCCTGTACTGAGGCCACGTCGCTCGGTGGGCTATCTGTACGTACAACTCTCGGGGCTCTAGCTGGTCTTCTACGGGGAGGCATCCTGAAAGAAACAAACATGATACGGTCAAACGGTTATACCTGGTGAGCTGACCTGGTTTGAGCTGTTTTAGATGAAACTTTTGAAAACACACATGCAATCAGTGTTTTCATGCACTGAGTTGGAAATCAAAAGTCAGGGTCCTGGTGTATGGATGTGTCGGCCGCCCGCACCAACACTGGATTCCCTGAACTGAATACCACACTCGGTACCCTTAACACTATTTTTTATAGAAAAGGAATATTAGAGTTACAAGTTCTGCGGTAGAACTGACTCCTCTGATACCAATTTCTCACGACCCGTCCTCAGGGCTCATTCTGTGACTACCCGAAGCCCGCCTTCCATAGGCCAGGGGCTGGAGACTATCACCAAAGGCGTAAATCCTGATAACTGGGAAGACATTGCCTTTATAAAAGTAAAAAATAAAATCCCATAGTACAAGCAGAAGTAATACACTTAGTACAAAAGAAAGTGCTGAAAAGTAAGTGGGCCAGAATACAAACCCAACTGAAAGTAAAGCTACAACGGAACGAAAGTACAACATAAAAGACAAATAGCATTAAGAAAGGATGAAGCTCCTGGGTCATCTTCCTCGAATCCTACCTGAAGGGTAGGTACAGAAAGCGTAGCTCCTGGATCATCCACCATGGATCCTACCTGAAGGGTAGGTATAGATAGCCTCTACAATGCTCTCACCTGTCGACCTCCTCCGAGTATCGTCTCGCCGTGATGTCCACCTATGGATACTGACTCGTCGTGAGGTCCACCACTAGGTACCATCCAGTCCTCAAACACTCGGCCTCTGTCAGCGCTGCCCGTCATCTGCAACCAACACAATGAGGTGCAGGCATATAACGTGTAGGGGTGAGTATATGATACTCAGTAGGGACCCCGAGACCCTCAAGGTATCACTAAATCTAACAATGGTAAACACAAATAAGGATCTCAACAGATAACCCTTATGTAGGTATAAGCCCATACTTATACCAATGTTATCAAGTAACCCATCTCAATCATGAGGAAACACACAGGTTATGAAATCAATGGATAACCACTACCTGGGTATATGCCCATACATATACCTAAGTTATCAAGTGCCCAATCTCAATCACGAGGAAAACACAATGGTCATAGACTCAGCTCAAACCAGGATTTTCATTATCGAAACCATAACTACTAAAGAGCTCCATCTCTGTAAAGGACAGTAATCCTTTAACGACTCCGAGGTACTGCTCACTAACCTAAGACTACTGAGGTACTCCTCCTGTGGAGTATTGCGGGTCTCCCACCTCACACAGTAGTGCTCCTACGCCATGGGTCTGCCACCTCACATAATAGTGCTCCCCCTCATAGCATACAGAGGTACTCCTCCTGTCGAGTACCGAGGGTCAAACACCTCACAAAGTAGTGCTCCTTCGCCATGGGTCTGCCACCTCACAATGTAGTGCTCCCCACTAGGCTATGCTAGTCACTCCGAATCAAATCGGACAAGCAGTCATCAGGTCACAGCCAGCTACACGGTCTCTGTACTCCGTAAGCTCGTTTCTAGGACGGTCCTCTCCAAAATCTATAGGTAGATACTCCAGGTATCACAAAGTCCCTCGAAGATGTATCTTAATGACCTCCTAGTCATAGGGGTCTCAACGCAACATACGGCGCGTCAAACAGACGCCCGGTCTGTGAGTTATTAGCCTTTTGGTTCCAGGAGCCCGGTTGGTTTCGTGTGCGAACCAACCCAGCCGTATCTCAACTGTACCCCAAACTCTGTTAGGGTTTACTCATAAGGACTGTTTCTCAACGAGATCACCAACGCTGCTGATGGTTCGTCAAACAGACGTCAGGTCGGAAAGTTATCAGTTTTTCCGTTCGAGGGGCATGGTTGGATTTTGGGTACAATCCAACCTGGCCACTATCCAACTGCATCCAAAACTCAGGAAAATCATGCCAAAAGTTTCGTCTCATCATGAAGAATCCAATAAAGTCGACGACACGTCAATCGGACGTCTGGAGCTTGAGATATAAGATTTTCCGCTTCGAGGGCCCGGTTGGTTTCATATTCGAACCAACCCGGTTGAACCCAAAGATCTCTGAAACCTTGAGTGTAATAGACCGGAATGACCGTCTCTATCCAAGGATCGCATCATAGCTAATGGTGCATCGATCAAAGGTCCATATCCCATGTTATGGGAAAAAGACCGGAAGAGGTCCGAAAATGGCGGTTTCGGGCCCGGACCGACCCGGCCTGAGACCCCCTAGGTTAGCCCGAACTGGGTCGACCCGAACAGGATCCAGGTCCAGCCTGCTTGGGAGCGGCCCGACCTGGATGGTGCGGCCCGGCCTGGGCGGCCCGGCCCGGCGTGCTTGCGTGGTCCGCTGTCCAGCTCGTCGTGACCGAGCTGGGCGGACAATGGGGGGGGGGGGGGGCGCTGCCCCCCTGCTTAATTAAACGCAGCCCCCACGTGGGGGGCCACTCCTCCCTTCCAGCCGGGGGTTACGAACCCCCAGTTTCTCCCCTGAACGGCCAGCCGGCTCCAGCCAGCTGCTGCCGCCATGGGACCGGCGCGGTCCCGTCCCCCTGCTCTGACGCCGGCAGCCGGATGCCAGCAGCTGCTCCCTGCTCTGCCACGGCCTTGGTCCGATCGGCGTGGCGCGACGACGTCACGACCTTGTTCAAATTCAATGGAGCAGTGCGACGACGCCGCGAATCCTTGCCGCATGATCCTGCGCGGTGCGACGGTACCCTGCCATCTCCGTTCTAAAACCACAAAAAGGTCAACAAAAGAATTAATGGAGGAGAGTCGGTCGTGTTTGTGCGGTCCGACCCCCTCCTGTTAGTTGATAGCAAGTGGCTAAGATTACGAAGTACCCTCGAATATTCACGAACATAAATTCAAACCCCTACCTCAACAATGGTTGATGATCGAAGAGCGTCGTTGAAATGGCGTCATGAGGTAAAACTCCGTATGTGCTTGATGGAGATCATCCGAGGTGGAGTAGCATCTCACACCGGCTGCGGAGAGGAGAAGAAAGGCACGACGATCACTCCTTGCGGTGATGGCGTTCTTCGTCAGGGTCTTGACGTTCTTTGCGTTCTCCAACGAAGAAAATAGTGTTTCCTCTTGATTTTGAGTATTCTATCCCCATCCTTAACACCACAAAGCTAACCCAATAATAAAATAAGCTCCACTTATTTTATTAAGTCATGCCAAGAGTTTAAAAAATTTAAAAACTCAATTCAATAAATTGAATTAAGTAATTGGAAAATTAAATTTAAGGGGTATTAAAGGGGGTTTGGAGAGAGTTATAGAAGATGAGAGGTCACCCACTTAATGTGGGCGTTAGAGGGGGTTTAAGGAATGTGAAGGGGTTGGGTTCGTGTGGTCCCCACCTCACATTTAACCTCACTTAGGTAGTTAGTTTCACCCAACCTCCATCCTTAGGATTTAACCACTTTTAAGATATAAAATTAGTTGCACAAATTTTATATCTCAGAAATCTTTATCCACAAAACTAAACAACTCTTCCCGAGCAAACACAACTCTGTAAAAGGTCTTTTTAAGAAAAAATCGGCACTGCGGTTCCATCGGTGCCCTCAGATTTCAATTCTGAGCACCGGTTAAAAAGATAGAAAAACCCGCTCGTTCGTTCACTGAACGTACCCGAGCTAATCTTCGGAAAATGATTCCGGGAACACTGGGCCTCGGAATCAGGCACAGTCTGAAACTGCGTTCTCGTAAAATCTCAAATAAAATTAAGAAAAAACTTTCTTTGAAATTTCTGGGTCTTTACATTCTAATTCTACTGGATTAGTTTAATTCAACCAAAAAAAAACTTTGAAATAAAATATGACCCTTTAGGTCTACTTGGATTAGATTAAGACATTTATTATTATTTTATTTAAAGAAGAGTTAGAAGAGTTAAAATCGAATTTTAATAACTATACCATTTTTAATATGGGGTTATGCATAAGATAAATTGGACTATAAATAATCTTTAGAAATATAAAAAGGTTTCCTACATTATGGTATTATAATTATAATTTTTAGAGATTAAATAATTAAATTGATTAATGACACAATGATGATGAAGTAATTACATTATTAATGAAAGAATCAAATAAATGGTATTATAAATATTAAAATAAATACAATTTCAAGGTTTTGATGAAATAAAATAATTTTATAGGTGGATATGACATGTGAGGATTTATTCAATGAATTTTTTTGAAGTAATCATGTTGTCATTAATTTATCAAAAACCAAATACCAAATAGTGTCAAAATTGACATAAAATAGTTTTCAAAACAAATATTATATTATTAATTGATATAACGGTACTAAAAATATATGGTTCGTCCAAAAGACTTATATAAAAATATATATGACATTAATAAACCAATTGGGGTTTGATTGGTAGTATATAGTATGTTTATTAACCATATATTTTAAGAATACAAGAAGATACGGTAAACGTTAAATTGTATAACTTAGAGTTAAATCTTAATGATAAGGTTATAATTGTAACCTAAACTTGTCTAAAACCTATTTTTTGAGAGTATTTCGACCCATCACCACCCTATCCTCGAAATAGGTCACTTTAGAACCATTATAAACCGAATATGAATTTATTATAAAATAATAAGTTATGTTTTTCCAAAGGTTCCCCTCACCACTATTATAAAAGGTCACTTCCCCTTCTCTCATATTCACACCTCCATAACCATTTCTCTCAGACACCCTCTGCCCAAATATCCTCCCAACTATCCTAACATCATTCTAGATGCCTTATTTTGGTCAGAAAGCCAACCTATGTATCCCTTTTGATCAAATCAAAAGGAAGAACCCGAATAAGAGGTAATGATTTCACCACCCTGTTTCAAGTTCTCTTTTTCTTCCGCTTAATCTTTATTTGTTGTTTATATTTTAAAATAATAACTCCAATATCATATATATATTTTGATGTGATTATAAATATGTAATAGATATATTCTTTATTCTATCCATCTTATGAATGATAATGTCACCATGTGTTCATATGTACGACTTACCGTCTCCACGTCGTGGTGTAATTTTTTATTCACACTATGTTATTTGGATGGATATAATGATGAGTAATATGTATATAAATAATGAAAATAACATGATAATGTCTCTGTAAAATTAATATACCATCCAATTCCACACCTTTAAGGAAATGATATTGTCACTCATGCGTACATAAGGATTACCGTCTCCATGACACGATGAGATTCATTTCCACGTTCACCATTCACCGACATTTATAAAAATATATGTTACTAATAAGTATGTAATATATTAAATAATAATTCTACTAGAAATATATATATATGTGTACTTAAATATATCTTATTCACCTAATTCTGTTCAATACGAAAGGAAAAAGAAAATAGTGATTATGAGTACGTACAGACTACCGTCTCCATAAACGGTGTTCTTCATTTCATATATATGTATCTTGTAAAAATTTATATTCTAAATATATATGATATATAAATAATGTTTTATATTCTAGAAGTATTTAAATCTTGATCTATGTGATATAATCAAGAGTAATAAGTTAAAACACGTATGATAAAGAAAGGGATTATTACACGAAATGTTAATTTAACATAGAAATTATTATTAAATGGGTAGTATAAAGTCATAAATGAATCATGTATGATATCATAAATATTAATATAGTTCTGGTATAATTTAATAACATACTATGATCTTCATAGAGGAGGTTAAACGTACCCTCGACTAAAGGAATGCTCAAGGTAAGGGTTAATTCCTCAATCTCATTATTATCTGAGATTATTTATGTGTATGTATTTACTGAGAAATTTTTATCATCCATGTCAATTTTTCATAAAAATTATTTCAATATTAATATTTTAAGGATTTTTAAAGGTATTCGTTATCATGATCAGAATTTTAAATGTTTTAATGATTTATCTTTCTAAATAGTTTTAATTAATGTCCTTGTTTTCAAAATGATTTTAAGGATTTATTTATATGGACATGAATGTTTTGAAATGATAATTCTTTTCAAATGTTACAATGTCGTATGGGACACTTTGATTCAAAAATATCTTTTAAATTACTTCATTTATAAATTTGTGACTTTTAAATTATTTTATAAAAAAGATATTTCTCTCAAAAAGATTTACTCGTCATTTTTAACTATGTCAAAATCCTTTACTGGATATTATTTTTGATTGAGGATGATTTATTATAATACAATCATCCATTTAGTATTGAATGAGTTATGATATGTTTGACTGTGGATGTTCTATTTTTATACCATTCATGGTTTATGGTTAATGTATTGACATTTCATATGCTAGTTTTAATACGAATGTTTATGTTATGTTTCAACTATTCATACGAGGAATGAAGTGAACTTAGTAAGTGATGGGTGGAGCCCAATATAGCTCCTCGATGCATCAGTAGGTCTCATGAGACAAACTACTGTCTTTGAACAAGGCCTTGACAGATTATTATTTCCTGTATTGGAATGAGGTCTTGACTATGTGGTAATGATGTTCGGCGTTAGGCACTCCCTCATTATGAAATTAGTTGTTACATGTGATTATTCAACTAGTAGAATATCCATGTTCATGTTTATAAGGTAATTCATGATTTATTTTTTTATCACACATCTTTCCTTATAAGTTTATAACTTCTGCTAAAATATTTACCCTTACTGGGCATCTGAGGTCACCCCTTTTTTATGTTTTATTTTCCAAGGATTTGTAGAAGTGTATTAAGATTGATATGAAGGGTTAAGATAAAGGGAATAATGGAGTTCTCAAAGAATTTTTTTTATTGTGTGTTATAAAGTGTAATGTAATGTTCATTTATACAATCTATTTTCCAAGACTGCTATATTGATCAGCCTTTCGTGACGTGATTCCTTGTGATCACGTCAATGTATTAAAATAATGCACCGACTCTAGCTAATTGGGGTCGGGGCATTACAATTTGTATTAGAGAAAGTTTACCAGTAACCGTGGAAGCTATATTTAGAAAACTCAAATTAGAGAACATATACGTAATATAGACCTTGAGGATTAGTATAGAAGAACTTCCTAGAATTTTGATAATGTAGAGATCTTGTGAGTTTTCCAAGAAAATACATCCCTATCTGGATACGAGAAAATAAAGGCGGCTCTGGCACATATGTACCAAGGGGTAAAACCCAAAAGCACTGTTTTAAGCTATACTCGAATGGGAATTGGTGCAAGACAACCGGCCTTGCTGCACTCTTGGTTATGACACTCTCGGGGGATATTCTTTGGATAATTCTCATTTTCTTTACAAATAATTAAGAAGGATTTACGAGTATATATCTCCTTAAAGAAAATATTTTTATGGATTATATCCATAAACTATTCAATTTATGTTAGGTATTTTACATGTTTGGAATTACAAATTGTGATTCATAAACTAACCTAGTGTATGCCATTGTTTAGAAATGTCGCCCAGTAGAAGGAACAAGAACTCCAATAATACATATGATCCATTGAGTAAGAAGGATCATATCTTTCACAGTATTAAGCCATCATTTTGAAGGGAAATAGTCTCCCATGTATTCTTAACATATGAAGAAATAGTGTCTCATGTTAGTAAGATAAGTAGATAATTCTTTGAATCCTATGGCTTTGAAGGGAATACAGGAAAAAAAGGATGGTATAAAGAAAGATGGATAATGAAAATAAGGAAAGAAGGATTTTACAATATGTTATAAATTTGGAATGAATCACCTTTGTAAATTATTGAAGGGAATGGGAGTTTGTTATAACTATGGAGAAAAAGGACACCATGAACGTGATTTCAAGGGTAAGAAAATGTTTTCAAATGTAAAATGCTTCATCTGCGAGGCGTTGAGACACTACCCGAATCAATGTATCATTCATAAGAGTATACTGCAAATGATGTAATTAGATAATAATCAAGTTGTGATACTACCATAGATGAAGAGGAATGACTAGTGTTGTTATGTTGTTGTTATAGAATTATTTCCTTTGAGTGTGGTATTAACAGTATACTGGTTACAAGAATTATAAAGATAAATAAGGATTGTAATGCAGTACTATTTTATTGATGATTTGAGATTATAAAGTTCTAAAAAAGTGCCTTAATTATAAGATAAACTTTTTGGAAAATAAATGGTTGAAGGAAAGGTAATCCTTAATATGATCTTGATAATGAGGTAGGGACTTTGGTATAAAAGATGGGTGATTTTGGTAATTCTGGATGTTTCGGTGTTGTAAAAGAATACATGATGAAGGTGTTCACATGTTATTACCCAGGAAAAGGATCCTCAATATGTTTAACATCCTTATAAATTTTGGACTGAGAGTTTGGGTAAAAGTATTTTGGATAATTCTAATGGTTGGAATGGATTATGTTTTAAATTGGATACTATTGTTATGGTTATTTTTGGATTGCCATAAAATGGACAACCCGGAGGTCAGGCGGCAACCCATCACATCTGGCAAGGCTTCATGACTTGAACCCGAAACCGAAGGGAGGCAAGGGTGTATCACCAATCATTGACCCAAATGATGTCCTAGATTTAATAATGTAGTTTTCTAAAGGGTCTCATATGTGAATTATAAATTCAATATTTTTGGAACCCTATAAGATTAGGATAAATAGAATATATATTTTTTTGAAATCTTTTTGAATGAAAGATGAGTTTGTGGTAGGAATTAGTTGAAGGATGAAACTCTACTTGTCATTTGTATATATATATATATATTCCCTCTTATTTTATGGATAAGTTAATTATTAAACTTTAGGGAAGGGATCTTAAAACCAAAACTGTGTTATCCTAAAACATTACTTTTTGTTGAACCATTGGTATTTTAAATCATCATAGATTGGTGGCTTTGAGACCCACATTTATACAATTGTTTGTGATTGATGACCTCAATAAATCCCTATAAAAATTTATGTTTTCCCTCAAATTATGTGTCTTTAATTTCCATCAATGTTATCCTAATCAAAATCATAATTTGGTGGTGAATTTTTCATTCCCATTTTCCTCTTATTAAGACTAAATTTTATTAACCCAATTTCCTATGTTGGTTTTCCCAAAAAGGTATTTTCTATTTTCAACCTTTTATTTTCGAAGAACAATTTCAAATTGCGAGGATTCTATTTATTTAAGGAGGTAAGAATGTAATACCCCAATATTTCAAAGTACATTATTTCTTCAAAGTAATTCAATAACTTGTACTACACGCAACACCGAGTTCAAGCACACCACAACTTACCAAACTAGCCGTTCAAAAGCAGTTATGAATAATATTAACTGAATTTTGAACTTTATATAATCATTATAATTTGAGAGTCCATATTATGAGTTTCTTAGACATAATTTAAGAAAAAATACATTTTTTTAGATAAAAGAATTATATTTCAAAAAATTTAATTTTACCACCTTTTAATGGAGATCATTTTTTAAATCCAATATTTTAATCATTTATATATTAAATTTAAAAAAAACTTATTCTCTACAATCGGGACATAAGAATTTAGTTTCAATAATTTTTTTCTATCATTCTGAAAACTTTCATATTTGGTTGAATAGTGAAAAATACTATATTTTAACAAAAAATAACTTTTTTAATCAAAATTATTTATATTGTTAAATTATACAATTTAATGGTTTGGAAGTAAAAATAGATTATATTTTTACCATTTAATAAAATTCTTGTCATTGTAATTAATTTAACTTTTAAATTGGACATAAACAATTATGAATATTTTGATAGTTATTATTTCTTAATAATACGCCTTTCGGTTTTGACAATAGGAATTAATTTTAATTTAATAAATGAAACTTCTATGTTTTGAATTTAGTAAAATATACTTCATTATTGAATTCAGAATATCAAAATTATCTTAGGGTGAATTTTTGGTATTTTTCTGAAAACATTAAATTTTTTATGAATAGTGAAAAAACACTGAGTTATTGTTTAAAACCGAATTATTATTTAAATAATTATTTATTTTATTTAAATTTATTTTTGGTAAAAATATATACATAATACCTTTATATATTCAATGTAATTCATTGGAGTCATTTTATAATATGATTAGATATATAAAAATTTTTACCGAACGTTTTACCGTCTTTAACCCACCTCCTAGGAGCCTGTGAAAATTTACATAAAACATAATTATACCACTTCTGTGAGCTGAATTTTGAAAATCCAAGATACGCGGTAAATATCAAGGAGTAAAATTTCATTCAATAAGATAAAAATAATTTTTGGTGAATAGTGATTTTTTACTTTTATTTACCACGGTTAAAAGTAAATAGGGTAATTAAGGTTAAAAATGATAATGTTATTATCCTAACATATGTCATAATTTTATTTCATAAGTTCATTTCTACCAAAAACCACCTTAGCAACAAAATATTACCCTTTAGATCCACTTGGATTAGATTAAGACATTTATTATTATTTTATTTATTGAAGATTTAAAAGAGATAAAATCAATGTTTAATAACTAAACAATGTTTAATATAGGGTTATACATAAGATAAATTCAAATCTAAATATTCATTAGAAATAAAAACATATTTCCTACAAAATGATATTTTATTTATAATTTTTAGAGATTAAATAACTAAATTTATTAATAACACAATGATGATGCAGTAATTACCATATTAATGAAAGAATCTAATAAATGATATTATAAATATTTAAATAAATACAATTTCAATGTTTTTATGACATCCACTAATTTTAAAGGTGAATATGACATGTGAGGATTGATTCAATGTATTTTTTGGAAGTAATCATGCTGTTATTATTTTATCACAATACAAATACCAAATAGTGTCAAAATTGACATAAAATAGTTTTTAAAACAAATATTATTTTATTAATTGATATAATGGTCCTAAAAATCTATGTTTCATCCAAAAGACTTATATAATAATATATATAACATTAATGAACCCATTGGGGTTCTATGGGCAATATATATTTTGTTTAATTACCATATTCTGTAAGAATACAAGAAGACATGGTAAAAGTTAAATTATTTAACATACAGTTAAATCTAAATGATAAGGTTAAAATTGTAACCCAAACTTTTCTAAAAACCATTGGTTTAGATTATTTAGACCCATACCCACCATATGCTAGAAATAAGTCACTTTGGAACCATTATAAACCGAATATGAATTTTTTATAATATAATATTTTAAGTTTTTCCAAAGGTTCCCCACACCCCTCTTATAAAAAGGCACTTCCCCTTCTCTCAAATTCACACCTCCAAAGACATTTGGCTCGTCCAACCCCTAAAAAAATATCCTCCCAACTATATTAACATAATCCTAGTGTACTTCCTTTGGTCAGAAAGCCAACCTGATAAGCCCTTTTGATCAAATCAAAATGAATAACCCAAAGAAGAGGTAATGATTTCACCACCCTCTTTCAAGTTCTCTTATTCTTCCACTTACTCTTTATTATTTTTTTACAATTTAAAATAATAATACCAGTATCTTATATATACTGTGATGTTATTATAAATATGTAACAACTCAATTCATTATTCTATCCATCTTATGAATGATAATGTCACCAGGCGTGCATACATACGGCTTATCGTCTCCAAGTCGTGGTGTAATTTGTTAATCAACACTATGTTATTTGGATGGATATAATGATGAGTAATATGTATATTAATAATGAAAATAACATACTAATGTATCTGTAAAACTAATATACCATCCAATTCCACATTTTTAAGAAAATGATATTGTCGCTCGTGCGTACGTACTGATTACCATCCCTACGACGCGATGAGATTCATTTCCACGTTCACCATTCACCGACGATTATAAAAATATATATTACGAATAAGTATATTATATATTAAATAATTATTCTACAGGAGATATATATAAATATATATAGGTAATTACATATACGTGATTCACTTAATTCTGTTCAATACGAAAGGAAAACGGAAACAACGTTTTTACGTACGTACGGACTACCGTCTCCATAAAAGGGGTTTTTAATTTCATATATATGTATATTAAACATATTTATATTATAAATATATATGATATATAAATCATGTTTTATATTCTGGATGTATTTAAATCATGATCTATGTGATACCATCAATAGTAACAAGTTAAAAAACGTACGACAAAGAAAGCGATTATTACCCGAAATGTTTATTTAACATAGAAATTATTATTAAATGGGTAGTATAAAGTCATAAATGAATCACGTATGATATCATAGATATTAATATGGTTCTGGTATAATTTAATAACATACTACGATCTTCATACATAAGGTTAAACGTACCCTTGACTAATGGAATGTTTAAGGTAAGGGTTAATTCCTCAATCTCATTATTATCCGAGATTGTTTATGTGTAGGTATTTATTAGGAAATTTTTATCATCTACATCCACATTTCATAAAAATTATTTCAAAATTAATATTTTAAGGATTTTTGAAAGTTAACCTTTATCAAGATCCGAATTTAAAATGTTTTAAAGATTTATCTTTCTAAATCTTTTTATTTAATGTCCATGTTTTCAAACTGATTTTATGGATTTATTTATATGGACATGAATGTATTGAAATGATAATTATATTCGAATGTTTCAAAGTGGTATGGGACACATTGATTCAAAAATATATTTTAAATTATTTCCTTTATAAATGTGTGAATTTTAAATGATTTTATATAAAGGATATTTCTCTCAAAAAGATTTACTCATCATTTTCAACTATGTAAGCATCCTTTACTGGATATTATTTTTTATTGAGGTTGATTTATTATAATACAATCTTTCATATTGTATTTAATGAGTTATGATATATTTGACTATGGATGTTCTATTTTTATACCATTCATGGTTTATGGTTAATGTATTTACATTTCTTATTCTAGTTTTAATACGAATGTTTATGTTATGTTTCATCTATTCATATAAGGAATGCAGTGGACTTAGTAAGTGACGGGTGGACACCGTTATAGCTCATGAATGCATCGGTGGGACTCATAAGTCAAACTAGAGTCTTGGCACAAGGCCTTGACAAAACATTTATTTATAGTCTGGGCACGAGGCCTTGACTATGTGGTAATGATGTTCGGCGTTAGGCATTCCCTCATTATGAAATTAGTTATTACATGTGATTATTCGACTTGTAGAATATCCATGTGAATGTTTATAAGGTAATGTTTGATTTATTTTATTCATATTATGTTCATGTTTATGTTAAAGAAACATGTTGTTTTTATCACACATATTGCCTTAAATTATTATATCTTCCGCTAAGTCATTTACCCATACTGGGCATCTGAGCTCACCCCTTTCTTATGCTTTATTTTCCCAGGATTCCATGAATTGTATTATGATTGATATGTAGTGTTAAGATAAAGGGAATAACGGAATTCTAAATGAAATTTTTTTTATTGTAGGTTATAATGTTTAATGTAATGTTCATGTATAAACTATATTTTCCAAGACTGCTTAACTGATCGGTCATTCGGGACTTGATTTCCTGTAATCATGCCGATGTATTAAAATAATGCACTGACTCTGGGTAACTAGGGTCGGGGTGTTACATATAATACAAATGGATAAAAAACGATCATATTTTATTCCTTGGGATAATTTTTGTCAAAATAAAATTATCCAATAGAATTGGGACATGTTTTTGGGTAATTATAATATCATTTTTACTTTTATTTACCCTATTTACTTTTAACTGTGGTGAATAAAATTCAAAAGTTAAAAATCACCAAAAATTATTTTCTTCCTATTGAACCAAATTTTACATACTGATATCAGCCATGTCACATAGATTTTTGAAATTAAATTTACAGAAGCGGTAATATTATGTTTTATGAAGATTTGCAAATATGCCTAGTAGGTGGGTAGAGGATGTTAAATGTTTGAATAAAATATTATACATCGAATATTATTATAAAATTACTAAAATGAATTATATTGATATGATATGGGTATTATTTATCTATTTTTACGTTAAAATAAATTTAAGTTAAAAATAATTATTTAAATAAATAGTTTGTTTTAAACAATAATGCATTGTTTTCCACTATTCATAGAAAATTAACAGTTTTCAGAAAAAATAAAAAAAATTCACCGAAAGCTAATTTTGATATTAAAAAATAAAAAATAATGTCTATATTACCAATTTCAAAACATAAAACTTTTATTAATTAATTTTAAAAAATATTCTCATTGCCAAAACCAGAAAGAATGTTTTTTAGAAGTAATAACTATTAAAAGGTTGAATTTTTTTATGTCCAATTTAAATTTAAAATTACATCCAATGACCAAAATTGGAATAAATGATAAAATTATAATCTAATTATATTTCAAAATCATTCAAATGTATATTCTATAACTATAAATTGTTTTCATTAAATAAGTTGTTTTCAATTAAAATTTATTATTTTTCATTATTCATCAAACTATGACAGTTATCCGAAAAGCACTGAACAATTTTCAAAACAAAATTTTATGGACGTATTCTAAAAAAGAAGTTTTGTTTTCTAATTCAATATATAAAAGAATCAAATATTGGATTTAAAAATGGTTCTCCACTAAAAGGCGGTAAAATTGTATTTTTTAAACACTTATTTTATCAAAAAAAATTGAATTTATTATTATATTATTCTAAGAAACACATAATATGGATTTTAAAATTATATGAAGTATCTAAAATTCAAAATTAAATTAATACTATTCATGAATGCTTTTTGAACGACTAGTTTGGTAAGATGTGGTGCGCTCGAACTCGATGTTGTTTGTAACATAAGCTATTGAACTACATTAAAGAAAATAACTTACTATAAAATATTGGTGTGTTACATTATTCCCCCTTTTGGAAATTGTGTCCTTGAAATTTTAAAATTGGGCTTGGTATCATCATTTAAAGTCCCACATCGGAAAAAGACTCAATAAAAATCTCACATTAAAATAAAGAAAGTGAAGTAAATAAGGTTTCCCGAGATAACCCATTCTAGGATTCCATGACGGAAAACATGGATATGGAAGATAAAATATGAGTCATGTTCTGATGGAGAGTGATAGAAAAAATTATCAAGGGAAAATTAACAACAAGAAAACCACAAAATTGTGATAGCTAAAACGGTCATTAGTTTCCCAGTAGGGAATGTTAAACAGACAATGTTTTTTGTTTTAAGTTCTATTTCTTAATGTTGTGAAATTAATTTATGAGACTGATTAAGAACATAAAGAGATATACAAAATTTTAAATTAGAGTTTTATCATTTAATAAATTTCTACCATTAACTCATCTGTTCTCCAAACGACGAGTATTGAAGATGACTTGGTAACACCTGAAGTGCTAGAATCAACTTCAAGAGAACACAAAATCCACAAAGGATGGACTATATATTTGATTTGTCTTTTGAGATTAACGAAACCCAAAATGGTTAGTACAATATCTGATGACCTCCAAAATGGATAATCTTTTATAGAAATAATTATTAATCTTAATTTCAAAAATTAATCAAACCATACCAAAAGTACAATAAAGACCATTCAATAAACAATGGTCTTTAAAATCCTTCAATATAATTTAAACTAAGATTTAAACCCAATACTTAGAAGAATTTAATAACATTTTAATTCATTGTAAATCATAACATTTACCTATAAATAACATCAACTACTCTTAAGGTCTCATAATGAAGTGTAATTAACAAAATCACATATTATCTATTATAGGTTAATCGTTTCCATTAATAACCTGAATCTATATAAAAAAAATATATTTTTACAAAATTAAAATCCACCAATACTCCTTAAATAAAATCACATATTATTCTATTATCCTTAGTAATATAGTGTTCCCAACAGAGCGAACATCTTCCAAAATAATATTTATCACTTAATCCCCAAATAATTTACTATACTAAGGATATCTATTTGATAAAACATAATATTCCTAATCAACTTATTATTGATCAATAAAATCATGTAACTAAGAAGAATTATCCACACTAACTTGGGAAATCGCGTAGTCTAGTGGTATGTGATATATCCCAGTCGCAGATTGAATGTGGTTTCGACTCATGCAGCTTTGTCCGATGAGACGAGTTGTCACACGGTCTGTGTGTTTTCCTTTTTCAAAAACTATATTTTATTATATTCCCAAAATGAGATAAATTCTTCAAAATAACCATAACATAATTTAACAATAATTTTTATCTCATACCTCGCATTTTCATCCCAATAATTAATAACCTGTAATTACATTAAAATCAAGGATCATATAAACCTAAATTGTTCATTATAACTATATCCACAAAAGAAAAGATAACTATTCCAAAAATTGAATTTTCACATATCAAACTGCATGATTACACATAAAATAAAAAATTATTCCAATGTAAACCCATCAAAAAGAGAATTAATACTTTTAAATATTTCTTCATCCATTTATTTCCTCATAGGTTCTTCTTTGAGCTAGTGGTAATCCTAGAGGATAGGGCATTGACTCAGGTAATTCCCAGGTCCACAACATTTACGAAAAATTACTATAAATATAATCTTAGGATCATTTTTATTTTCTTCCATTTTAATTATTGTTTTTTCTCATCAATTAATTATATTATGTCCATTTCTCCCACACATACCGAATGTTTTGTTATATTCAAACACTTTCTTGAGTGTCTCCTTCCACATTTCTTGCAAGATGGAAATTGATCTTTCGTTTCTCTACATTATCTACTATTGGATCTCTTATTATTCTATGCCATTATTTTCTTTGTTGAGTATGTGAGTTGGTTAATGTATATATTTTTGATCATATTATTGGAAACCTGCTTCGGCATGAACACGATATATTTTACGCATATCAACATTACATTTCATTTCTCATTTCCACCAACATGCTCACATCGTACATCCTGTTCAATGTTACTATGACTTCAATGGAATACATCCATTTACTAAAACTTGAAAGTATAGTGTGAGTATAAATAGTCACAAAATCATTTATAGAATATCATGATAACTTATTTTCAATCTAAAACACCTTTGGATTAACAATGTTTAATTATTCTAAATTTATATTAAAATCCTAAAAATAGGTTAGTAAATAAAATCTGAATTATCCTAAGAATATCCCATGGGAGTGTCGTAACCAAGAGTACAGCAAGGCCCAATTTCATGCACCAGTTCTCATTCGATTCTAGCTCAAAGCGGTGATTTCGGGTTTTACACCTACATACATCTTTTCGAAATCCGCATCTACCAACTTGTATCTAGATAGGGATGCATTGATTGGAAAATTCAAAAAATTCTTTACATTAGCAAAATTATAGGAGGTTTCTGTATACTAATCCTTAAATTCTATCTTAGGGTCATGTTCTATAATCATTGTTTTTCTAAATTTAGTTTCCATGGTTTGAACTAAACTTCTTCTTATACCAACTATTACGCCCCATCCCTAGTTACCCAGATTCAGTGCATTATTAAATAACATTGGAATGATCACAAGGGGTCAAATCCAGAAGGACCAATCAGTTTAGTAGCCCTAGAAGTACTAAATACATATATAAGTATAACATTACTTTATGAAATAAAAAAATAAACAATGTGTATCCTTTGAACACAATCATATCCCTTTGTTTATCCCTTTAAGTCAGTAAAAATGTAAATCTTCTCATCTTGGAAAAAAATAAAACATTGAAAGGGGTGAGATCAGATGCTTAGTAAGGATAACAACATAATAGAAACTTTCATAAATAAGCATATACATTTAAGGCAAATGTACAAGACTAAAACACAAGCCTTTTAAACATAAACATCGGTATAATTTGGAAAATATAAATAAAATAATGTAATTTACTTATTAACATGGATATTATACTAGTCTAATAATCATATGTAATATCAATAGCTAATTTCATATTGATTTAATGTATAATATCGAACATCATAACCACATAGGTAAGGCCTCATTCCAAGACTTAAAATAATAATTTTTGTCAAGGACTTATTCCAATACACTAGTTTGTATCATGAGAACTACCTATTATTAATGGAGCAATAGAGGTCTCCACACATAACATAATAAGTACAATTCATTCCTCACATGAATATGTTGAAACATAATATAAACATTTGTATTAAAACTTGCATACGAAATGTCAATATTTTAACCACAAACAATGAATGGCATAAACATTTCACATCCACAGTAAAACATAACTCATTCAATATAATAATACGGATTGTATTATAATAAATCAACATCAATCAATAATAATGAAGGATATTGATAAATATGAATATAATCAGTAAAACCATTTGAGCGAAATATCCCCTTTTTCTTGAAAACATTTACAAGTCTCACTATTTATCAAGAAGATGTTAAAAATTAGATTTTTGAATCAATGTGCCCCATACCCCTTTGAAACATTTAAAAGGAATTTTAATTTTACAACATTCATGTCCACATAAATAAATCCTTATCACTATTTTTAAAACATGGACATTAATGAGAATGTTTTAGAAGAATAAAACATTGAAACATTTAAAATTTATATTTTACATAGAGTTCCTAACCGAATGAGTGATGCATGAACAACAATAATTGAGGGGATAAATACATAATAATATCATGAGAATAAAGGGATTCATGACCTATTATGTCAATGTGTTGTATTCACACTATATACATGTGAATTGGCGCATAACAATAAAATAAGTTTCAATGGAATGTAAATTGATATGAAATCCCTTATAATGATCATATCCTAAGGTCAAGGATAAATAAATGTCATAATTATGTTTGAAAAATATAATCACACTCAATATGATTGGATATTTAGTGTAAATAAATCATAGGACATTCACACATATACTTCTAAAAACAACATCAATGACATGGATGTTTAACTCAATGAATGAAAATTGAGATTAGATTACTCTTATCAAGTTCATATTGATGGAATTATTATTTATCAATGGTGTGATTGTGTGTATAAAAATTATTTCCACCCAAAGGGGAGTTTAAACCTGTACATAAATAAATAAATAATAATTTAACACATAATCTTGGAGTAAAATAATCAATGATGTTTGTGTAAAACCCAGTGAGTGGAAATCGAAATTAAAAATCCATATACCGATTTGGTAACATAAAAAACATAAACCCCATGAAAGAAGGATTAAATAATGAAGATGTAAATAACCATAAATTAACGTATATTACACTAATAATATAATCATGTGTAGAACATACATCACACAAAAGTAAATAGTGTCAATATAGCATGAATCTTACATGAATAAGAAATGAGATGAAAACCCCTTAAATTTTACTTTTCCTTAGTAAAGGGTAAGTTAACCTACTATATAATAGTTAAATAATTGTTATTTAATTTTACAATAACCACATAAAAAAAATATAATATCATGTATTATATTTTAATATTTATTTGTTAATAATATCTCAGTAGTATCGTTGTATCAGGTGTTAACTCATTCATTTTTCTTTATATGTTTTCTTACGTAAGTCTTGTTTATTATGGATAGGATCTATTTGATTCATATAAAAAATGATAGTAAGTTCTTAAAAATTATTTTAAATCATAAAAAAAAAATTATTATTGAATGGTTATGATGGGGAATTAATCGCATTGCGTTCATGGAGATGGTAATCCGTACGTATGCACGAGGGACAATATCATTCTATTTAAGGTTAAATATCATGTAATTAGATGGTATATAATATATACATAATAATTAAAATGTTATGTTTATTACATATATAAATTACACTCATTATTATACCCATCCAAATAATGATGTATTGAATAAAAAACTACTCCACGATGTGGAGACGGTAACCTGTACGTACACACGTAAGGTGACCTTTTCATGAATAGGATAGATAGTATAATTAATATTGTTGTACCATATTTATAATAACATAATATTGTGTATAAAATATGGTATTTATTATTTTTTTATGGAAACAACAAAAAATAGGATGTGGAATAAGAAAAGAACTTTGAAAGAGGTCGTGAAATTATGAACTCTTCTTCGAGTGCTTACTAATGATTTGATCAAAAAGGCTCTGTGGGATGAATTTATGATAAAATTTAGGCCTCTAGGTTGATTTCAGGGTAGTTAGGAGGATATTATAATAGTTATTGGCTATGAAAAATGGATTTGGATTTGTGGATTTGAGAGAAAGGGAGGAATCTTTTTATAAGAGAGGTGAGGGTCACATTAGGAAATCCTTGAAATACTATTTTATTTAAAAATAATTTTCTGTTTATAATAGATAAAAATAGATTTATTTATATTACAAGGTCGGTAGGGGTTTTAAATCTCTCAACCAATATGTTTTAGACAATTTTAGGTCACCATATTAATGTTATCTTTTCATCTTATCTTGTTGTTAAATAGTTTATCTTTTATCTTGTCTTCTTGTATTATTAAAATTCTTGGTTAATAATCGTACTATAAAATTCCAAGAGAGCCTAAATTGGTTCATTAATGATATATCTATAATTATATAAGTCTTTTGCCCAATTATTATAATTTTAGAACTATTATATAATTTAATAAAAAATTAATTTTTTAAAAAACTCATTTATGTCAATTTTCACACTATTTAGTATTTAGTTTTCTTAAAGTAAAAAAACATTATTACTTGGAAAAAATACATTAATGAAACCCTAAAATGTCATATTAACCTATAAGATCAGTGGAATTCATAAAAAGTTTCAAATTACTTTCATTTTAATATTATATTTTAATTCATCATTAATATGGTAATTACTATATCATCATTATGTCATAATCAAATTTAATTATATAATGTCTAAAAATTATAAATAAAATACTATTATGTATTTAATCTTTTTATATTTCCAATAAATATTTATTGTCTAATTTATCTTATGTTTAACCCTATATAAAAATGTTTTAATCATTAAACTTTTAATTTTACACTTTTTACTCTTCATTAAATAAAAAAGTAATAAAGGTTATAATATAACCCACATAGATAAAAAAGGATCATATTTTATTCCTAAGGTTAATTTTGGTCAAAATAAACTAATTCAAAAAAAATTGAACATGTTTAGGGTTAATTATAATATCATGTTTACCTTTAATTACCCTATTTATTTTTAGTCGTGGTAAATAAAAGTCAATAGTTACTATTTACCAAAAATTATTTTCATCCTATTGAACCAAATTTTACTCAATAATATCAACCATGTCTCCCAGAGTTTTGAAATTAAATTCACATAATCTGTAAAATTATGGTTTATTCAAATTTTTATATTTGCCTATAAGGTTGGTAAAATACTTTAACAAGTTCAATAAATTTTATACATTTAATCTTATTAATAAATTACTAAAATGAATTAAATTTAAGTAATATATGAATTATTTATCTACTTTTTCATTAAAATAAATTAAAATTAAAAATAATTTTTTAAATTAAAAGGCAGCTTTAAATAATAACACATCAGTTTCACTGTTCATCGAAAATATGAATGTTTTAAGAAAAATACCAAAAATTAATCCACCGAAAATTTTGATATTCCAAATTCAAATATTATTTTTATTTAAAAAATTCAAAACATATAAGTTGTATTAATTAATTTAAAAAATATTTCCGTTGTCAAAACTAGAAAGCCGTTTTTTGAGAAGCAAAAACTTACAAAATATTGATATGTTTTTATGTCCAATTTAAATGTAAAATTACATCCAATAACCAACATTGGATTAAATGATAAAATTATAATCTAATTATACTTCAAACCCATTCCAATTTATAATTTATCACTATAAATTATTTTGATTAATAAAGTTATTTTCAATTAAATTTTTGTATTTTTAACTATTCATCAAAAATATGAAATTTCTCAAAAAAGAACCGTAAATTTATCCAAACGAAATTTTTATGTCCCTATTATAAATAAGAAGATTATATTGTCAAATTGAATAAATAAAACTGTCAAATATAGGATTGAAAAAGGGTTCTCCATTATAAGGCGGTAAAATTGTATTTTTTGAAAAATACTTGTTTTATTTGAAAAATTGAATTGTTTTTATATTATGTCTAAGAAACAAGAAATATGGATATTAAAATTTTATGGAGTATATAAATTTGAAAATTTATTTAATACTATTCATCACCACTCTTTGAACAACTTGTTTGGTAAGTTGTGAGGCACTCAAACTCGGTGTAGCATGTAGCACAAGCTATTGAATCACTTTAAAAAATAACATACTATGAAATAGTGGGGTGTTGAAAATTAGATACTCATATAAATGAGGATAATTTTTTTATCATTTCAAATTATTATAATATCACTATTATAATCAATATTATAGATATAATAACCTACTTGGTAAATTACATCAATCTCATATGGGAACCCTATATAGATAACTTTTTCTCATTACCCAATACCTTGGAAGGATACAATAGACCCAAACATAATATATTAGATAATATCAAATAAGTATTTAGGTTCACTCCCCAATCCATCTTTTATTAGTAATGTACATTTACCATTCAAGATAAGAACAATAAAAATTTCATACCTTTAAACATGATAATAAAAATTATTCTATCATGACAAGATTTACCCATAGAAAAGAAATAGGTTCCATGAAAATTTCATTAAAAATTCAAAATCCATAAACATAAATAATAATAATTTTATAATTACAACATATACTACATGTATAATATGTAACATGGGGGTATATTTCACTTATGAATCAAAATACCATAAAAGATCATTTAAAATATTAGCGATAAAAATACCCATTCTACATAAAAAATACATATTAAATATAATTTATTTTATAAAAATATATAATTGGAATCATTTTATTAGAAATTAACCACATAAAATTATAAAATAATATTACAATGAAATAATTATTATTACATAAGGGATGTCATTTCATTTTGTAAATATTAAAAACAAACATTTTTTTTCAAAATTTTGTAATGGGATTGAAAAGTGGGCCATGCAAAAAATATTAATCAATAGAATATTATTTTTTAAATGAATATAATATTTCATATAATATAATTTTAAGAAACAAATAATTTATATAAAATATAATTCTTAAAAACATTTTAAAAATCATGAATATAGAAATGGAAGATTACAAATTAATAGAAAGTTACCAGATCGGTATCACTTACCAAAAACATTCATGATGTTTTTTTAATAAAAATAAGAGGAAGTTGAAATAATATTAGTAAAATAAATTCATAACTATATTTTAATAAAATATATGGTGTAAGATAATTGAATAAAATATGATCACACCCAATGGAACCCTGAATATAAAAAATCTACGAAAAAGGTGATTTTAACATAAATCTTTTACAGATTTATTAATCATTGATAAATGAAATTATATAAAGATTGTGATATTGTTCTATAATTCCCATTAGTTACATTAAAAATAGAAAAAATAATTACTAAATAATTAAGTACAAAATATTGAAATCACGGTTCAAAACATGAAACCGTACTTATAAAAATCATATCGAGACAAGAAACTCATTTAAAAGATTACAATGTTTGGTGTGAAAATTAAACCATGAAGTGATTATGTAGTCATATTTAAATCCATATAAAATAATTTTAAATATGACATAAAAGAATTTTGATATCAACTCAAAAATAATCAGGTAAAGAATGCCTATGATGACGATTTATTTCAACTTAAAAACCCCTTGAATAAAAGAGTTTTAATTAAAACCTAAAATACCATGTATTAGTAATTATTCATGTCATATAATGAAACAACGTATTATATTCCACATTTAAATGATTTTAGGTCTATGAAATTAAAATACTACTGAAAAAGGGAAAATTAGATGAAAACCCTTATCAGATGTCCAAAATATTATTGTGTGTCCCTTAACTCATACTTAATAAAAATATTTAAATTATTCATTTTTATAATAACTATTTTTTTGTTTTATTAAATTTTAATTAAACCACTTTATTCATTTATTATAATTACATATGTAGTTACTTAATCATTTATGTTCACATCATATGTTTTGAGGATATTCTATTCGTAATTTCAAAAAAGATTCAGTTGGTTGACCATGGTCAAAGGGATTTATTTACATAATATCCATTATTATATTTAAACAATATTACAAATTTTATAAATTAATTAAACTATTAAAATAAACTGCCAAATTTGGTTTTCCAAAAATGAATTATGTTATAATCATATGAACGATATGTCATACGGACGCATGAGTAACACATACATCTTTTCAAAAAACATGAAATAATGAATAATAGTATTATTTTATAATAATATAATAAATAATATATCAAAATTTTCATTTTTTATATTTAAATGAATTAGATATAGAATACATGTAATGTAGTGATGAAAAATTAATTACATCGCCTCATAGATGTGGTAATCTACACATTTGAATGAATGATGTTACCATTATTCAATGGATGAACGTGTATGAAAAATGATGATAAAATATATTTAATGAATAATAATTATTTAAAAATAATATTATACATATATATATCATAAATTTTCAATTATGACCATCTGTGAGAGGTAGCGATGAAAAATGATTTATATCGGTCCGTGATGTAGTACTATTCCATGAAAAAATGGCATTTTCCTGTCAAATTTTATAGAAGAATGATAAGGATTATTATTAAGGAACCAATATAATAACATCTATTTATATTTTATATTATGATGTTAATATGTAAAAATGGTAATAAGTGTTTTAAAGAGGTTGAAGAAGAAATAAAATGAAAAAACATGGTTTAAATTTAATCCTCTCCTTTAGGTAACATCATTTGATTTATACCTTAATTCAAAAAAAGATTGTATTATAAAAAACTATGATCTCCAGTTCATGTTGAGGGATTTTTATAAGGTATTTGGGTAGGTATTTTCGAAATTAAATTTCTCAAAATATTTTATTAATGGAGGAGAGAATGTGTCTTTTATAATTGAGGGGAGGGGAAATCAATGAATACCAAATCTAATAAATTAATATAAATTATTTTTCATGGAAATGTGGAAAATATTGATATATTTAAAATATATAACTACTAAAAGTACAAATACTATCATAAAAATTGGTAAATTCTAATTGAATTTTTCACCCATATCACTTTGTTTCAACCTCTCATTATCCATTTTGATGATTACTACAATATCAGTGTTTTTACACTTTACTGGTTTGGATGATACTAATAAAGTATTTTCTACCCATTAGTGAAACAAGGTTTATATTTTAAAACATATCCAATTCACTTGTCTTAAGATATTATTTTTCAAGTGAAATAATACCTTCTTTTTCTTCAACTGATGTCGAGTCTGATCATTCCACCCATAATATAGTGGTTCATCATTACATCCACCCAATGAATAGTAATCAGGAATCAAAAGATTTGGATTTAAATTTCATCCAACCATTATATTATAATAATTCTGGATATTTGAGTTAGAATCGCGTCTAGCTTCCCAAAATCATAATTTACTTATGATCAATTTTAATTAAATCAATATCATCACTAATATCAATGAATGGATTCACGTAGTTTCTAATCGAACATAAAATGAAATTATGAATAAAAATTGAATCCAACCCACTTTAAATTCAATAAAATATTGGAAAATAATATGACATGTTTACATATCACGTAAATTTATTTACATAGTGACCAATCTGTATTAAAATATAAAACAATGAGATTAACATAATTTCTAATCACACCCCAAATTATATACAAAATTTTCCTAAAAAGCAAAACATTTTCCATTCCAAAACCAAATTAATAACTTAACTAGAAATATTCCATTCTGGGGTGAATTGATTATCACTCATTTCATAATGAAAACAAGATGACTACTACTACCAATATGAAAATACCAGAATAAGGATACCCCATTATATTCAAACATATAAGAGATATTTATATCTTTTTAGATATTATAATTTCATAAAAAGTCCCATTGACAAAAAAAACTATACTAATGTAAACACCTCATTGATTTTAATAAAAATTATTCAAAATAATTTCATGTTGGGACATGGTCACTGGTAATCATGCGATAGATGTATTTCACTTATAGGACCACTCAAAACCCTTATATTATTCATATATACCAAAAAAATCCATGAATAAAATATAGTTTCATTATAATATATTAGCTTTCCATAATAAAAAAATTATATATCATATTACAAATGAAAATGATATAAATTATATGGAAAATATAGGAAACCCCATGATTAAATTTATAGGATACAACTAGTTTAACATCAGAATAATAATAAATATATTTTAACCGTAACAAAAAAAAATTATGAAACAATAAAAATGAACTTTCCATTGATAAAAAATATATTATGAGAGAATGTATAAACTCGAGGACAATTGATTGTAACCTTATTGGTAGTGATCCAAAAAAATAGATAAATATTGAATTAGAGACTGAATAATGAAGCTACTATAAGTAGAAAGAGTGAAAATTGTAATTGAATGGATAGAATTCATGTGAATTTCATAAATAATCGAAAATACAAATATAGAATCTATCTTTGAGATGAAATTAAATTTCAATAAATTTAAAAATATGTGGAATCTAAAAGGTACCCAATGAACCCCCAGTAGGTACCTAATATCGCATAAACCACTCAAGTATGAGACATTTTCCAGATGATGTCCCACTATTGCCTTTATAACCACTTTCTATGTTATTGGACACCTAGTAACAATCCACTAGGAACCTAATGTTATCTATCACAAAGGGCATATCTCTACAATAGACCCCTTTCAATAAATTCAAACCTCTAAACTTTACTAAACATTCCTAAATTCTAAAACCACCAATAACATATAGAATGTTATATATTACATCAGATTTGTAAAAATATAGTTTGTGGGTCATTATAATCTATCCATCATATAAATTATCATCCTTAATATTTAACCCTAAGACTTCAATGAGAAAATATCTTGTAATTGAACTCTCAAATCCTCCTCTCATCCAAAAGTCTCCAATAGGATCCAAATCTATTTACATAATACACATATAATGGGTACCATATACTCATTAAGTATCATATATGCCTAGTCCATCGTACATAATGATTTCTTCTCAAATGGTATAAACAACTTAGTATTGAAATTTTTTATCTTGGAAATCTGAAAAGGGTATAGGAGAAATTTTTTAACCTGATTTATATGAAATACAATAATATTTATATTTTATATTTGAGGTAGTGATCTACCCTAAATATCCACTTCTGGTTCTGGTGATATAAATATGGTCTTTAATCATTGGTTTTGATAAAAACCAAGATTAATATAACTTTATTTTACAATATTTACATAAGTCAAACATTACGTCCCACAAATAGTCACACAATCCCAATAGTAGAATTTTTTATTTCATTTAGGATAAAATACAGGAGAACCCCATTTATGATACCTATGAACATTTCCCTGTAACGATGCCACAATAGACTCCCTTATAGACTCCTTATAAGTTATACTCACATTCATAACATGGGTAATTTGACTATAATAAAGTGGGGACCTCAAACAATCAGTAAGGGGAAAAATATTCAACATATCATCAATGGTTAGATGATAATCCAATTTAAAAACATGAAAATATGGTAAATATATTAATAAAAAATAATGAATAAAAATGATTTCCTATAATGTATAATAGAAATACTTTTAGTTTCATATTATTAAACACATTCCATAACCATATTGTGTAGTGACATGAAACAATATATATGGTCTATAGTATATTGAAGTATCAATATAAAATAATAAAATAATATATAAATGTTTGATAATAGAAATAATATGACACTATAATCTAATGGAGTAATAATTTATATAATATTCCCATAAAAAAATAATCTAGAGCTAATAAAATTTTCACCCTCTTGGGATTGGGATAATAACCAATATATTCTCTCAGGACAAAGAAAACAACTTATGCACCCTAATAGATTTTTGAAAATATTCATTCTACCATTTTTAGTTCAGTATAATAAACATTGAAAATTTTTTTGAAATATTTAACCGCTCATATACCCACTTAAGCTTGGGCTTTTACCCATCTCCCATTATAGTGTTTATCCGACAACATGTTTACCCTATTGTGGTTTGAATAATTACCATGTTCACTTATTAATCTCATGAGAATTAAAACATTAACTAATTTATTGTAGGGTGACATAAGACCCCACCCATTAATAATAAAAATCCATGCATTTTTAACTAATAGAACATGAATAAATTCATATTTAATAATACACATAATAAACATGTGGAAAAGATATGGATTTAAAGATAACATTGTTAAAACATTTCCTCACCTATAAATATAAAGAAAGTGTATAATTTTATAATAACATATCTCTATTGTAACCTAAGTCACATTAATGTTAGTGACATATAATAAAAATAACTTTTAAAAAATAATTGGGTATATTACATTGAAAAATAACAGGTAATACCACTTTTTATTTTAAAACCATTAGAAATCAAATTTCTTTAGAAAAAATTTAATAATTTAGAAGTCCTTTCCATAAAAAATAAGTGTCATAATGGTAAAATATTTTCCCTCATAACAAAACCCAATAAATATATTATAAAAAACATTTTTTAATATTACCATAAATTGTGGATGTTATGGGACACATTAAAAAGTAATTTTGAAAAATTTGATGTAAATTTTAGATAAATCAATAATAGATCCTTGATAATTATATAAAGAACATCTAAATGTAATATTTAGTGAAGTATAATACACTACCTTTTTATAGGGAAAAATTTTATCATTTTATAATATATATTTTGAAAACCAATATCATGATAAGAGCATTAACAATCATCTTTGAAAAGATGAAAAAGTTTATACAAAGGCCATATAATATAACACAGAATTTTCTCTTATATAAATGATACAATTATTGAGAAGATAATATATGTATATGTAAGAGAAACGACCATCAATGATAATGAGGATTATTACAAACAAGGATAAAATTTCTGATAAATAAATTTATTGAGGTGAAATATATGAAATTCCGTTATAACATTCATGGATACATGAGTCATTTTAGTATCATTATAAAAAATAAAAAATTAATATTTTAAAATCTTCATAAAAATTTAATCATTATGACTAAATAATGGAAGTTGTTCCAATAATATCCCATTTAATAATTTCATAATCAGTGAAGTAATTTTCTTTCACAAATGAAATCAAGAAAAATAATTATAAATCCATATAAATTAATTTCTAAATAAATATTTCTATAATAAAAGGAGAAAATAAATCAGCATAGATTAATGTTTTTCAATACTAATCATTATGACATAATTAAATAAATTTGGGCTATTAGAAACACATAAAAATATTTTATTTTAATGGAAGATTCATTTTAAAGGTCTTTTATAAGAAATAAATGTAAATACCTAGAAAATAATAAGAAATACAATATAATATAATCATAGGTTATAACGTACCCAACTGATAAGAATAATGTTCAAAACTAAAAATCATGACTCAATGAATGAAAATTTAGTTAAAAAAACCATTATACTTAATCCAACATTATTGAACATGATCTGACATTATATATATAAAAATAACAATCTTAATCACCAAATTTTGAACCTTATTCATACCAGTTACCATTCAAAATCTTAATTTATAATTTTTTATTTAAATAAATTACTTATTTATATTTTATTTTCATTACTATATGAAATTAGCTTCAACTGTCTTTTTAAAACTATTTTTAATGGAAGTGAAAATTTATGTTTATAGATTCAATGTTAATCCTTCCAAGATAATTATATGTAAGGAAAATTATTATTTTTAAATATATATTAATTTTTAATTTAACCTCATAATTATTATAGTTATTATTCATGATGATGGTCTGGTTTTAGTGATTTTTTTTACGAATAAAAGGGTGGTACAGTAATAATAAGTTAAATAAAAATATACTATTTATAGGTATGTATGACAATAATTACATTAGAATTAATATATAATAATTCCAGTTGTTAAATTTTAATATTCATCCCTGATATAGATTTATAGAATCATTCAAGTAGGTGGTTAATCCAATTAAAAAAAAAATCAAATACAATTTATGGGTGTGTATGGTTATTGAAATGATTATTTGTAAATAAAAATATTATTAAAAAACATGATTTTATTATTTATGTATTTTTAAGGTTTTTAAACATATATTAATATATTTTTTAAAGAAAAATGAATATATATAAAAAATATGCCATCATCCAGGAGGCGTTAGTCGCATGTATGCACAACTGATGCATTAGATTCCTTTATACCAAAAGGATGATACAGAATAATTTATAATTTAACAATCTTTATATTTATATATATATATATATCTTATTTTTATATTGAATATAAATTTATAACTACTTTTTATGATCTAGGTGAAAAATCACGAATCTCATTCATGGAGGCACTATTAAACATGTACGCAGGACTCTGTATTTATTTTTTGAATGATTTTTTTGGAAGGTATAAAATAGATGTTCCACTAGAATAATGACATTTTATAATACTATTAATAAATATTTTATAATTATATTATAGATATAGTATTATTTATGAGGTATCATTATAAGAGAACTAATGGAGCATGGTTCAGAACATTACCTATCCAGTTTGATATTCTCCATGTGTGATGATTATAGCTCTATAAATCGGACTTTTGGAATCACCGCGGATTATTTTACATTGGATGATAAAGGAAGTCATAATATAGTATTTTTTAACTGATACATTGAAATAAGTGGATAAATGAGGTGGTGTTGGGCTTCCTTTATAGGTTTGGGGAATAATATTTTTTAAATGTAAATTCTTAATATAAAAAGACAACATACTTCACATGGGAGGTGGAGAAAAGGTTTTAAGATTTGTTAAAGGGTTGGATACGTTAGTCAAATAAATTAATACATCCCTTTAAACATTACTTTAAAAAGAAGGATACATTAAAATATTAATTCTTTTTGAGTACTCATTCCCAATGTAAAACAAATTTTAATTGACTAATATAATTTTATTTACTATAGGAATTATTACTCTTAAAATATGAATAATAATATAAATATAATTTTTCATATATCAATTTAGATTATTATATAATTTAAAATAATATATCAAAAAAATTCCCAAATCATGGGGTGTTATATACTACCCCTTAAATAAAATACATTCTTGATGTTTTAGTTATCTCTTTCTAATGAAAATTTATAAATATATTTAAACTATATAAATGACCCAATAATTATTTTTTATAGGGATATAATAATTACAATATTAAGAAATATATATTATCCACTCATGGAATATCAATCCAAAAAATGATTTCTGTCCAATAATTTGATGTAAAACTCTCAAATGATTGGGAGAGAGCTCGTAGTCATCCTCACACTCATAAATGATCAAATGTAAATATGAAATATTAAATTTTATTTAATTATTTTGGTAATAAATATGGATTCATATATGGATGTCTATAATTTTTAATAACACATAAAATTAATAAAAAATAATTATAATAAGGCTTTCCTAAAGAATACACCATAAAAATAAATATGTGTTAAAATATTAATAGAAGGTTTCCCATGAAAATAAATAATAATTTGGGTGTTAATTTAATGATAGTAGAGAAATTACAAGGTGTAAGAGAGATTATATACAGGAAATTAATAAGACATTTAATAATATTGGTTTTTGGATTTTTATGTATTTCACATCTTAATTTTAATTATCCATATCAAATTAAAGTCATTACAGAATCCATATTTTATTCTTTAGAAAATGTTTGTTACTAGGGTCCATTATCATTATTATATCCTTGATTATCACATTTAATTTTTTAATACCCTAAATTCTTACATTAATGGCATTAGACATTCTTCTCCATTATTTCATTGATTTGTTTCCTTACTCAAGATTGATAATCCCGATATCGAAGGCCAATACTACCACACATGAAAAAATTTATTATGTAATTGTTACACTCACTTATATGATTCATCCCATATTTTTGATATGTTATACGTTGATTATTCTTTACTTCATCATCATCAACACTCAATCTTCAATAAAACTCCACCGTTATTTTCCATGGGGTTTTCAGATAGATGGGTTATAATAAAAAAATGGTTTTACAAATGATATCTTTTTTATTTTGGTTTCTCTAGATCTCATATCATTTAAATTATAATTATTACATTTACTTTATTTCCCATTACATCCATTAGAAACATGGTTCTTCCAATATCAAAAAAAATTATAAATAAAAATGATAAATCATGAGTGATCAACATTGAAATAATAATGTCATAATTATATATAAAAATATAATAGTTTTATTCATAAGATGTATAAATTTATAACACCACCATGTTAGGCTGTTATTATTTTTGTTTAATCAATTTCAATAACTGTTCCACTCATGTTACATTATTTTTTGTTCTCTCATACTTTACCAAATCGCACATATTAATTTGAAAATAAACCCTTCATAACGGTATCAATATATAATTTTAATTCACCAAATCATATCTATTAAGAGTTTTTATCCTATTTTGTAGTCTTAGGAAAAATCACAACACATTGAGCAATGAGTTATTTGACACTCAATAAGACATTTTTTGGGTCATTACCCTGAGGTTATTCGATTCCACAACCATATTGACCTTCTATGCTTAGGAAAAATATTTAGTTTATTGGATAATATAAATTTTCCAAAATAGAAATAGATTCTGATGTTACCCTATATATAGACTTATCCCACAGTTTTTACAAATGTTATAACAACACAATCACCAAAATAACTAAACAAATCCGTCAATATAACTTGGGGAATTGAAATATAAGAAAGGTTAGAGCTCAAATGATCCATAAGGGTAAAACTCATAAACATATCATTATTAATTGAATCATATTCCTTTGAGAAAACAAGATCTTGGTTGAAATATCTTATTAATAAGGTAATAGAAAATTTTGGGTAATCCAAAAGTCAAAATACAATGTAATTTTGTATCAAATGATCAATCCAATTTTATGGAATATGATTGTAAAAATCATGAAACAATATACATGATTCATTAATAAATAACAAAATAATATGAAATATAAATTTAGAATTAGTTACACCATATGAAACCAAAAACTAGTGGAGTAGGAAATGCTACATGATTCTAATCCCATTATAGTATTGGGGTAATAACCAGTGTACCCTATTGAGCTAGGGATAACAAATATACTCACTTCATGGTATTTGGAATAAAACTGATGTACCCTCAAGGGACTGGGATAAACAATTCTGTTCTCTATTTTGCTTGTGCTATCAAACTGTATACCCTACTGGGATTGGTATAATAACTTTTCAAACATATTGGGGTTGGGATAACAAATTTTTTAACCCCTTGGGACTTGGATAACTACTTGTTTACACTATTGGGATTATGCTACTACTACTGTACCATATTGTACATTAAAACATAACCCATGTATCCTCCTAGGTGTGGGATGCTACTCTGGTACCCTTTTTTATCTCATGAGATATAAAACATTTTCTAAGGAATTTGAGGTTGAAATAACTCCATACTCATCAATAATAACCATACACACATTTTTGATTTAAGAGAACAAAAAAAGAGTTATATTTGAGAACTAAATTTTTTAATTTGTAGAAATGTAATGAATTTATTAAACAATTCCCTTGAACATTTCATAAACCATCCAGAAAAAGATGTTTAATAGTGGAATGAAAAAATCTCTTGTGTATCCTAGTTATCATTAATGATATAGATATAAATTGGAATATCCTTTTCAAAAGCATTGGTTCTTTCACATAGAAAAATACTTAGAAAAAAAATTCTTTATTTAAAATTTAGAATGAAATATATTTTTTCAAAAATCCAAATTTGGATCATGTAAATTTATATTTTTTCAAAAAAATTGACATAATTTGAAAAGAATTGTTAAAATATAAAATTCGAATCAAATTTATTTTAGACATAAATTTTGACAATATAATAACAGTTCAAAGTTATAGGTGACATTCAAAATATCATTTCAAAAAGCTGAAGTCGAACATTTTTTAAAATTTTACATTGAAAAATATTCTTCAATAATTTAGCCATGAAACATATATAAAGACTGTCTCAAGGAAATGTGGCCGAAATGATAAAAATACTATTATAAAAGGGAAACCATTTATAATACATTAAAAACAATTTTCAAAAACCCACAATAAAAAATGTGTAATAAAAATTTATTTTGATATAACGAAAATTAATATATGAATTTCAAATAAGAATTATGTAAATAAGTTCTCCAAGAAAAAGAACATTTTAGGGAATATAATATATGGACATTGAAAAAAAACCTCATAGAAGAATATATTAATTATTCTTAACAAATATATCATTTTTGATGTATAAATTCATCAATGCGACAGATTGGAATTACAATTGTCACCTTCCCCAGAGATATAAGTCATTATAGTGTCAAAAAATAATCTTATAAAATGATAGAAAAATGGAATAATTATGACTCTGAAATGAAATTTATTATATAAAAGCCACATATAAATATTATAATAATTGAATTAATAGAAAATTATAATGTAATTAAGGAGGAATAATTATAAATCCAAAAATATAAAGTTGGAATAAAATTTCATAAAATGATAGGATAATATAAATTACATTCTATCAATGAGATTAAATATTAGTCATTTAAATAAATGAAAATATATTATGTTATGAAAAACTATTAGAAAATCATATTTAAATGGAAGACCCATTTTAATGGTTGTTTATTTGAATAAGTGGTTAACAAAACAAATAAGAGTGAAATATATCATAAGAAAATAATAATATGATCATATTATAATTATAATAGTAATAGTATAAATGAATAATCATACTAAAAAATTGAGTTATTTAAAACATTGCCTTTAATCCCACTTAGCCAAACATGTCCTAAAATCTAGTATAAAAAATAAGTATATTAATCACATATTTCATAGTATAATTCTTATCTATAACATTTTACTAAATAATTTTATTGTAATTTATTATAAATATATTACTCATTAAAATTTTATTTTCTATATCATATGTTCTTATATTTTGTTTATATAGTGCATGTTTTATAATGCAAGTGTTGATTATTGAGCATAGATTAAAATGTCATCATAAATACATCACTTTAGATATTTTAATTATAGTTTCACCATTATTTATAAATTTCTAGATTCATTTAATATATATTCTAATTATTATTCTGGATGACAATGTTTACGATGAGCTTATCTCAATAATTTCTAATGAACAATTGAACAGTCCAATAATAATAATATAAATATTAACATAAATATTTCATGATAATAAATTAAACATTGTTATTTCCTTATTTTATAATAATATAATTATTTATTTTTCTATAGTTACCTATAATATATAATTATACAATTGTTCATGTAGGTGGAAACCCTAACCTATAAAATAACATGATATAATCTTAGGGTGTCTTTGGGTAATGATGTGATAATTTTGAATAATATCATTATTTAAGAACAACGATGTTATTATTTTTTATGCTTTTGAATGATATTTTAATATATTTTGATTGATATTTATAGAAAATATGAAAAAAATATAAGTTAATTACATGGAGGTGGTAGTCAGCACGTCCGCATGGGCGAAGGATTTGTTTTCCAACGATATGGAGAAACCGAAGGAATTTTTTAACATTTAATATTATAAATAATGTTATAAATATCATATTAATATCTTTAATATACATTTATAACTATATATGATGTGGTTATAAAAAATCAAGATATCCATTCATCATGAGAGTAGTCTTCATGTAAGTATGGAAAAATATTCATTCTTCAAATGGTTTTCGTGAAAGGTGTAAATGGATATTAAATTACTAATAAAACATTAATATTTTTATTAAAAAAATTTGTGTAATAATTTAATGTATAAAAATGTTTTATGGGGTATAATTAGAATATAATAATTTGAGATATGTTTAGAACATGAATTATCATTTTGTATGTTCTCCATTAGGAAACACCTTAAAGATCCTTAGCTTGTTACTTCTTTAAGAACAATTTTTCTATGTAGTGGGTGGATACTTGAGGATATTCTACTGAAATTTATTTTTTATAATTAATTATAATTTGTGTATAAATATGGTGGCGGTGGGCTCCATTTAAAGGTTAAGGGAATGAATGTTTTCAAATTTTAAATTTTTATTATAATGACAGAAAAATATTCACAAGGAAAGTGCAGCTAAAGTTAATAATAATTAATCTCGGAATTTATTGAGGTCAATAATCCCTAATAAGTTAATTTTAAAACATTTGTAAAACTTTTTTTTGATCATTTTACTTTTAATGTTTTTTCTTTCACCATTTTTTTTGATTTAGTGATTAATCATTATGAAAGTAATACACTTTAAAAGAAAAAAATAAATAAATTTATCCCTATAAAATAATCTACAACTATTGATTCCAAATATAAAATAAAAGATTTCAATGTAAATTTTGATTCATAAGTGAAATTATTTTTAACATTAGCACATGTAATTTAGTAAAAATTAATTTTAGAATTGATGTATTTTTAAGAATAAAAATTATATTCGTGATAAAATGTTCAATGACGTTGACTTAAATTACATTAATTGTTTTTTTATTAACCATATACGAGTTATGTGTCCTCCAAAAAAATTGGAATATGAATTCCACCTTATGGATACTAATTTAAAAAAATAGACCAAAAATATTTTAATTCAAGTAAAATATTAGTTAGACATTTAGAAATGATAGACATGTGTTTTATAAATCAATCTTTTAATTTTTAAATAATTTATTTTGAAATATAAACATACATTTTCAATAGGTTAAATTTTTCATAAAAATGTAAATAATTATTTTATAATGATGATGAAGAAATTTACAGAATTTTTAAATCTGTATTTTCTAATATTCACCAAAAATAAAATCATTTAAAAAAATATCAAAAATTAATCTTAATATAATTATGACAGGTTGAATTAAAAAATGATTTTCATATTAAAAATTTAAAATAATTAAATGTATAAAGTAAATTTTTAAATGAAAATAAAATATATATCGAAATACTATTTTTTTCAACACTGAATTTTTAAGTGTTTATAATATTATTTCATATAAATTTATGATATTAAGAACCAAAATATTTTAGATCATGTATAATGATATTTTAAAAAGGGAATTTTTAATTTTTCGCGTAAAATGTAATACCCATTATAAAAATAGATATTTGAAATAATAAAAATTTAGTATAAAATCATATTAATTATCTTTCTGCTAAGTGTATGAAATATTAGTTGAGTAATAATTTTTAATTTAGTAGATCTATTAGTATTCAAAAACTATTCTAAATAATATTAATGTAATATGAAGTGGAACATTTTATACTATTGTTGCATGTGAAAAAATCCTTCATAATATATATTTTCCACATTTGGAATATAGGATATTGTCATAGAATGATATGAAATTCCTTGAAAGATTCCATCTATATATATTTCTAGTAAATACTATTATATGGTATCTTTGAAAAAATTATATGATTCTCCTATTATATGGAAATTTCTAGGACATATTATTGAATCATTTCCCATAATACCATGATTGTATACCTAGACTAATCATTTTTTATAGATGGTACACCATATTAATAATCAAATTGGTGTTAAAATTGTTTTACATGCCCTATTGGAAATAATATATAATCTAGATTTATAATCAAACATGACACTCAACAAAAGATCATGTTGTTTTACCACCTCCAAGATCCATAACTTATAAATCTCATCAATGAACTAGGTCTCCCAAATTAAAATTAAATTGTCCACCGTGATCTAAACAAAGACAACCCATAAAAAATAACTACTGCATGGTGGCCTCGAAATCCCTATCATTGTCTTCATTGTGTCCTCATCCGATTTTTAAAATGGAATGAGTATTAGATTAATGAAAACAATGAGTTTTTAACTCTTAGCAATTATATGATGACTAGTGTGGAATCATGATAGGGAGAACACTATGTCATTCATTATCCCTACTCAATAATTCTAGTATTGTATATCATAAGACATTTTGGTCAAAAATCGGTTAAATACCCATTTCAAGTAATGTGAATTCTATATAAACCCCTTGTTCTTTATTGAGAGAAGACTCCAATTAATATGTAAATAATCCCATCCCTACCCATTATCCAATTTTATCATACTTCCCAAATAAATATGTTTCATTCATCACCTATAATTTTATGTTTTATAGCTAACATTAATTTAACCTCTCAAAATGTGATGAAATGATCTTCGAATATTTGATTATATCCAATATCTCATTATCTTGGTTATCAATATGTAGCTCATTAAATAGGTTTAATGCCCATCACTTTATATTGGTCTGTCACTATGCATTGAGTTGAGTCTTCCTACTCATCCATAGATTTTCCCTTCCATGGGGTGTAAATAATTGAAATTTTGAATAACTATATTAATATAAACCACTAACTATACTATAGGATGAATTCATTTTTTGATAATATATACTTATGGATCGTGTTCCGAACGACCAACATATTTTTTATGTTGATGAATTGGTGATGATTTGTCTCTCTACCATTTTAATGGAAGAATTATTTTGACTTTTTTGGACAGTGGTAAATCAAAACTCAATGCACGGAGTTATGCTATTATGATAGAGGGTTGTGTGATTATTTTACGGGATTATTTTTCCTAACAAAAAATCTTTTTTTCAATTGTTTTTTTATAATAAAGGTAGTGTTTATGTATTGAACCATGGAAACTCCTTTTGAAGAAATAGTGATTTAAGTGCACATTGAAGAACTTATCGAGAAATTCAAAGAGACACCAAAATATTTCTTTATATTAAGGACTAGATTTGTGTATTGGGAATATTTTTTCTGTATATGGAATGTTTGAATATCTTAATGGGAAGGTTTGATCCATAAATCATTAACCTATGTTTTGGATAATGTAAGGCATATAATTTATATTCGTAGTGATTATTTGTTCTTGATGATTAAAATAAATTATTTAGAATAAATTTCCACGGTAGGTATGAAAAAAAAATTGTTTCATTCAACATAACACCTATATGTATGATATTGAAGATGATTTCTATGGAGCATTGTTAATTTTTATGATTTGGAAGAAAGAATGAAGTTATTTATGAATAATTATATAAAATAAAGATAAATTTTAGGGGGATAAATTTTTTAGATTCCTAGTGTGTTTTATTTTTCCATGTCTAAAATTTCATTAGAATTATTCAGCTATACAATGGAATAATTTTGAAAGCATGAGGAGGGTCTTAAAAAGATTATTTATGAATTGGAAAACTAGATGAAGATTTTATTGAGGTTTGAAAAGATATATTTTTATTTAATAGTTACATGAACTATGTACGAAAAAAACGACCATATAAAATTCTAATCTTCTAGGGTTAGAAGGGGGTTACATTTGTTAAAATTGTAATGACCAAAGGTTCTATACATAAAATAGTAACATAACATTTGGAATAGTAATGTGACCATTATGAATTGTTATCTAGCCAATAAAATTGTATCCTTTTCTATTAGTGTATAAATAAATCCTATGAACATTATAAATGATAACATGTTACAAATTCATCATAGTATAATTAATGGAATATTTTTAAAATTTATTAATTAAGTGTTAGTAATTTTTTAACATAAATTCTTATTTATAATTTTATAATTAATATATTTATTCAAAAGAAAATTAATTTTCATAAAATAAAAAAATCCGATTAAAAAATTCTCTTAATTTAAATATAATTTTGTAATACCTTAGTTAATTTTCCAAAGTGTTATAAAATCTCTTGTAACATTCAAATTAATATTTTCAAAGTAAATGAAGAATTTAATTAAAAAATAAATTCATCATATTTAGAAAATTATTTTCAAAAATGGAGTTCATTTTTTAATCATATAAATAAAAAATTTCTAGGGTTATTTGTTTTGGGATTTTTCTAAAATACATGACATTTTTTGAATAGTAAAATATTTAGTTTTTGATATATTTAAATTATAAGTTAAATACATTATTCCTTGAGCCATCGATATTTTAAGCACCATTATAGTGGAATAAACATTAATATTTTCATATATTTAGTAATAAGTTTCAAAATATTCCAATTTTTTAGCCAAAATTAAAAACTAAGGAATAAAATAATGAGAAAACAGCCCTCTCCTTCCGTATAAAACCACTTTTCACCACCTCTTATCTTCACACCATCTATGCCTTGAAGCTTGTATATTTCTTGACCAATACTCTTACTAATAACCTTTACCATGTCCAGGAGCTCTTTTTATTTTTAAAATACAAAATACTTTTCTCTAAGAAGGTTCTCAATGAGGAGAAATTCAAGAAGTAATATTATCTATCTTTTCCTTTTAATTTATTTTTGATTTATTTTATTTTGTAATCTCTCTTCACCTTTACATATCCAAGTGAAAAAATAATGAAAGTAACTTTTACACACAATAATTTTATTTTTTTAAATGAATAATTTAACTTCAAATCCATTCCTATTTCCATTTTTTTAAATGAATATATCATCCGCGCTGTGTTGATTTACCACCATCGTGGGTTGTCTGTTTTCATTTTTCAATACTAAATTCATGTCTTTTTGTAAACTAGTAATTATGGTTTTACAATAATTTAGTATACATATTATAATTTTTATAATGTTATGGATCCATTATATAAACCTGATGTTAAATAAATTGATATAATCTCATTATGGCCGTAAATACCGACCAAATAAAATAAATAATTTTCCATAACGTTCTATCTAATAAATCATTCTGGTACCATATAAATATTTTTAATATAAGACTAATTAAAATTAATAATTTTTATTAATAACTTATTAATTAAATTTATTATAATCATTCTCATTTTGAATGTACTTCCATACTTATAAACATGTGAACCAATCAGGAAAACCAAGAAATAAAATGCTCTTGAATGATGAATTTGAACACGATAACTCATTAAAAGGGTAATAAATCCAATAAATAAATCTATAGTAAATAAAATACATGTAGAAAAGGGCTATATTTTTGTTAATTAATTAATTTACTTTTATTATCTTGAATATTAAAGTGAATAAATAATTCATACATAATGTAAAGGGATTTTCTCAAACCCAATTTTGTTTCTTAGGGTTATTCCTCTTTCATACCAAATTACAGTATTGGTGTTCTTTTATATTCTTAAAATATAGTTTATTTTTCTTACATTTTCTTATTGTGGATATAAATTTCTTCATTTTTTTAGGACAAATGAATTTATTTTTTAAAAAGAACTCTTTCTTCTAAAAACACAAGTTTTACTTCTCTTGAAATAATTTCTTCTTTAATCGGGATTAATGATTCTTATATGAAATATGATATTCCCTTTTATTTTGGGAACCATAAGATTACATCATGAATGAATGATTTACGAAATTATCATGAAACACATTTCATTTCCACGGGTAATCTTATAGAAAATATTTGGATACGTTTTATGTGTCGTCTATAATTATGTAAATGTTATGATGTGACAAGTTTTCCAAGAATTATAAAGTGTGAAAATGTATTGGGTAATGTGATGTATATCATGATATAATGATTAATATGAATAAACATTATTCTATCTTTGTTCACAATGATTATGTTATGATTATTCACATATGTCATGTATGGGAATGATTCTAACATTATTCAAAACTATGTGTGGTATTGGACCACTAAGACAATATGTTTATTTTTAATGTAATTTCACATTACATGCATTTATCTGCGGAATAATCTCATTATTATTATGTTATTCTTATGATTGTGATCACCCATTTTATATTGAACCATGTGTTAATTTATACTCTTGTTTGTCTTTTATCTCACCCATTTCAATAATGTATATCCCTAGGTGATTACTAGGACTATGGAGAATACAAAGGCCACTAAGAAGCTAGAGAATAAAAAATTTAATATTTTTATGTGTTATTTTGTAAAGAATTATTTATATTCCTAATTTTACAAAAACACTAAACCTCTTGATCATTTATATGCAAATGTTGTTTATCTTTAAAATTATTTAATATCCTTTTACGAAATATAGGGTCTCTATAATTGGAATCCGAGTACAACTTAGTTAATTTGGTAATTATGATTATAGATCCTTAGTGAAAACACATAGTATGGGAGTAAGTATTTTTAATAACCAAAGACAATTTGATTTAGAAAAATGATAAACATATGGATCCCACAGGATATGCCTTTATATTTAATTTTACAATTGAATAAATTATTTATTCATAAATTGTTGATATACATTTTCTCAAACATTTTCATTTTAGAAAATGCTGGGAACTAAGAGAAACCATCCCAACAACCCATGAGATGGAAAATGCAGTGATTACCTTAATGAAAGCTCTAATTCCATCATAGGTGGAGTTAAAAGTTTCATGGAAATGATTACCTCGTTTTATCAGGAAATAAACAATAGACCGAAGAATTTATAACACCCTTATTCACATAAGAGAGAAAATGTTTATAGAGTCATTAAGGTAGCAATGAACGCCATAATTTACTGGATTTTATGATCCACTATTCATGGAATAGTGGGTCAACTCAATATAAAATATATGTTCCTTACATCATTGTTCGAAGATATATAAGGTTAACCGGTATATTTATCATCAAGATAGATAGGACTAACTATGGTGGGAGTTGATTAATAACCCCATTCCAAAGAAGTAAATTAAATATATTGAGTGGTAAGCCATTAATATAATCTTTTGTAAAAAATATTTCCCTCAAACAATTCATAAAATGATAAATAGGGAATTCATAGTGCTGAATCAAAATAATGGTGAATCTCTCACAGCCTATGAAGAAAATTTTGAAATCCTTTCAATGTATGCTTTAATTTCTTGTTATCAACAATGATAGAAAAATTAACGGATTTTTCTATGGTTTTAAACCACTCCATTGAATGGATCTATCAATTAGATACTTTGGGATTTACAATATTTTGTTCAATGTTATATCAAGGTGGACTTAAATTCTAGAGAATGGTCTCATGGCTATGGTTATAATAAAGGAAAGATGTTATTTAAAGCTGGGGGATCTAATGATAAATGAGGAAAGAAATTTTAACCTCCCACATGTCAAAAATGTGGGAAGAAACATCATGGAAACTAACAAAAATGGATAAAAAATACTATAACTATGTGAGAGAAGGCCACCAAGATCATTAGTGTCAAAAAAACATGAGAAAGAAGGAAAACTTAGTGGAGTAAATGAGAGAACCACATGTTGTTCAATGATTCAATTGTAGTGATTAAGGGAACTGTGTAGGTTAGTGCACTAAACCTTATATTATCAATGGTAATCCACATCAGCATCCACCAAAGAAAAAATAGCAAGGGATTGTTTATTACATCAGTACTTCTTAGGTGGATCTTGAAAATAATGTGGTTTTAGATATGTTGGTTATTCATTCAAGAATATTGTATGTAATACTTGATTCTCATTCTATGTAGTCTTTCAAACATGGAAGTTTAGTTGAACTATTCAAACATAGACTCAAAATATAGAGCTTCAGTTATCTATGATATCATAAAATTGGGAAATTATTGTATCGAATGTATATAATACCACGCTGGTTAATACTTGTGGAATGAACCTCAAAAAAATATATTCATAAAACCTTTGGTGGATTTGTTGCTATTTTTGTCATGGATTTTTTATCTTTATTCAAATCCAATGTCAACTATTGGAAAATGGATGACACACTTCACATCCCAAGGTATTCTATGATTCAATACCTGTGTAAGAAAGAGGATGAATTTCCTTCATATTCATCATCTCTGGTGTGGATATCATTTCTATATAAGAAATAATATATAGTTCAAATTATTGGGACAAATGAGAGTGTCATGGTTGAAGAAATTCCCATTGGGAGGGACTACACTAAATTGTTCCCAAAAGAGTTTTTTGTTCTTACTCATGACTAATGTGATGATTTCTCTATTGAAATTTATTCCTGGATCATTGCCTATATAAAATACACCTCACATAATAGACACCATTGAGTTGGAGGAATTAAAGAAGCTATTATAAGGGAATCTGGATAAGGTTTTTATATGCCTGAGTGTTTCACTATGAGGTGAACCAATCCTCTTATTCAATAAGAAGTATAGGCCAATTCAACTATGCATTGATTATCATGAGCTCACCAAAATAATGACATATAACAATTATCCACTTCCATAGATATATGACTTGTTTGATCAACTGTGTGTAGCCAAATATTTTTCTAAGGTGGACCTTCGGTCATGATATCACCAATTTAATGAAAAATAAGGAATATATTCAAAATAATAAATTATGAATTTGTTATATATACTATGAGTTCATAGTTATGCCTTTTAGATTCACTAATTCTCTATTAAATTTCAAGTACTTAATAAATATAGTTTTTAGAGATTACCTCAACAGATTTGTGGTAGACTTTATTGATGATATTCTAATTTAATTCATTTGAATGTAGGAACACGAGGGGAATTTGAATAATGTGCTAAAGACATCACAAAGAGAGAATTTATATGCGATGTACAATAAATTTGAATTATAGATAGAGGAAGTATGATTATTAGGACATTTTATCTATTTTAAAGGTGTATCTATAGACTCTTTTAAGAAAACTAAAATTGAAGAGTGACCTTGGCCAACATCTGCAAAGGATATCCATATTTTTTGTGGATTATGTGGGTATTAAGAGTGATTTTTGAGACACTTATATTGATTTTACAAACTACTATCCAAGATAACTTGGAATTGAGAAAATTCTATCTACTGTAGTGAATTTGAATATTTATTCCAAGAGTTAGAAAAGAGGGTCATCAATGACCCATTACACAGCCTTCTAGAAAGAGGGGATCTCATTGTGGTATAAGTTAATACATTAGTGAATGTATTATACTATATAATGATGAAAAATGATAATGTGATATCATACGCATCAAATTAGTTTAAAATTTTGGAAAAAATTTACAACACATGATCTGGAGTTGGCAGGTGTGATCTTCGCATTGAAAATCTGACAGTAATATCTTTATTGGGAGATGTGTGAAAAATATACTAATCATAAGAACATCATATATATATTCACATAGTAAAACATAATATTTCCCAATGATGTTTTTTAGACTTCATTAATTATTATTACTTCTAAATCCACTACCATCTAGGTAAGTAAAATAAAGTGGTAGATTCTCTATGTAGAAAGGATCATATAAGATTATCAATGATTTGAATTGATGAGTATACAATATTTTTATATTTTCAATGAATGGTCATTTTAATCATTAAGTAATTAAAATCACCCACACTTTCTCAAAATAACATTAAACAAATCCTCATAAAAAGAGTAAAGTATTAATAAGGAAATAATATGGAAATTTTGTAGGAGGAAGCTATTGAAACTGGGAAATACACAATGTATAAAATTGATGATGAATGTTTTTTATGATATTTGGTCATGAATATGGGTATAATATGATCCAAATATGTAGAATTATATTCTTAGAGATTCACATATCTCAACATTCTCTATTAATGAATGAGCACAATGATGTATCGGGTTATCCGAGAGTATGTTATTGGGACAATATGAAGAAGGAGATCACTGAATATACCTAAAAGTGGATGGTATTTCATAAACTAATGGAGAAAATGATAAATTATAAGGGCATGATGCAACCATTATCTATACCATCATGGAAATGGGAAAATCATTATATACTTTGTCATTGATCTTCTGAAGACATCCATATGAAACAATAATATATGGGTTGTTGTGGACTGTCTTTTAAAGATAGATCACATTATTGAAATTGTAGAGGACATATGACAAAATAATCTTGAATGGATATACATCATATAAGTAGAAGTGTTCTATGTTGTACCACAATATTTTGTATCTGATCTATATCCACGATTCACCTCAAAGTTCTGGAAAACTATCAAACAACCTATAAACACTGAGCTAAACATCAGTACCAATAATCATCCTCAATAAATGTCCAATATTAATAGACTCTTCAGACACTATAAGATTTGTTGAGAGCAAGTTTTATGGACTTAAATGGAGGATGGGACCAACATCTGCCTCTGGCTGATTTCTCTTCTAAAAATAGATTCCACTCAATATTCCAAATGGTTCTATATGAAGCCCATTATGGGAGAGGATACAGATCACTAGTGTTCTAGGAGAAGTCAGTGAAAAAAAGTCACTAGGACCCTCAATGGTCATTTAAATGGTGGAGAAGGTGAAAACCATTCAGTAGCACATAAAGACAGCCTAAAGTTTACTGAAGAGATAAGCATACAATCATTGAAGGAAAATAGATTTCATGGATAAAGACATGTTATTTCTCTACATAACTCCCTTGAAGAGGATAAATTTATTTTGGGATGATGGGAATGTTATGCCCTCGGTATATCTGTAACATCCCAAGTAAGTAATGAATAATAGATATTTTTATCTATGTCTATTAATGAATTATATAGTGTTTTATAGGCTTAAAATGAAAATAAATCCAATCTTAAGCATGGAATACACTAATATTTTTAAAAGATTGTTTTACTGCATTTTGATGGAAAACCCCTTTTAAATCAATATTTTGACAATTTTATAATCTATATTTGTCAAAATAAACATATTAATTATGATTGGGACATTGAATTTTACATTGGATAATTTTTTGGTATTTTTCTGACAATGTTCATTTTTTAATGAATAGTGAAAAATACTGCATTTTATATCAAAACTGATTTTTCATTTAATTTAATTATATGGTCAGATTATATTTTTAATTGGTCTTAAAGTGTAATATAAATATAATTTTACCATTTAATCCAATGGTGGTCATTAGGATTAATTTCACTTTGGAATTGGTCATAAACTAATGCCAAACTTTTCATAGATATTGTTTCAAAAAAACCCGCTATTTGTCATGACAGCGGGAATTAATTATTAAATTAATTAATGTAACTTATATGATATGAATTTTGTAAAAAAGACATCATTTTTGAATTCAGAATATTAAATATAGCTTAGGGTGAATTTTTGGTAATTTTCTGAAAAACTTCAATTTTTGATGAATAGTGAAACCACTAAGTGGTACTTATAAAAACTGATTTTTCCGTTTAAATAAAACTTTTCCATCATTGTGTTTTGAATTTCAAAAATCCGACATACATGGTTGTCATTAAGAAGTAAAATGTGGTTCAATGGGATTAAAATTATTTTTTGGTGAATAGTAACTTATTAAGTTCTTAATCACGATTAGTGATAATTAGTGTAGTTTAAGGTAAAAATAATGTTTAAATAGTATTATATGAGCTTGACACATGTCCTACCCTCTTTGGATGTGTCATGGACGACCAAGAAAATCCATGGCTCAACTTGGGGACCCCATGGAGCCACTTTGGTTGGAAAATGACATAAATAACTTTTTATTTAATGTTAAAGTAAAAATGACACAAACATGAGTTATGTTATTAAATCAATTTTTATATGGGGTTATACAAGTCAGATTTTTGACTATAAATATTCAGTACAAAGATAAAAATATTTTCTACATCATAGTAATTTTTATTATAATTTTTAGACATTAAATAAATTAAATTATTTATGACATCATTATGATGCAGCGATGACCTCATTATTTAACGATTTAAATAAAATGGAAAGTTAATATAAAATCTAAAACCTACACATGGCCAAAACCAATTGGATGAGGGTATTTATAACCCTTATCACCTTATCATTGAATACTATCAATGTGGGACCTTTTGAATCCGAAACTCATTTTAAAATAATGTAACTTATCTTTACTTTCCAAGAGTGCCCCTCCTCTCCTCTTATAAAAGGCCTCCACCTCTACCTCCTTACCCACACTCCGAAAGCCTTTGTCTTGGACAAACCCTACCCATTTTGTCTCTCCACTTCCCTCTATTACTCCTTGAATCCTCACTTTGGGCAGAAGTCTTCCCAACGAAGCCTTTGAGCTCAAATCAAAGGGAGTTACCCGAGTTTAAGGTAATGTCTTCTTTTGAGTCCTTTTGTTTTATTTTGCTTCTCCAACCCCCTAAACTCTTTTTATTGTTTTCTTTTGTAACAAATACAGTATATTCAATATACTAGGATGTTGTTATAATAAGGATTCGAGCTACACTTACACACACCTACATCTAATGGTTAACGAACATACTGTTTCCGTGGATGGTGAATTTATGCCTCCCGAAACGATGATTGTTCAACATTCTTTTAACACCTTCAAAGGTGGCCATTACGATGTCACTATATTTATATATGATATATAATATGTTCATGTTTTCCTTAAGATTCTGTTTTTTTCTTTTTGGTCATACCATTATGGTTTCCATTATGGGTAAACGCGATATCTTCATTTAAGGAAGTGCGGACTACCGCCCCCTCAAAGTGATTTGATTCGTTAAATACCATATGGTGGACGTATAAAGGATGGAACTATGATATTATATATGATATTATACTGGAATTATAATATACCTTTATATCATTATGATTCCATTCTCTGAAATACGAAATAGAAATGAAAGTAGCGTTCATGCGTACGTACGGCTTACCATCTCCATGAACGGTGCATTACATTTCTTACCTCAAAATGATTATGTAATATTATAAATGCATGTATATACTGGATATATATGATATATACATAATTATTATAATTCTGGATATAATGGATACATGAACAACATGTAATTATAAAGGGTTTATTTTTGACTCAAGTACCAATGATTGTTAAAACGACCGTTATTAACTTAATTAATTACATAGTGTTCATGACATTGCAATAATTGATATAAAAGGAATAATGAGCTTGAAAAAGGTTCTTAAATAAGTAAAAATTAACTCATGTTTATTATTCAGGACATTAAAGAACGATCGAGTCAAGTCGGACCAAAGGTATGGGACTTCGTCTCAATCTCCTTTCATTGAGGCATATTTTGTTTTATACACAACCTTCTTTTATACGGTGTATAAACCCCTTTGACTTTTACGTTTATCCAAAATGAATCTTTTTTATACGAAGTGTTTTACTAAACGACAAAAGGGAATGTTTTTGTCATACGTATGCGGCGACAACGACTTCTCTGCCGCCGTGACCGTTATTTGAGTTTCGGCTTCCTCTACAAGCCATACCTTCTTTTTAAAAGAAAAAAAATACCATGTTTTAATTTTATTTTATTTTGGTATTGAAAATGGTTTTCAGAATGTTTTTATGTCGATGTGTTGTATTGATATCTTGTGATTGAAAGGTGGAAATTATATGTTTACTTTATGCATGTTTTATGTGATACGATTATGTTGAGGTTCATGGGAATTATTATGAAGATGGGTGGTTCCGTGATAAACTAAGGGCGGGTGAGCCCGATATAGCTCTCCAATGCATTGGGAAACGCGAAGGAGTGAAACGTTAAGGTTTCTCCGAAGAGATTTAGGGAATATACTGTGATGGGTATTCCAAATGTAACCAAGAGGGTTACTCCCTACGTAAGAATGTTATGAATGCCTCAAGTTACCTTTATGTCTTATGATTTCTATGATTTATTCATGATTTGATTTGGTATGTTAAAATGCTTATGTTTTATGGGTAAAGTATGATATCATTCTTATGCATATATGTACTCATGTTTCCTTTCCATATTTCTATATCCCTTACTGAGCTTTTTATGCTAATCCCCTATTTTTTTGAAATGTTTTTTATAGGTCAAGGGAAAGGTACATGATATGATGATAGTGTCAAGGAAGTGTCATGAAATAATCCATGTTTTATTTTAAATATGTTTCCGTTGATGGGAATGAAGAATACTATCTTTTTGTGACCACTTTGTTTATATGTGGAATGTAATGCAAGTTTTATGATCTAATTCTCTAAAACACTAAACCCAAAAAGATCCTCAATGTGTAATATTGTAATAACTCAAGATTAAGTAAGGTTTAAGGCTAGGGCCTTATAATATCAACACCCTTGATATTCTTGATCAAGTTAGATCTGTGGTCTATCAACTGAAACTTACACCTTCCATGTATCAATTTCATGATGTATTCCATGTATCCCTCTTCGAGAATTACATAATAGAGCCCTTACATATACTGAATCCAGAGGATGTACAGTTTGTAAATTATCTCTCTTATAGGGATCATATAGTGAATGTCTTGGACTATAAAGATAAATCCATACGTAATAATTCTACTCACCTTGATAATGTAGTATAGAGTAACCTTAAGTATGAAGAGGAAAAAATAGAACCAAATGAAGCGAAGAGTGATAAGTAACTTCGCTTGGTTTGAGCATAGTATAAAAAAATGAAATTTTGGGGGACAAATTTTATATGGTGGAAAAGTGTAAAAAACTAAAATTTTATCATTAGAAAATCCATTATTATAATTATTCTATATATTGTTAATCATAAAAAATTACAGATAGGGTATAACATAGACATTATAAACGAATAATGAATGGAATAAAAGGTATTTGTTGAAGTTAAGAAACCTATAATAATGGAATAGTGACTTGACCTTTGGAAAAGTAAGGTGACCATTAGGAATAGTAATCCAACGAGTACAATAGAACCACATATATAAAAGTATAAATAAAATTTTGGCATCTTATAAATGATAATAGGATATAAATATATCATAGTATAAGTAATTACATACATTAAAAATTACATTTTCTGGGTTGGTTTTCATATAAAACACAATATTTTATTTATAATTTTATAATAAATATATTTATTTTAAAGATAATTTATTTTCATATTATTGATTCATAAATTAAAATCATCAATATTGAGTGATGTGAAGGGTGTGCCCAAAATTATACAAATCCTTATAGATGTTGTGTTATTTTACGTCATATAATTCATAGAATATAAGAGTTATAATCCTTTTAAAAAGTTAAATAGATCAATATACACTAATCAGGAATGTAGATTCATAAATTACAAAATGTGGTGGAAGATCTAAACATGAATTTAAAATTTGGTAAAAATTAGACATCACCTAATTTAACCCTCTCTTATGTTTCTACGTCGATCATAAGGTAAATCTCACTTGTTTTCTATAAATAAGTTTTGTTTTCAATATCCTATTTTATTACACTTCATCAATTCTATATTTTTTATATAGATTAATATTTTAAATGTAGGTATATATATAAAACATAAATGTTTATTTATAATGAATAATTGGTGTGTTCTCTCTAGATTTAGGATTTTATGGTAGAATATTTAATATAATTATGTTCTATACTTCTATGAAACTACTGTATATCCATTTATTATTCAATGAGGCCATTAAAAAGGATAATGAGGAAATATGTTTAACAAATTTCCTTAAAATGTGGAAATGTGATCATAAAATACCTTTAAATAATTAAATAGAAAAACTTTATTCGACCATCACACTAATTCTACCCTTTCCTCTATCAGTCCATCGTTTTTTTCATAAGTTATATCAGAGCCAAAATATTTTTTCCTTGTGTTCAATATCTGAATATGGTTTTAGACTTCATGAACTGTGGATTCTATGATGAATCCCCTATTTTTCAAGGGAATATTATGTTATTATTGGTTGAAATAAATTATTATGTAGCTTCTAGAATTTTTAAATAAGGATTTGGAATATATCATTCCTGATAAAGATCTAACACAGAACAATGAATGAGTTTGAATTGAGGATATAGAAAATATCTTTACAATATCATTATCTAATGAGGATTATAAAATGAATATATAATGTTTTAATTCCTCTGAGATATGGAAGATATTGAAATATTTTTATGCCAAAAGTACCATGGAAATGGAATTTATAATATCTTCATAATGATAAATTTGAGATACTCATCGACATTAGAATAATTTTATTATGGTTTATCAAGAATTCCCAATGACCCAAGGTAAATAGTAGAATAATAGGATGAGTAGGAATCATGAGAAAAGAGACACTCACTTCGGTAATATGGATTTATATCAATGAGAAGTATATTACTGACCTTATGTTGGATGCTTCTTGTACACCGAAAAATTCATATTCTAATTCAATAATTAAAACATGTGATAAGTCCAAGTAATAAATGGTAATGGCATTATGCCTTTAGTTATATAAATGTTAACGTGGTGATCAAAAAAAGGTATAATCCCTATATAAAATTGTGGATCATCAGAATGTTATTTATAAAGCAAACTATACTTTTATATAATTTATATCTAATAAGTAAGGAATGATAAAAAATATGGAAGTGTCTTTTAAAATTTATATAAAGAATATGCGTGTTAAAATGATGTAATAAATTAATCAACTCTAAAAATATGCACAATATATTGTAAAGAAGATCTTCATGGGGAATAAATTATAATACAAAAACAACCCTCTCAAGTCACACATTAAATGATGGAGTCTATATTTAAATGGTGATGTAACAAAGATTAATTAAATGGAAACCCAATTGAAATATAAATATAAATAAATCAAGGATATCAAATCAAAGATAATAATAAATAAATCAAAAGGTTAATCATGATATTCCTTTATTGTTATCCTCATCAAAAATATTAATTAATGTGTTAAATGAGGAGTTACTAAATTAAATGATGGTTCAAAAAAATCTGAATGTAAAATCTATGGAAAAAGGAGGGGCTAAAATGAAAAAAATGTGAAATAATGGGACACATCATGATTATGTTTCTATAATCCCAATGGATTAGTTATGGAAAGAGATGTTTCATATCTTGAAACCCAAAACATTTGAAAATTTATTATATTAAGAGTATACTAAAATAAATCAATAGTAGGACCTCTTCTAATATGACTCACAAGAAATGAATTTTCATAAGAATAAGCACTATAAATATAGTAAATTTGTTCAATTCACTACATGAATATCATGGGTAACAACTTATAGTGAAAAAATCACCAACTTCTTTACACCAAATTCTCTCCTCCTGAAAAGTGCATAAAAATATGGATGAAAATATGGAGTTAAATCAAATTGTGATAAATTTTGTTATTAATATTAAGATAGATTCAATGTGGTAGAAAAGGGAAGAAATTAGTGTTGTGGTCATTAAATAGTATATCCATAAATCATTCCTTGATGATTTTTTCATTCATCGTATGAGGAGAGTAGTTTATGAACATGAATTATTTCTCAAGTGGATTATGAAGAATGGTTAGAATACTAGTGGTTTATTAATGATGAAAAATTATACATGTTAGTTTAATCATAAACCCTTTGAGAAGACCAAGACTTCAAAGCCTTCAAATAAAAAAATATTAATTATATGTGAATAAATGGTTAATCATATGTCCATATCATTTATATTTGACATGGAAAATGGAAAAATAATATGAAAATTCTAACACCCTACTCGCATTTAAGAAGAATCCTAATCCAATAATTGAGTGTTTCTTTGAAGGAATATGTATAAAATTCTCTATTAATAGTGTCATATAAAGTAACACCACAGTGGCTGTGTGAAGAAATTTTTAAGGAAATGGTTTGGTCTAACATGAAAAAAAATATTCCAATACATAATGATTATAAAGGTACCCTTTTCCCAATGTGCTAACTATTTCTTATATATAGAGAAAATGGTATAGTATTAAGGTTGGGATATGATCTATGGGGTGTATGTGGGTGAAACAAATAATTCTTATATGATATAATATGTGATTATGAAGAATGTTCAAAGGTGATTAATTTGAATGAAAATAATTATTGACAAGAGGGGTTAAAAAATTAAAATTTTAATTTTTTATCCGAATCGATAATTAGTTTTACAAACCTAGACTCCACATCAAGGTTGTATCTTCAGATTGCATTTAATTAATTAAATTGAAAAATATTAATTATTGTGATTTAAATTGAAAATTATGTCTAAATTCATAATATTAATCTACTAATAGTATCTTAGGGAGTTTGATGATTAAATTTTGAGGGAGGTCCATTTATCTTGTGGTATTAAACATTCTACTACAATAAAATGACAACTATTATTGAAAATCAATAAATATTTAGGAATCCGAGTTTATTTATTCTTATATTATGATTATGGTTTCTGATGAATCTTTTTTATGATAGCAATATACTTCTAAGAGGAAAATATTCAATTCAAAAAGTGGTACATTTTCTTAGAATACTAGTTTTACTTTTTAATCGAAAAAATTTATCCATTCAAAGATGAAAATTTTCAAGAGGAGCTGGTGAGAATCATTAAAGTTTGTTTGGCCTCATCTTTGAAATAAAAATATACATTTGAAGAAGTGAATATCATGCGTACCAAGTGGTATCATCACCATCTAAAATCCATGAGTATGTTCATATATGTATGAAATAAAGTGAATCAGATCCGATATGAAAAACAACTATTTATTCTATATAAAAAATGGTAAATAAATCCTAAAATGTAAATGTTTAGACTAGATCCCAAGACTTTTGATGATATATTTAAAATATTTTAAGGGTATTACATTTACCATAAAACACCATTAAAAATGTTATGTAATGGTAAAATTGAAAAATGGGTAATTTGAATATTGAATATCCCCTATAGTTATCTATGAAATTGGTTAGAGAACATGATGTCATATATGGACCAATTTAAAGGGGGAGGTATGAAAAAATAAATATTGAAGTAATTATTCTGTTTTCATTTTATCATGAATGGAAGAGATGTATTATAATTAATTTAAATTATTATATTGTTTTGAATAATATTGAGATTATAAGATAAATAATATTTTTGGAATAATTGTGAATAAAATACAATGGGGAAATAGGTTGTGTGTTCCATGTTTTCAAAATATCTAAAGCGGTTGGGAACTTAATAATAGAATATTTTGTTAAAGGAATGTCGATGTGATGTGAAAATGGAAAGTGATTATAGTGAAAGAAAATAAACTCCTTAAATAATATATATATTAAATAATTACGTAATTTCTTGAGAATATGATTAAAACATATAGAAGGCATGGATATATTAATGTGGGTATGGTGGCCCATAATTTCTCATGAATATTGGGGTGAATATCTGGCATTGTTGTTAGGTTTGTAGTGAAGATTAATTCATAAAGATAATAATAAATGTACCTATAAAAATGGTTCAAATTGGTAAAAATTAACATTTTTATATTAATAAAAAGAATTGGAAGTGGCATAAAGAATATTATTTTTTAGGGGCTGAAATGTTTTGTTGAGAGCCTTCAGAATCATGTATGGTATTGTTCTTGAATACATGGGGTATTTCAAAAGAATATCCATGGTTGTAAATGGTATAAAATTTTGATATTTACCTAATTGAGATGGGTTAAATTTAAGAGGAATTATTTATATACACAATGGAATGATTCTGAATGCATGTTGGGTTATTAGATTTTTATTAAGTGGAATGTTGGATAAACATTTGAAGAATGTTATAGAAGATACAATATTTTCCAATGGTTCCCAATTTTTTGGGTCCTCAAATAGATGATGCAATGGATTGATTTCAATTAATTATATATATATATCAAATAATATTAATATTGACCATATAAGCGAACCACATGATCACATAAAGCTTAAGATTCATGGTTATAAAGGGGTGGCATTGGTGAACCGAGTAAGAAGTAAGTGATTGCACAAGAGGACCATGCTATGAAAAGATAATTATTCCTTACACAAATCCATGTAACAAGCTCGTCATTGGTGGTTATAAAGTTAAAATTATTAAAAACCCATGAATTTAATTATACACAAGTTGAATATAGTGATTTTATAAAAGGGGCATAACACATGTTCAAAATATGAGGATGTTATGTGGTGTGAAGAATGAATGAAAACCTATTTTGTGATTAATGGATTTTTTGAGACCCTTTCTCACATAATTAACAGTAAATCACTTCATTTTTTAAGATCATGAATTTGAAAATAAATATCATGGCATGGAATTCGAAGAAGTCAGAAAGGGTCTTTCAGATCACATTTTCCAAAAATAAAGTACATGAAATTAGATTATATAAATAATTATATGGTGAATTTTTATCATATAAGGCCTTGTGTTGAGATCTATAACACAAGAAATATCACAAAGTAAGATTTTGGATGGTAGATTGTGTAACAGAGCACGTGGATGAATATTGTTATGAGATTACGTAAAGGAAACAAATATTCAAGATTCATATAATGGAATTACGCAAGAAATAATTAATTGAATGAAATATGTAGATGAGTATCATGTGAATGATGTTTTTTGAAGAATTACATGAACTCATTCTATGGAAAATAATTATGAGAAGTTAATATATGGATCAGAGTCACATGGATGAGTTTTACATATGTATCAATGAAAGAAACTATAATATGGTGATAAAATATAGAGTAATCTGTATGATCATTGCATGGTAAATAATTTTCCATATAAAAGTTTCACGAGATTGTTCAAGAAGTAGTAATATTGTGAGATAAATTCGAAAAGTGACGTTAGAAAGAAAATATAATGGGAATAGTATTTTAGAAGATGATGGACCATGGAGATATCCAGAAAATGGATGAAATGGTGTATGAGATAATTCTAGTGTGTATTTGTTTTCTCCTAGAGAATAATTTCTACTTTAGTGACTTAGTGGAAGTCATAAACTCAATTAGATAAATTAACGAATGAGAGCACCTCAAGGAAGTGAAATAGAGAATCAAATCATGAGTGGTGATGAATGAAATTTCTCATGATAGATAAAGATATAATATCATTATCATAGTCTATTTAAGATGCATAATGGTCACTAATCTGGCAAAGACACTTCTCCAAGGTAGTTTGTGGAATTAAATAAGAGGATTTGCTCCTTGGTAGAGGATTTCACAATCCCAAAATCTTATACCATGTTCACCACTAATTTCCTTTATGTGATGTATATAATTACAATGAATATATTTTATAATGATTTTATCAACATTACACGGATTTAAAAATCCATCAACGGTTCTATCTTTCATGTGGTTTTTATAATGGGATTACCAATGTATTAATTTATTATGTTACAATCTCAATTGTTCTCATGATTTTTTATGATTAAGTTTCCGATGTTGATATTATATGATCTAAACCTCAGAAAACATACTAATTTACTTATATAATAGTTATTTTTAGATATTACATTTTTCATTTCATTTTTCACTCTTTATGATCTCAAGAGTCTGAAAGAATATTTTTTTTAAGGAAAACTAATTTTATTTCTCCCTTTGGAAAAACTACATTTCTTCAGTATCCATGCATTTTAAAAATACATTCACGAATGTTTATAATATTATTGTATGATTTTTTGAATTTATTTTTACCAATGATTAATTATTTTTATATTTTAATAAAATTGATATGCTTGAATTTTTAAAAATGGATCACATTTGAATGTTTACTAAAAATGTGAAAATTAATCAGTGTTTTAACATAAATGGTTTGAATGAAATTTTACTTCCCCAAGACTAAAAAATTATATGAATAATCCATCACAATTATCTAAGATACATTTTAGTTAATATTTTTTCAATAATATTTTGGAAATTTTTAGATTTTAATTAAGTAATTTTAAAAGAAAAGCATATTTGTTTCACAAGAAATATTCCAAATAATCTCTCAAATTTGTTTTGATCCTATGATAATAAATTTTGATTGTTAATGTTATTTTTTGGGGATATTATTAAATGATATCATTCAAATTAATTTTCTAGATGGTTAATTATTATTTTTATAATATATTAATGAAACTATTTTATTTTCCATAGGTTAATATTTATTGAAAAGTTTAAATGGATATGAAGCTCATTTGTTTCCCATAGTTTATGATATATAATGAATGATTTATGGTCATATGGCACAAAAACATAATATTTAAATTATGGGATGAGTGATAAATAAATTATATATCCCTCTAATGAATTGTGGTAAATAAGGATATCCCATGACATAATATGGACTGGAATGGGAAGTGAATGTAGAGTTGTAAGGGACTTTGTCCACTGTGAAGGTTTTGGAGGTGAAACATGAATATGGTTATAATGGGGTGGGGAGTGAAAAAAATCCACTATAGTAGTATTTTATGTGATCCTTGACTAAGGAAATGAATCTCAATTACTATGTGAACTCCATATACTTTTTTATTATTCAAATAAATTTTTCTTATGTCTCATATTCATTGATTCCTTTATGATTCATGTTTTATGAATGTTTATGCTCTTTGTCATGATTCAAGATTATAATCAATTATGGTATGGGTATTGTTTTAAAATGATAAACACATGTTCTCATAAAATTATGCTCATTTTATTCTTAGGTGATAACTAATATCTCCCTTCCGTACCATTATTGGGCATCTGATCTCTACATTTATTATGTTTCCCTTACCTTAGTTATGAAGAAAGGATTTATATTGGATATTTCAGTGACTAAAATTTTGGGGAAATATATTTGTGTAATATTTTGAATATATTTCATAAAATCATGTGATTTTCTATCTAGTCACTAAAAATACTAAACCTATACACATTTTGTGTTTATAGAAATTTTATGTAAGGAATAATATTTCAATAAGATGTAATATCTATTTATAAAATTTATGGGTCATTTTAGATTTTATCAAAGAAGAGTTTGCTCAATATTTGGATATTTGGATTAGATAAATTTGGTGAACACTAAGAGGATAATTCTATGTATAGGATAATAGCATAATTTTTTTATGAAGAGATTATATATTTTTCTTAGCAATACAACTCTCTTTTGAAACTACAAGTAAATATGGTTTTGTAAAAAATAAATCAAGGCATAATAATCCTGGATTGTGCTTTTCAATAATATTTCAACCATCATTCTGTTGAATAGTGATTGTGACCTAACAATACACCATGTTTTATACTCGTGGGGGATATTATTAGGTTAAAATTAATCTTCCTTATAAACCATTATAAAGTATCTAAATTGATTATGACCATGAATGATCATGGTTAAACATAAGGTGTCATAGATTGAAAATTATATGTCATTATTTTGGCACATTGAAGGATTTTTAATGATTATTTGACTCCTAAAAATGAATATTATTAACCAAGATTTGTTTTTTGGGTTTAGATATTGGTTTAAACTATAAGTATTCTTGTTAACACAGAATGCGATTAACAATGGAAAAATTGTCCTCGTGGGAAACTAAATATAACAGGATCGAGAAATTGAAGCGCATTGATTATTCCTAATCATCTATCTGGATATTAGAATTACAATATCAATAAGGGTTATTTTATTAACACGTCTTATAAGAGAGAAATGTAGTTTCTAAGAGATTATAAAGGGAATAAGATTCAGCTTCATATATTTCATGTTTGTGGGATGAGGAACTTAGGGAAATGAATTAGAGGAATGAGAAGATGTTTTATGTGTGTAATAAAAGATAATAGAGCATGTAATTTCCAATTAAAAATGAATGTTTACATTAAAGGAAATTAAGATCATATAAAGGTATCATTTAATGTTCAATATTTTTGTGTGGGGAGTATGGTTATTATCTTTTTCAATTCCCTAATCCAAGGGTTCAAACCCATACCAAGAAAGGACCAATATTATTCAAATCATTCAAGTTGAATGATTGAAGAGTATTTTTTAAATCAGGAAATATGTTTCAGAAGGGTTATATCAATGATATTTCTCATATTAGTATCGTTATACTATTTAATAATAGTTTCTTATACGCAACATATTTTAATAATATTATTAATGTTACTTGTATACAATTATATATCTACATATGGTTATCTTACCATAATAGAGTAAATACTTCTTCATCCACTATATTTAAAGAAATATCCATAGAATACATGTCATATCAGAAGGTTTTCTATGTTCCTAGGATATTTTGAAAACCTATAGATACCAAAAAATTAATATTAAACATATTTTATATGGTCGAGGAATGTCAAACTGATTGGAGATAGATGAAGCTTGACTATTGGGTGATGGTGGATCATAATAATGGATATTTTTTCTAGTGAAGTTCTCACATGGTGATCATTAGTAGATGTTATCAAGAGGGAATACCAAATAATAAGAACATTACATGTTTTAGGATTCATAGGTTGTTCTGATCTATTAAAATGTGTATTGGTCTCTTGAATTGATTTTGTTATCAATGTATACCATTTGATCATTTGCATTGATTGAATAAAAAATTACAATGACGTTCTATTGAGGTAGCGTGTGTTGGGTGTTTTGTTAGTGTAATGGCATTGGTAGAATGATAAAAATATAATTTGTCACTTCTGAGGTGAGGAAGTGATATATCTGACCCAATGGATCTATATGGTACTACCATCATTAAATCCATTTTTATTGTGGACGAAGTGATGCTATTATAGAAATATCAATGAATAATAAATCATGAATGGATGATGACACATTTTGTGCATCTCTCTTTATGATATATCATGTGACAAACAGATTATATTACATGGAGTTTTTTCATATGATTTTTTTCATTTATATTAAATTTCAATAACTTTTTATGGTCCTTGATGTGTTTCTATGATCTGCTCTTGTTCTATGAATTATATTCACTACTATCGAGGTAAGGGCCTAGTGGGTCAGACATAATAATATATTCAAGATTCTTCCCTATTCTGTTGAATATGAGAAAAGTACATGGTGGAACCCACAATGGGGTCTGAGAAATGGTTTATTATTAAACTATCACTGAAGAATAAATAAATAAATTAGTACTAAAATGTATAATAATTGGGTTGAATTTAGTTGTTAAAAAAAATGCACAAGATATAATGTTAATACATAGATAATTTTTATATAAATAAATATTATTTTAAAATTGAATTTTTATTTAATATGTGGAAGAAATACGAGTCAAGTTAATGACTTGGTTTTTTCACTTTATATATTAATTACAAATTATAAGTCTTTTTAAAAGAATAAATGATATTTATTATGTATTTAGTAATTTGTAATGAGTGATTTATCAATTATTTAGTGGGAGTTTTATATACAAGTGTTTGGGAACGGTTTCTGGGTGTTTAAACTATGTTATCTAAGGACGAATGTTCTCATTTATAGGGTAATATTTATACCAATGAATTTGAGAGATCTCCTCTCCTCATTCCCACATCATAAAGGTAGAAAGACTTATTTATGTTTTTTAATATTTAATCACCATCAGATTTCAATGAAACGATATTATTGTGGTCTTCATGACAAGGAAGGTTTCTACAAATATCTACCCTAGAACCAATAATTCAATGAGAGGAATGCATATAGACTCAAGAATCATGTGGGGATGTTCTCTAGGGTTTCATCATTACACCCATTGAGAAAAGATCACAGTCAAAGATAAACATTCTAATGTTCCACCTTTTCAAATGAGTTAATAACTTTTATTTACATTTCCACTTCATTAATTCAGGTGAGATCCAATAACCATAATCGATGCTCAGAGAACTAGACATTATAAAGTTACATTTCTTTAGTATTGAAAAATAAAAATTCCTTGGCCCACTGACTTCCCCTGCACACCTTGATACAAACAATTCATGTCAGTGGGATCAATTGAATTTTATGATTTATGAAAAATTAATTTTTATGAAACTAAATATAGGGATTTCGTTCATTGCCAACAGATCCAACTTTTCATTAATATGATCTCATTATAACATGTTACAACGATTCAAAAAAAATTAAATCATGTCAAAATTCAAGTAAAAAATGTGGAAAAAATATATATGTGTGTGTGTGTGTGTGCATTATTTATTTGGGATGGTTTCTAATTACATGAATTTTCAAAGACGTTCCTTCTAGAATCGAATTCCTATTATAGTTATAGATGAAAGATAATTTCCTAGATATTATTTATCCAAAAATATATTAGATTAGGATTTCAAAAATAAATATGAAACAACTATCTTAGGTGGGGTTATCTTGGCCTACATGGTCAAAAAAACAAAATATAGAAAGGATATCATTTAGGGGAGGTATAGACTTAGAGAAACTTGAGTAATTTTTTTAAAAAACACCCAAGGAGGCAGAACAACTTATTTATAAATAAATGAAAATTTAAAGAAAACAATAGGGGTCCTTTTATAAAATAATTATATGTATCCATCTACCTTCTTCTTGTGTCTTCATTTCCCCGTATAACATCCACCTTGGATGATCCCACTGGTGGATACCTCTTCCTCTACATTGTTCAATACATCTGAAACCACCCCTTCATGTTTCCTCATTGAAGTCAAAAACCACCAACTGAATCAGTCCTAGTTACCCTTGTTAATATACTTGATTCAGATGCCTCTTCCTTGGTTTAGCCTCCATGCCTCTCCTCCTCTGTCCACCCTCATCCTCACCTAGAAAATACCCCCAACGGATGTAGCTCTATTCCCCCAGCACAGTTCATCATAACACAACTAGCATTATGATCCTTCACAACAACTATGTTTGTTGCACCATACATGGTTCCTCTTGCACATATTGGGTGACACATGACAAAATCATGACCTATTGGATGTGGTATGAGTCAAGGTGAGGTGATCCCAACCAGAAGAAACCTTTTATAAGTCTTCCTAACCCAAAAATATTTGTAATGGGAATACCTGACCTATAAGATTCTTGGGAAGGTTCTCTATAATCAACAATGGGCATGGGAGGGATTTAAGGCTCATGAAAAAATATATCTGAAACATAATTTACAATTTATGTTATAACTGAAAATTAATAATGTTTTAAAAAATAATATAATTTTTTTAAATAAATTAATTTCTAGACGAAAAAAATAATTTATTTGAATTAAAATAAATCATATAATATACTTAATATTACTCAAACATAAATTTTATTATTATTTAATTTCATTGTGCTTTTATTTTACCCTGATATTTTACTTGAATATTAGCCAGACTTAATTTTCTAGGTTTATTTTATAGAATTATTTATTACTACTATGTTCTATTCTTGTTATATATAATTAGTTTTATTGGTTTTTGTCACCATTCATAATTTATTATTATGTATAATGGAATGTCCATCTATAATATTTATTTTTCATGTATATTCCACTACATAAGACCACCTCACCTATATGAAATTATTTTTTTAATATTTATAATGACACTGTAAGACTTGGACATTGCCAAAATGACATGTTAATCCATGTGAGAAGTGAAACAATAGACTAGGGGATATCTGTGATATGAGTCAAGTCTATACTAAAATATTATACCCCAAGGCACCGGTTGATCGATTAAGTTTAAATATATCCAAAAATATTATATTCAAAATACCACTCTGGTAGTTTAGTTCTTTTATTCATTTCATAATATTTTATGCATTTTCATGTTTATAGTAAAACATAAAATAATAAATAAGAAAACTCATTAATATACAATATATTTTTCTATTAGTCATTGTTCATTTGTGGGCCTGAAAATATAGTTTGAACATATTTTTTAAAAACTTATTACATTAATCATGAAATATTAGAAATCCCTCAAAGTAATATAATGTTGTGATCACCAAACATCATTTACATTAATTTAACAAACTCGTGTATTCATGGTGCATGTGAACTCAAGTTCAGGGTGCCTCTTAATTCTATTGAGTTCTTATATAAATTATTTGTTGGATTTACTAAATAGGGTAGCAAACAAGTACACATATTTGAATTTTTACCACATTAGAGGAAAACAATTTAGGAAATAACATTTATAATTTAGATAAGATGGGACTTCAAACAAAATTTCATGTATCCCTGATTTAATGTGATTGTGTAGTCTAGTTCCTTCCTTGAAACTCTCTATGAAGTATTTTATACAATGCATGGACAATGAGGGGAGTTTTATAGGATACATTTAACTTGAATACTCTAGCAACAATGTCTTTTGAATCTAATAGTGAGGGATACTATGGTTCGATAAAATTATGGGAGACATATAATTAAATAATTAATAATGGATTAAAGGTATTCAAGGGAATCTAATAACTTATAAAATTACTTTTTGAAGATAAAATGGAAGTCACCAATACAATTGATTTATTATCACTACAGTTGATTCTTTATAAATAAAATAACTTAACTGACCCTAACTTTACATAGTGGTATATGTGCTCACACATAGTACTACAAAAAGAGATGAATCTCTATGTATTGTATTTATCACTTACTATTGAGCCTCCTCATAGATATAGAAGGAGGATAATGTTAAATGGAATTAATCATGTCGATGATTCACGAAATGTTGTCTATCATTTTATTTATCTATATTCAGTCAAATATAAGAAATTTCCTTAGGACAAAATGCCACTAAGATGAAAACGCGTATCAAATAGATATGTTAGGATAAGGAAACACATGAATGGTATGAGATATATAATGCAATATATGGGTTTAGGATAGTATAATGGTATTACGAATGACCTTTTTTACTCAATATGGTCTGATACATTAAGAGACTTGAATCCCATGGGTTCAAACAAAACAAAAAACTATGTATTGATCTCATTATTGCATTTTCAACAATAATATTTTCATATTTTATTGTCAATTACAATATAAATAACAAGAATAATTCCACCAAATATCATTTAGATTTAATTATCTAAGATGATAAGAAAATTATGTATACTAATTGTTTGGTCTTTATAGTGAATTAGTAGAGGAAGGGAAAGGCAATGGGGTCTACGAAAAAACCCAATCTAAAGCCAATGATGCATCATACAACCAAAAATAATATGATAGATAGGGATGTAGATGATCATGAGGTTTTATTCATTTTTATTTTCAATGAAAATCCACTAATAGAAGAATTACAGATCTGGGGAAATGAGGATAGGCAACTGTTCTACTTCAGGTACTTTTTTCATTGAATGAATTCATATGTTATCAACCATTTATATAAAAGATATAGTAAAAAATTTTAATTATATAAATTAAAATATAGGGTGACAAATATCTTTATATGTGAGGTGGATCTCCACGATGTGAGTGATGTGAGACTAAATTCCATGGTAGTGGGATGAAAGATTCATTGGAGCACCAAGCATGCACATAGAATTTGTTGATCATCATTCACACAGGGAATTGAAGTGTATTTAGATGATATATAAGTGATAATATTAATATTCTTTATGAAATGATCATAAAAAATGAGTTGCAATAAAACATGTTTCCATTTTGAAAATTGGTTTTTGTTTATGTTTGATTTGTTTTTCTAAATCAATTCACACAAGATCCTAAAAACTATTTTCGAGTATTGGAACGTTAGAGAATAAAAATATACCTTAATATGATGGTGAAATTTTAAAACCACAAGGCTAATAGAATTTTTTATGCATCTCAGTAGTAACAGAAACATCTAAATATTTTTTCATATGAAATTTTATTTAATGATTTAAAAACATATTTTTAATGGTAATGGAAAGAAAAAAAGTTATTTAGTTGTAAATTGATATTTTTTGGAGAAAAAGAGATAATTAACATTAATTAAGTAAATGTGATACTATTGGTTAGCCTGAAATTGGATAGTGGTTTTAAGAGCATATTATTTATGTTATCATGGTTGATGTTTAATGGATTTTTTGATATTTTTTGAAATAGTATACATTTTTTTATCAATATTGATTGTATTAATTTTTTGAATCATATATGTTTTAATGGGGATTTGACAAATAATGGTAGGATACCAACATGGTTTTATATTATTAATGTTAATCATAAGTTTAAAATAATATATACCACTTTTTTGGTTTAAGTGATTGGATTTTGAGGGGATTCAAATATTTTTTTGGGTTTTAGGTAGGATTATTTATTGATTGTTAAATAAAACAAGGGGTTATTATATAATTTTATGATAAGTTAATTATGGTTTCTTTGATTGTCAGTTATATATAATATTTATGGATAAAAACTGATTCATTGATTAGGAGATATATTCAAATATATTTATGGTCATGGCAAGGATAACCATTCGGGTTAGTATAAAAATTTTGATTCATGATATTTTGGTAAATTTCACTAATTTAGATGATTAAATAGTGATTTATTAGAGTGATTGTTTTTATTTTGGGATATTATTTATTTATATGATGTATATATAACGTAGTGGTTTAAAAACATATTTCACAAGAAATATTATTTGGTAAGAATGAAATTTAATTCTTGTTCGTGTAATCTAAATTTTATTATATAATTTTTTTTAATAATGTTTTTAATATTGATGTTTTTGAGGTTATTAGGTGTGTAATAATAGTTGTAAAATAACTAGGAGGATCCTTGACTAATATTATATAAATTGGGTTTTATGTGGTAAAGTTTATATATATTCAATATTATCATACCATGTTCTAAACATTATGTTTTGGTTAATATTTAAAAACTTTAATAATAATATAATATCCTTTTGTATACCATAGAGCTTATTTTAGTGCATCGTACATAAAAAATTCATATTGAATACTCATTTTTTGAATAATAATATGGTATTGTGGGAAAATTGATTAAAATATGATAATATTCATGTCAATTAGGTATATTTACTATTTGTCATACACTATATGGTAATGTAATACCTCTAATATATTAAAAGGATTTTAAATTGAAAAATTATCTTATTACGTTATTTTTAAACAAATATATGGGATTTTGTACACCTCTTTGATTCATGGTTTTAGGATCACAACCTTTATTATGATCATTCACTTTCTTGTGGACAATTTTATCTATTACAATCCATCATTATATAAATTTTAATATTTTACCCCATATCCATATTTTAACTTCCCACTAATTTTCTCTACATAAGAAAAATATTTATGTGTTAATCCATATGACCTTCACATATCCCTATCCCTCTTTTCAAAAAAAGTATTTCATTGTCCTATTTTGTGATTTGGGTTTTCACCAAACGAATTTTCAAATATCAAAGCCTCAATTACATAGAAAAATTTAAAAATATAATGAATAAATGTATTAAAGGGGGTAAAATGTAACACCGTGAGTTTTGAACAGAACACAATGTTTGATAGCATATAAAACATGCATCATCGAGCATAAAAACCCACAAAATATAAAAATTATATTATAAATATAACATACTCATTGATTTGGAATGTATGAATAAGAATAAATAAATTATAAATTGTATATAAATCAAATAATCCATAAATATATATTGATAAATTCTATTGAAATAAACACTAATGTTCAAGTAAATTTGTTTTATTATTTGAAATATGTTTTCTACTGAAATGGTTTTCACTTATTTTTTTGAGTAAATAAAATAATTCACTTATTTAATTTTTATTAATTTCATATAAATAACCATTATTCAAATAATTATATCATATTTACCAGAAAGTTTCTTTTAAAGACTCTTCTGATGAAATTAATTTTTTGGTTAATTGTCAAAAATTAATTTTTTTATGAAATATATTTTCTTTGTTAAGAAGGAAAATTTTATGATATAAATATTATGAATCATACAAAATGAATCTGGTATTATAAAAAACATAATAATAAAATGATGAAAAACATAATAAAATAATATTTATTTTTTGATAAATATGAAAATGATTTTTTAGGGCTGACGTAATTCTTGCATGGCACTAGAAAAGTAAAAATTTAGTGTCGTAAAAATAATATTTTAGAAGGGGGAGATTTTTATTGAATTGTATTTTAAATATAAAATATTATCTATTATTTTTATGGACAAATATTAATTTTGGAGTTATAGAACAAGTGACTTAAACAAATAATTGTGCAATGCTTATGCAAGTTAATAAAATTCAAAATAATATATAAAATAATTTTTATTATGTAAATGTGGGTAAATATACATATTGAATTAATATAAATTGTTATTTTGAAATTAATATCTTTATATTTTGAATTTATTTTTTTAGTACTCAAATAATCACAATAAATTCTTAAGCAATGTTGACTTAGTTCTAAGGCAAGAAGTATACAAATAAAGTAAATGATTATAAAAACATTGAATGTAATATTTTTTAGTGAGTAAAAGTTCCCAAAAATGTTAATATATATATATATATAATATTATATATATTTTCAATTTTTATATTCAAATTCCATTGTTTTCATCTGGTTTCTAATGTAAAATATTGTCAAGAGTTCATAAATAAAATTAATAGTATTTTATGTTAAATATAATTTATGGAATTTTTTAAAATATTATGAAAATATTTTAAAAAGAATATTATGAATAATAGTGTCCAAAACAATTCATAACAATTAAATTTATGAGAAAAGTCTCAACATATTTGTAATATTATTACCCTTTAATATTGAAAAATCTGTTATCGTGGTTAATGTTGAAATTGGTTAACCAAGGTGTCATACCATATGATAAGGATTAAAAAAATTTATATACATGGATACATTTTATTGGGTAATTATATTAATATAAATTACTTCTTATACTATAATAAATTCCATATTTTAATCATTTTATACACTTTAGACACATATTCTATTATAATATTTCATGTAATTCAAAAAATGAAATTAATTATATTTTATATTGAAATATATTATGTTGATTAATTTCAAATTAATTAAACTGAAATATTTTTCAATATTATTATATATGATTTATAATATCAAAACTGTTTCATTTATGGGGAACACTTCCATTTATAGTAACTTTTTAAACCCCAAATGTGTAAAAATTTATATCCGGGTAATTTTCAAAAGGGTTAATGTGGTTTAAATCTAATAAATAATTGTTATAACATCCTAAAATGGGTATAATTTTATTTTATGAGATTATTTTTACTAATAGACAATCTATTTTAAAAATATATAATTTTTTTAAACAAATAAAATACAATATTAATTTATATTAATTAAATTCATTATGTAATTTCTGGAGTACCCATCCCCTACTTATAAAAGGGAATATCATATCCTATCTTCTTAATGGTTTTTTAAGCTACTAGATTAAGTTAACTATAACCAATTATCTCTTAAACATTAACATTCACAAATTATATGAATTGGTATTCTTAAAATACCAATCAAAGGGTCATGAAAATGAACCTAATTGAGGCCCACTGTAAAAGAGGTAATTGTCTTTCATGACCTCTATTACTTCTTATTATACAAAATATAAATCATAATTATACATTTTAAAATAAGTAATTAATTATATTGAATATAATTAATTATTATTAGGATTTTATAACAACAATAATAACCTTTATCCCTATATATTGGAAAATGATAACGTCTCCTTTTTATAGGCATGGAGAACCTTCTCCACACAAATTTGTGATACATTTTTCATTTCTTCTTTAAATTGATGGTAATAAGGATATATTTAATGAATATATAAGACATATATGATAAAACAATTATCCATTAAAAGTTAATTATTATTTACCTTTCTTTCATTCCATCAACTGAAAAATGACAACAGGGTTCATGTGTACGTATGACATATAGTCTCTATGAATGGTGTAATTCCATTTTATTTTTCTATCTTTTATAGATTTATCAATATATATATATATATATATTTAATATATTTTATATTTATATCATTTTTATAATTCTTGAAATTATTAAATCATGACCAAATTACGTGGAATAGAACTACATATCTGAAAATTCCATGAAAAATGAAAGAGTAAACAATTAGAAATTATGATTTAATACTAATTAGTAATAAATTGGTGTTGAAATTATAAAATTTGATAATATTTGATACGATACCTATGAAAATTATTTTTTGATTGAATTATAAGAAATGTAAAAATTTTATATAGAATATTAGAGTACTTTTTAAGTATGTTGAACTTTAGGTATGGATTTCTAATCTCACTTTTATTTCAGTGAGACATATGACATATTCACTATTTATTTTTTTATGTAGTAAATATACTACCCATTAATGTTCTCAAAAATTATTTCATAAAAATTATTTTTATTTATAAATCCATATAATTTTCCCTTCTTCATGAATTTTTTAAAATGATATTACCAAATGAGTATGGTTTTTTGTTGGAGTATCATTTTTTACCAGGATTATTTAAGATTATGTCTATGTTGATGATATTTTTTGATCTACCTCTCATGAAAATCCTAAATTTTGTTATCTGTTTTATATTTTTTTATGTTTCATTTTTTTCTATACATTTTTTATCATTACATTCTTAAGAGATCGAAAGAATATTGTTTTATTAATAACTGATTTTATTTCACATTTAGGTTGTAAAAACTGTTTCATTAATATTTGTGGTTTTAAATGTAATTTAAATTATGTTTTTAGTATTTTCCTATGCTTTATTAAATTTATTTTTACTCATTGTTTATTTTTTGTAAAAAATTCTTAAAAGGAATATTCTAGTAGTCTTCTAAATGAGGTAATTTTTACTTTCTTCCAAAAAAATATAAAAGGAATATTTATTTAAACATATATTAGATGAGTATAATTTCCCACAATCATGTATGATCAATTCCTTGGATGTTTATTTACATTATTATATATTACTTCTCATATAAATGTGTTTCCATAAATTTTTTGAAATTTTATTGTTTTTAAATTAGTGCTTTCAAAATAAAAAGTGATTTTTCTTCAATAAGTATTACAAGTAATATTTTAAAAATAATATATGATACCATCCTTTAAGCCTACCTATAATACACTGAGAATGTGATTCAATGATACCATCCTTATTCTTTTTCTTGATATTTTATCTTTGTGATGATGATATATTTTATAAAACCTATTTATTTTTCAATGGTAATTTTGTGATTAAATTTATAAATGGTTGTAAAACTTGATTCGTTCCCGTGGGTGATGATGTGTGATGAAGGATTTATTATTTTGGTGAAAACATATTAGTGATTTTAATAATATTATGGATGGGTCTAGATTTATATATCACTCTTCCAAATTTTGTAATGATGAATATCTCATGATATAATAAGGATTGTAATAGGGAGTTCACTCAATTTAGTGAGGTACACATTCTACTATAATAGTCTAGGGAAAAAACCTTGAATAAGGATATGATTAAATAGGGAGTGAACCCAACCCACATTATAATCATGGAAGTGAATCATGAATAAGGACTAAATGTAGTATTCATGTGATAAAGACACAATAAAATAATGTTTACCAATATTATGTTTTCACAGATCGTTTTCTTTGATTATATTTTGATTCATGTATTATGATCTAATATAATTTATTCCATGATTCAATATTATGACCAATTATATATTGGGTGTGGTTTTCAAAAGTTAAACTAATGTCCTCATAACCAAAGTCTCATTTTTTACTAAAGTGATCATTGATATCTCCCTTTCTTACCCATAATGAGCTTCGTATCTCACCCTTTATAATTTCCCCCTTTCATAGGTTAATAACAAAGATTTTAAGTATTCTATATATAATTATATTACTCTGTGGGAAGATCATTTTGATAATGTTTAAGATAATTCAAGAAAAAATGATTATGAAACTAGTCATTAAAGTCACTAAAACTATATGGATTTCAAATAGAATTTAATGTTTTCTAATATATATTTATATATTAAAGTGTAATATCTATGTTGGGATAATATGAGTCACTATAGGTATATGGCATGATTATGGGGTATATTATTGATCACCAGTTTAGGTATGTGATTTTTTATTAAAGAGACTCATTCTCTATTAGTGAATTATTCTTACATGTGATTAGTTTTCAGTTTAATAATATATTTGATAAGTATTGAGTATTATTACCCAATAAATTGAGATATTCCTGAATTTTCCTAATATTAATGAAGAACAATATTGAATTTTAAATGATTTAATATATAAATCAAAGTTTAACTAGTGAAAATGGATAATTTTATGGTTTTCATGATATAGTGTGTTAGATTTTGAAAATTTAATTTTTTTTTCTTTTAAAATTTAATTTATTAATTTTTAGGGGTTAAATCATAATTTCAATTGAAAAGTTATGATTTAATGAATTATTTTAGAATTTCTATCTCAAAACAAATGAGTAATTTTAAAAATAAAATTTCATGGGTAATTTTTATATGGTTATATAGTGAGTTAATATGGAAATTAGTTCCATTTATATTGTTTTAGTGAAAGGTTTTTGACATCAATATTAATGTAAATTAAAAGGGGCTAGTTTTGAGACATATTTGGGGTTGTTTTACATTGGGTGGATGATTCTCTATTTATTAAATTTTTTAAGTTTTTTATTAATAATAATGACATTAGTTTTATAGTATGTTTCCCTTTTTTCCAATTAGATTCATGATCTCATAGGATCTCTATATTAAACAGTCCCTTGTGTGGTGATTTTTTTAGACTATATCATTATTCTTGTAATGTTTCTTTTCTACAGAGGTCCATAGGAACCATTATTTTTATTTGGTATTGGTTTGACCACTCAATTTCAATTTAGTGATTGGTAGTATGTTCACCTTAATATTTAATGAATTATTTATGAGTTTCATGGAATCTTTAGTTCTATAAAAGAGATCCTCATCATTTGAATCAGTTCTTAATGTAGTAGTTAGTCCTCATTTACATGATTGAAGGATTAAGATGAAATTATGAGTTGTTTATCTTAATATTGCATGATCTTTGGACAAGGTTTTTCTAAATAATTTTACATTACTGATGCATCATTGTATTTTTAATTGGTTAATGGACAATTTATCTAATAGATAATGTGTTATTAAATTTTTTAAATAGTTTCACTAGACATTTAGAATTCTTGAATTTTCAGTTTATTGATCTATCATTAGATTTTTTGTTAATACACATGATATGTGAAATCATGGATTAAATAAATATTAAATGATTATCTTAATGGGTATCATTATTTATATTATTGTAACATGTATGTTATATTATTACTAATTGGTTTTAGGCTCACTCTAGATATTGTTATTCCCAATGGTGTCCTCACACTTAGTGAAATTTGGGGATGTTATATGTGAGATTTTTGATAACCCTTGGGAGGTGATTGATGCTTATATGGAGTAAAATGGAGCTGGATCATTCCAAGTGACACACCTAATGTATGACCATATCCTTGAAACACTTATTGATGATGGTTTTGTTTTTTGATCTGAGTGATCTATGTTTATTTGATGTTGTGTAAACAAGCAATGAGATCTTGAACCTTTGAATTAATTTTACATGTGGGGTATTACTATAGATTATCGATTAGAGTTATTATTTATTTATCTATTAGAGAAATTTGATTATTCTCTTTTTGAATAATTTATATTTACATAAATCCATAAAAACATATTACATTAATCAACTCAAATTATCTTCTTAGGCCTAGTGTCTTGGAAGTTAGGTATAAGGTACATAAATTACGTAAGGATAAAAAATATTGACATTATTCTATTACACTTTATTGACATCATCATAGGTTCTTCCTACGATACTCTAAATTTATCTAATATCCGAGGGAAATACATCAAATAGAGGGGTGAGCACAAATTCCGACTAGGGAATAAAGAAATTAGATACATATAACACCAAAAGGTGGCATAAAAATAAGGAATGAACGTATGAACATGAGACATATAATAATATAAATAACATGAATCCTAACATGTAAATTTTTATATAAAATATACATGAGGCATTCATAATCATATCACAAAGGTTTATCACAAATATTTTATATATAATAATTAGTGAAGTTATTCACCATGGTATCGTAAGAATGTCATATCTATAGATTTATTATTTACATGATGAATTATTCGACTATTAGGGAACAACCTTCATATATATTAAATAATTTTATCATCATTGATCATAAATGAAATCGTTTAATCAATTACCTTTGGAAGTAAATAATTGTTTTTATTTTAAAAAAAATGTGTGCAATGTAAAGTCTTGAAGAAAACATCACTTTAACACATGAAAATGGAATATGGGTTTTATATCTATAAATATTAGAATAAAAAAATATTTCTACATATAGGTGGATTCCCATGGATGAATATTAGTTTTTTTATTCATAATATAAAAATATTTTGTTAAAAAGTGGAAATTTCATGAAACAATTTTTGTAGCCAAATGGTATACATCATCGATTGGGGGAAAATAAAAATTAGATAGATTAAATAATTCCATTCATTAAACGCAATTTTTAAATTATAGGAAATGAAAAAAATATAATTAATCAAAAAAATATGATTTAAACCAATAATACACATAAGAATGATGTACTTGAATGAAAAATGAGAGGAGGATAATTTTAATACCTTGAAGGGTTTCTTCTTAAATTGTGTAGAGGGGGAACCCTTGGACCTTGGAGATACCTTTGTTATACATTTTTGGGCATAATTAAAAGTTATTTAGATCATAAATTTAATCATTTTGAATTTTGATAGGAGATTGAGGGTGGGAAGGGGGTATTTACACTTGAGGAGGGGTGACATTAAGTGAATAAGAAATAATTATTTTGTATTTAAGACAACCCATTATTATGTTGAATTAATTGGAATGATTTTTTTAACAATTAATGTAAACATGTATTGTTTAGTTCATTACAAGAATCCACCACTAATTTAATGTTTTATTTTTTAGGTATTTCTTGGATTTTACCTTTTATCTTTTACTATCAACATTATTTTACCTATATCATGGTAAGTCATTTTTAACCATAGTAAATGTTTTAGTTATAAAAATTAAATTTACCATATAACATAATTTTAACCATTACTGTTTAAAATATTAAATTCATTTTACTTAATTCAATTTAAATAATTAGTATAAAAAAATTCTAATGTGGATTTGGTATAACTCATAAAAACAATTTTTAAGGTTAAAATTATTGTTTTCAAAAGATATAATCATGTGATTCCAAATATAACACACCATATACTATTCTTTTCATTAATTATTTTCTGATAATATATAGGGATTATGAAATTTAAAATCTGGGTCATATCCTTGTTATGTCAAATGAGTTACCCTATTTAAAAAAATTATAACTCTTTAAAAGAAATATCAAATTTTTATAAAATTACCATTAATTCACCCTAAGATATTTTAAATGTTCTAAATTAAAAAATTAAACATATTCTATCTAATTGTGAGCCTAATTATGATAATATTTTATTTTAAATAAAAAATGATCTTTTTAAATTTTACCCATTTTTATGACACAATGAAATTTTATACCGATATAAAAATTGCTTTAGACTTCTCTAATTTATATTATAATCTAAATGTGTTTTATAAAATAATTTATAGAATAAAAAATTTATTTATAATGATTTTTTTTTTGATATTTCATAATTTTAAACAAAATTATATATATTATTATTATATAAATTCAATGGTCACTTTGTTATGCTAATAATAATAATATTAAACAACTATATTCTTAATTAATTAACAAAATTCTCGTTGGTCATATTTTCCATCGTACCTCATGGTGAATGGTCTTGTATGCTGATAAATAAATCTTCATAATATCTTTTTATCATTCAATTTCATTTGATTCATGTTTCAATATAATTTCTATAATAAATTATGTGTTATTAAGTATAAATTTATTTATTATAATATTGTTTGTGGGTGTCATGATTCTAGGGGACCGAGGAAACATAATTTTTTTAATTCATTTATTCTATATTATTATTCCCATTATAATATATGTATTAATAAAAAAATATTGGTTAAGTGTATTGTTTTCAAATAAAGAAATAATTTGTTGACGGTTTCTATAATGTGTTTTCTTTTTCTATTTTAAGACACACTATTTTATATCAACATATGATGTACAATTTTCATTATGAATATTAAATGTATTTCAAAGTGATTATAATAAAATATTAAATATAAAATAATTCATATATTCATAACATATAAGAATATTTGGTGCATTATATTCATCCAAATTAACAAAATTGCATTCTCATAATTTTCTGTAATTGACGAAAATTGTTAATTAAAAAGATTATGGTATTCTGCAATGTTGTTGATATTTTGTTCATCCTTTAGAAATATGTATGAATCTATAATATTTAAATGGTGATGTACTTTACGGTACTCCATTTACTAAAATATATGATACAATTAGGCCTTTGAAATCGTATGGAAAAATTTACATGATAGAAGAAAAAAATGATTGGATATATCAAACCATTTCATTCAAAAGAGTTGAATATTTAGAAAACATTAAAAATCATTAAAAATATCATTTCTAATAATATTTGTGGATAATAATGTTTTATAAAATTTATTTCCTAACACATGATAAGTTTCAGACTAGAAATACAAAGCTAAAACATAAAAATAAGTATCTATAACTAAATTATAACATGTTTTTTTGAAAAAAACATTGTGTTTATATCCTCTCACTTAAAAGAAAAATATAAAAATCAATAAAGATAAATTTATTAACAAATTAAAATTCTACTAATAGGGTTATAATATGATTTATAATAATTACATTCCCATAATAAATAACACATGACATGAAAAACATAAATGTTTTCAGTTGATGAAATAAATTCTTCTTGGGGTTGTACTTAATGATATTGAAAAACATCCCTCATAGTGTAGACTCAAAAAAATATTATTGTGAATTACTAGATTCTAATCATCATAGTGTTGTCCCTAAGTAGATCCCTCGGTATAGAAATTACATGATCTTATCATCCTAATTAGTCATTTTAAAAAGGAATTGACTAGGGTAATTCTCATGCTCCCTGAATTTATAATATAGAACTATTAATAGGGCCATATGCTCATGCTTTTTCTCCGCCATTATCTTTTGATTTGGACAATGATTTTCTATGTTCCCATGATTTCTGCACTTGAAACATTGAACTTCTTGCTTGGACTGCACCCTATTCCTTTTGATGATAGTGTTTAAAATTTTATTATTCACCTCTATATAATGTTTCCAAGAAACTGTGTCATCTCTTCAACACATTAATTATATTCAAATTACTTGAAACAAATTCCCGAAATGCTTCTTTTAAAAAAAATTAATGTGAGTCATTTTATGATATTTTTATTTTTATTCTCTGAAAAATTTTGTTCCAACCTTATCACATTTTTTATATATGTAAACCCATATATTTTCTAATTGATAATCATAATACATGATTACTTGTTTTTAATAAATATGATATTCCTTCTTTTATGTCCCCCTGTATTGATAAGGATATCATAACTTGTTAATTTAATCTAGTGTGTTCTTCAATCCTTCTATTTCCTTCCATTATTAACAAGAATGATAATAATATATAAGATGAGTGTTACTTTTGTGAATCCGATTATAACAATCCAAAAAAAATTATTGTCATAATGTTCTAAAATAAATCTTTTAATATTGTATACATTAATTTTAAATAATGTTTTTCATTATCATTATATCATTCAAAATGGTTTGTATAAGCTTCAGATTAACAAAATCATATACCCTCAGAGTGTTAAAGAAAGTGAGAAACATGGCCCATTTTCATCCACTATTACCTATAAATTCTATCTAAATATTGATTTTGGGTATTACACATATGTACATCTATACTGAATCCACATCCACTTATTACATACAGAGAGGGATGTATTTTCTTAGAACCCAATCTTTTTAATAATTAACAAAATACCAAAGTTTTTTTTATTTAGACTTATCCGTGGAGTTTTTTCTTTTATTTTCTAATACTAATTTTCATGAATAACTAAACCATCACTTTATACCAACTATTAAGACCCAACATTTAAATAAGCTATAATTACAGGAATCCTTGAAAAAATATTACATTAATGAACTCAAAAGATCTATTTAGATTCAATGTCTAAGAAATTAGGTCTATATTAGAATAATTACATAAGGATAACATAAAAATAATAATTAATCCATTTCAATTTCTATAATTATTCATTGTTTCATAATTTTTTACTCTTAAAACGTCTCATATCTTGTGAAAATACATCAAATAAAGGGGGGATCATAAATCCTAACAATAGAAAAAACCAATGACATACATAGCGTAAGGAAAATAGGCAGAAAGATATGGACTCATCATATAAACATGATACATATCATAATATAAATAGCATGAATCATCAAATTGAAATGTTTCTACAACATAAACATTATACATTCATAAAAATATCACCATGTTTTGTCTCGAAGGATTCAAATGTCATAATTACTGAGGCTATTAACCAAATAATCATAAGCATGTTATATCTTGAGAATAATTATTTAAAAAATAAATAGTAGTGCTATCAAGGAACACCTATTATATTTATTAAATCATGTGATCTATATAGAGAATATATGATTTCATTTAATCAATAAGGAGTTGAAATTAATAATTGGTCTCAAATAAAATTCATTGTGTACAAAGTGATTAATGTCTTGAACATTACATTATTTTTATCCCATGAAAAAGGAATATGGGTTTCATATATGTAAATAAAATAATAAATAATATATTTCTAAATCCAAGGTATTTCATAGAAAAATGGATGAGTTTTGGGTATCCACAATATGAAAATATTTCATGAAAAGGAGAAAACAATCATCAAACAATTGTGGCAGCATAATGGTTTAGGACATGGATTATGGGAAAATCATAATGAAATATATTGGAGGTAACCATTTATAAAACACCATTTTATATATTTTTTTCTTTTAGTTTTGATCATAGGATGGGTTTTTCTCAATCTATTGGTTGAGGTGGGGTTTAAGTCCCCACTCAATCATGTGAATCAGATTTTCCATCTGTTTTATCTTCCCTAGAAACCACCAATGGTTCCCTCATTCGTAGATGTGTAATACCTACTTTCCAAAGTTCTATGGGAAGTTGTTTTTTCAAGATCATCTACTCTTGGCAACTTGAATTGGTCGAGAGGATAATAGGTTGGGCTCATCGCAACCTTTTTGGGGTGGAATTATTGCCTAATCCGGGACTCTCTTGTGGAATTAAGATATGTATGTGATCAAATTCCTAATCTCGATATGGGGCTTGTTAGCCTAAAAAAGGACTATTAGTTAATTTTTTTCATAAGGAATTGGGTCTCTATAGATGATCCATTTGAATGTATATGAGGTTCTCTACAATTCTTCAGTAATGGAAAGCTACTTATGTACTGAAGCCTTATAACCAAGTGTGTGGGAATGTGCTTCCTTGAAAGAAGACATTTAATATTCTTATGAGGGGATTGAGCTATTATGAGGCATCCTACATATCCTAGTTATTGCAAGAATCGAAACCCATATAGTTCATTTGACCTGTTCATTTTTGGTTCATGTGGAAAAGACTTATTTGGGTGCTCTAGAACACCAACTATTCTTGTTATATACCCAGAGGTGTGTCCTACATATCATGGCTATAAAATTAATTATAGTATTCATAGTTTATTGATTCAAAGATTATATATCAAGGATATCCTTGTCATTGTAGAGACTCAGGGTGAAGATGACATGATTATCGCCACTCCATATACTCACATGATCCATGCTCCATGTGATATACAAGGGATATAAAATGAATATTTAATTTCACATGGAATGGGACTTATGTGATGGTATTTCCCTGAGATGATTTATCATGGAACATAGGTCTTATAAATAAATCCTATTTATTATGTTTATGGCTGTTATAAGAGTTATCATTGTATCTTTTATATCGTGGATTTAACAATAAGGTTGCTTCTATGACCTGGAATTCTTATCCAGAAGGTGTAACATGAACCATTTTTCTTGTTGAGATGACATTGGATGATCCTTATTGGTTTTTCTTGGATCCATCGCTTGACTTGGAAGGATTTCCCTAGAGGTGTTTCATGATCCAGCTGACATTCCCTGGTGTAAGTTACAATAGTCGGTTTGACACTTATGTAGAGTGTCACAAGAGTCAGTAAAACAAGTATTGTAGGATATCTTGTATCATGGATATTATATCTGGAGGTCATCAAGATACCTAGATGATAAGTTTGGAGGGTGTCTCAGGTCCAAAGAAACTTGTCTAGAGGGTGCCACAAGATCTTAGTTGTCATTCCCATGTGAAATTGTGAAACATGACTTACACGAGTGGGCATAATAATATGAGTCACATGATGTATTTGAAGGACGTATCAAGGTTCATGTGATAGGTCCTTAGGGTTTCGTGAGACCAAAGTTATTTTCGTAATGGGACTTTATGAAATTGTTTAACTATCTTGATGAAATTCGCATGTCCCAAATAGCATGATGAAGGTGAGTTGTGAGATCTAGTTGATGTGTCCAAGTGATTTCTTTTATCATTAGATGAATCCCATGAAGTGCATGAGGGCTTAACAACAAGAATATTGGTTAAGTATTCCCCTTTTAATCTTTGTTTTAGCCTTTTTATTTTGAATGACACATATTAGGTGAATATCAGTTTATCTTGAGTCTTTCATGATCATGGAAATATATGGTATGTTATTCACACACCATTCCAGTAGTCCTTCATGTGATTTATGAATTATTAGTAAATGTACCTTATGTATGACACATGATTTCTCTAGTTTTTAATCGATATATTACCTAAAAAAGTCTTTTCAGTTGCAAGATCAGCCACTCTGAGAAGTACACACTATCCCTTGAAGCATAGAGTATAGATTCCAAGAGTCAATTCATCTAGAGTCACGTCTATTTTCATGTTAGGGTATGAAATTTAATGGTATCACCACCCTGGTTGTTCTCTTATTTGTGTGGTGTATCAATCAAAAAAATTGGTTGTAGTCAACAAAGGGATCAGGTGCCACACTACATCATGAGTCTCTGTCATGGACCGCTCCGAAAGAGTCATCATATTATTAATGACCATGAGTACCTCCCTCAAATAATAGTTATTTAGATTATATCCAATTATTGTGGACTCATTGAATCATGTGTTCATGTAAAAGTAATTATTAATTGTCATGTTGATATTCCCTAGGGCCTCTACCAGACCATGATTCCTATTGAAAGGCCCTCATGTGATCATGGGTCACTAATCCATGTGTCTCGTGAGACCGAGATGTGCACTTCCCATGGATTTCGCATGTATTTTATGACTAAAAGAGATCTCGACTCCTTATTTTTTTACACCATTTTATTTTTTGAAAAGGATAGGATTCATGCGAGATTTCATGAGTAATTTCATGAACAATTTCCCTATTTTATGGTGATGTGTCACGTGAAACATATGTTCCTATGAGGGCGCATAAGCATTTCATGGAAAAATACATCTATGTTCCCTTAGGTATCTAATGTAAAGTTAATGGTTGTTTGTAAATATTACGGGATTACTATTTTCCAAGGCTGAAATGCCAAAGGGACTCCGTAGGATGATGCAGACTTGTCGCCAGGGACTCATAGTGCCCTATGAATTTCCTGGGGTGTGCCTCATGTCTTTCAGTGTCCACTAGTAGCTTTTGTCTCCCATCCTTTAATATCATTTTTTTTATTTCATAAAGTCCCAAAGGTCATGTTAGTTTTCTTCTATGTTGTCAATTATAATTACACTTCTCATCGATGATGAGTCTCATTATCATTTTGACTACTACGGTCTCCTCCTTTTAGGCATCCTTTATCCCATTTTTAGAGGCTTTTCAAGTTGGATTTCTAGGTGGTTGTCGCTGACAACCAGAGTGTCCAAGGGGAACTCATCTGAATCCCTATTATGTAGTTCATAGTTTTATAGAGCACCTTTGCTAACGTAGATAGAATCATTGAAATGGTGATCCATGGAATCTATGATAGGTAATATACTACGTTTGTAATCTTCATGTTACCTTTTAATAGTCACATGATCATGACTGTCTTAATGGTTTACATGACCTTCAAGTCTTGATCAAATTCTTCATCATTTTCCTCATGGGGATGATAATACACTTATTCATGAATTCCACCATTTTTTCCAATTATTTTTTGATGGGTGTCTAATACCCCCCTAGGAGCTACATCCATAGGATAAAGACTCGATTCAATGGACAATAAATATCTTCGAGAGTCATTTGATGTTTTATGAATTTGTGCCTCAGTTGATGTTTGGTCTATCTAAAGTTTCTTAGTATTCCTCAAAATTCATTATATGTATGAGGGAAGAGATAATATCATTCCACCAGCCTCTACTACTCAAGAGTACTCTTGCCTTTCTTTCTGGTGCGCGCCTCCATCGTAAGGCCATTCCATAAATCCTAATTTCAAGACAATATTTGCAATCCTTTACTGCAAGACATGTCCCACAAAGATGTTTTTCAACTTATGCACTGTCTAGTTTAAATTTGATTCATATTATTTAAATTCATTTTTAACATTGACTATGAGGTACTCTGATTGTCTTGAAGGTTTTTAGTGGTCTAATGGTTCGATCAATCGATTCTACCGATTCACATGACCATATTTAGGTCATGAAATTGTGAGTCTAAAAGGGGTAATCCAATGTGACTTCCTATGGGGATAATTCCATCTATGAGTCCATTAGTTATCAGTTAGTTCACACATCCTTTATGTAGTTTATAAATTCCTTGTTGATTTATGCAATGTTCATGACACTGCCAAAACATTCACACATTTATTTTGGACAAGAACATATATTCTATTTGTCTGATATGTGACACATAATTATTTTCTAATGAATTATGGTTCTCATTGATCCTATCATAATCTCTTAATGTATCAAAATGCAGCATTTGACCATTCCGATGAAATAGTTGAGAGAATATATCCTTATTTTGACCATATAATAAGGTCAAACCAAAAGATCTCAACAACATTGATGGGATTGAAGTTATCAAAATATTCCATGTCAAAATTATTTCCTCTTCATGTTTTCGGTCTTACAGATGATCATCCCATCCACCACTAAAGCCATAACATATACCTTCATCTGGGATTCATATATCCCATAACACCTTTTGAGCATATAATTTCTGGGGGGGGGGGGTTACTTTATCTGTCACGTAAAATTAACGATGGAAATATACTGGCATTTATTCCCATAGACGTTTATGGGAGTGATAGGATTCATGATGTGGTTTTCCATATGTGTTTCCCAATAATGTGGTAATCTAATCTAAATAAAAACATCATATGAAATACCAAGTAGAATATTCCATTCGAAAGGTGTTGCTGTATTTAATGGGGATGGAATTTCTGGGTCCATTATATTTCTTCTAAATTCATTTATATGTTCAGGTATATGGGGATGTATGAGGTAGTTTGGAGGTCTCTAGATTCTACCTATTTTAATAAAGGTTTGATGAAAGAGTTTTTCCCTCTCTAGATCATGGATACAAACACTTTTTACCTTACGCATTTTAAAGTGGGAATTAATCTTTGGGATGTGGAATAGCACTATGGTAATAAAATATTGGGTGGAATTTATGAAAAATTATTTCCTAAACAATCTTCCTGGTACAATGTATCCAAGACCCTTCCTTTGAATCAAGGACTAATTATCATGGATGTGAAAGAGATTCCAAAAGGGGTGATTCATAGTGTGGATAACCATTTCAATACTTGGGTTGAATGCTTTATTAAGAAAACTAGTTTTCATATGTAAGAAAAAAACACCAAAGCATGTCTTACAGGGGATTCATAGGGTGCGTTTGGTGCTTATTGGACCATGGGTTAAAAAATGATGTTTATGGAATGGAGGAAGGAGGTTGTCCCTAATGTAAACTTCTTCATTCAACTATCTGGTTTTCATTCTACATATATATGTTGGTACATACTTCCCACGAATGATAATGGTGGAGTTTGAGTATCCACTTTTCTAGTGGTGACCTCTATAGTAGGGGGAGCGTATCGAGATGGCCATCCCTATGTTGGACAAAGTCCACCAACATATAAACCACATTTATATTGATAATTACCCATATAGGATTGTGGGACCTTTCAAAGTATTATGGGGTTTGATAGGGGATCACCTAGGTGGTTATGAATATATGATCTTTCAAGATATTCTGGATGATCTCTTTGTACTGTACATGCAATGTATATACGGGGTGAGACATGTACCATTGAAATTTTAATATTTCATATACTATATAAGAATCTATGATAACTTTTCCTTTAGATCATTCATGCTGGTTCTGACAAGTGACATTGTTGAAATTGGAGAGGTCAATCTTGATGTATGGTCTTAAGTGGTGTCACTTCTTGAAGGATTTCATTCAACTGCATTGATGGGAAAATAATCTTCAAGTTGTATGAACCCTGTCGGTTCATCCACTAGTTCTTGTGTGATAATCCATGATGTTCCCATTCTATCAAATTTTTTTTCTGAATATCATATGATGGTAGCTTTCCAATTTTGTGTGATGTTTACCAGGGATGAGATTTCTTCTAGGATAAACCTCCATCTGTGTAATGCATCGATCATTTTATCTCATAAATATTTGATTATATAGATTATCTCATATCCTAGTGGGAAATTATCCCAATTGATTGGAGAATATTTCTAACCACCAGTTACATAGCATAATCTTAGGCTCAAGAAAAAACATGCTTCAAAAAGGAGAGTTTCCGCAGAAGCACCTCACAAGAAGATCAAGTGATTACCATTGTTGTAAGAAGTGCATGATTCCATGGTTACTTTTAATGCAAGGATGGAGAGTGAAGATCTTATAGAGATTTTTTCCCCATTGAAACTCTATAATCAGAAATTTGGAATGTGTGGTGTTTTGAAGATGATCTCTGGAGTTTATTGGAAGGAAAAAATGTGCATTTAGAAGGCTTTTCTCATATCAGTGATCCATGTGGTATCAACTTTAAAGACCATTGTGACAAGTTCTAGGCATTTCATTGATACCTTGAAACAGATTTTAAAATCTTCATGGGTAATCTATTTTTATCCCCACTAGTTCACCAATTATTCATCCCCATCACACTACATGTAACTAACGATAAATTGGGATACACTATCACCAGATTAGGTGTTAATTATAGTATTACTATGGTTCAATAGGTATCATAGTGTTCTTTAAAATATATTTACATCCCTTATATGTATTTACATAGTGGGAGGTTGTTTAAGACCATCCTATAATGTTGTCCTTGGAATAAACGCCCCATGGAATGACCATGGGAGAACGATTTATTGATGAACAAAAAATTGATTATGAAGGGTCACAATTCCAACAAGCTCAGATGAGGGCTAGGGTTTCCACTTCTAAATCAATATTCTCACCTTCAACACCTTATGAAGGGTCTCCCATAGAGGGGAAGAATAAATGGAAAATGAAATGATGTGCACTTTTAGATCACTCTCCCCCATTATCCCCAAGTATGTGTTGTACGTACTTTTATTTATGTTAGGTCATCCTATAAGAACATATTGAATTGGAAAAATTGAACAGGTCCCTATTATATTTATTTAAAAAAGAATGTTTCCTCTTATTAGGATGTGGAAAAGAATTTGGTTTCTTTGTTGGACCCTTCAAAATTCGGTCTGACTTGTCATGAAGTGGATGTAGCTGGGGTGTCAGCTCAATCATGCCCATCACCTTCTTTGATTACATCAGCGATCATACCATTTCATCTAGCCTGGGTGGGAGCATTATTTGAGAATTCTCACATGTATAGTTATTCTCTTACTATGTCAACATCAATGGAAGTATGTTTTGAATTAGGTAAATTCATATTCAAGACTAAAAACCTTATTTGTTTTTTTCATGTCACTTGATATTGTTTTTTGTCCTTACAGAACTTAATAATGCTGGGTGGAGTGATTCTTCTAAAATGTGGTCAGAAGGGCTTAAGGCCACTGATCACAAGATGTCAATTCTTCCTCACATGAGGATGGGGTTGGTGCGGTGGATCGTTCCAGTGATGTACCTGAGAATAGAATGTCTCTATCCTTTGTAATATCTTTAGATCAACTGGTGATACCTTATCTTTAATCCTATAGCTGATGATCCCATGTATCCTTTATTTCAGCATCTTCACCCTAAAAATTGTGGTCTTTAGTGCCTTCTCTATTTCGGGTTCCTTCAACCAAATATACAAAAGTGGAAGTGGGATCCCTCCCATCATCATCAAAACCATGATTACAACACTATCCCTAAGAAACCATACCCCATTATGTATTCTAGTCCCTAAAATGGTTCTAGGTGTGGGTATGGGGTCTACATTATTCTATCAGTCAATTAGGAAACACTTGTGGAAGTAGTTTTGTTCTATAGTTGTGGAGCCCCCTTGGAGGAGTTGAATGATCTATTGGGTCACCTTCAATTTAATTTCCTACACATGGTTATGAATTATTTTATTATTTTGTTTCTCATAATTGGGTAATGTATTCTGTTTATTTAAGAGAAAACATTGGACCCCTAAATTTATGGTAGATGATACTGAGGATTCATCTTCAATAGAGAAGAATTTGAATGAGGTTGTAAAGGATTTATCCTAACATATTATTGATAAAACCACATTCCAGGACCTATTCAATGACAGTTGGGTAAAAATCAGCCTCTTTTGATATGAAATTGATCATATGTAATTTGAGATCCTTCAACATCAAGTAGAGATATCACAATTACAACATACACTCCAAACATAAAAAATGATATGTTTGATAATTTGGTATTCCTTGATGTGTTTGAAAAGATTCATCAAGAATCCACTGACAGGGAGGAGGGGTTATAACCAGATGTGATAGTGGAAAATAAATCTTTAGACTAACTACTAGAATATGTGGTATACATGGAGTAGAGACTTGTAGATCTTAATGAATCATCGATGAATATGTTTTTATGAAATCGTAAATAGGAAATCTTGCATGGTTTTGTATTTCCATGGGAGAGACTCTAGTATGAGGATATTCCACCTGTTACATGATTTGTTGTTAATGAATAGCCTTCATTGGAATTTATATGTGTTTTATACGTTTTTATTATCATCATGACATGCATGACGTTTTTTTGTTCCAACATCTTGTCGATCACTGATGATACTCATCACTTTCCTTACATTGAATGAAAATGAATGCCTAGAATCTAATGTTGAAATTCTAATAGATTCCCTCTAATAGATTCTCGTGAATTCCAACCATCATGAGAATATTTATTGATAATATATTCGATCTAAATTGAAATCACCTATCATATTTAGGGATCATCCAAGTTGGAAATATTTCTTGAAGAGTGAGTGTTTTGTGTCTTTGTTGAAAGTGATAATATTTTTTCTAGAGAATCATGATCATGTTAAGACCAATTAGTGTGCCTCATATTATTTTACATGCTAGTTAATTACCATGACCTTTATTTTAGAATCTTTTAGCTTGGACCTTCCATCACTTCAGTTTATGATCATATAGCTCAGCCATTCATTCTTTTTAGTTCAAGGTTGTTTAGATCATACCATATACCAGTTTAGTTTTAGGTCTTCTAACTTGTAATGTTGGTGTACGGTACGTTAAGGTAATCTATCTCGACCCTTTGTGTGATGTAGTTTAATATATTCTTGATGAGATATTTTTTGTACTGTAGTTTATTGTCTTCTACCTATGACTATTTATGTACTATAGTTTAATGTCTTCTAACTCATACCATTATGGAATATGGTGGTGACAGAATAGGGATGACTCAAACACTATGGGGTGATGAATCCCCCTATGGTTCTTGTAGGGTTCATGGGGATTGGAGTTCATTTTTTGCAAGGATGATATTTCATTAGTTGGCAGGTTAAATATTTTATGAATTGATATAATTGACATGAAAATAAAATCTATACTTATTTCCATGATTTATGGAATATTTATAGAAGGAAATATTCTTGAGGGTGAAATACAAGGGATACATTTCCCGCCTAGATACATGGAGTGTTGTTGATATATATCATAACACAAAATTGTATGTATTGTGAATATGGGATGGGGAATACAGGTTCGGTATGTCCCATAACATTTTGAGATGGTCAGTTCTAACTTAATGTTTCTTGGGATCAAAAGGATTATAAGGTCTTCTTCTCTAAGGATGATATGCCTTTAGTCAGTTGGAAAAAAACCCTTCTGCATTGATTTCATGTCCCAGAAAAGTTAATCTCCACTTACTTCCAAGGGACATGAAATATTTGTGAAGAATCTAATGTCTAGATGATGAATTTGGGTATGGAATAATAGTTATCCAGGAAGGGTTCCAGAACCCTATAGGAATCCTAATATTATGTTACGAATCATGAACCCAACACCCTATGGTTTTGAATCATGAGGTGTGGTTCATTAAAGGATTTAGAATCAAGTGTCTCCCTACATCCATGTGAAAGGGTAAAAAACCTGGTTATGCAATGTTGAGGACGTTGGATCCACTTGAAATGTCTGGTATGTATATTGTACATCTTATACCAAAATTATCAGGTCATGAAGAAGGTATGGTCCAGTCACACTAGGGATATATTAAAACACAATTGGGTTCTCAATTTCTCCATAATTATTCCAGGAACATAATAATTAGAAATCCGTTTATATCGGAAAAAGATATATCTGGTTCATGGGTCAAAGATCTTCTACATCGATAGAATTTTCAATCGAAGATATCACTTTTATTTATCAGAGAAAATGAAAGGTTTTCATTCACCCAGGACATTCTAATTCTGAAAGAATGATTTAATGAAAATTTTATAACCATGAAGGGTGCTTTAACGCTAAAATTTTTCCCACCACCTAGAAAACATATTCTTGCGATGAGAAAATTTGAAAAATCATTGATTTAATTTTTTCGTGAACAAGAGGATCTAGAGAGCATTTCTTGTCTTTTTCTAGATCTATAGAGTATATCGAATACGGTTTATGCATTTTATTTATTCCCTAACATTTTTGTAATTTTTATAGATGATATGTTTAGCATGTGATGACATGAATTTTTATCAAGACTCTATTTACTGGTTTTTATATAATTTTTTAGAATCTGTTTCACTATAAATTTATGGTCTTGAAATTTTTACCATTACAGGTTATATTCTAATGTCGTACTGATTTGACCAAACATTGGGAAGTTTAAAGTCATGAATCACATATAACTAGTATGGGATATGTTATATAAGAGAGTAATTAAGATTCCACAGTCAGGAGTACTCCAACTTCCTTCTGAGAGTGAGGAGGAAATATTGTAAATTGGGGTTTGAGTACATAAAATCATGAGAAAAGATATGGGGCATTCATATCGGGTATGTCCTGTAACACCCTAAGATGATCGGTAATGAAATAGTGATTTAAGACCATTAGAATCATAAGTCCCTGTGAATTGGACCATGATGTTTTTTGTTGGTAGGTCTGATGCCCTTATGCATTAATAATATGGTCAATCGAGAGATTATTTTTCTATATTCATGGGAAATGAAGAGCTAGTAGAAACCTGAGGTATAAAAGACGTGATGATTGGAACATGGATGGAGTTGATTACAAAATATGGTGGAAGCACCTTGTACTCTTGTTAACTGAGGTATGTCTCTTATGTTCCTTCGTTAAGGAATGTAAAATAATAGATGCTTTTCACTATTTATCTTCATGTGGTAAAGAAATTTTATTTACAATTTAATGTCATGTGGTAAGGAATTATACCTTATAGTTTAACTTCACATGGTAAGTATATTTTCCTTGTATTTAAACATCATGTGGAATGGATTTATGCCTTCCAGTTTTATGTTATTCGGTAAGTACATTGTTCCATGAAGTTTATCATCAGGTGGGGAGGATGTTTTTCCCACAATGTGAAATAGTTGAACTGTGGTTGGGACCATGAATGGAATTATGGGAGTCACTATATATCCCATGGTGATGGGAATAAATCCATATATATTTCATAAACAAGATAATATATCTTCATAGATCTAGAATGTATGAAGAGGTGTACATTGTTTCAACTGATTGTTGTAGGTGGGCCTAGGATTAGAGGTTTAGACGTCACTAAATATCTGACAATGAGAAGTATCATGTAACACATAGTTCTTTTAAGGACATTTTATTTTAGCATCATGTGAAAACGATGAATATGGAACATTGTGAAAAGTGGTAATACTGTTAATGGGCCCAAGGATGGATGTTTGGGCATCACTACATATCTCATGAAAAAATGTGGTTCAAGAAATACATAGTTCTTGAAATCACATGCATTTTAACATCATGTGGTGAGGAGGGAAGTGAAAAAATGTGAATTGGTGGGAATATTATTGTTGGGACCAAGGGTGTCAGTCGAGGAATCATTACATATATCATGATAATGTTAATAAAACCACATGTAATTATGAATAATTGTAATGTTTAACATCTTAGGGTGAAGAATAATGGTATTCCTTTTACGTTATCATATTTAGGACTAAGACAATCTTGTTGAATCATGTATGACTTATTCATTTAGGAAACTACTTTCTGAAATTTCTAACCATGCATGATCTATGCTCGATGAGGGAAACAAGGAATGAAAAGGGTCTCATGTGGAGGCATTTATGATTAAGACATGAACATATTGTATAATGTGATGGTTGGACCATGATATAAGATCAATGATTCCCTAAGTATCTAATTGAAAATAATAATCATACCATACATAGTTTCATGTGATCCATGATGTCTAATGTTATGTGGTATGTACATGAATGTCTCTACATGAATAAATATGGAAATTATGGATCCATGGAATTTTATGTCATGTGGTAAGGACATTCGGTCACCCATCATTGAAGGGGAGGTTCTGTGTCCATTTATTTTTACATCATGCTGTAAGAACATTGGATCTCTTGATGTGAATGTAATGTAATCCACTGGATAGGCTCATGAATATAGATTCAGGATTAACAATGTATCCTATGAGAGTATGAATCTATCCATACACAGTGCTCAAGAAATCATGGAATTTAATGTCATGAATCTAGGATTATCTCTGTACTGTTGAACATCATGTGTTCAGGGTAGATTTGTAAAGTTTAATATAGTATACTATAGATGAATTATGGGTCTTACTCTGATGTGGATTCCCTTGAAAATGACATCTTATATAAAGTATTTATTTTGAAATCCTACATTTTTTATTGCTGTGAGATTCAACCATACATTGTGTCAAGTGAATATGCTACCTTATAATAAAATTTATGTATTACATAAGTTACTTCCAATCGAGGTTCTATTTTTGGGTGTTTATTTCCCATTATCATTGGGTTTATGAGAGCTAGCACCAGTTCTCCTTGTAAGAGTAAATAAAGGTGAACCATTTTATTAAAGCCTATGAATTCCAATTCGGATATACCCCCATGTTGTGCAATGTGACTAATTTATTCCTATCTAGGCATTCAAATTCATCTAGAATCTCTTTTGATTGCTCAAAATCTTAGATCTACCAAAAAATGGCTATTCAGGGGGATAAAAATGGAATTCTATGGGTAGTTCTGCTTCAGTACCAAACACCAATGAGTGTGTTGTGGCATGTGTGATTGTACACATGGTGGTATGGTTGTCCCAAAAATCAAGGAAGAGTTTATCCAGATAACGAAATTAATCCTTGTTCACCATCATCTGTATTATGTTTGATAGAGTCTTATTAAAGGCCATTAACTTTCTATTTTCGACCACATGATAGCGGGATATGTGATTGGAATCAATATTGTACTCTAGGTATAGAATATTCAACTTCGTGGAATAGAATTTGGTGTAGTTTCCTATCAATATTTTGCGAGGTACTCCCAATATAATGATGATATGGTCTTCATGAAGTTGATAATATTCTTCATCCTAACTTCATTTAGGGTTATTGCTTCATCCCATTTTGAAAACATGATGATAACTGTAAGGATATACATGAAATAAATTATTAGGTTTAATAGATATGACCCCAAAAAATATATCCCCTAAATTAAAAATGGCCGGGTATATATAGATTTATGTATAAATTTTGAGGGTTAATGGATGATGTTATCAGGAAACTAGAATGCATGATTTTTCCTTTTGAATTACATGTATTCATGTATCATTGTTTTCTAGTAGTATGAAAACCTTCTATTTTGGTGGGAGATCCTTTTTCTAGATTTATGGGTGACATAGGATACTACATGGACTTCATCAATGATGGAGAACATTTATCCTTATAAAATGCACTTGAGGATAATTCCATCAAATACATATTTAAAGAAGACCTTTTCCCCATTTGAACCATCATAAAGAGTGAAGTTTTCTTCGTGGTTCTGAATCTATTCCATTTCAAAAAGATTTGGTTGGAGAATCCAATTTTAAAGATAACCATCTACAAGATCAATCCATCCAAGGCTAGTCATTGGTTTTTCACACTCTAAGGAAGTGTTAATCTAGTTTATTTATTCTATATCACATATGAGGATTAATGATAACTTTCTTCTATGTGCGATACAGAATATTTCATCTTCCTGGTCAGGTTCATCTAGAATGGAGACTGTATTAGACGGTGTGTCGGTGTGGGCATTCTACAATCAGGGAACATGACGTAATTTGGTCTCAACAGGTGATTCTACCATTAATCCCCTAACATATCTAGTGAGGGGGAATTTATTCCTTTTTAATGTTATATTCACTAGTAATCTACATTATCACCAATTATGAACCCCCTTCATATTTATTTAGGCTATGTGAAACTATAGATCTTGTTCTAACCCTGTGATGAGGAATTGGTATTATGCCGCATTATTAGTGTAGTCTTCAGATTGTGAGGAAGAGTTGAGAAGAAATTCTTTGTTTGTAAAGATAAATAACATTCCCACAACAACCCATTCGAGCTTCATTTTTTCAATTATTATTCCATTAGGACTTCACGAGGATCCATCAAAGTACATATCCCATGTATGAGGAGTATTATTGGAATAAAAGACCACTTCATCTTGGAGATCATTGTCTTTTTGATGTATTTTTTTAGGAGGGATGTGTTGTGAGAAAATAATTTGAGGCTTTCCCTTTCACTAACTTCTATGATATGAACCAAACATCATATTGATGTTGAATGATCGCCCATGAAGAAAATCTCCAAATCAATATACGCAGACAAAGGATGTACTTGAGGATCTCTATAAGAGACCATGTAGATTTTTAGTGCTTCAAGTAGTGCCTCATCTATTTCACTGCAATGTTGAGTGTATGGAAATTCTTTTCGACCTTATAATATCTAGTCTTAGTACCTAGCATCATCCATACGAGGTAGTAGAGACTATTCATGTTCCAAACTTCATTTTTCTATGTGAGGAGGCTCCCCAATGTGAATTCCATGGCATACACATATAAGATGAGTGGCCCCCTTCCACTAGAGGCATTAAAACCAACAGGTGTAGAAAGCAACTCTTCTGATTTTTGAAGGCTCTTCGACATTCATCATCCCATTCGTAAGTGATTCCCTTCTTCATTATCATGGTAAATGGGAGAGTTTATCTAGACATATTTGAAATAAAATACTGAATGTAGGTTATTAATCATTGGATTATCATAATTTATATGATATTTATGGTGAATAAATTGTTAATATTGCATTAATATTTTATGTGTCGACCTCAATGTTGTCGTGGAATACCAAAAATCCATGAAACATTCGTGATGTTACCCCAAAATCACCCTTTAGTGAATTAATCTTTAGACAGTGTTTCTGTAGGTTGTATAATTTTGTTCAATGATCTGTGAAAAGACCACATTGATGTTAGGATTTGACTTCTAGGTCATCAACATAACACTTGATTACCCTTATCATGAATGTTTTAAAGATTTGGTGCTTGTTTCACTGATATGTGGCTCCAGCATTCTTTAATCTGATGGTAATGACCTGATAGTATAAGATCTCTTAAGGCACTCTAATTTTGGTATCCTCTTTATATTCTAGGGACATATTTATCTGATTGTTCCCCGAGTAACCCTCTATGAAGTATAGTGATTGGAAACAAGAAGTTTCATTGATCAAGAGATTCATAATCAGTAATAAAAAATCATCCCTCAGGAAAGGCGGATTAAGGTCGCTAAAATAAATTAAATCACTAATTTTATAATACTTTTTATTGATGGGTAATATTTTGGAAACCATATTGGGTATTTATCTTCTCAAACAATGTTGTAATTGATAAACATGTCAACTTTTATCTCAAATGTCGGTGGCATTAGAGGGTTGTGTCCTCCTGGCTAACCATTAGAAGCCTTGATGCTCATAAGGCATTATGATATGGTGCATAACCATGTATGGATTGAATTCTGTCCTTTGTGTATATTTCCAAGTGAACATGTATCGGCGATTCATTACAATTTAAATTTACACTTTTATCTCATATAGGGGAATGTAATCACTAATCAGAGTATGTTGTAGTTCTTCATAGATTATCTTATTTATTTGTATGATCTCATATATGGTGGTGGAAATGACTTCCTAAAATTTTGGAGGGGTGTTCCTGATTTCATCCTCATCCACTCCCATTTCTGATACTATGGATAATTTTTCATCTGATGATGGAGATCTAGGGAATTCTCCATCACTATCCGGGTGAGGGAGGTGATTAAAAGAGACCTCGTCATTTTTTAATATCTGAGTCATTAAAAGGATATCCCAAATCTAATTTTTTTATGTCATCACTAAGTAAATGACTATTTTGTATCTCTAGGATTGTATTTTCTTACTCAACATTGTTTATGGGGATCACATAATCACTGTCAATCATAAATCAATGTTTCAAATGGGTTGTCCCCAAACCATTCGGAAATGAATCATATGTATCATGATATACTATAGGTTACATGCTTTCCTTTTTGTAGAAATATGCTTCATAATATGTGGCTCCACATGTTTTTAAGGGTTAGTTTTCATTATTTAGTATGTTTACCTTTCAATAGGGTACTTAAATCACTAATGGAGTTTTTATGGAACATGCAAGGGTCTATGGAGCCAGGGCCTTCAAAGAAAGACATTATATGTGGTTTCTGGCTAGATACCCTTGAACTGTGTGTCATATGTGAGTTCCCCAGATTGAACATCGAGTTTAGTCTTCCAAAGAGGTCTTTTCTAACATCTATAATTCCCTTTAATGGTCTTCCTTGTAGGGGATAAATCCCCTTCTCTATATCCCAAACGTTAGATAGTTTGAACTTTGATGATATTAATCCCATATTTATTTTGAATAGGTACCATTTGGACATTGACATTACTGAGTATTCTTCAATTATATAATGAAGTGATGCGACCATGGATGACCCCCTCTTGATCTTGATCAGTAAATGAGATGGTGACAATACATTATGAGGATAATCTCCACTTGAGAGAACTCAGCCACAATAAATTATTCTCTTGAATTCTTATGGGATCCAAAGTTCTTCAACAAGTGCCTCTATAAGTTCTTTTGAAAGGAATATTTCATCAAGGATTGAGAATTTGGTCACGACAACAGCTTGATATTTCATAATATCATACTTTTATTCCATACGTCATCACATCTCGATATGGGGTTACTCACGGGATTGCAGTTCAGGAGCTGAAGCATCTGATGTAGACAGATATGATGTTTTTCAAGTAGTTGATGGAGTATCTTCTTCTGGTTGTGTAGGTCACATCAGCCATCTCTATTGCCTAGGTTGATCTGAATAAACTCTCATTAAGTGGTCATGCAATAAAATCGGATGAGTGTGACTGCTAGAGGTATCTGAGTCATCTTTTAAACTCTTTTGAGCATGTTGGAGCACTTTCCCATGAGTCTCATCTGCATATATATCCAGTATGTGGATATGAACAAAATATGGAGTCTGAACACATCCACATTCTCCCATGTATCCTTAGTTTTGGGGCATGCAGCCTCTTATTCCCCGATTATGTGTAAGAAAACCTTATTCAGGAGCATATTAATCATCAAAAAAGGGTTATACAAATCGTATCACATTGAAGGATCCAAATATGAGTTATTCATCTGATGAGGATTCCGTTTGGTGTGTCTCTTCCTATATTATAGATATTATAGATAAAAAATATATAAGAGTAATGGATTTCTTTAGAGAATAACATGTAACTTCCTCCATTGACTCTTCATGTTCCCATGGGTCATGCCAACCTTTGGATGTAACACTTGATGACCCCTTATTGCGTGGTGGATTTAACATGAATCTATGAAGCTTAGATTTCATTGTGGTGTAATATTGATTAATTTTTTTAAGTAATATAGGTGTCAAACTTTTCGGCACACATGGATGAAATGGTTTCAAATTATCCTGTTATTCTGAGCGGATAATGGTAATGAAAGCCACCTTCTCAAGGGATTTTTTACGACCAGACCCAATGGGGCTTGAGTCGTGACTCACCAAGCCCACATCTAATAGGCCAGGGACATGCGACCAATGCCCAGTAGGATATCATAGACATGGGGGCCTTAGCCTATGTTACCTGTACACATGCACCCACAAACACCTCTATAAAACAGTGCAGAGATACATAAAAACTGAAAAGAAAATCATCCATACATATATCCCAAAACCAAAGTACAGAATAAGAACAAAAGGTAAAATAAAGGGCCCACCCAATGAAAACATAAAAAGCACCCAACCAGCATAGAATGAGGGTATCTCTATAAAACACCCACCAAAATGCTCCTTGGCTCAGCTCTGGTAAACAACATGGTTAGTATAACTCACTAAGATCTGCCTTCTTCGGGTTCTCCTGGGACTCTGTCGAAAGGCTTGTGGTCTGCAAAAGAGACAAAACATTTTTAGGAAAAGCATGTAAATTGTTGAGTATTAAGATACTCATTAGGCACCCCCAAAACCCAATAAAGAATGGAGAAACTGAAATCCCTCAGTCTACTCATCCAAACCATAGGGAACTCGAACGAGAGAGAAAATCCATCTCGAGACCACCCTCGCCTAAACTCAACCAGTGAGCTCATGCCACTGGGTGTGTCATCAAAGATGTGGCAAAACCTCAAGAAAACCCCATAAAAAACAACAGATATACTCGTCTTAGGTACCAAGCCTCAAGTGGTTCCAACCTCATTTCCAACATCAGATTCAACATGAGGCCCCAAGGCAACTCATGTCCAAAATAAAATTCTCATCGGATATCACCGCAAATCATGACACAATGAAACTCTGTGGTTCTCGATCCTCATATAGGGGATCCCTTCCAAGATCCACCATGGGATACTATAAACCCTATTAGAAAACCATATTCTAAAACTTCTTATTTAAGGGATCACTCCTAGGATCTGCTAGGAGATACCATGACCCTAACTGATAGCCCACAATCTCTTAGATAAAAGATCGCACCCAGGAACCACTAAGTGATACCACACCATAATCTTACATCCGGAAGATCGCCTCACTAATATAGAGGATAATCTCCCATGTATCTTTGGTCATGATGATACCACCAAATCCATCTAGGATAACTAGTTCAATAGGGTATTGTACACCCGATGATATCATAAACCCAACCTCTAACATCTGTTGAGTTGGAGATCGTATACCTTATGATTCTACAACCCGAATAAAAAGGTCGTCTATGTAGGAGACCATATACCCAACTATACAAAAAATGATGAAGGGTTATTCTTCTATATATGGGAACACCGTCTGCGTAGTTTTGGTCATAGTTATTCTAAGAACCAGATCTAGTGTAAACGATGTGCTAGAGGATCCTTCCGCGACAACAAAAGAGGTGTACCACAACTATATCCATCTCATTTTACTAAGGGGATTACAAACATGTACTAAGGTTTTAATTCCATGAGTACTGTCATATGAATGAACCAAGGTAGTCCACTGAACCTCTATTGTTCTAAATGTTGTTAACCCAAGTGACGCACAACATCACATCACCCCAGACCTCTTAGGCCCAAACTGAGTCCACCATCAGATTCTACATAGAAAAAATGTGGGATAATCTATTCACTTTCCTCAAACATGAATACTATGTAAAAGTCATTAAAAGCTACAATAAATCCCCATGGGGCCTATTCCTCGGTTCTGTACCTCATTAGGTGGATCACACACATATGATACCCTTAGAAAAAACGTATGAGATCGACTACTCTTACATCTAAAACAGACACCTACTAAAATGGGTATTATTCACCATAATAATCTTTAGTGGGTCATCATGGGGCTCACACCTCGATCCTGTAACACATGAAATGGATCATTCTATAGCAATCATCTCGGAAAAAACACATGAGATTGACTAAAAATTCATCCATAGTGGACTCCTGGTGAAAAAGTCACATTTCAGCGCAACCACTGAAACTGGCCTCATTGGGCCTACACCCTGATTTTTGATTAAAGACCCGAAATTTATCTTTAAATTTAAACATCACCATCATGGTGACAACACCACTGAGAGAATGTCAATTGGACGCTCCGACCAAAAGTAATAAGGGGTCGAAGTTGAATAATACTAAAATAATCATATTATTTCAATTTTGTTGGCCCTGATCAATGATACCGAGGATTTAAACTCCAAAACCAACCTAAAAGGGTTTTACTCAATGAAAGGGTCTCTTTTCCACGAATGGATCGTGATTCATACTATTAGTGTTCATTTTATTGGGGTATAAAGAACCCCCATAAAAATCTAGTCGGACCGCTGCTGCCACAATGGAAACCACTATCGCCGCCTAATTGGACCGACGTGCCACGACTGTCAGAGCCACCGTACTACCTTGCCCTCCAGTAGACTCCACTTCAACCAACCTCCCTCCATTATTCCACTGCTGTATTCCTGCATTACCACCATCGGAATCCACCATCCATTCCAGAAAACTTTTTCAGACCACCGGGAAAAATCCAGTGGTCAAAAAATCGATCTGACAAGTGTTTTGTAAATATTGAAATTTTATCTACATAGATTCAGCCTCCGAAAGACAATTTGATTACATTATTGATCCAAAAAAATTTTAAATGTTGGAATTGGATTAAAACTCAAATCTTCTACCTTTTGGCAACTATGAGTGCTCCGCAGATGCTACTGCTCGAACCAGGAGTGACTGTCTTCAAACTTAGAGCTCAACAGAACCTGTTTAATTGATTTTTTAGGTTCTTAATTTAATGGGGAATGAGGTAGTTACTTTGGGAATTCGAAAGAGGGAGAGATATATTTTTTTTATCATTTTTTATAATAAATATCAACTCAACTCCCCGACCTAACTCGCCTTCATCAGGAAACATAACGGCGACAAATATCATGTATCCCCTATGGTAAACACGACATTCCAGACTCAACTGTGGTGTCTGAATTTTGATCTGATTCTCTGTTCATAATTTATTCAAGCTAACATCCATAAATAAATTAATTCATTTATTTATGAATACGTCCCTGATAAGTTTTTCCACAAAAGGCCCACTGCTATAAAACTTACACCCCTCCAAGGGTAAACAACATGTTACCGATGCAATTGTGCCCTTATATTTGTTATCTGATCTACCTTTTAAGAGATAACATTTTCCCTCATTGTGGTTAGTATAAAAATACTTACTATTTTGTATAAATTTAATTTTTTCCACATCGGGCCTTAGAATCACATGTCATCTACGTACCTAGCTCTAGATTTATTCGTAGGAATATTCGAAAGCCTAACAAGTCCCAACCCAAGTCTCTACAAAAGTATTCTAGAATCTATTATCTAATGTTGACCATGCCTTTATTGTCATCTTTGAAAAGGAATAAATATTTTATATTATGACCCATACTTATTTGTTATGGGAAGTAGTTAGGGAGGTCAGGGAGGTTGACTTCCCCATGTTTTCTAGTTTTTCGACGTTTGAGTAGGTTATTATACATAGATTCCAAGAATTAATTAGGGAGTTTTTTTATTTTGAAATGATTATACTTTGATCATCCATTCCTCAAATCCAGGGTGACCTATATTTCTATGTAATTTAGGAAGAGGTGATTCCATGTTTGTTTCCAATCGACAGGAAGGGTGCGGTGGTTTGGGTGCTTCATATGTTCTTAGATGAGAACCATTTTAGGCTTGAGAGTGAAAACTAAAACATCTATTATTCCTTGAGTTTACCCACAATCTATGGTAATTAGTCGATATTCATATCGGGTTTGTTGAATATAATCATCAAGATGTTGTACCATTTGTGAAAACTCTTTGAACCCACTTAGATACTTCGGGGGGATTGGTGGGGTGAGCAACTCATCCCTAATATTTTCTACAAAGAGTTATAGTAGTTTCTCCTGTGGTATGTGAATTCTGAGTGAATACATGCAATGAAATAAAACACCCTTTCATTCTCATGTAGATTTTAGTTCATCATATAGGTGATCATTGTTTTTCTTAGTGTTGAACTAAACTGATAAACGAACTGATGATGATGGTCTTTCCATCCTACTACAGATCCTTCAAGTAGACTGGTACACCATAGGAAGGCTATCCATGTCAAATGTTTCATGAAACATCTAATCTGTTTTCTCCTATTGATCTCGAGGGCCCATAATTCACCAACATTGGGACACAAAGTATGTGAGATGTTGTTTAAGGTTTCCTGCATCGTCAAAGGAAGATAATGTAGGGTTCCAAATTATTGGTGGCAGTGTAGTATCATCCACCAATTTAGGATGTGGATTTCTTTCAGGATGCACCAATTCCTATCCACCTTCCATGGATTCCATTCGAGTATTCAAGGATTGAAGGACATTAATTAAGTCAAGGGAATGAATGTCTAAATCGCCTCTCGTCCACATGGTGTGACTAGGGCCAATATGGTGGTACCACCTTCATCTCCCACTAATTCTCAATTCATACTATTATTTAATGGTTTCCTTCATGAGGGAGAGGTTTTCACCATAACAAAGGGAATTCATGCTCATTTTTTACTTCCTAATTTATATAGACTGGTTGTCTTAATCTTGATCCAATCAGATGATTTGATACCACTCTTACTGGAGGATGGACAATTTGAGGAATAATATTCTTCTTTGGCTTTAGAAAATACATGATGAGAATATTACATTTGATTATCTCCCCATTGAGTTGTTGGAGAGATCATATTTCCCTCTCAAATAGTGACAACTGTTCCTCTAGGGAATGATCTTCTCTTCCCCTAGGTGGTGATTGGGATTTAGTTTTACCTTTCACTTTTTCTATGATAGTATTATAATGAATAATTTTCAATTAGTTATAAAGTGGTGGAAAATTTTGAAGCCTTATTTAGTTTTGGGTGCGCTCAAATTCATTTGGTACATCAGAATCACCAACCTCCTAGGGTACAGTTTCCACATTGTGTCCATATTTGTTCATGTCTTGATTGTTGTCTGCCATGTTTATAGTGATGACATTCACAAATGAATACTAGGTAGTTATGGTTTTTCCATTACATTCAAAACAACAGGATGATTCTAAAATGCCTTCATCAAGGCCTTTTTTTGAACCCTTGCCCATGTTTGGTACATTTTTCCTTGTGACCCCAGCATGGCTTGATTCCCTTTGTCGTATGCTCCCCCAATGTCATCTTATGAACATTGAATTTAAGGGGGAATCTAATATTGGTTTATGTATGGGACCCAACCAAAAGAGGCTTGTCTTGTAGTGGGAGTAATAGGTGGGACATTGACCATTGATTTTTCCCTACTATCCTAGAAAAAACCGATTATCTATGTAGTGATAATGATGATGACAATGGACCCAACCCTATGGGTTGCAGTCATTTTGGGTCTCCATTAGAACTGATTTATCCTTTTTTTATTACCTAGTTACCCTAGTTAGGGACTGGATGGTTTTAGGGATGGACATTAGGATATAAATTCACCCATCCTAGTGGTGTGGGGTGATCCAAAATCACAACTAAATCTTTCAGGACCCTCTTTGTGGATGTTGAACTGCGAGACGGTGATTGAGATATAAATTCTGGTATCCCAGTGTGATGGTTTTCACCTACGGCTACTGAGAGAGTGTCTTCAATCTTCTCATGAATAGATGATATGATGGGTGAAGGTAGTTTTCGATATTCTCCTAGAATAGGGGACTATGATCACTCATGTAAGTATTTTATGGTAGCTTCTACTATGTCCCATTTTCGGTGGTGTATTTTTTCTCTTGTGGGAGTTGTGTTAGATGGAAGCCCATGAGGATAATGATTTTTCACAGGAATCATCTCAGATGATCGAAACTACAATATTCATGTTCAAAAAGTGTTCTCATTTCATCAAGGGGAACAATTTTATATTGTTTATACAATCTGATTCCTATGTTTATGATGTATGAGCATCATCGAAGTGTGGTCATTGTATTGTAGTGACAAACTATCCTGAGCGATACCTGATCCCCTGATTTCTTCATAGGTTATAACATTATATGACACTAAATGCAAGGGGTTTTTTTGTTCCAAGGTTGTGGAATATTGTAAAACTTTATATTGTCCCCATCCATGAATATGGATACATAAAGATGATTTAGATACCAGATGCTGAATTGTCACGATGATAAGTAAGTAAGGGAGTTGAAAATTTTCTCAATGCTTTTTTGGTTTGGATTCTTATTCTATAGAGATAACAACTAGGTCAGGATGACAACAAGTTATCTTGATTTTCTAAAGGTGACACTATTATCCTCGATAAGGTAGATAATGTTCCATTAATCACTGATGAGTATCCAACATATTTTGGAGTGTGTAAGGAATTCACTCCATTTATATTTCATTTGGGACCTCATAGCTTGAAGTAGAGATGGTCCAGATGTCACTAACAACCTCCTCCTCATTGAACATACATGTCTCCATTTGGCCATACCATAGATGATGGATCTAATGGTCACATACTGATGGGACTGGAGTGTTTCTGGAAGTTCATCGGGATCCATATACCGTTTACCTTGATGTTTTTATCACCTCATTATATGAAGTTGTTAGTGTTTTGGACACCTCTCTATATAGAGGCTTCTGGTAATGGTGATGATTTCTTTGTCTACAAGAGATATTTTCAAAGGGGCTGGCCATGGTGGATGTTAGGAGTAGAGTGTCTGCAGCCCATCTTCACATCACCACGATGAGGGCTATCATGGTAATGAACATCTTATTCTACTACTTTGATAGAAGAGTTGACAACCCCTTTAGGTGTTGGAATGTGTCTTGAATGACAACAAGGGAACTATAATTTAGTAGATTTGGAATATGGTTCATGTTTCTATCATGGTCTAAATATTCCAACCTATCGTTTTTTATTTCCCAAGGATTTCAGCATGTTGTGTGATGGGTACTATAACATCCATATAACAATCGGGTGCGGCGAGAGTATGATCCCACTGTTAATAAGCTGTTAGAATATTACAATAATCAATATCATTATTCAAAATCATATGATCATATCCTGATTCATGTTCCATTCTCACTAGTGAAGTCTCATTAATGATGGATGTATGATCTGATCTTGAGCCTTTGGGATATATCACATGTCTTTCATGGCAGGAGTATGAGATTGCCGTAAGGATTGTACTACCCTCACCTTGTGATCCTCAGTTGGAATATGAATTTAATCATGGTCCAAATATACATTGCATGATGCAATATACCGAAGAACCACTGAAATGGTAGAATGAATATTATCCTCCCACATTATTTCCTTGGAATGATGTTAGAGCAGTTTTTCATCAATGAAAGTAGAAATAACTGCCTTTATTCTGTGATCAATTGGAATATTCAATGCATATTCACTGAAAAGAATATGAGAATATCCCAAGGATGGTATTTTAATCACTTTGTTAACATTGGATAGAACATAGATATATGCCTCAACCTAGGAATTTGATGTTTTCCACCAGGCTTCTTTGATATAAATGTGATCATATATCAATCCTTGTTCCCCTATCACATGGTGATCCCTTGCCAAATCATGGATATGATACCGATACTATGGAATTGGATTATACCACAATACGTTTTCTACAAGAATGTTCCTCTATCCTAAGGTGTGTGCCACTATCCCCTGGTGAGCCCTATTTTTAATGGAAGTATGATCCCGGTATGATGGGTCAACCGTTGTCAGAATATTCTTGTAATCATCCTAGATGGAATTTAGAGTGTGACCTTACTCCGGTACAACAACTTGTTCGTGATTATTAGAGTGTTGAGTTTCCCTAGCTATAAGGATAAGAGTATTTGCCTACCCCATAACTTTAACTATTCTAGAATATTTCGGTGGATCTCTTCAACAATTTATAACCTATCTTGATATTTTATAAAATTTTGTGGAGGGATATAATCTTGAAATTTTTTCATATCTATTATCCACTAGAAGATTTATTCAATTTATGTGGGGATATGTTCCCTCTTTTTTCTTATTTGTTATATCAAATTATGTTTATGGACTTTATATTAGGGGTAGGGATATGTGAATCCCCCATAATTGCAGTGGGAATATGCCCACATACTGGTTCTCAATCGACAGGGATATAGTCCTGCTTATAGGTTCTTGTTGGAGTATATCGGCAGACATCATTTTCATAAGTGGGGATATGATCCCTATCTTAGATATCCATTTCCTTCATCCCCGGATTAGACTTGTTATCTGTGTATGGTTGTCTGATCCAACAACAAGTTGGGAGGTACTAACAGCAGGGGAATGGTTGGTACCAGTGGGATGATGCTAGTGACTACAGTTGGTAGGTTCTCTGCATGGAAGAATATAAATGGAATGGGAACCATGTATGGAATCTTGATCAACCTTCATTAGATATAGAAACTCATAGTTTTCATGCTTCAGGGATAATATTTTGAATAGGTTGTTTATAGCGGAAAGTGTTACTATATTGGCATCATCTATTACTCGGTGATGCGGATATGCGAGCTTCCATGCTTGGAGAGCCTCACAGGGAGCCTCCATGGTTGGTATTGTATTGTGTCATTAGAATTCTTGTACCATCATATCTACCACCTATTTTTAGATAAATTTAGAAGTTGAGATTGAAATGTGACCCTTAGGGGCCATAACTATAGATTATTTTCCTAAATGAACAATTTATTGTGAATACATTGCATCTGGTTGGTATGTTGTCGATGAGAGAAATATCTGTAATCACATAGTAAACAACGAACAGGGTTACCGAGTAGTGCTATATCGTAGGTAAAAATTGATCAAATAAATATGTATGGTTTACAAAATTATCCTATTTTCTTGATCCAGCCATTCTGATCACATGGACTTTTCAATGGGAGGATGGACTTACAAGAATCCTCATTATATAAGATCGTCTATATGATCATTCTTGTTATACGACTTTGTTTTTATATGGTTTTTAAGACAATGTGGCCTAAGAGACTCATGCTGGGCCTATAAATGTTTTTTTTTCTAATGGTGGGAGGGGATAATAATTACCTGAGGCATCTTATGTACTCTAGTAATTATAGGAATCAAAACACATATAGTTCATTGGACCAGTTTATTTTTTCATCCTGCTTAAAGGAATTATATGGGTTCCCTATAACAAAAAATATTTAAGAACAAGTATCGGAGGGACGTCCTATGTATCCTGAGTATAGAGACAATCAATGTTGTCATAGTTCATTCATTCAAGTATTATATATCATGGTTACCCCTATCAGTGTGGATACTCATGTTGAAGATGATATGATTATCAAAACTCCATAATCTCACATGAACCATGCTCGATGTGAGAAACAAGGGATAGTAAATGAACATTTCATTTCTGATGACATGGTACTTATACACTAGAATTTTTTTGAAATTATTTATCATGGAACTCGAGTCTTAGAGAGACATCCTATATATCCTGGTTATGGATCGAATTTGTGTTATCATATTTCCTTTTATTTTGTGGATTACACACTGAGGCTTCATGTATGACCGGCCCACAGTTTTTTGGGCATCACAAGGCCCATATAAATTTTTTAGAGGACATTACATGATCCATATGGTTTTTTAGGTCCATCGATAGACGTAGATGTCTTTTCTAGGGGTTGTTTCATGATCCATTGATGTTCCATTGTTCCATTCACAAGAGTCAGATTTATGAATATGGTGTCACAAGAGTCATTATGATATGGCCTAGAGGATGACATATATCTGGAATAACATTCCCCGAGGTCATTGTGAGACCTAAAAACATGTATAGAGGGTGTCACGGGTCTTGGATGACTTCTCCCAAGGGTGTCACAAGAGATTATTTTTCAAGACCATTTGCAACTGCTATACTTGACTAACATGTGAATGGGTTGTTATTTGAGTATAGAGATGTATCTGAAAAATTATTAAGGGTTTCAGTGATATGTTTATAGTGTTTTTTGAGACTAATGTGGTGTACCATGTGAGACTATATGGATTTCTATAACCAACTAAATGGGTTTTATATGTATGAAGTAGCATGTTGAAGGAGTGTCATGAGATTTATCTAATGTTTCCTCGTGATTTCATGTGTCTTTTGATGACTCATGAAAACCACATTAGGTCCGTAAAACGTGTCTTTATCTCAAGTCTTCCCATTTTAATCTTGGTTCTAATACTTGTATATAAAATGTCTTAGATTTGTTCAATATATGTTTATCATGATTATTTTGTGATCCTAGGGGTCCTTGGTATGTTCTTTTCACACATTGTAGTAGTTCTCCATGTGATCTATGAATGATCAAGAAATGAACATGATGTATTTTTCCTGATTGTTCCAACTATTCTCTGGTATTTTTCCGGATGAAAGATTTTTTTGTCCTGATATCGACCACTCTCAATAGTTTTCTCCAGCCATTACGACAAGGAGACAATATGTGGATATATTCATCATCTAGAGTCCCACTGTTTTTCATGTGGGGGTGGGGAATTTCAAGGCATCTCCACCTAGTTATTCTTCTATTTGTGCATAATATCTTCCATGAATCCATGCTAGATTCGGTGAAGGGATCAAGAACTATGCAAGTTCTCAAGTCTCTATTTTAGACCACTCCCTAGGAATCACCTCATTTTTAGAACCCTTGAATCCCTCCATAAAATCATACTTTATTGGATTATTACCTATTAATGAGGACTCTTTGAATAACGTGGGAATGCTGAATGACTTTTTTATTTTCATGTTGATATTACTAAGGGTCATTTGATATTAGGATTCATATTGAACGGGACCCACATGATCATGTGTGACTTTTCTAAGAGTCTAATAAGACCATGAAGTGGAATTCCAATGTCTGTCAAATGCATTTTATTACCATAAGATCTCTCACATACTTCATTTTTACCCCTTTTGTTTTAGGTGAAAAGGTTGGGATCCATGTGATATTTCATTAGTACTATTAAGAATAATTACTCTATTTTTTGGTGAATTGTTTCATGACCCAAAAAATAATATGAGAGTGGAAGATCATTTCATGTAAAAATTCATTTGTTTCTCCTTTCGGAGATGAAGGGGGGTGCATGGTTGTTTGAACATATCTATGGATTTCTATGAAACAAGGTTTGAAATCCCAAGGGACTCTACAAGATGAGGTGGACATGTCACCAGGGACTCACGGTGCATTGCGGATCACCAGGTGTGAACCACAAGTCATTCAATGAACATCACTACCTTCCACCTCCCATCCTATTATATATTTTGTAGAATTTTACTATGTCTTGGATGTACTATAAGTTTTCTTCGATGTTGTAAAGTGTAATAACTATTCTCATAAATGATTACTCCTATAATAATTATGAATGCTAAGGTTCTCCTCCTTTTAGAATCCATCCTCCCATTTTTAGTTGATTTTCAAGTCATATTTCCAGGTATTTTTCACTCACAACCAATGTGTCCTAGGGGAACTATTCCTTTTTACACCTTTTTAGTTATTGTTTGTCTTGAGAACCTTCACAAATGTAAAGGTACATGTTTAAATGGGGCTCTATTGGATTAATCTCTAGTTATATTCTTTTAATGGAATCTTCATGTGACCTTGTAATGATGATATGATCTTGAATCATTTAAATGTTCACATGATCAATAGGTCTCAACCATATTACTCTTCCTTTTCCTCATGTCTGAAATTATTCACCTATTTATGTACTCCTTTCTATGTGAATTTGTTGATGTTTATTTAAATGAAGTCAATACTAATAGATGGATTAATAAATAGACCAAATAAAATGACTGAATTGTCAAACATAGAACACATGTAATAAGTATGTACTTGAATGAAAGCGGAGTGGTGGAAAATTCCCTTATCTTTAAGAGTTTCTTCTTAAATCATGGATGGGGAGACCAAGGTATTTGGATACTCATTTGGGAAATGTTGTATGGGCCCTATAATAATGGAAAGGAGTATGAATTCATGGATTTTAAATTTGGAGTGGATATTTTTTATTGTAATTGGGTATTTATACTAGAGGAGGGTTGTCTTTAAGTGAATAAAAATGATTATTTTTTATTTAAAAATAACCACTATAAGGATGAATTAATTATAATGATTTTCTATGATAAATAATTCTTTAAAATCTAGTATTGTTCTTTTAAAACATCAACCACCCATTTATTGTTTAATAATTTAATTACATCATTCTTTTAACTACAATTATTAACCATATAAACTCTTTTAACTATAACAAGATGACTCTTTTTTACCATGGTATGTTTTTTATATCTAAAATTTAAATTTACCATGTCAGATAATTTTTAAAATGTTAGTCTATATATTAAATTGATTTTAGTTAATTAAAATTATATAAGTGGGGAATATCAATTCTAATGTGATTATAATATTTATCATAAAAATAAATTTTTTGAATGGTTAAAATCGTCATTTTCTGAATTTCAAAGAATGTGTTTCTAAATGTATTTGATTATGAACTATGTTGTTCCTTAAATAATTCTTGAATAACAATAGGGATTTTTTTTTAGATATTATTAATTTCATAATTATATCGTAATATTTAATGTATTAAAAAAACTTATTTTCACTATTTAACCCAAAAGAAATTATAAAATTACCATTAATTTAGTATAAGATAATTATGAAATGATGAAATGAAAAATGACCCAAATTTTATCAAAATTTTAATATAAATTCATTAATCTTGGATTTTAAATGAGAATACTTATGTTTTTAATTTAAATAGTTTTTTTTGACTTAATTTTTATTTGGAATTATAAAAATTACACAAAACATTGCTAGTTTATATTATCATCTAAAAGTGTTTTATAATATAAAATAAATAAAATATCATTTATCGGTAACATATTGATTCATTATGTTACATATTTGTAATGGAAATTGATTATTTATTTTGTTTTTATAAAATAATCTCAATGGTAACATTATTTTTCCAACAACTATAATATTTACCTACCATATTCTTAATTAATTTTCATAATTCCCACCAGTAGTATTGGCCAAAAATCATCATGTATAATGGTCATATATCCTTATAAATACACTATCATACTCACTCTTAATTGTTCAATTCAATTTGAATCACAGTTCAATATCATTTCCATAATGAATTTTGTATTACTAAAAATATTTTTCTTTTATAAAGTGTTATTCATGGGTGGGGTGATTTTAAGGGATTAAGGTTACCCAAATATTTACATTTTAAATTATTTTATCTCTAATATTTTTTCCATTTTAATATATATATTATTAATTAGAATTTTATAAAATTATTGTAACATTCATAAACGATTAAATAAATTGATTATGGTATCTGGTATGTCTTTTATTTTAATGCTCATATATATACTATTTTATATCAACAATTGATATTTATATTTATTTACGTAAATTTAATGTAGTTTTATTTATTAGTAATAAAAATATAATTATAAAATAATAGTTATATTAATAACTTAAAGTAATTTTTAGGGTGTTACAGGTTCAGTGAGATGTGATGGGGATGGGTGTGAGTATTATGAATGATATCTCATATGGTTGGGGTTGTTATTTGTTTCCAAATTTTTTTATCATGTGATCACTTTTTATTTCTTTTATGCTTTATACCCTCTTTACTTAAAAATTATTATTTTTTTCATTAGTCAAAATTTGATTTATGGTTAGGGAATCTTTGATATCCCTATTTTTTATTTTTTTTATAATTATTTCCTAGGATATTTTTTGGTTTCATTATTTATAAGTAAGAGGATAATTTATGGGTAAGTAGGAACTGTAATGAGTGAGTAAAATGGACATGTTAAGACCCATTTATGAATAAATATATTGTGTTGAGTGAGTTTCCAGTTCATAACTCTTGGGGTGAAAAGGGTGTGAGTGTTTTCTGTCAAAAATAGGTGGTAAGACACTATAGTTACATAGTATCAGTGTGATATTGAGGGGTGTGTGTCCTCTAAAATCATGAGAATAAGTTTTATCAGTATGTGAATATAATTTTATATTTCACGGTTGTTTATTTTCATCAATGTGAAACATTCACCATCTCTCACGACACACGTCCACTGCCAATTGATAATAGTAGCACATAGTGTGTCATTGTGAGAGAGGCAATCCTAAGAGGTTTTTGAATTAACCCCTAATAATGTACACAACATGGATTGTAATGTACATTGTACGACCATCAAGTTTTCTGTTTTTTTTATCACATGGAGTTTTACACCTCGTACTATTTTAACAGTTTGTGGTGGTTAAGGATTTAACAATGATGATCATGTGGTTTTTCTCAAAAGTCAAATATTAATTTAATATTCAGTTATTATATATAATATCTATCATTCAGTGTACCGTAATAATTATGAATTATTAATTCATGTATCTTATAAATATTCCATTACTATTTCACTTTTATATTTCAATATATCATATATACTATTTACTAATTTTAATTTTTTGTACATTAAATGAACCTCATAGATCAATGTTTATATCTATAGTCTTAGGTATAATCCATTTCATGAAGAGGTCATGATGAATTTTCAATTGACTAATGAGTTACCCTTATACATTTCGTTTGAGTTAATAGTCTTTTCATAACTGTTTAGTCCCCCAACATTAGTTGGAAGCCTCTAGTATAAGGGTTGGTCTTCCTAGAGTCTTACTGCATCCTCGGATCATGTGTAATTTGGGAAATTAAGGTTAGGGTTGTGTAAAGTGGTTTCAAAGAATTATTTTAGTATGAATCATTGTTTTTATAAGAAGATATTTTATATAAAGTAAATAAATGTAAACTTGAAGAATGTGTATCCCACAAGGAATAAGTTTAATCGAAGGTTACCATTATATTTATAGTGTCGGTGTTTGGTACTCTAGAGTTCACTGTGGTGTTGGACTAGGAATTTTCATATGGGATGAATGAAGCACCAAATGAGTTATGGATATTAGTGAGGATATGGTTTTTTTATTATACCATTATAACATCATTCTTAAGTCATGATAAATTTTCCTATCAGTGGCGGTGTTTTTCATGTTTTTTCATTAGTATTTAATATTAATTGTATCACCATATAATTTATTTTATTCATTATCAAATAATATAATTAGATACTAGATTAATATGTATTTTATGATTGATTTTATATCTTGTTGAATGTTTTTTGTTCGTAGTGATATGGAAATGTCATTTGTGGGGGGGTGAATAGTTAAAAAAATACGAGTATGATTGAAAAATCACATAGTTGACTGTATTGTATATACAATGTAGTGGTATTTTTAGAATTTTAGAAATTTTAGGAAAATTGGTTTTGAATTGGGATGTCAAAATTTATTTTCATACTGGGATCATTTTTTCATTAATAATGTCTTTCAGGGCTTCACATTTGTATATTTTAGTTTTTGGTGGAAGCCCTTGGTTTCCAAGGGTGATTTCAAATACTTTATTGAGCATTGTTAGTTATAAATTGATATTATATTGTTTATTAATATGTTATGAATGAATGCGTAACTAGGTAGAATGGGTTATACTGGTTTGTTCATGAGTTAGTTAGGTGTTTTGAATTGTGTGTTTTGTGGTTGTGTTTTGATCATATATGCAAATCTACCTTTTTTGGACTTTACGATTATGTGTTCGGTGTATGGATCTACAATACATGTGTGGTTATTGATGAGTTTTACCATTTGGTATTAATTTTTTTAATAAATATTTATTGAAATGAGTATAATTATTTAAAATTTTCCATTATGGTATAATCATAGAGTGGGAATAACTATAATCACATATTAAGTTGTTGCTGGGATTTGAATTTTTCATATTTTGGGTCATGGTCGTGTAACATCTCATTGTTCTATTTCTGGTTACAAGTGGTACTATCAATTGATTTTAGGGGAAATCGGATTGATTCAATATATATCTCAAAGTCTAATAGTTCCCATGAGGTAATAATAGTCAGGGTCTGATTGGTGAAATCCCAGATGGTGGGATAATAAATAGTTATAATGAAAGGGTCTTGAGTTTTGTTTCACATAGGGTTAAATATTGGTCTGTATAGATACAACATTGTATGTTTATCATGAAATAATTACCTGAGTGGGTTATGATCTATTATTAAAAACACCACTTATTCTCGAGTATGAGAATAATTAACATGATGAGTTTCTGACAACTCATGGATTTTAGTCTTAGTGAACTCAGTGAAGGATGTAATCTATTTTTGTTTATTGGATGTATGATTTCAAATTAAAATATTGGTTGGGAAATATCACCATAACAGAGGGAAATATTCTATGATGCGATATATATTTTCTATGATCGTGAGGGATAACATCATGATCTCCTTATGTAAGATTAATTTTTAGATCGAGGTAAGGTGTCACACCATAGAAATGGGTTTTCACCATTAACCCTATCTATAATAGTATATTTTATATTTCAGGAAGTTTCACACATCAAAGAGGTGACAATATAAATTAATCCCTACAAATAGTTTAACATTTAGTTCTATAATTTGGGAATGGATCATGCCATTATGACATGGGTTCAGTAGTGATTTTGTTAACGTATTGAAGGTGGTGACCATAATTTTAAATTGGAACTTTAGAATAGGTAATTGTTGTGAAAGGAATTGGTCACACCATAATACAACCCATGTCATGGGATAATTACACCCTGAAAAAAAGGACACACTAATATAGAATTCAGTTCCATTTTTTAAGAGGGGTAACAAAATAATTTTATAGTATATCCCCAACCACTTAAACATAAATAGGTATTGGGAGAAAGAATTTTTTTTAATCCACTCCCCCTTTTCTTACCCCCATTTCATTCCTTTAGTTATCCATAAATTGTGTGATGATTCAACATTTTTTTTATTAAATAATGTTGACTTTGTCTTCATATCTCGACTTCCTCGGGCATCTTCCTTTTATTTGATTCAACATGGTTGATTTTATGTATTTATGAGACAATTCCCTTAAATCAAAGTTCATTCACTTTGATAAGGATGTATTTCATGGGTTCTTCATAGAGGATGCTTGGGAATGATAGATTATCACTCTTTATGACATTTGTATTATGTTATGTATCTAGAGAATTTATTTAAGTATTTTGGTTAACAGTGAGAAATTGGACAGTTATTAAAATTTTATAATTGTTGATTTTTCATGAACTATGTTTAGGTGCATGTTGTAAGTGGATTATACCCTTTGGATCAATGATTTTTCTCTGTTATACTACCAAATGAGTTTGGAATTTATTATTCCATGAAGTATATTTTGTTTAAATTGATTTTATAATTTCTGTGGTGTTGTTTATCGATAATATCTATAATCATTAAATTTTTGGTGAGTTTTACTTTAATTTAATGTATTTTATTCTTTCTTGAGAGTAAATGTGAATGGGAAAATAGATTGAGATGAAATAAGATTCTATGACATACCACAAAATGAAGTGTTAATATGAATGTGAAAGAACATATTAGTTCAGGGGGTAATTTGGTTTCATGGGTCATGTTATATTAATATTCAGCCTAAACTAAACCATTTCAACCCAAAAATGAACATATCTCATTCAATTAATTAGGTTGAAATATATAACCCATAATTTTTTCCCAAAATAATTTAACTTGGAAAATATAACCTACATAAACGAACACTAACTTCTTAACCCATGTAACCCACATAACATGACCCATGTAACATAAATAACCTATGTATCGCATAAACATTCACATGTATAACCCATGGAAAATCCAAAAAAATAAGGGATTACTTTGATATACAATTATTAAATACCCCACCATGGGTTCTTAAGGATATAGATGGACTAACTAGAACATGGGTTATACCTGAAATATTTATATAAAATCCATAAATATATATTTATTTTAAAAACATATAAATAGATTACATGTATTATGATGGTTCAAGCTAAAAAAACTCAACTATTATTATCACTAAATAATAAGAACCAATTATAAACCAAACTATAATAAGATCAACATGAACCCAAGTAAGACCCAAGATTATATATTAGGTTCATGGGTCTAGTTAGAAACCATCACCTATGTTTTTTAAATGACCTCTGTTACAGACTAATAACTATAAGAGTAGATTTTTGGGTTATGGAGTTTTTTAAATTGTTTTTATTCCATGTTAAGATACATATCACTCTATATGTTTATCTTTATGTTAGAATCTTATTGTAGAGTAATAGTTTCTAAGGATATGGGTAGGATGAACATTGATTATTGGGGGAATTGGTCGATCACATAATATAAAAATTATTTATCTATTTTTAATGAATTAACTGATGTCTAAACATGTCCATGAAACACTTGTTTTTTGTGAAATTTTGATGAATGATTTGATTTATCAGTGTTCAACTAAGGCTATATGATCATGTAGTGGGAGACAACCATTTCAACACTTTTTAAAGGATGTATAGAGATGAGGGTTCTAAATGTATATTTTTTATGTGAACTACAAAAAGGTACAGTGAGAATATATGTGGTATGTTCTCAGTATCGAGACTCTTATTCCATGTGGATTGTCCCCATTAATTTCTTTCCCATTTGTTATGAAGGGATTGTTTTCCAATGTTACTTTATTCACTGGGAACTATATGAATTCACATTTCTATATATGTTTAATTTATTTGCGTGTGATTATTGATTGGGAAGGTAACATCCCAGGTATATAAAGAATAAGAAAATTTCATATTTATTAATATTTGTTAATTAAATATTAATTTCACTTTAAGGTGGATGCTATGTTCAATGGTGTACTTGACATGCAAAAATGGGTTTTCTGAAATCTCATCTTGCACAAAAGGCTGATTGGTACTAAAAAAATAATAATATAATATTAATTTAAATGGTAGTCAACTCGTATTCATTGTGTTGGCGGGATTGAAAAGAACTAAATAAAATATTATTATTCATTTTTTTTAAATTTTTAAAATTTATTCAATAAAATTTAGAGTCTTAAAATGATAATGAATCCAATTTTCAGCATAAATACTATAATATTTTAATAGGTATTTTTACCGCATTTTGTTTGAAAACCTATATTAAATATATTTTTTGTCACTTTTATTTTTTTTCGAAAAAATAAAATTCTTAATTAGAATACTGATATCAAAAAATAATTTTGGTAAATGTTTTGGTGTATTTCTGAAAAATTTCATATTATCACGAATAGTGAAAAATAATGCATTTTATGTTAAAAATGTATTTTCATCTGAATTTTTGTAATGTCAGATTATCTTTTTAAATGTTTTTAAATTGTAATTGGAATTTTTTACAATTTAATCCAATTTTTTTCTTTAGAAGTAATTTCACTTTGAAATTGGACATAAAGACATGTCAATCGTTTTGTAGTTTTTACATCATAAAAACACGCTTTCATGTTTTGATAACAAAAATTAATTTTAAATTAATTAATGAAACTTTTATGTTTTGAATTTGGTAAAATAGAAATCATTTTATAATTTGGAATATCAACATTATCTTTGGTTGAATTTGTGGTATTTTGTTTTAAAATATTTAGTTTATGATGAATAATGAAAAACACAACACAGTACTTAAAAACTGACTTTTTCATTTAAATCAAATTTTACTGCTTCTATGAATTTAATTTCAAAACTGAGACATTCATGGTTTTCATAATTATGTAAAATGTGGTTCAATGGGATGAATATAATTTTTGTTTAATGGTAACTTTTTTATTTTTATTTACCACGATTAAAGGGTGAAGGGTAATTCAAGGTAGAAATAATACTATAATTATATAACATTACAATAACACTTGTCCTAACCTTATTGGATGAGTCATGTACGATCATAAATATCTTTGGGTGTGAATATTGACCTTTGAAAGACACTTGGGTAAGATAATGACCTTAATAACGTTTTATTTAATATAAAAAAATATCGTAAACATTAATTGTTTTTCTAAATAAATTTTAATGTGGAGTTATACAATTTCTTTCTTCGGCTATACATACTCATTACAATGATAAAAAGATTTCCAAAATCATTTTCTTTATAATTTTTAGATATCATATAAATTTATTTATTTTTGACATAATGATGATGTATTGATTACCTCATTAATGAATGTTTTAAATAAAAGAGATTATAAATATTAAAATAATTTTTTTTGAATCTTTTTATGCCATTCAAGAATTTTATGGATGATTATTAATTTTTTTATTTTATGTAATGATGTTTTTTTGAATTGACCATGTTTTTATGGTTTTTTAAAAACTCATGATATGAATAGTATAAAAATTGTCATAAATGTGTTTTTAAATCAATTAATATTTTATTAAATGATAAATTAGTTTTAAAAATCCTAGATTCGGATGAATGAAATATATGATGTAAAAATGTAATTAATGATCAATTTTGGGCCACTTATAATTTTATAATAAATATATTAACCATATAGTATGAATATACTAGAATAAATGGTAAAAGTTAAATAAGTTAAGAAAGGGTTAAATAAAAATGGTAAGGATTAAAAAATATCCAAAACCTATAAAATTATTATTAGATGAATTTATTACTACTTATATTCATCTTATATTTTAATTTAATGTGTTGAGGACATTTTTTAAATCAAAAATAAATTTTTAATAAAATAATACCTTCAAACATTCCTAAAGAGCCCATCTGCCCTCATATAAAAGTATTCCACCTCTAACCCTTTACTCAAACCTCTCAAGCCTCTTAGCTCTTCCAAAATATTCCTAAATAAGCTCCCAACGTCCCTATATTCCTCCAATAATCACTAACATAGTCATAAGGCACAACTAGAATTCTATTTTGTTCAAACAAAGTGAGTTATGCGATTTAATGTTAATGTCTTCCCTCACGTTCTCTTCTTTTATTTTTCATTTTCACTCCATATGATATTTTTATTCATTGTTTAAATAACAAAAATAGTATCCTAAATATAATATTATGTTTTATGAGAATAATTATAAATAAATATTCACACACATCCGTCTAATGGGTAAAGAACATACTATTTCTCTGTACGGTGAATTGTTAACTCACTAAAAAATGATTGTTTGATTTTCCCCTACCACCTCTCATTGTGGCCATTATGATGGAAAAAATAATTATATATTATATCTATGATATTTTTTCATATCTATTCTTCTTTAATTCGTACTTATATCATACCTTTATGCTTTTAATATTGTATAAATATTATAATTTCATTTGAGGAAGTGTGGATTACCGCCCCCTCAAAAAGATATGACTCGTTCATACCATACATCGAACATATAAAGGATGTTGTTAATGAACTTATTTAATGTATATAAAATACTATATCATAATTTAACAATAATATACATATGTATCATTTGATTTTCATTCTATTAAAAATGAAAAAAAGAAATGAATGTAGCGTTCATGTGTACGTACGGCCTACCATCTCCGTGAATTGTGCATTTCATTTTCAAATATCCAAATAATATGGAATATTATAAATAAATATATAATGGATATATATGAAATATATTATATCTAAATAATTATTACCATTCTGGAGATAATGTAATTTTTACCCAAAGGACTATTTTTAATTTTAACAAGTTCATTTTTACGCAAGTTCCGAACATCGACAAAATGTCTGATATGAACTCAAGTAATTAACTAATTTTTATAGAATGGTAATAAGTGGTATAAATGGAATAATAAAATTTTAAAATGTTCTTAATAAATTAAAAATTAACTAATGATCATTATTCAAGAAGAACAGGTAACATACAAGACATGTTAGACTAGAGGTAAGGGGTTTTCGTATCACTTTTTATTCCGATGAGATTCATGTTATATTTTACACTATTTCCTTTTCTGTGGTGTATTTATAGCCCATTATTGTATTAATTGTGTAATAAAATTTAATTTATTTGAATTTACATCTTCCTTGTATGGGCCTTCTTTCATGTGGTGTATGTTTCATAAGTTACTGAATCTGTAAGGAAACCTCTCACCCTCCTCTTTTAGTCAACGTCTTCATTTTTTGTTATGTCTTTATATTTAAATTATCAAATGTTGGGATATGTTTTTGTATATAAATATTACTGAGTATTTTATTTCCATGTGATTAGATACCCTTTTCTCTCTAATAAATTCATTTTTATGAATTTTTAAGTGATGCCTTTAGGCTGCTGAAGTTTTGTAAGGGAACTTCTTAAACCAATTTTAATTCATTGGCTTAAACTTAAATTCTCAACTATGTTGTGATATCAATATGTTTAAATGAAATATTATTTTTTAACACATTATATCTTCTTATATTGGATTTATTTATATTTGTCACACATAATTATTTCCTCTATTTATCCTTAATCTAATGGTACCATCTTTGTAAGGTATTACATCTCAATCTCCTTTCATTAACATATATCTTGATATTGTGAACCTTTTTTATCCTATAAAGTGTATATAAATGAATTTTGAATGTTAATATCATTAATTTCTATATTTTCATGATATTTATAGATTTCGTTGATGTCATTATTTAATTCAATAGTTTCTAAAATGGTAAGTTATTCTTTAACTAAAACATTGTTTTAATTTTTTTAAAGATAAAATTTTATAAATCCTTCTCTTTCATGTACATGTTTTAAAAATGATTTTAAGGATTTATTTATATGTACATGAGTGTTTAAATTTGTATAATCCTTTCAGATTTTGTAAATTGGTAAGGGACACTTTCATTCAAAACTCTTCTTTTGGAATGTTTTAAATGAACTGATTTTGTCAATATCTTGAAATGTTATATTGTGTATGCAATATAGAAATTATTTATTTTCTTTTATTCTTGTTCATGTGTTATTATTATGTTATATTTATTAGGAATTTTGTATGCTTATGGGTGGTTACATTTTAATCCTACGGTGGGTGAGCCCGAGATAGCTCTCTAATGCATTGGGTAACGAGACAGAGGTAAATGTTAATGTTTCTCCTACTAGATTTAGGGAATATACTATGATGGGTATTACAAGTGTTAATCCGTATATAGATATAAAATCTACAATGTAATAATGTTATGGATGACACATGTTACCTTTATGATTTGTTATTTCTATGTGTTATTGATAAATATTATGATTTTGTGAGGTATGTCAAAGATATTTTGATTTAAGATTGAAAAGTATGATTTCTTCGATTTGTATGTATTCATGGACTAATGTTTTCTTTCCATATTTTATATCCCTTACTGAGATATTTATGATCATCCCAAGTTTTTAAATGTTTTCCATGGGACTTAATGATGAATAGGTTCAATGATGGGATCACGAAAAAGTCATTCTATCTAAAACATGGAACTAGACATGTTTATTTTTTAAGATTTTTTATTTTATGAAAAAAATAGATAGTGAGTAAAAGTGTAATAAATTTATATTAATTAATATTTAACTTTATTTTTAAATTATTATCTCCTTTATTTTAATTTTATAAATATTTATTTGTTTGTCTCATATTCTATTTTATAATTTGTTTGTTTATAAATATTATAATAATTATATAATAAAGTGTTCTTATTTGTTTAATATATTATTTTCTTTATCTTTTCATTTTGTTTTATATTATATTTCTTTAATATATTCAACCCCTCCTTTTCCTCTCTTCATCACTGAAATTTGGGGTTCGAGAAGCTTCCCCTAGAAGCCGTGATAGCGCCTGGTTCTCCTCACCTCAAACCAACAGAGACTCCCCCCTTTAGCATGCAGTGGTGGACCACTCCTTGGATTGGTGTGCGGAGATCGACTCTAAGCATTTCTCCACAAACTAGTAGCGAAGAACCAACTCGGCGATACCCATGTATCTAGAACCATGGCACAGACAGCTCCGAATATGAAACCAACTAGCGCCTCTTGTTCTGAATGGTGGACCAAAGAGTTTATGGTCTCTAGGTGGCTCCTTCTCCTAGACGCCAAAAACAACATGATCAGGTCCATAGGATGGTGTGGTGCGGCTCCTGCAAAAATTGACAGTGTCCGTTCAGTGACACTAATTCTTCCTGAGCACCTATTTGAAAAATCATCAGATTCATCGGATCTGGATTTTCCCGTTTTATTGATATCTTTTTATATATACACAGGATTGTGATTGAACATCGAAAATGAATCTGATTTTGTTATGGTCTTGTTTATGCTCTTGTTTTGGGTATGTGGTGTGGGATTTGAAGCACCTATGAAAATAGTGACGATGAATATGAGATATGGAAGAGGCGAGGTAGAGGATAGTTCTGGTGGTAATGCATCAGATACACACTAGTCTTGTGGTAATGCAGCAACATCTAAATGGAATCTGCTCACAGTTCAATCCAACATAGCCAGTGGTGCCCTTGGGGGTCTTGGAGGCATTGGTTGGGCCGTGAAACAGTTGATGAATGGGTCCTAAACGGTCGTAGGGGGAAGATGAAACTGTGAAGAGAATATGGTATGAGAGAAGTAGTTCGATAAGAAACGGTGCAATGAGTTTGTTGTGGGATAATGGAAGAAATAGGGGAAAGAGATGTTGTGAGACTGTGAAATGATACGGTGACACGAGTGAAAAATGGTGTGTGCAGTGATGGTTTGAGTGAATGGGGTTTCACAGTTGCACAAGTGATACTAGTGATAGTGTAAATGGAACTAGGGGAACAAATAATACAGTGAGACCGTGTACATAGGGTGTGTGGTGGCACCGTAAAATGAAATAGTTGGTGTGACACTATGACGCTGCAAAATAATCATAGAAAATACAATAAATAAAAAACTTAAATAAAATAAGAACAAAATAATTAATAAAAACTAAAACGTAATTAAAGAAATTAAAATTTTAATTACAACATAAACTTTAATAAATTTATATGTCCAATTAACCATAAGTTAAATTATTAATAACTTCAATTTTCATAACATAGATTATTACTATACTAAAAATTGAATTCAGAAACAATTAAATTATTTAACATTAATATTAAATTAAAAAAATTATAAAACAAAGGTCAGGTATTTATAAATTACTACTATTCCAAATTTAATTAATTAAAGAAATCAGATAACTATTATTTTATTAATCAATTTATGTTAATTAATTATGTTGATGAAATTAAACAAGAGTAGGACATTTATAAAACAAAATTAATAAATAATGTATTTTAAATAACATAAAAATATTTAGATTCAATTAAATTAATTAATTAATATTTAAAACATGAAATGTTAGACTTAGAGTAAATAATTTATGTGCGAAAGAAAACTAATTAATTGAATAAAAAATGTTAAATTGTAAAATATGCAGAAAAAGATACCAAACTAAATTAAAAGTAATTTATACTATAAAATTAAAGTAAGGATTAAATTAATTATTTTAAATAGTATAAAACACGATTAATTACAAAAATTGATTAAATTGTTAAATTTATTTATAGAAAAACTAAAGTGTAATATATATTATAAGGTACAAGAATAACCAATTAAATCATTAAAAATTAATGAAAAGATGTGGCAAAATAAGTGTTTTTAAGGCCACATGAAAGTGTCTACAAGAAATATTCACGTTGTTATGTATAAGTTATGACCTAATTATTTATGTCTCAAAACAAGAAAATATCCTCAATGTTAATTATTAATTTAATTAAATATTATGTAATTTTCAATGTGGGGCCTTACAGTTGGTATAAATGGTTGATTTATATAACTTTTTAGGATAATGTGTTATTTAAGCATAAGAGACATAACCATACTAATTATCATATTAGAAAGTGTAATAGTAATTTTTGATAAATATAACGAGTTTAAGATAATATGATTAAGTATATCATAGTGTGTACCATCCTCATAAGATATTATATAATGATTTTTCCGATATATTGACACAGTTATTTTTTGTTTTAGTAAATGGATGGATCAAGGAGGCACCTAAGTAACAATGCATGTGAAGTAAATTGTGATGGTTTTCTGAATATGAAACTGAATGAAATTGGAGATGTAATGAGAACACTTGTTGTTATTTCCAACCAACAATATGGAGTCATGATTTACCACCCAATCCTTGGTGATTTTTATAGGGCATCGTATATGGAAGAAACGAACCCCTATGGAAGATTAAGTAATAATTAACAAGGTAAATATATTCCAAAACCAACGTTCCAAGGATGTGGAAAGAAACAAATAGGAAAATTATTCAAAGGGAGGGGAAGATGTTTCAAATTTTTAAGGAAATTAATAATGTAATAACCTTTAATAAAAAAAGGAGGCATTCAGTTGAATCTAGCAAAGGGATAAAAGTTCATTAAGAAGGATCAATTGAATGTTTTATTTGTTTTGTACATGGTCATTATACTAATAGATGTCCTATGTATAAGGTTCAAGAAATGGGATCATCATGATCATACAAATATATGTTTACCAATTCTTAATACCCTTCCAATTAAAGATGAAGAAACTAATAATGACCAATGAAATGTATGGATTACTTTTTAGATGAAGTTTTGAAATTAGTAAATCTTAGGATATGATTCAAGATATTTTTTAAGAAATAAATATAAAATGATATGCTGTAAAAGAATGATTAATGGATCATGAATAACTTTTATTGATTAATAAGTCTACATATTAGAGATCAAAGAGTTATGGTAGATTTTAGGTTGATGAAATTCCTGAATGAATTAAGGCTCTTTTGATGATGGGATTACTTCGAAATAATTTTTATAGTATGTGTAACTTTCAAGTTTGATATGTGAAAATGTTATTCAAGGAATAATTATATTATATTTTATGTATATAGCTATAAATAACCATTTTGGTATACATGATTCAGGAAATTGAGGCAATTATATGGTATTAGTTTTTGGGATGAAAATGTGAGGTAAGAAATTACATTTGTGGTTAAAAAATGTTATTGTTCTTTTTTAGGAATTTAACTAATTTTTAGGGAATGTTATAAAATTATATAATTTATTAAAAATGAAATCATGAAGTCCATGTGGCAACCCATCCTGTCAGACAATGCTTCATGAATCGAACCCACAACCAAAGTGCGATTGGGATTTATCGCTTACCACTAGACTACGTGATTTCCCTGGTTAGTATGACTAATTATTTTTAGTTAAACGATTTTAAGAATCATGAATATGATGATTTTGGGAACATATATTTTATCAAATTGATATCCTCAGTATTGGAAAATGATTTTTTGATTAAGTGATAAAGGTTACTTTTGAAGATGTTTGTTCTTTTTTGGAATATTATATGCCTACGGAAAATAGAGTACTATGAGATTTTATTTGAGTAATGGTAATAAAATTTATGGAATAGTATATGTTGTTATTGTTGACATATTGGAATTTTGGTTATTTATGTAAATGATTTACCTATCATAGAGAATATGTTATTAGGTTAATTAATTTTCAATATGAGACTTTGAGTGTACATGATGTTATTTGGGGATAAATGTTAAGATTTATCGTGGAAGACTAGGAGATCAAATCCTTCTAAATTTTTGGATTTCAATATTATTTTGGATTATATTGATTAATTTTGAGGACAGTTGTTTATTTAATGGTCTTTGAGGAACGTTCGGTATTGTTTGTTACATTTTGGATATTAAGAGTAGTTTTTCTTTTTATAAATTATTTTACTTTTAAAGGATAATTCGATCTTGTACTAAAAATTTTGGTTTTGTTTAATGTCTAAATATAGAGGAAATATATAGTTAATATTTTTTAGATTATTTTATTCTCTAGAAGTTGATATTACCACTTTAGTTGTGACCATGTCCTTATGAATATTCATCATTTGGAGAAAAGATGATTTTGTGTTATAAATTTATTAAAGGATGAAACTCTACATGAAAGTTAATAATATTTCCTTTTGTGTTTAGTCAATATCATAACTAAATTTCTATGACTTTATTAAAGGTAAACTAAAAAAATGTTGTCAATTTAATTTTCTTAATGGGTAATCAAATATCGTTTAACCTATCACATGTTTGTAGTTTCCTCATGGTTAACTTTCACAATATCAAGTTTTCCATCACTCTCAATCAAAACATGACACTTATTTTCTCCTCCAAATCGATGTATTCATGTAATCAAACCATGTTTTATCTTGGGTGAACTTTTTACTTCTATTTTTTTCTTTAACGTGATAGTTTTATTGAATCCTTTTCTAACGTGGGGCTTTCAATGATGTTTCAAAGCCCAATTTTAAAATTGTGTGGATGCAATTTTCAAAAGGGGGAAGGATGTAACATCCCAATTAAATAAATAATATAAAATTTTTATATTTATTAATATTTTTGAATTAAATATTAATTTTACTTTAATGGGAATGCTATGTTTGATGGTCTACCCAACACGCAACAAGGGTTTTTCTGAAATCTCTTGATGCTCAAAAGGCCGAGTCATACTAAAAAATAATAATATAAAATTATTTTAAAAGGTAGTTACCTCATAATGATTTTATTGGAGAGAATGAACATAACTAACTATAACATCATTATATATTTTTTGATAAATTGTTTTACATTTATTTAATAAAATTTTGAGGTGTAAAATGAGAATGAATCCAATTTTAAGCATAAATACTCTAATATTTTTAAAAGGTAGTTTTATCACCTTTTGATAGAAACCCCCTTATAAATCTATTTTTTATCAATTTTATATTTTTATGTGTACATAATAAAATATATCATTACAATAAATATATCAATATTTATAATGGATACATTTTGGCTATTTTCTGATAAAGTTCTTTTTTATGAATTGTGAAAAATACTGCATTTTTAGTCAAATTTTTTTTTCATGTGATTTATTTATTTGGTTATATAATATTTTTAAACGGTTTTAAAGTTTATTTAGATTATATTTTTACTATTTAATCCATTTTTTGTCATTTTATGTAATTTCACTTTGAAATTGGACATAAAAACATTTCAATAGTTTTGTTGTTTTTACTTCTTAAAAACAGCCATTAGTTTTGACAACAGAAATAAATTTTAAATTAATTAATGAAACATCTATGATTTGAATTAAGTAAAATAGAAATAATTTTTTTTATTTTCAATTTCATAATTATCTTTGGGTATATTTTTGGTATTTTGTTTTGAAAATATTCAATTTTTGATGAATAGTATAAAACAATGCATTGTAGTTAAAAAACAAACATTTTCATGTAAATGAAATTTTACTACTTCTGTGAATTGAATTTAAAAAATATGATATACATGGGTGTAATTAGTAAGTAAAATGTGGTTTAATAGGATGATAATAATTTTTTCTAAACAGTAACTTTTTATTTTCATTTACCGTGGTTAAAGGTAAATAGGGTAAATCAAGGTAAAAATATTATTATAATAATATAAATTTTCATTAACACATTTCCAAACCATATTCGATGAGTCACAGGAAACCAAGACAATATTTGGATGTGACTTTTGGGATTTGAAAGCCACATGGGTAAGATAATGACATTGATAACTTTTTACTTAAAGTCAAAATAAAAATATCATGAACAGTATTGTTTTTCTAAAACAATTTTAATGTGGAGTTTTATAATTGATATATTTTAATATAAATAGAAATAAAAATTATAAAGAGATTTTATAATTCATGGTATTTTATCTATAATTTTTAGACATCAAATAAATTTATTTATTTATGACACAATGATAATGTAATGATTACCTCATTAATGAATGTTTTAAATAAATGAGATTATAAATAATCAAATAAATTAATTTTGAATCATTTTCTTCCATAAACGAATATTATGGTTAATTATGTCTTATTATATTTGAATTGATGATGTTTTTTTAAATTTAGCTTCTTGATGTTAATTTTTAAATATTGATGATATGATTAGTTTAAAAATTGACATAAATGAGTTTTTAAATCAATTATTTTTTTATTAAATTATAAAAGTGTTCTAAAATTATATTATTTGGAAAAATGAAATATATAATGTAAAAATGTCATTAATGATCTATTTTTGGTATCTTGGAATTTTATAGTAAATATATTAACCATATATTATGAGTATACAAGAATAAATGTTAGAAGATAACTAGGATAACAAAGGGTTAAATAAAAAGGATAAGGATTAACAAAGACACAAATCCAGTCCAATTATTATTGCAGGAATTTATTTAGACGTATATTTATCTTATATTTTAATTTAATGATTTGTGGATCTTTTGAAACCGAAAAACATTTTTTAATAAAATAATACATTCAAAGTTTCTTAAAGAGCCCATCTCCCTCTTATAAAAGGACACCACCTCTAACCAATTACTCACACCTATCAAGCCCCTTGGATCTTCCAAAATCGGCACAAATAACTTACCAATATCACTCTATTAATCTTAGAAGCATTAACTTAGGCATAAGGTATATTAATAATGTCTTTTGTTTCAAAGCAAAGGGAGTTACCCGATTTAAATGTAACTTCTTCCCTCAAGTTCTCTTCTTTTATTTTAATTTTTCACCTGATGTACTCTTCTTTATTATTTGATTACATAAAAACACTAGTATTATAAATATACCAGTTTTTTTTATTATAATTATTTGAACTAAACTTACACACGCCTCTGTCTAATGGGTAAATAACATATTGTCTTTCTGTACGGCGAACTGTTGCCTCACGAAACGATGATTGTTTGATTTTCCCGTACCACCTCTCATGGTGTACATTATGATGGAACTGTATTTATATATGATATCTATGAAATTTTTGTGTATATAATATTCTATAATTATCATTTAGAACATACGTTTATGATTTTCATGTTGTATAAATACGACAATTTTATTTGAAAAAATGAGGACTACTGCCCCCTCAAAGTTATATGACTTATTCATACCATACACATAACATATAAAAGATGGTTTTAATGAAATTATTAACATAATATAAAATATGATATTGAACTATAATAATAATATACCTATGTATCTTCTGTTTTTTCTTCCATTAAAAATGGAAAAAATGAAATGAATGCAGCACTCATGCGAACGTACGGCTTACCGTCTCAATGAACTGTGCATTTAATTTTCATATATCCAAATGATTTGGAATATTATAAATAAATATATACTTGATATATATGATATATATGATATCTATATAATTAAAATCATTCTGAGGATAATTGACTTTTGACCCAAAGGACAATTTTTAATTATAAAAAATTCATTTTTTATGCATGTTCCGAAAAACGTCCAAATGTACTATATAAAGACAAATAACTAACTAATTATTTTAAAAGGTAATAAGTAATATAAATGGAATGATAAACTTGAAAAGGGTTTTTAATAAATTATAAATTACATTATTTTTATTATTCCAGAATAACAAGGAACATACTAGAGGAGTTAGACTTGAGGTACGGGGTTTTCATCTCACTTTTTATTCCAGTGAGATGCATGATATATTTGCCTATAATTTTTATGTGTTGTGTATTTACATCCCATGATTTTATTAATTATGTAATATAATTTAATTTATGGTTATTTACATCTTTATTTTATTATCCTTCATTAATGTGGTGTATGTTTCATAAGTTTCCAAATTAGTTAGGAAACCATTCACCCTCTTCTTCTAGTCAAAGACTTATTTTATGTTATGTCTTTAAATTTCAATTATCAAAAGTTTTAATATTTTCTTATATATACTTATTACTGAAAACTTTATGTACATGTGTTGATATACCCTTTCCTCACTCATCAAATTATTTTTCATAATTTTTAAGTGATGTCATTAGGCTGCCAAGTTTTGGATAGGGGACATCTTAACCCAATTTCAATTATTTGGGTTAAACTTCTATTTATTGATTATTTCATGTTGTGAATATATACGAATGAACAAATATTGTTTTATGATTATTATCCACATATATTAGGTGTATTTATATTTGTATTACATGATTATGTCATTGATTTATCCTTAATCTAGTGTCATAATATTTGTAAGGTACTGCGTATTAATCACCTCTCATTGAGGTATATCCTGATATTGTGAACCTTTATTGTATTATAAGGTGTATATATAACAATTTTTACATTTTATATCATGAATTTTTTTATTCTCTCGACATTTATAGTTTTTTATGTTATTATTTAATTCAATAGTTTCTCAAGTGGTAAAGGATTCTTTAACTAAATCATCATTTTAAATGTTTTGATGAATTATTTTTAAAAATAATTCTCTTTCATGTCCATGTTCTATAAATGAATTTAACGATTTATTTATATGTACATTATTGTTTTAAAGTGTAAAATCCTTTCAAATGTTTCAATCTATTATGAGACACTTTATTTCTAAACTATTCTTTTTGAATGTTTTAAATGAACTGATTATGTCAATATATTAAAATTTTATATTGTAATTGAAATATGGAAATGTTATCTTTCCAATATTCATGTTCATTCGTTATGATTATGTTATAGTTCTTGGTAATTTTCCATGCATATGGGTGGTTTTGTGATAGACCTTGGGCGGGTGAGCCCATGATACCTGTCAAATGAATAGGGTAATGTGACGGAGGAAAAAATTATTTTTTCTCCTAAGAGATTTAGGGAATATAATGTGATGGTTATTCCAAATGTAACTTCCTATGTAGCTATTAAATCTACATTGTAATTATGTTATGGATTCAAAAAGTAACATTTATGATTTATTATTTCAATGTATTATTCATAAATCATATGATCTTTTGAGGTATGTTAATGATATTATGTTTTACAATTGAAAAGATTGAATTCTTTGATTTATATTTATTCATGGAATAATTTTTTCTTTCTTTATTTTATATCACTCAATGAGATTTTTATAATAATTACATGTTTTTTGAAATGTTTTCTACAAGACATAATGATGGGTGGTGTCACATATGGGATCGAGTAAAAGTCATTTTGTAAAAAACATGGAATTATACATGTTTCTTTTGATACGAGTTTTTATTTTATAAAAAAGGATACTTTTTAGAAGTGTCTCAATGAAATATTCAAGTTGTTATTTATAAGTTATGTCCAAATTCATTGATTCACTAAACCTAAAAAGACACTCAACGTTAATTATTAACTTAATAAAATATTATTTAATGCTTAAGGATGGGGCCTTAGAGGGAACACTTTTATTTCCCACTTTTGAATATTATTTTTCATCATTATTTTCCCTGATATTTTTGTTTTTTCTTTATTTAAAGGTAATGATATGAAATATGGGTTAGATGGAACTTGGAAAATAGAGTTTTTGGATATTGTGAGACACATTAATGAATATCTATCTTTATATGATAATATTTATGGTGCAAACCTCATTTGGCCAAAAAGATAAGTGGGTTATCAATCATAGGTTGGTGTCTTCTTCTTTGACTTTGGTTGTGCTTATGGGAGTCATTGTGGTGAAAGAGTCTTCTAACAGGATTGACATGGTTGTTTTCTTTATATGCATGTGGTGATATGTTTCCTTGTGGATTATTTTCACTATAAAATAACATGAAAACTATCATAAGGATTTTCTTCATATCTACATGATTATAGTAGCACTCAGTGTGTCATATAAATGTGGGAAATAATTATAGTTCATTTAACTCACACCATACCCATGTACATGCCATGTGATTCAATATATCTGAGTATAACTCTTTGTTTTCAGTCAATAATAAGTATCCCTTACTGATGGACATGTGTATTGGGCCTAGTAGGTTGTTAATGATATATATTTACAAGGGATAATCATGTATGTTGGGTTGGTGGACATTTTTTATTTACATTTTTTTTATACTATATTTTAATCACCTAGTGTTTCTATATATTTACTTATAATAAATTTATATACATTTTATACATTTTATTGGTTTTTCACTATTATTTTCTTCTACATGATATATAATATTCATTGATCTTAAATTACGAAGTATAGGGGAGGCTTCTATGAACTCTATTTTTGTCTATAGGCTTTAGTTTTTTCCTCTAACTAAGAAGGTTGTGTCAAATATTCAGAATAGTACGACATGACCCTTTTGATTTTCCATTATGATAATAGTATCCAAATTAATTTATTCGTCATATGAAACTAGTTAGTAGTCATATGGTATATATTTTTATATGCCTTAGTTCTTGTATCACCCCTTTCATGAGTTTCATTCATTATATCTCTATCGATGTACATTATTTCCACATGTGTACACTGAACATTTATCACCAACAAAAATAATATATCTAAAATCTAGAAACCTGAAAACATAAAACCAACTCTAAATATTATTTATAGTAGTTTCCATAAACAATACTCATCTACCAATGCCTATAAAAATTCACTCACTTGTCATGTATCAATATTACACCTAGAAAAAACAACTAATTCATTATAATATAAGTCATTGTTCTTGCCTAGATCAGGTCATGTTAGAATTGGTGAAAATTTAAATATACCCATTATCTCTTGGAAATATCTCTCTTAATTATTAGACCACTTGAACTCCATTATAATTTTGGAGAAAATAATCATTAAAATGTTAAATATACATATTTATTCAATGTATCTCTTATAATATGCAACCAATCCTATGAAGATACAGATCTCATATATGTTTTATTACTACTGCCAATAAATCACACCATATAACATCATAGTTTCTGTTGATAAGTTTGACATTGATATCATCATTCCTATGAATAATATCTCTTTTATCCATAAGAAACAACTGAGATCTTAGGGATAAAGATGAAGCAATCTAAAAGTACTTAATATGACGTTCAGATGAAGAAAGTGAATCTCCAATGTCATGTTGTATGGTAAAATGTCTTTCATGAAAATGACATTAAATTAATAAATTTGTGAATAGAAACATTATCATTAATTAGATGAATGCCATAATATAATTTTTCAAACTGAATAACACCACTGGGAACTCATATATTAAATATCTACTATTGAAAGTAGTCAATGGAGCTTTTCTTATCATCACTCAATGTTTTTTTGACATCACATTATATCAATATTATTGGTCTACCTATATCCCTGATATATTATAAAATATGTTTTCAATGTCAAAATGTAGATATTGGTTCTTGATCGTCACTTGATTCAACCTATGTTAACTTATACTCAATGAAAAACTATCTTATCCATTTTTATATATAAAAATTGGAGTAGCACATAGTAAAATGACTTGGAAAATAAATCCATTCACTATGAGGTCCCCCAAATAGACCTTAATCACTCTCACCTCCAATGGATTTATTTTATATGGTGTAATGCATATGAGATTCATATCCACCACCAAGTAAATTATAAAAAATCAACCCCCTCATTCTTGGATGGAAACCATAGGTATTGATCCAGAAATTTATAATTATATCAATATATGATTTGATAAAAGAAAAAAACCATATATATTAAATCAAAAATCAGGATTGGGAGTTGATCAATCTTGGATACCGATATTCATGACCCAAATAGTCTATTTTTAAATCCAACTCTTCAAAAAATGTATAGCAATCACCTACTACGGAATTAAAATATAAATTTCATAGGAATAAATTGATGTATCCCCTAAAATGATCCATTATATATAGACCAATTATTATATCCAATAAATGTATATTAATCATCATAAAATCAAAGAAATGATCATACTAGTTCACCATTAGAATGTATTTTAGTATTATTGAAACAACCTTTGGTAGCCTCCCTAAAGGAGTAACAAGAGTTAATAGCCTATCCAATCACACTATGGGAAACCCCAAATCAACAACTAACTGAGTGAAATGAAATTATGCACAGAACTAGAATCAAACATAACTCATACCATGGTGGATTATATAAGTACCATACATCACAATATTGAGGGTCCCTCTCAAATACAATGTAGATTTTACTCAAATATAAAAATTATTTGTTATTAAATACCCTCCATGGTTTCTTACCATCTACCCACTCTTAGGATCAATACCCCTATTCAACTTTAGAACATGTAATCTAGAACAACTTACACTTTTATTACATAATCTATTGGCATATCCTCAACTACCACTCTATGATTATGTCTCTAACCAAGATCTAGATCCACGATCTAATACATCACCATGTTTTAAACCTAACTATATAGAACTATAATGTAATGGCATAAAATGTCCCATATTCCTATATAAATGGAACTCCATTAATTCTTGGGGGAACTGTGATTTGGAATAACTCATTTTTTCACACTAATATTATATGATAAAAAGGTCTTTTAAGAGGAACAATATCAACATAAAACACAGACAACCTATATATCTCATGCCTCAAACAAATCATTGTATCACCAATTCCATTTACCGAATGATCCTCTCTCATATTCGACAAATGAACCACACGACTCAGAAAAAAACTAAAATTAACTGGTTTCTCTTAAATATGAGTGATTTTATTAACAAATCAAGAAATAATATAGAAAAATATTCATTTGAAATCTCATTTTATACCTCCTAACATTCATAAAATGTTTCACTATATAAGTCTCTTTTCCATACAAAATAGAAGAAAATTGTTGTGTGCATTCATACAATGAAGATGAATTTCATACATGTCATGTTTGATTATTTATAAACATAAAGACATGTTTGAATTGGATTAAATTAAGGATATTTATCTATTTATGGTTTATCAATATTTAATGTTTCATGGTTTTCATATATGACATATTATCATTGAATGGATACGCTATAAGACAATGATATGATTAACAAATATATATGCTTCATACATGATGTTTTGTGGTCTTGATGTTTTGCGGTAAATATAAAGCATGAAATATAACATCATAATACAAGGTGAAGAGTATTGGTGTCTTATAAAGAATATTTAAAGAGTTATAACATCAAATATAAGAATAATTTGTAATATTATTCTATGTAATCAATACATATTAAATATGGAGTTCATAACTATCATATTATTTATAGGATCCTAGGTAAGTTTCATAGAGAATAACTTTTTTATAGTGTATCATTTGAAATATGAATAATTTGAAGGATCTTATAATGTTTTTAATATAAAAAAATATTGAACAATTTTCATAATAATCATTTCTCATCGAGGGAATGAGATCTGTCACAAACACTTTCCAAAATAAATGTTTTGGGGGCATAAAATTCCAAAACGATTTGGATGAAGATTTATAAAATAGATTGGATTTCATGACATACTATCATGTTTCATATATATATATATATTGGTTGTATAATGTATGTAATATTGAAGATACATCTTTTTTATTGACATTGAGTTTGTTGTATGACATGCATATAAACTGTATCATGATTATAGTGAATAGAGAATTAGACTCAACATTAGAAGACTATATTTATGTAATTTAATAACATCGTTATTGATATTAAAGGATATTATATATTCTGAATTTTAAGGAAGTAATATTGGTGGCCCACACATGAGTGAACATTTTGAAAACATATAAGACATAAGTAACTATATCATCATGCATGGAAGAAAACATAAAGGATTGGCCAAGAAGAAAATCATCCTAGAAAATGGCCATGATAACATCCATTATAATTTATTGAACTAAACGGTGAGTAATGAGGGGATTGTTATAGAGACCTTGATAAATTAATTTATAAACCTGAATTATTTTTGTAATAATGGGATGCATGATAGCTCCAATGATGAGACTATTTTAGTTATTATGTCTTATTATTGTGGGGTCAAGTGTGTGTGTGTTTCTATTTTTAAATAATGACTAAATTGATATGAATAGTGAAGGTATAAGAATATTTTTTGGAAAAATAAGGGTTTAATCATTGATATCATCCCACTTACCAATTAAATAATTATTCCATTTTTTACAATCATGTTATCTCTTTAATCATGTTAATCATTATTTTATTAACCACTCCTGGTTGTCTCATCTCAAGAAGAAGCTGATAATAATAATAACAACCCCATGTCATTTTCCTAGCCTAGTGATTAGAAGTATATAATCACCCTTAGATCAACCAACTTACTAGGATCACAAGTAGTAGAGATAACTTATGTTTCATTTGTGTGCAACTTAGTGATGCCAGGAAGAAGAAATAAAAATTCATAAAATAAATGGAAATATATTATTTTATAACACATTAAAATAAGTCTAGAGATATGAATTTAAGAAAATAAAAATTGAAAAATAATTCATTAATTAGATAATGGAAATATACTTGAATTTTCCACTAATATATAGGTTTTCCTCTACTTGATAATTATAGAAATATTAAAAAAAAATACTGAATGAAGTAGGATAATCTCAGCTCAATCGATTCATCTTGGTGGATCTCCCACATTAGTGAATGGTTATTAGTTATATGGAGATGCTATGTGAAATTATTTCAATATTTCCTCCCACACCACCAAATTAACGTTTTTATTTTCCAAAACATTTAAGTGGAAAGTGAGAATCCTCACAGATAAAACAAATCAATCATTACCAGATACTACTGACTTATTAAACACCAATCTAAGGTGATTGGAATATCCTTCCCTAAACAGATTCTATGGAAATGAACTAACCTGGAATTCTGGATTGGCCTCCAAGATTTTTTCATAATGTCATGCTAGATAATCTCAATATTTCATATACTCATTTTTGCTAATCTTTTTCACATTAAATACTCTAACAAGTATGTGGTCTGGCTTATCAATCCAATAGGCTTGCTCTCTGGTAATTTCCACATGAATCAATCTTCCCATCATTTGATCAATATCTTCCCTAATAGCATTGATCACCGAAAATTCCTCCTTAATCTATTCACCAGAATGCATGAGTAATTCCATATGCTTATCCATCTCCACATCCTTCAGACCCTACAAGATTCAATGGGGACCTCCCTCACACCGTTGTCCAGGGGGAATAGTATCCTCCACCACAGGCAGCTCCTCCTGAGATTTCAATATCATCTCATCGTGTTCGTCCTCGTCCTTAGATGTTTCTTCCTCTTGTTCATGGGGCTGGATTTAATCGCCTTGCTAACCCTCCTCTCCTTCCACTAGTAGGGTCACATACTCTTTGAGCTTCCAATATTTTTTGGCTGATTGGGGCTTCATCAGTCTTAGGAGGTAGGAGTAAACTTTCCCCCCCCATGGTTTCAGATTATTGGAGACAATGCAGCTCCCCTATTATTTGTTTTCTTTATTCCCTTTATTTATTCTTTTACTTTGCAGACCTTTTGAGAAATTTGAACTACTTCTTTTCCCTTATGATATTCTACAAATTCAATTCTAAATTTAATATTTTTTTATTTTATTTATGTTCAATGATCAGGGATAAAAATTGGAAATCTTGAAACTTCCAAATTGTTAGAAAATATTCCATAATATCAATTTATTTCAGCCTTTATGTTGAACCACTTTAGGAACATTTAATGATCACTATGTGGGGTGTGAATTAGTGGTTAATAATTTTTTGATATTTCTTTTAAAAACTACCCCTATTAGGATGTAGAGATGATTTATACAACACAAACCAACCCAAAACAACATAACATGCTTATGAGGATAACATGTAAATGTGATATGGTTATACCTTCATGATATATGGATTCCAATACAGTCATGCAACCCCCTAAAATCATCAAATTTGTGAAAATGAGCAATGTGTAACCTTGAAACTCATTTTTACACATATTTGGACTTTTCGTCAGTTTATCCCACACTAAAGTGCATATAGTACAACGAAAGAAAATTTTTTTTGTTAAAAAAACAAAACCTTTCAACCAACTAGATTTATTTTATGTTTTTTTGTAACATCCCAATCTAGATTCCACTAAATCATTGTCCTGATTCAGTTTTCCATAGGACCGCAAGCGCACTCTTCATATGAATGAGGCTCCCAATATTTATTGAGGGTTCTAGGTGGAACTAGGAAAAGCTTATACCCCTATATTATATTTCACTAGTAAATGTAAAAAAATCAATCATCATACACTTAAAATTATGATGAATGAAGAAATAAACTAAATCCAATGAATTCTGTAATAAAAGAAAATAAAATAAAACAATTTCCTAATAGCCATGCAATATATATAACATTGATCTCCCACTAGTCCGATCACATATAAAAAATATACAACTAAATTTTAAAACATCAAGATATACTCCCAAATTTGATCCGTGTCATGTACCTAGCCTCTAGTACGATATTGAGCTACTACAGACCAATCATCTGACTCAACGTTATCAAACCACTCAAACATGTAATTGTGAACCTTCTCCATATCGATAAAGAATATATACACAACATTATAGTATTCGTAAGGTCTATACACACAATGAGGGGGATTTACAAGGTGTAATAAATTAATATTATCAAGGATCCTCCAACGGTGTACCTATAATATTTTTTCCATATGTGCATATTCTTACAATGCACTCAGCCAATCTAAAACAGGACTGAAATAAACAGAAATATAACAATAGTGGATCCTTGGGTCTGTAAATTTGATTTAACATACCTGCTTCAAATAGATATTGGGTGTCTTTAATCATGTAGAGATGATCGTGAATCCCAAAAATTAAATGGCATCCCCAAACATGGCTGCACTAACCAAAAATATTGATATTCATCACTATCTCTAACTCATTACCAAGATAAAACATACGTAGTTACTCATTCCATACTAAAGTACTACATGACCTAGAACATTAGTCCAAACATTATCTTGTTTATTATAAATGATAGTTCTTGACGCATCACGCATCACCTATCTATGAGTCAATATTGTTGGTTCCCATAGTGTCAATTTTTATCCACATCTAAAGGGGTGAAATTCCATCCTACATCATTTTCCATATTGTATTCCATATCTTCTCTAGGAGTTGGTCTAGGACTTAAACCATAGAGTTTAATATTAGTGTCCAGATCTTTAGTCTTACAACTGAACCATAAATTACCCTACTCAATCATGGAGGCATAATACATTATCTTATCCACATATGTGGATCTCCATGTACACTATTGTTAATTATATTGGTGAAACTCCATGTCCACCAATCTTATACGTAACTGTGTAATTATATGTCCACCATATATTCTTATAGACAACATCATATCATATGAACATAGAGAATCATATCCAACCTACCCAACCTCATATGTATAGTGTCATTTTATACATCCGGAACATTTCATGGGGAACATCGTGTCCTTCTCTACCAACCACTATTGTGAAGTTCCATGTAAACCATATGAAATCAAACCTATGGAATTTCTTGTACACCACTCCAAACCTCTGACTTAGAGAATAATTTCAGAAATCTATAGTCTTTCCTATGGAGAATTTTATCTAACTCACTAAATAAAATAATCACATATCATATCATAAGAGACCCATATATGTAAACCACATCTCAATCTTAGTAAGATGAGAAACCTAAAAAGGGAAGTCCAAACACCCAGGTCCATCTTAAACATCTTTTCCCATCAACTCAAACATCCGTTCTAGTCCCACGAGAGAACATGTAACCACTAGCACCCCAGAAAAAGTAACCATATAGGGTCATCATATCAATTGAGAACCCACTTTTCCCTCAAGTTCAACACACAAAAACACACATTCCGCATTGAATCCTCAAAATAAGGACTGAACTGAGAAATCCCTGTTCTAATACTTGATTAAAAACAAACTCTTATGCCAAAAACCATATCTTTGGGGTCACACATACCATAAAACATATTCTGGTATCTTATGGCCTCACACTCTTTAAAGTTAGTAAATCTTCTTATGGTTGATAGCCTAAATCTCAACGCACATTAATATAACAGAAAGTTGGCTCGTACTCCCAACCCATCCAGTAGGTCAAATCACAACTAATCTACATTAATAAGGGACAATCCCATCTGAACACTAATAGAGGTATCTAACGGAGTCATGAAAAATACTAGAATAACTCACATGTCCCTCACCAAGGTTTCATCCCATGCCTTAATCTTAGGAGACATCTACACTCAATTTCTATATGAAAACATCTCTATCATAACTTAATCACCACTAACCACCTCTTTCAGGTCCTCATAACTCCTTAATGGATCCAAAATGAATTTCAATAGGGAAAATTACTCAAAATGGACACCCCATGTGTCCAATTAAGACACTTGGGCCCAAAAAATGAAAACAATATCAACATGGTAGTATGGGAGAAGTACCTGACATTTATATCAAAGTACATAGTGTATACCATCAAAGGCCCACATGTGTATATACATTGGTTGGACATTGCCTAAAAACTCAAGTACATATTATGTAAGTCATATACGTGATGTAAACTCTACATGGGGTACATTACTGGGTACCTCACATGTCTAGGCCATGTGTCTTTGTCTAGTCATGTGCTTATCTATGTTGTGTAACCCACACGAGGCCTAGTCATGTTCCCTATAAGACCATGTGACGCTATAAAAGTCTTCTTTCCATATTCTCATACAAAAATTTAGAATTACGAAAAACAATTACCTCTATAATACACAAAGTATAATTGGATTCAACTCTAATTCATCAAATAAGTGGTTTATCAAAAATCAATAAAAATTAAGGTCCTTAGGCCATTCAGGTAGAATCTCCACAGTCTAGATACTATTCTATAGTTTTATAAAACTTTATGTTGGTTTTATATAATTTAGTCACTAATTACAATACAAGTATACATACATAAAAAATATAAAATCAAAAACCTATGTTACACTATTGAACCCCTTCGAATGATCCAATGTATTTTCTTACAAAAAGAAATAATTCTATGATGTATAAACACATTCAGAAGACATATGTATCGTATAAATAATAGTATCCAAATATCATCATCTCACAATACATTTGATTATGAGAATGATTTATGTATTGATAAAAAAATTCAATTTATTAGTTTGTAAATGTAGTCAATCTTAGGGCTTGGGTCTTCACATGGTTAATTGATAATTCTAGTTAGTGTATCGACTTAATAATGAAAATTATGTCCAATTTTCCACTTCCCTTATGGTTGATCTAAGTTCATTCTTGATATTTAATCAACAGTATGGTAAAAATATTTCAGCAGAAAATATCATGGACCTATGGATGATAATATAATTCCCCACATAATTAATGTATGAATCACCTATCTATGTCACTTATTGGGGTTGATAGAAATAATGATGTTCGGTTTGAATGAACATGTGGTTGCTTCATCCCTCTACTAAATATTGGGCAGGGTTAGTCGAGTCTTCAACTATGGCATATTAATCATATAGTCACTTCAAATATTTTTGTGATTTCTACTTTTTTTCAATTGATAAAATGTTTCATCAATTGAGTCCCATGTTTCATCATCTACCCTAGTTTATTTAGGGTAACAATTGATTCGTTCCTTTAACATTATTCTATCTTTGACCTACACATAGTGAGAATACTACAGTCTTCATTTCAAGATTTGTCTAGTTCATTCTAGAATTGAAATAAAAAAATAAAATGAATAATTATAATCGGGTTAAATAGAATTTGATCAGTGAAAACCAATTCTCCCAATTAAATTATTTCTTTAACATTAAATAAATAAATATAATAAATCACTAAATGGATTTTTTAATAAATTTATCATTAAATTATACACTTAAAAAATATGGGTGATAAAATATTTACTTATATACTATCTATATTAGGGGCCAACATTCATCAATAATAAATTAAAAATGAGAGAAAATTGGCTCTCATAACTCCCCTATAGTAATATTATTTCAATCATAAGAAATACAATGAATTCTATTTAATCAAAAAAAATTCATACCTAGACTCAAGTGACCAAAAAAGTGGGGGAGAATGTCACAAATTAAATCATTATATGAATTATCATATTTTTATTTTAGGAATTAATCACCCATTGTCACTTAAAATCAAAATAGTGTTATATATATAGGATTAAAATAAATACATATAAGTTGAATTAAAATTTTAATTTTTGGAATATTCATTATTCTACCGCTATTATGTTCCTTAAACCAAATATCCAATTTTTAATTCCTAGATACAACTAAAATGATATTTTTATGTCAATTTCTCATTTCTTCACCAGGGTTCATTTTCCCATAACATAAATAAATTCATCTTCAAATTTAAGTCACGTATTAATTTTTTCCCCATCCATGTATGTCCAAAGAACTTAATGGATTTAGAAATTATTAATATTTAAAAACACACCCAATGGATAATGTTTCATAACATCATTATGGGATCCTAATTACACATTTTATTATCGTTTTAATAAAATTATATGAATCTATTTTGGGGTTTCCCTCATATGTGTTCATTTTAATGAAGGTTATGTGTGATGTAATTATGTTAAAAATTATATTATCATCATGTTATAATTTTAATTACATGTATATCAAATAACTCACACTACTTTCCCTAGTTCCAAAAATTAATGTTTATAGAATCTATAACCAAATTCAAGCAGAAATCCGTTAATTTTTAAAAAATAACAGTTTGTGGAGTTCTTGATTAATATCATGGAATTTTTTTGGCATGGAAAACATTTGGGATCATGTTTCATATATCTACAACCACTAAATAGTTTCAATAATAGAATCATGATGAAATTATGTATAGACTAAATAATTAAGTATTCAGTATCACATGTTATTTATTTTAATCCAAAACAAATTAGTAACATACAAAAGGAAAGATAAAAAGTACTTACATCCTATGTTCCTTTTATATCCCCTATAATTATAATAGACACAATTCCAAAAAATTATAGCATATACTATGGATGGAAAAATATATATCTAATTAAAATTATTTAGACTAATTTTATTGATATATACATAATGAGATTACTTATTTTATTGAAGATTAAAGGATTTTTGAATCCGTTATTGTATTTTTTCAGAAGTCCACACGGTAGTGTTTCAGCTACTACCCATTAAATTTAATTGGCTTCTTCTATTTTACTCATTTGATCTCAACTACACCAAATGTAAAATTATTCGTGAATATTTATTTTCTAGTTTTCAAAGAAAGAAGTGTATATGGAATGATCTCTATTCTAGAAAATAATAACACCACTTTTTGTCTAATTTTAATGTTACATCAATGGATGAGTCTTTAATGGAAAAATCATTTCATCTCCTTGAAAAAAATAGTTTTCCAATATCTCTCCATCCTCATATCCCTATGTTCTTTAATCAAACGACATTCTATACCTTCTAATGTTTGTAAACACTTTGTTAACTCTCTTGATATTCCATTAGGATTTTTTTTATAGATCAATATATAAGTAAAAATGTTTCGCATAAATTTTTCTATAATGAAACATACCGAATGAGGTTTTCCAAGAATTCTTGTATACCCATAATTCATCCTCTAGTTTCATACTCAAATAATTCATTATATGTTGTACAATATTCTCCATAATCCTCCTAATATACTTATTGTAAACATTCAAATTCCCATTTTGGATATGGGTCTAAATTTTAGGTATTTTAGTGCCCTTTATATGCCTTTATAATGGATTATATGTCCTTTTTGTAGAAGTGTGTTCCTTTACCATAATTATGGCTCGATATACTCCAAGCCTACCAAAAATGTTTGCTTTTCGAAATTCAACCACAAATTCAGAATTATCGGTCTAGGTGGACTTTGATACAATCAATATGTAAATAATTTACACTACAAATAGTATGTAGAAAAATTTAAATGATATAGTAAATGGGTTCCCAATATTCAATCCCAATATATTGAATATTTCACATAAAAATTAATTATTATAGTTGAGTTTCATATCGTTTAAAAATTCCACCATTATGTTTGTAGTTCATTCGAGATTTAGAAAATTTATGAGGGTACATAAAAATTTAGTTCTAACAAACACTTCGTAACACCTTCCAAGAAGTTATTTGAGGTATAAAATGACTTCCAAAATCATGTGTATGACAAAATTTAAGTATATTATTAAAATTATCCTTAGGGATGATTATTTTAATTACATTTTCATTGATCACTTTCCATTAATAATGATCCTATTAAAAATTAAAAATGACTCATATTTAATTTTTCTTATTTTATTAATTTTAAAATTTGGATATATTTGATATAACTAGGTAATTAGCCAAATCAACATATCATGAAACTTGGGTTACTTTATTTAGTTTCTCACTAGGGACAATGTGATTCATGTTTATTTTAGTTGATGGTTCTACATTGGTAGTGTGATGTAATATACTTATGTGCGCTACAAACATATCTCTAAATTACTTATTTTCCTTAATATTCATATTATATTCTTGTAGTATAAATGTTCACCTCATTAACCTCAACTATTTGTACATATTCCTAATAAAATATCTCAATTATGCAAGATTATAATACATATATTTCTTACATCGCAACAAAAATGGATTTAATTTTTATAATGTTATAAAAATTAAGGAAATCATTATTTATTTTAAAAAAATTAATTAGGTATATGTCTTGGTTCTTATAATATTAGTCTAACACTAATTGGTTCATATAATGTTTCTAGGATAGTAATTATCACATTTTTGTGTTTGAGACATCACATAATATCTCAGAATGAATGTTTGATATAGGGGTATATTTTATGTGTTGGGTTCATTATTACCTTATCTTACCAAAGTATATCGTTTAGGGGTCATAAAAAAATATAAGATTTGAGATTATGTTAGTTAGTGGAAAATAAATATATCTAAAGACCTTAATAATCATTATTTGAAATCCAAGATGTCTTAAAAATTACTAAATATATCTCGTAGTGATGGCATATGATATTATAGAAATAATTCAATTTTTTCCGTTATATACGTAAATCCCATATATAAAAATTATGCGGCATAATAATATTATCCAATATTAAATATAATTATTCATTTTTCTAAACAATGTTTTCACAATTCATTTCTTTTAAAACATTTTCATTTATTTAATGAAAAAATTTATAATACGATACATAATAATTGAAAAAATTAATAAATACCTCATTTATGTTCTCAATAATGTATAAAAATTTCATACTAGGTTTGAACAAAAAAGTAAATAAGGTTTTTCATAACTATAGGTGAATTATTCATTAATAAAACATACTTAATGGACATGTTAAGGTTCCCTTCTACAGGTCATCAGATACTATTAGAACCTAAAAATAACTTGAAAATCTATCAAGGAATCAGTAGTTACCATTACTAGTTAATATCTATAAATTTTGGTATAAATGAGGAATAGGTATGTGATCACTTCAGGTCAAATGATTTATTTTTCAATAATGAATGAAAACTCTCAAACTATTTTGATTCCATGTGGGTACCAACTCATTATTTAAGTTTTCTACAATTTTTTATTCAATATTTTTTGGGAAAATTTAAATAGGAATCACCCATTGTAATTTTGAGATGGGGTAATTGATTTTATCCCCTGAAATATTTGTACTGATTTTTAAAAACAACTTTTAAGGGCATTTGGGGAATCTATTAGGGAATCATCTTGTGTTTATATTCAAATTCTACCAAAATATGAAACTACCATGTAGTAATTATATCCCTAAATTTAATCCTATGTACCATGCAATGGATCTCAAATTTTTATCAAGTTGATTAAAATATATTTCTCTTATATTGTTCAAATTTTTTTAGATTATCACAAGTAGTTAATCATTTTCATTTAGAAAGTCATATTTCAATTTAGATACTATAAACTCAACGTCCAGTTTAGGTGGGCCCTCTAATGATGGTTTTAACATATTATTATACATCATTTCATCCTTAAAAAATATTTTCGAATTATTATTAGCATTTTATTACTAAAAAATTCAAATAATTTTCCTCTACTTCATAAAATAGTTCAACATAAAAATTAGATTTTAGATTAAATAATTTTTTTTCAAAATCCTCATAAAAAAATACTGTGATTATAAATTTTCTCTTAATCAAATTATATCATAAAAAATATCAATATTTATCTTATAACAACATGAAAATCCAAAATGGTTCAATGTAAACATTGATTTACTATCATGGGTGTATTTCATTGAATCAAGAGTATCAAAGTTCTCTATATAATCCCCCAAAAATAATTCATAATGTTCCACTATTAATATTTAAGATGGTTTAAGTTGTCTTGAGGAGTGTTATACAAAGAATTATAGGGGAATGGGCACTACCATTTCCTATATAAATTATTAGGATATAAAAATTGACAAGGAATAAATATAATATCTTCTATACTAAAACATATTCTAGAACTCCAACTAGGTACGATATGGTTTGTTTAGGAAGTTTTATAACAACTCAGGTAGGCTTGATATCTCTTGTATAAAGGGAATAATAGACTAATTAAGATATTAAATTAAATTATTTTTTCAAATCACAAAATTCATTTTGAAAAAGTGAGTTCATTTATAGTGAAGGGATAGTGAATATTCTTGAGTTTTGGAATTTACTATGAAATTATGATGTATTAAAGTAATATATATTTCTATATAAATTTAAATATTCATGAACATGTGATTATATCACTCAGATAAAAATCACATTGATGAATATCCCATAAATTTGGATATTATTTAAGGACTCCAGCAATGGAATTTTGATCTCTACTATTTTAAATATATCCAATATATCTTGTTGTAATGTTCCTTCATTGGTTTTTGTGTATTGTTTAATACTTGTAAGGAAGGGAGGTCATGAATTATTATAATATTTATTTTGGGTTTCCCCTATTTCATTCCAAAATTTTGGTAAATCCATAGTTTCTTCTTCTGTACGTTATTTTTTATGGAAAACTTCTTCATTTTAATATTCATTGGGCAAATCCACTTTATGCTTCTCCATAATATGGTTACCATTTAATGATTTTCATCTCTTTTACATTCCTTAATCAAATGATTATAACATTAACTTCAGTGTTATTAATTTAATGATATGGGAGTTTACCATAGAATTTATTTTTTATATCATTTTTGTTAGACATAATCTAGATACATTTTCTATGAATCACCATAACTGTAAATATTTGAGTGTTGCGAGTAGTTTTCTAAGTGTTGTGAGTCTCTACATGTTTTTAGAAGGTAAATCAAATAGATAAAGTTTTATTATACATGTAGAATGTTTTCAAATATTCAGATATATACCTTTAAAATGTTAGAGAATAGAAATTTTATTTAAAATATTTCTAGACATGGGGTATTTGAGGATTTTATTTCACATATCCATATTTAATGTTAGGATACTCTCAGAATCATTGATTATAAGATTTTTTTTCTATTATTTATTCTAGAATATTGAATCATTTGTTTAAATTCAATGAACATATTGGAATTAATTAGTGATGTGATATAAAGAGTCGCAGAGCTAGACAAAACATGGGGGTACGGAATTTGATATTTCGTGTAAATTGTATAATAATAGTTCCCTCAAAAAATTTGTTTTTCATTCAATTTTATTTTATATAAAGTTTATTTAAAATTCTTTACATAATATACTCACACTATTAGAGTTATTGATATAAATTTTTGAGAGTTTTTTAAAATACTCTTAATTAGTTCTCTAACATCAACATGATACATTTTTATCAGTACTTTTATAATGGAATCATGAAGAATGTTCTATCCACTATCTATTAAAATTTTTAAAGTTATTCTAGAAAATGTTATTCTTCATAGATAATTTATAGGAATTATTTTGTTATACACATTAATCTCTCCCAAAACATATAGAGACACTTTATATATACTTGTTGTATTCATTATATTTCCTTCCACTGTTTGGAACTCCTAGAGGTAGTGAAAGCATTTTTAGGAAAGAATTCTATAGATCATACCATGTTGTGGCATTACGAGGATATAGGTTATAGAGACATACCATGGTTGATCCCTCAAGATGGATAGGAAAGGTATCCCTACTAAACTGGTCCTTATAGAATCCTTTATATCCTAATTTGTTACATACTTCTCCAAATGATCTTATGTTTATATAATAATATTATTCTATAAGATAATGAAATTTCTGTAGTAATCCAATTATTACAATTCAAATATCATAATCCCATTTATTTTTTTATTAAAGTGGTCTATTATTATTGTAATTAGGTTTTATAACTCTATAAGAGTTCTAAACATTTGAGATAGATTGTTATCCACATATTCACTATCTTTATTGACTCTAGTGTAAGAAGTATAGGAGGATATGGATATTTTCATAAGAACAAGGAAAAACTCTAAATCCCTTTATCAATTATTTTAAATTTTTGTGTCCATCCAAAATTGTTATTTTAACCATTGAATCAAAACTATTGAGGTGAGATCAAATAACCCTATTCATAGGTTAAAGTCCTTTTTAATTTAAATTAAATAAAAATATGTATAATTTTAATCCTTGGAAAATGTGCATGGTTGATGAAAAACTTATAATTCTTTCTCTATGAACTAAATTATGAACCCAAATTAGTGTAGAATTAATTGGAATCAGGTTTTTTATAGTTAAAAGAATTAACTAGGTCTGATTTTTTTTTATAGTTTTTTGTTTGTAAAAATATAATTTAATTGGGAGGATTTTTAAATTGGATTGTTTTTAGAATTACTTTTAGGAAAATAGTATCCTAACCATTGATACCAACTCACATATCCATTAAATAATAATTACATTTTTTTAATCTCAAATTCTCTGTCTAATCACATGAAACATTAATTGATTTCCCTCTTCTGGTTGTTTCATCAAAAGAATAAGGATGAAACAATCATTTTACATACAAAAATCACTAATCCTAGGGATTATAAATATCAAATCATCCTCATATAAACCCATTACTAACAGTCATTAATAATCAGCATAACCTTTATAGAATGTTTGATTAATCTAGTGAATGAAGAAAAAAGAATAAAAAATTCATATTATATAATAAAATATTCAATTTCCTAAAACATTAAAATATTTCAAGAGATGAGTAAAAAAGAAATAATAAATTAAAATTATGAATTCATTAATTAATTAAGGGTGATATTCTTTTCTTAGACACTAATATCATATTATTTCATCACAAGAGAATTATATACGGACATAAAATGAACTAATAAACTTTTGAAACTCAACTAGATCAATTTATCTTGGTGTATCCCCTTATCTTGTTTTTTAGGGGTGAGTTATGGTCAAAAGGCCAGAACTTAGAGATTTATTCAAAATAAAGTAGAAACAAACAAGTTACAAAAGACGGAAAAAAGGAAATTTTCTAGAATCTTTAATAAAGAAGGGGGTCAACTCTAGAGTGAGGTCATTCCTCCAAGTGTTCTCATGTGAGACCCCCCATGTTGGATAGCCCATCAGCGATCATATTAGCCTCATGATAGGTATGTGTGGCAATAAAATAGAGGCCATTGAGAGCGGCGAGGAATTCCATCCATTGGGGGGTGAGAGACCAATCAAGATGAGCATCACCTTTCCAGATGGCTTTCACAATAGTAGTGGAGTCTCTCTTGATCCAGATATTATTCTAGTTGAATGTCATTGCATGTGAAATGACATGAATGGTAGCGAGCATTTCTACCTCTAGCGTAGAAGCAATGCCGCAACATCTAATGAAAAATCTGAGGATCCGGTCTTGATGGTCTCTGAAAATTCCTCTGCATCCCGAAAGACCAGGGTTTCCCTTTAGGGCTGCATCCAAATTAATTTTAATCCATCCTGGAGGAGGTTCCTACCAGAAGACATCCATAGTGTAGCGTGGATTTAGGAAGATACCTTTGACACCAATTTGGTAGAGAGTTTCAAAATCCATGACAGTATTGTCACAAAAATATTTTTGGATCATGGACGCTTCCTTTATAGCAAGAAGAATCCTCATTTTACCTGCATTAATATAGAAAGAGTTATTGATTAAAAAAGAATCATTTCTACCATACCATAGAATATACAGAAGCTCCGCGATAGCAATAAGAAATAGATTCTTGATTTGGGGAGACCTCGGAAACTCCAACGTTTTTTTCAATTGTGAGAAAATAAATGTGTCTAAAATCCATCAGCATTCAAAATGGTCAAAGATGAGATGCCAAAGGGCCATAGTAGTATCACAATATAAAAAGAGATTATTAATGTCCTCGCGATGCTGGTTTCATAATATACATTTAGGGAAAAGATAAAAACCATAAGATTGCAAAGAAATATCATTTGGAATTTTTTGATGTTCAATACGCCACATAAGAGTAAGGCGAGAAGGCTTGATCCAGGATTTATTGAATTTGGAAATCCAATTAAAATTTTTATCCTCATTAGGGAAATAATGGTAATAATATTTTTTAGAATCCAACAAGCCATTATGAGCAGGTTCCCAAAGAAGAAAATACTCATTGGAAGTGAAATAATAATTATCAACAATCCCCTTGATAGTATCTGAATGTTGAGAAACAGAGGAATTGATCAAATCCCTGGTAGATCAGTTCGAGGGATTAGGGTAAAAGGTATAAGTAATATCCGAAATGAGGGGGGAGCCATTCCAGTTGTCAAACAATAATTTTAAAGAAGAATTCTTACTAACAATCCATCTAGAATTTTCCATGATATAGTGAAAAGAAGATTTGATTGATGGCCAGATAGAAGAATTCATGTAATGAATAGAACCAGATTTAAGCATATCAAGGAAACGAGTTTTGAGGAATCTCATGGAATGAGAGTTATTATGAATGAGGGACCACGTGAGTTTGGCTTGAAGGGCCTCATTAAAAATATTAAGATTCTTAATACCAATGCCTCCATTTTCAATGGGTTTACAAAAATTGTCCAAAGAGACCGTAACCAGTTATCTTTCTAGAGTACTTCCACTCTAGATGAAGTTTCTTATGGAAGTATTTAACCACTTTATCAGGCCCAAAGGCCATTTGTATACCATCATTGAGTAAACCATCTTAGAGACAATAGTGTATTTAACAATGAAAATTCTTTCAGCCATTGAAAGGGATTTACCTTTCCCGGAAGAAAATTGCTTTTGGATTTGGTTAGCAATGTGTTGAAAATAACAAGCTTTGGGACGACCCCAAAAGATGGGAACACCAAGATAAGTAAAAGTAAGGTAACCTTCCTTAACCCCTAAGACATTGGTGATATGAGTTTTCCTATGAGAGGGGAAATTTTTACCATAGAACCTCTTCTCTTGTTAATAGTTGATCCTCTTATAGAAATCCTTGGGGAATTTTCTATAATATTACCTAATTCTATGTAAGTCACACAAGGACATTATTTTTTTATGATAAATTCCTGAAATTCTATATAAAATATATTATTTTTTCTTTCCAACATCTGTATATATTTTTTTATGATTGAGCATCTTGAAAATTCTAGATTCTTCAAAAACATTATCATAATCTATGTTAACATCATCTTTTGTGTGTGTTCCACGTAAATGACTAGTTACATTCTCTAATTGAGTATAAAAATGGGAATTATGTTTTATATTTTTATTATGTCATAATTTTCTAGTTTTTGGAATTATGGATTTTTAATCCTGCATCTAAAATTTTAGTTGAGTCCTAGACCAACCATATAAAGGAGAGTCAAGGTCAATCTATTTTCAAATGTGGTTAATCTATGGGAACAGTTGGTCATTTATTTTTTTGATCACTTATGGTCATTGGATTTCTTGTATGACATACTGTAATGGTCAATTTTCTTCTTCACATTTAGTCAATGTAAGTTCTTTCTTGTGGTCATTTTATTATAATGAATTCTTAATTTCAATATGTTAAAGATTGTAAATAGGGTTGATTCTTTTATTTCTTAAATGGTTCATCCAGGGATATTCGGTCAGAATATATTCATGGGATATATTGAATTTATCATGGATGGAAATAATATAGGTATAGATTCCAAAATGGTTGTTGAATATTAGGAATATTCAGTTTATACTTCACTTATATCATCATCACTACATGGTCTATTAAACACTTTGTATAATTTAAACATCTAGTCAATTGATTTAAAAAAAATTCTATTGATTCTAATGGTTGTCCAGCTATAAAAGTTTGTTTAGTGTCAGGGCCGATTCAATCCATTTGAATTTTTTTATTTGACTTTTACATAGTGTGAATACAAATATCATCAGTACAATATTATTTCATTTCTTTCCATAATCATAATAAATAATTTAAATAAAATTAAATGTCCTTTTAAAAATTAAATCTCATTATCCCTATCATATTACGTTTTAAAAATTAAATACTAAAATTTTATATATATATATATATATATATATATATATATGTCCAAGATCTATATACATTTATAAAAAAACTCCTTTTTCACGGAATTATTAGAAATGAATGATTTATGAATTTTTTATTCATATTATTGGTTATTTTCTATCAAACAATAGATAAACATTGGAAAAATTTTCTCTAATCAGAAAATTGGAGTGAAGTAATATGGGCATCAAAGGATACCATTATTTCATGGTTAGTTTTAAAATAATTTATGATGAAATTTTTGCGATTCTATGATATTTTATGGATTATAAATACATCCACCATGAGGATCTATTAGAAAAAAACAAACATGGTATTTTTAGGGGTTTCAATATGAAATTATGAAAATAATTGGATTCTATAGTGAGGAGAAAATGGTTTTGGTCCAAAAAAAATATTCCATGGTTTATCTTGAAAATTCCCATTAAGGATATATCATGGCTCATTAACTTATGTTATCACTATCCATAAGTTGTTGAAAATGATAATGGTTAAAACCAATGTAATAAATTGATGGGAAATGGTTATTGATTGGGTGTCCATGGTCAGTGAATTTTGGAGTGGAAGTGATGATTAAAAAATACATGGAATACCCAAAACAAGTCATGGTATTGGTTAAATTTGAAAAATTAAAGGAGAAAAAGACATCTAAATTTCTATTGGATTGAAGATACACTTTTTTGTTTTAGATATGGATTTAAATAAAGTCATCAAGAAATTATCCTCTTAAAAAATATCATTATTTGAAAATTTTGAAAATATAATTATTTTTAAAGTATTATATTTCTAGGATGGATACAAGGCATTAAAAGAGATATATTACTAATGATATTGATGAAATTTACTTGGAAGTTGTTGAATATTCCATATAAAACAATAAAAGGAAATTTATTACTTATAGGATAGATTATAATCATTAATAATTATATAAATATATAGAATGTATATATAAATTGATCTTAAAAGATATTGGTCTAGTGAGATATAATGATTTTAATCTTATGTGACCATTGGAATTTAATAAGGGAGAGGTCCAACCAATCAGATAACTCTTGAGAGATGAAAAGTGGACAAAATATCCAATAATAGTGAAGCATGTGAAGAAGTCATGGGAATACCACACATACCAATGAGATTATTATCATTGATATATTTTCATTATATTTTTGTTTCATACTGATAGTATTATTATATTGTATTCTTACACTATATATTCATTAATTCATAATATATAATAATTCATTTGTATGTTGTTTTGATAAAAACCATTTGAAAATATGTACTGACCACTAAATATAAAACAGTGTATAAGCCTTATAATCCTTATATCACGTGATTGACTATTTTACTCTCTACATCTCTCATTATCACCATCATTATTTTATATTTCATCACATGATCATTTACCTGACTAGAAATGTGGTAATGACATATTTAATTAGATAAGGACGTTATTTTAAACATTGGATACTTATTCACCCCCCCCCCCTCTATCCTTAGTGGTTAGGGATCACATAACTGGTTCTAATAAATGGTATTATAGTGAAAATAAATGTTAATGTTCTATGTAATACTATGTTTTTAAAGAGTTTTTAGGAAAAAAATGGTATCATATTTTTTATCTATCTTTTGAAATATTTGTAATTTCATTGGTATTTTCCTTCATCAGAGGAGTTTAGAAACATTATTAAGACAATTTAATCTCTACAATTAGAAATATAACAAGGAAAATAATAGTCTTGAAAACATGAAATAAATAGATAATGAGAATAAATATTGGGTAAAACTCAACCATTATTGGAATAATACATTAAATTTATCGTTATTGTTAGAGGATGCTGATTCTATATAGAGTCAAAAAATGAGAATGATAAATCATGAAATAAAATCAAAACACTTGTTTCATGGTTGAATTGAAGACTCAAAAATGTTTATTATTTTAATGGTTTCCTGGGAAAAAAATTGAGGAACATCAAGTGAACATTTCTAATAGTTCAATCCTAGAAAAAATAGAAAATGATTCAATTAAATGAAAATGAGACTCATGGGGTGTTGTAGGATTAATTGGGACACACCCTGAAAACATGTTCCTCATAATTTTCAGAGAAATTTATTTTATTATTTGATTACATTTTTCATATGAATTTGAGTCATTATAATTTTCTTTCAATGGTGGTTGAGGAGAATCAAGAGGATATTTTAAAATAATTTGTATATTAAAAAAGAAGAATAATTTGGTTACTTAAAGTGATATTTAAGCTTTTTTTATTATTAATCATGTTCAATAAATATTAAATATGTTATGGATATGTGTTATAAGTGTATATTTATCCCTAAAATAAAATAATATTATTGAAACCATTTTTTACATCAAGATAACCATGGGAAAATATCCAAATTATAAAGGGATTAAGAAGGTATGTAAATTGTTATAATAAATAAAGAGGAAACTGAGATGTTAACAATTTTTAATTGAAAAAAGTTATGGGATTTTCATTTATTATATTGATTTATAATTAAAAATGTTATATAACATGTATTAATTCAATAATAACATTATATTCCCTAATAAAGAACCACTTGAATATAGTAGTTTTCATACTGAACATCATTCTTTTAACTAAATTAATCTAGTGTTACTAGTTACAAGATTCCCAGTATAATAAAACATGTCCAAGGAAACATAATTCTTCATCAAAATTTTCTAGTTTTCTATTTCATACGGGGATTTTTATCTTTGTTTTGTATATGTTTTGTTAGTTTTCTTATTGTTTTTTAGATGATATGTACCACAATTTGGGAGTATAACAATTTTGTTTTTTGGATTTCTTTTTCTCGAAGGATTTATAAGTGTAATGAGGTTTCAGGGTTTATTTGAACTAGTGTTGTAGAGTGGAGTTTATTCAGATAATACTAATAATATTGATAATATCATGGGAATTACATAGCCTAGTTGGTTACAGTGCATGACCTTCCTATATCTAACCCTTTTATTCTTCCAAGACTAGCCTTTTCAATGATTGTATGTTGTGTCTTTGTTATGAAGAGCCCACATTGTGAATGAATTGTGTTTTTTCTCAAATAATTCTTATGGTTTCTTAATTTTTCTCAATTATATAATAAGATATGATTGCTGTTAATATAATCAAGTGTTTCCAATGTTAACAGATATGGGATAAATTTCTAATGTTATGATAATTTCATGTAACTTATGTTGAATGATTTGAGTTTTATGATTTGATAGATTGATTTACACATAATATAAGAGTGATTGGAATGTGAGTACTTCTTTGTAATTCATATTCCAAAAATATTTTAAAAAGAAGTAGAATTGAGGTTTATCCAATTTTTCACTATTGGATGAGAACTATGGAAGAGGTTGAAAATCATTTGGATTCTTATTTTTTGAATGTGAAGGAGGATGATTATTTTCTTCTCTTGTAGTTCACAAAAATACTATTATTGATGAATAAAATGGTTATAAAAGTTAATGAAAATCTTATTCCGGTATTATTTGAATGAATGATGTCGTTGGATGTTAGGGGAGTTATAATACATTCCTTGGTAAAACTGATGATGTTGAAGGTGATCAATCAAAGATTAAATATCACAGTAGATGGAGTTCTTGATGAAATGAATCAAGTGATTTTGGAATGAAGTAAATTTTGGAAATAATATAGAATAAGCTTCAAATTATGTATCAATTTTTGTTTGATAACGAAGCTTAATGACTGTGAATTAGTATGGTTGGTGTTTTGAAATCATATTTTTAAGGTGGCATTGTTTCCTAGTGTATTCCAACTTTTTGGCATCCAAAATTTGAAGGAGTTATAGAATCTCAAAAGATAGATTTCCCTTAATACCATATAAAAATATGGAAATTTCATGATTTTCATAATGATTGGGTTTGTGATGGTTTGTTTGTTAAGGCACAAAGGTTTTGATGGAAGGATTTGTGATTACAAGAAGTAGAGCATCACGAATAGAGTTTCATTGTAATGATGTGGAGCATCGCAGATTGTAACAGTAATGTACATGATTATGAGATGTGGATAATCCTGAAATTTGATAGTAATATCCTCAATTAAAATAAGTGGATCGTCATTAGAACGTGATGGTTGGACGGTGATCTCTCAAACAGTGAAAAATGTTGAAGCAGAATCTCTAATGGAGGATATCTATAAAGATAATTTTTAGTAATTGAAAAATGTGATAGAGGAGATGGAGCATCATGAACAGGTGAGCCTATATATATAAGGTGACCCAAAATTCATTTGAGTGGAAAATAATAGTGAAAATCTAGAATCGAGTCAATTTATTGGAGGTATAGGAGATTTGAGAAGCTATTTTATATGTGATCATGAGAATCGTGAAAATAATAATTATGTCTTCACCGATTCTAATTCTTATAATTAATGGGTTATCATTGATTTTGTGATATTCTATTTTGTCTTAGTGAGCTTCGTGAAGGTAGTTGGATCCATAAAGGTAGTTTTATTAGCGAGGGTATAGTGATTCATGATGGATCTTCGGGAATATCAATTTTCATGATATTTTTAGGTTAACTGGTGCTAGGGTATAATACCCCCATCATGTTTTGAGAAGTGAGATAATGTTTGTACCTGGTTGATAAAATAAGAATAGAGAAGAGAAAGCATAGAAATATTTTTTGTGTGAAGAATAAACAGATGTGCAACTAAACTAATATCTATACCATGGAAGAAGAATGTTTAAAATTTACTAATACACTCATGTGTTTTTATTGAGTATTAATGTATGAGAATAAGTCACTGCTACATTTTCCAGATTATTATGTGTCCATGAAGAATAATATATTTTCCATTATATATATATATTTATTTATTTATATATAGTTATTCTGAAAACACCATTTGTGATTATTCTATGTTGAGATGATCATCATTTGTCTAATAATCACACATCAATTTTTTGGATATAAAAATATTGGATAAAGGTGATTTGGTTCATTTGGTTTCGAACTAAGGAATAAAGAGAGATATAAGGGAGATTAGTAAGTGACTTTACAAATTGATATTAATTTATTATCATTTGGTTCAGGGAGAATTTAGTTAATTATTCTACTATATCTATATTATTATGACCAACACAGGAAGAGGATATTTCATGTATCAAGCTTTCTTCTAGGAATACATAAGAGGGGTCACCTTCATGACATTACACAAGCAAGAAATTTAATAGGAAGGATGTGAAGGAACAATGTAAAATTGTGACTTTATACAAGGCTTAGTATGTGGAGGAATTTTTTGGTGTTACAAACACTTATTAATAAGGAGAAGACAGTCTTGGGGGAAGGGTTAAGATCCAGACAAGTTTTGTAAATCATGAACTATTGGATTTCTAATATATTTTTACAGGAGTGTAAGATCATATCCTACTCATTGCAATCTACACAAATGTATTGATTTCTAGTTGATTTTCTGTTCAGGATTATTTTTTACCATTATAAGGACTAGCTACTCTTACTGAGTAGTAAATATTGTAAAAAATTCATGTTCATTTATTTACTAATTTTAATATTCATGCATGAAATAGGGAGAAGAGAATAAGAGAATTGAGATCTTGATAGTTCAAAGAGGGGAAGATAAAAAAAGTTCAATTGGATTAAAATGTCCCCAACATAGATCAATCCCCCCGGTGTTTGACATATCTCATACTGGTCCTTACATGCCACAATTGTTTTTAGTTTCTATTGGGTGAAATCAATAAATATTGGTTTTTTTATTTTTGAAATTAATTTAAATTTTACACTGTGGATCCTTTTTAGGATTTTTTTGTCTTTATAAGTTTAATATGTAGTTGTGGATGCTTCTAGGTTATTTTATTTCAATTTTATTGTTAAAAATATTTAATTCATGTTTCCAAGCCTTCTATTGGATGATTATAAATTTTATGTAGTATTTAATTTTACAGTGAGTAATAAATTATCATTTTCCTCCTAAAATATTGGGAGTTATTTATTTGATGGACTTCAAGTTGTGAAAATTCAGAAATATGTTTCTAGAAGCCTTTTAAAGTACATTTTATTTTAAAAAATATCATCATCCACTCAATATTTCTGGAATGCTTTTTTTGACATAGCTCCTCAATTTATACAAGGACTAATTATAATTATTTCTCATAAAATTTATTATTATTTTAGAAATATAATATTTCATTTGAAAAGGATTTTGGTAGGATGACCTATGGATTATATTTTGTATTTTTATATTACAGTTGTTTTCTACATTTTGTCTTCTCTCACAAGCTTAGAGTGACTAGTTGACATTTCATTTATCATGTATTGAATTTTTATATTTTATAACCTTTTGATGATGGATTTTATATTTATAAATATCAATATTTTTTCATATCATTTTTTTGGAAAATACTTTGGCTTCAACATGTTATATGAGAAGATTTTATTCTTTGACAAAGGAGAGTTTATCTATTGGGAGATAATGTTATTTGATCACTATGAAACTGATGAAGTCACTCTCATCCAAAGGGTTAGATAATTTTAAAACCACATAAGGGAGATATATTGTTGTCTAATACCAATAATTTTCCATATATTTTTCATTGGAATAAGTTGTGAAAAGGGATAGAAAATATGTAATGTAAATTTTTAAGTGTTCATGATAAATTATTTTAGAATAAAGTGACCCATGGATTGGAAAACACCAAATCCATGGACTGAGAAAATTTTATTAAAAAAGAAAACACACACAGCTCCAAAGTCAAGGATTACAAGACACAAAGTGCCCAAATAGAGCACCAGCTTCCTGAAATTTCAGTCAAATTCAAGATCAGCATATAAGCAAACTAACCAAACTTGGGACAACTGGACATCAAATTTCCACCATCTAGCCATCCAGTCTTTAATGATCATGATATCCAAGACAAAGCCTTCAAATATCAATTTTTTCTTCGAACTCTTCCACGAGGAGCTCCCCCCTCTTAGATGTCGCCCTCGGGTCCACACTGTGGAATTATCTCTTGCCTTTTTCAATGGATCATGAGCAGGAAATGTCAAACAGGATCCCTCCTGTTTATACTCATTATTGACAACATCCCTTGCATCGACCGGAGAAGAAGAGGCATCGAGAGTATATACATTATTTTGGATTGTAAACATCACATCCTGCTAAAAAATCTTCTTTAGCTTAGTGTCAAAAGTGTCAACACCCTTTGTATCAGAAATGCTGCAAAAAAAATCCTCATTAGCGCACACAGATCCTGCTACATTAGAGATAACAGCAGAATCCTGTAAAAAATTGAGGGATTCCCGCCTGAGTCCATGCATTGTTGTTCGGCTGGATGCCCCATGTGAATTACTCCTTCTCAAGCAGGGATGGAGTTCAAAAATATTTTTTTTCTTCTCTTGTGTTGAACTATTCATCCATCTCCAGCTCCAGAAATCAATTGGCCGACTACCTTAATTCTGAAACAGAATCCTCAAAACTGAACCAACAAGCAGTGCATTTCCTGCTCCTGAGGGTAAGCTCATCATGGTCAAACCAAAACTAGCAAAGTAAATCACCCAAAACCATGATGTCCAGCCCATTCACAGCCATGTTCAGCTCCATGTGAACTTTGTAGCGTCGTATCCTTTGATGTCCAAGCCATTTCCATTAAGTGGCATGAACCAGCCATGAGAAATCTCATGGTGATTTATTTCCAGATTCTACCATCTCTACAAGATATGCTTTCATTATTATGGTAATATGTTTTGAACTCCTTACCTATAAAGCAGTATCTGTGATTTTCCTGGCTTTAGGGGGTCTCCCTACTTTCCTTTTCGAGCTTTTAGGAACTTTGGAGCCTTGATGTAGGTCATCAATTTCAAAAGCTTCATGTATCCCACTGTCCTTTGAAAATATTTGTGAGCATCCATGGGGACCAGAATGATGGGTAGCATTTTGAGCATTATTTTCAGATGCAAAAGTATTGTTAATAGTAGAAAACATAGCCGAAGTATCAGACTTTCTCTCCATGGAAGCTGGTAGAAGAATATGCAGGTTCTTTTGAGTATTGATGCTGAAATCCAGTTCTGTAGATGAAGTAGGATCACAGTTCTTCCCATCTTCAACCTCTGTGGAAGTATCCAGGTTTGAAGCATCAATTACATCTTCTTTATCATCCTATAAAGAGATTAAAAAATAATGGATATCATTCTGAAAATTCCAAAAAAACTGATACTCATCCTCCTCATTCTGTAAGTAATAAACCAGAATTCAAACATTATTGCAAATCTCAGAGAATAGATGAAGATCCTCCTTTGAAACCCATTCAAAAACTGGCTGAATAGGCACAAGTTTTAAGATCTTCTCTTCCTCCTTAGCCACATCATCCGATGAAACCCTTTGTGATTAAGAAGAAGCATGATACTTTAGTGAATAAGCATTTTCAAAAGGAATATGAGTTTTGAAAGGAGGGACACCTGACTTTAGAATTCCTTTTTTTCAATAAAGACAGCCTTGTTCTTTTTATTTCTGTTGACATCATTCTATTCAGAAACCTTATATGGAACCTTGGAATTTCTCTGAATCAACCTACAGTTAGAGATATTATGTCCCACAATTTTAAAGACATCACAAAAGTAGGTCACATTCTCATATTCCAGTCAAATATCATATTTAATACCATTATCATTAAACAGAATAGAAGCAGGTCTTTTGACTTCCAGGTTAATTTCCACAAGTATTCATGCAAAATAACCATTTTAGTCATCCATGGTGTGTTGATCCACCCTCATAAGAGTACCAATACATGATGCAATGTCGTTGAGGATTCTAGGATGCCAGTACACCCAATTTAATCCAGGCAATTTTACCCAAATTTGTGAATTAGATTGCTTGAGGTTAAAAGGAATAAAATTACTATTCCATGCTGATAACCTTAGAATTAAAGGTTTGAGTTGAAGGCTACCAAGGTTCCAAACCGAATTCAAGGAAGTAGAGCAGGTGATTACAATGTGAAAATACCCTTTTCCGATTGAACTAAATCATCCTAAAATATGTTGAATATAAGAGTTGTCTTAGAAATAAGATAAATGATAATATAGAATCAAATATGAGATGAATATGTAACAAGATTCTATGTAATAAATGTAGTATAAATGTTTTTTAGAAACATTCATGTTAATTATCACAATATAGAGAAGACTTGTGTAGAAGGGGTCCTGTATTGAGTACCATTTTTAGTATTAATATTTGTGTTGTTATTGTGGAATCTTATGATGTCCAAAGGTGTTAAAATTGGGAAACATAATTCTTTATCATCATGGGGTGTAGATTACTCATACACATTATCTCAAACAATGGTGTACTGGATTGAATTCCCAAATGGAAATAGTTAGAGAATCGACCGAATAATGTTTATTTCATGACAAAATAAACCGATTATACATAAATATTTATTTATTTGTTTAGTTATATATTACTTTTAATTTTGAGGATACAACCATGTGATTCTTATATATTTTTTGGTGTCTTTTTCTTATAGCCTGATATGATCATGAATGAAAATAGAGAATGGGGATTAATATTAAAATAGGAAATTGGGGAGATTCAAAACAAACATGACGCATATTGAAGAATATTTTGTATATTTATAAAGAAGGAAAGAATATTGGTTACTCACACTTGAGTGAGAAGGTTGAAAAATTATAAGATGATTGAACCATGTTGCAGGGAATATTATAAACTATTGTAGTTTGGTCGTGGATAATAATGACCTTTACAAGGGTGACAGGGATACTCATTGTACTTTACAAGACCAATAGGCTGTCATGAGAGAATTATAAAAGTTGTGGAAGCTTAACAATAAATTTTGGATAGTTTTAAAAAATTCTATTGGTGATTATTTTTTTGGTTTTTGGAGGCTTGAAGTATTACCTAGAGTTCCACCTTGAGGAGAGGTAGGAAAAATTATCAATGTATTTTTTGTTGTTTCATGAAGAAATTATAGAAGTTCTTGGGTTACACTTAATAGGGAATAATAATTGTGGTCTAAATATAATATTTCATGGTTTATCTTAAAAATTATTATGAAGAAGAGGTCTTCGTTACTCATTGAATGATATCACTATCCCCTAGATAATTAAAATCATTATGGTTTATAACCTATGTCATGTTTTTATGAAAAAACATACAAGGTTTCTGTTATTATAGTCATCGAATATTATATTCGAGTATAAAAATAAAAATAACATATTATATTGAAAATGATACATGGGTTTGGTTTACTATGATAATGGGAATAAGTAAGATAGGACCCAGAAATAATGGTTGATAAAATATATGTTTGAGGTTTTCTAATATATATTTTACTAGATTGGCTACTCTATGGATGTCATCAAACCATTTCATGGTTTAATAAATTTTTAAAACCTATTTTCAAATTTCATATCATATAAGGTTGGATCATGGTCCTTAAAAATGTATATCTACAGATACCTTAATGACATAGACTAATAATTATGTGGAATTCACACATGGATTGTATAAATCTTGGGCTCATAGATTTTATCATGATGATCAATGAAGATTTAGATATATGAAAATTTTCTATAAATAGAATATCTAAATTGTATATCATATGGGAGATAATAGTAATCACCCTATGATAACATTATCCTTAAAATAATTATAGGAACACCCATTCTAGTCATTCATGTTAGAGAATAATGGGAACATAATATTTTTTTAATATTGATGTGCTTCATTAAGATGTTTGAAGATCAGACATGCCATCTTGCTTCTTGAGCTAAATTGGTCCTGAAAAAAATTAAATATGGTCTAGGAACTTGTTTAATAGTCCATCATATACATTTTCCCTGGAATATTATGCATGAACTTTTGATCCCCCTATGTCCTCATAGTACTATGGAAAAGACACATGATTAATAATTCCTAAAAAATCCTATGATAGACACATGCTATCTTTTATATCTAATGAACCCACCAATATTTATGTGTATCATTTGGGACATGAAAGGTGGTGGGGTTGTAGTGTGAGATTAGTGTCAAGCGGTGAGTGAGATGGAATGGTTTTAAATGTTATAGGATGGTCCGCCCCTGGTTGGGACATTTGGCATTGATTGATGGAAAACATTGTCAGACTCATAAGAGGAACGGAGTGGTGACTCAGGTTCGTCAGCGTCTACCTATGGACTGATAAGAAATTGGTGGGAGGAAGTTTCTTCGGTCTCTAATACAGTAGGAGCAATGAGGTGTCTCATTATAGTCTACATATTCAGACATATATACCTATAATTACTGTGTTGATGGTTCATCAAACTCATCGGTTATATTTATGATGCCGAGTAGGCATGGACGTTGCAAGCACTAGGTGTGGTGTATGGAGATATTATTTCATGAAGGTAGGGTGAAAAATTCAAATTAGGAGGGTGTGCCAACAAGTTGGTGCATGTGTGGCTGTAAAGTTGAATAAAGTCCTATGAACATCCTAAGTCCACATAAAATTATATGTTTTAAAAATACGAGGGGTTCGATGGTTGTATTATCCAATGGGGATATGATCGTCCTATTTAGATCACTTGGTTTGTGTAGTGAGCGTTTCATTGTTATTTTACAAAAAGAAACGAAAATATTTATATATTTATATGAATTATCTTTTATTTATAGATATCACTATCTGGTCAAAAATAGTCTGTAGAGTTTTGACTTAGAACATGATATCCTACAAGACACCCCTACTCAAAAAAGGGATGATGATTTATCTAGAACTCTTTTAGATGATCATATATATATTTATAACCTCATAGACACCCATTATATAATAAATATATAACTAAATTATAACATCTCAATGTTTGTCATCCGTAGGATGATTTGGAGTCAATGTCTATAGGGATTGCTCATCCACAACCTCATGGAGCTCAATCCATGGTCTCTACGGTGGAATATCATTGAAATTACATATTAAAATATCTAAATAAATATTTAAATATTCATGATATCATTTTTTAGGAAATTTAATAACATATAAGATATCCCACTACTCTATACACATCCAAATTGCTTAAGGGTCTTATACCACTTTTCCTTCCCTTCGTAATTAACATAATCTAAGGGTTGTTTACAAGACACGTGTACAATCAATATTGACAATAAAAAAGAGAATAGTTAAGAATAAACTAGTAACCATAGGTTCATTCATGTATATATCCACCAATAAAATATGAAAAATGAATTATATTTATTATTATTTACATTTTAAGCATCTATATCCTTTTTTGTAACTCGATTGTCTATCACAAACAAGAAAATGTATAAAATTTGAATTCTACATGATACAAATATTTATGAACACAAGAATTATAGGAACCATGGTCCAAGACTAAAATAATATATTATAAATAAAATATTTAGTATATGAAATTTTAAAAATATAACATTCAAAAACAAAGAACAAAAAATCTCAAACTCTAGTAACATTGAATTTCCCCAAACCTCTGTTATCTGGGGAAAATCATAAGGCATATCCTAGGTTTCAAATAGTCATAACTCTAAAAACATTATACATAATATTAATATCAAATAAAAAAATCACTAATATAACTTTTTAGTATCATTGGATTGATTATTCTTAATAAAAAAATTCATAGATCCACATTACCTCAGGCAAGCATCTTTATAAAAAAGAGGTTGTAAAATAGTAGTAAGGCAATATCAATATATTTCAGAGACCATAACTTCTATAAAATAACCATAGATAATGAATCAATAATAAAATATCTTCATCAACATAATCTTGGTAATATATATATATTAAAATTGTTATACAACCATAACCAAGCATATAACATGCGATAATATAAGATGAATCAATGTAAATGTCATACATGGACACATCTTCTCCATGATATCTTTATAAGTCAATTGTAAACCGAGCGTAATAAAAATTTGAAATCTAAATAAAAATATGTTTAGATTGTCAACTTTTTCAATATCATAATCTAAAAATTCATCATTCTGTCTCAGCATGAATCATTCCTTTTCCATCGCCATCATCCCTGCATATGATGTCTATACTCCCATTAATTCTCACATATATCATTTGAGTAGTATAATCAATTGTCCACCACTAATGGTTTCCCGAAATATATTTATCATATAAATATTCATGAAAAAAATATGCTCTCAAGAAGTATGATTAATGCACACACATTGTATCATTGATTGTAAAACAAGTCACATTGTTTTTTACTCTACCAGCATTATCTAATACTATTGTTTAATCTGAAAATATCATATTTTCAATAGTTTTTTGGATCAATGTCACCCAATAATCCCATATTCAAGAGACCGACAATTTATCAGTTTATTTTTATATGGGGATATATGTAAATAGGGGGTGCAATTCCATTTTATAATAATAAATAAGTAAAAAAATTAAAATGAAAAATGGTTTAAGTGTTGATGACAAATTTGTTACAAGTTAATAAATATAATATCAAATAAAGTTATGCATTAAAAACATTTTTTAGAGCATATTTTCTTTCCTCTATGGAGGCTTAATATGATAGGATTACCTGTTTTTTAGGCTCACGTATTTTCCTTTTGAGGGAGAAAATATTGTTAGATAGGGCACCATTAGTCTTCAGTAAATTATGCCCCTATGATCCCTTTTTCCCCCTTTTGTAAATTGTTTTCTTATTGTCTAATTTATTTTTTTTCTATTGTTATAATCTTAGTTTAATAAAATAATAATTATTCATCCAATAATAATAATAGTGATCAAAATTTGTTGATATGGAGTTCGTTAATACCTTTATACGAGCCCTTATTTCTCTACCCTTGAATGTAAATCTCAATAGTATTATTCCCTTGATCATAGGGGAGATCTAGAAACTCATCACTCAAAATTGTGTTTTGTGAGAACCCTATTCAACGTCACCAGTTTCTATGTAATCTTTCTATAACTTTTGTAGAGTGAGAGCCAATTAAAGAATTGTGATGAGAAGGGTGAGGTTTTATTTTGGAAAAATTGTTAAGAAAGATATAAAAATATATTAGATGAGTAAATAAAATTTATGTTTACAAATTTGAGAAAATCCATGAGAGACATGATGTACTAATAAGTTGAATTTGTATCATTGATAGAATTTGTAGATATATTGTAATTCAACATCTATTCAATATTGATATGACCATTGGGATAATTGTTTTGTGAATTAGGGATTCCAAGAGTCCAAAGAACGTTTTTTATAGGCTCCATAAAGAGCATGAACCTCCTAAAAGGTTTATGTGTATAGAATCCATGGAAAACCTATATCATGGAATATTCAGACATAATAAATGTGATCTTTGGGAGTCTTCCATGACATCACCAGACATGAAGTATCCGTTAATGGGTATCCATTGGGCCACTTAGAAGTTGGTGTTATCAGATACATCAATCAGGTGGCTAGTGAACCTCCACTTCATGGTCAGTACATAGCTACAATATTAGCCACTAGAATAATGGTAGGACCCAATAATCTGGTTTTTGGGACTCCATCAGTTGACTGTTTGATCTTCTTGACATAATTTTATACTACCACCATTACTACGGTAAGTCAATGCTCAGTATCAGAATGTTGGTTCTTCCCACACACTTTATTCTTTAAAAGTATACACCTCTACATACATGAAATTTCATATGTGGATATTGTATGATAATTATAAACTCTAAAATGATGACTTAATATAATTCCAATCATTCAAAAGTAAGCCAATGTATCTTTAATATTCCTTGGAATTTATACCATAGTATTCAATGTAAAAAATACAATTCAATTTAATAAAACCATTAGAAAAATGAGGGACTCTTTATGGTAATTAAATAACATTAGAGAAAGAGGTACACAAATTAATTTCTTTTTTATTATCAAAATCACTTCCACATTAAATATAAATTAATTATAAATCATGATTGAATTAAATATAAATATAATTTTGTATTTTAATAAGTAGTTCAATCATCTCCAAAAGTAAATAAATATAATGATATATTGATAATATTAAATATGAAACCTTAATGAAAATAAATATTAATTGATATTTATCCCCATTTTAGGTCCAACAAAACTCTCCCCTTCGTTATTATCAAAATAAATCAAGGGGAGTAATGAATAAATTTAATACATTTTTAATGAAACCCTCAAGGGGTATTTCAAGAGAAAACATAAATATTAATTTTGTAAATAAATAAAAATATTTTTAAAATAATAATAAAATACATCTCAACATCAAATATCCCCAATTATAATACAAATGAAATAGGAAATAGGAATAGAAAAGTGAGAGATAATATTTTAAAAAACCTCTTAACTTATAAATTCCCTAAATATTATGATCATGATATAGTTAGATATGAAACATAAAATAATAGAGGAAAATGTTATCAAATAAAAAATATAGGAGCTGATTAATATTTAGATTAAAGGAATAATGAAAGATAAATAATATGAGAAAAATTCAAAAAGGAAGAAAATAAATATTTTACATACCTTTACAATGAAAAAATTTCCCTCAAGGAATAGTTTCAGTTATATATTTTTATTTTTTCATTGAATGATCTAGATAAAGTTATGTGGATGTGAAATAATACTTTTAAGTTAATCTTTTATCTCTATTTTATCAAATATAACTCATGAATATATTTTTTATATAATTATATAAATTAGTTTTACGCATTATTAATTTTCATTAAGTGTGATACAAGAAAATATTTTTTAGCCAATAGAAAATCAAATTTAAAGTTTCTCATATATATTTAAAAAATTAATCTAGAGACATCATTATAAAAAATGTTTATTTTAAAAAAATATTTCTTTAAAAACATCATATTTTTCTGAAATTTTATTCAAAAATTTTTAAAATAAGAAAAAACATTTTAGAAATGTTTATATATTAAAATTTGAAGAAAAAAAAAGATATATAATAGGGAAAATTTCAAATTTTAAAGTGATACAGATCACCAAAATATGATATCATAGGATATATAAAGGTTTATATCTAGTATGGAGTTAAATTCTAATATAACAAATTCAATATTTAATATAATTTGAACATGGTAAAAATATTTAAAAATAATTATAAATAGGAAATTCGAGGTATCCATATATAAGATGAAATGATTTGTAAATGAACCATTATCAATTAAAGTTTAATGAATTTAAAATGATCAAGGGAAAATATTTTGGTTAAAATATAAATTTCATAATATTTTATTCTAATAAATTCCTATAAGGTACCACTCATTTATTTGTAATCTCTTAAGAAATGGTGTCTCAGGTCAATGTGTTTAGTTTGATCGTGTTGTAAATGACTTTTAGAGATATTATGGAACTAGTAATGTTTAAATTAATATGGATATATTCAAATTTAATCATGATGTATAATACTGTGAGTTGTATCCATATTATATGAGTGTAACAAATCCCAATGGCTATATATTCCACTTCCATTTTAGAAAAATAAATTGAGTTTTTCTTCTAACGACTCAATGAAAATAGAGATTTTCCTAGATTATGGAATGTTCTACTATTAATTTTTATATCTATTTGATATCATCTAAAAATATAATTAAAAATAAGTTAATTCCAATTAATTTTCTTTTTTTATAAAAGAACCCCATATTTTAAGATCCTTTTAAATAATGAGAAATTATTTTTTCAAGCGTGAAATGCGATTCCATTGGATTTGATTGAAAACAAGAAAATAATAAATCATTAAATATGACATCATGCTTAGTATTTGTATTTTATAGTATATTATATGTCATACTAATAAAAATATTTATTTTTAATTTCTTACTAGTATAATCAAATGTAAGCATACAATTCATACTCAAGGGAATATTAATTCCCTTATCATTATCCATTCCAAGTCATTTTACGATTAAATTGGTATGTTTCCATGGTTTAAAAATTTACCATTTTTTCTATTTGAAAATTTAAAATCATTAAATAGTTTTAATTATTTCATAATTCTCAATTAATATTCCTTTTTTATTAAATTAGTACATTTGAAACAAATATATTAATTCGTAGAGACAAAATCACATCATCAATGTAAATTTGTATGAGTAAAAAATAAATTTTTATGGCTTTGATAAAAATATTTTAGTTGTATTAATAAATTTTAAAAATATTTGAAAGAATATAATTTTAAATAAATCCATCCCAATTTTGAGGGGCTTGTTTCAAATAATAAATATCTTTTGTTATTTGAAAATGGAATCATAAAAAATATTATTTTCTAAACAATGTGATTTTTCAATATAATTTTTCTAGAAAACATACAATTTAAAAAGTAAAAATTAACATCTATTTTAGAAAATATAAAATTGAGATGAGATGATATTTATAAAATATATTTTTAAGGATTCTAATTGATTAACCTATAAAAATTTTTATCAAAGAGTATATAACTTTTTATTGGTTATAAACCTTATACATTAAACATACATTATTTTTAGTAAAATTAAAAATCGTGTCTTCATTATTCTTGAACACCCATTTGGATCCTATAAAAGGATAATCATTAGGTCTATCAACAAGAGTTAATAAATCATTACGAATGAATTTAATTAGTTCATCCTATATATAAATAACCTAATTTTTATCATTAACTAAATCATTGATGTTTGTGGGTTCATTGGGTGACAAAGGTAAGGTGTTCCACCTCAAACTAGACTCATCTATGATCACGAGTTATCAGTTACAAATCTATGATGAAATTTTCCAAGTGATGGTTTTTAGATTTTTTGAAAGAATTAAGAAATAAATTTTATGGAGATTTTTTTTCTTCATAAACATCTTTATTTAGTATAATTTTATTTTAAATATTATTTCAAAAATATTTTTGTGAAGACATTTTTGAAAGATTTCATCCAAAATAACATGGATTGACTCTTCAACCATTTTACTCTACCTAATAATGGCTCTTTATACATTTATTGAGATATAGTTCTTATTAAATATACCATTATTGGATTCAATGTTAAATTTTATAATATATTTATTGGTTTTGAAAATAAAAAATTTACAACTAAAAACATTGAAAACGCAACATTGAGTTTTTTATGTCAATGTTCATCAGGAGACTTTTTTAGAAATGTTATGATGATATTTTTAAAAATGGTATATCATATATTATTTATTTCTATTAGACAAATATGTTTGTATGATTAATATTATTTAATATATTTTCATCTATATCATAGATAGTTTTCATTCTCCTCTATAAAACCGCATTTTATTGAGGGGATCGATGAGTAGAAAAATAATTCATATAATCTTATGAATAAAATATTCCTTAAATTTATTGTTACCAATATCAAAACCCTGATAACATTAAGTTGATATAATTTTAAAAAAAATTTATCTTCAATATTTTTAGAAAAACTTATGAGATCTTTTCAATATTCAATTTAATGAGATATGAAATATTACCCTGTAAATATTGTCATTTTAGAAATAATAGTTAGAAAATATTATTAACCTCGTATAATTTCAAATTTATAAGGATAGAAAATGTCATGATAGATTATTTATAGATATTTTCGAGTTAAAATTTCTATTTTCATTTAATAGGGGATTTTTTTCTTACCATGCTAGAATGCTTCATAAACTATGTCATCTTTTAAATGAAATTTTGGGGTATATAATGCTAGTTTAAAATGGTTGGGTTTTACATGTCATTGTGTCATAAAATGTCCAAGGAATCAATTCCAAATCCATGAATCATTGACCCTTTCCCTCAAACCATTAATTTTATATGATAGTAGTAAAATTTTAATTTATTGAATATACATTTTTAATTTCACAAGAGCTAAATAAATTTTATCCATTTTAGTCATAAACAATAAAAAAATAATTTTCAAAAGCGCTTTTATATCCTCTATCACATTATTCGATATTTATTTGTAAATTTTTCATCAAACCTTTTATGAATAAGTCATTTTTTATAAATTATGAGTAAGAAAAATTTATTATAACTTTCCCAATTTTCACACAGTTAGTGTTATCACTCAAAATTAATATGAACACCTTCATGTTTTTGGATCTGATTGAATTTGAAGAGGTTTCCACACATGTGTATTTTGAAACCACTATTTAGGTACATTAATCATTCTTGTTTTTTGTCTCATGACAATTTTTGGACAAAATTAAATGAATAATTTTTAACTCAATCACTTTTGTATCTACATAGTTCAGTCAATGATATGTTTGGGAACCAGAATCGATTATCTTGAGGTTTTATTTAGGAAAATTAGTATAAATATGAATATAATTCTTTCTCCCATATCATTCATTTTCGTAATCACATTTATATATTGAATTCATAATTATTTTTAAATAATTAAAAAATTTAATGATTGAGAAACATTAATAAAAAGTGGTTTCTATTGAATTTATTACGGTTCTTGTGTGATTGATGACACGAAACTCCAAAAATTGTTTTCCTGGATTTTTGGAACCCAAAATTTTATTTAAATTTCATTCGCCTTGAGTGAATTTGGAAAGAGATATTTAGAGGTATTTAATGTTGAATTATATTGTATGTTTATCCTATTGATTTTTGTTTTTTTATTGATAGATATTATTTTTATATGATGAGAAGTTCATTATGGTTTTAAAGTTGATATTTTATTATGTAACATGCTTATATTTATTTTCTTGTCTTTTATATAAATAATTTTAGTGTTGAATTATATTTCTGAGTTGATCATGAGAATAATTTAGATTATCCTTATTTATTTCAATAGAGGAAATAAATAAGAAAAAGTAAATTACGAAGAATATAAAGAAGAATTAGAAGATGAGAATGAAATAGGAAGAGGTGTACTAACATCAATTTCCTCCTTGCCAAGTAAAACATGGAACCTGGTACATGATTCACATGAATTGGATAATGATACTTATTAAAAGGATTCATCACTTGAACTCCATGTTGTGACATTAAAATAAAACATACATTGTTTCTTTTCAGGTAGCTTATTTTTGTGGATAAAAATTCTTCATTTATGTGGATTTATTATTTAATTTGAAAATTAACTTCAAGTTCTTCATTTGGACATACACTTTAAATATTTTTAATGTTTATTATTTTTAGAGAAATTCTTTAGGTTTCAGAAGATTTTAGAAAACTCATCAAAATCACCTTATTATGGTTTAACATTGCTTGAATTTGATTTGGTTTTTCTCTTGACAACTTTAACATCATTGGCCTCATTTCTTGATTGAATCTTCCTATTTATTTCATATATAATTGAGGAGTTGATTATTTCCTTGACATACAACATTTTCATATATTTAGATTATTAAATTTTTGTAACTTTAGGATTTTATGATCAAAGTATGACTAATATGATTTTCATTATGATCATTTCTATAGAAATTTCAACACTAATGGAATTTAAATCACTGAAAATGTTAGTAAGTCTTATAAATATTCTCATAGTAGAATAATTATAATTCACTTTTAAATATTCTAAATCATGATGATAAATATCAAATATAGTTTCATTTACATAATAGGTTCCTTTATGTGTTATTTTTAATAATTTATATATTAAATAAGTATTTTTTCAATAAGAAACAAAATTGAATTCCTTTCAATTAATAAAAATTGATGTGAATTCATAGATTTTTAATTCAATATAACATTAATAACATTATAAATTTTTATATTTTTTTCATATTGTTTTGTTATAATATATACATTCTTTACGATTTCTAAATGGGATAACTGATACTTCTAAAAATAAGTTGACATCCAAATTATCAAATAGGAATAACTGTTGCATCAAAATAGGATATTATGAATTGGAATTAAATACCACAAAATTAGTCTTCAAAATCATTTGAATTTTCGAAAACAAAACTTTTATAATAACCATAATTTTAAAAACCAATTTAATTTTCATAAAAATAGAAGGTATCCCTTTGAAACCATGTTAGTGATATATGGCGTAAAGGGTGTGAATTTCCATTTTAAAATTTTAAAGTATAAAAAAATAATAAACAAAGAAATAGATAATGAAATAATTTATAAATTATATCTTAGTTAATAAATATAATATCAATGTAAGTTAGTCATCCAAATGATTGAGTTTAATTTATTCAAGTGTGAAAATTGATGGGGAATAATGAAATAAAATGATGTAAATAGATAGAAAACCTAATTGATAAGGATTCATAAATAACTCGATGTTAGACCCTATGTCTATGACCCTTGTCTCAAAAGTTCTATAGTATAAATACATTGATCAAAATGGTGATAAAGAATCTCATCCCTCACAATTATGATTTCATAGAACCATCATGATCTTCTACGATAAACACGGAATATATCCTTCATTTTTTAGAGTAAGAACCAATTAGGGTATAATGATGATATGATAGTGGTTTTTTTAGGAAAACCTGTTAAAATCCACTGAAAAATATCTTGGATGGATGTTTATAATTGGGATTGATATCTTTACTGAAGGGGTGAGATATTTGATAGATTTAGAAGTTAAAAATGGATATTGGGGAGGATTTTGAGAGATCAAAAAATTCAATATTAATGCAATCGTAAGACAATATTTAGGCAAAATTGTTGACAAAAATATCTTCCAAAAGGCCAAGGGACTACTTTTATAGGATCCAGTATTTTCAAGAATCTTATAGAATTTAACGTTTATAATGAATCAATTGAATATCACCATTATAGTCTTCTTGAATATAATATATTCATTTTAGGAGAGTATACTTCGACATCACCTATTACCAAGTACCAACCAAGGTGATTCGGAAATCTTTTTGAAACCTTATTCTTCTTGATACCCTCCACTAAGTGTACAATATTCCTACATCATTTAGACATTGGACTACTCATAAAATTAGAGATAATAAATTTAAAACCAGATATCGACTAGGACCAAAACTTCCAGTTATCAGTTCTTCTTGACATAATCTACAACATCTACTATGAAATAAACAAGATGCTTCCCCATACAGGCTAGAAAATTCTATCTATACACATCCAACTTCAATAGTGTCCACCTTCACTTCCATGAAATACGATATATATAACTTTTATGATAATTCCATGATCATATATGATGAATTAAGACATGTCCATGAAATTAAAAATACATAAATGGATCTTTAATATTCCATGAATTCCATCACTGTGATTTTTGGTCAACCCTAAAGCTCAAAAAAATGAAATTTTTATAAACATAGGTTCTTTCTTATGATTAAGAAAACTACATGAGAGAGAGAGGTGGTCCAGGTTTAAATTCTTTCCATTTTGTCACCACTAATCTAGAAAATTATTTTCAAATTTAATACAACTTTCCATAATTATAGGTTCCCTAATGCTTTTTTGTATTACATCCAACTAATCACTAATATCAGTGAATGTAAAAACATAGTGGCTCTATAACACCCTATGATTTTTATGAGTTATTTATTTTATTTTCTATGATATCTTGTTTTTTTTATACTCCAAGAAAATATTTCTCTACCCGCAATTCCTTCTTTCCATGTAGACCATAAAGTAGCCCAGTTCACACAGAACACGCCAGAGAAGAGTATCATAGCCACAAGAGTAGAAGCCACCAAAAGGAGAGATAACTGGATTTGAAGAATGAGAGGGTATGACAGCCGCCATCAGGACCAGGCATCGTGCAACTATATACAGGGCTATGCTAGCCGATCAGCAATGCAAGGTGGGGAGATAGGTGATCAATGATGCATAAGATGGGGAGGTGCAGTTCATATGGGTTGGGCTTACGGGTCATGTATTGGGCATGGTATGCCTCTGGGCCTTCGGGTCATTTAGTTTGAGTCAGTCGGGCCTTGTGCCTTGGCCCTATGGTCATGTTCGGGTTCCCCTTCAACCCTTAAAAGGGGGATTATCCATAATAATATAAAAAAGATGGCCTTCAGGCCATTCGGAATATTTTACCTTATAACCTATACATAATAATTGCAGGTATGAATATTTTTAACTTAATTATGAAAATTATCTTTTAAAATTTAAATATAACTATTTATTTGTTGATAAAATGATTTTAAATTAAAATAAATCACTTTTTAAATAAAAGAAATTGTTTTCCTAAAAAAACAATTCCAATGAAAATAAATGAGTTTATAAAACAATAAAATTAATCTTGATGGATTTTATAAGTTAAATATATATTTAATATATTAAATCTAATTATTAAAACTCATCTTTTATTTTTCATTGTCAAGATTTAATAACAAACTTAATTTTTTATATAAAAGAAGTACTTTTCAAAAATAATGTTGTTTTTCTGCCTTTTGATGGTACACCCATATTAAAAAATGTTATCTACACCTATTTATATTATTTTTGACAAAATAAAATTCTTATTTTGAAGAGAGATATAAAATTTACTTTGGATAAATTTTTAATTTTTTTTTGATAAGTTTCATGTTCTGATGAATAACAGAAATACACTAAATTTTAATTGAAAACAACTTCTTCATAGAAATTATATATATAAATAAATTATATTACTGGATGGTTTTGAAGAATATATAGATTATATTTTTATTATTTAATATAATTTAGGTCATTTTCATTAATTTTACAATGAATTTAGATGTAAATACAATTCAATATTTTGCAATGTTTTATCTTTTAAAACAAGTTATCTCATTCTAACAATAAAATTAACTTTAAATTAATTAATAGAACATCTATTTTTTAACTATTAAATTTTATTCCACATTTATAATCTGTGTGTCCAAATTTTAGAAATAGATTTTTTGGTATTACTAAAAGTAACTTTAATAATTTTTATTAATACTGTAAAAACGAAAATCGTGTAATGAAGGGTAAATATAATATTATAAAAGTACCATAACAATTTTCATAAAATAATTGGATTTTTGTGTTTTATCCTCAATCATACTTGGGTCGAAATTTCATTATTTTGAAGGAACATTTATGAGATTAGAAAATTTAATATAAATTATTTAATTATATGTTAAATTTGTTTCACTCAAATTTTTATAATTATTTTATTTTTAATAAAATTATATATTGAAGATTAATTAAACCATAAATAAAAATTTAAAATATAAAATGTAATTATTTATCATCATAATTTATTTTTCTTTTTTATGAAATAAAAAATTATCTTATAGGTTTATACATTGATGATGCCGAAATTATTTAATTGATGAAAAATCAATAAAATAATTTTTATTAAAATGATAATAACAATTAAGGGACACAAAAATGACCAAATAATATTTTTATTGTATTGATAGAATGTAATCATCCAAGGGTCTGGTTATTGGGAATTTGGATTCATATGGAAATGATGCTGACACTTATAATATTTTTTTTAATGTGATGATAATGTTATCTCATTCATATTTTAATAAATATAATATTTTTTGTAGAATTTTTCAGAACCTGTATTCATCTCTAAGTATTCCCCTTAAATATAGTAGATTTATCTTAATCCTAATATTCTATTTTAAATTTATATTCAACAAATAATTATATTTAATAATTAGACAAAACTAGGGTATAAATTATATAATTAATGGAAATTAAAAATTAATGTTATTAAAAATATTAAAATAAATATAATTTGGAATAATTAATATATCCAAAATCATTTATATATGACCTTGACATCTTAAGAATATAATGAATTTTGTTTTGAATTTATCTTGTTATATTTATATTTTTAATAATTAATGAATTTAATTGTGTCAAAATTGACATTATTGACTCTTTATTAAAATAAGGTATTATTAAATTATTTAAAAATACTAAAACATTTTTAAAAAAATATAATAATTACTATATGATATATAAAAATATAATTTATTTATTTATGTTCTAATTTAAATCAAATAATTAAATATTTCACACCTCTAATACTGAAATATTTTCCACCTTAGTATACATTAAATAGAATAACTAAGTTGAAATTAAAATCATAGGGTTAAAATTGATATAGAAACTAGTATAATTTTTTTTTTATTATATTATAATTATATCTCATCATATATACCAATAATTGAAAATCATTTTGCTTTTTTATGTGGTTTAATTTAGTTATAAATTATTATTTTCAGAGATTCCATAAGTGCCCCTCACCTCAATTATAAAAGGGACCATCTTCCATCACTTATTCACTTCATTTTAAACCATAAAATACTACCATACCCTATAAATTTTCCATTAAAAATTCCCTAGTCACATTTGATATGTTCAATTCTTCTCCAAAGGCCAACCCTGGTTCTTTAAGAGGTGATCAATTGGGAGCTCGTTGAAGAAGATGTAATTTTCTTTGCTGAATCTTTTGAACATCATTGTTATTATATATCCTATTAATTTTTTTTCTATTAAATATTACTAAATAAATTATAACATATATAATAATATTTTTTGATTATTTACATAACATATTCCACCTTTTATCCCTCCTATAAAAAAATAAAATCATCATAATTGAGTATGTACGACTTATCGTCTCCACATCGTGGTGTAATTTATCTTTCACTACCACCTTACAGGGATGGGTATCATTATTGAAATAATAACTATATTTTATTATTAAAACTTGAGATGGCTTCTTGAACAAAATATATACTAACCACATCCATATTGTTTCATAATTATGGAAATGATATCATCCCTCATGAGTACATACGACCTACTATCTTCATGATGCGATGTGATTCATTCTACTTGATATCCGTTAATGAATGATTTTATAATTGTATTGAATGAATAATTATGTTATATATTATGGTAATATCATTTTTTAAACATATAACAATGAACAATGATGTATAACCAGAACTTATTTGTCAAACATGCATAAGAAAATGAAGTCATTCATACCCGAATAATGAGTAATAATGAAATATTATTAATATAGGGAAGATAATATGATCATATATGATATCATAAAAACTAATATTCTTATTGAATAAATCAATTAAAATTTTTAATTCATTATATAGGTGATTCAAATACACAAAAAATGATATCCGGACTAAGGTAAATGTTAATTTTTCAATCTCATTATTATCTGAGATTTTTTATACGTAAGTATATAGTGGGGTATATTTTTAATTAATTTCCATGTTTCCTAAATATTTATTCCAAAATATCATTTCTATTCTTATAAATAATTATACATTCAATTATTCCCATTGGTGAATTTTTATTAAATGGTACCGATGGAATTTTTTTATCATTTTCAATATTATGTACATTTGACTTTCTGACAATAGTATAAAAATAATGATTTCATTTATGTTCTACATCATGAACAGATATTTTTCATTTTAATAACTTCTTATTCCCATGAATCCTCTTTTATAAGATTTCAAGATTAGTTTCAAATGATTTCTTTTTCAATTAAAATTTGGTGGAATTTTGAGAAAATATAACATTTTTAAACAAGAATGGATATGTTCTTCAACAATTAATTTATAGCATTCTATCAAAATTGTTTTCCATATAAGATGGAAATATTTAATAGAGATATGTTTCAAGTATATTGTCCATATTTTTACTATTATTTTATTATTTCTATGATGAAATTCTATTTATGAAATCCATTTTTTATACATTTATTATGTTATGATTGAATGATGTTTAAGAAACATATCTTATTTTTTGGGTTATGCTATGATGAATGATTTATATTTTTTCGGAACACATAAGAATTATTTCAAAATGATATTGGTGGGACATGTATCTACCTAAAATAAATTAGGAAAAGATTTATATCTCATGAGATATATCCGGCTATAAATGGAAATGATCTCGATTTAGTGATACATGGCTTAAACAGTAAGTAAACCTGATTTAGTAATACAGGGTTGAAATACTGAGTGAGCTCTATTCAGTAATGATATTTTTCCACAATGATGGTCTGGGAAATTATCCTTGTCTAAAATGGAAATGATTTTATATTATTATGTGTTTTAAACAATTCTATGTTTCATAACAATGTTATTTTCTCATTTCTCATGTTCCATTATGATTTATGCCTTATGAATTATTAATATTTATTACATGACCCAAGACATTGATATACATTATACATGGTATGATTTTCTAAATTTATTTTAATGTTATTACATTCTTATGTTCATGTTTTGTTTGATATTTTTCTTATTTACCCTTACAGAACATCTGATCTAACCCTTTTCATATGTTTTATTTTCCGAAAGATATAAAGAAAAGTTTTATGTAGAAAAACAAAATGGAAAGATATTTATGGGAGATGTTGATGATCATTCACCAAATTTTAGTATTTATTTCCTTGTTTCTAAAGGAACTCAACTAATATGGACTTTCGACATCATTTTGTGTAATGTATTCAGTATTCTATAAAATTAATTTAATTTCCATGTATGTAATGCTTGAGTTGTTAGAGGCTCATCCAATTCCTATGAATTAGAATAGAGTTTTACAAATTCTAACACCACCTTTAAAGTTAAAAATGATTCTTGTAGAATCAAACTATCTTCAATATCATATAAATATAACTTAATATAATGTAGAATAAAGTACATGGGTTGTCCTAACTATCAATCCTTTTTCCATTTCTCAAACCTTGGATAAAATATCGAGAAATATTATATTAAATATTAAATGTTTTTTCACCCATATTATAATAAAAATTATCCATACACAACTATGAATCCCAAATTTACATTGTAATCATACACTCATGAAATCCTTCAACTTGAGTTAGATTTCCATCAAAAAGGCATGCTCAATGGCATCTTAAAAGGACTACTAAGTAAAATCATATCAATAGACACCCCTAAAGTGTTTCAATTCCAAGGTTTCAAAAAACATTCCATTTTATTATCAAATAGTATCACCCCGATAACCTCTCATATCCCTCAAGTTCCTAAAAAAACTACCAAATTCCGTAGAAACCAATTCTACTTCTATTATGAGATATATTTACTCCCCCATAAATCCTTTGTATCATATGGAACCTAAATCTTATATAATCCTTGTTTAAAATCAAGACACCACCTATATGGAACTCTAAAAACTCTACAAATAAACTCCATTTTAGTAAATTTACCTCGTTAGGAATAAGTTATAAAATCTGTCATAAACCTTCAGAATATGTATTTTAGATAGATAATGAGAATGTAGTGATAGAAACCATTTTTAGATAAAATTTTAATTTTATCCTTACATTGAATTTTCGAATAGATCTGAAATTTTTTGAATTAGATATCTGATGAAAGAGGTACCACACTTGGAATGAGGGAAATGGGGTGAGGAGGGTCTATGGTTCATTCACACAGATGAAATACATGGGATTCTAATATATAATTTATTTTTTATAAATAATTTATTATAATTTTTTTTAAAACCCTGCTATAAAGATACTAGTAGTATTTAAACTACCACGGTTGCATTATATCACACTAACCACTAGGATAGGTTACATTATCCAACTAGTGGCACACAGTGGTATCTACCACTACTATTAAATCCATCCATTACCAAGAACAGTTTCCTTGAGTACCTGATGTTATCATTCATAAATTAATATTTTCTCTACCTCTTCCAACCACTCCAATAATTTAGAACACCCAAAATTCTAGTTAAATGAAATTAATTAGATCAAATTCACACCTTGAAATATTGTGGTTATTACGTATAGTATGTATATAAAATATTTATTTTATTATATATTTTATTACATTATACATGATATTGTTTTACTTTTATATACTATAATATGGGATGAAACATCATGCCCCATTATTCATATGTTTTTTATGAAAGAATCATGTTGTGATCACCCATGTGTTGAGAACACAATTCTCTGGAAAGGACTATCAATCTATCCTTTTTGTCTTGGGAAATATATTTTTTAGTTAAATGATTTCACATTGGGTTCACCATATTGTTTTTGATGAAAGGATCATTATATTCCTAATTGTATGGTTTATTGGGGGCTTTGAATATTTCAAAATAATTCCTATCAGGATTACCATTCTCATCTCACACGTTCTTGTGATGAGTTAATTTTCAATGGGGTTTGTTCATGGAATTGAAAACACCCAATAGTTCTCATATCTTTGATGACCCACAGTCCTACATTCAAAAGGAAGGATCTAATTGGGAAACTTGGGAAACAATACTTAAGAACATATATTGGTCATGAAGATGAGAATTTTGTCTCATCACACCCTTTTGGGGGAAACTATAACATATTTTTGGATTGTCTTATAGATTTAATATATTTTCATAAATCCTTTGTTCATTCCCATGCATGTCAATGATCACCCATAATTGACAATCAATTATAATCATGCATGGGTTTAGAATCAATTTTATTTATCTGATGTTCTTCATTGATTAGTATATCTACAAGTATTTTAAGTTCTTCATCATTGGTACCCAGTTGTGGATGAATTATATATTCTTTATCCGTTCATCTAGATGATGATGGTTTTAATACATTTATTGAAACACTCTAGAGAATACTATTATCTAAGGGGATATAAGTTGCTTCGATGTTGGGATTGCTCCCATAATATGGGATTCCTACGTATCCTTGTGGAAGGAATCTAAACCCACATATTCTGGTGATACTTAATGGGACACGTGATATTTTTAGGTTGTGTGATGATGACCAAAACATGTAGTTTAAATTCATGTAGTAAGGATGTTCAAGAGAAAGGTCATTGGCCAAGGATAGTGTAGGTCATACACCGAAGCGACCTGATGGACCTAGAAGAGATGTGGTCTCCCATATGGGTGGCATTATCTTACTGGGTATGTGACCCAACACAGATTTCGATGAATGAGGCCTATAATGAATTTCTCCCTCTATGTTGGATATGTACATATTGAGAATGAGGCCTACAAAAAAATTCGGTAAAATTGGGGGTTGGGTTTGTTCATAAAGGAGGCTTCCCATGTTTCTTAATTAGTTGGGAATAAATTCCCACATAGTCTAAAATACGATATGGATTATAGTGAATATGAGACCCATATAGTGGTACTTCATTGATAATATGGACCTTCTTTTTTTGGGGCATGGTTTCGAAACATACACTGTACAGGAGATCCATTTGAGGGGAGGTTGCGGATTATTCCAAATAGGAGGCCCATAGATTTGGAGGTTGGGGCTTACAATAAATAGGATTCCCATGGTTAATTCATTGGAAATATGGCCCTCTAAAGGTTTTTATCTTCAATAATATATCCATCAGAGAGTATGGAAATGTATTTGGGGATTACACCTAGAAGGAGGCCCATTTGAGTAGAGGTTGTGGCTTACACCTAGTAGGAGGCCAATTTGAGGTTGTGGATCTTGCGAATTTAAGGATCTCAACTATCCTCTATGCCCACATGAGTCATTCTTGGTGTGAAAAATAAGAGGAAGTAGTAGATATGAAAACCATAGGACCCACAATTTTCACTAGTGGATGAGTTTATTGACCAATGGAAGATAGTAATATAGACAGATCCCACATTCCCATCCACTTTCTTCATTATTCCCTATTCTGGAAAAAAGGTGTTAGATTAAAACCTATAGAAATAATTAATAGGGGATTACTCTAGGATGGATTCCCTTAGATGGTTGTGTCTTAAACCTAGGAGGATTCCCATTTTAATGTTTGGAAATAATCTAATGACCATTGCATGTGGCATTTTACGATTGATATATAAATAATCGCATGACTGTCATAGAGGGCATAATATTTTTTATATAGGGTATAATACAGTTTAAAATTAAGTAGATAAGACTATGGAAGCACAGTTTAATGCCATGTTGGAGAGATGATGATATTATTGTTTCAATTCCTATTGTAAGGATTGTGGTATCATATTTTGACTTCGTGTTGTGGGAACTATTAGGTTGAAAATACCTAGAAATGGTTATTGTGAGACTTGTTCAGGAAAATCCCTTTATGACTCAACATGTCATCGGAGTTATGTGATTTGTTTTGAGGAGATTCGTGAGGTGGTTATCTACTCAAGGTACTCATGTAATCCAAGAGATTATTCTTAAATCAGGAAACTAGAAAGGGAACAATTGGAATTGTTCAACTAAATGAATTTTTGAGATTATGTAAGATTATGTTAAATCATGGTATTCTTGGGTTGGAAGTTAGGGTTATAAAATACACAGCCAAAAATAATCTCATCCTAACCCGAAAATGTCATCATTAAACACTCCATTTTTACGGGGTTCAGTGATAGTAGCGAGGGGACTCAACCAGAGGGCTGGTATGACATCATGGAATTAATAATATGTGGGGATGTGGGGGTGGAACACATTTCGTAGTAAGTAGTGGGAGTGAATGGTTTAGATAATCAGTGCATATGTATGGCCATATTGACATTTCAATAAAGGGGGACACAAAGGACCTTTTTAGAAGGGGGTTCCCAAAGGGTCATCCATGTAGGGGGTAGGAATGGCCATCTAAAAAAGTATTCACCAAGGTTCCACCTATGAAGGTGGCCACAAGGGACAATTCACAAAGGTGGTCTAAAAGGGATCACCTGCGAAGGGGTATCTGCATCAGTATCTCCCTCAAAGGGGATATAAAACAACCCATCTGCAAAGGTGTCCACAAGGGACCATTTTTGAAGCAATTAATTATTTACACGATGGTCTTAAAATAACACCTTTTTCCATAGAAGACTAATGTTTAGTCATAAAGGGAATTCCAAAATGGGTTTTCTACATATGTTTTTTAGAATTGATTCTCTAAATGATTTTAGGTATGCATGTGGTTGGTTTATTTATCCACAAATTAAGTGATATGATTACCTTATGAAAATGATTTCATGTGCACCTTCTCTTTATTTTTTATTTATCACCCCTTGGCTCCTCCAATATGATTTTTATAGAGGAGTGTCATAACCGAATACTCAGATAACTAGTCATGGTGGGCCATATGGACTCCATTTATATGATCCAAAGAAGGATTCCTAGGTCCACAAATGATTTTGTCTTCAAGGGATGGAAAATAACACCCTCACCCGCAAATTATTTATCATTCACAGGGGGAATTCATTTGAGGGGGAGATAAATTATCATTTTTTGTCACAAATGATTTATTTTCTTTTGAAAATTATGCTAAGAATTACATATGATCAGGAAAAATTCATGTCATGGGATTGATTTTATTCACGGGACACCATGAAGAGTGGTGATCCACCTAGAATGTTTTGTTATGCATACTCTGACACTCTTTTGCATCTTGTATTCCTAAAAAAATTTCATCAAAATTTCATTGATTATATTTTACCCTTATCCAAATTCATTTATTCCTTATATCATTTCATATATATTTTTTAGGACCAAATCAATGCACCCATCAAAATTTTCTCTGATTAAGAGAAAGAATAGATGATTTTGATGAATAAATTGGTCATTTTTTCATCCAATTTGCGTTATGCATGTTTTGAATTTTTCAATGGCTATATAGAAAACCCAACTAACATTTAACCTTTTCTTTTACCCCCATAATTTTTATTTTCTCATCTAGAGTGAGGGATTATCAATCAGAACATTACTTTTCCTTAGCCTTCCCTTTATGGGTTCTCAACCTAATAAGTTTTGTTACTTTTTTTCTTCGGTTGTTTGTTTTTTCCAAAATAATGAAAAAATAGGTTTAGAAAGTTGGGACTGAACTTTTACCCATGGTTCCTTATATATGTTTTCAACTAGGAGAGTACCATGTCTCTTTTCGTGGGAAATTTAAAGTCTTATAGTTTAGTGTTATGCAACTCAAATATTTTCCATATAGTTTAGTGTCTCACGATAAGGAAGACATGGGGTTTTTTAGTTTTAGATCATTTGGTTAGGACCACATGTCATAGAAATATTGAGTAAAAAAAGGAATATCAGCCATGGATATTATGACATTCCTTGGATGTGGGTGGTAATGAAAGTGTAAACCATTATTTTGTTGTTCTTGAATCCTGGTAAATGATATGGGGAAAGATTCCATTAGGTCATAAAGAGATTAAAGAAGTATATCCTAGAGATGAATTCTCATTTGGTTTATAATACTTTTTTGTAAGAGGCTTATGCACAACCAATAGGGGAATATTGTTCATAGTCAAACAAGGTAGTCCTCAAGACATTGACCCTCCATCTCTGATGACTATATAAATATTTTGTAAATTTGAATTTTTTTGATACACAGTGTATGATAAATGGAAGGAATGTGTACATATATGTCAAAATAATTCATATAATGATTATACAAGGAGTTTTAAGTTCCATACATTGATATTACTCATATATATGAGGAAAAATATCATTTTCCATAATAGATCCTGGAATGATGATCCCAACTATAATATCTCATGTATTGATCATTTTCTGTATGAAGGATATCGGGTAAAATTTGTCATTATTTACATTGTGTTTGTGCATATTACATGAGGTTTATGTGTCAGTATGTATGAAATGATGTCTTGGAATCACTATGAGAATCCCAAAACATTTTTTTTTCTTTAACAACATGTAGTTTATTATCATGTGATGAGGGCATGGTTCAAATATTTTAAAATCATGTGATAAAGACATTTAGTTTTACTTTTACGGTCTTGTGACTAATACCATAGTAACACAAATGTGAATTGGTATGCTTTGATAATGCAAGGTATCCTCTACCGAAACTCATAAGCCCACGTGATCAATGATCGTTGTGTGAAACAAGGGGCGGAAAATGATTATTATTACAAATATATGATAAAGATGAAGTACATGGGAATTATTATTTTTTGGTGGCTGGAAAATGATGTAAGATCTAGGAATCACAATGTATCCTATGTGGGTAGAAATTAATCCACATGTAGTTTTGAATGGGAACTCTCTATGCAGGTCTGATCCCTACGCAGAAGGGGAATTTTTCTTGTTGATTATTAACTGTTGTGGTTATACTCAGAATTGGAGATACATGTGAAACTGATTATCATTTTCGGATATGTATCATGCCACATATAGTTCTGAATAAGAACTCTATACAATGGTCTGAAACATATGTAGAAGGGACATGATTCTAGTTGATTATTGATTATTGTGGGTAGACTTGGTATTGGAGATATGGGTATCGATGTGTATCCAATGTGGATAGGAATCAAGATATACATTTATTTAATGGAAACTTTCTATGTAGGTCTGACCCATACACAGAGTGTGGATTTTTCTCATTGATTATCAATCATTTCTCCTTGATCCAAGATATGAAATTCATGTGTTTATATGTATCCTGTATGGACTAGAATCAAGCCACGTGCAATTATGAATATGCATCCCTACTGATGAATCATGTATTTTCACATATTTTATACTGTATTGCAATGTCATAAATCCCACCACTCTCATTTTTACGTCTTATTAGTATTCTCAGCTCAAATACAAAACTGTCTTAATTTTGGAATTTAACTGTTATATTTGTCCTCTGTATTTCAGCCATATATGTTTTTATACTGAACCGCATTGTGAAATTCTTTTTTGGTAGGTTTCATTACATCATGGGATTCATTTCATTCTGATGGAGTCTCAGATCAATCAATCATTTGAGGTCCAAAATCAGATCACAATCCATGCCTCGTAAACTGTGCACATATCTAGATTTTTTTAAAGACGAGCTTGTATCTATATGTATACAAGCCAATTGGAGAATAAATTCAACAAGGATATAGAAAAAGAATTCATTAGAATATATTATTATGGATTCCACGTCTGAATCTTCTGGATTCAAGGACTTAATGTAATGGGAATTTGGAGTTCTGTAAGGCATATTGTCTCCTAGACAGATTAATTGTTCTGAACTAAAAGAGTCATAATGTAACAGCCCGAGATTTTATAAAAAATATTCTTTTTTATTTCACTAATGTCTTGTGTTGTACGCTACACCAAAAGGAGATTTCACAACACACATCCTTGACTTGCCTTGCATTACACGCAATCGCGACCTTCCTCGATAGCTTGCGTCATACGCAATACCGAGTTTCACTAAACAACGATATGCTATTAAAATATTATTAAAACTAGCCCGTATGAATAGTAATAACCACTTTTTAAAATTCTGTAAATCTTATCTTTCAAAATGAACTTCATTTTTGGATTCGGAGTATCGAATTTAGCCTAAGGTGAAATTTTGGTAAATTTCGGATAACTTTCATATTCTGATGAATAGTGAAAATTACTAAAAAAAACAATTTTTTTAATCGAAATAATTAATAGTGATAAGTTATTAATTGGAGTAGTTTTAAAGTATATTTAGAATATATTTTTACAATTTAATACAATGTTGGTCATTGGATGTAATTGCACATTTAAACCAGACAAAAACAAGTGTCAATCTTTTGATAGATATTGTTTCTTAAAAACACGCTATTTGTTTTAACAGCGGGATTTAATTATAAAATTAATTAATGCGACTTCTATGTTATGAATTTGGTAAAATAGACTTCATTTTTGAATTCGGAATATGAAATATAGCTTAGGATGAAATTTTGGAATTTTTCTGAAAACCTTCATTTTTTGATGAATAGTGAAACTACTAAGTGGTAGTTAAAAAACTGAATTTTTCATAAAACTTAATTTTACCGCTTCTGTGAATGGAATTTCAAAAATCCGAGAGACACGGTTGATGTCAGTAAGTAAAATGTGGTTCAATGAGATGAAAATAAATTTTGGTGAATAGTAACTTTTTACTTTTATTTACCACGATTAAAAGTAAATAGGGTAATTAAGGGTAAGAATGACATTAATATTACCCTAACACATGTCCTAATTATATTGGACAAGTTTATCTCGACCAAAAACAACCTTAAGTGTAAAATATTATCATTTAGGCCCACTTGGATTAGATTAGGACATTTATTATTATTTAATTCAAAGAAGAGTTAAAAGAGTTAAAATCAAAGTTTATTCACTAAAACATTTTTAATATGGGGTTATACATAAGATAAATTCGACTATAAATATTCATTAGAAAGCTAAAAATATTTCCTATATAATTATATTTTATTTATAATTTTTAGACTTTAAATAAATTAATTTATTTATGACACAACGATGATGCAGTAATTACCCTTTTAAGGAAATATTAACATAATTGATGTTATAAATACTCAAATGAATGTAATTTGAGACTTTTTATGAATTCCACTAATTTTATAGGTTACTATGATATATTAGTGTTGATTTAATCAACTTGGTTCGAACATATAATTCTGTTATGACTTTCACAAAAATCATATATCAAATAGTGTCAAAATTGACACAAAATAGTTTTTAAATCAAATATTATATTACTAATTGTTATTTTATTCCTAAAAATCTAAGGTTCGGCCAAATGACTTAGATAAAGATATATATATTAATAATAAACAATTTGGGGTTCGTTTGGCATGTTATAGTAAGTGTATTAACCATATAGTGAAAGAAAACAAAAAGACATGGTAAAAGTTAAATTATTTAACTTAGAGTTAAATCTAATTGATAAGGTTAAAATAATACCCTAAACTTGTCTAAATCCTATTGGTTGATAGGATTGCGACCCATCCCCACCTTAGCTTCGAAATAAGACCCTTTGGAGCCATTATAAACCGATTTTGACTTTAATATAAAATAATATTTTGAGATATTCATAAGGTGCCCCTCTCCTCCCTTATAAAAGGACACCTCCTTCCCCTCCTCCTCACACCAATTTGAGCACTCAAGCTCGGCCAACCTCTGCCAAAATATCTTCTCCACTTCCCTAGAAACATCCTATAGGTTCTGGTCTTCCTCAAAGACCAATTTTAGTTCCCTAAGAGGAGGTCTCCAAAAGGTGCTTCAAAGAAGAGGTAATTACCGTTACCAATTCTTTCATCTTTATTTCTTCTTCCAATTCTTCTTCTTAGGTTGTTTCATTATGAAGTAATAACATCAGTATCACTCATATACTTATATGTTATTATAAGTATGAAACAACCCTATTTCACCATCTATCCATCCTACGGAAAAAGAAATCACCGCGCGTGCGTACGTACGGAATACCGTCTCCACGCCGTGGTGTAATCTATTTTCCACCACCACCTTACATGGATGGGTATAATGGTGTAAAGAATAACTATACATTCTTATTAAAACATCATATTGATTCTGATATATTGTATAATCCACTCCAATTCAATTCAATATTTATAGAAATGATATCATCGCTCGTGCGTACGTACGGACTACCGTCTCCACGACGCGATGAGATTCATTCTCCACATTAACCATTCATGAATGATTATAAAGCATATATAACAAGTAATAATAAAATATATTACATAATAATGATACTGTATTTATGTATATTTATATGTATGTCATCTACTAAATTCCATTCAATTCAATAAGGAAACGAAAACAACGTTCATGCGTACGTACAGACTACCGTCTCTATGAACGGTGTATTTCATTCCATTATCAATATATAATATATATATGTATATTCTGAATATATATTATATATAAATCATGTTTTACATTCTGGATATAAGTAATCATCATCCAAGTAATCATATTAATAATTACAAGTTAAAAACACGAATGACAAATAAGACGATTTTACCCAAAATGCTACTTTAACATGGAATTTACAAAAGAACGGGTAATATAATGTCATAAGTGAACCATATATGATATCATTACAACGAATATGATTCTGTAATAAGTCAATGACATTATTTAAACCATTATACAGGAGCTTCGGACACGTACAATGCAAATCCGACCTAAGGTAAGGGAAAATATCACAATCTCATTTTTATCCGATATTGTTTATTCGTAAGTATTTACTGGGGTGTATTTTATCATCCACATACATGTTTCATCAATATGTAATATTATTTCCATCCACCTACAATTGTTTAAATCCATTTTTACCCTTCGGTGAGTTTTTAGTGAAGGATATGAAAGGAATCTTTTGTTGTTTTTCGTACGAGGTACTTTTTGACTTTTCCGACAAAAGTACGAAGAATGTTTTTTTTAAACTTATACGACAAGAATGGATTTTTAAAACATTATTTCCAAGAATCTTCCTTTATAAGTTTTCAAGTTTATTTTTAATCAACTTCTTTTATTTTAAAGTCGTATGACATGGTATGAAAGGAAAAATGTTTTTGAAGTAGAAAGGATATTTTCCTCAAGAATGAAGTTCAAGTGTTTTATCAAAAAAAATTTCCATATAAGATAATAAAGGTTTCTGTTTTTGTCCCTATTATTAAATTGATTTGATCATGTTGTGATGGAATTATTTTTATGAATTCCTTTATCTTATATGAATTGATTTATGATGTCATGATGTTTCAAGAATCCCATTTTTGTTACATGTATTATGCGATGATGTATGTTTTATGATTATGTGGCACACATAAGAAAGGATTCATTATGAGATGGGTGGGACCTATATCTCCCTCCAATGCATTGGGTAAAGATTTTATATCTCATGAGATAGACAGGGCTGGAACGGTAGGTTATACCGGTTCAGTGAAACAGGACTGAAACGAGGGTTACTCGATTCAGAAAGGGACTTTGTCCACTAAGATAGTCTTGGCAATTAGTCTTGACTAACAAGAAATGATTCTCTATGATTATGTGTGTATGCCACAAAGTTTCATGTTTTAAGTTATGATTATTGGGATTACTTTTTCACTGCCATGATTTATCCCATGATTATGAAATTATGCTCTCTCTTTTGCAGGTTATGATTTCCAAAATGTTATGTTCTTATGAATATGATGTGATTGATATTTATTTTGTTTACCCTTACTGAGCATTTGAGCTCACCCTTTTATGTTTTCTTTTCCCCAGGATATAAAGAAAGGTTTTAGGTAAAAAAAAGAAGATCTTTATGGGAGATTTTGAAGATCATTCACCACGATTAGAAGATTATAGTCCGAGTTTCCAAAGACACTAAACTATTACGGTCCTTGTGTGTGTGTTTTTGTAATGTACTAAGTATTCCGCAAAAGTAATGTAATGTCAATGTACGTCAAGCTTCGGGTCTCTACAGTTGGTATCAGAGGAAAGGTTTAGTCAACCTTTGGAAACTAGGATGCGAAAACGTTAGTGAGATCCCTAGAGATATTTCTACGGTATATCTAGGGATGTCCCTAAGGTTAAGTATACGTATAGGTTATAGTACTAGAACTACGCTAATGATCATAGAATTAAACCTAAGATGTTAGATATTGAAGGTACTCCTCCTTTATAATGTTGTTTTCCCTAGCATGATTTTTGCCTCTCACGCTATTCTTTTTGGGTTTTAGAAAATGGCTGGAAACAAGATGATTCACGATAATGGAGGATATGATGGACAATGGAATGATATTCTTCATGAGAAACCAAATGAAATGGGATTTGGAAGTCCAAACATCATTATTATGCCGAATCAGCAATCTCATAATATGATCAATAAAGTAAAATTTGGTAAGATTCCTGACTCGGCTAATAAGAGAAAGATGGAGTTTCATGATGATCATAGAGGAAAGAAAGTTCAATTTCCCCTATGTAAATCATGTGGGAAGAGGCATCAAGGAGAATGTTTCAAGGGAACTGGAAGATGCTTTGGGTGTGGAAATGAAGTACACAAAGCAAGTAAGTGCAAAGGAAAAGGGTCGGTTAACACCATGGATGAGGATAATGGTATTGCTACGACATCAAAAATGGTTAAGTGTTTTAAATGTGGAATGTATGGGCATTATGAAAACAAATGCCCTAAGGGAAAGACTCATGAAGAGAATCAGTATGGTCATATGGGTAGTATTTATGTGGATGATGATGAAGAGACTACAAATGATATGTGAGATGAAAGAATTGTTGAAGCTCGGTCAATGGTTTAAGAAGGTAGTGGAATGATTACATGTTTATCAAGTGTAATGTTGTATAAATAATCTCATGGTACTATGGAATAAAGAGACATCTATGGATTGTTACATTGTTGTCTTTCCTTGAGTTTGGAAAGTGTGTGATTAATGTTACCAGTATCCATGAAAGGTTATACAGATATTTTTGGAATGTAGATGATATGCGCATAATAAAGGGATAAGGAGAAAATTAAATGTTTGAAAGTATTCATGAGCTCATGATTGATATAAGGACTAAGTGATATCATGGTTTGAGTATATAGAATTTTGAGGATTTTGGTATGTGGAAGGTGTTAACTTTTAACTATATTCATGTTTTCACTAAGGTTCAATGGGTATTCAAGAGAGTACATGATTAAGGCCTTTGAATGTCTGTAATGTGACCAACAAGACATATCTTATGATATATGGGGATCAACAATGGTATTAAATCTCTGGTAATCGTTTTCACTATGTTATGAGAGTGGACTGCAGTATTATGGATAAGCCTAAAGATTGAAATGGATTATGTTGGAAATAAGTTAGTATTGTTTAAGGATAGAAGTTTTTTCGATATTATTGATGGGATGTTATAGTAATATAGTTTTAGAAAAAGGACAACCTGCAGGACGGGCGACAGCCCATCGCTTCGGACAAGGCTGTGGGAATCGAACCCACAACCGAAGTGCGAATGGCCTTTATCGCCTACCACTGGCCTACAGGAAGTCCCTGTTTAGTAGAAACTAGTTTTATTATATTAAGCAGTATGATATATGAAGTATAAGTCCATTTTAGGAACTATATATGATTAATCTCACTATAGATCGACTTATGTATATAATTTTTCCAAACCTTTTGTTTGAGACAGATGGAATGACCCGTCATTCTATCACATGATCTGCTAACACTTCACGAATAACAAACTCAACTTCATTTATTTAAGAGATGAAGTGGAAATTGTTCTAGGCACGAACAATAGTGAGATTGTACCAAAATAAAGAAAGTATTTATTCCAATTCAAATTTTCAACTTTAGGGAAATGATCTTGAAAACCAAAAATGTTGTCCTAGTGATCTTATACCTAATGAATCGGATGGTACCTTAGATCGTCACAAATTTATGGATTTGTGATTACTGTATTTTCCATAGCCATGTTCTCTACCACTCTCCATCAGAACATGATGGTTAGATTTCTCTTCCATATCCATATTTTCACCTATGTGGAAACCCAGTGATTAGTTTATTTGGGTAATCGTTACATTTCATACTTTAGTTTTTAAAGCCAAGTTTTTGTATTCCTTTTTACGATGTGGGTTTCTATTAAAGAAACTTTCTAATAGTAAACCATTTATAACCCCGACGAATTTCGAGGGCAAAATTCATTTTAAGGGGGGTAGAATGTAACAGCCCGAGATTTTATGAAAAATATTCTTTTTTATTTCACTAATGTCTTGTGTTGTACGCTACACCAAAAGGAGCTTGCACAACACACATCCTTGACTTGCCTTGCATTACACGCAATCGCGACCTTCCTCGATAGCTTGCGTCGTACGCAATACCGAGTTTCACTAAACAACGATATGCTATTAAAATATTATTAAAACTAGCCGGTATGAATAGTAATAACCACTTTTTAAAATTCTTTAAATCTTATCTTTCAAAATTAACTTCATTTTTGGATTCGGAGTATCGAATTTAGCCTAAGGTGAAATTTTGGTACATTTCGGATAACTTTCATATTCTGATGAATAGTGAAAATTACTAAAAAAAACAATTTTTTTTTATCGAAATAATTAATAGTGATAAATTATTAATTGGAGTAGTTTTAAAGTATATTTAGAATATATTTTTACAATTTAATACAATGTTGGTCATTGGATGTAATTGCACATTTAAATCAGACATAAACAAGTGTCAATCTTTTGATAGATATTGTTTCTTAAAAACACGCTATTTGTTTTAACAGCGGGATTTAACTATAAAATTAATTAATGCAACTTCTATGTTATGAATTTGGTAAAATAGACTTCATTTTTGAATTCGGAATATGAAATATAGCTTAGGATGAAATTTTGGCATTTTTCTGAAAACCTTCATTTTTTGATGAATAGTGAAACTACTAAGTGGTAGTTAAAAAACTGAATTTTTCATAAAACTTATTTTACCGCTTCTGTGAATGGAATTTCAAAAATCCGAGAGACACGGTTGATGTCAGTAAGTAAAATGTGGTTCAATGAGATGAAAATAATTTTTGGTGAATAGTAACTTTTTACTTTTATTTACCACGGTTAAAAGTAAATAGGGTAATTAAGGGTAAGAATGATATTAATATTACCCTAACACATGTCCTAATTCTATTGGACAAGTGTATCTCGACCTAAAACAACCTTAAGTGTAAAATATTATCATTTAGGCCCACTTGTATTAGATTAGGACATTTATTATTATTTAATTCAAAGAAGAGTTAAAAGAGTTAAAATCAAAGTTTATTCACTAAAACATTTTTAATATGGGGTTATACATAAGATAAATTCGACTATAAATATTCATTAGAAAGATAAAAAGATTTCCTATATAATGATATTTTATTTATAATTTTTAGACTTTAAATAAATTAATTTATTTATGACACAACGATGATGCAGTAATTACCCTTTTAAGGAAATATTAACATAATTGATGTTATAAATACTCAAATGAATGTAATTTGAGACTTTTAATGAATTCCACTACTTTTCTAGGTTACTATGATATATTAGTGTTGATTTAATCAACTTGGTTCGAACATATAATTCTGTTATGACTTTCACAAAAATCATATATCAAATAGTGTCAAAATTGACACAAAATAGTTTTTAAATCAAATATTATATTAATAATTGTTATTTTATTCCTAAAAATCTAAGGTTCGGCCACATGACTTAGATAAGGATATATATATTAATAATAAACAATTTGGGGTTCGTTTGGCATGTTATAGTAAGTGTATTAACCATATAGTGAAAGAAAACAAAAAGACATGGTAAAAGTTAAATTATTTAACTTAGAGTTAAATCTAATTGATAAGGTTAAAATAATACCCTAAACTTGTCTAAATCCTATGGGTTGATAGGATTTCGACCCATCCCCACCTTAGCTTCGAAATAAGACCCTTTGGAGCCATTATAAACCGATTTTGACTTTAATATAAAATAATATTTTGAGATATTCCTAAGGTGCCTCTCTCCTCCCTTATAAAAGGACACCTCCTTCCCCTCCTCCTCACACCAATTTGAGCACTCAAGCTCGGCCAACCTCTGCCAAAATCTCTTCTCCACTTCCCTAGCAACATCCTATAGGTTCTGGTCTTCCTCAAAGACCAATTTTAGTTCCCTAAGAGGAGGTCTCCAAAAGGTGCTTCAAAGAAGAGGTAATCACCGTTACCAATTCTTTCATCTTTATTTATTCTTCCACTTCTTCTTCTTAGGTTGTTTCATTATGAAGTAATAACATCAGTATCACTCATATACTGATATGTTATTATAAATATGAAACAACCCTATTTCACCATCTATCCATCCTACGGAAAAAGAAATCACCGCGCGTGCGTACGTACGGAATACCGTCTCCACGCCGTGGTGTAATATATTTTCCACCACCACCTTACATGGATGGGTATAATGGTGTAAAGAATAACTATACATTCTTATTACAACATCATATTGATTCTGATATATTGTATAATCCACTCCAATTCAATTCAATATTTATAGAAATGATATCATCGCTCGTGCATACGTACGGACTACCGTCTCCACGACGCGATGAGATTCATTCTCCACATTAACCATTCATGAATGATTATAAAGCATATATAACAAGTAATAATGAAATATATGACATAATAATGATACTGGATTTATGTATATTTATATGTATGTCATCTACTTAATTCCATTCAATTCAATAAGGAAACGAAAACAGCGTTCATGCGTACGTACGGACTACCGTCTCCATGAACGGTGTATTTCATTCCATTATCAATATATAATATATATATGTATATTCTGAATATATATTATATATAAATCATGTTTTACATTCTGGATATAAGTAATCATGATCCAAGTAATCATATTAATAATTACAAGTTAAAAACACGAATGACAAATAAGACGATTTTACCCAAAATGCTACTTTAACATGGAATTTACAAAAGAACGGGTAATATAATGTCATAAGTGAACCATATATGATATCATAACAATGAATATGACTCTGTAATAAGTCAATGACATTATTTAAACCATTATACAGGAGCTTCGGACACGTACAAAGAAAATCGGACCTAAGGTATGGGAAAATATCACAATCTCATTTTTATCCAAGATTGTTTATTCGTAAGTATTTACTGGGGTGTATTTTATCATACACATCCATGTTTCATCAATATGTAATATTATTTCCATCCACCTAAAATTGTTTAAATCCATTTTTACCCTTCTTTGTGTTTTTAGTGAAGGATATGAAAGGAATCTTTTGTCGTTTTTCGTACGAGGTACTTTTTGACTTTTCCGACAAAAGTACGAAGAATGTTTTTTTTAAACTTATACGACAAGAATGGATTTTTAAAACATTATTTCCAAGAATCTTCCTTTATAAGTTTTCAAGTTTATTTTTAATCAACTTCTTTTATTTTAAAGTCGTATGACATGTTATGAAAGGAAAAATGTTTTTGAAGTAGAAAGGATATTTTCTTCAAGAATGAAGTTCAAGTGTTTTATCAAAATTATTTTCCATATAAGATAATAAAGGTTTCTGTTTTTATCCCTATTATTACATTGATTTGATCATGTTGTGATGGAATTATTTTTATGAATTCCTTTATCTTATATGAATTGATTTATGATGTCATGATGTTTCAAGAATCCCATTTTTGTTACATGTGTTATGCGATGATGTATGTTTTATGATTATGTGGCACACATAAGAAAGGATTCATTATGAGATGGGTGGGACCTATATCTCCCTCCAATGCATTGGGTAAAGATTTTATATCTCATGAGATAGACAGGGCTGGAACGGTAGGTTATACCGGTTCAGTGAAACAGGACTGAAACAAGGGTTACTCGATTCAGAAAGGGACTTTGTCCACTAAGATAGTCTTGGCAATTAGTCTTGACTAACAAGAAATGATTCTCTATGATTATGTGTGTATGCCACAAAGTTTCATGTTTTAAGTTATGATTATTGGGATTACTTTTTCACTGCCATGATTTATCCCATGATTATGAAATTATGCTCTCTCTTTTGCAGGTTATGATTTCCAAAATGTTATGTTCTTATGAATATGATGTGATTGATATTTATTTTGTTTACCCTTATTGTGCATTTGAGCTCACCCTTTTATGTTTTCTTTTCCCCAGGATATAAAGAAAGGTTTTAGGTAAAAAAAAGAAGATCTTTATGGGAGATTTTGAAGATCATTCACCACGATTAGAAGATTATAGTCCGAGTTTCCAAAGACACTAAACTATTACGGTCCTTGTGTGTGTGTTTTTGTAATGTACTATGTATTCCGCAAAAGTAATGTAATGTCAATGTACGTCAAGCTTCGGGTCTCTACACATAACTTATTCAAATGTGGACCAATAAACCAGATATTTTATTGGGGTAGGCCAGAGGAATATAGGGAAGAACTTTAAAGAAGGTTCCATTTTCCAATTCTTCCATTTAATTGGCCTAAAATTCGATAACCTATGGAAGATATAATTTGAATGAGATTTCATCACTAATTTTCTCTATAAATTTTTACATCCTCTCCCTTAACAATGGATATCCATTTCAAGGGTGCTAAATTGGTGTTTTGTTTCTTTAATGTTTCTATATATTTATGATATATATTAGTGTACCTTTATTCTTCTTCTGTTAATATCTTCTTTTTCATTCATTTCTATTAATTTATGTGTTTCTCCAACGGTGTTTCTTTCTAACTCCATGTTTGTGGAGAACTAACCCTCACTGTTGTTCGAGGGGGGAAGTGGTGGTGTTTTAATTTTATGTGCTTTATTTATTTATCATGATTTATTCTAAGGATTCAGTAGTGGTTAAATGATTGTGGTGAGAGGTCTCCCCACTTTCTATACAATTGTATTCTCCCACCTCATTTAATAATTTTCATTCTCATTGATATCTAATTCATTCAAACAGTAGAGTTTGGATTGGGTATTTATGTTGGAGAGTTTACTCCTAAATGTAGAGGTCTTAATGTAGCTAAATAAATTTCAAATGAAAGTGTGTGGAGTGAATGTTCTTGATCTCCATATTGAATAACTCATTGATGGATATTTTGAATAACAATGATAATTCCACCATGATACTCCAAGAATAATGGTTTTATTCTACTAACATCTTTGTTTCTTTTCTTAATTTTTATTTTATTTTTTATTATCATATATTTTATGAATATTCTTATTAAGGTTTTGATGATGTGATGAATGGCATGTTGGTATGTAGTGTCAACATTCTTCATGCCAATGGTTATACCTGATAAAAAAATATTTCTCGAGGGGCCCTAAAGTTGGTTTCTTCTTCATCTCCGAGGACATTAGAATTTTATTGTATCCATAGTATCCATCCATGAAAAAGATATTCTGATGTCCAAATGTCACATCAATCACCAGTTCTATGATCGGGATAGGGAAATCATCATCCAGGTAGTGCTAGTTGAGATCTCTAAAATCAATTAAAACTATGATTTCCAAATTCTTCTTATTTAAAAGGATTATATTAGTTATCCATTTTCGATATTGGAAATCTATAATTATGTTGGTTCTTGGGATCTTGTTAGATTAAATCAATATTCTGGTAGCATGTGTGGGGTGAATCCTTCTAGATTGCAGTTTATAGACTCGTTGGTCCTCAGGTAATCCTAGGTGGTTAGTGGCCACCTCAAGATTATGTCTTTACATGTATTTGTACATCCATTTGAAAAATTATAAATACTAATTTAGGGAGGAGTTATATACCTCTTTTGCATCTTAATATGTGGTCACATAGATCAAGGTGGACTATGGATTTTCTTATTTACCTAGATTTACTTCTCTGATTTCATTGAAGGTGGTAGATATTCCCTCCTAAAATATTGGTGGAGTTTTCTAAAGGTCCTATTTACCTTCTTCATTATCCTCTTTATCTAATTCCACTTATTCTATAAGGGTATAAAGTAGTGGGGTAATCTATCTCAAGTTAGAAGCGGATTCAACAACATGACATTTTAAAGATGAAGTAACTCCATCTAACCCAGCTAAAAGTGGATGATTTCCATGACACTATGGAGACGATAGCGTGAGAGATCAAGAAGGAGTGCCTTCTACTTTTTAGAATAATTGACCACCTCTTCTAACTTAGTTGATGGATAGGAATTTCATGAACTTCGAGATATAGAAGTAGGTAATTTTCATCTGAGCTTTCACTACTATCTAGGGAGTCAGGGAACTTTTCAACATTGCTGGACATAATGGTTGTCATTAAAATAACGAAGACCATTGAAGGTCTATATGATAGTAGACTCATATAATTGACCTGATTGATTGGTATTCTATATTCTTCACTGAACTCTTTGAAGCGGTTCTCAATAATCATTTGTCGACTATTTGGGGTGGAAACCAATGAATCTACATCAATTGGGGTTTATTTAGTTTCCCTATAATAGAGTCCTACATTGATATAATGAGACTCAAATGAATCTAGTGGGGGATTATCTGTGTGAAACTTCTTGATTTTTTCATTAATGAAATATTTGATGCATTGAAGGTAATATGATGGAATTGTTGTGTGATGATCCAACCAGGTCCTTCTTATAAATACATTGCAGGTCGTATCCTACCCAACTAGAAAATATTAGTCAGTTACTAGGTCTAAAAATTGATCAGTGAGCATAACTTGGCCTATTTGTCTTTTCTCTCATTTTTCATAGTCCCATAGTGTTAGGGAAGAAGTCACTGGGTTATTATCATTGTAGTCCATCTATAAAAATATTTATATTGGGATGAGGTTAACTCTAGATCCACTTTCTAAGAATGGTTTTTAGATATCAACACAAGTTATTATGTCATACAAGTACAAGGGTCTGATATTTCCCTATATAATTGGGTCCACATATTTATTTATGAATTAGATTATCACATGAAATTATGTGAAATTGGTTTCTACTCTATAGACTTTGATAGTGACAAATACATCTTTAAACTATTGGGGTTTTAGAGAGGCCACAAGGAATGCATCCCTAAGCTCTCTAAATAAGTGCAAAGTATCCAAGAATAATAATGTGGAGGGTACCAAGGATAAATACTTTAAAATTTTATATTTATGGCCTAAATTCATACGATTTTTATCAAGGAGATTATGATTCATAAGTTCTCTAAGGGAAAGAGTACTTTAATTAGATGAATCATCCCTTGAAATAGGAGTTAACTATTATCTTATCCTGGATTGGTTAGGCAGAAAATAACTTCTTGACCTTCGAGGGTAATGAAACACCTATACCCCTTCTGATTCATATTCGAGACTAATCAGGTTAGGGTGGATTTTTTCCTACATAGTGGGTTTTTTGGTTCCTTTTGGACTCGCTAAAGCTCACATTCTTGATTTTATGGTACATTGAAAGAGAGAATTGGGAATATTGTTGAATTTTGGTTCTTACCATGACTATGCCTTCCTCAGTGTCCTTGGATCCTTAGGCCTCTTCCTCTGGTTCCCCAGCCGGGTACGGAGAACTTAGGTTCATATCCATACTCTTCATCAAAAAAAGGGATCCATTAAATGAATGAAATTAGTGTATCTTAATATTATCTTGTAATCTAATGATGAATTTTTCATGTTGAATGTTTTTTGTGATACTTTTTGGAGGGACAATCCCATTGTCTAAATTTTGAGGGTATACTGTCTAATATAGTCAAATTCAATTTTTTCCTAGATACATGTTCATCCTCTTATGTTTTCTTCCTCCTCATCCAACCATCCTTTTTAATGATATAATTTGGAGGTTTTTTGTACCAATGATTTAAACTATGCAGTAGAGAAAGAGGTAGGGGTAACTGTCATTTGTTTCAATTATTATTGGAGAATAACATGAGTTTGGTTGATTTTATTTCATTTCATCCGACCATAAATCTTTTTTCCCTTATACTAACGACATCTTTTCACTCTTATCCTTCCATAGGGGAAGTAGTAGATACATGAGAAACTTGTGCTAGCAGCTTTCCAAATATCTCATTTCTAGATTCCAACATTTTTTTGGGTGTCTATTAAGATGAATCATTCTTAAATTGTGTTCCTCAGTATCTTATGGAAGGTTCGGTAATATTTTTGTTCATCAAGGCCTATCTATTCATTCCACTTGTTCTTTAGTAGGTAGGGTAAATCATTTTCTATAGATGCTGTAAAGTTGTCATAGACTCTATCATCTTGTAAGGATAAAACATGGTTCCTTAGCTCCTCGAGTTAATTTCACCAAGGCCCCCTCCACTCATCCTAGAGATTTGGGTCTTTTATTTTTATTCTCAGGGGTTGGTACAGGGTATTGTATTTTTTTAGCTGATTCTAGTGTGGATAATGGTTTAAGAGTGAAAGACTCTACCTCCACCTTTCTAACTCTTTCCCCTCGGACTAATGGATTTTTTTGGGATATGAAATTATTATGATGTATGAAAGATTCCATTATATGGAAAATATTAGAGAAATTCTGAAACCCACCTATGTAATTAACTAGGATGAGTGGTGTTCATTGATATCAGGGAGGTTCTCTATGAAAAGAGAGATCTTATATTCTTCAGGAAGTGATATGTTTAGCGAGTAGGCCAACCATTTACATCTAGAATTGACATATGAGACTCTCTCATTTTCTTGCAATTTGAAACTCAATAGTATAAGTGTTTTGGTCATTTTCCTTTTTGATCATAATTGAAAGATGAAATTTTGATGAATTTATTCACATTCCATGATTGTCCGAGGTGGAAGATGGGTATACCATATGATTGGTCGGCCCTTGCAGGATTCACAAGAATAATTTGAGTTTCACTACATCTTAATATGTTGGAGTACCCATAATGGGATCATAATGGTTTGAAAAATGTTTTAGATGTCACTCTAGGTCTCCAAAACCATTGAATATCAAAAATAAAGACTCTTAAAATTTAGTGGGTGGAGTGTCGACCACCCATTATGGGTAAGGTTTCTATTCTAGTTGTACTAGATCACTACATTCATCTACTACTTCCAACTGGGTTATTAATGATTCAATGGTATCGATAATCCCTTAATGAATCTTTGTTTGATTAATATCCTAGATAGTTGATGAAATATAAAGGATCTTACGCATCAGTTCTAGAATTATATTCTACTGATATATGAATTGGGATATCTATTGAGGGTTCACCTAAGTATATTCAGTTTTTCCATCATGTAGGGATATCATGATTTCCATCAATAATCTACTTTAGGTAAAGTAATAGTACAATCACTATGTTGGTATGATTTCCTCACCCTATTTTAGTCACTATGAGGAACCCTTGTTGTTGAGTTACACCTTTTGTTATTGTATGTTGAGGATATTTCCAAGGTCCAAATCTAGTATGAATACTTCCTCAGATAAATTCAACATTGAGCCTTATAAACTCTTTAATTTATTCTTCATGCTTAGAAACTCGTTCTTAGATCATTTGTATCACAACCTCTTCAAGTGGGGGAGGTGGGTTGAATTCTTACTTTTTGATACCCTTTTCTTAGATAGAGATTTTATGAGGTGGAAGTAAGGAATTTTTCAATGGATCACCCATGGTCATGGAGATTCTTTGATTCTATATACACAGACCTCCTCTGTTTGTCTCTGTCAATACAACATTCAAATTGGAAGAAACTTATACTTTTTCCACTATGTGGTTATAATTATTGGTGTCATATATTATCTTTTCCTCAATGTAGTTTACTAATGAATATTCCATTGTAAGAACTATACTATCAATAAAATGATAGGAAGGTCATTTGAATCATTTTTTTTACTTCACCCTTCCTTTCTACGAATGTCTTTTAGATTCTTGGAGAAGTTTGACTAGGAGGAAACCTCAATAAAACCTGGTCATACACTTCACTTGAGGGGAAATTGGTCACAAGATGGGACAACCAGGGAGACCATACTTCTTGATGTCCTGCCAATATGGTAAAATACTGATTTTCATTGGTTGGGAGGTTGATGTAAAAATTTCCCTAGCCCTATTTTTGGGGTTTCCCCATTATTGTTTTATGCTTCAAGATGAATTTTTCATCCTTGTTGGATAATTTTATGTTAAAATTTATCTCAACCCTATAGGTTAGGGCGGATCCCATACCACAGTGGAAGATGTTATTAGTTACACTCTCTTTATATCATGAATCTATGTTCAAGTATGATCTCATTGCCATTATGGGTCTCTGTGTGAATATATTGTTTCTAAGGACATCATATGATTCTAATTATTGGAATACCTTACATGATAAGCCGTCTTAGTTTTCTCAATCACATGGTTTAGGAGTTTTTTGATGTATTTCTCTAATTGGGAAAAAATATTTTAAGACTTACTCTGGGTTAGTTCGTGTTGAGTGTGCCATAATTCTTGAATAGTGGTCTTTCTTAATAGCCACCTGTGAGTAATGAAATTATAAGATGACATTTACAGTGGGTTATGCTAAATAGGATGTGGGGTGAAATGTAAATTTCTATGTTCCCCCATACTTGGATATGAGCACTAGGTGGGGCATCAAATATAAGACAATGCAACTAATGAAAAATATTGAGGTTGGATGATTGGAGATCATTTTTTCACCTCTCTAATCATAGTCATCACGCAGTGCGATAGGATTCCAAGTGGATTTGACAAAGAATGTCTCCCAATATTTGGACATGGGTCGAATAGAAGTTGTAAGGAACGAACTTTAATTTTAGGTCGTAGAGATATTCCTAAATATTTAGATGTATTTTGAGTCTACCTGGTCATTTTAGTGGAGATATGTCGATTATTTCATCAAATTAACATTTTATTTTAATGATGGTATTGATATAAATGATCAATAATTTGAGTATGCTTATGGGTTTACATCATACATGACCAAAGGGGTTGATATAAATTGGTATTTATTTGAATAATCATGTAATTTGACACATTATGTGAGTTAAAATATTCTTCAAAAGATAAAAATAATGATGTCTGATTTCAGATTGTTTAATCATAACCCTATACAAACTGACCATGTGGCCCGGGTCTTCATGAATGTAGTTCTAGCCATTGGGGTGGTATCCTCCACATAGTGAGTATTTTAGGCCAAATGGGGTTGATCTTGATAATTATTGGAAGGTACCCTTGGGTGGTACGCATATAGTACTGGTATAAATGTTTTGGTAACCACTTCATTAGCCTCCCTAAGGTATGAGAAATAATCATTTTCACATTCCAGTGATAGGCTCCCAATGTAGTTTGGTATGGATATTCGAGTCACCTAGTCTAGGACCTCCGACCACTATTGAGTGGATGGCTGGTGAGGCTTCATATGGTGGAGGTCCTATCGAGTTGCCTCCAAGGTTTTGAGAGTACCATTTTGGTGGTACTCCTAAAAAATTTCATTTGAAACCCAATGTTGAAGTTGTAGGGTGAGCGATGGGGTCCTCTATTTGGTCGAGGGCCCAAACTATGCATTAAGTGACGCTTATATTTTTATAACCTATGTGACACCATTGTATTTAATATAGTTATGGTTAAAATTTCCTTAAATATATGACAAAAAAACAAGACAATATGTGAAAATATGGATTTTGTGATGGGCCGTTTGTGACAGGTCACTAATCCATTAGAAACAGTCTGTTGAAAAGACTTTTTTGTTATGAGAAAACCAGCCCAATGCAAATACTAAGGATTTTGAAATGGTTCGATGGTTACTATCACAAAAGGTTTTGCACGATTTGAGCACCATACATTATGAAGGGTATTGGTGACAGGCTTTTTTTCCCATTGAAAATACCTAAATGTGTTTTTTAGTATTTCTGATGGGATTTTTCCCCCATCGCAAAAATTATGTCGAATGGTTGGTATTGGTGACATGTCCCATCATAATTTATTTTAGTTGTTGAGTATTTGTGATGAGTCCTATCACAAATAAAACTATTAGTGACGGGAATCCCATCACAAATAAGCCTGTCACAACTAATCTTACCAATATTTACCCCAAGCCATTTTTTCCCATTCCACTCAATTATATAGACCTTTCTCTGTAGTGGGAAATTTTTTTATCCAATTTTTTCATGGTTTAAAATTTTTATTTTGGGTATTATTTTCATCTTATGTCTTTTGAAATCTTTAGTTTTACAGTATTTATCTATTTCCTTTTTTATTTAATTTATTTCATTTTATTTTTGTTTTAGTTATTTTTAATTAGTTTCATTTAAATTAAATTTAAATTATCTAGTTTTATTTAGAATTTTATTATTATTTTTATTAAAAATTTCATGTGATTAGTATGAATTAGTATTAATTAATAGTTATTATATGAATTAGAATTAATTTGTTTTAATTAGTAGTAATTATTAACAATTAGTATTAGATAATATATAATTGATGGTTTTTTGGGTAGAGAGACTCTCTCTATACCAAGATGGAACCTAGGTCTTCTTTCCATGATGAGATTGAATCTTGAGGAGTTCATTAATCCTTTGATGTTTTTTTCGACCCATCGAATACATCTAGAGCTATGTCTGGACTAATACATGATGTGACATTTAATGTAGATCTGACAAATCCTTCTAATTTGGGTGACCTTGATTGCAATGTGGTTGATTTACGGCATAAGAGCACTGACTAATTCTTCTCTGGATCTCGGGATGGTAAACTCTCCTCTCATAATCAGATTTTAAGAAATGGTTCCCTTGCAGTCATTTAATCCAACCCTAGGTTCATTGGGGAATTAATTGAATCATACAAACATTCTATCATAGACTATCTCATCTCCTAAGATTCTGGACCCTGGAATCATGAATACCTAAGTTTACATTTTTTTAAATTTGGGGTTTTAGTTATTGGTAAATTGTTTCTCTTGGTAGGAATTTCTTTCATATTACCATTCGGTCGAATGAGTTGAAATTAAGGTTGTGGAGTATAGGATTTTTTACTCTCAAACCAAATATCATTTGGTCTTAGAACTAGGATCCCTGGTTTGATCCTTCTCAATCCAAGAATATTATTGTAAAATTTTGGATCTATATAAAAGGGTTGAATTGGGTCTTCTGGAATCCCAATATCCTTTATAATTTATCCATGGTTGTTGGAACTCCAATTAATATTGATTAAAATACTTGATCAGTCAGGTATGGACATTTTTCCTCCTACTGGTCGAATTTGATACCTCTTTGTTACTTGATTGTATTGTTTATTTAATTTCTAGTGACATTAAATTTTAACATGATATAGATTTTGAATAAGATCAAAAAAAAAATCAATTGTTCATCCATGCGACATACTAAGGATAATTGTCATAAGGGAATGGAATGCTCTAATTATAGATGATATAGACACTTTGTTGAAAACTGGAAAATCTAAATTCTATTGGTTGGTAAGAATTGTGCCTCTATTGGTGTTAAAGATGATATTAGGCTGTTAAATTCAATGGTTTCTATGGTGAATGGTTCTAGAAAAGGGGGTTGCCTCTTTTGTTGTAGTTGTGGCTGGGAAATCTAGGAACTCTCCTCCTAAGTGTAATGTTTATGGTAATATGGGTGTTCCACCAGTTTTTTTAGGAGTTTCCCCAGTGTCTAAAATTGTTTTACACCAAGGGGAAGCTCAACTATTGAAATGGTGTGAATTTTTCAATGATGAACCCTACATTGATGCTGAGATTGACCGTGTGACATTTTTGGAGGATCAGTTCGTCTCGAACGATAAGCTAAACTTGGGTTTTACACATTTTACTACTGCTTTGGATAATTGAACTTCATTGGTGGTTTTTTTGGTTGTGACTATTGTTAAGGACTTTGGGAAATCTATTAATGTGTATATATATGATATGGATGACTTTGAACCCATTTTGGGTGATCTTATGGATGATAACGTGCATATTGTTGCACAGGCTAATGAGGATACTCATCCTACTTGCCCTATATCATTGGATGTTCATGTTTATACTGAGCACATAGATGCCGAAATTCTTGGTGATGAATTTGGGAAGGCTGAGAGCTTGATTATTTCTTCTCAAGAAGGTTCTCATGTTGGTTCCCAATCTATTTTCAGATTTGTTATGGTGGAGAAGACTCATGCTCTTACACAAGCTAAAGATTCTATAAAATCCAACTTCTTCTCCATGCTGGAGTTGATTAATTATCTAGATTTTGACGCACATTACATGGAGAGTTGAGACTAAAAAGGTAATAAATCCTTGATATATCTTATTTCAAATCCTTCATCATTGGCTCAGGATGCCAAACAAGATTTGTTGAAGGGAAGCCCTCAAATATGGATTTGAAAACCCATAGGGATAGAGTAAATGGTATTTCTTCTATAAAAAATGCTCCAGGTAGTGATCATGACATAGATGAGGATGAGGATGATCAATGTACTCGCTGGCATATATCGAAGCATTAGAATAGGGGATAACATCTAAGAGGATGTAGTGGTTTTAATGGGAGGTGTAGAAATAGAGGTTAAATGTTGTGTATCTTATCATTATTTGGTGGCCTGTTATTCCACTTTCATCCCGTCTATATTTTTCTCGAATTTTTACATCATTTTATTATAATAATTTTCTAGGTCCATGGAGTTTTCCATGGTCTTCACTATTTGGTTAAATTGGTAATAAATTATATTAACTTGTATTAAATATTAATAACTTATACTCGCATTTACTATTTCACGGCATATTTGATTACTGGTTTTCATTATAATAAGAGATTAGTATTTATAAAAGTTGATAAGAAACAATAATTTGGAATAGTTATTAATTATAAAGTAATGGTGTATGATAATTGAATAATATTTCCTAGAATATTGAGTCACCATTTATATTGTCGACAAAGAAAAATGATAGATTAAAAGCATAAGGCTTCCTAAATTTTGAGAATATAAATTTGAATTCATTTTCAAATTCAATCATAATAATAGTAATGTGTTCATTGAAATAAAAATTAATTGATAAAAAATGAAAATAGAGGTGGATACTATTCATGATATATATGGAACAATATGGAATGAGGGAGGTGGATATCAGAGACAAATATGAAACAAATGATGCAATTGAATAAACAAATAGATGAAGAAAAAGAACCAACAACCACATGATAATACATAGAAACGTGAATTGAATAAAAAAACTAGAAGAATACATATTGAATTTGTTTTTTTCTTCACTCAACGACAAGAGTGATGGGTTGTTGTTTTTTAAATCTCATTTGAATAGAGGCCTTTATTGGGTAAGCATAGGGGAATCCAAATTTTAGTTACCTAAGGGGAGTCATTCACCCATGCAATGATGCTTCAACTGATAGTCTTTATCCACTTTAGAAGACCAGACAACATGAAATTGAATACAAAAATTAGATAATGATATATTTAATCTTGATGTATCATGGGAATTAGTATCACAATTCTATAAAAAGTTGAAGATTTATAAATAATAAGTGAATATAGAATATTTAAACACATATTAGTGCATAATTTTTCAAACAACATAAAATTTTCTTTGCAACATCATTTCCATCATCACAGCTTGTGAAGAATGGTTCTGCAATGAGAAGAAACATTGCCATACATAATTTGTGATAATGATTTAGGGGGAAATAAAACATAATCCAATGACCATATGTTTTGTACTTATCTATAACATGAATGTTCAAAATGAATATGAATAATTTAGCATGTTTCCAATTGATAATAAATTATCATATGTTGTTATGCTAGTAATATTGTTTCTGATAGAAAGTGTTCTAGTGATTTGAATTCCATACCATGAGGCGGTACCGAATAAGTCATTCTATTTGACAATGGTGGTGACATGTAAGTAACCGAATCAAGACACATAAAAAAAATATGTAAAAAAAATTGATCCACCAATCTAAAAGTAGGATACAATGATAATATTGTATAAATGAATACGTATGAACAATTATAATATTGTAGAAATCTGTAGGTTTGAACAACTACAATATCTGGTATGAACTACTAAAAATATGTACATGAATTCCCCAAACATTCTTATACAAATTTTCAAATAAGATTTAAATATAGAATTATAAATATAGAAAAATTACATAGGTATAGTGACCATGAAAAGGTTATGAATTTACTGACCCTGAGAAAAATAGAAAACAACACTCATGGAGGTAATAATATAATTTCCCAACAAAGGTTCCAATGATAAGAGGATAAAAATAAAACTGCATACCTTATCAGTAAATTAACAATGAAGGAAAATATTCTCAAAACATTCTGGTGGCTTCATACATAGGAGTATGATTGTAGGAAATTTTATACCTTATCATCAGTAGGAATTTGGTTATTCCAAACCATCTAAAGGATGATATTCCTTGAGGGAAGAATAAATCTAATCATAAAATTACAAATCCATTTATGAGTCAAATTATAGAATATACACAATTAGGCATGAAATACAATAGTGATAGTCTCAAATTATTTCTAGGACCCAAAGTTAGATCTGAATTTTATCCATAATTTTAGGGGGAATGTGCTTTTCAATATGGTTTAACTATGTTACGACAACACCAATAATGAGGTGTCACAACCCTTGTGGAAACATGCTACAACTATCAGTCCGGATGACCACCTATTTAGTACTATTGAAATTTATATTAGATTTTAATGTAGGTTCCCAATTCACCTACTGCATTATAGATTTCTACATTAGAATGTGAAAAATAAAAAAGAAAAATTCATTGTGGATTTTATGATTTTTTTAGATGGCGAGGATAGAGGGAGGGAGAAACTAAACCTATTAGATGTGAATAAATCATATATTTTTTCATCCATATCCTAACTTACATGTTGCTAACCTTACTTATTAGTATCATTTAATAAAATTATCTTAGAATGTAAATATTATATTACATCTATCCCATGAAAAATTGTTGTCCCAAATATAATCTTGTACATGAACATCTTTTTATGGGCATGATATGATTAATGGAGACAAAAAATATCTTCAAAATAATAAAACAGGCTTAAATTCTAAAAGTACTGACATCATCTACGTTGATGTGTAATTAAATCCAGATAGTGCTTTTAATTAACAAAATATTCTAACTCATCTTCTTCCTCTATTTTTAGGCGCACATACGCTTTAGGAATCGGTATCTCGAATAAAATCAAGAAGAGCATGACCCTCAAATCCGATTATATGCTAGAAAAATGTCACCATAGTTCAACACACATGTATCACAAAACATTAAACATAAACATACAGAGAAGGAAAATTCCAAAATAAAGCCACACACCTATAAATCAAAATATTCGGCTTTCTATTCTAAGTTATCCTCTAATGGAACAAAAAAATAAGAAGAATTTCTCTAAAATAGTATCTTTACTTTTAATAAAAAAAAATGTGAATGAGCCAAGTCATAATGAAAGTTGTGTAGTGTGTGAGTTTATCCTCTCCAGTCCCCTAGAAGAAATTCGTTCCTGATCACTAAAACATAATTCTAAACCATCAAGACTAGAAATAAAATACATGCTATAATATATATATTTTTGCTACAATAAAAATATTGGTGTTTTGGGATTAACTAGGATTTGATGCAGGATAAAAAACTTAGTTTAAAATATAACTGGATATAAATAGAACATATGAAAAATAATACAGAAGAGAAGTTTCATAAGATAGATGAGGTAAAGGGAAAGGATAAGTACGAAAGTAAAAAAATAAAGTGTCTAGTTTCTAGAATTGATACCAAAAAACCAGAAATTAAGAATTCATGGAAAAAAATATAGCATTTTAATACCCAGAACCCTAGATCCTATTTTATTGACACATATACCCCATTACAAAGATAAATACAACTCAAATATGAATATCATGATCATAGATAACTTAATATGACTTGGATGATTAATAAAGATACAAAAAATACCACAAAACACAATAAAGACTAATGATATAGATTTATTGATATAGTTAATAAGTATATAAAATTACATAGGAATAAGTATTCACCCGAATCAATAAAAATGTAGATTATGGAGAACAGATTATTCACATGAGATACTAAGAGTAGTGATACATAAATAATGGCAGAGTTAATAAATTTATGAACTTAGAGTGGAAGATTTATTTTCTCAAGTTAGCAGATATGAAACTTATAGAGAACTGTGCATTCACTTGAAATGGAATGAATCATATACAAAAAAATTAAAACACATTATAGATAGTAAATATATTTGGTTGGTTAAAATATAAAGGATTAAACATCCAAAATGAATTAAATCACATGTTCAAAGCTTATGTGTTCTTCCAAGGAATATCTTCTAAACATGAAATTTAAAAATCAGTGCACAGATATGATTTTCTTTGGATGGGAAATTATTTAATCTGAATATAAGAGTACACAATTAAGATAATATTTCAGTGAGATTTCATGATACATTAATGGTTGCAGGTGTAGCCAATATAATGTTCATTAAAGGCCTCCAGTCACTGGAAATAGTACCCTATAAAAACAACAAGCTTTGGGTTTAAAAACAACATGTTCTCACTTCATGTAGTAGCATAACTCTGGGAAACTAAAAACAATAATTCATTAACTATAAAATGATAAATACCTAGTTAAAAAATCATATTATGTGGTAACTATATTGACCATGAGGTAGACATAGAGTGTGGACACTTGATTAAAAATTGAGTGGGTATACTGAAATTGAATGCATGGTTAGTAGAAAATATCATATTTTAGTAACTCTAGATACCTTGATTATCCATTTAATCATCAACCATTTCATGAACGTTTTTTTTCATGATTAAACAAGAGGCACATAACAATATAAAAAACGAAAGATAGTTATAATATATTGGAACTCATAATATACGTGAAATCTCATAGATTTTTCTATAGTATGAGAGGACACTAATCCTATTTGATGTATGCTTCAGATGATTTTCAAAATTTGAGCAGGTGATGCCATGGAAGTTGAGAAGTCATGCAACATAAATGGTTACATGTGCAGCAAAAATCATGTTAATTTAAGGTCACCAGTCATGTAAAGACTAGGAATTTTACATGTAATTTTTTTTAATTATATTGAAATATTATGAGTCTGAAATAATTGACATAGCAAGATTTCGAGGCCTGGTGTGCTCGGAGTAAATTTCTGAACTTTTTTTAGGTACGTTCAGTAAACGTGTGAGCGTTGTTTTGTATCTTTTACACTAGTGCTGAGAATTAAAATCTGAGGACGCAGTTAAACTCGCAGCACCGATAATCGCTTAAGGTAGGTTTATCCTTGATCATAGTGGTTTGAGAGAAGAAGTTGATTTTTACATTTTCCATGGAGGATTAAATAAAATATATATAATTTATTTTAAACAAATATCATCCCACCTCTCTTTTGAATGTTGGTGGTGGGGTCCATCCAAACTCTTCTTTTAATGTGAGTTAACTCGTAGAATTCCCCCTATTAATGTTCCAACATTAACTGAATCAATAAACTTAACACAATTAAAGTTATCTTTTCACCTCTCATGGGGGAGATCTTTGGAAAAAGATTTTTCTAGAGAACAATTGAAGGAAGATCCTATAATGAAGAACGAACCTCCGACGAGGATTATGCTTGGTCTTGGATCGGGAGCGTGTTGCGGGAGCGATGAATGATAAAATCATTAACTTCTTCCTCAGTCCATCTCTAATGAATGAGGAAGGGAAATTGTTCATATCGTTGATCATGAGAAATTGTTGATTTCAATCTATAAACTTCCTGGTATCGATTTAACGCAGAGGGTACAAGCCAAACGAACATGGACCGATCTCTTAGATACTTATTTTTTTGACTTATTATTCATGGGAGGATTGTCTATTTGAGCGAGACCCTACCACATCACTAGCGACTGATGCCAGAAAGGTACAAGGAGGTGGCCGACACACCGGTCGGCCGTGATGGTGAAGGAGGCACAACCGCGACGCTAGAGGAGGTCGTCGCCCGTCGGCCATGGCGGAGGATGATGGCGGCATGCACATCAGTCAGCCGCATGGAAGCTGGGGTGGCACGCATCTATGCTACCAGAGATGGATGTCGTGGATTCTGATCCATGTTGGTGCACCCGAAGGGCTGCCAACACCCATCTGGTCGCAGAGGCAGTAGCGGTGCATGCCGGCGCCGCTGGAGGGGAGGGTTAGTCATATGTTCGGCCGCATCGCAATGAGATGGCCGTGCCAGCAGGACGCACATTACAGGATGAGCCAAGTGGGTCGTGTCATGGGAGACACGCCCAGTGGGCCGCCTCATGGGGGACGCGCCCAGCGGGTCGGGCCGTACCGCGGCCTAGCAGGCTGGGCCCATCACGGCCCATCCCATCTGGATAGGACCAAACCAAGCTGGGTCAAAACGAAACGGGTCGGGTCAGGCCATGCCAGGTCGTCCTGACCAGGTGAGACCGGACCCGAGCCAATCTGGACCCTAATACACCTTTTTGGTCGTATCATGAGATCTGAGTATCCATTTGACGAACTGTGTGTGATGCCAGAATACTTGGATAGAGACGATCCTTTTGGTATAATCCACTTGAGATTTGGATAAAGTTAGAGTATGACATGGTTGGATCGAACCCGAATCCAACCGATTCCTCACAATAGAAACAATAATAAATTATAGACCGAGTGTCCAATTGACGTGGTTCTGTCACATTGGGTTCTTTATGACGTTATAGACAATTGGGTTAGTTATTCATGGGACATCATGGCAGTTGAAGTACCATTCAATGGTTTTTGGATTGGAACCTCCTGAAATCAAGCATTCTTTGTGCGGGAACCCTATGGTTAGTTGTACATGAGGAGTCTTCAGATCTTGTGTGGGTTATCGTCGGATCCTTTGTGGGTCAGTTCTCATCGATCCTATGTGGGTCAACACATATCGATCTAGTGTGGGTCATCTCCAGATCCTGTGTGGGTCATCTTCAAATCCTCTATGGGTCATCTTCAGATCCTGGGTAGACCATCCTTGATCTTATGTGGGTCAACAACAGATCTTATCAAATAAATAAGATGATATATAAATACATGCAATAATCTATAATTTTGTACTTATGTTATACCTGGTGTGATCTCAATCTTTACCTTTGTGGTACACTTCTGTGTGTTGATACCATTGAGGTATTCTTATGTGTGGAATTACCTTTGAGGTACATACCTTTGGGGAGATACCTTTGTTGTATTCTTATGTGTGGTGTTTCCTTTTTGGTACTTACCATCATGGTGATACCATTGTGGTATTCTATTATGTGTTGTTACCTTTGTGGTACTCACCATTGTGGTGTTACCTTCGTCGTATACTTTCCTTCATGGAATAGATGATCTTTTGGATAATATTTGGGACTTTTGTTTCCTCATGAATGAGATGGGTATACATTAAAACATAGGAATATGTATGGGCGTATACCCTAGTAGGGTTGACTATTATTTCGTGCTTTGTGATTAGGTATCTTGCCTTTTGGGTTGTACTTGGTGGATTCTGAGACACCTTAGGGGGTCTCGGGGTCCTTACTAAGTATTGTTATACTCACCTCTACACGGGCTTCACGTGTACCTTGTTGTGTCTTGTGCAGATGACAGATACCACTGATCAAGGTTGAAGGTACCAGGACTGGAGGCATCTCAGAGGTAGACTGTAGATGAGGCGTACCATAGAGAAAATTGTTCAAGAGTTATACCAACCCTTCAGGTAGGAACCTTGGTGGGTTTCACCTTAGTTGTTTTTAGTTTTACATGTAATTTCTAATTGGGATTGTATTCTGGCCCCTTTACTTACATCAGCCACTCTTTTTTACTATATAGTTTACATTGTGCTCGTATCTTGTTGTGTGCTTGGTTGTGAGAGTTTTCATGTTAAAATGGAAATTCCTTCCCAGTTTTAGTGATAATCCCTTCCGGTGCTAGTCACAAGCCCTCGGCCTATTGAAGGTCTATTTGGGGTAGTCAAGACACAGGCCCCGGGGGATGGGTCATGACAAATTGGTATCAGAGGAGTTGGTTCTACCAGAGAAATTGGACTCTGATCATTTTATTCGAAAATGGTGTTTAGTGTGATGAGTGTGGTTTTCATTTTGGGGAATCCATGGTTGGTGAGGCATCCGACATATCCATACACTAGGACCCGGACTTTTGATCTCTGACTCAGTGCATGAAAACACTAATTACGTGTGTGTTTTGAAAAGTTTTTAGTGTTATCTCTTTGAGTCATATCACCATGTATAACTTATAAACTGTGGCAGACCTATTTCTTTTCAGTATTCTTCCATGCAGATAGGTAGCCAGGGTTCCAGGTTGAGTATGTGATGACAACACACTGAACGACGAGGCATAGGTACAGGGTCCCCTTATAAAAGTTGTACCATCGAGTGTTGTACCATCAGCACCACTACCCATTGGACAGCTGATGCCACTATCCCTAGCAGTATAGGGTGCATGCTGATTGAGCATGTTGCATGAGTTCAAGTGCCAGAGGCCACTCAGGGTCCGGGGTGAGATGGACCCACAGGTGGCCGAGGACTGGCTGGAGGCCATCAATCGAGTTTTTCGACTGGTAGGGACACTAGTTGATCTCATGGTGATCATTGCAGCTAATCTTCTTCAAGAAGCAGCAGGAAGATGGTGGGGCTTGATACTCCAGGTTCATGACAAGGTGACTCTCATCTTGGTAGACATAGAGAGCCTTTTTTATGGTAGCGTTCATCCTAGAGACTTTACTCTTAGTACATATATAGAAGATTCTCCACCTACAGCAGGGCGGTATGATTGTGGTTCAGTATTAAGCGAGGTTCACCATCCTATCGTGTTACTCCACTGACATGGTGCCAGACCATTTCATCAGGGGACAGACATTCAAGCATGGGCTTAGACGAGATATTAGAGCTTCTATGATTTCTCTCAGCATCCCGACATAGGCGGGGGTGTTAGAGTGAGCACTCTTAGTGGAGAGATTATGTGTTGAGTAGTCACCTGCATCGAGACCCACCACTGGATGTCACAAAGAATATTCATCTGTAGTTGGTAGTAGACAGATGATGCAGAGGTCCAAGAAGACCAGACCTATAGGTGGATGCTTGTAGGATACATGGACGATTGTGTGGGGTTCTCGAGATAGAGTAGGACCAGCGAGAAGAATACAATGTTACTCGTGTGGTGGAAAGTGTCGCATGGCTCGAGACTACCCGGCCCTCCATACGGACCCCCAGAAAACGGTTGAAGGGATACTTGGGCATAGCCGACGATTTGATCAAGGAGGTTTACAGGGAGGAGGCAGACATTGTCGGGGAGTTGGTTGTGTAGCAAGTGGTGAGCGGCAATTCGAGGTTCAACACCACCTCCTCTAGGTGGTCCACCCCGAACACAGGAAGCAGGTGGACATGGACGAGATCAGATTCTGGAAGATGAGGCCTACGACCACAGTGCTCCTCAGATGATTTGAGGTATGATATGTGTCTACTACACCATAGTTTTATTACTTATATAAAAAGGATTCGGTCACTCTTTTATTTCCATGACCCTCGTTCTGAGCTCATAGATTCTGATGGATTCGTCGGCTCGATACTTTTGGATAAATACTCCTATGGGAGCTGATTCAATGATTACACACTGGTGCCGGTAGTGTGAGATTACACTATAAGGCAAGAGCTTCATCTGGGATCTTCTAATAGCAGCATCAAGGCCTTACAAAATCATCTTGGGTATGTATTGGTTATCTATCGTCCATGCTCAGATCAACTGTATTAGGCACACAGTGCGGTGTTTATGTGAATATGGGACTAGGTTTTTCTTTCATCGGAGATAAGGGAACCTTTGCAGCACATGATGGACTTACTCAGTAGAGGGTGCAGCCAATCACAAATCAGTTGGCTAGACTTACCGTCGGTGCGGTTGATGTTGACAGTCTGAGTTATCCTGTAGTGGTGGACCAGTATGCAAATGTTTTTTAGATTATGTTCCGTGTTTACTACCTTGTAGATAGGTAGACTTTTATATCGACATGTACCCCAGGAGAACACCAAAATCTACACCATCTTATCAGATGGCTCCTGTGTAGCTTCGAGACCAGTGATTACAACTTGAGGACTTGGAGAGAAAGGGGTTTATTATGCCTAGTGTTTCTCCTTGGGTGGCCCTGATTTTGTTCGCCATGAAGGCGGATGGTAGTATGATACTCTGTGTGGACTATTGGCGCCTGAACCAGGTGATCGTGAAGAAAAAGTACCCACTATCGAGGATTGATGATATCTTTGATCAGCTGAAGGGAGCACGATGGTTCTAAAAGATAGACCTAAAATCAAGATATCACCAGCTCTAGGTACGAGACAACAATGTGCATAATATAGTCTTCAAATGTTGGTATGGCCATTATGAGTTCTTGGTTATGCCATTCGGCTTGACCAAAACCCATGTAGTGTTCATGGGACTCATGAACCGGATCATCCATCCATACCTCGATCACTTTTTGGATGTCTTCATCGATGAAATACTTATATACTTAGTTATAGAAGAGGTGCACGGTTATCATCTGTAGATGGTTCTGGACACATTCTGAGAGAAACAACATTATGGTAATCTCTCAAAGTTCCAGTTCTGGATCCGAGAGGTCCACTTTTTTGGAAATCTCAGCTTGGAGGCTGGTGTTTCGATGGATCCAGTGAAGACTGAGGCTGTTTTTTCTTTGGAGCCACCCATGAGGGTGATTGAGGTGCAGAGTTTCTAGGGTGATCCCAGTTACTACTGGAAGTTTGTGCCTGACTTTTCCAGTATTGAAGAACCCTTATCAGTGTTGATGAAGATGGGGCAACACTTCATGTGGTCAGAGAGATTCTAGCAGAGATTCCAGCAGCTGAGGAAGAGTCTGATGAGTGCCCCCATACTGAGGCTACCTTAGGAGGGTGTTGGGTACGTCGTCTACTGTGACGCATCAGGGACCGGGCTCGGATGTCTCTTCATGTAGGAGGGAGCAGTGATCACGTAAGGTTCTTGAAATATGAGATAGCATGAAATGTACTACGCTACCCTTGACCTGGAGAAAGCAGTGGTGGCCTTCACCCTGAAGATATAAAGACATTACATGTTAGGATAACATTTTACATTCTACTCTGATCAAAAGAGTCTCAGGTATACCTTATCTCGAAGGGACCTAAAAATGAAGTTGGAGTCGGTGGCCTAGAACCAAATATTTTGTACATTATTAATTAAATAAAAACCTTATCACATCTTGATTGTCCTTATGCATGAAAATTCATGTGATAATGTCCTAAGGACTACTGTTAATTTAATGTTTCATAGATGATCCCTACTATGATGAGAACCCAGAAGTGCAATAACACTATTCTTGAATATATGTTCGTATGTCCAGATGATGTTATTTGAGGGACATAAATAATACAAGCCATTTGGGGTGAGGACTCATAAAACATTGAGGAACCCTCTCATGGTGTGCGCCCTTGTTAATATCCAGGATGATATTATGAGAACGAGACCCGCCAGTAGGAAATTCACATGTCATACTGTCATTGGATGTTCCTATTTAAGGAACATGTGTATTGGTCATTAGACTTTTTGATTATTATTAATGGGTATTACAACTCATGCACTTAAATGTATTGATGAAAACTATTATGAAACATTGTTCGCAGTGAGGTAGGATACGTTGGGTGTGACACAAGTAATATTATAATAATAGATAATGTAAGAAAGGATTTGACCCTTCTAATCCATAACGTATGTTGATATCTAAGGTCCTTTGATGGAATTGATATATCCTATATAAATACATGGCCATGTTAAAGAATGGGCGAATTCAGTTCTGAAAAGTCAAAGAACGAATAATCGAGGACATCGGTTGATGGCACTATCATGCAACCCACTTGATTAGAGATATCGTGACAAATAGATTATATTACATGGTAAGTGTTCGTATGAGGTGACACATCATTGTGGCATTAACTTCTTTATCTATGGGTGCCTTGGTGTGTTTCTAGATGCTAACATTGGACATTAGGCAGGCTCCGCCTAATTCCACTAAAAAAGATGCCTAGAGGGTCACGTAGTAATTTTGTCCATATATCTCAGTTAAATATTAATTTAACAAGTTAAATAAAGATTATATCTGATTGTGGTTTAAAAATTATTTAAGTATTCTTGATCACATTTATTTCGACACTAGTTATTCGAGAGAATATATTATGGGAGAAATAATATATATTTATTAGCGAGTAATGAAGTTACATTTATTTAAGAAATTAATAGACATTAATCAAGGTCTAATAAATGTGGTGGAGGAAAAAAAGAAAAATGAAAACAAGATAAACACACTGTGTACATTGAATGTAAATGCCGTGTAGTTTTTATATAAAATGAGATCATTCCATGTATTAATGATTACAAGCTGTATAGTTTTTCATTTGGGATTTTGAGGAAATAATATCATTTTATTAAATGATATTTATTATAATAGGCATGGCCGCATGTCGAGGAATTAATCATTACACATAGGGGTTTTAAATAATAGTTAATGAAATAAATAAAACATATAACACGTTTATTTATTGTCATGACTCTATAACCTCAAAACCGATTATAAATATCCTCACTACCCCAACACTTTTCCATAGAGAATCGTTGTGCACAACAATTCTAGAGAATTCCCTCAAGGACAAAAGACCTCCTTTCTCCAATAACGCTCTCAAGACCAAAAGAGATCCTCCTCTATCGGATCAAGGATATCTAAGGCGGACAATGCAAGCAAAGGCTTCTCCCTTCTAGCACCCAGATATTCCTTTGGAGACATCTAGAGATACATGGTGCACGTGTGGATCACCACTAGAAGAATTCTACACTTGCCTTCTGCGACACAATGACGAATCACATCAGATTGTGACTAGAGACATCAACGAAGAAAGAATTTCCCACAAGGTAATTCTTTTCAATTAATTAAATTAATTATAACCAACATATGATGATCATGTCTTTATGGTTCTAGGACACCCTCGTTCTTTTTCGTTCTTCATTCTATTATGAAGATCCAGCGTTCTATTATCATGACAGATCATAGATTGATCATTGTTGACAATAAAATAAAAGTTGGGAAACCCCACCAATGCGCATCCACTGCACCCGAAACCTACATGTGGTATCCAACGGGTCATATCATTGATTATAATTATTTAGTTTTTCATTGGTGATTTAGGAATTTAATAATTAAGCTTTTTTAATTCAAGATAATCATTCTTTAAAATCTGAAACTCGAGATTTGTTCCTCTGCTCTCATTTCCCATTCACCTTATAGAAAAAAAAATTTCTTTTAATTTTGATTAAAATAAAAAATAGTAACTCACCCGAAGGATTCAAATGATCCTTTCCGTACAACACAAGAATACACGGCGTGTATTCGGATGTACATTTCGGGTAGTCTAGGTTCAATGAGTTGACTGATCCGCCAAATAAGTCCATGTATTGTATCCTATCTAAGTCATTTATGACACCTTGTGTTAACCAAAAACAGGTGGCACATGGTTTCCAAATTACATGTTGTGTGGTCCAAATGAACATGTCATGTAGTCCCTTCGGGTTAGGGTTGGACCGTGTACCTCGTACACGGCTTGCCCAGTTGGAAACCATGTAATGCGGATACTACACAGCGTGTTTCCAATTGAACACGTCGTGTACTCCAAAAATTTCCGAAGTACATCTACACGCCATGTCCTCGGGCGTGTACTTTGGATAGACGGTGAACAAAAGTACACGCCATGTAGTCAGAACTACAAGCTTTGTACTCATTCAAATTACACAAATTTATTAAAAATTATTATTATATTATACAAGACATTGAGATTCCGACCATAGTGCTAGCATAAAGCTGAGGCACAACACATGATAGGTGTTTTATATATATGTCTTTAATTTAACATCTGTGTGATGAAGGGGAATTCACCGGGTTGCCTCCAAGGTACAAGTTACATATAAAGTTAATTTTAAATGAATTTATTTTTTTAAATTTATGTTGGATGAGAATCTCAAGAAATTCAAAAAAAGGGTTTAAGATAAAAGTATTAATTAATTAAAGATAATTAATTTATTCAAGCGTGATTTATCGTAAACAATAATTATTAAAGAATTGAATGCTATTATTATTAATGCGTAATATCGTCTCATGTATGGATGATCATGAGCTAGACCAAGACCTTTGTTAATGGTTTATTTTAATTTATTTATTTAAATTAAATTTTTTGGCATGCGAGCCTTCTCCTCATTAATATGTATGGCATGCGCACCCAAGGATTATTTTATGTAGAAATCCCTTTACCCATAACCTTTATGTGAGATAAATGCATATGTAATGGATGGGGATCCCATGCTAGTGGAGGCGACTCATGTCAGGGTCCAAGGTGAAACCAATCTAAGCAGATACAAATGTGGAAAGGTGAAAAGCTGTAAACACGAACCAGAAAGGTACAAGGGGTTTCTCCCCTAGGACTTCGGTTAGTGTATCAACCACTAGATAAACTAACCAATTGAAAAAGCTCATGATCATTCCATTTATTTTATTATTGTCAGTTTCATGGTTTATTTATTGTGGGTGTGTTGTCATGATCACATAATTAATGAATTAAACAAGCATGCAAGATGGAACTAAAATAAGACCGGTTTATGTATAAATATTATCTTAGACATGGTTAATCAATTAAGTATATCACACTTAATACTAAAAAGTATGTAATCAAAGATAATAAAATGGAAATTTAAATATAAGGATAAAATCCCTCAGTGAAATATTAAGTCAGTATAGCCTTCGATAATCTTCGTTAGAATCAAACCATAGTTTAAAGTGCCTGATCAACCCTTGTTGGGGTGCTTTCAATTATTGAGGAATTCTAATTCCATGTTTTGGGTTGACTGAACATGGTTTGCATCAAGGGTTTACTACCATAGTTGGACTTGGTGTGACCAAGAGGCAAATGTTGAGGAACTCTAAAATAAAAGGATTTCATGATTGGGAAGTACACTCAGCGGATCAAGGAGCTGCGAGTTATTGCATTTGGAATTTGGAATGCCACCCTAAAACCCTTCAAGTTACATGACCAACCCTAGTTGGGGTAATACAAAGGTAAATATGGATCCTTGCCACTAGGATATTCAAGAAATAAAATATTCCGAAGTCAATGGTTAGGGGTATTGGATTTCGATAAAATAGTGGAAGAATATTAAGTATTAATTTATTTATTTATATTAGTTTTGTAATAATGTACTAAACATTTACTCATATAAATTTTTAGAAATGGAAAGAAAAATGAATTCAAACATTTCATTGTGAACCATACATGAGAAGGAAAACCTTCTCACCGGCACCAATTTCCAAGAGTGGCAGAGGCGTTTATGCATTATCATTCGCCACGAAAGGAAATTGTATTGCTGGAAGAGCATGTTCTAGTTGTGCCTGAAAAAGAGGCTAGTGATGAGGAAATATCTCTCCATGTGAAACATATGGATGATGCCACTGATTTCCAATGTTTCATGCAATCGTCCATGTCTAATGATCTCTTGAAGAAACATGAAAACTTGGATGTGTATAGCATGATGTCTCACATTAAGGATCACTACAAAGATAAGGTGAGACATGAGAGATATGAGATCTAAAATCCTTTGTTTACAACTATGCTTGGAGGGTCTGTTCCAGCTGGGCCTCATGTCGTCAAGATTATTGTCTACGACGAATGCCTGGACATCTTATCGATTAAATTTCTAGATGAGTTGTGTACAGATCTCATCATATCATTGCTTCCCAAGACCTTCTCAAGCTTTATTGTCAATTACACAAGAGCAATAATGAGAAAATTTTATCAGAACTTCTGACCTTGATTATCCATGTAGATAAGGACATGGGGCATGACAAACCTCTCTTTATGGTGAATATGAAAAGGAAGGACAAGGAAAAGGGGCCAAAGACTAATAAATGGTCTGAATCCCCCGACCGTCGTCCCTCCAAGATGGGGAAGATCTAGAGATAGGGCAAGGAATGGGAGGCAGTATGTTTTTCATGTGGAAAGAAAGGCCACTAGAATAGAAACTGACTTAGAAGTGTGGGGACTCTAATGGAGTGTTCATTATCGTGTGTCATCTTTCCATTTCTACACATTGGGTATTAGTTACACCTTATGTGACTCAAATCTATATTCAAATGTAGGAACCAAGTAGATTAATAAATTTTTCCATAGGAGAGGTAGATATTCAAGCACCCAATTGGGAAAGGATGGATGTGTTGTCTATTAGCGATTACCACCTCTCATTGCCAACTAGGATGATTTTTGTTTTACATAACTATTATTATGTGCCTAGTGGTACCAAGAACATAATTTTTGTATCCTGTTTCGATATAGATGGATTTATTTTCATGTTTGGAAATAAGGTTTGTTTCTTTTATAAGAATAATGTATGTTATGGTATGGAACATTTAAATAATGATTTATATGTATTAAATTATGAAAACCAGGTGTTGTAAATCGATAACGAAACAAACTCACATGACTCATACATCACCTAGTTGTGGCATCACCATCTCGGTCATGTAAACAAGAAGCGCTTGACAAAGCTCTACCAAGATGGTTACTTGGACTCTATTGAGATCAAAGAACTTGATATATGTCAGCTTGTTTACAAGGGAAAATGACCAACCCGCCCTTCAGTGGACAAGGCGAAAGGTCCCCAAATCTTCTTGGATTGGTGCACACAGATGTATGTGGACCATTTCAAGTAGAATATAGAGGTGGATATTCTTACTTCATTACTTTTAATGATGATTTGAGTAGATATGGCTATGTCTACATAATTTGGAATAAGGAAGAAGTCTTAGAGATATTTAAGGAATTCAAGAATGAAGTAGAGAATTAGCATGGTAAAAAGATAGAGAAACTATTGTCAGATCGAGGTGGATAATATCTAAACTGAGAGTTCATTGATCTTCTACAAGAGTCTAGGATTCTATCTCATCTCACTCCTCCTTATACACCATAGTGGAATGGTGTTAGTGAATGGAGGAACTGCACCTTGTTGGACATGGTGAGTTCGATGATGAGTCATACAGATCTTCCATTATCCTTTTATGGATATGCATTAAAAACTGTAGCATACACATAAAACTGAGTACCAACTTAGGCGGGATATATAATTCCCTCTGAGTTATGGAATGGAAATAAACCCATTTTATCGCATACACGTTTAACGGGATGTGAGGCATTTGTTAAGGCCTTCTCAGGAAACAAACTAGAATCTCTGGGAACAAGGTTTATCATTATAGGATATCCCTAGAAAAAAAATGAATATTTCCTATAGAACCATCAAGGTATGAAAGTGACTGTCACCAGACAAGCCTTTTTTCTTAGAGGGAGCACATCCTCAAAAGGGATAGTGGGAGCAAGATAGAATTCAAAGAAATTGATACTCAAGATACATAGGAGTCGGTACAAGAACAAGTTCCACAAGTCCCCATGGAATAGGTTCCAGAAACACAAGTACTCCGTAGAAGCTCAAGATAGGTAAGGGAACGAGAGAGATTTGGTTTCCTAGCCACCAAGGATGGTGAATCATTATTGTTGGACAATGATGAACTTATCTCCTATAAGGAAGCAGTAAAAATATCAAAAGGTGAAGATGGCTAGAAGTTATGAATTTTGAGATGGATTCCATGTATCTAAACCATGTCTGGGTTCTAGTCGATGGGTCAGCTCATGTAAATCATGTTGGATGAAAATGGGTATTCATGAAAAAACTGGACATGGAAGGTCAAGTTAGCACCTATAAAGCAAGGCTAGTGGCTAAAGGATTCAGACAGTGTCAAGGAATTGACTATGATGAAACCTTATCACCAGTTTCAGTGTTTAAATCCATAAGAATCATACTTGACATAGCAGCTTTCCAGGACAACGAGATTTGGAAAATGGATGTCAAAACAACATTCCTTAATGGGAACCTTCAGGAAGATGTCTACATGACACAACCAGAAGGGTTTGTGACACCAAGTGAATCCAAAATGGGTTTTTATGTTTCATAAATCCAATTATGGATTAATGAAAGCATCCAGGTCTTGGAACATTTGTTTTGATGGAGCCATAAAGAAATTTGGATTAATTATAAACATATTTGAGCCATGTGTTTATAAGCGGTTTAATGGGAATGTGATCATTATCCTAGTAGTATATGGTAACGATAAATTGCTTATTGGAAATGATGTACCAACCTTATTGTCAGTTATGGACTGGTTGAACAAGTGTTTCTACATGAAGGACTTGGGTGAAGCATCCTACATTCTAGGGATCAAGATCATTCGTGATAGATCCAAGAGGATGCTTGGACTATGTTAGGGTATATACATTGTCCAGATACTAAAGAGATTTAGTATCAAACAATCCAAGAGGGGATTTATTCCAGTGTCACATGGCCTAAATCATTCTAAGTAAATGTTTCCTCAGACAAAACAAGATAAAGATAGAATGAGTAAGATCTCATACTCTTCAGCTATCAGATCCTTCATGTATGCCATGTTATGTACCAGCCTTGAGGATGCCTGTGCACTAATAATGGTAGGCAGATATCAACTAGATCTAGGAGAATAGAATTGGAATACTGTTAAGACAATCCATATGTATCTGAGAAGAACTAAGGATATGCTCCTACTGTATGGAGGAGACGATGAACTTTTCATCAGAGGGTACACTGATGAAGATTTACAGATAGATTAGAACGATTTGAAGTCGCAATCTGGATATGTTTTCTGTCTCAATAGAGGTGTTGTGAGATGGAATAGCTCAAAATAGAATGTTGTCGCCAATTCTACAGTGGATTCTGAATATATAGCAGCTTCTGTTGCAGCCAAGGAAGCCTTCTAGATTCGGAACATTGTCCAGAATCTTTATGTGGCTCTTGGAAGTAAAGATCCTATCACGTTTTATTGTGATAATACTATAGTGGTGGATCTTGCAAAAGAACCAAGGTCACATCAATAGACAAAGCACATACTCTGGAAGAATCACCTCTTGAGGGATTTCTATCAAAGGGGTGAAGTTGTAGTGAGCAAAGTATCCACAGGAGAGAACGTGGTGGACCCCAGGACTAGAGGCATATCTCAGTAGAAGCATGAATATCATGTGGGAGCTTGTGGGTTAAAAGTTGTTATCAGTTGGCTCTAGTCCAAGTGGGAGTCTATTTGAGTTGGTGGCCTTGAAACAACTACTTTGTACTTTATTCATTAAATAAATACCTTATCACATCATGATTGGTCTTCTGTGTGAAAATGCATGTGATAATGTCCTAAGGAAAGGAGTTGCATTAATGGGTCATAGTGGATCCTTTCTATGATGAGAACCGAGAATTTCCATAACACTGTTCTTTAATATATGTTTTATGGCCAGATGATGTTATTTGGGGGACAGAAATAATATAGGACATTAGGGGTGAGGACTCATAAAACTTTGAAGCACCTTCTCATGGTGTGTGCCCTTGGTAATATCTTTGAGGATATTATGAGAAAGAAACCCGCCACTAGGAAATACAAATTTCATAATGTAATTGTATGTTCCTAACTGTGGACATGTGTATTGGTACTTGGAATTTAAGATTATTTTTAATGGGTATTATAACTTGCACACTTAGATGTATTGATGAAAACTGTGACAACAGAATATTCGCAGTGAGGTAGGATACGTTAGGTGTGTCATGAGAAATACTACATTAATAGATAATGCGAGAAAGGATTTGTGACTTCTTTTCCATAACAGAAGTAGATATCTTAGGCCCTTTGATGGAATTGATATAGAATTAATAAATCCATGGCCATGGTATGGAATGGGTGAGTTCAATTTCGGAATGTCTAGGAATGAATAATGAAGAGCATGGGTTGATGGCACTAGCATGAAACCTACTTGATTCAAGATATCGTGAAAAAGGTACTATATTAGACGGTAAGCATTCATATGAGGTGACACATCATTGGGGCGTTAATTTCATTCTCTATGGGTGCCTTGGCGTGTTGCTAGACGCTATCCTTGGACTTTAGGCAGGCTCTGCCTAATGAGACTGAGAAAGAGGCCTATATGGTAACACACTAAGTGTGTCCATGTATCTTAGTTAAATATTAATTTAATAAGTAAAATATAGACTATTCCCAACTATGGTTTAATAATTATTTAAGGATGCTTGATCACATTTATTTCGACACTAGTTATTCGAGAGAATATATTATTGGAGAAATAATATATATTAATTAGTGAGTAATGCAGTTACATTTATTTAAGAAATAAATATACATTACTCATGGTTTAATAAATGTGGTGGAACAAGTAAAGAAAAATGAAAACAAGATAACCACACTGTGTACATTGAATGTACATGTCGTGTAGTTTTCATGGAAAATGGGTATACGATGTGTATTAATGATTACATGCCATGTATTTTTTCAGTCGTGATTTTGAGGATATAATATCTTTTTATAAAATGATATTTATTATAATTAGCGTGGGTGCATGTCAAGGAATTAATCATTCAACATTGGGGTTTTAAATAAGAGTTAATGAAATAAATAAAACATGTATCGTGTTTATTTGTTTTCATAACTCTATATCCAAAAACCGATTATAAATATCCTTACAATCCCAACAATTTTCAACCGAGAATCATTGTGAACAAAAATTCTCAAGATTTATCTCATGGTCGAATGAACTCCTTCTTCCAAGGACGCTCTCAAGACCAAGAGAGATCCTCCTCCATCGGATCAAGGCAATCTAAGGTGGACAACGCAAGCAAATGCTTCTCCATGCAAGCACCTGGATATTCATTTGGCGACATCCATAAAGACGTGGGGCACATGTGGATAACCATTAGAGGAATTATACACTTGGCTTCGGCCACGCAATGACGAATCACATCAAATTTTCACCGGAGACATCAATGAAAAAATAATTCCCATCATGGTAATTCTTGTCAATTAATTAAATTAATTATAACCAACATATTATGATATAGTCTTTATGGTTCCAGGACTCCCTCTTTCATTTTCATTCTTCGTTCTATTTTTATGATCTGACATTTGATTATTGTGATGGATCTCGGATTGATCATTGTTAACGCTGAAATTAAAGTTGGAAAAACCCACCAACGCACTTCCTATAAGCCCGGAACCTACACCTGACATAGCGACGTTGGCTTGAGTTCCTCCAAAACAATGATTTAGAGATAGTCTATACTCTAGGGAAGGGGAACGTAGTAGAAAATATACTCAGTAGGAGATCTGGTATACAGTTACTGAGTGAGGCGATGGAACAGCTAGCTGCTTTGCGGATACCCTACATGGATCGAGATGGAGAATCTTATCTTCAGTCTTTGACAGTAACTCCCCCACTCCTTCAGGGAGTCAGGGAGGCACATCTTTGGGACACTGACTATGAGGCATGACATTCTCAGATATCCACAGGACATGCACATAATGGATTTTATGATGGTGGGTAGCATGTCATCCTCTTCAGAGGATGTACTATGGTATAGAAAGTGCTAGGGGATGAAGTGCTGAGAGAGTTCCATATGACCCCAGTAACGGTACATCGAGGATTGGAAATGATGTACTAGGACCTTTGGTGTCAACACTGGTGGATGGAAATGATGAAATCAGTGGCAGAGTTTGTCTCACGGTGCCTCGCTTTTAATCAAGTGAAGTCAGAGCATCAGGTTCAAGTCAGCTTACTCCAGCCACTAAAGGTGCTATATTGGAAGTGAGATGGAATTTTCATGGACTTTGTGATAGGGATTCCATGCATGTACATGGGTTATGATTCTATCTATGTGACTATTGACTAGCTCACCAAGTCGGCCCACTTCATACCTATTAGAGAGAAAGGATCAGTATAGGGCTTGGGATGCCTCTATGTATAGGTTATTGTATGAATTCATGGAGTTCCATTGACGATTTCATCTGATCGTGAGTCATGTTTTACTTACCAGTTATGGAAGGTGCTGTAAGAGGTGTTCGGGTCACAGCTTCTCTTGAGCACCGCCTTTCATCCTTAGATGGATGGTCAGATAGAGCGGACCATTTAGACTGTTGAGGACATGCTGCATGTCGACGTCCTTGATTTCGGCCACAGTTGGGAGGATCACTTTCCCTTAGTGGATTTTTCATACAAAAATAGTTATCACTCCACTATTGGTATGTCACTATTAGAAGCGTTGTACTGTTTACCTTGAATGTCACCTCTATGATAGACTGGCCCAAGGGAGTTAGCACTCATGGGACCAGAGATGGTATGGACTTCCACTAATAAGGTGAAGATCATCCAGGAGTAGATGAAGACTACACAGAGCAAGCATAAGCCTTATGCTGACAGGATACTGAGACCTCTGGAGTTTGAGGAGGGTGACTATGTCTCTCTATGGGTCTCACCTCGACGAGATTTGAGGAGATTTTTCTCGGGTGACAAGTTATCTCCATGGTTTATCAGACCCTTTCAGGTCCTCAGCAGAGTTGGAGTGGTGGAAAATAGCTTAACTCTTCCCCCTTAGTTCCACTGGGTGAAGAACGTTTTCCACGTATCTTAGCTAAGGAGATACGTACATTATCCTTCGCACATCATTGACTAAGTGTGTTGGACATCGACGATGGGGCGACATTTTTGGAGATTCCGGTAGAGATTGAGGATCTACTGGAGCGGGTCCTTCGTGGGTGATAGATACCTCTAGTGTGCATTCATTGACAGCACGAGAACTTTTAGAAGATCACATGGGAGTGTGAGGCTCAAATTCAGGCTTAGTACCCCTACTTTTTCCCCTAGTTATTTTGTGGCTTTTGGGGATGAAAATCCCTAAGGTTGGAGAATGTAATGTCCTAGAACATTCCATGTAATTTTATTAATTATATGGAAATATTACAAGTCTGCAAAAATTGACGGCACGTGATTCCGTTCCCTGGTGTGCTCAGATTGAATTTATGAACATTTTCTTTAGGTATGTTCAGTAAACATGTGATCAGTTTTTTGTGACTTTCAAACCGGTACTCAGAATTAAAATATGAGCACACTGTTGAACTCGTAGCGCCGATATTCGCTTATGGGAGGTTTAACCTCAACAATAGTGGTTTGAGAGAAGAAATTGGTTATTGTATTTTCCTTGTAGGATTAAATAAAATAAATATAATTCATTTTAAACACATATCCTCCCACATCACTTTTGAATATTAATGGTTGGGGCCACCAGAACTCCTCTTTTAATGTGAGTTTACTCTTAGAATTCCCCCAAATAATGTGCCAACATTAATTGAATTAATTTTCCATAATTAATTGAATCAATAAACATAACTCAATTAAAGTTAGCTCTTCACCTCTTGTGGGGGAGATCATTGGACAAATCTTTTGATGAACTCTTGAAGGAAGATCCTCCAATAAAAGACAAATCTCTGATGAGGACGATGCTCGGTCTTGGATTAGGAGTGTGTTGCGGGAGCAACGAACGACGACGTATTCATCATCAACCTCATGCCATCTCCAAAAAATGAGGTAGAGAAATTGAACATAACATTATTCATGATAAATCACTGTTTTAGATCTATTAACTACCTTCTATATAATTAACGTCATGGTTACAGGTCAAATGAACAAGGCCTGATCCCTCTGCAACTTTTTTGTTTGACATGTTCTTCGTCAACGGATCATCGTGTTGTGTGAAACCCTACCACATCACCGGCAACCAATGCTTGCAGGGTACAAGGTAGAGGTCACCACACCAGTCAGCCACAATTATGACGGTAGGGAAACCACGCCGCTGGAGGAGGTCGCGGCCCGTCGGCCATGGCAAAGGAGGATGGTGGCTGACACATCGACTGGCCACGTGGTAGTCGGGGTTGTGCGTGTCCACACCACCAGAGATGGAGGTCGCGTCTTCTGATCCACAGTGGCACACCTGAAGGGTGGCCGACACCCATCCGATCATGGAGGCAGAAGCTGCACATGCTAGTGCAGCTGGAGGAGAGGTCCGATCGTCCGGCCAGCTGCGTCGCACCGTGCTGGCCGCGCCGCGCAGGCGGCGCCCGGCGGGCCGTCCCGCCACCTTCGTGGGATGGGCCAGACTGCAGTCTAGCGAGTAGGGCCCACCGCGGCCCCACCCATCTGGCCTGGACCGAACCAGGTCGGGTTGTCCCGAACTGGGTCGGGTCAGCCCAGGCTAGATTGGGCAGGACCCGGGCCCATTTGGACCCTGATACACCTTTTTGGCCATATCGTGAAATCTGGGCATCCGTTTGATGAACCATCAATGGTGCCAGAATCCTTGGATCGAGATGGTCCTTTTGGTATACTCCACTTGTGTTTTGGATAAAGTTGGAGTATTTTCAGGTTGGATGGAACCTGAATCCAACCAGGCCCTCAAAACAGAAACACTAATAACATACGGACTGGGTGTCCGATTGACACGCCATCTGTCGCGTTGGGTTCCTTATGAAGTGAGGATCCTTTGGGTTACTTATTCGTAGGACTTCGTGGTGGTTTAAGTATCGACGGATTGATTGAGGAGAGAAACCTCCCGGAATCATGCATGCTTAGTGCGGGAACCTTGGGGCTAGTTGTACATGAGGAGTCTTCAGATCCTGTGTGGGTCATCATCAGATCCTGTGTGGGTGAGCACTCAATGATCCTATTTGGGTCAGCGCATAACGATCCTGTGTGGGTCATCTCCAGATCTTGTGTGGGTCATCTTCAGATCCTTTGTGGGTCATCTTCAGATCTTTTGTGGGTCATCCTTGATCTTATGTGGGTCAACATCAGAGCTTCTCGACGAATTAAGATGATCTAGAAATACATTTTATCATTTATACTTACTTACTTATGTTATACCTGGTGTGAGATGAGTTCTCAAATTTTTGGTACACTTATATGTGGTGATACCTTTGTGTTATTCTTCTATGTGGGGTAACCTTTGTGGTACTTTCCTTCGTGGAGATACCTATGAGGTATTATTTTGTATGGTGTTACCTTTGTAGTACTTACCATAATAGTGATATCTCTGTGGTATTATAATATATGGATTTACCTTTCTGGTAATCACCTTTGTGGTGTTACCTTCATGATATAAATTTTTTAGTGGAATAGTTAAGCTCTTGGCTAATGTTTGGGTCTTTGTTTCCTCATAAATGATATGGGTATAATTGATAACTTAGGTATATGTATGGTCATATTCCCTAGTAGGTTTGACTATTAGTTTGTGCTTTTTGAATAAGGTTCTTTCCTTGTGGTTTATCCTTGGTGGATTCTGATAGAACATAGGGGGTCTCGGGGTCCCTACTGAGTATCGTTATACTCACCCTTGCACGAGATTCACCCGTACATTATTGTGTCTTTTGCCGACGATAGACAACGCTGATCGAGGATGAGGGTACCAAGACTGGAGGCTGCTCAGAGGTGTAACTTCGATGATACATACCGCAGAGACGACCATTCGAGAGTTTTACCTACCCTTTAGGTAAAAACCTTGGCGGGTGTTCACAGGATATGTTTTCAGTTTTACATGTACTTTCCAGTTGCACTAGTTTTTTGGACCCTTTACATACAGTACACACTCTTTTTTACTATATAGTTTACATTGTGCTCGTATATTATTGTGTGCTTAGTTTTGAGAGTTTGCAGGTTAAAAAGGCCATGCCTTCCCGATTTTAGGGATATGCCTTTCTGGTGCTAGTCGCCAGCCGCTGGCCTATAGAAGGCAGGCTTGGGGTAGTCATGGCACGGGCCCTGGGGGATGGTTTGTGATAACTCACATAAATTAGAAGCCTATAAAAACAACAATCATTAAGTTTAAAAACAATTTGCGATCACTTCATGATGTATCATAGCTTTTGGTAACTTAAAATCAATAAATCAATAACTATAAAATGATAAATACTTTATAAAAATACATATTTTGTGGTAAATTTATTGACCATGAGGAGGAAATAGCATGTGGACACTTGATTTAACATGGAGAAGGTATACTGACCTTTAATTAATTGTCGGTATAAAATATCATCATATAGTAACTCTACATACCTTGATTCTCCATTGAATCATCAACCATCGCATGCACATTTGGTTTTACAAGAATAAACATGAGTATCATTACAATCTAAAAAGGGAAACCGATTAAAATACATTAGAATGAAAAATATATGTGAAATCTTTTATATTAGTGAATATAATGATAGGATACAAATACTTTTTCATGTTTTCTTCAGCGTTTTTTCAAGATCTGAGCATGTGAATCCATGGAAGGGGAAAACTCATGCTACCGAAATGGTTGGAGGTGTAGCAAATAACATGTTCGGTGAAAGACTCCACTCACTAAAATTAGCAGCCGATTAAAACAACATGCAGTAGGGTTGAAAACAACATTTTCTCACTACATGATGTAGTATAAATCCTATTAACTAAAAAACATTAATTCACTATCCATAAAATGATAATACGACTACATTTGTTCAAATAATACACATCACATTAGATACACTGAAGTTACAATCACTTTAAATATAGTTAATTATAGGTATGAAAATCCTTCACATCATATATATTGTGGATTTATTAGCCCTTCTAAACAATAGAATGATCAAATTGTCAATTTTACTTAAATGTATATAAAATCAAGATATTTCCAATAGAATAAATAAAAAATTATTTTGTATTCAATATCATTATATATCATCAAAAATAGTGACATATATATATACACTAAACCCGTATAAGAAAATAACTGAAATGTTCAAGAAATACATCCATTATCCATGGTATCTAAACCGAAATTTCAGTATTTCTAGCAGTTTAATTGAATATAGATAATAGTATTATACTTATGATGAAAAAAAATCCTAATATTATGAGGTATGTCATGAGAGTAATCAGGATAAAATATATATATTTCTAGAATTCTATATTTCCATAACAGTTGAAGAGAAATCAGATGAACTTTTAGACCCCTTAAACAGGGATTTCAAACATCAATATAAGTTTAATAAAATATAAATAAATATATTATCTTCTTAACTAAAAACATTTAATTATAATTTGATCCATATTATTAATATTATAATAGAATAACATAATAACACTATGAAACACTATAAACCAAAAATTAATGATGGAACCAAAATCATAGAAACATGAAACACATACAGTGATTACAACAGACTAACAGTGAAGATGATATAAAAATTATGAATGGAAGTAGATATTGATTAAATAATCTAAAAGATATTGAATATATAATTAAAACATAACATGGTACTACTTATTATTTAAATAATAATGCATTTATACTCAATATTATCTATGAAAACCTCATTAAACTCATTGAACTATGATCTATTAAGTGTTTCCTACTGTCATTGACATGGATGATATCCCAGTATCCTTCCTGGTGAACAATATAAAAATCAATTTGAACCAAAACAATATATTATTAAAAGGCTATATAAATACATCTATTAATATTTTTAATAGAGAAAATAATGGTATAGATACATAGGAACCAGTAGTTGATCTTCAATGGTTTAAGTTACACATATCATTACGGGACTATCATCCTCATTTGCATACAAAAAATTTGAATGTATTAGGTCTAGTGATGCGAGAGAAAGTAAAAATGTAAAGTAAAATAAAAAACTATTTACATAGAATATGTATCATACATTAATTTATAGAAATTAAAAATAAATATATACTGAATCGAGAATTATAGTTTCCCATAATATAAAATTTAAAACATTTTTTTAGGAGCATATAAAATCACAGGCAGTGATCTGGAAAAAAAGTAGACACTGGTCATCACCAATTTCCTGAAAGAAAAAGCCACCATCATTAATCTTGTGAATAAGTATGGACCAATATGTGTCATTAATAAGATAAAATAGGAATATAAACATAACATACTTTCAACAAAAACAAATTCAAAGAAGTTTGGTGATGCAAAAGATGAATGAATCTAGGGAAGATAAAAAAATTATAAAAAAAGGAAATGCATGAAAATGAAAACCAATGTAACTTGATTGGTGAAGTTGATTAGTGAAATAGTAACATATATGACACGTGAAAATAAAGGTTACGCAATATTAATATAGTTAGTATATTGTATTTACAATTGATAATATAAGGAATATGCATATCAAACCTCAAATTATCTACAGCATTACCTAATTATTTCACTTCTTGGTATGCATCGTCATATGGTCCCAGAAGATGGAACCATTAGTTTTGAGTATGCCACATATACCTAGTGGTATGATTACTCTGAACCATTATCTAGCTATATCTCATATGAATTTGAATGAGATGAGAGAAAGGAAGGGATAAAAGGAAGGGTGTTTTTTTGTGACATGGAACATTATAGAGGTGACACGTTTAGGTTTAGGTTCCCATCATTGGAAAATATAAAAGAATAATAGATAATATATTACAGATGTAAATTTTTTCAAAGATATCAAAATGTGATTTATAAATGTAGTATATATCCTTACCATTATTTTCATCTTCAAACTAAAAAATCATATTGAATCATGTTGTGTATGTGCTGATATATATGGGTTTTCATTATGTAAATCAGTCTTGGAGTGGTGTAACGCCCCATCCCCAGTTACCCAGAGTTGGCACATTATTATATATCAATTTAATGATCACAAAGGATCAAATCCCAAAAGATAGATCAGTTTAGTAGCCTTGTAATTACTAAATATATACGTATGTTTTACATTACATTATAAAATGAAAAAAACAACAACACTGTCTCCTTGAACACATTCATATCCCTTATACTATCCTTGAAATCCATTCAAAATATACTTCTTCACATCCTGGGAAAAATAAAATACACAAAGCGGTGGGCTCGACTGCTCAGTAAGGATAGAAATATAGCAGAAACATTCATAAATAATCATAACCTTTTAAGGAAATGTATAAGACTAAAACATAAGACTTTTGAACATAAATTTAATAATAATATGGCAAATAGAAATCAAATAATTCCATTTACTTATTCGCATGGATATTTTAATAGTTGAATAATCACATGTAATATCAATATCCATTTTCATAATTATGGAATGTACAACGCCCGACTTCATAACCATATAGTCAAGGCCTCATACCAAGACTACAAATAAGATTTTTTTCAAGGCCTTGTTCTAAGACACTTGTATGTCTCATGAGACCTACCAATGCATCATGTAGCTATAGGCGGCTCCTTCTGTCACTTAGTAAGTCCAATGAATTTATCATATGAAAATGTTGAAACATAACATAAAAATTCATTTTCAATCTAGCATATGAAATGTTAATAATTTAACCATAAACCATGAATTGTATAAAAATAACACATACATAGTCAAACATATCACAAAACCTTCAATAAAATATAGAATATTCTATCATAATAAATCAACATCAAACATGTGTAAAATCCTTTAAATTATGTTGACATAGATGAAATCAAAAATATTTGAGAGAAATATCTCATTCAATTTTGAAATAATTTAATAGTCACATATTTATAAAAAAAGTCATTTTTTATGAAAAATTTCATATAACCATGTAATATATGTTTTGAATATGTTACAATGATGGAAAATAGCTGCACTCGTGACATAAGTTAAAAAACATTCTTTCCATAATTTGGTCGAAAAGGTCGTAAAGGACCTTGGTTGGAAAACAACAAAAAGATTCCTTTATAAAAATTCTATAAAAAGTCAAGAATGGTATAAATAACTTTAAAACCTGGTATAGGAAATAAGAAGAATGTTTTGAAATACATTTTTAAGATATGTAGATGTGGATGAAAAATAGGACCCAGTTGATACTCACGTATAAACAACCTCAGATAATGAATAGATTGTAGAATTAACCCTTTCCTTGTACTTTTACATGGTTGAGGGTACGTTAACCTCATGTATAAAAGATAAATAATTTTTATTAAATTATACATGAACTTCATACATTAATATGATATCATATATGATCTTCTAATATTTATTTGTTAATACTATTTCAGTAGTATCCTCCTTTTGGGTGTTAACTAATTAGTTTTCTTTTATATGTTTTGTCATATAGGTCATGTTTTTTATGGATAAGTTGTATTTTATTCATATAAATAATGATATTAAGTTATAAAAAATTATTTTTTTTATCGTAAAATGAAGTTTATTCTTTAATATTTACGATGGGGAATGAATCTCATCGCGTTCGTGGAGATGGTAATCCATACATACACACGAGCGACAATATCATTCTTTTGATGATGAAATAATAGTGATCTGATTGTATATAATATATAAAGAATAATTTAAATGTTATATTTATTATTTACATCAGTTATAATCATTATTATTCCCATCCAAATAATGAAGTGTTTTAAAAAGAACTACACCACGAAGTGTAGACAGTAAGCCATACATAAGCACATATGGTGACTTTTTCTTTCATAGGATAGATAGAATAATGAATATGGTTGTACCGTATTAATAATATCATCAAATCATGAATAATTTAATGGGTTTATTTTTTTGTTAAGGGAAAAACAATGAATGTGGAAGCGGAAGAAGAAAAAAACATGAAAGAGGTGGTGAAATAATTTCATCTTCTTCAGGTGCTTCCTTTTGATTTGATCAAAATGGCTTATTAGGTTAGATTTATGATTAAAGGAAGGCCTCTAGGATTATTTTAGGATAGTTGGGAGGATATTTTGGTAGGTTTTGATGAATCTAAATAAATTTTGCGGTGTTTTTTTGAGAGAAGGGGAAGTCCCCTTTTATAAGAGAGGTGAGGGTCTCTTTAGGAAAGGCATTAAATATTATTTTATAATAAAATAATTATCAGTTTCAAATAGCTCCCAAATAATTTATTAGTGGGATAAGGTGTGTTTTGGTTACGAATCTCTCAACCAATAGGTTTTAGAGAGGTTTAGGCCCCCATATCAACCTTATCTTTTTATATTTAACCCTTAATTAAATAGTTTGACATTTACCATGTCTCCTTGTATTTTTATATTATATGCTTAATAAACTTACTATAAACATCCAAGAGAATATCAATTGGTTAATTATTGATATATATAATATTATCTAAGTCCTTTGGCCAAATAGTATATTTTTAGGAATATTATATCAGTTAATAATATAGTATTTGTTTTAAAAACTCAATTATGTCAATTTAGACACTATTTGGTATTTTGATTTTGTGAAAGTCATAACATCATGATTAATTCCAAAAAAATCATCTAATTAACCCTAAAATGTCATATGATCCTATATAATTCGTGTAATTCATCAAAAGTATCAATTTACATTTATTGGAATATTTATAATATCAATTATTTTAATCTTTCATTAATAAGGTAATCATTGTATCATCATTGTATTATAAATAAATTTACTTATTTAATGTCTTAAAATTATAAATAAAATATCATTATATAGAAAATATTTTCATATTTCTAATGAATGATAGTATTCGAATTTAACTTTTGTGTATCCCAATATTACAAATATTTTATTTATGAAAATTTTAATTTTAACACTTTTAACTCTTCTTTAAATAAAATAATAATAAATGTCTTAATCTAATCCAAGTAGACCAAAGGATCGTATTTTATTACTAAGGTTTTTTTTGGTCAAAATAAATTTATCCAATTGAATTAGAACATGTTTTAGTGTAATTATAATACCATATTTTACCTTTAATTTCCCAATTTACTTTTAACCGGGGTAAAAAAAACTTAAAAGATACTATTCACCAAAAATTATTTTCATGTTGTTGAACCACATTTTACTTACTGATGTCAATTTTGTTTCTCATATTTTTTAAATTCAATTCACAGAAGAGGTAAAATTACGTTTTATGAAAATTTGCAAATGTGCCTAGAATATGAGTAAAATACGGTAAACAATTCAATAACATTTTATACATCTAATATTATTATAAAATGACTCCAAATAATTACATTGAACCTATTTAGGTATTATGTATAAATTTTTACCTAAAATAAAATTAAATTAAATAATTATTTTTTTAAATAAAAAGACATTTTTAAACAATAATAGTGTTTATCACTATTCATAAAAAATGAAAAGTTTTCAGAAAAAAACAAAAAATTCACTCTAAGATAATTTTGATATTCTGAATCCAAAAATGAAGTCCATTTTGAAAAATAAAATTTATAAAATTTTAATTAGTGGGTATTACTATTAATAACAACTAGTTATGTTGGTCGTGGTGTGTCAAAACATAAAGTTGCGTAAAATGCAAGAAATTGTATTTTTCTAAGAGAAGTGTATTGTGGAAGCTTGGGGAATTACATTCTTCCCTACTCCAAATAATTTCATCCGAGAAATTTCTAGAATAATACTATATAAAATAATTCTAGTTGTTCTTCATCATATGTTCCTTAGGCTCCCACGTTGCCTCTTCCATCTTATGGTTTCTTCATAGAACTTTCACCAAATGATTCATCCTATTTATCAATACATGTTCTCTGCTATCAAGAATTCTGATAGGATCATCGCAATAAGATAGGTCGGGTTCCAGGTCTATTTCATCATAGGTGAGTACATGCATTGAGTCAGGCATGTACTTTTTCAATAGTGATACGTGGAATACATCATCAACTTTAGAGAGAATTGGTGTCATTTCCAAACAATAATCTACAAATATAATTCATTCTATAATTTCGAAAGGTCTGATGTTCCTGGGAATCAATTTACCATTCTTACTGAAACGTATAACACCCTTCCGTGGAGATACCATCAAGAAAACAAGATCTCCTACTTGAAATTCTCAATCCTTCAATAATCTATATAGCTCTGTTGCCTACTTTGATCTTCTTTGATGCGGGTTTTCATAACCTTCCCCTTTTCCATTGTTTCCCCAACATGTTATGGGCGTACATGTTTTCTTTCACCAACATCATCCCAACAAGTTGGTGTGCGACATCTCTTTCTATATAACACCTCATATGATGCCATCTGAATAATTGAATGACATCTATTGTTATAGGAAAAATCTACCCGAGGTAAATATTGATCCCACATACCATGAATGTCAAGTGATCTAGACCTCAACATGTCCTCTGAGGATTGAATAGACCTTTCTGATTGTCCATCAGTTAGAGGGTGGTAGGAAGTTCTCAAATGATGTTCAGTATCCATGGCCTTATAAATGCTTTTCCAAAATCATGATGTAAAATGGGGATTGAGTTCAGAAACAATTGATAGGGGTACACCATGATGACTTAAAAATCATTAATATATATTCTTGTCAAATGTTCAAGTGGTAAATCTTCTATTATAGAAATAAAATGTGCTGACTTGGTAAGACTATCAATAATGAACCATATTTCATCATTCCATCTAGGAGTCTATGGTAGTCTGGTGAAAAATTCCATCATAATATCATCCCATTTCCACTCAGGTTTGGGAAAAGGTTGCATGACTCCTCTAGGATGTTGTCTTCCAACCTTCACTTGTTGAAAAACCATACATCTTGACACATAATCAGTAATATCCCTCTTTAGGTTGTGCCCCCAAAAATGTTCCTTCAAATCTCAATACATGTTAGTACTACCAGGGTGTATAGATAAATTGAATCTATGAGCATCATCCAACAATTCTCTTTTTAGATCAGGTGTATTGGGAACACAAAGTCTCTTCCCAAATTTCAAAATTCCATCTTAATATTTGAATTCAATCAATAACCCATCATTCACAACATTAATTATATTTTTAAACACCTCATCATCTGTTAGAGGAATTTTTATTCTGTATAGTGAGGATGGTTTGGAAACCATTGGAAAAAGTATTGATGTTTCACCTTCCAAGGTTATTCCCATATCCATCTTTACTAGATCAATAAACATAAGATCCCTTTGAACTCTCATATTGTTCAAATCTCCATGATCCTTACTGATCAAGGCATCTTCCACCTTATTTTTCTTCCCCGGGTAATAGTGTATAATGCAACCATAAACCATGAGTATCTCGAGCCGTCATCTTTCCCTCATGTAGAGTTCTTTTGATGAGAAAATATAAATCATGCTCTTGTGATCGGTATATATCTCACATTATTCACCATAGTGATAGTGTCTCAAAACATTAGAAGAAACGATTAAAGCTTCTAACTCAAAATCATGAGTGGGATAGTTTTGTTCATGAATTTTTTGCTATTATGATTCATTAGAAATAACTATATCATTCCGCATAAGGAAAAAACTAGGTCCTTTCCCTGAAACATCACTATAAATAACAAACCCATCATTCCTTGATGGTAGAGTCAATATAGAAGAATTGACTAATCTTTTTTCAATTCTTAATAAAATTCTTCACATTATTTTGTCCAAAAAAATTTAACACCATTATGTGTGATCTTGGTTAATGGGTTAGCCAATCGGGAAAAATTATGGGCGAAGTGTCGATAATAACCTGCTAAACCAATAAAACTGCGAACCTTAGTTATATATGTCGGTACTGGCCATTATTGGAATGCATTTGTCTTTGAAGGATCAACATAGTTGTTATCCTTAGAGAAAATGGGGCCCAGAGAAAAATCTCCTGAAGCCAGAATTCACACTTTCTAAACATCCCAAGTAATTCATTTCTTCTGAGGGTTTTCAAAATAGTTCATAAGTGAGTTTCATGATCATTGTAAATTTTTTATTAAAACAATATATCATTAATAAATATGACTAATAATTCATCAAGATATTTCTTGAAAACTCAATTCGTTAGATCCATGAAAAAAAGGGTGCATTAGTCCGTCCAAATTTCATTACTATAAACATGTAATGCTCATACCTGGTTCGAAATGTTGTTTTCAAAATTTCTTCATTCTTCACACACAATATATGATATCCAGATCTAATGTTAATCTTTGAAAAATATTGACCTCCATGAATTTGGTTGAATATATCATCAATTCGAGTTAGGGGATACTTTTTATTTATTGATATAGCATTGATCTCCCTGTATTCAATGCACAACCTCCTAAATACATCTTTCTTCTTAACAAAAAGAACATGGTCTCCCCATGGAGAAACACTAGGGTGAATAAGTCCCTTATTACTCTATTCCGTTAATTTTTTCTTTATTTTTACCAACTCCACAATGTCCATTCTATAAGGGGTCTTTGATATGTGCCTTGAACCAGAAATTATATCAATGGAAAACTCAATTTCTCATTCTGGAGGATGTCCAGGTAAATCCTCTGGAAACACATCAACATATTCTTGAACAATAGGAATATCCTCTATTTGAAAATTATTTTCCTCACCCATAGTTATTTCATTCTCTTACTTCCCAATAATTGAATTTATTTGAGCTACTAGGGGTGGATCTTTATAATAATCATGTGGTGACGATTCTTCTCTAAAGATAACGTACTTTTTATCATCATAAAAAATTGTAACCTCTTTCTTCTTACAATAAATTTTCACATAATTGTCGAAATCCAATGAATACCTTGTATTATAACAAATTAAATCATGTTTATGATGATAAGATTAGAAGATAAATAACGTTTATATGTCTTAATGGGAACTGATTCACAAAACTATATTGCAATGATACTTCCCTTAGGAGTTTTTACTGACAACTACCTTGTTAAATAAAATTGGAAATATCTAGTTATTTTAGCAAACTAAGAGGGTATGAAACAATGTGATGATCCAAACTCAAATAAATTATTGGATAAATTTGAGGAAAAAATTAAATCACCTACCACTACATCTTTCAAAGCATCAACCTCAGATGTAGGGATCTCATAAGCTTGAAATTTATCCCATGGAATTTCTTGAGGTATGTTTCCTTGGAGATTATGATGTTCATTTTTATAATGCTACATTTATCTAAAAAATTTCATTAAACATTGACAACCTATTTCATTCCCATTACAATCATGAGCTTGGTGGCCTTTTTCACCACACTTGTAACAAACTCTCATTTCCTTCAGGAAAGTACCGGGGTGTTTCTTCCAACATTTGCCACCGGATGGATATTCAACTTTTCCCTTGTTCCCCTTATTTCTATTTTCATAGTGTTCAATAGAAATATTCTTATATTTCTTATCTTTAAAGTCATAAGACATAGAAAATTCCTTTTCTATCTTGATAGCACATGAGGCAATATCTTCATACGATGAGAAGGATTGTGAAACTAAATACCGACAGATAAATGGTTCTAAAATATCAAGTAATAGATCAATATTAATCCTTCATTTACATATATAATCTATTTCATTCCTTTATAACATTGTAATGTTGGCCTCACACATTGCGACATTCCTATCCTACTTTTTCTTCAGACTCAAAAATTGTCTTTCTATACCTAATCGATGGTAACGAGGAAAGTATTTTTATAAGAAAAACTATTTAAACTCCCTCCATTCAATATTTGATACTTCTTCATCGTCATTTGTGTTTTGAATTAATGACCACCATTGATCTTCATCTCCTGTGAGGCAACAAATTGCCATGGTTTTTTTTCCCTTTGCTACTACCCAAAGCATGAAATATTTTTTCTAAGGAATTTATTCATTGCTCAGCTACAAATTAATTTATAGTCCCACTGAACAATCGTGGTTGTTTCCTCATGAATCGGTCTAACCTTGATCTTATACATTGTGAATAATGATGCTATAAATGGGCAAGGTTATTATTAATAAACTGAGTGAGTTGTCCCAGTATGTTGATAAGTTGATCAGCACCAATTGCATCACCATCTCCTCTATAATTCTCTTTAGTTGGGGGTAAATACCTACAATGATCACATGTGTTGATATTGTTTTCATTCCTTTCACTATGCACAATTTCTAAACAATGGCATACACCAGATTAATTTATGAATCGCAATACAAAATTCCAAACTTGTAAAATGCTTAACATAAATTGAACCGTTTATGGATATAATAAATATTTATAAAAAAGTTTTCTTCGAGAAGGTTTATACTTATAAATCCTTCATAATGTTTTGTAATGAATATGTGAATTATCATAAACATATCCCCCGAGAGTGTCGTAACCAAGAGCGTAGCAAGACCCGTTGTCGTGTACCAGGATACCCCGAGTCAAGCCTGAAACTCCTTGTCAACATTTTCACTCCTTGGTACATCTCATCTAGAGATTCCTCTACCTACCCATATCCATATAGGGATTTATTTCTTAGAAAACTCACAAAATTTCTCCATTACCAAAATTCTGGTAAGTTATTTTATATCAATCCACAAAGTCTATATTTGGGTAATGTTCTCTAATTAGAGTTTTTCTAAATCTAGCTTCCAAGGATTATACTAAAATTCCTCTAATACCCACTATAACACCCCAACTCAAGTTACCCAGTGTCAGTACATTATTAAATATCATTGGCATGATTACAATGGATCAAATCCCGAATGACCAACCATTTTAGTATCCTTGGATGTACTAGATATGTACATAACTTTTACATTACATTATAATGTGAAAACCAACCACAACATTGTCTCCTTGAACACATTCTTATCCTTTATACTATCCATGCAAGTTATTCATAATACACTTCTTCACATCTCGGTTAAAATAAAACAAATAATGGGGTGAGATCTGGTGCTCAATAAGGATAACAATATAGTGGAAGCTTTCATGAATAAGCATAATATTTTAAGGAAACGTATAAGAATAAAACACAAGCCATTTAAACTTAAACTTCAGAATAATATGGTATAGTTAAATCAAATAATTCCATTTAATTATTCATATAGATATTCTACTTGTTGAATAATCACATGTAATATCAATATCCAATTTCATAATGATGGAATTCATATTTCCAGACTTCAAAACCACATAGTCAGGGCCTTGTGTGAAGACTACAAATATTATTTTTTCAAGGCCTTATGATAGGACACTAGATTTTCTCATGAGATCTATTGATTCATTGAAGAGCTATAGCAGGCTCCATAAATCACTCACTATGTCCAATGCATTCCTCATATGAAAAGGTTGAAACATAACATAAACATTCATATTAAAACTAGAAAACTAAAAGACAAAACTTTATCCATAAACCATTAATGGTATAGGAATAACACATCCACATTAAAACATATCACAAAACCTTCAATACAATATGGAATATTTTATCATAATAATTCTACTTCAAACAACTGTAAAATCCATAAATGGATGTTTATATAGATGATATCAAAACTAATTGAGATAAATATATCATTCAATTTTGAAATCATTTAAAAGTCACATAATTATAATAGATATTATTTATTTTGAAAATGTTCCTATAATATTTTAAGAGATTCTTAGAAGACGTTCTAATGACGGAAAAAACCAACACATGCAATATAAGATAAAAATCATTATTTTATTATTTTGGTTGAAATAATTGTAAAGGACTTTGTATGGAAAATAACAGAAAGATTCCTTTATAAGAAATTTATAATAATTAAAACAAGTGAATAAATTACATTAACCCGCAGTCTACTAAATACTAATAAAATTGAAATAATTTTTAGGAAACACATATTTGATTGATAAAGAGGACCCAGTAGATAATCGCGTATAAACAACCACAGACAATGAAGAGATTGTAGAATTAGCCATTACCATTTAATTTTCCTTGGTCTAGGGTGTTATAACTTCTTGTATAATAGATAAATAATTGTTATTAAATTATAAAAGAACCACATACATAATTATGAAATCATATATGATCTTCTAATACTGCTTTGTTAATAATATTTCAGTAGTATCATCATTTCGGGTGTTAAGTGATTCGTTTTCCTTTATATTGTTTCTTACATAGGTAATGATTTCTATGGATAGGATGTATTTGATTCATATATATAATGATATTATAATCTTAAACATTATTTTTTTAATCATAAAAAATTATTTATTGTTGAATGATTATGGTGGGAAATGAATCTCATTGAGTTCATGGTGATGGTAATGTGTACATACACACGAGCGACAATAGCATTATATTGATGGTAAAAGCGTATGTAATTGGATGGTATATTATATATAAATAACAAGTAACAATTTATTATTTATTATTTTCATCATTTATACTCATTATTATACAAATACCAATAATGATGTGTTTGAATATCAAACTGCATCATGATGTGGAGACAGTAAGATGTACGTACACGTGTATGGTGACTTTGTCATTCATAGGATAGATAAAATAATGAATATTTTTGTACCATATTTATAATAACATCACAGTATGACTAAGGTTCTGGAGTTATTATTTAGGTATGGGAATAACAATGAAAGGGGAAGTGGAAGAAAAAAGAACTTGAAAGAGGTGGTGAAATAATTACCACTTCTTCAGGTGCTTCCTTTTGATTTGATAAAAATGGCTCTTTAGTTTGGATGTATGATCAATTTAAGGACTTTAGGATTAAGTGAGGGTAGTTGGGAGGGTATTTGGGGAGGTTTTGGCCGAGCCAAATGGCTTTGGAGGTGTGCTTTTGAGACAAGGGGAAGTTCCCTTTTATAAGAGAGGTGAGGGTCACTTTAGGAAAAGCTTGATATATTATTTTATAATAAAATCATTTTATGTTTCTAATGGTTAAAAAAAATTCTTTAGAGGATAATGTGGGTATGGGTCTAAAATATTTCAAACAATAGGTTTTAGACTAGATTAGGTCACCATACTGGCGCTATCTTTTATATTTAACTCATAGTAAAATAGCATGACATTTTCCATGTATCCAAGTATTTTTATATTATATGGTTAATAAACATACTATAAACTTCCAAAACAACCCCAAGTGGTTAAATATTTATATATCTAACCTTATCTAAGTACTTTGGGTGAACCTAATATTTTTAGGAATATTATATCAATTGATAATATAGTATTTGATTTTAAAACTCATTTATGTCAATTTTGAAACTATTTGGTATTTTGATTTTGTGAAAGTCATAAAATTATGATTAATTCACAAATATTCATTTAAATAACCCTAAAATGTCATATTAACCTATAAAATTAGTTTAATTCATCAAAAGTTTGAATTTACATTTATTTGGATATTTATAATATCAATTATTTTAATCTTTCATTAATAAGGTAATCATTGTATCATCATTGTATTATAAATAAATTTACTTATTTAATGTCTAAAAATTATAAATAAGATATAATTATTTAGCAAATATTTTTATATTTCTAATGAATATTTACAGTCGAATTTATCTTATGTGTATCCCTATATTAAAAATGTTCTAGTTATAAAAACTTGAATTTTAACACTTTTAACTCTTCTTTAAATAAAATAATAATAAATGATCTAATCTAATCTAAGTGGATCCAAAGGATCATATTTTATTCCTAAGGTTGTTTTTGGTCAAAATAAACTTATCCATTTAAATTAGGACATGTGTTAGAGTAATTATAATATCATTTTTTACCTTTAATTTCCCTATTTACTTTTAACCATGGTAAATAAAACATAAAATATACTATTCACCAAAAATTATTTTAATTTTATTGAGACAAATTTTACTTACTTATGTCAACCATGTCTCTCAGATTTTTTAAATTAATTTTACTGATGTGGTAAAATTACGTTTTATGGAAATCTGAAGATGCGCCTAGAAGTTGTGTAAAAGACGGTAAAAAGTTCAACAAACTTTTATATATATAATATTATTATAAAATGACTCAAATGAATTACATTGAACTTATATAGGTATTATGTATCTATTTATAACTAAAATTAATTTAAAAAATAACTAATTATGTATAAATAATGTCAGTTTTAGACAATATCGAAGTGTTTTTCACTATTCATCAAAAATTGAATGTTTTCAGAAAAATACAAAAAATTCACCCTAATCTAATTTTAATATCCCGAATCCCAAAATGAGGACCATTTTGAAAATTAAAATGTATAAAATTTCAATTATTGTGTATTAATATTCATAACTGCTAGTTTGGTTGGTCGTGGTGTGTTAGAACTCGATGTTGCGTACAACACAAGCTTTTGTATAATTCAAATAGAAGCGTACCATTGATCTTTGGGGTGTTACAAGTGGTGTGAAGTGGCAGGGACAAAATAACATCTTACACTATAACATTATAACTATATATGCGGTATTTCATGTTCCATGCCTGAGTAAGAAGCAGAAGTGACAAAAATTTTGATTAGAATAAATACAATAAGATTTAATGAGAAGTAAGAAAAAATATACATCATGGTGAATACTTTTAAATAATTTATCACAATGAAAAAATGACTTTATCACCATTGGATCTATGACCAAAATAGTGGTCTGTTAGTCCCTGTGAAAATAAGTTTTGAAATATTAGTATTTTTTATGATTAAAGCAACCTCATCAATTTATGAATATATAATTAGAAATGAAATAATTTATTTGATGAAAATTTACCTTGAATTACTATTTCCACAGAATTAAAAAATCAGAGATGCTGATAAAGATAACTGAATAGAATCCCGATAAATAATTAAAGAGATGCTTTGAGTAACTAATGGTCAAATAGGAACTTGTAAATTATATGAATTCTGCATCCACCTTTAAAAAATTGAATACTCCCTACAAAACATGTATGTGAATTTCAGAAAACTACAACATAGTTAGTGAAACATACCTGCAGGAAAGTAGATATCTCTGGAAGTCCATAACTGAAACCCAAATTCAAAGTACGTCATTTAGTCATGACACCAAACACAATCAGATCTCCATTAATATATGATTTCAAACCATTTCCATGAAAAGGGAGTTACATAACCAAAAAACACCAAAATGAAAAACAAATCAACACTCTATGAAAAAATTTACAACATGGTGCATACTTATAAAAAATTGATGACACTTATAAAATGACTTTCTCTCTATTGAATGTATGAAAAAATAGTGGAATGTTTATCCCTGTGAAAATCATGGTTTGAATTATTAATAGTACTTGTGATAAAAGTCGCCTCACAGTTTTATGAAAAATAAATAAGAATAAATTACTGCATCTATGAAAAAATACCAACAATCATTGTTACCATTGCATTTAAAAACTAGAGATACTGATAAAGAAACCTAAATAGAAGAAGAGATGTAAGATCATTGGGAACCATTATAATGATAATGCAATGTAGAATCAATTTACATGTCATTAATAAAATTTCATTTGGGAGAACGTGTATCAAATAATCAATATTGACATAATAGTAAATGAATAAGAATTATATACATAAAATTAAAACATAATTAATAATATTGAAAATAATGGAAAAAAATGAATAGACTTCACACACAAATGGATTTTGGATCTGAGCAGACCATTTGAAGACGCTCTGCTGACATTCGAAGCACCACCCGAAATTGAATTCGAAGCCTAAATTGAAATCGAAACCTAATAACTGGATCAAAAAAATTCATTTAACCAAATCTAATTCAAGAAACAACAGACCTAATCGATGAATATTAGCAGTTGGCATTCGAAGGTACACCTGAGTTTGGATCTCACCCCAATGTCGCATTTCCAGGATTACGAACATCCATTCAGTGAAACCCTTGTGCACATCAACGAATCACATTGAAGATAGAGAAAAGTGGGGGATGAGGAGTTAGTTGGAATCGAGACAATGAGATGCCAATGGATGGGGTAACAGAGCCATAACAGGACTAGATAGAGGCGGACTTCGTGGGGTCGTAGCAGCTGTAGTCGTAGTTAGAGTAGGAGGAGCAGCCTTACCTCAAGTAGGTGTAGTCGGAGGAGCTGAATTAAGATGATCTAGTGTTAAAGCACTCAGTGGAGGAGGAACTCGAGGTAGTGTAGCCCGATGAGGAGTAGGTGGAGGTGGAAGTCTGGTGCGGTGGAGGGAGTTGAGAGGGAACCCTATTAGCGGAGAGAAAAGTTGCGAGCAGGAGCCGAACGGAAATAGAAGGAGATGAGTGAATTTTCATGAGCAGGAGCAGTAGAGGTAGGTATGAGATGGAGAAATTATGAGTAACTAAGATTTGGGATGACATGGAGTACTAGAGAAATGGAACTTTTGTAAAAAAATAATGTGGAGGAATGTGAGAGTGACATGTGGCAGTTGGAAAGCCAAGATTATTATATATAGAAGATTAGTATTAAATTCTAATAATTAGTAATAAATATTAAAAATTGTAATAATTAGTAATAAATTGTAATAATGAGTAATAAATTTTAATAATTTGTAATAAATTTTAATAAATAGTCATAAATTGAAATAATTTGTAATAAAATGCAACAATTAGTAATACTTTTCAATAATTAGTAATAAATTGAAATTGATAGGTTTAATTAGTAATAAATTGAAATAATTAGTAATAATTAGTAATAATTAGTAATAAATTCTAATAATTTGTATAAAATTCTAATAATTAATATTAAATTCTTATAATTATAATGAAATTTTCATAAATTGTAATAATCATTAAAAAATTGTAATAATGAGTAATAAATTGTAATAATTATTATTAAATTAGTAATACTTTGTAACAAATTGGTAATAATTAGTAATATATTCTAATGATTAGTAATAATTAGTAATATAATATAATAATTAGTAATAATTAGTTATATATTCAATTAATTAGTAACAATTTTTCATAAATTCTAATAGTTAATTATAATTAGTAATAATTACTTATAAATTCTAAAAATTTGTAATAATTATTATAAAATTCTAATAATTAGTAATAATTACTAATAAATTTTAATAATTAGTAAAAATTAGTAATAAATTCTAACATTTAGTAATAATTAGTAATAAATTATAATAATTAGTAATAGATTCTAATAATTAGTTATAAGTAGTAATAGATTCTAATAATTAGTTATAGCTACTAAAAGATTTTAATAATTCGTTATAATTTGTAATAGATTCTAAGAAATGGTTATAATTAGTAATAGATTCTAATAATTAGGTATAATGAGTAATAGATTCTAATAATTAGTCATAATTAGTAAGAGATTATAATAACTAGTAATAAATTCAAATAATTATTTATAATTAGTAATAAATTCTTATAATTAGAAAAAATTATTAATTAATGATAATAATTGGTAAAATATTAGTAATAATTATCAATAATTAGTAATAAATTGTAGTGATTGGGAATAAATTAGTAATAATTAGCAATAATTATTAATAAATTGCAATAAGTAGTAATAAATTTTAGTAATTAGGAATAAATTATAGCAATTAGTAATAAATTATAGTAATTAGTAAGAAATTTAATAAATTTTAGTAAATTGTAATAAATTCTAATAATAAGTAAAAATATCTAATAATTAATAATAAATTCTAATAATAAGTAATAAATTTAGAAATAAATTCAAAATATTAGTAACAAATACTAATATTTCATAAGAAATTTATATAATTGGTAATAAATTATAATAATTAGTACTAAATACAAATAATTAGTAATAAATTCCAATATTTACTTTTAAATTTCATTAATTAGTTACAATTAGTAATAAATGCTAATAATTAGTAACAAATTCTAATAATTAGTAATAAATTTAATAATTAGTTATAAATTCTAATAATTAGTTATAATTAGTAAAAGATTTTCAATAATAATAATTAATTATAAATAATTACTAATAATTAGAAATAATTACTTATAATTGAAAATAATTTCTAATAATTAGAAATAATGAGAAATATTTAGCAATAATTAAAAATAATTATCAAGAAATTGTAATAAATTTTAACAAATCGTAATAAATTGGCACAATTTCTAGCTAATTAGAAGATCCATTTGGCCTAACACCTTATCTCTTTACATTTTTCTCATATTGAATCACTATGAAAAATTTATCCTAACATACGGATATCCATTTTTATATGCATGAGAATGGAGAGCAGCGCATCAAGGCATTCCTTCTCTCCATTATTATGGAAATGAAAATATATAAGCACACATCGAATAATTTTTTTCATACAGATTTCAGTCTGTGAAATTTGCAAGGAGTTGAGTCATCGGGAAAAGAGGCCCTTTTTCTTCTAACTAATCTCCATGAAACTTTCTTCTATTTAAATAATCATGGAAAATATCATTCGATGTACGGATATACATTTTCATATGCATGAAAATGAGAGTTGTGCGGTGAGGCCTCTCTACTCTTCATTCTCGTGCATATTGAAATTGATATCTGTATGTCAAAGTAGATTTTTCAAAGTGATTATAGTGATTTATTTATTTTTTATGAAAAATAATTCAATGTAAATTTTTTTGTAATATTTACTAATTACCTTTCTATATAGTGTATTTTTTATACTATTGCGCATATTACAATTTTTATTATTTTATATTTTTTTTAATTTTTTATTATTTTATTTATTACATTATTACGGTTTTTAATTTTTTAATTTTTTTATTAATTATTATTTGTGATTATTTTATTTTTATTATTTTTCTTAAATATTGATGTTTTTATTATTTTATAATTTTTTATTATATTTTTCATATTCATATTGTTATTTAAATTATATCAATAATAATGTTATTATTATATTATAAATATTAATAATATTATTCTTATTATATTATCAATATTTTATTATTATTATTTGAATATTATTTTATTATTTTTTAGTTTATTTTATTTTAAAAATATTAATATTATTATTTCATTAATATTAATATTATTTTATTGTTTTTACTATTATTTTTGAATATTTTTTATTGTTTATTTTTTTATTATTTTATAAACCTATTTTTGATGGGTCCCACCGCAAAAAAAATGTTTTGAAAAATGGGAAAGAATTTTTACGATGGGCCCCATCGCAATAATCTATTTTAAAGACACGAGAATGTTATTTCTAACGGATCCGTATATCGTCGCAAATATATATTTTTTTGTGATGGAACATCGGAAGAAACAATATTTGCGAAGTACTTTTCTACAAAGGGGCATTTACGATATGGCCTCCCCATAAAAGGGTATCAATGATGTCATCCAGGTTTGATTTCCCAATAAAAAATATCCCATTTTCTAGTTGTGAGAATACCCAATGAAAGTAGCATCTCCAGAAATTATCACATGTTCATCAATCATTTTGACTATCCCTCTTTCATGGGTGAAAGGGCGTGGCATGGGGTAACCCGACCACCTTAGTTTTGTATTCATGTCGGGTTCACCATTTTGGTTATGAAGAAAGAATAATTGTGTGATCAACCTTGTGTTGAGAAAAAAATAGACCAAATAGGATTCGTCAATCTATCCTTTGTATCTTATAAAGAAGATTGCATGGGTGAATGATTTCATGTCGGGTTCAACATTTTTTTTCAGAGAAAGGGTCATGGCCTTCCACTCGATATGATTGATTGTGGTGGGTTTTAGTATTTCAGAATCATTTATATAAGGTTCATAATTATTTTCTCACACATACTTGTGATTATTCGATTTTTAATGTGGATTTTTGGTGGAACCGATAACACCCAACAGTTCACATATATGTGATGACTCACGTACCAACTTTTAAAAGGTAGGTACTTATTGGGTTACTTGTTCAGTAATACTTAAGAACTCACATTGGTGGATCGAATGGGAATTAAGGCTTCTAACACCCTTTTGGGGGAAATATTTCTTATTTTTTTGACTCTCAGAGAGATTTATGATATTCTTGTGGATCCTTTGTTAATTCCCAAGTATGATGTGGATAACCCTAAATTAGCGATCAATTATGAGAATGATTGAGTTCAGAATCATATGTATGTATTTGAGGAACTACATTGATAGGCATATATATATACATATATCAATGTGTCTCCATCAATGGTAAACTTTTATGGATGGTTTAGAGACTCTTTTGTCATTTATTAGGACAATTCTTGTTTTAATTTAGGCAATGAGGTGCTTTGTAGATTACTATCATCCATGGGGAAACAATTTTTTTTGATGTCAATCCCAAAAACATAAAATGGGCTTCCAATATATCCTTGAGAAAGGAATCATAACACAGGTTTTTTGTGGCTACTTAACAGGAAACGTCGCCTTATAAGGTCACATGATAAGGAGAAAACCATTCCATTTAACATCATGTAGCAATGATGTCTTGAAGAAAGGTATATAGCTCGTAATGGTGTAGGGAATATGATAAAATGGACCAAGGGACCCATAAGATATATGGTATCCCGTGTGTGGTGCATGATCTTACTAGGGATGTGACCAAATAAATATTTTGATAAAAGGGGCCTAAAAATATGGACCTCCAACTCAGATATGATCCTAATGGGAATGTAGCTTAGAGAACATTGAAGTGAAATTGGGTATTGGGTTTTTACCTCAAGTATGATTTCTACATATCTCAGTTTTTTGAGAAACAAATCCCACATAGTTCTAAAATAGATTGTGGTTACACTAAATAAGAGTCACATATGGTGCTACTTCATTATCATTAAATCACTTTTATGGTTAGGGTATGGTTTTTGGGATTAAATCGTATAGGATTCCCATTTTGTTGGAGGTTTGGGATTACACCAAATAGGAATCCTAGATATTTTGAGGTTAGGGGTTACCCCAAATAGGTGGCCCAAGAATACTTCATTGAGAATATGGTCTACTAAAGTTATTATCACAAGGAATATGGCCCTTGGAGTGAATAATATCACAGTTGGGTCTAATACGTAGTAGGAAGCACATTTTAGTGGATGATGGGGATTACACCTAGTAAAAGGCCCATTTAAGGTTTGGGATCATGTGAATATCATGATCTACACTAACCTCTATACCCACTTGAGTCATTCTCAATGTGAGAATCAATGGCAAGAAGTATATATGAAGACATCAAGGTTCACTTTATTCACTGGTGGATGATGATAGGGGCCAAAGGGAGATGGAATGAGAGAGGGATCTGACATTCCCATCACCTCCTATCATTGTACCATAGACTAGTGAAGAGGAGAAAGAGTTTTTCCTCTATCAAGAAATCAAAGGGCATACTTCCTGAGAGTTTACCTAGGATAGTTGGGGATTACTCTTTAGAGGATTCCCATTTAAATGGTTAAAAGTCATATCATGATCATTGGATGAGGAATATTATGATTGATGTATAAGGAATATCATTTTTCATAATAATCATCATCTATATGTAATATTGGGTAAAATAGTTTGAATTCATGTAGTTCAGACTATAGAAGCACGTTTTAACATCATGTTTTAGGGATGAAAACATCATAGTTTAACGTCATATTTTAGTGATAAAGGAAATGGAGTTTAACATGAGGTTTTGGGGGGTGAATAGGTATAAAATACTTAGAAATGGATGGTGTTCTACTTAAGTAAAAGAATCCCTTTTTGTTTCAACCTGGCATTGAAGTCAGGTGATTATGTTTCATGAGTTTCATGAGGAGTTTATCAACCCTAGTCACTCTAGGAATCCAATAATAGAATCTCAACTCGTGACATTGGAAAGTGACCAGGATGAATAGGTCGACTCAAGGAATTTCAAAGAGGGTGGAGGAGTATCTAAAATCATGGTATTCTAGGTGTGGGTGTTAGGGCTATATAAGGTCCAACCAAAAATTTCCTCGACCCATCCTAAAAAATCCACGATACGACTCTCCATTTTTCATGGGGGTCAGTGATGGTAGTGAAGGGACCATCTCGAAGGACCACTACTATAGTGCAGAACTTATCTCGAGTGAGGGTGAAAGGAGGGAATCCATGTGATATAGAGTAATGGAAACTGGTAGTGTTCTGGAATGGTCACTTATGTATGTCATGTATCATTTTGTGTAAAAAGGGGTGCAAATGACAATTCACAAAAGGGGACATCAAAGGGTCATCCACTCCGGGGTTTCATTGGATTTTTTTGTGATGTGAGTTTCCTCTAGTCTATCCAAAAAGGATGATTCACAATAATTTTCTTAAAGGGGGTATATAGGGGACCATCTACTGAGAGTCATCTACCTAAGGACTACATGAAAATGGGGTCTGTAAAGGGTCATTCACAAATGGGGTCCTCTAGTGACCATCTACGAATCAATTTATTCTTTATGAAAGTGTTATAAAATATTTCCTCATGCCGAAATCTATGAAGGGTTTGTCATAATGGGGCTTTGTAAATGTCTATTAAATATATGATTTGTGGAAATTTTTCTTTAAATAATTTTGAGTATATAGATTTTATGGAGACTTAAGATAGAATAATGCTATAATTTTACCTTCAAGAAAATTTTTTTCTCTTTCTTTCTATCAATTTATCAACTGTCTCCCCTTCGATCCCCTCTTATATTTTTTTAGAGGAGAAGTGAAATCAACTATTGGGATGGATGGTTGTGATGGTTTGCTGGGGGTAACCCATGAAGGATTCCCATGATTGAAAATAATTTTACTAAAGGGTTATGGAAAATAATTCTCTCTCTAACAAATGATTTATCATTCATCGGGGAAGTCATTTTCTGGTCCCATAAATCACTATCCTCACCGGAATTGTTTTTTAATATTTTTTGGTGATTAAAAATGTTGTTTGCAATTGCGAATGAAGTTGGGTTCCATAAAACATTTTTTCATGGGAATGAATGATGAATCGTGGTCCATATTTCATGATTTTGTATGCATCCCATGGACCTCCATTTAATATTGGATTCCTTAAGAATTTTCAAAAATTTTCTCGATGATTATTTTACCCTTTACCAAATTCATGGAATACTTTTCTCTTTTCATACAGAGATTTAAGGACCCAAATTTCTCTAAATTAATTTAGTAATTATTTCATTTAAATAAATTATACTGATTTTTTTATGATTTGGGAATGATCCTTATTGGATTCCTCTATGCAATATTATCTCCACAACGGGACATAATCCACCACTACTAGTCAGACGACTCTAGTATAAAAGAAGGTCTATTTGATGTCTTTTCAAACTATAACATAGTAATTGTTTATGTAAACATTGATGGAACATTTAAAAATGTTATTAAAAAATTTTCTGGTTAGGATAGAGTTAGTTATTAGTAAATATAGGGTGCAATGAGAATTTATGTAGAATAAAAGCATGTATAGCCATAATGGATTCAACTGAAGACATTGTTACCAAATGATGAAAGCTGTTAGGAATGGGAAATCTATGATATGTTTGATTTTTTGGAAATGAATTCCTTATTATGATAAATGAAATTCAACATGTCTCATAAGGATTATCGATGAGTTAAATTTTTTATTATTTATGAATCGTGATCGTAGAATATTTATGGAATGGTAGACAAACCAGTAGTTGGTATTTATTAAAATACATCCTACAAAAATATCAACTTTTCATTAGAAGATATAAATAATATATTTTCTATTTTCGTAAATAATACATAAAGGATTATATAATAAATTTGAATCATTAGGGTATTTTGATTGATAGATTATCATTTATCTTGTCTGTCTTTTCACCATGAAGAAATAATTTGTTTTATTGAATTTTTTATAAAAACATCTTCCCTATTAAGGTGTATTTTTATTGTTTTAAAACATTTATATAATGGTTTTAAGGGATTTTTAAAAAAATCAAAAAAATTTATTAGAATTATGATATTTTTTTTTATTAGAAGTAAAATTCTATGATAAAGGGTTTTGATTAAAATTCCCATGAGTTTTGGAATTTATAAGATGATTTTTATGGTTTTATAAATAAGAAAATAGTGTGTGAAATATAGTCAATTAATATCACACAATTTGTTATTAGGAAATGGAACAACAATTGGTATAGTTTAAGAAATATTATATTGAATGCCTGATGGTAAATATCTCTCACATTAGTTTTTTGGGAGGTTATTGATATTGTAATCTAGTGGTTGTCCTCTTTAGGTCCTTATAGGCTTACACTACTTATTGACCTCTATGAATGATATGGGAGACAATACCAAGAATTTTTTAGTTGAAAAACAAGGAACAATTTTGAAATATGGTCATACTATTATGATGAACTATGTTATTGTAAAAATATCAGGGGAGGTAGTCTAAGAGCGGTGATATATCAATGATATAAATCAAGATATCAAGTAGTGCGGTAGCATGCTTCCTATTTTGCATGTTGTATTGAATTTTAATAGTTTGTTATAGATGGAATAGGAATATAGAAAACAAGGAACTGATTCTTTTATAACATGCCTCTTTATTATGATAATATCTTTTATTTCCATCATATACGATGGCCTTAGGTTTCAATATGATCCCGAGGAATGTGATTATATTTTATTGTGAGGTTATAAACACAGATTGATTTTTCCCATAGATATTTTACTTGTGGTTGTTTTTCCTTTACACATGGGTTTCTAGGGAAGGAAAACTGATATACGAGTACCCAAGAAAGGTAGATATCATATCTTAGAGGACTATATATATTATATTGTTCACAAAAACTATCTAGATCCATAGTTTTATATGTGATATGGCCATGGTCAAGGAAAAATACATGATATTGATGCTGATAGATTCTTAATTAGATCATGATGTAATGACTATTCTAATTCCTCATATTATGGTTCGATAACCTTGAGATTATTTATGATATGAGGATTAGAGTAGAAACTTCTCATTGGTAGTCTGAATAATACTTATGGTGAGGATTAGTGAACTAAGATAGGGTTGGTCATCAGATATAATTTTTTTCACATCCCCCATATACCATGATTTTAAAACACTTTAATGAAATTTATTTATGTTCATAAGATACTGATATTCATATCTAACATATCATAGAAACTATTTCATTAAATTATTTGAAAATGAATGGCTAGTGGTGCATTTGAAAATGGATAACCACGACAAAATTTTAGAATATAATGACTTAACAGAAAAATATCAACAAAAATAGATGTTACACTAAATTGGTAAATTAAAAGTAAATTTATGAATTCCAATAAATAATTTTAATTAACCATACTTCATTTATTCTAATGGAATATTAAGGACACAATAGGAGTTGAAAATATTATAATATCTAATAAAATAGTGATAAATATATAATACCTTCATTCAGTGTCCCTTTAATACTGTAAGTTGATGAAATAAAGATTATTTAAGAGTTCAAGGAATGTAAATTGAAATAAAAGTGATATATGTTTTTGAAGATCATAAATTTCAACTCCATTAATAACATTTTCACATTCCAAGAAATCAATATATAATCTCCATTTCATTCCCAAAAAAATAAGAAAAACACTCCTGAAAAAATCCATGTCAGCTTAAATCATCAAATGAGAAATGATCACAAGAGAATACACATAACTTTTAATGGTTATGTTTTATTGTGTTTGGACATTTAGATCTATAAAATTCCCTAAATGGATATCATGTAAAAAAATATTTTAGTAGCTCATGTATCTTGATTTCTACCTTTGTTCCTCTCTTTCATCATGAAATATTTCTAATAGAAATAATTTTTTGGATTTCCTATATTTTTCACCAAATACCATCATTCTTATCCTTTCATTATTTTGTATTCATTCAAAAAAATGAATACTCTACCTATATTTATAACACCTAAAACCCAATCTTATTTCACTTATATAGAAAATATTCATAGGGGTTAAGAACTCTGTTCTTAAAAAAATTCTATATACAAATCCATGTGTATAAGGGATTTAACTATGATTAGTAATTTGAAAACATATGTATTAGTTATAAGGACTTATATATATATATATATTAAATATTGGAAACAACTTGAAATTATTTCTTTGTATATTTGGGTGTAAAATAACCCTAAAACAAGAGTTAAAATATATTCTGTTTTTGGTGGTTGGATAATTCTATATGTATATGAGGATGTCATGATTTTATTTTATCCAACCTCTTTATAATAACCAATATATTGTCTATATTTATATACTTTTGAGTTAATTTATATATTTTACATTGGAATGTATATGTGGTTACATTAATTCTATATTATTTAGAGCATGACCAGTTCTAGGGAGTTATCCAAAAGTATTCACTCTATTGAAGACATTTTCAATATCCATTTCCATCATAACATAATATTATTTTTGATATTTATATTAAATAAATCGTATTGGATAAAAATAAATGAATTCATTTCGATATAAATTCTATTTAGATATTCATTTTTATGTGGATTCACACACATAATTTAATTTATCCATTTATATTTTTACCCATTGATTTTGTAATTATGCACCTAATTTTTTTACTCTAATTTTTTGATTTATGATAAAAATATAATTCATGGTTATTTTCATAGAATTTCTGATTTATCCGATATTTAATTTTATAATTATTGTAATAAAATGGTAGTTGACCCTAATTTTAAATTATAATATCCTTTCAACTCTAATAGTTTGGAGAGTAAATATTTGTTGGGAAACCTTGGTATCAGTTTACTGTAATTTCAAACCATTTCCTAGTAAATAGTTTTATAATATTTCATGAGATTTAAATTGAAATAATTTTTACTTGATGAAATACATTTTATATACTTCTAGTATATCCATAACTTAACCCATTTTTCTCTTGTTTTGAAACCATATTTCCTTTTTATAAACTAATTAAAACTTATTACTCATTTCGATGTTTCTAATTTTTAAATAAATTATTTTTTAAATAATTATTTAATTTATGGCTTGATTATTTTTTATATATTTTATCACGTTACATTTCCCATGAAATATATAATTTTATTGCGGTTACCTTTTATAGGAATAAACCAAAGATCACCATAAATTTTGATGATGAATGCCTATCAAAGTAGGCAACTAAAGAGATGGAAAAATAGACTTTTTTTATGAACCCTATAAATAATATACAATAAAATATTATAATTAAATAATGAGTTAATTGAAAATTTTATTTTAAGAAAATAAATAACACGAATGTGTGAATTAATATATTCTATATTACTATTTCATAAAAGAACATTTTTTCAAACAATCTATGAAGGAGAACGATAAATGATATGATCTATTAATAAAATCACTATTCTTAGAGAAAATTTTATCTTATAGATATTTAGATGATAAATAAAATATCTCTATGAATATAATCCCTTTAATTAATCATTTCTGAAACAATATTGAAATGTCTACAAAATATATTTATTCTAAACATTTTAACAATGAATAAGAGGGAATAATATTAGTTTCTTCTTTTGAAGACCCAACCTCAGAAGAAATATATATTTAAGATACATGTTATATTATTATAAAATAATATTAGATATATTCATCATCTAGATTTGTATCCTAAGAAGTTAAATATAATTAATCTCAAGATATAAAAAATTATAATCATTATGTAAAAGAATCATGTTATTATCTGATTAACTCCACAAAGTATCTTCATATCAATCCTCAAATTCAATAAAATCTCAAATTAAAAAAAATTCGATGTAAGATTATCCTTTCAAGATCAAAATGAAAAACTAATGTTCGATTTAGAAATATTTAAAAATTCTCTCACATTATTTATTAAAAAAAGATAAAACATAGAGAAACTTCTTTCACTCCAAAATATCAAATGTACATATATATAATATGATATTAGTATAAAAATAAAATAGAAACATATAAAAATACATGATGAGGATATATTATATCCATAAAGTACAAAATAATTACATCTAGATATTTACATATTTCTAAATATACTACTAGAAACTACTTGATGAAGGAAATACAAATTTTTAATATAATCAAATCCTTCTTCCCCATGTCATTACAGGATGGTGATAATAATTATACAAAAAATTAATCATATAATATATAAATTTTAAATTAATTATATGATATGAATTACATGCCTATGATTCGATGGGTTCCAAAATACCCCATGTGAAACACTGACCATGAAAACCTCTCTAACAAAAAATAAAATTGTCAATTAGACATATAATTAATTAATAAATAGTGAAAAATAATATCACAACTGATAATTGATTTTTAATTTTAATAAAATAAAAAACTAATTATGTAACACTCTGTTATCTATGTTTGTTATCATTAGTTTTGAAAATTGTTTTCTTGAGGTTTTTTGGAACCCACATCTCAAGGTGACTATTTATATTCACCGTTAGATAAATGATAATTGAATTATATTGTTAGATCATAGGTAGTGTTTCATTTTCTCACACATTCATTTGTTGTATTAATTTTTTTGAGTTTACATTATGATCTAATAAATAGAATGGACCCTCCCTTATTTTATACATATCAAGGGATATTTTTATTTATCTTTTCTTCAAATAATTTTTTATAAGTCACTCATCTAGGAATTAGATTTATTTTTAATCCTTTTATGAAGGTGTTTCTTACACCGTTCTTATTTAGTATAATTTGTTTTGAGAAGTAATTGAATTAGTATAGTTCGTATTTGTCATTCCTCTTTTAATATGTTACTGAATGCCATTTTCTATAGTAATATGATAATTTTCCTCCACTTTTTTTTTCTATTTCCCTTTTCAAGTCCCAAATTTGTAAAGGATAACTAAATTTATTTTTATATATATTGAGATTTTTATTTCAAAGACCATAGATATTGGGATGAATTAGGGAAAAGGCTAGTTGAATGGAAAACCAGACACATATGTGAAAGAGTATCTAAAAAGATAGGTGGAAGAATATTAAGAGTGTAAAATGATGTATTATGATGTTTATTTATTTTCATTATATATTTCCATGCATTTATAGTATTCTCGTATTTTTATATCCATTGAATCATTCTTTAGTAGAAATATATTTTTCATGTAATGTTTTATCCCTTTGAAGAAATTATATAAACCATACCGACCATATAAATGTGGGAACTAAAAAATAATCATTTAAAAATGACCCATTAAATTATTTATTAATTAAATAGATAAGTTGATATAAAACTTCATATGAATATTATTTAGATTCATAGTCATTCCAAATCAAATTTATCTATAAAGATATACCCATACTCAATAGTTTATGTTAATCTCTACAAAAATATAAATCTAACATCATCTATCAAAAAATAAATGATATTCACATTGATCAGTATGATTACCATTTTTTACATTGAAGGATGGAAAACTATATAAAATTTTATTCTTTATAAAATTATGCCTCATAATTATATTAAATTATTTTATAAAAAAGAGTTCAATTGGATTTTTATTTTTATAAAAGACACTTCTATTATCTATATATCAATTATCATATAATCTATGGATATTTATTGATTCCAATTATCCCATATAGTCGTAACTATTTAGAGTCATTGTAGAACTTATTTTCAAAGGAATAGGGTAATTTAAACATACATCTGAATCGTTATATTTCACATTGGTAGAGACGATGAGATGGTGTCTACTCCCATAAGAGTTTTAATTATTTAGTTTGGTATGCCATATTAATTTTATTAATGTTCATTAATCCTTTATAGTAATAATATGTTGATTGGTTACATAAATGAAATTGATTATAAAAACCATGAATTTATATCAACATCGATATGTCTTGAACATTGTTTTTAATTCTTATATTAGTTTGATAGAATATGATTTAGATCCACATATCTGGGTGATCTAGAATTAATCACAATGTGTGGAGGTGGTGGATGTTTCATAGTTGGGATCAATCCCAAGAGAGTGGATTCATATATATATTTCTAAAATGGAAATCAAAACCCATGTATTTTGGTTGTAATTATGTATACATGTCTTACATTTTATGTCGTCATTCTAGGAACATCATGGTTCCTTTTAAGGTTATGGTTACATGACCAAGTGAAAAAAAATTATTGAAATTATTTAAGACTAATTACGAGAAGATTAATGTAATTTATAATTAACTTATGATTAATATCAGTTGATGTTATATAGAAAAGAATACTAGGTTATGGGTTCCTATAAATCTTATGTTTCATACATAAAAATGACCAGACATTTTGGAATCATCTATTCCATAATAGAAGGTATGGTTAGGGACAAAACCTAGTAAGCGGCCCATATATGAAATTCCACTTCCTGAACATTGGTTAATAAGTGTGGGAGAAAGAGTAGAATCATAAGGAATATGGAATAATGAGTAAGTTCTTCATGAGTAATATGGAATAAGGAGGATATGATTTATGGAGATTATGGACAATTTAGAATGACTCGAGACATAAACCTAATAGGAGAACCAAATACGGAATGTCCTAGCTCGTTGAGTTGATAAAAGAGTTTAATTGGATGTTTGGGTAGCCAGGATTAGCATCCTAATCCATTAAATTTCCAACCCGTAAGCTGATGGTAGGGGACCTCATTATTATGTGAATACATTTCGGTAAACACCTTAACAGTTATATCATTATGGGAGGAAAATAATGAAGCATCCATTATTAATGGAACACTTGATTAAAGTACACTACACTGGTACATATAACCCTCTCATATATTTTTGTGTTCATGGATGGGAATTTAGTTGATGGGAACCTAGGTAGGCATCCTGGGTTAATGGGGAACTTAGGGAGGATTCTCGGTTAAAGTGGTGCATATAATGGCGACTTGGGTGCAGCTCCGTAGGGAAGTCTTGGAAAAAGTTCCTTCTACAAATACCTAAGAACCCTACAATTTTGGGTGTCTAGATAAAATATCATTCCATTCAAGATTATTAGGGCCAACATATTTTCAATAAGATAACCTCTATAATATATAATTAACGTTTTTGTGATTACTAGGGTTCACCCATTATGGGGTAGATAGGGAACTGAGATGGAATTCCTTTGTCCATCAAAATCACCTCTAGAAGGAGTACATTTACCATGTCTTTATGTTGATCTAGGAAATGTAGTATATGAATTTTCATGACTACTATAATTTTCAATCTTGATTAAATTCTTTTATCTTAACTCTATTTTAGTGTGAATCCTCCCCCACTGGGGAGTTTGGTAGACATGGAAATAGATTTTGGGCACTCAGGTTTTATTGAGGCTTCACCATTACACTTAATCCCCACCTCTCCCATGTTATTCAAAAAATGTCTATCTAGGGGTCCATAAATAGGAAATGAGTGATTCTCACTTGAGTTACCATCAGAAATAGATCATGGAATCCAAATCCTTCAATATAGGTGTGTGATGCAAGTATAGATCAAGGAACATCTTGTATGTGGAATGAATCTATGTTAATAGGGTGTAAATGATTCATGGATTCATTAATGTAGATACAACATAAAATGGAATGTTCTATAGGTGTATTGGTGATTGGGTATGAGGTAATATGGCACACATTATTTATGTATATGTGTGTATTTTTATGTTCTAACATTTTTCTCATCCATTTTTCTTCAAATTTCCTAAATTATAGATCAATATCTTTCTTTCCCAAAATTCATGAAAAAAAATCTAATCCCCAAAAAAATCAATCTATTCAATATGGTGATGATCAGATTCAATGGAAAATATGGAATGAGTGTGATCAAGGTTCAAAACACATTCACAGTGGTATAAGAAGATATCTTAGGCTCTATTTGATGAATATTATTCATCAATATATTTATAATGGCGATGTAGTTATCCACTTATTAATATGGTCCCCTTCCAACAGTGATACATTTTAACTTGAGTGAATAAAATATACAGTGATCTCTCTTTTCACAAAAAACATGTGTTGAACTCATAAATTATTAACCACCAATCCATTTCAGTGTTGGGAACTGGTAACAAATCACATCATTTACTCTCAAAAGATATGGAATGTATTGTTCAGATCACTGGACCAATGTCAATGAAATGATCATAGGAATCTTAGAACAGATTCCAATCCACTTACTTCTATACATGGTTCAATTGGGTTCTAAAACATAACCATAAAGAGATGGGAGAATTTTCACACTTAATATAAAAATATGAATTAATTAAATGCCTCATCATTTTCTCCAACACTCACACGCCATTCCTTATGATTTTATCCATATCACAAAATATAATAAATTTTCCAACTTCCTTTATAGGAAATGGTTAGATCCTGAAACATATTTATTAATTAGTTTGAGGATAGTCGCACTGAAAAACATCAAGGGACATTGATTTGGGGTGGATAACACAATTTTGAATTTATATAACAGTTCTTGTGAAGATTTTTTGGAAAATAACAAATAGTAACCCTATCAAACACTCATCCCTTGTACGACTGTAGGATATTGAGTGACGCTTCCATCCACTAGAAAGACCATAATATCCAAAAATCTAGTTTTACTTATTATTTATGAATGGATTGGGTGAATATCCTCAAAATGGATTATTTACTATGAAATATTTAATATATCTAGAATACATCTCTTGTACACAAATTCCACACCCAAAAGTTGAAATCATTAACTTAATCCCTAGAATCAATATTACCAAATGTTCAAACTTCATGAAGCAACTGATATTATCCATTTTTGGAACAAAAGATGGTATTTTTACTATAAGGTAGGCTTCAAGATCAAGTTGATGTGAAAACTATTTGTTTGTCTAATATGTTTAGAGTATAAGATATAACATTGGGATGAAGCAATATAAGATCCCATCTGGGTATCATATATTTATATTTATTAGAATTTTTACATCCTCGAGGACCCTTAAAGATGATGGATCCGCTAAAATAACAACATCTATATTGAATATTGAGAGGTGGAGATAAATTTTATTAATGCATACAAACTATTTATGGATACATTAAATGGATGGAATAATGATGACATCCACCCATCCACTGTTCTATAGGGTGATTTTTAGTGGATGAAAACACTTTCTCAAGAACTAATAAAATAATCTATTAAGCCTTTTATGGATAAATACTAATCCCACATTGTTATCAAATTTTATATATAGATGGACATCTTCATGGTTAATAATGGAGATAGGCCAGTCATGTAGTTCCACTTAGAATACCTTATGTTGAAGAAATGTCGAACCATGGGTACTTACTAGATTTTACTATAGTGAGGTTTTTATGGATAAAATTTCCTAATATTCATCATGGACGTTGATCCATGAGTCTTCAATGTGGACTTAATGTCTATGTGGATGAATGGGCATATGCTTTCAATATTTCACTCAAACATTGGTGTGAGAAGAAGTTTTTTTAAGGAGTTGTGGCTAACATATGATAACTTATTCCCCATTAGTTTTTAAGTGGAAATTTTGGACAAAATATAAATATTCTTGTTCAATATCTATCATTGGAAGTCATTTTTCCACATATTCAAAACATTCAATGGGTTTTACAAATGGGTAGAAATGCTCATTAAGTAATATAATTTTATAACATTTTTGGGATTCAGAGGTGTAGATTTTGGCCTTATAATTACTATTTTTTTAAATTCAAGAACTAAAAATTGATAATTTTATTATTATCAAGACTTTGTAAACATATATAGAGTTTAAGATCAATTTATATTGTTAAAATCAAACAAGGTATGTTGTTTATGATGGTTTCTGTTGATATAATTATAAATCTGACATCATTGCCATTTTTTTCTATATTCTATCATCTCAAATCGATTATGAAATCACCTACAAGTTATTTTCAATGTGTGTTCCTTGGATACTAGTTTTACGTTGACATCATAGTACACTGATTCATGAATTTCTTATTATCCTCAAAACATGATCTCTTAATAAACCACTGGGTAAGAATATCTGATGATTCTTATTCAACACATCATGTTATTTTGAAACCCCCAATGTTGAATTTCAGGGTGAAAGAATTAGATAATCAATCTATAGGTGAACTGTTTCACCCAAAAACACATTTTATTAAGATACTACTCTTTTTGAGTCAGTAGTGAAGCGATCAAGCTAGAAGCAACAAGACAATGCCTAGTAATAGGGAAATGTTACAAGAATGTTTCCAAAGATGAATAGGTCATAAGACTATTTATTATATATATATATTTATCCTTAATTATTTTATCCCCCTCTATAATAACTGAGATGGATATGGATCTATGGGTTATCCTCTATGGAAATTTTTTGAATCCCATCGATATAGAATATAGAGCCTCCTTCCAAAATTTAAATTTTAAAAATATAGAGGATGATGGTCTATACATTAATGAGCAATAAATAATGGTAAACATTATTGATTATAGAGTCCAAACTACCCAATGTTCCTATGAGATACTGGATAACAGAAGCATTGAATGGTTCATCAACTAATCAATTTATGAATATTCAGATGATTCTATTGACTTTCAAGATATTCCCATAAGATCCTTTAAAAATTTAGTCACCAAATATCATGTAATTTATAACATGTAGAACTATGTTTCCCCAATAAACAATTGAAAAGACTTTTATACCAAAGACACTCATTACAGAAGGTGAAACCAGATATCCTTCAACCCTATGTCTAAATTTGGTGGTGGTCTCAAATACTATCCATGCATATACATGATAGCTAAAGAGAATGATTTATGAATTTAATTCCATAATTATCTTTCGGGATTAGATTACATCACCTCAGATTTGTTTTTAATTTCCAATTCAAATTTATTAGTGAGGGTTCCTTAATTGTAAATAATGGATTAAGAAGAATAGGAGCATGTTTCAATGGGTAGTTAGACCGTATCTGGTAAAATATAACCCTAGTACTAACTTTTTTTTTGGTTATATTTCAATAAAAACACTCACACTATGGTTTTCTATCATTACATCCTTATGAATCAAGTGATGATGAAAAATAACACCAAGTGAACTAGGATAACAAGACACTTTGTAGGTGATGCGGTTGATCCATTGACTATATAGGTGGATATCCTAATCAAAATCTAGTCTCCCCACTATAGCTGATGAATTCCTAGTATTTTAGGGCATTTTCCATGCCATGAAAATGGAATACATAGTCATGAAGATGCTAATGGATCTGTATGATCCTCCGATTATGATTAAGAGAATAAATAAAAACATTTATAGACATATATAGTAATGGGGATGTGGTATTTTTTAGTATTACATTCATGGATTTTAATGTTGAATTCTGATGAAATTAACCATCCTCTGATAATAGGTCTTTATAAAATCAATATGCACATATAGATTATAGATTATTTGTGTGTGTAAATTTAATTGGTTTACTAGGGTAATTATAAATATTTTTAAAAAATAGGTAATTAGTTAGAAATATTGGAGAAGGATAACTTGGAAAAACAGACCCATCACTCTAGGTGATGAGTTAGTAGTAGTGAGGGTAATCATATACCATTCCCCGAATAACATAGATTTCGGTTTGAATGTGATGGAAGAAAAAATTAAAAATTTTGATCCATTTTTTATGGATACTTTTGAGGTGGTATTTCATATTATAACTATATCCATTGAGTATCAAATATATTATTCACCAACTATATTTTCTACTTTTTTAGAGAAATCAAAGAGCATGTATAACATTTATCTCATGTTCACATTATGTTAAATTATGAAACATTATTTACCAATCACCCTAGTAGACTCTAGATTAATCTCGAAGGTCCTCATACTTTGGAGGTCCGTGAGATAGATAGTATGGAAGGGTATTTTGATGATTATACATGATATTCTCACTGAGGACATGCACCATAAACTACTCAAACTATAATATATGTTCACCACTCTAGGGTAAAATGAGTTTGATTATAAAGATATATAAAATATCATAGAGAAAATTACTAATGAGTTTTATTAGGCTGACAAGACTCGGCTGGATCTTGCAAGGGAGAACGCCTATATTCATCCAGTATATCTTACAAATAGAGTACTTTATGAGCACCACATAATTTTGTGATGATGGATGAGAAATGAAAATTATATATGGAATGGATTCCATGGTAAAACATATTCACCAGAATGTATCAAAAATCAATGATCAAATAAAATACTATCAGATGATCATTGTAGAAGCTGTGAAATTCGGTGAGGATTCTACCATCCAGGATAAAAATGTATTGTCTTATGAGTGTGCATATTCTACAAGACTATCCAAACATTTTTATGCTACTTAAGACTTTGATATTTTAATAATATTTGCCTAAAATTTTTTAACGTTCCTAACTCTTATACATGTACCCTTAGATGAATATTGGTGGGATGACTATGAGGACACCAATAATACACCATTAGTTGGGGTGAGTTTTGAGAAAAAAAATTATGAGATTTAATTTCCTTTTGAATGTCTTCTATTGACTGGATTTAGGAAAGTTGAATATGGTATCACATATACCATCACCATAATCCGTGGTTGTTCCATTCAATTGACTTCCTCTTGAACTTTTGATATCATAAAAATATAGGTAGAATGAATATGGTGCCATATTTTCTTTCACTATAAACATTGGTTAAAGTTGTTAGATATGGGTGTTTAATAACATAGCATAATGAAAATCATAAATAGGGATTTAATATTGAGTATTATAATGTTCATAGGTCTCAACTACCCAAAAATTAATTCTTCATGTATTTATGTTATATCTTCAGAACTGATCTTCTTTTGGTAAACATTTGGTGATATAGTTTTTTCCTAGGTTGAGAGTCCTTGAGAAAATATCATAACACTTCCAAGGATAATATCACGGATCATACATGCTTTATTCCTATCAAATATTTCCTTAGCTTTTTTCACAGATGTTTATGGAGAAATTTATAATGATTATGAAGATATGATTTTCTCATTTCCCATTTGTATGTTTTCAACATTACATGTTTAGTACCTATTCCTTTATTTAATGATCAAATTATTCCAAGGCCATGAATTGTTCAACTAAAGAGACTAGAGACTCAACATTTTCCCAATATTACATTTTTAGGATTTCAAAAGGAATATATTGTTTCTCTTTTTTTGTACATTTATAGTTTAACAAATCCTACCATTTAGTTTGGAATTTAAGGTAACAAATATTTGACTATAATTTTAGATTTCCAATATGGAAATGGTATGGGAGAAAATGATGTGAATTACATCCCAATATTAATATATCCCATCAAAAAAATAGGTGCACATAAATTAAAGTCATGTTTCTCAACCATTGGGTAATTTATTTTATGGACATATTACAAAGACCATGTATCTAATAGAGCCTTTCAAACATGACTTTATAAAATCCATTCGAGTTGTGATGCCAAGGGAAGAATTCCATATGAAGGAATTCATTAATGAAAATGAATACCTTGATATGAAATGGAACAAGGGTAATATGTCACATAAATTATTTTATATTAGTTATGATGAAAAAATGTGGAACTTCAATGATATTGAATCAACATGAATAGTTGGGTTATGGAATATCTAAATGAAAACAGAAGAATTTATGAACGGATAGAGACCATAAATACTAGTGATAATGAGTCAACCATTAGTAATGGTGAATCGTTTCCGAAAACATCCTAAAATATTTCATACGGTTATAGGGTGTTCCCATTAGTTTAAAAAAATGCCTCTCTTTATTAGAAAAATGTAACATCCCGGTTCCAAAATCCAACCAGAGGCTCCCTATACCCGGTTGGTCACATAGCCTCAAGTTCATTTCCCTATACGCTAGAGGCTACCAACTAGCAATGAGGGCCCTGGGTGTGATAGTGGGGAAAATATGCCCTCATTGGTAGAGAATACATTGTAGGGAAACAACACATACAATAGTGGAAGTAGTAAATATACAACAATATTAAACATCAGAATATTGAAGGAATAAACAACTAGAGAACATATATTTATGAAATGATGCATGATACATATGTCTAGGAAATCTGCCAAACAAGTCACAATGCTGAAAATACAACCAATGAAAAACCAAAGTACAAAATGAAATCCGATAAACTCCTCAGCAGCGCAACCCATAGCTTGGTCCTATGCTCTCCAACTCCACAGCAAGTCACGTACCTGAAGTAGAAGGCTGCTTACTATTATCTATACCTACAACAATATAATCTATTTGGGCCCAAAATCATGACCCAAACAGGCTGTGAGACTAAATCCTAGTATGAAACCACCCGAAGATCTGTTCCTGATATTCTGTTCGTATATGGAATTTAAAAGTATATAAAGATTAAATAAGAAAGTACTAAGTAGTAAACAATCCCCAGTATCAATCTCAAGCAACATTGAAACAAACAGCTAAACCACAAATAGGTAACCCTCTGGGAAGTGCTGACATTCATCCCCTTTGGTCCTACCTAAAAAGTACAAGCAACCCTCTAGGTAGAACACTCGGCCTAACCCCTTTGGTTCAGCATAAGAACATAATAAGATTCTCTGTGGAATCCCTCACAGTCTATCCCCTTATAGTCGAAGGAAAAGCATGACTCTCTAAGGAAGATCAAACAGTCCATTCCCCGCATATTCTATGTTAGGCAGGGACTCTTTGAGGAAGCTCACATGTCAATTCCCCTTATAGCACCGAGGTCTAGGAGACTCTGAAGAATCTCACTCGGTCAATTCCTATTATAGCTTAGGTCATTCATATACTCTCTGAGGATGATCACTCGGTCAGTCCACCATACATTCTAAATAGTTCATAATTAAAATCAATGACTCTCTGAGGATGCTCACTCGGTCAATCACCTTATAGTCTAAAGTAATCAAGGACCCTCTAAGGAAGCTCAATCGATCAATTACCCTTAGAGCCCAATGTTGTTCTAGGATATCTGAGAATGCTCACTCGGTCAATCCTCCTTATAGCCAAATGTTCTCAAAGACTCTCTAAGGAAGCTCACCCAGTCAATTCCCCCTATAGTATATTACACCAGGTTCTCACAGCCCTATGTAAGTCAACGATTATAGCAGTGTAAAATAGCCAAAGTAAACCTATAAACTACTTGGCTATACAATCTACAGCATAAAAATATTTTTATAATACAACTCTCCATCCTATAGCAACAGGCATGGAATCAAGCAATGCAGCCAAAGGCCAAATAGGAACAAACGGTCGTAAACAGAAGAATGCATGGGAAAAAAATACAAAGCATAGAAATCGACCCAAATCATATTAAAATTACCTCTACATAGGCCTACAAGCATGGAAGATAAACAACAGGGGTAAAACAGGAAACACACAATACCTCGTTCAAGGGTATTGGTGGAATTTTAACAAAATAATCAAGGACTTTGAATTGAATGGCACGAACCACCTGCCTTGGGGATTGGAGATCAATATACTTGAACCATGAAGATTGAATCTCCTTAGAACATCGTTGATTGATGAAATTTCAATGCAACAAATGGAGTTCTATTTGGAGGACAGATGGAGGCTCGGGAGCTAGTCGAATATCTGTAGTCAAACGGACTCTTTCGGACGAATGAGACCTAAAGGATGGGTGTTCTGTCTGCCAGAAGTGACCCCGGTCCGTTTAATAAAAAAACACATGGCATGTACTTTTGGAGTACACAACATGTACTTACTATTTCCGTACTCCACTTTAGGTGGCCTCTATATTACCCCACATGACTTTGTGTGTGGCCAGGACACGACCAGCATAAGGCCTCCTTTGGAAACGAAGTACACGGTGTGTACATCAAAAAATTTCAGAAACTCCCATTTTCTCAAAAACTCAAGAAAAAAGAAAAACTTACCTGAAAAGAATATATGTGTTCCTACAAACTTATCCCCTTAAATAAATTCACCGCCGAATTTCCCTAGCGTGACGTAGAACAAGAAACCCCAAAAAACTCTGGACACTATGATTGTAAGTCGACCTCCCTCTCCCAAGTCACATCATACACCCGAACGTGCTGCCATAGAACTCATACCTTAGGAACATACCATCCACTGAGAACCTTAATACTACGATCAACAATCCAGATAGGATGCTCATCGAAAGATTCATCCACCTCCAACTCGACATACTTGGGTTGGAAAGCATAAGACGGGTCTGAAAAGTAACATTGAAGGTGGGAAACGTAGAAGATGTTGTGCGTGGCACGGTACCTCTGAGGCAACTAAAACTGATAGGAAACTGAACCAACTCTCTCCAACACCTCAAATGGCGCGACTTACCTTGGTGAAACCATACCCTATCTCATAATCCTCCTATGTCACATCCATGGCGCAACATGCAGGAAAACCCAATCCCCGACCTCCAACTCCAGAGGTCGTCTCTGCTGATTAGTATAAGACTTTTGACGAGACAGTGCAATAGCCATCCTCTTCTGAATCAACTCTATCTGCTCTCTGGTCTCCTAGACAAGACGTGGTATCTAGAATAGATTCCTCTTCTACCTCTATCCAACATAAGGGTGATCGGCATGGCCTACCGTACAAAGCCTCGTAAGGTGCCATATGAATAGTCTCTTGAAAACTATTTTTGTAGGAAAACTCCACAAGAGGTATAAGATTTTCCCAAGAACCTCTAAAATCAATAATGAAAACTAATATCATATCCTCAAGCACCTAAATCATAGGATCGGGCTGGCCCTCTCTCTGGGGGTGGTAAGGGGTACTCAAAAGTACATGTGTGTCCAAATCCTTTTGAAGCCCCTTCCAAAACCAAGATGTAAAATAGTAATCTCTGTCTGAAACAATGGAGTGTGGAACTCCATGTAGACATAAAATCTCTCGGATGCACAATTGTCCTAGCTCACCATCATTGAAGGTCTCCTTGATTGGAAAGAAGTGATTAACCTTCATGAGTCTGTCAATGACAACCCAAACTATGTCATTCACTCGAGGCGACCTCGGCAAACCGGTAACGAAGTCCATCGTGACATCATTCCACATCCACTCAGGAATGGGTACCTTTGGTAAAAGCCATATGGGTCACTGATGCTCCACCTTCACCAGCTGACAAGTAGAACACCTCATGATGAAACCAAAAACTTCCCTCTTTATACCTGGCCACCAACACTAATAGTGTAGGTCATGATACAAATTGGTGATGCTAGAATGAACTGCCCAAACTGAGGAATGAAAATCCCGCATCATCTCCTCACATATGTTTTCTTGCACCCACACGCGCCTGTGGAAATGCAAGATTTCATCCTCGCCTTTGGTCAATCCATGAATAGGGTCCTCTCATGACACGCATTCCCTTATGAATAGTCCTTCATAATATGATATATACCTCATTCGAACTCGATCAAGAAAATTAGAGGTAATAGTTACCAAAGATAGAAAAGTCTTCCCCTGTATGTCATGCACCTCCAAATTCATCTCAAAGAATACAGTCATAAGCTGCCACTCACTGTTGGCCTCCCGAACTGCCTATATTTGAGTCCTCCTACTCAATGTATCAGCCACTGTGTTTCGTTTCCTAGGTGTATAGGAAAGATCAATTTCAAAGGACTATAGGTACTCAACCCACCTGCACTATCTCAAATTCAGATCACGCTGATTGATGATGTACTTAAGACTCCTGTGGTCAGTGAAAACCACAAATTTCTCTCCCAGAAGATAATGTCTCCAATATCATAGGGCATGAACAACAGCTGGCAACTCCAAATTTTACATCGGGTAATTCCTCTCATGTTGCGTCAACTACTGAGACCCGTACGAAAAGACTTCATCTCCCTGCATAATCACAACTCCTAGACCAATGCCTGATGCATCATAATAAACAGTATAGCTCTTTCCTGGCTCTAGAAAGACTAGTATCGGTGTTGAATTCAACCTACATTTTAGCTCCTGAAATGCTGACTCACAAGAATCTGATCATAAGAACTTTGCCCCCTTCTTGGTCAGACCCGCCAATGGTGATACTAAGAGTAAAATGCCTTGTGTGAAACGTATGTAGTATCCATCCGGCCCTAGAAAACACCACACCTCAATGAATTTCATTGGCTTCTCCCTGGAAACTACAACTCTCACATTCTTTGGGTCTACAAATACTCCTGCCTCAGAGACAACATGACCCAAGAAGTAAATATGGTCCATCCAAAAGTGGCATTTTGAGAGCATATCATATAACTGATACTCCCTTAGTGTACTCAAAACGATCTCAAGATGTTTAGCATGGTCGTGTCGAGTGTGAGAGTACACCAAGATATCTTCCACAAAGATGACCACGAAGGAATCCAGGTTTGGATGGAACACTCGATTCATCAGTGCCATGAAAACTGTAGGCGCGTTCGTGGGACCCAACGGCATAACCAAGTACTTGTATAGACTATACCTGCTCTAGAAGGTTGTGAGAGGTATATCAGATGGTCTAACGTGAAACTGATGATAAGAGGACCTCAGGTAAATATTTTGGAACACTCGGGCTCCTCGAAGCTGATCAAAGAGATCATCAATCCTAGGCAATGGATATCGGTTCTTGACCGTCAACTAGTTCATCTTCTGATAATCCACACAAAGTCTAAGTGTGATGTCTGAATTCTTTGTAAACAGGGCAGGTGAACCCCAAGGAGAAGTACTGGGTCGGATGAAACCATTTTCCAATAACTTCTCCAACTACTTCTTGAGCTCCTGCAACTCAGGTGTAGCCATCTGATAAGTAGGAATAGACACTGGTGCCACCCCAGGCACAAGCTCAATAAAAATTTATACCTCAAACTCCATAGGTAAACCTGAAAAGTCTTTTGGGAAGCCATCCCTAAAACGATCCACCACTAGAGAGAAGTATAACTGTGAAGTCCCCTGGATATATCGGTTAAGAATAGCAATTTGGGCTATAACCCTTACCCACCCATGATACTATAGACCCGATCTACTTGCCTGTACATCCCACTTTCCCCTATGAAGAAAGGGTCCACCCTCTGGTGATAAAAAACTCACCCTACGACGATAACAGTCGACGACTGCCTGGAATGGAACTAACCAGTCCATCCTGAGAATGACATCATATCTAGTCATCTCAAGACATATAGATCCCAAATGATGTGACACCCACCAACCTCAAGAAGTCACTCTTTGCACAGACGTACACTAGTCATTCTAGTCCCAAACAGAGTGTCTTGTATCAAGATATCAGTAGAAGAAAAGATTCAGAGCCCAAGGCTCTCCATGACAGCAACAGATATAAATCTATGGGAATCCCTTGTATCAAAAAGAGAAGATTTGAAGACTGAGGCTACGAAGATTGTACCTCGAACGATAGAAGGTCTGGGATCTTGCTTTTGTTGGGTCTGCTCCACTGCAAAAGTCTAGCATGTACCATAGCCATGTGACCCTACCTGACCACTCTGAGCTAATCCACCATGATGTCGCTAAAAACCGGGCGACCGGCTGTCACAGCTACGACCTGCACCTCATCCCGAACAACCGGAAGAACTCTAGTTCCCAGACTGGTGAGAAACTGGCAGAGCTTCTCTTGAATGAGGAGTCATATAAGAACTTATGTCACCAGCTCTTGGTGAGAAAAACTGACAAAAGCGCTGAAGGTGACCCATCTTGCTGCAAGATCGGCAATCCATTGGGTCTCTCGGACAATGTGGCCTTGTATGATTACTTCTCCCACACTGGTAGCACACCACCTAGCTACCAAAAGATGCATCCTACCTGCTCTGATCTCTTCATGAAGCCTCCTTACGACGCTTCCTACTAACAGCTGGCAGAGAACTAACTCTGGATGCTGAACCACCCTAGCATGCAGCTCCAAAATCCATCATATTGCGCTCTATGATCAGTGCCCGGTTGACGATAAAATATATTGAAGTCAACCTGAATATGTTCAAATGTGACCAGATGTCATGCCTCAGACCGTCCTAAATCTTCCATGTGAGGAACAACTCATCACCTCCTAGGATAGGTGTGAAATGCTGCAGCTCTGTGAAGTGATAGGTATACTCCATAACATAAAGATTACCCTACTCCACACTCATAGAAATTCTGGCACGATTGGCCCTCAAAGTCTTCAGCTAGATGTAATCATAAAAGATGCATCGAAACATATCTCACGCCATACTATGCTGGCGTCCCTCCTGCGAGACCACATCCCACCATCTCATGGAGGAGTCTCAGAGCATGTAGGTAGCAAGATTCACCCTCCTCTCTGTAGGTATATCCAGATGCTCAATAATCATCAGTGTGGCCTCAAGCCATGACACTGTAGCATGGGGTCCTCCATCCCCTGTGAAAGTGGGATGGCACTGCTGCTCGAAGACCCACGTCAAATCAGCCATCGATGGGGCAGGAGGCGTCGCTCCCTAAAATGTATACATCATCCACAGAAAGCCTCCCCTAAACTATGCATTAGAACCTATGTCAGGTACAATAGTTGGTGCCAAGGCTAGCACAACGAGAGAATCTGCAGGTAGTCCTTAATCGACCATGTCTGGTGTCTGATCATCGTCTAGAAACTGGCCCACAACCAGAGGACGTCTTGGTGGAATGACTCTGCATGGTCAAGCACTCACCATAGATCAAGATTATCATGGACTGAAAACAATGAGCATAAGAAGGGAACAAGAGAAGGAAAATATTAAAGTTTTACAAAACACGACTACACTGCGTGTACATTCCCTTTACGGCGTGTTCCCTGTAGTAATTTACATGGGTGTGTACTCCTACCCAACATTGTCGTGCAACACCCCAGACACACAACGTGTTGTCTAATCACACATCATGTACTTGAATGCTCTTTCCCTACCTGAGTCATTCTACACGGATAATCCACACATATATCCTAAGGAAATACTACACGGCGTGTACAACACCTACATTGCATGCACTAGACAAGCTTCACCTGACATGTGTTGTTATTGACACGGTCACACACACGGCTCAAACTACAGGGTGTGTTCTAGATGGACACAGTGTGTACAAGAAGTGTAACACCATCCCGTGTTGTTCGTGACACAGCCAGGTACCGAGGTCAACACTACACGACATGTACGGAGGGTACACGGCATGTTTCCACCAGACTTTTCCCATCCCGTGTCTCTGCCCACACGGCTTATGACATGGTTTAGATATTACATGATGTGTATATAATGTACACGGCGTGTATGTAAGAAAAAAGTTTTCTTCTCAAAGATAAGAACACATGGCATGCACTTAACATTACACAACTTGTATTCTGGATTTTTCCGGACAGTAAGCCTCAGAAACAACTCCAGAACCTAGAATACACTGAAAAAAGCATTAAAAGGGCCAAATTTTGATATGTGAGGGCCCATACTCCCCAAGATTCAAAGTTTGGAATCTTATTCAAGTTATAAACAAGAGAAAAGTGCAATGATCCACCCAATTCAAGTCCATGAGGCCCCATAACACCTCAACAACCAAAGTATTGCATTCATTTAGAAAAATCCTTACGCACAATTCCCTATCAAACAACAGGTATCTTTAACAAGGAATTTATCATTAAAAAATGCATATTCTACACAAAATCTATCACAAAAACATGCATTCTCTAATGAATCCTAGATGACATTGCAAGAATGCGGGGCATGTGATTTCTAACATGTTCCTATATAATGCCTGAGATGGAATACCCTCATCTTATAAGGTTGAGACAAAAATAGAACTGCAATATCATCAACGGTAACCACACAAAACATCTGAATCATCCAAAGGTAAAATCAAATCAACTTTAAAACTTCAAAGCTTAAAAATTACAATAAATGAGGTACATTGGATTTTCCCTGCACACGGGTTAGCTACTCCCGAGCACAACTTATTACGAAGTACCGGTTCCATCTTATCCCTAGATAAAGGATCTAAACAATAAATCAAAAAAAAATAATTCCTCTGATACCACTTTGTAACGTCTCGGTTCCGGAATCCACCCAGAGGCTCTCCATACACAGTTAGTCACATGGCCTCTAGCGCATTTTCCCAAATTCCATAGGTTGTCGACTTGCAGCGAGGGTCTTTGGTGTGATAGTGGGGAAACTATACTCTCATTGGAAGAGTGCACAGTGTAAGTAAACAACACATAAAATAGTGGAACCAGTAAATATTCCACAATAGTAAATAGAGGAAGACTGCAGGAATAAATAACTGGAGCACATATATATATATATGAAATGATGCATGATACACATGTCTAGGAAAGAATCCAAACAAGTCAAAATGATTAAAATACAACCATTTCTAAACCAAAGTACAAAAAGACATCAGATAAACTCCTCAGCATCGCAATCCATAGCTTGGTCCCATGATTTCCAGCTCCATAGCAACTCATGTACCTGAAGTAGAAGGGTGCTTGCCCTTATATATACCTGCAACAATATAATCTATTTCAGACCAAAATCATGACCCAAACAGTGTGTCATACTAAATCCCACTAGGCAACCACCTGAAGATCTGGGCCTAATAGTCAGTGAGTATATGGAAAGTTAAAGTACAGAAAGTAGTAAACAAGAAAGTATTAATCAGTAAACATTTCACGGTATAAATCTCAAGAAACAGTGAAACAAAAAGCTAAACCAAAAATAGGTAACCCTCTAGGAAGTACTCCAATCCATCCCCTTTGGTCCTAACTAAAAATTACAACCAACCCTATGGGTAGCACACTCGGTCTAACCCCATTAGTTCTGCATATGAACTTAATAAGATTCTCTAAGGAAGCACTCAAAGTCTATCCCCATATATTTGAAGGCAACGAATGACTCTCTGAGGAAGCTCACACATTACATTCCCTGCATAGTCTAAGGTAGTCAGGGACTCTCTGAGGAAGCTCACATGTCAATTCCACTTAATCCTTGAGGTCTAGGACTCTATGATGAAGCTCACTCAGTCAATTCCCCTTATATCCCAGGTCATTCGTAGACTATCTGAGGATAATCACTTGTTCAATCCCCCTTATAGTCTAAACAGTTCATAATTTAAATCAAAGACTCTCTGAGGATGCTCACTCGGTTAATCCCCTTATAGTCTAAAGTAATCAAGGACCCTCTGATGAAGCTCACTCAGTCAATTCCTCTTATATCCCTAAGTTGTTCTAGGCTCTCTGATAATGCTCAATCGGTCAATCCCACTTATAGCCAAAAGTTCTCAAAGACTCTCTGATCATGTTCACCCGATCAATTCCCCCTATAGTCTATTACACCAGGTTCTCACGTCCCTTTATAAGTCCAAGAGAATAGTAGTGTAAAATTGAAAAATTAAATCTATATAACTACTTGGATAAACAGTCTACAACATAACAATTATTTCATAATACAACTCTCCATCATACTAGAATAGACATGGAAACATGCAATGCAGCCAAAGGCCAAATAGGACCAAATGGTCATAAATAGAACAACACATTGGAAAAACACATCCAAACATAGTAATTGACCCAAATCATATTCAAATTACCTCTACACAGGACTACAAGCATGGTAGGGAAACAACAGGGGTAAAACGGGAAACACGCAATACCCCGTTCAAGGGTATTGGTGGAATTTTCACAAAATAATCAAGGACTTCGAACTGAAAGGTACAAACCTCCTACCTCAGGGTTAGGAGATCAATATACATGAACCTAAAATCTTGAATCTTCTTATAATGTCTTAGATCAATCTGATTCCAATGAAACTGACGGAGTTTTATTCGGTGGACGGACGGAGGCCCGGGATCTTATCGATGATCTGTGGCAGCATTGACTCTCTCGGTCGAATGAGACGTAAAGGATGGGTGTTCTATCTGTCAGATGCAACCATGTTCTTCTGAATGAAAAAACAAAATACACGGCATGTACTTTAGGAGTACATGGTGTGTATTACTGTTTCCTTATAGTTCTTTAGGTTGCCTCCACATCACCCCACACGACAGTGTGTGTGGCCAGGACAAGGCCAGCATACAGCCTCTTGCAGAAATGAAGTACATGGCGTGCACTCATAAATAACACTGCGTGTACTTCAAAAATTTCCAAAAAACTCCTCTTTTCTCAAAAACTTCAGAAAAATGAAAAACACACCCGAAATGAAGATATGGTTTCTTACAAAAAATATGGTGTCTTTGATATGATTATAAAGAAAAGGATTCCTTTTAGAGATGAATAACCGTGATACCAATATAAGAGAAAGAGTGGAAGGAGAGGATATACTCAATGATTTGGATTCCAAGAGGAGAATATTGAATCAATTATTTTGCTTAGAGACAATTAAAACATCAAAAGTATAAAGTGGGTTCATAAAGAAAATACCATCAAAGAAGGATTCAAGTATATTAATGGTTAATCTAATGTGTATTGAACACATTCTTCGGGTGAAGGGATATAAATTGAAATGTCATGATTTCAAGATCATTTAAATAATATGTCTACATATCTTGAAGAAGTATCTATGTAAGGGATAATAATATACCCATGTAATAGTTCAGCCCAACTTTTTGTGGGTAAAGAAGTTATTTTCTAACTTTTTTCTAAACCAATGGGCTTCATGGGAATAGATATATTTTTTATGTGGAAAAATTATATTCCATTAATGTATTTTTCATTTTTCATTTTTCACTATAACGTTTTTCAAATACTTGAATGAAAGTCTCTTAACCAGTGGGGGATTGAAATTTTCTAAGGATACATTTTATATGATTTTAAAATTATAGGATTTTATGTCTCTTACATTTTTAGTTTAAGTGTATTTATTTTTAGATAATTGAGGGATTATGATTATGGGCATAAAATTGTACCCAAAATGATCAAAATTAAAGGCTATACATATTTAACCCATAATGGGTAATGATTAAGGTAATACAAATTTGACATGAAAATATGTGGATTGAGGTTGTCTGTATGATAGAGAGGAAAGGTTGATATGATATAAAGGAGTAGGGGTGTCTTTCAGTGTTGGTATCCTCACAAAATAGTCACATATTATAAGTTAATAGTTCTCAAAAACATTGATGCATAGTGTGTTATGACAACCCAAATGGTTCTAAATGTTTTAGAGTGTTCCATCACCCTATTGAATAAAAAGTAAATGTAATGTAAATCAAAACATAAGTCATATAAAACTGGAAGTGATGATATAAAATATGAATAATGATGATGACCATTAACTGATATTACAATTAATGGTTCAATTATAATATTTTTTGGGTTTATGGGGTTATAGGTTATTCTTCTCACTAAGATAATATACCTCTAATTAATAGGCTAGATATGGAGGCATGAATATCATTACCAAGAAGATGATTCCTTTTTAATTCAAATTATCTCATTACTAGTTATAATGAAAGGTTTATATATATTTGAACACATAATCATGAAGTGTATAATATAAAATAATATATTCATGTTGTTGTTTGAAAACCTTAATCCAATGATAACCATAGTTGTGTAGCTATGAAATTTTTAAAGGGGAGTCGTAACAAATGATGATATATGTATGGATTCATGATATGTGGATCAAATGTCACTATATATCCCCTATAATTAGAATCAAACTACACATTTTTCTTATATGGGTTATATTTCTATTGTGGTGTTATATATAAACCAAATTTGGCTCTAGGATCGTACCGTAAATTGTTTCATATTGTAATAAGGGTGGGAAACCAAATGTAAAAATGAGGTTCAAATAAAGTAGGAAATCATTATTATGATTGGGGGAATTTAATCCCCATGTGGATGTATTGATAGAAACCAAAAGGCAAGAACCCATACATGGATATATATCTCATGTTGGAAAAGTAGGTGATATGTAATTGTCCAAAGAAATTAGTCTTAATGAATTGTAGGGTGAGCCTTATATCTTCAAGTTTAATGTCATGTGAAAAGGACTTAGATTCCATTCAATTTGAGTTCGTAAAATGGGGGTATCTACAAATCAGTTTAAAGTCATGTATATTAGATTCAAGTACCATATATTTTAATGTCACAAAATGAGGACCTCTATATAAATGTTCTTATTTTGATATAGTTCATGTGTAGGAAAATGTAATGGATTTATCCTAATTTTATTCCCTAATGGATAATTAGCCTTAAATAGGTGAGGAATCCAGTTCTATGATGAATCAAGGGTTTGTTGAGGATAAAAAATATCATTAAGTCAAAAATAAAGGACTTGGGTGTCACTAAATATCTGAAAATAATAGGAATGAAGCAACACATACTTCTATAAAAGATCATTTACACTTGTCAAGTTCATGTTCATGGATCAAATTATAATATATTAATATCAATGGTATGATATTGTGAAAGAAAAAGTATAACTGAGTAAGAGACTGACCAATATGATTAAAGATATTGAGGTTCATGTCTAAACTCAGATCGTAACCAAATATACATATCCGGGGATAACATGATTAATTCTTAATTTATTTCCAAGAGGGTAATAATTATTCTATTATGGGTTTGGGAATATAAGAATCTATCTAGTTGAACCCAGTATAGGTGGGCTGGGTTTTTGTATATGGTTCATTATTTTTTGATTGTTATAAAAAATACCATCATGAATAAAGAGATCATAGACTATAATAGTTTGGATAAAAGTAATATTTATTACATGTTCTAAGATAAGTAATACAAAAGTCACTACATATATTGTGATAGTAGAAATAATAACATATGTTTTCTTATATGGTAGCCTGTACACAAATCGATTTTTTTATAACACAATTTTTAAGACAATATAATCCTATTTCAAGTCCATTTAGAAACACACCATGAATTAGAGGGACCAAAAATTATGATATAATTAGTGTTAAATGTTATTATTTTGTAGTTTTGTATATGATATGAGATCTTGTACACACTATGAACCATGTGATAACAAGAATTATTCCACACATATATATTGAAATATGATCTCTTTATATAGATTTAATTTCTGCACAGGATATAAAGGGAAAAGTTTTTGGTTTCTATAGTGAGAGAGAAAGATGAAATATGGAGTGGATTAGGAAATCCCTAATCACCAGAGTAGAACCAATCATGTAAATGGAAGATAATGATTACATATTGATATGTGATACTTGAATCATAATGTATCTTTAGGTTGAATGTATCAAGAACATGTATTTCTGGAAATTAAGTATCTTTTATAGAGGTTATATAAACCATTAAATTATGGTAGAATAGTGTCGCCACAACTATCAAATACCTAAAGAATGAAAGAATCATATATAGATTGAGCTTCTATATAGGTTAAATTTATGATTTGTGGTAATATGGAGTCTATCATTCCAAGTGGTTAAAATTCATATGGGATGGAATACTCTGGATTTTTTAATATCATGTAGTATAGACTATACATATTGTGGTTTAATGTAATTTAAAGAAAACTATATTTCTTAAATTTTTGAATCATGAAATTAGTAATATATGTGATCTATTTTAACAATATGTGACAATTAATATACAATATTTATTTATTTCATACATCTAGGACTTATTAAATGAATTTGTAAATTATGATAATTATTTCTTGAAAACATTTCACTAGTGTCAGGAGTTACACAAAATCTATTCACGATGACCAATGAGTAAGAACTATTGTAGTAAACTTTATATATGGTGTATGTTCATTCCCATTTCATCCCAAATTATTTTCCTTTTTCTCAGGTAACATGGGAGTTCTCAGGGCTAATACCAATTCTCTATGAATGGATGAGTAGAGGAAAACTTTAATGTTATACACTAACATGACTCAATTCTGTTGGACAGTTGTGTAGTTCTCTATGCGCAAGCATTTATCATTATGTTTTTATAATTAAACTAGAAATATATGGGATTTCTGATTTTGAAAATATTTATTCTATATTGGTTGTACAATGTGATGGAATTTGATATTCATTGGGATGGATTGTCTCTATGTCATACAGAATAGAATATAGGGTCACATGTGTGGTTTTACAGGTTATAGCGCAATAATCCCATAGACAATATAAGACCTTATTAGGCTAATAATTATTTTATTGATTCACTATATTCAAAAGGTTTTTATATATAATTTTCTCAAATACCTCTATTTATCCATTCAATAATGAATGATAATATTAGAAAAAATTAGATAGGATATTAATCTATTGATATAATGTCTTTTATTCAGAAGCATTAAAATTTGTGAATTTTCTATATATATTTTATAATGGAATCCAAAAATTGTAATGATGTTAATGTTAATGATATTTATGATAATCTTTATTCCAAATTTATTGAGGGGAATCGCTTCATCCCATTTAGGGAGGAAATTAGTGGCATTAAGGATGGAAATTAATAGCCTGGTTGTGTCTTGAAGGTATGTACCCATAACATCTATCTCCAATATTATTAATGGAAATGTGTATTTTATACAAGAACATTGGGGGTAGGTCATTAAAGTAGGTATTTATTGTAAAATAATAACACTACTTTTTGAACTCCATGAAGTCTTAAAATATATATGGATATAAATATCTAGGCATCCATGTTTGATTATAGATATTGATTCCTCACTTATGGGTGCCACAAGTGTCAACATGGAATTAATGCCTTGATGTAGGGGTATTATAATGAACCATACATTTTATATAAATATATTACATCTTATTATATATATATTCATTACAAATCATAATGATCCAAATCTAAATCGTATAGTTTTAGTATCTTTAGAAACATGAATACATAAACAATTGGTTCATAAGTAAACTATCTCATCTCTCACAATTTTCGTTATAATGAGAACCATTTTTATCCATATCACAGTCAATAAAATTCTTCATAACTTGGTGAAATAAAATATAAGTATAGGCTATCTAAGATGCTCAGAAAGGGAAAACAATGTAAATATTATTGATCAATTTAACATAACAAGAGAATATGGTTGTGCGATCATGAGATTATCATTTTAATACCATACACTACAAATCATATATCATAATTTTGAAACATTTCATAAATATGCATAGTATATAAGACATGATTCATAAAGTAATCAAAGAACATAAGCCATGATATCATAACATTGACATAATATAATGAATTTTGGCCTACACATAAGCATAGAAAATTATTTCATTAAAAGTAAATCATCATATCCAACACTATCACTGGGTGTTGGGTTCACTCCTAACACCATCCTAGTAATATGGGTTCACTACGAGGAAAATAATAGTTGATATATTCCTTAAATGAAGTGATTTCACTTCCTATTCTATTAATTTTTACCTTATGATATCTCTATGCCAACGAGCCTTTACCCAAGTGGTACAGGCTCCTGCTTGGCATCCAAAAGACCCGGGATCAAATCTGGGAAGGGATGAATTTTCTGAGTTACTGTAGTAGGGCACTGTAGCAGCGGTGGAACTGTAGCTGCAGTAGCACTGTAGTGGTGGAGGAACTATTGTAGGATACTGTAGCGGCGGTGGGTACTATAGTAGGTACTGTAGCTGCTCAAGGTACTGTAGTAGTATTGTTCACAGAGGGTCCTTTGAGCTAAAAAATGGGCTTTAAAGCCTTGTATTCTGGTCACTTGGCCTTGGGCCTTCGGGCAACGTATTGGGTCTCCCTCTACCCTCTAAGAGGTTTTCTCTTTAATAATAAATTGAGGCTTCGACCCCAACCTTTAAAAAAAACCTTATGATATATCTATCTTTAACCAATTTTGTGGAGGGATATATAATTCTAATCCCACACATAAAATAATGAAAACCATATATATATATGTCAAAAGATCATAATACATTAAAAATATCATTATAACTTAACTTTTTAAAGGAAATATTTTTCATGAACATTTCATTATGGAATTAAACAAATAAAAGAAATGGGCTTCATCAACTTTTAATCAATTCCCCATAACATAACCCATGTAAAAGAATGGGTTTCATTAAAATATTATCAACATACTGAAAAATCATCTACGAAACGAATAAGGATGGTTTCATTAGATCATATCTCATTTAACTATTCGAAAATGTCCAATGAAACTATCTTATATGGAAATTATTTTAAATGGTCAAATGAAAACATTTCCTGAGGAAAATAACCTTTTTAATTTGAAATCACTTATTAAAAAAAGATCAAACTATTAAATAAAATATTTTCATTGGGAATAACCATGGAATAAATTTAAATGAATATTCCAATGATTAAGTGGTAAGGGTTGAAGAAAATTTTGTTCAAGTTTTGTATGTTAAAACAAATATTCTATTCACATTTTAAGTAAAAAATTTAATAGTACATCAATAGGAAAATGATTAGAATATTCATTTTAAATAAAATAAATGACAAAAATTGGTAGAAATTAATTTATAAAATAATATTAAAATATTAAATTCATTCATGAAAATAGTTTTGGAAAATATATACATGTAATAGAAAGGGTTTTCTACTAAAGAAAGAAATCATATTTATTTTCAATAAAAAACCATTGGCATCGTAAGTGATTTAAAGACAGTAAAATGATAGGATATAATGTACTATCCAGAAATAACTATAGTAGAATAAAACTAATGATATTTTTGAGAGTTATATCATGAAATTCAGTCATCAGAAACACAGTCATAAACAGTCCCGATAAATAATGAATTTATAACATAAATCCCTTACCATAGGTTAGACCTTCGTCATAGAAGTTTCAACCTTATAAATGTTAAATATAGATATATTATTAATATATTATAAAATAATAATCATAAATATAATATTATATATGATTAATAATAATCATTTATCAACCATTTATTAATAATTAGTTGTTAAAATCATTGCTCTGGGTAATAACTACTAAATTTTTCATGAATGTTTTGGTTTGACTACATTGGTCCTTATAATTTGATTAGGGTTAAATTAGAATAAAAATTTTAATATTGATATAAATATAATATATATTCAATATATATATATTTATAGTCTACCATTAATGTAATATATTTGAAAATGAATTACACCACTCTAGGAGATGGTAGGTCGTATGTATGCTTAAATGTTATTTTAATTTTTCATCAAATAGAATGAAATAGTGATAAATAATAACTCCCAATTTCATAATTATTATATAATATAAAAAATATGTATTAATAAAACCCATACATATTATCATAAATCAAAAATATAAATATAAAATGAATCTCATCACCTCATGAAGGTGGGAGTCCACACATATAAATCCGCTATATTTTTATTTTCTAATAGATTGGAAGGTAATAAATTTGATAAGGTATTATAATTATATATTTATATTAATGTAATAATATAATATACATATATATATATGAAATACATAATTATATCCAGATTTTATGGGTGGTGATGGAAAACGAATTACATCAGTTCATGAGGTTGTAGTCCGCCGAACTTAAAATTTACAGTTTTTTCCAATTTTATAGAATATATGATCGATATAGATTTTGAAATTATCCTTACAAAATATAAATATATATAATATTTTTTCTATTTTATATTGGTTTAATAAGGATTTAATGATGTATAAGATGAAATATAAAAAAAATTAACAGCTTAGAACCATACATCTTATTCAAATAACCTCTTTAGGGTTATATCTAAATCCTTAGTATGATAGTTTTATGGTTAAATAAATTTATATTGATACTTTTTGGCTATTTATTTAATGAATTTTATCTTCTATTGGCCAAAAAAGGGCACATAAAAATTATAGAAGAAATTATATGGGGTTTCATTATAATGTGGGAGGAAGGACACACGTGGGATTTAAAAAATAATTAAATATGTTAATGTAATTTTCATATCAAATGGTAAACAAAATTTTCCATTACCATATTTTAGATGACATAAAATCAAATTATGTCCAAAAAAATTTAATTTTGAGAATTTTTTATGTCATTTTTACCCATATCACTTCAATATAACCCTTGAGAGAACTGTTTTAACCATATTCATGGTAATAGAATTTTATAGTTTTTAATTTCAAATTTTACTGAATATTAAGTTAACCATATTATATAATATTAATTTTAATTAATCTAAAAATTCAATCCAATTTAAATAATTACATTTTCATAATTTTTAGAATTTAATTTAAAATTAAACCCTCAAATGTAATGAAAAAATATTTTCCAAAAAAAAGGTTTTCATCAATAGAAATACATTTTATATTAAAAATAAACATAAAATTAATTTGAAAAAATTAAATATGATATTAATAATATATAATAACTACTTTTACTTTTAAATTCTATTTTAAAATAAAATTGATCATCCTAAATGATTTAAATGAAAACAAATGTTTAATACAAATCAATGTTTTTCATTAATCATCGAAAAATTAATCAATTTATAAAATTCAAAAAAATCAATGTAAGGTTGTTTTGATAAATTGATTTCAAAAAGGAAGTTTTTTTTGTCCAAAAAATTTTCAAAAAAATTTCAAAAAAAACTATTTATATGATTCTCTCAAATAAAGAAATGTATATTATTTTAAAGAAAACATGTTTTAAAAGTATATAAATAATTTGTTAAAAATATGTTTTCTTTATCTTAAAACATTATGCATATTTTTTATATTTGTTTATTCCAATTAATAATTGAAAATTATGATCTTTTTTATAATGGGATATTATATTATAGTTCATTTAAATTCAGGTTTTCATGTATCATAAGATTTCCGAAAAAAAAAGAAACTAATATGAAAAGAAATTTATAATAAAATCATGATGGGTTACATTATACTCCCCTTAAAATGAATTTTACCCTCAACAATAAACATGGTTATTTATTTCAAATAAGGGAGTACAATCAATATTAGTAATAAAAAAAATAGAAAAAGGAATGGACCATTCAATCATGGATGTCTAAAATAATGAAGTCCAAGGGCATCCACTCTAACCAGACTAGCCCCCTCAGAAGGAAATGACCCCAATCTAGAGAAATAAATTATTTTATCCTTATAGGTATTCTAATAATCTAGAAAATTACCCACCATATTCCTTTCCCTCTATATAATCTAAATATATGGGTGATTTCTAGAAATCCCCTTGCACCATAAGATCATATATTAAATGGATCAAGGGATGATGCCCATTCCCTTAAGCACCGTATAGATGATAAAAGATTCTATCTCAACTACCTAGAGGGAAAATCCCCCATGATTGAATATAGTGACACCTATAAGCATTATTTATGATTGAGCTTGTAGTGAATTTATGCTACCATATGTTGCTGTAAAGTCTAGGATAACTGAACCCTCCTAGTCCCGAATAACCCCTCCCACACACATGACATCCTAGAGACATGAACCATTCGTGTTTAACATTAACCCATTAATTCGGGGTACAACCATAAAAATGATCCCTTCTCCCAATGAGTGATCCTAGTTGAGGAAGAATTGGGTTCCTAGAGAAATATTGGGGGAGAAGACTCACAATTATTACATATCCCTATGAGATCCATCATCATAATCTTCATTTTTCAGATGATACCTATACAAGAACTAATCATTGTTTTATGCATCACCTCATTCCTACATGTCTAAACACTCTAGAATACCATTATAAGGATTAAATTCATAGACTTATTCTTTGAACCATAGTTACCCACACCCTAGAATCATTTTGTAATAAAAACATCTCCTGTCGATTCTTGGGTGTCCATCCTTTTGAATGGCCCCAAAAAATTCAAATAGCTCTTTCCCATTAAAATTAAAAAATTACGTGATTTTAGGTCTCATTTTTCAATTCAATATTGTATAAAAACATTGAAGCAATGTTAAATCTTAGGAGATGGATGTTATCTTTGATTATGAGTTCCCTATTCCTAACATGCTATAAAAGAAAGTTAAAAATTATTGGAATCCCTTTTAACCATAACATGTCACCCCATGAATCTTGTTTGGTATGCACCCTTTTCTAGTGGAATAGGTACTTTATCAAAAAGCCTCATAAAGAATACCATGTAATGACACATTTATTAGCTTCTAAATTTAACATAATGTTATAAAATATTACCCGTTACTCTTTATTAAAAATATAATTAGTAATGTAATGATAATTTTAGGCTTCCTTGAAAGTGATGTCGGGGGTTGGGAATCTGGGAATGTCTAGGTTTGTTCCCAACCAAATTATATCTACAAAAGATCATATCACCTATTCCAACAATCTATCCTAGATTATTTTGTGAACAAGGGATAAGATGTTGAATCATTTTCTATATGTATCAAGCCTTAACTATCTACATATTTCCATCATGACCATAAATCCAATATTTTCATTACGTGTACCTTCCCCCAAGGGTTATTCCCTTCATTAATTACCATAAAATTTCCTAATTAAATCCCCTTATGTCCCCATAGACATCCCATATATTTATTCCACCCTCAGATAATGTTCATTCCATCCTACACCATGATGTCAAATGATGTTTCCATTTCTAGTGTCCATCCTCGAAGAAAGAAACCATAAAACTCTATATATTAGAAATAACATTATTTTGAACTCTCAAGGTTATAAGGATGTTCATTGTAATTGAAGTGAACACACTATTCACAAGGGTGATTCTCCCTCCAAATGATATAAATTTGATATTCCATTTCAAGATGTGACCTAGGATTCTATCCACAACCTTTTCGATGTGGTGAATTCTGTGGTTTTTTGTTGAGACCAAAGCTCTCAAATACTCTATCTGGAACTCCCTAATATGCATGTCTAGCCCCCTCTAAACCTTCCTAACCCACCTATCCAAACAATTTTTTCCATGTAAAATAAAATATATTCTCAACTCACCACATGGCTACTCCATTTCCCATATTCCACTGTAACATCATTGATTCTTTAAACTAATCTGATGTTACTATTTTTAAAAAAGATGGTATCTACTATGAAATTAAATGGGAGATACCCCCATCCATATTTTTGATAGGATATGGTAATATTACACCCCTATAAAATTTTTCATTTATTAAATGGATAATCACATCACAAGTGAGAAAAAAACGTTTGGGGAGAGTGGATCACCTTGCCTAAATCCCCAAAATTCTTTAAAAAACTATATTTGTTCCCATTAAGGATTTTTATGGCCATGTTGATCTAAAACATCAAAACAAAAGATAAATAACCCAATTTGAGATCCCAAAATGATTATGAACTCTTTGAATAAACCCCCATAAAATCTTGTCACACAATTTATTTATGTCCAACTTGATGACCAAGTTAAAACTAAAAGTATTTTGATTCACCTCACCTATCACCTAATGTGCCAAACCAATTTCACCATGTATAGTCTATCCTTGATGAATCCATTATGTTATTTGGATATCCAATAAGTAATTATGATTTTGATCCTCTTATTAAGAATGCATGGAAACACCTTATATAACATTTCACAAGCATACAGGACGACAGTGATTGAATGAAATTGGAACATTAACCTATGGTATTACCACAATATTCATAGAAAATGAAACTAATGGGAGATTTTAAGATGATATAAATCATGTATGTATTGAATCATATCCATGAATATTGAATCCTTTTTTTCAATGTAAAATGAAGATGAAAATCCATGTAGTCCCAATGCGCTCTCTGGGTAAAGCCTCCATATAGACACAGAAATCTGCCTTTCGTCAGGAATGGCTTTCAAGCCATCATTCTCCCTCTCTATGAACCATTTTCATAATTATGTTGAAAATATTTCCATTATCCCATGGACAACCACCTTTAATTCTTGGGTTGAGACCTTTTAAAAAAGATTAAAAGTGTTTATCATCTATTTTCCCAACCAATTAAAAATCATTTGAATACAATTCATCCTCCATTAAGATAGAGTGTTTCATAAAACATGGTATTTATCTAATATGGGCATGGATAAAACATTCTTTAAAATCACTTTACCAAAGCCATTTTTATCTATTCTTTCAATCTATGAATTATTGTTTCAAAAGCATGTCAACCAGGACATCATTATTGTTCTTAAGCGCACCAAATACATCTTCATCCCATTCATTCTTCAAGATCACATCTAGAAAGATGATCACTCAAATAAATGTCGACATATCCTGTCACCAAGGGAATTGGTGTTTACTCTATGTTTGTAAAACAACTTTGATACACCACATATTGTTTTGTAGAATCGGAAAATTTTGTCCCTACATGGGTCTATTCCTTGATTCCCTCATAATATCATGGAAGACTAGGTTGTCCACCCACAATGAAGTGAACTAGAACTTCTTTTCTATGTCATTCTTATGTGCCTAAGTGATTCACTATGGTTGTTGTTCGGATATGTTTTGATCCATATGAGAAACATAGATATCTTTGAAACATTATAAGGAATTACCTTTTTCCAAACACTAATCCAAATTAGAAAATTCCTCATGTTCCATGTAGATTTTTCACATTTATGATTCCTTTATATAACATTAACCAGGTGATTATTATTATTCTGTAGCACATTAGCTCTATCGTAAAAGGTTTATACCATTTTTTCTTAATAAGAATGATCCTGCTATAGTTGTATAAAATATGCAGTCAGTAAATGTGAAAGATTTCATATGAACTTCCTTAGGATAGAAAAATAGACCACATCATGAACATGAGAGAGGTTTGGTTGAAGAACTAAGAGATAATGTACCGTCCCTAATTAATCAAGAATAATGATTGAGAATATATACCCATGGATAATATTTCCTTCATTCTCAAATCTCATACTCTTATTTTATAGATAAATTCATAGAAAAACCTTCTCACTAACTTCAATCTCCATGTATTTCAAACAATTATCTGGATAACTTTTATATCATCTTTGAGAATCCCCAATGTGTTGTTGAATGGTTATGAAATTATCTAACATTTCCTTATCTAGCCTAGATTATAAGAAATGTATATCTCAGACATTATCTTTGCAAATTGTTGTTCAATGCTTCTTTCCATATATGGATTCATAAGGATCTATCTAATTTCTTGAGTGAAAATTACTATCATAATAAAACTCGACTAAAGAAAGATATCGATCCCAAAAAACCTTTTAATTATAGATAACTATATCTCAATATTTTTTTAGTGTTTGAATAGATCCCTGAGATAGTCCATCGGTGTAAGGATGATAAGAAATACATAATATTCACTCTATCTCATTATCCTACTAAATATTTCTCCAAAACATCTTGCTAAACCTCATATCCCGATCAGATACAATAGTATGTGGTACTTCGTGACAAATTTCCACTTTTTTACTGAATATTATAGAAATACGATCAAAAGGTAAATCATATATGATAGTAGTGAATTGGGATGATTTAGTATGGAAATAGACTAAAATAAAATAACATTATAGACTTTAGATGTTTTGAAGAGTTCGATGAAAAAATCTTTAGTGATGTTTTCCCACTTCCTCTCTGGTATATGTAATTGGTGTAACATCCCCTTAGACTTTTATCATTCATCATTTACATTTTGGCATGCTAAAAAATGAGATACAAACTATATAATATTTCTCTTCATGTTATCAAACCATGAATACTCTTTCATGTTATTTTTTATATTTTTACTTCCATGAAGAATAGAAAATGAATAACTATTATCCTCCTCCAAAATATCATCATACATGATTATGGAAATTTATTATTCCATCACAATAATGGTTGAGAATTGGAACATTTCTCACCATCTACTATAGTAACAGAAATTCCCTTTACACCACTTTATTACTTGTATTGATAGATGTTTGAACACTAGTTTAAACAAGATAATATTTCTCCATTTTCTTATATATTACGAGATCCATATTTTTAAAAATAATAAATATTGGGTCTTTTGTGATCCTAAACAAAGATAAGCTACCATGGTATTTTCAACTCAAATCATCATCCACCTTGTTCACTTTCACATGGTGGTAATATATTGATAATTCATAATCCTTACTCATCTCTAATTATATTATATATCACATATTTATCTCATTTTGTGTGAATATATACCTTAAAATTTTATGATCAATTTATATATCACACCTTTCATGATAATTATAATTTCACTATATTTTTAATGAAAATTTTACGACTGGAAACTCAAAATCATGACTTTTGTAATTTTTCTTATGAACCTTCAATTTTTGTGAGGCATAACCTATCACTTTATCATTATTCAAAATTTCATATCCCTATACCTTCTTTAATTCATCACGATAGATCACAAGCCCTTTTCCACTACATGGTAGTAAAATTACATGTTCACTAACTAAACTTCTCTATAGTTCCTTGTATGTTTCCTCGCATTTATTTAGCCTATGGAACTAGGATCCCTTATGAGTTATACTCGTGAATGGATTAGATAGCAATGAGAAGTTTTCCAAAAACACTAAATAATATCCATAAAAACCAAGAAATCTACATATCATAGTAAAAGTAGTTGGTTCTGTCTAATGTTATGTAAAAATATTATATAATGGATATTCTGATATACCATCTATTGTAATTATATGAACCAAATATGAAACCTTTTATATCCTAAAATCAAACTTTCTAAAATTTTCATCTATTTTTTCTTTTTTATGGTCTTCAATAAAATCCTAAAATGATCTTAATTCCCTTCAATGATCTTTTAATAGATAAAACTATAATCTATGAATTAAATGATAAATTTAACAATGAAATATATAAAGTCTCTATTCATTAATTCCATAATGTCTGTGGGGTCATCAGTAAGAACTACTAGAATCAATATATATTCATAGTGTCTATATACATTAGGGAATGTTTTCATGGGTATATCCTCCTTCTTGAACCTCAATTGATGATATAAAAAACTGGAGATCAGTCTAGGATAATTATTAATCTTTGTGTATTTGATCAAACAAGTTCATCAATACAAGGTAGGGGATACTTATTCTTGATTTTGATCTTCCTAAAATCTCAAATAATCATGAAGATTTTCATTGATCCGTTTATCTTCTTAAAAAAAGAACATGTTGACCCTATAGTCATTCACATAAGAAAATGAATCCCTTCTTAATATTCTCCAGTTATTTATTCTTAAATTTATACACCTTAATGAATTCCATTATATTTGGAGTCTTTAAGATAGATTCATTACTAGGTATGTGTTATATCTAAAACACAAAATAACAATTTATTGAAAGAGTAGAAACTCTTGTGAAATGACATAAACAATCCTCATACAATATGCATATCATTGATTTTGAGTTTATCACTAACCATATTAGATATATACCCCATTATAATAGGAATCAGTAGCAATATAGTGGATGTGATTCGCATCAGAATATCATACTTATCACCAAACAGATAGACGATCATAGGTTGGTTTGGAATATAAAATCTAAATTCCCATTATCATAAATCGTTTTTTTATTTATATAGTGTAATCTAATTCATTCCTATGATTACATAAAATTAAACCTAAGGAAGAATATCAACATTTATAGTAAACAAATCCCCATAAACATCAATAGTAAAATAATCATTGATGTCAGATGTAACCATCATAAAATTATGTGTTTTTACTACATATTAATCATCTAATTTTTGGGTGGGAATTTTTTTAAAATTACAAAATTATTTTGATATAAAATAGTGTGTAGATCCAAATTCAAATAAGGCATTAGAAGTTCTAGATTGTATGGTAAGTATAACTTTCACCAATTCATTTTCCTCATCAGTAATACTGACCGCATGATATTTCTATTTCTGTCTATGATGATGAGGTTGTTGCCATCGATTATTTTTAGTAACCATCATATTTAGGTACTGGTTAGAATAATTCTCATTCTCCTTGCATTAGAATCAATGTAGTGGGGGTGTTTTATACTATTGAACTTTTTCTGTATCATTATATGTCATAATTTTTCCATCCAATGGTATTTAATTTCCCGATGACCTACCTTTCCACTCTTGAAATATTTACCAGTTCCCTTAAGAAAACTTCCTCCATGTTTACTTACCCACATTAACCACAAAGAATGGTTCATCTTGTTATCTCCTTAGTTATTAGTGTTTCCTTTGAATGGAAACATTCTTCTCTTATAAAAATCATGATAGTGATGGGTAACTCTAATCTTCATTTCCACCATGATAAGACATTGTATGATTTTTTCCTATCTTCTAAAACCCCTTGTTGAAAATTCCCATTGTAGGCTTGTTATTAATCCACTAAAAAATCCGTAAAACATACATTTTGGTTGTATGATTTTAAAATAAGTGTACCTATTATGTCTCATTAATGATTCTTAATTGGTACTAATGAATTCATCATCCTTATTCCTAAGCTCAAATAATTACTTCATTATTTTTTTTAAAAAAATAAAATAAAATTACATATTAAAAAATTATATCTTAAACACATTCTACATCATGGTGTCATATTTTTCTTATTTCCTCATATTATTGATAACATTCCACCGTTGATCTACTTATCTTTCCAAATGATAGACAACTAAAATGACTTTTTCATGTTTTATAAACTAGATAATGGAAGATATATTTAAAATGGTACTCATCCCTTACTTAAAAACTAATGGATATATTGACCTGCTAAAAGAATAAGGTGTTTCCTCAAAAAGTACTAAATCTAGAATTATTCCATTTTTCAAATTTTATATTCATCATGATTCATCTCTATTTAAATTTTGATAATAATAACACAAATATTTTTCATTCCATGTCCTATAACATTGGATTTCTACAGAGAATAATCATTTCATTTTCTATCACATTATACATTAAAGAAGTTTCATGATGTTCAATCCATTTAATAAAACAAAAAATTATGGATTGATAAAAAATATTCATAGTATAAAACCATATAATCATGAAAAATAATTTATAAGATGTCTAAATAATTACACCTTCTTTTAGTGTATAAGACATTTTGTTTTAACTAAGTCATTCATGGTAATTAGCTTTTAAATACCGTAGGTTTATTTATAAAATAAAATTGTGAATAAAAATAAACTAATCCCCCAAGAGTGTTAATCTAGGTGAGTAGTAAGGGAACACTCCTCATACAATAGAATTATGGATGTGATTTACTAGAAAAACTATTTTATGTGTTTTTACACCTAGATGTATCTATAATAAAAAAATGAATTCACATGTAGTCTCCATAAATGGTTGTTTTTTAAGAAAACCAACCTTATTCCTTTAACAAAACTTATGATATTCTTTTTTAAATATGATTATCCAAAGAGTTCTTACTAAGGTATTCATAATCACATTTTCAAATACAAATAAACATTACTCCGACACCAACTATAATGACTCATACAATTCATACAAATATATTAAATCTTATTAAATGATAATTCATTACATAACAAAATGATCCATAATAGAATTGTATAGGTCATGTCTCCTGGGAAAATTTGAAACATAGAAAACATTTTCAGAAGTGAACAATATCAACTCCCACAAAGTTCACTATTGCATTTACACATCTTATACATATTATACATAACAAAAATCTATATAAACTTGGGAATGGAAACATAAATAAGGGTGAGATTAGATTCTCAACAAGGGTTAATAAGATATATATAAGTGATCACTTAAATATTACATGACAATAAGGGTACGATAACATGAAAATTACATTTAAAACTCATACTACACATGTCATTGATCATAAATTTGAATCAGGGAATAAATAATATTAGTTACAAATACATGAATCATAATGTAATCAAATAAAATAATCTATGAGAGAATAACAATGTCATAATACATAGAATAGTTTTATATAAATGATACTAGAAAAACATTTCATTATTAGTCAAGGATCAAATCCAAATCTATCATAGTGGATAAGGTTCACTCCCTAAACTATCAGAATAGACTAAGTTCACTCCCAAAACTATAATAGTGGAATATTTCCCTTATGAAATTTGGTTTACTCTCTATTAGTGTCCTATTTTTTATGAGATATTTATATTTTACCAATTTATTATAGGGCTATATAATTCTAGGCCTACCCCTCATAAAATGAAATCCATACATGTGTATTCCTCAAGATCATAAAAAATTCATCATATCATTATAATATAACTAATATAAAGAATATTTTTTTCATAAACATTTCATCATGACATAACCCGTGGAAAAAATGGGTTTGATAAATATTTCATTAATTTATCATACCATAACCTGTCAAAAGAATCATGTGTCAGAAAATTATTTTTATAATGATCATAAAATATGATGAGGAATACTAAGGATGCTATATTTAGATCATATCACCAGCAAATATTAAGGAACATCAAAGGCCTCCATCATATGTGAAAAAATATTTAAAATGATCAATTGTAAAATTTATTGAAGAATATATTCTTTTTATATTGAAACCACATTTTTAAAATTAAAAAATTGCATAATATTAATGAAAAAATATTATTTGATAATTAACATGGAAAAATGAAAGGAAATCCTCAAATCATTTTCCATTCATGATGGAGGGAATTTTATTTCATGTCATATATGTTAGAACAAAGCATTCATTCACATATTTGTTAAAAATTCAAAAGTAACTCATTCATAAAATGAAAAAAAATATTTCCATTAAAATATTTTTAAAAAATAAAAACCCGAGTAAATTGAATTTGAATATTAAATGGTGAATAGTAAAAATCATTTTGGAAAAAACCTTACAAAACATGGACATGAAATAGATAGGATTTTTGACTGAATAGATAAAGAAATTTCATTTCCCTTACAACAAATATCCAAGTAACATGAGTACTTAATGAATATAAATTATATGTTAAGAATTTATTCTGAGAAATTAATATAGGATAAAAAATTCTTGATATTGTTTAGTGAAATATCCATAAATTTCATCATCTAAAATATATTCATAAATAATCATGATAAAAAAGAAATTATAATAAAAACCCCATACATCAAGTATAACATCCTTTGTACGTGTTAAAAAATTCATATATAACAAATATATATTGACTATATATTAATTAAAGTACAATAATAATATATATAATACCATATATGATTACTTATAACCTTCTATTACCCTTTTATTAACAATTCTTTATTAAAATCACTGTTCTGGTGAAAAGTGCTTCATTTTTCATGTTTGTTTTAGTTAATTTGTTTTAGTACTTCTACTTTGATCATGGTTAAATCCTATTAAAAATTATAATCATGATAAAAATAAAATAAATATTATTTATATATATATTTAGGGTCGTCAAGAAATGTTAGATATGGAAAATTGAATTACACCATTCATGGAGACAGTAGTCCGTATGTTAGATTCAACGTTGTTTTCATTTATTGAATAATGGAACAAAATATAGATAAATAATAATTCATCATTAAATAAATATAATTATTATATAATATAAATTATATATATTCATCAAAATGATACTTATTACCAATAATGTAAAATAGTAAGGAAAAGTGAATCACATCACTCTCTAGAGGTGGTATACCACACTTATGCTCATGTTACATTATAATTTTCCAATATACGAGAGGGTAATAAAAAATTTATTATATTATAATTATAGAAGTATAATTGTATTATAAATATAATAAATAAATATATTAAATTCATAATTATATCGAGTCGTGATATGTGGTCATGGAAAAAAATGACATCAGTTTGTGGGGAGGTAATCAACCGTACACATGATTGACAATTTCATTTCTAATTTTTGAAAATAGGAAATTGATATAGGTTATTAAATTAACATAATAAAATTCAATCCTATATAATATACTCGTTTTATTATTTAACGTTAGTGGTAAAAGGATTGTAGAAGAATAAGTAAAATAAAACATAAGGTTAGGAACTATACCTCGTCTTTGTACAACGTCTTTACATTTATACCTAAATCCTTCCTAAGATAGTTTTATGATAAAAACCTATAATATACCAACCTTTTTATAAATTTCATATGATTAATTATAGGTACTCTTTTAACCTTGATTTTATTATAGCTAATTTGGGTTTTTGATTGGTGTCTTTTCTAGTGATTTTAGAGAAGTTTGGTTGTTTTTACAGGAAAGAGGGACATTGCATGGTTGGTCAACATTTTCTCAAACTATGTACCCACCATATAAAATTTTGAAATTCCCAATTCAAGGGATTTTAATTGTTTTGTAATGTTTTTTCATACTAGTAAACTTCTTATTAGAAACCATTTACCCCTAAAATGTGGTGTACGGTTATGGAGAACAGTTTGGAAAACTGTGCACCCCAGACCAAGAAAATGTGGATGCAGGGAATATTATTCTAAACATTTATTTAAAAAAAAACTAACCCCAAGGAATTTAACCCTAATTTACCCTTCTTTAACTAAGATATTATATTTCATTTAGGGAGGTTCTAAAGAATTTTCCAATTCCCCTCAAACTCAGTTCTTAATGAATCAAATATGAGATTAATAGAAATGCACCTCTCCTGGTAGGTAATCTATTTGTGTCTTCTTTCATCTCTCTATATGTTATCTCATTACCTATTATAATTAATTTTTTCCCTCCATTTAGAAGTGATTATATCTATGTTCTTATGGATAATAATTCTTTGGATATTTATCTTAGGTGTTGATTCTGAAACACATTTTTCATTGTGATCTTGATCGTTCAACTTCAATTGGGGATTTATGTTGGAAAATTTCCATAAATGATCTTGAGGTAGGGGGTCTAAATGTCAATTACAATAGTATTAATTTAATTTAATTTATGAAATTTTAAAATTTTAGTTTCCATTATTGGAAAATTGCATCCAGAAATTTAATTGGTTATATTGAATTTCCATTTCCTACTGAAATGTTTTGAAGATGGGAAATTGAAATTGGTTGGACTATGATTAAAAAATTGGAGGTTAATTGAGATTGTTAAATTAGTTTATTAATGTGATTATTAATTAATTAATAATTTGAATTGAGGTATTTCTATCTAAAAATTGAAGGGTTAATGTTTTATATTATTAAATGTTGAAAAACGAATTAATGGTGAATTGTTCATATTATTCCTTGGGATTAAAGTGAATAACCATGACTCTTTTGGAAATTTCAAATGGTATAACATGATGATTATTATTACAAGAATTTTAATTTTTTATATCATTTGAAAATATAATATATTTGATATGTGTGATTTATTGATAAATATGGTGTGGGATAAGGAATGATGATTCAGAATCCCATGGGGTGCTAGACATGATGTTCTCAGCCTAAACTCAAGCATGTGATAATGAGTGTCGGACATGGATTGATGCTTCAAAAGACCATATGTGATAACAATGTAGTGTTGGAGGTTTTTCTTCTCCAAATACCCATGGGGTTCTAGTCATGATGTTATATATCCATGATTTTGGCATAGGACTATGGATCCATATAGTCGTGATATGAAATGGAATTGAATGGATAATGAAATACCCTATTATAACGAATTCCAATTCTATAGGTGATATACCTTGGGGATGGTTCAGTCTCAAGAATGGTTAGAATAAGGTATTGGGGGTTTGGGTGTCATCATGAACCTGGGTAAATTATGTGGTTAATTTAAGAATAATATAGTTTGTAAACTGCTTATTTTATTACTTGCACTTTATTATTCATAACCTAGTATACACAGTTATTTACTGAGTATTTTTTTCCATGTATTTGGTTATTGAATAATAATTTATACTCATTCCCTACAAGTTATTACTTCTTTATAATCAAATAAAATTCATCTTCACTGTACAACATAAGGGGAAATCCCTATATTGGATGGATGAGTTGGGAGAGAGCGTGGATGAGGGAACTAGAAATGGTGTTAGGAACCATGTTGGAGTTATCAATGTGACTTTATTTTTTATTATAATAAAAAAATACACACTTACTATGGCATAACATATCTACTAGATTAGTTTTGGATATCATTTCCTTTTTTTGTTCACCACGTCATACTGCTTTTTGACCGGTTATTGATTATATCATTTGGTTATTGTGTATTTACATAAGTTATTAAACTTCTTTGATAAAGAGGGTAATGTATACACATGTTATATATTATACCCTCTATATATGTCAAAATAATCTGGTATATAGGGAGGTGAACCTGAGGTCATGTGGCAAACCGAACCAGGGCACCAGTATGTGGCACCCAAGTTAGGACATTACAAAATGGAAATGTAACTAGTGGGGAGGTATGTAAGGAAGGGATTTTGGAAACTATTTTTCAAACCAAATGTCGCTTAACTTTTTTATAGTAGATGATAGGGGTTTCCATTAAATATTAGTGGGGACACTTTGAATTTTTAAAAGATTAAATATATTAGTTTATAATTCACACCAATTATCTCAAAAATTGATAATTATCTATGCTTAGATGATATGGGGTCAAAATATTTCATTACAATAGAATTTATAAAACTTTATATTGTATTTTATAACTTATATATTTAGTTCCAACCCCTAATAAACCTTTTTTATCCTTAATCGTTTAAAAAGATTCTTACTATATTGACAATTCATTATGAAAAAAATGAAATTAAACTTATTACATAATATTATTTATTATAATTTTAAAATATATAATCAATTCTATAAAATTTAATTCACATAAATGGAAGAATATAAAAAAATAAATCCCCAAATTCACAAAAAAATCTAGTTTCCAAAGAAATCGTTGTCTTATGTATAAAATGTTTTAATATTAAAATACAAAAACAAAATTAATTCAAATGACATAACTTATATTAATACTAATATTATATAATTAATTTTAACTTTAAACCCATTTAAAGAAATTAACATCGAAAATTATTTAAATGAAATGATAGTATTTAATAAAACTCCCAATTTTTAACGATTCAATAAAAATATCATCCTTTAAAAAAATTATAAAAAAAAATACTACAACAAAATTTTGACCTATTTTTTCAAAATATGAAGTTCATTTTATAAAATAAATTTTATAAAATTTTGAAATAATTAATTATATTATTTTCTCACCAAAAAATATAAATTATTTTAAGGGATATCTTTTTTAATGCATGTAGAGACTTTACTGAAAATATATTTATGTTATCTTAAACATTTATTAATATTTTTAAAATATTGTTATTCCTAATTATACTTACAATTTAATGGATAGGTTTAGATAATATATTATATGAAATTTCATTTATACTGGGTCTTGGATGTATCAAAATATATGAAGAAAAGTTATTTTATTTAAAAAAATATCATAAAATCTAGATGTGTTATAGGTATCCCCTCTTTCAATACATCTGAAGAAGACTCCCTCAAAGCCTATCTTGAAGTTAACCTTTGTGTAATTTCAACTGTAAAAAAAATGAATTTGTTTCTGAGTAATGGATTTGATTCCTCTTGGATTGATCTATTGAGATAATCCCATTTAAGAGATAGACTATTATAGTATAAATTTATCCAATTGTTTCATAGGTCAATGAGAATATTATATCACCTGGATCCATCGGTATGTCAACCTCATTGATTTCTTCCATTTATTTGTTGATGAATCGAAGTAACACCTTGTGATGTGCGGTGAGAATGATTATTTCATCAATGTATATATCTTAGAATGGGATACTTATGTTAGACACTATATTAACTTTGGTGTTGTACATTACAGAGATTTCAGTAAGTGGTGAATCTTGTGTAAATTAATCCCCCATCCCTCTCACCTAATCATGAAAGAGAATAACCTATTCCTTTTTGACTGCATAGTCCATAATGATTTTCCTTATCACCAACTCTGAATCACCATTGATATTTATTTGGTCAACTAGAATCTATAATAATAACTCTAATATTATAATGAGGTCTTGGTATTCTTTCTCATAATTGATGTTTACCTCTAATAGTAGAATGGAATAAGGTAGAAAATATTTCACTAGAGAGAATAATATAATCCCTGAGTCGATCCAGAAATGTTTTGGGTTCTCCATCCTTCTACCTATTAAGAATATAAAATCACCATCAAATGACATCACCTGTGAATGGGAGGTTTTATGAATGAATAATAATTCTTCATTAGGGACTTATGTGTCTAATAATGAATTATATTTTCATATAGTGAACTATATGTAAATATGTTAATTATTTCCCTCTGATCACCTTCTGAGTTTCAAATATTGTATTAAAATATTTCATTATTACTTAACTTCATGATATATTCATTTTTAGAAATATAAAAATTAGGATATACTTGATCAGATCAATATATGAGATTAGATAGACCTCGTCGAACTATAAATAATATCTCAATATATTCACTTCAAATATTAGAGAAATAAATATCTTAAAAAATTTAAAATATTGAGAATCACATAAAAAATTATTCTTCTATGATTATAGAGAAAAGATTTCTTTTTCAATAACATTCCTTCTAATAATTGATGATGATACGTTATTTTTATAGGATTCCAGTATATAATTTGAAGGTATTTCCTTCCACATGACATATCATGACCAGTTGATGTATGATATATTATTTGATATCATATATTACTTTTTAAAAGACTTTATCCTAGAGATAGGTGACCCCTTTTAAATCATTTTTGTGAAAGTCAAACACTCATATACGAGATTGGTTATGAATAATCTAAAATAGACCAGACATACTTTGATTCCTCTCACCTCAATAAAATTTTATGGTGGAGGCATATCAGTTATTTCCTTATTCTTTTCATAGTCTATATCAATAACATTATATAATAAAAAAATATGACAAATATATATGATGTTACCATGAATGTGAACATCATGGGGTTTATATTCATTTTATTTTTGAAAAATGTTTCACTTTATGTTAGAGGATTGAAAAAAATAATATTATTTGACCACCTAATCATCTACATATCACGTAAAATTCTTCCCCATAATTGTCTTGAAAATATGGTTAATAGAATGTTATTATGTGGTGAAAATGTTCTTTAGGGCAAAAGTTATTTCAACGAAATAGAAAACCCCTTATGTTTCCTTGAAGGTTATTGCCTCCTAATATTTGGGGGCCTTTTGGAATTAGTTGTATCATTAATACCAATCCATGAATTAGTGGGCCAGAAACCCATTCATTACATAAATCAGGGGTGTTGTGATAAGTACTAGGAAATCATCCTTGTAGAAGGGCCATTTGAGATCCCTAAAATCAATGAAACCATGATTTTCTAATGGTTTTTATTAATATGGATATTGTTCTCAAAAAATTACAGTTACTAAATCTCCCTAATGAATTTATGTTTTTTCATATTATCAACTTTTTCTTCCACCATAGAAGTATGGGTTATCAAAATTCTCCACATTTCATGTTAATTAACATGATGGTCCATTTGAATACCCCCATGATTTGTAGCCACATGAGAATACGATCTAGAAATTTTCCTAAAGTTACATGTGAATAAAACTCAATGTTTCTTTATTAAGGATGCATAGTTGTCCTTTTCCTCAATATTAAGGGAATTATTGATCAATATAGGTTGTAGTTCTTTATTTGTATCCAAATTAACTTGTTTTCGTTCATCGACGGTGGTTAAAACATCTTGCTCAAATGTTGGAGGATAATAATTTATTTATTTATCTTATTTTTTCACATTTTATAGTGTATAATAAATTCAAAAAATAGATTTATAATTTTATGTGTATGTATTTTTATTTCCTTTATAGTCTAATTCTTTCTCTAGATTGTTAGGAATATCTGATGCAAGAGATACCATTATAGTGGAATAGAATGTTCTCAAAATCTATACACGTGTTCTTATTATATGATTCATATATAATTGATCAAATATACTTGGATAGTTTAATTGAATGTCTTTCATAACATCCTAAGACTAATTACGCTCAAGGGAATGGTTACTCTATATAAAATGCACAGAGGTTTTCTCCTATAATTTTGGAGGTTTATCGAAAGAAACTTATACCTAACCCTTATATGACTGGAATGTAATTAGATATTTTATTTTATTTTTTAATTCACCTATCACGACATTATTAATTCTCATATTAGAATTTATTTTATTTATTTAGTTGATAGTCATCATGAAAAATTCATCAATTTCACTCCATGTACCGAATGGGGAATAATTAGGGACATTTGGGGAAGCAGTCTAAGTGTTGATTTTCACCAATGGTTATTTACCCACCCTTTAATCAAATATTATATCTATATACTATGATTCAAAACACTCAATTGGGGAACTATCACACTAAAAACCCAAAAAATACAGTTTATAGATTACTTCAGGCATTGATGATACTATGATAGCACATTAAAATACATATGGATTCATAGGATTTATATAAATACATTGAATTTTGTGTCTGGTTGGAATACCATAAACTCATAGTCTAAAATTAGATATAAAAATTATGTTATCATATTAATTTATTCAAGGGTATTTTTCACTCATCTTGTACCCTTATATAATTTTGTTATATAGAGATATGTCAGTTCTACTATTACTCAAGTGCCTAATAATTCAGATAAAGAAGATATTGATCGCAAAATAATTATCAATTTGGGACTGAAAATGATGATATCTTTAATTTTATAGTATATTTGAATCATAATAATTTTCAAAATATATATAATCTTCATGGTATTGTTTGATGAATGACATGAATGTATGACCATTGAAGGATCTAGAATCCTCATTATAAGTCTTAGATATAGTAATTTCTGCCTCAGAACTCTTGGGGTCTTAATATGTCATTGATAAGGGCCCCCATAATATCTTTTTATAGTTCAAGATAATTATAGATTTATAACCAAGTTAGGATGATGACCATATACTGAAAGATAACAGGCTTCTAGAATAGGGGCTGAGGATTCTTGTTAAAATAGTGCTCTCTATCTTGAGTCCTATAGGGAAAAGATAACTACACAAGAAATTTCATTCATTGAGGAATATCCGAGGATCTATATAGATCAAAACATTACATACATGAATAGTATATCATTTAGATGAATAATCAACAAATTTCACAGTAATACATGCCCTTGGACAATACTGGTTTAGTTTTTTTGGATACCAGAAACATAATAATTTTCTTTCATGAATGATTTTCAAAATCTCTAATATAGTCTTCTCATAAAGAATATTTATTAGAAATACCCTGATTAGAATCATTCTTCCTGACATGAGATCATATTCCCAGTAAGGGTAATCATGGAATATATCATTAAATCATCATAAATTTGAATAAGATATGCATAAATGTATAAAATTCATAAATTGATAATAGAAAATCGTACTCAACATTTCATAAATCAAAAAAATGAATCTTTGAATAAATAATTTGAAGTTATTAAGAAATAAACCATAAGAGAATAAAAAATAATGTTACATGAAAATATAAATTTGGCATAAGAAAATTTCTTAATAGTGTTGTATAATGTTCTTCATATTCATAATCATATAAATAATATGTGAGGTCTATAAAAAAAGATATTTATCACATGTTAGTCTTGTTTAAACCACCTTTATACCAGCTTCGGTCTTGGGATAACCTCACTTGAATCCTATTTTGGTCTTGGGATAACCTATCATATACCCTATTTTAGGACTAGGAAAACCTCATGTGGTCTATTTGACTTCATAAAATATTAATCTTTACCCAATTCAATGAGTATATATAACTTTCTAACCATATAGATAATCGTAATTCATTTTTATATATACCACAAGATCATAAAAACACTTTTCAATACATCAATTATTAACCCCTATAATTGAAACTAATTTCCATCAATATTTAATAATAATAATCATAAACAATCCATATAAAGAATAAATAATTTTATATTGGATTATATTCCCAATAATTCATATGAAACACTAACTGATTTTGTTATAGATGAAAATACCTTTAAATATTCACAAAATATTTACAAAGGAAAATACCAATTTCATTCTGAAATTATATATACCAAAATATGAAATTTTCAAAATATTAAGGACAAAAGTTTTAATAAAAACAAACATGTAATTTTTTAAATAAATCTTTAGAAAAAATACACTTATTAGTAGTGAGAAAATTTTTCATGTTGTATACGGTAACAAAATCCTTCCATATGATCTATAATTTGTCCAAAGTACCTTGTACAGAAAATAATAATGATGTGCATTTTAAAAAAATATTGATAGACATAATTGGTTAAAATTTATTTATATAATTATTATAGTATTCTAAAAGAATTATGAATCATTTAAAATAAAAATATTCCCAACTGAAGAGAGAAATAAATTTTGTTTTCATAAAACAAAATTGTATTATAAGTAATTTAAAAACCATACAAAAAGAAATAAAATCTATAGATATAACCATTATATAATATAATATATATCTTATATTTATACATATAGATCAAATAATTTTATCATCAAGTATTTAAGCATAAATTGTTCTAACAAAAAAATGAGATTTTAACTTCAAACCCTTACTAGTTTGGTCACTTTTGAGTCATAATTACTCTAAATGGAATCAAATAAAATAAAAAATTAAATAAAATGAATATAATGAAATTAAATATATTATATATAAAAGGGAAATTATATACAAATTATAAAGTAATATTTATTTATAACCTAACATATGTCCCAAAGAAGAACATTTTAGATGGTAAACCCTTATCACTTTGGTAACTATTAAATCAAAACCCCATATATGAAATGATTTGAATTGTATCTCTATAATTATTAATTAATATTTATAAATTATATATCTTTTCAGATGATTATAATATACACCTAAAAAAATTGGTTCTTTATATCATGTATGTCTCACTGAAATAATATTGAGATGAAGAACCCTTGCCTCAAGTTCATCATGATTCAAAAATCAAATAACCTCTTATATAATAAAATTAAATTTATTATAAAAGTTTAATAGAAGAATATTAATATTTAAAATATCATATATAAACAACTTATAACATTTAAAACATTATTTTCACAATTCTCTATTGAAATTTTCATTTTTGGTGTTAACTTTATTGTTTCTCTTGTATGTTTTCTTTCGGTAGTTTTGTTGTTTGAACACTGATCATGGTTAAAAAAATATTGAAAATTAATAATTTCATTTGAAATATATTTAATCATTATAAACACCATTATAACCATTAATATAAATTTTTGATGAATATTAAATTATATAAAAACATAGTGATGATAATCCATACATACACATAAGTGATGTTTTTATATTTTTGATGGATAGAATGAAAAAAATGGAAATTGATAATTAAACTTAAAATAATAATTATTATATAATAAATTTGATATATATTCCTTAATATATTCTTATTACGGTCTATTTAAAGGATAAATTAACAACTAATCATATTGAATTGTGGTTGAGGTAGTTTACATGTACATAGGAGAGACATTTTAATTTTTATATAGATGGAATCGTATGAACATAGATAATATATTATAATTAAATTAGTAAAAAAATCATAAATATCATATATAAACATTGAAACCATAAAAAATAACCAACCACAAAATATGACAATGGTAAATGAATACTATCACTATGTAGAGGTGGTTGGCCACATGTATGTATGAGTGATTCTTTAATTTCCCAATTGATAGAGAAGAAGTTGGAAATGGTTGTTACTTCATCATAATAAGATCTCATTATTTTGAAGATACTATATTAATAATGTTATTGTAGATAAAATAGGTTTAGATAATGTGGAAGAGGAAATAAAATCGATAGTCCATTGTTAATATTTATACCTATTCATTGAGAGACCTTCTCAAGAACACACCTTAAAACTTGAAATATTGGTCTCAGAAGAGAAAAAACTCTTAGATGAATGGAAGAAATAAATGATGTTTTTTTAGTAGGTATCTAAAGATATTTGATGATAATATTTTTAGAATAATGGAGGATAATAGTTTCCTTTTTCAATTTAGAGGAGGGGTACATAAGGAATTACTTAAAAGATTTAAATAATATAAGGTCACTTTCTTGAGAAAGTGGAAGAAAGAGAAACTTCACCATATATATGATAATCTATGTTTAAAATATCATCTAAAAATAATAATTTTATAATTTTTTATTTCATTTATACCTTTATATCTTAATTTAATTCCACCCTTAGAAAACCCATTTAAACCTTAACAATGGTGGAATTGTTTTTTATTTTTTACTATTAATTGTGACCAAAAAGAATTTTGACCCTATTTAATAATATAAATTACTATGATTATAAATATAAAATATACTTTACTATATTAAATAACTATAAGTTTCAAAATATAATTTCAAATAAGAATATAAGGTGCAATGAAAAATAGTTGTTAGAATAATTTATTTTTAAGTATAGAGCTGAATTTACTTCCATTCCATACCCTGTAAAAACCATTAAATGAATATTAAGATATTTTATTTAAAAAATAATCCATAAATTTCATTAAATATATTAATGAATAGATATTAGTTTAATTTATTATATTAAAAATACAATGGGTGTGAAAACATTGTTTTTAGAAATATGTATTTTTAAGATTAAAAATCAATTTATATAAAAAAAACTTACAATGTTGATTCGTAAGAAATTAAAAATATTATTTATATTTAATGGATACTTATATAAATTTAATATTATATTAAAACATTATTTTACTTCTATACTTCATGACATAAAGAAAAATATTAGTATTTTTATAAAAAACAGTATTTTTCCACTATTCACCAAAAAATAAATCTTTTAATAAAAAATACATTACATTCACCCAAATAAAATATAGACACAAAGACATAAAAAAATTATTTAATTCCGTAGAATATTATTTCAAAAAATGGTAAAAATTAAATGTAATTTCCTCACAAAAAAATTAATAATCCCCTTTTTTGAAGAAAACAAATTTTGAAGCATAAAATGACATTATAGAAAATATTCAACATATTTATTAGGAATTAATAAACAAATTTTTTTATTTAAATACTAAATACATATTTTTTATAAGTTTTTTACTATTATTCATAAATTCTAAAAATAATCTATGTTATATGGGCTATTTATGACTAATAATATTTTTGTATTATATCACATTTCGTTTAAATCCCAATGATTCATTCTAAAAAACTATTGAGTATATTGTTATATTAAATAAAATTTAAATTTTTTAATTATTCAATATTAAATAAGTTTCATTCTAATAATTTTTATCTTTGTAATTAAGATTAAATTAAATAGAAATTCCATCATTTAAAAGCAATATTTATAAATGGGCGACAAAAACATTCCTTAAAAATGGGATATGGGAAACATAATGGATATATAAAATAACACATAATCAATAATATCCCATCCTATTTTAATGTTACTTCCCTATTTAATGTTTTTTGAAACATCATTATTTATATATATTGAAGTTGTTTTGAGTGTAAGATAAGTTTTAGGGGAAATCAGGTGGTATGGGACCAAAAGGAGGAGAAAATTGGCCAAAAAGTTGGCATCGCATGGTTGGCGCATGATTAGTACAAACTGTTAACATTGCCCACAAATATTTTTTGTGGGACCCTTTCAAACCTATGATAGTTCATGGTTACTTCAAAGTTTTCCATATAGGTTAGGTGCTTCCAATAAATCGTCTTTCTAGGCCTAACTTACATAGAGGGACCCGCACGGTTTCCACATGGTTTAGATAACCATATGTCTAAACTCCGCAACACTTAAAGATTATAAAAGTCTTGTTTTCCCCACTTCGTTTTTAAGGGTTATTACTCAAATTTTTTCCCTATTCATTATCCTATAAATTTGTGTGATAGAAAAAACCCTACAAGATATCCACAAGATGATTATCCTCTAATTCAGAGGTGTTTGGGGTGCATTTGGGTGAAAATCAAAGATTCTGGTGAGTCTAACAATCATATACCTATATTATCCCGGATTAAGGCTTAAAAATCATTCTAATTATTATGTATCCTTTAACCCTGTATTTTCAAATAGATTCTAATTTGGGGATTTTATATATGTTTTAGTTCAAATAAAGAGAAGATATTTAGCAAGAGTCCAATAGGAAACCTAAGTTAGGTGGTCTATAATATTTTTAAGATAGTCCTGATGCAATTATGTGTATGTGGTTCTACCAATGTACTACCTTGTTATGTTTCAATTGTTTTACTGTAGAAAGTGATTTGTTCCTCAGATTGAGGTGTGAGACCCCTCATAGACCATGTTGTGTTCATTGACAAGGTGAGACTAAACGTAGGGCTACCATTACGGTGTGACAAACACTAAAAAAAGTTGACTTGAGCTGGTAAATATTGAGGTGGAGAAATTATAAAAATGATCGAACTATGAATAGTGAAATGGTACATGAGATAATTTTAAAATGGGGATTTAATTAATTATATGGTGGAATTTTTAAAATTCATAATATTATTGAAATGAATTGAATGTTTTTTTTTTGGATTTTTGATTCATTTGTGTTTTTTAAATATTGAATATATTTTTTCGAATGGTTTAAATAGAAATAAAATCCTTAGGGAATGTTTTAGATATAAAACAATAGGACCTTTGTTTTAATGGATGGATTCAATTTGATTTCAATTGATTATTTTGAATTTTGTTTCTCACAATGATTTGGATTTAAGGTTCTTTTGGGACCATTGTCAATGAAGTGAAATTTAGGTTAGTGTGATAAGAACCATGGTGATTATGTTTCCATGTTAACATGGATCTTAAATTAAAAAAATGAGGAGTATTCCTAGTTAATGAGATGAGATAAGTGGAATTTGTGGTAAGGAAATATGTGTTAATGGCTATTGTCTTGTAAGTGGGATTTTTAGAATGGGTAATATTTGTAGGTGAAAAATGTTTTTAACCATTATAGATTGTGTTGGTGAATGTGTTATAGTTAAATAAGAAATTTCACATGGATTAATGGTGTGTGGGGTTTTGGAATGAGGCTCCACCCATGGGTCATCCAGACTGATGTTCATGTCCGACCATTGTGTTGAATAGTTTGGGGTGTCAGACATAGGCTCTATACCCTAACGAATTCATGTGGTAATGCACCTAGAATGAGACTCAAAGGTGAGGTAAATCACCTGGACAGAGGCTCCAAGGTGAGGTAATGCACTTGGACTAATGCTCCAAGGTGAGGTAATTCACTTGGAATACGGCTCCAAGGTAAGGTAATACACCTGAACTGGGGCTCCAAGGTAAGTAACTAAATATTGTTTTTTGAATGGTTGATCTTATGAGTTAGGGAACTCCCCCCCCCCCCTTGAATAGATTTATATGACCATCATCGGCCATAAGGAATATTATGAACATGGATAACCTTTGCGACTAATGATTAATGGGAATAATGGGACCCCTATTAATATAGGGAACCATGTATAATTTATATTTATATTTTTTTTCTTTATGTACCAACATACTCTATGGTACTGATTGGTTTTTGGTTTAGACATTTTTAGTGGTGGCCTACTGAGTTGTGCTCACACCATGCTCAGGCCACCAAGGCCCTTGGTCACCTACACAGATGTTACTTCATTTTAGGTATAGGTTTATGGTAGGGACTTGGTGTTTGGTTCATACATGGGTGGTTTGGTTGGATCATGGGATGTTAGGCTAGGTATGAACATTGTTCTGTGCATGCGATATTTACATAATTTTAGTTTTTGGATTTCATTTTTATGGCTTCCATATATATATAGTGATCATATTATTGTTACAACATGTGCTACTCGGTTACATGTTGGTATTTGTCACATGTTATCCACTAATTTAATCTTACCGGTTATTTTATCTGTTGATATTAGTTCTCCTATATCATTACTCTAAAAAGATTGTATAGTCTCCCCAACATTTCTCCATTAACTCATACTACTAGTTGGAAACCTTTGGAATATGGGGAGGTGGTCCTTATTTCATGTGACAATCTGGATCGGGGCACCAGATATAGTGGACATCGGGTCCAGGGTGTTACAATGTTGTATCAGAGGATCTTATTTTGTTTTTTTATTTGGGGCATGGTTGAAATGAGACTCAGATATTTTTGAGGCCTAGTAATGAGCTCATTCCAGGGTGCCTAATGCCTCACATATGTGGGAATATCCATGTTTCCCTAGGAGGGAATTGATGTTTGGTTTTGTTCTTTTATGGTTTATTATTATTTCCACATTTATTGGTACACATGAGAGTTATTTTATTGATTTATGACTTTTTATCTCTTGGCACGGGATGGAAAGATAGTTTTTATGAGTTCATGCATCATTCTATGCACATATGATTTTTATTTCATCTCTATAATTCCTGTGATTGATAGTTCCTTGGGATTCATAAGTTTGTAGGGTGTGTTTATTCTAGAAAATGTTGTCTAATGATTTTCCCCTTGAAATTTTTAAAAACATAAATTTTTTGAAATGTGGATTTGAATAAAGATTGGATTTTTTAAACTTTGGTGTTAATAAAAAGGTTTTCGAAAATATAAATTTTTATACTTGAAATGAAATGTTTTAAAATGTTTTAAAATATGAAACCATGGGTTTAAATAGTAAATTTTAATTAAGAATGGATATGAAAAATGATGGGACCAATGGGGATTTTGGGAATGAGTATCCCAAGATTTTGATTAGAACCCTTATATGGGTGGTTTGGGTAGTGAGAGTGACCTAGATTGAAACCTTAGTAGGGTAATGTGAGGTTTTATTAGTCCTTCATGTGGAAATGGAGTGTTTTCTCTTGTTGTACCCTCAATAGAGTTGTGGCCCTTAGTATTTGATATTTCTTCCAGTAATATGGGTGTTTTAACTGTTGTGGATTGTGATCATGCATGTTTTATTTTGGACCCAATATCAGGTGTTTGGATCATAGTAATAGCATATGTGTAAGGGGATCCATAGTGTGAATCATTGAGTAAATGGTTTCTTGGTGCATCAGATGTAGTGTGTTTGGAACAGCGGTAGGATTTGTATCCTAAGTAGCATGTTATCGTAGGTTGATCTGTCTGTCTTAGAGGTAGATCCAATGATCTTTGTTATGTGTCACTTAAGTTTGTAAATTTTGTATTGTTTGACTCTCGTGGTAACTCGTGAGAGGGTTCGGTTGGGGTTGCTAGTGATTTTCGCTACATATGGAAAATGTGGATGTTTGTGACATTAGAAGTGGAACATGAAAAGTGTTTCATAGTGTGTGATTATCCGAGATGACTATGTTATTTGGTTGGTTGTTTTGGTGATGCAACATGAGTTGTAGATTAGATTTTACAGTCTTGGTAAATTGATGGTCGTCTTGGGGAAAGTTTTCCTAGTGTTAAAGGTGCTCTGGGATTTGAAGCATGAGTGTTTAGTTAAGAGGTGGTATAGATACATGATCGGTTCCCTAGAGTGTGGTAAAAGTGCATGGTTATAAATTTGTTTCTTCTTTGTGGAGTTATTTTAGTTCTTTGGGTGGGTTGTAAGGTCTTTTTTGGAAGATTAAAGGTTCATAGGATCCTTTTACTATGGTTTTGATGGTATTTGATGAGGGAATTGACGTGAATCATTGGAGAAGAGGATAGGGGTGACCAAGTCATTGATAGATTCTTTTTTTGATGGAGTGACACTTGAGGTGGTGGTGGTTATGATGTTGTGATTTGATGTACGATGGTTGGTTGTTAGTTGAGAATTTTTAGAATGTGTCGAGGCCAATGAGGATGAAGATCCATGAGGCAAGGTCAGATGGGTGAATGGATTTTGGGAATAGCTTTGGTGATTTATAACTCATATAAGGTAGATTCAAGTTTATTGTGTTGTCACAGGAAGTGTTAGAACTTGAGTGATTGATGAGGTCCAGATGAGGTCATGTTTTGGAAATTCATGATTCCACTTTGGATGGATGAACATGTGGGTATTGGGATATGTGTATATTATATTTCTATGTGATCATGGGGAGAGTACAGATTATGCATGATATAGATGGGTTATGGATCAATGTATTGGTTCTTATGTTTCAGTTTTCATCTTTAGGTTTCTTCTGGAATGAGACGAGATGGGTAATAGTAGTGGTGATAATGGGAATTTTGTTTCATGAATAGTTGACTAAGGCTGGTGAAGTTGTAGTGATTTTTTTGTTGGAAATATCATTCAAGTTGGGGTGTTTGAATGCGTATATGACATTGATTGGTTGGGAAACCCAGGACATTCTATAGGTTAAGGTGTCCCCATAGTGGGAGGTGACATCAGTGAGGAAAGGTTTGTATTGGTGTTATTGGATGACACTTGGGGGTACCTTTATCTAGTTATGATCATGTCCAATGTATTAATATCATCTAAGGTTAATTTAATGGGATCTATCTTTACACCTATAATTCAAAATGTTCTTTGGTTTGACTGGGGCCTCTTGTGGGAGGGTAGGGGGTTCTCATATATCCCTATATTATTGTAGTAGGATTGTGGAAAGTGCACCATAGACCTGTTATTGGTGAGGTCCTTTGAATAGACCAAAGGTCGATGAATTTCGTGAGTTCATTTCATGTAATTCGAGGATGGATAGAGGTTGGTGATGTTTTTTATATCTAGAAGAAGATAGATTTTAATGTCCATGTTTAGAGTTCAACTTATGATCAATGCCTGGGTTGTGGTTGTTGAAATTACTTGATGTTGGATATGAAAATGATACTCCTAAGGTGAGGAATGGTATTTCTATCAATGATGAATGGAGAAAATCATGGGGTGGATTTGGCAGCATCCAGATTTCAAGGATAAGCCTATAAGGTGCCTTTTGGGGTTCCTTGGGGACGGCCCGGTGGGTCTTCGTTGTGGTGGTATATTGAGCAGAGCGATGGATTCAGGATCTGGTTAGTTGTAGTGGTAATCATAGTGTTTATATAAGAAACATTTTGGTGGTGAATGAGATTTGATATGGTTTATGAAGTAGTAGATTTTGTGTAGGGGAGTTTCATCAGATATCAAGAATACACATTGGCGGGTGTGCGCATATAATTGAGGTAAGACATAAGTGAGAAGGTGACATACACAGGTAAAGGGGAAACCTAACAGTAGCAGATGTTGGGCGCCAACTGAGTGAGTCGACTGGGATAGCCTAACTTAGATGCGTAAAAAATGGAATATAAGTGGTGGTCTACAAGACACCACCCATTAAGGATGTAATATTATGTGTTTTTTATTAATGAGAATAGGTTTAAAGAAAGAACCATGTTGTTCTTGTTTGATATATGGATGATGGAAGTGTGACTAATCATGGTATTTTTTATAGCAAGGATGAATAAAAATGTTTGGTCGAGTTCTCTTGCAGGATGGGTGTAGTGATTTGGGAAATGCATTGGGTATGTTTGGAACGTTAAGTTGAGGTTATGTTAGTATCATTTCCCTGTGGGATGTTCCCAATAGTGGTTGTTGGTGGTGCATAGCTAATGTGTATGGTGGTGACCACCATGGTGGGCAACTGTTCAGTCAATGAAGTGAGCAGTAGTACTTGTTGGAAGGGCTTATATAAACATCATCTTAGTGTTTTGGTTTTGGAAATAATTTTGGCTCTGGATTCGACTAGTTGGGTAATATGAGGTGATGATTCTACATGGGTTCTCCTAGGAATGTTCGGATATGTAGTGAGGTAATTGGACCTTGAGTTTCATATCAGTGTAGGTTAGTAAATTTGGTTGAAATCTTCATGATCCTTTTAGTTATGTCAAGCTTGGGTCACTATCCGAGCTTTGAAAGAATGGGGTGAGATGGCACTTGTAATGCCCTGAACGTAGTTAACCAGAGTCGGTGAATTATTACATAACATTGGCATGATCACAAGAGATCAATTCTAGAAAGACTGCTTAGTTTAGTATCATTGGACGTACTAGATACATACATATGTTTTACATTGCATTATGAAATATAAAAACAAAATAAAATTGTGTCCCCTTTGAATACACTCATATCCCTTAGCCTATTCCTATAGGTTAATCTTAATATACTTCTTTGCATCTTAGAAAAAATAAAACATAAGAAAGGTGCGATCTCATATTCTTAGAAATGATAACAATATAGCAGAAACTATCATAAATAAGCCTAAACATTTATGGAGTTCTATAAGATTAAAACAAAGTCCTTTTAAACTTAAGATTTGGAATGATATGTCACAGATAAATAAAATAATTACAATTACGTATTCACATGGATACTATACTAGTCTAATAATCACATGTAATATCAATAGCTAATTTCATAATGATGGAATGCATAATTTTGGCTATCATAACCACATAGTCAAGGCCTCGTTCCAAGATTACAAATAATGATTTTTTCAAGGCCTTGTGCCAAGACACTAATTTGTCTCATTGATGTACTGATTCATCTAGGGGATGTAGTGGGCCCCTCTCATCAATTTATACATCCAATTCATTCCTCATATGAAAGGTAAAAACATAATATTAACATTTGTATTAAAACTAGCATAAAAATTGTCAATAAATTAACCTTAAACCATGAATGGTATGAAAATAGAACATCCACAGTCAAAAATATCACAAATCCTTTAGAACAATATTAAAGATTGTATCATAATAAATCAACTTCAAACAAACGTAAAATCTAACAAAGGATGTTTACATAGATGAAATTAATCCAAAAAATTATTTGAGCGAAATAACTTTTTCTATATTGAAATCATTTAAAAGTGAAGAAGAAATTTATTTTATAAATATTCTTATAACATTGAATGGAAATCTTGGAAGGTTTCTAATGACATAAAATAGCCTTACCCACCTTATAAGTTAAAAAAAATTCTTTCCTTAATTTGTTGAAAAGGATATAAAGTACCTTGTTTCGAAAGTGACAGCAAGATTCCTTTAAAAACATTTTATAAAAACTTAAACAATGCTATAAATGACTTTATACCATAGTCCAGTAAATAATAAAAATGTTTTGAAACACGTTTTTAAAAAATACTGATGTGGATGATAAATAGGGCCTAGTAGATACTCATATATAAACAATCTCGGATTATTACGAGATGGTAAAATTAACCCTTACTTTGTAATTTTACTTAGTCGAGGGTAGGTTTTCCTCCTGTATAATAGTTAAATAATTTTTATTAAATTATATGAAAACCACATACAAAAATATGATATAATATATGATCCTCTAATATTTCATTGTTAATAATATTTCTGTTGTTTCATTGTTTCGGGTGTTAACTTATTCTTTTTCCTTCATATGTTTTGTCACGTAACTCATGTTTGTTATGGATATGACATATTTGATTCATACCCAGAATGATATTAAGTTCTTAAAAATTATTTTTAATCATCAAATTAATATTATTATTGAATGGTTACGATGGGGAATGAAATCTCATAGTGTCGTGGAGATGGTAAGCCATATGTACGAACGAGCGATAATATAATTATATTAGTGGTGAAATAGTATATAATTGGATATTATATTATATATAAAGAATCACTAACATGTTATATTTATTATTTACATCAATTATAGGCATTTTTATAACCATCTAAATAAGGAAGTTTTGAATAATAAACCACACCACAATGTGGAGATGGTAAGCCGTACATACGCACGTATTGTGACTTTATCATTGAGAGGGTGGATAGAATAATTAATATGGTTTTAAAATATTTAAAATAACATCACATTATGTAGAAGGTATTGGAGTTATTCTTTTGGTATGGAAAATACAATGAAAGAGGAAGTGGAAGTAGAAAAGAACTTTGAAAGAGGTGATGAAATAAATACCTCTTCTTTGGGTTCTTCATTCAGATTTGAATGAAAGGGCAGCATAGAATGGATTTTGGATCAAACTAAAGCTATTATGACGAATTGAGGGTATTTGGGAGGATATTTGATCAGGGTTTGGCCTATAAAATTTTCTTTGGGGGTGTGAAATTAAGAGAAGGGGAAGTGAATTTTAATAAGAGATGTAAGAGTCACTTGGGGAAAAGCTTGAAATATTATTTTATTATAAAATATTTTTCTATTTATAATGTCTCAAAATGGATTTATTCTGAGTATATGGTGTGTATGGGTCGAAAACCTCTCAACCAATAGGTTTTAGACATGTTTAGGCACCATATTAACCTTATCTTTATGATTTAAATCTCAGTTAAATAGTTTAATTTTCACCATGTCTTCTTGTATTATTTTAATACATTTTTAATAAACATATTATAAAATGCCAATATAACCTCAAGGGGTTCATTAATGACATATTTATCATTATATTAGTTCATTGGACAATACATAGATTTTTAATAATATTATATAATTTATTAAAATAGAAATTGTTTTAAAAACTCATTTATGTCAATGTTGACACTATAATGTATTTTGTTTTTGTGAAAGTCATAAAAATTTATTACATCAAAAAAATATTGAATCAACCCTAAAATTTCATATTTTTCTATAAAATTAGTGTAAAGTATAAAAATTCCCAAATTACATTTATTTTAATATTTATAACATCAATTATTTTAATCTTTCATTAATAAGGTAATTACTCCATCATCATTGTGTTATAAATAAATTTAACTATTTAATGTATAAAATTTATAAATAAAATACTATGATGTAGGAAATGTTTTTATATTTCTAATGAATATTTATATTCATATTTACCTTAGTTATAACAATGCATTAAAATAATTAGTTTATTAAATTTGAATCTAACACTTTTAAACCATTATTTATATAAAATATAATAAAAGTCAAAATCTTATCCATCTGGATCAAAAAGAATTATATTTTTTTCCTAATGTTGATTTTGGTGGAAATATACTTATCCAAGAGAATTAGGCCATGTTTTAGGGTAATTATAATATCATTTTTACCATTAATTACCCAATTTACCTTTAACCGTGGTAAATAAAATTCAAAAGTTATTATTCACTAAAAAATATTTCCATTTTATTGAACCAAATTTTACTTACTGATGTAAATAATTTTTCTCATATTTTTTGAATTCAATTCATATAAGCGTTAAAATTATGTTTTATGAAAATTTGTAAATGTGCCTAGAAGTTGGGTAAAAGGCGTTAAATACTTCCATAAAATTTTATTTATCTATTTTTATTATAAAATGAATTTAATAAATTACATTGAAATTATATAGGTATTATGTTTATATTTTGACTAAAAATAATTTTAAATAAAATATATAGTAATTTAAATAAAGAGTAGGTTCTGAACAATAATGCAGTGTTTTTCACTCTTCATCAAAAATTGAATGTTTTCAGAAAAATACAAAAAAATCACACTAAGATAATTTTGATTTTTGGAATCTAGAAATGAATTCTATTTTGAAAAATAAAATTTATGAAATTTCCAAAAGTGGGCATTACCATTTATAACGGCTAGTTTGATTGGTCGTGGTGTGCTGGAACTCGAAAATGCGTCAAATGCAAGCCATTGCATTATTCAAAGAGAAATATACCATGGTATCTTGGGATGTTACATTATTCCCTCCCTCAAATATTTTAAGTATTGAAATTTCTATAATACTAATGCATAAAAAAATTCAGGTGGTTCTTCATCATAATTTCCGCATGTTCCCATATTTCCTCTTCTATTTTATGGTTTCTTCGAAGAACTTTTACCAGATGAGTCATCTGGTTTCTCAACACTAGTTCTCTAGTATCAAGTATCTTGATAGGATCTTTACAATAATACCAAATGGGTTCTAGTTCTAATTATTCATAGGTTAGTATATGAGTTGTGCCAGGAATGTATTTTCTCAACAGTGACACGTGGAACACATCAAGAACTTTGGAGAGACATTGGCGACATGCCAAATGAAAATCTACAACACCAATTCATTCTAGAATTTTGAATGGTCCAAAGTACCTAGTACTTAATATACCATTCTTATCGAAACATATAACACTCTTCCATGGAGATACCTTTAATAAAACATGATCTCCTACTTGAAATTCCAAATCCTTCCTTCGGTTATCGGCCAAGCTCTTTTTCCTACTTTGAGCTACTATGATGTGGGTTTGGATAATATTCACATTTTCCATTGTTTCTTCAACATGTTTTGGACCTATGAGTTTTCATTCACCAACATCATCCCCTCAATTTGGTGCTCGACATCACTTTCCATATAATGCTTCATATAGTTCCATATGAATAATTTAATGGAAGATATTATTATATGAAAATTATATGATAGGTAAATACTGATACCACATACCTTGAAAGTCAAGTGAGAAAGATATAAACCTGTCTTATAAGGTTTGAAAAGTCTTTTATGATTGTCCATCAGTTTGATGGTGGTAGGAAGGGCATAAATGAAGTTTGGTATCTAAGGCTTTCTGAACACATTTCTAGAATCTTGATGTAAAACGAGGAACATGATCAGAAACAACTGATAGGGGTACACCATGAAGTCTTACAACATCATTAATATATAGTTTTTCTAAATGTTCATGTGGTAAAACCTCTTGTATAGTAAAAAAATATGCTGAATTCGTAAGATGATAAACAATTACCCATATTGCATCATTCATTCTAGGATTATTTGGTGTCCCCATTACAAAGTAAATCGTAATATCAACCCATTTCCACTCATGTACAGGAAAAGGTTGCATGACTCCTCTAGGATGTTATCATCCAGCCTTAACTGGTTGATAAACCATACATATTGACACATAACCATCAGTCTCCATCTTTATGTTCTCCTCAAAAAATGTTCCATCAAATTTTAATATATTTTATTGCTACTAGGGTGTATAGAGAAATTGGAGCTATGAGCATCATCCAAACATTCCCTTTTTAGATCAGGTATATTGGGAACACAAATCCTCCTCCTACATTTTAAAATTCCATCTTCATATATGAATTAAATCAATCTCCCATCATTCATAGCTTTAGTATTCTTTTTGAAATTGGTCATCATCAGTCTCAGAACTTTTTATCCTTTCTATTAAAGAAGGATTGGAAGCCGTTTTAAACAGTATCAATTTTTCACCTACCATGATTATTCCCATATCAATATTTACTATATCTTTTATCATAGGATCCCTTTAAAATCTCAATTTTTTCAAAACTCCATGATCCTTTCTTCTCAAAGAATTTTCCACCTTATTTTCCTTACCCGGGTGGTAGTGTATTGTGGAATCATAATCCTTGTATAGTTCTAGCAATCTTTTTTGCCTCATGTTGAGTTCTTCATATGAGAAAATATACTTCATGCTCTTGTGATCGGTATATATCACTCATTTTTACCGTAGATATAATTTCTTCATATCATCAAAGTAAAGATTATAGCTGCTAACTCCAGATCATGATTCAGATAGTTTTTTTCATGAATTTATAGCTGTCATGATGCATAGGGAATAACTCAGTCATTCTGCATAATCACAAAACCAAGTCCTTTCTTTGAAGTATCACTATAAATAACAGACCCGTCATTCCCTAATGGTAGAGTTAAGATAGGAGCATTGAAAAATCTTATCTTCACATCTTCAAAATATTGTTCTCTCTCTTTTTTACAAACAAGTTTAACCCCTTTATGTGTGATCTTGGTTAATGGGTTAGTCAATCAGGAAAAAATTTGGACGAAATGATGATAATAACTTTCTAAAACGATAAAACTACGTACCTCAGTTATACTCATCTGTGCTGGAAATTCTTGTATTTATCTTTCCTTATAAGGATCAATAGATATTCCATCCTTAGAAGCAATATGTCCATGAAAATAAATCTCCTAAATCCACAATTCTCACTTGCTAAACATACCATATAATTCATTTCTTCTCAGAGTTTTTAGAATAGTGCACATGTGATTTTCATGATCTTCATAGAGTTTTTAGTACACAATGATATCATCATTTAATACCACTACAATGTCATCATGATATTCACACAAAACTCTATTCATTAAATCCATTAAAACTGAGGGTGAATTAGTCTTCCCAAAATGCATTAGTTTAATCTTGTAATTCTCATACCTTGTATGAAATGATATCTTTGGAATGTCTTTCTTATTCATGCACAACTGATGATATCCAGATCGAAGGTAAATCTTTTCAAAATATTGAACTCCATGAAGTTGATCGAATAAATAATCAATGCATGGTAGGGGATACTTGTTCTTTATTGTTATATCATTGATCTCTCTATAGTCAATGCACAACCTCATAGATCCATATTTTTCCTTAACAAAAAGAATAGGGGATTCCCATGGAGAAACACTAGGGTGAATAAATAAATTATTACTCAATTCCTCTAGTTTTTTCTTTAGTTCCACTAATTCCATAGTGTCCATTCTATAAGGCATCATCTATATGGGCCTTGAACCAAGAATTATGTTAATGGAAAACAAAATTTCTAATTCTAGAGGATGTACAGGTAAGTCCTCTAGAAACACATAAGCATATTCTTTCGCCATAGGTACATCCTCAATTTGAACATTCCTTTCCTCACCCATAGTTATTTCAATCTCTTCCTCCCCAATAATTGAATTTAGTAGAGCTAATTGGGGTGGATCTAGATAAGAATTAGTCGGTGATGTTTCTGATATAAAGATAAGGTATTCCTTATCATCATCAAAAATTGTAAGCTCCTTATTCTTATAATAAACTTTTACATCATGGTCTAAATGCCAATCTATACTAATGATTATATCAAATCAAATCATGGGTATGATAATAAGATCAGCAGATAAAGTAATTTTATATTCCATGATTGTAAATAATTAACACAACTTTGTTTCTATGATAGGTCCCTTAAGAGTTTTTACTGACAAATCCCTTGTTAAGTCAAATTCGAAATATCTAATTTTCTTGGAAAATTAATAAGATATGAAAGAATGCGATGATCCAGAATCAAATAAAGCATAGGCTAAATTTGAGTAAACGATTAATGTACCTTCCGCCACGTCATTCTAAACATCAACCTTTTCATTTGTGATTGCATAATCATGTCCTTTCTCCCTTGGCCTTTTTTTATGTAATTTTCCATGGAATTTATAAAATTAATTTTCATAATTACCCATTTATCAATAACTGCAGTATTCAACATTGAAAACCCCTTTCTTCCCATTGCAATCACGAAATTGGTGGCCTTTTTCTCCACACTTGTATGAAACTCCCACTCCATTCAGGAAAGTGCCGAGGTGTTTCTTACAACATTTAATGTAGGGTGTAAATTCAACATTTCCCTTAATCCACTTGTTTTCATTACTAGAGTGTTCAAGAGATCTATTATTCTCTTTCTTTACTTTAAAGTAATAAGACTTAGAGAATTCCTTTAATATCTTGATAGAAAATGAGACTATATCTTCATATGATGAGACGGATTTTGAGACTAATGCTCGATGGAGAAATGGTTTTAACCCATCAACGAATCAATCAATATTACTTTTTGGGTTACGTATGTAATCTAAATCATTCTTTGCTAACCTTGTAATGTTTGCCTCATACTTTGTGACATTCTCATCCTTGTTTTCCCTCATACTCCGAAATTACCTTTCCATATCTGCTCGATGATCACTAGGAAAGTATTTCTCTATGAAAAGATATTTAAACTCCCTATATTCAATATTTGATAATTCCTCTTCCTCATTTGTGTCTTTAATTAATGACCACAATTGATCTCCATCTCCTTTGAGGTGATAATCATCTATGACAACTATTTCCCTTTCACTACTCCCCAAAGCATGAAATATTTTCTCTGAGGAACTTATCCATTGTTCAGATAAAAATGGATTTGTAGTCCCATTGAATGTCAGTGGTTGTTTCCCCATGAATAAGTCTAAAATTAATCCTATGTGTTGTGGATCAGGGTACTCCGTAAAGGTAAGGTTATTATTCATAACTTGAGTGAGTTGTCCTATTATGGTTACAAGTTGTTCAGCACCAGTTGTATCACCAGATCCACTATAATTATCTAGAGTAGGTGGTAAATACCTACATGGATTAAATTCATTGATACGATTTTCATTTCATCTACTATGTTCCATTTCAAAATAATGGCATACACTAGATTAGGGGATCAAAATACAAAATTCATAACTAGTAAAATACCTAACATAAATTGAATAGTTCATGCATATAATACATAATGATAAAAAAATTATTTGAGAATTATTTACTCCTAAAACCATCATAATTCCTTTTAAATAAAATTTATGTTATCCTATGAATATCCCTCGTGAGTGTCGTAACCAATAGTGAATCATGGCCCATGGTCGTCCACCAGTTCCCGTTAAAGTCTAGATCAAAGCGGTGTTTTCAGGTTTTACCCCTAGATATGTATGTGCCAGAGTCGCCTCTTCTTTCTCGTATCCAGACAGGGATTTATTTCCTAAAAAATTCACAAAATCATTATTTTACCAAAATTATATAACGTTCTTATATACTAATGCTCAATGTCTATCTTAGGGAAATGTTCTCTAATCAGAGATTTTCTAAATCTAGTTTCCATGGTTTGTAATAAACTTCCTTTGAAACCAATAGTAACACACAGACTCTAGTTACTGAGATTCGATACATTCTTACATAACATTGGCGTGATCACAAGAGATCATGTCTATAAAGATCTATTAGTTTAGTAGCCTTTGAAGTACTAGATACATACATAAGTTTTACATTAAATTATAAAATGGAAAAAACAACATTGTTTTCCCTTTGAACATAGTCATATACTTTATCCTATTCCTACAAGTTAATTTTAATATACTTTTTCACCTCTTGGGAAAAATAAAACATACGAAAGGGGTGAGCTGAGAAGCTCAGTAAGCATAACAATATTGCAGAAACTATCATAAATAAGCATAAACATTTAAGGAAATGTACAAGACTAAATAAAAGCATTTAGAACATAAAATTCTATATAATATGGAAAATATAAATCAAATAATTACATTTACTTATTGACATTGATATTATACAAGTCTAATAATCACAAGTAATATCAATAGATAATTTCATAATGATGGAATGAATAATGTCGGACATCATAACCACATAATCAAGGCCTCATTCCAAGACTAAAAATAGAGATTTTTTCAAGGCCTTGTTCCAAGACACTATTTTGTCTCATGACACCTATCGATGCATTGAGGGGTTATAGCATAACCTGCATGTCACTTATTACATCCCATGCATTCCTCATATGAAAAGGATGAAATAGAATATAACCATTCACATTTAAACTAGAATACGAAATCTCAATACATTAACCATAAACCATTAATGGTATAAAAATAGCACATCCACAGTCAAACATATCACTAAACCATCAATACAATATGGAAGGTTGTATCATAATAAATCAACTTCAAACAAATGTAAAATCTAATGAAGGATGTTGACATAGATGAAATTAATCCAAAAAAACTATTTGAATGGAATATCTCTTTCTATTTTAAAATCATCCAAAAGTGAAGAAAAAATTTATTTTATAATTATTCTAATAATTTTTTAAGGGAATGATCAATAATTTATAACGGTGGAAAATATCTGCACCCACCGTATAAGTTAAAAAAACATTATTTCCCTAATTTATCGAAATGGTCATAAAGTAAATTGTTTGGAAAGCGACAAAATGTTTCTTTTATAACCATTTAATAAATATTAAAAAAATGGTATAAATAACATTAAAACATAGTCTATTAAATAATAAAAATGTTTTGAAATAAATTTTTAAAAAATGTAGATGTGAATGATAATGATGTCCATGTAGATACTCATGTATAAACAACATCGAATAATAAAAAGATTTTAAAATTAATACATACCTTGTCCTTTTAATCAGTCAAGGGTAGTTTAACCTCCTATATAATGGATAAATAATTGTTATTAAATTATAGAAGAACTGAAGACATAAATATGATATCATATTTGATCCATTAATATTTCATTGTTAATAATATTTCAATGGTATCATTGTTTCGGGTGTTAACTGATTCATTTTCCCTTATATGGTTTGTTACATAAGTCATGTTTTTTATTGAATGGTTTTATTTGATTCATATAAAAAATTATATTATGCTCATAAAAATTATTTTTAATAATTAAAAGAATATTAATATTGAATGCTTACGATTGGGAATGCAATCACATCGCTTCGTGGAGATGGTAAGATGTACGTGCACAAGAGCAAAAATATCATTCTATTAGTGGTGAAATCATATTCAATTGGATGTTATATTATATATATAAAATAATTAGTATGGTATATTTATTAATTACATCAATTATACTCATTTTTATACCCATCAAAATAGTGAAGTATTGAATAACAAACTACACCACGACATGGAGACGGTAAGTTGTACGTATTCACGTATGGTGACTTTTTCATTCATAGGATTAAGAGAATAATGAATATTGTTGTACCATATTTATAAAAACAAAATAGTATATAGAAGGCAATGGAGTTATTATTTGGGTATGGAAACAACAAAGAAAGTGGAATTGGAAGAAGAAAAGAACATTCAAAGAGGTGATGAAATAATTACCTCTTCTTCGGGTGCTTCCTTCTAATTTGAACAAAAGGGAAACGTAGGTTGTCTTTATGATCAAAATAATTCCTCTATGTTGAAGTGAGGGTAGTCTATAAGAGATTAGAGTAGGTTTTTGTCGATCTAAATTTCTTTTATGGTGTTAAACTCTTTGTTAAATAGTTTATCTTTTACCATGTCTTCTTGTATTATTATAATACATGTTTAATAAACATACTATAAAATTCAAAGTGACTCTCAAGTGGTTCATTAATAAAATTTATATCATTATATAAGTCATTTTCATGATCGTTAGATTTTTACGACTATTATAAAATTTATTAAAATAGTATTTGTTTTAAAAACTCATTTATGTCAATTTTGACACTATTTTGTATTTGGTTTTTGTGAAAGTCATAAAAACCTGATTACTTAAAAAATAATATATTTAATCAATCATAATATTTAATATTTACCTATAAAAATCCTGTAATGCATCAAAAATAACAACATTAATTAATTTTAATTTTTATAACATCAATTATTTTAATCTTTAATTAATAAGGTAATTACTACATTATCATTGGCTCATAAAAAAATTTAATTTTTTAATGTATAAAAAATTTAAATCAAATACCATGATGTATAAAATTTTCTTATATTTTTAATTAATATTTATAGTTGAATTAATCTTATTTATTACCTGATATGGAAAACGTTTTAGTTATTAAAATTTGAATTTAACACTTTTAACACTTCTTTAAATAAAATATAATTAGTGTCCTAATATAATAAAAGTGGATAAAAAATAATCATAGTTTTTCCATAAGGTTTATTTTGGTCGAAATAAACTTATCCAATAGAAATATGACATGTTTTAGGGTAATTATAATATCATTTTAACCATTAATTACCCTATTTACTTTTAATCATGGTAAATAAAATTCAAAAGTTAATATTCACCAAAAATTATTTTCAATCTATTTAACCACATTTTACTTATATATTTTAACATTGTCTCACAGATTTTTGAAATTCAATTCACATAAGTGGTAAAATTACATTTTATGAAAAATTACAAATGTTCATAAAAATTGGGTAAAAGGCGTTAAATAGTTCAATAAAATTTTATATATTTAATCTTATTATAAAATGACTTCAATAAATTGAATTGAAATTATATAGGTATTATGTATCTATTTTTACTTAACATAAATTTAAATAAAATAAATAATATTTTAAATAAAAAGTAGGTTTTAAACAATAATGCAGTTTTTTTCACTATTCACCAAAAATTGAATGTTTTCAGAAAAATACTGAAAATTCACTTTAAGATAATTTTGATATTATGAATCCAAAACTGAAATCCGTTTTGAAAAATAAATTTCATAAAATTTTAAAAAGTTGGTATTATTATTCATAACAGCTTCTTTGATTGGTCGTCCTGTGCTAGAACTCGAAGTTGCGTACAACACAAGATATTGCATTTTTCAAATAGATGTGTGCCATGGAATCTTGGGTTGTTTCAGCCCCAAGCGATTTGGTCCATAAATATGGAAAGGATCAGAAAAAGGTTGTTCTGGTTGGATCTACTAGGGTAATGTAGTTACTTTTCATTATCCTTTTGGGTGGTGTTCTAGTTGTGTAACCCTAATATTTTTCTTATTGTTGATGTTGGTAATGAAGATTCATAGGTAGTGGAATACTTAAGGAGAAATTGTTTGTGGTTTTGGATTAAGATGGGGAAACTTTTCTCATTTATGAGAATGCTCCCTTAATCTGATTGTGGTGATGGCATGGCCAGGTATAAGAGAAATATTCAAAAAATAATGTTCATAGGAGGGATATGTGGCCCCTTTATAGTCTTGAGAAGATCTGTATTTCCTAGAAGTGTGTCTCAAGGACGACCCATTATATGATGGAGATGTTATAAGATCCATACCTTTCATAAAGGAATGTACCATTTTAAAATTTTCTTAAACATCCATTTTTATGTATATTGAAGTGGTTCTGGGGTGAGTGAGAAAATTTGTGGGTTTTTTTGGGCGTGGGGCACAAAAGGATGAGAAAAGAGGCAAAAAGGTTTGCAGTGCATGGTTGGCGCATGGTTACAATAAACCATGCAACTGGCCCGAGATCTTGTTTCGCTTAGGGACCCTTTTGAGCAGAGGTTAGTGCATGGTTACCACAAGGTTTTACAAATTGTATACATTATTCAAATGAACGATGATGTTTGGCCCTTATTGGAAGAGGGAATTGCATGGTTGGTCCCTAGTTTGGCTAACTATGTGGCCAAATAGTTTGGACCATAAAAATTGAGAAATTCTAGTATTTTCCCCTCAGTATTTAAGGGTTCTTACATTGTTTTTTTAACTATTCATCCTCTAGTAGTTTGGGTGAATAACTGAAGCCATTAACAAATACATGTGATGATTTTCCTTCAAATCATATGCATTTAGGGTGTGTTTGGGTGTGAATTGAATATTCGAGTGATTATAACACTCCTCTCTATATCTTTTTATGGATTACGTCTGGTAGAATCATTCTACTTCTTTTATAACCCTAAAACATAACTTTTCCATTATATTATATGTTGTGTCATTAACGGGTGTTTTTATTTGAATCAAGTGAAGTTGTTAAGTAATTTTTCTCCAACCAACTTGTGGTAGGTGGTTTTTATGTTTTTTATGATAGTCTTGATTTTTAATAAATGTATGTGGTTATTCTAATGTACTTCTATATTTTGTTTCAATATATTTAAATATATAAAGTTATTTGAGACTTATATAGAGGTAGATGACACTTCACGAACACCATTTGGATCATCGATGGCGTGAGAAAATACCTAGGGCTACCCATGATCTATGTCAAACCCTTAAATTGGTGATTTGAGCTAGAATACATTGAGGTAGGGAAATTTTGGAAAATGTTGAGATGTTAATAATGAAATGGTATGTGGGATTTTTTTAAAGGGTTAATTGAATTAATTATATGTTTGAATTTGTGAAATTATTAAGATAACTAAAATTAATTGAAGGATTCTATATATGTTGGAGGTTTTTATGTGATGAATATTATGTTTTGAATGTGAGAAATGTTTTTAAAATACGTGTTTACATCAATGTGATTGGAAAAGGTTTTTCTTATGATATTTTCAAAAATTATTGGAAATGGAGGAGTGGATCCCTTTTATTGTGAAAAATGCTTAATGGTTTTTTAATGGTTGAAATGGAAATAAAAGAAGTGGGTCATGTTTTAGTTCTCAAAAAGAGTAATCGTGTTTGAAATGGTGTATTCAATATGATTTCAAATGTGTAATTTAATTTTTTTTCATACTAGGATTCGGTTTTAAAGGTCCTTTGGGAAAATAGTCATTGAATTGAAATTTTGGTTAGTGAGATAAGACCCATGATGATGTTGTTTTCATGTTAAAAAGGTTATAAAGTGGACTAAATTATTAATGTTCCCAGCTGATGATATGAAATAAGCGATGTTTGGAAGAAAGAAAAATATATTAATGGGTATTGCCTTTTAAGTGGGTTATGTAGCATGAGTTATGTTTTTAAAAGAGAAATGTGTTTAGTCGTCCTGTTTTGTGTTGGTAAATGTGTTATGGTTAAAGAAGGAAGTGCACATGAATTAATGGTAGTTTGGGGTTTTGGACTGAGGCTCCTCTCATAGGTCTGTTAGATAGTTGCTCCAGGCCCATTGATGTATTGCATGGGCTATGGAGTCGGACTGAGGATATATTACCCTAATGAGTTAATATGGTAATGCACCCAGATTGAAGCTCTTGTGTAAGTAAATGTACCTAGACATAGGCTCCAAAGTGAGGTAATGCAGCTGGAATGAGGCTCCAAGGTGAGGTAATGCCCCTGGACTGAGGCTCCAAGGTACGTAACTAAATATATTTTGGTGGATTGATTTTTCTTTTGTTTTAGGGAACTTACCCACCCAAGGCATACATTTATATAAATATCATTTGTTGTAGTGAATTTTTTGAACATGGATAATACATAGGACAAATGATGAATGGAAATAATGTGACCCCTATTAATAAATGGCTCTAGGTTTACTTTATCTTTATCTTATTGTTCGTTATCTACTTTCATAGACTATTGTACTGACCAGTTAATGCTTTAAGGACCATTGTTGGTGGCCTTCTGAGTTCTACTCACACACTACTCGGGCTCCCATCTAACATAGGTACCTAAGAAGAAGTTACTTGTTTTCAAGTATAGGTTCATTGAAGAGACTTGGTGTTTGAATTGTTTGTGTGTGGTTTGGTTGGAACATGGTATTTAAGGACCAAATTTTGAATTAGGTATTTTCTTGGGACATTCTTGTAGTTTTGGTTCTAGGATTTTATTTTTATGACTACCTTACTTATAGAGTACTCATCATATTTTCACAACACGTGATACTTAGTTACCTATTGGTATTTGTTGCATGAAATACCTTTATTTGTACATGTTGGATATTATATCAGTGGATATTATTTATATTATAGAATTAATTTGAAAATAGTGTATAGTCTCCCCAACATTTCTCCATATACCCATGCTACTAGTTGACAACATCTATAACCCGGGGAGGTGTGCCTGAGTTCATGTGATGACTCATATCGGTGCACCAGATATAGTGGCCACCATGTTAGAGACATTACATAATCAGATTACCATATAAGGAGAACATTAGTGGGATTTTAAAGTAAATAGATATGATAGAATGATGGTGGCTAATGAATAATATATAGTAATAGAGAACATATTCCTGAAAAATTAATGACCACAAAATAATAAATGAGTGAGTGGTATATTGATCATCCAATAATTTAAAATTATCTTAATAAGAAAACAATTTTCATTATTAAGATAATATTCATATATTTTAGTGATTATTTTAATATTAATAAATAGAAAATGACAAAATATACATACTTTATTTCTTTCCATTTCATAGTCTTAATTTCATCCTTTTCTTCAATGAATAACTTCTACTTCTATGTTATCTCTTACAAAAATAAATAAATAATAATATTGAATTTTCCAATTTTCTAGCACATAAAACAACATTTATATATTATAAGTTCCATTAATGAATAAAACTTCTTTCCTTATATTTCTATATATTTTCCAAAACCATAATTTTGAGTAAGACTAATTGAACATTGATAAATCTTAATATGATTAAACGATACAGTAATTTGTAAAACATTAATAATAACACCCGAAGATAAAATAAAACCATTCAATAAAAATTTAGTCATAAAAATAATATAAAATATGTATGACTGCATTCAAAAACAAAAAAGAAACTAATATATTTAATCACATATTTTTTTCAATATCAACATTAATATTTCCCCCCCCCCAAATATAATATTTCTCATAGTGTCACAGACCAAACACATGAATACATTCATCATATATTCTCATAAGAAAACATAATAAATTGAATCACTATAAAAAATCAATGAAAACATATATGATTTGAAAAAATTACTCCATCTTTAGTCCTCAAATAAAATCAATTATTATCCAATAATTCCCATATATCCAAAAATGCAATAAACGTCATAAAAGGCAAAATATATCACTTTTCATCAAATTAATAATTAATATCAAGGACACTAATATGATTCAATTAAATTTAACAGTATTAATCATAAATTTATCTTTAATAAATACTATTATCTCAACATCATGCACATATTAAGGGTTATCTATCCCCAAATCTTGTGTTTTACAAAAAAATATCACATTACCACTAAATCAATTTTTTAGGTTATAAGTATCATTATACAAATTCTTAAAAATTCTTAATCCAAAACTACTTATAAACTATCCATAGATGTTTCATGATTATTATGATATTAAAATCATTTATAAAACACTTCTATAATATAATTCTTGAATCCAAATATATAAATAGTTAAATCATTCCATTTCTGTATTAGACTATTTATAAGGCGTCACCACATTTTTCCTTATTACTTCCTTCCTATAATATGTAATATTATTCATATATTAAGATTAATTAACTACAATTTAATCATGTTTATTATTTTTAATATAATAAATATTACTAAATTAGTTCATACCATTCATATTTCTTTCATATTCTATTCATCATAAATAGTAAAACATTCACTCATATAACTTTTTTGTTCATTTTCATGATATTTCCCTAAGAAAATTAGTTTTCATAATGGTCATACATTCCACATTTTAAATATTCAACAAAATATTATACTATATAAAATCATTATTATCAATAATATCATTAACCATAATGATCACTTTCCATGAAAATTTTTCATTTTATTTTTTTATTTTCAACACATTAAACATATTTCTATTCCTTTGATACATTCCCCTGGGTGTTTCGTTCCCTATTATATACTTGTGGGAAGTAGAATAATGTTTCCTACATGGACATCCTAAAACACTATTTTTATTTTATTTTTATAATTTAGAAACTCATATATTTCTAGGGTTTTAATGATTTATTAATATATCTAGTTTTTCATAATCATAAGATTTCACATTTCATTTCCCATTTTACATGGTTTCACATGAGCACAATCATTTCATCGCCCATTACATTCAGCGTAAGCAAAATTCATCCTATTTACTGCCATTGACTAAAAAAATATATAATGTGATCAATAATAATATGAATGAGAAATCATATAATCATCAAATTTGATATTAAGATGTCTAAACAAAGAAACCTTATTTTCAAAATATAAAACCTTAGGTTTAAACTATTTTTTACATGTTCGTCATCTATTAAAATACATTATAATGGTTCACAATTAAAATTTGAATTAAATCAATCATATCCCCAAAGAGTGTCTAACATGCTCAGTGGTATTTAGTTGAATCATATTTCCCCAATGATGATCATGTTAATACTCAATATTACCCATTCAAAGATAATATTCGTAGATATATATTTTTTATAGTCACATACAGTAAAATATAACCAAAAAAGATTATTTATGTAGAAAAACCACACTCATTTAATTAATATAAATTGTGATTTTTTTCTTATAATTAGGATTTCTATAAGGCTTCTCACTAATGTTTTTGTTCTTAATAATAAAATATAACTATACCTTCCTCTAATAAATACTACAATGACATTAAGATTACTCACTTAAATATTACATCGTTTTAGATGAAAATTAAGTACATTTCATAATGATACATCCCAAAAGACTGTAAAGGTTTAATGTCTTTAGAGGCTAGATATATAATTATATTATTTAATGAAATATAATCTTCATCTTTCACAAAATATTATAATAAGGTAATTGATTTATTCATACCCTATATAATACCATATTGCATAACCTAGAGAAAAATATCATAACAAGTGTGGGATCATATACTCAGTAGGGAATGGCATAGGAGATGTTAGTCAATAGTAAAAAATTGGATTAAGACTATAATAAGTGTATGATAGAATGAGATTAATATTAGAAAATAACACACAATAATTCATATCACATAATCATGAATAATGGTCTAAATATTTTTCTATTTTTAATAATGGAACTTTATGTGAATCTATTTTCATGAGCCACAGGAATATAATATTTTCATATAAACATTATATAATATAGTGGTATAAAATATATCATAATAATAATAATAAAAATATTATCTCATGGCTAAAAATCAAGACATTAATCATATGTTAGTATTGGGCTAACCACTAATGAACCGACTTTACTCTTTGAATAACATCCCAAATAACCTATTTTGGGGTTGGAATAACCTCTCATTTAACCTCTTTTGGGATTAGGATAACATATCATGTACCCTATTATATGATTTTGAAAAAACATAGGTATACCACCTTTTATGTTATAGATAACCTACCATTTACACATTGATCTTGTAAAATATTAATCCTTACAAAATTCATTGGTTTTCTATAACAGACCCCCATGTCAAATAATCTTAATTCATTTATATGTAATGCATAATATCATGAAAACATTTATCATTACATCAATGATTATCTCATGGGAAAGAAAGACAGTTTCATTAATATTTTATAATAATGATCATAAACTATATTAATAAAGAATAATTGTGATAAAATTGGATCGTATTTCTACTAAATCATAACAAACATGAATCAATGTAGTTGAAGATGAATATACCATTAAAAGGTCAAGGGAACATTTCATGAGGAAAATATAATTTTCACTCTAATATCACTTATTTAAAATATATAAATTTAAAAAATATTATCAATGATATTTTCTTTGAAAATAACTATGGGAATTCGTAAAGGAAGCTTCATATCAGTATTAACTCGTGATGGTGGAAAAATCATTCATGTTGTGTTTGTTAAAACAAAAATTCCTTTCTCATTTTTAGTAAAAAGTCAAAATTACCTCATTTACAAAACCACAAGAAGATAAATTTAAAAAAAACTTTAGTAAAAAAAATTTAAAAAAATTATACAATTGTAAAAAAAATCTTCAAAATTTTTAAATAAAATACATATATATAAGAAAAATCTTCATAATTGAAAAGAGAAACAATATCAATTTTCCATAGAAATTTCCATGTAGATATATAATTATTAAATAGTAGAAAATTATAACAAAATATCTAATATAAATAGATTATAAAATGATAAAAAAAATATTTTTTCGGATAGATAGATAATAATATTTCATTATTCATATTTTAGTCTAAACAATCCAAGTAAAAGTGTGATTGTAATGAAAAACCATTTGTGCATTAGAAATATTTGAGTAATAATTACAATAAAAAAATATAATAAAATTTTACATTAAATACCCTTAAAAGAAGGATATTAATGTTATAAAATATAAAATGTGAATTAGATACACCTCTTAAAATAAGATAGTTGTATCATATAACATATGTCCAAAATAAGACAATTTGAGATAGTAAACCCCAACTTCATTGGTATCATATAAGGAAAATACACTTTGATAAATCAATATGAATTATAACATTAAATATAATTAATTATTAATTAAAAATAATATTATATGTAAAATTATCATTATATACCCCTCGTAGAAATAAATTGGTTCATAACATAAAATATGTCTAAACGAAACAATATTAACATGAAGAACCATTACCTCAATTTAAATATTATTTATATGTTCTCTAACCATATATGTAACAAATTTAAATTTATTATAATTATAAATGGGATTATATTGATAATTTTATAATCTTATATGATCAATTTATAAAATTTCACACTAATTTATTAACAATTATTTATTAAAGTCTTCATTTCAGTTGTTATCTATTTCATCTCAAATATATGTTTTGTTTCAGTAGTTCCAGTCCTTATACATTGACCATGGTTACAAAAACTACATAATCAAAAAAAATTCATGATTACAATTTTTAGTTGTTATAAAATTTTTATAACCATAAAAATAAATTTCTGTTGTAATATTTTTTATATCACTTTGTGGAGAAAGTAATATGTATCTACACACAAGTGATTATTCTACTTTTCAAGGAATATAATTAGTGATAGTTAAATGATAATTTAACTTTCCAGATTAATTATTATATCCTAAATATCATATATATTCATTAAATATATCATTATAGCCATAAAATTGTAGCGGTAATGGAATGTAACTCATATCACTTCGTGGATAAGGGAGTCACCATGAACACATGAGTGACACTATCATTATTCAATGGATGGGATGTTAAGAAGGAATATAAAATATTATAATTATATAAGAATAAATATTTCATAAATATATTAAATTAAAATTAAATTCATTACAATAACCATCCATCAAAATTTAGTGATAGAAAATGAATCATATTTATATGTGGAGCTGGTAGTCTACACATACGCATGAGTGATACTATCATTTCTCATTTGATAGAGAAGGTATGGGGAATGATTTTCCCATAGTCATAATAAAATATTAAAATGATAAAGATACTAGATTTATCATGTTTTGTTTAACGCTGAACGTTTAAATAATTTGTAAGCAAAAATAAAATTGAAAGATCTTAGTTAAGATATATACCTCTTCTTTGAGAGACCCCCTTTGGCTTACAACTTAATCCTTGAACGATTGGTCATGGGACAAGAAAAGAATCTATATGATTAATATAAGGGAAATTGGAAGGTTTTTAAGTATCTATTTTTTTTCCTAGAATGATAAAATTATATGTATAATTTTTTAGAATAGGTTCCCCTTTATATGTGACGTGAGGGACACTCATGGAATTATATAAAATATTTCATTAATATGTGGTCACATTCATGAGAATGTTTAAATAAATGGAAAATTATTTGAATATAATATAAGATTTGTTTATAATATATTCATTCAAAACTTATTTCATATGTTTATGTGTAATTACTACCTTTATCTATTAGTGCATCCCCCTCCCCTCGATAAGCCTGTTTTTACAATTATCGTGGGGGTAGAATTTTACTTTTTTACTATTCATTATGAAAAAAATGTAATTTTAAGCTATTAAAATATATTTATTATTATTATTGAAAATATTCAATCAATTTTATCATATTCAATTTATAAATGTTTTATAATCTAATTTTAAACATGCTTATAAAACACATTGAAATCCAATTTTTAGAAAAAATGAATTTTTTATCTTGTAGGAGAATTTAAAATAATTCCATTCCTTTGAAAACCATATAATGGATATTAAAATATTTTATATAATATATAATCCATAAATTTCATTAAAAACATTAATAAATAGATATTAGTATAATTTTTTGATATTAAATCATATTATGGACATAAAAACACTATTAAAAACATTAAAAACAAAAATTGAATTATACAGAAAGAAAGTATACCAATGATTCCAATGAAAATAACAATATTATAACATATTAAATTTTTGTTAAGTTACATTTATATCAATTTAAATATATATTTTTACTTTTCAATAATCATACATAAATAAAATAAATGAAAATTTTACAAAAAAATCTATTTTTTACAATTTGTTAAAGAATAAATCACTTCAGTAAAAATCCAAAAAAATAACCCTATGATAATATTTAATTGATAATTTTAAAAATTAAATTAACTTCAAAAAATAAATTTTCAAAAAACTGCTACAAATTAATTATAATTTCTATTCATAAAAATGAAATGAAAAACATCTTTGAAGAAGATGTTTTTTTGAAGAAATAAATGACTTTACTAAAAATTGAGTACTAATTTATTATAAATAAATAAATATTATTTAGAACCGTGATACATATTTTCATAATTTTTTTTATTCATAAATAAAATATTAATAATTAGTTTATAATAGTCACATTTATATTTTAATATATTTATAATATATCATAGTTCGCTAAAATCTTGTTTTTGGGTGAAAAGAATGTTATTGAGAATAGTATTATTATAAAAAAATATTCAGGGGGAAATAGGTCCTCTTTTTGTCGTATGTCTTTGTCTAAACTGGTCTTAATAGACATTATTTTTGGATGGGATACTATATTTCTATGACTTGATCTTATAATATGGTTGGAATTGAACTAGCCCTAGTTGATTCAGGATTAGATCAATATTCATGTTGATTTCAAGGGAGTGTATGTATTTTTCTTTATAATAAATATATTTCTTTAGAATAAATGATTCATGAATATCTCGATCCACCATAACTTCATCTTCCCTAACCTCTTCTTGGTATAAAACCCCTTCCTCGATTAATAATTGGGAACTCAAATTAACATGAGTCTTATTCATCTTTAATGGGATCTTTCAAATTGATGAAATTTATTACTATATATTTTGACTCATCTTATGATGAAAATATCATTTATTTTGGTGTTTTTATCCCCCTAATGATGGGGGTAATAAATATAATATATTTTGAACTAGCTTTTGTACTAGTAAGGACTCTTCTTGTTATACCTTATTATTATAATGTTAATTTCATCACCTGTAGGATAGTGGTGACGAGAGAAATGTTTCCTTCAACTTTGTAGAGTGATTAGGGGTATCAAATAGCTGATTCAATTGATTATATAATTCATACATCTGATCAACCACCTTTTCATCCTTTCATAAAATTTATTTAAATGTCTTTCATTAATCCCATTCCATTCTATATCATCTTTTAGAGAGGTAGTGGAGACACAGGCCACTTATGGTGGGGTTTTTTTCCAACATCATCTATCCAAGGTCAACTATATTCTTGAGTATATCATTGAAGAAAAAACATTCTTATATATTATACCCCAAAATTTGGTTGAAAGAGATGAATTCAAAATGATCATCATGGCCAAATTATTTGGGATTGTTAACCTATAAAAAAATTATGAACCCCTTCTTTAAGGCCACATTAAAAAAAAACCCACATATTGGTTCTTTTTTAATAGATTATGACTTATTTTTCTAGTCCTCAAATTTTGGATTACTTCTCCCCTTATTTACATCCTGAGGAGGAAGTTTTTTATTTCTTCTACTATTTATGATGAGGAACCACATGATATGGAGTAACGTTTTTAATAGGAACTATAATTTTCAATTTATTAAGTTGTATTTCCTCAATATATTCTGTATTATGATTATTCCCTTATTTTGATGGTGTCAGATGAGACAAGGCCTTAGAGTACCGAATAAAATCTTCCATCCAATATTTTATGATTTTAAACTCTTAGAAACCACTAGGTAATTTCAAAGGAATGAGTGTGTAAATAACTAATCATGGATTTATTCTATTCATATCGTTAATATCTATACCTTAATATTCTACATATTCATTAAATAGGCTAAGACCTTTCCACTAGATGATAATTTCTAAAACCCTATAATGTTTTCACTATATTCAATGAAATAGGCTAAAGAAAGTTATTTTTCTTGTCATTGAGCATAGCAGATAAAGAATCATCTTTTGAAAATATTTCTACTTGAATATAGACCCAGTGGGTATGTTTTTATACCAAACAAACATTGGTCACTCTTGAATCTATACAAAAAATCAGATTTTTTATACGTATTAATGATTGGGTGATCGAATAAGGAGGTGGTACTAAGACATTAACTGTGTGAGATTATTTTTTAGTCTCATAGACCATTGAATATAAGAAATGTATGATTCCCAAAATTAGGTGTTGGGGGTTGAAGTCCACAAATCTAAGCTATGGATTCCTTCATAGCTATTCATGCACATGTCTCACCTAAAGGGATTCCATCTGAGTGTAAAGGGACTCAACGGAACCATAGAATAATTTTGGGACCATCTTTGAGGTCAAAACTCAATTGTATTTTATGGGAAGAGTCAGATATGGTCAGATTGGATGTTAATATTATTGATATTCAACTTGAGTTGGCCGAAGATAGTTGACATGAAATAGTTATGGTTAATACTATTGGGGATATAATTACATATGATTCATAGATTCCATGATTAAATAGCGTAATATTTTGGGTCTTATGTTTACTAGAAAACAATACCCCATTATTCTCTATCAATAATTTTCCAACTATTGAGGGAAAGTCAATATAGGTGTTCTCTTGACATCGGCTTGAAAATTCCTATAATGAGGAATATATCCTTTGATTAGCTCAATATTGATCCACATTAGATTAAATATCATAAATTCCTATTGAGAAATTTTATCAATATCCTAGTGGTACATATATTTCTTATTTTTTGAGTGGGATATAGACTTGTATTTCCCTTTATCTCTTCTTGAGGCTCATTGAGTAGGCAGTAGTTCAATATTTATTAGATCTCTTAGATCATCAGTGTTAGACTGTTATTATTTCCACCTTATTTATTTACATATTTTTGTATAGATCATGTTTTAAATATAGTTTTACTTATAAAATTATTTGATATCAATTCTATGATCTATATCCAATATGGGGAAGAAAAAAATTATGTTGGATGGTTTGAATCATAATGCTTTAGTTAAATACCCATCGGAGTTATAGGGGGTTATCATAGTTAGATTATCTATGGGATTGGAAACATTATGTTCTAGGAATCTATAATATTTCACTGACTCTCCTAAATGATCTTCAAACACACCAGGATTTTAAATGCATCTTCTTTTTTAATGAACTTCAATTATTTGATAATTATCTTTACACACCAAACCGAGTTTGGAATAATTGTGATATATTATAAATTTATTAACTATTAATTGAATTTGAGGGTATTAATAGGATTAAATATATTAAGAAATATATTTATAATTCCCTAATCAATAAAAATATTGACTAATTCATAGGAATTAAGAACTAAATTTTTAGTGAAGTCATTTTATTCTTCTAAAATAGTTTTTCCATGAAAATGTTTTTAATGATTTTTGTGTGAATATATTATAAAATAATTATACGACCATTTATAAATGGAATTTAATCAAAGGATATCATTTTTATATCATAATATTAAAATTATATTCTATTTAAATTTTAGGATTTTTTGGAAAGATTAGTTTTATGTGAATAGTACTAAAATGCAGATTTTAGAGGAAAATGTATTTTCATTTAATGTATTTAAAAAGTTTCATTTTATTTTAAATTGATTTAAAAACATTAGTTTTACATTTTAATCAAAAATTATATAATTAATTTCATTTAAATTGAAATAACTCTTAATTTTGGTATATTTGTTTTTTCATACTAAAAATTATATTTTCCTAGAAAACCCTTTTTCATCTTGTTTCACAATTTTATTTTAAAATTATTATTTTTTAATTATAGAGATTTAATTGTGTAAAATGTAATCCATATTTATAAATAAAATATTTAATATTATATAATAATTTCAAATTAGTTTTCAGTCACTATGAATAGTATCTAAGGTAGAAATTCAATACTGTGGTAAAGGATAAAATGGGTTAAACATAGATTAAAATAAATATATAATAGTTAAAATTATATAAATTCATGTTCAGGTTATATTATATTAATATTTTTAGGTTATGTGTCATCCAATATTCAAACATGATTTAATTTGAAGATAATTTTCTTTGATAATACAGTAATATATATTAATCATCAGAAAACATCCAAGTGTGTCCTCTCCATAGATTATAATTTGACACCACATTTCCTCACTTCCTCACTCTTCAAGAGATTCTGAGATCAGAAAATCCAAATAGAAATACATTCCTAACACCCCTCTTCATATCTAAGAGTCCTGGTATGTTCATTATATCACCATTTTGAGTCTTATATTGTAAGCTAAAGGAGGTTTCTCAATGAAAAGGATAATTTAATCTCTATAAAGAAACATGATGCATAAGGTAGGGGTTTATGTTACAATATCGTTTAATTTCAATAATTTTGATGAAAAAAATAAATTGAGGTATATTGTTTTATTCATATCGTTTAAAAAACATAAATTTTCTTCTCTTTATGAAATTATTGAGAGTTTTATTTATTAGTACAATTTTTTCTCTTCGGTAGTTAAAATGATCGATATATTTTATTAAAGAAAATTCGACCTTATTTCCCCATAGTTCGATAAATTTTTTCTCACATTTCCATGCACTTTAATATTGTTTATGAATTCTAACACCTATACATTAAATGTTTTAAAAAGTTAATTTTCACAAAATTTTACATTATATTCAAATATTTAAAAATATAATCTTTTTAAATATACGTTTTTTCAAAGAAGTAATTTTTTACATTTTACAATAGAAAAAAAGAAATATATTCTTTTAATGTATAGGGAACAAATGGATTTTTTATCCACCATGATCGTTCTTTTATTTTTATATTCTTTTATAAGTTTCTTTGATTATTTTCAATCTAAATTATTTTATCAATATTCTCGATATTTTTATTTAAAATGTTATCAAAATAAAATAATATTTTACTCAAGTTTTCGACTAATGGTTTGAAATATCCTTTAAAGGTATTTTTCATATATTTAAATATTCATTGTCGATTTATATTCCTCACTATCGATATGATCTTATGATACCATCCACATTATTTCTCTATATAGTTTATGATGTTTATGATTCAAGGATGATTGAATGAAACTTGTTTCTTTTCAATAGGTTATATTATAATGAAATTATTGAATCAAACCTATCTATTTTATGTGGGTTGTGATGTGATGGATTGGTGAATGATTTTACGATCTTGTGCCACATTTATTGTTTGATGTTATGTGATTGGTGAGTTTGTAATATCCCTCAACTACATAGGGTAATGATGGATAACTAATGATATAATATGACATGCATGACATAAATTTTATGTACATAATGTTATGAATGGACTTGGTTTCATATCTATAAATTAATGTGTGTACCTTCTTTCATGTCCATTAGTTTATGTGTGGACCTAGATTCATATTTATAATATTATGAATGGAAATAATTTCATGTCCAAGACTTATTGAGTGAGAAATTTACTATTTTTACATGTTCATAAAGTTATAATTTTATATTTTATCCACATTACTATGTTTATAATAATCTATATTGTATAATAATTGAATATTTATGATTCCAAACTATTTTTACATTCACCTTTTAATTATAAAAAATCCTTATTCCATTAATCATTATTATTGATATTAAATTCATTGGTATGATTTTCAATTGATAATTTTATTTTTCCCATACCCTTATTCCATTTATATACTTACATATTATCTTCAATTCATATCTCTCACGTTTATCCTTATTAATCCTCTTATCACCCTTTTCTTATATATTCCATCATCATGTTTTTATGTAACATTCTATGTACAATATATCTACAAAGGTAATAAGATAATGAACATTGTGGTGGATGTTTATGATGCTTTATAAAATATGTTTTCTTTGTGTATAGTCTCCAAATACACTATAACATTACAATTCAATGGTGTGTACAATTGTCTTATATGGTGAATATTTATCTAATATGATTTAAAATTTATATATTTCATAATCAGGCTCCCTTAGTAGGTATGAAGGTTGGGTTTATTTTTTTTATATTAGTACAGAAAAACATTGGTGAACACTATGGGGATGTGTATAAGAAAAAAATGGTGTCATTAGTTTTTTGTTTAGAAAATATTATGTTTTTTCCAAAGAAAAAAATCCATGTAATGATACTATAAAGTGGATGGATCTATGGAATATGTTCACATAAGGGTAATAATTCTGAAAGGGTCGTATTTGGTATTTACTAAATTTTTATTAGTTCATGATGAGTGGTCCAAATATTTCACACCTAGATAAACACTCTCTATAGATATGCATCAATTTAATTTAAAATTGTCATTATGAACCATTATAAATGAATTGAATATCTGATTACCAAGGATAACTAATGTTAAAAATATAATATCGTTGGTTGATAAGAACGTGTCATAATTTTTTTACATATCAGGAAAGATTTCTAGTAATAAATAGTAGCATAATCAGAATTTTAAATATTTATACTTACACTTTTTTTGTTTTATTCAGTTTATATAACCACATGGAATCATTTGAAAAAATAATGTGACTCCCAATGCAATAAATAATAACATGAGAACACAAATTTCTTTAGGGATATGATTCAATATATAATGTCAATTTTGACTAAACATTATTAAAGTATGGCTGGTAACATGAACCATTTTGAGGATCCAAATGCACCATAAAGGGAGACATATTCCATTAAATCATTTATGTGTCAAATTTCACATAATTTATAAGGTTATTTTAATAAAATATTTAATAAACAACTAATCAATGCAATGGAAGATATATTTATATTCTACAATACTCAAACAATTAGATGTTTTTCTTAGTAGTATATCACTTGGAAGGTGAATCATATCAGTGGTGGTCTCTTCTCAAGATTACAATGAATATAGAGGAAATATTGTACATGGAATGAAAGAATTTTACTTATATAATCATCAATAAGAAATTTCCCCAAACACTTCATACTAAAATGGATAGGATCTTTAGAGAGTTTAGGTAAAAGTTTTATGAATCCATCTTTACTTATGAGGAAAATATTATAAGACATGTGAGTTTTTCTTATGGATTTATCATTGACATAGAATGAAATATTGATCAATTATATAGTGTTTTAAAATGAATTACTCAAAATTAATTATCCATAAGAGAAAATAAAATCAATGAATAAATCATTTTATGTGAAGCCAAAGTAGAATTGGAAGAATGAAACCATCATTATTTTTATAATAAAAGGAAAATATTATTTCATATAATCTCTACTAGTATGTTTCATGGATGGAAGAATAATTTTCAACCTCTTACAAGATAAAATTTTGAGAAGGATCACTCAGACCATTTCCATAAATTAATGAGATGATATTTCAAGTGTGGGAAGTCAATCTACCCTGAAATATAATATAGAAGTTATGTAGAAAGACCGGTCAATTAAATGAATAGTTAGAAAACTCAACTAAATACACATACCACACTTTAGTTCTTTATATGCAAGTATTATAGGAATTATGTGAATCAATTACCCAATATAAGTTCTAATGAGGATAATAATACTCACTAACATATGAATTAAAATGAAAAAAGGGAAATATCATGTGATCTTGACTTCAGATGTGATTTACAATAATGATGTGGTGAAAGGTACACTTACCGTCAACTCTATAAAAGAAAATGTTTTTATTTATTATGCATCTACCCACTATTTTATATCAAAAGAATTTAATAATTGTATCTCTTTACCACCTCAATGATTAAATGTTCAACTATCAGTGGAAACCCCTAATGGTATGGTAATAATATCACATGTTTATATCTTATATCCTATAAAATTTTGTGGGAATTTTTTTCATATGAATAATTTGTTTCTATCCCAAGTGTATTTTGATGTGATTTGGGATGTGGATTTGTTCTCTATATATAGATCTCATTTCAATAGTAAGGTAACAATATACATGCTTGATATTTTAAATCAAACTATGATCTCATTTTGGTATGAGGATGACTATGAAATTAATGAGGAAATTATATCCATTATAAGGGTATTAATATATATTTATGGTTTATATTTTTCCTATGTGGTTGGGGGAAAATAAAACATAGAATATATTCCTATTTTTAGGATTATGTTAAAGTATTTTGGAAAGACATTCCTTGTATTACCCTAAATCATGAAGTATATTTTCCAATATAACTCATACATGGTTCTATAACTATATCAAAAATTCAATATATAATAACCCCAACATAGTTGTAGGAATTAAATGAGACACTCTATGAGAATCTAGGTAGGGGATTAATTCAGCATAGTACTTCACCCTTGGGTTCACCAATTTTTTTTAATGAATAAATATGGGTCACTACATATTTTAATTGACTATTAGTAACTATAGAAGATCAAAAATATGATTAAGTATCATCTGACCCATGTGGGTGATATTTTAAATCTATTAAAAGGGTAATAAGTTTTAAAAAATATTGATATTTAATTTGAATATCAATGATATTACTAAGATATCTGTATGTAAGAAATATGGTCTTTATGAATTTATCATAATTCCATTTTAACATTCCAATGATCATGTTATCATAATTAATTTAATGAATTGAATCATTAGAAATTACCTTGATCGGTTTTTGGTAGTATTTATAAATGATATTCTTATATTATTGAAGAGAAATGAAGAGAATAAATCACATTTGTGGATTATATTAATGACCTATAAGAAAGATAAGATATATAATAATGTTATGGAAATGTGAATTTAGGTTTTATAAAGTCTAATTATTGGGAATAAATTGTCAAGTGATGGTATATTGGTGGATCATTAAAAGATTAATGTTATTGAAAAAAAATCATATACCAACCATGGTGATCAAAACCCATTGTTTTCTAGGGATGATATGATACAACCAACTATTTCACATAAATTTCACATGGATATAAAATCCATTATCCATGATGAATTGTAATGGATCCGATTCATATAATAATTTGAATATGGGTAGAATTTTAAAGAACAGAGGAGAATCTTTATCCATGAACCTATAATCACAGTACCCTGTAGTGGAGAAGGGTGTATTATATATAGTGATATGTCAACGATGTTAATTAGATGAATTATTAAATATAATGGCATAGTTATATCTTATGCATCATTCCAATTTAAAATTCATCAGAAAAGTTACCCAACTCGTGATATTGAGTTGGTAGTAATAATTTTTTCATTAAAAATATAGACGTATTATATATTTGGTGATAGGTGTGATATATATACTAATAATAAAGTATTGAATTATATATTCACTCAAAAATAGTATAATATGATACAAGAAAGATGGATGGAGTTTATTATATATTATGATTTCCTGATACACTACCTATTTGAGAAGGAAAACAAGGTGTTTAATGCTTTCATTTGGATGGACCATGCTAGTTTTTCCATGGTGAGGATTGAAATAGATCTAATATTTAAGGATTTGTAGAATATGGGCCTTTAAATAATGATGAAGTTGAATAGATTATATCATTCTTAGATGAATTTTGTACAATTCACTAATGTGTGAATTAAAGGTGCATAGTATGAGGATGTGAAACATCATAAGAAGGTGAGAAATATTCTGGAATCCAACTATGATTATGTTGGAATGATGAGGTCAAGAAATCGTTTATGTGTCCCATCAGTAATAGACATTAAAAAAATGTTTTTGAGAGAATCCAAAAGTTCATCATTATCCATTCATCCAAGAATTAGGAAGATTTATAGATATATGAAATAATAGTTTTAGTAGGATTACATAAAATGTGTCTTTTGATATTATTTATCTCAATTCATGGTATGTAAAAAAGTTAAGTGTAAGAAATTAAATTCTAAGGGGATGTTACAACCTCACCCATAACTGAATATAAATGAATAAAATACAATGGATTTTTTATAGGACTCCCCAAGACATCTAAAGGGAATAATGCTATTTGTGTTATAGTAAGTCACCTTATAATTTATGAACATTTCATTGGGATTAGAGAATACTTGTCAAATAATTATCTTAATTAGATATATGATAAGTAAGTGGTTTGATTGAAGGTATTACCACTCTAAATTATATCTAACTAGAATCTGAGTTGTATCTTGATGATTTAAAGAAGTCTCAAGAAGGATCTTAATACAGAGAAAAGTATTAGCGCTAGATAACATCCTTATACATATGATTAGTCTAATGTGTATCATTCAAAATATATAAGACATATTGAGATATTTCCCTATACATTTCAAATGTATTTGGGATCAATGCCTTCCTTGAGTGTAATTTTCTTACAATAATAGCTTTCACTCAGTCATTCGAGTAGATCCTAATGAATCACTCTATGAAAGGAAGTGAGGTACTCCATTTTTCTAGGATGAGGTTGTAGAATGAATGTTATTAAGACTTGATCTACCTAAGAAAATTAATGTGATGCTTAGATCCATTCGTTGGAACATCAAGGAATCTCAAATTCAATAGATTATTTAGGCTGATAATCATTAGAATGATATGGAATTCGGAGTTAGAAGAAGGTATTCTTGTAAATTATTCCATAGAAAAAGGCCATGTTGTTAAGAGAGAAAAGAAATTTTAACCCAAGATATATCAACCCTGTCAAGGTTCTTGATCAGGTTTGGATGTTTTCTTTTCACTTGGTGGTTTTTTTGAACCTCTATCATGTTCACTACATGTTCCACGTATCTCTCTTGAAAAATTATATATTGAATACTTAAAAAGTATTGAAATTATACATTTTATGAGAGGATAATGATCTATCTTATGAATAATAACCAGTATAAATCGTGGATCATAGTATGGAATAAGACTAATCACTTGGTTAAAGTTCTCAAGATAAATTAGAAATTTGAGGATACTATATGGGAACACTAGGATATAATGAAGTAAGGATATACTCATTTTCTTTGATTATATTGATATGTTTATGAAGGATAAGTTCATTTTAAGGTTTTACAATGTAAAATTATAGGAATTAAATTTATTTTTCCGTTGAAATAAACATAAAGTATTTGACTGTTGGCTTTACAAGCAACCCTATGTGTAAATCAATCATGATATATTATAATTTTATAACATAAAAATTGGATTGTAGGGCATAAAAATGATTTAGAACATTATAATATCTTTTAATAATGTTCCCACTCTTAAAAATTATTTATTAATTATTAGGAATTAAATAATAAATTTATGGTGCAGTAATTTTATGCTTCCAAAATACTTTTTCTCCAAAAAAAATTTATTACTCTTTTAGAAAAAATTAATAATTATTTTTTATGACATTTTTAAATTTTAATTTATAAAAATGATAAATTTTTTATATCATATTATTAAATTTATTTTAATATGAAATTTTCATATTTTTCTATAATGATTAATTTTTTAGTAAATAATAAAAAAAGTAATTTTATAGAAATTTTTTTTCTCCTTTCAAGTAATTAAAAATAATTATTTTAATTTGAATAGATTTTAATTTTTATTATTTATAATTCAATTAATTGCATTATAATAAATATTATGTTAAATTTTGGTATTAATGAAATTTTATAGTTAAAATTCATTTTTCAAGAAAACGTATTTTCATCATGTTTTGTGTACTTATTTTAGAATGAATTTTTATGTCTTATAATTATTGAGTAGGATAAAATGGATTCCATATTTGTATTTGAAATAATTAATATTATAAAACAATTCATCTTAATTTTTTTTCATTACGAATAGTAACACATGTAAAAATTTATTATTATGGTAATGGTTAAAGGGGTTTTGTGAACGGATATACTAAATATATGAGGGTTAAAAAACCAAAAACATTTATAAATCATATTGGATCAATATATTTCCATTTTATATTATTGTATATGTGAAATATATCCAATTTGGATTGGTTTTTATTGAGTAATATTTTAATATATTTTAATCTTTTGAAAAAATCAAAGTGTGTCATCTCCCTCACTTATAAAAGGAAGTCGCCTATAATGTCTTCAACACACTCCAATAGTTTATTATCTCTTCCAATACCAATCAATATCTTTTCTTATAACCCATGCAGTTGTTCTTGTGGTCATCATTTGATTATAATATCATGATTACAAGGCCTAATGTGTAATCCAAATGAGGTTTCTCTATGAAGAGGAGGTTTGAACACATAAAAAGTAGAATGACACATGATTTAAGGGTTTATGATACAGTCTCATTTATTTTCAATATTTTCTCTACAGAATTTCAATTTAGTGAATTTTTTTAATATTTCCTTTAAAGCCAATTTATTTTATTCTAATCTATGTATTCCTATAATTTTAAAGTATTGGTACTATTTTTCTCTCTTTGTTTCAAAACATTATCATGAAATTGTTTAAATGAATAGTTTTCATTATTATTTTTTTGTGGATGAAATTTTTCTTCCATACCCATGATTTTATAATTTTATTATGAAAGATAATGCCTATACATGAAATATTTTAAAATTTACATATTTACTACAATTTATTTTATTTAAAAAAATTTAAAAATGAATATTTTGAAAGAAATGTTTTCGAAACATATCATTTTTTACTTTCTTTAATGGGGTGAAAGGAATGATTTATTTTAACATATATGGAATGAATTTATTTTTAATACATCATTACAATTCATATATTTGAATAAAACATTACAATTTCCCTTTATTATTTTCAAATAAAATGATAGTCTCAATATTGTTTTAATTTTTAGTTAAAATGTTATCAAAAGAAAATTATATTTTAATCATGTTTTAAAACAAATGTTTTAGCGAAATTTTAAATACATTTTACATCTATCTAAACAATATTTAAGTAATGCTATGTGTTACTAGATATATTATCATAGTATACCATCCAATTTATTTCTTTTGATGGCTTATGGTGATGATTATTCAATAATGATTCTTTGAAAAAAAATCGTGGATTATGAAATGATGAAATGATGGATTGAAACCCATTTCATTTTCATGGGTTATGATATGATTAATTGATTAATATTTTAATGATGTAGTGGATAATTTATTTTCTAAGTTTATGTGATGGGTATTACCATTATTTCAATCCAAATCATTATGTAAATATAGATAACTCGTAAGATAACAATGTAAAGTGGAAACATGATTTCATGCTCAAGAAATTATGTATGGACCTAGCTTCAAGTCTATAATCTAATGAATATACCATTTATCATTTATATTACATTATGTGTGGGACTATATTTATGTACATAAGATTATATGATGTCCTGATTTCATGTCCTTAAATTAAGGAGTAAATCATTTACAGTTTATACATGTTCACAATGTTATAAGCTTATATTTGTTTCAACATTTTTTGGTTTATGACAAGATCTCATGGCTCGTGATTGATTATTTATGATTCCACACTATTATAAATTTTTCCTTTTGGTTATGAAAATTACTTATTCTATGAATCAAGACTAATTGTAATTAATTTATTGTGTATAGTTTATTACTGATAATTACATGCCCTTGTACCTTTATACTCGTGATAGGATTACATATATTCAATGATTGATATCGCTATTTTTTACCCTTACTAATCATATGAGGTGACCCTTTATTATGTTTTCTTTTCCACGGTTTTGACGGAAGTTTCTAAGTATGGTATTTCTTGAATAATATTAATATAATTAAAATTTAAGGATATGTTGATGACCCATTATGAAATAATATATTTTTGTGTCTAGTCTTAAATGCCACAAAACCTTCATAGTTTTAGTGTATTTATAAGTGTTCTATTTGATAAATATCTATCTTAAATTATGTAATATTTATGAATGTTATTATTTGATCACATCAGATCCCTTTGATTTGGACTATGGATTGTGAATCATAGATAGTATACAATAGGTTTCACTAAACGTGCTACTAATTCAAGAGATGGATCCCAAATAGGAAAATTGTATTGGTGCTTCTTGTGAAGTTCCTTCAACCTTAGTAAAGACAAAATTATATATAGGAGGTTGATAAAATAACCCCCCAACCTTCTGGGTTGTGGTTGACATGGTTATGATACCATAACATCCTAGATATGTAATGTATTTGATGATCCCATGGGTGATGGTGGTGGTAATACTCCTCTATCAATGTGGATTGGTTTCTCCCTAAAAACTAATGATGTAGTTATTTATATAGAATTATTAAATTTGATGTCCTATATTATTGTTTGAGTTAGATTAAATACACATTCAGGGTGGAAACTTCATTCAATTTTTTCCTTCTCAATGAATATAGGTTTTTCAATTTTTTTATTGGATACATAGTTCACCTTCATGGTAGCCTAATGCAAGATTTTCTTAACAGATGTATCTATTTGTTACACCTCTTCTAGCCTTTTGGAATGCAATTATTTCACTCAATGGAATAATTGGAATATGAATATATTGGGACTAAATCTTGGACTATATTGATAACATTGAATGATTCTACCCTTGATATAACTTCTTTTTTGGTGAGTAGGGTAATGTATAGAGATCCATATTCACCCCACACTCTACCAAACACATCATATGGTATATCAATGACTATCTATAGATGTTCCATCGTTATACTGATTCATGTTTAGGGAAGATACGCACTTGATTTCCTTAACATAAGGATTTTAGGAACTGATAATGCATCTAAGTCCACATTGTGGTGGATTCCATTTATAACTTTGATGTGGTTAGGATAATCTCTATAAGACAGATATATGGTACTATGTTTTTAGATAGTCTCTCATAGGATATGATGAATGTATATTAGGTTCCACTCTTTTATTGAATCTTTTACATCATTTTGATAAGTGGATATTTTCGAAAAAAAATATCAATATTCTATCATGAGATAACTTCTTCTATGTTATTATGGTGTTTCCTTCATCTTATGTGAGTGGTTTCTCTACCCAGTATGGACAAAATGGTTTCTTCCCCATTACTTTGTTAAGGTGAAATGAATTATTCATAATCTCCTCAATTTAATTAGAGGGTTAGAGATATGGAGGAGTAATATATTATCATCATTGCATCATACTATATTTTTAATGGGATAAGACAGCTTTAGTTAGTGATAAGTAAATTGATGCAGTTACACTTAATTTCTCAAGTTTATCTTAGTATAAGAAAATAATTAGAGAGTATTTGATATGGGATATCCATTCATATCCAGAAAATGAATTTTAATGAATATGGAATTAGTATTGAGAACAATAGGGAGGACTTCCTTTGTTTTTTCAAATTCACTTATATTAGGAGGACCTCCATTTTGGTTCACTACTATTTATAGAGAGGAACCTTGAAATATATACCATGGGGAGGACCTCTATAGTTAATTTCATGGATTCCATGGGAGTGAATCCTTTATTACTATTTTTTATTAGTTAACAAGATTTGAACCTATTTTTTAGTTTATCTTAATGTTAATTGGATAACTTCTATAGCCTTACCCATCAAGAGGAACTCCATGGTTCATCATTATATTTCCATAGTTTGAGAATTGATGATTAATATTTCTAATGTTGTAGGGATTACCTTCATTTTAAATATTATGGTGAGTACCGTTATATTTGATGACCATGGAGTCATAGGGATGGACTTCATAGCCATAACTATTTTCCCATATTAATTGGGAGTTAGAATATTCTTAGGCTGCTATCAAAATATATCTACAATCCTAAAAATATCTATGTTTATCAGGGAATTTATATAAGATAGCTCTAAGATTTAAATATTTCCTTGGTAATACATCCTTTTTTATAAATTATATTGAGTTATTGGGGTTGGAACCCTTATCATAATCAAGATCATGCTATACGGATAGTGTCCCTCATGATTCCGATCCCTACTATAAGACTCTTCATCTATCATCAACATATATAAATGATATTTCTATAAGGTAGTTATTATATTATACTACTACTAATTTTCCACGAATATAAGTTGATAACCATTATAGGCGTGACAAGGGACATGAGTCTACTCCAATATTTTCAATAGGTATATATTGGTGATATTCGTAGGTGTGAGTGGGGATAGGATAATCCTTTTATGTTGTTGTCATTTTTTTGGATAATTAATGTTGAAGGAAAGGTTATATATATCTAATTATTTATTTCTATCATAATATGCCTATATGATTCATGAAATTGTGTAGGAATATGGAAATTCACCTTAATCAACTCCGTAATATAGTAGAATGATTTATGAAAGTGGTAAGGAATATATGTCTTTTCTTTGACCATTATTGGCATATGCTAAAAGTATTCTTATATGTGGGTTGGAATATAGGTCTGGTCTTATACCATCTAAAAAATATATTGATTAGCTTCATGAATGTGAATATTAATATGGGAATGTTCCATGTTTTCGATCATATTTTTTATATTGTATTTATCAAAACAAGTAAGGATTTGATCCTACACCATTTTTTACACCAGAAAACTCCATCAACATTCCTATATGGGAATAAGGATATGATCCTACATCTATGATGCCACTGAAATATTATGATGATCATCCAAAATATGTAAGGGATAAATGATCTGATCCTACTCCTAAATATTTACTATAATATACTGATTGGTGTTATATATATTAATGGAAGCATGAATATAAGACTACTCTACAACATTCATTATTATCAAGATATACTGATGGAATTCATAGATGTGAAAAATAATATACATATAGTCCTCTACATAAGTTTTCATATTCCCATGGTTGGTTCTCTTTATCGGCATCATTGTTTGGATAATTGGGGATAATATCTCTGAGGGGGCCTCCTCAATGTATTCATCACGAGACATGGCTCTCTGGAGTTGGTAATGATGATAGCTAGCATGATTCTTTGGGGGATTCACCTGAATAGTAGTATAAATGTTAATAAACTCATCTACATACATATGTTAGGTGAGATAGTAATTATTATTCTCTACGTAAAAACACCTAAAGTAGTTTTGTGTAGAAATAGGATCCATTTTCTTCTATGTGGCTTATTTCACATAATATGTCTAGTGGGGCTTAATGTCTTGGAGGTTATCATGGGATACCACTAGTGTTAGGATAGGATTGATTATATTGTATTATCATGCTATATTATTTACCAAATAAGGATATAATAACTAGGTTATTGAAAATTACCTTATTGTCTCTAGGTTCACTACGTTTTTTGTCGATGAGGCATACATAAACAGTTTCATCTAATACTATATAATGGACTGAGGTTCCTTTTGGACAATAGTAACTTTTATTGGGATCCTGATGAAAAATTCTACACATGGTAATTTTTTGTGGATTGGACATAGTTTTTTAAGGGTACAATATCCACCAAAAATAAAATAGTTAATTCTACATCAAATTCAGGAGTTAATGGTTGATCAATATCATTCAAGAATTTAAGATTAATGGAAAGTTCACCATTCTCTTTCTGATTCACCATTGGGATCATAACTATTTTGAGTTAGTGTGAACCTACATTCTTAAGGATTTCAAGCACCGATACATACAATTAAAACATTATATTATAAATTGTTCAGGGTGGTGGAATGTTAGATATTCTCTTAAGGGTTGTGACACCTCACTTGGGACTACCTTATATATTTAATACGTATTCATGAAAAATTTCTTGTAATAATATTACTACAATTTTTTATTGTGTTATGGATAGATTTAAACCATGAATGGATGTGAAAAATTGTAAGCATTAGAGTTTCTATATCAATATTTTCATTTATATAGTTTTATTGAGGTTTAAATCTCTATATATTGGTTATCATGAATTTATCACCATCTCGAGATGAGGAAGATATTTTGAGGTTGGGATTGGGGTAGTGAGAGTGGATTCCAATGTATCCCTATGAATGGAATCAAACCCTGCATATTTTTTTGTTTCTTAACATGACATGTGCTGACTTTTAATATTGTGTGTTGAAGAATAACATGAAACTTGTTGAGTCAATAAGGTTTCCTTATGACTTTTCCATTCTTTATGTTTTGAAAATCACAAACACCTATTTAAAGGAAAAATGCATTCTATCTTGATAAGGGAAATTTTCATTCCTTAAGGAAAATTTCCCTTTCTCAAATAAAATTTTCTCATTTCCCTATTTTTCTTTCATATGGAAAATTTATCCTTACCATGTCTTCATTGTTCATATCATATTGTTTCTAAGTGTAAAATTCAGTTTGTATCCAAAACCTCAAATTCCAATAATTACTTAGATATGAAGCATTCTATTTTAGGATCCAAATTCTCAGAATTATTCTTACAAACTCTTCTGAGTTATGACTCTGAGTTCTCTGAATTCAATACTTTGAACTCTTCTAAGTTCTGACTCCGAATTTTTATGAATTCAGACTCCGAACATTTTATGTTCTGACTCCAAATTCTTATGAATTCAGACTCTAAACATTGTGACTTCTGACTCCTCATTCTCATGAATTCTGACTCCTAACATTGTATGTTCAGGTTTTGAATTCTTGTGAATTCAGATTCTGAATTTCCTTGAAATTTAGACTCCATAATTCTATAGATTTCAGGTTCTGAATTCCCTAAAAAACAGAATCCAAATATCCTTTAATATAGACTCCGAATATTTTTACTTAGATTCTGAACTTTTATTTTTCTTAGACTCTAAAAAATTGGTTTCTATTAAGCAACCATATTTTTTTAATCTTCGATATAGTTATGAAACGTTGTTGTATATTCTGTTTCTAATTAAACATTGTTTGAGTGACACATGTACAAGACCCTCCGAAATTCAAGGAAAAATATTACCGTTGAAGGAGGGAGTCAACTGTTGGAGCTATGCCTATAAATAGCTGATCATTTGAAATAGCTCATAACTTTTTTTACAAGTTTATCAATATTGAGATTACATGCTACTGAAGTGATTTCTAGAGAGAGAGACTTTATTGCTTTGTGCGTACTTAACACCTTTTTCAGATTTTCTTCATGCGACTCTGAATGTTGTTGAGTATATTCGAGGGCTTCAGGGGATTGGAAGACAGAGGTGCCGACTACCTTGAGTTGAGTACTTCCTTGCTGTGGAAGACATAGGTGCCGACTAACTTGATGTTGAGGGCTTCCTTATTGTGGAATAAATATATGTAGACTACCTTGAAGTTGATGGATTGTGAGGATAGTAAGACATAATCTGATATTTGTATTGAGGGATTACCCTGGTGTGTGTAAGATAGAATTCTTGTAATGTATAATTCAATGGACCTTTATCCAATTTTGTTGGATACCCTTATCTTTAGGATAGAAGATTTACTACCTGTTACTTATTTGTTTCAAGTTTTCCGCCGCATTTTAATTTTTGAGGAAAGTATAACTATCATGTACTTCCTTATACTTGTATACTCTGATTTATTAGTATTCTACCCGCCTTATGTTAGAGTATTTATCCTTATAAACTTTCATTATGTTTCATTTTACGTAACCATCTTTTAGGAATCACTTTCTCAGAATCATATTTCCGGAATCGGGTAAGTGTGTATAACTAGAGGTTTTGAGAATTATCTTGTTTAACCTTGTTAAACATAACCATATTTAAAAGTTCAAAAAGAATTTTTTAAATTATACAATTCACCCCGCCCCCACCCTCTTGTATTTTCAGAATCTTTAGATACTTAATTCAGTATCTATATTATTTTAATCCTACATTTGGTATGATAGAGTATATCATACTCCACATACCATTTCAACAACTGGTATTATAGGATTGGTTTAATTTTAATTAGTCTCATGATAAGATTCAGAAGAGAATTTACCTTATTCTTATTTTCAAAATCAGGTTTTTGGAAACATAAAGTTCAGATTCATTTTTTCTTAGAGATACTCCAGTTATATATTTTTCTTGCTGAGGACTATTTTCCGTGTTTACAGAAGTTTTATTATTAAGATGTTTTTGTGGATAGATTTTTTTTAAGATGGCAGGAATCAATGATGGTTCCATTGAAAACATAAATCCAACCAAACCACCAATTTTTGATGGGAATCAATATGAGTATTGGAGATATCGTATAAAGACATTCATTATCAATACTTGAGTGGATAATTTTTTTGTCCTTACTAGAGGTTATAAAATTATGGAGAAGGAAGTCAGCACTTTCACCAATCAAGAAAAACATGAATATCTACTGAATTATAAGTTACACAATACTTTTCTTCGTTCCGTGACTAGAAATATATCTTTCCAAATTACATCATGTGAAGTAGAAAATTGTATATGGAAGAAACTTGAAGTTACTCACTTTGGAACTTCAAAAGTTATTGAAACTAGAAGAGCCATGCTCTGAGCTTAATATCATGGTTTCTTCTTTCCTTGAGGAGAACCCATATGTAAGGTGCAACAATGATTCATGAATATTGTGAATAGTTTACAATCTATGGGGAGAAAATATTAGATGATGAATCTCTTGTTGATAAAATCATAGACATGATGTCCAACGAATTGAAATCCAATAGGACAACTATTGATGAGAATAGAAAAGTTACATAGATTTATCTTGAGGAACTTTTGGGAACTTTCTACAACACGATACTAGAATTAAGAGAGATGCTGATAACATAAAGAATAAGAATGGAAATGGAAGTGTTTCTTTTACTACAACTTCAAATCATATGAAATCTAATACTCTTGAGAGAGTTACGGGATCCAAATCTATGATGATTGTTATTCAATCTGAATCCAGTGTAAGTGAATCTTCAGAAAATGAACTACCCAATATTTCTCGATGGATTAAAATATTGTTGGACATAAGAACATTCAATCCAGATAAAAAAAGAATAAATGTAATGATAAGAAATATTCAGAAGTCACTTGTTACGAATCCAAGAGAGTTGGGCACATAAGACCTGATTGTCCTATGCTTAAGAGAAAATAAAAAAGGAAATGAATTATGGGGGAAATAGAAATAAGTACTACAAATCTAATGCTAAGAATGTATTGAAAGAAAATGAAACCTAGAGTGCCAATAGTGGAGACTCTTCAGATGAATCATCTGATTACGAATCTTATGGATAAAAGAATCGCAGTTTAATAGCCCGACTACCAATTGACAATAATTGCTTAATGGCTAAAGTATACAATGCTGAATCTCAGACCAATGTATCCTTGATTTCTAATTATAGTGTTAGTAAATACTATAACTCTTCTGATGAAGAACTTTCTCTTGAAAAATATAATACTTTACCTACTTATGATGAAATTTATCGGTTCGCTAAACTTCTTGAGAATGAGAATTAAAAAAAAATTGATAAGGAAAATTTTAAAAATACTATTCTTACTAAGGAAATATCATATCTTTTTAAAGATCTTGATAATAAAATTGTTTATCTTGAAAGAATTTGAAAAACTATGGATGAAGTAAATTCCGAGAAGGATAAACTTTCTAAAGATCTAGAAAATGCAATTTCTAAGAAAAATCCTTTCGAGCCTAAATCTAGTATAAAATCAAAAGTTTTGGAAGATAGTAACTTAGTCATCAAACTGAAATCCGAAATTTTTTCCTTGAGGAAGTGTTTGTCATACTTTACTGTAGTTAAGGAAAATTTTGATATAATGTATTCTTAAATCCGACCTCTATGGAATTATTCTGGATTTGGTTATACTAGTTCTAAACCAATTTTTAGTAAAAATTATTTTTTTCCTCAAAGTGCTCCACACTTTAATAAGTGTCAGTGCAGTGGGCATTGGGAAAAACAATCTTCCTTAAACAAAACTCAGTCTTTAGGATTTCCTAAATCCTATTTTTCAAAGAAAATGTGGGTGCCTAAAATTTTTCTTTATGAAATTTTTGGATCCAAGAAGCTTTCGATTCCAAAAACCTAACTCTTTTATTTTCAAGAAAATAGAGAAGGAACCAACAGAAATACATGGTACATGGGTAGTGGATGTTCCCAGCATATGACTGGTAACAAAAACTTCTTTGAAATTATTATCATCACGAAATGAGGAAAAGTAACTTTCTCAGTGATAAATTATTTGTATAGGTGACATCGTTCTTCTTGGAAAAACATTGATTTCAAATGTTTTATTTGTTAAGGGTCTTAATCACAACATCATTAGCATAAGACAATTATGTGATGAAGGTAACCTTGTAATTTTTGGGATGATAGGTTCTTAGTACAAAATTCCAAGGAAGAGTTTATTCTTTCTACCAATATGCAAGAGAATGTATACACACTACACATAAAAGACCTTATGAGCCAAGATCTAACTTTCCTTAGTGAAATGGAAGATCATTCTTGGTTGTGGAATAGAAGGTTAGGTCACTGTAACCTTAAGAACCTATGAAAACTTTCTAAGAAATGATTAGTTAAGGATCTACCTGAGCATAGATTTGATTCATTAAAAGTTTGTGATCCTTGTCAATATGGTAAGAAACATAAATCTAGTTTTAAATCAATTGGTGAAGTATCAACTACTGATTCATTACAGTTATTTTATATGTATATTTTTGTCCCAACACTAACTGGAGGCATTAGTGGTAAGTGTTATGTATTTATCTTGGTTGATGATTACACTAGATTTACGTGGGTCTATTTTCTTGTAAAGAAGTCTGATGCTTTTTCTTAATTCAAAATTTTTAGAGCACAAGTTGAAATTTAAAAAAAACCTTCCATTGAAAACTATTCATAGTGATCATGGATGATAATTTAAAAATTCTGATTTTGATACTTTTTGTAGTAGAATAGGAATTACTCAAAATTTCCTAGCACCTAGAACAACTCAACAAAATGGTGTTGTTGAAAGAAGAAAGATAATTCTTCAAAAGATAACAAGAACCATGTTGAGTGAATAATCAATATCCAAACACTTTTGGGATGAAGCTGTAAGTACTTCTTGTTATACTATAAATCATGTTCTAATTAGACCTTTGCTTAATAAAAGTCTTTATGAGTTATGGAATTATAGAAAACCTATACTTTCCTACTTTAAGGTTTTTGGTTGCAAGGTATTCATCCTAAATACTAAAAATAATCTATATAAATTCACACTAAAATATGATGAAGTAATTTTCTTAGGCTAATCCACAACTTCTAAGGCTTATAGAGTATTCAATAAAAACACATGTACTGTTGAATATACAATACATGTGAAATTTGATAAAACTGATCCCTTTGTTTTTAAACAACCCCAACCTACGTCTTTGGACGTGTTTTAAAAAACTGATTATCAACCATTGATTGAAGATCCTACTGAGAAGGAAAATGTCCAAGAAGATATTTCTGAAACATTTACACCACACGATTTCCTACCCTATGTTGATGAACAGGTTTTATAAAACCCAAATCAGTTGTTTCTCAAGGATCATCCCAGTGATAGTATCATTGGTGATATAAATCAACCTATAAGGACTAGAAGTTTCTTAAGAAATTATATAGAACATATAGCATCCCATTCCCAATTTGAACCAAATTTCACTAATGAAACTTTAGGTGATGATGATTAGATTAAATCCATGAAATATGAACTAAATGAATTCAAAAGGAATAAAGTCTGGACCTTGGTTGAAAGACCTAGAGAAACTTCTATTATTGGTGTAAAATGGGTCTTCAGAAATAAGTGTGATGAAAATTGAATCATAGTAATAAATAAAGCCAGATTAGTTGCCAAAGGCTATAATCAACAACAAGGAATATACTATGATGAAACATATGCTCCAGTAGCGAGACTTGAATCTATTTGTATACTACATGCCATTGCAGTATTCTTTAATTTCAATATTTTTCAAATGGATGTGAAATGTGCTTTCCTAAATGGTTATGTTAAGGAGGATGTTTTTGTGGAACAACCTCCTGGTTTTGACGATACAAAACATTTTGAACATGTATTTAGACTTACCAAAGCTCTGTATAGACTTAAGAAAGCTCCTCAATCATAGTATGACAGACTTACAAGATTATTTCTTCAAAATAATTACGTTAAGGGAAATGAAGATCACACCAATTTTATAATGAAAGATAAAGAAAAATGTATTGATTGTTCAAATTTATGTTGATGAAATTATATTTGGTTTAACGTAGCAATCTTTAACTGATTCCTTTGCGGATCTAATGAAATCTGAGTTTGAAATGAGTATGATGGGTGAGTTAACTTTTATACTTGGTTTTCAAATTTCTCAAAAACCATAAAGAACCTATATATCCAAACATAAGTATATTAAACATCTTCTTAAAAAGTATGGATATGACAACACTAAGAGTATAAGTACTCCCATTGGTACCTCAAACACACTTGATCATGATGAAGTTGTGAAACTAGTAGATAAAACATCTGTTTGAGGTATGATAAGAAGTTTACTTTACATAACACCAAGCCATATATACATAATGTTTTGAGTATGATTATGTTCAAGATATCAATCCAATCTTTAGGAATATCTTTTTCAAGACAGTGAAAATAATTATTCGCTACTTAAAGGGAACCATGGATTCAAGACTATTTTATTCATCTGTTAATAATTTTGTTTTGAAAAGTTTTTCAGATGCTGACTTTAGTAGATGTAGAATGGACAGAAAGAGTACATACGAAACTTCTCATTTCATAGGAGATTATTTAGTTTCATGGTCATGCAAGAAGCAACACTCAGTAGAACTTTCCACTACTGAAGCTGAATATGCAGCAACAGGAAGTTGTTGTGCTCAAGTGTTGTGGATGAAACACACACACAGAGACTATGGAATGAGTTTTACCAAAACAAAAATTTTGTGGGATAATGCAAGTTCCATTTCACTTAGTAAAAACCCTACACATATCTCTCGTGAAAAACACATAGATATTAGGCATCACTTTCTTAGAGATCACACACTAAAAGGAGATATCATTCTTCACTTTATCAGAACACAATATCAACTTGCTGATATTTTCACAAAATCTTTACCCTTTGATAGATTTGAATACATTAAATAGAAGTTAGGAATGATAATGATAAGGTAATATTCCTTGTTAATTTTCTATTGGAACCAATCTCTTTATAGTAATAAACTCCTTTTCATAGGGGGAGTACATATTATTGTTTGTTTTTTATATTTTTTGTAATTATGTTTTTTATAATTTTCGTAATAAAGTTTTTCATATTTTTTGTAATGTAGTTTTTCAAAATTTCTATAATGGAGTATATCAAAATTTCCATAATGAATTTGTTTTTCAAAATTTCAGTAATGATGTCTTTTTTCGAAGTCTCTGTAATAGAATTTTTTTAAAATATTTCGTAATGAAAATTTTATTAGTTTAAAATTTTTCGTAGTTGTATTTTTTGTAATGGTGATTTTCGTACTTGAAATTTTCATAATGATGATTTTTTTACTAGAAATATTTGTAATGAATATTTTCTTACTTGAAATTTTCATAATGAAAATTTTTGTTCTTGAAATTTTCGTAATATTGATTTTGGTACTTGAAGTTTTTCATAATGGAGATTTTCACTATCAAATTTTTTTTATTTTAAAGTTCTTCAAAAAGAATACAACCTATTACAAATAATATTCCTATCAATCTGAAAGGTATGTTTTTCTTTCTGTAGTTTTCGTAATCATCATTTACTTGCTAGTATTTTCATTTGTTTTTAAATTTTTCGGATTCTATTTTTCTTAAATCCAAATGATTTATTTTAAGAAAACATCAAAAGATCATATCCTACCAAATTTTCCTTGTGGCTATCATATCAATCGTCAGATATGATTAGAAGGATTCTAAACTATTGAATATTGTTTTGGAAGATGAATCGTCGCTTCCAACACCTATATAAAGGACCCCTTAGTGGTGATCCCACATCGGATTCCAAGACTTTGCATGCCGAAGCTATGCCCCTCTACTTAATCCCATTGCGAACATCTCGGAGTTTTCCCAATTTTGAATGTCTTCCAAAGAATCATCTCAGAAAGATATGTCTATTGTCAAGCCAATTCTGGAATGTCCAATATATAGATAAAGGATGGTGCATTAAAATTTCTTCAACAAGTATGATTCAATCATTTCGAATAACATCAAGCTGAATATATGGGAGAGTGTCTGCATATCAAAGCCTGGTGCCCAAGATTTGGGGTATCCAGATATGTTTATTGAGTTTATTTAATCAGTCAGTTTTATCATATAAGAAGGCGGAGAAAAGTTTTCTTTTAAAAGCTATGGTAAGAATTATTCCCTTTTGTATACAAAGGCAGCTAGTTTGATTGGAGTTCCATTTGAAGGAGAAGATAAGTTCTGTTCCCATAAGTTTCCAGGTGTTCAAGGAAGTTTTTTCAAGGTGAATTATATGGACTGTCTTGGTCTTACTGATGTCAAGACTCTGATGATTTCTCACCTCTCTACAAATAACCAGATCATGTAATTATGGGTTTGAGGTTTTATCATTCTGAGAAATGGGGATAATGACACCTCGATGAAGGGCGACATGTACATCTTAGATTTTCCGGTGAATCTGAGAAAGGTAAATTTGGTAGATCACATTCTGATTACGATTTAGAATATCAAGAATGGAAATTTGAATGCTCAGAATATCATATACCCGACTATTCTTTCCAAGCTAATTATTCGGTGCTTAAGTCTTTCAAAATATAGTGCAGTTCAATGCCAAGGAATAGAAAAGTAATGTTTATTAGTGATGACACCTTCAAAATGATGAATGTTGGTTTTTTTGAGGAATTAGGATAATTCTATGATCTACCAGTAGAAGAGTTTAAAGCTATTCCGAAGGAACAAGATGTGGTTGAACTATCGAAAATGGATGGAAAGAAGAGAAAGATGAAAGAAGTATAGGAGGAGGAGAAAACACCCAAAAGTAAAGGAAGCACAATCCACACCTTCAAAACCTAAGAAGCAAAAAAGCCTATCTAGATGAGGTTGTTTCAAAGTGGATGGAAGACATGAAAAATAATAAGGAAGGAGAGCTATAGTTTGTCTTTGATCCTGCAGAAGCTAAGGGTTTGAAAGAGAAGACAACTAAAGATCATGAGAATCAAGATAAAGAGAAGAAACAAAAGAAGATGTTTTTGGAGGCTGAAATTGTTCAATCCCTTCTGAGGGATAATGTGAAAGAATTCGAGAATAACCTAGTACCAAAATCTATCTTGGTATAGGCCTTACCTGAGACACCGGGGAAGAAATTTCTCACTCTAAAAAAAGTACAAGTAAATATTGTTGAAGAAAAACAAGATATGAATGAAATTAAAGAAAAAGAAAGCAGTGGTGACACAGAAGAACTCACAAAGAAAGTTGAATACTTTCATGATAAGGGAAGTGAATTCGAAAAATTGTTGATCTAGACCTCTCAAGCCGGATCTTCAAATCTTGATACTCCTGTGTTTGATGAAAAAGATGAATATTATGTGAATAAGCTCTCTGAGGAAGAAAGTTATAATCATTATTTAATTGACCCTGAAGATGTTGAGGTAGGAGCTGAGAAGGAGAAGATAAATGAAGATTGAATTGTTCAGCTGTCTGACAGTGAACATGAATCTCCAGATGAGGAAGTTGTTCTGAGAACTGATAAAGGGAAACATGTGATTGTGGATACACCTACTAAATCTGTTTTAATGAATAAGAATGTTGGTGGATCTTCTAAGAGAAAACTTTTTGAGTTTGAGAAAGATCCTTCACCTAGCAAAGTCTCAGATTCTAAATCATAATCCGTAGGAAACCATTTCATTGTTAAATCTCTAAAAAATCATGTTGACACCATTCTGATCTTTCCAAGCATTGAATCGAGGCATCAGATGCTCCAACACAGCCTGAATCAGAAATCAGATTTATTTTCCATGGTGGTGGACCAGTGTGTAAAGTTTGAGGCTGATTTAAAGAACTTCTTCATTAACTACGATGACCACAAAAGATCATGTAAAAAAGTGGTTAAAAGGAAAAAGAATATAGTTGAAGAGATGAGGGAGATTTATGAGTTTCCAGATTGTGTTAAGGAAGATTTTGATATTGAAGATGGTAAAATCAAGGATCTCACGAGTAGCTTTGAGAATAAGATAACTCTCGACCAGAATACTCAGATTCAAGAGGTAAAAGATCTGAATCGAAAGCTCTATTCTTCAGCACAATGTTGGAAGAGGGAAAGGGATCTTCAGATCGAGATTGAAGAAAAGCTAGTTAAGCAAGATGAACTTATAAAGGCTCAGGCAGAAGCTCTCAAGTCTCAGGATGAAAGGATCAAAGCATTAGAGAAGAAATCAGAAGATCAAGATCAGCTCCTAAAGCAAGAAGAGGACGACCACAAGGAACTCAAAATGCTGAAAACCATAGTGAAGAAATTTATACCCCAGGAGAAGGAAGGAAAATAAAACATATCCAATATTTTGTTGTATTTTCCTTTTTGAACAAATTCTTCCTATCTTAATGAAATTTTGGTTTCTTGTTTCTATTTGGATGCTTTGTACTAATATTTCAGGTACTATAATTCGTTTTACATTCCCTAAAATTCTTTTTGAAAATCACAAAATTGGAGAAAGGCAAAAAGAATACTATGAAAAGAAGAAATATCCCTAAGGGGGAGTTTATCTATGGGGGGTTTTCATTACAGAGATTTCCGCACACAAGATAATAAAAAATTCATTTCCAGAAAACAGAATATGTTCCATTATTGTTCTAAAGCCTAAGGGGGAGTTAATCGTATTCAATATGATTCATAAGTAAAGGGAGATAAGTTTTATTTTCAATAGCATAAATTTTCTAAGTCCTTATATTCTTTTTTCACAAGGATGTTTGTGCTTTCCAAAAAGGGGGAGATTGTTGAGTCAATAATTTTTCCATATTAATTTTCTATTCCTCTATGTTTTGAAAATCACAAACACTTATTTTAAGGCTAAATGCATTTTACCGTGATAATGGAAATTTTCCTTCATTAATGAAATTTTTCATTATTCAAAGAAAATTTTATCCATACCCTATTTTTCTTTCATAAGGAAAATTTTTCCTTACCATGTTATCATTGTTCATATCATAATTTTTATAAGTGTAAAATTCAGTTTGTATCCAAAACCTCAGAATCCTATAATTACCAAGATATGAAGCATTCTATTTTACGATCTGAATTCTCAGAATTATGGTTATGAACTCTTCTGAGTTATGACTCTGAGTCCTCTGAATTCAAGAATCCGAACTCTTCTGTCTTATGACTTCTAATTCTTATGAATTTAGACTAATAACTTTGTAAGTTATGACTCTGAATTATCATGAATTCAGACTCCGAACATTGTGAGTTTTGACTCTGAATTCTCATGAATTCCGACTCCGAACATTGTATGTTCAGGTTCCGAATTCTTGTGAATTCAGATTCCAAATTTCCTTGCAATTCAGACTCTGGAATTATATAGAGTTTACATTCCGAATTCCCTAAATAACAAAGTCCTAATATCCTGTAATATAGAATCTTAATATTTTTACTAATATTTCAAACTGTTGATTTTTTTAGACTCCGAAAAATAGTTTTTGATTAAGAAACCATATTTTACTCATCTTTGATATAGTTATGAAACAATGTCATACATTCTATTTTTAATTAACCATTGTTTGAGTGAAACATGTACAGGTCCCTCCAAAATTCAAGGAAACATATGACTATTGAAGGAGGGAGCGGACCGTTAGAGATGTGCCTATAAATAGGATCTCATTTGAAAGAGCTCAAAACATTGATTACAAGTTGATAAATCTAGAGATTACATGATGATTAAGTGATTTCTATGGAGAGGGACTTTATTTATTTGTGTGTACTGAAAACCTTGTTCATATTTGCTTCGTGCGACTCCGAATGCTGTTGGGTACATTCGAGGGCTTCCTTATAAGGCCCCAGCCTTAAAACTTACTTAATCTTGATTTACTTCAAGAATACACATTTAGGATCTTTTCAGGTTTAGAGTTTTAGAGAATTAGATCATAAAACATACATTACATTCCACATTTAAACAAAGTTGTTACATAAAAGATAGTAATCATTTTCCCCATCAACAGAAACATATTTAAAATAAAACATGGATTCATTCTTGACACCTCCTTGACACTATCATCACATCATGTACCTTTCCCTTGACCTATGAAAAACATTTCAAAAACATGGGGTGAGCATAAAAAGATCAGTAAGGGATATAAAAGTATGAAATGAAAACATTATTCCATGCATGAAATCATACTTTACTCATAAAACATAATCAGATACCTCATCAAATCATGAATAAATCACAGAAATCATAGGACATAAAGGTAACATGATGCATTCATAACATTCTTACATAGGGAGTAACCCTCATGGTTATGTTTGGAATACCCATCAATGTATATTCCATAAATATCTTCATAGAAACCATAAATTTTAACCCCATTGTGATAGCCAATTCATTGGAGAGCTATATCGGGCTCACCTGTCCTTAGTTTATCACGGAACCACCCGTCTTCATAACAATTCCCAAGAACCATAACATAGTCGTATCACATAAAACATGCATAAAGGAAACATAACATTTCCACATTTCAATCACAAGATATCAATACCACACATTGATATAATAAAAACATTGTGAAAACCATTTTCAATACCAAAATAAAAGAAAATTAAAACATGGTATTTATTTTTCATTTTTAAAAAAGTTATGGCTTGTAGAGGAAGCCGAAACTCAAATAATGGTCATGGCGGTGGAGAATTCGTTGTCGCTGCATATATACGTCAAAACATTCCCTTTTGTCATTTAGTAAAATGCTCCGTATAAAAAATATTCCTTTTTAATAAAAATAAAAGTCAAATGGGTTTATACACCGTATAAAATAAATTTGTGTATAAAACAATATATGCCTCAATGAAAGGATATTGAGACGAAGTCCCGTACAAAGATCATTTTTTTAAATAAAATAGATCTATTATGCTTATTCACTCTAATTACACATAAAGAAAGTAAAAATACAAGATAGGATATAATAATATCATGACATAATTTGAAAGTAGGACATTAACCCAAAGAATGGAAATTGGGTTAAGAAGTTCCCTTACAAAAATTTGACAGCCTAATGGCGTCACATCAAAATTCATAAAATGAGTTGATGAGAGATAAAAAGGGCATATCATCACTTGGAAATACAATTTACATCATTAATGATATAGAAGAACATATCCCAACATTAAAATATGTAAATTAAAAGACCCAACAAAAGAAGTCTTTAAAAAGAGGAGGGTGAAAGGTTCTCTTACCGACTTGGGTATCTTTCGAAACATACACACCATGAAAGAAGGACAATACAACATTGATGTAAATACTCATAAAAGAAATTATATTGCACAAAGAGTAGAATAATGGGAAGTATATATACCAATCAAAAGAAATGGTGGCAAATATATCATAAATCTCACGAGAATAAAAGTGAGACAAAAAATACCTTATGAAAACTCGGCAGCCTAATGATGCCACATAAAAAATCCAAAAATGGATTGATGAGATCATATAGGGTCTATAATCTTATTAACATAAAATTTACAGAAAGAGGAATATAAAAGAACATCCCCCAACATAACAAAGATGAGATTAAAAGAAGTTGCATAAAGGAGAGTACTTAAAAATAAAGAGAGAGGTTGGATCTCTTACGAAAATTCGACAGCCTAACAGCGCCACTCAAAACATAAAAAATGGATTGATAAGAGAAAATAGGGTCTCTCATAATATAAACATAAAAAGTATGGTAATAGTAATATTAAAGAACATCCCAATCATTATAAAGATGAGCTTAAAAGGAATGACATAAAAGAGTGTACTTAAAAAGAATGACAGGGGTAGGATCCCTTACCTCGTATCCGACTTGACTCGATCGTTATTTAATCTACTTAATAATAAACTTGAGTTAATTTCTACATGCTTAAGAAACTTTTTCAAGTTCATTATTCCTTTTATATCCGTTATCACCATGTCATGAACACTATGTAATTATTTAAGTTAATAACGGTCGTTTTAACGATCATTGATACTTGAGTCAAAAATAAAAGCTTTATAATTACAAGTTTCTTCATTTGGTAAAATATCCATTATATCCAGAATTATATTCATTATGTAGATATCATATATATAATATATATCCATTATATACATGCACATATAATATTACATAACATTTGTAGGTAAGAAATGAAATGCATCGTTCATGGAGACGGTAAGCCTTACGTACGCATGAACGCTACTTCCATTTATATTTCATATTCAATGGAATTAAAACATAATGATACATAATAGTATTATAATTCCAGTATGGTATCATATATAATATCATTAAATCTATCCTTTATACGTACCACATATGGTATTAACGAATCAAATCACTTTTAGGGGGCGGTAGTCCGCACTCCCTAAAATGAAGATATCACGTTTACCCATAATGGAAACCACAAAGGTATGCCATAAATGAAAAATAAATAAGATTAAAGAAAACATAAACATATTATATATCATATAGAAATATAGTTACATCTTAATGGCAACCTTTGAAGGTGTTAAAAGAATATTGAACAATCATCATTTCGTGAGAAAGAAATTCACCATCCAGAGAAACAGTATGTTCTTTAACCATTAGATGTAGGTGTGTGTAAGTGTAGCTCGAATACTTCTTATAACAATATCCTAGTATAAGGAAGATACTGGTGTTATTATAAAAAAAATGAATAAAACGATTTTAGGGGGTTGGAAAACAAAATAAATCAAAAGAGCACAACTGAAGACGTTACCTTAAAATCGGCTAACTCCCTTTGGTTTGAACAAAAAGGGTTTATTGAAGATCTTCCTGCCTAAGGTAAGGCATTTAGGATGAGGAGAGGGATGTGTAGAGACAAAAGGAACAGATCGTGGCCGAGCCAAATGATTTATTGGTGTGGGTAAGGAGGTAGAGGTGGGGGCCTTTTATAAGAGGAGAGGAGGGCACTCTTGGAATGGAATAAAATGTTACTTTATTTTCAAATGTGTTTCGGATTTTAAAGGTCCCACATTTATGTATTTCTAGGATAATGTGATAAGAGTTCTAAATCCACCCATCCAATAGGTTTTTGACATGTATAGGTCTTATATTTTACATTAAATTTTTATATTATTTAAATCATTAAATAATGAGGTAATCGATGCATCATCATGATGTCATACATAATTTAATTTATTTAATGTATAAAAATTATAAAAAAATACTATGATGTATAAAATGTATTTAGACTTCCAATTAATATTTATAGTCAAAAATCTGACTTGTATAATTCCATGTAAAAATTGTTTTAGTAAAACAATACATGTTTGTGTCATTTTTTCTTTTACTTTAAATAAAAGGCATAAATGTCATTATCTTACCCAAGTGGCTCCATGGGGTCCCAAATATCTACCCACGGGTTGTCATGGTCGTCCATAACTCATCCAATAGAGTTATTACAAGTGTCAATATATTTTCATTTTATTATAATATCATTTTTACCTTAAATCACACTAATTGCCCTTGATCACGATTAATAAAACATAAAAGTTACGTTTCATCAAAAATTATTTTCATCCTATTGAACCACATTTTACATAAAAATAAAAAAAATTTATACTGGATTTTTTAAATTCAAATCATAGAAGTGGTAAAGTTCCATTTAAACGAAAAATCAGTTTTTGTAACTAGCACTTTGTGGTTTCACCACTCATCAACAATTAAGTTTTTTTAGAAAAATACCAAAAATTCACCCAAAGATATTTTTGATATTCCGAATTCAAAAATGATGTATTTTTTACCAAATTCATAACATAGAAGTTTCAATAATTAATTTTATAATTAAATTCCGCTGTCAAATCAAATAGCGTGTTTTTAAGAAACAATATCTATCAAAATATTGACAATCGTTTATGTCCAATCTCAAAGTGATATTAATTACAATGACCACAATTGGATTAAATGGTAAAAATATATTCTAATTTCACTTTAGAACCAATTAAAAATATAATATAATCATATTAATAAATTAGATTAAAATGAGGTTTTGAATTAAAATACAACATTTGTCACTATTCATTAAAAAATAAACATTATCGGAAAAAAACCAAAAATTTACACAAAGTTAATTTTGATGTCCCGATTCTAAAGAAGATTTTTATTTTGTCAAATATAACACATAAAATTTTCAAAAGGTGGATTTAAAAGGGGTTCTCCATCAAAAGGTGGTTAATCAACCTTTTAATGAATATTAGAATGTTTACACTTAAAATTGGATTCATTCGTATTTTTAATCCTCTAACATTTATTGTAAAAAGTAACAATATTTGACAAACATATATAATCATTTTTTAGTTAGTTATGTTCATTCCTGTCATTACAATGGCTAGGTGTTAACTACCATTTAAAATAAAATTATTATATTATTAGAGTGCAACGTAAGATTTCAAAGGAACTCGTTGTTGCGTATTGGGTAATCCATAAAGCATAGCATTCCATTTAAATTAATATTAACATTTTATTAACAAATAGGGATAAATATAAAAATGTCATATTATTTATTTACCTGGGGTGTTACATCCTTCCCCCCTTTTGGGAATTGGGTCCTCACAATTTTAAAATTTGGCTCAGAAACAATATTGAAAGTCCCACATCAGAATAAGAGTCGGTAAAACAATCGCTCTAAAAGAAAGAAAGAGAAGTACAGAGGTCACCCGAGTTAACCCATGCTAGGATTCCATGTAAGAGAACATGGATATGGAAGAAAAAGAAAAGGGTCATGTTCTGATGGAGAGTGATAGAAAACATGTTTACGAGAAAGTTAACCACAAGAAAATCACAAACTTGTGGTGGGTTAAATAGAATTTGATTCCCCAGTAGGAAACATTAATGGAAAAAAAAAATTTCGATTAATTTTCATTGAGGAATTTATTTTTGATCTTAAGGAAACATAATTACTTGTCATGTTGACTTTAAACTTTTTCTATATTTCTTACACAAACTCATACTTTCTTCAAAAGATGAGTATTTAGGAAGACTTGTTCGCATAGGGAGTACTATAATCAATTTCTTGAGAATCACCTAATACAAAAAAGAGAATTATATATTACCCATGTCTTTAGAGCCTTACCAAAACCAAATTTTTTTGAACAAGATCAGATAAACCAGAAAAGGATAACCCCTTATAAAAAGAAAATCTATTCTTAATCTCCAAAATTTGTCCAACAAAACCCAAAGATCAACGAGGACCATTCGATAAACAATTTGTCCATAAAATTATTCAAAGTAAACCAAACTAAGATTGAATCCCAAATATTTGAAGGATTTAGTCACATAGTCTTCCAAAGTACAAATTAACACTTATCTCCAACAGTTGCTCTAAAAGTCTCATATTGAAAAGTAATTAACCTAATCACATATCCTCCATGATAGGTTAATAATTTCCATAGATAACCCTAAAATCATCTTACTCTTAATTTATAAAATCATCTAACTAAAAAGAACCATTCAAACTAACCAGGGACTTCACGTAGTCCATTGGTAGGCGATAAATACCAGTCGCACTTTGGTTGTGGGTTTGATTCCAACAACTTTGTCCGACGCGATAGGTTGTCACACGGTCTGCGTGTTGTCCTTTTTATAAAACTCCAAAAATAACCCTCACATGTTTTAACCTCAATAGTTTCTTTATACCTATCATTTTCATCCAAATTCAGTACGATCTCAACATCTTAATTCTTGAAGTCTTATTTCACCACCATAAAATAAAATGATTCCCAAAATGAATAACAGCATACCTTGATCACGGCGTCCACTCGGTTTCATCGTCATCTTGTTCATGTAGGTAGAAGTCCCATGCATTAGAATAATGATTTATAGATCCTTCAAAATCATTTCCTTCCTCCATCCAAATACACCTTGTACAACATGGTTCATATGGGTGTTCACAGAAAAATAGTTTTGTAAGATAATCATGTATGACATATATAATTCCAAAACATCTGATAAAACATGATTTCTATAAAATAGTCAGACAGAATTTGATTTGAAACTTTCTATTATTGGTCCTTTTAAAATACCATAAGTATGTGCTGAGAGACTATATTTTAAAAGAAAATATAAATAGGTTGCGCAAGGGTCTCCTTCCTTTGCACTGATTTTAAAATCATAATATGCTTCAAATTCTTGAGATAAGGTAAAATATTTGAAAATACCTTGAGAATATTTACCTTTCTTGAAAATATGAAAATATTGTGAAAATAGTATTTGTCTCAATACAAACCATGATCCAAGAAGATAATGAGGTATAGTGGAGGTGTTTGATATCTTAAACAACTGCTTGCAAGAGATTTGTATGTTATAAAAAGTTTCACAATCATCTGAACATGACTTTGCAATAATTATTGCAAGCATGTCATCAGGAAGAGATTCGAATGTCGTTTGAGATCCTCCTCCTTCCATTCGTAACTGACTTTACTTGACCTGAAAAAAGTTATAAAACAAGGATTTAACTGAAATAATAGATATATGGACTAACCATGTGCCTAAAAAAAACTCCTAGTCCCTAATGTTTTCTAAACCGGCCATTGATACCAACTATAAGGCCCCAGCCTTAAACATTACATAATCTTGAGTTTCTTCAAGAATACACGTTGAGGATCTTATCAGGTTTAGAGTTTTAGAGAATTAGATCATAAAACATGCATTACATTCCACATTTAAACAAAGTTGTTACATAAAAGATATTACTCATTTTTTCCATCAACATAAACATATTTAAAATAAAAAATGGATTCTTTCGTGACACTTCCTTGACACTATCATCACATCATGTACATTTCCCTTGACCTGTGAAAAGCATTTCAAAAACCTGGGGTGAGCATAAATAGCTCAGTAAGGGATATAAAAGTACGAAATGAAAACATTAATCCACGCATGAAATCATACTTTACTCATAAACATAATCACATACCTCATCAAATCATGTATAAATCATAGAAATCATAAGAAATAAAGGTAACTTGAGGCATTCATAACATTATTTTGTAGGGAGTAACCCTCATGTTTACATTTGGAATACCCATCACAGTATATTCCCTAAATCTCTTCGGAGAAACCTTAACGTTTAACACCTTCACGTTACCCAATGCATTGGAGAGCTATATCGGGCTCACCCGCATTTATTTTACCATGGAACAACCCATCTTCATAACAATTCCCATGAACCATAACATAATCGTATCACATAAAACATGCATAAAGGAAACATAAAATTTCCATATTTCAGTCACAAGATATCAATACCACACATTGATATAATAAAAACATTGTGAAAACCATTTTCAATACCAAAATAAAATAAAAGAAAAACATGCTATTTATTTTTCATTTTTAAAAAAAGGTATGGCTTGTAGAGAAAGCCTAAACTCAAATAATGGTCACAGTGGAGGAGAAGTCATTATCGCCGCATACATACGACAAAACATTCCCTTTTGTCATTTAGTAAAACTATTTGTATAAAAAAGATTCCTTTTGAATAAACTTAGAAGTCAACGGGGTTTATACACCGTAAAAAAGAAAGTAGTGTATAAAACAAAATATGCCTCAATGAAAGGATATTGAGACAAAGTCCCATACAAAGACCATTATTTTAAATAAAATAGATATATTATGTGTATTCACTGTAATTACACATAATTAAATTACATATACAAGAAATGACATAATAATATCATGACATAATTTGATAGTAGGAGATTAACCCAAAGAACGGAAATTGGGTTAAGAAGTTCCCTTACAAAAATTTGACACCCTAACGTCATCACTTCAAAATTCATAAAATGAGTTGATGAGAGATAAAAAGGGTATCTCATCACTAGGAAATACAATTTAAATCAATAAGGATATAGAAGAACATATCCCAACATTACAATATGTAAATTAAAAGACCCAACAAAAGAAGTCTTTAAAAAGAGGAGGGTGAAAGGATCCCTTACCGACTTGGGTATCTTTCAAAACATAAACCCCATGAAAGAAGGACAATAAAACATTGATGTAAATACCCAAAAACGAAATTATATTACACAAAGGGTAGAATAATGGGAAGTACATATACCACTCAAAGTAAATGGTGGAAAATGTAGCATAAATCTCACGGGAATAAAAGTGAGACGAAAAATCCCTTATGAAAACTCGGCAGCCTAACGGCGCCACTTAAACCATCCAAAAATGGATAAATGAGATCACATAGGTTATCTCATCATATTAACATAAAATTTACAGAAATAGGAATATAAAATATCATCCCCCAACATAACAAATTTTAGCTTAAAAGAAATGACATAATGGAGAGTACTTAAAAAGAAAGAGAGAGGTTGGATCTCTTATGAAAATATGGCAGCCTAACGGCGCCACTCAAAACTTAAAAAATGGATTGATGAGAGAAAATAGGGTCTCTCATCATATGAACATAAAAATTACAGTAATAGTAATATAAAATAACATCCCAATCATACGAAAGATGGTCTTAAAAGGAATTACATAAAATAGTGTACTTAAAAAGAAAGAGAGGGGTAGGATCCCTTACCTCGTATCCGACTTGACTCAATCGTTATTTAATCTCCTGAATAATAAACATGAGTTAATTTATACTTGATTAAGAACCTTTTTCAAGTTCATTATTCTTTTTATATCACTTATTACAATTTCATGAACACTATGTAATTATTTAAGTTAATAACGGTCGTTTTAACGATCATTGCTACTTGAGTCAAAAATAAACTCTTTATAATTACAAGTTTGTTCCTGGGGTAAAATATCCATTATATCCAGAATTATATTCATTATGTAGATATCATATATATCCTATATATCCATTATAAACATGCATTTATAATATTACCTAACATTTAGAGGTAAGAAATGAAATTCATCGTTCATGGAGACGGTAAGTCGTACGTACGCATGAACGCTACTTCCATTTCAATTTCATATTTAATGGAATTAAAACATAATGATACATAATAGTATTATAATTCCAGTATGGTATCATATATAATATCATTAAATCTATCCTTTATACGTACCACATACGGTATTAACGAATCAAATCACATTGAGGGGGCGGTAGTCCGCACTCCCTAAAATGAAGATATCACGTTTACCCATAATGGAAACCACAATGGTATGCCATAACTGAAAAATACTGAATCTTAAGGAAAAAATAAACATATTATATATTATATATAAATATTGTGACATCTTAATTTCCACCTTTGAAAGTGTTAAAAAATATTGAACAATCATCGTTTGGTGAGGCAGAAAATCACCATTCACAGAAACAGTATGTTCTTTAACCATTAGATGTAGGTGTGTGTAAGTGTAGCTCGAATCATTCTTATAACAAAATCCTAGTATATGGAAGATACTGTTTTTGTTACAAATGAAATGAATAAAAAGATTTTAGGGGGTTGGAGAAGAAAAATAAAACAAAAGAGCGCAAGTGAATACGTTACTTTAAAATCGGGTAACTCCCTTTGGTTTGAAACAAAAGGGTTTTTTGAAGAGCTTCCTGACTATGGTAAGGCTTCTAGGATGAGTAGAGGGATGTGTATAGACAAAATGATCAGATCTTTGCCAAGAAAAAGGCTTGAGAAGTTTGGTTAAGGAGGTATTGATGGGGGCCTTTTATAAGAGGAGAGGAGGGCACTCTTGGAAATGTATAAAATGTTACTTTATTTTCAAATGTGTTTTGGATTTTCAAGGTCGTAAATTGATTTATTTCGAGTATAAGGTGATAATAGTTCTAAATCCACCCATCCAATTGGTTTTTGACATGTGTAGGTCTTATATAATACATTATCTTTTCATTTTATTTAAATCGTTAAATAATGAGGTAATCGCTGCATCATCATGATGTCATAAATAATTTAATTTATTTAATTTCTAAAAATTATAAAAAAAACTACTGTGATGTAGTAAATATTTTTATCTTTCAAATTACTATTTATAGTCCAAAATTGGACATGTATAACCCCATGTAAATTTTTTTTTAGTAAAATAATACATGTTTGTGTCATTTTTACTTTTACTTTAAATAAAAGGCATAAATGTCATTATCTTACCGAAGTGGCTCCATGGTGTCCCAAAAATAGACCCATGGGTTTTCGTGGTCGACCATGACTCATCCAATAGGGTTAGTACAAGTTTCAAGATATTTTCATTTTATTATAATATCATTTTCACCTTGAATCACACTAATTACCATTAATCGTGATTAATAAAATGTAAAAGTTACTTTTCATCAACCATTATTTTCTTCCTATTGAACCAAATTTTACTTAATAATGAAAATAATTTATATTGTATTTTTTAAATTCAAATCACAGAAGTGGTGAAGTTCCATTTAAATGAAAAATCAGTTTTCGTAACTACCACTTTGTGGTTTCACTATTCATCAAAAATTAAGGGTTTTCAAAAAAATACCAAAAAATCACCCTAAGATATATTTGATATTCTGAATTCAAAAATGATATATTTTTTTTACCAAATTCATAACATAGAAGTTTCATTAATTAATTTTATAATTAAATTCCACTGTCAAATCAAATAGCGTGTTTTTAAGAAACAATATCTATCAAAAGATTGACCCTCGTTTATGTCCAATATCAAAGTGATATTAATTACAATGACCACCATTGGATTAAATGGTAAAAATATATTATAATTTCAATTTAAAACAAATTATATAGATACTGTAATCATGTAAATAAATTAGATTAAAAAGAGGTTTTGAATTAAAATACAACATTTTTCACTATTCATTAAAAAATGTACTTTATCGGACAAATATCTAAAATTTACACAAAGTAAATTTTGATGTCCTGATTCTAAAAAAGAATTTTATTTTGTCAAATATGACACATAAAATTTTCAAAAAGTGGATTTAAAAGAGGTTCTCCATCAAAAGGCGGTTAATCGACCTTTTAATGAATATTAGAATGCTTACACTTAAAATTGGATTCATTCGCATTTTTAATCCTGTAAAATTTATTTTAAAAAGAAAAAATATTTGACAAACATATATAATTATTTTATAGTTAGTTCTGTTCATTCCTGTCATTACAACGGCTAGGTGTTAACTACCATTTAAAATAAAATTATTTTATTATTAGAGTGCAACGTAAGATTTCAAAGGAACTCGTTGTTGCGTATTGGGTAATCCATCGAGCATAGCATTCCCTTTAAATTAATATTAACATTTTATTCACAAATAGGGATAAATATAAAAATGTCATATTCTTTATTTACCTGGGGTTTTACATTCAAGGGATAGGAAGACAGAGGTGCCGGCAACCTTGAAGTTGAGGACTTCTTTTCTCCAGAAGACAGAGGTGTCGACTACATTGAAGTTGAGGTCTCCCTTGCTGAGGAAGACAGAGGTACCGACTACCTTGAAGTTGAGGGCTTGCGGGGATAGAAAGACAGACTCTGATCTTCATATCGAGGGCTTACCCTAGTGTGGGTATGTCAGACTTTCTTGAATGTATAAATCAAGGGACCTTTATCTAAGGTTGTTGGATACCCATCTCTTTGGGTTAAATGATTTACAACTTGTTACTTGTTTGTTTCATGTTTTCCGTTGCATTTTAATTGTTGAGGAAAGTATAATTATCTTATACATCCTTATACTTGTATACTCTAATTTAGTAATATTATATACACTTTAAGGATGAATCATTATCGTTGTAAACTTTCATTAAGTTTCATTTTCAAAAACCATCTTTTCAGAATCACTTTCTCGGAATCATATTTCTGGAATCTAGAACGTGTGTAGAACTAGTGGTTTTGTGAATTATCTTTTTTAACTTTGTTAAACATAACCATGTTTAAAAGTTCCAAAAGAATCTTTTAAAGTATACAAATCACCCCCCACCCCCACCCCGCTTGTATTTGGAGCATCATTAGATACTTAATTCATTATCAATATTATTTTGATCCTACATTTGGTATTATAGGGAATATCATACTCCACATACCATCTCAACAACACCTTTATGGTCATGCAACCCTGAACAAGTAAATTTTCTTTTAGGACCATGGATCAAGGAGCTATTCTGAGTAGTTTAATATCATGTTAAATGGAGTAATGAGCTGTTTAGTTTAAATTCACGAAATTAGGATTACTAGGTTATCAGTTCATAGAAATTTTTGTTATGGGACTTATGCATAAGAATCCCTTTTATGTCTCATCCTTCCCATTGGAAACTAGAAAAGGGAAGGTATAGTTATGTATTATACCTAGTAGTACTATATAATTTTTTTTCCCTATACAATGGTTACTAGTCTTGGATGTAATACTTGAATAATATGTAAAATAGATTAATAATGATGGGTTTTATAGATAATATGGCCCAGTGAATATGGGTTAGGGATTCCACCTAGTAGGATAAAAATATATAAAGAAACATGGCTCGTTGAGTTGACATGTGAGTCCAACTTTATGGTTTGGCGTACAAGATAGGCATCATATGATAGGATAGTTTATAAAAGTATCATAATGATAAATTATCCTAATATGAACTGAATACATAATTATAAACACCATGATCGACCTATCTATAAATAAAGAAATCTTGGAAGAATCATTTATTAATTTAATACATTATTAATGATGATCAATTTGGAATTCACAACATTATCATGTATCTCAAGAGGTAGTGTAGGAGGAATGGGTTGAAATGAACCTATGTATGTGACCTATGAGATTGGGGAATAAAGGTAGGTGACCTTTGAATAATGGAACATAGGTAGGTGACCTGGGTGTATCATTTTTTGAAGACCAGGGTGAGGTTACTTCTAATGATACCTTATTTATTTGTGAAATATAATTTGGAGAAAAAATTTCATTCCTCCCAAGAGTATTGAGTGATTGTAAATTCAATTGGTTTTCCTATGAGAGATTCATGAAGAATTTTAAATAAGTATTAGTGCACCAAATCTAAAATATAAAAGGAAGTTTGGTGGTATTTCCTAATACTTCAAACACGCCTTCTAGAAAGAGTAAATCACACTAGTCTTGGTGATAAACAAGGAAATGTGTTCTTTGAATATTAATGTTTATCAACAGATGTAATTACACTTGACTCAATTCCCCATTCGCTTAGTTGAGAATTGAAACTCAACTACATTGGATTTAAGAAGATTTAGAAACACATTTATTGTCTCATATGTGGTTGAGGAATCCCCATTTAACTCAATATTCACTCCCTCACACTTTACACTTGAAATTTGGGGTATGGGGTCCTTACATATAAAACAGATGTGGTTTTAACAAGTAACCAATGGTAACTACTTAGGTCTCCCAACTCTTTCAAGTATGGAATGAAATGTAGGTGTGGAGCAAGGATGGGTGTGTGGGAAACAAAATGATAAGGTAAAAGGGTGTGTTTCTAACCTAGGATTTGGATTGTATATTTGACGGTATATTATACATGATGCATGTGAATAGCTTTTTGGATATGGGGTTACATAGAATATTCAACTTTGGGATGGGTTCATGTTCCTAGGTTCCAACCATATTCCCTTCCATTTTTATTTAATTTTCCAAAAGAATAGGTTGAACTATTCCTTTTCCAAAACTCAAGTGAAACAAAATATATATTATCATTTTCCTCTTTTTAAATTTATGTAAAATTTATTTTATCCATGCTTGGACCAAAGGATTATATATTCAATCTAGTTATAATTATTTTTATATAGGTGTAGTTTTTACTCTTAATATTTTAATAACACCATCTAATTTTTCTCAAGGTTTGAAATCATCATTTTTTCCACATAGATGAGTTATTTTTAATACCCTTCCTTTTATCATTAAGAAATGGTATTGAATAATTTAAAACTATTTAATTTAAAAAACAATAGAGTGTATTCATAGGGGGGGTGATGTGTTTCTTACCCCCAAAAATTTGATAAACATAAAGGGGTAGAGTTGAATTGTATTTAATGAAAAAAGTGGGTGATTTCAAATATAAAAGGTGGGCATAAATGATATAAAAAACCTTCCTTATTCAGTTTTGTTTCAACTATTATATAAATTCTCCAATTTACCCTAGTGAACCAGTATATTATCATGAATTATAATACTAAAAAAGGGAATTATTGTTGGGTTATCATATAGATAAAACTATTATCATCCTTTAGAATGATGTATTTTAATTATACATGGACACTTATATTTTGATAAAATATACTTATATTAATGTTTTAAATAAAGGTAAAAACCATAAAATAATTTAAGTGGCTAACCTAATAATAACACATCAAGAAAAATGGATGATATTATGAATGTATGAATAACAAGAAAGGAAATTACATCAAAAAATAATCTTAATCATTCGATCATTATTTACATAAATGATAAACAAAATTGAAATAATAACGAAAGTTTTTAAAACAATATTAAAAAATCTTGAAGAAAATTTGATAATTATATCATGTATTCTATTCTTACCAAACCTATATAAATAAAGTCTATCCATTTTCTATATTTTGTGAGATTTCGAAATCAAATCTTAAATGGATATATTTACATATGGAGATAAGTCGACCAAGATTCGTCATATTAGTATTAATAAATTAATGAACAATTGTAATTAATGAATCCATATTATCTTCAATACTCAAATTAGTAATAATACCAAGAGAATCTTCTTCCGACATTCGATTGTTGAAGCTTATTTAGGGAAATAAAATGTCTATTTATGGTTGTACAATCATTGATTACCACTTTTTATTATTATTTATAGAGTTATTATTTTCAATGATATTTTGAATTAGGTGCATTTATAGATAGGGATATAACGGTTGGGTATGGTGGTACTCTTTTGAGTTACTCATAGTTTTTATGAAAGGTTTACAATTTATTAATGGATATTTTGAGATAAGATTCAATTATAGAATCCTAATTAGGATATGATGGTATACATGTCCTTGTTTATTAAAATGTTGGACCTTGACTGAGTCAGGTAGTACCAATATATGCCATCGTATGTGTGTGTATTATTATTTGTGTTGGAACACATATATGATAGTATTTTAAGAAATTTTATAGATTATTTATCTAGGATGGCTGTTTCACACTTGAAAATGAATTATTCATCCATATGCATGATCATTAACACCTAGTGGGTCTCATAGAATGGGGGAAACCTATTGGATCATTAGACTCACACATACCTTCATGGATAAAAATGGTTTCAATGCCTATAGGTATAGTATATTTTTTTTGGTGTAATCTTCTACTTGGAGGTAGAGTTATGTCTCAAAATGGGAAAAGTTATGGAGGATAATGATTTTATAAGAGGTGTTTTGGTGAGTTGTTATAGCTAGTGTTATACTTTATTAATTTAGTATTAATATATATATCGACCAAGATGAAATTTTATTATTTATTTTATGAGAAATATTGTTTATATATAATGGAATGTTCTTTTTTATTTTTCATAAAAATATAGATCAATATTTTATTTTTATATAGTTGATCATGGGATTCTGGTGTCAAATTGTAGTGTTATGTCAATAGGTTTTGGGTATATTTGATGTGTCGGAATACGATTTAAAAATTTTAGGAAATTCTAGTGTGAACCTTATGTAATTTTTTAGTTTAATAGTATTCCTATGATGTAACATCACACATATATACAATTTATGTTTTATATATTATTTTTTAACCCTTATTTTTCTTGATGAATTATGAGTGTTTGAGGAGTCGATAGGGGATAAAGGGAACATTTGGGCAAAAAATCACTTTTTATAAATATTTCACTTAAAGGATGTCATTGGGTACATAATTTACTAGAATAAGGTACATGGTGGGTGAGGAATTGGAGGCAGTGCTTCTACGTGGCTCAGTTGATGGTTGTTAACCCTTTGGACTATATCTAGTGGCCACCATGTACTTAGTTGCTTCGTAAAGAGTACTTGTTAGTGGGATAGTGGGTACTAATTAGGTTCTTATAAGGTGTTTAAATGTTGCAAAAATTAATTAGTTGATTAATTGTTTAAATTTAATTTAAAATGAGATAATCTCTTATATTTTAACCTAACAGCAACCTCACCTCCCTCTACCCTTATTCATTTTTTCTTATTCTTCTAAATTGGATTATATCCATTATTTATCAATTTAAAATATTATCTATAGTAACATTTCATATATATAGAGTTAATAATTAATCTTTACTATATTCTATGTTTATGAAATTATTTCATTATGAATTGATGGTTATGAATGTTTTGTGAGAATTCATCAGATTTCTCAATTATGTCTATTTGTGGCTGAATCATCTAGTGGTTTATAATGATAATGATCCTTATAGTCCTAGGTATATATTTCCATCCTTTCCTGATGTTTTCAACTCATTATTTATGTGTCATATTAAATAGAGAATATAATAAAATTTTGTGTATTCCCAAACTAAAATTACGCTAATATTCTTAATTTCTTATGGTGTGATTGGAACCTAATTACTCTTTAGTGGATAATGTGAGGTGTGTTTTGACACTAATGGTCATAAAGGACCATTCTTCATGTGAATTATATTACAAAATTGTGATTTTGGTCCTCTTATGGGTTATAATCAATGAGAACATAATATTACCTCAGGACCAATGCAGTCACTTCAAGAGGATGGTGAATCTGGTGTTCCTAAATATTTTAATTAATTTCTATTTCTATTTTAATTATTTTACCTTGTTATGTATTTAAATAATATACTAGCAGTTAAAAATTAATTTTTTGACTTTTATAAACTTGTAATTAAAAAATGAAATATAGAATATAAGTAAATACCATAAAATTTTGTTTTTATAATTTTTGGCCTTAATATAAAAAAACCAACTCCTTGTTGTGATTAGTTTTTATCTCCAACAATATATTTTTTAAAAATAATATTATGATAAATAAAAGGTGGGTGTGTATAGGTATAATCTTATACCAATAGTGCATTCCTCAATTTCAAAAAAACCAATGGATTACAGTATCTCTTGAAAATAATCAAAAACATCCAACCTTCTTAAAGTATATTACTAATAAATGTAGGATTAAAATCCGTAAAATTCCAAAAATATTATTTCTATCAATATGATTACTTGACTAATTTTAGATCCCCAAGAATATAAACATAAAACTTGGTCACTTTAAATAGATATCCTCCCATATCTTTTTCTGAATATGTTTTTTGTATTCTCCCAATTCAAAATACAAGGACCTTACAGTTAATAAATTTTATATAGTATTCCATATATGTTGGCCTTCCTCACATATTGTTCTTATTATTGTTCTATAGTTTTCACTAATTTAGACATATTTTTATCCTTCAATGATCTATATTATCTTCATAGAAATATTATTAGGTTCTTAGTGTTCTAAGATACCTATCGAGTTCTTCTATTTTATCAATCTATTAGGTTCTATCATCTCTTTATCTTAGAGTGTTTTTCAATATTTCTTTTATTATTGAGATTATCTCTTAAAATATGAGTGTATCGCTTTATCTCTCTTCTTCTTCAATTTTAGATTCATGTATCACTCAAATATAGTTTCTTTAAATTTTTTAGATATATAATTTCCAAGATATAGGTGAATTTATGGCCTGAAATTTTCTTCAACGATATCACATTATTCTTCTCCCTATATATCCATTTTTTTCCATATATATTTCACAATGGTGTTCTCCCATGATTTCATTTTGTTATTTTTTCCCCCAACTTATTTTCTCCACTATTTTCTAGGAACACACTTATTTATTTTAGCCCTCTAAAATAAATCTCTATTTATTTTTATAGAAATATAGAGATAAAATTACACTAAATATTTATATAAATAAAAAAATCCATATATTCATCACTATATAAGAATCAAAAATAAAATACACTTACTGAGAATATTATCTTTCTATAGGAAAATAGTATATGAATTTCAATATGATCTCCAAATTGAATTGGATTATTATGGAACTTCACTCTTCATCCTTCTCATTATTTATATTAGATAATATATAATATTTTGATATTTAAACCACTTTATAATGGTTTAAACATAGTCTAATTTTATTTCTTGATTTACTTATTTTGGAATTTATTCATTTAAAATTTATTTAATCATTAGTTGTGTCTTCATGATTTAATATTCCTTTCGTCTTTTCTGAATATTTCATTTCATATTATATTCATGAATCACAATTCTATTATGATATTTAAATCTATTAATTATTAATTTTAGAATCTATAGATATATTTAACTCTTCATAAGTTTTAACATTATATAATTTTATTCTATTAATTTTTCTATAATTATTTGATTTCAAGAAATTATTAAACCTTACGATGTCCCATGCAGACCTTACAAGAATTATTTTCACAAAGAGATGAAATATTATAGTGTTGTATGTAAACTTAGTTCATAAGTTGGGTGTTAGATTACATTTCTCAAGATTTCACCATACAATATTATTGAACATGCCTTATGTTCTATCAGATGTCACCATATGAATTCCAAACATCTCCTCACAAATTACAAAATTCCACATTCAATGTCTATAAAAACACTTTATATGGTCTCAGATTCACCTTATAAACTCTTTGAATCACGTTATTAAGTCCATTCCTTTTTCATTTTCTTATAATTTTTCTTTATATCATCTTTTTTAATATCACTAGAAAATCTTAAGAACTTTATAAATTAATAACACAAACTCCATTTTATATGATTAAGAAACAAATATGATGTATATATTCCTTATAAAGATAAATTTTGAATCTCAAAAAGTACCTGAACATTTCAAAATTTTAATAAACATTATTAAAAATGATTTAACCTTATGAAGACTTACATTACAAGTAACTATCATCTGAGAGAAACATACAAAGTCAATGTGAACCTTAAAATAAAAAAAATGTGATTTATAAATAGTTCAGTACATTTCCAATTTTTTGACCCAAATTGAATTTCTAGAATTCTTATTATCAATTTAAATCATCGTAAAATTAACTCAAGTAATTTTGAATCACTTCAAAAATCATTAAACAATTATATGAATTATGAAAAATATTTCTAAAACTATTCAGATTGTTTCCAAATTATTTGATGGAATTAAAATACTTGAGTATAGTCTTTCAAATATATTTTCACTGACCTAATATTCCATCTTTAATCTAATTCACTTATTTATTCAACCAGTTTATTTTTTTCATGAATTACAACAACGTTCATGTTAGATCCAACTAATATGGTTTCTCCAGTACTTTGTTTATCATATAATAAAACATTTATCCTCCATAAATATATTTTTTATCACAAATTTTAAATTTTCTTATAAGTTAGTTCAATTGCCATATTTTAAAACAATTAATCCAGTTGTTCACTTCATCGCCATTTAAATTATCATTGAAAAGTTGTTATAAACAAAAATATTTTCATTTCATAATTACAAGTAATTATCAATAATGAATATTAGTTTAATCAATTATTAGAATTTTTTATATGTTATATGTTAAATTTTTTCATCTTTGTAATCAAGAACAATATATCCTCAAACATCATTACCCATCAGTGTATGGGATTTGGGTTCAAATTATTTATTTTTTGGATATTTCATTCATCACCAAACACTTTTGTATACATATTAATATACTCATTAACATAAATTCTAATTGAAAAAATAAAATTCATCAAACATTACTCATTTAGTACTTCAAATATATCCCTTTTTCCAATATAAATTACTACATCAAAAAAATGAATGTAAATATGTTATTCTTTTTTAGGTAGTGTTTTTATCCCCATTTTTTTAATAAAAGTAAAGGAAAAATCACTTCACCCCATCATCAATACCATCTATGAAAGGGAATGTTTTCTATTTTATTCAACTACCATAGTTACAGATAAAATATTCTCTAATATTATTCTAAAATATTATTATTCTACCCATTATTGAGATAAATATTCAATTTTACTTGAGATATGGGTGGAACAAAAATCTCTTTAGAAATATTCAACAAAATAATTATATCTAAGTCTATATGGGCTAGTCGAGTGTTAAAAAAAGGGTTATAAATTTAGATAATAAAGTTTCTTTTTCTTAATCTATATTGTGATACTAAGTCTTATTTCACTTATTATGTGTTATAGAACTGATTTAAAAGAATTTTAAGAACCAAATCTCAAATTCAACATAGAAATGAAAACCCATTAATTAAAAATTCATTTATCTCCTATTTTTTGTTATACAGTCACTCCTCCATAATAAGAATATTTAAGATAAAATTAAATATAAAATTATGCGTGAAAATCATACCTCAATATTGAATTTATAGGTTCTATTAAAAATAATAATTAATTATGAAATGATAAAACTCTAGTGACAGACACTTTTAAGATCCCCTTAAAGGGTTCCAATCCAAGAATCATTATCACGTATGGTTTCATCTTATAAAATAATCTCTAGAAAATTATGATACCATTTTTACTGTAATACCAAAACATTTATAGAAAATAATTTATCTCAAGGATAAAACTTGATACTGGTTGATAATTTCCCTAATGGGATAGTCTTCTATGAAATATAGAAATAATAACATACATTTAGTTCAGATTTTTATTTATCTCATTAAATTAATAGTATTTAGACATAAAGATAGTAGAAATCAAAATAAGGTGACTTTTCTTCCACTCCTTAATGAATGAAACATGGATGATATTTGGATCTAAACATAGAAACTAGTTTCTTTGAAAGTCTAATTTTTTGATAAATATTAATTTTAAATTCACTATTTATTTTAAAAAACTATACATATTTGGAAAGGAAGGATATAATTTCTTTTGAGATATAGACTTTGTTGGAACAACATTCTTTACTTTAGAATGAGAATCACATTAATTAATTTTAATATCCTACATCTTATTGTCCATTTCCAACTTGACTGGACATAATATAAAGAACTCTTTTGGAATATGCTCAACCTTCTTATTGTGTTTATATTCTTTCTTAGAAAAAATATTTTTATTATTAAAAGTCACTAGTTCATTCCAATTTATTTTCAAAAACTCATATGATCTAGGTACCCATGTCTTTTACTTAATATAAATCTTACCATCATGTTTTCACCTTACATGTGAATCTTCTTTAGTCATTTATTTTCCATTCCTTGGTAGCATCTTAAACTTCTCATCATGAATTTAAACCACTAAACATAAAATTATATCTGTTTCTTTAATTCAGTATTTACTTATTGATTCTAACTTTTATGATCTTATATTAATATTCATAGACAGTTTAAAATAGTCTATAATGAAGAATTTTCTACTAAAATGGAAAAATATTTATCAAGTAGATGTAGAATTCTTATCAAATTTCATTAATAACATATTTTCTCTGGTTTTCTCAATACTCGTATTTTTTTACTCCTAAATGAAAAATTATCTTTTTTTCTCAGTTATTTCATTTTTGGTTGTGGTATTTTCATCACACTAACATAATTTATATACTGATTTGGTATATACAATCACTATTTATAACTATGACCACCTATAACATAGTTCACATATAAACTGTCAAGAGTTCTATATCTATTAATGGTTGAAATATTATGATTCTTCTATGTAACCTAGTTTTATACAAAATATTTCATTTTTTACTTCATCTTTTCTCCCCATGAATTCTCACCTTCCATAATTTTTATATGATTACAAATTATGACCACAATATATAACCTGTTCTCTAACTTCTAATTATAGCAGATGTATCAAATATTGTTTTTTAATTTTTTTTCTAAGCTCTATCTCGACAAAATTTTGATCTTTCTATTTTGATAGATTCATTCTTATTTCGTATTCTATTTTGAGAGATAATCTTCTTAGATATTATAATATCCATTCTTGATAAGTTGGTGTATATATTGGAATTTATTTCAATAAACATTTCTCCAAATCCAATTTTGAACATGAACTTACAAACAAAACATCATTAGAATAAATAGATTTATCCAGATAACGGGATTCTATGTTCAAAGAGATTTAAGTAGTTGTATGTATAGAGGATCTGAATCTCTAATTTTTACTAATATAGCTATTTTTTGAACCTATAATTTTTTTTATAACTATACGCAACATCAATACTTTTCCTAATTGTTAGATAAGTTCAATATTGTGTTGATTCCAAATTTTCAAATTTTACCTAATGATTAATACACGTCATGTTTAGAGAATTATTCTCATACTAAAATGATCTCAAAATATCTTATAATTCTCTCTTAGGCCTACAAATTTGATCCTTGTAAGATTTTTCTGTCTAATGAAAATCATTTTCAATGTCCTTAATTATTTTATCCTTAACTACCAATTGGGGTTCCTTAACAATAAGAGTAACTTTATATGATCCTTCTTAATGATTGATATTATCTCCATAGGCATCACATGTTTTAGATAATGCATCAATATATATTTTTAATAATTATTCAACAATAAGATATTTTTATTGAAAGAATAAAACAATTTATTCTCTCGATTTCATTATTTTGGAGAGAGTTAAAAAAATTTAAATAAATTGGTGTATCTATTGTTTTCATGTGATACCATTTTGGTGTTTTCATTATCTTTTTAATAAATTAATTTAATTATATAATATAAAATTTTAGAAAGATTTTATTTCAAGTGATCTATAAAATAGAGGTATTTCCTCCTTTTTTCCAATGTTAATATTTATTTTATTTTCCTCCTTATTCGTTTTATTTTTTATGGTCTTGGTTGAGACATCCCCATTTGTAGGAATAGGAATAAAAATGGAATTTTTTATTTTAGGGTCTTCTATAAATTAATCAAATATAAACATCATATGTACAAATAAATACCCATGAGTATCCAAAATTGATCCAATAAAAGGGGAATATGCTGGATTAGATGGTGATATATACTCTCTTTTAACTATTTTAACCCGTTTGTTATTTGATCATATTTTATTGGTTATGAGAAATTGGCCATTTAACTTTAAGAATCAAAAAACAGAGAAATTTAATTTAGACTATTTGTAAAGACTAGTGCACTCATTTTTTATAATGTTAAGCCTCGATGTGGGAAATATACTACTTATTGACATTGGACATTATCCCAAGACACAAATTTCTCTCTAAAAATAATATAATCAATTATAATTTGTTGAGGTAATGTATTTTCATATACCAATAGTGAGTATCACTGCTAAATAAAATCATACTATATTACATTATCTCCTGAAAATCTTTAATAACTTCTATCCTTTTTGAAATAGACCTCCAATGTGAATGGGGTGTCACAAAATCAATATCACTTGATCTTCTTCTTCTCTTTAAATTTATTTAAGCTCTGTTATATATTAAAAAATAAAATCGACCAACTTGGTATTTATAAATATAGTTTCTCCTTTATTATATAAAAAAAATGTTTATGGGATTATCTCAAATCAAACTCTAAGGACTTTAACAACCAATAATTATTTATCCCTACTCCATTTAAGTTATCCTTCCAAGAATCTTATTTTTCATGTTTAATTATCATTTTCATTGAATAATTCTTCTACATCAAAAATTTGGATCAGATTCACCAAAATATCACCATGTTTAGATTATTCTTACACACCTTATGATTTCTTATTTTTCATCACAATATATGGTTCTATTTTATTCATCTATTTGAGAGTTTTGTCTCCTGAGTGGTCTTATTGACATACAAGATTCAACCATTAACTATATTTTCTAAAAAAATTATATTCATATATTACTAAAATATATAATATTTGTATTTTATTTATAAAATATTATATGATTTGGGTGCACATATTACCACACATTTTCCTTAGTGGAATCATGTGGGTATAATCCCACTATCATCATTTATTTCCATATAATTTTCACATTGGGTATGCCCCTAAAATATTTAATATTCAATTTCCCTCAATGGGTTTTCTTTGGTGTGTTTCTAGGAATACCCTTTTTTATTTTATCCCTATAAAATAAATCTCCATTTTTTCCATAATTATTTCGATAAAATTACAAAAAATATTTCAGAAAATATACCAAAATGAATTATTCTCTATAACTATAAGAATATATTACAATAAAACTATTTGTTAAATCAATCATGTTTTTAGAGTCTGATAGTAACTAAATTTCAATTTGAGCTACATGTTGAGTTTAATTTTCATAGAACATTACTCTTCAAACATCTCATAATTCATCTTGAAAAAAAACATACACCTATAAAATTTTAAAAAAACTTGGGATTAGTTCAAACATAATCACATTTTATTTAGAAAATTATTTATTCTATACTTTCATCATTTCTAGTTCACTTAATCTATTATTATTTCCTATTACATAGATATGTTTTTCCAAAAACATGAAGATCATCTTTTTAATTGTTGGTATGAATCACATTTCATTTGTAATTTTCATCTCCAATAAATATTAGTTAGATAATTAATAAGTGATTTAATCTCTTTAGAATATTTAATAATTGGAAATTATAATTTTTTGTTTTGTAGAAATTATCAAAAAAGTTAATGAATTACACATTAAACTTCTCCTATGAACCTTTCAAACATTATTTTCACCAAAGGAGTGAACCATAAAAAGTACATTTTTAACAAACTTTTCATTTCTAATTTGACCTTAAATTACTTAAAACATCACCTTATAGTATTCTTGAACTCGCCATATATCCCTTTATAAGTATCCTAAGAAAGTGTAAAAAAGGAATTATGAGGTTCATAGTTAACCAAAAATTTATTTAATAATACTTCATATAGTATGAAAAACATCTTACTAAATACATCAATCACCTTAGGTGATCCATACCTTTTTATGTTTCAAATAATTATAATTAGTCTCAACATTAGGAATATCACTAAAAAACATATGATTTCTAGGAATGAACCATTAAAATTTCATAATTTATTATTTTACAACTACTGATACTACATTAAAATGTACTTTTACCTTCTAAAGTACTTTAAAAAACTTTTGAAGTATATGAACCTTACTAAATTTTAAAAACCTTATGAATGCTTATTTTTCGATTTTCCTCATTTTTGAGTAAACCTATCGAAGTGGGATTGGGGCTTATGAAACTTTTAGATATAACATAAGTAGATTTAATGTCTTATACAATTTTACAGTCCCAAACATAATTTATAAAATTCTATTATCAATGAAGAGCATATTAAAAATAACTCATGAACTTTATAATCAAATTAATTCACTTACTAATCGTTTAAATAATTATGGTGATTTTCATAATATTTTCAAACCTCTTCATATTATTTCAAAATTATTTTTTATCATTTAAAATAATATAAAGATTCCTTCAAATATACTATCACTACCTTAGTATTCTAACATTAAACATTTTCACTCTTTCAACCATCCAATTGATTTTCTACACTGAATATAGAAACCTTCATGGTACATAACACTTGGATAATTTCTCAATTACTATAGATTTCTTGTTTTACCAATTTGAAACTCTTTTAATATATCTTTGTATTAAAATATTAAAAATATTTTCATCAGTTAGTTAAGTATCCATATTTTATAGCGGTTCTTAATGAGCTATATTGGGGTTGTATGGGGGAACCATACGTGCACTGATCATAAAAATGGGTGATTCGTTAATATCCATATTTATTAGGGGCTCCCAAAAATTGAGTCTAGTCTTATCTGTGGTTTTAGAAGATTGGCATGTGGTCTAGGTTTTACATGTGTTGGGTCCCATAAATTTCACATTCAAGATGTAGGAAATTCCATTGAACATAGAAAATGGTACCCAAAATTGCATAAAAGAATGTTTCAAAGGTATATGGTCGCAAAGAAAAAATCCCCATGTGGACCACCGCTCCACATAGATTTTTGCCAATCTGAGAAGAATCCATGAACTAAATGGTTCATGGAAGGAGGTAGTATCTTCTCCACCCGTGAACAAAACAAATTCATTCATGAGATGAAGGTGGTGATTTATTCCCATTGAAACAATTTCCCCTGTAAACTATATAGTTCACGAGATGAGGTGGAATCTTCATCGCCCAAAAATGAATCCCCCTTAATGACTAATTACACCATGGGCTTCTACATAAGATACTATGTGGTCCAAATTTCTCCCTAATAAATAAACCTTGAGGGGGTTTAAAAATATCTTTCACTAACTCAGAAGGAAATGGGAACGAAGTATGGGGTTAAATATATAGGGTGTGGGAGAAATCTATCCTGCACCTGAAAATATTCACAGAAATCCATCCCATGAACCATATTCTGGTGTCCCGTCACAAAACACCACCTCAAAAACCATATTCATAAGAGCCTCCACACAGGCAAATATATGGATGTAGAGTTATTCAAGGAATTGAGACATCATTTTCTAGCCTCGTGAACAAGTAAAATTAATAGTGCTCAGATAACCCTATACAAAAAATGGTTTGTAGATGACCCTTGGAAAAAAAGATCACATACGATCTTTGGTGGAAGATAGTTTGCATACTACCCTATATATATAATAGTATGCAGATGAAACTTAAGGGAAAATAGTTCACCGACGACCCTATGCGATAAATATTACACTGAGATCCCTTTGCAGAAAATGGTTCATGGATGACCCTTGGAGGAAATATTATGTGTCCAGCTCTTATGTGGTTATGTCTTATGTGGACTCACCTATGCGGCCAAAAGTTCATGTATTATTCTACATGGACTTATTCTACGCGGACCACTCCTATGTGAACAACTATTCATTCCCACCAATCCATACGATGGGGGATTTTAACACCCAGACCTAGATACCTAGAGTCTGTGCATTATTACATAACATTGGCATAATCACAAGAAAGATCAAGTCTCGAATGACCGATTAGTTTAGTAGCCTTCGAATAACTAGATACATTAATAAAGTTTACAATACATCATAAAAAGAAAACTACAACAATATAGTCTCCATAGTCCACAATCATATCCCCTCATAATATCCCTGCAAGTCATTCATAAATTACTTCTTCACATCCTAGGAAAAATAAAACATATAAAAGGGGTGAGCTCAAATGCTCAGTAAGGATAACTATATAACAGAAACTTTCATAAATAAGAATAAACATTTAAGGCAATGTATAACTAAAACAAATGCCTTTTAAACTTGAGCATCAACATAGTATGGAAAAAAATAAAATGAAATAATTCCATTTACTTATTCACATGGATATTCTACTAATCGAATAATCACATGCAATATCAATAACCACTTTCATAATGATGGAATGCATAATTCCAAACTATCATAACCTCATATCCAAGGCCTTATGCCAAGACTACAAATAAGATTTTGTCAAGGCCTTGTTGCAAGACACTAGTTTGTCTCATGAAACCTACCGATGCATCGAGGAGCTATAGCGGAGTCCACCAGTCACTTTTGAAGTCCAATGCATTCCTCATATGAACAGGTTTAAACATAACATAAAAATTTGTACTAAAACTAGCATACGAAATGTCAATACTTTCTTCTTAAACCATGAATAGTATAAAAATAACACATCCACTGTCAAACATATCACAAAACCATCAATACAATATGGAAGTTTTGTATCATAATAAATCAACTCCAAATGAACATAAAATCCATCAAAGGATGTTGACATAGATGAAATCAAATCTCTTTTTAGAGAAATATCTCTTCCTATTTTGAAATCATTTAAGTGTCACATAATTATAAAATAAAACATTTACTTTGAAATTTTTTTTATAAGATTGTAAGCGATGCTTCGAAGATTTTATAACGGTGGAAAATATATGCACCCGCCATATAAGTTAAAAAAACATTCTTACCTTAATTCTGTCGAAAAGGTTAAAAAGTACCTTGTTTGGAAAACAACTGAAAGATTTCTCTATAAACCTCTTAGAAAAAGTCAAAAAAGGGTATAAATTACTTTAACCTATATTCTTGTAAATAGTAAAAATGTTTTAAAATACATTTTTTAAGAAACATGGATGTGGATAATAAAGAATTCGCAGTAGATTATTACGTATAAAAAACCTCGGATAATGAAGAGATTGTGAAATAAACCCTTACCTTGTACTTTTACTTGGTTGAGGGTAGGTTAACCTCCTGTATAATGGTGAAATAATTTTTATTAAATTATAAAAAATCATATACATTAATATGTTATCATATATGATCTTTTAACATTAATTTGTTAATAATATCTTAGAATTATCATTCATTCGGGTGTTAACTTACTTGTTTTCTTTTATATGTTTTGTTACAGAAGCTGTGTTTGTTATGGATATGTTGTATCTTATTCATATCTAGAATTATATCAAGTCCTTAAACATTATTGTTAATGATAAAATGAGAATTATACTTGAATGGATACGATGGAGAATGAATCTCATCGTGTTCGTGGAGACGGTAGTCCGTACATACGCACGAACGACAATATCATTATTTTGATATTAAAATAATATATAATTTGATGTTATATCATATATACAGAATCATTATCATGTTATATTTATTATTTACATTAATTTCACATTATTATTATACCAATCCAAATAATAATTTATTGAATAACAATTACACCACGACGTGGAGACGGAAAGTCGTACGTACGCATGTATGGTGACATGTTATTCAAATGATGGATAGAATACTAAATATGGTTGTACCATATTTACAATAACATCACAGTATATATAATATACTGGAGTTATTATTTTATAATGGGAATAACAAAGAAAGAAGAAGTTGAAGAATAAAGGAACTTGAAAGGGGGTGCTGAAAACATTACCTCTTCTTCGGGTTCTTCCTTTTGATTTGATCAAAATGACTCCTTAGGTTGGCTTTCTGATCAAAATAAGGCCTCTTGGTTGAATTGAGGGAAGTGTATAGAGTATTTGGTCAGGGGTTGGCAGAGCCAAAAGGCTTTGAATGTGTGAATTAGTGAGAAGGGGGAGTGCCCTTTTATAAGAGGGGTGAGGGGTACCTTTGGAAAATCTAGAAATATTATTTTATAATAAATTCATATTCGGTATCTAATGGATCCAAAGTTGATTATTTAAAGGTTAAGGTGGGGATGGGTCTAAAACCACTCAAACAATAGAATTCAGATAGGTTTGCTTCATTATAATAACCTTATCTTTTAGTTTTAACTCTTAGTTAATTAGTTTGACACTTACCATGTCGCTTTGTATTTTTTATATTATATAGTTAATAAACATGATATATACCTCCAAGAGACCCCGAAGGGGTCCATTAATGATACACCTATCATGATATATGTCTCTTGGTCGATTCTTATATTTTTAGGAATTTAATATCAAATAATAATATAATATTTATTTTAAAAACTATTTTATGTCAATTTTGACACTATTTGGAAAATTGATTTTTGTGAAAATCATAACAGAATGATTACATCAAACAAAGATAATTAAATAAATCCAAACATGTAATATTAATCTAGGAAATTAGTGTAATTCATACAAAGTATCAAATTATATTTATTTGGGTATTTATAATATCAATTATTTTAATTTTTCACTATTATGGTAATTACAACATCATCATTTTTTCATAAATAAATTAAATTATATAATGTATAAAAATTATAAATAAAATATCATTATTTAGAAAATCTTTTTATATTTCTAATGAATATTTATAATCAAATTTATCTTATGCGTAACCATATATTAAATTTTTTTTGTTGTAAAACAATGATTTTACCTATTTTAACTCTTCTTTGAATTAAATTATAATAAATGTCCTAATCTAATCCATGTGGAACAAATAGGTTCATATTTTATTCCTAAGGTTGTTTTTGGTCGAATTAAGCATATCCAATAGAATCAGGACATGTGTCAGGGTAATATTAATATCATTTTTACCCTTAATTATCCTATTTAATTTTAATAGTGGTAAATAAAAGTAAAAAGATACTATTCACCAAAAATTATATTCATCTCATTGAACCACATTTTACTCCTTGATATTAACCGTGTCTCTCGGATTTTCAAAATTCCACTCACAGAAGCGGTAAAATTATGTTTTATGAAAAATTCAGTTTTTTAACTACCACTTAGTGGTTTCACTATTCATCAAAAAATGAAGTTTTTCAGAAAAATTCCAAAAATTCACCCTAGGCTAATTTGGATATTCCGAATCCCAAAATAAAGTCCATTTTGAAAAATAAAATATATAAATTTCATAAATTGGTTATTAATATTCATAATGGCTAGTTTGATTGGTTGTGGTGTGTTAGAACTCAGTGTTGCGTACAACACACGCTATTGCATTATTCAAAGAGAAGTGTACCGTAGAATTTGGGGTGGTACATTCTCCCCTCCTTAAAATAATTTCGTCCTTGAAATTTCTAGAATACTACCGCATGAAAATGCTCGGGTGGTTCTTCATCATAAGTTCCTCGGGTTCCCATGTTGCCTCTTCCATCTTTTGGTTTCTCCACAAGACTTTAACCAGACGAGTCATACGGTTTCTTAGTAATTGTTCTCTCGTATCATGAATCTTGACGGGATCTTCGGAATAAGACAGATCAGGTTCCGGTTCTAATTCCTCATAGGTGAGTACATGCGTTGGGTCAGGCATGTATTTCCTCAACAGAGATACGTGGAACACATCGCGAACTTTGGAATGACTTGGCGGCATTGCCAATCGGTAAGCTATAACCCCAATTCGTTCTAGAATTTCGAAAGGTCCGATGTACCTGGGACTCAATTTACCTTTCTTACCAAAACGTATGACTCCCTTCCATGGAGATACCTTCAGGAAAACATGATCACCGACTTGAAATTCCAAATCCTTCCATCGATTATTAGCATAGCTCTTCTGTCTACTTTGAGCTGCATTGATATGGTTTTGGATTAAGTTCACCTTTGCAATCATTTCCTCCACCAGTTCTGTGCCTACAAGTTTTCTTTCACCAACATCATCCCAACAGGTTGTTGTGTGACATCTTTTTCCGTATAATGCTTCATATGGTGCCATCTGAATACTCGAATGGAAGGTATTGTTATAGGAAAATTCTACCAGAGGAAAATATTGATCCCACATACCCTAAAAGTCAAGTGAGCAGGATCTCAACATGTCTCCTATGGTTTGAATAGTTCATTCTTATTTTCCATCTATTTGAGGGTGGTAGGTAGTGGTCAAATGAAGATCAATATCCAAGGCTTTCGGAATACGTTTCCAGAATCTTGAAGTAAAACGGGGATCATTATTAGAAACAATCGATAGGGGTACTCCATGAAGTCTCACAACTACATCAATATATAGTCTTTCTAGAAATTCCAGTTGTAGATCTTCTCTTATGTCAAGAAAATGTGATGACTTGGTAAGACGATCAACAATAACCACTACTAGAAAACTAACCTATACCAAGGGTTTGGAACTGTTTCTATAGGCCTCCAAACCATTGGTATACCCTATACCAACGGTTTGGAGAACCGTTTCCAAGTAAGCTGTTGGGATAGGTCTATACCAACGGTTTTCCCAAAACCTTTGGTATAGACCTATCCCAACGGTTTTGGAAACCGTTTGTATAATTAATATGAAAATCTATACCAACGGTTATGGAACCGTTGGTATATGTATTTCAAAAAAAAACATTCGCTGGGATTTGATCCCAGGACCCCTAGTTTTTTATTCAATGACTTAACCACTAAGCTAACATGACTTTTTGTGAATATAATTACATAATATATATATATATATTCTCATAATTATTTTAAATTTTGATTTATATAATGTTTTGGGTAAGAAGAAGTGATAAAAAATAAAAGGATCTATACCAACGGTTTTTAAAACTGTTGGTATAGGCCTTTACCAACGGTTTTGAAAACCGTTGGTATAGATTTTGATTCTGGGGCAAGGTTGATTTTTGAGGGACCTTTCCCAACGGTTTTGGAAAACCGTTGGGATAGGTATACCCTTTCCCAACGGTTTTGGCCAAACCGTTGGGAAAGATGTCCACAAAGTGGACTTTTCCCAACAGTTTGGCCAAAACCATTGGGAAAGGGTATACCTATCCGAGGTGGACACAATTTGGGCTTTCCCAACGGTTTGGCCAAACCGTTGGGAAAGGTGGCCTCAAAGTGGGATTTCCCAACAGTTTATCCAAACCGTTGGGAAATAGAACCTATACCAATGGTTTTTAAGAACCGTTGGTATAGAAGCATTGGGAAAGGTTAGATTTCCAGTAGTGAACCCATATTGCATCGTTCCTTCTACGAGTATTTGGTATTACCATGAAAAAGTCCATCGTGATATTATCCCATTTCCACTCAGGTATGGGAAGAGGTTGCAATACTCCACCATGTTGTTGCCTTCCAGCTTTCACTTGTTTACAAACCATACAGCTTGACCAAAAATCATCAATCTCCCACTTCATGTTATCCCACCAAAAATGTTCCTTCAAATATCTATACATTTTGGTGCTCCCAGGGTGTATAGAGAAATTGGAACTATGAGAATCATCCAGAAATTTCCTTTATATATCATTTAGATCAGGAACACAAAGTCTCTTCCCGAATTTAAAAATTACTTATTCATACACAATGTCTCTCAATCTCTCATCATTCACAGCTTTAATCTTCTTTTGAAATTCTTCATCGTCGTTCTGAGAACTCTTAATCCATTCTAGTAAAGATGGTTTGGCAACCATTTGAAAAAACATTGATGATTCACCTTCCCTGGTTATTCCCACGTCGATCTTCACTAGATCCATTAAAATTGGATCCCTTTAAATTCTCATATTTTTCAATACTCCATGATCTTTTCTACTCAAAGCATCTTCTACCTTGTTTGCTTTCCTCGGGTGGTAGTGTATCGTACATTCATAATCCTTGAGTAATTCAAGACATCTCCTTTGTGTCAAGTTGTGTTCGTTTTGTGATAAAATATACTTCAAACTCTTGTGATCAGTATTAATCTCACATTTTTCACCATAGAGGTAGTGCCAACATATCATCAAAGTAAAGATCACAGCTGCTAATTCGAGATCATGAGTAGGATAGTTTTTTTCATGAATTTTCAACAATCATGATGCATAGGAAATAACCCTATCATTCTGCATAAAGACACAACCAATTCCTTTTTTCGATGCGTCACTATAAATAACGAACCCATCATTCCACGATGGTAGTGTCAATATATGAGCATTGACTAATCTTATCTTCAATTCTTCGAAACATTCTTCACACTCTTTTTTCCAAACAAATTTAACCCCATTACGTGTGAGCTTTGTTAATGGTTTATTCAACCGGGCAAAATTTTGGACAAAATGTCGATAATAACCTGCTAATCCAATAAAACTACGTACCTCAGTTATACTCGTCATTGCAGGACATTCTTGGATTGCCTTGGTCTTAGAAGGATCAATAGAGATTCCATCTTTAGAGACAATATGGCCAAGAAAATAAATCTGCTGAAGCCAGAATTCACACTTGCTAAACTTCCCATATAATTCATGTCTTCTCAGAGTCTTCAGGATAATGCGCAAGTGATTTTCATGATCTTCGTAGCTTTTAGAGTATACCAAGATATCGTCAATAAATACCACCACAAATTCATCGAGATATTCGTTGAAAACTCTATTCATCAGATCCATGAATACAGAGGGTGAATTAGTCAATCCGAAAGGCATTACTTTAAACTTGTAATGCCCGTACCTGGTTCGAAATACTGTCTTTGGAATGTCATCCTTTTTCACACACAACTAATGGTATCCAGATCGAAGTTCAATATTTGAAAAGTATTGATCTCCATGCAGTTGGTCAAATAAATCATCAATGTGAGGTAGGGGATACTTTTTTTTTATTGCTATTTCATTGATCTCCCTATAGTCGATACATAACCTCATAGATCCATCATTCTTTTAAACAAAAAGAACAAGGGATCCACATGGAGAAACACTAGGGTGAATAAATCCCTTATTACTCAATTCCTCTAGTTGTTTATTTAGTTCAACTAATTCTACATTGGCCATTCTATAAGTGGTATCTGATATAGGCTTCGATCTAGAAATTAAATCAATGGAAAACTCAACTTCTCGTTCTGTAGGATGTCTAGGTAAATCTTCCGGAAACACATCTACATATTCTTTCACAATAGGTACATCCTATATTTGAACATTCCTTTCCTCACCCACAGTAATTTCATTCTCTTCCTCCCCTTTAATTGAATTTAGTTGAGCTACTGGGGGTGTATCTAGATAATAATTAGGTGGTGATGATTCTACTCTAAAGATAAGGTGTTCCTTATCATCATATTAAAAAATCATAAACTCATTCTTCTTACAATAAATCTTTTTATCATGGTCCGAAAACCAATCTATACCAAGGATTATATCAAACTCAATCATTGGTATGATGATGAGATCAGCAGATAAAGAACAATTATGTGTTCTAATGGGGCATGATTCACAAAACATTGTTGCAATGATACTTCCCTTAGGAGTTTTAACTAACATATACCTTGTTAAATCAAATTGGAAATATCTAATTTTCTTAGAAAACTGGGAATATATGAAACAATGCGATGATCCAGAATCAAATAATGCATTTTCTAAACTTGAGGAAACCATTAAATTACCTGCCACTACGTGTTTCGGAGCTTCTACCTCAGCAGTAGTGATATCATAAGCTTGGCATTGATCCCTTGTCCTTTTCGGAGGTAAGTTCCCCTGACGCTTAGGAAATTCATTTGCATAATGTCCCATCTCCCTACAATTGTAGCATTGTACATCAGTAGCTTCCTTTTTCCCCTTGCAATCACGAGCTTGGTCGCCTTTTTCACCACACTTGTAACAGACTCCCATTCCTTTTAAGCAAGTACCGGGGTGTTTCATCCCACATTTACTAAAGGTTGGATATTCAAATTTTCCCTTCTTCCCCTTATTTCCATTCCCAGATTGATCTGCAGATCTCTACTTCTCTTTCTTTGCTTTAAAGTTATAAGACTTAGAGAATTCCTTTTCCGCCTTGATAGCACATGAGACAATGTCTTCGTACAACGAGAAGGATTGTGAGACTAATGCTCGATGGAGAAATGGTTTTAACCCATCAAATAAATGATCAATTTTAATTCTTGTGTTACGTATATAATATCCAACATACCTTTCTATCCTTGTAAAGTTAGCCTCATACTTTGCGACATTCTCATCCTCTTTTTTTCTCAGACTCAGAAATTGCCTTTCCATATCTGCTCGATGTTCACGAGGAAAGTATTTTTCTAAAAACAGGTCTTTGAACTCCTTCCATTCCATATTTGATACTTCATCATCTTCCTTCATGTTTTGAATCAATGACCACCATTGATCAGCATCTCCAGTGAGGCGGTAAACTGCCATGATAACTTTTTACCTTTCATTACTTCCCAAAGCCTGAAATATTTTCTCTAGGAATCTTATCCATTGCTCTTCTAACAATGGATTTGTACTCCAATTTAATGTTGGTGGTTGTTGCCTCATGAAGCAAACTAACATTGATCCTCCACGCTGTGGATCAGGGTACTACATACAGGTATGGTTATTAATCAAAACATGAGTGAGTTGTCCCAATATAGTGATTAGTTGATCAGCACCAGTTGCATCACTAGCTCCACTACAATTATTTTGAGCAGGAGTTCAATCCCTATATGGAGTGTGTGCATTGAAACGGTTTCCATTTCTTCAACTATGCGCCATTTCTAAACAATGGCATAAACTATATCAGTTTATGAATCAAAATACATAATTCCATACTTATAAAACACTTAACATAAATTGAACTATTTATGGATATAATCCATAATCATAAAAATGTTTTCTTTGAGGAAGTATATACTCATAAACCCTTCATAATGATTTTAAAAGAAAATGAGATTTATCCTAAGAATATCCACCGGGAGTGTCGTAACCAAGAGTGCAGCAAGGCCCCTTGTCGTGCACTAGTTCCCGTTTGAGTCTAGCTCAAAGTGGTGTTTTCAGTTTTTACACCTAGTTACATATATGCCAGAGCTTCCTCTACCTGCTCGTATCTAGACAGGGATGTATTGCACGGAAAAAATACAAAATTTGTACAATACTAAAATTATAAGAGGTTCTTCTATACTAATCCTCAAATTCCATCTTAAATCTATGTGCTCTAATCAGAGTTTATCTAAATCTAGTTTCCAAGGTTTGTACTAAACTTCCTATGATACCAACTGTAACTCCCCGACCCTAGATACCAGGATTAGGTGCATTAATACATAACATTGGCATGATCACAAGAAATATCATGTCTCGAAAGACCAATTAGATTTGTAGCCTTGGAATAACTAGATTCATTAATAAAGTTTACATTACATCATAAAATAAAAACTACAACAATATAGTCTCCATAATCCACAATGTTATCCCCTCATACTATCCCTACAGGTCATTCATAAATTACTTCTTCACATCTTGGGAAAAATAAAACATAGAAAAGGGGTGAGCTCAAATGCCCAGTAAGGATAACAATATAGCAGAAACATTCATAAATAAGATTAAACATTTAAGGAAATGTATAACTAAAACAAAATCCTTTTAAACATGAACTTCAACATAGTATGGCAGAAAATAAAATTAAATAATTCTATTTACATATTAACATGGATATTATAATAATCGAATAATCACATGCAATATCAATAACCACTTTTATAATGATGGAATGCATAATTCCAGACTATCATAACCACATAGCCAAGGCCTTGTGCCAAGAATAAAAATAAGATTTTTCCAAGGCCTTGTTCCAAGACACTAGTTTGTCTCATGAGACCTACCGATGCATCGAGGAGCTATAGCGGGCTCCACCCGTTACATATTAAGTCCAATGCATTCCCATATGAAAAGGATTAAACATAACATAAACATTCGTATTAAAACTAGCATACGAAATCATTTATGTGTCACATTATTATAAAATAAAACATTTACTTTGAAAATTTTCTTTTAAGATCGTAAGGGAAGCTTCGAAGATTTTATAATGGCCTTAAATAGCCACACCCTCTGTATAAGTTAAAAAAACATTCTTACCTTAATTCTGTCGAAAAGGTTAAAAAGCAACTTGTTTGGAAAACGACGGAAATATTCCTTTATAAAACTCTTATAAAAAGTCAAAAAAGGGTATAAATGGATTTAACCCATATTCTTGTAAATAGTAAAAATGTTTTGAAATACATTTTTTAACAGGCATGGATGTGGATGATAAAGAAATCCCAGTAGATTATTATGTATAAACAACCTCGGATAATGAAGAGATTGAGAAATAAACCCTTACCTTGTACTTTTCCTTGGTTGAGGGTAGTTTAACCTCTTATATAATGGTGAAATAATTTTTATTAAATTATACATGAATCATATACATTAATATGATATCATATATGATATTTTAACATTTGTTTGTTAATAATATTTTAGAATTATCATTGTTTCGGGTGTTAACATGCTCATTTTCTTTTATGTGATTTGTTACATAATCCATGTTTGTTGTGGATAGGTTGTATCTTATTCATATCCAGAATTATATAAAGTCCTTAAACATTATTTTTAATCATCAAATGAGAATTATACTTGAATGGATACGATAAAGAATAAATCTCATCACGTTCGTCGAGACGGTAGTCCGTACGTACGCACGAGCGACAATATCATTCTTTTGATATTAAAATAATATATAATTGGATGTTGTATCATATATAAAGAATCATTATCATGTTATATTTATTATTTATTTGAATTACACGTCATTATTATACCCATCCAAAAAATAATTTATTGAATAACAATTACACAACGACGTGGAGACGGTAAGCCGTACGCACACATCATTCAAAGGATGGATAGAATATTGAATATGGTTATACCATATTTATAAAAACATGACAGTATATATAAGATACTGGAGTTATTATTTTAGAATGGTAATAACAAAGAAAGAAGAAGTTGAAGAAGAAAGGAACTCAAAAGAGGGTGGTGAAAACATTACCTCTTATTCGGGTTCTTCCTTTTGATTTAATCAAAAGGGATCCTTAGGCTTACTTTATGATAAAACTAAGGACTCTAGGTTGAAGTGAGGGAAGTTGAGAGAGTTTTTCTGAAGGCTTTGGCCGAGGAAAATGGCTTTGAATGTGTGAATTAGTGAGAAGGGGGAGTTCCCTTTTATAAGAGGGTTGAGAAGCACCATTGGAAAAGCTAGAAATATTATTTCATAATAATATAATATTCGGTTTCTAATAGATAAAAAGTGGATTATTCAAAGGTTAAGGTGGGGATGGGTTGAAAACCACTCAACCAATAGAATTTAGATAGGTTAGGGTCATTATATTAACCTTATATTTTAGTTTTATCTCTTAGTTAATTAGTTTGACACTTACCATGTCACTTTGTATTTCTATATTATATAGTTAATAAACATACTATATACCTCTAAGAGACACCCAAGTTAACCATTAATGATGCACCTATCATGATATAAGTTTCATGACCGAATCTTAGATTTTTTGGAATTGAATATCAATTAATAATATAATATTTGTTTTAAAAACACTTTTTTGTCAATTTTGACGCTATTTGGAAAATTGATTTTTGTGAAAATCATAACAGAATTATTACTTCAAACCAAGTTAATTAACTCAATCATAACATGTCATATTTACCATGAAAATTAGTTTAATTCATAAAAATTATCAAATTATATTTATTTGTGTATTTATAATATCAATTATTTTAATTTTTCACTATTATGGTAATTACTACATAATCATTGTGTCATAAATAAATTAAATTATATAATGTCTAAAAATTATAAATAAAATATCATTATGTATAAAAATCTTTAGGCATTATAATGAATATTTATAATCGAATTTATCTTATGTGTAACCTGTATTAGAAATTTTTTAGTTGTAAAACATTGATTTTACCTCTTTTAACTCTTATTTGAATTAAATAATAATAATTGTCCTAATCTAATAAAAGTTGACCAAAGAGGTTCATATTTTATTCCTAAGGTTGTTTTTTTGACAAATTAAGATTATCCAATAAAATTAGGACATGTGTTAGGGTAATATTAATATCATTTTTACCCTTAATTATCCTATTTTATTTTAACTGTGGTAAATAAAAGTAAAGAGTTACTATTCACCAAAAATTATTTTCATCTCATTGAACCACATTCTACTCCTTGATATACACCGTGTGTCTCGGATTTTTGAAATTCCACTCAGATAAGCGGTAAAAATAAGTTTTATGAAAAATTCAGTTTTTTAACTACCACTTAGTGGTTTCACTATTCATCACAAAAATGATGTTTTTCATATAAATACCAAAAATTCACCCTAGGATAATTTCGATATTAAGAATCCAAAAATGAAGTCCATTTTGAAAAATCAAATTTATAAATATCAAAAAGTGGGAATTACTATTCATAACGGCTAGTTTGATTGGTTGTGGTGCGTTAAACTCGATGTTGTGTACAACACACGCTATTGCATTATTCAGAGAGAAGTGTACTGTAGAAGCTTGGGGTGTTACAGGGATGCACTCCTGCACCCTCGTTCAGCATCAGTGTCGAGATGTGATACTAGAAATATGATCTGGTTGCTTCACTACTATCAATGAAGACCATAAAAATAGAGGGTCACACCAAGAACATCTCAAGCCTAGTTGAAAACAATTTCACTTTTTCACTTATGACACCCGAACAACTATCCCTTAAATAGCACGAGTTGAGTGACTCCTCCTGAAATTCCAAAAACCCCATCACCTACCTTCTATGCTAGATTGATCTGGAAATCCATGGACAATTACCGTATAAATGTTTTCTTTATATGCCTGGACACATCCTTTCTATTAATCAAAATAATTGTCCTAATTAATCTTATATCATCATAAAACATTCCAGCCAACAGAAATTGAAGGTCTATTTCCTGAGGACACCTCTTCTTGACTATGCGCACAATGCCCTATTGTATCTACATAAGTTCCCCCAAAAAAATTCTTGTCAACTAGAGACAAACACATCCTTAGGAGAGGCTTTTCTATCTTTGGACTCTCAACGGATTGCAAGCCCCGTATCATTTCGCCTAATCTGAGAACCCCTAGAATCATGGTTTACACATTCATTCCCTCTCATATTCGAGGCATGTCAGAATATATTGACCTCATTATCCTTCAATTAATAGTGGTTTCTATAATAATTGGTCCTCACCATATGACCTTAAATAGCAAGACCACTACTCATCCTGACCATATGACATTAAACTCTATAGTGTTATTTCCCAAAACACGAACTTAAAATATGATTCCATCATCCAAAATATATGAATTTAAACTGTAGTATACCCCATATGAAATTAAAAAGGAAACTCCCCCTGAGTTAACCCCCTACCCTTTTTGTAAAAGGTATCATCATTTCTTCTCTCTACCTCTGCCCAAGCCACACCCAAATAAGTCAAACTAACTGTCCAAGATATGAAATGATAATATATGAAGAGAACAGTCAAATCCTTTTATCTCTCCCTTTGGGATTTGGTACCATCTATCTATAGATGAATTGGGACATGTGATCCCCAGATCCACTGCATCCTTATGTTTTTCACACCATGCATGACTCATGTGGGCTTAGAGGTGGGTGGAGATCATGACATATGCAAAATCCCAAAGGATGGGAATATAAGAAAGAGTAATCCCCAACAAAAATAACTATGAGAACTCTGATTCCCATCATAACTTGAATATGTAAGAAGCCTTCCTAATTCCCAAGCTTCAGGTCATCTCATCTATGAAATGACAAATTATACCCCCACACAATGGTCCTCCTTCTGGGTGTAAGACCCAAATCAAATAAACTACTAACCACTCATTCACACTATAGCTGGGATACGTAGGATGCTTGTATAAGGCCCGAGCTCAAAGGGTGTCCTCTTTAAAGGCTAACCCCAATCATGACCTCCTGTTCATTAATTAATCCTTTATGGTGTATGTCCCAACTCTAATCTAAAACGGCCTTTTACACCAATGTAAGCCCCAAATAATGCCTCCATTAATGGGAGCTTCTATTTGTAAGTATCATCATACTGAACTACGAGGGATTTGATTCCCAACTAACAAGGATATGTTGGAAACCTCCTTGAGGACGAAACCTAACCCGAATGTTTTCTGAGACATATTCCCAATAGGTTCACCATTTACACAAAAGACTACATCACTTTCGGGTGCCTTTGGTCTACCTCCACATAAGTCTCACACAAAATATTCACTCGGAAACTTCCACATAGACATCGTTTCCACATGACATTAAACTAAATGTAAGGGGCCTCATCACATGTCCTTAAAAGGATATATTTCTAGATAAGTGTAACCATACTATGTGGGATTTGATTCCTCTCATTATGATACATATAAATCCTATCTTATGGGTTCAACCATGACATCAAAACTATCTCTGTCCTCCCACGATGATGAAAAACTCCATAGTCCCTCATCATATGGATAATAACAACGTTGTCTTAGAAAAATACCAGAGAATACCTAATGATTCATCAAAAGGATATCATCTAGGATGAACCTTGGATACAAAAAGTTTTCTTCATCAATAGATAACCTTGGATACATATAAGTGACTATAAACCCATGCGTATTTCTAATTAATCATATTTATGAGGGGTATTCTATGGAAACATTATAGGGAATAAACCAAGGATTCAATGACATATGAAAATTTCCTATATCTATAATAGATACATGTAATATGAAATAATTTACCCTAAAAGGGTGTGATGAGAGTACATTTTCATCCTCTCAACCAGAGTGATTCCTCATGTGTCATTGGAAAAATCATCTACTAAGTGAATTCATTTTGAAAGAATGTCCATGAATCATGGATAATAGGGTCTTTTCATGTTTTTGGCGCCGTGAATAAACCCATTGGAGACCATCTTAGGACATTGTACCAAACATTGGCTGATTTCAAAAACACTTATCCCCATAAAATCACCCGCTAGGACCACTGAACTGTGGCCCCTTCTTCATAATCCAAGAAATAATATAATGACCAGTCTTTCTTGGACTATTTCTCCCACAAAAAAAGGGGTCATGATGAGAATTAGGACAAATCAACATGTAATAATGATTTAAAAACAATAAAAAAACTTAATAATATAAATTTTAAACATTAAACATATTAGGAAAATTAAAAAATAATTTATTTATTTATTCCTCACATAGTTTAAATATACTTTTTCATAAAAATCTATATAATATTTAAAAACATTATAATAAAAGAGAAAAAATATTTCTATCCCACAGGCCGGCTCATGGTTTTTTGATCAATCCATGCAAGGCCTCAAACATTCTTCCCTAGTTAATTTTGGACTATTTAAAATGTGGACAACATTTTTCAAGTCCATCAACCCCATAAATGTAGGTTGGAAGGCCTATCTTGTGGGCCTGAAGCCCATTAAGAATCCCTAATTTTGTACTACACTGATCCACATGTGTATATCATGTCTAACAAAATAATCATTGAAAACGTCTTATAGAAAATATTATTATTATAACATTTGAACTTCCCACTATCTTCCATGAAACCCATCTCAACAAATAATATTTTTTATAACTATTATCTAGAATATTTCCATCTAGGTATTTAAGAATAGATACTCCTTTAACAATTTACCCATCAAAATATGGGCATCATATTCAACTTATTTATCATTTTGATTCTTTCTCCATCACCAATAATCGATTATAAATATTAATATTCTAATTGTTATAAATTATCAATGGAAAAAATAAAAAAAATCATATGGAGATTTCGAAATTGATTCTTGGATTTTGGAATAGTACCCTATTGTATATATTGTTGGGGATTATTTGAAGACCGAGTTTTGATAGTGGTGAGATGACCTAGGAAACATTCATTGAATTTTTTAGATGGATTAGGAAAGAATTCAATGAAATTTTTTTATAATTAAAAATTATTTTTATCGAATTTAAAATTATATATGATTCATTTTGTTGTTTTATTGGTATGTAGTGTTTCCTTATCCACCTAGTGTTAAATAAATATTGGTATCTAGTCTAATTTAATATTCTCAGTGATCCATCATTCACTATGAGGCTAATGAAATTGTATATCCTTGATCACATTTAAATTTCATGTTGGTGGTATATCACCAATTTGGATTTTTTTATTATTTGAGAATCGTCCACTTATGAGTGACATATTGGTGGTACCATATCTACATCAAAACCTATTCTTATGGTATACCACCTACCTATGATCTTATGATAGCGGTATATCGGCCATGTCATATGTGACCCAATGGTACACCATCTACAAAGAGAGTGACATTTGATGTTTCATGATCCATCAATGGATGTTATCTCAGTGGTACATCATCTATACGGATACCTATGATAGTGGTATGTCATCCACCTCAAGGGGATATTTTTGGTATATCATCCACCCATTTGAGATTTTTGGGTGGTGTACCATTCCACTCAAACTATGAAATAGTTTTATAGTTTCTAGTTGATGACAGCTATTTTTGGTGTATCATACACATAGTTTAGGTGATTCCTCATTCATGTGATGATTTCTCATTCACCATTTCCTTGGGATCGATGACATATTTTTCACCTGGATGGACTACAATGGTGATGCCTAATTTAGCTAGAATATAAGATGGTGATGGCCTATTAACCCTAACTAGTATATGATAATTCATACATCATTCATCCCTAAGGATTTTTTAAACCATGAGTATATTCCCCCATTTTGGTTGAGGTACACCTGAGTGTTGTAACTTCATAGGGGAATGGGGTCAGATCTTAGATTTTATAATTCATGAAACCTAATTTCTAAAATTATCAAGGTATATTATATTAATTGTATGTCCGAAAGTCAATCCACAAGGTACAAGATAATCCTAACTAAATAACACATTCATAATATTTGGATGGATTGTTTCTAGTAAAAACCCACTAAAAATAGATTTTGGAATGAGAGGAAAACATGATTGGGGATAACAATAAATTCAAAAACTAAGGTGTATTAACAAATACCTTTCAATATGAGATAAGTATAGGGATTGATTTGAGATTATATTCTTTACTAAAAGTTTGTATTGTCTCCTAAATTAGAATTTTTAATTATTTATGATAATTATGAAGTCAATTGAACCAACACGGTAAATGTTGATTAATAATACCCATGTAGGTTCAATTTGTATGGTCAAAGTAATCTAGTAGAACTGATGTACATTTTGCGCTATCTAAAAAGAAAATAAATAAGTAACGAAGAATCTCATAATAACAACCTTATCCACAACATTGAATTTCATCACTAAATTTCCATCACTCCTTATAGAAATCCAAGTGATGATTTGTTTAATTATGTATAAGGTTATATTAATCCTGAACGTGCAACTCACAAGAAAATTCCATCATTAATTTAAAGTTAATATCCCCTTAATATTAATTATCATTCCCTTTAAAGAAATACTCACTCAAGAAAAAATAGTCATCCATCATGAATGAGATATTGTTCTTGAGGGATGGCAGGGACACACACATAAAAAGGGATAACAAAATAAATATGTAAATATCATTATAGGAAAAAGAAATTTTAGAATAATTTTTCGAAACCGCCACTAAATGTTTCGTTTAATTTCATTGAAAATAATTATATAAATCAATTGAAAATTCAAGGAAGTTTATTACAAAAAATCTACCATTTAAAAGAAGTTAAAATTTTCACCAAATAGGCAATTATATTTTTTTTGGTTTTTATATTATTTTAAAATTATCTTTTTTAAAAAACAACAATGGAATTAATAATAACTAATAATTATTAAAAGCAATTAATTAAAATTTTAAATAAATTTTAATAATTTTTTATTTTTTATTATTTATTTTTTATTTATTTTGTTTTATAAATAAAATATTACTAATTGATCGTTAATTTTGAATTATTATTTTATTACTTAGTTTATATAAGTAAGGGATAGTTTTCATTACTTTTCTAATCTTCCCCTCCAGTATTTTATGTCATTTAATAAAAGTGGCAAAGCCCTTCAGGCTGTAGCCTTGGTCCATTTTATTTAATTATTAATTATTATTTTTTATAAGGATTAGTTATTATTTATTTTTAAATCTAAATGAATTCATAATAATTTTTAACTACTATTTAGTTATTATTAATTATCATTTTCAATTATTATTTGCAATAATTAATTATTTAGTAAGTATTTATTTGTAATTAAAAATTATTCATAATTAATTATTTATTATTAATTATATATTATATATTATTTTTTATTTTTTATTTTTTATTTTTTATTTTTTAATTATTATTTATTATTTATTATATATTATTTTCTTATTACTTATTATTTATTATTTATTATTAATTTTTTATTTATAGTTATTAAATAATTATTATCAATTTTTAAATAATAATTATCATTTATTTATTATTAATTACTAATAAAAATTTATTAGTTATTAATTATTAACTATTAATTATCAATTATTTTTTATTAGTTGTATATTATTCAAAATTTAAATTTCTTCTCAAATATTTATCATTAATCGATAAATACTTATCAATATTTATTAATTAATTTTCATTTCATAATTACTAATTTTTTATTAATTAATAATTTCCATTTATTAATAATGGATTATTATTATTAAATAATTAATTTTTAATTATGAATTTTTAATTGTAAACTATTATTTATTAAATATTATTTTTTATTAATTCATATCTATTAATTATTATTTACTATTATTTATTAATAATTTTTAATTTTTAATTATTTATTATTAATTATTAATTTCTTATAACTTCTTATTATTTACTAATTCTAAATTATAGATTAGAAATTATTAATTATTAATTAGAAATTAGAAATTTTAATGTTTTAATTTTTTATTTTAAATTTTTAAATTTTTGTTATTATTTTTTAATTATTAATTATTAATCATTAATTATTAATTACTAATTACTAATTACGTATTAGCATTTACTTATAAGTATTAATTATATGTTATTTGAAATTTAAACTACTTTTTATTTATTAATTATTAATTATTAATATTTATTATTATTGAGTTTTTAATTAGTAATTCATATTCATTGCAATATTTATTATTTATTAAATAATTAAATAATTAATAGTTATTTGATTTTAATAGTTACTAAATTTTACTAATTTTTAATTCATTGTTAATTTTTTATTTAATTCATTAGTTATTTATATAATTTAATTTATTTTTCAAATAGGTTAAATAACATTTATGATCATATTATTTTATGTTAATTAATTTGGTGAATTTATTAGTACATTGAGAGTAATGAGAGAATAGTTTGGTGTATTGCAAGTATGGGTGATTATTTGTGAAGTCATTGTTCTATGTATAAATAATATTACAACAATTAAAAATTAATAATGAATAGAAAATAAATAAATAAAATATTTTAAATAATTAAATATTATATATATATATATATATTTCTTTTTTAATGAAAACTTATTTTTTTCATTTTTCTTAAATTATTTTTTTACAAAAATCATTTCTAAATGAGTCATTATTATTTCAATAACCACCATGAAATGATTCATGACACAAACATTCATGGTATTTTTAAGAAACCATTATGAATCATTGAGATGCAGCTAAACCCACCACTATATACCATTTTTTATATTATAGTAGAAGAAAATTTTTCTACCATACACACTTTGAACCTCATTCTCAAGTGATAAATCAACTCATAAAGACTTCCTAATATAGTCTATGTGTCTTTTGAAGTTCTATCCTCAACTTCCTTCCCCTATCCAAATATTTTAATATTTTCAATCGAATTATTTCAAAAAAAAATTCACTGTGATTCCTTTATAAGGAAAGGACGAGTTTTGGAATATCCATAATTGTTACAATGTTCAACATTAAATATTTCTGATTCCTCATCTTTTTTTATATCCTTCATGGAATAAAAGAAAACTTTAATGCATGAAGAATAATTATCCTCATTTAAAAACTTATGTATCTTGAAGATTTCTACACATTCCCTAATATTCCATTGTCTTGTTTTAAATATCTTCAAAACTCCTTTAATAATTTTTGGCATCACATGAAGGCTAGAGAGTTGTGGTCATGTATTAAATATCATGAGGTTCGTCCATTTTATAACCCTCTAAAACATGGTGTCGGTGTTGTCATGTGATCTCCTTTCATTTATGTCATGTTACTCTATTGAGTATCCAGTGCGGTTCAATTATTTTTATGATGATATTGGGTAACATCATTATATTTCATATTATTTTACACATAGCCAAATTAGTCTTCCATAATAAAATTGAGTGAATTCTCAGTGGTCATGATAATGCATCTTCTTAGCTCTAAGAATTACTTTAACATTATAAAATTCATTTTGAGTCTCACTCTTACATAGCCTTAGTTTTAATTTTCATATCCCTGGTTTTAGCACAACAATATATCCAATGTGCATCATATCCTCCAGATTTATAAATTAATCCAGAATATCTTCAAGTTAATATTTCATAGGATAAGTGTGGCATGGTTTCTTATATTGTTCCATGGATGATCCTACTTCAACTCCAAAAAAATATCCCCAACAATAATCATGAATCAGACTAAATCATTATAGTGTGAAATCATTGAAATTATTTTACTTCTACCCAATAACACCACAATTCTTCATGAAATTATTTCTATAAAAACCCATTGAAAATTTTAAAAAAAATAGTATGTTTTCAATTAAATTATTTAAATTAAAAAAAAATTGTATGCATGTTTTAACTCATCCCATCCCCCCAATATTAAACTTTTTGTTATCCATATGAAAAAAACATCATCATCACATCATGAGGATTTGAATCTTAACAATGTTAAAGTTCAATTAATAATATTCATTGATATATACTGATAACTAACGTTCCATGAAGCACAAAACCTTAGAAATTAAGACTATTAGTCTTGGTTCATCCAGCAATCCATTTCAGGACTCTTCTCCCTTTCCACTCAGATTTTTCAAGATTTTATATTGATCCTTCCCAGTTATGATCTACCTCACAAGAAATTCACTCACTCATCACTTGAAATCTATTTTATTGAAGTAATTCTCAATACAATATATATAATCACTATCTATAGGATTCAAATTCATCTCAATCTCCTCGTTTAATTCAAAAGATGCTAATAAAGATGATATATATATATTACTGTTCAAATTTCTCAAATTATTACGGTTAGTTTTCAAGATAAAAAATTACAGATATAGAGCTAGATAAATTATGATAGACTAAAAATTAAAATACTTGATCTTAATTCAACTTTATGAACAAAAACTCTCCACATTCTCATTCATAGTGAATTATCTCCCACCTTATTTCTTCTTCTTCTTGTTTTTTGGTCAAAATAAATCTTTCAAATCAATTATGAATTTTCTCTTTTTTCAAATATAATTTCATAATGAACTATTTTCATACCCTTGGAAGTAAAACTAGACTAGAATATTTATTCAAATCATCAATCTCATACCAATACTATTTTTTAGTTAGTACAAGAATAGGGTATTTGTAAATCCATTTTTTAATTCCCAGGTATTCAATTTTATTACTTCATATCTCTCTATCTTTCTCTCTATCTCTCTAGATAAAAAAATAAAAGAAAATTTAGTAAAATATAAATAGTATATAAACTCTTCATAAAAAATATAAAACTTTTATACAACACATTCCATTTAAACTTATTAATTTCTAGCTTCTCCTGAGATCACCAACACTATCTTTTTGTTAAATTGAAAATCATGAAATCATACACATGAGTTAGTCTATTAAGGGAAAATAGGCCTTTAATGTGGATTACAATATATAAATCCATAGTATTTATTGATTATAAATGGATTAAATTTGAGGGTAGGTTTCAAGGTAAAATATGATAAAAAATTATGTGATGTCCTCAATCATTTTAACATAGTTTAAATTCATAATGTTTTCATAATAATGAAGAAGAAAAATATTGTATTCATAAAAATTATAAAACATTCTCAAGAAAAACTATACAATGAGTTATATAACAAAATGGTTTAGATTACCAATTATTAATGTTAAATAAAAATCATATTAGATAATTCATTCATATCAGGGATAGGATTTATCATTATTATAAATAAAAATTTTTAAGAATGAATATTAATGATCAAATTAATAGTATAAATCATTTTAAGATCGATTAAACCATGAATAGTCATGTAAAATTATAAATACATCGCTTATATATTTACCATTTATAACTTTTATGATTATAACTATAATAGTAAAATGATTATGGCATACATGTAATTTTTTAAGTGTTTGTGCCTTTCTATTCCCACTAAAATGTAATAGTACATGCCATGTATGAAGTGTGGTGTGACAAAGATGTGATTTAATATTGAAAAAATATAAACCTAGGCCTTTTACACATATTATGATATTATTTTTAATATTAATATCTTCTAATTAAAAACAAAATATCAGGAGGTCAAGTGTCTTTGAAGGACTAGGTTCATAATATATCATATTTAGACTACAATAAAATTTCTTTATTGTATTCTCTATAATGAGGTCCAAAACATTTTGATCTCCTAATACTACATGGGATAATATGGGGAATACATATACAAAAGGGGTGATCTAAAAATATTAGTAAGGTAATAAACCTGATAAAGAAGCATAAATTATGGGTCAAAGGTATAACATTATATCATAAAAGAGAAGGCTCAAGAGTAATTATATAAAAGAATAACATACAGTACATGGTAACATATGATCATGCAATCACTAGAAATTTGGAAGAATAATTTAACATGACATAAACATGAATCAAGGAAAACTACCAAAACAATATCACATTGTTCAAAAACTCCCATAATGGATAAGATGTACTTTCTAATCCCATATGTGACATCTCGTGAGACTAAAAAACTTACCCAATTCATTAGATCTCTATCGAGAAACACCCATTGTATAGTCTATATCAAGAAAATTTGAACTATATGGGTTTACCCATCATAACATAATCATTTTCAGTGTCTTCTATAAATTAAAATAAAACAATATCCATAAACCTAAGAATTTACTATAGAAAAAAATGTGTTTTATAAGCTTTCCTCATATAATAATCAATGAAAACATCATTATAAAGTAATTTTACATCTGAAAATATTGAATGTATTACTCTGTCAATGTATGGAAGAATAATCATCGAATATATTTTACAGAAATGTATACATAATTTAGAATCAATCCATAACGTCAAAGTTAGTATTCATTTATGAAAATGTATTTTAAATATTATGTAAATTACTTCTTAAGAATAATATACTGTTTATGTTGACATCAATTCTTAAAAAATAAAAACTTCCAAAATATTATGAAAACAATGATTTAAAAATTTAAATTTAAACTTATATTGTAATGTTGACGCTGGTTAATTCCATAAATTCCATATAAGTTAAAAGATAAATTTTATTCATGCTATTGTAAAACGATTAAAAAGTTACTTGTTCAAGAAATGAAAAAAAAATCCTTTCACAAATATTAATGGTTTGAAATGGATAAAAATGATTTTTATAAATCATTTGGATAATTTTATAAACTCTTCAAAAAATATTTTCTTGAATAAATAGATATGTAAGAAAGAGGGTTTTTGACCAAAGAGGGGAAAAAGTAATCTTTTCCTAAAATCATTTTCTCGATAATTTTATATCTCAAAGAGAGTAAATTGGTATAATTAAAAGATGGTTTATCAAATAAACATAGAATAATAAAATTTAAAAAATCATTAAACAATGGTTAATTTTTTTTAGAACATAACTTCATGCATATACAATTCTAAAAATTACGAGATTAAAACATAATACCTTATAGCAAATGTAACTATTGAATCATAACTCAGATGAATAAAGTAAATTAATTGTAACTTAAAATTTCATGAATTTTGAATGATTATTTATTCAATATTTAAAAAAAGAATTATATTCATCATTAAAAGATATTAAGTGCAAAAAAAGGAACATGTGTCTCAAAGAATGAAGTTTTGATATGAATCCTTTACCTCAAGCCCTGGATTTTTCATCTATGTATTTTATCTCATGTGTAATAAATTTAATCGATTATTTTTTTCATATGAATATATATCAGTTTTAATATATTATAATTAAATCATTTAATTCAGTTTTTAAATAAATTTTTAATTATATAATCAGTTATGTCCACATCTGGTGTTTTGAGGACGTTTGGTTTGTGATTTCAAAACGGTGTCAGTGATTTGTCTGTAGTCAAAGGGGTCATTATTTCATCATCTAAAAAATAATAATAATTATTATATAATTATAATTTATATATATAAGATATAATTCTAAAAGTAACCAGGAATTATTGTTTTTATTAACAATATTTTTTTATAATCCTGAAGTGGTTATGCCATATACACACATGTGTAACATTTCAATTATTCAATTATAATTATAAAAATAATTTAAATGATATTTTTAGTTTAAAAACTTATAATAATATCATAAATCTCATTATATTTCTTTAAATACACTTACATATACCATCGATGTGGTAAGCTAATATAAACGAATCACATCACTTCGCATGGCAGTAATCCACCATATACACGAATAACATTATCATTTTAAATGGATTATTAGGTAATGAATTATATGATAAATTAATTTTACATAATAAGTAATATTTAATTAATATAATATATAAATATAATCCATCATCATAAACACTTTTGTGAGGAAATCGTGTAAAATTAATTACATTACTCTATGACGTGGTAGTCCTCCATACACATGAACGATGGTTTTGTTTCACATTTGATGGAAGGGGATATGGATTTTGGATATTAAATTAACATAATAAAATCATATTATTTAGTATACAATTATTTTACTATATCATCACGATTAATCAATATTTTAATGCGGTGGAAGAATAAATAAAACAATGATGCTTGGTTAAGAACAATGCCACTTTTTTAGAGGATCTCTCTAGGATTATACCTAAAGCCTTCTTATATGGGGTTTATGATCAAATATAGAACACCAAAAAAATTTAAGGATATTAAGTAATGTATTTTGTTTTTGGTAGTTTCTAAACCAATGGGATTTGGATGTTTGAAAATTATAGGATAGGTGTTTCCTTTTATAAGGGAGGTGGAATTGTATTCTTGTAAATACCCAAAATTATTCAATAATGATAAGTTACACTCAAGGAAAGTGCCTAAATATTGAAAAATAAATTATTATAGGATTTATATATCTAATAAACACCTATAATTTTATAAACAAATCACGTTTTACTCTTATTATTCCATTTAAATCATTATTTTAACACCCCTGAGAAATAGGTTTTAACATTAACTACAGTAACCGATTTTTACTATTATTACTACTTATAATAACAATTGATTATTTTTAACTTGTTATATAATATAAATTATTAGTATTCCAAATATTGAATCCATTTTATGAAATTAAATTAACTTAAGTGTCATAATTTAATTAAAAATAAAACTCATTAGTGTGAAGAAAAAGTGGTTTTCCGAAAAATGATTTTGTTATGATAAGAGGATATTACATTAACTCTATGACTATTGATATTAATTATATATTTAAATTCATAGTAATATATGTATAATATTAAAATTTTATTTAAATCATTCTTCATTATTGTTTATTTTTATTATTTATAATGGAGAAACATTAAATAGAGTAAGACGGTTTCATAAAAAAATGATTTCAAGCTTAAGAATGAACAAATAAAAAAATATGGGATAAAGATGATTCAAAAGTAATGAATTGGATTAAACATTACTAATTTATACTAATTTATCTTTTATATCAAATTAAAATAAGAATTTTAGTCTTAAATTACTTAATTCATTATAAAATTATACGTTTGCAAAAAAATATTTCTCACTATTTAATGAAAAATTCAATATTTTTTGAAAAATGCCAAAATTTCATCCTAATTAAATTTTTATATGTTTCTTTAAAAACTTATGTTCATTTTACAAAATATAATCTCTAAAACTTCCAAAAATTAATTGTAATATTTTCTCACATAAATAATAAAAATCATTTTAATGAAAGTTACTTTTTTTATAATAAAATATATTTATTAAAAATTGAGTGAATATTAAGAATTTATAAATAAAATTATATAATAATTTTATGTATATTTAATAAAGTGGTTAATACTATTCATAGACTCTTATTTAACATCAATTTTAAATTGTTCAAGTGTATATAATAATATTTAAATACTATATCATGGTTTGTTTAAACATAGTGTTGCATGTGAAATATGATATCAAACATATTATTCTTTTAAAATATCTGGGTATTATATAAATCACATGTGAATTTTCCATGGATAGTAAATCTATAGATAATCTAGTAATTTTGAAGTTAAAATTACAAATGGTTCAATATGGTCTTCAACATGGTGGGTGGTTCTCTAAATGAAGATAGAAATTTAAAAAATGACCATGTGAAATTGTCACATTGATGTGCGCTTTCCATTTTTATAATGGTTAAACCTACCAAATTTTTCTATTATGTATTGGTTTACATATAATTACAACATCATAAAGTAGAGAGGGGAAGAGAAATGAAATGATGAGAAGCTGCATTCCATGGTTCAAGGGTCATAACAGATGTTTAAAACACAAATATATTCTCATCATTGTAGTATCTGATGATATTATATAGATTAATATTCATGATATGGAGGATATGAAATGATCATATTGAAGGAATATCATCACTAAAATATAGAATCTCCCTGATGTGGTTCCAAATATAATTTTGTTTTGAGTGTGTTTCATTAATTTTGAAAACGTTTTCTCTCCAATTATATATAAGATTCAAATAGATTTTCAAGGGATAACTTATAATGTGTCTGGGATATATTTTGAATCCTAACTAGTGGAAATAAAACATATACTTTTAAAATAGTGAAAAAAATAGATGTGAAAGGATATCTAATATTAGAGATTAGACTACTAGGAGGAACTGTATCAACCACCCTAGGGTGCTTGTATCTAGTATTTCAATTTTCATTTCATTTTTTATAGGTTTTCAATTAAGTAATTTTCGAACTCGTACTTTTTTTATTCATCTATAATTTGAATTTTCTAATATTATTCAATTATTTCTTAGTTTTTCTTGTTTTATTCTCTATTATGTGGTGTATAATTGACTCATTGTTGAAAACCACTACACAATGAGTGGGTAAAATCTTAATAGATAGTCGTATTGATGGGTATAGGTGTGTATGAATTTTCATTATTATTATTTTATCATGGAATGGTTGTATTTAATAGTATTATGTCGTAACCTAATTTATTCATATTCTTCATTAATAAATCATTGACTAGACGCATATTATACTGGATGATAACCCTATGGAAAATGTAATTAATTCATTAACCAAGAGTTATATTATTAATATCTTTTCTTTATTATACCATTGTGACCTTTAGATATTATAATATTCTAATCTAGTAGTTTTGAGGTAAATCATCCTTAGATATTGATTCCCTTATCTTCACCATTTTTTCTATCTTTTGAATTAAAATGCAGATAACTTTTCACTTTAAATTTTTTCTTTTTATTTTTTAGCTAATAAAGATGACTAATATTAATATGAGGAATAGAGGTATGGGATTTATTTTGACAAATTGGGGAATATTATTCTATCTTTCATATATATTTATTTTTGTTTACCATAACATGTTTTTCAAAAATAAAAAAATGAATCAATGAATTCAATTCACCCTTGAGATATGATTATATTTTTCTTGAAATTATTGATCTATGATACAACAAAAATAATGAAATATATTTTTAACATTTTGATATATTTTATTTATCGAGTTTATAATTGTTAGACATATAGGTGGAAGTTTTCAGAGATATATTTCACTTACAATTATGATTTTTTTAATGTGATTTCTGATATTTTATCTAGTTATTTATTTTTGTTATTATATATTTTCATTTGTATAATAATTTTTTACTATTTATTTTATGACTTGATTGACTAATATAATTTTTTCCACTCTTTAGAGAGTTCTAATCCATTTTTCATATAATTTATTTTACCATTTTTCATGAGACAAATCTATATATACATAGATACTATAAATTGATTAGTTATAATTATCTAATCCTGAAGATAATGAAATACATTATAATGATTCAGTTCATTCATTTATGATGATTAAGCCCATTTTATCTTGAGACAATGCATCTACTTGTTAATTTTTTATAACCGTTGAGACCATGAAATGTCTTGATAATAATTCATATTACAACCATATTTCTACAACCAAACCTTAATATTTTTTATTATCCCATGATTATTTTATCAAACTTTAAATTGGTATTGTTTTGTTTCATGGAAACTTCATCTGAGAGTAGTCTATTTATATGCATGTTTTTATTTATTTGGATACATATAATTTAACATTTTTTTAACCTTTATGATTTTTTTTGATTACATGTGATTTTATTTTAAATACCTTCTTTATATTTTGATGGTATATTAAACAATAGTTTTTTATTTGTGTGATTACGATCACATTGTATTGTTAAAAGATTTATCTAAACTTCATTAGTTTAAGAGGTAGTTTAAAAATTCTTTTCATATAGTCTAAAAATTCAACGAAGATTCCATCGCATTTTGGAAACTCTTAAATCTTCTATATTGAAAAGATAATTTACATAATTTAATGAAAGTTATAATGATATTGGATTCACATGAAATATTATTTAATATAAATAAAAAATTTGTATCTTGATTTCATTAGCCCACATCTATGTCTAAAAATGACTTTTGAAGGGTCATTCAATTGTCAGAAGTTACGCAATGATGTTTCATAGCTAATGTTTTCCATATTGTTTTTTATTCTATTTCCCAATAATATCAATATCTACAGAAGTTTGATTAATTTGATTCTAGATTATTTTTAAAGATAATAATATTTTCTACATAAAATCCTGCTTGACCAAATGCTGAATTTTTTACTAAAAGCCTTTAAAATTTTATTGAAATTTGATAACGTATGATATCCATTTTTCAGAAAGTATGGTTCGGAAACCCTACATTATATAAAGTGACAATTATGGTTTAGAAACCCTACTTACACAATTTATGGTTCAAAAACCATACTTTCGCAATGTATGGTTCAGAAACCTTACTTTCATAAATTATTGTTCGACAAACCTACTTTCGAAAAATATAGTTCGGAAACCCTACATTCGCAAAGTATGGTTCGGTAATCCTACTTTTGAAATGTATGGTTCAGAAACCATAATTTTGAAAGGTTGGTTCAGTTACATTACTATTAATTCCCAACATTACTATTAATACCATAAATTACCATTCATTCCCTATGTTATTGTTCATAACCTATGTGATTATTCATTCCATATGTTACTATTCATTCCCAATATTAATATTCATTCCCTATGTTACATTCCATTTCCTATGTTATTATTCATTACCTATATTACTCATCATACCATACCTTATTGTTCATATGTTACTTTCCGTACAATACTTTTCTACTACCGCTTTGTGATTTTATGCTAAAAATTGATATACTGTATTTATATATGGATTATTTTCAATCATTATTCTACTATAAAAATTCACATTAAATATAAGTATTTTGATCTAAGATTTTTTAATATTTTTGGTTCCATAATATAAGAGAAATATTAACAAATTTATCAATGATTTTTCTTAATAATGTCAGAGGTTTAAAGCTTATTTAATTTCAAATATTAAAATTTACTTCATGTTTACGTTGCTAGTATTTATGAACATTTTTTAGTAAATTTAAAGTGGTTTGAATGGATTTAAACTGTAGTTTTAAAATCATCCAATGGTATATTATTCTAGAGATTTTATCTGAGGACTTATTCGAATTATTTTAAATTCCTTTATATAAGATTTAATCAGTTGTAATAAAGATGAAACGATGCTGATATTTTTCGGAGATATTTATTAAAGCTATAGACTCAATTTATTTTTAATATCTGGAGGATGTATAGATACTACAATAGCTGAATATTTATTCTATATATATCATTCTTTATTATTGGTTAGAAAGATAAGAGAAATACATAAAGACACACTGGTTAACATATTTGATACTTTTTTTGGAGATAAAGTGTTGTGAACTTTGAACCTACTATGCATTTGTAACGTCCGGTGACACTCTATTTCATCACCTACATGATCCCCGAAAGGATTAATTTATTCGTCTTCGATTTATACAACCTTGATGAGAGGATCCAATCCAATCCATAACAACTAGTACCTATGTTTTAATTATTTAGCTTCACATTCATATGGTTCTAAGTCTTTAAAATTATTTAACATCTCTCACATCTGCTCTCTATTTTTCTCTATAAGATTTTATACACAAAATTATTATTTTTTATTATTTTACCAAGGTTTTTGACACTTGAATTCAAAATTCTATATATAAGGGTTTTGACTACTTATATCTAATGTCCGGACTATTTCGGTTCTGACTCCCACTTTCTAAAGTCAGGTTATAAGTGTTGTGACTTCCCATACAAAAGTCAGTGTGATGGTTATTCCTGCACTAGAAAAGGATTTGGTAATTGGGTTATAATTCCTTAAAAAAAATCATAATATTTCACATGTATCTCTCACTGAGTAGAGAGGTATAATAGTAGAGTATGGCCACTTTATACCTAACTTCTATATAAAAAATTCTTGTGTTTTTTATTTTTTTCTGATACTATATTACCTTAATGATTAACTTTCACAATTACTTTAATTAATCAATTTATTTTTTTATATTTTTTAATCTGGTCTATTCAGCCCCACTATACCATTGGTCATTACTCATTATGACCTAACAATTAGTATCAGATGGTAACCTTCGTAAAAATAGTTTATCTATATCTTTCTCTTTCACTTTACCAAACATATATATCAAAGGTTTTACCTTTTGTAATTCAGAACACCATTTTATAGAGACGACTTTTATATTTAATTATAATAACATATTCCTAGACCTCATAGTCTAAGGACAATATATTATAATATATGGTAATTGAACCTGATTTATGCTTGTATTTATCAAAAGCCACCACTCTTTGAAGGAAATGATTATGGATACTAGCGATCCAGAATATAGAATTACCTCAAACAGTTAGTCATTGAGAACTAGTCTATCATATCAAAATAGTACACACGACCTAAAGTTGACCCAGATAATCTTATAATAATTGATTCTAAAAGATATGTTTCAAATTAAAAAGTTGTTCATATTTTATATTGTGATATTAACATAATTTTTTTAGTAATGTGATTTCTTGTAATATAACTCATGAAATAGGGATGATTCAGCATGTCACTCACCTAGATTCAAACAAAATTAATCTGAACCAAACACGGAATTCTTCTTGTTGAGTAACAAGACATCAATATGGATGAAGATGAAATAGTAAACCAAATGTTCCATAGATTCAAAATCATTGTGAATAGAATAAATTTACTTGATAAAGCTCTAGAAAACCCATTACTTGTGGAAAGATTAATTTAAGCCTCACTAATGAAATGGAATGAAATGAAGGTATACATTGATGAAATAAATAATTTTAAAGAATACACACATGATAAATTGATCGGATCACTAATACAATAAGAACTATAATTGAAGAATATAGCTAATAAGGAGACTACACAAGAAAAAGGTGTAACTATTAAATGTGAGAATGTTTTTTCTAATAAATATTTTAATTTTGATCTATAAGATATTTGAAAATAATATATGGCTCATATTGTGACTGGAATTTACAAAAGAAAAAAAAGAAATGATTCAAGAATCTATTTAGAATAAACCAACAAAAATAAAAATATAATGGAGATAAGAAATCTATTACAAATATCAATATATCAGATATAACCGGTTATGAGTGTTGGAAGAAAGGGAATATCAAACCTGATTTCCTAAAACTAAAGAATAATGAAAAATTCTAAGTAAAGGGAAAAAGGCATTGACCACCTATTGGATTTTTATTGAAGAATCTAATTATTGTGAAAAAAAAATTGGAAATGAAAAAGAAGCTGATTACTTGTTCTTTATGGAATCACATGATAAGGTTAATAATTATATTTTTTATTCTAGATGTTTTGATTCTGTCAATGATTTTGAAAATTTGAATGATTATGAATTACATAATGAAATTTAAATATTAAAGAAATATATTTATAGATTTTTTTATTTATATAACATACTTAAACAACAATAATGAGAAACATGTTTCTGTAAATAAAATAATTTTATAGAAGAATGAAAGACGTTGTAACATTGCTTCTACTTCTCATTAAAATGTATATGAAAACATGAAACCTTCTCAAGATTTGAATTAAAATTTGAAAAATGAAGTCGAATGTCTTTAAAAAAATGATCATATTTTATTAAAGGTCATAAATTATATTATGATATTATGTCTTTAACTAAAACTGATAAAAATAAATATTGTTTTTGTTATTAACAAAAGACTACCCAAAATTTAAAAAACCCAAAAAAAAATTAAATGTAAAATGGTTGAAAATCAACTAATACTTGTTTTAATTGTTTTATGAATGGTAATTATTCAAATGTGTGTTCTATTAGATTCAAAATTTCATTGGGATTTACAAAAAATAATATTTCAAAATTCTTATTATCTTGATTACCTTAAAATACATGTTTAAATTTATATGGGTACCTAAAAATTGTATAAAAAATTCCATTGTACCCAAAGTAACATGGGTAATAAAATTGTCAAGTAATTGTTTTTTGTAGGAAATATTAGTCAGATTTCTCAAGAATTAAAAATTGTACATGGATAGTGGATGCTTTAGGAATATGACCTGAGACCCATAAAAGTTTACTATTACAACATATGAGGTGGAGGAACTGTTACTTATGGAGACAATTCCAAATACTAAGTAAAAGATTTTGGTAAACTTGGTATTAAAAATTATACTTTTATTTAAAACGTTTGATTTTTTAATGTTTTAAAACATCCTTTAATTAGTATATCAAAATTATGTGATGATGGAATGGGATTTAAATTTCAAATTGATGAATGTTTTTTTAAATCCGATTCCTTATTTGTCACATACATGATATATTTTAAAGGTATTTTTGTATTTAATTTACATTATTGCTTTTTTGGGGGTTTTCAATGCATTTTTGAAGGAAATGGTGGGTTTCCATAATTTGGGTCAACTCGAGAGCCCATTTCCAGTTTTGACAATAAATTTTGTTTGTTTAATAACTCCATCGTTTTTCAACATTTTTAACTAATTCAACTTCCAAAATGACCTCAATTTAACTATTAAAACCACCAATGAATTTTGGCCCCCTTAAAAATTCATTTGCATCTTGGATTTGGGTGATCAAGTTAGGTATTGGGCCAACCCGAAAGCCCATTTCCAGTTTTAAAATTATTTTGTAATTATTTCATAAAATATTCAATTTTTATTCTTTTTCGGTGATTCCACCTCTCACCTTCTCCCACTATACCTGGCCGCACCCTCAGATTCGTTTCCCCCTCTTTGGAGATCGTATCTGTCGCGAATTAGGGCCTAACGTCTCTGGTTTCTAAAAACGTCCAGTTTTCTCAAGTAAGTGACTATCCTTCTAGTTCTCTCCTTTTCCTTGAGATTTATCTTTTTTTTTTCTTGAATCCCCAAATTTCCAGAAGCTAGGGATTCGTGCCTAGGGTTTCATTTTGGGTTTCATGGTTCAATCCTCTGGTTTTAGGTTTGATATCACTTCCTTGTGGCGCGGTGGTCGTGCGGTTGAAGTTCCGCACTAGGATTTGCGATTCTTGAATCTTTTGGTAGGTGATTCCATTGTGTGTGCAATTATTTGGGAATTTGCTTGCTGTGTTGAGGGTGAATTAATGCTTATTGAATTTTAATGTTTCTGTAAAAATTTGTTTTAGTTGCATTTACAATGCAAATGAATTTTATGTTACAATTTTTGTTGAAATTGAGGGTTTTTCATGCAAGTCTTTTATTGGTTCATTTTGGGATGAACTCTAATTACATAGTTGATTTTATTGAACTGTATTAGGAATTAAAATAATGTTTTAAATATCTATTCTTTTTGGTTGTGGCTGCAAAAGTTTGTTTAAATTGTGTTTGAGAAGCAAATGGGCATTAAGTGCCATGTTGGTGTGAAAATGGTGGTTTTTAAAATATATAATTTCTTGGTTCACATTGGGCTTCCCCATAACTGCATTTTTGGTTTTATTAAATTGTGTTGAACTGAAATTTTGTTTTGATGACTTACAAGTGTTCACATACTGTGAAAAGTGGATATTTTAAAGAGTTTTGGGTGCAAAACAATGTGATGTTTTGAGAGGTTGTTTTATTGAAGATCAAAATATTTTATTGACTGTTTCAAATGATATAAAATGTGTGTAGCTACTGTACTATTTGTTTGTGACCAGTAGTGATACTTTACATGAAAAAGTATGTGTGTTGTTTGCTGAAATTGTTTGAGCACAAAAGGGGGAATCCCGGGTACTTAGGTGGGCGGATATGTACTAGTACGGCTAGTGGACCGGATGGGTTGTGTCCCTGTTTCACTAAGCAAATGGATAACGACAACACTAACTGAACTATGTGGATGTTATTTGGGGACCACTAGGTTATGGGTTTGTTCCCTACTAGTGGCTCGTGCACGGGAAAGGATTGTGACTTGGATACTTTACACCGAGGTACGAGGTACATAGGGCCCGAGACTATCTAGTTGCCTAGGGGTGTTCCCAATTTATGTGCTCATTAGAATTGTAGTATTTACCCTTGTTGTGGGATCTTTTGGCAGTACTTTAAAGTATCTCACATGTTTATTTAATGTGTTATCATTCTGAAGTTCTTGGATTGAAAAGTGTTTTCATTTGAAAGTTGCTTTTCTTGAAATTTTTAACATTGTTTCACCTTGTGTGTTAAAATTGCTAGTTTTGTTCCCATTGTATTGCATCCTCTTTGGAATCTTCTGGTGGTATTCTATTGGGCTTAGGCTCACACCCTACTTACACCCCTTGGGTGTAAGTAGAACTTCTTATGCTTGACTCAGGTAAAGGGAAGGCTAAGGGTGATTGCGCTCCAGGGTGTTAGTCCCCATCGTTGGGGCAGAGTTGTGGAGAAGGCTTGCGGGTGATGACACCCTTGTTGTGTGAAGTGATTGGGGATGTCTTGATGTTGTCATTATTTGTATTTGGACCACTTGTAGTGTCTTTAAACATATGTATTCAGATCTGGTTTTGTTAAGAATGGTTTAGTATGGAAATTTCAGATTCTTATTATTGATTGTTTTATTTGTTTTATGCTTTCATACTCGGGTAAATCGTTCCCAAATCATATTGTTTTATACCCGGGAACTTGTGCCAGCCCGTGGGGATAGGGAATGCCCTTCGGGCCTTGTCATGGGCTGGGTTTGGTGCCATTAATGGTGGCGACCAGATCTGGTACGTGACAAAATGGTATCAGAGGAGGTTAAAGTTTTTGGGTTATATTGCTATTTTGGGATGAGTCGGGATAGACAGGAGCTAGGACTGTCGGGGCTCGGGGTATTGGTTGTGAGTAGGGTGTCTGGCCCGCACCTCTCATGGCAGACCTTGAGTCACCAGAGGATGTTGGAATTTACTGATTGACTTCACTTCCAGGTGAGACGTGTGGGCTGCAGACCACATGTGGACATCAGGCAAATGTGGAGTAGTTGGTTCTTTTATTACAAGAATGTGTTTAGTTTGTTTATATTTGATGTATTTGATTACAATTTTCAGAATTGTGGTATTGACCATTGTTTTGTGACTGTTGCATTTTGTAGCAACATGCCTCCCCGGAAAGCTCCCACGCACCCACGGGAGGAAGCTGGAGAGAGTTCTCCCACGCCGATTGATCAAAGGCTAGTCGAGGCCGTGGTCTGGGCTGTCCAGGCTCTTGGATATGGACCAGCTCCAGCTCCAGCTCCTGTTAGAGAGGATTATACTGGTCCTAGAAAGGACAAGGCCCAGGAGTTCCTGAAAAATAAGCCTCCAACCTTCCGAGGCAGCTCAGAACCCCAGGAAGCAGAAGAATGGATCGAGAAGATCGAGCGTATGTTTGAGTTCCTGGAAACACCCGAGGAGCTCAGGGTGAAGTGTGCCTCCTTCCTATTAGAGGGTCCAAGCCGTAAGTGGTGGGAGTCAGTACTTCAGGCAGGGAAGAATGAGCAGATGCGCTGGGGTGATTTCAAGGCTGTCTTCAATGAACAGTACTGCCATGAGGTATTGGCTTATGCAAGGTCTAGAGAGTTCATGGAGCTTGTTCAGGGGAATCTATCTGTGATGGAGTATGCCAACTGTTTCACTGAGTTGGTTCGATATGCTCCAGAAATTGTCTCTAATGAGCAGGCGAAGGCCCAGAGGTTTGAGAAAGGCTTGCGACCAGAGATATACTCCCAGGTGTTCTTGTTTAAGCTGAGGACCTATGCTGAGGTTGTTGATCGAGCGTGCATGGTGGAGATTGATAGGAAAGGCAGGGCTGGTTTCTATGGTTCAGTATCAGCAGTGGGAAGTGGTAGCTCCTCAGAGAAGAAAAGGAAGCGGGAGGATCATGTGAAGAAAGGAGGGGGCAGTTCAGGCCACTCTTCCAGGCAGTTTTCATCTGCTGCTTCTGATGCAAGATCGGTCGTGTGCCACCAATGTGGGAGGCCTGGGCATATCCGACCAGCATGTCCACTTCCTCCGAAGCCTTGTTTCCAGTGTGGAGGTATGGGGCATTTGCAGTGTTTTTGTGGTGTGGCACGTCCACTTTCGAGTGGGGTTGGTTCAGTGTTTTCAAAAGGAGTGTCATCACAGTCTGAGCCATCGAGGACTGGGGGATCTCGATTTGGAAGTCGTGGTGGAAGGGTTGGATCATCTTCTGGGCAGAGCCAGTTCAGGGCACAGCCTCAGGCTAGCGGTCGTTCTCAGACAGATACTGGACACCTCCATGCAGTGGATCAGACACCAGCAGGATCAGAGGCGGGACCGTCGACAGTTCGAGGTACTGTTCTGATTGCATATTCTATAGCTACTGCTCTTTTTGATACTGGTACCTCTATTTCATTCATTTCTGGACATTTTGTGGACATGCTGAATTTGCCAACTGAGTTGATGTCTTTTGCGATGGAGTTGGTGACACCATTGGGAAAGAAGAAGGAGCAGGGCCTGAGGTGCCCCTCGTGTGCACTTTCTGTGTCAGGGGTCGAGATGGAGTGGGACCTCTTGGTCTTAGATATGGACCTTTTTGATGTTATACTCGGGATGGATTGGCTATTAAACTTCCAGGAACACATCGATTTCTACAGACGGCGGGTGAGTTTCACATCACCTGATGGGAGTCGTCAGGTTTTTCATGGAGAATGGGATCCACGATCAAGTCGCGCAGGGCCTCCACTCCCAAAGTTGGGAAGTGTTATCTTCCAGTTATCTTCGCTCATGATAGAAGATGGTATTTCTTCTAATGGTTCACTACCTCATGTAGTGAATGAGTTTCCAGAGGTATTTCCGGATGATTTTTCGGGTTTGCCCCCAGAGCGGGATGTGGAGTTTTCGATTAATCTGGCGCCGGGAACACAGCCGATATCTCTTCCCTCTTATCGCATGGCCCCCACCGAGTTGAGGGAATTAAAGATGCAGCTGGACGACTTAGAATCCAAAGGATTCATTCGCCCGAGCGTCTCTCCTTGGGCCGCTCCTGTGTTGTTCGCAAAAAAGGCTGATGGATCCCTCCGTCTGTGCATTGACTACCGGAAGCTGAATAAGGTAACAATTAAAAACAAATACCCTTTGCCCAAAATAGATGTTTTGTTTGACCAGTTGAAGGGAGCAAAGTGGTTCTCAAAGATAGACCTGCGTTCAGGGTATCATCAACTCAGGGTGAAGGAGTCAGATATCCCAAAGACAGCCTTTCGGTGCAGGTACGGCCACTTTGAGTATTTGGTCATGCCCTTCGGATTGACCAATGCTCCAGCAGTCTTTATGGCACTCATGAATAGGGTGTTTCATCAGTACCTCGATTCCTTTATTGTGGTGTTCGTGGATGATATTCTGGTATACTCTAGCTCTGAGGAGGAACACGAACATCACTTGAGGATCGTTTTAGGTACATTACGGGATCACCGCCTCTATGCAATGTTGTCAAAGTGCACCTTCTGGATCAGAGAGGTGAGATTTCTGGGGCATGTGATCTCAGAGCACGTAGTTTCAGTGGACCCTGAGAAAATTAGTGCGGTTATGTCATGGGAGCAGCCGAAGAATGTGTTTGAGATCAGGAGTTTCCTTGGCCTAGCTGGTTACTACAGGCGATTCGTTCGGGATTTCTCTCGGCTTGCATCACCAATGACTGCGCTCACCCGGAAAGGGGTGAAGTTTGTATGGGGTCCAGAATGTCAAGCATCATTCGAGGAGCTGAAGAGACGGTTGACTACCGCCCCTGTGCTGATTTTTCCTGAGGCTGGGAAGGGTTATGTGGTTTATTGTGATGCTTCAGGTATGGGTCTTGGGTGCGTGCTTATGCAGGATGATCACGTGGTGGCTTATGGCTCTCGCCAACTCCGACCACATGAAAAGAACTACCCTACCCATGACTTGGAGTTGGCAGCGGTGATGCATGCTTTGAAGACATGGCGTCACTACCTCTTTGGCGAGAAGTTTGTGGTCTACTCTGATCACAATAGCTTGGCTTATATCTTCTCGCAGAAGGACCTCAACTTGAGGCAACGCCGCTGGATCGAGTACTTGCAGGGGTTCGACTTTGACATTGTCTATACCCCAGGAATGGGTAATGTGGTGGCCGACGCTTTGAGCAGAAGAGTTCCAGTGCATGCTTTGAGGAAGTCTAGTGATGAGTGGACATTGATGGGGCTCTTTTCTCAAATGCATGTGGAGGCTAGGGAACACAGTGGAGGGGCATTCTTGGCAAGTGTCCAGTTGACTCCTTCTCTATTAGAGTTGATTCGGCAGGAACAGCCCAGTGATGATCTTTTTCAGCGGTCTAAGAAGTTCCTTCATGGTGGGAAGACATCCTCTGATTGGTCGTCATCTCCCGAGGGCATCTTGTGCTTCAAGGGCCGTTCAGTAGTACCGTTATCTCTACGGAAGGCAGTGATGCATGATAGCCACCAGTCTCAGTGGGCTGTCCATCCAGGTGCCACTAAGATGTATTATGATGTCCGTCGGCATTTTGGGTGGCCTGGTATGAGATGAGACATAGCAGACTTTGTTTCGAGATGCTACACATGCCAGCAGGTGAAAGCAGAGCACCAAAGGCCCTCCGGTTTGCTCCAGCCATTACCCATTCCTACCTGGAAGTGGGACGAGGTTGCCATGGACTTCATTGTTGGCTTACCTCGTACACCTCGGGGTAATAATTCCATTTGGGTGGTGATTGATCGTCTGACCAAATCAGCCCACATCATTCCGATCAGAGATACATCTAAAGTGGATGAGTTGGGCCATTTGTATCTTCAGGAGGTGGTGAGACTCCATGGTGTACCATCAGCTATTGTCTCGGATAGAGACCCCCGCTTCACTTCTCGATTTTGGGAAGGCCTTCAAAAGGCCTTGGGCTCTCAGATTAAGATGAGCACGTCGTTCCACCCTCAGACGGATGGTCAGACGGAGCGGGCGAATCAGATTTTGGAGGACATGCTTCGTGCATGTGTCTTGGACTTTGGAGGTTCTTGGGATAGCCATTTGGGATTGGTTGAGTTTGCTTATAATAATAGTTACCAATCCTCAATTCGAATGGCCCCTTTTGAGGCGCTCTATGGCCGGCCATCTCGGTCCCCCCTATGTTGGGCTGAGGGAGGAGAGACTTCACTATTGGGGCCGAGCCTTGTGCAGGAGACTTCTGAGAAGGTCAAATTGATCAGGAAGCGCTTATTGACAGCTCAGAGTCGTCATAAATCTTATGCTGATCGGAGGCGTCGAGACCTAGAGTTTACTGTGGGTGATAGGGTATTCTTAAAAGTGGCCCCTCGTCTGGCCCATCGTCGATTGGAGAAGCAAGGTAAGCTGATGCCACGGTATGTCAGACCCTTTGAGATCACCGAGCGTATTGGTAAGGTGGCATACAGGTTGGCCTTACCTTCTCAGTTGACATCTATCCATGATGTCTTCCACGTCTCCCAGTTGAAGAAATACAATCCAGATCCATCCCATGTGTTGAGTTGGGAAGAACTAGAGATAGAGCCTGACTTGTCTATCGTTGAGAGGCCGGTGAAAATAGTGGACTCCCAGGAGAAGATACTTAGAGGAAAGTCTATTCCTTTAGTCCGGGTTTTATGGCAGCATGGGAATGATACACATGAGACTTGGGAGCGAAAGTCATGGGTCGAGGAAGAGTACCCATTCTTGTTTACCAACCAAGAATCATGTTGACTTTCCGGGGCGGAAAGTCCTTCATGGTGGGGATAATTGTCACATACATGATATATTTTAAAGGTATTTTTGTATTTAATTTACATTATTGCTTTTTTGGGGGTTTTCAATGCATTTTTGAAGGAAATGGTGGGTTTCCATAATTTGGGTCAACTCGAGAGCCCATTTCCAGTTTTGACAATAAATTTTGTTTGTTTAATAACTCCATCGTTTTTCAACATTTTTAACTAATTCAACTTCCAAAATGACCTCAATTTAACTATTAAAACCACCAATGAATTTTGTCCCCCTTAAAAATTCATTTGCATCTTGGATTTGGGTGATCAAGTTAGGTATTGGGCCAACCCGAAAGCCCATTTCCAGTTTTAAAATTTTTTTGTAATTATTTCATAAAATATTCAATTTTTATTCTTTCTCGGTGATTCCACCTCTCACCTTCTCCCACTATACCTGGCCGCACCCTCAGATTCGTTTCCCCCTCTTTGGAGATCGCATCTGTCGCGAATTAGGGCCTAACTTCTCTGGTTTCTAAAAACGTCCAGTTTTCTCAAGTAAGTGACTATCCTTCTAGTTCTCTCCTTTTCCTTGAGATTTATCTTTTTTTTTTCTTGAATCCCCAAATTTCCAGAAGCTAGGGATTCGTGCCTAGGGTTTAATTTTGGGTTTCATGGTTCAATCCTCTGGTTTTAGGTTTGATATCACTTCCTTGTGGCGCGGTGGTCGTGCGGTTGAAGTTCCGCACTAGGATTTGCGATTCTTGAATCTTTTGGTAGGTGATTCCATTGTGTGTGCAATTCTTTGGGAATTTGCTTGCTGTGTTGAGGGTGAATTAATGCTTATTGAATTTTAATGTTTCTGTAAAAATTTGTTTTAGTTGCATTTACAATGCAAATGAATTTTATGTTACAATTTTCGTTGAAATTGAGGGTTTTTCATGCAAGTCTTTTATTGGTTCATTTTGGGATGAACTCTAATTACATAGTTGATTTTATTGAACTGTATTAGGAATTAAAATAATGTTTTAAATATCTATTCTTTTTGGTTGTGGCTGCAAAAGTTTGTTTAAATTGTGTTTGAGAAGCAAATGGGCATTAAGTGCCATGTTGGTGTGAAAATGGTGGTTTTTAAAATATATAATTTCTTGGTTCACATTGGGCTGCCCCATAACTGAATTTTTGGTTTTATTAAATTGTGTTGAACTGAAATTTTGTTTTGATGACTTACAAGTGTTCACATACTGTGAAAAGTGGATATTTTAAAGAGTTTTGGGTGCAAAACAATGTGATGTTTTGAGAGGTTGTTTTATTGAAGATCAAAATATTTTATTGACTGTTTCAAATGATATAAAATGTGTGTAGCTACTGTACTATTTGTTTGTGACCAGTAGTGATACATTACATGAAAAAGTATGTGTGTTGTTTGCTGAAATTGTTTGAGCACAAAAGGGGGAATCCCGTGTACTTAGGTGGGCGGATATGTACTAGTACGGCTAGTGGACCGGATGGGTTGTGTCCCTGTTTCACTGAGCAAATGGATAACGACAACACTAACTGAACTATGTGGATGTTATTTGGGGACCACTAGGTTATGGGTTTGTTCCCTACTAGTGGCTCGTGCACGGGAAAGGATTGTGACTTGGATACTTTACACCGAGGTACGAGGTACATAGGGCCCGAGACTATCTAGTTGCCTAGGGGTGTTCCCAATTTATGTGCTCATTAGAATTGTAGTATTTACCCTTGTTGTGGGATCTTTTGGCAGTACTTTAAAGTATCTCACATGTTTATTTAATGTGTTATCATTCTGAAATTCTTGGATTGAAAACTGTTTTCATTTGAAAGTTGCTTTTCTTGAAATTTTTAACATTGTTTCACCTTGTGTGTTAAAATTGCTAGTTTTGTTCCCATTGTATTGCATCCTCTTTGGAATCTTCTGGTGGTATTCTATTGGGCTTAGGCTCACACCCTACTTACACCCCTTGGGTGTAAGTAGAACTTCTTATGCTTGACTCAGGTAAAGGGAAGGCTAAGGGTGATGGCGCTCCAGGGTGTTAGTCCCCATCGTTGGGGCAGAGTTGTGGAGAAGGCTTGCGGGTGATGACACCCTTGTTGTGTGAAGTGATTGGGGATGTCTTGATGTTGTCATTATTTGTATTTGGACCACTTGTAGTGTCTTTAAACATATGTATTCAGATCTGGTTTTGTTAAGAATGGTTTAGTATGGAAATTTCAGATTCTTATTATTGATTGTTTTATTTGTTTTATGCTTTCATACTCGGGTAAATCGTTCCCAAATCATATTGTTTTATACCCGGGCACTTGTGCCAGCCCGTGGGGATAGGGAATGCCCTTCGGGCCTTTTCATGGGCTGGGTTTGGTGCCATTAATGGTGGCGACCAGATCTGGTACGTGACATTATTATATTATTCTAATCAAAAAGATAATATTTATATAATTGATTTTTCTAATTTAACTATTCAACTAGTTAAGTGTTTTAATGTTGTAAAGAATATAAATATCCTTTTCCATAGATATTTAGTTTATATCAATTTCATAATTTTACATAAGTTCTCGAAACATGAGAAATTTTTACAACTACCTTCCTGGAAGAAAAAAATAACTTCATGTTTATGACACTTGCATGAAAGGGAAGAAACACAAAATCTTCTTTAAACCAATCGACCAGATAAGTAAGAATATACCTTTATAGTTAGTACATGTTGATTTATTTGGCCCTACTCAAATTTCCAACCATAATAGAATTAAATAGACCATAGATATTTTTGATGATTATAGTAGATTTACAAGAGTATAATTTCTTTCTCATAAAAATGATATTTTATATTAATTTACTAATTTTTGTGAATAAGTTCAAAATAAAAAGGTTTTATGATTATTTCAATTCATAATGATAAAAGAGGTGAATTTCATAATTTATAATTTGAAATGTTTTGTGAAAAGAATGAATATTTTCATAATTTTTCTTCTCCTACAACCCCAAAAAAATGGTGTTATAGAACAGAACATTATAACTCTTATTGAAATTCATATAACTATGCAATGTGAATATAAATTTTTATATAAATTTATTGATTGAGGCCATTTTTCTGCATGTTATATTTCAAATAGAATTATCAAAATATATAAATTAAAAACAATACTTATGAATTATTTAAAAAAACCTAATGTTGGTTAGTTTAGAGTTTTCAGTTGTAATATTTTTATTTTATATTTAATGGATAATTTAGATAAATTTTATGATAAGAATGATGTAGTTATTTTTCATGGTTATTCTATTTATAGTAAATATTATTGAGATTATAATAAAACACATATTATTATTTAAGAATATGTTCTTGTTACCCGAATGGCCCGAAGGCCTTCATTTTTATTGATTTTTGATAAACCCCCCTTTCGAGTGATGAGGTGGAACCCTTACAAGGCCTGTAGGCTCAAATATTACATGCCCCTTAGGCTTAGAAGATTACATGACCTGAAGGTCTTAGGGAATTAATCTAGACTATCTACAAAAACTACCCCTCCCCAGCATCGACATCGTGATAATAGCTCTCCACCTTCACATGAGCATTTGGTTAGGCTTCCCATGCAAGAACAGGCTGGTCCCGATGGCATAGTCATACCCTCTCATTCTGAAAAATCTATTTGGCTCTACTCTGGTGAGTGTACATGCTCTGAATCCTCTTCAAGGGTGTTCTTTTTTTGTATAGTATGTCTGGGGCAACTGCATGTGTCCTGAAGGACTTGAGGTGACCCGAAGGCCTTAATGGTGGCCAAAAATCCCTATTATCCCGAAGGCCTGGGTGGCTAAAAATCCTTAAGGACTCCAAGACCAAACTGGTGGCCCAAGTTGAATAGTTCCTATTACTATAGTACCGAACAATACCTGTTACATTACCCCAACAGTGTACAGTCTTGCTAACGTAGCTGCTACAGTACTGCTACAGAAACCTGGAAATATGCCTCTACCTAGTTTTGAACCTGGGTTTGGTGCATGTCCTTAAGAATACCTCACCAAGTAGGCTAAGGATCATGTGCGAATATGTTCATGTTATGTTTGATGAAAATAATGTTAAAATAAATTCTAATTCTATTGTTCTTTATGATGAGTTTAGAGATTTTAACTTGGGTGAAGAAATTCCTCATGATAAGATTGATTCAATTGAGTGGGATTCTACTCCTTCTTAAACTGTTTTAAAATCATAGAAGATTCAAAAAATCATCATATTGAAAATGTTATTGGTAATGTTTATTTTGTGGTGAAAACAAAAAATTATATTTTAACTTATTGTGCCAATTCGGTTTTTTACTTTTGTTGTAGTTTCTTATAATGATAATGATTATTTGAAAGATAAAAAATGAGTTATTTCTATTCAAGATAAATTAAAAAATTTCGTTAGAAATAATTTTTATATTTTAGTATAATTTACTACGTATAAAATAGTGATTGGAACTAAGTAGATCTTTAGAAAAATCTGGATTAGTCTAGACAGATTCTCAAAAAAACTCCAGAAATGTTACATAAGGATGATCTCGATAAGATGGTAGAGACACTGAGTATTCTTTGTCACCTATTTCTAGGTTAGATATATTTATAAGTTTTTAAAAAATTTACATGGTTTCAAGGTTCTATATTTTATCATATATATTTACAAATTTCTCTCTTAAATAATTTTGTAATGGAAGAAGATTATGTTTCTCAACCCCAAGTTTTGAAAGTGAAAAATTTCCTAAACATGTTATAAAATTATCTACAGATTTATACTGTCTCAAGAAAGTACCTCATTCTTGGTATGAAAGGCTTTCTTTATTTTAGTTAAAAAATGGATTAAAAAATGAAATTTTTACCCAACTATTTTTATAAAAATAATTTTTGATGATATTTAAATTATAAAAATTTATGTTTATGATATAGTTTTTAGATCATCCAGTGAAATAATTGGTAATTATTTTTCTACTTTGATATCTTCAAAATTTGACATGAATTTAATCAGGGAACTAAAATTATTTCTTAGACTTAAAATTTTTCAGAGAAAATATATAATTTTTCTTAATCAATCTATGAAAAATGAAGAGTTAGTTAAATGGTTTAGTCTTAATTAAACTAAATCTATAAAATCTCGAATGGGTAGTAATTTTCAATTAGATATTATTGCATATGGTAAATTTGTTATTTTTAACTTCTATAGGGGCATGATAGGCTGATTTATATATTTAACTACATCTAGACCCAATATAATTTGTAGTATTTGTTTATGTGCAAGATTTTAATAAGATTATAAAGAAACTCATTTTAAAGCTATAAAAACAATAATTGGATATGTTAAAGGAACTGCTAATTTTGGTTTATTTTATCTATAATATAACTATTTTGATTTAACATCTTATTCTGGTTCTGATTTTGGAGGATGTAGAATTGAATGAGAAAGCACATAAGGTATGTGTCAATTTATGGAAATGTTTAATTTCCTGGTAATCTAATAAATAGCTATATATTTGTTTATCTACTACAGAAGATAATTATATCTATGCTACTAGTAATTCGGCTCAATGTTTATATATTAATAAATCCATATGTGATTTTGGTTCTTATCTTGATAAACATCATATTTATTGCTATAATACTTATACAATTTCTATTTCTAAAAACCCCTTACATCTTTCTGGAAAAAAGCATAATGATCTTAAATTTCATTTTATTATAGAACATGTGAAAAGTGTGATATTATGTTATAATTTATTCCTTCTAAAAATCATCTTGAACATATTTTTACAAAGCCTTTAGATTCTTCTCGGTTTGAAAAAATTAAATTGGATCTTGGTATGTTGTAATTTTAAATTGTTATTACTGCATTTGTTTTTGGGGTAGTCTGTTTTCACATTTGTTTTATTTGCAAAGTTGGGGTGAAATAAATTGGTTTTAATGGTTTAAATAACATTAAATGATTTTAATTTCTATTGTTTTTATCAAACAAAAAGAGGGATATTTTTTGTACATTTTTATGTTTTATTTTGTTTGATTACATTTAATTGTACATTTAGTTAAACATTTATGATTTTGTATGATTATATATAAAAAATTTTAAATTCTATTTTGTATTTTGATGATATCTTAAACTATAGTGTTTTTATTTTTTTTATTATCATGATTTATAGATAAGGTATTTATCTAACCTTGATTTGTTTATGAGGTAGTATAAAAATTCTTTTCTTATATTCTAAAAATTCAACAAAGTTGATACTGCAGTTTTAGAAACTCTACAACATTCATTTTTAAGAAGTTTCTATATTTTATTTACTGTATGTTCTATAGATATTTTATTCTAATGAACCATGATTTTATAGAAATAAAACATATGTATGATTATTTAATTATTTTACATTTATGTCTTCAAATGTTTTTTGATGGGTTATTTAATTATCTGAAGTTATACAATGTTATTTCATAGCTATAGTTTTCCAAAATTTTATTTATTATATTTTTCAATGATTTTAAGAGTTGTATAATAAATATTTAGTTCATTATTGATTTGTTGGAAGGAAATTTATTTTTTCAAAAAAACTATTCTTTACCAAAGTATGGATATACTTTTAAGATCCTTTAAAAAATCATTGAAAAATGTTAAAGTATGTTGGCCATTTTTTTACAAAGTATGGTTTGGAAAACCTACATTCATAAAGTATGGTTTAGAAACCCTGCATTCACAAAAATTGGTTTGGAAACCATAATTTTAAAAATTATGGTTTGGAAACCCTACTTTTGAAGAGTATTGTTCGGCAACCCTGATTTTGCAATGTATAGTTTAGAAACCCTAATTTCACAACGTATGTTTCGATAAAACTACCTTTGAAAATGATGGTTCGGCTAAGTTACTATTCATTCCCTACATTATTGTTTATAACATACATTATTTTTCATTCCTGCAGATACTGTTCATACCCTACATTACTATTCATACCCTATTTTACTATTCATTCTCTAAATAACTATTCATTCTCACACGTAATTATTCATACCCTATGTTATTGTTTATTCCCTGTGTAACTTTTCATTCCCTATATTACAGTTCCTTCCATATGATACCATTCATTCCCGAAGTTACTATTCATAACAAATGTTACTATTCATACCCTACTTTCTGTACCCTACTTTGCTTCTTCACTGTGTGATTTTATGCTAAATATTGATCTAGTGCATATATATATGGATTATTCTCAATGGTTTTTCTTCCAAATAAATTCACATTAAATCTAAAGATTTTTATCAAAGAGTTTTTTAAATTTTATTGCTATATTTAATGAGAAGTATTAATAAAAATTTTAATTTATTTTTCTAATAAAGTCAGAGGTTTTATGTTTATTAAAATTCCAATATTTCAATTTATTTTCCACTAATGATGCTAGTTTTTATAAATAGTTTTGAATAAATTTAAAGATGTTTTAATGGATTTAAAATAGTGTTTTAAAATCATTCAATGATCTATTATTCTGTAGATTTTATCAAGGACTTATTCATATTATTTTAAATTAAATAATTTAAGATTTATTGTACGTCAATAAAGAGGTAACGGTGCTGCGATTTTCATTTAGACATTAATGAAAGCTCTTGAGTCAATGTATTTTGAATATCGAAAGGATGTAAAGCTACTGAAACAACTGAATATCTATTCTATATAAATCAATCTTTCTTGTAGGTTAAAAATATAACAGTAGTACACAAATATACACTACTTAATATATTTGATTCTCTATTTTTTAAAGAGAAGGTGTTGTTAACATTGAAACTATTTTATATTTCCAAGGTCCTACGAAACTGTATTTCATCACCTGAACAATCTTTCAAGGGACACAATTCTTCTTTCTTCAACTTCTAATACCTTGAAAAGATGATCTAATATAATCCTAAATAACCATTACCTATGATTTAATTATTTATCTTCTTATTTTTTGGTTCTATATATGTAACACTATTTCCCATCCCTCGTGCGCACTCTATATGTATATATTTTTTCGTTCACACAAAAATAAATTATCTTTTATTATTTTCCCTTGGGTTTTGACTACTAGATTCTAAAGTCAGGATCTAAGGGTTGTGTCTCCCTATAACTACAGACAATAGTATTTGGGTTGTGACTCCCAATGTCTATACTCAGGTTGTAAGAGTTGTGACGCCCCATAAAAAATTCAGTTTCATGGTTATCCCTCCACTAGAAAAGGATTCTATAATTGGGTTATGGTTGATCCATAAAATTTATGTTATGGCACATTTGTCTCTCACCAAGTAGAGAGGTATAAGAGTAGAGTAGGCCCACTTTTCACCAAACAACTTTAAATAATATCCTTCTATTATTTATTGTTTCCGCTGGTATTTAACCTTTATAATTAACTTTTATAATTACTTTAATTAATCAATTTATTTGTTCAAATTTATTTTATATGGTTTATTCACCCCTAGACCATACGCCATTACTCGTCCCAACCTAATAAGAGTTTTTATGATTAAATTTCTCATAATCATTTCATTGTTATTTGGGAAATAGTTTCATAGTAGTTTTGATTCCGCTATATCAAATACTTCAAAATTATAAAAAAATAAACACAAATAAGAACAATAAAATTAAATATTTTTTAAATTGGATTCCGTGTATTAACTATATACTAAAAACATATTCCCTTTCTTATGTTAACTATTTAAAATAATGATAGTAAGATATTGATGGTGGGGATTCAGGTGCTATATGGTTTGACTCTTATGGGTGTGACCAATATTCATTCATGCATTCTATTAGAAAAATAAGTGAGAGGAAACTCAAAGTGGAAAATTGTGAAAAATTCTATCATTGTTTTGAATGTTCAATTGTGAACTTTTGAGAAATTTTAAAATAGAGTAAAGATAATGTCAATTGAATGGAAGTAAGAGGAAGATGTACCATCCATTGACATTTATATTGAATATCATTATTTATATATTCATATTTTATACTCCTTATTCAACCTTTATTATTTTATTTTCTACATTCTTATCAACATAAATTTAGTGTAATATTCATTAGAACATTAAATGAAGTCCTCATGATTTTTATTTAGTTAATTTTTTTTCGTGATCTTAATTTTTTAGATCTTATGGGTAGAATTTATATATGTAAAATACCACATAACTCTAATTTAAAGATCATTAGTGAATATAAAAATGAATTTTGGATATGGTAGATCATATATCATGTAACACCCCATTATTCAAGTTTGTATTTTCATTAAAATAAGTATACTATTTTTAATTTCTTGCATTACATGAAACATTGAACTAAAGTAAATATCAATTTATTAAAATAGAAATGAATTACATTAAAAAATCATAATTGAAATGTAATTTAAAAAAAATTGATTTTGTAAAATTGAAAGGGTTTTATATCACTTATGATAATACCCTATTTTATAGAAACTATATTTATAAATTACATATTTTTTTATATTTATTATCTTTAATGAATGATATCAAAATATGTCTTGATAAAATTCAAATATTTTTTAAATAAATTAATAACAACCAATAAATAGGTATGTAACTATAAAAAATTAGATTTTATGTATTAATGGATAAAAAAAATTGTCTAAAAACATAGTTTTTATAAATATTATATTTTTTAATTAAAAGTGTAAGTTCACATATTTTAATTATAAAGCTTAATGTCTGGAATTTTCTATATATAAGAAAAGTACCAACCATTTTATTACTATTATTTGATAATAAATAAGTATAAATTCATTTTTATTCTTAAAAATATATTTTTCTACGGATTTTTTGTATGCATTAGTCATACTTTTATTACATTTAATTTTCATGGAAATTATAAATTGAATTTTGGAGAATGGTTTTCATAGGTTGAGTTAATGTGTTTAATTTTTTTATTAAGGTAAATTTTATTTTTGGGAAAGCAATATTTTACTAAGGTGAAATTTATTCACAGTTATAAATTTTAAAATAATATGAAAAAGCATAAATTAGTGGATAAGGTCATAACTATCACAAAAAAAATATCATTAAATAAAATGATAACTAATTTCTCAACCTCTCCCCAACCCATCCATATTATTTTTTTCACTTTTTTCCACATGAATTTTAAAAATTGAACACTTATAAATTCACTCACTCACTCAAAAATAAATATTTTTTTTCAATTGAAACCTTTTTATTGAAACATTAAGTGGGTCTAAAATGATGATGTCTGAGGTAATCCTCTCACACAATCATCAAATATTTAGGGGGTAAATGCATCATACAAGAGTAAATAATAATAAAATCATATTAACTTCCATTATAAGGTAGATTACATACAAATTTTTCCACCACTCACCAATTTTGATGAATCTCCACCTATTGATCTAGAAAATTCTTTTAATATCTAACTTTAAGTCATGGGTATTAGTCAATATGACACTCAAAATCACATATAAAAACAAGACTACTCTAAAAAAATTCACCCATGCACATAAATTTAATTTATCTTGAACATATACCCAAATCCACTCTCTCATTATCTTTTCCCACATTTGGGACCGTTTGGTCCCAAGAAGGAGTCCCAAATCCCTCACTTCCAAGAAGCTCTCTAAGAGTAGATTCATGTATTCTATGTATGTTTTATCCTCTTCCTGAACATTACCCTTTTTAATCATTATATACCTATTCATGAATATAATTATCCATATTTAAAAAATCTTTTGAAATAATTGTGATTTCATAAATGTGATTTCATTACAATACCATAACGTGATCTCACTCATTCAATAGTTATAACATGTTCTTGTTTTTGTGTGTTTTAACACCTACATAAATGATGTTATAAAATTTACATCATGAATGAATAATGAAACCTAAAAATGATATTAATATTTATGAATGATAAAGTTAATATGTTTTAATACTTTTTGTGATTTAATATATATTTTTATATACATTAATGAAATCAATTCTTTATATTGAATCGAAATTAGAACAAAAATTATATTTTTAAGAATTTCATTTGAATCATCACCCTAAGTTTCATGAAATGACCACGGGACACAAAAACTATTATAAAATCATATTTTATATGTTTAAAAATTTCATATATATAATCACACCATGAATAATGGGCAAGGATTGTATCCAAAAAATTGAAACATGCATAGAATAATGAATATCTAATATCAAGATATTAATATTAACTATAAAGGAGAAATATATGGGTAATAAATAAATATAAATGAATATTATTAAGTAAAATAACTATTAATAAGTTTACTATGAATATTAATAATAAATATTAATTTATTATATTGGGGATAGAGTGTATATGTTCAATCATATGTCTGAAGTAATGGTTTATTTTCTAATATCAATTTGATTTTGAGGATGATTATGTAAAACATCCTTTATAAAAATGGATTTTTATCTCCCTAAAACCCCATATTTTTCTCATAGGAGTATTTCATGATTTTAAAAGTCTTCCTACCATTTCAACTCCATTTGGTTCACAAATCATGTGATATAACTCATGTTAGTGGAATCAACAATAACTTTTATTTTTAGTTGGTACTCTTTTTCCTCCAACTCTATAATATTTATATTATTTCATGAATTTTATACTTTATAATTTAATAAATTATTGATGAAGTTTTCTAATATCTTTTACATTATTTAAAATATTAAATTAATATTACTTAAAAGTTTTACGAATGGGTAATTTTTAATGACTTTGACAAACATTATATTATAATAAAAATAATCTTCCATATTAACATTTTCAACATGAAAACATTTTCTCACCTTCTTCTTAATTTTTATTTAATAATATTTCACAATTTTTTTATTTTTTAAAAATTAATTACTGTTATTATTTTTTATATAAATATTTTTTTAAACTATAATTTATTAAAAATAGAAAATATCACCTCATACATTTTTTTCGAAGATATTTTGTAATAGTGATATAATGTGTTTTTCAAATACATAAAAACAAATTAATGTTCTATATTCTTCACTAGTGATATCATACAATTTTTCTACACACTTTCTTTCTATAGATTTTTTATGATAATCTTTCACAGAATATTTTATGAAACCCATTTATGTCATGGGTTAATTAAGTTATGAAGTGATTATGATTGTTTTCATATTTTTATGAAAAAAATAATATGATTTTAATTTTTTGATGGATTTATGCAAAATTATATAGTCTTCTAATTCATTATTTAATGTTTTATATCTCACTATATATCCTAAAATGGAATGGGGAGTGAACGAAGTTAATTAAATTTTAAATAGAAAGGTGAGTTAACTCAATCCGCCAAGGGACTCTTTAAACAATATTATGATGGTTTTTGCATTTATCCTTTAAAAAATAAATGATTATATATATATGCTGCATACTTTTTCACTTTCCTATTCTTTTCAAATTATTTCACAACTCATGATTATTAACCCATGTTTCCACATACCTATTACTCATGATTTATGTTATGCCAAATCTTTTTTCCATGACTCATGGTTTATGCTCTATGTTTTATTATGTATGATTCTCTTATTATTTATGTAATCTTTATTATGGTATCATACCAATTTGTTCATAGTATTCTAACATATAATCATCAATTGATATCTTCTATGTTTGTCAAAAATGGGAATTTGAGATCACCCTTTATTATGTTTTCATTTACAGAGTTATGAACAAGGTTATTGTGTATAATTTGTCTATATGGGATTCACATCTAAAGAATATATATGGGGGACGTTTTAAATATTTTAAATAAGAGTTTTTATGTCTATAATATCCTAAGACAAAAAACTTATAGGTTACACGGTGTGATGTATTATGAATTTTTGATACATTACCACTATATGATGGTGAACAAGGTAAATGATGATATAATTCTCAAGGATATAGCTACATTTTCCATGATGATAATAAAAAGAGACTCAATAATCATGGATTTTCAATGTATATACATTATAATCACATGGGGATGGTAAAATCCTATATTTACCAAATGAATTTACTATCATCCATCTATGTAATGATCAAGAAAGTATAGAAGTTAGATAAATTGTTATAGAATATGTTAAGCAATTTTAAAGAGTTCAACCATAAAAATAATGGGATGATAATATTTGGGAAATGAATATATGTTTCATAAATACTATAATTGATGAAGTAAAAATTGGATGATATAAATAGATCATCATTATCTATCTATCATAGAAGAACAAAGATGTAATGATATATCATTATCCATTTATGTTGGAACAACTTGAAGATATATATTTTAGTGTTTATATGTTAATTATTTATATTTCATCAAGTTAAGTAAAAATAATATAATTCTAAGGATTTGAGGTAACCATTACCCATATCTCTATGGAAATGGGATAATATCACTATGGGTTTCATTGTATGTCTCTTATAAATTTTAAAGTCCATAATTCCAATTGTCTTATAGTTGATTGATTTTTAAATTTGATGCATTTAATTTATATTTGAGAAGATTTATCACTTGATCAAATCACCAATATATACATATACAATCCTTTAAGGTGGCATGGATTTCCACTTATCATTGTATCTTATAAGGATTTAATTTTTATCATAATGTTTTGAAGATTTATTCAATAAGCATTGAATATGGAGTGTGTAAGTAGCACTTCTTATCATCATTATAATAATGGTAAATATGAAAGGACCAATAAAACTCTTGCAGATATGCTGAGATCCTATTAAATTGAATTTAAATTAGGTTGAGATGAACACCTTTACCTGGTAATATTATCGTATAACAACACAATCAATTTTACATCTTGATTGAACTATATGATTCTCTATAAGGGAAGATTTGAATAACATTAACATGTTCGAATGAAATTTTAGTTCATAATGAGTTGGGAGCAAATCATTCTCAAGTTAAGTTAGATAAGATTCAAACCATTTAGTGACACATTAAATTAAAAATAATTATTATAAGATCAATGTTGATAATCATTACTGGTATATCATGTTTTATGATATAGATAAGTTATTCCATCAAATATCACCAAAAAATATAGTTATATAATTTTGGAAGAATAGAAATATGAGTCATAGGTATATTGTCCTTTTCGAAATCCTATATCGTGTGGGGACGATGGCTTAAAATATTTAACATCATCAGATATATCGCAAGTGAATTATATATTCCATGAATTCTTTTGAAGGAAGTACTTTCCTGATCCATAAAATATACACTACTCATAGGTAGTATATTTGGAGCCCAGTCTATCAAATGTGGAACAATAGGTAGAAATCATGGATTATAGAAATAAATTACTATAAAATAGTACAACTCACCTAGTAATATTTAGATGGAGGAATTATACGTTACAAGGAGAAATTTAGGAATGAAAATATATAATGGGTTATAATTAACATCATTCACTCAAATAATTATTGAAATTTAAATGGTCGTGTTCTTTCTAGGTGGGTAAAATATTAACACCCATAATTCAAGTATGTATTAGTCATTAAATGAATATTTTGCATTTAATAGCCTAGGATACATGGAACAATGAACTAAAGTGAATACTTATTTATTATAATAAAAAATTAAATACATATAAATAAAATTAAATAAAAAATAATTTGAATAAATTAAATTATTTTTTAAAATTAAAATGGTTTTAATTCTTTTGTGTAAATACAAATGATTTTAAAGAAATTAATTTAGTAAATTTTTGGTTTTTGATAAAGAAATTTTAATAATGACATCAATAAAATGTACTAAAAATTTCATGTAATTATTAGATAAATAAATTAATATAATCCATGAAATAATTAAGCAACTATGATATTTATAAATCTAATTATTCATGTCTTAATTAAAAAATGCTATAAAGATTTTATTAATATAATATATATGTTTTTATTTTGAAATTAAATTTATCATATTTTAATTAAATATTTAAATGATATTAATTATGTATATAAATATATATATTTGGACAATGTACCTAGAATTTAATGATTTAATTTTTATAATAAAAAAGTATAAATTCATTTTTATGATTAAAATGTTTTTTTCTAAAAAATGGTTTTTATGCATTATGCTTTCTTATAAAAAAATTAATTTTTATAACCTTTAGAAGTTGAATCTAGTAGAATGCATTTCGTATTTTAAATCATCATTTCCAAAGTTTTGTATTATGATAACTTCATTAGTAGTCGTTAAATTAAGTTGCTAAAGTAAAATTTACTCAACATGGTAAATGCTAGAATAAGGTAAAAAGGTTGAATTAAGGGATAAGGTCATAAATATTACAAGAAAATGTATTTAAATATATTTATAGAGTCCTTTTAGACCGATCATAATCCCTTAACTTTTTCCCCTCTTGTGTCCACTCCTTATTTAAATGACCACATTATACATTATATAATGGGTATTTGTGAAAATGACATTGTAACTAAAATATAATAGGATACCACCTAAACACACCTCCAAAAAAATTACATTTAATTTCTATAGAATCCAAACCCAAACACTCTCCTTAAAAATATCTTTCATGTTTTAGAACCTCTAGTCCCAAGAGAGAGTCCCAAATCCCGCATCTTTTAGAGGATCACTAAAAGAAGATTTATGTCTTCAATATAAGTGTTATCATATTCTTGATTGTTCGTCTTTATCCTATTAATCTAATTATTATTCATTATAATTAATTACATAAAATAAAGTTAAATATTTTTTCTTTCATAACAGTTATATTATTACTATACCTTAACCTAATCTTACTCATTAATTCATTATAACACTTCTGTTTTTGGGTCGTGTTTTCCACCGACATGAAAAAGGTAATAGAGGTTACAACATGAATGAATATGAAAAAATAATTTCAAAACGTAATATTTAAATTTTATGAGTTTAATATGTTTTTATAATTATTTGATATATATATATATATTCATTAATAAAACAAATTTCTTTTACTAAATGAAATTCAAAAAAAATTAAGTTTTTTATATGAATCATCACCATAAGTTCCATTATATGACCTTGGACCCCAAGAAATATATAAAAAATATTATACACATTCATTAATTTTCTGAATATGATCACTCAATTAAAAATTATAAATTACTATAACATCCAAAATGAAATTGGAAAAAGGAAAACCTAACACATAGATATTCATTTTCACTATAAACAGCCAATATATAGGTAGAAAGGACATATAATTCTATAATATTGAGTAAAATAAATATGAATACGGTTATGCTATAAAATATAAACAAATATATAAATATATATATATATATATATTATTATTTAGAGAACAAGAAACCCAGTCCATATATGTGGTAATAAAATATTTTCAAATATCACTTTAAAATCGAGGTTTCTTGTGTTAATTTTCCATTAGAATCAATTTTTTATTCTTTCTCTATAGAGAATCTATATTTTACAATAATATTTTTATTAAAAGATTAAAAATTTTATGTCACTATTTTAACTCCCTTTGATTCACAAATCAACTGAAAGGATGACTGTAAGTGGAACTGAGTTTTCACTTCATTTCAATCGGTAATATTTTTCATCCCTGTCCATATGCATTATACATATTCATGGATGTTACTTTATATTATTTAGGGATTTATTGAGGTAATTTTATATTATCTTTCACATTATATAAAAATATTTTTAAGGAATCATTCCTAAACATTGTCTACATGGTTCATTTTCTATTTTCGTTGACTCTCTTTACATAAGTTTGAAAAAAAATTAATGTTTTCCGCATGAAAACATTTTCACACCTTATTAATGTTTTTATACGGTAATATTCCAATATATTATTTTATTTTTCTCAAAAGTCATTACTACTCTGATTTTTTTTGTAATTTTTTCTCTATTTATATATAGATTGAAAAAAATTTAAATGGTATTTATTTTAATTTTTTCAATGTAAGATTATAATTATCATAAAATGTTTTTATCATCTATATAAACATACATTAATTTTATATATAATTTTTTATGGATATTATCTATTTATATCATCCATATTCTTTCTCTGTTTATATTTTGATAATATATTTTTTAATTATTAATGAAAACATCTCATTTTATGGGTTAATTAAGATAATATTGGATTATGGATGTTTTCTTACTTATAGGGATCACAGATACATGGTTTTCCATATTTTATTAGTGGTCCTGAAATGTGAATCCATCCAAATCATTGGGTAAAGCAACATATCTCATTAGATGACCTAATGTTTGCTGAGTGGTGAGCACAATCCCTTAATGTTTAAAAGGAATGTGAGTGAACCCAATCCACCTAGGGACTCTTCCCACATTGTGAGTATGGTCTTCGTAGTGATACTTGAAAAAATAAATGATTTTAAATGATTAATTTTTTCCCGAACTCTTATGGAACATTATAATACTTATGTTATGATTTCATGGCTCCTAATTTTTTAACCATTTTCCACACCCCTATTACGTAAGGTTCGTTTTTTTTCAATGATTTAATCCAGACTCAATGATTATAATATATCATTTTTTGGTTTTTATTTTATTTTATTATGTCCACGTTGGCACCATAAAAATATTTACATGAAATTTTATGAAACGTACATTACATAATCCTTACTCGGACACCCCATGTCATGTTTGAGAGATAATTACCCTCATTCCCAAAGAAGAATACAATTGAATCTTCATGTGCTGAATAATTACTCACACATAAAGGGATAGAGATTCCACACAAAAACATTTCCTGGTTTGGTGATGTGGGGGTGAGAAACAACTTCTATGATTAATCCATATATTTTATAATTTAATGATTAAAAGGAGGTTGAGACTATAATATCTACTTTTCTCGGTCTACTTGTCACTTTTGGCATTAGAAAACCCCTAATACAAGGTAAGTCACATATATGATAGAGTATTTCACTCCGCAAGCATCAATTTGACTATTATTAGAGCTCAAATGGAAATATGGATCAAAGATTATAGGTCATCTTAATTTCACAATTTTTCATGAAAAAAAGAAAGCTCATGCTCAGGTCAAACACCATGATCCTTCACCCATCTCACACATCTAGAGCCTTCACCTATCTCATGCACCATGTTTTTTCACCAATCTCATGAACCTAGTTTTCATTACCAATGAATCTACCCATCTCTTTCACTAACTTTCTTCTACCATATATTGTTTTCATCACACACATCTAAGTCAGTCTTGGTCTATAAATAGATCTCCTTGTCTCTAATTTCCAAAAAATACAGATAGACACTCAAAAAATGAACCAAGGATAGTGTGATACTATTAATATTCATTTTGGAGACCCTTAAATATAATCCATGTGACCTAATAATCGTGGGGAGTATGTTCTAGGACACCTCACAACCTTACTCACCATCAGAGGGTCCCTTATTAGAAATATCCTTCACCTGGGGCACTAAAATATAGTGAAACACCTAGGCAGTCATTATCCTTTCGAGTCAATTCATTCCAAGTCCTCTGTGAACCTAAACATGGAAAAATATATTTTAATTATCACACCTGGGTATAACATAACTAAGAACCCACCTAGTTGGGTGTTAGGGACCATCACTGGGAAAACCCTTCACCTATGGCCCCTTACTTGGGAATATATTCAATTATTTCTACAAATTTGTGCGAGCCTTATAGAAACACCCTACTATTTTGTAGCACATTCCCCAAGGTCTCAAACCTTGGTTCCCCTACTAGGGTAAACGCATTCTCCTTGTTTAATCACAAGTGCAAACTTTAGAGATAAATACATTGTAAATACCTCTCGTATTATGGTTCAATTTCCCACTAGTCCCTATTAGGATGACCCACTTCACCTTAGCCTAATAACCAAGAGACTTCATACCCATATCTCCAACTAGGGTGATAATATACCCAGAAACCCTTCTTGGGTACCTATCCATCCCATATAAAACTCTAGTTGAGATACACTTCTTGGTTACATCAAATTTGGGCCACCAATTAGGTGTAATCCCAAATCGATCCTCTCTCCCTTCGAAGTTTAGTTACCAATATATAGGATGTAGTGAACCTACTATATCTTATTACTATTATTATCTATATAAATGATAAATTTTTGAGGGTATACATAATTCATAAGCCTCTCACAATCATTTATTAGTACCCCTTTCATGATGCATACATCCTTACAATATGATACTAAACAGTATGGATTGGTCCCCACATATAACCTTAGACAGTGTCACTCCAAATACATAGGATTTGGCTTATGATCTCATAGGATATATTGGATTCCTCCATGAGAAAAAAATACTAGTATCCTCAAATATACATTTTCTCTAATATGACTAATATAATATGAACCATTGGTATCTTGAGTCAACATACACCTCTTTTTTCCATCATATACACCTTGATTTTCTATTCTCCTCTTGATTTCCAAAATATATTGATTTAGTAAAATCCTCTTAGTTTTCTTATATTCAGGCCTTATACTATGTTTAATCATAAATATAAGCTAGTTACCCTTAGGTAATGAGCATAGGACCTCATATGTGAGGTGAACATTACCTCATTATAATGACAATTATCATGAGAATCATACTTCCCTAGTGAAGATACGAGGATGCATTTAGTGATAATATAGAGATTATATAAACCTTATCTTATTCATTTATCAATAAACAAGATATACCAAAAAGGGATGCTCACACATAAGTCCCCTATTAGCTATCTCTACGCACCATTCTCTATGTTAACCATCATATGTGATATAAATCTTATTGTAAATGGTCCTTTTAAAATGAACAGAAAAGTTATGATGTTTCCCATTATGTGACACTAGAATTCATATTATTTTATTCTGTTTATAGGGATGGGTTGGAAGACCTATTTCTGAGCTTAATCCTGACTTTACAACACCATCTGTGTGACGACCCAAAATTTTATTAATGAAAATTCCTCTTCATCAAATTAAATATATTATTATTTAAAATGGTTATATACAATATATGAATATCCTTGGTTTAATGTTTTTTTATTTTAAAATTCTATTAACAATCGTTACTGGTGCTAATATAGTCATTGAACAATGATCACATTATTGTTATAAATATAGGGCTTTAACAAATTCAATTTACTCAAACAAAAGAATTGATTACATTATCAAGTAGAATTGCTCCATACTAATCCCATTTTTAGAGCATTAAAATAATGTAGTTTCACTAGGATTTTCCCTTTACCAATTCCAATCTGAGCTTCAAAACATTATGCTTGAATGGAACTGCCTATAGGTGAAGCAGAAATTAATATAGATTACCACTTGAGTGATGTTATCTAACCCACCCCAATAGTCTGTCACCATTTCACACCATACCCATAGGTCTTATGCAGGTATTATAAGGGGTTATGTGATAAGAAACTAGCACAATTATTATGTGTATTAATTTTTTATAGAATAAAGAATATACATTCATTTTATTATTGTTACTTCGTAAATAGTTTTTAATACACAAAAAATATTTTTAGTTAATATTAAATTAAGAAATATATTTTAATTAATTAATTTATTTTTAAATTAAATATTATTGTAATAAAATATTATTACTAAATTACTTTTTTAAATGATCATATAATTTTTATGAATACAATTGTGATTTTTATTAAGGTTTGAAAGCTGTTTTTGTCAATACCCATGAATTTTTTATAAATTTTGGTTTTTATTTTAAAAGTAAAAATTAAAATATTTATAAAACTATTTAGGTAAAATTATTATTATATTTGGAATTAGTACGTCGAAATTATCCAATGGTGAATTTTTCATAATTTTCTAAGAGAGTCGAATTTTTGGATAAAAATTAAGTACCGTTTAAATATATAATTTGTTTTAGGACATCATAATGACCCAATATTGGAGTAATAAAATGATATAAATGGGGTATTAGGACAATATATGTTTCACCTTTAAAAAAATGTTATTTTTTTGTTATTTATTTTACAAATCTTTGGTAGACTCTCCAAGACTTATAAAACATTTTATCATTGTAAGATGATTTTTTTGACAGTGTGACTCACCTCCACATAATAATGCCTAATATTTTAATAATTTACTCCATTTTCCATATAAAATACTTTTTTACACTCTACTTTGGAAAAAATCATGGGCACAACCCATGGTATGGTTTGTGGTTTCAATTAGTTTAATGTGTAGTGTCCAAAACCTAAATAATAAATAATTCTCACTCTTTTCCTATATAAAGCCACTCAATATCACATTCCTCTTCACTAAAAACCTTTTATGCTCGACAAAAATTTTACCCCCTCTCTCTATAATCCTTCCATGGTGCCCCATTCTCCCTATAATCCTCTCTCAAGCCTCTCCCAAGCCTTTGGGATCACACTTAGAAGTAACAGATTTCTTCCTTTCTCATTTTTGCCCAAATTGTTTTATGTTGGTATGCCATTTTATTTTGAATTAAAAATGTTAGGGTATGATTTCAAACCTCCCATATAATTCCTTACTTATTTTTTATTGATGATATACATATTTATCTCTCATTAATTCCTCTCATGTACAAGTATTAACATTCTGAAATTCTGTAAGGGATTTCACACTCCTTATTTACATTCAAGAAATTATTTTTTATTATGCATCTAAATTCCATTACATGTTTTGGTATATTACGCTCCATGACCCACTTACTGTCCATTTTTTGTATAAATAATTAGAAACCCATTTCCCTTTTATCAACACATTTTATTATTTCTATTTTACGATGTTATGTTGTCGAAGTTACACCAACATTTCCCATGCCAAAATCATCGTGTAAGTGAATACCATACCCATTTCTCTAACAAGGTTATTCACCTTTATGCACATGTAATTTTTTATTGAGGAAATAGGTTTACGTATTCCACATATCTTATTCAAGGAATAAATTATTATGTTAAATTAATCCATTTCGTATGATCCATGTGGCACACTTATGCGTGAAATTAAATGATTATAAATGGTGTGCCCGGATAGCGCCCCAATGCATTTGGTAAATACCAGTATCATGATATGTCAAGTGAAATGAGGGTTCACACATGATAATTATACTTAATTGAGGGTTTACACATTTTAATTCATGATCAATGAGGGTTTACTCTTGATCCATGTGAAATGATCCTTGGCTCATGCTAATATCATGTTAAATGTTGTTGTCACATTTCCATGTTATGATAATCATGATATATCAAGCCTTCATGTTCTTGTTTCTCTTGTGCTCCATTGATATTCCAATTTATTAACAGGTATTATATTCTTCATGTTATGCCTTTGTTACTCCCTTACTAGGCTTTATAGATCACCCATTTCCTATGCAAGTCCTCAGGTTATCTCATGCAATGTGAAGTACGAAGGAATGTTGTGGTCTTGTAAACGAATATTTCAATAAAGATGTTGGGTTTTATGTCATATGTTTTTATGTAATGTTAAAAATTCTCCAAGACACTAGACTTCTCGATCCTTGAAGTTTTAATTAGTAAAATTTTATGTAATAAATCATGTTTAGGTGTGTAATAAAGAGCAGGGTTGTTAAATTTGGTATTTGAGGATAGGTTTTGTTATTTTTCATATTTGGATTAGAAAACCCTAGTGAAATACATAGAGATAAGACTATGTATAATAAAAAAATCCTCAAATTTTTGTGAGTATTGATTAATTATTTTATTAAAAAAATACATCCATGTTTGGATATGAGGAGGTAGAGGTGGCTCTGGTATAGATGTATCTAGGGGTAAAACCCAAAAACATCGTTTTGATCTTGACTCGAATGGGAACTGGTATAAGACAATAGGCCTTGCTACACTGTTTATTACAAAACTCTAATGGGATTTCCTTTGGTAAGTTCATAAGCTTATTATGAACCATTATTAAGGGAATTAAAAAAATCCCCTAAGAATATATGTTGGGATGTAGATCATGGATATTGTAGATAAGTTTAGTTAATAGAAGTAATTTATAAGTTATCCCTTTTTTCATTGGATTCCCATTTATGTGTTACCCCTAAATATCCTCTTATTCCATCCAATAGTTGGTAATATGTGGACATTATCTAACAAACTATGTGAATATCAATTTGATGACTGTTCTAATGATATTCCCAATCCGATGGGAGCGGGAATTGAAATATTTGTCATGATACTCTCTCAATTATCTCTTGTTTTTAATATAAACATGGGTTAAGAGGAACGTCCACCACCCCCCCCCCCTAGAAAGAAAAATCCACCATTGATATCTTCATGAGACAAAGGCCTCCAAATTTTAATGAATCATTTTATTCCTCAATCATTGAACAATGGATCAACTCCATTGAGATGATCTTCTCCTTCCATCAATGTTCTGAACTAGTGAAGGTTCTTCCAGATGTTTATCATATGTAGGGTGAAGCTGATCAATGGTGGTAATTGATTAAAAATATGTAGCTTCGGTAAGATATTGAGGTGTTGGAATGGAAGGATTTCTTGAAAATGTTTTTCTATAAATATTTTCCCCACACCCCCCAACTTAAGATGGAAAGGGATTTCATTTCCCTCAAGCAAAAAGATAATGGATCAATTAGACAGTACGAGGAAAACTTCCCAAGGATCCCATGATATACCTCTAGCTTTATAATTACCCCTGAATGAATAGTTGAATAATTCATTGGTAGGCTAAACCCAAGCCTATGTAAATCCCTAGCGATCTATGACTTCGATATCTTTGAGGAAATTGTTTGATTTTCCCTCAACGTCAAAATAGAGATCGGTGAATCTCATGGGTATAATGGTGATAAGATAAATAAGGTTGTATTTATGTTTGGAGGTCTGATGAATAAATACAATTGTGATAAGTAATTATAGAACCCCACTTGCCAAAGGTGTGGAATGAAGCACCCCATAAATTTTCTGTAGGGGACGAGGAAATTCATTAGGTGGGGAAAATAAGGGCACCTGGATATTAACCGCCGAAAAGAAACCACCACTTCTACGATAGAGGAGAGGAATTCTCCATTCGACCCCTAATCAATTTATTATTGCTTTAACTAAAAAGAACCAGGTCACATTGAAAACTACTTCCCTAATCCAAGGGTTTTCTAAGGCATCCTACAACCTCCAAGGTAGTAAGGGTGATCTTTTTGCTTCAATACCACTGAAGAAAACCCCAAAAACAATGTTTTGATAGGTATGATTGTTATTCATTAATGAATAGAGAAAGCACTTTTTTATTCTGGTTCTACACATTTGTTTATATCCCAAATTTTTATTAAAACAATCCCAACACCACCACAAATCATTGAAGTAAAGATGTCATTGAGAATGTAAAATGGGTAAATCATTTTATCCCATGAATATAACTCCTCCCTTACCTCAATTTGTTGTTTTATCTCTTGGGAGAACCTCATCATACTCCCTCTAGTGTAATTTTATGAAATTCTTGGCATGGATTGGTTTCCCATATATATATCCTACATAAATTTCCATGAGAGGGAAATCACTCTCTATATGGAGAATCGATCCACGATTCTGTACAAGTGCAAGGATGAGGATGAATCTTACATAGCACTATAATCTCATGTGTGGATATTACTTCCCTATGATCATGTGTACCTTTCATAGATTATTGAATCTAAGGATTCAATCATCTATGAAGGCATGCCAATTGTGAGGTTATTTTCTGATGGGTTTCCCGAGGAATTTCCTTTTATTCCTCCTAGAATAGATGTTGAAATTTTAATTGATCTTATACCTGAGGAATTTCCAATTTCCAAGACTCTATATATAATGGCTATTATAGAGCTTAAAGAGATAATGAAGAAAATACATAAGAATCTAGATAAAGATTTTATATTCCCAATTTCTTCATCATGGGGTGCTCATGTTATTTTGGTCAAGAATAAGGATGGGTAAATGCATTATTGCATTGACTATCATGAGCTCAAAAAAAGAAAGATAAAGAAAAGGTATCCTATTCCATAAATTAATGACTTGTTCAGTCAGATATGAGTATCACAGTGCTTCTCTATGGTGGATTTGTGGTTGGGATATTACCATGTAAGTTTTAAGGAAGATAATATCCCCAAGACTGCTTTCTGTATGAGGTACGGGTACTATTAAATCATAGTAATGCCTTTCGGACTCACTAATGCTTGAGATATCTTTATGGAATTGATGAATATAGTCTTTATAGATTACCTCGAAAAAATTTCGGTAGTCTTTATAGAAGATATTCTAATATAATCCAAAACCAAGGAGGAGCAATAGGAGCATCTAAACACTGTACTAAAGACCTTTCAAAAGGAGAATCTCTATAAAAAGTATAACAAGTGTGATTTCTTTTTGAAGGAGGTATCATTATTGGGTCATATCATCACAAGAAATATGATATATGTGTATCCATCCATGATATCTATAATTGATGGATGGTTGAGGACAACACTGGTGACGGATATTCGTAGCTTCATGGGATTAGCTTGATATTATCACTGATTTGTGAGAAATTTCCCATGATTTTCAATCCCTCATTCCAAGATAACTCCAAAGGGAGTCATGTTTTATTGGAGTGATGAATGCAAAGAGAGGTTCAATGAGTTGAAAATGAGCCTTTTCACTATGCTCATTCTCACACTACCAATAAGTGGAGAAAATATTTTGTTATTTAGGGATTCTTTGAATAAGGTATTGGGATACGTGTTGATGAAAAATGATAAAGTCGTTGTCTATGCTTCAAGATATTTCAATGTTCATGAGAAAAACATTCAAACACCTGATCTGGGGTTGGCCGAAGTAATATTTGGTTTGAAAATTTGGGGATATTACCTCTTTGGGGAGAAGTTTGAAATATACACAGTTCACAAAATCCCCAAGTATATATTCACACAGAAATAGTTGAACATGGGCCAATGAAGATGGTTAGAGCTGATCTAACACATTGACTACTCAATCCATTACATCCTTGGGAAAGCGAACAAGGTGGTGAATGCTATTATTAGAAAGGAACTGGCGATTCTATCATTGATGAGAATTGAAAGGGATCCAGTCTTCTTATATTTGATTGAAGATGGAAAAGGAAATCATAAAGAAGGGAACATCATCAATATTTTACAAATGATTACTCAATAATATCTCTTTGAAAGGATAAAAGATGCTAAAAATTATGATGCAGGAATTCAGAAGAAAGAGGAAACTATCTGAAGAGGGAAATCTTTAGAGTTAAATGTTAATAAAGAATGAATTGTGAGATTTTGGTCACGACTATGAATTAAATCAAATCTGGAGTTAAAAAATGAACTGTTGGATGATGCACACAGTTCAAATTTCTCCATCCACCCAGGAAACACAAAGATGTACACTGATCTCCATGAGCATTATTGGTGGGATAAAATGAAGAAGATGATAATTGAGTATACATCAAAGTGCTTGGTATGCCAGCATTTGAAGGTTGAGAGGCAGAAGTCTAAGGGGATGATGCAACCATTTCCCATACCAACATGGAAATGGGAGAACATCACCATGGACTTGATCACTGGATTTTCAAAGATATCCAAAGGAAACAATTTTATCTGGGTTGTTGTGGATATTCTTACAAAAACACCACACTTCATTGTAATTCAAGAGGATTTATCATTGGATCAACTAGAATAGATATATATCAGAGAAGTGGGAGGCTGTATGGATTACCACTATTTATTTTATTTTATTGAGATCCAAGATTCAACCCTATGTTCTATAAGAGTCTTCAACATGTTATGAATGATGAGCTGAAGTTCAATATGGATGATCATCCTCAAACTAATGGCCAATCTGAGCAAACTATCCAAACACTTGAGGACATGTTGAGAGCATGATCAATGGACATAAAAGGGGGGTGGGATCAATATTTTCTTATTGTTGAGTTCTCTCAAGATAACAGTTTCCACACAAGCATCCAAATTTCTCCTTATGATGCCTTTTATGGGAAGAGGTGTAGAACACTAGAATGTTGGTATGATGTTAGGGAGAGGAAACTCTTAGGTCCAGAAATGGTTGATGAAATTGTGTAGAATGTTAAGACCATCCAGCAGCACATTAAAGCTACTCAAAGTCAAAAAAAGAGCTATGTTGATAATCATTGACGAGACCTAAGGTTTGATGTTGGATAAATGCTATTCCTCTTCATATCACCGTCGAAGAGAGTTATGATATTTGGGAAGAAAGAAAATCTAAGTCTAAGGTACATCGTCTTTTTTGATATCTGTGATCGCATTGGAGAAGTGGCCTATCGATTATCACTCCCACTAAATCTATCTTAAGTACATGGTGTATTCCATGTATCACTCTTCATGAAGTACTTACCTGGCCCATCACATGTAATCAATCTAGAGGAGGTAACATTGGAGAATGACCTCTCTTATGAAGAGAATCTAGTGAAAATGTTATATCTTAGGGAAAAAATTCTATGAAATAAGACAATGTCCCATGTCAACGTGTTGTGGAGAAACCACATGATTGAATATGAAATTTTGGAATCATAGGAAGTGATGAAGTGATGTTACCCCCATCTATTTTATCATGGGAAAAGGAAATTTCTAGGCAAAAATTTCATAGTGGGGGAAGATTGTAATGACCCAATCATTTTTTAATGAAAATTCATCTTGATATGATTAAATGTCAAATTATGTAAAAATTTTATATAAAACATATGAACTTCCTTGGTTTAATGTTTTTGGATTTTCAAATACTGTTATGAATTGTTAATGTTGCTAATATAGTCGTTGAACAGTGATCACATGATTAGAATAAATAGAGGGCTTTAGCAAATCCATTTTACTCAGAAAAAAGAAGTGATGTCCTCATATACTAGAATTTATTCATAAAAATACCATTGGTCAGATCTTGGAAAGAAGGTTGCATCACTAGGCTTCACTCTTAAACAATCCCAACCCGAGCATCAACACATTAAGCATGAACGGAACCACCTATAGGAGAAGTGGAAGTTAATAGAAATTACCACCCGACCGATGTTATCTGAGCCATCCCAAGAGTCTATAACCATCACACACCTTAACCTTAGGTATTATGAAAATGTTATAAGGGGTTATGTAACAAGACCCTATCACTATTATTATGTGCATTATTTTTGTATAGAATAAATAATATACATTCATTTTATTATAATTACATTGTAAATAGTTTTTAATGAACAAAAAGTATTTGTATGTAATATTAAATTAAGAATTACATTTTGATGAATTAATGGATTATTAAATTAAATAAAAATTTTATAAAATATCATTACTAAATTACTTTTTAAAATGATCATATAATTTTTATGAATTCAATTGTAATTCTTATTAAGGTTTAAAAGATGTTTTTATCAAAACCCATGAATTTTTTAGAAATATTGTTTTTTATTTTAAAACTATAAATTCACATATTTAGAAAATTATTTTGATAAAATAAATATTATTTATAGAATCGAGAAGTCGAAATTATTCAATAGTGAATTTTTCATTATTTTATGAGATAATAGAATTATTTGGTAAACATTAAGTACCGTTTAAATATATAATGTGTTTTCTGGCATCATAATGACCCAATATTGATGTAACAAAATATAATAAATAAAATTTTCATAAAATATTTGTTTTACCATTAAAATATTTTTATTTTAGGTTTGTTTGATTTATTTTACAATGCATTATTGGACCCTCCAAGACTTATAAAACATTTTAAAATTTTGAAATGATTTCCTTGAGAGTGTGACCTGCCTCCACATAAGAAAGCTTGATATTTTAATAACTACATCCATTGAACTTATAAAACAACATTTTCTACTTCACATTGGAAAAAAACATGGTCAAAACCATGATATGGTTTGTGATTTTAAATAGTTTAATGTGTAGAGTCCAAAACCTAAATAATAAATAATTCACACGGTTTTCCTATATAAACCCACTCAATCTTCCATTCCACTTCACTCAGAACCATTGTAGATTGACCAAAATCTTCCCTCCTCTATCTATAATATTACCAAGGCTTTCCAATATCCCTAGAAACCTCTCTCAGGACTCTCCCAATCCTTCGGGAGCACACATCAATGTAAGGTATATTATCCTTTCTCGGGTTTTTCCAAATTTTTTATGTTTTTATAACCTTTTACATTCAATTAAAAATATTAGGGAATGATTTCACACCTCCCCCATACTAACGTAATTGTGTTTTATATATGATATACCTCTTTATTTTTCATTAATTCCTCCCATGTAAACTCATTACCATGACGAAATTCCAAAAGGGAGTTCCCTCTCCTAATTTAAATTCAAAAATTATTTTATATTATGCATCTAAATTCCATTACATGGGTTGGGATATTATGATCCATGATTTCCTTAATATAAATTTCGTGTATAAATTATTATAGACCACTTTCTCTCTCATCAACCCATTTTATGATTTCTATTTGATGTCGTTATGTTACTGATGTTACACCAAAATTCCCCATGCCAAAATCATTGTGTAAGTGAATACCATACTCATTTCTCTATCAAGGGTATTCACCTTTATGCACGTGTAATTATTGATTTAGTAATTTATTTTATGTATTCCACATATCATATTCATGGAATAAATTATTAGGTTTAATGAATCCATTTTATATGATTCATGTGGCACACTTTTGAATGAAATGAAATGTTTATAAAGGGTGTTCCCTGATAGTGCTCCAATGCACTGGGTGAATATTAGTATCATTATAAATCAAGTGAAATGAGGGGTTACTCAAGAAAATTCAAGTTAAATTATTGTTTACTCATGATAATTCAAGTGTAATGAGGGTTTACTCGTGGTCCATGTGCAATGAGCCTTTGCTCATGCTAATATCATGTTAAATTTTGTTTCCACATTTCCATGTTATGATAATCTTGCTATATAATTCCTTTATGTTCATGTTTCTCTTGTGCTCCATTGATATTCCTGTTTACTAGAATATACTATATTCTTCATTTTATGCCTTATTTACTCCTGTACTTTGATTTATAGCTCCCTATTTTCTTATGCATATCCTCAAGTTATCCCATGAAATGCTAAGAACAAAGGAATATTGTGGTCATGTAAATGATGTTTTCAATAAAGATGTTTGGTTTTATGTTATAAGTTTTTATGTAATGTTCCTAATTTCTAATGACACTAGAACTCACAATCCTTGGAGTTTTCTTATGTGAAATTAGATTTAATTAATTATTTTTAAGTGCATAATGAAAAGAAGGTTTGTTAGAATTTGCCTCCCTTAATAGTGATTAACACTAAAGTGCCTAACTATATAGCTTTAAGAAAAATCATTGATAATTAATAGCAGAAATATAGATAACCTAAAATAAATGTAATTTTTTTAAATATATCGGATGGTTTAAATCAAATCATTTAAAAAGGATTAACCAATCACATACTAGAATTTTGGAAGGATTCATGAATACATTTTAAATATATCAGAGTCCCGGATTATGAAATAATCCCCCCCCCCAAGGGTGTGATGAGCCTAAAAACTCATTCTATCAACCAAAAAACACTCTAAAGTATAAATATCTAGAATCCCTAGTGAATTTATTCCATTGAATAGTATTTTTATAATGATTTTCACATTGAACCATCATGTATGTAGAATCCATTATCATTTCTGATGAAATAATAATGGTGATATTTACATGAATACTTATGTAGAACCACGTTAGGTTCAATGAAGGATAACTGGGGTTGAATTAGTGATCAATATTATTTTTATATTTCTTTTAAAATAAACCTCACTACCTGTTAATATTTTGTGATGATATTTCCAATGCACCCAAACATACACGGAACATAAAAGATTTACAAGGATTTCCTCTTAATGTGGAAAATCTAGTCCTTGGTGTGATATGGATTCTTCTAAGATCAAACAACCCACTATAACCATTTTTTTATTACAAATAAAAAGGTTATAAATATATATCTTCTATTCATCTCTCCTGGATATGCTTCAATGCATCACTTATGAAATTGAATCCTATACATTACAATGATGAATGTTTGGGTAAAAACAAAAATATTATTCAACAGAAATAGAATTTATCTATTTTTTTAATTGATCTAAACTCTTACACATCTTCTCTACATTTATTGTATGAAACATGCATAAATTCTATTAAAAATTTCATAATAAAATGTTATTTCTTCAATTTTTATGTACAACACATGTACATAACCACTTAAATTTTCTTCTTATTATTACTTTATTTTAATTTAGATAATCATGGAGACTTAATTGTATTGAACATATCAAGATTTTGTTCTTATTCTATCTCTCTACACTCTATTATCATACAAATAATACACACTCTTCAAAGCTATATAATAATCCTTTCTTCAAGAAATTTAAATTTGAATTTGAATTTAAAATTAAAATATCCTCTTTGAATCACAAAAATTAGATCATATTTCATCTAAATATTGACCATTAAATTCGAATTCATAGTTATAATATGTTTGAATAACCAAGAAAGTGGAATATTAATCCCAATCAACATGCCTACTTAGACTACATAGATAATGCCTAAAATAAAACATCTTAAAACATGGTCTAGTACATTATGGTGCATCCAATAGGTTTTTATATTTTATCATTAAAATTACCCACAAGGTTACGGAATTGAATAATGATTATGGTGGGGAGGACTCAAAATTTACAGAGCCACCAAAAACTAAACTAATCTCATTTCTTTCATATTCCATGTACTACGGCCCAATCCTCCATATTTTCTCTTAACTGTGTGAATAAAATGTGATAGAGTATAGAATTAAAATTTTATTATGATCTAATAAATTCAATAATGAGTTGCATTATGGTGTATAAATTAACTATATCAGGATGGAATCCAATTTTTCATGCCCATTAATACATGACCCAACCTCCTTTACAACATGTTACTCTTTATATGGTCTATACAATACACACAATGTGGTGTGTTTCTTTACAGTGGTGTAGAGTACTCTAATTGATTATCCTTTATAGATAAGACACTTACACTATAGTGTGATATCCTTTAAACCATTATTATTTTACTTACATTTTTATCATCTTTATATCATAGATACCTCTTTTATAGTGTATCAAAACTTAATGTCATCAGGATATGATGTAGACATTAATTACAAAATAGGCATTCTTTCTTAAATAGCTTCCACAACAAAAAAAACATGTGTTGTGCTATAAAATCCCTTCATGTGATACTTTAATTTTTTTCCTCCATGAACTCCTTACAAGATATGTAAACACTTTCACTCTACATAAGAATCATTAAAAAATTTCTCTAACCAATTTCACTTCAAAATACATGAGTTTGAATCTGATTTATGAGTTGGGAAAAAATCCAACACAATCGATCGTATTTGTAGAAAAATTTCACATATATTGGTCTAAAAAATCCCCCCCTTTGAATTTTGTTATCATATGAGGAACATTAATCCCTTGCAAACTCTAATTTTATACAAATGGATCACCATTAAATAATTATATGTCTATTAGAGAAAACATGGTGTAAGAATCATGAACACTAGATATATAATACCATGTTTTCTATAACATTGCAGTAACTAATAATTGTCTTCCTCCAAACATGATCTAATAGATTCACAGAGAAATGATACCACCTTCATGAACTTAACCATAATAATATTAATATACTTAAATTTACGATTGGAATACTTCAAACACGTTAAAAAATGTTGAAATCAGAACGTTCCCCTTTTAAGAACGATATCAAAATATATAATTCCCCTTAAAAACATATATCAGTGGATACTCCCCTTATATATATATATTCTCCCCATTTATAAAAATATTCAAGTAGATAGATATAAAGAATTTTTTTTCTCATTCCCTCCCCCCCTTTAAAAATAATACCAAAATACAAGATCAGAGAGAGGACTGATCAACCATACCTTACCCTTAAGATGATTGATTTTGAATGCCAATATAAACCTTAGATTATAAAATTATTTCTTTAGAAAAAGATTTGTGAAAATTCATAAATTTATCCCTTTGTAGAAAAAATTCCACTTACAAATATTTTCTATCAAAAAATTCATAGATGAAATGATATTTGATATCAATTCACCTTTTTCTTTAATGATAAACCATATTTTTTGATAAATTAATTACACTTTATTTATCATATCCCAATAGAAGTGGAAAACTCACTTCCACTTTCATATCATCAAAATATTCCTTCATCAACATTAATTGAGTCATTTTATGAGTTTCAATCACAAATTCTACTTCAAACATTCTTAAATTCATTGAATATTTCTTCTTAATGTGCCAATAAGCACACCCATCTTCAAGATAGAAAACTCCTCTAACTATCAACCTTCTCCAATCATCATAACATACCCATGTTTCATCTGTATAAATAAAAATATCAATCATTACATTACTATCATATTTCATGCAAAAATATATTGCGCCGTTGACATATATGAGAATTCACTTCCTAGAACTAAAATGGGAATATTTTGGTTCTATTTTATGACAAACACAAATTATAACATCCTAAAAAATATCTAGTATTGAATCTATAAAGTATAGTGGAATTCAAATTAACTTGAAAACTTTTATGGGATCTAAATCCTTTATATATTAATATTTTTAAAATTTATTCCCTATGAAATTAGTATAGAAACCAACTTTAAATCTTCTATACTGAACCCTTTTAGAAGTTCCTTGCAATATTTTTCTTCAGAAATAAAAATTTAACATCACTTTTGAGAAATCTATAAACCAATAAAATACATAATTTTTCCATGAATAAAGATATAAAATAACTCATTCATCTCATTATAAAGCTTCTCACATATATTTTCATCATTCCCAACAAATATGATTTCATTTACATAAAAAATAACAAGAAAGGATACTTCGTTTTCATCTATGATGTAGATATTTTTTCGGTTATTAATTTTCTAAAATTAAAACCATTCAAGATGTTTTATGGATTTGAATTTAATTCTCTTAGAGATTGTTTCATTCCATATAAATATTTTTTCAACATGAAAATTTGATTCTCATATTCTCCAAGAAAGAAACCACGAGGTCTCTCAATGAAAACTTCCTATTCCAATAAACCATTGAGGAAGGATAAATTAACATTTATCTGAAATATTTTATCATTCCTATTTACTAAAATATATAATAAATATTATTATTATTTCATGACTTATAACTAGTGAAAATGTATCATTAAAATACACTCGTTCAACCTTTGAATCACCTTCTCAAAATAATATTTCATTATTTACACCCACAACACCTTTCTTATTCAGTTTTAATGGAACATCCACTTTCTCTAAATGATATTATTTTCCTTAGTATTGCGTACCAACACCCAATTATTTTTATTTTATATTGGATAAATCTATTCACTCATATCATCAATCCATTGATTATTTTTCTTTATTTTTCTAACATCTCTATGTTTAAATTGAGAATATAAAATGTTTTATATTTTTTTTCTAATAGTATTCATCGTTTGATCATATTATTCTTCATTAACAATGATTTTTTCAATATGATAATACCTTCTCATACTTTGATGATTTTAAATAACTTGTTCTTCATTATTTTAAATGGATTTATCTTTTTATCAAACCTATATAGCTTAAAAAATTTATCGTTTATCTTGCATTTCTTTAATCTATTCAGGAGAACCAGTATCAAAATCACTTCTATCACATGATTATCTATTATAAATTTAATTCTATGATAATTAATATATTTTAAAATCATCTAGATAAATTATATTTTTACTTTATTTATTGAAATCATGATAAAAACTTATATTTCAATGATATCCAAAAAGGATCCCTTCAACTCCTTTATTCTCAGACTTTCTCAGATTCTCACCTTTTACCCTAATATAAAAAGGGATACCAAACACCTAAAGATACTAAAAATATATATTTCATATAATACATATCATATAAGGAAAGAAATTTTTTTTTCTAAGTGAACCCCATTTCTGGATATGAATCGTTATAGCAATAGCTTTTCTCCATAAATAATATGAAATATCATGCTCGATGTGCATTTTCTGAGCCATATCTACCAAACACATTTGATTCCCTTCATACAAACCATTTTTTATGGTGTTTATGGTTCACTAAATTCAAGTCAAATTCCATGAATCTCAAAATAATTTTCATTCATTAAATTTTAATTCTTTATTAAATTATCTATATATATCTTTTTTAAATAAAACCAGACTCTTTATCTTCACTTCATTAGAAATATTCAACATTTTTAAGGCCTATTATTTTTTTCATTAAAAAAACATAAGAAATATGAGAGAATACAATAATTCATATAATAAAATACTTATATACATTGGATAATTTTGACCTCATGGTCTCACACACATCTGAATGAATGAGCTAAAATTGTTGAGTGTGTTGAATCTTCACCTTCTTGGGTGAAGAGTAAAAAAATATTCCCCATTTCAAAAATTCATCACATCAGGTTTATTTTTTTTATTTAAGTAATCCCACATAAATTTTATCATTTATTAATAAAATTAAAATTATTTTTTAAAAGATAAAAATAATTCCATGCAAAAATTATTATTTTTATTTCATAAATAGGTAAAATTATTTCCCAACATCATCAAATTGAAATAAGTTTCCTTTAGTCAATTTTTTTTACATAATTTTACCATATTAAATATTATTTAGAAATAATCCATAATTTTTTAAATAGATTACATTTAATTTATCAGAAATGTTGTGAAATGAATAGGATATTTTTTCAAAATATCAACATAAAATTCTTTTTTTGGTATTTGAAATTTTCTTTTATGATAACTGATGAAACAAATCCATAAATATTTAGAGATCAATAATTATTAAAGGAAACTATTCTATTTTACTATTTTCAACATCTTTTAAGAGTTTTAATTTTCATTTCATGTAGGATGATCATATTATGTCCAAGATGCATGGAAATTCCCCTTTAGATGCATTAAGTGATCCTTCCCCAATTAAGGCCTTTTTTCTTTTGATCATATTATTGTGAGTGTTTTATGTATTAAATATTGTATTTTTATATATGTAAAATTATAATCCAATCATTAGAATTTTTAATTGGCTGATCAAACCTTACAAAGACTTCTTCAAGAATATAAAACTTATTCTTTGATTTATGATCATAGTTTTTAACTGACTTATGAACTTCCTTCTGTTAAAATGATTGAATCCCTCTTATTACATACCTATATTCCATTTAGTAGAATTATAATATTGATGATTTAACAAATATATCTATCATATTTATAAATCATCCATAATACCATCAATAAACATATAAATAGTTTTTATCTTTAAAAGAAACAAGTTTTAAAAAAATTAATCACTTTAACCCTTCTTAAAGACACCAATTTAAATTATATTTTTTAAAACAGACTTTTAGTGAATATTTAAATCTACTATTTTAATATAAATCCATTTTGATATCTTTATAATACTCTAGTTTTATAAAATATTTCATGGATTTTGATTCCCCTAAAATTTTCTATTTTTTGACCATCACTTGATTTAGTAAAAACCTTTATTTTCTTCAATGGTTTCTTCTTCACTATGTTTAAAAAAAATATTTTTCATTGTTATCATATTTATGGGACGATTTATATTGGTATTAATTATCAAAACTCTTTTTCAAACATTATAAAACTTCTGAAGTAGAATTATAATCATTGTATCTACACTTTTTAAAATCATGTTCTATTCTGATCATGTTTTTATATAAAATATAAAACTATTTTTATTAGTAAAATAATTATCCCAAATTGATCTTAAGAGTATTATTATCATTAAGAAACTTCTTTAAAATTTTAACTTTATAAAAAAAATCATTTATTTTGAAATGATTGATACAATGTTGTTAAATTATTTATCATCTATATTCATTTTTAATCCCCTTCTTATTTTTTTAAATATTTGACAGAAATTATTTAAATTATCACTTTATGTTGAATTCCATCTCAGTATCTTTATATTTTATACATTTAGAACAATTTTCACCACTTTTAATATTATCCTCATTCATATTTTCCATGTGTATTATTTCATCGTCTTCACCATTGGAATAAAATTCATATTAATATTTATTTTTCTTATTTATACATTCTTTATGAAAGAAGTTTGTGTTTTGAAATTAAGATAATTTATTACTCTTTTCATTGTAAAAATATTCTGAATTATTATTCTTCTACATTGAAAATATTTAAGTACTATAATCTTCTCATTCATTGTCTTCATTGATTTTGGATTTTATATAAATTTAAATAGAATTTCCAATATCTTCACACATGAATAATTTTAAAGGAATATTTACTTTGTACATATCTTTCTTTATTATTGTGTTCCTTTAGATAAAAGAAGTAAATTCATCAAATGGTTTCTCTAAATATTCATCAGAGAATAAACAACAACACTCTTATTCAACTATTAGAATTATTATTCAAATACTCTTACTTTGTGGATTTAAAATAGGTTTCTATTTTATCATTCACCTTATTCATTATGGAACTATATTTCCTCATTTCAAAAGATATTCAGTTATAATGAAAATTATTAAGAGAAATATCATGTGAATCTTTTTCATCCAAAAAAGAATCTTTATAATATAACTTATCTGAAAAGATATGAAAAATATTTTCAACTATATCAAGATATTATAACTTTTCACCATAGTATTTGATGGTTCTCACAACATAATTCACCCTTATAATGAAACTATTAATAGTTTTATTATCATCCATTTAAATATCTTCATACTTTAGTCTCAAAATTTGAAATATTTCTTGCTTAAATTTGGAACTTTATCAAAATAAATTCTAAATTTTATACTATATATCTTTACCTGTTTGAGTAATTTAAGTTTTAAAATTAACTTTATGAGAGAGATGGAATAATAACACTATTTAAATGACCATCATTTTCTAAATTAATCTTTTATTTTTCTGTAATAGCAACACATTGAACCCATGGAACAAACTCATCTACTGAAACTTACAAAACAGCATTACAGGTAGATAGGGTGTATGACAATATCCTTTTTATCTATATGTGATAATTTTACACATAATGTTTATGAATCCAATTTTCATTCAATTATTTTAAATTATCAATTGTAGATAACACAAATAAATGAAATCTTCATCAAATAGAGATAAAAATTGAGAGTTCAAAATTAAAAAATTCAATTAGCCGATATCAAATAAATAAAACCACCCTCTAATACCACTAATAGAAATAATTAAATATTAAATAAGGATTACTTAGAGGGTGTGAATAATTGATAAATATTTTTTTATATTTACTTTTAAATAACATTCACCACCTATTAGGATTTGGGGATTATTGCTATAAAAACCCAAAAAACATAAGAAAAAAGGTAACAAGGCATATTTACAAGGATTACTTCTCAATATGAGAAGGATATCCCATAGTGGGATATGGATTCATACACTATCAAAATACACACAAGAATCATCATGTTAGTTAAAATGATCAGGGTATTGCCTTGAAACCCTTGTTTGTTCACCTCCTAAATTTGATTTTATTAACCTTACACACAAGTGCATCCCATTGATTGAAATGATAAATGTTTGGGTAAAAATTTTAATGTATTATAAAAATTTTAACATCCTAAATGGTTTGGATTGTGTTGAAATCTCCTACATCCACTCCACTTGTACTTCATAAAAGAAGGAGAAATTATACTTCAGACATTCATAAGATAAAGTGTGATCTTCTCTTTTATACAAAACATGTGCACACTACCACGTCAATATTATTTTTATTATTCCTTTATACCAATTTAGATAATCATAAATACTACACTATATTCCACATATCTCGAAATTCATCTTATTTTGTCTTTCCAAACTTTATTAACACCCCAACAACACAAAAATATCAATTTTTTATAGTTTTTCCTTCATGAAATTAAAATTTGAATCTATATTTTGAATTAAAATCTCCTTCTTAAATAGAATTCCTTTGGATCATATCCATTAAAAATCTTGACCATTAAATCAGAATGTGCAGTTAAAATAGTACGAGAAAACTAAAAAATAAATAAATATGAATCTAAGTCAGAATTATTTCTCCATTTTCCCACATAATCCCGAAAAATATATTATATATTGTGGTATTGGGATTTAACATTTAGTTAATTGGTTTTAGGTAGTTTTCATTCAACTCCCACATAAGACCATGGCATTGAATAAAAACAATAATGTAGAGGTATTGAATTATCCAAGTCCACCAAAAACTAAATAATCTATTATATAGTGTTTTCCATGTACTGCAACATAATCCACAATATTTTCTTCTGGTTTAGGGGTAGAAATGAGAAACTATGTAAGGGTTACCATTTATCTAGATCCACTAAAGTCTATTTTTGTGCATTATTATGTAGACATTCACTATGGTGAGAATGAATCAAATTTTCTAGGTCCACTAAAAATTGACCCATCCTCCTCTACAACATAGTACACATTCTATGACCTTTACAATCCACCCATTTTGGTGTGGTTCTTTTCTACAGTATCAAGTACTATAATCGATTATCCTATATGGAATAGACACTCACACTGTAGGTTGAGTCTGATTATACCATTTTTCCAACAAATTTTATTTTTAGAAATGCCACAGTATGGACACCTCTAATGTAGTGTATCCTAAATTTATGTCAGTGGGATATAGTATGGACATAAATTACGGTGCAGTTATACTTCCGGAAACAACTATTATGGAAGAAAGACCAATATTGTGTCATGAAACCCATTCTTTTAATTCATAAATTTTCATATATCATAAAATCCATCTAAGTTGTGTAAACACTTCTAACTGGCTTACTATTTGTCAAACAATTTCTCCAAGCATATTCACTTCAAAATAGATGTGATTTTTGATATGATTTATGAATTGAAAACAAAATTGGACACAAATAATTATATCCACTATAAATATAAACACGTATTGTTATGAAAACCTTCAACTATGAAAAAAATTCATATTCTAAAAATGAATGATTGTACATTGGATGATAGATTAAATTCCTATCAAAATTTCCATTAAAAAAAGATTTAACTTAACATGAATCCCGTAACTATCCTAAAACACTCACATATAGAAAATGATTGATTTTCCATTAGATGTTGATTTCACCTACTATCAGTGTTTCTAAAGGAAATGTAATGGTTAACCTAGTTTTAATCATTCAACTATTATAACCCATTAATTTATGAAAATGTTCATATTATTCTTTAGAAATTGGATTCACATTATATTTATATTTTTTATAAAAACATAATGTTGAACCCTTCATGAATAATTTAACATTGAATGTGATTTATTGACTATAAACTCTTACATATGATGTTGTGTTGATCGGTTTATTATTTTTGTTTCTTTCTCAGAAGCTTGAAAACACCCATCACACCAAATGGAATGGATAATTGTACCAATAAATTCCAAAATCATTGGGAAGGATGTATGTAACCACAAGATTTCTTAGGATGATACACATGACCAGAAAATATTCCAATTATACAAATCAACATCCATGTAAATCAAAACCTAATGACCCCACTATAAATTATCACCAAGTAAGTTCTTTTATTCCTAGTTGGTGAACCCTCTACTTTGGAAATATTATTTTAACAGATTTATCCAAACATTTAAGGTTGCATGTGAAATTATTCAGTCGATGAATCTCATATACCCACCTACTAACAACAAGCCACATGGGAGAAATTGGCCTATGTTTCTATATTCAATCACCTCAGGAGAATGTACTTGGGTCATAACGACACATAAGTCCCATGTATTAGAGACATAGAGCAAGACACTATCCAAATAAAGGAAACTACTTAAAATATTTCTAGAAGGGTGCTTCTTCATTATCATCATCATCATCACTGTCTTTTGACCATGATTCTATAAAAATATTCAGATGATATTATATTATCCCCAATAATTAAGACTAAGGAATACATAATTAAATCCCATTAAAGGTATACAACCATTGAAACATAATACAAGGTACATATTTATGCTACATCCAGCATTCCTATGGATTATTGGTGTATCTGAATAATGGATCAGGCAGTTCTGTATTTCTAACAGCAAGAAACCTCATACTTTATTATAGAAATATTTGTTGACTTAGACACCCCAATGAAACCACAATCCTAGTGGTTTGGGGGACTTTTTACCACTTCTAACCCTACAATAATATATATTATCATCAATGGCTCATTAATGTAGCTTTATTTTGGATACTTTTCATCTAAAAGAATATTTAATTCCTTCCATAATTTTCAAATTAGTAAATTTCATCACCATTGGATCAACTAATGTTGAAAATGATGATATAATTGAAGAATAAGAAAATATGGGTACATCAAATTCCCACCCTACACCCAAATATGGGGATATAGTCCCAAATAATATAGTATTTTTCATTTAAATGCCAAAATAGTGTAACTTGAGAAGATCAATACTAAAATACTCAGGGGAAACAAACCTAATAATTATAGACAATTAATTTGAAGATATTGTGTATCCTTCTGTTGACCCACATCAAATAGAGGATATTTAATAACCCAAAAAGGTAAAATCTTGATTCCCTAATAACCTAAGAACATACCTATAAAGAAAATTAACAATAGTTATAATTTTTTATCAAACATTCCAACCACTAGAGAAAAAAATCTTTTAGATTATGAAAGTTGATCGACTATGAATCAGGCATCTGTATCCTTGGAATTACTAGATTATCCCACCTATAAAATGGTTTCTCTAATAAGTTTAGTGTAAATTGGTGAAAATATAAAGGATGCACTCTCATGAATTGGGGTATTCAACATCTACTCAACCCAACATAACAAATATCATCTTCTATACATTCAATGTAATGTGAGATCCAAAGTAGTATCTCATCCATTTTTTCCCATTGTGGATCAATGTTTGGAACCCCCACACAACAATATTCTTTCTAACTCAAACAATTTTTGAACACATTATAAGACCCCACCATTTCTTGGTATATTTACCATGAATCTATGTCTATTGAAAATTTGTATGATCTCATTTAATAATTCCACTTACAATTTATCTCTACGATGAGGAAACAAATATCCCTAACCACTCCTTTTTCAAATAGTAAGAGAATGGGGGAGTCATAAATTTATTGTAATATGGAATGATTGGAAATAATCACTATAAATTGATCTTTCCTAGGTAAAATTACGGTACGTTAATGTGGGGATATTACTTGATGAGTTTTTAAAATACCTATCCCCATAATGTAACTTAGTACATTCTAAGTGCTCTTGGAGGTATCATATCATCTAGACAATTATACTCATAATATGAAAAATTTATCTCCTTCATCCCCACCATCATTTATAACATTTTTAGTGGAATTTGAAATAGTTATTATAACCATAAATAGAAAAACATTGATAGGATTTAACCTTTAATGTGGGAAGAATAAAATGTATCGCTTCTATAATGATCAGTTTTAATGGTACTTCATCTTTGACTTAGAGAATAGTGTGATATCATTTCCATAAATCATTAAGAAATATGAATAAGGGTAAGTTGATCTTCTTAATTACTACCCCTACCATCATATATTGGGACACAAGATCCAAGAATGATTAATCCTCATTTATATATTGAAAAATATTATTTATGATGGGTATATTTCAATGGACATTATCAAAGAACATGTGAAATATGTGTCTGATATTCTTATAGAAGATAAAAAATGGTAAAATGTACCATATAAGAATATATTGGTTTTTTATGAATGGGTTACCAAAAAATAAGGGGATAATTTTTATTCTGTCAACAGGGAAGGATTTAGTCAACCATTCCTAACACAAATTTCTTTTATATATCTAATTATTGTATCCTCTACTTCACATCCTTCTATGATCTTATTTTATTGGTATAGGATAGACAATGATAAAAAATAACCAATATTTCCAAAATTAATCTAGACTTATAGAGGTTATATTCCTCTATCATTATAAAGATAACCATTATCCCACCGAATGAGCCAATGGGAACCATCCCACCAAATGTGATCTTATTCTAATAAAGAGAGTTAGTTTTCCTCATTCTCCATAAATATGGTATCATACATGTACGATGACATTTCACATAGTTTTTATGAGTACACTCTTGATAGATATGATCTCACACATCTAAAATTGTCATAATCTTTACAGGTTATCAGTTATTATACTTATATAATGGGAGAAGGAGAAATTTCTAATCCCTTGACATCCTATAATGAATGAATAAAAACCCAATTGATACCTCATAATAAAATTTTTAGAGATAATACACTCATTTTTTATAGAAAATCTAGTCACTAGGGGCCCCATAATCACCCACACATCTTCCCATTGAGGAATTAAATAGTGTCAATAATTCTTTTTCTTATTCCCCCCCCCCCCCCCTTGAGGATTACAAGTCTCTCTCTACTAATGAATATATCACCCGATTAGAGTAATAAAATTAATATCTATTATAGAGAATTATGGATTTCATTTATGGATGTTTTCCCCTTGGTGAAATGACACCATCCTTTTACTGAGTATCTCCTTGCAATAAATTGGCCTATACCTTTTTGATGGGGGGATTTATATATCCGCCCATCATTTGGATCATTTTGGAAATCATTCCACCTCACCTCAGCCCACATGGATAGAGTAATTTTATATTATTACCCCCTAATTGGGTATATTCTAGACACTTAATGACTATAGTACTATCCACACTATCCCTCAGATAGTCATAATTCGTCTATCTAGAGGTGGGATCATCAATGTCTGAGCGATAAATAGCTTCAAATTCTTCCATTTAATTGATCAAGATTGAAGTATATTATCCCATATCAAAAATTCAATCATGTTCCCATATTGATATATTCTTATGTAGGATACCAGGGAGTCATAATTTTCAATAATCTCATAATAATAACCATGTGAAGTTATATTCCTTCCAACCAAAACTAGTCTCGGTGTATTTTTATAAATCTATGGATAATGTTTTTATTGATCTCAAAAGGATTAAATGACCTAAGGATATAGATAGGGGTGACCATTATAACCTATTTATCACTAAAATCTATCTTTAATTACCTCTTCTTGAAACTTAATTTCTTTTTTTGATGCAATTCAAAATTATCTTACATGTTAAATCTAATGAAAAAATACTTAATTTATGTTTGGGATGGAAAATTTATATTTTTTAATTTTTAGATGTATTTGTTTTTAAATATATTGTATATTTAAAAAAATTATTATTATTATTAATTCTAGTATGTTTTCTAAACTTTTTATTGCAACTCATTATCTTATAAATTTTGAAACTAATGTCAATTAGTGAAATAATTATCCCATTAAACCAAACATAAAATAATGTTCAAAATAAATTTATTTCAAGTTAAACACTTAGATAATTTTTTGAAATGAAATATTATTTTTTAAACCCATTCCACATATCATTATATTTCTATTTACAATAAACTTCTTATGTTTCTTCAAACTTATTTTGATATATTCTTTACATTATCATCCTTTCTTGAGAGAACCAAATAAATATTGATTAACTAGTTTTTAAACTATTTCCATAAAAATATAAGGGTATGAGGTACTTGTGTATTATATGATTTAGGAAATTAAATTAATTTAAAAATCCAATTATCATTAAATATTTCTGATGTTGTTATAACCACTAAATTTAATCATTTTAGCCCTTAGTTTCCATTAATAGCATATTCATTCACCAAATTATAGGCTAATTTTCAATATCCAACCAATAATGGAAGTAAATGTTTTTGTTCTAGTTTATCTTAAGTGTGAGGTGGGGTTTTATTGTGATGTGGTATATAATTTGGAGTCACATTGGTGAAATACATGGTTGAATAGATGTTTTTTGTTCTAAAATTTTTGTTTACTACTGTTACTTTAAGAAGAATTTCAAAAATAATGTTGACATAATTATGTTCTGTTGAAGCTACTCGAAAAAAGAAATATATATATATATATATATTGAAGATAAAAATGTATTTTTATTTAAGATAAGGTCTAGTAAGTTAACACTACATTTTAATATAAATGTTACCTCTTTTCCCCTAAAATTAAATAAATATGAATTTAATATTTAAAAAAACTAGATAGCACTGTTATAAAAAGTGGAAATATGGAAGAACATTGATTTTTCTAATGATATGATGAATAATTTAGATTTATCCATGATATTTTCATGTCTTTGGAGCTGAATTTCTTCTGAGGTTGTGGGGAGGAGACTCATTCTAGAGTGTAAATTAAAATTTGGAATTCATTTTCCTAAACGGGACGATCATACTTATTCTGGATTAGATATTTTTGACATAAAAAAACTATAAACACATATCTACTAAACAAACCTAATAATTTCTCATGATAAAAATAAGTCTCTGTATCACACTGAGAAGATATATAGGAATTAATCAATCGTATGGTTACCCTATTAGATGTTTTGGGGTTAAAAGAACTATCGAATATCTACGTTTGTGTGATGAAAAAAAAGTATGTATGGTAAGTGTTTTGTTTGAATTAGATGATAAAGTAAGTGGATATGAATTGGATTAACTGAATAGATAACTTAAAATAATGGTTCATTATTAGAAATTATAATATATGTTTCACGGAATTAAATTGGTAGGACTCAATAGTATGTATTTCTAATTTTCTTTTTTTTATATTTATATTTAATTATCTTGGTGTCCAAGTGTTATGTGTGGATGAATTGATAAAACTAATACTTATATATTTCATGTGTATTTCAGTTATTAATCCCAGTAAGTTTTTATTTTTGAATAAAATTAAATCAATTTTTGTCTTTATAGATGTATTGAGATTAATTATGAAAATTTATTAATTTTTTATTTGTATCTACTTTTATCACTTTTATATTTTGGCCATAAAATTTTCCCTAATAATCTGAATATTAAAGAATATTTTTTATAAGGTTATTTGTAGTATGATTCAATTTATTCAACTAGATTATGAACTATTTCAAACCATATAAGGCCAAAATAATATTTGAATCTTTGAATCTTTTTCAGGATGGAATTAATCAACTCTCTATAAATGAGGAATAATTCTAATTAAAAAACTATAAATTATGTGGCTCCATTGGTAAATTAAAGTGGACTCATATGTGTGAATGAGAATTAAAATTTATGGAAGATTTAGAAAATTAATGTAACTGATGAATGTACAAAATTTATGAAATTGAATAATATTTTCTGCCATAAAATACTCTCTTAAGAAATTAAGACACAACATTGTATACAAATATTTTAAAGAGATCAAATTTTTGGGGAAGAAATACAATACATGTCCAAAGAGAATTCAGTAATACACCATGTCTACATTATAGCTTCTAGTGAGACTAAACTGGAATAAATTTTTAACTATGGATTTTAGATGGAAACATTGTCACATCATTTCATTATAAATATGAGTCTTAACCTCTTTTCTGAAGAATATTGAAGTATATAGGGGGTTATACTAGATAATTAACACAATAATATTTTGTTAATTTTTATTTTCTATGTTCTTAGTTTTGTAATTCTATATTCTTTAACATTATTCTATGTTTTACATCATATGTAGGGATAAAATTATTATTTGTTAAGGTAGGGTTAGATTTCATTCTATCATTCTTGAGTTTTCATGCCTTAATAAAGAAAAACTCTATCTCTAATTAAATTATTTCAATACTCTATAGATGTTCCTATAATAAATTATGATTGTGGTTGGTTTTAATTTAATCTATAATTTATAATTTGGTTAAGGATTCAATATATCCCTCCACTTAGTTATATTCAATATGAGACAGAATAGACGATATATAATTGGTGAAGTAGTCATTTATATTTAGTAGTTGTGGACAGGGTAGTGGACACTCTTGATTGTTTAAGGGGAATAAGAATTGGTCAGATATTGCCAATGTAATGTTTGGGGTTTTTTATAACTTTCTCACACATATTAATGAGGTTAGACCAATATGATATTTTAATAAGGAATTTCCTCACCCACACCATTAAAACATGGGTGATAGTGGAAGAGATCATTGTTCCTCACACAAATTTTTTAATAAAAGAATGCGTTAATAAATTAGATATATAGGATATAAATACAATTGGAAAACCTACCCTGACCAAATAATCATTCTCATCTCACTACCTCTAACATCTGTCTTAAGAGGTTTATTCTGTTTTTAAAATAAAAAAAAATTAAAAAACACCCTCTTTATCTATCTTGAATGAAAAGTGAAAATTATTTTTGTTCACTACTCTTATGAGACAACATATTGTTAACACTATAAATCCATTTAACATGGGATAAATATTTTCTTTTTCCACACCCCATGATAGGATAATGTCGCCAAATTTTTGTATTTGGTATCGATATCATCATGAACCCTACCCCTTGAGTTGATATTATCCTATTTGGAAATAAGAAACCTTCATCACACCTCCTTTTGGTTCCCCTTTCCATTGAAATATTGGTAATGGGGATTAAATAATCCAAACAAACCCCTTATTGAATGGTTAACATCATAGTTTCCTCTGATTCTATAAAGTAACCCCTTATTGATTTATTGGTCCTAGAATAAAGTAACCCCTTAGTGACGGCACTAGTTTATCCATTACGAAAGGTTAACTAACACCACTTACCTCTATTTCTCAATGGTTCATATATTTTTTATTCTATGGTTTACATATTCTGTAACCCAAATATTCATGTGGATTTAAATATGTCTTCGTTCTCACCTGATCGGCTCCCACGAGTGGTTTCCTCCTCGCCAAGGGTTTCTTCCTCTCTCGTTGCAGCGCCGCCTCATAGTACCTACTTTCTCCTTCCATTCTCGTGCTTCTGTCTCATTTCCATCATCGGTTCCATCTCAGACTCATTCTCAATATTAGATCTAAATCATTCGGCAGTGGTATCTTTAGGTGTGATTCGACGGTGAGTGGTTGATGGCGCATTGGCTCTTTCTCAGCTACCTATTCTATGCATTGAACATGTGGTAAGTTGTTCCCTTCCAGGTCAGACTGGGAGCGTCCGATTCAAAGATTTTTGGGGCTTCGCAGTCTAGCGGCCATGGATCTCCAAGAATCTCCCTCTTCTTTTATGGTTTTGATCCCCTTTCCTCTTCAATATCTGTTTTTTCTCATTTTCCCTAGGGTTTTAATCCTCGGTTCTATTCCGTTTTTGGTTCCATGCTTCGATATGGCATTCAGTATTTTTGGATGTTTTCTTGTTTTTGTGTTTTTGGGATGGGTTTGGTCTGATTTTCTACTAGTTGTTCTCTGCGGGTGTGGTTCGTCGGTGTGAAGGCTTCGGTGTGAGTTTCTAGAGCGGCTATCCTGTTATGTATCTTTTTCAGAAGTGGAGTGGGTTCCGGTGGTGTCTTAGATAGCACTGACGTATTGTGGTTTGTGCTGATGTGAATGGATCAACAGGGTGTTCTGTTTGGGTGGCTCCTATTAGAAGTCGGATGGTCGTCAACTATGGTTTTGTGGCATCTCTATCAGTGAATTCGTTGTTTTGAGATTGACTATTTGGAGGAGAAGCTGTTGGATTTATTATGTGTCGACAGTTCCAGGGTTTTTTTCTATTGTTTTGGCCTATAATCGCCTGTTTCATTCTCTGATCTGGTTCCCAAATTCCCCTACTATCTCTGAGGTGGAGATCCGCAGAGGAGTTCAAGGGTCTTTGTGATTTGATTTTGAGTGGGCGGCATCAGGATAAAGATGGTTAAGGCTACTCGTTTCTTGATGGCGTGGATGTGTTCGGCTCCGACGTTGATGATGGTGGTGGCTATTAGAGTATGATCGATGGTGATAGAGGGACGTGGGCCAGCTTGTTATCTGATCATGGTGGTGTTTGGTCGGTTTTAATTTTGAGTTTTGGAAATTTTCTCGCGGTTCTTTGAAATTTTAATTTCGAATTGGTGGATTTATCTGTGGATTAATTTGTAACGTTTGGGTTTGTTTTGGTTCACAATTACCCTTTAAAAGTGTCTTTTAAAAATAAAAATAGAGATTGTGCTGTTAAAAAAAAGTGGATTCAAATACCCCAAATATTACACAATTATGAATTGTACTGACTTTAAAAGTATTTTTAGGTAACCAATTCATATTCCATTTAATATATGGGTGTGCTTCCCCAATGAATACCCAAATGCCTAGAGTAAAAATAATCATATTATAAATCCAAGGTACTGAAGTTTATATACTCCAAGAAGTAAATTTATGATGGATATGTGGTCATTAAAACATGATGTTAATCCAAATGACATAATATTCCCAACTTCATTACCATGATAATGCTTGCACCTCTTCATTAAGCAATCAATAGTAATCTCATCCATTCATTCACAGTGATTTAACATTTTCCTTATTCTTATGCAGGTTGACTCGTAATTTTGTCAATGTTATATGGAAATAAACATAAAAAACACTAGGTCAAATATATATGAACATGAACATTAACAATAACTAGATAAATATATAAGAACATAAATATCAATAACACTTGGTCAAAGTTTTCTAGCTCTTAACATCATCCTACATTGGTCCAACTTTCATGACCATAAACTAAAAATATAAAGATAAATTGTACCTTTTAGGTTGAAAACCCACAAAGGGAGGACTGGGAAAAATTTAAACATCCATTAATTGGAAATTTAACTCAAAAAACAAAAAAAATAATCACTTCAGAAAACAAAAATGCAACAGAAATTGATAGGTTAAAAACCCTCATTATGAAGGCTAAGTAATATTTCGATTCTTAACTATTAAGACTCTTCATCGATTCCTTAATAAATTGTTATAAAATAAATGAATGATATATAGATATTTTATGGGGCATAATTTTTCCCAAATAAGAATTGAGATATTCTCTCTTGGATGATAATTCATGAAATAATTTATGTCACACTTTTGTCTCAAGGGAATATTGTCTATATCATATGGATTTAAAGTACACGACTTGTGTTCCATACTACATAACCTATAAATAGATGATATTGGTTTTTATTATGTGGAATATATTCATAAATTATATTTATATATATTCATGAAATCAACAAAATTTATTTATGTATCAATGATTCTATGTTAAAATAATGTTTTTAAACTTTTATGGTGTGAAATCCCCATTCATGCCATTTTTTCCAATGGACCTCTACAAAAATGAAGTTATAATCTTTTTCACATGATCTAGATCTATATACATTCCTAATAGAACAATTTTTGTCTTGATTATTGTTATTATAGATTATTTAGTGGAATCCATATCTCATATCCTAGGTCCATACTCAAATTTCACTTTCATTATATTTCCCCTTCCCATAATCCTCTTGGAAAATCCCCCCTCTTGTGAGTCATTCATATAATCCCATAATATATTCTGTAATGTGGTAATGTTTTATACATTTACCATAGAATAAAATAATTTTAATTCAAAATGATTCCAATTCTTAGGGGGATGTTTTTTCACAGTTAGAACTATTTACCTTTCACTTTACCACATACTCCATGTAATGGTTGTCAATCATATAACATTATTTTAGATTGAGAAAAATTATCTCTGTGTTGATAGAATAAGTAAACTAGATCTCTATGTTTGGTATGATTCCTTGCACATTAGGTAATAGAGATTCCTAAAAACATTTCCCAATTTGGTAAAAGGTGGTGAGAACCACCTTAAAGGATTAGGTTGTAGATTTCTCACTTTTCTAATTAAAAGAGTGTAAATATTTTAAAATACATTTTTTATAGTCTTATAGGAACTCTTAATCCTTAAAAAACTCTTTCTATCGGTAAAACCAAAAATTATTGGAATAGTCTACTTCAAAGGAATCGATTTGACTGGTCATGGACGTCAAAAAGTCTAAAGGATCAAAATTTATAGTTTTCTAAAGATAGGCATTTTTTCTGAAAAAATCCAATCTCACACTCAAGTTGCGCACCCAAGTCATTTTTCAATCCTACATTCCAAGCTCATGATACCAACACTATCACCATTCTCAAGTTACCAACTCATGCACCCATTTCATCCACCCACCTCATATTTCTACCGAAGATTAATATAACATAAATAGTACAATAATCTTATGATTTAAATATTACATCTCAAAAGATTAAAAAAACCTGAGGACCAAAAATTTTAGTGTCTTGGAAACTATCTATATAAACATCATATTTTACTATAATTATCATCAAAATCCATAAACATTCAACTATAGAAACTTTTCTCCATAACTCACTTCAAATAATCTTCATTTTAACATGGGGAATAGAAAAATAATAAATTTTGAGCACAAATTCTCAGAAATAGAAAAATATAAACTTGTCATAGTGGGTATATCTTGGTATGGGGTAAAACATCACTAAGGGAGAAATATCAAATAAAATTATCATGAAATAATATATGTTAATCATAAAACATGATTAAGCATTGATGATCATGGAATATGATCATAAGACTAAATAATGGTCATCACATACAAGTATTAAAAACATAAAATAAAAAGGAAATCAATGAAAAAGTAAGAGGAATATATTTAGAACATGGAATATCAAAAAACAGTGGCATAGTTTGAAAATAATAAATATTTTAGACAATTAATGAAACAAAAAAATCATATAAATATTTTATGAACAAATTTATATATGTTCACCCTTTATTTGTATGAAACAAATAATGTATGTCTACACTTTAGTTTTTTAAATGGATCCAAGTACGTCCACTCATTATTTTATGAATAAATCCATGAATTTCCACATCCCATAACCTCCAAAGGTATAAACCTTAACAAATGTGTTATAGGGTGGTATAATAAACAACCTACAATCATATATACATATGAGCACCACTTAATACCAAATTATTAATTTTATTATAAATTACCCATGGGATGATACATGGGACTCTTAACATTATGAATGGTATCACATAAAAATAATAATGACTATCTGATATCAAAAACATGTCCTCCAAAAAAGAAAATATATTAGGAGATTTATGAACTATTTATTTTTTGTAGCAGAATATTTTTAATATTAAAGATAAATTATAAAAAAGTTTTTTCTTAAATATTATTTCTTAATATCATCATAAAAACATATGATTTTCATGTCACATTCCAAAAACCATTTATTTAAAATGAAGATGAAACCTACTTAAAAAGTTATTTAAAGAAAAAACTAATAAATATACCTTTAAATATAATAAATCATATGTCAACATACTATATCAGAAGGATTAATATTTGATCATTAAAAGAAAAAACATTTGAAATATTTGAAAAAGACTTTATTGAAAACTCATATATTTAAAATCATATCAAACCTATGATTTTAAAATAAATGTGAATATAATTATTATTAGAGATAAAAACTATTTTATTTTAAACTAGGGAGTATATAACATTTATAAGAAGTAAAAAAGTGGTTAAACAGGATAAATCTATTAAAATAGATAGGAAATATTCTTTATAAAATTTTATTTTCAAAAAAAAATATTCATCAAGGAAGAATAATTTTGGTTGAAAAATTATTTCACCAAATAATAATGTTTAATTAATGAAAATTATCATTAATTTGGATATTATTGTACATGAAAATGGTTTTATACAAATAAAAGTGATTATGACCCAATGAATGGATTTAAGTTATGAAAACTCCTTACATTTACTCCCTCTTTGTTGAATGTGATCTAACATATTGTATCAAAATAAACCAATATATTAATCACCTATTTAAAAACCCTATCAATATATATTACCTTTTATAAAATTACATTATAAATATTCAATACATTTTTATTAGTTAGTTATTGTCTATTTTTAATATCGAGTGTCAGAAATCCAGATCATTTTGAACTAGTTTTGTAATAGTGTTGTTTTTATTCATTAATATCACTAATTAAATCATTAATTTATCATAATATGTCCTATAATATATGTTTTAGCATAATTTATAAATATATAATACAATTTATCATGTTTTTCTAACATTTTGTAATGAAGAAATCGAAGACACACTCATTTTATAGAGTTTAATGACTAAAAGGTCATATATTAATAACATCATTATACAATAATATTAGTACTCTTGAATTATTATTACATGTTTTTACAGAAATATAACATTCATTAATCATTCATTACAAAAAAATTACATCACTTCTGTAGATGGTAAAACCGACCTAAATAAGAGTGTGTTATAATGATTGAACAAGTAAGATAATTTTATTGTATGATGTTAATATAAATATTAAATTATAATTGATATCACATTATGATCATATTGATTCACAAAATAATATTTATAACCATTCATTATGTTGGGTTATATAATTGTTCATGTAAGTGGTTAAACCGACCCAAACTTGAACATGCTTTAAATCGATTGGTGAGTGTGGTTAAGAAGGTATTCTAATTGACATAATATCATTATAAAATATTAATAATGATATTATTTTTATTTTTTATGTAATTAGTCCAAATTTTAATAGGTTTTTCTAAGTAATGAAAAACTATAAGAAAGAATAAAATAAGATCTCTCATGGGGGCGGTTGTCCATGGACACACACAATTGACGTTCCTTTATTTTACTAAGTGGTTTTAAATGAATAAATAAGGGTTACAACATTAATATAAATATATTAAATATATTAATGATACAAATTCATAAAATTGTAATAGTAATTATATATTTTTAAGAGTAAGATTAAGAAAATAAACTTTAGAAGGAGATATTATTTGCATTGGAGATTAGATCTTTGCTTCGAAGTCCCCTTGAAATTAATGTGATTAGGATAAATATGAGTAAATATTGCATTATGTTTGTTGGGAAGGAATATATGGTGTTTAATAGTGAGGTTTGTCAAAAAGTAATCAAAATTCTAAGTTAATCTTTAATGGTTTCAAGTTTCACCCTTTTATAAATGGAGAAAAGGGTGATTTTGCAAACACGCATAATTTTTTAAATAATTCTAAGAAACAATTCTTGGAATAATGATTGAAAATTTTAAAAGGAGGAAGTGTGAGATAATATAAGGTCTAAAATCCTCTCATAAATTCATATTGAGATAATTAAAGACATATTTAATAATTTTTTACTTTTAACCTTTTATATAAATTTACTTTTACTTTAGTAAAAATAAATTAAATTTGAAATTATATTAATGACAAAAAAATTAAAATTGGATCCATTTATATAATATGAAACATGTGGATCTAAATATGAAATTAAATTTATTAAATAAAAATCCTATGTGTATTAATTTTAAGACAAACGCATGTAACGTGCAAATGCCGCATTATTTTAAAATGTTTATTGTTAAGAAAAAATATTTATGATTATTATAGAATTAATAATTTCATTAAAACCAATGAATTTAAAATAATTAGTATCATTAAATTTTTATTTACTTAATAATATGATTAATAAATAATTTCATTTCATTATCATATAATTAATTTAGCAAAACAGAAGAATGAACGGTTTTTATTAAAACAGCACATAAATTTTCCAAATGTTGAGAAAGAGTATATAAATTCAATATAGTATTTTGAAATTATTTATTATAATTTATACTATATAATTTTATATGAGAAGTTTTCAAAAAATTCAATATTTACATATCAAAAATTAATTTCATAAGATTGGCAATATTAATAAATTTCAAAATTTCATTGTTCTCCAATAAATTAATTATTTCCAAAAAAATTATAAAAATTCATCCTTAGATAATATTTTTATTATTAATCCAAAACTGAAGTCATGTATTTAAATTTCCTTCTTTATAATTATATAATTTAATTTCTATATATAAACATAAATACAATGAAAACCATTTTCATAGGAAAATAACATTTAAAAATTTTAACTATTTTTATTCTTATTTTAAATTAATTATTAATAAAAATGGGGGTAATATATATTAATAATATATTTTATCAATAAAATTTTTAAATTAACAAAAAAATATAATTTTGGAAAGAGATATTTTAAATCATAAATCAGACATATAATATAGTTGGAAACACTAATTCAATTTTATTCATGTTAAAAGTGGCATTTATTTCCATTCTATTAATATTTCATAATTTGATGACTCATATTTACTTTTTTTAAATAAGTGGCCTGGTTTTAATAGTATTCCATAAATATTTTTTGGTTTATATTATGTTCACTGTTGTGTGTTGAGAATGTTATCGTGTATATTTGACTTAATTAAAGGAAATAAATATTAAAATCTTGGATCATTACATTCCCACCCCCCCCCCCCCACGTAAATAAATTGTATCCTCATAATTTCAATTATCACTTACTAATTAGGAGAAAATATAATATAATTTAAATTATATGGAAGACTCAATATAAAATTTTCAGAGAGGCATAAACCTTACAAACTTGGGAAACATGTCATTTTCATCATAATAAGCTTATCGCCAGTATTGATTCGTTCTCCAACCATTTGACCCATGTGAATATATTTATTATATATCTAGACCAACATTAAATTATTTACTTCTATGGATCCTTTATAATCATCCTTTCATTGATATACTATCATTGGTTGGTGTGAAATGTGAGTTCTTTATTCTCATAATTTATGTACAATTCATGTAGAGAGAGATATTGAATTTACAAAATCACATTGAATTCCTTTAAATTAATGACTAATTAGACTTTCATTAGTCCAGATCCCACAACCCTTAGTAATATTTTACATACCCTAGACATAATAATAGTACCACCAAGTGTTAATTTATTATTATATTTACTAGTAGTTGTTGATAACCTATAATACAGAAGACAAAAACAAATCTAGAGTAATGAATAAATATACCTAGAACCACTAAGATATCATTCTCTACCTTATATTTAGTTGTGGTATATACACTTACTTACTCATTTTCTTTAGTTAGTTGTTAGTCCATATTCTCTTCAACTGATCTGGTGTTAGTGCAGTGATTTGAACAGTGATAAAACTCTATACACATGACGCATTGAAGTGTAGCGGAACCATTATTTAGGGAATTATTTTCCTTCATTGTGTTAATTATATTATTTCCACTAATTCAACACTTTTTGTAATATATCAAGCCCTAAAACCTTAAAACACTTCTCAAATCCCTTTAGGAAATTTCCCAAGTACTTCACCCCCTATTTTTGTCACATAATAAGTTGTAATTTCTTTAAACCATGTGTCTTATCACCACATCTTCCAAGATACACCACCTTTATTTTTTATACAAATAATTAATTTAGTCTCCAATTTTCGTCTCCACATTTATTGAACATAGTAAAAAATTCTCATAGATTACAAATTCTCTTATGGATAAAATCATTCAAAAACATGGTTTTAATCAATAAAAGAAATTTTCTATCTTAATTTTGGATTTGGAAATATAATAAGTGAAAAACCTTCTGATACTCATGATGTTTTTGTCATTATTTCCAAGAGACTCACCCTATTTTTTAGCTCTAGTAATTTCTACTTCTTCATTGTGTGAAGATTTTGAGGAATGTCCATGATGAATAATACCTTTTTGAAATCCTCTAAATCAATAGATTATAATTCTTCTATTTTGATAGTATTATTAATCAGACTCTAACATTGGTTAGCCTCTCAATCTAAATTATAAATATCCAAAATGAATTTCCAATGTTATAATAATTGGAGGGTGGAAAATATCTTCTCCATCGTATTTAACCATTTATTAGTAATAAGTGGATTATAAAATCCATTAAATGAGGGTGAGTTTTGTTACATGAACGACTCAATGAAAATATTTTCCATAACTGATACATTTTTTATCTTAGAGTGATCTCCATTATTATTCATATATTTTCAATGTTAAGTGACAATTTCTATGAGGTTTAATACTCCATACCCCATTTCATTTGGTTATCCATTGGGGAATTCATAACATTGTCCCTCATACCAATTGTTAATTATATTACATTTGGTTATAACCATTACTAAAAATAAAATATTTAATGTAAGTGAGTAATGACTAAAAAGGTAAGGTATTATCATAATCAATTACATAAAATGTGTTCAGCCATAAAACCCTTTTACCATTATCAACATGTTATCATGTAACTCTTTTAGTTAAACCTATACCATTCCCATTTAAAATTTAGGTTGTGTTTTCTCATACCTATTAACCTAATCTCATAATGTATCTTGGAAATCAGTCATTAAAAATTCTGGTTAGTTTTTTTAAATATACCCAAGAATATCACTTGGGAGTTCTTAGCATGTTGTGTAGTAAGGGCTCTTTATCAGGAACCAGGTCACGGTTGAGTTAACACCCAATGTTCCCTCTTTGATGTTTTTTATCCATAGGTAAAACTATTCTAGAGGCATTATTCATTATCTAGTATCAATATATATATTTATTTATTGGTAAAACTGCCTACTTATAAATTTACCTATACTTCATGATATCATTTTATATATATACTAATATCAAGAGTTTTCACTAAGGATCTCTATTGAAAACACCATAAGTAACTAACCAAATATTCAAAAGTAAATAAAACTTATATTTGATACCAACTATATCTACCTAATAAAAAATAACAGAAATAGTAAAATATTCATATCAATTATATGTTACATCTCAGAAAAGTCACAAACATCGAGGACTAAAATGTTTATTATCTTGAAAATTGGCTATATAAACATTTTATTTTAATAATATTATGAAAACTTATCCATACATTTTCTAACCTATAAAATTTTCTATATACCTCACATGATATAATTATAATCATAAACATTGGAATGGAAACATAATAATGGGTGAGCTTGAATTCACAACAAGGGAAACATATCATCTTGTTATAATTGTTATATCTTAGATATGGTGTAGAACATGAGTAAGTGAGATATATTAGATAGAAATATCATAATATACTATGTGAAAATATTAAAAAATTATTTATCATTAAGGATATTGGTATGAGAATATAATATGAAATATATTTCATGAAAAACATGTCTTATAATCATGCAACGAATAGAAAATCTATACAAAAGGAAGAGTAATATTATTAAAACATAGAATATCATTAACATTTGTAATAGTTTAAAAATAAGGAATATTTTATAGAAATAATATAATATACATAAGTATAAGAATCTATTTTTAAGAAAACTAATTATTTTTACTCTTTAATTTTCTGAACAAATTAATATTTTTCCCCCTTTAGTTTTGTAGACAAATCCATGTACATCAACCCTTTATTTTGTTAACAAATATAATTTTACCCACACATCATTAAGTCATGAAATAAAAACATAACCAATTAATTATAGGATGATATAAGACCCCACCTGTCATCATCTATACATTTTTGTTCCACTTGAAATCAAATTAGATATTTTATAATAAATGGCCCATGGGAAGAAATATTGGTTTCATAACTATTCAAAATGGTATCATATAAACAAAAAGTATAATGTTCATTTGATAAAAACCATAAACACACCAAAATAGAATATATGAGATGATTTATAAACAATTAATTTACTATATAATAATTCTAATAAGAAGAAATGGAAATATCAAAAGGACTTTTCATAAAAATACTTTATTAATATCATCTTAAAAAAGATATGATTTTTTTGTGAACTTACAAACCCCATTTTTTTGAATATCAAGAAGAAAAATATTAAAAAAATTAAATTAAAATACCAATAAAGGTAACTTTAAAATAAGTAAATCATATCTAAAAATGTGATGTAAAAGGGAATAATATATGATCATTGAAAAGAAAAGCCATTAAAACATTTTAAAATTACTTTATTGGAAACCCACATCGTTAAAAGGAAATCAAATCATTGGTTTTTAAATATAGGGGAATATGATGATAATTATATACAAAAAAATTTGAGTTTTTACTAGTTAAAGGATAAAATGGTAAGAAGTAAAAATGTGGATATCGAGGGAAAATCCAAAACACGATATGAGAATTATTCATAAAAACAAATCGTTTATTAAAATAAAATTGATTCATTGGGGAATAATATGTTTCATTGAAATATGATTTCCTTATACTATAATGTGGAAATATAACATAATACTATTATAGTTTAAATATGATCGTACATGAAAATAATTTAATAAAAATATAAGTGATTGTTCCCCAAGGATTTGAGTCTTGATATCCCCTCAACTTTACTCTTTCTTAGTTTAATGCCCTATAACCTATTGTATCACAATAAAACTATCTTAATAACCTATTATTTAACTTTATTAATTTATATAACAATTTATAAAATCACTTTATAAATATATAATACATTATTATTAGTTAGTTATCATCAATTTTTAAAATTCAGTGTCATAAATCTTGATCATTTTGAAATATATTTGTAACGGTGGTGTTGTTATTCATTAATATCCAAAATTTAATAATTCATAGATTATAATAGGTACTACAATATATTTTTAAAAAAAATTAAAAATTCCATTTCCATTTCTTAAGTGTTTTGTTAATTTTTTTGTGATGAAAAATTTGAAGATTCCCTCATTTTTTATGAGTTTAACAAATAAGAAATGATATATTAAAAAATCATTAAATAATAATATTATAACTATATAATAATTAATAAATTATTAATAAATTATTTTTATATCATTTTATCATAATATAACATTCTTTAATAATCTATTGCAGAAACATTTCAACATCACTCATATTAGTGGTAAAAATTACCAAAAAAGAGGGTGTTATAATGATTGTATGAGAATGTGAATGTTATAATAAAAATTTAATAAACTAATAAATAATATATTGAAATTCACAATTACCATATATATTCATTAAATTCATTATTATAATAGTACAACATGGATTCTTTCAATCATTAATATATTTGATTAAATTGACTTCAACGCACTTTAACTCGATTGGTGTGTATGGTTAAGGAGGTTTTTATTTCGATATAATATAATTATATCAAATTTATAATTATATTATTTTTTAATTTTTTAATTTTATTAAATATTATTTTTTGATGATTTTATTATGAATTAAAATCTATAAGAAAATGATAAAATGATTCTTCATGGAGGTGGTAGTCTATTCACACACACGATTGGTGTTCCTTTATTTTTATAAGTAGTTGTCAATGAATAACTAACGGTTGTACCATTAATATAAAAAATATAAAAAAATTAATGATACTATTGTTATTATATTATAATGTTAATAATATATTTTTAAGTGTAATATTAATTAGAAAAATGTAAGAATAAGATAATACTTATGTTAGAGACATGATCTCTCCATAGAAGTCTCTTTAAAATTAAAGTGATTACTCTAACTATGAGTGAAAAGGGGATTATGTTGGTGGGATAATGTTAAATGGAGAGTGAAAATTAAATTTTGAAAGTTGGAATTTGAATTTTAATTTCAACTATGAATTGTGTAAGTGGTACACTTTTATAATATGAGAAAATAGATGTTTTGGAAACACATGTAATTTTTAAAAACATCCATGACACAATTAGAGGATCAATGGCTCAAAATTATAAAAATAGAGGGTTTTAAAAAAGAAAATTTTGAAATTCCAATCACCCATTCATTTTTAGACAAGGTGAGTGTGATTTATTGATTTTATTTTTTTTTTACTTTTAACATTTTACCCAATTTAACTTTTACCTTGGTAATTAATGTTTAACCTCATTAATTAAAATTAATGAAAAAATAATAATATTTCACCATTTTAACTGATTTTAACCATATAATTATAAATATGAAATCAATTTTCTAAAATAAAATTCCATTGTTTGTTAATTTTAACACAAGAATATGTGACACACCAAAAATCCATGTTTTTAAAAAATACTTATTTTTAAGAAAAATTATTTATGATTGTGATAAATTGTAAATGTAATAAATACAACTGATTTTAAAATAACAATTATTAATAAAATATTATTTAATTAATAATAAAATAATTCAAAAACTTAATTTCATCATGTGATCATTAATTAAAATATAGTCAAAATGGTTTTCCTTAAAATTCCACATAAATTTTCAATACATTGAGAAATGGTTTATAAAATCAATATAATATTTTTAACTAATTTAATATACTTTATAATATATAATTTTATATAAAAAGGTTTAAAAAACACCCAATTAATTTATATAATAAATTAATTTAATAAAAGTTACAACATTAATAAATTCTTTATTTTCACTCTTCACCCAAAAAATTATTAATTCAGAAAAATCAACAAAAAATTAACATTAGATAACATTTTCAATATAAATCCAAAAATAAAGTCTATTTTTCAAATTCAAATCAACAAATTTTATATGTTAACTTTTGAATAAAAACATAAATATAATGAAATCCATTTTTATAGGAAAAATAAATTTGAAAATATTAATGATTCTTATTTTTATTTCCTGTCAATTATAAATAAAAATAGTGAAAATATATATTAATAATATATTCTATCAAACATAAATTTAGAATCACATTAAAATAAAATTTTAGGAAGGTTATTTTTGAAATCATAAATCAAGCTTATAAACTATTTAGTTGCACTAATTTAATTTTATTCATATTAAATGTATCCTCTAATTTATTTCTATAAATATTTCATAAAGTGATTACTATTATTAATTACAACAGAATCAATGGCTAAGGTTTAATAAGAATGCTTAATTATTAATATTTTATCAAAATATATCACTATTTTATTTTATCCCATGGTTTCATTCAGAGAAATATATAAAACATATTTGACTTAATTTGGGGAAAACATATGTTAAAATATTTTATTGTTACATTGTATATTCCTATAACCTTATCCCATATTGTTTGTACATATTGCGCACCCAATCCTCTTAAAGTCTATAAATAGACCCCCTCTCCTCCAATATTTTACACATATGGAAAAACACAAAAAATATGAACCATGGTGAGATCCCTTCTCACTCTTGTCATTCTGGATCCCCTCACTGGGGCATTATGTTTCCTATTGAGCCTGGGGACTTATTACTTGTGTATGTTCAACTTGGTCACCATCATAGGCCACCCTATTAGGTTTTGACTTCTCTCGGTTCCCTGAAATTGGTTGAAAAACCTTGGTGCACCATATTTCAATTCCCACACCTGGGTCCACCATACATGAATTCTCAACCAATTACGTGTCTAGAACCATCACTGGGCGACCCTTCACCATGATCCCCTCACTTGGAAGACCCTTATCCTAGGCCTACCAATTTTTTGAATCCGTCATGCAACCCCTATTAATTAAAAACACAATATACTTTGTATGACACTTGGTCACCCCAACTATGGTGAACCCATTGTCCCTACTCCTTCACTTGGGATTCATTATTAAAGAAGAACATTGAAAATGCATCTCATATTATGGTTCTATTTCCCTATATTCCCAACTAGGGTTCCTCACTTTATCATAGTCTCATAACAAGGACACTAGTCTCTATTTATCAGACCTAAGAGATAATCTTTCCAGTACCCATGCCTCAGTGCCTAGAATTACCATGTACACCTCGAGTTTAGATAATTATATTTGATTCATCATAGTTATGATTCTATTAGGTGTAACCCCCAAAAATTCCGCTCTCTCTTAAACATTTATCTACCAAAATACTAGGGGTAGATAACCAATCATATCTTATTTCTCTTATAATCACTAGATACGATGACTAAAAGTGAGAGGACTTAATTTATAAGACCTTCTCAATCCTATATTTTTACCAGTTTAAAAATTCATACTTCCTTACAGGATGACATTAATCTATGTGGATCGGTCCTCACATATGAAATTAAACTTTTTCACTCAAACTATACATGATTTGATTCCTTTTCCCATGGGATATGTATGATTCCTCTTTTTGGTTCAATCCCATCATCCTCAAATATACCTTTTCTCTTGTGTTATGAGCATAAGAAGAATCATTACTACCATGATTAAATATAATCATTTTCTTTAATTAATTTCCACCTGGCATTTAGATTTTCCTCTAGATTTCCAAAACACCTTTCACCATGATACTCCTCTTGAGATCCCAAAATTATGGTTTCATACTTCGGTTAAGCCCCATTATAAACAACCTACCCCATAAATGATGATCCTAGGACCTCTAATGTATGTTATCCATGAAATCATGTTGAACCATCATAGATTAAAGAGTGATTAGAGTTTTTGTTTGAAATATTACATTATATTGATTATATTCTCATAAATATATACACATCTTATGTGAATTTATGATATTTGATTGGTATCTCCTATTCATTCCATTCCTTAAAATTTTATCCCACATTTTCTTATGTTTTCATTACCTAGGTTATTAAGAATGGTATTATTTATGACATCTCTAATATGGTATCATGTTTGAATAATATATATTGGATATATTTTTAATATAACAAAGAAGTTGGTCATGTTTCTAATCTCCAAATACACAAACCTATTGGTTATGTAGTGTGTGTTTTTATAAAATATAATGAATAATATTGTTAAATTATATATTATGTATGAATTATATGTTATTTTTATGGATGTTTCTATGATTAAATATTATTTTCCCACCATTACACCACTATTTTAAATTGATTTTATATTATAAATTAAAAATATAATAATTATTTGTACATCCCATTTTCTTCAAGTATGTAATGTTATATATTTTTAAAATTTTCAAATTCAATTTTTTTATTTTTTTCATATTATGTTTTAGTGATTTTTTGATCCAAAGATGAAGTGGTAGAAAAATGGTTCAAAGTGCATTGATTCCAAAGCACATGTGTCCACTGATTTTAGTATTCTGAAGAATTTATCCATCTAATTGGAATTAAATTTTATGGATGGATTCTAAAAATATGGGATAAATTTTTTAAAAAGTTACCCTATCCCAAGTCATCCATTTTATATCTATAATGGTGTGACCTATTTAGAAAAATTAATCCTCTAAATGTCAAGAGTACATATCATAATTTTAAAAATATCACACATTATAGTAGTTCAATTGAAACCAAATTATATAGGGATATAGATACAAGGATGTTCAATAACTCATACATATTAAAATTTTAATATAAGGTCTCTTATTAGAATAAAACTGAGCCACAAGTTATATTGATAAATCTATTTGTAAAACCCATTATCTCTAATTTCTTATAAATCAAAACCTTGGGTGCCTCATTTGTAATTTTTACCAAGAAGTTATAGTCTAAAATTTTGGTGAAATAAAGGAGTCTTATTATCATCCCAGATGTTATATATTTCCCTATCATGAATGGGATATAAATAAAGAAAATGGACTTTCATATTATCATAATTCTCTTCTAAATATTGAACTAAATGTTGGGTTGTATTTTAAATGGTGCTACGCACTTTTCAAGGGAGATTCAGAATATAAATTATGTACTTGTTTGCTTTAGTTTTTGGTTTGTAATCATTCCATGTATTTTTATTTAGAAGTAACTTATGATGAGACATCGATATCATGCTTTATTAAAAAAAAGTTATGGGTTAATTTAATCAATAGACACTAAGATTACACATGGAAAATATATGTTGGTCTGATTGGAAAGCATAGGATTCCATTTATATCTCATACAGATTCATCTATTTTTTATTTTATATCCCCAAAACCATACATAATATATATAACTTGGTTAAACGATGGTTGTAAATAGTCCAATTTCTATATAAATCATTTTTTGGGGTAATGATGGTAACTAATATTTTTGTCATCCTCAACCAATGAATTACTCCAAAATTAAATGAACTTATCAATACTATAAACATGGAATATGTTTAATAAGCATTAACTTACCTCCTATTTTATATCTCAACTATAAAAAATATTAATTAAGTAGTTTTATTTTGAAATATCATTTAAGACCACCCCTTCTTTTTAGTTTACATTTTAAACAAACATATTTATAATATGCACATAAAACCGTAAACTCTCTATGATATATTACATAGGGTCTTCCCTATACTATAAATAATACCAAAAATTAAATTAATTTTTCTCATTATGATAACATGATCAAATTTTCACATTGTTTCTAGGGAGTTCTTTGGTATTTAAGTGTGTGTTTTTATAATATCTCATTATATTTTTTAAATATACACCTCTTTTATTTTTCCAATTTTATATACTTTAAAATATTTTAATTTATTTATTTTGTAGGTTTTGGGTATAACACATTATTCTCCATAAGAATTACCTCATTTTTATCCTAAACAGAAGAGATCCCTATGTCAGTGACTCCAAGAAATGAAGAAGTATTCTTTGTAGGAGAACACATAACCAATCAACTACCATTTTTATAAAATTATTCCTCTAGTATTATAGTCAAAACGTGAAATAATTTTTTACATGGGAGAAAATAACCAAACATTAAAAAATTAAGTTCTCCTGATTATAATATAAAACCCACATATATTCAAATAAAATTTGAACAAAAAATTAAACTAAAATCATATTTTATGCATTTTTTTCCTAAATTTCATTGAATTTCTAGTGAAGACACATAGAATCACGAAAAAACAACTCCCTTATATATTCTTAACATTAAATACTTAAAATATGGATGAGAAAGTTATAAAACATTAAGATTTTTATTTTCCTTATAAGACACTAGAAAGGAATATATATATATATACTATGTTATCTCCCTAATTAAATTCTAGGATGTCATGAAATTCATTTTCTTTGAAAAATACTTCTCATCCACTCAAATTTCACTAATAAGAAAAAAAATCAATGTAATAAGAAAATCCAATTGGGTAAAAATGAATGAATACTCCTAAAGGAGTAAAATTATTTCTAAAAGTTTTCCACACCCCAAAACAATAAATAACATTTTAATAAAATATTTTTAGGAAGGTTTAATAACTATTGGTTTTAATATGATTAATTTTTCTACTGGTGGTGTCCTTGTGAAGAAAATTCCAATTTATTCTAGGACCCTCATAAATAACATCGTATAAAAAACTGAAGATTTGTATTGGAGGTCCGGCATAAATTTAAAAGGTTTCCATTTGGTGAAAGTTTATGAACTCAAGAATAAGGTGGAAATGAAGCTTAAAAAGTTAAGTACCCTACTCTGAAAACATTATTTATCCCAAAGGAAACATCAACCCACTCCTCCTATTCATTATGGTATGTAAATATATAACACCTACTAATATAACCATTTCCCATAATTAAAAGGACCTTATGAGATTTATAGGGAAATCTTCCATAGACACCCATATAAAAATCATGTTAATTATGGACTAAACATTCCTTTACTACTCAATCTTAGTATGATAAAAATAAATCAAATCCATACACAAAAAAATGAAACTTTATTAAGGGAAAACAATATGGTTTTGAGGTAATGTATTTCTATTGAAAAAAATATGAAAATTCTTGTAATTCCTTTTTCCCTTAATATTTCCCCAGGTGCTTTTACCATAAGTTGTGGTTCCATTTCTTTTGGAGAAATTTTCAATTTAGTAGAAAATTTATCATTAATAATTAAATGTTTATACCTCGTATCAAAAAATACAATATAAAAATTTGAGTTAAAAAACAATATACCTGATACCACTTTATTGGATGGCCCAACATCTATAGAAGTAGTCACAACGGATTTCAATACACCTTTTTTTCTTAAATCATGTATGTTTCCCATCATTAAGTTCTGTCTTTGGGTAGGTATGTTCATAATTACCAATCTTACTATATTTAAAACACATTACACCTTTCTTATCAATATTAAACATTCCAAAATTATAACCTTTTTCATTTAAATCTCATGCCATGTTCTCAAACTTACCACATTGGAAACACTTACCATATTTCTTAATGTTTTCCCTATGGTAATTTTTACACATTTTAAACAAATTAGAAATTTGAATTTCTTTTATTTATATTTATTTTATTGATTTTTACCCATTTATTTCTATATTGGCCATTTCTTATAATTATTCAAAAGTATGTGTGATAATCATAAAACTCCATTTGTACCCTCTCAATACATCTAACAAGTTTCTCATAACATTTGAATTACTGTAAATCAATTTTCGTTCAGTATCTTGGATTTAATCCTAAGAATCAATTATTGATTTTATTATCAAGATCCCAAATAAGATTTAGAGCATACATTTCCAACTGAATGAATTTTTTTATACATGGACCTCGAATCTTCCTCTAGTTTCTAAATTCAATGAATTTATTTTCCATAATATGTCGAACCTCCTTAGGGAAAAAATAAAGGAAAATATTCTTAAATTGATCATATTCTAAGGCATCAAATTGAACTATATCCTTGATATTCTTGACTATTGACTATCGATGGTTAGATTCACCTTCAAAATGAGAAATAAAAAGACTATCCTTTTGATTATGAGAACAACACCATGACATAAAATATCTTTTCAATTATTTAATCCACCCTTCATCCACCATTGGGTCAGAAGATCCACTAAAAGCATGAGAATGTTACCTCATAAAATGTTCTAATATCATCATGTTTCTTTTTGGTATATATGTAAGTTCTCTGGCATTAGTTCCACCTCTATTTATAGCCTATGTTGAGTAATCCCTTACTATCACAAATCTTTTGGTTCTAGTTCCCACAATTCGAGGTTGTGGATTCAGAATTTTATCATCCTATTTGTTCCATCTAACTTCACCTTTGTTATTTCATATACAGAAAACCATTCTAAACTGAAAAATAATAGATGATACAACATGGTAATATTTAAATTCTATATCATTTTAAATTAAACATAATGTAAATATAATTTATAGTATTCTATTAACATCATCCTAACACCTAAAGTTATCTAAAATGTGCTCTTATACCAACTATATTAACCCATCCTTAAACATTTCATAATCTAGTTATTTCAACAAGAATGCATTTAATACATTCCAAAATATATTTCTGGTTTAGAGTTCTAGACAAATAGTTCATAATTTATATATAATAACCCACAATAATACAAAGTGAATTCTATAAAAAAATGATTGTTAATTCTATAATATAAATGTTTCTAATAAAACATGAATTATTTTCATGATAATTCTTCACTCCAATCATCTTGGATTCATACATTATCATACCAATACTTAAAAAACATGAAATGCTTTTTAAAACATGGGATGAGCACAAACATATCAATAAGGTAAATAAAATAAAGGAAACAAACTATTATACCATGAATACTTATAAACATAAGAAATCATTTTTACAAATATTTACTTCTCACCCGTAAAGTATCATATACTTACATTGTAAAAACAAGATATTTCCAAAAAAATATACAAAAATATATAGACAATTTAGGTAAATTTGGGAATCATTTTCTTACTATACATACATAGTATTGTAACCCTAACAATTTCTTTATAATTTTTAACCCTCGTGGATACCTTATAATATAAACATCGTGGCTACATTATGATTTAATCATCGCAGTTACACTTAGAATAACCAATAAGGATGACTTCCAACATAAACATACCCAATGAATTGTATGTATATCATGTACCCACCAATCATCATAAAAAATTCCCAAGAACTATAAAATTATCATTCAACATTAATACTTACATCATAAATATCATTCCTTACTAAAAATAACATATTAAAGGAATATTGTGCACATACAAAGGAAAAATATTTATATAAAAATTATAAGGTAATATTGTAAATAAAAAATATAATCATTAATTATTCATGAAATCTGGAAATATTATCATTCTTTATATCTAAAAACCATTACTTTTGAATTTTATAAAAATAGAAATTTTAAAGAGGATTTAAAAGAAATGTCCCTTACCTCAGGTTTTACTTCCTTAAAATGTGTTAAAACCTCTTGTATAATAGATTAAATATTTTTATAAATATATTAAATGACAATATTTATATTTATAATACTTTATATTATCTTTTTATAACATCTTTATAACCATTTATTAATAATATTTTGTTATTTTCATTGTTTTGGGTGTATTTATGTCATGGCTTCCACGAATGGATCATTATGGATTTTCTTGTCAAAAATAAGTAAACCTATAAAAGTGGAATGAAATAGTGTTAATATGTTTCTATAATTTTAAATTATACCATATATAATTTTTTCTAATATTATGATAATTAAATAAATAAAACTTTATTAATAATGCTTTGGTTTATTTTTAGTGGGTTTTTTCTGACCATCAAAAACTAGTTTCATTTTATTTAGTATTATGTATTGAAATTAGGTAAATAAAATTAAAAATGTTATAATATCCATATTAAAAAAAATTAACCATAAAAATGGTTTTAAGATCATCCTTGAATGTGGTAAAGGTAAATTAAAATTCAACGTCCTAGAATGTGATGAATCGACATATCATGGATGATGCTTTAATTTTAGATAATAATAGGAGAAGAGGAGAGGTTTGGTGATGTATATTACATTAAAAAATTAAATTACAATATATTTAAGATACTAGAGTTATAATGTCACATTAGATAGGTGATTTTAGGATACAGTAATAATGAAAATAAATTGAAAATAAAACAAAAGAAAATGAAAGAAGAGTGTACCTCTTGAATTCTCCTCCTTGAAAAACAACTTAAGAAAATTGGATATTGTATTTTTTTGAGAGAAAAGGATAATATAATTGTGTTAGTGTCTTGTGATGATAATTGGATAGAATTTGGAAATGATTCAATGATTTGGTGGTGTGATGAGAAGATGTATTGTGGGGTGGTATTTACAGAGAATAAGGGGGTTTTTTCTCATTATTTTTTTCATAAGTTATTATTTTGGAACAAGACTATGAATAGTTATACCATTATCACTAAATAAATTAATATCATAATGGTGAGTCAGATATTATGGTTATTACAACAACATTTTCTCATATAATAGTGTATTAAACTAATAGTGTATATATGAAAAACAATTATCGTATTTTAATGTTCGCTAAAAATTCAAGTATTTTAGAAAAATCCCAAAAAATCCCCCTAAAAGTTTTTTCAACATGTAGAATTTAAAATTTAACACCATTTTTTGAATGTTAATTTCATAATATGTGAAATTAAAATTTTAATTAAAATCATTATTTATTCAAAAAATATCAATTTTAAAATTATAACTGATTTTATGGCACTTTGAAAAACTAATTAAGGGCTCATATAATTATCTTATAATCATAAGATACCAAAGTATCGACATATAAATATATTTTATGAATAGAAATTTTATTTTAATTTCTTATATTAATTATCAAATATGTAAATAAAATTTTATTTTTCACAAAAATACCAACACTAAATTTATGACTTTCAAAACATTTATTTACTTATTCCATTATATAAATATATCATATTTTCAGTTATAAGACTCATAAATTTTATTTATACTCTCATATGTGAGGTTACTATTATATTACTATATATTTTTTAAATTTCTATAAATAGAACTTATTTTAATATACATGTATAATGAATTTTACTATTTAATTCTAGAATGAAAAAAAAATTATTAGTATAAGGGTTTTTGAAATAACTGTTATTGTCCCCAAAATAACATTTCTTTATAATATCAACCTTCTTTATCCTAATTTAATACCACTTCCATATAAATTAATAAATCATTCCTTGAGAGTTTTGGCCATTTACCTATCATTATTTCAAATAAACTCTATTTAATGAACAAAATACAATTACTTGATTTTTTAAGAGAGTGTAAAAAAAGAAAAATCTATATAAACTATCTAATATACCAAGTATTATCCCATCCATATACATATATATAATTCTCCTTGAAGATAATGATAAACCAATAAGGTAGAGAAAAACATTGACTAAACCCTACCCTCTTTGAAGTTTTCTAGAGGGAACCAAATGTTTCATTCATAGATATTACATCTTATTAGAAAAATATTCATTAAATTATATAATAATCCATGCCAGAATCATATAGGTCTATTGAACTTGGAAGCATGGATATGTAAAAAACATGTTCATATATGATATACATTGTCTCCCACTTAATTCTTAAAATTTGAGCCCTTCTGTCACGACCCGCCTTCACAAAAAGGAGGGAAGGGTCAGCAGGTTGCCAGGCCCTTCCTTCTTTAAGTTGAAGGAGAGATAATGCCCCCGAAAACCGCCTGCAATAGGTCCCGGAGTGGCGACTAGCACCAAGGGTATAGGAAATTCTCGCGAATGGAAGACATTACCCTTTTTATTTTATAGGATCGAAAGACACGGAGGAGGAAACCCAACAACACCAAGGTAGAATGAAAAGTAAAGCCAAAAGTAAACCATTCCCACATGCATGTTTAAAAAAAATTTATAACAAGGTACAAGTACAAGGAAGCTCAAAAGTACAATGCCAAGGAAAACAAGAGAACAACAACTGCAACAACTCCAACTGCCCGACTAGTAGGGTCCCACACGGCCCTGGTAGTCCTCCTCGAAACCTGAAAGTAAACGTAGGGTGAGCATACAAGTACACTCAGTAGGGAAAACCAAGACTCTCGTGCACAAGTGGGGGAACGTACTAAAGTCCCGTGAGAAAAGAGTAAACCAAACAACTAACAAGGCAAACTATCCATCCCAGGCCTCACCAAGGCTCACTCCCCAAATAACGCAAGTCAAGTAATGTATATATAAGATCACATCGATGTTTGGGTACCCCGCACCACTTTCCCACTGGTTATTGAGACATCCTACGCATCGGACCAATCCCTCCATTCTCACCACAGTCCCACTGCCACACCCGCCCGCACACACCTGGGCCACAACCACACGGAGTCCCACTGCCGAATCCCGCACGCACACACCTGGGCAACAACTACACGCAGTCCCACTGCCGAATCCCGCCCACACACACCTGGGCCACAACTATCATATGTAACCATGCCTGCAAACACCTAGGCCAGAGCAACCACCGCCACGCCCGAAGACACCTGGGCCTCATCCCGAAGACACTTGGGAAACCACCTACCGCACACACCTGGCCAACCACCACAACACCCCGCCCACAGGTTCTTGGGCTAATAATGGACTTCAGGCCATCACAGACTGCCCGAAGATACTTGGGCTATCCGGGAAAGGGAGCAGAAAAGGATCTAATAACCAGACACTAAGTATAGTGTTGGGAAAAACACCCTTCCCCCATAAATGGGGGTGTTCGGCACTAAGTGCTCAACTTGGGTGGGGCGCGAATAATAAACACAAAGCTACAAGTATAGATATAGGTAACAAACACTCACCCAAACCTTAGGTTTTCCTAGCCAACCTACAGAACACAACACCACTGAGTCCGAGTTACAATTCACAACCCTTGCCCACAAAACCATTTGTCCCATTCTTGTTTCACGTTCAGTCAAAATGTTCATTTAATTTTAAGCACTACTGGGCAACTATCATAAACATAACCAAGGAAAGCGTCAAAAGCAAGGATCAACCAAAACACTCACACCCGGTCCCATTAACAGAGGATCTCTCCCCAATTTGTGATATCGACAAGTGACCATTTGGGTTTAAAACTCACAACCACCGAATCCATACCAACAGGAGATCCCATCCCCAAAATTCACACGGCCACCGAGGGTATAAAAAGAACAGGGGATCCCATCCCCTCCCACATTTCCAGCGATCGGCCCGAAGGGAAAACAACCAAATTCCACTACCAACACAAGTCAGGGATTTTCAAATTTAAAAGACTTAACACACTCCATGATTTCAAATTCCGTGTGTTCTAACCGGGAGTTATCACAGAAGGGTCGATCCTTCTGCTTTCAACTTATTCAGCCGGATATACGTGATTAACCAATTTCACAGCAGGAGTTCACAATTTCAGCAACCCATTTAAAACATCACGAGGGGATTTATCAGTGCACATACAATGACCACCAACGGCCTCAATTTTCAGAAAACATAAACCAGCACAACTAAAAAGGATAATCACAAGATAAGGCATAAACAACGATCACAACCCCTTCCCCTTCATTAACCAGTTATTATCTTCATTTAAAGGCTCAACCATTCCTCATGAGAACAAAAGATAATGCCCACCCCGCATGATACACAGAAGTGAGAGATGAAAGAAAAAAATCCCTACTTGTTGATAGATGATCGACGTTTAGGCCGGGGCGCGGAACATTACGGATAACGATGCGTCGGTCCCGATGCACCAGAAGAGCCACGATCGAAGAAGGGGGGAAACCACGGCCTAACCCTTAATTTATAAGAGCCGGGACGGTTGAGATAAAAACGTCGAACCGCGTAAGACGTGGAAGTCATGGGTTGACCATGCGGCTTGACTCATCATTAATGGTGCTGAGTGGTTTAAACCGACTCATGAATTAATGAAGCATTTAATTAAAACTTTTGTGTGCGTTTCGGGTTCCCAAGATATTTTCACGAGGCAGAATAGGGTTTAAAACCCTATTTGCGAAAAAAGAGCGTTACTGGAACAACTTGGCAAGGTCGGGCGATGTCGGCCCGTTCCGCCGATCGGTCACACCGATCGGTCTCTCCGATCGGTCGCACCGATCGGTCTCACCGATCGGTCTCACCGATCGGTCGCACCGATCGGTCTCACCGATCCGTCTTACCGATCCAGATTTTGGCAAAGGAAGAGACCAAGGGGGGTCTAGGTCATCACATCAGATACCTCTTAAACGATTCTCATCCTCGAGAATCACAACAAACCAGAAGGAAAGAGAGGGTCCGAACAACCATCTTCGAAAGATACCTCTTAGGAGTGAACCTATGCTAACTAAAGACACTCCCCTGCCAAGAACCAAGCAACATACCATGCCAAACCGCCCGGTCATGTGGGTTTGGGGAGTTCCCCTCCTCCATGTCAAGATATTATCCGCTTTGGGCGGCACTGACTCGCCCGCACGGGTTTAATCACATCCACCTTAATGCGTCTTGATTAGGGGTCGGGTTCCCTCTTCCCTTTAGACGGGGCTTTTCACACATAACAGAGGAAAGGGAATAGTACATTTCATAGCCAAAAGTCAAACGTTCTACCACAACAGTTACAAAAGGAACAAAGCTCAAAACAACACGGGGTATTGGGCACGCATCTGTGCCTACCTCTCCCACATACTCTCTTCGAGGCCGTCATGTCTTCATAATACACGAACCAAGCCGATGGTTCATCCACGAAGCACTTTCTCCTTGCGATCCTCAATCCTGACTGGCCGTTCCTCGAAGGTCGCATCTTCTCCCACATCTAGCTCTCCCCATTTGATGACATGAGAGTCATCATGTAAGTACTGACGAAGCTGGGAGACATGGAAGACGTCATGGACCCTTTCCAACTGAGGTGGTAGGGCCAGCTGATATGCCACCTCGCCAACTCGCCTCAGCACCTCGAAAGGTCCGATGAACCTTGGGGAGAGCTTACTCCCCTTTCTGAACCTCCGCTGCCCCCGTCGAGGGGAAACCTTCAAGAACACATGATCTCCCACCTCGAACTCCAAGGGCCTCCTCCGACGATCAGCATAAGATTTCTGCTGATCCTGAGCTGCTTTCATCCTCTCCCGCACTAGCTGGACTTTCTCTGTGGTGCTCTGCACTACTTCTGGTCCAAGAGTACCAGTCTCACCAACCTCTGCCCATCATAAGGGTGAACGACATGGTCTTCCATACAAAGCCTCAAAAGGAGCCATGCTGATAGTAGAGTGGAAGCTGTTGTTGTAGGAAAACTCTACTAAAGGCAATTGTCGTACCCATGATCCTCCGAAATACAGAACACATGCTCGCAGCATGTCCTCCAACGTCTGGATTGTCCGCTCTGTCTGTCCATCAGTCTGAGGGTGAAAAGTAGTGCTAATGCGTAGCTGGGTGCCAAAAGCATGTTGTAACCCCTTCCAGACTCGTGAGGTGAACCGAGTGTCCCGATCTGAGACGATAGTCTTCGGAACTCCATGCAAACGCACCACCTCATCCACGTACCTCTGTGCTAAGGTACTCACAGGTCCTGACTCCTTGATAGGAAAGAAGTGAGCAGATTTTGTCAATTGATCCACCACTACCCAGATAGCATCATGCCCGCCCTGAGCTCTGGGTAGTCCTGTGACGAAGTCCATCGAAACGTCGTCCCACTTCCACTCGGGAACATCTAAAGGATGCAACAAACCACCAGGAAAACGGTGTTCAGCCTTCACCTGCTGACACACCAAGCATTTAGCCACAAACTCTGCCACTGCCCGTTTCACCCCGGGCCACCAAAACTGTCCCCTCAGGCCTTGGTACATTTTCGAAACTCCTGGATGCACTGCCAGGGCTGAGCTATGGAACTCACGAAGGACTTCATCACACATCACCTCCAGAACAAACAACCTCCCATGAAAGAGCATCCGATGTCGGCTGTCCTCCGACCATCCTTCCGGAGCGTTCCCCTGATCGACACGATCCCGCAACACTTCCACCTCAGGATCTCCCCACTGAGACTCTTCCACTTGCCACAACAAGGAGGACTGTACCGTCATCTGAAACAAGCAGCCTCTAGTACCTTCCACCCTTGCATCCAAGTGCAAGGCAGCCAACTCCCCCATCGCCTTCCAAGCATCAGCAGATTCCCAAACCACTTCCTGATGCGGCTTCCTGCTCAGGGCATCAGCCACAACGTTTCCCTTACCTTCAGTGTACGAGATCTCAAAGTCGTAGTCCTGGAGAAACTCGACCCACCTCCGTTGTCGCATGTTCAAGTCACGCTGGGAGAAGATATAGCCCAAGATCTTGTGATCGGTGAAGACCACAAAGCATTCCCCGATGAGGTAGTGTCGCCACAGCTTCAATGCGAACACTACTGCTGCAAGCTCCAAGTCATGGGTGGAATAGTTCCGCTCATGGGGGCGTAGCTGCCTGGACCCGTAAGAGATCACCCCTTGTTGTTGCATCAACACGCATCCCAGGCCCTGTCCTAAAGCATCACAAAATACCTCATAGGCCATCCCTTCTTCTGGTAATCTCAACACTGGGGCACTAACCAGCTTTTCTTTTAGGTAGCTGAAGGACGACTCGCATTGCTCGCTCCACACGAAAACCTGGTCCTTCTTGGTCAAAGCCGTCAAAGGGGCTGCTACCCGAGAAAAGTTGGGCACAAATCTCCGGTAGTAGCCTGCCAGTCCGAGGAAACTCCGAACTTCCGCCACATTCTTGGGTGCTGCCCAAGAAACAATTGCATCAACTTTTGATGGGTCGACAGCTACTCCCTGCTCAGACACTACATGTCCGAGGAAGTGCACCTCTCGTGCCCAGAACTTGCACTTTGACAACTTCCCATAGAGCTGGTGCTGTCGGAGGACCTCCAAAACTGTCCTCAGGTGCTCTACATGGTCCTCTTCTGACCTTGAATAGATCAGGATATCGTCGATGAATACCACCACAAACCGATCCAGATACTCCCGAAAGATGGAGTTCATAAGCCCCATGAACACGGCCGGGGCGTTCGTAACACCAAAGGGCATGACCACGAACTCGAAGTGCCCATACCTGCACCTGAACGCCGTCTTCGGGACGTCGCTATCCTTTACCCTCAGCTGGTGGTATCCAGATCGCAGGTCGATCTTTGAGAACCATCCTGCTCCCTTCAGCTGGTCAAAAAGATCATCTATCCTCGGAAGAGGGTAGCGATTCTTGATCATTACCTGATTCAGCCTCCTGTAATCGATGCACAACCTGAGGCCACCATCTGCCTTCTTTGCGAACAAGACTGTGGCACCCCACGGTGACGCACTTGGACAAACATAACCCCTCTTAATCAGATCGTCAATCTGTATCCACAACACCCGTAGCTCCGAAGGTGCCATCCGGTAAGGAGCCATCGAGATTGGTCGAGAGCCGGGCTGCAGGTCTATCCCAAACTCGATATCACGTCGAGGGGGTAGAGTCGTCACCTCCTCAGGAAAGACGTCCATAAATTCACGAACGATCTCTGGTACTTCCACCATTTCGGCATCTACTGATTCTATCGTCAGTTCGGTCAACAAGGAGAGGAGAGGTTCCTCCCTCCTGTTTCCCTTCGGACAGCTCCGCTCGCCGGTGAAAGTAACACGCTGGCCGTCCAAACCGGAGAACACCACCCTTCTTTGGAAACAGTCGATGACGGCGCACACAGAATATAGCCAGTAGATGCCTAGGATGACATCGTACGACTGGATCTGTAGCAGAAGGAGATCCCTGACCGACTGATGTGGTCCTAACATCAGTCTACATCCCCGACAAACGAACAGCAAGTCGGTCTGACCTCCAACTGGTGTGCTCAACACCAGGGGCACTGGAAGTCTCTCGGCATCTAGACCCAAGGCGCGGGCTAGACTGGGTGCAACAAAGGTGTGCGAAGCTCCGGTATCGAACAAAGCATAAGCAAGAGTACTAAACACACTGATCGTACCTCGAAAAACCTCTGGCCCTGCTGGAACTGTTGCTTCTGCGGTGTGTAACTGTCCACGCCCAGCTCCCCTGCCCCTCGGCTGTCGGCCACCTCCCCAACCATGCCCTGGTCGAGGTCCCTGGGGAGCGCCCTGAGGTCGGCCTCCTCCTCCAACGTCTGCCTGCGGAGGAGCGGGAGCTCGCTGTCCCTGCTGCTGCTGCTGGAAGGGTCTGGCTAGAAACTGCTGCTGCGGCAGATGCTGGGGATGACTGCCACTGCTGTACTGCACCCGATCGGGGCACTGACTCCAGAGATGTCCAGGGCTCCCGCAGATGAAGCACCGTGGTCCCGATCCTGAAGGAAAAGAACGTGGGCCAGGGGATCGAAACTGAAACTGCTGCGGCCTGCTCCCTGCGGGTCGGAACCTGGAGGGTCCCGATGCTGGAGGCCTGATGCTGACGGCCTTCCCCTTCGATGGTCCCAGCTGGATCCCTTCTCGTGACACTCCTCACAGAGCGTGCATCCTTTCCACCACTTCTGCCTTCTTCTGAACCTCTAAGTATGTCGGAAGGGTAAAGGGGGTAACAGCATACTGGAGGGAGGGTCGGAGCGCCTCTTCCAAACGTCTTGCCCAAGACTCCACATCGGGAAAGAGGTCCGGAGCAAAACGCAGGAGGTCCTTGAACTTGATTCCAAGTTCCCTCACGGACATGATCCCCTGCTGGAGGGAGAGTAGCTCCTGCCTCTTCTCCGCCTTCATTGTCGAGGAGAGGAACTCCGCCCGGAACTCCTTCTCGAAGTCCGCCCAAGCAACCTCAGACTCTTTCCTACTCCCCAGGTGAAGCATCCACCACTGACGTGCCGCTCCTCGCATCTGGCTAACAGTCAGAGGAATCCAGCACTCGGTCGGGGCCCGAATCAGGCCGAAGGCTATGAATAACTCCTCTAGCCAGCCTTTCGTCTTCATATCGGAGGTGCTGCCCTCATACTTCTCGAGGGCCTGTCGCTGGAAGGCTCGAAGAGTCTTCTTCCACTGGTCGTCCTCTTCCTCTCGATCAGCTCTCTGCCGATTGGCCAAGGCAGTCTCAGGGGCCTCGATCGCCTGTACCACACGTGGTTGCCTTCCAGGTGCCATAGCTGCAAGGTAAACAAGGAAATCCTAAGCCCAAGTAGTGCAAAGAAAATCGTTTTTAAAACTTATTAAGATTTAATTTATTCTTAATTCCCAAGACATCCCAGAAACACAAGAACACAAGTCATTTATGATGCATGTACCTTTCCTAGGGTCTCTACCCCGCAATCAGTGTGGCCTCACTTGGTCGTTCGGTAGGTCCAGAGTCCTTGCATCGGATCACGGGTGGCCCTAAAATCCCGTGTCCTAGCCGGTATTCTCTGGCCTAATTCACGCTTCAAGGTCACCCAACACCGTTGCCTTACCACTCCATGAATCCTCACTGTGCCTAACTCTAGACTCTGTCCTATCTCTCAACCTCCTCTGATACCATTCTGTCACGACCCGCCTTCACAAAAAGGAGGGAAGGGTCAGCAGGTTGCCAGGCCCTTCCTTCTTTAAGTTGAAGGAGAGATAATGACCCCCGAAACCCGCCTTCAATAGGTCCCGGAGTGGCGACTAGCACCAAGGGTATAGGAAATTCTCGCGAATGGAAGGCATTACCCTTTTTATTTTATAGGATCGAAAGACAAGGAGGAGGAAACCCAACAACACCAAGGTAGAAAGAAAAGTAAAGCCAAAAGTAAACCATTCCCACATGCATGTTTAATCAATTTTTATAACAAGGTACAAGTACAAGGAAACTCAAAAGTACAATGCCAAGGAAAACAAGAGAACAACAACTGCAACAACTCCAACTGCCCGACTAGTAGGGTCCCGCACGGACCTGGTAGTCCTCCTGGAAACCTGAAAGTAAACGTAGGGTGAGCATACAAGTACACTCAGTAGGGAAAACCAAGACTCTCGTGCACAAGTGGGGGAACGTACTAAAGTCCCGTGAGAAAAGAGTAAACCAAACAACTAACAAGGCAAACTATCCATCCCAGGCCTCACCAAGGCTCACTCCCCAAATAACGCAAGTCAAGTAATGTATATATAAGAGCACATCGATGTTTGGGTACCCCACGCCACTTTCCTACTGGTTATTGAGACATCCTACGCATCGGACCAATCCCGCCATTCTCACCGCAGTCCCACTGCCACACCCGCCCGCACACACCTGGGCCACAACCACACGCAGTCCCACTGCCGAATCCCGCCCGCACACACCTGGGCCACAACTACACGCAGTCCCACTGCCGAATCCCGCCCGCACACACCTGGGCCACAACTATCATATGTAACCATGCCTGCAAACACCTAGGCCAGAGCAACCACCGCCACGCCCGAAGACACCTGGGCCTCATCCCGAAGACACTTGGGAAACCACCTGCCGCACACACCTGGCCAACCACCACAACACCCCGCCCGGAGGTTCTTTGGCTAATAATGGACTTCAGGCCATCACAGCCTGCCCGAAGATACTTGGGCTATCCGGGAAAGGGAGCAGAAAAGGAGCTAATAACCAGCCACTAAGTATAGTGTTGGGAAAAACACCCTTCCCCCATAAATGGGGGTGTTCGGCACTAAGTGCTCAACTTGGGTGGGGCACGAATAAGAAACACAAAGCTACAAGTATAGATATAGGTAACAAACATTCACCCAAAACATAGGTTTTCCTAGCCAAACTACAGAACACAACACCACTGAGTCCGAGTTACAATTCACAACCCTTGCCCACAAAACCATTTGTCCCATTCTTGTTTCACGTTAAGTCAAAATGTTCATTTAATTTTAAGCACTACTGGGAAACTATCATAAACATAACCAAGGAAAGATTCAAAATCAAGGATCAACCAAACCACTCACACCCAGTCCTGTTAACAGAGGATCTCTCCCCAATTTGTGATATCGACAGGTGACCATTCGGGTTTAAAACTCACAACCACCGAATCCATACCAACAGGAGATCCCATCCCCCAAATTCACACGACCACCGAGGGTATAAAAAGAACAGGGGATCCCATCCCCTCCCACATTTCCAGTGATCGGCCCGAAGGGAAAACAACCAAATTCTGCTACCAACACAAGTCAGGGATTTTCAAATTTAAAAGACTTAACACACTCCATGATTTCAAATTCCGTGTGTTCTAACCGAGAGTTATCACAGAAGGGTCGATCCTGGTGCTTTCAACTTATTCAGCCGGATATACGTGATTAAACAATTTCACAGCAGGAGTTCACAATTTCAGCAACCCATTTAAAACATCACGAGGGGATTTATTAGTGCACATACAATGACCACCAACGGCCTCAATTTTCAGAAAACATAAACCAGAACAACTAAAAAGGATAATCACAAGATAAGGCATAAACAACGATCACAACCCCTTCCCCTTCTTTAACAAGTTATTATATTCATTTAAAGGCTCAACCATTCCTCATGAGAACAAAAGATAACGCCCACCCCGCATGATACACAGAAGTGAGAGACAAAAGAAAAAATCCCTACTTGTTGATAGATGATCGACGTTTAGGCCGGGGGCGCGGAACTTTACGGATAACGATGCGGCGGTCCCGATGCACCAGAAGAGCCACGATCGAAGAAGGGGGGAAACCACGGCCTAACCCTTAATTTATAAGAGCCGGGACGGTTGAGATAAAAACGCCGAACCGCGTAAGACGTGGAAGTCGTGGGTTGACCACGCGGCTTTACTCATCATTAATGGTGCTGAGTGGTTTAAACCGACTCATGAATTAATGAAGCATTTAATTAAAACTTTTGTGTGCGTTTCGGGTTCCCAAGACATTTTCACGAGGCAGAATAGGGTTTAAAACCCTATTTGCGAAAAAAGAACGTTACTGGAACAACTTGGCAAGGTCGGGCGACGTCGGCCAGTTCCGCCGATCGGTCACCCCGATCGGTCTCACCGATCGGTCTCACCGATCGGTCGCACTGATCAGTCTCACCGATCGGCCTCACCGATCGGCCTCACCGATCGGTCGCACCGATCCAGATTTTGGCAAAGGAAGGGACCAAGGGGGGTCTAGGTCATCACACCTTCAGAGAAATATCATACATAAAAAATCATTCATATATTGGGTAAAAAATATAATAAAGAGTGATCTTAGATAATCAGTAACGGTATAAAAGGGATATATCAATGAACACGTAAACATAACATTAGATTAAGGAAATTATAACATGATTATAACATTAAAAAACAATTCCCTAAATATCATACATCATAACATTGAGTCATGTAATAAGTCATGTCAATTCATAGAAAATAAATCATAAAGCATTAAAATAACATAATCCATGACAGAATAACATTGACATAAGATATATATTTATGGCATACACATAATAATAGATAATAATTTACACACTAGTCAAGGCTCACTTCTGAAACTATCATAGTGTATTGGGTTCACTTCTAATTCCATCATATTATTCAAGGTTCACTCTCAAAACTATCATAGTGGGAAGAGTACCTTCCCACACTGGTCTCACTCCCCAATCCAGTTTTTTTATTTCAATAGATATCAATATATACCCAATAAATTAAAGAGATATATCAGACTAGATACACAAATAACATAATGAAAATCATAAAAATGTGTTCCATAATATCATAAAATATTCATAAATCATCACCCATGAAAAATAAATGGGTTTTATAAATATTTCATCATCGAATAACCCATGGAATTGAAATGGGTTTCATAAACATTTCATCAATTCATCATAGAACATCCTAGGTAAAAGGAATGGGTTTCATAAAAATTGATTCCTAATAATCCTAAACCATATAGATAAATAATTAGCACGGTATCATGGGAAAATATCATTATTAATTATTATAAAACAACAAATTATGTCATCATAGATGAAAAATGTATTTAAAATATCACTGGGAACATTTATTTAGGAAAATAAACTTTTCATTTTAAAATCAATTATTTAAAATCTAAAAAATATCCAAATTATTATACAATAATTTTTTTTTGAAAATATCCTTTGAAAATTATAATGTATCCTTCAATGTATTGAATGGTTATAAAGGTAGGAACTTTTTTCTGTTGTATAAGTTAAATGAAAACATTCATTTCATACCATTGTAGAAAATCCAAAAATTACCTCATTTCAAAATTGAAAATAAATTTAGTTTTATAAAATTAAAAATATTATCATGGGTAAAATTGAAAATGAAAATAATAATAAAATATTGTATGTGATTTTGAAAACACATTTTGAAAACATAGACACAGAAGAAAACGTGTTTTCAACCAATGCAAGAAATAAATTCTACATTCCTTAAAAATATTTTTTTCGTATCTTGAGTTATTAAAGAGAGGAAAGTTAAAGGGAAAATTTTAATATCTAAAAATTAAAAAATATATATGAAAATTCATTTTTTTCTTGAGAATTATATCACAAATTTTTGTCCTTAGAAACATAATCATAAAAAAAACCTGGAAAATAATGTGATTATAACATAAAACTCTTACCTCAACTAACACTTTCTTTGAAAGTTATATATAATCATGTCTAATAATACAAAATAAAAATTAATTATATAACGAAATCAATTTTATACTTAAAATATCATATATGATCCATTTCTAACATTCCATCACTAAGTTATTAATAATTCTTTATTAAAATTGTTGTTTCTAGCTGTTAAATCTTTAGTTTTTTCATAAGAATATCAGTTTTTTAGTTTCGGTATGTGTACATTGATCATGGTTACATAATATCCTTGAACGTAAAAATGATTTTAATATAATATATATTCATTTTATATATATATATATATATATATATCCATAATGTTAGATATTAAAAAATGAATTACACTGTTCATGGAGACAGTAGGTCGTACATACACATAAATGTTGTTTTAACATTCCAAAAGATAAAAAAACACGAGGTAAATAATAATTCACCATTATAGAAGAATTATTATTTAATATTTACCATATATTTTGATCAAATCCATCCTTATTACTATTGATGGGATAAGAGAAAAAAACACAATGCTTTGTAGAGGAGAGAGTCCACATGTATGCATGAGCAATGTTTGATTTTTTCAAAGGATTAGAAAGTATGAATATAGATATAAAAGTTTAATTAAAATATAATAATTATGTTATAAATATCATATTTAAACATTAAACCCATAATAATACCAATCGATAAATATGGGGATAAAAATGAATAGTATCTCTATGTGGATACATTATATTGTTTGTACGCATGAGAGATACTTTCACTTATAATTTGATGAGAAATATGATTGATAATGGTGGTTTCAAAATACTAATAAAATTTTATTATATTTAGGATACTTAATTTATAATTTTATGATAAATAATAAAGATTTATATGATTTAAAAGAAGAAGTAAGAAAAAAAAGTGATCAGTTAAGGCGAATACCTATTATTTGAAAAATCCCCTTTATATATGTAACATCCCAAGTAAGAAATGAATAATAGATATTTTTATATATGACTATTAATGAATTAGATAGTGTTTTAGAGGCTTAAAATGAAAATAAATCCAATCTTAAGCATGGAATACACTAATATTCTAAAAAGATTGTCTTACTGTCTTTTGATGGCAAACCCTTTTTAAAACAATCTTTTGAAAATTTTATAATCTATATTTGTCAAAATATACATATTAATTATTATTGGGACATTGAATTTTACATTGGATAAATGTTTGGTATTTTTCTGACAATGTTCATTTTTTAATGAATAGTGAAAAATACTACATTTTACATCAAAACTGATTTTTCATTTAATTTAATTATATGGTTAGATTATATTTCTAATTGGTATTAAAGTGTAATTTGAATATAATTTTACCATTTAATCCACTGGTGGTCATTAGGATTAATTTCACTTTGGAATTGGTCATAAACTAATGCCAAATTTTTCATAGATATTATTTCAAAAAAAACCCGATATTTGTCATGACAGCGGGAATTAATTATTAAATTAATTAATGTGACTTATATGTTTTTAATTTTGTAAAATAGACTTCATTTTTTAATTCTGAGTATCAAATATAGCTTAGGGTAATTTTTTGTAATTTTCTGAAAAACTTCAATTTTTGATGAATAGTGAAACCACTAAGTGGTACTTATAAAAACTGATTTTTCGTTTAAATGAAATTTTTCCATCTTTCTGTTTTGAATTTAAAAAATCCTATATACATGGTTTTCATTAAGAAGTAAAATGTGGTTCAATGAGATTATAATAATTTTTTGGTGAATAGTAACTTATTAAGTTTTTAATCGCGATTAGTGGTAATTAGTGTAGTTTAAGGTAAAAATAATGTTTTAATAAAATGAAATGACCTAGACACATGTCCTACCCCCATTGTATGTGTCATGGCCGACCAAGAAAAGCCATTGGTCAACTTGGGGACCCCATGGATCCACTTTGGTTGGGAAATGACATAAATAACTTTTTATTTAATGTTAAAGTAAAAATGACACAAACATGAGTTATTTTACTAAAAAAAATTTGTACATGGGGTTACACAAGTTAGATTTTTTACTATAAATATTAATTAGAAAGATAAAAAGATTTCATACATTATAGTATTTTTTTATAATTTTTAGACATTAAATAAATTAAATTATTTATGAGATCATGATGATGCAGCGATGACCTCATTATTTAACGATTTAAATAAAATAGAAAGAAAATGTAATATCTAAGACCTAAACATGTCCAAAACCTATTATATGAGTGGATTTCGAACCCTTATCACCTTATTCTCGAATTATATCAAGGTGGGACCTTTTGAATCCGAAACTCATTTCAAAATAAAGTAACTTATCTTTACTTTACAAGAGTGCCCCTCCTTTCCTCTTATAAAAGGCCCCCAACTCTACCTCCTTACCCACACTCCCAAAGCCTTTGGCTCGGCCAAACCCTACCCATTTTGGCTCTCGACATCCCTCTCTTACTCCTTGAAGCCTCACTTTCGGCAGAAGTCTTCCCAAGGAAGCCTTTGATCTCAAACCAAGGGGAGTTACCCGATTTTAAAGTAATGTCTTCTTTTGAATCCTTTTGTTTTATTTTTCTTCTCCAACCACCTAAACTCTTTTTATTCTTTTCTTTTGTAACAACTCCAGTATCCTCAATATACTAGTATGTTTTTATAAGAAGGATTATAGCTACACTTATACACACCTACATCTAATGGTTAAAGAACATACTGTTTCCATGGATGGCGAATTTCTGCCTCCCGAAACGATGATTGTTCAACATTCTTTTAACACCTTCAAAGGTGGCCATTAAGATGTCACTATATTTATATATGATATATAATATGTTTATGTTTTTCTTAAGCTTCTGAATTTTTAATTTTGGGCATACCTTTATGGTTTCCATTATGGGTAAACGCGATATCTTCATTTAAGGAAGTGCGGACTACCGCCCCCTCAAAGTGATTTGATTCGTTAAATACCATATGTGGGACGTATAAAGGATGGAACTATGATATTATATATGATATTATACTGGAATTATAATATATCTTTATATAATTTTGATTCAATTCTTTAAAATACGAAATAGAAATGAAAGTAGCGTTCATGCGTACGTACGGATTACCGTCTCCATGAACGGTGCATTTCATTTCTTACCTCTAAATGATTATGTAATATTATAAATGCATGTATCTACTGGATATATATTATATATACATAATGATTATAATTTTGGATATAATGGATACATGAACAACATGTAATTATAAAGGGTTTATTTTTGACTCAAGTACCAATGATCGTTAAAACGACCGTTATTAACTTAAATAATTACATAGTGTTCATGATATGGCAATAAGTGATATAAAAGGAATAATGAACTTGAAAATGGTTCTTAAAAAAGTAGAAATTAACTCAAGTTTATTATTCAGGACATTAAAGACCGATTGAGTCAAGTTGGACCCGAGGTATGGGACTTCGTCTCAATCTCCTTTCATTGAGGCATATTTGGTTTTATACACAACCTTCTTTTATACGGTGTATAAACCCATTTGACTTTTACATTTATCAAAAATGAATTATTTTTATACGAAGCATTTTACTAAATGACAAAAGGGAATGTTTTTGTTATACATATGCGGCGACAATGACTTCTCCGCCGCCGTGACCGTTATTTGAGTTTTGGCTTCCTCTACGAGCCCTACCTTTTTTTAAAAGAAAAATAAATACCATGTTTTACTTTTCTTTTATTTTGGTTTTGAAAATGGTTTTCATAATGTTTTTATATCAATGTGTTTTATTGATATCTTTTGATTGAAAGGTAGAAATGTTATGTTTCCTTTATGCATGTTTTATGTGATACGATTATGTTGAGGTTCTTGGGCATTATTATAAAGACGGGTGGTTCTGTGATAAACTAAGGGAGGGTGAGCCCGATATAGCTCTCCAATGCATTGGGTAACGCGAAGGAGTGAAATGTTAAGGTTTCTCCGAAGAGATTTAGGGAATATACTGTGATGGGTATTCCAAACGTAACCAAGAGGGTTACTCCCTACGTAAGAATGTTATGAATGCCTCAAGTTACCTTTATGTCTTATGATTTCAATGATTTATTCATGATTTGATGAGGTATGTTAAAGTGAATATGTTTTATGGGTAAAGTATGATTTCATTATTATGTATATATGTACCCATGTTTCCTTTCCATATTTGTATATCCCTTACTGAGCTTTTTATGCGCATCCCATGTTTTTTTTGAAATTTTTTTCACAGGTCAAGGGAAAGGTACATGATATGATGACAGTGTCAATGAAGTGTCAAGAAATAATCCATGTTTTATTTTAAATGTGTTTCCATTGATGGGAATGAAGAATACTATCTTTATGTAACCACTTTTTTTATATGTGGAATGTAATGCATGTTTTGTGATCTAATTCTCTAAAACTCTAAACCCGAAAAGATCCTCAATGTGTAATCTTATAATAACTCAAGATTAAGTAAGGTTTAAGGCTAGGGCCTTATAGTTGGTATCAGAGGTCGGTTTAGACAACTTTAGGAGTTACAAAATTGTTAAATTATAATACGATTGAAATGATATAGCATTTACGGATTACCATGTTGCTTCGCCTAAGATATTTCAGTGTTAAGAATGGTTTTTCATAGAGCAAACCGAGATGTTTTTTTGGGAAGGAATACTGAGGGAAATGACCTTCCAAATCAGCATACTAAGATGGTCAGAATCAGAATTGAGCAGTTTGTTGTAGTGATGGTTCAGTTGAATCAAGAGTTGAAAAGAAGATTGGTGAATGCTCCAGTTTTGGCAGTACCTTCCAGGAATGGTGAGTTTGTTATCTACAGTGATGTTTCATTGAAAGGACTTGGTTGCGTCCTAATGCAGAATGATGAGGTAATTTCTTATGCTTCATGACAGTTGAAAACTCATGAGGTAAATTACCCTACACATGATTTGGAATTAGCTGCTATTGTTTTCGCTTTAAAAATTTGGAGGCATCATTTGTATGATGTAAAGTGTGAAATATATACTGATCACAAAAGTTTAAAGTATATATTCACTTAGAAAGAGTTGAACATTAGACAAAGGAGATGGCTAGAATTAATCAAGGATTATGATTGTTCAATTCATTACCATCTGGGAAATGCAAATAAAGTGGCTGATGCTTTGAGTCGAAAAAGTAATGATTCATTAGCAATGTTGCGTTTGGAATGTGATCCTTTGGTTATGGATTTGATGAACTTTGGCATAGAAGTTGTTGGTACAGGAAGTTCTTTTGTTTTGTTTTAGGTAGCAGTGAGATCATCTCTATCTGATAGAATCAAGCAAGCAAAGAAGCAAGACAGTGAGTTGCAGAAAAAGGTAGAGCTGGTTCAGAAAGGTAAGTTGCCTGAATTCAGCATTGATAACGATTGAATTTTGAGATTTGGGAAGAGATAGTGTGTTCCTCGTGATTCAAAGTTGAAGAGAGAGTTGTTATGTGAAGCTCATAGTTCTCCATTTTCAGTTCATCCTGGCAGTACTATGATGTACAGAGATCTGTGGGAGTATTACTGGTGGGATGGAATGAAAAAAGATATTTCTAATTTTACTGTGAAGTGTTTGACATGTCAACAGGTTAAAGTAGAGCGGCAGTTACCGAAAGGGATGATCCAGCCTTTACCAGTGCCAGAGTGGAAATGGGAGAATATATCCATGGACTTTGTTGTGGGATTACCGAAGACATCTCGAGGTAATAATGCAATCTGGGTTATTGTTGATCTCTTGACTAAATCTTCTCATTTCCTTGCTATACGAGATACTTTTTCCCTAGATCAACTTTCCCGTTTGTATCTTTAAGAGATAGTCAGGTTACATGGAGTTCCCATCTCCATTGTATCTGATCGTGATCCTAGGTTCACTTCTAACTTTTGGAAAGGCCTTCATAAGTCGTTGGGTACTGAATTAAATTTTAGTACAGCTTTTCATCCTCAATCAGATGGGCAGTCAGAACGAACAATTCAGACCTTGGAGGATATGCTACGAGCTTGTTCTATGGATTATCATGGAATTTGGGACCGACATCATTCTTTGGTTGAATTTTCATATAATAACAGTTTTCATTCCAGTATACAGATGGCACCATTTCAGGCATTATATGGGAAGCGGTGTCGAACTCCAGCTTTCTGGGATGAAGTGGAAGAAAGGAAGTTCATGGGACCAAAATTGGTAGAAGAGATGGCAGAAAAAGTTCTGCTGATTCAGAAGCACATGAGAATAACTCGGAGTAGGTAGAAGAGTTATGCGGATAACCGGAGGAAGGATCTATCTTTCGAGGTAGGTGATCATGTTTTTCCCAAGGTTTCTCCTTGGAAAAGTGTGATGAGATTTGGTAAGAAAGGAAAGCTGAGTCCAAGGTTTATTGGACCATATGAAATTATGGAGAGAGTTGGATTAGTTGCATACCGGGTGGCTTTACCTCGGAGTTTATCTTAGGTACACAATGATTTTCATGTTTCGATGTTGAGAAAGTATATGCTAGAATAATCTCATGTTTTGAGTCCAGAGGTAGTTCACCTGGAAGAGAACCTATCATATGAGGAACAACCAGTCCAGATTCTTGACCACATGGAGCAAGTGTTACGGAATAAGGTGATTAAGCAGGCAAAGGTTTTGTGGAAAACCCACATGATGGAAGAGGCAACATGGGAATCGGAAAATTCAACGAGGGATAAGTACCCCCATTTATTTGATAAGTAAATAAATTGCAGGGATGCAATTTTCTAAAGGGGGGAAGGATGTAACATCCCAAGTAAGCAATGAATAATATATATTTTTATCTATGACTATTAATGAATTAGATAGTGTTTTAGAGGCTTAAAATGAAAATAATTTCAATCTTAAGCATGGAATACACTAATATTCTTAAAAGATTGTTTTACTGCCTTTTGATGGCAGACCCTTTTTAAATAAATCTTTTGAAAATTTTATAATCTATATTTGTCAAAATAAACATATTCATTATGATTGGGACATTGAATTTTACATTGGATAAATTTTTGGTATTATTCTGACAATGTTCATTTTTTACTGAATAGTGAAAAATACTGTATTTTACATCAAAACTTCTTTTTAATTTAATTTATTTATATGGTTAGATTATATTTTTAATTGGTCTTAAAGTGTAATCTGAATATAATTTTACCATTTAATCCAATGGTGGTTATTAGGATTAATTTCACTTTGGAATTGGTCATAAACTAATGACAAACTTTTCATAGATATTGTTTCAAAAAAACCCGTTATTTGTCATGACAGCGGGAATTAATTATTAAATTAATTAATGTGACTTATATGTTTTGAATTTTGTAAAATAGAATTCATTTTTGAATTCGGAGTATCAAATATACCTTAGGGTGAATTTTTGTTAATTTTCTGAAAAACATCAATTTTTTATGAACAGTGAAACCACTAAGTGGTACTTATAAAAACTGATTTTTCGTTTAAATGAAATTTTTCCATCTTTGTGTTATGAATTTCAAAAATCCGACATACATGGTTGTTATTAAGAAGTAAAATGTGGTTCAATGAGATTATAATAATTTTTTGGTGAATAGTAACTTATTAAGTTTTTAATTGCGATTAGTGGTAATTACTGTAGTTTAGGGTAAAAATAATGTTTTAATAAAATGAAATGACCTAGAAACATGTCCTACCCTCATTGGATGTGTCATGGCCGACCAATACAAGCCATGGGTCAACTTGGATACCCCATGGAGCCACTTTGGTTGGGAAATGACATAAATAACTTTTTATTTAATGTTAAAGTAAAAATGACACAAACATGAGTTATTTTACTAAAACAATTTTTACATGGGGTTATACAAGTCAGATTTTTTGACTATAAATATTCATTAGAAAGATAAAAATATTTCTTAAATTATAGTAGTTTTTTTATAATTTATAGACATTAAATAAATTAAATTATTTGTTACATCATGATGATGCAGCGATGACCTCATTATTTAACGATTTAAATAAAATAGAAAGATAATGTAATATCTAAGACCTACACATGTCCAAAACCTATTTGATGAGTGGATTTAGAACCCTTATCACCTTATACTTGAAATATATCAATTTGGGACTTTTCAAGCAGAAACGCATTTCAGAATAAAGTAACATATCTTTACTTTACAAGAGTGCCCCTCCATTCCTCTTATAAAAGGCCCCCACCTCTACCTCCTTACCCACACTCCCAAAGCCTTTGGCTCGGCCAAACCCTACCCATTTTGGCTCTCCACATACCTCTCTTACTCCTTGAAGCCTCACTTTGGGCAGAAGTATTCCCAAGGATGCCTTTGAACTCAAAACAAGGGGAGTTACCCGATTTTAAGGTAATGTCTTCTTTTGAGTCCTTTTGTTTTATTTTGCTTCTCCAACCCCCTAAACTCTTTTTATTATTTTCTTTTGTAACAACTTCAGTATCCTAAATATATTAGGATGTTTTTATAATAAGGATTCGAGCTACACTTACAAACACCTACATCTAATGGTTAAAGAACATACTGTTTCCATGGATGGCGAATTTCTGCCTCCCGAAACGATGATTGTTCAACATTCTTTTAACACCATCAAAGGTGGCCATTAAGATGTCACTATATATATATATGATATATAATATGTTTATGTTTTTCTTAAGATTCTGCATTTTTCATTTTGGGTATACCTTTATGGTTTCCATTATGGGTAAACGCGATATCTTCATTTAAGGAAGTGCGGACTACCGCCCCCTCAAAGTGATTTGATTCGTTAAATACCATATGTGGGACGTATAAAGTATGGAACTATGATATTATATATGATATTATACTGGAATTATAATATACCTTTATATCATTATGATTCCATTCTATAAAATACGAAATAGAAATGAAAGTAGCGTTCATGCGTACGTACGGCTTACCGTCTCCATGAACGGTGCATTTCATTTCTTACCTCTAAATGATTATGTAATATTATAAATGTATGTATATACTGGATATATATGATATATACATAATGATTATAATTCTGGATATTATGGATACATGAACAACATGTAATTATAAAGGGTTTATTTTTTACTCAAGTACCAATGATCGTTAAAACAACCGTTATTAACTTAAATAATTACATAGTGTTCATGACATGGAAATAAGTGATATAAAAAGAATAATGAACTTGAAAAAGGTTCTTAAAGAAGTAGAAATTAACTCGAGTTTATTATTCAGGACATTAAAGAATGATTGAGTCAAGTCGGACCCGAGGTATGGGACTTCGTCTCAATCTCCTTTCATTGAGGCATATTTTGTTTTATACACAACCTTCTTTTATACGGTGTATAAACCCCTTTGACTTTTACGTTTATCCAAAAGGACTATTTTTTATACGAAGTGTTTTAATAAATGACAAAAGGGAATGTTTTTGTCATACGTATGCGGCGACAACGACTTCTCCGCCGCCATGACCGTTATTCGAGTTTCGGCTTCCTCTACAAGCCCTACCATTTTTTAAAAGAAAAATAAATACCATGTTTTAATTTTATTTTATTTTGGTATTGAAAATGGTTTTCATAATGGTTTTATATCAATGTGTTGTATTGATATCTTTTGATTTAAAGGTGGAAATGATATGTTTCCTTTATAAATGTTTTATGTGATACGATTATGTTGAGGTTGTTGGGCATTATTATAAAGACGGGTGGTTCTGTGATAAACTAAGGGCGGGTGAGCCCGATATAACTCTCCAATGCATTGGGTAACGCGAAGGAGTGAAATGTTAAGGCTTCCCTGAAGATATTTAGGGAATATACTGTGATGGGTTTTCCAAACATAACCAAGAGGGTTACTCCCTACGTAAGAATGTTATGAATGCCTCTAGTTACCTTTATGTCTTATGATTTCTATGATTTATTCATGATTTGATGAGGTATGTTAAAGTGAATATGTTTTATGGGTAAATTATGATTTCATTCTTATGTATATATGTACCCATGTTTCATTTCCATATTTTTATATCCCTTACTGATCTTTTTATGCTCATCCCATGTTTTTTTTGAAATGTTTTTCACAGGTCAAGGGAAAGGTACATGATATGATGATAGTGTCAAGGAAGTGTCAAGAAATAATCCATGTTTTATTTTAAATGTGTTTCTATTGATGGGAATGAAGAATACTGTCTTTATGTAACCACTTTTTTTATATGTGGAATGTAATGCAAGTTTTATGATATAATTCTCTAAAACTCTAAACCCGAAAAGATCCTCAATGTGTAATCTTGTAATAACTCAAGATTAAGTAAGGTTTAAGGATGGGGCCTTATAATATATCCACTTACAGATCCTAGGGATAGTATTTTGGGAATCTCAACCCATATATAATGTGTATAAGGATTTTTAGAAGGAGATTTATCATGTTTTAATTGATCTTGAGGCCTCAAAGAGGTCTAAATAAGGGGAAAGAGGGGTTCCCTTTTAAAAGATAGGGTAGGGGTACTCTTGAAATTTCCTAAAATATTAACATGTAAAAAATTCATTATCTAGTAAAATTATTCCAATCTGATATATATTTTAATATATTGTAGTATTTTATTAAATCCTATAAACTAATAAAATTATTATAGGTTTATGATGTATTTTAAACCATATCTTTTGGTTTTTCCCCTTAGTTATCTTTTTTTAACCATAATTGTAGTAATATTTTTTTACACATAAAGGGTTTTACTTTTTCTTATAAGGTGGAAATTTTTTAATAAATGGAAAAGGGATTACAGAATATAACATATATTATCCACCTTTTCCTCTTTTTATATTTTTCATTTTTTAAAAATAATTTAATAAAATATTATTTTCATAAAATATCATTAATGACATTTTTCACACTATTCATTTATTTAGACACTAAATACACCAAGAAAAAAAGATTAATTTGAATATAATAATTCAAAAAAATAAAAAATAAAAATATTAACCTATAAAATTCATGTGACTCTATATATAAATATAATTATATTACTTATAATATTTTTTATATCTATTTTTTATATTTCAATTAATTGAAGAAATAAATTGTCAGTTATGTATAAGAATTTAAGGTAATTATATGTTTAATAAAAATTGAAATAATTTACCATAATTAAAATAATTTTAATATTTTCAATTTAATCAATAATATTTTTTAAAATTTTTCTTTTGTCCCTATGTGAACTCATAAGTGATATTCAAAAGTAAAAGAGTGGCATTTTATTTTCCTTTGATTTATATATTATATAAGTCATTTTAATTGACTAGTTTCCATTAAATAATTATATTTCATGAATTAGTTGATAAGGGTCAATTTAACTTCATAAAATATGAATTATTATGATAAATAGTGACCATAACATAAAATTTTTACCTAATATAACCTGATTTACCCTTTACCAATGAGAAAAAATTTACTATGGTTACTAGTCATAATACCTTAAAATAAAATGGATCAATTTACCAAATTTTTACATTGTGTTAAAAAAATTGAATCCATTTTTCAATTATAAATTAACCAAATTGGAATAATTTAATTTAAAACTATAACAACAAAATGAGACAAAAAGTGGTTTTCAAGAAAATTCATTTTTCACGCAATAAATGATCTTATATTAACTATATGACTAGTAATAATAATTTTATGAATTTAAAATAAAATAAATAGATATACAATCAATAAATTTTAGTTAAATATATCATTATTAGGGTTTATTTTAATTAATTAGACTGGATAAACTTTATGCATATAAAATAGTTTTTAGAAAACTCTATTTTAGCCATAAAAATGAACTTATACCAAAATCATGGAAACTAATAATTAAAATTAAATTAATTATATTATTATAAATAAAATGTTCCATAAATAAACTTAATAAAATTAAAAATATAATTGGTCTTTTAGATTACTTTATTTAATTAAAAGAAATGAAAATGTTTGAAAATTAGTATTTCTTCACTATTCACAAAAAAAATATTTTAAGAAAAATACCAAAATTTCACTTTAATTTATTTTTTATATGATGATTTAAAAAATTATTTAAATTTTATAAAATAAAAATTAAATTATTTTCAGAAAATAATTATAGTTTTCACATTCAAAATGCAATAAATTTTTTTTTGAAGAAAATTCATTTTGATTCATAAAATGATTTCAATAAAAATTGTGTCCTTATTTCTTATTATTAAATCAATACATTTTTAATTATTAAGGATGTAAAACATTTATTTAATAAATTTTTACTCATATTTATACCTTAAAATGCAATGGAAATGTTATATTAATATTTATAGTATACCAAAAAAATTTAAAAAATTGGTGTTCCATGTTTAGAAAGCTATAATGTTTAGTATTATTTTATCTAAATTTTTAAGGTCTCACATTTTTATAAATAAAGAAATAAAAGTACTAATATTTGGGATCGTACATCCAATATCATATTTTAAATGTGTTATTCCAATGAAAATTGTGCCTAAAAATACAAGTATTTTTATTTTTCATAATGAGCATAATGAATTGGTTCCAAAAATATTGAAAAATAAATGGTGAATATTTATAAACTACTACAAGATTAATTATTTCACTCTAAAGATCGATTTTCTATTACTATTTATTGGTAAAATATTTTAAATTTTTTTGGGTAATTATCATTGTGTTCTCATTGATGGATTCTATACATACCTTCATATACATATAATTTTTGACGATCCAAAATATACAAAATTTACATGCCCATTCGGGGAATTTTCATATATGAGGTTTCCATTTGGCCTATGTAGTGATCCAGGTAATATAAAATGTTTCATAGATACTATTTTTTAGATTACATAGATCATTTTATGGAGGTATTTAAGGATGATTTCACTATTTTCAGTTCCTACTTTGATGAATTTTTGTGTAATATATCTTATATTCCTTATCAATACGTTGAAATAATATTGTTTTAAATGTTGAAAAATGTCAATTTATGGTGGGACAATGCATGTTTTGGGAAATTCTGTTTCTAGAGATGATATCCAAATTAATAAGTAAAAAATTAATTATATTATATTATTTACCTACCCTAATAATGTTCAGTTTGTTCATTGATTATTGGGACATACCGGTTTTTATTGTCAATTTGTTTTTGATTTTCGTAAAATTTAACACCCCATGCTATAAATTTTCTAAAGATATATGAAATTTGGATATGATTAAAATTGTGGAATTTCATTTTAGTGAAATACACCATAACTAAAAAATAATTCCTTATCATTGTGTTCACTTCAAAAATAGAAAAGCATTCATATCTACTTAGATCTAAATTAGTGGTGTTTTTTTGACCATATTAGTATTAAATGTTTTTTTAAAATACTGATGACAACCCAATCCTTATTCAATGGATACTCCTACTTCATGAGTTATATATCGAAATTATGGTCAAATGGGGAGAAATAAATTTATTTTTTAATAGTATTAGTTTTATCCAAATAGACCTCAACATTTTTTTATTTGATAAATCCCTAGTTTTAGAAACCATCACCGATCAAAAGATATACATTTTTAATGATTTCATCCCATGGTTTTTTGAAATAATGAACATTTCATTTTTTTCTAGGAGCCTCTTATATATAATAAACACCGACTAGATAAACTCGAAGTAAGTCAATATATTAAATTTGGGATGACCCCTATTTGTGGAATAACATTAATGACCATGTATTACTGTGATTTATTCCCAACCAAGATTTTACATCTATCCTCACCTTTTTTGAAACTCTTTATATTAGGACTCACTTTATTTCTCGAAGATATGAATATAAAGACATTAATTCTAGGTTATTTTGGATAACAATATTTCAAGATTCATATGACTTGTATAGCATTTCCTTTCTATACATGGATATGGAATATGTCTAAAATAAGTTAAATTAAACAAAAACACATTTCTTTTGAATGAAATTTTTTATATTTGCGGAATTTATATTAGGGTTCTATTTCCAAATTCATTTAGAAACCAGTAAATTCTTCTGCTAGTGGATCATGGGACTAAATTGATACAAGCACAAACCAAAATGACTGGTGGGTCGATGGAAGTTGTGTAATTTTTGAGAGCCAAATTTTATATAGTTTTTTATTACCTATATTCATTTTTAGTGACCGAGTTTATAGTTTCTAAAAGAACATAATGAAAACAAATATTTATCCTTATGGGGTTGGTCAATGAATATCTATATCTTATCACCACAAACCAATGAGAAAATATAGGTGTCTAATATGGATGTAAAATAAATTCTGGAAATACCTATCCTACCCAACAGAAAATATTGGTGTCTTAGACTCAATGAATCGTTGTGGGATTATCATATTACTTTCAAACACCCATTGGAATGTCTTCTTATAGATTTTTGTTTTAAAATAGTTGTCACCTCCCTTTTGAGATAGATCATTACACATGTTGGGCTATTAAATAATGAAATACTAATATTCATGGTCTATGTTCTCAAAGGAAGTTATAGATTCTTCAAATGGAGTAAATTCGAATAAATTTATCTAAGAACTCTCAGATCAATATGGAAAGAACCAAGGATTCCCATGACTACCTCATCATTCATCATTACTTCCACATTGGAAAAAATGTCCTTCTTTACAACAGATGTTTGAAATTTCCCCCATGTAAACTTCATTCAAACTATTTTTTCCCAATTACTATAACTAATGTCTATATTTTTTTGGTATACAAGTTAAATAATAATAAACAAAATATCCATTCCACATTAATGGCTAGCAGATAACACAGTTCCAGAAAATCCTTTTAGAATCCCTAGTGGAGTAACTCTCCCTTCAAGAATCCATCAATTTTTGACACCGACCATGTTTTATATTGTATTCACAAAATCTATTTAATTAAAGTTACATCACAATAAATTCTAGTAATACGAGGGTGGATTGCTTCTGATGTTAGTTGGGACTATTATCATCTTTCTTCTTTTATTCTCTGTTAAATTTATTCAGTTTATTTTTACATTTTTTTCTCCCAATACTTTTTTCTCATTTGTATTAGAATAATCATATTAAATTCCAATCTAATCATGGAATTTATTGAAAATTATTGTAGAATTACCTTTTAAATTTTTTCTTAATAATTAATGAAAATTTATTCTATTGATGCCATGTGATTTTAAGCATTGAAATAAAATTGAGGGGTGAATTTAAATAAAATTTGTTATTTTTCTGTCATATAAATGATTATATATTTACAAATCTATTGAGATATTTATACACACTGTTTGAGTAGTCGAGGAATTAATTTTTTAATTTTATACCAACACGCATTATTTCACACAACCAATAAATGTGAATACTTTCTTCCTAAGTAAAGTTATTTTTAGGTTATAATTGATGTCAGTTATATTTTCAAAATTATTTTTCTATATGTTCATTCCCTATATATTCAGTTTCATTACTATATCGAATTTTTCTATAGTTGATTTTTAATGTTTTTGTTAAAAAAAATTAAATATATATATATATAATCCTAAAAAATAAAACACAACATATATCACGAAACCAAAAAGGTTTGACTTCTTGGATTTCTTTGGTAAGTGGGTTTTAAAAATTTGATTGTAATGTGAGTAGGGTAGGTTCGGTAAAAAAATACAGGATGCCAGAAAATTTTAAATGACTAATATTTAATGAAAAAAAGTGGTTATATGATCAATAAATTTTTTTCACATACACATGGTAATTTAGTTGCATGGTTGACTTCTGTATTTCCTTTCTAGAAATAATATCATATATCTACTTGAATTTTTATTCTAATATAATTTTTGAGACACTATTTTCCATACTTACCAATATTAACACTTTACTATGGTTATTCCTTTTCTCACAATTCTACCATGAAATGAATTTCATTAAATTTAAAATCTTCACGAACTCCACAATATCAACATAAATGATTTTCTAAAATATGACTTTGCCTATGATTGAAAATATTTAGGTTTGGGGGAGTGATATCATCACGATTCCCTATTATTTTTTTCACCTTAATACATCAATTTCAAAACTAATTTTATCTTATGAATTTAAAAATTAATATTAATTTCCATATTCCATTTAATTTAGTTTTTTAGTTTTATATAATATTAAAAATGAAATTTTTTCATGTTTTGTCATTTCAATTGTATGTGGAGATGATTTGGAGAGCTCAACATGAAGATAGAGAAAATGGGAGTAAACTTCAAGGAATACCAATAACACATGTCCAGTAATTTCCATATCTCGAAAAATACATCGATCCAATTATGCTGAAATTATTTAAAAATATTACTAATAATGTGGTATAAAGCACTTAAGAAGACAATAATGAATAATTAATCTATAATGTTGTCTAAATGGTGTGATTTTTCTATAAAATATAATCTTATTCATGTTTGGAGTAAATCATTATACATATATTATATCACTCAATTCTATAAGTAAAATTTTCTCCAAATGTTTCATTAGGATTTTCCAAGGACCATCAAAAACACATCAGTTTATTCAAAGTCCTGATAATCCCTTTTACAATTCCAAAACAAACCAAAAATTTTTGTGGAAACATATATGTGTAAAAACTAGTAACTCCCATTTCATATAAATTGGTTACTTGGGTGCCTCATTTTAAATTTCAACCAGTGAGTGATGCTTTACTATTTTGGTGACCCAATAGAGTCTTATTTTTATACCAAATATTTTAATGTTCTCTATCTTAATATTGATATGAAGTATGAATATGGAGTTCCACATGATCTTCCTACTCCTATTAATAGCTAGCTATACATTAGGTGATCTTGGCATGGGATATACACACTTAACATGGGAGTTCTGGTGCATAACTTCTACACTATTTTGTTATAGTCTTTGGTTTTTAATCATTTAATGTTTTTGTATCTTGATATAATTTTTTATCAAAAATTTATATCTAGTTTCATTCATAAAAATCATGTGTTCCCTTTATTGATCGATACTAATATTATACATAAAAAACATATATTTTATGATTTTACATCATATAAATACATTTAGATCCCATAATAATTAATTTAATATTTTATTTGGTATCCTCAATATCAATCATAATATTTGGAATATAGTTGAAAGATAGTTACACTATGACCTATGTCTTGGTGAATAAATTTTTGAGTATAAGAGGGTTACTGATATTTTGGTCAACCTGAACATAAAATTACTCCAAAACTAAATGAACTTATAAGAAATTTTAACTTGATATGTGTCTAGTGAAATATCAATTATCTCTTCCTCATATAATTCTAAAAATCACATCCATTTCACATCTAAAATATTATTTATTATAGTCATTTTATTTTGAAACATTCTTCAACCCCCCCCCCCACCACCACCACCTTTATTTTTAGTTTTCTTTTAAAATAAATTATTTCTAATAGATACATAATATTTTCAACTATCCTTGAGATAATACATATGGTATTCTATATAATATAAATAATCTCTAAAACCAAATTAATTTTATGTGTCATAATAACACAATTACTGATCTCATGTGGCATTGATATTAATCAGTGGATAAATAATGTGATTGAAAGGAGTAAATTTTCAGGGATGGGAATTAAAGATGAGTCATTATTTCTAACACCTTATTGGGTGTCTTTTTTTATTAAAAAATATTCAATTATAAATTTATTTTCTATACATAATAAATTGAATGTTTATCCCTTTGAGGTATAGATAATTTGTAGTTGGATTTTGGTAATTGTATTAGGAAAAAACAAACATTTAACTATGGTGGAATCTGATATATTGATTTTAAATATACTGGTCATTGGTTTTTTATTTTAAAAATATTTTATTCATGTTTTTTATCTTTTATTTTTTTATGGAAGAAAATTGATTAATTTGGAGTTTTAAGGCGTTCTAAGTGTTATTTGGATTTTTGATGAGAATGAATAAAAATAAAACAATATATATATAGTGGAGAAAATGTGTCTTTATTATGTATGAGGCATGCACATGAAGGGACAAAAATAAGATAAATGGTGGGGTGTGTGTCTATTTTAGATAAGAATAAATACTAGAATGGATTAGAATAATTAGAGTTACATGGTGGTATTGTTACATGTTCTTCCTTATCAACCAAGAAGAAAAAAATACAAAATGGTTAGTGGATTCCATAATGTGAACCACGTTTTAAAAATAAGAAGCATGAATAATGAAGTAATGTGAAACTGTGAAAAGTATCACTTAGGTATGTGACCACACTGAGATGGGGAGAATCCGTGTGGGGTGACTTTTTAGTGGTTAAAACGTGTATCCCTTAATTACCTCCTCACTTATTCAATTATTATATTTCTCTCTATATATTTTATCATTGGTCAATGTGAGTGTAGATGTGGAATATGAAATTAGTGGAAGAGAACACCAGGATTTTGGATGATTTTTTACTGCCTAAGGATGACTATGTTCTACGTGTATGATGGTTTTTATCCAAAGAACACACATCTTTATTCTTAACATAAAAGAAATCGTAAGCTAGGGTATTTCCTTGATCTCTTTGTCTTGGAACCAACCGTATACAATGAAATATTTCAATTTATTATCCCATTGTAAAATAGAATAATCGTGTAGTAGCATGATGCAAGATAACGAATGAATTCTTGATTCCCACCCATACAATATGAATTGATCCTCTTTCTCCTATATGAAAATCATATGGGTTACCATGATATTCATCAAATTTATAAAATATATGTTTATAATTTAGTTTGGATACTCATAACATTAGCATGTGCACAATCAATAGAATTATGTTTCTTTATTTATCTATTATTCTTATTCTTCTTTAGTGAATAATAAATATTATAGGCATGTATCACTAGTTCACACCACTATTTAAATATCAGATAACTCTTGATAGTTTTACTGTTGAACTAACTTTTTCTTCATCACCTACATGAATATATACTCACAGAATAATAAAATTAAATATGATTCTCAATACATTATATCATATTTAATATAAAAGGTTCTTCTTTATTGTATTAAATTACATTTGAATTTATACTTTCATAAATGAATCCATTTAAAAATAAATTAATCTCATATAAATACTCCCAAAAACATAGTCTTCAATTCTCATTTACATAAAAATTATATCTCTATTGATCTTCTCGTGTTTCAGCCTTCATTATGACATATTTTTTCATTTAAAATCCCCTGAATACTTTTATGATTAACTCCACATGGTATTTAAATAACCATAACTAAGGTCTTTCATAAATCCCATGGAAATTATTCTTCATTTAAAACATTATTCATTTTAAGATTTAAAACACCAGTAATATTTAAATACCACAACTCATATTCTCCACTAGTTTATCTCCTTAAATTTTATTTAAATTCCCATATACATTGAAACATGACCCTGTGACGTGAAAATCATAATTATTGTGTAGAAATTTTCAATATTTAATATTTTATTTATCTCCAAACATTTTTGATAATTTTATTTCATTATGATATATAAATTATGAAGAAAACCAAAGGTAAATTTTTCTTTACATGTTTCCTCTATAAAACACTTTTAATATTCATAAATGGAAATATGAATAAATATCACATACATAATGTTATCGTTTTTTTGATTTTATCCTTCCATTCATTAATTTCCATTTTAATGATTATCTTATTCTTGATTTTTCCATTCATTTAATTATTCACTAGTTTTAAATATTTCATTTATTTTGTATCAACACATAGATATCAGCTTTTATCAATGATGTATATTTTATATTATCATCTGAGGAAGTTATTAACTTATTTTGTGCATTAAAATTGAAACAGATTGAATGTATTTTCTCAAATAATTAACATCCATAGTGTGATTATCTCATAGTTACATTATTTTCAAGCATAGTGCCATGGAAGATCACCATGTTTCGAGTTTTTTCCTTCTATCGAAGCATGAATACATAACACTCACCATGTATGTATCTCCATAAATTCATAACTTATAAAATAATTTATCTCATGAATATAAATGTTAGGAATATATTTTATATTTATTAGATTCTCAAATATATGCTTATTTCACAACGAGAAATCAAGCTCGGCACATCCTCGATGATGAGAAGCATGGATCCCATACTTCCATCTACATATTTTAGGTATATGTGATCACTATGTCATATAGATTCTCTATTTTTTTAACTTATATTATTTTTGGTTGTATAACAATGTGATTTCTCATTTTTTAACATATATCATCACATAATGAAGGTTCATATTCACAATGTCAAAAAACCTAAGCACGCGACTTCACTGAAGATATGTGCTCACTGTTCATGATTTCAAAGTCAAATATTTCATAAGATTACCTTTTTTTCATGAAAGATCTATTCTTTAAAAGATAATGTAACAGAAGAAAGATTCACTATTGAAATTTATTTAGATATTTTCGTCTCATAGAAGATAAATTCACTCATAGTATCTCATCACATATGGAATGCCCATGCATTTCATAGAGAAGAACGGATCTCGGAAATTTTTTTCTTCTACATATCGAATTTCTATGTTTGAAAGATATGTGTTGGTTTTCCCCTTGGTAGTTATGGTTTGAGTATTAAAAATTAAACATGTCTTGATAATCGAAGATGAGATTTTTGGATTCGTCATGTGCAGAATGATTAATGAGTGAGGGTTTAGGCATAGAAGATGATAGATGTGGAAAAGATTAGATGGAATGGATAATCTTGATCAAATGGTAAATATTCTATCCGTATAATTTTTCGCATAGTAATAGAACCCACATACCGAAGATCCCAAATCTATATATTTCTCAAGTTGATACTGTTTAATAAGTGATCGCATCCCATAAGTCGACCACATATGAGTAACCATGTTTTCATGAGGCTTCCTTTCACACCTCACACATGTTTTTACACATCATAGTGCCTCCCTATATGGTTTATCCTTCTCTATAGATCCATTTATCACATGGTATTCATGTTTGTGTCCATTTTTCTATTCCATGGACACTTTGGGTCCATTATAAAACATGGTCTAGTTATTATTTTTTGTGTTCCCACATAATAAGTGCATGGGCATGGCCCTATGAATGGTCAATAAAGGCCCAACTTTGTTTACAAATCCCAACATTAAACACTTAGAAATATTAGAAGTATGAAATTTAAATGTCATCTTATAATTTTAATGAGATCCTTCATAAACATTCTTTCCCTTTTTATCATCATCAAAAGAGTGGTTTATCTTCATATAAAATTTTATTTGTCATAAAATTCCATTAAAAAGTTATCTAGAATTATCCATAAATGGATTATCACATTTTTTACACATTTTATAACTTCAAATTCTACTTTAATATATTCTAACTTATTAAACACCAATTCAATAGTCTTTATAATTTATTCCAATTCCATTTGAGTAAATATTCAAAAAATATTTTTAATTCACTAGAATGGAAATTATTGATTGACCTTTAATAATGAATGGAACTCAAAATTTTCAGGGACAATAACTTCTCAAACTACTTTCATTGAAAATATAATGTATGACAATCATCTTCTATCTTTTAAAACTATCTTTCAAGGGTAAAGTTTTTTATTTAACCTATATGTAGCATTCATTTTATCACATATATTATAGCATTTCTTGGGAAATCGATTATTTTAATTTCTTCTTCATATTTTACATATTGACACATTAAAAACAAATATAAAAAACACCAAATGGGTTCAACAGTTTCCCCCATTTTTTCAATACCTACTAGAAAATTTCATGATAATATATTCTTTTATTTTAAAATATTATTTTTCTTCTTTCCCTGTGATTATTTATTATTATAATTTTCTTATCACAAACCATTATTAAAAATAAATTAATATAATTTGATATAGTTTAGAATAAATCTATTCTTAATAAATTTCCCATTATTCATCCCACTCAAAGTCTACATAAGACATGATCGATATAGAAAATGTGAGTGTTTGAATTAGAAAATATAGAAATCCATAATTCCAAATCATAATTATTTCTTCACCTATTTTAAGGATGTTAATGTACCATTAGTATGAATTCATGAAATTGAAATTAATTACATTGTATTTTTGGAATAACATCCTGAGATCCTACACTTATCTTAACACATAGGGAAAAAATATTCCAGAACATGCATCTAGTTTTAGAAATTATCCCATAGAACACTACACTACTATTCTAATTTTTAATTTTATTAATACAAAGTTTTTCTCCGCCTTAATATATCAATAATTTCATGAGAGATATTAATGATAATTAATGTATCCATACATTTCTAATTATATATTTTTTAGAACATTTCAAAATTCAGATTTGTATAAATTGTAATGATCTTGTTGTTTCTTAATAAACTTCCCCAAAAGAGATCATCTTCTTCTTATCATCAAGTTAAATTCATTATTACGATAATTTATCTATAAATAATTCAATTATTGACAGTTTTTTGTATCTAAAATAGTTATTTCAAGTTACATTTATTTTATTATCCATTTGATAACTATCATTGCCTTCAATTGCATACATAGCTAGTAGAAATATACAACACAAATGATTTAGGGAATAAGGAGTAACTTCCTTAACTCATTAGTTAGTGAAAAAAACTGAGAATATATTTTATACCAAGAAAATATTTTCTCTTAAACACATGACTTGATTGATTTATGCATGCATACATTTATATATTTCTATTTAGTCTTTGGAATCATTGATACATTTGTTTTCTCCTTATCTAGGATTATCTTATTTACATGATCCATCGGGACACATGAATCTTATGTTGATGCTTTCATTTTCATCAAGATTTTTTCGTGGGATGGTATCATTTTTACACAAACATTTGGTTTTTGATAATAATCCTTAAAACTTCAATACATTTCTTCATCATGTATTTTCGTTTCATTGTTTAAAAACATCCCATAAAACTTTTCTTCTTATCTATGTGAAATATTTTCTTTTACTTTTGAAAAATATTTTTATTGTGTTGCTTCTATTAGTTTTGTTCACTCAAAATTATATAGTTAAATTACTTGAACATATTTGGTTATATGCACAACATGCTTCTTTGATTCATAAGAAACCTCTAGAATGTCCTCGAATAGAAAAATCCTTTTAGTTTTTTCATGGAATGATTCATTTATAGATTTCTTCATTATAATTCCATCATTTTTGAAATATATAGATTTTTTTATAAGAAATAATGATGTATCCTCTTTCTTACCCAATAGAAGTAGCCTATCCATTTTTTGTGACATTATTATTATACTTATTTGGATTTTCTAAAAAAAACTTCTTTTCTATTAACAATGAAAGAGTTATCCATATTTTGTAGTTTAATGGGAGATTTCTTTTTGGAACTCTTTATTTTATGTTTTTTGAAGGTAGGATTTTATAGAAAATTTTGTTTTTATTGTATTATTTTTATATTTGACTTAGTTTTATTCCTGAATGATTTATAATTTCATGCCTCTTCTCTATGACCATATTTATTTAAAATACCATAATAATTTTTAAACACTTCAAATCTATTTGAAATAGAAAAAATATTTCCTTTCATTTGATTTGTGTGCATCATCTCAACTTTGAAATTTCTTGATTTAGGTAGTCTTTTATACCATAAGTTGATATATTTTTCCAATACACCATATCCTTAATCCTAAATATGTTACAACAAAACTAATGTCGCAAAAAACTAGATATTTTTCTTGAAGAAGAAATTTGTCGTGATTTTCATTCATGATATTTTTCAATTTTTTATTCACTAGATAATCTTTATTTGGGGAACATTTATTCATAAAATTTATAACATCCAATATATATGTGGGGGTATATTATCTCTATTTTTAATTATCCATTTTTTATATAGATTTTAATTTTTTACCACTAATGTGAACAAAAATATGTTTGAAAATCATTATTTATATGTTTTTTATAGTACCTTTTCTTTTTTCCCAAACATGTATTGATCATATGATGATCATTAGTTTTTTCACTACATATTCATATTTTAGGAAAAGAGTCCTCATTTAATGATTATGTGGTTGAAACACACTTTAAAACATTATAAGAAGACGTTTCATGAGCTACTTCTAGATTATTTAATTTTATTTTATGTTCTCTGTATTTTATACTAAGGAAGCATTTCTCGACCTCCACTGGATATTGTTTTTCTATACATTCACTCAAAATCTTATTAAATTCATCATCGTGAATTTTATTTTTCTCTAGAAACAATGTTTCATGATCCTTGATCGTATATAGTAGCCTGAATTTTTTTAACAAGACTATTACTTTACTTTTAAGATAAACAACACAATAGTGTTACAAATTTATAATCCAAAGATTTAGTATCTTGGTAAAATTAGGCATATACATCACTTATATATAATAAAAATTAAACATTATCAAAATCCATAATATTTATCAACTTATTATCTCTTCCATTATCCATAGTAAATCTATTATTCTGAGGATATATAAAAAAGAAATAAGTGAGCTAAAATACTGTTAAAGTCTAGGATAATATGTAAGGAAAAGAGACATGAAACAAGTGTACATGGGTGAACATAATAAGCTTCATCATATCATAAACATAGGTTCATCGTCATAATAATTAAGGAAATAATTTATAAATTAATTTAATTTGGAATATGTATAATAATGAAACATCATAACATAGTGGTCAAATACCACACATAGTTATGAACAAAGCCAGCATCATGTCTATGAATAACATATGTGTATAAATCATAACATCATCATGAACAAATATAGTATCATGTTCAAATATAATATACATAATATCATCAGATATATAACATTACACAATGTATTTTAAGAATAAATTTTTTATTCCGAAAGTCACATCATAAAATTCTCATAATCATACATTCCACATGGAAGTATGACAATTTTAGTCATGAAATAACCCATAGAAAAGTAATGGGTTTCATAAAAAATTTAAAATATAATAATTCATAAAATAAACTTTAGGATTGAAAATTTTATAATGTATATTATAATTTCTAATAAAATATAATTTTCAAATTTTAAAGGATAAAAAACATAAGAATATTCAAGAGATATTTTAGAAATTAAATCCTTTTTTTAAAAAAGCATTGGAAATGGGTTAAGAAAACATTTTAGAAGGGTATAAACATGTATATACCTAAAAAATAAAAATGATATTAAAATTAAATATTTATTTATATTAGTGGTAAATTTATATTTAAATAAATGTGAAATTAGATGTTATACAAAATAATTAGTTTGGTTTTTTTAATCCACTTACCATAAATCCCACTTTATTTTATCACTTTTACGCATCTTGGATTATAAAATTAGGTTTATTAAAATATTTAATCAAAAGTTTATTTTTTTATTTTATGAAACTATTTATAAAATAAATTTAGTTTATTATATTGATTAATTTTTTGTTTTTATAGGTGAGGTGTTTTGATATAATGTTTTCCTTAAAAAAAATATCCCATTTTATATTGATTTCTCTATTTTTAATCAAGTTAATTTATACAAAATTAATGTTAAATAAAGATGATTAAAATGAATCTAATTATACATTTATATATTATAAATAATTTAGTATAACCATTTATGATTGTTTTGTTACAAATAAAGTTGGAAATGTCCTCGTTGTTAGTTAACCAACTGTTATCGAGAATGTTGTCCAAAGGGGAAGAAAAAGAGGTCTAAAAAATAAATAAATCAAAAATATATTTTATATAGTAATTTAAAATAAATAATATAATGTTAAAATATAATCTAACTAATCTTATAAGATTCGGTTTTGAAATAAATTGGGAAAAAGAGAATAGAGGAGGAAACTGAGAGAATAGTTGATAAAAATTTGCACTTTTCTCAGTGTTTCTTCTTTTGCATGGTACTATAATTCCTTGATGAATGGAGTGGTTTTACTATATAATGTATCTATGTTTTATAAGGTAATAATATATAGGATTTTAGAAAATATTGGGATTTTTAATGTGAGGGAGGAGTGGTTTTCCAAGGGGATTGAGAGGGGTTATTTATACGTGAGGAGAGGTGTATATTTCGAATAAAATATTAAATAAACTTCTATATCAATTCTAAACCTTATAATAGTGATATATTGACATATTTTATCTTATATAAATATAATATAGTGGTTTTATTAATTTAAACCCTTTTAAAATTGTAATTATCATGTTTTTTTAAAAGTAAATTTGAAAACTGTAAAAATTGGTATCTTAAAAGATTACTTTTGACTTTAGAAATTAGAAAGTAATTTTTTGGGTTTGGAAATCATGTTTATTGTATTTTAATGACTCATTTAACAAATTAAATATTTTTTGCTCGAGCCTCATATTATAGAAAATATTTTTTAATTATGATATCATGAATGATGTCATTCAAAATACACATGTTTTGTAAAAAGCAACTTTTTCTTATTCATATGAAAATTGAACTCTTTCATAAAATTACTCAAAAACACTTGGGAAATTATGCTGTGATGATTTCACTAATAAAATTAATTTTATCAAATTGTTTTTCTATTATATTTTAATTTAATTTTTGATATAAAAATAAATATTTTTACAAAATACATTGAAAACTGTTAATTAAAAATGTGATTGTATTTTCATTAAGTTTTTTTTCTTGATATTTATTTTTTGGAATTATAGTATTTATATTTACTTAAATTACTCATGATCGATATTATTTTCATTAAATTTTATTATTTTTTTTCAAATTCCTATACCAACGATTATCTTACTACTCCCAACTATCAAGTTACAATTCTCAATAGTCTTGTTACTATTATAATGTCATGGTTACTATTCCAATGGTCATATTACCTCCCATAAATACAACATCATTTCATTAATAAATATTCACTAAAATCATTCCCATGGTCCTATATTTTCATTTTCTAATATTTTGATTTGATTGCCAATATTTTTTTCATTCCTTTAGTTTTTGTCATGGGGATTATAATTTAAGAAGATTAGAAGGTTTAAAATTTTCCCAGCCTATTTTAATTAACTTATATTTTTATCCCATTTTAATTTTAGACAATTTATTGGGTTTAGTTACTAATTAATGTAATTATCTATATTAAAAAAATAAATTGTTCTCAGTTTCTTTGTATGTTGTATGTGTATAATACAATATAACACAAATTTATTTCAAGAAAAAATATATATCATTTATAATATTTGGGTTGTTATATTATTCAACCTTTATAAATATCATCTCTAAAATTTCAATTCATATTATTGTTTTAGAATAGGTGAGGTTACTTCTATTTCATTATTTACTCTCATTCCATAATACCTCTCCATACTTACGGTTTTTCCATAGTACTTTGACAAGTTGATTTGCCTTTTGGATTATAACTCTTTCTCTAAGGACCAAGATCTTCACCGGTTTCTCCTCATATGAGGGGTCATACTCAAGTTGTTCCACCTCTTGATTTAGTACATGTGGGGATCATGTATTTACTTCCTTGGGAGAGATACATTGAAAACATCATGAACATGAACCATATTTCGTTGGAGTAAAAGACAATGGGCCATTGATCATATGTGATAAAGGATCTCAAATGGAAAAATTTACCATGTGCTAAGATTCCCCCTTTTAAAAAACCACATGAATCTTATCCATGGTGATATTGTAATTAAAAAATTTCCACCAACTTAAAACTCAAAGATCCATTATCAGTTTTAAATATATATCTTCTTCAAACTCGGAGTAGATTTTATATGTTTTTGGATGGATTGAACTCTCTCTACCATCTCTAGAAAAATATTGAGTCCAAGTAGTTTTTATTCACCAACTACATCAAAAAGAGAGTATGATTTATATATTTCTTCCCATACAACACTTCATATGGATTCATTTGAATACTCGATTGGAAGTTATTGTTATATGAAAACTCAATTAGTGAGAGATTTTTTATTATACTCTTTTAAATTATATTGGTGGGCTCTCAATATTTTCTCAAGTGTCTAAAAAGACATTTCAGATTAGCCAGCAGTTTGGGGGTTATAGGTGATACTGAACTTCATTTCAGTATTTATATAATGTTTAAGACTTATCTAGAATTTAGAGTTGAAAGTTGAACCATGATAATTTATTATCAAAAGTGGATCCCCAGGAAGCCTCAACAATTCCTTTACATATATCTTATAATGTTTTTAAAATGATAAATCTTCTTGAATAGTGATAAGGGGATGTCATGGGGAGTCGATCAACCACATCCCATATCATATTATTTCCTTTGGATGTATTTGGGAGACTAGTGAAAAAGTACATGGTAATGTATCCCATTTTAATTTTTGTATATAAAATGGTTTTACTGTCCCCTTGAATATCTGTTTCTCCACTTTAACTTCCTAACATACTAGGTCTATTGATGGGTACTCGGTGATCTCCCTCATCATGTTGTGTCATCAGAACTACTCTATAAGATCATGGAACATCTTGGTACTTTAAAGATGGATAGAAAAAGATGATATATGGAAAAAACCAAATCGAAATTTCTTTATCTCTGATGATTAAGGCACAAAAATTCTATCTCTAAAATTAATGAAATCATTTTCATCGATGTGGAATTCTTGAAGCTTCCCTTCCATTATTGCATACACATCTATTGAAGATCTATATCATCCCTTTTTACCTCCTTTATCTTCACATAGATATATGGTTGAGAAATGATTTTTAAAAGTTAGGATGTATTCCCAACCATTATGATATCTAGATGCATCCTTTTCAAATCCATGAAGATAGGGTCTTTCTAAATTTGCATCATGGACAGTGCAGTAGGTTCTTTTCTTATAAGATCATTATATACCTTATTCTACATTCAAGTATGGTATTGAATAGAGTAATCATAGTCCTTAATTATCTTTAACCATATCCATTGGTGCATGTTGCAATCATTGTATGTGACTATATAATTTAGATTCTTGTGAACTATAAATATGTCACACTTATCACCATAGAGGTAGTTCTTCCAAATCTTCAAGGAAAATATCAAAGTTTATTACTCCATATCACGTGTCGGGTATTATTTCTCCTAGATATATAGTTTTCATGAGGCATAGGCTATGGAATTATCATTTTCCAGAGTAAACAACCCCGGAATTTATTTAAAGCATCGTTGACTATCACAAAAACGTCTCAGTTATTGGTAGTTTGAGTAATGTCAAAGTAATTGGCCTCTTATTGAGCTCTTTAAATATTTCAACTCATTATTCAATATAGACATACTTAAATGATTTAAATGTTAATTTAGATATTTGGATAGTAAATCATTATAAATTTCTCACAAAATGTTAGTAATACCTAGATAAGTTAAGAAAAATATTGATTTCTATGACACCTAAGGGTCTGATACATTCTTCAATTTCCTTCTTCATTGAAGGGTCCATACTAATTCCTTCACTTGCAATCACGTTCCACAATATGGTGACTTTTTTTTCCAAAAGTCACTCTTTTTGAACATAGCATACATTATATCCTTCTTTAATACCACCATCATAATCCTTAGATACTCTTCATGATACTCCTTGATCTTGGATTAAATGATAATGTCATAGATAAATAATACCAAAGATTTATTAAGGTAGTCACTAGAGATTATATTCATCATATACATGAATATTTTAGGGTCATTATTATGTCTATAGGGCATCTCTATGAACTCATATTTCGTATAACTTTCAGGAAACACTATATTCTAAATACCTTCCTTATTTACCTTTATCAAATGATATCCAGAATAGAGACCTACCTTTGAGATGTTGTGAGATCCTCAATGTTGATTGAACAATTTATCGATACTTAAGAGGGAACACTATCTCTTTACAGTGATCCTAATTAACTCCCACTAATCGATATTAAACTACATTGTTCCATCCTTTTTCCGGAAAAAGAGCCCTAGTTTACCCCAAGGAGATGCACTATGTCATACAAAACCTTTGTTCAAATTCTATTGTAGCTATTTCTTTAAGTAATTTAATTTGATTAGGGAAATCCTATCGGGTTGTTTATAAATAGAAGTTTCACTGAGTATATAATATATTGAGATTTCTACATCATTATATTAGGGATGTCTAGGTAACTATTTTGGAAATACATATTTTTTCCATCAAACTAGTCATTTATTCAATGTTGATAATTTTTTTGACTAAATATTTTTGGAAAGGTATGCTTATTTGATAGGAATAAACACCCACACTATCGAAGGAATTTCCAATGGTGATTCATGGTCTTACTTGAATTTTTATAGGATCATGGGATGGTTTAAAATATATTAAGAGATTTCCTTTTCCTTCAAATTGATTTCAGTTCTATATAATTAATTCTAATCATTGCCTAGTATGGCGTCAAATCAGACCTAGGGAAGTATTACGAGATTTTCTTGTAGAATTATCCCAAAAATGCTAACAGGATAAGATTACAACACTTGGATGTCATTAATTGAACCACTAAATGATTTTATGGATATATCCACATAAAGTTATCAGGGTTTCAATTAAATAGTTTTAGAAAATATACAAGATATAATGGAATGTGTAGAACCATAATCAAATAAATCTATTTCCATTCATGAGTGAATGGGATGTTTACCTGATATAACTCCATTCTCATGTTCCACCTCATATGAGGTGATATCATAGGATTTCCCTTTCTACTTTAGATATTATAGTTTCTAATGTTTATTACCCTAAATGAACCATGGTTTAGAGCACTGGCTTTCATAGTTCCCTTTCTCCCTACAGTTGAAACATTGAACCTTGGTTTGTGCCTTATTTTCCCATATTAAATTGGATGGATTCTTTATGTCTCTTTGATATTCCTGATCTTGGTGTCCTTCAATCCCACACTTGACTAATTTCTCAATCACGTTGAGGTATTTCCCATGATTTCTCTTCCCACATTTTTTGACCTTTGGGTGGTTTGATCTTCATTCCACCTTTTTTATTTCATCTTCTTACAAGAACTCCATATTTAATTTCATATATCTATAATCTTGGGACTATTATCTGAAAACCATATCTAATTTTATATCTCATTGAACCACTTATTCATAAATTTATAATCCTTGGATTGATAGAGACACTTGAAGGTGTGGTTTTAAACCAATCAAAAATATATCTACTTTGATATCATTGTTTATAACAAAAACATAGGCATATCATGAAATCATTATGAATATAGCCTCATAATCCATGATAGAATCACACCCCCCCATTTATTATGATTTTGGGATTCTATCTCGATATTTGTTTAAATAGTTAATCAGAAATACTTCTTAAGGGATAAATTATTAAAGTCTTCACAATCCATTTATTCTATTATATCCTTTCGATTCATACTCTTTATTATTGTTCATAGATAGCCATAGGATTCCTCCTCAAAACGCAGTTTATTCTGATAGAATCTACTTGTCTAGACATCTATTGTATCCCAAATTCCTCTAAAACTCAATTACAGTATGCAAATATGACCATATCATCGTGAGTCTCTAAACGCCGCAAACGAATCTTCAATCAGACACACGGTTTTAATGTTATGAACATTTCTGTAAAAAGTGATCGATTGGGTCCGGGTCTTGTCCGACCCGGGGTCCAACCTGACCCGAATCCAACCCAGTCCATTGGGCCCATCCCAGGTCGGTTAGGTCATGGGTTTGGCCCACTAGGAAGTCTAGTCTGGTCTGTCAGGGGCGTGATGTGCCGTGTCCCCTCGCGTCGTTGTCAGCTGCCTACCAGTGGCCTTTGACCACCACCTATGACGGATGTTGTGGGCCACCATCATCATCGTAGTGCGCGTCATTGTGGCCAAAAATGCACAACACATGGACTCCTGCCACAGACCTCCTCCACCATTGTGATGTGCCACTAGTGTGTACTACCTCTTGTACCACCATAGCCACCGATCTGTGGCCCTCTGCTATCGCAACCTCTAGCCATGACCATTTCTTATCGTTAGGGTCCCTACTTAGACTATGGATCACAGACACCATTGGGGTTCTTGATTCCTTCCCGGATTATTACAGTGAAGAATATAGGAAAAATTGAATGAATTGGGGGTTAATACATTCACATGAACACATGAGTTAGTCATATTGGGCACTGATCGTGTCAACATTGATCCTTCCACGTTAGAGTTTGAGAATGGCTAAACAAAACCAATTCTAATCATGGGTTCAATATGGATCCAATTTCCCAATGATTATTCCAAAACCAAACCCATATCACAATATAATGTGTGATCCATGAATCATTCCATTCATCGAACAATTCATGTTCATCGTTGAGATTTAATGAAACGAGGAAATAGAAATTGAATTAAATTGATTCCCTACCTCGATATTGGATCATTTTATGTTGAAGATCAATGTTTCTCAACTTTCATTTTTCATTCCTTTCTCTATAACTCATCATCACTGGAGATTTTCTGTTCTCCATCGTTCGTCACATTCCAAAGTAAATCCTCTAAATGTTCATGGAAATCTTTGATCTCTTTCCATGATCCCATATTCAGTTAATCCATTAAATGGAAGAAATGTGTTTCTTCATTTCTGTTACACTAAGTCATAGTGTCATTATGTAGTTTCATCTTATGAAACAACATTTCTATAACGCTCATGTTTCACCTTCATTGTGTTGTAGTGAAACTGGAATTTGAATAAAATACTCATTAAGATTATTTTATTTTCTTCAAGTAACCTTATTTTAAAAATCCTAAAAAATAACTTTTTCCCTCGACCCGAGCCGGTCAAGGTTAAGACCTTCTTAAGGATAACATCTCATTAGGAATCCAATAGTGTTCTCATATTTTCAATATCAGTTACCATTTTTGAGTTATGAGGATTAAAAAATAAAATAATTTCTTTTATTTAAATTATTTTATTTACGATTACGTCCCAAAAACCAACTTTCACAGCCGGCCCACACTGGTCGATGTTAGGCTCATCTTAAGGAAACCATGACCTCACCAACTCAACAGTGGTATCATATTTTCAATTCGAGTGACCGTTCATTAGTTATAATGAATTGAAAAATAAAATAATAAAATTTTATTATTTTATTTAAGCTTATTTCATTTTCAATTATTTTCACAAGAGACATGCCCCAACTAAACTGAAGTCGCTCCTAGTGTAAAAACATTACTCTAAATTCGACAGTGTCCTCATATTTCTGATCTGAGTAACCATTTATGATTTATTCCACTTTTTCGGGAAAATGATCATGGGTGCTATTTAAAACATAACATTTTTCAACTGATCATTTCGAGCAATCTGGGCCTCAGAATTGTAATCCGTCTCAACACCTTGCCTCATAATTTTAACAATAATTTTAGGAAAATAGAACTGGGAAAATATTAGAGGTTACATAATATCTTGGGAAAATTAGGTTTATACATAACTTATATATAATAAAAATTAAACATTATAAAAAATTTTCTTCTTTACCGACATAAAATATCTGACATTATTCTTAGTTCATGTAGTTACCTAAAGATATACATCAAATAAAGGGGTGAGCTAAGATCCTGGAAAGGGTAAGGGTAATATGTAATGAATAAGAGACATGAAACAATGGTACATGGGCGTGTATAATCAACATCATCATATCATAATAAATGGTTCATCATCATAAGTATGAGGGAAAATTTTGATAAAGGCATTGAATGTATCATATGAATAATAATGAAAATCATAACATAGTAGTCAAATACCACACGTAGTTATAAACAAAGATAGCATCTTGATGATGCATAACATATGTGCTTAAATCGTAACATCATCATTGTAAAAAAATCTAAAATCGTTTTTGCACATAATAAACATCATATCATGAGATATATCACACTTCCCAATTAATTAGAAGCATAATAATTCCGTTCCCACCCATCACATCCTAAAATTCGCATAATAATATATTCCACATTGAAGGATAACAATCATAGTCATGAAATAACCCATAAAATGTAATGGGTTTCACAAATTATATCACATATCATAATTCATTAAATTAAATTTAGGATTAGAAAATGAATAATGGGGATCATACTATTTCATAAAAGTTCATTTTATTCACTTAAAGGATAAACATATCAAGATGAATCAAGAGGTGTTTTGGAAATTGATGTCTTTTTTAAAAAGAATTTTAATTAGCATGTTATATATTTTGGAAGGGTGGAAACATGTATATACCAGAAAGAAAATAAATATAGTATTTAAAGAAAATATTTTGATATAATTGGAACATTTATACTTAAATCAATGTGAAATAGGAGATAACCTTAAATAAAGAGTTTGGTTTTTAGAATCCTCTAACCGTTAATCCATCGTTATTTCATCACTTTTATGACTACTTAATAATAAATTTAGGTTTATGAAAACATTAAATCATACTTAATTTAGTTTAATTTATATCACAATTTATCAATAACAATAATTTTATTATTTTTATTTATTTTCTATTTTTAAAGGTGGAGAGTTTTCATATCATTTTCCCTTAAAAATATCTCATTTTACATTAATTTATTATTTTTTCTTCAATTTCATTTATACAAAAGTAATGTTAATTCCAGAGTTGTAAAATAAATATATTTATACAATTATCTATTATAAAAAAAATTAGTATAAACATTCATAATTGTGTTGATATGAAAAAATATATAAATATATTTGTTGGAAGTTTACTGACCGTTATGTAGAACGTTGTCCAAAGGAGGAGAACGAGAGTTATAAAATATATCTACTTCAAAAATATAATTTTCATAGTAGGTTAAAATAAATAATATAATGTTAAAAAATTTCATAATTAATCTTAATATATTTGGTTTTAAAATTAATTGGGAAAAAAAGAAAAGATAAGGAAAACAAGAGATGTGTTGATACAAAATTACTCTTTCCCCAGTTTTATTTATATCGCACTAAAATTACTTGATGAACGGATTTGGTTTACTCAATAATGTACCTAAGGTTTCTAAATTCATAAAATAGAGTATTGGAGTAGATATTGGGATTTTTTAAGTGAGGGGGGAGGGGTTTTCCAAGGGGAGGGAGAGGGGTTATTTATACTTGAGTAGTGGGGTATTTTTAGAATAAAAGTTTAAATAAAATACTATATCAATGGTAAAACTTATAATAGTGATATTTTTTACATAATGGATAATATATAAATATAAAACAATGGTCTTAGTACTTTTATCCCCTTTATAATTTTAATTCTCTGGATTATTAAAAATAAAAGTCAAAAAAATATAAAATTATTTTTTGAAGGGAATAATATTGACTTTAGACATTGGAAGGAAATTTTTTGTTTCAGAAAAAATGTTTCATGCATTTTACTAACTAATTTATAAAATTAAATATTTTCTCTAAAAACTAATTCTCTAGAAATTATTAAATCGTTATTACATCATGAATGATGTAATTCAAGATAAACTGGTTATGGAAATAACTGTATTTTTACTACTTATTGAAAAATTAATTTATTTCAAAAAATTTCTAAAAAATTACCCTTATAAAATTTCAACATGTTGATTTCAAAAATTAAATTCATTTTTTAAAATTAATTTTCTATCATATGTTATTTTATTTTTTTAATGAAAAAATAATGCTTTGTATGCAATACCTAAAAATACATTTTATTAAAAATGTGCTTCTATTATCCTTGAGTTTCTAATCTTGATATTTATTTTTTTCAATTATAATATTTATATTTCCTTAAATTACTCATGATAAATATTATTTATATTAAATTTTATTATTTTTAGGTCAATGTACTATTTCAATGGTCAGGTTACTATTCCCAATAGTGAGGCTACTATTCTGAATAGTAATGTTACTATACTAATGGCCATGTTGCCATTACAATGGTCACGTTACCTCCTATAAATACTACTTCATTCCTTCACTCAATATGCACTAAAATTATTTCTTGGGGTTCGGTTTTTAATTTTCTTTGATTTTTATTGGTTTATTAATATTTTTTTCAATAGTTTTGGTCGTTGGGGTGATGATTTTAAAATCTTGGAAGGATATTAGTATTCCCATGATAATTTTCTAAATTTATATTTTTTGTAACATTTGAATGTTTTATATTTTCATGGTTTTAGTATTTGATTAATGTAAAGATCTTTATTAATGAAATAAATTTTTTTGTGTTTATTTATGTGTGGTACATGTATAATACTATATAACACAAATTTATTTTAAGAAATAAATATCATTTATAAACTCCAGGTTGTTACATATTATCTACTTTTACCCTAAGTTCTTAATTATTAACGTTTATGATATCCTTTGAATATTTTTTTTGAATTCATGGTATTTTTCATCAAACTTGTTTTTTAAATTCTTTTTCATGAATTAAATTGATTCACTCATTTTCAAAACTAATGCATATTTCATCAAATTCAAGGTAAATTTTTAATTTAGATCAAACCTATTTGGAGAGATTTCCACATGCTTATAATCTTTTTTTTATAATGATTTTCCATGTATTTTTTATTCATCTTCATAGTTCTGAACACTATCACTCTTGGAATTACATTAGTTGGTGAGATCTACATTCATCAACACCTTACATGTTAGTCCCTTTTCTCTATGCTTATATTCTTCTTTATGATATGAAACATCCTTCTACAAACATCTATAATATACCATAATTGAAGTAACTATATCTATAGGGAATTTTATAGGATGTATCTTAAGGTTGAGATTGATTCATCTTATGAGACACCATAAATGTGATTTATCCCAAATTTTTGTGGATATTTTGTTTGAATATCTTCTAGAAACATATGTGATACCTCAGAATCAATATCTAAGGTAAAACAATTTTATATACCCTTAGTATTATATTTAACTATCAGATCATCACCTTCCTTTTAAGAGTTATTTTAACTTAATTACAACATATAAAAAATATAACTTCCACTTTATATAAGAGGGATAATTTCTTCTTGTTGTTAAATGCTTTTCTCTTCAATTATATAGGGTCTTCTAAGAGATTAACTAATTAGTAATTGATATATTACTCCAAAAATTAATTACATATACATTTGGGGAGTAAAACCCTCAAAAATTAAAATCAAAAAGAATCCAAGAGATATTTAACATGGCTATGATACCAATTGAAAAGAATCACATGGTTTTTTGACCATGTTGGGAGGGGAGGTGACAAATCAGGGTATGAATTTTGGAAAGTTAAATCATTTATCACCTTATTACCTCATCACTTTTTAGTGAATCATTTTCTCCTTTGATTTATCATATATTTTGTCAATGTGAAGGAATATGTGGAATATAAAAGTAGCATAAGAGAACACCAATATTTCTAAGAGGTTCTCCTCCCTACGTATACATATATCCCTAGTGTCTATTTATTTTTATCACACAAACACATAGCTTCCTTATTATCATCAAATAATTCACAACCAAGGCTTTTTCCATGAACATGTTATTCAAGAACGAATTCGTTACAATGATATTTTTTGTCTTCCTTCCCTTTTTTACAATAGAATAGGCTCGTACTAACTTGAACCAAGATCACTAATGAATGATTGAGCCTCTCTTGGACTATATGGATTGATCTTATCCCCATTTACATTAACAATATTGGTTTCATCTGTTTTCATTAGACATCTAAAATATATATAAATTATAGGATATATACCCATAACTTCATCTTCTACTTGATTAAGAGAATTATTTTCTTCTCTTTATCATTTTTTCTTCTTCTTATTTAATACTCATAGAATAGTGTAGACATGAAGCACCAGTTCTAATTTTTTTTTAATTTTATAATATTCTTCATAGTTTTAGTTTCAAACCAGTAGTTTATTCTTCACCGACATGAATATATATTCACATAAGACTAAATTTTAATAATATTATAATTAAATTATATCATGTTTAGTATGGTTTGTTCACATTCATTGGATTGGGTTATATTTTTATTTAGACTCTCATAAATCCCACCATTTGAGATTCATTTTATCATCTATAAATACCATTTAAAACATAGTCTTCAACTCTCATTTACTTGGGAATAATATCTCAATTAATCGCTTCACATTTCAACCTTCAATATTGACATTTTATCATTGAAAACATGGATATTTAATTATTTATAACAAAAAATGACTATATGTGATAAGGTATGTAGGGATGAAATCCAATGTAAGGTAAATATTTGTGGTCCAGAAAAAAATACAAAAACTAAATAGTGTAAGTGATGATATGATAGTGGTTGTGAAATTGATGAAACAAGAGAGATAGATAGTTGATGAGATCAGTGGATTGAAATGACTGGAATTGATTAAAAATTATTTCTCAATAAAAAAATAAAATATACAAAAATGTGCCTGGGGATATGAATAAATTATGTTGAAATATGAAAATATAATTAATTGATATCCACAATACATGTAAATCTCATAAAATATGACCTGTCAAAAAATTAAGAAAATATTTATTTATTAATGGAGAAGAGAGTCAAGATTATTTTCCAATTTTCAGTACTTTAGATAATTCTCAAAATTTAAAAGATTCACTAATTTCTCTTTTAGTTATTAGAATAGTACAAAACTGATTCTAATCAAGAATTAAATGATGAAAAATGTATAAAAACTATACTAAATAAATTATATAAAATTAAATCAAAACAAATTTATGATATCGACATGTTCTAATATTATTCCTTTAAACAAAATTATTCATGTATGTTTAAAGGGATAGCAGAAGAAAAATATAAAAAATACATCTCAAAATAGAAATAAGATAATAGAATAAAGGGAATTAAATATTCTATTTCAAATTTTTTATCTTAGTCTAACTCTAAATCTTTTAACTAATAAGTTGAGAGTGTTCTCATCTATAGTTATGTTCTCACAACAAAAATATTCCCTCATCTCATATATTCATCTCATGTGTCCCCCTCCCATCCCCCTATGAGGATCGTTATTCTAATACATTTTTATCATTTTACTCCCCCCCTATTTACATAATCCACTTCCTCAAATAGATATAGCCAAATAAAAAAGGCAATTCTACGAGGCTTCAAACATAGAAGATGTCACTCTAGTAGAGTTTCTCAATGGATTATTTTCACGTCAAAGAAACTCAACAACTCTAACATTTATTAATCATTTATTTATATATTATCTTTGATTCTATTTATAAATTTTTTTTGGTATTTCCTGTTAATGTTGTTCGAACCAATTTCTAATAAGAACTAAAAGACCACCACTTAATGTGTTTGGAAAAACGCCTTCTTCTCATGTAAAGGCCATATTTTGGTCATATAAGTTTGAAACTAATGTTGATTTATATTCAATATAAACTATTTATTTTTATCTCTCCTTCCATTTTTCATGTTCCTTGATGATATTTCTATCTTTCCTCATGGGTCTTGTCTTTTTGGATGCAACAAAACTCAGATGAAAAATCTATTCTACCAAGGAATCCATGGTTCCTACCAAATAATGGTGATTTCAGTTTCATAATGGCATTATCTTGAACTCTTTTAGTGAAAATAAGAATTATATTAAAATTGGTGATATGGGAGTACCTGAATACCCCACCTTGTCTTTTATATCAACTTGCACTAACAGAAAATCCATAAAACATAATTTCATTAAGCTCAAATTAAAAACTAACTGAACTTGATCATCTAAATAAGGTTCAATAAACTGGTATAATTAGTAGTTACCATCTTCAAACATAGAATGAAAATACCTTTTAAACTTTAATATCAACTTGATTCATCTGAATTTGAGCATGTATCAATTGATTATTTAGTATATCATCTACACAATCCTTGGTAATCATATTCAAACTGAATTTTATTATTCAATATATTAGGGTATGAGTTTTATTATTGATAAGACTCAACCTTGACAGTCAATATATTGCATATTGGAATCCTTAAAATTAATATCTTCAACTAATTCTCAATAGGCTCATATTAAATTTCATTTATCTGGATAAAAATCCCCATCCATTTTCATAACTTGAATTTTGTTTTGTTAGCATTGGAATATGTCAATGAGTTTGAAATTTGAAAACCTAGGTTTTGAAAAAAAATGCTACATGGATATTTAATTATGTGGGTGCCCCATCCATAATTTGATATATAGGCTACTAGATATTATTATATGTGAACAATTGTATATTTGAAATTTTCTATGAATTTTTTACATGAGAAATTATATAATTGGCTATGTGACTACTACATGAAAATTTACTATATGGGAAATATGATATGTGGATATCACCAAAAATAGATTCTCCTACACACATAATTCATCACAAGTATAAATTTTACAATTTAAAATATCAAATAAAATATAAAATGGATTGAAAACAACAGAATTATATATTGAATAATTAAAAACAATGAAAAAAATTAAATTTCATAATATCTTCAAAATAACATTTATAAATTACCTTACAAATATAGAATCACAAAAATCATAAAAAAATGATTATTCTAAAAAATTATGAAAATTATAATAATAAATTTTAGAATTTAGGCAAAAAAATCGTTACTTTTATAAAAATATATAATGAATATCATTTTCTCATTCAAAACAAAAAACATTCAATATTTCTCAATTATAATCACATTTGAAATGAAAACCCCAGTAAAATCCCCAAAATGGATGTTGCAAACAAATAGTGAAATCAAACCCCATCAAATTCCCCCACAGTAAATATACTGATTATCCTATTTCATTAATTTAGAAAAATTCAGTGGTAAAAAATAAATCTCCAAATAAAATAATTGAAATTCACTAAGAATTGATTTTAAAAATGATTTTCCCTTCATGGATTCTTTCTTGATGATAATGTGAATACCCTCTCTATTTAAAATTCTTTAATGAAAAATCAATTAATGTTTCAATGAAAATATTTAAATTGCAAATTAAAAATATAAAAAAAATATAAATTTTTATCTAATTTAATTACTAAATTTTTTTTACCTTCATGATAACTGACTCACATTATTTATGAAGTAATAATAAATATAAAAGTTGTTGAGATTTTTGGAATGATAATTTATTAGTGAAATAAATAACTATAACAACCCTTTTCTTTATTACACACTTGAACATGATTCACTAAATAAACTCGTCACTTGATACAATGTGAAAGATTGATAGGTTTACTATATTTTGGGCTTAAGAATATTATATAATGAATTAAAACATGAAACAAAGAATCTTTCTTGAAAAATTTCTTTACATGACCACTACATTACCTCGTACTTAGCATTGCATGGGATAACCTGAGGACATATATAAGAAAAGGGGGAGCAACAAAACTTAGTAAGGGTTTAAACAAGTCATAAAATAAATAATACAATACATGTTATGAATTAGTCATATCAATGGATAATAAAAGAAACATTAACATAATGGAAAGATATAGCATGATTATCATAACATGGAAATGTGGCAACAACACTTAACATGGTATTAGCATGATCTAATGATCATTTCACATGGAGCATGAGTAAAAATTATTTCAATTTATTTATCATGAGTAAAACCTCATTTAACTTGAAGTATCATGATACTAATCTTTACCCAAAGCATTGGATCGCTATCAGGGTGCACCCTTCTAAAACATTTCATTTCATGGATAAGTGTGCCACAAGATCATACAATATAGATTCATTAAACATCATAATTTATTCCACGGTAAAGGAATTTGGAATTAATACATGAGACTCTTCCCTCATTAAGTTTATGTTCATAATGTTGAATACCCTTGATAGATAAATCGGCATGGTATTCACTACACAACGATATTGTCTTTGAAAATGGCGGTGCAATTTCGGCAGCATAAGGGTGTAACATAACACTTCATAAAAACGTTTTATGAGTGATAAAAGGGTGTATCGTCATATATACATGAAATATAAATTAAATGGGTCATATAGCTACAAGTACCAACATATGTAATGTAATTTGAATTCATAATACAAAAGAATTTCTTGAATGTAAATGAGGAGGGAGAAATTCCATTCAAGAATTTTAGAATGGTAACGGGTGTACATAGGAGGCATTAATGAGAGAGAAAAGAGCTATCTAATTATTCAAAAATAAATAAGAAATTATTGTGGAGGTGTGAAATCATACCCCAACATTTATAATTAAAAATAAAAGGGCATAGCATTATTAAGAAACTTGTATAAAATGCGAATAAAGGAATCCCTTACTTGGATGTGTGATCCCAAAGTCTGGGAGAGGATTGATAGAGGCTTATTAGGATCTTGGGGAACCTTGGGAGGATTTTAGATAAAGGAGGGAAGAGGATGGTCAATCTTAAATGTCTTTTAGTGAAGAGGATGTGGGGTATTGATGGGTTTATATATAAAAGAGAGGGAATTATTTATTATTTAGGTTTTGGACACTACATATTAAACTAATTAAAACCACAATACATCCCACGGTTTTATCCCATGGTTTTTGAAGAAGGGAATTGTAAAATAATATTTTATAAGTAAAATGGCCCATATTCTTAAAATACGAGGCTTTCGTATGTGTATGCAAGTCACACTCTCAACGAAATCATTTTAAAAAGATAAAATGTTTTGTAATTCCTGGATGGTCCACTATGGCTTTTTTAAATAAATAAAATTAATCATAAATTACATTATTGTCATATTAAAACATATATTATCCAAAAATACCACTTATTGTATTTTATTACATCACTATTAGGTCATTATGATGTCATAAAACACATTATATTATTAAATGGTATTTACTTTTTTACCCAAAAATTCTACTCTCAGAAAATTATGAAAAATTCACCATAGGATAATTTCGACGTCATGATTCCAAATATAATATTCATTTTAAATAAATAATTTTATAAATAGGTGAATTTTTTCTTTTAAAAAAGTGTCTTCATTTATCAAAAATTCATGGGTTTTAACAAAGATGGTTTTCAAACCATAATAAAAATAACAATAGTATTCAAAATAACTATAAGATACTTTTTATTTAAAAAATAATAATTTAGTAATAATATGTTATTAAAATATTATTTCATTAAAAAATCCATTAATTCATCAAAATATATTTCCTGATTGAATATTAACTAAAAATACAATTTGTTATTTAAAAAAATTATTTACAACGTAACAATAATAAAATAAATCTATATTATTTATTATACTCAAAAAATAATGCACATAATCATAATTCAAAGTTATTGTTACATAAACCCTTATAACACCTACGTTGGACCGATGGGTATGGTGTACAATGGTGACAGACTCTTGGGGTGGATCAGATAAAATCACTCGGGTTTTAATCTCTATCAACATCCACTTCTCCCATAGTGGTTTCATTTGAGCTTAATATGTTGAAGATCAACTTGGGCTTGGTCGAGAGTGAAGCCCGATGATTCCACCTATTTTTTGCGCTCCGAAAAATGGGCTTTGTATGGAGAAATTCTACTGGATGAGGTTATTGCTTCCTCTGTCTGTGTAAATTGGACTTGTTAAAGCCCTATATTAATACTAATCATGCGATCACTATTTAACAGCTATATTAGAAACAATAACAATTATTCAGGTTATTTTAAAATCCAAAAACATAAATCCAAATAAGTTCATATGTTATATAACAATTTTACATAATAATACATTTAATTAGATCAAGAGTAATTTCCATTAATAAATGTTTGGCCATTAAAATAACTCATCCAATTGTTAATAAATAAATAATGAAAAGAATAAAATAATAATTTTACTCTAGATTAATATTTTCAGTTAATAATCTATATGAATGTATTTATTATGGGTTAAAACATAATTAAAAGGTAAAAAATCAATGCTTATAATTTGGAATTCACTAAAAATTTTTGAAAAATAAAATTTTCCATGATAGAATGAAAAATTATTTTCTAAATTAAATTCATAAGTTAATGGAGATTAATATCCTCAATGTGGCATCACAACCTTCAATTTTAATAAAAATTAAACTCCTTGACAACATATTAAGTGATTCTTAAAATAAAAATAATTTGAAAAGTTTTATGGTTTTTTTATGCGATAACATTGAAACCTAGTTTAGAACAAATAATGGACCTTACACCAAACTTAAAATGCAACATTATACCTAATGTAAAATTTTAAATTTGGGAAAAACATTTAAAATTAGTAAACAATTGAAAAATATTCTCAATTCAACAGTTAAAGATTCATATATAGGGATACAAAACATTTAAAAATTATTTTTCTACAAAAAAACCAATAATATAACATGAAAAAAACTATTTTCCAAAACAAATATATTCATACTAAGAGATGAAATTCAAGAATGATGCATACGTTTACATTTTAATTTAACAATGATTTCAAAATAACTTATAAAATAGCATACATAGGAACATTTTCATCACAAAACATTTAAAGGATGCATGAAATACCCAAATCCAAAAACTAATTTTTAGAAATTTCCAACACATACAAGTTGAAAAAAACTATTACAAATTAAAAATTAAACAGTTAAATAAATTAATCCTTTTATATGACGAATCTTTACTCATTGATGTTTATTATAAGTGCTCTATTTTATTTTTATAGTCAAAACATATGGATACTAAAAAGTTTCAGTAGCTACAAGATGAAAATATAATAAATAATAATCCATGAATTAATTTTCATGGAATAATATATCCAAATATAATGATCAAGGGATATGGATACATGTTTTTCAACTTATTTCTCCTTAAGGTAGTGAATAATAGTCATAGATTTGGTTGTAAAAATTTCATCATTGGACTAAATAAAATTAAGCTAGGTAAGCTCAATATATATCAGGGAACAAAATTATAGAAATTTTTTATACAAGTAAAAAAATAAAAAATAAAAAACATGGGTTGCCTCCCATATAATGCAAGATTTTGCTGCACTTTCTTATATGTTGATTGATGTAATTAGGAGGATGTTTTATTTCATCCATGAACATCCACATAAGTTTTTACCATTTTTTAAATTGAATAAAAAAGTTATATTATAACTAAAAATTCTTAAAAATCTATTCACTGTCTTAACATATGAATGTTTTATTAGAAAATAAACATCAACGTCAAGGGACTCCTCAAAGGAATCTTCAAGTGGAGTGGAGAATTTATCATCTAATTCCATTTTCATAGTGATTTCTATACATTCAAAAATAGTTTCAAAATAATTTACTTCCTCAATATCATTTAAGACTCTCTTAATCTCATAAAAATGTTTATTTGAATTACTCTTGGAATTAGTGTTTTTGTATTCAGATATTAACTCATATTTAACACTTTTTAAATTCTCATGATGGTATTGTAGAGAAATATATTCTCATAGAGTTAAAATATTTTCCTCAAAAATCTATTTCCCTAAATATACCTTAAAGTGTTTGAAAAAAATAGTGCAAGGGGATGAAGTTTTAAAAACATGTTCAAAAAGAGGGTTATCAACTTCAATTTGAAATGATTCTTGAATATTTGAAATCAGTTCAAATTCATCATCCAATTTTATCCCATATACTACAATAATAGTAAATGTATTCATTTTGAAGTCAATAATAATATGAGTTTTTAAAAAATTAAAAATATGTCTATTTCAACATTCATAAAATCAAACTTTGTAAAAAAATCACAAACATCATTTTCCATTACTATTTATCTTAGTGAGTCTTAAAATTTAAATGAATGATGATAAAAATTAGGAATTTTGAAAGAGTGACCATATTATATTAATTATAATTTTTTATTTCATGTACATAAATTTTTCTTGACAAATTTAAATAAAATTATCTCAATGAAAGTTGGACATAAGATCACTATTCTAAAATTTTGTTCTAACTCAGCATCTTGAGAATTTAACAACTTAGAATTACCTTGATGTACTTTATCAAAATAATTTTCCATTAAACCCACTAGTTCATTTAATAACCACATAATAATAATTAAACCATCATCTTCTATTTAAATAGTTTCTAGAATGGTTTTTAAAAATTACTTTTCCATGATAACACAAGAATCATATTTTTTAAAAAAGAAATTATAAATATATTTTTGCATATATTTTTAATAATTTTTTTCTTTGTTGGTCGCACGTAGCTTCTTTGGTAATGGAATAAAAAATTTGACATATTTTCATTGTGAATGTGAAAATTTAATTTTTTTTAAACATACTAACTATAATTATGTGGTTAGTGGGTATCAAACCCAAAGGAAGGTAAAGATGTGAGGTCCAAACAAATAAAGAATAGAATAGAAATAATTAAAGTTTTGATATAATGTTGGTTGGGATGTGAGAGAAATGAGAGAGTGGGGGAAAGAGATAGACTATAATTTGATGAGATTAAGTAGATAGAACTCGTTTAAATTGAATAAAAATTATTTTCATGTTTAATCATTAAATAAACACAATTATGCTAGTGAATGTGAAGAAATTGCATTGAAACACCTAAATTTCATTAAGTGATCTCCACAATATAGTGAACTCTCCAGAAATGTGATCAGACCACCAAATTTTTGGAAAATAATTTTTCATTAATGGAGAAGAGAGTCATCATACTTTTCCAATATTCGGTAATTTGAATATTTCTCAGAAGGGAAAATATTTGGTATCATCTCCTATTAAAACTTAGAAAATCATATAAATTATTCTCATACAAAACAAAACTGAATAATATGTTATAGAAACATCATAGAATTAATTTTTTAAATTAAATCAACAGAGATTGAGGATTTAAATCTATTCTAATATTACGCCCTAAAATAATAATAAGTATGCATGTTCAAAAATAAGAAAACAAAAATATTCCGATAATACATCTCAAAATAGGACTGTGATAATATATAAAGATAAAGTAAGATTCCCTATTTAATTATAATTCTTCCACTAGCTCTATCTATTTCATCTCTGAAATTTAAAGTGTTCTTGTCTCTGACTCTATTCTTTCTCCATAAATCTTCTCTTGTCTTGCGTATCCATCTCTTCTACCCACCATGTGGATCTCTATTTTTATTCTATTTATATTTTTTCTCACCCTCAAAAACCTAATCCATTACCTCAGTTAGTTATAATCAAAAGAGAAGTCAATTCTCATAGACTTAAATCACAATAGCTACCACTCTAGCAGAATTCCTCAAGAGATTATTTTCAATTCGGGTATACTAAACAACTCAAACTATCACTAATCATTTTTTTTTTGAAAATTCTTTGAATTTTATTTTTTTTATTCATCCTCAATACCTCCTCATTATGGGGTTTTAACTGACTATCCAAGATGAACTACAAGAACTTTTCATGATAAAATTGTATGAATCACTTCTTCTCATGTTGAAACCTAATTCTGGTAATATTAGTTTAGAAATAATGCTAATTTCCATTTAATGTAAACATTTTATTTTCATCTCCCATTTAACTGCACATGGTGCTCAAAGCTCTTTCGGTCTGGTCGTTTTGGACTTATCTTCCTCAATGCGACGTGGCTTGGATGATAAATCACATTGATAGAGCCATCCATGGTTCCTACCAAACACTTGTTATTTTAGTAGCACAAAGTAATTATGTCAGACACCATAAATAAAGACAAACCCAATATTGAAACCATTGACACGGCTAAATCTGAATCACCCATGGTCTTTTTCATCATAACCTACAATAACACACAATCATAATTACATAATTTCATTATCTTTGAATAAATGACTGACTAAACATGACTACCCAAATCGCATTTAGTCAACTAGTAAAATGAGATTTTTACATCATCGAACATATAATCAAAACACCATTTTTAACTTCAACATGAACTCAATTCTTCAGAATTCAAGAAATTTTCAATTGATTCTTTAATTTTTTATATTCACATAGCTTTGTTGGGAAATAGTCTAGTTGTCACCTTCTTTATACCTACTCAACCTTGATTTAAGCATGCCTTAAATATTCTCTCAGAATATATGGTTGAATTACCTCTTTCTAGAGGGTCTATATCCCAATTATTTATAAAATAATATTTGATATTTCCTTGATGGGGCATTACATTGCACTAGGAGGTAGTGGGTCATCATCATTGTTTATCTTTAAACTTGATTTCATCATTGAATTTGATGGGTTTTGAGATTCATTATTGGTAAGGTTTGGCCTGGACTATCGGAAATGGTTGGTCAACTTTCCATAAATCATTATATTTAAACAAGTATCACTAGGCTCAAATTAAATTTCAATTACATGGATGAAAATGGAAATCCATTTTCATACATATAATTCGGTTTCGTTGGCATTTGGATACATGAACAAGATGGAAATTCAAAAAATTATGTTTGAGAAAAAATGTATAGGTGGATATCCAAGTACGTGGGTGACACTCAAGAATTGGATACATAATCTACCTAATATTATACTACAAGGAAAATTTTAATTGTTAATGTTTGTAGGAATTAGATACGTTAGAAATCAAAGAATCGGTTATGTCATTCATAAATGAAAATCAGCAATATGGGAAATTTGATAAGTGGCCATCCCAAAACATGGATTATTCTATAAAAATAATTCTTCTCAATTGAAAAATTAAAAAATTTATAATATAAAATAAAATTTATAATATATTGAAAATATTTTATTTTTAGATTAAAATAATATCTATCTATGAAAAAATTTAATTCTATAATAACATTGATATAGATTTTAAAAATTAAATTATAAAAAGAGAATCCAAAAAATCATCCAAAATAACTATTCTCAAATTGTGTAAAAATTAAGATAAGAACATTTTATCATTCAAGTACATAAAATTACCATTTTTATAACCATATAAATTGAATTTCATTTTCTACTTCAAGACATACAACATTTAATATTCCTCAATTACAATCTCATTTCACATGAAAACCCAAGTAAAATCATGAACACGAATGTAGAAACATTTAATGGAATACCATCACATCAGCTGTGTAATTTCATTTAAGAGTTCATGAAGACTCGAATACTACACTCCATGTGATATTTGAATAACTTCATCTCATATTTTACAAAAATACCATCGAAATTAATCAATATTAAAATATTCATTCAGTTAGGTATTTATAACTTTAGAAAATATTTAAATATCACAACTCATCTTCTCCACTAATCTCAATACCTTAATTTTATTAGAATTTTCACTTCCATGTAAAATTCCTTCATGTGTTCTATAAATAAACTCACCATTAAACCTAGATTTTATCTTGAAAGGATCATAATACACTACAAAAAGGTAGGCATTAGTGGTAGTTCTTTTCTTACAGTAGTGGTTTAAACTGCCACCAAAAAGGATAATATCATTTTCTAAAACCATTTCATATTTCAAAATCAGCAATCATTTCATGACGGTTTTTTCATTTAGTGGTTGTTTTTGTATGTTTTGTTTTTTGGAGCATTTATCGACGGTTTCATTATTATTAAGAGGTGATTTTTTTAAATAAATATCATAAAAATAAAATACATTAAAAGAACATTAAATATACAGAAATATTTAACAAAGGTTATTTTTAGTCATGGATAATATTAAGATACACTAATTAATATTTCTCATTAATTTATTTATTTTTAGTTTTTAAAAACCTCCCCTAAAAAATTCACTTCAAATTATTATTAAAATATTTAATAAAAATCTATAAATATAAAAACGATGAAATATAATCAACTAAAATATATATTAATAATAAACCTATCATCAATAAATCTTACATTATACATCTACGGTCTTATATACATACATCCACAGTCATCATAACCTCAGTCAGCATAACCTCAGTCCTCATAACCTCAGTCAACTAATAACCTCGGTCATCCCATATCTCATTCATTAATATATACATATAAAATATTTTCAACAATAACTCATACACAATATATTTCCACCCCACAACCTTTGTTGTATTATTATACATCAACATCATCACATCTTCTGAAACCAACCACATCACCTCATTAACTGTAACAAAAAATAAGACAAAATTAAAACTAAAAATAATAAATCTGAATTAAAATGAAATAATTGATAAAATTTAAACATACCATAGAACCATCAGAAATACCTTATAAATAATTTAATGGATTATAACAGTCATACTCCTACCTACTGTAGGCATCTATCACCTAAAATAAAAACCAAATAATTTAAGAATTGAGATCTTAAAGAGAAAATACGCAAAAATATATTCATAATTTTGAACATAAAATTTTTTATTTTTTATTCAGATAGAAGAAATTTTAACATTAAATAAATAATATATCATGTAAAACACAGTGAATATATAAACTTACCTATTTAAGATATGATTAAACACTTCAAACTGAAAAGAGGAAGTATATAACATTCTAATAAATTTTTAATTTGACATGTGGTGTGCATGAAATTTAATAAATAAAAATATTTTACAAAATTTGTTATGAAAACAATTCATATAATTCAACAATAAATCAATGGTGGTTTTCCCATGATTTCACGTCAATCTTAGGTTGTGTTCGACGGTTTTGACCATTACATGCATGTTTTAGTGTTTTAAAACACTAAAAATATATTAATCAGGATCATTGGAAAACCATACATATAAATGATTTGTAATTAGTTCCTATTTTTCAAAAATCAGTATATATTCATTTTCTTCTGATTTTATGGTAACCCGATAACATTTCCCTTGTTTTGACCCCCCCCCCCCGAAACACGTTTTTAAAGACATCAATAACTTTAAAAATTGTTTACCAATTCATTTCGACCACACTACACATTGGATTGACATGTTTTTTGCATGTACACATCACAAATAACTCAATTCTGGTTTTACCAAGATTTTATATCAATATGACGTCACTTTCTATGGTTTTTTCCATTACATGCACATTTATATGTTTTAAAATACTATAAAACATGTTTATAGGTATATCGGGAAAACCATAACCTGGAATGATGTGACCTTAGTTACTATATTTTAAAAATAAAACTATGACTATTTTCATTTAATTTCATGAAAATTCGACATTGTTTTCCTAGTTTGGACCCCCTGACACACGTTTTTAAATGGATTTGGTACCATTACGGATATTCACCAATTCATTCCGACCACACTGTACATTTTATTGACATGTTGTCTTCATATACACATCAGAAATAAGTAAAAGGTGGTTTTAACATGATTCCACATCATTATGAAGTTGGTTTCTATGATTTTGACCACTACACTCATGTTTATGTGTTTTAATACACTAAAAACCTATTTATGGGCATCTCAGAAAAACTGTAACTCAGAATGATGTGTTGTTAGTTATTTTATTTCAAAAATAAATCTATGGTAATTTTCCTCTAATTTCATTGAAATTTTATGTATTTATCATAGTTTTTACCACTGAGAGGAATTTTTAAAATCTTTAGTACCATTAAAAATTGTGTACTTAGTCAATTTAATAACATTGTACATCATATTGATGTGTTGTTTGTGCGTAAAAATCACAAATAACACAGTAGTAGTTTTCTCACGATTTTACATCAATATGATGTCATTTTCTTTGGTTTTAATCATTACATGTTGGATTATGTGTTTTCAAATACTATAAACTCATTTATGGGAATCCCAAGAAAACCCTAACTCAAGAGTACATATCATTTCTTCATACGTTTCAAAAATAAATATAAAGTATTTTTCCAATGATTTATTTTCAATCTGACATCATTTTTCTGGTTTTGACCCCTAGACACAAATTTTTAATGGCTTTGGTACCTTTAAAACTATTTAATAATTCATTCTAACCACACTGCATGTTGTATTGATGTGTTGTTTATTTGTACATGTCAATTATAACTCATTTGTGGTTTACCATGATTTCACATCAATATAAGGTTATTTTCTATGGTTTAGACCATTATACACATGTTTTAGTTTTTTAAAACACTAAAATCGTGTTTACAAGAATATCATGAAATCTGTAACTAAAGATGATATGTATTTATTTCCAATATTTCAAAAATCAGTACACAATCATTTTCCTTAGATTTTATAGAAATACGAAATCATTTTCTTAGTTTTGACCCCCTCTCACATTTTTTTAAAGGCATTAGTACCTTTAAAAATTGTTCACTGAGTCCTCCCAACTATATCGAATGTTGTATTAATCTTTTTTCTATGATTACACATCAAAAAGAACTAAAATGTTCTTTTCCCATGATTTCATGTCAATATTAGATCATTTTTAATTATATTGACCACATTTAATGCACAATTATGGGTATAAAAACACTAAATATTTGTTTGCAGTAATTAAGGGAAAACTATAACTTAAAATATAATGTTTTCAGTTTTAATATTTTAAAAATCAATCTATTTTCATTTCCCTCACATTTCATGGGAATCCCATTACATTTTCTGGGTTTTGACTCCCAATACATATTTTTAAATGCTTCAGTACCTTTAATTTTTTTTTACATAATCATTCTAACCACACTGCATTTCAGATTGATATGTTTTCGATTCCTACCCATAAAAAAATTATAAAGTGGATTTTCTGTGATTTCATGTTAATATGAGTCATTTTATATGGTTTAAATAGTTACACATGTATTTTAGTGTTTTAAAACAATAAAAACATGTTTACGGGTATCTCATAAAAAACATAACTTAGAATAATGTGTTTTTAATTGTTAAGTTTCAAAAATAAATCTATGGAAGTTTTCCTCTAATTTCATAGAAGTTTGATATCATTTTCCAGATTTTGACCCCTCGATGCACACTTTTAAAGGCTTCAATAACATTAAAAAATATTTACCAAGTCACTCCAAACACACTACACATTGGAAGGAATTTTTTTCTACATTTATATGTCACAAATAATTAAACGATGGTTTTACCATTATTTTATGTCGATATTAGGTTGTTTTATTTGGTTTAGACCTTTAAATGCATGTTTTAGTGTTTTAAAAATGCTAAAAATGAATTAATGAGTTTCCATAGAAACCCATAACTCGTAATAACATGTATTTGTTTCCTAGATTTCAAAAATAAATCTACAATTATTTTCCTTTTATTTCATTGAAATATAACATCATTCTCTATGTTTTTACCTTCTAACGCTCATTTTGTCTCCCTAACACATGTTTTTAAATGATTTTGTACCTTTGAATACTTTTTACTGAGTTATTAATTCCAAACATCATATCATATTAATGTTTTTCTATTCATTCACTTCAAAAATAAATCAATTGTGGTTATACCATGATTTTACATCAATCTCATGTCAGTTGTTATGGTTTAAACTGTTACACACATGTTTCAGTGTTTTAAAACAATAAAAAAGTGTTTACTAGTATCCTAAGAAAATTGTAACTTGGGATGATTTTAAATAATTTCATACATTTTAAAAATAAATCTATGGTTGTTTTCCTTCAATTTCACAGAAATCCAACATCGTTTTCTTAGTTTTGAAACCCTAACACATGTTTTTAGAAGGTTTGGTCCCTTTAAAAGTTGTTTAATGTGTCATTCTAAGAACAACACGTGTCGTATTGATGTGTTTTATTTTGATACAGATAAAGAATAATTCAATGGTGTTTATCCCATGACTACATGTCAATTGTAGGTTTTTTAAATGATTTGGACTATTATGTTTTTGTTTTTGTGTTTTAAAATATTAAAATGCATTTACAGGTATCCCGAAAAAACTATAGCTCATAATGATGTGATTTTGGTTTTTATATTTTAAAAATCAATCTAAATCATTATTATATAATTTCATGGTACTATGACCACTTTTTATTGGTTTTGACCCTCTCACAGAAGTTTTTAAATGCTTTGGTGCCATTAAAAAAATTATCGATGTATTCTAACCACACCACATGCCATATTGATTTATCCTATGTTTAAAAATAAAAAATATCTTAAAGGTCATTTTAATATTATTTAAAATCAATATTAGATCATTTTATATGGTCTGGATAGTTGAATGCATGTTTTAGTTTTTAAAAACACTAAAAATGTGTTTATGGGTATCCAAAGAAAATTTTAACTCAGGATAACATTATGTGGGTTCCTACATTTCAAAAATAAATACTTGTACATTATTATATGATTTCATGTTAATCTGAAACCATTTTACTAGTTTTTACCACTATCACACATTTTTAAAGGCTCTAGTACGTTTATAAACTATTTACTTAGTCGAAACCAATAAAATAAGCTCAAATTGTTTTCAAACATATGGATAAAGATAGATAATTAATTTTTTATGTATATGAATCAGACACACTAGAATCTGGAATAAGATATGGTCGGTATAACATTAATTGCATATTTTTAATATAAAGGTGTCATTTTAGTTTTATTTATTGTAGTTGTATTTATTCATTTCAATTGTGTGATTGATCTATGAAATTTAAAAGTTTCCTTGGAATTAGTGGTAATAAGACTATAAATTTTCTCAAAGACTATATCAGTAATCCACTTAATTATAAAAGCTAGATTAATTTCCATTTTTGACCACCATTGTCTCTATTTTAACCTATAAGAGTCTTTTTCTTGCACTTTTTCTTTCTACCTAGCAATTTATCTTTTTGATTCTTGATCAACCGCACTACTAAAACCCCCACTGGGTGTAATTGTAACTGATATTGATGCCCTACCAAATACAACTAATAGATTCATCTACAAACCCATCACTTGTACACGTATGGGGTGTCTCATCCCTAAAACAATTACAACTGCATTGTTTTTGGAAAACAGTGATGATTATGAAGGGTTCACATCCTAAACTTCATGTAACTTGTTAATAAAAAATATTGACAATGATTTTTTAAAATATCTGATCTTCACAATGTTATATCATAAATTAATTTTTCACTACTAAATTTTGTTATTTCATTACAATAAAAACATAATATTTAAAAATATATTTTTAGAATAAACAAATCATAAACCCAATTAAATGGGTCTAGCTACGTGGATCAAACTATGACAGTTTTGTGTCATTTGATACATCTAATCGGCCCTAATTAAATGGATTTAAAGATTTGTTGGTATTATAATAAATTTTATATTATTATGTTTTTATATTAATGAAATAAAATGAAGTAGTAATGAAAAGTACTTACTCCAATGTCGTTGGTAGGTTTATTTACAAATCTACCATCTGATTTCCAATGCACATTAAACCACATCTATGTTCATCTAAAATAGTGACCTATTACATTAGACATTATACAAAATATAAACAATTTAAAATTTTGACTAATAATAAAATTATATAAATAATAATGAATAAAAATCAAACCAAAAAATGTTCTTTTTCTCAGAAAACTATGAGACCCAACGATATGAGGAATGGCTTTTTTCTCACAATTCATGGTATTTTTTTAGATTATTTCAACAAAAAAATAGAAAAATTAATAATTATTATAATTTTATTGTGTTTATGTTATAATAAAATGTAAAATATGAAATTACCTCATGATATTTATCTTTGTTAATATCTAAAAACAAATTACATTGCTCACGAGAAATTCCTTCAGGCACTTTCTCATACATCTTTCATGAGCTTACAGATGTGTCATTAAACTCATGCCATAATATCCATTTAAAATATCTTTATTTCTTGACCAAAATTTTCAAATTCCATGGGCATGAAACGATATCTATGACACAAAAATAAAAAAACGTCTAGAAATAAAAATATAACAGTTATTAAGTATATTAAAAAAATTTACTCATGACTTTTAAATTAGTTTTCAAGGAATATTAAATTAATATTTCCTCTAATTGAGTATCTAAGACAACATTTTTTGAAGATATAGAAATATTCCTTTAATCATAAATATTAATAGGAAATATCATTGTCATATAAAAAAGCTTCACATGAATCAGTCCATAGATTCTAGAAGTGTCACTAGTAGGATCTATTAACTCATCAAATGGAATGATAATCTTGAAGTCCTTCAATTCCCATACATCTTCTATGTTAATATTTATATCTCATCTGTTGTTATCTTAATAGGTTTGAGAAATACATTAAATAATTAATTAAATATATAGTTTTTTATAGAATTACATATATACCAGTAACGGTGTCTCAATAATATCACCTAGATGGACAGGTGACCAACTATTCTATCATTTTAGGTGAATCGGATGGTGGGATACCAATAGCATAAAAGTAAATGACTGGCATTTTAGTAGTCTCGGGTAAAACAGAATAACTCTGATCCATTGAAGCTGACGGTACTAGTGGAATGCTTTGATATACTGATCAGATATGGTCTTAAAATTTTGTTTGTTCTTAGCATTCCTAAAATTTAATTAGATCAGATATATTAAATGTATAAAAAATAGAAATAAAAAAACAAAAATTAAATAAAAACTCGAAGAATTAATATATGTACGAAACACTTATCAATGAGAAATTGTGATATATTTTCATTACCACTTTATACATTCAAATATTTTCATCTTCATTTTTATAAACCATTTTTGCAATGAGTGCTTCATTTTCACCCACTCTAATGAGATCTATTGTTTCAGTATTTTCAAGAAAAAATAGCTTAATGTTTTGTGGTTAATGAGATTCACTATCACAAAGTACCAATTGGTATTCATTTCCCATATCATATAACTCTCTCTGATTTATGTGTACAACAACACTCCAACCTTCATATATTTAATTATCCACATAACAAACCAACGTCACTTGTGAATCAATGATAAATAGAATATTCTCTACATGCTCATTGGTATATATCAAGTGATAGAATTTTACATAAGTAAAATGAAAGGAATATTTCATTATACCCCCATCAAATTTACCCACATTAATTTTAATAAGACAACTCAAAACTGGCCATTATATTTTCATTCAATTACATCATTCAACATTCATTATCTACAAAAAAAAGATATAAGGTTTTACATTAAACATATGAAAAATAAATACATGTCAATAATATGAATTTCACTATATACTTACATGATGGTAGAACCATTCAAAAATATCTTTATTAATATATGTTTTTAATTACAACTCATTTTGATCTCAACCCCTTATTTACCTATTTGTTTTCAATCATAATTATTATATAAATGGATATGTAATTAGACAATTGAGTATCACATATCTATGTTCTTATAGAAACTCTAGTTAAGTCGATGTAAAACTTTAACCCTTTCCAATTGGTTGTCAAATAGTTGGAAATATGGATCACTATTTTTTAGAAATTGAATTAGTAGTTATTTCATAAACACATCCAACATTATTGAATGTAGTTTTAATCCCATTTAAATACCTTGAATATAATGTCAATCACTCTTCGGCTATGTAACCTTGTGTAATAGAGCCTTATAGTTGAGCTTTAGTCCTCACATATGATTTCATATTACCTAAGTACCTGATAAAAAAATAAGAAACATATTAAAAATTTACAAAATGATTTGATAAAATTTAATTCACCAATAAAGATAAAAAAATAATATCTACATACCTCTAAATTGGATACATCCATCGATAGTGTACTGGTCCGCCAAATTTAGCTTTTTCGACCAAACAAATTATCAAATAAATCGTGAATTTAAAGAATAAAGTGGGAAATAACTTCTAAAAATGATAGAGTGTCAAAACAATTCTATCTTTATGTTTATCAAGATTAGTTGGATTTAGATTTCTTCCAACAAAACTCTCTGAAAAGGGTACAAAACTCAACTAGAATTATAATTACTTATTTAGGCAAAGTATTACATAATACCAATAACAAAACATACTCCATCATAATATATGAATCAAGGATTTTCAATCTATGTAATTTTTTATGTTTAAAGTCAACACACCTTGATATGTTAATTGAATATCAATATGGAACTTTTACATTTTTTAATGTTTTAAGGAATAAATCTTTCTCATGATTTTTCATTGTAAAAATACTTGAAGGATACTTTCCTATATATTTTCCCACTGCCCATTCATTAAATTCCTTGAATCCAAATCCATATGATCAATAAGGTGATCCTTTGATTTACCCTTATCATTTAGAAATGTGAAAATTATATTTTCACAGATGTTATTCTCAATATAAATTACGTCATGATTATGGCATATCAAATTAAACTTCTAATAATGAAGTTTGAAAAATATACTCTTTTTCTTCCATTATTATGTTCCAATTACATCAGATACTATACCTCGTAATATGTTTCCCCTTCATTAAATTGATTACATTTTCAAAATTCTTCAGTGATATTCATTAATTTTCCCAGGATTTCAAAACCATATAATACCTTGTGAATTTTTCAATTCAATATCTCCATTGAATTTTTTCTGGTAAAACCTTAATTAATGACAAGCATTGAGAATATGGTGATGATACATAAAACCCCATTTTCTACTATAAGGTATTCATTGAGGTTCAAAATAAAAATTATAAACATGAAATTACAAAGTAGTTGGAGGGTTAAACCAAATAAATTCCCTAGTTCAGGAAAGTTACTAATTTTTTATCTTAAAGATGCATGCATGATGAATATATTTCTCCTTAAAGCATTATATGTTTCCACATTTTCATCCCATAATTCTCTAAATTATTTGATTAGATGTTTAAGGTATACATTAATGTCATTTCAAGGTATTTTCTTCCCCGGAATAATCATTGCTATAATAAAACAAATTCTTCTTCATACACATCAATGGAGTTAGATTATAGGGGATCAAAATAACTGCCCAAATTCGAAAATTTGTTCTTAATGTACCGAAAGGGTTAAAACCATTATAATCCAATCTCAAACATAAATTTATAGTATCTTAAGAAAAATAAAAATAGAATTAATCTAATATCATCCATGATGTTAAATTTTTTGGATGTTTCATCAAGAAATCATTACTATCCTAAGCATGCCACTTCATGTCGTATGTAGTCTTAGACAACATGAATAATTTTTTCAATAATGGTTTCAAAGGAAAGTAATGAAATAACTTTATATAATTTTTCTTTTGTTGTTTCCTCATGGGTTTTTATTGATTTATACTCTATTTTTTTCATTTACATTCATATAATTGTATGAAATATTATGTATTATTCTTTATTGGACTCTTCTCTCTAGTAAATAATACAATCATTAAGTCATTTATGTATATTTGTATAATCAAGTCCAAGTTTTCTAATGACTTTATTAATCTCATAGAATGATGTAGGGATATTAACTTCACTAAATTCATCATGGAGAAACTCTAAAATGATGGAAATTTCATTTTCAATAATTCTACAGAGACACTTGATAAGATATAAATTATGTATAAAAGACAACATTGAATACATAGAACTCCAATCATGACGTTCTTGTTCCCATATTTAATTAATTATAAAAAATCATTTTTTTTTGTTATTGATTTTCTATGTAATATTAACTTTATTAAGATCAAATGAAATTTATTTCGATCTATTAAAATTTTGTACATTGTATCTTGTAAATCCAAATTCATTATTTGTCAAATTTCAAATGGAATTCTCCTATGGAAGTTCACATTGTGATTTGTTAATAGTATTTTCATTGTTTTGACTTTACGAAATATTCAATTCACCATGCCAAATCCATCATACATATTGAGTAGGAAATTATTTCAATATATAATTCTCATATACTTTGTTTCTATTAAACCATCGATTGAATTTACAATTAGAATATGAAAATTTTATTCTACCATCCACTGGTCAAATTTTAATTTCATAAAACAAAAATTCTTCCAAACCATTAGTATACCAAAGTATGTTTTGATGTAAATTATTTCAAATTTTTTCTATAGGTATTTTATTTTCACTATTCTCCCAATACATTCTGATATAAAGATATTAATATCTAATAAATTATGTAAAATAAAAACAAAACACCCCCAAATTCATCATTTACCAGGTTAGGGTCTTTATTTGACAAAACACAAAATCCATATAAAAATGAAAGGAGCTCAAACCCAATATGACTCTATCGATCCGAATTGACTCGACCTGACCCGGTCAGGATTGTTTGTGGTTACACATGGGTTATGGTTGGTTTATTTTAGGTTGGTTCAGGTCGATTCAACTAATGGGTTAGAAGAATTCTGACCCAACTCAACCCAAACAACCCAACCATATGTATATATATAATAAAAAATAAATAAAAATTAATATATTGATAAATAATTAATAAAAAATAACTAATTTATAATTTATAATTGATTAATAATAATTTCAAATAATTTATAAAAAATAATAATTATAATTTATACTAAATAGTAAATATTAACTACAAATAATTAATAATAATTAATAATAAAAAAAGGTCATATAACAATGAATTTACATTATATTTACATTATATTTATCAAAACTAATAATTTTTAATTATTAGTTTACTTTTAATTTAATCAATAGATTTACATTTTTTATATTAGTTTTTTAATTTTTTCCAGGCTTGACTGACCCAACCCAACCCACATCAGGTTGGGTCGAGTTGGGTCACATCAAAAAAATGGTTGTGACCCAACCTGACCCAACACAATAAATTGTTCTTGGGTCGGGTACAAAATCTTCTCATACCAAACCCAACTCGACTCTTGTACTCCCCTAATAAAAATGATTCAGTTCAACCTTAAAATCATAAACAACACTAAATTACACAAAAAATTATAAAATTAAATTAAAACCCTTAGAGAAATTTAATAAACCATACCTTCAATGATGTTAGGGGTTGTAGTCACCAAAAAAATGGGAAGAGAGGATTTTGGGTCATATTTGAAGAGCAAGGGGGTTTGGGGTGATGATAGATTCTAGCGGGGGTTGGGGTTTATATTGGTCTCCAACAAGAGGGTTCCAGTCCGGTATAGGGGGTAGGGTCATGGCAGATTCTGGTAGGGGTCGAGGTCATGAAAGTTTTCAATAGGGGTCAAGGTCAAGGTGCTCATCAATTGTGGGGTTAGGGTTATATATATTTCTTATAGGGAGGAACATTGTCACTACAATCACTGGATGGGGGTCGGGGTCATGGTGGTCACCGGTAGTGGGGTCGAGGTCGTGTTAGTAGTTGGTAGGGAGGGTCAGGGCCACAGTAGTTTCTAAAATGGGTATCTGGGGTCATAGTGGTCATCGATAGTGGGTTTGGGGTCACAATAGTCTCTATAAGGGATAAGGGATGGTTGGGGTCACTGAGGTAGCCAAAAGAGAGGTTCGGGTCAAGGTGGTCACCAGTAGGGGGTTGGGGTCACAGTGGTCATTGCTAGAAGCAAGGGGTCGGGGTCGGTTTTCATTGAGGGGAGAGAGAGGGGGAGGGTCAAGGATAAAGGGAATGGGATAGGGGGATATGGGTTCGAATTAGGATTTTTAAAAATATTTAGTAGTAGTTTAAATAAAAGAGCCTCCAAATGTTAAAAAAATAGTGGCAGTGATATTAAATAGCCATTGTATTGTAAAATTTGTTAAATACGATTTGTTTTGTGGTGGTTATTAGGATCGCTACTATGGCCTATTTTTTTTATAGAGATAATTTCATTTTATCGAAACATATTAACCATAAAGAGAATCTATTAACCATTTTTATTTATGTGGTATCTCCATTTAAACTCCTCTTATATTCATTCATGACTATGTGCATGAATTTTTCATGCATCCAATTCAAGACAGGCCCAAACAATCTTATTACTTGAGTAAAGTTATAAAATTGTTTCCCTTAAAATATGGATGGTTAGATTGTAATGCTATGTGGCCTCTAGGTCCATTACTTTTTCAGTTTTATTTGTTGATGGTTTTCAAGGAATGTTCTATGAGTTTTTAGAAGAAGCTGGAGGTACAACATAGTTTCTTTAAAAAATGCACACTGTGTATGTGTATTACATGACCTAAAAGTTGGTTTGACACCTTATCTAGGTCTGTTCCATGTCATGCATATTTTCAGGGTTAAATAATAAAAAGGCAATGTGTTTTTCTGCAGAGCCAAGAATTATAGGATTACATGACATGAAAAGGGATTAAATTTCATGTAATTAACCGATGATATATAGTAATAGTGGTTTTTTCCACTTAGGATATTTCTCAAACCCTACAGTAGTGGATCTTCTCTCAATCCATGCATCCAACAACATTCTCCTTTCTTTTCTAGAGAGTCATTTCGATGGGGATTTATCCTTGGGATCCCTTCATCGATATGTGTTGAGTTCTCCTCTCATTGACAATTGTTTTCTTCTATTATAATTCAAGATTCATCTATGATGGTGTTTCTTTGTTTTGTTATGCATTTGGGTTGCATTTTTTCACCTCCCTTTATTTTCGTGTATCTTGATCCGCATGTTTCTTTTACAATGGTTGTTTTTGGAAAGTTTCTTCTTCACCATACAGAGTGCAGTGAGATGAAAAGATTCTTTAAGATATAGATTTTTTTCTCATTTTTATGTATCATACAGGAGGGGTTTTCTTTTTTTTACTATGTTTTATCGTATTTTCGGCTTAATCAAAGATACAAGTTTGGATAATTTAATTAAAATGGGAATGTGGGGTCTGATTAGCATGATTTTACAGCTTTTATATAATTTGTGATATTATCATTGTACAAGCTTGATTCTTCATTGAAATATTTGGTCATTAAGGGATTTTTTTTGCATTGGATGTATGTGATGTGAGTTCTTCTTTGTTTTTGATTGTTGTGATATCACCCTAAATGGAAATTGGTTAATTACCTACACTTGGCTAATGAAATGGTTTCCCCAAGATTTTTTTTGTGTGATAACACCAATAAAAAATTGTGTAATGTGATAAAATTCCATTTACAAATCTATAAATTTATCTTTATGTTTTATAATGTGTGGTTTTGCTTGTGGGATGGTGATTTGTGGTTTTGGTGTGGAGTGATAAGTGGTTTCGTGGCTGTGATTTTGGGGGAGCAAGGAGTTGTTTTATTGGTCGTCCATTTGGACGGTAATGTAGTGTTATGATTGGGATATTAATCCATTTTGTATATGTGGTTTCCTTGTAATATATTCCCAAGTAGTGATGGAATAAATGAATGTTTAATAATGTTTGAAAAGGAATGGTTTGGATTGGTTAATGAGATGGAAATTTTTAAATGGAAAATTAAATGTTGGTTTGTGTGGTTAAATGTGGTTGATGCTAACTCATGAAAATAATGGGATGATTAAATGGAATTGGTTGGAAATGAGAAATGGGATTTTTGGATTGTTATGGGATATTATAAATTTAGAGGTGGAGGAAAAATTGATGGGGTAGTGAGTTGGTTTTTATAACCCATAGGTTGGGTTTGAGCATTTGATATATATATATATATACACATTCTTTTTATTTCTATATGCACCCCACTCACATTGAGAACTATGTTCTGAACACCCCCATAGTCAAGTAGGGGTTTCTTACCCACATCCTGGTGGGAGGATGGATGGTTGGTCACCCACTCTTCCCTACTTCATCTCCCATGTGATTAAAACCTAATATTATTCGACAGACGGATGGGATTAAATGTGGTATCCCATGTGTCTTTGGAATGATTTGTGATTTTGTGTCCCAAGTGTCTTCATGATTAGTTGTGATGTGCTTTCCCATGTGTCTTAGAGATGAAATATGATGTGTTTTGAGCTCCAGGTGGGTGAATGTTGGATGTATTGTGAGGCCTAGGTGTGGGAAGGTGGGATGTGATGTGGTATTTTCAAAAGAGGTGGGAGCTCCATGATGTTTTTCATTGGGGTGTGAGAGAGGATAATCAGTGGGAAAGTGGTGTAGGGTACCCTATCATTGATGTGATTTAATTTATATTATTTTACATAGATTTCATTATATTGTGAGCATTCCATGGTGAGGTTGGTATGGTTAGTATACATGTTTAGGTGATGATTGGTTCTACGGTTTTCTCACATGATCAGTAGTATCCTTCTTTCAAATGTGCATGAGAGACTTTAGATTTTTCTACTAAGTGTACTATAATCTCACCCTATGTATATAAAAATATTTTCAATTTTCCATGGTGATTGTGGGGACTATTCTAGAATATACTAGTTCAGACCCTTTCCAATTTCTACATTGATGCTTTAGCTTTATTTTTTGGGTATTTACTTTGGAGAATTTTATTTTTATGAGATTTATTTATACATTATTTTGGGATGGTTTTAACTTTCTATTTTATTTCATTTCTTGGAGTCATTTGTGGATGATTCATCTTACCTTCTGATCCAATATTATTATAGAGGGCAATTCCTCCCATATTTGATTTTTTTATACACTCAGTTCTAGTAAGTATCTTGGGGCCTACTAGGGTGAGACCTGAGGTCCATTATCTCCCGTTCTTCTTTACAATCCCAAGAGGGAGGGTCGTTAAATAGTGGTATTAGAGGCTAATGGTTGAGATATAGTATGGAGCTTAAAGTTAGGCATAGTGAGGATTGCATGGGTTGGTAGGGAAACAGTGTCAGATGATATGAGTGCATGACATAGGCCAGGGAAGATCTGATGGGACACACTGATTTAACCCCCCCCCCCCCCCCACAATGATCTAATGAAAGGACTCTGAGGCTACCAAATAATCAAGTGAGGTTATACCTCTTTCAAGGTAGACACCAAGCAGAGTTACATGTATCATGATAACTTGTGTTCTTATTTGAATTGGGTTGTTTGGGTAAATTCAAAATGGATCAAATGAATTAAATATAATAAAGTTAATTAAAATATATCATAATGAAAATAAATGTTATTGGGATTATAAATTTATTTATTTTTATTTTAGATATGGGTATTGGTCTTCATCTTGCATGTAACTCAAACATTTTAGGTTTAGTAGGATAACCTGGTTGATCGATGGTGGCTAATCTGGCTGAGTAGGATGATCATTGGTAGAGGAAGTTTCATGCCTTCTAGTAGCATTCTTTGTGGTAGTATGAGGGAAGTGTATCATATGTGAAAATAGAGAGCTATTTGGAGGATCTTGATATTTCTTTCAGTTTAATTTGGGCCTTGATGGATTACTGGGTCCCTTTGGTAGTCAGTCATATGTGGGTAGCTACACGTCAATGGTGGACATTGTATCTGGGAGAGTGGAAGGAGAATGATTTTTTCTAGATAGACTTATAGAATGAGTTGTGGGATGAGTTCATTTTTTTGACCCTGAAGGCAGCTAAAAGGTAAGTGATTATTTCCTTTCAGTAGGGGAGAATTTCTATGTTGGAGTTGAAAATCGTGTTCATGGACCATCTGAGTTTTTCCACAAATCTTTTTCCAGATGAGGAGTATCGTGTGACACGTCTTGAGGAGGCACTTTTTCCTTCTATCTAGTATGCAGTAACTAATTTTACATTAGAAGTACCTATAGGTTTATAATTAGGAAAAGGTTATCCATTGAATACACATGTGACGAGGTTTTTTTTGAAGGGAACGAGAAGGGTTCTTAGAGGGATAGAGTTTTCAGTGCTAGGTCTTAGTCATCAGGACCTTCAAGGTTTTGACCAGCTAGAAGTCAACCTCTATGTCTTCCCTATCAACTGTCTAATTTTCATGCATTTCTTTCAGGGTTGTTTAGGATTTGTTTCTTCCATGTTGTTCATGGAAATCATCAGGCTCAGTGCCCAGTGGCTGGTTGAGCTCAGTTTGGTGTAGGTGGATAGGTTCAACACTAGCCTCAATAGCAATTCCTAGTGAGACCATTTTTTTAGTAGGGGCTGTAGAAATATGCTTTGCTGAGGTGATATGGAGAAGGTAGAGGTCATCATTGATATATTCCTCATGTTCTTGTACTTCAACCTGAGCATGGAAAAGGAGGTGTTCATCATTATACAGGTAGAGTAGTTGGGTGTGGTATGATTCATGTAGTGGGGGTAGTAGTTCCATAGGGTAAGACATTTTTAGAGGTGTGATTAGTTTGTTTAGTACTCTTATTTGTGACTTATTTCATTTGGGAGCTTAAAACTAGTTTTTTGTACCCTCTCTATCACATTCTTTATTAATAGATATAGAGAGGCTTCCCATAACCCTAGTGTTTACAATTCCAATCGGAGGCCAGAAGAGTTTATTTGATGTGTGTTGGGTGTAAATTGGTGATAGGGCCACATCAATCCCATGGGTATCTTTTCCTTATATATATATATATAGCCACACTATTTAATACTTGGCATTGAGTGTTTTTTTCATAGGTTCTATTATCAACTACTTCCAGAGGAGAGTCAAATTTTCATATGGGGATGGCTAGCGTGTGGTTTTCTTTGGTGAGCTGATTTGATAGGTGGGAAGTCGTCCTGTGGAGCCCCTTCATTATTTGTTGAAATATTTTTTGGTGGACTTAGTTGATGTTGGGATGGTAGAGGTTCCAATGGTCATTGGGGAGTTCTTAGATATTTTTTCCAAGGAGTTTTGCACCCTACCCCCTTGAAGAGATGTTGAATCTAGGGTAGACTTGTATCCCGGTGCTTATCTAATTTTGATGTCTCCTTTTTGAATAGAACCTTCATAGTTACAAGATTTGACGATATATATATATATATGTGGTCTGATATAAAAGGTTTTTATCTGACCTACTCTGTCATCATGGGGTGCTCCAATGTCTTTCACCAATAAGGCGGATAGTGGTCTGAGGTTGTGTATAGTATACTAGAGGTTGAATCCGGTGATGGTCAAGAACTGTTACCCTCTAACAAGGATGTATGATATTTTTGATTTTCTAAGTGGGGAAATTTGGTTTTTTAAGATCAATATGTTGTATGGATATCACTATTTGAGGGTAATAGAGTGAATTTCACAAATATTTCCTTCCAATGTAGGTATGGGCACTTCGAGTTTGTAGTCATGCCATTTTTTGTTAGAAACATTCCAGTCATGTTCATGGGGATTATAAACTCCATGTTCCATGATTTCCTGGATTTTTTCATCATCGTATTCACCTGATGATATCATAATATACTTAAATTTGGAAGAGGAGCATGTCGAGTATCTCTGAGATGTCTTGTAGGCTCTTTGACACAACCATCTCTATGGAAAGTTGTCTAAGTGCATGTTTTGGACAGGAGATGTACATTTACTAGAGCATGTGGTGTGTTTAATGGGTGTGTTAGTAGACCCATCGATGGTTGATGTAGTTTTTTCTTGAGAAATACCTAATAACATGGAAGAACTTTATGGTTTCCTTGGTATCATAGGATATTATCATAGGTTTGTACCCATTTTCACTCATGTTGTAGCCCCATTTACAACTTTGACTAGGAAGGACTAATTTTTTTGTGGAGTGATCAGTTCAAGGTTGTATTCGGTTACCTAAATGAGAAGTTAGTTCGTGATCCAATGCTCTGATTGCCTAATAAAGGAGTGATGTTTGAGGTGTTTTGTGATGCTTCATGTCTAGGATTAGGGTTTGACCTGATGCAGAATAAGGCAATGATCTCTTATGGGTCTAGGAAGTTACATCCCCTCAAGGGTAACTATTCCACTCATGATCTCGATCTAGTATCAGTTGTTTTTTACTGAATTTATGGTGACATTACCTCATTTGGGAGTGCTTTGTGGTCTTCCCAAATCACAAGAGTTTGAGTAATGTATTTTCTCAATGTGTTTTGAATCTGTGATAGTGGAGGTTTCTGGATTTTCTTCAAGACTATGATTTTGATATCTCATACATATCAAGAAAGGGGATTGTTTTTTATAATTATTTGATCACAAATTAAAAGAAGGATGTTTTTCAAGAGTCTATAGATGCTTGGAGAGCAATGGAGGAGTTAGAAGCCCTACACATAGATGCAGGGGTGGATGGTTGTAGAGGTTATTTGTTCCAAATGATGGTGTTGTCTTCTCGAATGGAGTGGGTGGGGGAGTCTTAGTGGGGATACTTGAAGGTAGTGGTTGTAACGACCCGAGTTTGGAGCCCCACCACTGGTGCCTCGTACCCGTTTCGCCACATGACCTCAAGCGCATGTCCCTAAATGCCAGAGGGTGCCGACTAGCAGCGAGGGACTTGGTGAGTCGGTGGGGAAACTATGCCCTCATTTGGTAAGGTATATAGTGGAAAAGCCAACAGTCAATAGTGAAAGACGTAACAACAAGCATAACAACAAAAACCAAACAGTGGAAGCAATGTAGATATATAACAATGATGACAATAATGCAGTAGATACAAGTATTTGTGGAAGGCAACAAACAAAAAAACATGCTGGAATACAACTGAAATCAAAGTGAAAAGGAAAAAAAATAAACTCCTCAGCATCGCGAGTCACGGCTCGGTCCCATGCTCTCCAGCTCCAGTGCAATCAAGAACCTGAAGTGGAAGGGTGTTTGCCTTTATCTATACCTTCAGCAACATAGTCTTCTTGGGCCCAAAAGCATGGCCCAAACAGGGTGTGAGATACAATCCCAGTAGGCAATCACCCAAAGATTTGTGCCTTACAGTTAATGAATACATGGAAGTAAATAAACAAGAAGAAGTAAACAGGAAAGCACAAGCAGCTAAAATCCACAGTTCTAACAAGTAAAGTACACAAGTAAGCAGCAAGTAACAAGAACAAAACAGATAACCCTCTAGGTAACTCTCACAGCCTAACCCCTATGGTTCAAAATATAGTACTATCAACCCTTTTGGAGGCACACAGAGTCTCACCCTTCTGGTTCAGCTACGTAATTAAGCAGACTCTCTAGGGAAGCACTCACCGTCAATTCCCTCTATAGTCTCGTATCATGCTAAAGGCTCTCTGGGGAAGCACTCAACCTCAATTCCCCATGTGGCCTACGTCGTGGAACTACAGACTCTCTGAGGAAGAACTCAACGTCGATTTACCCTATAGTCCCACATCATAATTAAAAGACACTCTGGATAAGCCCTTCCATCAATTCTCCCTTTGGTCTACTAATATAGGTACTCACAGTCCTGATTGAAACTAAACATGCTTAGCACACAGGTATCGTCCAAGTAAACCTCATTAACTACTTTTATTTCATTTTACGACTCAACATTAATAATAAAGAAACAGTTCCACCATCCTACAACTAGGAATGGCAACTGGAAAAACGCAGAACAGGAAAAACAAGCATGGAAAAGCAACCTGAGCACAAAATAAATTACTCTACTCACAAGAAAAACCCTCTACTAAAGCAAACAAGTAAAATCAGGAAAACAGCAGGGGAAAAACAGGAAACACGCAATACCCCGTTCAAGGTTGTTAGTGGAATTTTCACATAATATTCATCCACTTTTTATGGAAAGGCACAAACCACCTACCTCGATTTTAAGAGATCGATATATGTGAACCCTGACGACAGATTCCTATTATAACAACATAGATATGAAAAAACGCACAAACAATTCATCCCACAATAACTTGGAAATGAGGAGGAATCAAGAAACAAGGCTAAAGTAGAAGGAAGAACTCACCGCTACGATTCCAACGCAATCGACCATGCTCAAATTGGAGAACGGACAATGAGGCAGGAGCTCGGAGAAGATTCGGTCGTACGGCCACTCCCGGGCAGATGAAATCTGGAGAAGAAGATGCTTTTGGGGGTTAGGTGTGACCCCAGTCCGTTTAATGATAAAAAATAAAGTACACCGCATTTACATATCGAGTACATGACGTGTACTTAAATTTTCCGTACTCCGAATTAACCTGCCTCCACCTCAGCCTTACACACCGTGTGGGTGGCCTGGCACGGCCAGCACACAGCTTCGAGCCGGGAAAAATTACATGGCGTGTACTCAGAAAGTACACAGTATGTGCTTCGAAAATTTCCAGAAAATTCATTTTTCTCAAGAACTCTAGAAGACGGAAAACGTACCTGAGAAGACAATTCGGGTTCTTACAAGCTTCCCCCCTTAAAGAAATTCGTCCCCGAATTTCCCTAATGAGGCGGAGAAGGAGAAACACTGAATAGCTCCAGCCACTACGATCGTACATCGGTCTACATCTCCCAGGTCTCGTCCTGTACTCGCCTGTGCTGCCATAGCACTCGTACCATAGTAAGAGACCGCCCGCATAGAACCTTCATACTGCGATCGAAAATCCGGATAGGATGCTCCTTGAACGACGAATCCTCTTCAATCTCAACTTCCTCGGGCTGAAAGATATGAGACGGGTCTGAAAAGTAATTTCGGAGCTGAGAGACGTGGAAGACGTTGTGCATTTCCCGATAACTCTGAGGTATCTTCAACCGATAGGCGACCGACCCCACTCTCTCCAATACCTCAAATTGCCCGACGTACCGCGGTGAAAGCTTACCCTGTCTCTGAATCCTTTTGGGTCCCAAACTCGGTGTGACGCGTAGGAAAACCTGATCTCTGACCTCGAACTCCAGAGGTCGTCTCCGCTGATCAGCATAAGACTTCTATCGAGACTGCGCTGCAGCCATCCTCTTCTGAATCAGCTCTATCTGCTCTGAAGTCTCCTGAATAAGATGAGGTCCTAGAAAAGCTGTCTCTCCTGCCTCCAGCCAGCATATGGGTGATGAGAATGGCCTACCGTACAAAGCCTCGTATGGTTCCATTTGAATGGTCGCCTGAAAACTGTTGTTGTAGGCGAACTCCACCAGAGGAATATGCTTCTCCCAAGAAGCGCCAAAGTCTAGAATGCAAGGTCGGAGCATATCCTCAAGCACCTGGATCGTGCACTCAGACTGGCCATCAGTCTGAGGATGGTATGCTGTACTCAAAAGTACCTGTGTACCCAAGTCCATCTGGAGTCCCTTCCAGAACCAAGAGGTAAAGTGCACATCTCTATCTAAAACAATAGAATGTGGGACTCCATGCAGACGAACAATCTCTCTGATGTAAAGTCATCCCTGATCATCGACACTAAAGGTCTCCTTAATCGGAAAGAAGTGAGCAACATTCGTAAGCCTGTCGACGACAACCCAAACTTCATCGTTTCCCCAAAGCGATCTCGAAAACCCAGTCACGAAGTCCATCGCAACGTCATTCCACTTCCACTCTGGAATGGGTAACTGTTGTAAAAGCAATGCTGGTCACTGATGCTCTGCTTTCACCTGCTGACAAGTAGAACATCTCATGACAAAACTAGCAATATACGTTTTCATACCCGGCCACCATTACTGGCGATGAAGGTCCCGATACATCTTCGTGATGCCAGGATGAACTTCCCAAACAGAGGAATGGAAATCTTGCATCATCTCATCGCGTATGTCTGCTGGCACACATACGTGTCCTTGGAAACGCAAGATCTTATCCTCGCCCACTGTCCATCCAGGAAGAGGGTCCTCTCCTGACACACTCTCCCACAGGGCTAAGCCTTCTGAGTATGATAGTTCCCTCATCCGTACCAGATCATGTAGTTTTGAGGTAACAGCTACAGAAGATATGAAGGTCTGTCCCGGTCTGTCGTGCACCTCTAGATGCATCTCAGAGAACAGAGCCATCAGCTGCCACTCACAACTGGCCTACTGAACTGTCTGAATCTGAGTTCTTCTACTCAACGCATCTTCCATGGTGTTTCCCTTTCCCGACGTATAGGCAAGCTCGAAGTCAAAAGACTGTAGACACTCAACCCACCTGCGCTACCTCAGATTCAGATCATGTTGAGTGAAGATATACATGAGACTCTTGTGGTCAGTGAAGACCACAAAGTGCTCTACCAGAAGATAGTGTATCCAACAGCGCAAGTCATGAACAAAAGTTGCCAACTCCAGATCATGTGTATGGTAGTTCCTCTCATGTGGCCTCAACTGCTGTTGCCCATACGCAACGACTCCATCTCCCTGCATAAGCACAGCTCCTAGCCCGAAACCTAAAGCATCGCAATAAACAGTGTAGGTCTTGCCTGGCTCTGGAAAGACTATTATCGGTTCTGACATCAACCTCCCTTTCAACTCTTGAAAGGCTGACTCACAAGAATATGACCATAAAAACTTCACCCCCTTCTTGGTCAGACCTGTCAAGGGTGCTGCTAGATAGGAAAAGTCCCAAATGATGCATCTATAGTATCTATCCAGTCCTAAGAAACTCTGTACCTCAAAGACGTTCTTCGGTTGATCCCAGGAAGCTACAGCTCTCACTTTCTCTAGGTCCAAATATACTCCTTCCTTTGAGATGACGTGACCCAAGAAGTGAATCTGATCCATCCAGAAGTGGCACTTCGATAGTTTAGCACAAAGCTGATTGTCTCTCAGTGTACTCAGAATGATCTCAAGATGGGTTGAATGGTCGTGTCGAGTGTGAGAGTACACCAACATATCGTCCACGAAGACCACGACGAAGGAATCAAAGTAAGGATGGAACACTCGGTTCATCAGTTCCATGAAAATTTCTGGTGCGTTCGTGAGTCCGAAAGGCATGACTGTTTACTCGTAAAGATCGTACCTACTCCTGAAGGTTGTTAGAGGTATATTTGATGGTCGAACGTGCAACTGATGATAACCGGAACTCATGTCGATCTTCGAGAACATCAGGGCCCTCGAAGATGATCGAAAATATCATTAATCTGCGACAAGGGATATCGGTTCTTGACCGTCAACCGGTTAAGCTTCAGATAATCCACACAAAGCCGAAGGGTACTGTCTTCCTTCTTCGCAAACAGAACTGGCGAACCCCAAGGAGAAGTACTGGGTCGGGTGAAACCCTAAGCATGTAGCTCCTCCAACTGCTACTTGAGCTCCTGCAAATAAAGTGTGGCCATCCTATAGGGATGAATGGACACCGGTGTCACTCCTATCACGAGCTCAAAAGAGAAGTCTACCTCACGCTCTGGGGGAAAACCCAAAAAGTCCTCTGGAAAGACATCCCTAAAGCGATACACCGCTGGAGGAAATTCCAACTATGGAGTCCCCTAATCATCCAGATAAAGACTAGCAATCTTTGCTATCACCCCTCCTATCCCAAGATGCTCGAGTCCCGCCCGACTCGCCCAAACTTCCCATTCTCGCCAATGAAGAAAATATTCACCCTCTGGTGAGATGAAACTGACATTGCGGTGATAATAGTCAACGACTACATGTAAGGGAATCAACCAGTCCATGCCGAGAATCACATCATAGCCTGTCATCTCTAGGAAATAGGGATCCCATATGAAGTGATACCCTGCCACCTAGAGAGGGATCTCTCTACACTGGCGTACACTAGATCTCCTCGTTCCCAAAGGTGTGTCTAGTGTCAATGAGTCAGCAGAAGAAAAGATACAGAGTCCAAGGCTCTCCAAAACAGCAACAGAGATAAAGCTATGTGTAACACCAGTATCGAAAACGTTTGAAGATAAAACTGAGGCTACTAAAGTCTTACCTCGAACAGTAGAAGGGTAGGGATCCTACTCATGATAATTATGCTCCACAGCAAAGGACTGGCCCGTGTCACGGACCTGCACCCCTGTATGACCACTCTGAGCTGATCCTCCCTACTATTTCTAAGGAACTAGTTGCAGACTGCCACGGCCTCAACCTCCACCTCGGCCCGAATGGCCGGAAGAACTCTAGTATCCCGACAGGTGAGAAACTAGTGGGGCTGCTCCTGAACAAGGAGTCATTTAAGAACCTTGGTCACCTACTACTGGTGAGAAACCTGATAGAAATGCTGAAGCTGACCTACCTTGCCACAAGACCGGCACCCCACAGGGTCTCTCTGGCAATGCGGCCTCGTGTGCCCAGTCTAGCCACACTGGTAGCACGTCACATGGCTGCCTGATTATGTGTCTTGCTTCCTCAAATCACCATGTGTAGCCTCCCTACGGCACTTCATGCTTTCATCTGGAGGAAAGATACCTCTGGAAGCATAACCGCCCTGACTCGTAGCTCAAGATTCTCTTAGATTTCACTCTGAAATCAGTGCCTGGTTGACGATAGAAGTAATGGAAGTTAGCTGGATGATGTTCACCTATGACCGGATCTCCCGCCTGAGTCCATCCTCAAACATCCTCGCCAAGAACACCTCACTCCCACCCCGAAGGGGTGTAAAATGCTGCAGCTCAGTGAAACAAGAGGAATACTCCATGACAGATAGTGTACCCTGATCTATGATCATGAACTCCCGGGCTCGATCGGTCCTCAGGGTATCTGGGTAGAATTAGTCATATAACACGTGCTGGAACTCCTCCCAAGTCATAGCCTGCTGCTGACCCGCCTGTGAGACCACGTCCCACCACCTCTTGGCGGAGTCTCGGAGCATGTAGTTGGGGAGCTTGACTCGCCTCTCTCGAGGCGTCTCCAGATGCTCGAATATAGTCAGCATGGCTTCCAGCCATGACTCTGCAGCCTGAGGTCCTCCCTCCCCTGAGAACATGGGAGGATGATGTTGCTGAAAGACCCGCGTCAAGTCTCCCATAGTAAAGGTAGAAGGCAGTGCTCCCTATAAGTCCTGAAACATCCTCATTAATCCTTCCCCGAACTGCTCATCAGTGCCCGCAACTGGTACAACAACTAGTGCCAAGGCTGTCTTGGCTGCGGGATCGACAAGAAGTCCCTGATCAGCCATATCTGGTGTCTGATCACTACCTAACGACAGACGTACGACCGGAGGACGTCTCAGAGGCATAACTCTGAAATATCAAAAGCACACTATAGATCAAGAAAACAAGGACAGAGATCACAAGGGTACAAAATGGGAACAGGGGAAGAAAAACATAAAATATTGCAAAACATGACTACACGGTGTTTATAAAAACTACACGGCGTGTCTTTTTAAGCCACTGACATGGGCATGTACTCCTGCCCTACAAGTCATGTACACTTAAAAATTACACGGTGTGTTGACCCCAACACACGACATGTACTTGTAACTATTCCCCTACCTGAGTTCCTTACCTGGCTAACCCACACGGTCCAACTTAAATCGAGACTACACGACCTGTTCGAAACAAACATGGCATGCACTAGGCAAGGCTTCGGCGGCCCGTGTTGTTGAGTACACGGCCATTTACATGGTTGGACCATACATGGCGTGCTCCGAGCAAACACAGCATGTGGAAAGGAAGGTAACGTCGGCCCGTGTTGTTCGTGACATGGCCGGGTACATGGATAAGACTACACGGCGTATTCCGAACAAACACGACATGTGGAAATGAAGGTAACGCCGGCCTGTGTTGTTCGTGACACGGCCGGGTACGTGGACAGGACTACACGACGTGTTCCATATGGACATGGAGTGTTCTACCCATGCTTCCCCGACCCGTGTTGTTAGTGACACGACCAGGTACACGACTCTGAGCTTACACGGCATGTAGCTACCGTACACGGCGTGTTTCCAAAGTTACTTCCATGACACTGTGTTCTCCTCACACGGTCAGTGACATGGCCTGAAAACTACACGGCATGTTCCCAAAATGTACATGTCGTGTATTTTGGGTTTTTCTATGCAGTAGCTTAGAAACTGCACAGAATTCCAGAAAAACTAAAAACAAGGCGAAAAGTGCCAAATTCAGATCTGTGAGGGCCCATAACACCTTAAGTACCAAAATATGGTGTTCACTTAAAACAAAGAATAAAAAAACAGTTTTCTAACATAAAAATAGGGAATATATCAAGAAACTATCACAACAACATGCATAATCTACACAAAGTCTATCACAACCGCATGAAATCACTAATGCACCCTAGATGGCATGGCAAGAATGCATGGCATGTGATTCCTACAAGTGTCTATATGATGCATGAGATGGAATACCCTCATCTCATCAGGTTTCGATAGAAATAGATTCGCAATATCAAAACAGTAATAGCACAATCTATGTGAATCAATCTCAGTGAAATCAGATCAACTATAAAATCTCAAAACCAGCAACTGCAATTAACGAGGTAGTTTGGATTTTCCCTGTACACGGGTTAGATACTCCCGATTACAGCTTAATTCCAAGTACCAAATCCATCATATCCCTGAATAAGGCCTCCAAATAGTAAAGCAAGAGAAAAGAACTCCTCTGATACAACTTTGTAACGACCCGAGTCCAGAGCCCCTCCACTGGTGCCCCTTACCCGGTTCTCCACATGACCTCAAGCGTGTTTCCCCAAACGTCAGAGGCTTCTGACTAGCAACGAGGTCCTTGGTGAGTCGGTGGGGAAACTATTCCCTCATTCGGTAAGGTATACAGCGGAAAAAGCAACAGTCAATAGCGGAAGCAGTAACAACATTCATAACAACAAAAACCAAACAGTGGAAGCAATGTAGATATATAACAATGATGACAATAATGCATCAGGTACAAGTATCTATGGAAAGAAAAAAAAACAACAACGTGCTGGAATACAACTGAAAACAAAGTTAAAAGGATAACAAAATAAACTCCTCAGCATCGCGAGTCAAGGCTCGGTCACAAGCTCTCCAACTCCAGTGCAATCAAGAACCTGAAGTAGAAGGGCGCTTGCCCTTATCTATACATGCAGCAACATAGTCTGACTGGGCCCAAAACCATGGCCCAAACAAGGTGTGAGATACAATCCCAGTTGGAAATCACCCAATGATTTGTGCCTTACAGTCAATGAATACATGGCAGTAAATAAACAAGAAGTAGTAAACAGGAAAGAACAAGCAGCTAAAATCCACAGTTCTAACAAGTAAAGTACACAAGTAAGCAGCCAGCAACAAGAAGAAAACAGGTAACCCTCTGGGTAGCTCTCACAGCCTAACCCCTATGGTTCAACCTATAGTACTAGAAACCCTTTGAGAGGCACACACAGTCTCACCCCTCTGGTTCAGCTACATAATTAAGCCGACTCTTTGGGGAAGCACTCACCGTCAATTCCCCCTATAGTCTCGTATTGTGCTAAAATCTCTCTAGGGAAGCACTCAATGTCAATTCCCCATGTGGCACGCGTCTTGGAACAATAGACTCTCTAAGGAAGCACTCAACATCAATTCCCCCTATAGACTCGCATCGTAATTAAAAGACACTCTGGAGAAGCCCTTCCGTCAATTCTCCCTTTGGTCTACTACTCTAGGTCTTCACTGTCCAGAGTGAAACTAAACATGCTCAGCATGCATGTATCATCCAAGTAAACCTCAAGAACTACTTCACTATCATTCTACGGCTCAACAGCAATAATAAAACAACAGTTCCACTATCCTACAACTAGGCATGGCAACTGGAAAAATGCCCAACAGGAAAAAAAAGCATGGAAAATCAACCTAAGAAAAAAATAAATTACTCTACTCACAAGCAATAACCTCTACTAAGTAAAACAAGAAAAATCTGGCAAACAACAGGGGAAAACAAGAAACATGCAATACCCCATTTAAGGGTATTGGTAGAATTTCCACATAATATTCATCAAATTTATACGGAAAGGCACAAACCACCTACATTGATCCTAAGCGATCGATTTAGAGGAACCATGAAAACAGATTCCTCTTAGAACAACGTAGATCTGAGAAAACGCAAAAAATGTTCATCCCATGATAACATGGAAACGAGGAGGAATCATGAAACAAGGCTAAAGCAGAAGGAAGAACTCACCGTTGTGATTCCAACGCAATCAACCGTGCTCAAATCGGAGAACAGACGGCGAGGCGGGATCTCGGAGAAGATTTGGTCGTATTGTCGCTCCCGGGAGGATGAAATCTGGAGAAGAAGATGATTTTGGTGGTTAGGCGCGACCCGGGTCCGTTTAATGAAAAAAAGTATATGGAATGTACTTCATGAGTAAACGGCGTGTACATCAATTTTTCGTACTCCGAATTAATCGACCTCCACCTCAGCCTTACACACTGTGTGTGTGGCTTGGCACGGCCATCACACAACTTCGAGCCTGGAAAAAGTACACGGTGTGTACTCAGAAAGTACACGGCGTGTACTTTGAAAATTTCCAGAAAATTCATTTTTCTAAAAAACTCCAGAAGAGGGAAAACGTACTTGAAAAGACGATCCTGGTTCTTAAAAACTTCCCCCCTTAAATAAATCTGTCCCCGAATTTCTCTAACGAGGCAGAGAAGGAGAAACACCAAACAGCTCCAGCCACTGCAATTGTACATCGGTCTCCCTCTCCTCGGTCTCGTCTTGTACTCGCCCGTGCTGCCATAGCACTCATACCATAGGAACAGACTTCCCATGGAGAACCTTCGTACTAAGATCGACAATCCAGATAGGATGCTTCTTGAATGACGCATCTACTTCAAGCACATCTTCCTCAGGCTGAAATACATTATATGGGTCTGAAAAGTAACGTCGGATCTGAGAGACGTGGAAAACGTTGTGCATGGCCTGATACCTCTTACGTAGCTGCAACCGATAGGCAACTGTACCCACTCTTTTTAATACCTCAAACGGCCCGACATACCGCGGTGAAATCTTACCCTGTCTCTGAATACTTTTGTTTCCCAGCCTCGGTGTGACACGTTGGAATACTTGATCTCTGACCTCGAACTCCAGAAGTTGTCTCTGCTGATCAGCATAAGACTTCGGTCGAGACTGCGCTGTAGCCATCCTCTTCTGAATCAGCTCTATCTGCTCTGAAGTCTCCTGATCAAGACAAGGTCCCAGCAAAGCTGCCTCTCCTGCCTCCAGATATCATAAGGTTGATCGGCATGGCCTACTGTAAAAAGCATCGTATGGTTCCATTTGAATGGTCTCCTGAAAACTGTTGTTGTAGGAGAACTCCACCAGAGGAATATTCTTTTCCCAAGAACCGCCAAATTCTAGAAAGCAAGCTCGGAGCATATCCTCAAGCACCTGGATCGTGCACTCGGACTGACCATCAGTCTGGGGATGGAATGTTGTACTCAATAGTACATGTATACCCAAGGCCTTCTAAAGTCCCTGCCAAAACCGAGAGGTAAAGCGCACATCTCTATCTGAAACAATAGAGCGCAGAAATCCATGCAGAAGAATGATCTCTCTGATGTAAAGTCGTCCTAGATCATCGACAATGAAGGTCCCCTTGATTGGAAAGAAGTGAGCAACCTTCGTAAGCCTGTCGACTACAACCAAAAAGAAAATCGTTTCCCCTAGGCGATCTCAGCAACCCGGTCACGAAGTCTATCGCAACGTCCTTCCACTTCCACTTCGGAATGGGTAACTGATGTAAAAGCCCCACTGGTCACTGATGCTCTGCTTTCACCTACTGACAAGTATAACATCTAATGAAAAAACCAGCCACATCCTTTTTCATACTCGGCCACTAGTACTGGTGATGAAGGTCTTGATACATCTTTGTGACGCCAGGATGAATTTTCCAAACAGAGGAATGGAAATCCCGCATCAGCTCCACGTGTATGTCTACTGGACCCCATACGCATCCTTGGAAGAGAAAGATCTCATCCTCGCCCACTGTCCATCTAGGAAGAGGGTCCTCTCCTGACAAACTCTCTCATAAGACTAAGCCTTCTGAGTCTGATAGTCGCCTCATCCATACCTGATCAAGTAGTGGTGAGGTAACAGCTATAGAAGATAGGAAGGTCTGTCTCTATCTGTCATGCACATCCAGATGCATCTCAGAGAACAGAACCATCAACATCCACTCACTACAGGCCTCCTAAACTGCCTGAATCTGAGTTATCCTACTCAACACATCTGCCATGGTGTTTCCCTTTCTCGACGTATAGGCAAGCTCGAATTCAAAAGACTGTAGATACTCAACCCACCTATGCTGCCTCAGATTCAGATCATGCTGAGTGAAGATATACTTGAGACACTTGTGGTCAGTGAAGACCACAATGTGCTCACCCTGAAAATAGTGTCTCCAACAGCGCAAGGCCTGAACAACAGCTGCCAACGCCAGATCGTGTGTAGGGTAGTTCCTCTCATGTGGCCTCAACTACTGAGACCCGTACGCAATGAATCCATCTCCCTACATAAGCACAGATCCTAGCCCGACACCTAAAGAATCACAATAAACAGTGTAGCTCTTTCTTGGCTCTGAAAAGACTAGTATCGGTGCTAACTTCAACCTCCCTTTCAGCTCCTGAAAGGCTGACTCACAAGAATCTGACCATAAGAACTTCTCCACCTTCTTGGTCAGACCTATCAAGGGTGCTGCTAGATGAGAAAAGTCTTGAATGAAGCGTCTGTAGTATAAAGCCAGCCCTCAGAAACTCCATACCTCAAAGATGTTCTTTAGCTGCTCCCATGAAACTACAGCTCTCACTTTCACTGGGTCCACAGATACTCCTTCCTCTAAGATGACGTGACCCAAGAAGTGAATCTAATCCATCCAAAAGTTTCACTTCGAGAGTTTAGCATAAAGCTGATTGTCTCTCAGTGTACTCATAATGATCTCAAAATGGGTGGCATGGTCATTTCGAGTGTGAGAGTACACCAAGATATCGTCCACGAAGACCACGACGAAGGAATCCATATAAGGATGGAACACTCGGTTCATCAGTGCCATGAAAACTGCAGGTGCGTTCGTGAGTCCGAAGGGCATGAATGTATACTCGTAAAGACCGTACCTGCTCCTGAAGGCTGTCAAAGGTATATCTGATGGTCTAACGTGTAACTGATGATAACCGGACCTCAAGTCGATCTTCGAGAACACACGAGCTCCTCGAAGCTGATCAAAAAGGTCGTCAATCCGTGGCAAGGGTGTAACGCCCCGACCCTAGTTACCTAGATAGGGTTCATTATTACATAACATTGGCATGATCACAAGAAAGATCAAGTCTCGATAGACCGATTAGTTTAGTAGCCTTGGAAACACTAGATACAATCATAAAGTTTTACATTACATTATAAAAAACATCGTGTCTTCATATCCCCTCATACTATCCCTGTAGGTCATTCATAAATTATTTCTTCATAATCCTGGGAAAATTTTTTTTAAGGGGTGAGCTCAGATGCTCAGTAAGGATAACATTATAGCAGAAGCTTTCATAGATAAGCATAAACACTTAAGGCAGTTTATAACTAAAACAAAAGCCTTTTTAAACTTGAACTTAAGCATAAAATGGAAAAGATAAAATAATATAATTCCATTTACTTACTCACATTGATATTCTACTAGTCGAATGATCACATGCAATATCAATAACCACTTTCATAATGATAGAATGCATAATGCCAGACTATCATAACCACATAGCCAAGGCCTCGTGCCAAGACTACAAATAAGATTTTTCCAAGGCCTTGTGCCAAGACAATAGTTTGTCTCATGAGACCTACTGATGCATCGAGGAGCTATTGCAGGCTCCACCCGTCACATATTTAGTCCAATGCATTCCTCATATGAACAGGTTTAAACATAACATAAACCTTCGTATTAAAACTAGCATATGAAATGTCAATACTTTAACCACAAACCATGAATGGTATAAAAATAACACATCCCCAGTCAAACATAACTCATTCGATACAATATGTAATATTGTATTGTATCACATTAACCTCAATCAAGAATAATGAAGGATGTTGACATAGAAGTAAATAATCATCAAAACTATTTGAGAGAAATATCCCCCTTTTTCTTGAACTCATTTAAAAGTCACACTATTTGTCAAGAAGCCATTTAAAAATAGATTTTTGAATCAAAGTGTCCCATTCCACTTTGAAACTTTTTAAAATGAGTTTTAATTCTAAAACTTTAATTTCTATATAAATAAATCCTTAAAACCATTTTTAAAAGATAGACATTAATGAGAAATATTTGGATGAATAAGTCTTTAAAACATATAAAAATGGTATTTTAGTTAGAGATTCTAACCAAAAGAGAGACACTTGAATGAAAATAATTGATGTAATCAAAACTTTATAATATCATGAGAATAAATGGATTCATTATATACTATGTCAAAGTACATTATATACACTACATAAAAATGATTTGGTGTATAACAACAAAGAAGTCTCAATGGAATTTAAATTGAGATGAAATCTCCCATAAAGGTTGTATCCTTAGATTTAGGATAAATCAACGACATAGTTATGTGTGACAAATATAAATACACTAAATATGATTGGATATTCAGTGTAAAAAATAAAATGACATTCACACATATTCTTGTAAAAACAACACCAATGAATTGGATGTTTATCTCAACAAATCGAGATTGAGTAAAAATTACTCTTATCAAGTTCATACTGATGACATGATAATTTATCAATGGAGTGATTATGTGTATCAAAAGTATATCCACAGAAATGGTAGTGGAATTTATGACATAGTCAATTGAATATAGATTCTACACATAATATTGGAGTAAAATAATCAATGAAATATGCGTAAAGCCGAATGAGTGGAAATTGAAATTTCAAATTCCCTTATTGATTTGGTAACATAAAAAACATACACCCATTAAAGAAGGATCATACAATGATAATGTAAATATACATGAATTAAATTATATTATACAATGAATACAAACATGGCAGTACACACACCACATGTAATAAATAGGTGGTGAACAATGGAATTCTCACGGAATTAAAAGTGAGATAAGAAACCCCATACTTTGTACTTTTTCCTTGGTCGATGGTAGGTTAATCTCCTGTATAATGGAGAAATAATTTTTATTGAATTATAAAAGAATCATTTACATTAATATGATATCATATATGATCTTTTAACATTGATTTGATAATAATATCATAGAATTATCTACATTTCGGGTGTTAACGGGTTTATTTTACTTTATATTCGTTGTTATGTAAGCCATATTTTTTATTAATGGGATGTATATTATTCATATCCATAATTATATCAAGTCCTTAAAAATTATTTTTAATCATCAAATGAGAATTATACTTGAATGGATGTGATGGAGAATTAATCTCATCGCGTTCGTGGAGACGGTACTCCGTACGTACGCACGAGCGACAATATCATTCTTTTGATATTAAAATAATACATAATTGAATGGTATATCATATATACAGAATCATTATCATGTTATATTTATTATTTAAATTAGTTACACATCATTATTATATCCACCCAAATAATAATATATTGAATAACAACTACACCACGATGTGGAGACGGTAAGTTGTACGTACGCACGTATGGTGACATGTTATTCAGATGGTGGATAGAATACAGAATATGTTTGTACCATATTTATAATAACATCACAGTATATATATGATACTGGAGTTATTATTTTAGAATGGTAATAACAAAGAAAGAATAAGTGGAAGAAGAAAGCAACTTGAAAAGGGGTCGTGAAAACATTACCTCTTCTTTGGGTTCTTCCTTTTGATTAGATCAAAAGGGATCCTTAGGTTGGCTTTCTGATCAAACTAATGCCTCTAGGTTGTAAATAAGGAAGTTGGGAGAGTATTTGGGAAGGGTTTGTCCTAACCAAAAGGCTTTGAAGGTGTAAAGAAATGAGAAGGAGGAGTGCCCATTTATAAGAGGGGTGAGGGGAAACTTTGGAAAAGCTAGAAATATTAATTTATAATAAATTCATATTCGGTTTCTAATGGCTCAAAAGTTGATTATTCAAAGGTTAAGGTGGGGATAAGTCTAAAAACATTCAACCAATAGAATTTAGACAGGTTTGGGTTACTATATTAACCTTATCTTTTAGTTTTAACTCTTAGTTAATTAGTTTGACATTTACCATGTCACTTTGTATTTTTATATTATATAGTTAATAAACTTACTATAAACATCCAAGAGACCCACAAATGGTCCATTAATGATACACCAATCATGATATAAGTCTCTTGGCAGAACCTTAGATTTTTAAGAATTTAATATCAATTAATAATATAATATTGGTTTTAAAAACTCTTTTATGTCAATTTTGACACTATTCAATAGTTGATATTTGTAAAACTCTTAATAGAATTTTTACTTCGAAGAAAGTTAATTAAATCATTACTAACATGTCATATTAACCTAGAAAATTAGTGTAATTCTTTAAAAGTCTCAAATTATATTTATTTGTGTATTGATAATGTCAATTATTTTAATTTTTTACAACTATGGTAATTACTGCATCATCATTGTGTCGTAAATAAATTAAATAATTTAATGTCTAAAAATTATAAATAAAATACCATTATGTAGGAAATCTTTTTAGATTTCTAATGAATATTTTTATTCGAAAATCAAACATACATAACCCTATGTAAAAATTGATTTTCTAAAAGATATATGCTTGTGTCATTTTTGTATTCATTTTAACTTAATTAAAATAAAGTGTCCCTATCACTTACAAGTGGCTCCATGGGGTCCCAAAATCGACCCAAAGATGCCCATGGTGGACATGTATCAACCAATAAGGTTAGGACACGTTTTAGGGTAATTTTGTATTATAATAATATTATTTGTTAACGGTTATTTACCGGATTTACGTTTTAACCATAGTAAATAAAATATTTACCGAAGTAATTATTCAAAATGTCTAAAAATAAAAGTTACCTATTTACACAATTTGGACATCCTGATTCCAAATATGTAATCCATTTTTTCCAAATTCAATACACAGAAGTGGCAGAAATTAATTTAAAATTAATTCCCGTTGTTAAAATAAAAAGCGTGTTTTTAAGAGATAATAACTATCAAAAGATTGGCACTTGATTATTTTTGGTTTAATTGTGAAATTATGTCCAATTAAAAACATTAAATTAAATGGTAAAAATATATTCTAAATATAATTTAAAACCACTCAAATTCATAATTTATCAATATTAATTATTTCGATTAAAAATGTTGTTTTTAATTAAAATTTAGTAATTTTCACTATTCATCAAATTATGAAAGTTATCTGAAAAGTACCAAAATATCACCCTTGGCTAATTTCGATATTAAAAATCCAAAAATGAAGTCCATTTTGAGATATAGAATTTATAAAATTTCATAATGTCTAGATTGATTGGTTGTGGTGTGTTAGAATCTCAAAGTTGCGTACAATGCATGCCATTGTATTATTCAAAGGGAATCATACCGTGGATGCTTGGGGAGTTACATTCTACCCTCCTTCAATTAATTTCTTCCTTGCAATTTTTAAAATTGGGCTTGCGAATATAATGAAAGTCCCACATCGGAAAAAAGAGTTAATAAAACTATCACTTTAAAAGAAAGGAAGGGAGGTATAATGGTCACCCAAGATAACCCATACTAGGATTCCAGGTAGGAAAACATGGATGTGGATGATAAACTAAGTGTCATGTTCTGATGGAGAGGGATAGAAATCGTGATCAGGAGAAAGTTAACAATAAGAAAACCCCAAACTTGTGTTGGGACAAACGATCCTTAGTCTCCTAGTAGGAAAAGTAAACAGACAACATTATTTGTTTTAAGTTACATTACATAAGGATGAGGAATTAATTTATGATATTGACTAAGAATATAAAGATATATACTTACTATTTAAGTAGAGTTTCATTCTTTAATAAATTTCCACCACTAACTCATTTTTTTAAACGATGAGTATTCAAGAAGACTTGGTCACACTGGAAGAGCTAGAATAAACTTCTATAGAATCACATGATCCATGCAGGATAAACTATATATTTACATTTCCTTTAGAGATTAATCAAAACCAAAATGGTTAGTACAAGATCTAATGATCCCCCAAAAGGATATTCCTTGAGAGAAATAAACACTAATCTTAATTTCTAAAATTAAACCAATAATACCCCAAAGTTAAATAAATACCATTCAAAAATCAATTGTCCTTAAAATCCTTCAATATAATCCAAACTAATATTGAAACCCAAAACATAAAAGAATTTGATTATGTAGTCTCCCATGTTAAATTGTATCTCCAAATGACATTAATTACTCTTAATGTCACATACTTAAAAGTAATTAACCTAATCTTTTCCATAAATAACCCAAATCAAAATAAATCCACAATAAAAACATAGAAAAAAATCCACCATTACTCCTCAAATGAAATCCCATACTACTCTATTTTCCTTTGGCATATAGTGTTCTCAACAAAGAGAACAACATCCAAAATAACATTTATCACTTAATCACAAAATCATTTTCCTATACTAAGGGTATTCATTTGGTAAGACATAAGATCCCAAATAAAATTATTATTGATCAATAAAATCATTTAACTTAAAATAATAGTCACACTAACCAGGGACTTCACGTAGTCCAGTGGTAGGCGATAAATCCAAATCACACTTTGGTTGTGGGTTCGATTCCCACAGCTTTGTCCGACGCGACGGGTTGTCACAGGGTCTACGTGTTGTCCTTTTTCAAAAACTATATTTTATAACATTACCAATATGAGATAAATTCTTCAAAATAATCATAACATAATTTAACCACAAATTTTATCTCATACCTTGCATTTTCATCCCAAATTATAATAATTTGTAATTGCCTCAAACCCAATGATCATATAAAACCAAATGGTTATTTATAACTATATCCACAAGAGAAAAGATAATTCTTCCATAAATATCATTCTCACATGGCAAACATTAGGGTTATAAATACAAGAGAAAATTATTAAAAAGTAAACCCTTCAACAAGGATCACTAATAATTTTTAAACATTTATCCAACCATTTATTTCCACATAGCTTCTTATCTGACCAATAAAATATCCTATAGAATAGGACATTCACTCGGGTAATGGCCAGGTCCCCTATATTTATGGAAAATGATTGTAAATGGATTCTTGGGACCATTTTTATCTTCTTCCATAGTACTCTTCATTTTTCTTCAGAAATTATTCACTTTATGTCCTTCTTTCCCGCACGTAAAGAATTTATTTGTCCCATTGAGACACTTTCCTGGGTGTCTCCTTCCACATTTCCTGCATGATGGAAATTGAGGATTTCTTTCTCCATGGTCTCCACTACTGGAGCTCTTATCATTCATCACCTTTCTCTACTTTGTTGACTCTGGTAATTGGTTAATATATATATTTTTTATCATATTTTTGGAAAACTGATTTGGCATAAAGATGATATCTTTTACGCCTATCAACATTCAATTTTGTTTCTCATTGCCACCACCGTTCCCACCTTTTACATAATTCTCAAAGTCACTATGACTTCCTTGGAATCTAGCCATTGACTAAAACCAAAAATCATTGTGTGAGTAACAGTAGTCATAAAATCATTTAAGGATTAACATGTCACCATATTCTCAATTTGAAACATATTAAGATTAACCAAGGTCATTTACTCTCATATTATATATATATTACTTCAAATTGGTTTGTAAAGAAAATGTAAATTATCCTAAGCATATCCCCCGGGAGTGACGTAACCAAGAGTGCAGCAAGGCCCGTTATCGTGCACCAGTTCCCGTTCGAGTCTAGCTCAAAGCGGTGTTTTCGGGTTTTACCCGTAGGTACATCTGTGCTAGAGATGCCTCTACCTGCTCGTATCCAGACAGGGATGTATTGCTCGGAAAACTCACAAAATCTCTACAATACCAAAATTCTAGGAAGTGCTTCTATACTAATCCTCAATGTTCATCTTAGGTCTACGTGCTCTAATCAGAGTTTATCTAAATCTAGCTTCCAAGGTTTGTACTAAACTTCCTCTGATACCAACTGTAACGCCCTGACCCAAGTTACCCAGAGTCGGTGCATTATTACATAACATTGGCTTGATCACAAAAAAGATAAAGTCTCGAAAGACTGATTAGTTTAGTAGCCTTGGAAACACTAGATACAATCATAAAGTTTTACATTACATCATAAAAAACATCATGTCTTCATATCCCCTCATACTATCCCTACAGGTCATTCATAAATTATTTCTTCATAATCCTGGGAAAAAAACATTGAAACGGGTGAGCTCAGATGCTCAGTAAGGATAACATTATAGCAGAAGCTTTCATAGATAAGCATAAACACTTTTGGCAGTTTATAACTAAAACAAAAGCCTTTTTAAACTTGAACATCAGCATAAAATGGAAAAGATAAAATAAAATAATTCCATTTAATTACTCACATGGATATTCTACTAGTCAAATGATCACATGCAATATCAAGAAACACTTTCATAATGATGGAATGAATAATTCCAGAATATCATAACTACATAGCCAAGGCCTCGTGCCAAGACTACAAATAAGATTTTTCCAAGGCCTTGTGCCAAGACACTAGATTGTCTCATGAGACCTACCGATGCATCTAGGAGCTATAGCGAGCTCCACCCATCACATATTAAGTCCAATGCATTCCTCATATGAACAGGTTTAAACATAACATAAACATTCGTATAAAAACTAGCATACGAAATGTCAATACCTTAACCACAAACCATGAATGGTATAAAAATAACACATCCACAGTCAAACATAACTCATTCGACACAATATGGAAGATTGTATTGTATCAAATTAACCACAATGAAGAATAATGAAGGATGTTGACATAGAAGTAAATAATCATCAATACTATTTGAGAGAAATATCCCCTTGTTTCTTGAAATCATTTAAAAGTCACACTATTTGTCAAGAAGCCATTTAAAAATAGATTTTTGAATCAAAGTGTCCCATTCCACTTTGAATATTTTTAAAAGGAGTTTTAATTTTAAAACTTTAATGTCCATATAAAAAAATCATTAAACCCATTTTTAAAAGATGGATATTAATGAGAAAGATTTGGATGAATACGTCTTTAAAACATTTAAAAATGGTATTTTAGTTAGAGATTCTAACAAAAAGAGTGACACTTGAATACAAATAATTGATGTAATCAAAACATTTTAATATCAAGAGAATAAAGGGATTCAGGATATACTATGTCAAAGTACATTATATACACCACATAAAAGTGATTTGGTGTATAACAACAATGAAGTCTCAATGGAATTTAAATTGAGATGAAATCTCTCATAAAGGTTGTATCTTTAGATTAAGGATAAATCAACGACATAGTTGTGTGTGAAAAATATAAATACACTAAATATTATTGGATATTCAGTGTAAAAAATCAAATGAAATTCACACATATTCTTGTAAAAACAACACCAATGAATTGGATGTTTATCTCAACAAATCGAGATTGAGTAAAATCTACTCTTATCAAGTTCATACCGATGACCTGATAATTTATCAATGGAGTGATTATGTGTATCAAAAGTATATCCACAGAAAGGGTACTGTAATTTATGACATAATCAATTGAATAGAGATTCTATACATAATATTGGAGTAAAATAATCAATGAAGTATACGTAAAGCCGAATGAGTGGAAATTGAAATTTCACATTCCCTTATTGATTTGGTAACATAAAAAACATACACCCATGAAATAAGGATCATACAATGATGATGTAAATATACATGATTTAAATTATATTACACAATGAATACAAACATGGGCAGTACACACACCACATGTAATAAATAAGTGGTGAACAATGGAATTCTCACGGAATTAAAAGTGAGATAAGAAACGCCTTACTTTGTACTCTTTCCTTGGTAGATGGTAGGTTAAAATCATGTATAATGGTGAAATAATTGTTATTGAATTATACAAGAATCATTTACATTGATATGATATCATATATGATCTTTTAACATTGATTTGTTAATAATATCTTAGAATTATCGTCATTTCGGGTGTTAACGGGTTTATTTTCCTTTATATTCTTTGTTATGTTAGCCATATTTTTTATTAATGGGATGTATATTATTCATATCCAGAATTATATCAAGTCCTTAAACATTATTTTTAATCATAAAATGAGAATTATACTTGAATGTATATGATGGAGAATGAATCGCATCGCGTTCGTGGAGACGGTGCTCTGTATGTACGCACGAGTGACAATATCATTCTTTTGATATTAAAATAATATATAATTGGATGGTATATCATATATACAGAATCATTATAATGTTATATTTATTATTTAAATAATTTAAAAATCATTATTATATCCACCCAAATAATAATATATTGAATAACAATTACACCACGATGTGGAGACGGTAAGTCGTACGTACGCACGTATGGTGACATGTTATTCAAAGGGTGGATAGAATACTGAATATGTTTGTACCATATTTATAATAACATCATAGTATATATATGATACTATAGTTATTATTTTATAATGGTAATAACAAAGAAAGAATAAGTGGAAGAAGAAAGCAACTTGAAAAGGGGTGGTGAAAACATTACCTCTTCTTTGGGTTCTTCCTTTTGATTTGATCAAAAGGGCTCCTTAGGTTGGCTTTCTGATCAAACTAATTCCTCTAGGTTGCAGTGAGGGAAGTTGATAGAGTATTTGGTCCGGGGTAGGCCCAACCAAAAGGCTTTGAAGGTGTAAAGAAATGATAAGGAGGAGTTCCTTTTTATAAGAGGGGTGAGGGCCAACTTTGGAAAAGCTAGAAATATTAATTTATAATAAATTCATATTCGGTTTCTAATGGCTCCAAAGTTGATTATTCAACGGTTAAGGTGGGGTAAGACGAAAACCATTCAACCAATAGAATTTAGACAGGTTTGGGTTACTATATTAACCTTATCTTTTAGTTTTAACTCTTAGTTAATTAATTTGACATTTACCATGTCACTTTGTATTTTTATATTATATAGTTAATAAACCTACTATATACATCCAAGAGACCCCCAAATGGTCCATTAATGATACACCTATCATGATATAAGTCTTTTGGCCGAACCGTATATTTTTAGGAATTTAATATCAATTAATAATATAATATTGGTTTAAAAAACTCTTTTATGTCAATTTTGACACTATTCAATAGTTGACTTTTGTAAAACTCATAACAGAATTATTACTTCGAACAAAGTTAATTAAATCATTACTAACATGTCATATTTACCTAGAAAACTAGTTTAATTCATTAAAAGTCTCAAATTATATTTATTTGGGAATTTATAATATCAATTATTTTAATTTTTTACTATTATGGTAATTACTGCATCATCATTATGTCATAAATAAATTAAATTATTTAATGTCTAAAAATTATAAATAAACTACCATTATGTAGGAAATCGTTTTATATTTCTAATGAATATTTTTAGTCGAAAATACGACAAATATAACCCTATGTAAAAATTGATTTTCTAAAATATATATGCTTGTGTCATTTTCGTATTCATTTTAACTTAATTAAAATAAAGTGTCCCTATCACTTACAAGTGGCTCCATGGGGGCCCAAAATTGACCCAAATATGACCATGGTCGGACATGTATCAACCAATGAGGTTAGGACACGTTTTAGGGTAATTTATTATTATTATAATATTATTTTTTAACCCTTATTTACCGGATTTACCTTTTAACCATGGTAAATAAAATATTTACCGAAGTGATTATTCAAAATGTCTAAATATAAAAGTTACCTATATACACAATTTGGACATCCGGATTCCAAATATAAAATCCATTTTCCAAATTCAATACACAAAAGTGGCAGAAATTAATTTAAAATTAATTCCTGTTGTTAAAACAAAAAGCGTGTTTTTAAGAGATAATAACTATCAAAAGATTGGCACTTGTTTATGTCTGGTTTAATTGAGAAATTATGTCCAATGAAAAACATTGAATTAAATGGTAAAAATATATTCTAAATATACTTTAAAACCACTCAAATTCAAAATTTATCAATATTAATTATTTCGATTAAAAAAGTTGTTTTCAATTAAAATTTAGTAATTTTCACTATTTATCAAAATATGAAAGTTACCCGAAAAGTACCAAAATATCACCCTAGGCTAATTTCGATATTCCGAATCCAAAAATGAAGTCAATTTTGAGGGATCGAATTTATAAAATTTCATAACAGCTAGATTGATTGTGGTGTGTTATAATCTCGAAGTTGCGTACAATGCACGCCATTGCATTATTCAAAGGGAAATGTATCGTGGAAGCTTGGGGTGTTAAAAAGGGATATCGGTTATGGACAGGCAACTGGTTCAGCTTCCGATAATCTGCATAATGTCGAAGGGTACTGTCTTCCTTCTTCACAAATAGAACAGGGAAACCCCAAGGAGAAGTACTGGGTCGGATGAATCCCTTAGCCTGTAGCTCCTCCAACTACTTATTGAGCTCATACAACTCAGTTGTGGCCATCCTATAGGGAGGAATGGACACCGGTGCCGCTCCTGGAATGAGCACAAAAGAGAAGTCTACCTAATGCTCTGGAGGCAAACCCGAAAAGTCCTCTGGAATGTCATACCTGAAGCAATCCACCACTAGAGGAAAGTCAAACTGTGGAGTTCCCTGATCATCCAGATAAAGACTAGCAATCTGGGATGTTACCCCTCCTAGCCCATGATGCTTGAGTCCCACCCGACTCCCCCGAACGTCCCATTCGCCTCTATGAAGAAAAGATTCACCCTCTTGTGAGATGAAACTGACTCTTCGGCGATAACAGTCAATGACTCCCTGGAAGGGACTCAACAAGTCCATGCTGAGAATGACATCATATCCTCTCATCTCTAGGACATAGATATACCATGAGAAGTGATACCATGCCACCTCGAGAGGGCACTCTTTACACTGGCGTACACTAGATATCCTCATTCCCAAAGGTGTGTCTAGTTTTAACGAGTCGTCAGAAGAAAAGATGCAAAGTCCAAGGCTCTCCACAACAGCAAAAGAGATAATGTTATGCGTAGCACCAGTATCGAAAATGGATGAAGATAAAACTGAGGCTACTAAAATCATACCTCGAACAGTAGAAGGGTCAGGATCCTGCTCATGATAAGTCTGCTCCACGGAGAAAGACGGGCACGTGTCGCGTCCCTCCGCCCCCGACTGACCACTCTGAGCTGAACCTCACTGCTGGTGCTGAGGAACTGGTGGCTGACTTCCACGGCCTCGACCTCCACCTTGGCCCAAACGGCCAGAAGAACTCTAGTTTCCCGACTGGTGAGAAACTGGTGGGGCTTCTCCTAAACGAGAAGTCATGGAAGAACCCCGGTCACCCGCTATTGGTGCAAAAACTTGACAGAAACACTGAAGGTGACACATCTTGCCGCAACACCGGCACTCCACGGGGTCTCTCTGACACTGCGGCCTCATGTGCTCAATCCGACCACACTGGTAGCACGTCACCTGGTAGCCTGATGATGCATCTCGCTTCTTCGAATCACTGCGTGTAGGCTCCTTACGGCGCTTCTTTCTGTAATCTGGAGGAAAGCATTCCCTACAAGCAGAACAGCCATGACTCACAACTTCAGAGTCTCTCATATTGTGCTTTGCAATCAGTGCTTGGTTGACGACAGAAGTAATGGAAGTTAGCTGGAAGATGTTCACCTGCGGGTGGATCTCCCGCCTGAGTCCATCCTCAAACTTCCTCGCCAAGAACACCCCACTCCCATCTCGAAGGGGTGTAAAACACTGCAGCTCAGGGAAACGAGTGGAATACTCCAGGACATATAGAGTACCCTGATCTAATCTCATGAACTCCCGGGCTCGATCGGCCCTCAGGGTCTCCCTATAGAAGTAGTCGTAGAACACGTGCAGGAACTCCTCCCAAGTCATAGCCTGTTTTTAACCCGCCTGTGAGACCACGTCCCACCACCTCTTGGAGGAGTCTCGGAGCATGTAGGTGGCGAGCCTGACCCGCCTCTCTGGAGGCGTCTCCAGTTGCTCGAATATAGTCATCATGGCTTCCAGCCATGACTCTGCACCCTAAGGTCCTCCCTCCCCCGAGAACGTGGGAGGATGTTACTGTTGAAAGACCTGCGTCAAGTCTGCCATAGATGAGGCAGGAGATGGTGCTCCCAAAAAGGCATGAATCATCCTCATGAAACCTTCCCTGAACTGTGCATCAGCTCCTGCAACTAGTACAACAACCGGTTCCAAGGCTGGATCGGTTGGGGGATCGGCAGGAAGTCCCGGATCAGCCATATTTGGCGTCTAATCACTACCTGATGACAGACATACGACCGGAGGACGTCTCAGAGGCATAGCTCTGAAAGATCAAAAGCACACCTTAGATCAGGAAAACAAGGACAGAGATCACAATGGTACAAAATGGGAATCGGGGAAGAAAACATAAAAGATTGCGAAACACGACTACACGGCATTTATAAAAACTACACGATGTGTCTTTTTAAGCCACTGACATGGGCATGCACTCCTACCCTACAAGTCGTGTACACTTCAAACATACACGGGGTGTTGACCCCAACACATGGCGTGTACTTGTAACTATTCTCCTGCCCGAGTTCCTTACATGGATAACCCACACGGTCCGACTTAACCTGAGACTACACGGCGTGTTCCAAACAAACACGGTGTGCACTAGACAAGGATTCAACAGTCCGTTTTGTTGAGTACACAGTCGTCTACATGGAAAGACCTTAAACAGAATGCTCCAAGAAAACACGATGTGGGGAAATCAAGGTAACTCCGGCCCATGTTGTTCATGACATGGCCGAGTACCTGGACTGGACTACACGGCGTGTTCCGAACAAACACGGTGTGTGGAAAGGAAGGTAACACCGACTCGTGTTGTTCGTGACACGGTCGGGTACCTGGACAGGACGACACGACGTGTTCCTTATGGACACGGCGTGTTCTACCTGTTCTTCCCCGACCCATGTTGTTAGTGACACGGCCGGGTACACGACTCCAAGCTTACACGGCCTGTAGCTACCGTACACGGTGTTTTTCCGAATTTACTTCCACGACACTGTGTTCTGCTCACACGGTCAGTGACATGGCCTGAAAACTACACGGTGTGTTCCCAAAAAGTACACACCATGTATTATGGGTTTTTCTGGGCAGTAGCTCAGAAACTGCATAGAATTCCAGAAACACTAAAAACAAGGCTAAAAAGTGCCAAATTCCGATCCGTGAGGGCCCATAACACCTCAAGAACAAAAATTTGGCATCCACTTTAAAAAAATAAAAAAAATAGTTTTCTAACATAACAATAGATAATCTATCAAGAAACTATCACAAAATCATGCATAATCTACACAAATCCTATCACAATAGCATGTAATCGCTAATGCACCATAGATGGCATGGCAAGAATGCATGGCATGTGATTCCAACAAGTGTCTATATGATGCATGAGACGGAAAACCCTCATCTCATCGGGTTGCGACAGAAATAGAACCGCAATATCAAAACAGTAATAGCACAAGCCATCTGAATCACTCTCGATGAAAACAAATCAACTATAAAATCTCAAAACCAGTAACTACAATTAACGAGGTAGTATGGATTTTCCTTATACACGGGTTAGCTACTCCTGGGCACAGCTTAATTCCAAGTACCGAATCCATCCTATCCCTAGCTAAGGTCTCCAAACAGTAAATAAAGAGAAAATAACTCCTCTGATACCACTTTGTAATGACCAGAGTCCGGAGCCCTCCACTGGTGCCCCGTACCCGGTTCGCCACATGACCTCAAGCGCATTTCCCCGAACGCCAGAGGCTGTCGACTAGCAGTGAGGGCCTTAGTGAGTAGGTGGGGAAACTATGCCCTCATTCAGTAAGGTATACAGCAGAAAAAGAAACAATCAATAGAGGAAGCAGTAACAACATGCATAACAACAAAAACCAAACAACGAAAGCAATGTAGATATATAACAATGATGACAATAATGCAGCAGGTACAAGAATCTATGGAAAGCAACAAACACAACAACGTGCTGGAATAAAACTGAAAACAAAGTGCAAAGGAAAACAAAATAAACTCCTCAACATCGTGAGTCACAGCTTGGTCCCATGCTCTCCACCTCCAGCGCAATCATGAAACTGAAGTAGAAGGGCACTTTCCCTTATCTAGACATGCAGCAACATAGTCTGTTTGGTCCAAAAAGCATGGCCCAAACAGGGTGTGAGATACAATCCAAGTAGGAAATCACCCAAATATTTGTGCCTTACAGTCAATGAATACATGGCCATAAATAAATAAGAAGTAGTAAACAGTAAAGAACAAGGATCTATAATCCAAAGTTCTAACAATTAAAGTACACAAGTAAGCAGCCAGCAACAAGAAGAAAATAGGTAACCCTCTGGGTAGCTCTCACAGCCTAACCCCTATGGTTCAACCTATAGTACTAGCAACCCTTTGGGAGGCACACACAGTGTCACCCCTCTAGTTTAGCTATGTAATTAAGCAGACTCTCTAGGGAAGCACTCACCATCAATTCCCCCTTTAGTCTCGTATTGTGATAAAGGCTCTCTGAAAATGAACTCAATGATAATTCCCCCTATGGTGCACATCGTGGAACTACAGACTCTATGAGGAAGCACTCAATGTAAATTCCCCATATAGTCTCGCATTGTAATTAAAAGACACTCTGGAGAAGCCCTTCTGTGAATTCTCACTTTGGTCTACTACTCTAGATCCTCACAGTCCTAAGTGAATCTAAACATGCTCAGCGCTCATGTATCATCCAAGTAAACCACAAGAACTACTTGGCTATCATTCTACGGCTCAACAGCAATAATAAAACAACAGTTCCATTATCCTACAACTAGGCATTGCAATTGGAAAAACTCCCAACAGGAAAAACAAGCATGGAATAGCAACCTGGGCACAAAATAAATTACTCTACTCACAAGAAATAACCTCTACTAAAGCAAACAAGAAAAATCAGGCAAACAACAAGTGCAAAATAGGAAACACGCAATACCCTGTTCAAGGGTATTGGTGGAATTTGCGCATAATATTCATCAACTTTCTACGGAAAGGCAAAAACCACCTACCTCAATCCTAATAGATCGATATATGTGAACAACGATGATAGATTTCTCTTAGAACAACGTAGATATGAGAAAACACACAAAACGTTCATCCAATGATAACATGGAAACATGGAGGAATCAAGAAACAAGGCTAAAGAAGAAGGAAGAACTCACTGCTGTGATTCCAACGTAATCGACCATGCTCAATTCAGAGAACGGACGGTGAGGTTGGAGCTCGGAGAAGATTCGGTCATACGGTAGCTCCCGGGTGGACGAAATCTAGAGAAGATGATGATTTTGGGGGTTAGGCATGACCCCGGTCCGTTTAATGAAAAAAAAGTACACTGCGTGTACTTCTTGAGTACACAGCATGTACTTCAATTTTCTGTACTCCGAATTAACCGGCCTCCACCTCAGCCTTACACACTGTGTGTGTGGCCTGGCACGGCCAGCACACGGCTTCGAGCCGGGAAAAAGTACACTGCGTGTACTTCGAAAATTTCCAGAAAATTCATTTTTCTCAAAAACTCTAGAAGAGGTAAAATGTACCTGAAAAGACGATCTGGTTTTTTACAGTGGTTTTATGAAATTGTGTTGGCCATGGTGATGATCTGTAAGGATGTTCAAAGGATATTCAGAACTAGATGTTGTTTTAAGGAAGGATATTTGTTCTGGAAGAAATGTGCAAGGGAGTTATTCATGATTTTCATATCTCACATTTTTTGGTACACCTAGGAGTTTCCAAAAAAGTACCATGTCCTTAGGGAATAATTTTAATGTACCGAAATGAAATAGGAAGTGGTGGAGTTTGTGGCATTGTTTCTGGTCTAATAGTATGTAAAGTTTGAGTATCATGTTCTTGGTGGATTTTTGCTGCCCTTAGATTTTTCTGAGTGTAAATGGGATAACATCTCGATGGATTTCATTGTAGGGTTACCCAAAGACCATGGAGGTTGTGATACTCTCTAGGTGATAGTGAATCAGTTGATGAAATGGGCCTACCTCTTATAGATAAAGGAGTCTATTGCATTAGATTCCTTGTCTAATAGGAATATTGAACAGGTGGTGATGTTTCATAGAGTTATGATGTCCATTATCTCATATTTGGATGATTGGTTTACCTCATGAGTCTGGAGGGTATTGTAAAATGTTTTTTCCAATAAATTATGCATCAGTACTTCCTTCCACCCATAGACTGATGGGAAGACATAACAGACTATCTAGATGATATAGGATATGATGTTGGAATGTGTCTTGGACTTTGGTGGGTCTTGGGTACGACACCTTCTTTTTATAAATTTTTCATATAATAATACTTATCACTCTTCCATTATTATTTCCCCATTTGAGGCTTTTTACTGGAGGTTATGATGCTCTAGGTTTTACTGAACAAATTTTAAGGAGACATCTATTCTTGGTCCTGATGTGGTGAAAGGAATGATAGAGAAATTTCATTCTATTATTAAAAAGATAAAATCAGCTTATGACCAGAATAAGACTAATGTCGATCATAGAAAAAGGCCCCTGGAGTTTTAAGTTGGAGACCTTGGGTTCTTGAAGGTTTCCCCTCAACATGGGAAGAAGTGTTTTGGTAGAGGAAGTAATCTTTCTCTCAGGTTATCTGGGACCTTAGTGATGTTTTCTTGAGTTGGTGAAGTGATGCATCGGTTGGTGTTTCCACCGCTATTGGAGAGGATCCACCACAACATCCACATCTTTCAACTTCATCGGTATCTTCACAATGACTCCAATTTCCTTGAATTGGGATATTTGAATATCAAGGATGATGTGACATTCTTAGAGCATCCAGTGGATATCTAAGATCACTAAGAGAAAGAACTGTGTGGATAAACCATTTCTTTAGTCTATATGTTTTGGATACATGGTGGACTAGAGTATAGTACTTGGGAGAAAGATATGAAAATTTTTACCCAGCACCCCAAGTTGTTTTGAGTTTATCTTTAATTTTTTTTACATTGTGATGTGATGTTTTAATCCTTTTGTTTTATGATATGACCTATTTTTCCTTGGTTTGTGATGTTTGAGGTGTGATGCGTGATAATGTCCTAATATTTTAAAAATGTATGATCTGATTCTAAATCCATAAATATTATCTAAGATGCGATTAAACCTATTCGGGAGAGTCATTTCCACCCAGAGTGGATAGTATCTTGACAAGGAGGATAGAATTCCCTGATTCGTGAGTTCAGGATAGTGTAGTTTGTTGGTTGGAAAGTGGTTGTGTTCCAGTTTGGTTGTGTGAGAGGATATGGTTTGTAGTTTTGGTTTTGTGGTGATGTGGTTGTGTAGTGAGTTTTTTGGTTATTTGGTTTTGTGTGTTTACTTGGTGGTAGTGTTTTAGGTGTGGGAATATCCTTAACAGGTATCTCCTATAGTGGTTGTTAAGACCGCTTTTTCTTCTATTCTTGGTTTTGGTTTCAAGAGAGCACGAATCATTTGATAGGTGTCTGATGTAATAGTCCATGGCCTCCCGGTCCGTTATTTTTCAATATTTGGTTGTTGTAGGTGTTCAAGGAAGCTTCAGGTAGTTCTCAGTGGAAGCTGGAGGTGCTGTATAGTTTCTATAAGAAATACGAGTCCTGTATGTGTATTGAAGGACGTGAAAGTTAGTTTCACATCATGTCTAAGGCTAGTTCAAATTTTTTAGTTTTTTCGGAGTTAAATAATAAAAAATCAAGGTGTTTTTTAGCGGAAACTAGAATTCAAGGATTATATGACATGAAAGGGCATTACACATCATGTAATTCCTTGACATTGTACATTTTTAAAGGTTTCATCCAATAAATTTGTTTCTCATACCCTATGGTAGTGGCTCTTCTCTCATTCTAGGCATCTAAAGACCTTCTCATTACACATTTGAATATTCTTTTTAATGAGGATTGATCCTTAGGCTCCTGTCTTCGATCTATGGTGAGTTCTCCTCTCATTCTCATCTATTTTCTTCTTTTCTTTTTTGGTTTTCCACTATGGTAGTATTTCTTTGGTTTAGGGTTTATTTGGGGTGCTTTTTGACTAATATTTTGGTGCGGTGTACGTTAATTCGCATGTTTCTTATGAAAATGTGGTTTTAGGTTGGTTTCTTCTACTCCATTCATTGCGAAACGAGTTGAAAAGATTCTTTGAGGTAGGTATCTTCTCATTTCTCTTTATTGTGTATCATGCAGGAGGGGTTTGATTTTTTACCATTGGTTTATGTTTGTGATAGCTTAATCAAAGATAAATAATTGGTTAATTGAATTTAAAGGGTAAATTGGGTCTGATTCATATGATTTTATAGCTTTGATATTATTTTTGATATTATTAATTGTATGGGATTAATGCATCACTGAAAATTGTGCTCATTGGGGGTTTGTTTTCACTGGATGTATGTGTTGTGATGTAATAACCCGGATTTCCCTGAGCCTTTACATTGTGAACATCTAGTGTTTGGGGTGTTCTGGGAGCTGTTAGTGACTAATTCTGAGAGGTTTCCAAAAATCTAGTTTGAACTGTCGGCATATGTGAGTCATGGGCATCAGCGTCGCTGAGTCAGGGGTGTTAGAATTGATGAGTCAGGGGCATCAGTAGGTCAAGGCATCGGTAGGTTGAAGCATCGGTAGGATGAGGAGTCAGTAGGTCATTGTGTTGGTAGATTAGCATCGGTGGCTCAGTGTCGGTAGGTCACGTCAAAATGACACCCGTTGGTGGATCAGCGTCGGTGACTCCCCCATCGGCAACTCATTTCCAGTTTTCTTGTTTTTCCTAGTTTTCCAGTTTCTCCCCTCTTATATCTTATTTAATGTAAACCAAGTTTAATTCATTTTTTTGGAATTTTTAAAGGAATTTTATAAATATTAATTATATATTTAATATCTTAATGCTTCGATACTTTGAGATATTCTAACCATGTGATCTTGACGATGATCCAACGTTAATGGATTTTGAACTGTTCCTCCTTTAATATAGGATCTGGATCTTCAAAGCTGTGATATTTTCTTCCCAGTGTGTCTTCGATTTCCCCTTGGTGTTTCTAGATCCTTCCTCCCAAGATTATTCATGCACCTATGTTATAACCCCTCCTTCTCATTTTTCATGGAGTTCCCTACTGCTTGCGTGATCTCGTGTCCTTGGCCCAAGGAGGAGTTTTGGTCGCATGTTGTTTCAAGTAGGGATTTCATCTGTCTCTCCTTAATTGTGCATCATGCAGGGTGGGTGTAATAATGATTTCTTGTGAATAAATGATTGATATATTTCTTTAAAAAATAATAAATAAGGGACAGGGAAGTTGATGATAAAAGTATAATAAGACTAGTTATAATAACAAGCAAGGAATTGAAGATTGGTTAACATTGATCACTTTTTTTATTTGTTATCATTATTTCTATTATGGATAGTCGTGGTTGTATACCTTCTAAAAATAATTTTCCTTGGTGGTATTTTCTTGCGCACTAGTGATGTTCTATTTTTTTCATGATGCTTGATGAATGTTTCTAACAAGAAATCTGTTAATCACATATATTTATCTAATTGAAATGGATGCCCTATGATCAAACTTGTTGTGTTATCACCCTAGGTATTCTAAAGTGGAATTAAAGAACCCATTTTCTAAACCTGAATATGTTTTGTATTAATAGTATTTATTGAGGTATTTGTGTATGTGGTGGTACGGGGGGGGTGTTGGTATCCCAATTTGAGAGACTGATTGTTTGTGGAATGGATGGACTTGTTGGAAATGGGACTGCCTTTGTTTTTATTATGGTTGTTGAATGGTGATGGGCAGTGGGACGATGGAGTGGTTATGAAATTTATATGTAGTGGGTTGCATCTGGGAATTTTTTGGCCAATGGGACTGCAATTCTGGGTTATGAGAGAAGGATTGTGCGGTATACCATTGAAGAATGATAGTTGGCAGTTGATGAAGGGGGCGTGCAGTGGGATTGCAAATTTGGATTTGTTTGTTGTTTTGATGTGGTTTTGGTCCGTAGTTTACTGGTACTGATCGAATAAATTAAATTGAATCCCTTAATTAATAAATGAAATGTATTTAAATTAAAGGTGTTGGGTTTATGCTTTGGTAGTAGCTGTTGTGTGGTTGTTCATATAGGGGTAGCGGAAAAGGTGGTACTAGTGGTCTTTGTTATTTGGTTGTTGTTTGAAACCCATAGGTTAGGATGAGTGTTTTATTACCTATATGTATAAATTTTAGTTCCTTGAGATTTCTAGACGCACCCCACCCTTGTTGAGAACCATGTGCCGAACAAACCCATTTTATGTGGGAGGGTGTCTTTCCCAACATCCCGGTGGGAGGAAGGATGACTGGTTACTGAATTTCTTCCTTGCACCCTCTTCCAGTTCCTACTTCTCAAGCATATCGAGGTAGGTTGGAAATTCTTGAGGCTTACCATAGTCCCAGATCCTTTGGGTAGGTTTTTTTGTGGATGAGAGTCCTAGGTGTCTGCAGGAGAGGATAGTTTTCTCAAGTGACTTCAGGATGAGGCCCATGTGTCTTCGGGCGAGTGGCATGGCTGTTGTGGCCCAGGTGCCTACGGGCGGGATTGTCTGTGGTTTGAGGCCTAGGAGTTTTTGGTTAGGCTATGGCAGTGGGACTTAATATGGGAAGATTTGTATCATCAAAACACTATCCATTAGGAATGATCAGTTAACCAATGGGAAAGTGGTATGCGGTACCCAAAAATTTATGTGCTTATACTACCACATTAATTTACTTGCATTGTTTGGTAAGTGTGCCTTAGTGATGCTGGCCTGGTTAGTACTCCTCTATAGGTGATTTGAGGTTATTTTGTTTTTTCACAGGGTCATTAGTATGTTTCCCCACTTGTGTATGGGTATATTTAGTTTTCTCTACTGGGTATACTTGTATACTTACCCTATGTATATAAAAAAAATTCAGGATTCTAGTAAAACGTTGATGACCATGCTGAACATTACTAGCTCGGGCATCATGATAGTTTATGTTGTTTCTTAATTTCTATTATTTCGGTACTTTACTTTGGTTTCTTGTTGCACTTTGTATCATCCCTACTTTTGAACATGCATGTGAGAATGTATTTTGGTTTTACTTTTAATTTTAGTATTTAAAGTTTCTTGAGATTTACCATCTTATCTCTCAATATTGTTATATAAAAATGTTAATTACATCCATTTTGTGTGATATTTTATACCCTTGGTGCTATTTTCCACTCCGGTGCCTATTGAAGGCGGAACTCGGGTGTCATTATCTCTCCTTCATCTTGACGAAGGAAGGGCATGGCACTTTTCTGCCCCTTCCCTTATCTTCGAGAAGTCGGGTCGTGAAAAAATGGTATCAGAGGAGGAGGATGGTTTTGAGGGATGGGGTGGATTTTGGAGTTAGGCATAGTGATTATTTCATGGGATGGTAGGGAATAGTTTTAAGAAATATTGGTGCATGAGATAGGACAGGGAAGAAAGACTAAGACACAGGATTTTAGGGCCCCATTTGATCCAATGTATGGACTCTGGACCTACTAAACGACCAAGTGTAGATATAATGATTTTATTGTAAAGACCCAAGGGATGGTGTATGCATCATAATAACTTGTATTCTTGTGGGTATTAGGAATTTTGGGAATTTAATTTAAATAAAGAGTTAAATTAAAAAGAAAATTTTCATACTACATAGGATTAGGAGTACCTTATTTACCCTATTTAGCTATGGCACCCAGACATCTCCCATCAGTGGTATGAGCAGTTGAGGCCCAGCAAGATGACCTGGTTGATCAGAGGAGGGTCAATAAAGAATATTAGGATGACCAGTGGCATAAGATACTTTGTTTTTTCCAATGACGGACTATGGGAAATTAGGAGGGAAGTGTCTCATAACATGATATGGAGAGTTGGCTCAAGGAGATGGTGATCGTTTTCAGCTTGATTTGGGCTCCGAAGGAGTATTGGGTTCCTCTGGTATTGATCCATAAGAAAGGATTGGCACATTAGTGGTAGAATCTTTACCTCATGGATATTAATGAGACAAATGTCTCAGGGGATGACTTTGAGAAGGATTTTCAAGAAGAGTTTCATTCCCCAAAGATGATGGTCGAGAAGAGGCAGGAGCTGCTCTACCTCCATCCAGGGAGTATGTCGGTGAGGGAACTGGGGATCAATTTCAAGGATCTCCTATACTTTTCTATAGATCTCTTTCCAAATGAAGAGTATTGGGAGAGACATAAAGAGGAGGAACTCTGACCTTATCTACAGTAGGTTGATACTCTTTTCACTCTAATGATGTAATTATATGTTCAAAATAAGGTTTAATTAGTGGAGAAGATGAATTTGTAGAGATGTTTACAATGATAGGGGATCTATTTGAGTTTGTTGAAGGTTAAGGTTGTCAGTATAAGGTATTCGGCGTCAGGGCCTTCCAGGTTTTGGCCCGCGGGGAGTAGGCCTCAGCAGTTCCAGTTCTGATCTCTGGGTCTCGCCCTTTCTTCTGGGGCCTGGGACAAAGTTGATTTTCTTTGGTGGACATGGTCATATTTGTAACCAGTTCCCAATTTGAACTCAGTATGGTGGGGGTGGGCAGGTTCAGCACCCACGTTATTAGAAGAAGATTCTAGTCAGGTCTAACCAATTGCAGGGGCAGCGAGCTCCCGCTCCATCGAGGGTAGATGGTGCTGGAGGAGGCAGACCATAGGTATCTCCTTAGGGACCTCGACTAGGATTTTTTTGGGGAGGTGTTCGATAGTATAGAGTTAGAGGATTTGGGTGTGGGTTGTTGCACGTAACCATGGCAGCAGTTCCAGCAGGGTTTGGGTTGTTCGAGGTACGATTAGTTTTTTTAGTACTCTTGTTCGTGATTTGTTTGATTCAGGAGCTTCACTCTCCTTTGTTTCACCTATTCTGTCCCATTCTCTAGATCTATATGTGGAGATACCTTTCATGACCCTAGTGTGGAGTACACTAGTTGGAGGTCAGACCAATCTGTTTGATGTGTGTCGGGGATGTATACAAATGATGGGAACACATCAGTACCATGGGTATCTTTTCATGCTAAAAATGTAGTCATATGATTCAATCCTAAGAATCAACTGGTTGTTTTATATACATTCTATTATCGAATTCTTCTAGAGAGGATTTGTATTTTCATATATGGATGGCCAGCATGTAGCTTTCATTGGAGTAAAGAGTTGTTAGGTGGGAATATGGTGTGTGGAGCCTCTTCATTCATTATTAGGTGAGTTGTTAGTGGAATCATTAGACACAAAGATGGTGGAGGGTTTTGGGGGTTTTATAGAGTTATTAGACATCTTCTCAGTGGAGGTTTCCACTCTACCACCCTTGACGTGATGTTGAGTTTCTGATAGACTTGTAACCTGGTGCCCACCCGTTTTCAATGGATCCCTATCGGATGGAGACTTATGAGTTATGGGATTTGAAGGTTCAAGTTGAAGACCCAATGAATAAGGGTATTATCCATCCGAGTGTATCACCATGGGGTGCTCCAGTCCTGTTTGTGAAGAAGTCAGATGGTGCTCTGAGGCTGTGCATAGACTATCGAAGAACGAACTATGTAACGGTCAAGAACCCTTACACCCTCCCAAGGGTCAAAGATCTATTTTATCAGTCAAAGGGAGAAGGTTGGTTCAATAAGAATGATTTTTGGTCTGGGTATCACTAGTTGAGGGTAAAAGAGGGTGACATTCTGAAGACTGCATTTAGGTGAAAGTATGGGCACAGTGAGTTCTTGGTCATTCCCTTTGGTGTTATAAATGCACCAGCTATTTTCCTAGGGCTCATAAACACTACCTTTTTCAATTTCATAAACAGGTTCATCATCATGTTTGTTGAAGACATCCTAATCTACTCAAGGTCAGAATAAGAGCATGCCAAACATATGAATCTTTTCTTGGAGGTCCTCTAACACTACAAGATATATGGGATGTTTTCCTAGTGAAAGTTCAGAATGATAGAGGTTCCCTTCCTTTGGCATGTGGTCTCTTAGAAGGGGATACTAGTGGACCTATCAAATGTTCAAGCAATTTTTTCTTGGGAATAACCCAAGAATATGACCTAGGTTCACAGTTTCCTGGGTCTGTAATACTATTACCATAGGTTCGTACCCAACTTCTCTCGAGTTACAGATCTATTGACAGCCGTGACTAGGAAAGACCAACCCTTTATGCTGAGTGAGCAATTTCAAGTAGCCTTCATCTATCTAAAGGGTATGTTAGTCAGTTCCCCAGTTCTTAGGTTTCCAGAGGAAGGGGTGATGTTTGAGGTGTTCTGTGACACTCTTGATCTAGGCATGGGATGTGTGCTAATGGATCATCAGGGAGTAATATCTTATGGGTGTAGGATGTTATATGATCATGAACATAACTATGCCACCCATGATCTGGAGTTTTTAGTGGGTGTGTTCGTACTGATTTTTGGAGGAATTACCTCATCAGGGAGTGATTTTTGGTCTTCACAGATTACAAGACCTTCAGGAATATCTTTTCCCAATGAGACCTAAACTTGTAGCAGCAAATGTGGATTGAGTTTATCCAAGACTATGACTTTGAGATATCTTACACCCACATAAAAGGGAACATGGTGGGTGGTGCCTTAAGCAGAAAGTTGTAGAAGGAGGTAGTTCAAGGATCCATAGATTCTTGAAAGGTGATGGAGGATTTGGCCACTTTACGTTTGGATGTGAGAGCGGATGACGATATAGGATGTCTATTTTAAAAGATAGTTCAGTCTTCCTTGGTGTGGAAGTCAGAGGGGTCTAAATGGGGAGACTCGGAGAATAAAGTGTTTCGTGATCGTGTTGTCTAGGGTAATGCTCTGAAGGGATGGTCGGAGGATAGTCAAAATCATATGTTATTCTATGAGAAACTGTGTGTCCTAGTGGAAATGAAAGTGGGAGTTCTTTGTGACTTACATATCTCCACATTGGTGGTACATCCAAGAGTTTCCAAGATGTACTGAGGTGTGAGGGAATTGTTTTGGTGGCCTAGGGTGAAGTGGGTAGTGGTATATTTTGTGGCAATGTCCAAAGTGTGTCAGTAGGTGAAAGGTGAGCACCGTGTTCCTGGGGGCATGTTGCATCCCTTAGACGTTCCCAAGAATAAGTGGGATGACATCTCGATGGATTTCATCAATGGAATACCCAAGACTCAGGGAGTTTATGATTCTATCTGGGTATTAGTGGATCAATTTATGAAATTCATTCACTTAGTGGTGATAAAGGAGCCAAAGAGTGGATGCCTTACCAAAGAGTTATGTGGATGAGTTTTTGTGGCTGCATTGAGTTCCAAGATCCATCGTCTCAGATCAATACAAAATTTTTACCTCATGAGTCTGGAAGGTATTATATCATGATTTTGTCACCCTGTTATGCCTTATCACTACTTTCCTCCCTTAGATGGATGTGAAAATAGAGAGGACCATCCAGACATTGGAGGACATGTTACAGGTGTGTGTTCTAGACTTCAAAGGATCATGGGTATGACACTTGACTCTGTTATAGTTTTCTTACAATAATATCTATCACAATACCATTAGAATGGAACCATTTGAAGCCTTTTACGGATGATCGTGTCGTCCACTCGTGTTCTAGAAAGAGGTTGGGGAAGAAGGTGTTCTTGGACCAGAGGTGATGCAGGGAATGATAGAGAAGGTTTAGCTTTGGTGTGAGAGGATGAATGCATCTCAGGACTAGAAGAAGTTGTATTCCAATCATAGTAAAAGTACCTTTGAGTTCGGTGTTTGGGACAATGTTTTCAAAAAGGATTCCCCTCAACACGAGCTTCAGATGTTTGGTAGAGGGAGAAAGCTTTCTCCCAGGTTCATCGGACCTTTTGAGGTTTTGGTATGAGTTGGATAGGTTTCATATCAGTTGGTGTTTTAAACACAGTTGGAGAGGATTCACAACATCTTCAATGTCTCTCAATTATTTATGTATCTGCACGATGACTCTCACACCATTGACTAGAGAGATTTGGAAATCAAGGATGATGTGAAGTTCATGGAGTGACCAGTAAGAATCAAGGATCATGATGAGAAGGTGCTTCAGGGATGGACCATTCCCTTGGTTCGTGCTTTCTAGAGGCGTGGTCACCTCAAGGAGAGTACTTGGGAGAAAGAGGCACAAATGTGTGCCTAGTACCCAGACCTGTTCTCCGTTTTGATTTTATGTTCTACTATTGTTCTTTTCCTTGTGATGAAATGCTTGAACTCATTTTCTATGAGATTATTTGTTTCACTGTTCATTGAATGTGTGTGAAAAATCCCCACATGTGTAGAATGTTGGACCTAATCCCTAATTGAAACTCATTAATATGGATCCAATTAAACCTGTGTATGCAAGTTAGTGCTGCCCAAAGTGGATAGTATCTTGACATGGATAAAGAGCTCCCTAATCCATGTGTCTAGACAGTGTGACCATTGGTGTTTGTATGGTTGTTTGATACATTGGATCCTCAGTGTTCATATAGTTTTTAGGAGATAGATGTCAAGATATTGTTCTTGGATGTAAGGGTTTCAGTCCATTTTTCACAAAACACAAGGTGGTTTATCCCTGAGAGGTATCTTAAAAGGTGGTTTTTGGGACCCCTCTTCTTTCTAGTTTATTTTTTAATTCTCGAGGATGAGAATAGTTTGAGGGGTATCTGATGTAATAACTCGGATTTCCTTGAGGCTTTCCATTGTGAAAATATCATGTTTGGGGTACTCTGGGGGCTTTAAGTGACTCATTCTAAGAGTTTACCAAAACTTTATTTTGAAATGTCAGCAGTGGTGAGTCATGGGTGTCGGCATTGGTGAGTCAGGGGCATCAAAATCGGTGAGTCAAGGGCATCATCAATGATGAGTCAGGGGCATCGGCAATGGTAAGTTAGGGGAGTCAGCATCGATGAGTCAGGGGTGTCGACATCGGTGAGTCAGGGGCATCAACATCAGTGATTTTTGGGTGTTTGTAGGTTGGGGCATCAATTGGTTGAGGAATAAGTAAATCATTATGTTGTTAACATGGAATCCGTGGCTCATCATTGGTAGGTCATGTTGGTAACTCACATGTCGGTGGCTCAACGTTAGCAGCTCACCCATCAGTGACTCATTTTTAATTTTCATGTTTTCCCCAGATTTCACGTTTCTCCTAATTTACATCTTATTTGATGTAGACTATGTTTAAAGCCTCAATTATGAGTTTTTAAAGGTGTTTTATAGGATATGAAGTATATATTTAATATCTTGTTACTTCTAAACATTGAGATATTCAAACCGCGTGATCTTGATTGCGGTCCCACGTTAATGGATTTTGAACTGTTCCTCTTTTAATATAGGATCTGGATCTAAAAATTCGGGGTCTTCCCTTCCTAGTTTGTTTTCCATTTCACATTGGTGCGTCTAGAGCCTTCATCTATATACAAGTCATGCATTTATGCTAGATCCCCTCCAGTTCAACTTTTTTGGAGTTACCTTCTTCTCATGAAATCCCATATCCTTGGAACAAGGAGGAGTTTTGGTCGCCTATTGTTTCAATTAGGGATTTCTTCTACCTATCTTTAATTTTTCATCATGTGAGGTGGGTGAACTAATGATTCATAATGAAGAATGGATGAATTCTTTTCATTAATAAGTAATAAATAAAGGTTGGGGATGTTGATGAAAAAAATAACAAGACATGTTATAATAACAGGTAGGTAATTGAATATGGGTTGAAATTGATCACATGTTTTATTTGTTATCTTTGTTTATTTTATGGATTTTCATAGATTTATACCTTCTGAGAATCATGGTAGTTGGTGGTCTTTTCTTGCGCATCGGTGATGTTGGATTTTTCCCGTGTTTCTTGATAAATGGTTGAAACATGAAATCTGTTAATCATGTATTCTTTGATAATTGAAATGAATGATGTATGATCAAACATGTTGTGTGATCACCCCGGTTATTCCAAATTGGAATTAAATAACCCATTTTCTAAACCCGAATATGTTATGGTTTAATGGTAGTTTAAGAGAGAATTGTGTATGGGGTGGTATGGGGTGTGTGTTGGTATCTCGGTTTGAGAGACTAATTGATGGCGTGATACTGCCTTTGTTTGTGTTATAGTCATCAAATGGTGTTGGGAAATGGGACTGCAGAGTGGTTATGAACTTATTATGTAGTGGGAATGCGTATAAGAAATGTTTGGGCAGTGGGTCTATAGGGAATGGTTGTGAGAAAAGTATTGTGCGGTATAAAATTGAAGAATTATAGTTAGTAGTGGTTTAATGGGGTGTGCAGTAGGACTGCAAATATGGTTTTGTTTGCTGTTTTGATGTGGTTGTGTTTTTGAGTTTCCTGGTAGTGCTAGAATAAATTAATTTGAATCCCTTAATTAATAAATGGAATGTGGTTAAAGTAAAAGGCGTTGGGATAATACTTTGGTAGTAGCTTTTGTGTGGTTGTTCATATAGGGGTAGCAGCAAAGGTGATGTTGGTGGTCTTGGATGTTTGGTTTTTGTTTGAAACCCATAGGTTGGGATGAGTTTTTTATTACATATATGTATAAATTTTAGTTCCTTGTTATTTATATACTCACACCACCCTTGTTGAGAATCATGTGACAAAAACCCCCATTTCATGTGGGAGGGTTTCTTTCCCAACATCTTGGTGGGAGGATCGATGGCTGGTTACTAGATTTCTTCCACGCACCCTCTTCCGGTTCATACCACTTGAGTGTATCCATTTAGGCTATAATGGATTGAGGCTTATCATAGTCCTAGATCTTTCGGGTAGGTTTGTTGTGGATGACAGGCCTAGTGTCTTCATCTAGGATTGTTTTCTTTAGTGTCTTTAGGATGAGGCACAGGTGTCTTTGGGTGAGAGGTGTAGTTGTTGTGGACCAGGTTTTTATAGGTGGGATTATGTCTGTTTTATGTCCTAGGTGTGTGTGACTTGGTTGTGGCAGTGGGACTATGTATGGGAAGATTGTTAGTGTCAATACATTAGTCGTTTGGAATAAGAAGTTAACTAGTGGGAAAGTGGTGTGGGGTACCCAAATATCGATGTGTGTATACTACTACTTTACTTTACTTGCATTATTTCTTGAATGTTCCTTGGTGAGGTTGGGATGGTTAGTACTCCATGGTAGGTGATTTGATGTTTTTTTGTTTTTAATAGGGAAATTATTATGTTACCCCACATGTGCATGGGTTACTTTAGTTTTTCCTAGTGGGTATACTAGTATACTCATCCTACGTATAAAAACTTTTTTTGGATTCAAAGAGGAATTTTAGGACCATGTTGGACTTTACTAGCTCAGACGTTAGGATATTTGTAGTTTCTTCATAGTTTTTATTCTTTTGGTACTTTACTATGGATTCTTATTGCACTTTGTATTAGCCTTACTTTTGAACATGCAGGTGGGAATGGATTTTTTCTTTACCTTTACTTTTTGTATTTGGAGTTTCTTGGTATTTACCATCTTATCTCCCGATCTTGTTCAATAAAACGGGTAATTCATTCCATTTTTTTTAGATCTTATACCCTTGGTGCTAGTCACCACTCTGGTGCCTATTGAAGGAGAGGCTCAGGGGTTATTATCTCTCTTTAATATTAAATAAGGAAGGTTGTGATACTTTTCTCGTCCTCTCATCTTGTAGATGGAGGGTCATGACATGTGATTTCTAATTTGGTTATGAGTGTTGTGATATCACCCTAAATAGAAATTGGTTAATTACTTACACTTATCTAATGAAATGGTTTCCCCATGCGATTGGTTTTTTTGGTATCTCCACTAAATTAAAGTATAATGTGATAAAATCTCCTTTAAAAATATCTAATTGTATCTTGATTTGTAGTGATGTTTGATAGTACTTGTGGGACAGCGATGTGTGGTTTGGGTGTGGGGAGATATGTGATTTGTTGGACATGATTTTGGGATGGAAAGGAGGTGTTTTATTTTTTTCATGCTTCTGGGTGGTGAGGTGGTGGTATGATGGGGATGTTGATCTGTCTGTGATATGTGGCTTCATTGTTCTAGATGTCTGAGTATTGATGTAATAAATAAATGTTTAATAATGTTTTAAATAGCATGGGTAGGATTTGTTAATGGGATGGAAATTTTCTAATGGAAAATTAAATGGTGGTTAGTGAGGTTAAATTTGGTTGATTCTAAATAATGAAAAGAACGATATGATTAAATACCATTTGGTGGAAAAGTGAAATGGGGTTTCTATCTTGATGTGGGATGTTATGAATTTAGATGTGTTAATAAAGGTGATTATTTTATGAGTTGGTTCTTTTTTTCGTGACCCCATAGGTTGGGATTGTGTGTTTGATATTATATATATATATATATATATTTATACTTGTACATTATTTTGATTTTTATACACACCCACTCACATTGAGAACTATGTGACGAACACCCACATAATCACATATGGGGGTGTCATTCAGAACATCTCGATGGGATGATAGGTAGCTGGTCACCCGCTCTTCCCTACTCCCTCTTCCAGGAGATGATGAACCAAGATTCTTCGAGCAGGATGTAATGAGTTGTGGAATCCTAGGTGTCTTTGGTATGTGTTATTATGTGGTGTCCCAAGTGTCTTCGAGATAATTTATGATGTGCTTTCCCATATGTATTCAGAGTGAGATTTGATTTGTTGTGAGGCCTAGGTGTGTACGGGCAGGATGTGCTGTGAGACCCAGGTGTGTGCGGGCGAGATGTGATGTGGTATATTCGGGAGAGGTTGGAGTTCCATGATTCTTATCGTTGAGGTGTGAGTTTGGATAACCAATGGGAAAGTGGTGTTTGGTACCCTATCATTAATGTGATTTACATTAATTATATTAGTTGGATTGGGTTATTTGGTGAGCATGCCTTAGTGATTTTGGCATCGTTAATATACATGTTTAGCTATCATTTGGTTCTGATGTTTTCTCATATAATAATTAGTATTCTTCCTTCACAAGATCATGAGAGACTTGAGTTTTTTCTTATAAGTATACTTTTATTTTCACCCTATATACATATAATGGGTTTTCAGTTTCTAGGTAGATTACATGGGCTGTTCTAGACATTACTTGTTCGGACCCTTGATAGTTGTTGTGTCTCTACTTTATCATTTCATTTGGGTATTTATATTAGATACTTTTGTCTATTTCTGTTTTAATTATAAATACTTGCGATTTGGTTTTGAATTTATCATTTAATTTATGTCTTGGAGTTGTTTTTGGATGTTTCATATTATCTTCATATTCTATATTATTATAGAGGGAAATGCCTCCCATACTAGAAATTTTTATACCCTTGGTGATAGTCACCAACCAAGGTACTATTGGGGGCGGTACTCAGGGGATCATTATCTCCCTTTCTTCATTGATATCCCAGGAGGGGTATCCTTGGAGAGAGGGGTCATGACATAGAGGGTTAGACTAGAGTGAACTAGATCAGAGCTTACACTTTTTAGACCTAAAATTATAAATCCATTTAAACCAATATTACTTGAGGACTTCAAAAAAAACTAGTCAACATGTGGGAAAACACATATATTGGAACATATAATATTAAAAGTAAAAAAAATAATTAAAATTTCATATTTAAAACTATACACATATTGATTGAAAACCTACTAAAAATAATGTCAAATAAGGCTTTAAATCATATAAAAACATTATTATTCTCTGTATGTAAACAAGTAAAAACAACCCTTTTTCTAAAATAAAACATTTGAACACATTTAAACCATTTAAACCACATCAAAAGAAATCAAAAAGGAAATCAAAGTTTTTTAAATACTTACCAGTTAATCCTTTGAAAAATAGAATGAATCATCCTCATCTTTATCTTCATATTCATCACCCACTTCTTTTATTCTAAACCAGTAAAAATTCGAACCGACAATTTTAAATTAACATAATAGATAAATTAAAAACACAGTTTAAAATAGTAAACAACATTACTAGTTTGGTATAAAACCATGAGACCAACTTCATAGAAAAATAAATGATTGATTTTTTTTGGAAGAAATTGACTCCTATATTAATTTAACACGTGTCCTATAAATCTAAAATTTGATTCAGATGATACAATTTTGATAAATATTCTTAATAAAACATTTTAAATAATCTAATTAAAAGAAAATACGAAATTATAAAGAAATATAGAATAACATACTAGAGCATGTTGTGTCACATCATGAACCCGATTATGATTATTTATAATCTAATTCAAATCAAAACACTTATCCTTGAATTTGTTGATGAAAATTATTTAATCAAATAATCATAATTTAAACTATCCAAAAAATAATTTCCAATTTAATTCATTTCCAGTGTGAATGATCTATCTTGTGAAATTTTAGTTTGAAGATATGTTTTGATCAATATTAGCATAGAAAAAATAACTTTTATGATTCTAATGTAATATGTATAGTCAACTAAATTTTATATGCCACCTATGTCATTTGAAAGACTCCATCACTCCAATAAGGCTTTCGAAAATCAAGGATATCAATTCATTTTATCATTTGACATGGAAATATTGACATCAAAAGTCTTAGATCTTGAAATAATTCATCCCTGTAAATATCATCATGTTAATTATGTTTCAAAAAATCATTGAAAATGAGTGAATCATTTCTTCAATTGTTCTTCAGAAAAATTTCTAAAACCTACCTTCCAAAAAAATCCAAATTTTTCATTAAAGTGTTCAAATTTCATAAAACATTACCACAATGAGATAAAAGCTTGATCGATAATTTTAAGAAAATAATTTGTCCTAAATGTTTCCTCAATAGAAAAATTTCTAATAGATTCATCTTCCATATCCTCGTCAAATTGATTCCTACTATGAATAACACTTTTTTCTTCAAATAATGAATCAATATCAACTTTTAGAGAAAGTTATTTCACTTTATTCATTAAAACAGTAAACCCATACTCTCTAAGTTATTCAAAGAAAAAAAATCATCTCTTTTATTTTTACACTTTCCTCTTTGATATCCATCTCTTCCAATTGAATGGTTTTATTAATATAACAGACATTATCCAAAAATTTTGTACCAAATTCATAATCTAATTATGTATTTGAAATTATTCAATGAATTAGAAATAATCATTTAGCATCCAACATTATAACATCATCATGTTTAGAAATATTGGAAATTTCAACCAATTCATTCTTTAACATGGGTGTTTGGGTGTTTATCTTATTATAGCTCTAATACTCTCGATGCAACTTTCTAAATGGGATATTGATAATGGTTTTGGTGTCAAACCCTTAACATGAGTCCTTAAAATCTCCCATCGGTGTAGTAAATCTATAAAAAATGTATAAATCTTCTCCCCATATTCAAAAAACATTCTAGATTTCCCACTATATTTTTCCATGTCACATATTGCAATATTTAGGCTATGACATCCACATGTAATGTAAAATATTCTAGGATTTACATCAAGAAGCCGTTTTTGGAAACATTGATCTTTACCATTCTTATTTGATCAATTATCATAACATTATCCTCTTAGGTCATAAATTTTTAGATTAATATCAACTGAAGCATATTCAAGTGACTTGAAAAGCCCATAACTAGATGTGTCATCAACATTTAAAAATCCTAGAAAAACTCCTCTACCTTAACTTTAAATTCTTCCTCAATATCCACACATCTTATGATAATTGACATATGTTCTGTATGAATTTGATCCTGACTGAAATCAAGGATAATCAGAAAGATACTTTTCTATCAAGATATTCTTCATCATTTTTTCTTTAATCACATTCCCCAAAAAATTATTAATTCATTATGAATTTTATGAAAAATATAATGTTTTTAATTTAATTATTTACAACATGTCAAACATGATCTTAAATTAATGGGTCCAATTGTGAAAAAAAATCAATAATTTTACAAAAAATTACATTATCCTTCTCAAAAATCATCACATTTGTTCTACAAAATGGTAAGTTAGTTTGTGTAAGTACCTTTACAATTACAATTATTATAGTAAGTACAATCTTCTAACAAACTATTTCAGTCTCAGTGAGACATTAAATTTTTTTTCAATTGTTTTTTTATTTTTAAGTCTTTTGTACAAGTCCGCCAACATTACAGTGTTATAAATGTGTTCAAAATTTATTTTTTTCTCCCTAATCCTTGTTGGAAGGTTTTTCAAAACATTATCTCCTCCTTCAGTCAAAGAAATTTTCATTGATTCCAACTTCAATAATTTACAAAAAAAATAAAATACCTTTTCCAACTCATTAGAATACAAAATCCACATCCTCTCATGTTTTTCACAGCTAGGAAGTAGAAAAAAATAATGGTTAGAAGTAATGGGTATCCCACGACCAATTTCCTTCAGAAATGGAACATTTTATTTTAATATTTTAATCATGAAATAATGAACCAAAAAAAGTATCTATGCATCATTGATACTTCCACATAATCCTATATCATAATTCACATCAACATCTTTTTCAAGTTCAAGCATGCTTTGATCTCCAAGATCATGAATCATATGAATAGTATTTTTATTATCACCCCCATATAATCCACATCCACACCTTCATTTATCATATCAACACTTTGAGTTATGGGTTCCTCTAAAGATCATTCATTCACTTCAAAAATATTTTCACCCAGAGATTGCTAATTAAATTGAACAGTTGAAATCTCTATTTCACTTCTTTGAGAAAATAATTGGTAAATCAATCCCACTAGTTATTTTTTCATTTCAATATTTCTTTTCTTAACCTTTTTATTTTGAGATCCATAATTTTGAATTTTATTCATTGTATTACCTACAAGTTATCAATTATTATTTAAATAATTATAATTCATTTATAGTTATTGAAAATTTAAATTAAATAGTTGTCTTTGAAAAATAAATTCATATATTCCAACTAATTGATTTTTTATTTAATATTCAAAAACTTATATGAATATTTTTCTCACAAAACAAAAAAAACTAATATAAATCATTTAATAAATTTGAAAAATGAAATTAGAAAAATATAAACTCAAATTATTATCAACTATATCAATGAAAATTAAATGAAGTTATTTAAAAGTAAAAAAAAATTAACATTAAAACAATAAATTGTAATGTTTTTTTATTTTAAAAAATGATTCGTTTTTTTATTCTTTAGATATTAAAATGTAATGAAAAATATAAACTAAAATAATTTCTAACATGCTTTAAAAATGTAATAAAATATATTCTCTAAAACCAAATGAATTTAGTTTTCTTTTATTTTAAAAGTATATTATTTCTATATTCATTTCCGAAAACAAATCTGTATTCATATAATATAATATATATTATTGATGTGGCCTTATTTTTACTCAGTTTGCCACATCTTTTTATTAATTATTATACAATTTATTTAATTAATTTAACACTTTTTAATAAATAAATTCACTTTTGTATTTTTATAATTAAATTTGTTAATTATGCTTTTTTTATAAGTAACTGTGTAATTTTAGTCTTTAAAATAATAATTTTATTTATTTATTTATTTTTAATATAACTAATTATCAATTATAATAATTACTTGTAATCTATTCATTTAATATTAATTTGTTAATATTATTAATTTATTTATTTGTTAAATAGTTTAATTTTTAATTTTAATTTTTTCGCTAACATTAACTGGGTTATCGTTAGTCAGGTTACCGTTAGTCAGGTTACCGTTAGTCAGGTTACCGCTATAATGTAACAGTGAGCTTTTTCACCATTATCCATTTTACGCTAATGGTGACCATTGTCACCGTTGCGTTTAGTTTTGTTGTCTATCAGTGACCTTGCATGTAGCGGTGACCATTGTCACCGATACTCTTTCCTATCGATAACCCATATCTATGTATAATGGTAACTTTAATTTAAATTACCGGCGAGGCTTTAAATTTATCAGAAGAGGTGATCCTTATATTATAATTTTCTAACGGTTAGTTCTTTTTAGGCCTCATAAGAATCCATCTTAATGGTTTCTTGAAGGATGTTATTGTAAGTGAACTCAACCATGGTAATGTTTCCACCCCCATAACCCTCAAAGTAAAGGACAAAATCATGGAGCATTTCCTCTAACACTTGACTCATGGGGTCTTTTTGTCAATCGGTCTGAGGTTGGTAGACCATGCTCAGAAGCACCTCTATACCCAAGGACTTTTTCGAAACCTACTAGAACAGAGACATGAAGTGAGATTCCCTATCAGATATGATATAACATGGATCTTTGTAAAGACTTAAAGCCAACACGACATATATACTCCCTAGATCATTTAACAAGAAGGTATATCAAAAAGGTAAGAAGTGTGTGACCTTTATAAAATGATCAAACACTACCAAAACTACATCTTTTCCTCTAGGAAATCTAGGAAAACGTTTCACAATGTATATAGAGACATTGTCCCATTTCCACATGAGAATTGACAATGACTGTAAAAGTATTATTAGTTACTGATGTTTTGCCTTTACCTACAGACAAGTGAAACACTGAGTGGTAAAATTGGATATTTCTATTTTCATAGAAGGCCACCAATACTGAAAATATATGTCTTGATGCATCTAGTTTACCTCGGGATGAACCACCAAAATTGAGGCATGATATTCGGACATCAACTCCACTCATATATCTGCTAGGACCCAGACTCCCCCATGTATGTGTAAGATCTCATATTCATTCATGGTCCACCCTATCAAAGTATCCTCATATGAGATACTATCTCCCTAGACTAGGCCCTTAGGATCAGAAGGTTTCCTCATCTTTACCCTTTCTAGAAGGGTATATGTCACCGCTAAGGTTGACGGGACTATCTTCTCATGTTCCTCCCAAACCTCATCATGCTTGTATGAAAACAGTGACATGAGTTTCCACTGACCACTAGCCTCTAAAACTGCCAATTACTAAGAATTTTAGCTCAGAGCATCAACTACTAATATAAGAACCCATTTATCCACTTTGGTATGCATCCATTAATTTTTTCTATAATTCTCTTTTATAGACCTAATATAGATGCTAATGAATTAGTGAAGGTATCAGGGGTGTCTAAGTATTTTTCTGATCGAGGAACCAATTTTTTGGTATAAAATGGCCTATCACACGATTTTAGTAAACTTTTCAAGGAATTCAACATAGTTTTTTTTAAACCATGTGAGGTTGGACAATATTTTTGAATAGGGTACGCAGTTTGATCCAACCAATCGAGTTGGGTCACGCAAACCTACGAGACTATCTGAAATTTTGATAGAGTTGTTTCACATGGCTGGTGCATGGTTTACCTAACCATGCTTCCTAACTAGGTTCTATTCACCTTCTTATAGCTTCATATGCATTATTTGTGCATGGTTCTCACAAAACATGTAGTGAAACTGTGTATAGTGAAAATTTTGGGTGAAAAAATGATTTTCCCTCAAAATATATTTTAACTTGAAACCTTTTCTAATTTGGGTTCTCTAGAAGACACCCCATTATTTCTCCTCCTTTATGAAATTTTTTAAGTCTATTCTAAGAATCAAGATATATCATCCATATAAAGTCTAAATAGATCATAATTCTTCTCCTTGGATCTGCACCGGTACGTTCTCAATTCCGTTTTAATATTCTGCCATTCTTCTTCCTCTCAACAAAGTTATTTAGGTACATGCTCATATAACCCAATTTAAGTTAATTGATTTGATATTAATATTTACTCTAATACATGCCAAAATAGAGGCTGATACTGGAATAGTAGAGTCATACAAGTACGATGTATGTGGTCTATAACTCATTCCCCATTTTCTGTCATTTTATAAATTATCATCTCTTCACATCGATTTCATCAAGCATTGTCTATAAAATTAATATTTCATGATTGTAGTAATTAGGATCATGTTCTAAGAACCCATTCCATATATTTAATTCATTATTTCTTGTTATTTTCACAACTTCTACCACCCCATGTTGGGTGATGTTCCGTATTTGGTTTTTTAGTGTTTTGAAACCTTTGAGTCATCGTTTGGGTGTTCTCATGTTTAGTGATTCTAATAGAAATCCTTATCATACTAGATAACTATCGAAATGTGATTTTTCCATGGATATTTCTATGTTTCTTACCTCATGACCCACCCAAGTTATGTTCCCAAATTTAATTTATTAATTGAATAGAAAAGGAATGCGTATTTTATATGTTCGACTTGGCTAATTTCAATGGGAATGAATGTTGGTTGTTTTTTGTAGCACCCCTTTTCACTTAAAATGAAAGGTACTAGTTTGAACCAAGTAAAATGAATATGTATCAATGGAATAGTAAAATGGTTGAACGCCCAATTGGCCTTGTCAAACTAATGAAATGAAATTGATTAAACCTTATGAATAGTTAAACAACATAATTATGATATGGTCTAATTGAGTAAATGGATTAAATTTAAGGTGCCTAATTATAATCGTGGACCTTAACATCATTATTTATAGGGGCAGTCATACTCGGGTGGCTTCATGGATTCTAGAGGGAATTCCTTGAGAACTCTTTGATGCCATTCTGATTCATGGATGTTGGTTGCCTTGGTTAAAACCATCCTTGGAACTGATCATCATATATTAGTGGATGCCTGATATAATAATTCAGTATCCCTTAATTACTATTACAAGATTCCTTGGACACACTCCTTGGATCCAACATGGCATATATAGACATGATGTTCCTTGGTTATATCTTTGGGCCTAGCCATAACTTATCCCGTTTTACCTTGTATATATTCCTTGGAATCAGTTAGATCACACTATTGTATAATGTATTGGATGGGTATCCTTGTATTATACTCTTAACCCCTATCTAGGATAAATTTACTACTGAGTTTGAGTCCCTTGAGGTCTAGGTTTCCTTGGTTATTACTTTGGAAACCTTTTATATATTAAACAACATGGTTTCATTGTTACATTTTGGAACCGCTAATAGTTATATCACGAAGTGATTTTAGTGCTTGATATGCCTCAAGATACCTATTATATAAACTAGAAATGAATTAATTAATAAACTGGTTACATGTTCAGCTACCAGCCGAGGGCTGAAGTAGGTACTTGGGTATTTACATTACCATACTAATTTAATTTTATATATGAATTCTAGCACACTTTTCAGTTTATATCACACAGACATGATGTTATTGACATCATTGTAGGTGGCCTATAGAGATTTATCTCACACCCTATCCGCACGCCTCTGGTACCTGAATAGACTATATAAATTCAGGCATTATAAAAGAAGAGAATGTAGCTTTAGACACTCGATTGCTTGTTGTTTTTGGATAGAGATTGTGGAAGATTATTGAGTTGGATATTGGGATGAATAGTATAATTTTTTGTTTCTTTTTTGATACTTTTTTATATCATGATTGTATACTTCTTATATATATGTTTTTTATATTTATAGAAATATGAAATATAATTTTCATATTTTTTATATCTATTCTATTTGTTTCAGTTTTCGTTATTCTCCTATCCTCTAATGTTGTGTTGTTTTCTATTACAATGATTTTTCTATTTACTTATCTCTTATTATAGCATACTTAACCACAATTATACACTCTAGAAATTAGCTAATATTCTCTCCATGGACACACCCTAGACTCTCACTACTATTCGGAAGCCAATGATGTTTGTGGAGATGTTCTTAATGCCATGTGTCCCACCAAGATCGGGGCACCTTCAGTGGATTCTGATTTTAGGATGTCACAAAGTGGTATCATAGAGGTTCCTTTATTACTCTACATTTTTAGACAATAGTTAGTATAATACAAATGCTTTTGAACTTAGTCATAATACATGCTTGGGAATCATGAACCCATGTTCGAGGTAAATAATAACATTCCTAAATTATAATTATTGTTATGCCTTTTCCTATTACAACTGATGTCATTTCACCATTGGGTGACACACATGATATGTGGTTTTGTGCATTATTATTCATATTGAGGATATTATTTCATCATTGGCCTAATTATATAAGGGAAAGGAGAATTATTAAATGCATCACTATTGGCACATAGGATTCACATTTCAAGTATATTTCAATGAATATAGGTTGATTTCACTGTTTTCCTTACTTGATACGACTGTCACTGTTGAGTGAGATATTATTTGTATATATTATAATGTTTCTTTTGGGTTGTGGTTGATTGATTTCCTATTTCAATCCATGATTTGTTATGGTACCTCATGGGTTGGAATGAGTAATTTATCAAATCATGCTTTAGTTGGATTAAAATTAAACGGTGTTAATCTCAATAATAAGTATTATGGGTCCTGATTCACCGGGAGAGACAACTCATTTTAAATGAACCTTGATATATGGAAATAAGAAAATGAACAAATAAAGAGAAAAACTTTGTTTCTAAAATGAAATGGTTGTACATCCTTATCCCACCTTTTCATGTTTTGAAAGGTAAAATAATGATCCTCGTAGTTGAATATGAAATGAAATGAAATTGTTTCCAGTAAATTTTGAGGCAAGATACTATTGGACCTTTCTCTACTCAAACCCCTAAAAAGTATACTAGAGAACTTACCAGTTCCTCGACTTCTATGTTGGTAGTTGGGGTAGAATGCCTTGGGTTGTGATATTTCTTACATTCATCTTCTATCAATGTTGTTATCTATCCACATCTAAGCTTGTTCTGAGATGTGTTCTTGTAATTTGTATAAACATTCCACCAATATGTCCTCATTCATGCACTAGGAAGGTGGGGATGAAAAATATCAATACATGGTGGGACCTAAGCTTCCATTTATACCTCAACAAGTTACACTTGAGGAACTACATTCTATTCCTAAATTTGGAACCGACACTCAAGTTCGATATAGTTTCCTACATCTAATACAGTCCATTTATGGTGCTCCAAGAGCTACACCTATGATGGCTGATCTAACTCATGGGTTCTAGAAGAAACAACCTCCCACTTTCTTAGGGGATGGTGGTTCACAGGCTACTGAGTCTTATCAAGAGTCTTACCTTTGTGTCTTTGAGCATCTAAATATGCCTCCAAAGTAGTGGGTCATGATTACTACATACATTTTTCATGATTTTAGCCAATAATTGGTGTGATATAATTACCCAAGATGGTTTACATCATGGCATGGTTTGGGATGATTTCCAGACTACTTTGTACAATCATTTATTTCCTCAGATGATAATAGATGACATATTCATAGGGTTCATTCATCTTGAGAAGGTTTTTATGTTAGTTATGGAAGATTCTGCATACTTTAATGAGTTACAATGCTTTTTACCGCTTCTAGTCGGTGATGGGATTTTGCAAGATAGATGATTTGAGGATGGGATAGTGTATTCCATTCATACTCAAGTGAATGCTTACCACCTTCCTAATTTCTATAAGATTATAAATCATACAATTATCACTAAACCCAAACCAAAGTATGGTGACAGTTCCAGGCATATAGTACCCATGCGGCGGTAGGCCAATATTTCCTCTAGTAGAAAAAAATAATCTCTTAAGGTTCCTCTTCAGAACAGTGGTATCTAAAGTACCTGTGTTGATAGCTCTATAGTGTGTCACCATTGTGGATGTTAGGAGCATCTTAAGCCTCATTGTGATAGAGACCCACTGAAGTTTCAGAATTATGGTAGTATGGGGAATCTTTAGTATTTCTTTCAGACCATTCCATCATCTTATATTGGAAGAGTTTTTTCCCTAGATCAACCATAAGGGTCATGTTATTTTATGTGTCATTAGATGTGTAGTTAGAGTAGCATTAAAGGACTGGAAAAGGTGGAGGTTGGGTCCTTAGTATCTAGAATCCTAATCACCAACTATGCTTGAAGACTAGTTTTGATCATGGTAGTCTAGTTGTTGCACAAGATCATGGTTCAGTTCAATTTCATGAATTACAAATGATACCTAAGGAATAGGCTACAGGAACATCTATAGTAAGATTTAATATTCTAGTAGACTCCACTATAGTATCTACTTTTTGGATACATGTGATTCACACTCTTTCATCTTCTTATATATCATGGGAGTTATTGGTCTATAAATACAATATTACTATGGGGTAATTGCCCTGTACACACCATTAGAAGTATATTCATAGGGAATACACCAATATTGGGACTATCCCCTTGAGTTAGGAAGTTACCATTTATAGTAGTACCTCTTTGTTCTTGATATGAGGAGCTTCAATGTCATTCTATAGATGAATTTGTTGGTTGCATATCATGCCTTTGTATACTTTTATCACTAAAGGGTATCATTTACATCTCCATGGGGAAGGATTTTTCTACATAAGGTTGAGTGGGATGTCTATTATAGTATATATGGGCCATAGCCTCATGTTATAGGTGGAGGTACCACTGAAATTTATAATTTCTTCACAGAGGATCAAGGTTTAAATCGGGTTCAATTTCCTCTTGTAGTAGATTGTTTCAGGGAAATATTTCCTGATGGTTTTTATAGATTAAATCCTAATAGAAAGGTGAATATTGTGATTAAGCTTGTTCCTAGAGAATAACAAGTGTCCATTCTTCCATACAAGATATAACCCACTGAGCTCCAAGTCCTCAAGTGTAAAATAGAGGATCTAGAGACTGACGGTTTTATATGATATAATACTTCCTCATAGTATCCCCCCATGTTATTCTCTAAGAATGAATATGGGAACCTTTGTGTATGAATGTATTACATATGGTTTAACCATATTATGGTCAAGGAACATTATTGACTTCCTTGAATAGATGATCTCTTTCACTAGCTATGAGGAGCTAGGGTCTTCTCTATGATTGACCTAAGATCAGGCTATCATATGGTGAATTGCAGGCCATCAAACATACCTTGTATAGATTTCTATAGTAGTAATGGTATGTATGGGTACCTTTTTATACCATTGGGTCTTACGAACTCTCCCACCATTTTCATGGATTTGATGAATAGGGTTTTCCACCCTATCTATATTCCTTTATCATCGTATTTATGGATGACATATTGGTGTGTTCTTATACTCATAGAACTCATTCTAAGCACCTTGAGATCATTTTGAGTACATTGATAGAGAATCATATTCATGCAAAGCTTGCTAAGTGCCACTTCTTGATCAACCAAATTAACTTAATGGGTCATATTATCTCTGAATTAAGAGTCTATATTGGCTCAGAGAAGGTCAGTGTTGTGTTTTCCAAGGATGATCCCATGAACGTGTTTGATATAAAAAGTTTCTTGGGGATGAAAAGATGTTACATGTGTTTCATAAAAGACTTATAATGAATTTATTACCCTATTATTGGTCTTATAAAGAATGGTGTTAAGTTCATATGGTTAGAATCATGTGAGAAACCCTTTCAGGATCTGAAAGGGAGGCTTATCTTAACAACGATTCTGATTCTGCAAGATCGTAGAAGAGGTCATACCAACTTCTAGTATGCATTAGAAATCAGACTATGAGAAGTGATGATGTAGGAGGATAGATTCATTGCATATACATCTAGGCATTTTAGGCCTCATGAGATGAATTACCCATTAAAAAACCTCGACTATCAATAGTTTTCCATGCCTTATGTTGCTGGAGACATTATCATATGGGTGATTAGATTGTGGTTTATACAGACCACAAGAATCTCTAATATATCTATTCATAGTATAACATGAATATTAAACAATGAAGATGGTTCGAATATCTCCAGTCATTCAATTTTGAGATTACATATATTCTTGGAATGGGAAATGTAGTAGCTGATTCCTTGAGTCAAAAAACTAAGGCACATATTATATAGGAAGCCAGTGACGAATGCAAATTAATGGAAATATTTTCTGAGCAGCATCTGATGCATTAAGAAATTCATGAATAGTATTATCTCTCATCCATAATAGGTACCTCTTCCCTCCTTTATAAGGTGAAGAGTATTCAATTTTCAGATCCTTAAGGCTTTTTACTATATGAGATTATTGAAGGATATGACCTTCCATCAGATTGGTCTATGGATAGAGATGACATCCTGTGTATACATGAACGTGTCTGGGTTCCTACAAATATGAGAGGGAGAGTTGATACATGAGTTCCACACTTCTTAATGGGAATTTCATCTAGGAATCTCCAAAATGAATCGAGACTTGCAAAACAAGTATTTGTGGAATGGGATGAAAATTCATATATAAATATTTATCATTTGGTGTTCAACATGTCAGTGGGTGAAGGAAGAGCACCATAGAACTATAGGCTTGTTACAACCACTTCCAGTCCTAGAATAGAAATGTGAAGATATTTCTATGGATTTCAAAGTAATATTACCTAGGTATCCTAAAGATAGAAACATTGTATGTGTTGTCATTGAATAACTGAATAAGTTATCCCACTTCATTCCTATTTTGGATACTTTCTCAGTTGATGAGTTGGGAATATTGTATATTCTTGAGATCATCTGATTACATGGGGTCCCTTATACCATCATTTCATATAGGTACACTAATTTCACGTGATGATTCTAAAAGGGGATGAAGAATGAAATGGGTACACATGTTCTTATGAGAATATCCTTTCACCCTCATACTGATGGATAATCAGAATAGATGATACATGTTCTAGAGAACATGCTTCATGCATGTGTCCTTGATTTTAGTGGTTCATGGGAGAAGAATATCCATCTCATCAAGTTCACCTATAATAAAAGCTTTTAGGTGATAATTCAAATGGATACTTTTGAGTTTTTGTATGGTAGGTCATTTCATTCACCCTTATGATAGATAGTGGTAGGTGAGGCATCCTTACTAGGTCATAGTCTCATGTAGGAGACTTCAGAGCAGGTTTAGCTAATCAAAAATCCTATTTACACTTCTATGTATAGACATAAATCTTATATTGATCTCTATCGATAACCTCTAGAGTTCAAGGTTAGGGATCATGTTTTCATTTAGGTATTTACCATTCTAGAGAATAGACAGATACAAAAGTAAGGGAAGTTGTCACCTTGTTTTTTTAGGTCGTTTTAGATTCTGGAGAGAGTAAGGTTGGTAGACTATAAATTGATACTACCTCAGAGGTACCATTCAATGTAGGATGCATTCCATGTGTCATACCATCGCCGATATTATGATGAAACATCTAACACTTTTTACCCTAAGTAAGTTGAGATATATGTCTATTCTACATCAGTATAGTATCCTATATGCATCATTGACTGTAGCATGAATGCACACCGAGGCCATTTAGTTACTCTTGTGTGGGTTCTATAATAACACATCCGTGTGTAGGATGAGACTTGGGAGTTGGAGGCTGACATTTTTTTCCAATGGAAAGAGTTGTTCTCATACAGTGTTTCACTTCCCTTGGAAGGTGAAATTGGGGAGGAGTTCCTTTTAAGGGGAAGACGGTAAGAATCCAATTTTTCACATAGGTATGGATCCTTTAAATTTTTGTCTAATTATTTTTTATGTACCTAATATGGATTCCTAATGAGTTAGTGGAGGTATCATGGGTGTCTGGTGATTTTTCGGAGGCCGAAACCCAACCTTTTGGGAGAAAATGGAATGTCGCACAGTTAAAGTAAACCATGTGAGGCAGGCCACATGATTTGTTTAAATCGTTCATGGATATATAGTTGGATAGAATAGGGGGTACAATTTGGTCTAACCGTGCGATCTGGGATGAATGACCATATGAGATTGCCTACCATTTTGGAAGAGCTATTTTTCATGGTTGGCACATTGTTTCCCTAACAATGTGGCGTAATCATGTGCTATGCCCCTTTCTATTGATTCTTGTGGATGGTTTGTGACGGTTTTGGAAAAACCGTGCATCCAAACCATGCACATTATAAATTTTGGGTGAAATTTATATTTTACCTTAAAACATCTTTTAACTTGAAACCATTTATAATTTGTTTTCTCTATTGGATAACCCCCTTATTTATCATCCTTTTTTTAGATTTTAGAATTCTATTATAGGAATCAAGATAGATCATCTACCCTATTTCTGAAATGATCACCATTCATTTCCTTGGATATACACTAGTACATTGTCAATTTCTTTTTAATATTTCATCAGTATTCTATATATCAATGACACTATTTATATGTTGGATCATATGCCCCAATTTCAGGAAATTTATTTGTTATTCATAACTACCTTGATCCAATCCGAACTAGAGACAAATACTGGACGAGGAGAGTCATATGATTATGATGTAGGTGGTCTATAACTCATCCCTCATTTTCCATAATTTTATAAATTGTCGTATCGTCGCATTGATTTCATCTGGAATCATCTAAAAAATTAATATTTCATGATTATAATCATTAGGATAAGGTTTTAAGACCATTTATATATATAATTCATTTTTAGTGGTTAGATCCCCAATGTAAACCATAAAATGTAGAGTAATGTTACATATTTGGGTTTTCAGTGTTTTGACACCCCTTTGGCTCCATTTGTGTGTGCTCGAGCTTGTAAATTATAATGGGAAGCCTTATCAGTCTAGAAGACTATTGAAAAGTGATTTGTCTATGTCTAGTACCATGCTTCATTCCACTTCACCCACATAAGGTATGTGCCTAAATGTAATTTGTGAATTGAATTAAAATTGAATGTTTATTTTATATGTGTGTCTTGGAAAATTTTGATGGGAAAGAATGTTGGTTGTATGCTGAAACACGCATTTTCACTTATGATGGAAGGTAGCGGTATGAACCAAGTAAAATGAAAATGAATCAATGGAATAGTTAAATTGTTTCATTCCCAATTGGCATTGTCAAACTAATGAAAGGAAATGGATTGACCCTTATGAAATGTTAAATGGAATAATTATGATACTGACTAATTTAGTAAATTGAGAAAATGTAAGGTGCCTAATTATACTCATTGAATTTAAAATCATTATTTATAGGGGTGTTCAAACTCGAGTAGTTTCTTGGCTTCCTGAGGGAATGCCTTGAGAACTCATTGATGCCATTCCAATTCAAGGATTCCAGTTTCCTTAGTTAAGAACCACCTTGGGACTAATCCTCGTCTATCAGTGGATGCCTGATATAATACCATAGGATCCATTATTTAGGATTATAGGATGCCTTTAACACAATCCGTGGATTTAGTATGGCTTCTACAGACATGAGGTTCCTTGGTTATATTATTGGGCCTAGATATACCTTATCCCATTTTACCTTGGATGTATTCCTTGGATTCGATTAAATCATACTGTTGTGGGATTCCTTGGATTACACTATTACCCCTAATCCCTGATGTATTTAATAGTAAGTTGATGTACCTTGAGGTTTAGGTTTATTTGGTTATTACCTTGGAAACATTTTATATTATAAACTTCATGGTTTTCCTGTTAGGTCTTGTAACCACTACTAGTATTATCATGAGGTGGTGTGAGTGCTGGTTATGCCTCATGTGACCTATTATATAAACTATAAATGCATTAATTAATGGATTTTTTACATGTTCATATACCATCATAGGGATGAAGTAGGTACTTGGGTATTTACATTACTATACTACTTTACTTTTATATATGCATTCTTGAACACTTTTCAGTTTATATCATATGGACTGGATGTTATAGAAACTGTTTGTGGTGACCTACTAAGATTTATCTCACACCCTACCCAGTGTCTTTGGTACCCAGGCAGACTATATGAATGTAGGTGCTGGAATAGAGAGGTAGGTAGTTTATATAACTTGGTTGCTTGTTCTTTTTGAATATATCTAATGATAGATGACCAAGTTAGAGCTCGAGATACATGGGCTAATTTTTCATTCCTTTTTTATACTTTTTTTAGAATTCTTATCTACTTCTCATATACCTATTTTACAAATTTCTATAAACATGAAAATTCATCAGCAGATTTTGTATATCTATTCCAATTGTTTTAGTTGTTGTTATTCTCTTGTATTCTTCTGTAATGATGTTTTCTATTACACTACTTTCTCTATTTACTTTTCTCTTATATTATCATACTTATCCTATGTGATAAAATCTATAAATGAGGGAATATTCTCCCCGTGGACTCACCCAAGGCCCTCATTGTTTGTAAGAATCCTCTGGAATTTGGGAGTTGTGCTTGAGGCCATGTGGCCAACCGTGATCGGGGAACCTTTAGTGTATTTTGGGTTAGCAACTTTAAAACTAAATTGCATTTTCTATGTGTATAGGCAAGCTCAGAACGAGCTAATTATAAGTATTCAATACATTTATGCTACTCACGATTCAGATCATGCTACATAAATATATACTTGAGTCTTTCATGATAAGTGAATACTAAAAAATTCATTCTATGAAAATAATTTATCCAATACCGTAGAGCCTAAAAAACAACTTCTATCATGAGATCATACATTAGTTAATTTTGTTCATGAGGCCGTAACTGACCAGAATCATATGATACAACTGACATTTCCTATATCAGAATTACTCCCAACTTGATACTTGATTTGTAAAAATAGAATATATATATATCCTTCTATACTTTGGTAGAATAAAGATCATTGTTTAAGACAAATGACTCTTCAACTCGTTAAAGGATCTTTCACAATATTCTAACCAGTTGAATTTCACATGCTTATTAGTCAAGCCTGTAAGAGGCACTTATAGGAATGATAAATATTGAATAAAGTGGTTGTAATGCATGGATATCCCCAAAAATCTATTTATATCAAAGAAGTTATCAGGATCCTCTTAGAAAACTACAACTCTCACATTCTCTGGGTCTACTGACACTCTTGTCTATGAGATGATGTGACCTAGGAAGTAGAATTTGTCAATTAAAAAGTGGAATTTAGTTAGTATTTCATAAATATGGTTCTATATCAATGTATTCATTATGATCTCAATATATTTTTCATGTTTGTGTAGAGAATTATAATACACCAATATAGAATCTATAAATACTACCACAAATGAATCTAGATATGGGTAGAAAACCTGATTCATCATATCTTTTAAAATATCTAGTGAAGTTGTGAGACTAAACAATATTACCAGGTACTCATTAAGACCATAATTACTATGGAAATATATACAAGGTATGTATAAAGTCATAACATGTATCTGATGATAACCCGACCAAAAATAAATCTTTCAAGACACCCTCACTGTTAAGAGCTGATCAAAGAGGTCATCAATTATAGGTAGTGAATATCAGTTCTATATTTTGCATGGGTTAAACCATTGTTAATCCATGTAAATAGTGAGGGAACCATCTAGGTTCATAGAAAAAAGGATAGGTGAACCCCATGGTGAAGGGTTGGGGAATATAAAACCTTTAGCCTCTAGGTCTTCCAACTACTTCTTAACCTCTAGATGATATATATGTTCCATCCTATAAGGAGGAATGGACACTACTACTGCTTCTAAAACTATATCAATGGGGAAATATACCTCTATTCCCCGAGGTATCCTAGAAAATTCATTATGAAAGACATCCTTGAAATGGTCCACTATAAGAGTGAAAAGCAGGGCACATCCCCTGATGATCCAATAATAGACTAGTGATCTGAGATGTCACTCTTCCTATCCCATGATTCTTAGTTATATATTGAGACAAATGGATATCCCATTCCACCTTTTGAACATGTCTACTATCCTCTGGGGACGTGAACTTCAACCTCAAGTGATTATAATAAATGTGATCTTGATAGTGAACTAACCAGTCTATCCAAAGGATTACATCAAACCCTATCACATTGAGGATGAAATGGTTCCTTATTAATTGATATCCACTTATCTCAGTGGTAAATTCCCTACATTGGTGAACACTCTATGATAAGATACCCAACAAGGTATCTAGTGTCATGACAGCAGAAAAGTATTCAGTGTTGAGGCCCGTACTGTCAATAATTTCTACAGATATAAAAGAGTGTGATGCACCTATTTCAAATAAATCATACATTGAACACACACCTTTCATTAGTGTGGAGAAAGAAAATTATTTTCATAGTGCATCACATTGGCTAACCATGGTCGTCTCACTTGAGAATCATCTCAATTTTTTCATCTACTTAATCTAATTCACCAAAACTAATTATTTTTGTTGGTTAATTATTTTATAAAAATAATGATAAATGATTGTTTTTTATTACATTATAAAATATTAAAATTACAAGAATAATCACAATTTACACTTATAATAATATGTAGTTCTAATCATATTGAGTTAAGAAATAAATAACTTGGTCTTAGGTTCTATTTTGGGTTCAATATTATTCTCCTTTTTTATTGAATTTAGTTTGATAATTAATCTATGAAATCACATGAATAAATCTCTATCCTTTTATTTAGAAATTATGAAATATTGAATTCCTTATGAAATCTAAATTCCACCTCCTCCTCTAATCAAGGTTAATGGCACACCTCATTTGAAGGTGTGACATCTTCCATGACCTAGATCAATCGAATGTGGTTTAATCCATTGATTGGTTCAACTCTATATTTTGAAGATATAACCAATGAGGATATGAAAAATAAATAAAACAAAAGAATAAAAATATATTTGAGTTTTATGTTATGGGGGACACTAGAGACACCCATGCATATGACTTATATCTTCCACAAACATAAAATAAACATTAAGTATGAATTCAAGAACACATTGAGCTTTCTTAGGCCACACCTTGGGTCATCTAATCATTTTCAAGGGTAATAGTTACAAATAGAGTAATGAGAATGAATATAAGTGATAAATTAGAAAATGGATGAGTGAAGAAGAAGAAAACACACACATGAAATCTCAAAAATAAAATAAAAGAAGAAGAGATAGAGAGACATGGAATAAAATTAAATATAAATAAATATCTATAACATGTAGAGTTATTTTTAAAATAATTAAAGAAGAAGAAATGAAAATAAAAAGAAGAAAAATGATAATAAATAAGAATATGAAATTGGTGGAACACTTGAATAAAATTAAACATTCATGAGTTATATTTTATTTAAAAAACTAAAATAAAAATTACATTTAATTGAAAACAAAAGAAATAAAATAAGATAAAAATTTAAGAAAAAATAGCTTGGTAAGACATCCCATGGGTTCCTTTAAGTTGTTTAACTCTCCTCTCAAATGTAGAAAACTTATATTTTTATAGGTAAGGGAATATCCTTGGCCTCCTCCTTCGATGGTCAATAGATCTTCCAAAATCTTTAATTTCAACTTTGAGTATCATTAAAAAACACATGTTTGAATATGAATTTAAGGATCCCACAGATATCAGGTGTTTATAGATTGCATTGATGACCAGTGGAGTTTAACTCCTACCTCGTGAATTGCATGGTATTTTCCTGGATGGGGTGCTTGTAGTACATGGATGTGGAAAATGATGAGGAATAGGGATACCTCCTTCATTTGGAATTCTATGTAGTTATATGAAAATTGAAATGGACATCATTGATGTTATTTGAGGTGCATGAGGTGGTTCATGGTGATACTAGGCCTTAACACCAGTGGAAGGATTGCATTTGAGTTTCAAGAGGTGGCATCCATGGTGGGTTTTGGGTGATGCAGGCGGTGGTCCAACATGGATGAAGGTTTCATGTGGTGAGGAGTGGTGGAGAGGGGTGGGAGCGGGAGAACAAGGCACGAATAAGAGTAAAAAACACAATTTTTGTAAAAATGAATAATTACATGAAAAATAATATCCCACATTGAATTACGTAGTGAGGAGGTGAGAGTTTATAAGGTAAGGAATTGGATGAATTGATAGAAAAGTCTATCAGGAGCTAGAGGAATCCCACAGCCACAAAAAAATACACCATCCCAGTGAGATTCTCTTCCCTATGCTTCATAATGTTTCCCCATGTTCTATAGATCGATAATTTCATAATCCATGCACCCGTGATATAGATCACCTTCATGTCACCTGTGCATAGGATTGATGGTCTCATTCACCCCCGTGTCTTGGGATGGGCCTCCTCTATGGTTTCATGGCCTGGTGGCCTTTTTAGGTGTATTTATGTGGTGTGAAGGCCTATGCTTGAGGGCCAACCCAATTGGCTATTTTTAGAAAAACACTTCAAAAAATGATAAACACTTAGAAAAATCATAACATTTATCAAATATGTAGAAAATAAATAAAAAATACATTAAAAAATAAAATAAAAACTCAATAATATAAATCTAATTAAACCAAATTTAATTTCACATTTATAAATACCCACTATAGAATAAATCTTTTAAATTACATGGTAATTATCATTGAAAAACATTTGAATAACATTGAAAATTGATAAAAAAATATGAATAAAAAATGAGTGTGTAAAATAACCCCACACTTAAACTATAATTATCTTTAAGTATAAAATATCCAAAAGAAATTTGAAGGGAAATAATATAACAAATATTCACATTCCAAAGTAATAAAATTAAATTATTATCAATTTTAAATCAGACATTCAAAATTCTCATAAAATATCAATTAAATTTTACATTTTTCAAAGAAACAATAAACTATAGTATCTTAATTTATCTCTTTTTAAAATTATGGCACTTCTCTTCTCTTTCATTAAATCTCTTTAATTAATTTTTATTAAAGATTCCAATTTACAATTTAACTCTATTTCGAATCTTTCCACTAATTAATCATAATATTAATTCAATTAGAGTTTTGCTCAAATCACGAGAGAATAATCCTTATCTATATGATTGTAAAGGATATTTTTTACCCACTTTGTAAAGACAATATTTATATAAAATCATGAGGGATTTAATTAAATTTTCAAATGACTCTGAGACTTAAGGTTAGTAGGAATTGATGTTTGAAAATTAAGACTCAAGGAGGAGGTTTATCTCTTAAGTATAGTGCATTATATCAAAAGTAAAATATTAATGGAATTAAACCATTTAATGTAGTAACTCCCACTTCCCCCAAGAATCAATGTAAGTTCATGATCAAAGTAAATTTTAATGAATTATTTTTTTCACCATATTGATATTTCCTCTATTTTGTACCCTTTTTTATTTTTCAAAGTTCTTTTTCATTTTTTAATTCTTTAAAAGTTTTGATTATAATAAAACTCGCATAAACCACCTAACTAGATATGATAAAAATTATTGGTGTAGTAATGGTGATTTTTTATTCTTCTAATTTACAACCCATTCTTTTCATTTTTTTGGTTTCTTTTATAATTTTATATTTTTTTTAAATAGAAAAATCATAAAATACAGTGAATAAATCATTTTTTTTTCAACACCCATCAATAGAACCCTAATTGTTTTCCTTAAATTGAATTTCATACCTTTTACCATTAATTTAGCAATCCCACACTTTTTCTTGAAAATATCATGCAAACACTAAGAGGGAGGTAGGAATGAATAAAATTTGATTTAAAAAATGACTCATTCATATTAAGGTAATTCATGGTCTCCATGGGATAAATAAAAATTAATGAAAAAGTGGTATTCAATGATAAGGTAATTTCAAAATATTCCTCAATCATTCTAATTGTGTTTTTTCATAGGGATAGTTTTTAAAAGATCAAATACAAGTTCTAGTAGGGGGAATATCCCAAGATCACTCAAGAAAAATGATCAAGATAAAATAGGAAAATGGTCTAGAAATCATATCTAGAATAGAACATATGATTTGAGACAATCAATCAAGGCATGACTAATAATAAAAAATTAATGGACAGAAATTTCATATATTCAAATAATGAAAAATGTTTTTGAAATCTTATTTACATGAGTCAATTAATTACTACAAATCATGAATCCCTATTTAATATCCATGTTTCACTTTAATAATCCAATTATCTATTTGACTTATTCAATATAATTATCCTTGAAATCTAAAAAATAGAATAATAGGCTTCCTTAAAAACTCATGTCCCCTAGATAAGTCAATTAAATAATAAATTCAATCATGGGCATGAAATTTCTAGTTTAAATATCAAAACATGTTGTTGGAAAAAAATTAGAGAGTTTAAAAGATAATAAAAAAGTGAACTCTCTGTACCAAAAATATTATTATTTTTCCATTTTTTTAGGGGATTACATGTGCCATCATGAATATATAAAAGAAAATTTCTCAATTAAGCACAAAGATCATTATATTTGAGCTCAAAAAGTTAAAGGGATTGGGTTTCATGTTGGAATAATACTAAGAAATTCTTTTAAATCTTAATCACTATAAATAAAATTGAAAAATAAGTATTATTATGATCCCCCGAGTGGGTACTAAGTTTTTATTACCTGTAGAGGGAAGTGCCAACTATTATCCATAATATGATGGTGGGTGGATCTTCTTGGACATTAACTACCACATGTGGCTTTTCCCAGCTTGATGTTATTTGTTCATGGTGAGGAATGAACCATGGATAGAGTATACTAGACCCTCCTTCAACATTATGTAAATATTTCATGGATGGGGTAGGATGAAATATGGACAATCCACCTTCTTGGTTTCTACTTATGAGACCTCCACTTGATCTTATAGTGAAATATCAATATGGGATGCATGAATTGAATGATCAAAGGTAATGTATGAAGTTATTTTTACATGAAAAATATTAAAATTTTAATTAATAAGTAATTTCTTCATCTCAAAATTACTATCCTCTATCTTGATTTACTCAATATCAGTATCTTGGACATTCTTATGGGCTTCCTCAAAGTCATGTTCAATAAAGCCATGGATCTCCATGTGTTCCTCAATAGGTGCATGTTCTGTCTATTAATATTTATCTAAGGCATGTAAATAATTAACCAAATATAAAAATTGAAAAAAATATGGAGTTATACTCAAATCATATTGAATAATATAATAAATTAATTTAATTAAAATAAGATCATCTCCCATAGTTTTTTCTGGTTCAATCACTTCTTCAGTTGTAAGTGCCTCTTTAAGTTAGATCTCAGTAGATGGGGGAAGGTAGTCGGGCATCTAAATATTTTCTTAAAATTGCACCCATTTAGTGGCACCTTCATCTTCCATGGATATAATTAAATTTAATGGTGCTCGATCTTCTACTTTTTAGGGATTTTGGAAATCAATTTTTACCTCATACTCGTTCAAGAGTTTATATAGATCCTTTTGATCTCCCACATGTAGCATAGTAGAAAAGTGTTCCTCGTCATGAATCCACTCAAGATAATTGTGGGGATCTTGGATATGGTTCATAAAATAGTTGGGTTATTGATATTTCTAGATATTGGCCTCACCTTTTTTGATGACTTTAGTGAAATTGGGAAAAAACAGTGGCACTTCCTTCTTTGCCTCGAGTCATTGAAAATCATCATTTACAAGATTGATCACGATCACTAGTTATTGAAGATATATACCCATGTCATCTCTTTAATCATATTGTAGTCCATATCAATTAGTTCCTAGAGACTTTTTGGTAACAATTATTATCCTTCATTTCACTAGAGATTAATTGTTCCGTTTATTGAAAAAATGGTCATTCTGAAACATCATGGGAAAATAATTTTTTTATTATTTTTTAATTTGGAAAATAATGAAAATATATATACAATGTGAAAATAAGAAAAGATAATTAAACTAATAATTAGATATCTAGAAATATAATTATCTTTAAATACAATCTTATAGTACGGAATGGTAAAAGAAAATTACTTTTTTAGTGTACCATAGTGGATAACTAGGGCCATCTCACTCAAAGAGATTCTATGTTTATTCACCCACTTAATCTAATTCACCCAAAATACGTATTTTTGTTATTTTATTATCTCATGAAAATAATGAAAAATGATAATATTTTTAGATTACATTATAAAATATTTAAATTAAATACAAATAGAAAATTTAAACTTATATTAGTATGCATTTCTAAAAAGAATGAGTTGAGATTTAAATAACTTGGTATTAGGTTAATTTTTGTGTTTAATCATTATTCTATTTTTTTTCTTAAATTTATTTTGACAACTAAGCTATGAAATAGCATGCATGAATCACTATCCTTTAATTTAGAAATTTTGAAATATTTAATTCTTTATGAAATATAAATTCTACCTCCACCTATAATCAATGTTGGTGGAACACCACAGTCGAAGGTGTGACATCTTCCAAGAACTAACTCAATAAAATTTGGTTGCATCCATGGATTATATCAATTATATTGTGTGATGATCTAACCAATGATGAGTTGGAAAATAAATAAAAAATAATAGTATAAATATATTTGAATTGAATGTCATGGGGTACATTTTTCATACCCATTCTTGTTACTCATATCTTCCAAAAACAAAAAAAAGCATTATGTAATAATTAAAGAACACCTTTAACTCCCTCATACCAAGTCTTAGGTCATACCATCATTGTTGAGGGTTTATGGTCATAATGGATGAATGGTAAATAAGATAAGATATAAATAAAATAAAAATAAAATGGATGAGATAAGGAGAAGAAACCACACACATGAAATCATAAAAATAAAATAGAAGAAGAGAGAGAGAGACTAAATTAAATTACATAAAAATATATAATATTTATAGATAATGTTATAAAACTAAACTAAAAATAAATGAAAATAAATAGAATAAGAAGTACAATAAGAAAAAAAGAAGATTAATTGTGTAGAACACTTGAATAAAAATAAACAATCACGAGTTATATTTTATTTAGAAAAATAAAATAAAAATTACATTTAAAATGAAAGATAAATAAAAATAAAAAAATAAAAAAAAATAAACAAAGGAATAAATAGTATCTTAGAAGGAAATCTAGTGGATTATATTTGTGTATTGAAATCTCTTCTCATGTGAAACAATAATCTCTTTTTTAGTCCGAGGGAATAGCCTCAGCTACCTCCTTTGATGGTTAATGGATATTCCTAAATAATAAAGTTTCAATTTCCAGTATCTTTAAAAACACCACTGCATTTGAATAGGGATATAAATATTCGGTAGTTATAGGGTGTTTATTGATTATATTGGAAACCAACAACATTGAACTCCTTCCACATAAATTGCATGGGATTTTTATGTCCAATGGGGGAAGTTCCATGAGGCAGGGGTCCTTGGAATACATATGGTAGTGAAAAATAATGAGCAGCAGGTTAGAATCCTTGTTCCTTCCTTCGAAGTGTCTAAATGAAGCGAAAAATAGACTTCATGGATATCATCCAAGGTGAACGAGGTGGTTCATGGTGATCAAGGGCCTCAGCACCAGTGGATGGATTGATTTTGAGATTCATGAGGTGGAGTTCATGGTGGATCTTGGGTTATGTAGGCCGCGGTATGGTGTAGACTACTATGGAAAGTAGTGAGGAGCAGCGACACAGGGTGTGCTCGGATGAGTAAGCTGCGACTGAGAAAAAATAAGTGCCATTTTAAAAAAAAATAACAGTAACATGAAAAATACTATCCCACAATTAATCATGATGTGGGGGTGGGGGAGGGGTGGGGTGGGGTGAGATTTTATAAGTTATTGTGTGTCATGAATGGACAACAAAGTCGGATGGGAGTCGGAGGACTCCCACTGCTGCTGTAGACTGCACCATCCCATAAAGCTTCTCCTCCCAAAGCCGCATGAAGTTTCCCCATGCATCACTATTCAATAATTACATGGTCAATGAAACCATGGGGCTAATCAACTGTGAGCCACATGTTCACAGGCTTGATGCCTTCGTGCACCCCTATGGCCTGGGTTATACCTCCTATGGGTTTTTATGGATGGTGGCTCATTTTGAAATGCCTATGTGGCATTTGGGACTATGGTTGAGGGAAATCCCAGTTCGATATTTTTTAGATAGACTTCTTAAAAAAATTATCAACACTTAAAAATATCATAACATTTATCAAATATGATCCCAAGAAATCAAAAACACAATTAAAACTCCAAAATAAATAATCATAATAAATTTTAGCCAATTTTAATTCCACATTTATAAATACGCACATTTTGAATAAAAGTTTTAAATTAAATGGGTATTATCATTGAAAAACATTGTAAATTCATTGATAATTGATTAAATTTTTTCATAAGAAATGTTTGTTTTAGACAATAAAGTGGAATCTACTAGAATATTACCTCGAAAATTATAAGGTCTAGAAATATTATTCTTTGATATAGGTTGTAATGGATGTAATTGAACCGTAATATGGCCCTGAGTCATAACATGAGGACCCTAAGAAGGCCTCTATGCCAGCACTGCAATCCCTGAGTCTAATTCCCTCTACCTCGACCACCACCTCAGCATGAGTGTCCAGTTGTATTCTAGCTTCCTTCCTGTAGAGATAATTCTAGTACTACTCCATATCTAGGAGTTGGTGTCGATCCCCTCTCACTAGAAACTGGTGGAAAAGTTCATCAAATGCACTATATATAATGTATCATATCACAAACATTGAACTTAACTAGATCTCGCATACACCGGGGTTTAATATTTACTATTTTCCTACAATGGTGACATATAAAGAAGCTTTTAGTATGAGTTTCCTATCTTCAATATCCCTCATGAGAAAAAAAAATATAAATGATGCTTCTATATTCTAGAATGATCAATTACAGGCTTGGGTACTGAAATAACCTTGCTCACACCATTGGCTTCCCTCAAATTATGATCATTAATGAGGGACTCGCTGATGATCTCAAAAATGGTGTTTAATCAGAAAATGTTAACCTATGATCAGATAGATTATACCAACCCATCCCAAAAACTCCTCACATTCATAAGATTATTATCCACTAGAGTCGAGGTGAAACACTACAAATTAGTGAAATGGGAAGAATATTCCATCATAGACATGGCGGTATACTGAATATTCATGAACTCTCAATCCATGTTTACCCTCAAATTCCATGGAAACAATTAACCATAGAATACCATCTAGAAATACCTTCAGATGATATCTTGATGTTGGTATGCTGGGGTAATGAAATCCCACCATCGCTTAGAAGAATTTCATATAATATTAGTAGTGATCTTAACCTTTTACTCTGGAGGTATCTATGTGTGATCAAATATTAAAAGCATGGATTCCACCATGAATCAAAATCATGTGGCCCACCATCCCTTGAAAAGGTTGGAGGATTATACTCCTGTAATTACCGAGTCAACTCTGCTATAGTTGGGGCAGGTCATGCAAATAATTTCCTAGACTACATCATACAAAAAATGGCCCTCTTGAAATTGGGCTTCAGATCCCATGCCATGAATAGAATGTTGTTTCATAGGTGGAATGAAGATAGGCATCATTGGTGGCTCAGGCCCCCCACCTCTGGTTCTGGTCATCACTGCCTTCCTAGCATATGACATGAATATTTAATGGTGTAATTATTCTACAATTCCAACCACATGACTCAAAAAACAACTAATTATTTGAAATATTACATATAGATAACTAGGATAGGTATAATCCTTCCTATAAATAGATTTCACCTCTATTCAGGCTCTAAAATCCAGGACTACGTGATAGAAGAAATCCAAACAAGCTAGAAGAAGTAGAAGAGAATCCCCAAACTACTCTATACTAATTCCAGGTTTGGTTCTAGATCTCATATCACATGATAGGGGTTCCAATATATGGAGTTTCAATTACAAGGTATAGATGAAAAAACCCTTTAATTTTAAATTATCATCCCATTTAGGAGTGACTATTTCTTTCAAAATTTTAATTTCATTTGAAGTTCATTAACTTTTATATAGATATATATATCATGGTATAGTTAAATAGGTCACCATTCCCAATTTATAAAATTTATACTCAAAATATTTATTTGGAACATCATATAACTAATACCTATACTTTAAACCTGATTATAAGATATAATAGGTCTATAAACTAATAGGTCCAGAACCCACAATATGGTCTAATTGGTAAATTAATGTTTCATCATCAATATATGTAGTAAAATTCAGTTTAGATTCATTTAGGAACTTTAATTAATCCAATCATTTCATCCTACAAAATCACTAGCACATTACCAATATATAATAATCAAGGAAATAACTATATGAAGTAGGAAATGCCTATAGAATGTAGACATGGCATGGAAAAATTCATGGTAAATAAGTCCTAAAGTTATTATGATGATATATGCGATGATAACTCCTTTAATTAGAAGGAAGATTAAAAGAAACCACAATAATAATGATATATAAGTATTAATAACATCACAAAACATGTGTGTCCCCCAAAGGTGAAATCATATCAACTAAAAATCTGATAATAGAAATAACCCATCCAATGTAATTTGGGTTTCCCCTATACATGGGCAAGCCACTATAGGTCATAATCTCATTACCAAATTACATTACACCATATTCTCTTATCTAACACCCAAATAGTAAGAAAACATTAAAGAAAACCCCTCTGATACAACTTTGTAACGTCGCAACCCAGGATCCACTAAAACGGCCCCCAAAGCCACTGGATCACAGGGCCTCAAGCATGGCTTCCCATACATCAGATACTACCAACTAGTAGTGAGGGTTCAAGGTGGTATTGTGGGAATACAAAACCCTCATATTAGAGTGGAATAATAGATATAATAAATAAATATATATTACACAAGAATGATATAGCAGATATCACAGTAGAAACATATACCATAATTATGCAGTGTAAATATAAACATCAAAGTGATAGAAATAATAATCAAAATCCAAAGTCTGAGTCATATAAAAAATTATGTAATGAAATAATGATAAAAAAAGAGAAAACCTGGTAATATGGGGAATAGGTGTATAGTAATTTCTATAAAAAGGTACAGAAAAACCAAAATACATATCCAATAATATCATGATAATATGCTTGGTCATCTACTTTGATGAACCATTCTATATGTAAACAAATAAATCATCCATGATATGAAGTTTTCTCTTATCCACACCTACATTCATGAAGTCTACTCAGGTGAAAAAGGAATCATGAGTAGGGTGTGAGATAAAAACAATAGGACACCTCCAATGGTATCTAGAATAATCCAGCTATTGTACATAGTATAATAGTGTATAGGTATAACAATGATAAACTATGATGTAAAATAAAATACTAGCTGGATTAGGTATTGAAAGGACACCTAGTATACTTCACCTGGTTTGTTATAATCCAAAATACGTCTGAAATCAGTAACCATGAATATCCGCATATATAAGTAATCCTATATAATATGTAAAAATGTACATAAACTATATACCTGAGGCCATATATAGGCATATACATGGATAATAGATATTAGTTAGACTAAGGGTGTAAATCAGGCATCCCTAACTTTTCTAATGAGTTATAGTCTCTACCAAATGGAACATGTCAACAATCTCATATGAATTCAAGACATATTTCCCATCACTAGAAATGGTTCGGTGATTTTTAATGTGATACAACCGATACATGGGAACATGGAGCATCATTCCCATCACCTGAAGATAGTAAACGGTGTGAGACGACATGCCCATAAATAAATATATGGGAGTTTGATATATCATGATCAATGAAAGTTTTAACCTTTTTTCACTAACCATTATCCATTGTCTAACAATACTAATAAACATTATTAATTACCTCTACGAATTTATAGTCAATAAACACAATATAACTATGGGTTTTACAATTCATGTAATTCATGTTTATAAATATGTATCACGTTGCGTGGTCCTTCCACCAACTTTCATTCATTTAAATTTATCTATTCAGTTTTTAAATCATGGAAATTCCATTTTTAGGGTCGATCTAAACACTTATACCATTATTTTGCCATTTAACATTTATATAAAAGATTTTATTCGATTTAGAACACCCAATGGGGTGGAAAAAATGATCTCGGCATCTTATAAACATTCACTATTATCAATGGGAGTACTTAATAATGGAATAATTGTTTAAATGGGACTGATACATTTTAAGGAAAATAACAGAAAAGTAAAACATGCAGCATAATGAAAAAAATTATATAAAACACTTATATGTTTTTGTAAAATTTCTAGACTAACTACCGTGGATATGTACATGACCACTCATTAGTTATAAGCATTTGATTTGAATAATGACCGAAAAAATATAAGAGTGGACTAATTCCTTGAAAATATCTCATATGATCTCGCACCAAAACAGTGAAATATATGAGAAGATAAAATAACATATGAAGAAATAGGAATAAAGAGATTACCATTGTGGATTCAATGTGATCGATGGTGGTGTAAATATAGGTAGGATAGAGGAGATACTATAATACTTGACCAAGGATGAGGGAGAGCTTCATTGTAGGAGAAAATGAGATGATACTGTTCGCTTGAGGATTAGAAAAATAGGTGGTAGGTTAAAACATTTTGCTGGAAAAATCCTAAAATGACACCTCAAATATGGGGTCACACAGTTTGGACATAGGTTTGGTGAAACCTTTCACCAACCGTGTGCTGGAAACTATCCAAGAACCCCACTCGTATTGGCTTGGAGTGCGGTTTGGCTAACCATGCATGATTCGTATGAAATGACTTAGTAAAAAACTCTGCAGCACCCACATGGGCATGTGTCATGGATCACACGGTTGCAGACAAACCACATGACCTCTTATATGTACTGGTTTCCTTTCACTGTTGAGTCACACAAATATCACTAACCATTTTCCAATTGCGTGCCTTATTTTTTATCCGTACTTTCTAGAACTTCAGGCTTCGAACAATCCCTAAAAACTCTCAATACTATCTCGAGGTTGTAGGGAACCCTCACTATGATGAAACAATGAATTCAAATTGAAAATACAAAGATCATTAAAATCATGATAATACGGGTTGTTATATTCAATTTACACATAAAAGATAAAATACATCAACTATATATATATGTCAGTATAGTCTTCCACTACCTAAGTAAAAATTGAACCATAGTTTAATGTAATTGACCACCCAAAGTTGTGGTTCTTTCAATTTCCATGTTATTGTAAATTCATGTTCTGGGTTGGATTTAATTAGTTCACATCAATGGTTGACTTCCAAAGAAAGCCGTCATCTAAATTAGAGTCAAATATTGAGGAAATCCAAATTAAGGATATCAATATTGGGGATTCCACTCAATAGATAATGGAGCTACAAGTTAATGAATTTTGAATTTATAATGCACACCTTAAATCGTTTATATTTCTTGGTCAGACAATGTTAGCTTGATGAGAGAGGAAGATGGATCCTTTCAACTATAATGTCTAAGAAACATGATATTTTAAAACCAAAGGTGAGGGCTATTGGGTTCTGATAAAATACTAAAAGATTAATAAAACAATATTTATTCATCAAAACTTTATTAGATAAAGTAATCTAGCTATGATCATATTATCTATGGAAATATCAATAAAAACTACTTCAAACATATTGTTGTGATACATACATGAGAAGGATAACATTGTCATCGGAAAAAATTTCTAAGAGTGGAAAACATGCTTACATGTTATCCTATTCCATGAAAGGAAATTATATGTACTGGAAGAACTTATTCCCAATGTTTTTGGTAAAAAGACCATTGAGGATTTATCTATCGATGAGAAACATTTGAAAAAATTTCACATATGATCAGTGTTTTATGTTATCATCCATGAAAAATGATCTATTGAAGTAATATGACGACATGGATACATATAGCATGATGTCTCGCTTTCTGGATCTCTATCATAGAAGGTGAGATAAGAGAGATATGAGATCTAAAACTCTCTGATAACAATAAATCTTATAGGTTCAACACTAGTTGGAACTCATGTAGTAAATCTTATTATCCACATTTAATGTATATATATATTAGTGATTAAATACTTAGACGAGTTATGCACAAATCTCACACTTTCCCCACTACATAATTTTTTCTCTAGTTTTATTGTCAACTATAATATGAGAAATAACAAGAAGATTATTTTAGGGCTTCTAACAATGATTTTCCAAGGTGATAAGGACATGGGGTGTGACAAACTCAAGTTCCTTATGGTAAATATGAAAATTAATAACAACGTGAAGGGGCCAAGAATCATAACTAGTCTAAATCTCGGAGGAACCATCCTTCTAAGAAGAAGAAGATCCATTAGTAGGGTAAAGAAAAGTAGGTCATATGATTTTTATGTGGAAAACAAGGCCATTGTAAAAAATAACTTCACCTCTAAAAGGGGAAGATAATGGTGTGTTCATTATCAAGGGTAATCATTCAATATATACACATGGGGTATTAGGTACAACTTTTTTACTCACATCTATAGCCAAATGATGGAATTAAGTATATTTGGATTTATTTCTATAGGAAATGTGGATTTTCAAGATCCCAATGGTATAAGGATGACACTTATATCCATTGGTTACTACCACCTTTCATTGGAAACAATAATAATATTTATTTAAAGATATTTTTATTATGTACAAACTATTATCAAGAACATAATTTATGTATCATTCTTAAATTTGGATGGTTTTATTTTCAAATTTGAAAATAAAAGTTGTTTCTTTTATGAAGACAACATATATTATGTTATGGAACCTTTAAATAATGGACTTTTTTATTAAATTATAGAAACAAAGCATTGTAAATAGATAAATAATCATGTTCACATGACTCATATGACACAAAACTATGGAATCGTAGTCTTGGTCTGTAAATGAGATGAATTTGACAAATCTGTATTAAAATAATCATTTAGAATATTTTTATCTAAAACCACTAGAAATATTTCATGATTTTTTATAAGGAAAAATGGAAAAACCATAATTTGGTGGATATGGTGAAAGGGCCACAGATCATCTTGGATTGGTACGCATTGATGTTTGTGGACCATTTCTTATAGAACAATGAGGTGTGTATTCTATCTTTGTAATGTTTAATAATGAATTGAGTAAATATGTATATTTCTACATAATGATGTATAAATCCATGTCCTTTGAGAAATTCAAAGAATTCAAGAATGAAGTAGATAATAAACATGGAAAGAAGATAAAGATTTTGCAATTGGATTGAGGTGGTGAATAACTTAACTAAGAGTTTATCAACATTTAGGGGAGTTTGGGATTCTATTTCAACTTACTACACCTTACACACTATAGTGAAACGGTGTTAGTGAAATGAGTAACCGTGCCTAATTATACATGGTGAAGTCAATGTTGAGTCATGAAAATCTTCCCTGATCCTTTTGGGAATATTCATTACAAAATACAACATATACACTAAACCAAGTACCAAATAAAGTGGAAACAGAATTAATTTTGAGTTATGGAGTGGAAAGAAATATATTTTTTCACATACACATGTTTAGGGTTATGAAGAATTTGTCTATGCCATTTTAAGAAACAAACTTGAAACCTAGGGAAAAGGTGTATCATGATAGGGAATCTTAGGAAAACAAATGGATAATACCTTTACAAACCTTTATACAAGGAAGTGACTATCTCTATACAATCTATATTTTTTGAGAGGGAGAATATGCTAAAAAATGATAGTGTGAGAGTGATTGAATTCAATGAATTTGATGATCAAAATTCTCACGAGTTAGTACAAGAAAAAATTCTATAGAATCCCATGGAAGAAGTAGTTACCGAAACACAATAACTACGTATGACCATTATAGAGGTAAGAGAAATATCGATATTTTTTTTTCTAGTCTCTAAAGATAGTGATTCATTATTGGCTGACAATGATAAACCAATCTACTATAAAGAGGTAGTAGAGATCTCATAAGTTACATGATTGAAGGAATCCCTGAATTATAAAATGGATTCCATGTATTAGAATGATATTTGGGTTTCAATCGATTATCTAGTTGATGTAAGGCCCATTAGGTGAAAATGTGTATTCACTAAAAAACTATATATAGAGGGTGAAGTAAATACGAATAAATCAAACCTAATGGATAAATGGTTTGAACAACATCAAGGACTATGATTAAACCATTTCAATAGTTTCCATGTTTAAATCCCTCAGAATTATACTTGTTATAGCAGCTTAACATGACTATAAAATTTGGAAGATGGATTTCAAAACAACATTCCTTAAGGGGAAACCTTTGAAAATATGTCTACATGACATAACTAGAAGGGTTTGTGACTCCAGATAATTCTAAAAGGATATGAAAATTGTAGAGATCCATTTATGGTGTGAATTAAGAATCTAGGTCATGGAACATTTGATTTGATGAAGCTATAAAATAATTTGGATTCATTAAGATAGATTTTTATCCATTTGTTTAGAGAATGTCTACATGGATTGAATTTTTTATCCGAGTAGTATATATTAATGAGATATTACTTATTGGAAACTACATACCAGTCTTATAGTCTGTTATGGATTGGTTAAAAAATCATTTCTCAATGAAGGACTTTGGAGAATCACCCTATAATCTTAGGATCAATATCATTTGTGATAGATCCAAGAGGTTAATTGGACTAAGTCAGGGTACATAAATTTAATTGATACTAATTGATACTAATGAGATTTTGTATTTGAATAATTCAATAAGGGATTAGTTTTAGTGTTACATAGAATACATATTTCTGATAAACGTTTTCCTAATAAACAATAGAATAAATAGAGAATGATGATGATCCAATATGCTTTAGAGATAAGATCAATCATATATGACATGTTATGTACTAGACTTGATGTTTTCTTTACATTGAGAATGGTAGGAGGTTATAAAGTTGATCTAGGAGAACAAAATTGGTATTATGTTAAGGATATCCTTTTGTATCTGAGAAAAACTAAGGATATGTTCCTAGTGTATGGAAGAGATAAGGAGCTAGTACTCATGTGTTATACTTATTCTAGTTGTAAAATAGTTTATAATTACCTAAATTTATTGTTAGGATATGTTTTCTGTATTAACAGAGGGGATGTGAGCTGAAAGACTTCGAAGAAGCTAGTTGTCATTTAATCTACAGTGGAGTATGAGTTTATAGAATCTTATTATTCAGTAAATTAATCCATATTCATATAAAAAAATTTCCAGGATCATGATGTGGTACCTATTACTCACGACCCTAACACATGGTATTGTGAAAATATTGTAGCGGTGGCTCTTGAAAAAGAGCCAAAGTTACACCAATGAACAAAACACATACTTAGTAAATACCAACTCTTGAGGGATGTTTCATAGAGGGTTGAAGTTATATTATTAAGAGTTACTATATATTAAAACATGGAGGAACACTTGAATAAAGTCCCATCTCATAAGAATAATGAGTATCATGAGAGAGATAGAAAATTAGAGGTTATCAGTTGTTGGATCTAGTGCAAGTTAGAGTCTGTTGGAGTTGGTTCCCTAGAAACAAATTTTATATACTTTATGATAACATGTATTCATTTTTTTTTGAATATTAATAAACTTATTATCATATCATGATTGTTATTCTGTGTAACATAGTATGTGATAATGTCCAAAGAGTATCTATCTCACTGAAAGTTCATAGAAGTTTCTATTGGTAATTACCATGGAGATTCTTAAGCACTCAATATACATCTATATTTTCTTGATAATTTATTAGTTCACTAGAAATAGATGAAGGTATGAAACATTGAACACTGACCCCTTCAGTCAAATGTTTTTCATAGATAATTAAATCTTCATCAGTTATCTTATAATAATGCAGAGTAGGCCTTTTGGATTCTAGCATGTAAGATTTCTATTCGTGGAGTGGTGAAACCCAAAGGAATCTAAACCACTTTTGGAAGTTACTTCCAGTTGGAAAGTTTTATTTTTTTACTATATTGATAATAGGTATAGTGTCGATTAAGATATTTCGATTTTATTCTATAATTAAGAGTACATATTATTAGTACTTTTATTGATTACAAAATATCTGAGAAAAAATAAATAAATAACATTTCTTAAATCTCGCATAATTTTATCATGTCCCCATAGCCCTCACCATTGAACTCAAAAGTTCTAGTTTCTATGAAATTCTTGTTGAAAGGATCCCCATTACTCTTATTAATGATCCAAAAAATTTCCTTGATAACCAATGAAAATTAATTATGTAGGCGATCTTTCCAACTATGGGATTACCATTTCTTGATTCGTTTAGTGGATTACCCTATATCAAAATCCTGAAATCATGACTTGGATTTCCATAAAAAGTTACCTAAAATTTGTATTGAATGGTCCTTTTCCATTAAACTCGATACAAGTTTGGTTAAGTAAACCCAAAACCCTCATGAGATCTCCATGATAAAAGTTAGGGTCTAGAATTTTTCCATGTACTACACTTAGTTCTATGGATTCATTCCTATTCAATTAATGGAAGGATTAATCATAATTAATATTAGGGTAATGGACTTTAATTTATTATAAATAAAGTTTGACTAATTTTATTCTTTATATTTCTTGTTAATATTGATTGGATACTATTTATTTACACAACCACGTTGGATAAAAAATTTATTCACAAATGATTTGTTTAATTTATTTCTCTGAATATTAATAAATTTATTAATCTAGTCATGACCTTGCATCTATAAAATTAATAAATTCATAGACATAAATAAATAAATAGTTTAATGACCCTTTCATGATATTGTTCTAATGGTTGATTTAAATAGTGGAAATTAAATCAAAATTTGACCTAGGGTAAATTAATCATGTCTCCAGTCTTGGAATGATTTACAACATTCCACCTATGTAACACACGGTTTGGCATAATTATTGTTCCATATTGAACCACCTCTACGCACCTTGGTAAAATCCATTAATTAAAAATATTTATAACTCACACATAAGAAATGGGAACTAAAGTATTTGTTAAACGGTGATTACATTAATACTCATTGACATGAATTTCATGCATAATAATGGAGGGAGTGATGAATCATAGACCATTCAATCTAATTTAAAAATAAATAATTTCAAACCCTTGCAGTAAATTAAATTTTATTAATGCCAACACATACAATGGTCCTTTTATAGATCATGGAAAATTATACATGAAATTTATACACCATGTAAATAGAAAATATTCATTTCGTTATCCATTATTTATTATTAACATAAACATTATTTAATTAATTAACTAATTAACTAATTAATTATTTAATTATCTTTAATATTAATGATCATATGAATCATTTTATAGATTACCATCATAAAATAATTAATGGGAAATAAATGGTAGAACCAATAGTTAAAGATTTATTATAATAAATTAATTAATATTTTAAAATTCTTAAAACACCTTATTAAATTACTAGACACCTAAAGTTCCCATCAAAATAATGATTTTTCAATGATGAAATTTTCAATTTAATATAATTTAATTATTCTGATAATTTTTAGACTACATGACATGTATGATCCATCTACATGTTGTACACCTCTATTTCCATTTATCCAGGTCACATGCCTGGGGTTTTAGTGTGTTGAATCAGCCAAACTACATGGTGGGTATATGGAAGCTACACGCTATATATTAGGTTTTTGTATGCCCAAGATAATAACTTGGTTCTTCGATGTGTATCTCGATAGATGAAATGACATGTATATTCCAACTAGACACCATGTGATCTAAATGATACATGCCTGTGAAACCCACTTTAAGACTCAGTGTGTTCTCGGCTTAGATACTATAGGACGTGTGTCACCAGCTACTTGTCGTATATCTCAAATTCCATTTTTCTAGATAACTGAGTGTTTATATCAGAATCTGGAATTTATGAACTACACAACCTTTACGTATTATACACATTGTTTAAATCATAAATACTTCAGGTTATCAGTCTTGTGTGGTTTAAATTAATACTATGACCACACAAATTGAGCGATTTATGCTTATAATCCATGAAGACTACACAACATGTACACCATATACACATCATGTAATCAAAAAACTCTATGCTAGGTTGGTTGTTCAACACATGGAATACATCAGGTGTAATAACTATGTAAAAAGTTCTGTATACGATGACATGGTTAGGAGCAGAATACTAGGGTACACGACATGTACTCTGACCACACATCATGTAGCCTAGTATTAGTGGCCATAAAATTGGCAATTCTTGATGGCATCTCTGGTCATTATTCATCTATTATTATAATTTTTAGAAAATGAAACATTGAAAAAACTTGATAAATATGTCGATAACATGTTAATTCAAAATATATTAAAGAATTAATAAGATGAAATTAAAATTCAACCACAATTTCATATAGATTTACAATAAAATAAATATTTATAAATTTAAATGTGAATTTTCTAATACCACTTATTGGTTCTGGGCGTAGTGAAAGCATGTAGTGGTAAGAAATATATTAAAATTTATTTTAATATTTATACTCTTAGAACATCAAGTGAGGATCTTACACATCAAGTTTAAAAATAATTTTTTTTAATATTGGAAGAATCGAATTCCTAAGATTAGGATATTTTTTCGATGTGAATGTTGATCATATAAAAAGGCCATTTTATATTTCCTTAGTTGCTCTATGAGGATCCAATGATAGGACCCCCCTACTAGTGATCCACATATTCTCTATTGATTTTTCAGAAACTCTTATTGATCAATGTGTGAATGCGCGGTAAATCGATTGTCTTGTGTTGTTTGTTTTGATCATTCATCCTTCAGTATTGAAGGAATCAGTATTTCTTTCTTTCTTTATTGAGAGGGAATGAGAAGGATGAGTCAAGAGATAATTATTAGTGTGAAATGATTCTCAATTTTGATCTCAAACCAAACACAAAAGACATAACTGTCTATTTATTGAGATAGATTTCAGGTTAAAATATTGTTCGATTGCATTCTTTCCCTTAAACAATATTATAACCATTAATAAACCACATGTATAATATTGTTATTATTATTATTATTGTTATTATTATTTTAATTCTTCTGATGCATGGAAACTTGTGCAATAAAAAATATTATTAAACTTGATTGCTAATTAATATTTTCTAACAGACACCATCTTGGTCTGTTCAAAACCTTCTAACATCTATTAAAAATTCGAATAAATATTAAATATTTTATTCCTCAAAAAATATTTTTGATCAAAAAAATGTGAATAAAACTATTCCTCGATATTGAGAATAATATGTAATCTATTAATTAAATTCACTTAGTATTTAATAGATATCATTGATAACACATATAATGTGACACTCTCGGATTCCTTCTCATTGGAATTATGTGAGCTTATCTAAATTCCATGTTTACTGCCTATTAATGGGTTAAGTAAACCAAGAGAAAGAAATTAATGTCACAATGATGATAAGAATATATGGATGCTCACTGTGTAATATAATCCATTTATCACAATAACTCATCAATAAGATTTCAAATCTGTGTTACCAACCTATATTCTTGATACACATTTCTTTGACTATCAAAATAAACATGCTATTAAACCATGGCCATGAAATTCATGGAAACCATTCTATTCCAATAAAATGGCTGAGATAACTGCTTCCATGAAGATATAAGGGACAGATCCTTCCTCAACTTATCCATTAATGACATTTCAATCGTGACACACCCAATGTATCCTACCTTTTTGGGATCATATTTCATCACAATTTTCATCAAAAAATCAATATATGTGAGTCATGACATGAATTAATGATAACATTAAATTATAAGGACCAATATATATAATCACAAATAGGAATATCTAATGACACAAAAATATTCAGAATTTATACAAGCGTGTTTGTTCTCATAATCTCTAATACTGATGATTACAAAGTTTTAACTTCATGAGAATAAGCCTCATTTACTAATAAGTACTAAAAATTTATTCTGTATATACTATGTGTCCCATCATATAATGTAATCCCACTATAGAACATTATTTAAGAATATCGTCATTACACTTAAAGGTTCTCATCATAGCACATAACTGATATGACATATCAATGAAACATATACTCTAGGGAATTATTACATGAGATTCATAGATAAAAATGAAAAATATGTAATAAAAAGTTTTATTAATATTAAATACATTGAATGTACATGTAATCAATGTTAAATTAGTTTTTTCCTAGGACACCAACTACAACATATCTAACTCCCATCTTCTAACAGCTACATCCATGGCTCTTTGAAAGTTAGGGTTGTACATATGTAATAGAGTTATATATAGTGTCTATGAGGAACATATTTTTTTATATTGAGAATCACCCTAAAATATAGGTAATTATTATTTTATATATACATTAAGGACAAGAGTTATGCTGGTCGGATGATTTTGTCTTGGCATACCAATATGTGGGATTATCCGAGAAGTAAATTTATCCAGACATCTTTAAAAAGTTCATCCCATTGACTCTAAGGGTTGGAAAATATAGTTATTTCCATAAAATGGTATTGGGAGAATATTAGTGATGAACTATGTCACCCACTTTGACAACCTATTTTGATTAATACCAATATTGGTAGTTGATGATACTTCAATTGTAAGATATTTTTTAGAATGAATTGATGCATTTTATATAGTCATATTTGAGTATTTATTTAGTGATATCACTTTAACCAATAAACTAGGATCTATTCATGATGTATAATCAGACTGAGGTTAGATCATCTAGGTAGTACACTTCCTCTACTATATCCAAGAAGTGGGTTATCAAATAGTAGAAAGAAAAAGGTATGAATAGTGTCTATAAGGTAGTGATAGGTAGAGTAATAGGGAAGGGGGGTATTTATTCTATTGATTGAGTGAACCTCAGATGAGTGTCATCAGGTTTTATATAAGTTCCATATATTTCATGATTATAATACACAACAAAAATATTTTTCTCCAATAAGGCGTTAAGGATTCTAAAGAGATATTATGGTATTATACCACTTCTAGCTGGTGGAAACAGTTCTGGTGAGACTCGAGGATCATAAACACGATCATGAGTGTTATAGAATTTATATAGTTATGGTATTACATTCATTTAGATGGAAAATATTGTCACAATACCTATAGTCCTGGGAAGTAGCACCAGTAGGGTATTGTCCCTCATAGGAGTCGAGAAATAATTACTCCATGTTAGGGATCAATACAACATTAAATTATCTTGTTGGTTCCTACCATGTAGGGATGAGATCCATCAATTGTATGAGGTATTATTCATGTGGATTTGACACTGGTTTTTGTTTTATTTGATATGGGTGAATCACACTCATTTATATCTTCTCATTTATTAAGTGATACAGGGATTATTGTAGAGTATATATGTGGGGTGTTATATATTGATATGAGCATATGGGTGTGATCAAAGGGTATTTTAATATTTCCATGGAGTAAAATATTGATATATAGATTTGGATTCTTTTAGACTTCATTATATTAGAGATTTATACTTTCAATCTTATCCTCAGGATATACCAGTTGACTCATTATTAAGAACACATCAATTTTTATCACTGGTAAGAATATTTAATTCATATAGAAGGTGATTGTTATACTTATATCAATGAGTGGGATCTAAAAGTATGTTATTCAGGTTATGAACATTTGTAGTTATGGTTGATCACAGATCAGTTGGGTAAAATTACTTTTAGAAATATTGATATGCACTAAATTTTTTTTCATCTTATCATTGACTAGTTATAGGATTTTTTATTTTTGGATTTTTATGGATTTCCACCCTGAGTGAGAGATCATGTTTATGATCTAAGTTTTATCATTAATAAAGCATATATTTATTCAAAATTATAATATGACTCATTGGAAGCTATGATAGATTAAATCTCAACTATAATATTTAGATGATATGGAGTATATTCACTCCAGAACATCCCATAAGGATGCACCTATGTTTTTTTTCAAGAATGTAAGGGAATATATATGTTTATGTATATATTACTAGAGGTTGAACTAAGAAAAAATTAGGAATTAATATCATCTTCGTTATATTGATGACATATTCGATCAATTGAGAGGTGAAAATTTTTTTATGACCGATTTGAAATCAATCTGTCATTAGTTGAAGGTTAGGCCTTTTGATATTCTATTTATTACTTTTAAAAGAAGGTACAACCTATATGAGTATCTTATAACATCATTTTGGTTGAGGAACATGTTAGAAATGTTCGTGGGGACAATTTAAGGGGACTCCCATCCTTATATGGATTCTTTCAAGGTCATTTTCATTGATGATATTCTGGTATACTCCTAGTCAAGAGAGGATCATAAATTCCATTTGGATATTTTTTCTATGTACACAGAGAGAGAATAAGTTGCTTAACAAGATCTTAATGTAAAATTCATGGATATGTGTGGTGATCCCCCTAGTGAATGTGATATCATATGTAGGTATATCCGTGAACCCAAGAAAATATGAGGATGTGGTATATTGGGAGTTTCCCCAAATAGTTTTTAAAATACATAGTTTTCTAGTATTTTAAGGTTATTACTCGAGGTTTATTTACGATTTATACTCTTTATAAATTCCAATGATCAACCTTGTAGAAACCTAATATTTTCATAAGCGGGACATAATTTTTTTACGTTTCATAGGTCAAACCCATTTAAGAGTTTAAAATATTAATTTTAGCTAAGATATTGAACTTGTAAATATTTTCTGATAGTTTTATAGAAGTTGGAATAAGATATTTATTCTTGGGATGAATTTTGGTGAAATTATGATTAGTATGATTTTTAGGGGTAGTTAATATTTTTTAAATAAAAAAAATTTTACACAGGAGTGAGAAATCAAACATTATCTATGGATACCATCATTTTAGTAATAATTCATTTGAAAATAATTAATGATATAGTCAATTGTGTTCATCAAATTAGTTATATTTTTTTATATGTGGTTTTTTTAAAATAATCAATTTATTAAATATATCAATTTTATTTATGTTTGTGAAAACATATAATATCTCCTCAACATAGTACTCAATTAAAATTTTGAAACCAAATTTATGTTCAAAAACAGGGTATTCTCTTTTGAGAGGTACCTTTTTTATTAAAAGTCTTTAAACCGCAGGGCTATGAATTTTCATCCTTTAAATTAAATAAAAATAAATTATTATTCTTATTAGTTGTACAAAACAATAATGAAGTGATATTTCATAATTACAGGGAAAATTATGTGCTATATTTTGTGACTTTATAGTTAGATATTTGTAATGTCAAATTCTAGAAACTTTTAATTTTTTCATTTCAAATCCATGATGTAAGATTTTAATTAATGTTAAATAAGAGAAATTAATTAAGGGAAGTTATGGAAATATATATACCCTTTTTCTAATTATTTATCTCCTCCTCTATTATCATCAGTGGGAGGAAATTAGAGAATCTAACTCCCACTTCCTCTTTATGAAATTGATGATGTTCTTCAGAATTCATCACATTATTCATAGTCATGGAAACAAAAATGATCATGGAATTTGATTTTATCATAAAGAATTAAAAATATTCCCTTATGGTAATAATCTTTCTTATGTACCTATTTTCTTTCATATGTTGAGTGATTAGATCTTCTTCCCCTCATGATCAAATCACAAAAAAAAAAGCAATACCAATGAAATGATTAAATACTATGAAGGATTTAAGATTCCATTAATTACAAAAATATTAATTGAATTTTATTCAAGAATTATTAACAAGTAAACTTTCATTAGTATATTTATGAAGATAAAATTTGATTAATAATTTTTTATTTTCTAATTATTTTGGTTTCGAATTATGGAACATTATTTAAAAAAACAAATTTCAAAAGAATTTCTAAAGTGATGAAAATGTTTATTTGTGGAAAAGATCAAAAATAAGAAATTTGAAAAGGAATAATATGAAAATAAAATTATTCTTTCTCTTTTAGAGGACATGAAAAAAAAAGTTATTTTCCCCCAAATAAATTGATAGTTTTTTCTGATGTGTATCCACACCTGTTGGTTTTGTTGAGTTAATGCATACATACTTTCTAAAGGCTAGTAGTCATTTAGAATTTATTATGATCACTCATAAGGTCATAAATAATAATATAGGGTAAATTTTGGTTTATGAATTTTCTTCCAACCCAATATATCTTATTCTTATTCAAAAACAATTCTTTAAATGCTCCTAGTGGTGCAATAAATAAAATAAAAACAATAAATTTGTTAAAGATTTTTACAGTTAAAACGATGAATATTTCCCTAGTGTATTGTGAATTTTATCCCATTCACACTTAACACTTCTCTTATTATTAAGAAATAACTATAAGAAAGGTAATGATGTTGAACTTATTATAATGTATGGCTTCAACTAGATAAAATTTATTATAGAAAAAAATGATTCCTTTTAAATAATGTCCATCGATCAATGCCTGGGCCTCTACATGGTATAAATATATGTTTATATTCTTCCTCATACTCTTTCTCATATAGTTGTATTCATTATATATTCAAAAATTGGTGAAAAAAATCCTCTTTATGTGATTTCAATCATATAATAAACCCATTCTTCCCATTTCATCACTTTTACATTCCAAGAAACATGAGAATATTTCTTTATTAGAATGTGAAAACACTTTCTTAAAAATGGAAGTTTTATATTATACATAATTATAATTTTAACATTAGTCAAATATATCCCTTTAAATTTCCATGAAACAAGGTATTTTATTGTATCCTTGTTGGCATGCATGTTCACAAGAAAAAAAATCCCATTGTATAATTACTTACATTATGGAATGAATGATTCCCCAATTTTATTCTAATTAGAATAGTAATGTTGTAGAATTCATCCTTATCAAATGAAATTGCCCTTCATAAAATCTTCATGAATATCAAATTGTATCCTAGATTAACCACAATCCTATGATTTTTGAAACTCATAAAAGTAGCACATAATTTTCTTGTTTAATCTTGTTCAGAATTACTTATTCTATAAATATTCTCAAAATTTTCTAAGTTTCCCTTAATAAATCATCCAATTACCTTAAGGAATTTTCTGATCATCCAAAAAAAATCATCAAAACCACGTATTTCGAAATATTAAATTAATCTTATGGTATGCTTTGAACTTTCTTTCATTTTCCATTTTTTACTTTAAGTGATACTTCATAAGAGTAAAATAAATCTAATAGTTTTCAAAATCACACCTAAAAAATGAAAAAAAGAACACTTACATGCATTATAGTTAATCATATACTTTTCCAGAAGACTATTATGGAAATATCCATGACCCTTACAATATATTTAGATACCCCTAACATGATTGAAATTTCATTAAAAAATTTCAATATAACACTTTGAATTTCTATTATGAAGTATGAAATGAGTCTTATACACTACCGAATGAATCATATAGAATTTATACCTTTTTAATATCTTATAATTCAGATTAATTTTATGTATTTTAGGGTCAATATTATCATTGATGTTAAGGTAATAATAGTCAATTATGATTATTTTATTTCATAAAAAAATATGTCATATAGAAAACCCTTGGGGTTAAAAAGTTATTTGATAACTAATTTAATATTTAAATATATTAATTATATTTTTGTGATTTTAATATGAATTATATTAAAATTTTTTTAGAAAAATTACAACCCACCTACCAGGTGACAACCCGTCATATCTGAAGAGGTTGGGAGGGTTGACCCCACAACTGAGGGATGCCAAGGGTAAAATTCCTACCATAGGTCTATGTGGTGCTACTGTTAAGAAAAAATTATTTATACTTAAACTATTTTATGGATAAATATTAAGTTGAACATTATGAGTTATTATTTAGTTTTAGATATTAACGTATTTTTTTGGAAAACATGTGATAACCCTTTTGGTTCTGGTAAATTTCCAGACACATATAGAAGGAATTGTTACTCATTTATGGATCTTATAATCTATTAAAATTTAATTTTAGTAATTTTGATATAGGAAAATTCATATTAAAAATCCTTTAAGTAATAGGTAATGAAGAAATTGATTACAGTATAATCAAAGTATGAAATTTTTATTATGAAATAAAGTAATTATATTTTCTTATGTTCTTATATAGTAAAATATTTCCTCAACTTAAGAAATTGTTATTGAAACAAATATTTTACCCTATTACCTTAATATTTAATGAATCAATGGCCTTTTAACTCATAACATATTTATGGTTTTGTGGTCCTAAACACTATCTTTATCTCTCAAATTCTTATGATCAATGATATCTATCACTTCCCATCGTTATTTATTCCTTTTCCATGAAAATATTTTCAATTCACCCCAATTATTTCATACCTGGAAACCTGGTTGTGTGTCATTCCATATGGAATTCATATTTTTCTTTTCCTATTTTAAGTGGAAGTTTTGTTAATCATTTTTTGGATGTTGGTATTCCATAAAGGAATTTTTAAATATAAAATAGTTGATTTATGAGTGAAATTTCAAATTATGAAAAAATAATTTATTAAATGTGTGGAGAATGTATCACCCTAATATTTAAAAATAATAACATTATGTTCTATAGCATATATTACATGAAACAATATGATCAAATGAGACACAAAATATTTTATTTAAATATGACTGATATGAACAAGTAATTGAATTAGTGGGTATAAATTGGAGTAAAAACAATTATGAAATTGATCTAAGGTTACTAATTAATAAAAATTTATGAATAATATGCACCCAATTTTCTGAAAAGTCAATTTATCTTTGAACAATATATTTTTCATAAAAAATGATTTTTTCTGCTCTTTGAAAAAAGAAAACTACTTAATTTTGGATAATTTTATTAAATGTGTTTGATAAAATGAAATTAATTTTTTAAATAATTATATGAAAAATAATATTTCTAAATTTTTTTTGGAATTTTTCTAAAAAGAGTGATTTTTAGTGAATATTGAAAAAAATATTTTTTTGTAAAACTCTCATATCTTTTCAAAAAATTAATAAATTTAAAAGTACCATTATTATTGGAATTTGATTTAAAAGTAAACTAATTATTATTTAGTTATATTTAATCTAATTAATAAAATTTTAAATATGTTTATCTTATATTTGTTTATAAGTTTATTTTTAGGCCCTAAAAATGAATTTTTCTAAAAATTATTGTTAAGAACATCATTTTAATCCATTTAAATAAATTTAAATAAAATTTAATGAAAAATTATTAAAATTAAATTTATTGATTGTAAAAATAAATATATTAATTTAAATTAATATCAATATAATTAGAAGTTAAGTTAGTAATATAATATCATCTTATGTTTTAAAAATTAATTTCTTGAAAAACAGTTTTTGACATGATTTTTGGGTTGATCTTTAATTAAAATTTTCCAATTATACGAATTTTATTTCATAAAATGGAATAAATACTTTCAATAATAATAATTAATATTATTTAAAAAGACAAACTTTTTTTAGTAATAATTAATAGTTGAAATATAAAAAAAAAATTACATCGGTTAAGGTTAAAATTGGTTTACCTAGGGGTTAAAATAAATGATAAGGGTAATTTTTTAACTAAAAATTTCAAAATTATATTTTAATTTCATATTTAAACATTATAATATATTAAATTTTAACCTAAAGTAATTTGGAATTATTTTTATTGCGTGTTTATTTATTATTAATTATTGTTTTTTTTTAATTTTCAAGTGGCTTTCAAGAAGGACCCTCCCCACATATAAAAGGAAAACTCGTCTCCTCACATATTCACACATATAAAACCGTGTATCTCAACCAAAACCTTAAAATATATCTCCCCAAAATCCTTATAAATATCATCAAGGTTTTGGTTTTCTCAAAAGACCATCCATATGGTCTTTAATAACCAAACCAAAGGAGGTTATTTTAAGTGGAGGTAATTGTATTCACTAAAATCTTTTTTAATTATTCTCATTAAACATTAAATTATGTATTAAAAATTAAAAAAAAATATCTATAAGATAACGATATTTTTCTCTTAATTTTTATGAAATAATATTTACCCATATCCTCCTCTATAAAATGGTAAACAAAGCCACCAATTTTTTTTAAGGCATTCTACCACCTCAAGAACCATTTTAATTTGTTTTCTATAACTGAATCACATGGATAGTAACAATATTAGAAATAAAGAATATATATGAAACATATAACATGATATTAATTCTTTAAAATTTATATACCATTCACTTACTTGCCATTTCACCCATTAATTTAGTGATATCATCACTCGTTTATATATATGACCTACAATCTACACAAAGTGATGCGGATCATTTTCAATATACAACTTTAAAGAATGATTATGGAATGGTATATAATGAATAAATATTATATTTATAAAATTGATATAACTTTATAGATTATGGGACTATATTATTTGAATAATAACAAGAATTTTTACGATGAAACATGCATGAGAAAACAAAGGAGTTAATACTAAAAACAATGGTAATAATGAAATATTATTACTGAACAGGTGATAAGATATTATAAGAAGATAATATATGATATTAAAAATATTAATATGGTTTTTTAATAAATTAATAACATTTTTAAAACTATTATACAATAGGATAAATCACATTCAACAAAAGGGAAGCATGCTGTAAGAAACATCATCTTAATTTTCCATCATTGATGCATATTTTAATGTTATGCACCAAATTTAATTTATATGGTTTATATAAATAAATTTTATATGTAATATCAGGATTCATTCATATTTAATGGTATTTTAAGTTTCAATTTTAATTATTTCATCCGAGGGTAATTTACTTGAATGTTACCAAGTGGTAAGATATTTTATAACTCATTTTTTTCATTGGGTTATATAACTTCTCAAATCCTTATATATCATAAGATTATGAGTGTAATTTATTATGATAATTTTATGTTCTAATTAAACTATTTTTATTTGTATTTATATTTTATAGACACAATGAATTCATTTAAAAATCCTCAACTAATCAGTGTGGTCTTTGTAATATATTTTGTCACAATTTCTACTCTATTGAGATATATTTGTTATTATATACATATTTATTTATATGATGTGCATATAATACCCAATATATATTATATAATTAATATATTTATATTCATGGTATTTAATGTTTTATTTGAATTTATTTCATTCATGGGAGTTATGATTCAAAGTTTACTAAAGCAGTAAGAGTTAATACTTCAATCTCAATTTAATGAGGATTTTTTATTCTTGAATTTCGATGGAAGGAAATTATATAATCATTGTATAATAAATCCCTATAATTTTACTTTACATTGTTAAATAATAAAAGTTTCAAGTAATTATACCATTCTCCCCTCTTTTGAACTTAATGTAACATATAAGATGTTTTTTAAGAAAAGCTAAATTTATCACTCTTTTCAGTCCAAAATGAATTTTATTCCATATGAATATTTTTCTTAAAATGTTTTAATTTTTTTTAATATTATCCAATTATTTATTAAATAATTGTTACCCATATTTTACTTATAAAAAATTAATTTAAAGAAATCTTTTTTTCATTTACTAAACAGGGTACTTTTTTCTATTTATCAAAAATGTTAAATTAATATTTGTTTTAATGTACTATGCTTGTGTAGAATATTCCAACTATTATTATCAGTATATTAATAAAATATTATTTTATTGTCTTATAAAGATATTTTGAAAAAAAAATCACAATATTGTGTAAATTTTTAGTTTGTAAAAGTGATTTTCAATTTAAAAAACTGGTTATTTTCCTCAACGATGTTTTTAGTGATCTTTATATGGAATTTATATTTATGAATGATAAAACCCTTTTATTTTACTTGTAATACACTTGGGATATGTTGTAATAATCCAATAATTATCCTTTATCTATATGATTTATGATTAGTTTGACAAGGGAAAGTATTCAAATTCACATTATTATTAATTTTGTAGTCACCAACGTTTTCTTGAATCATTCAGTTTATTACAATTATTTTTCATTGTAAATTACATAGATATTAAATATATATTATCTATATTAGGGATATTATTATTTCAGAAACCTTAAAATATTTTCACAAACATTGTTCTATTTTGAACATTAATTTATTAGTTGGGGAAATTTTGTTAAATATGTATTCTTTACACAATATTGGTATTATTGATAGAGAATATTGGTCCTGAATTAAATAGATAATTAGATATGTGAGGAATGATTTATAAATTAAATTATAAGTGTATTCTGGAATTATATTCCCCTTTTATGCATAAATAGGTCTCATGTTACAAATTAGTAATCTCACATTAAATGGGTCACTACCTATAGTTTTAGATATTCATCGTGAAATTTGATAACGATACAGATATTATAATGTTAAAGATAAGGAAATTTAATATTTATCAATTAATTCATTTAGAATTTAGTTATTTTTATCCCTTATGTTATTGAATTTATATTGTACATTGATGCAATTTTCATCATGTTATTGATTTCATGGCATGTGTGTTTAGTTACTCACCTTAACATATTTATTACGCCCTATCTAATCATGATAGTAAATTTATTGATTAATGGAATGTGTGTTAACATAATTACCATTCTATATTTATTATGACTTAATTATTCATGATATATTCCATTTTACAAAACCCTTACTAAGTGTTTAATCTCACCCTTATTTTTTTCACCCTCCCAATGATAAGAAGAATAATTATTTGAATGAGTCCAAGGATGATGGATGTTTTCTATTATTATGTTTTATATTATAACCCTATTATAAATTGGATATTAAGTATGTTTCTATTTACTAAGACTATTATACTATTCCATCATTTTGGAAAAATTCATATGTACTTTATGCCAATGTTATAAAGTAACCACCGGTGCCTGGCTACTGGGCTTAGGGTTTTTATTTTTCAGGATATCATTATTTATATAGTATTTTCTCTAGGTTTTATATAATGTTTTCTAACCTTAATCCACAAATAAAATGAGTATTACTACCATAATATTAAATTATACACTAACTAAAATGTACTGGCCCAGACCCTCCTGGACCATTACATTACCGAAGTGAGGTTCCGCCAAAATAGTGGCACCGTGACGGTGGCACCATGAGGGTGACACTGTGTCCCCTCGCTGAGCCTTTCGTTCTTCTTCCAGTACCTGACTTTTCTGCTCCCGCAACATAAGTTTCGACAGAAATTAATTCTTTTACTCTTTTTAAAACCATTTAAATCCCATAATTAATTCCTAAAAATCCTGAGGGACCTCCGTCTGTAACTGCCCCAGCCGCATGGTCAACCCACGACCCCTGTGCCTTACACGGTTACGCGTTCTCACCTCAACTGTCTGTGGATCTTATAAACTAAGGGTTAGTCGTGGTTTCTCCTTTCCTCGATCGCATCTTTTCACAAACAGCTTGTGGTGCATCGGCGCATCGTTATCTGTAAAGTTCCGCACCTGGGCTAAGCGTCGATCATCTATCAACAAGTAGGGAATATCTCATTTTCTTCTCTCTTTTGTGTATCATGCGGGGTGGGTGTGCTTTCGATTCTGTAGAATTGGATAAACCATACCTAATTAAAGATAATGAACGAATTCATTAAATAAAGGAGGGGGGGATGAGGTCATTGATGATGTCTTATATTTTGATGTTGTTTCTTTTATGACCATCTTGTTGAGTTGTGCTAGCTTATGCCTTCTGAAAATCGAGGCCATTGGTGTTCATTGTTTGTGCACTAATGAACACATGCTGATGTTTTAAATGGCTTGTTGTGGTTGTAAACTCCTGCTGTGAAAACGTAAATTGGTTAATCATGAATACCCGGCTGAATAAATTGAAAGCACCAGGATCAATCCCTTCTGTGCTAACCCCGGTCAAATGGAATTGAAATCATGTAACGTGTAAAATCTTTTAAATCTGAAGATACAGGCTTGGACTTGCTTAGTGTTGGTGGCAGTGTTTTGGTGGTTTTCTCTTATAAGTCGATTGCTGGAGATGTGGGAGGGGATGGGATTCCCTGTTCTTTTATACCCTCGGTGGTTGTGTGAAATTTGGGGATTGGATCCCCAGTTGGTATGGATTTGGTGGTTTTGAGTTTTAAGACCAAGTGGATACTTGTTTATATCACGAATTGGGGTGGAATCCTCTCTTGGTGAGAACCAGGTATGGGCGTTATGGTTGTTGCTTGATTGTTTACCTTCCTAGACTTATGCCTATGCCTACTAGTTTCCCATTACTGATTAAACATAAACATTATTACTGAACGTGAAATAAGAATAGGACAAAGGGGTTTGTTGGCGAGAGTCGTGACTCAGACTTGAGTGCTGTTGTGATCTGTAGGCTGTCTGAAAAAAAAACCTAGCTTGGGAGAGTGCTTGTTACCTATATATATATACTTGTACCTTTGTGTTTCTTATTCGCGCCCCACCCAAGTTGAGCACTTAGTGCCGAACACCCCCATTTCATGGGGGAGGGTGTTTTTCCGAACACTATTCTTAGTGGTTGGTTATTACCTTCTTTTCTTCTCCCTTTCCCGGATATACCAAGTATCTTTGGGCAGACTGTGATGGCCTGAGGTCCATTATTATCCCAAGAACCTTTGGGCGAGGTAGTGTGGTGGTTGGCCAGGTGTGTGCGGCAGGTGGTTTCCCAAGTGTCTTCGGGATGAGGCCCATGTGTCTTCGGGTGTGGCAATGGATCCTTTTTCCCAGGTTTCTTCAGGCGTGGTGGTGGTTTCTCTGGCCTAGGTGTTTGTAGGCATGGTTACATGTGACAGTTGAGGCCCTGGTGTGTGCGGGCAGGATTTCGGCAGTGGGACTGCGTGTGGTTGTGGCCTAGGTGTGTGTGCGGGCAGGTGTGGTAGTGGGACTGCGGTGAGAATGGCGGGATTGGTCTAATGTGTAGGATGTCTCAATAACCAGTGGGATAGTGGTGTGGGGTACCCAACATCGATGTGCTCTTAATATATATATTACTTGACTTGCGTTATTTGGGGAGTGTTCCTTGGTGAGGCCAGGGGTGGGTAGTTTACCTTGATAGGTGTTTGGTTTACTCCTTTTCTCACGGTACTTTAGTATGTTCCCCCACTTGTGCACGAGAGTCTTTGGTTTTCCTTACTGAGTGTACTTGTATGCTCACCCTACGTATATAAAACTGATTTCAAGTTTCCAGGAGGACTTTGGGGATCGATCAGGATAATACTAGCTCGGACCTTTGGGGTAGTTGCAGTTGCTGTTTTTCTTCTTTGGTACTTACCTTTGTAGTCATCCTTTGTACTTTTTGGCTTTAATTTTAGAACATGCATGTGGGAATGGTTTATCTCTTTTGGTTTTACTTTTATTTTACCTTGGTTTTGTTGAGTTTCATCATCTCACCTCTCGATATTATAGAACAAAAGGGGTAATGCCTTCGATTTGTGAGAAATTTCTATACCCTTGGTGCTAGTCGCCACTCCGGGACCTATTGAAGGCGGGTCTCGGGGGTCATTATCTCTCCTTCAACATAAAGAAGGAAGGGCCTTGCAATCTGCTAACCCTTCCCTCCTTTTGGTGAAGGCGGGTCGTGACAGAATGGTATCAAAGGGATGGTTGAGAGATAGGATGGAGTCTAGAGTTAGGCACAGTGAGGATTGCATGGAATGGTAAGGAAACAATGTTGGGTGGCCATGGCGCGTGAATTAGGCCAGGGAAGACCGGCTAGGACACGGGATTTTATGGGGCCCCGTGATCCGATGCAAGGACTTTGGACCTACCGAACGACCAAGTGAGGCCACACTGATTGCAGGGTAGAGACCCTAGGAAAGGTACATGCATCATAAATGACTTGTGTTCTTGTGTTTCTGGGATGTCTTGAGGATTAAGAATAAATTAAATTTTAAGATGTTTTAAGAACAATATTCTACACTACTTGGGCTTAGGCATTCCTTGTTTACCTTGCAGTTATGGAACCTGGAAGGCGACCACGTGTGGTACAGGTAATCGAGGCCCCGGAGACTACATTGGCTGATCGACCGAGAGCTGATCGAGTGGAAGAGGATGACCAGTGGCAGAAGACTCTTCGAGCCTTCCAGCGACAGGACCTCGAGAAGTATGAGGGCAGCACCTCTGATATGAAGACGGAAGGCTGGCTAGGGGAGCTAGTTATAGCCTTCGGCCAGATTCGGGCCCCGACCGAGTACTGGGTTCCTCTAGTCGTTAGCCAGATGCGGGGAGCGGCACGTCCGTGGTGGATGCTTTACCTGGGGGAGAGGAGAGAGTCTGAGGTGGCTTGGGTGTATTTTGAGAGGGAGTTCCGGGCGGAATTCCTCTCATCGACGATGAAGGCAGAAAAGAGGTAGGAACTTCTCTACCTCCAGCAGTGAAGTATGTCCGTGAGGGAGCTAGGGATCAAGTTCAAGGACCTCCTACGTTTTTCTCCGGACCTCTTTCCTGACGAGGAGTCTCGGGCAAGACGTTTAGAGGAGGCACTCTGACCCTCCATTAAGTATGTTGTTACCCCCTTTACCCTACCGACGTACTTGGAGGTCCAGAAGAAGGCCGAACTGGTGGAGATGATGCATGCTCTAGGAGGAGTGTTGTGAGAGGGGATCTAGCTGGGACCATCAAAGGGGAAGGCCGTTAGCACCAGGCCTCCAGCATCAGGACCCTCTAGGTTCCGACCCGCAGGGAGCAGGCCACAGCAGTTTCAGTTTCGATCCCCAGCCCTCTCCCTTTTCCTACGGGCCCGGGACCGCGGTGCTTCATCTGTGGGAGCCCTGGGAATCTCCAGAGTCAGTGCCCCGGCCGGGTGTAGTACATCAGTGGCAGTCATCCCCAGCACCCGCCCCAGTAGCAGCTTCCATCCAGATCTTTCTAGCAGCAGCAGCAGGGACAGTGAGCTCCCGCTCCTCCGAGGGCAGACGTAGGAGGAGGAGGCCGACCTCAGGGTGCTCCACAGGGACCTCGACCAGGCTGTGTTCGGGGAGGTGGCCGAAAGCCAAGGGGTAGGGGAGCTGGGCGTGGACAGTTGCACGCCGCAGAGGCAGTAGTTTTAGTTGGGCCAGAGGTTGTTCGAGGTACGATCAGTCTGTTTAGCACTCTTGCTTATGCTTTGTTCGATACCGGAGCTTCGCACTCCTTTTTTGCACCCAGTTTAGCCCATGCCTTGGCTCTAGATTTCGAGAGATTTCCAGTGCCCCTGGTGTTGAGAACACCAGTCCGAGGTCAGACCGACTTGTTGTTCGTTTTTCGGGGATGTATACTGATGTTAGGGCCACATCAGTCGGTTAGGGATCTTCTTCTGCTACAGATTAAGCCATATGATGTCATCCTAGGCATCGACTGGCTATTTTCTATGTGCGCTATCATCGACTGTTTTTGAAGAAGGGTGGTGTTATCAGACTTAGACAGCCGGTGTGTTCCCTTCACCGGCGAGCGGAGCAGTCCGAAGGGAAACATGAGAGAGGAACCTCTCCTCTCCTTGTTGACCGAGCTGATAATGGAATCAGTAGATGCTGAAATGGTGGAAGTTCCAGAGATCGTCCGTGAGTTTATGGACATCTTTCTTGAGGAGGTGACGAATCTACCCCCTCGACGTGATATCAAGTTTGGGATAGACCTACAGCCCGACGCTCGTCCAATCTCGATGGCTTCTTACTGGATGGAACCTTCGGAGCTACGAGAGTTGCGGATACAGATTGACGATCTGATGAAGAGGGGTTATGTTCGTCCGAGTGTGTCACCATGGGGTGCTCTGGTCTTGTTTTCAAAGAAGGCAGATGGTGGTCTTAGGTTGTGCATAGACTACAGGAGGCTGAATCAGGTGACGATCAAGAATCGCTACACTCTTCCAAGGATAGATGATCTTTTCGACCAGCTGAAAGGGGCAGGATGGTTCTTGAAGATCGACCTGCGGTCTGGGTACCACCAGCTGAGGGTGAAATAGTGCGACATCCCGAAGACAGCGTTCAGGTGCAGGTATGGACACTTCGAGTTCGTAGTTATGCCCTTCGGTGTTATGAACGCCCTGGCTATGTTCATGGGGCTTATGAACTCCATCTTCCGGGAGTACCTGGATCGGTTTGTGGTTGTGTTCATCGATGACATCCTTGTCTACTCTAGATCAGAGGAGGACCATACAAAGCACCTGAGGACAGTTTTGGAGGTCCTCTGACAGCACCATCTCTATGGGAAGTTGTCAAAATGCAAGTTCTAGACGCGAGAAGTGCACTTCCTCGGGCACGTGGTGTCCGAGCAGGGGGTAGCGGTGGACCCATAAAAAGTTGAGTCAGTTGTTTCTTGGGAAGCACCCAAGAATGTGGCAGAGGTCCATAGTTTCATTGGGCTGGCAGGTTACTATCAGAGGTTCGTACCCAACTTCTCCAGAGTTTCGGCCCCTTTGACGGCTCTGACCAAGAAGGACCAAGATTTCGTATGGAGTGTGCAGTGCCAGTCAGCCTTCAGCTATCTGAAGGAGAAGTTGGTTAGTGCCCCAGTTCTGAGATTACCAGAAGAAGGGGTGGCCTATGAGGTATTCTGTGATGCTTCGGGATAAGGCCTGGGATGCGTGTTGATGCAGCGACAAGGGGTGATCTCTTATGGGTCCAGGAAGCTACGCCCCGATGAGCGTAATTACACCACCCACGACCTGGAGCTTGCAGCGGTCGTTTTTGCGCTAACGTTATGGCGGCACTACCTCATCGGGGAACGCTTTGTGGTCTTCACGGATCACAAAAGCTTGAGGTATATCTTCTCCCAGCAGGACTTAAACTTGTGACAGTGGAGATGGGTGGAGTTCCTCCAGGATTACGACTTCGAGATCTCTTATACTGAAGGCAAGGGCAATGTGGTGGCCGATGCCTTGAGCAGGAGGACACAGAAGGATGCAGTCTGAGAGTTGGAAGACGCCTAGAAGGCAATGGAAGAGTTGGCTGCCTTACACCTGGATGCGAAGATGGATAGCGGCAGAGGCTGCCTATATCAAATGATAGTGCAGACATCTCTGTTTCGACAGGTGGAGGAGTCTCAATGGGGAGACTCGGAGTGCGAAGTGTTGTGTGACCGAGTTGACTAGGGCAATGCTCCGGAAGGATGGACATAGGATTGTCAGAACCGGATGCTTTTCCAGAAAAGGTGGTTTGTCCCGGAGGTGATGCGCGGCACGGTTCTCAGGGAGTTCCAGAACTCACCCCTGGCGGAACACCCAGGAGTTTCCCAGATGTACCAGGGTTTGAAGAGGCAGTTTTGGTGGCCCGGCGTTAAGCGATCAGTGGAAGATTTTGTGGCCAAGTGATTAGTGTGTCAGCAAGTGAAGTCTGAACACCGAGTTCCAGGCGGCCTACTGCAGCCTCTAGATTTCCCCAAGTGGAAGTGGGATGACATCTCGATGGATTTCGTCACGGGACTACTCAAGTTCCAAGGAGGGTACGACGCCATCTGGGTGGTAGTGGACAGGTTGACAAAATCGGCTCACTTTATGGAAATCAGGGAGTCGAGTGCTTTGGACTCTTTGGAACGAAAGTATGTGGATGAGGTGGTGAGGTTTCTTAGAGTTCCAAGGACTATAGTCTCGGATAGGGATGCACGGTTTACCTCGCGAGTCTGGAGAGGATTGCAGCATGCGTTTGGCACCCAGTTATGCCTTAGCACTACTTTCCATCCCCAGACAGATGGACAAACAGAGCGCACCATCCATACCTTGGACGACATGCTACGGGCATGTGTTCTGGACTCAGGAGGATCATGGGTGCGACACCTTCTCATGGTACAGTTCTCTTACAATAATAGCTATCACTCTACCATTGGAATGGCCCCATATGAAGCCCTGTATGGGAGGCCATGCCGTTCACCTATGTGTTGGGCCGAAGTAGGAGAGGTAGGCATCCTTGGCCCGGAGGTGGTTCAGAACACAATAGATAAGGTTCAGCTCATACGGGAATGTATGAAGGCGGCCAAGGACCGACAGAAGTCGTATGCTGATACCAGGAGGAGGCCCTTGGAGTTTGAGGTTGGGGACCATGTGTTCTTGATGGTCTCCCCTCGGTGTGGGCATCAGAGGTTCGGCAACGGGAGTAAGCTTTCCCCTAGGTTCATCAGACCCTTCGAAGTGTTGTGGTGGGTCGGCAAGGTGGATTACCAGCTACCGTTGCCACCGCCGCTACTGAGGATACATGGTGTCTTCCATGTGTCCCAGCTCCATCGGTATCTGCACGACGATTCACACGTCCTCGATTGGTGTGAGCTGGATATTGAGGATGACGTGACCTTTGTGGAGAGACCAGTGATGATCGAAGATCGCAAGGAGACGGTGCTTCGTGGGCGAACCATTCCCTCGGTTCGCATGTTGTGGAGACATGGTGGGCTTGAGGAGAGTACGTGGGAGAGGGAAGCACAGATGCATAACCAGTACCCAGAGTTGTTATAAGTTTTGTTCCTTTTTGTACCTGTTGTGATAGAACATTTTGTCTTTTGGCTATGAAATGTACTAGTTTTTCTTCCTCTCGATGTGTTTGAAAAGCCCTGGCTATGGGGGAGGAGAGAACCCGACCCCTAATCAAGACGCATTAAGGTGGATGCGACTAAACACGTGCGGGCGATTCAGTGCCACCCAAAGCGGATAATATCTTGACATGGGGGGGATGAGACTCCCCAACCCACATGCCTGGGCAGTTTGGCATGGTATGTTTCTTGGTTCTTGACAGAGAAGTGTTTTTGGTTAGCATGGGTTCACTTCTAAGAGGTATCTTTCGAGGTGGTTGTTCGGACCCTCTCTTTCCTTCTTGGTTTGTTTTGATTCTCGTGGACGAGAATCATTTAAGAGGTATCTAATGTAATGGCCCGGACCCTCCTGGCCCATTACTTTGCCAAAGTGAGGTTCCGCCAAAACATTGGCACCGTGAGGGTGACACCGTGTCCCCTCACCGAGCCTTTCGTTCTTCTTCCAATACCTGACTTTTTCGCTCCCGCAACGTATGTTTCGACGTAAATTAATTATTTTACTCCTTTTAAAAACATTTAAATCCCATAATTAATTCCTAAAAATCCCGAGGGACCTCCATGTGTAACTGCCCCAACCGCGTGGTCAACCCACGACCCCCGCGCCTTACGCAGTTATGCGTTCTCACCTCAACCGTTTGCGGCTCTTATAAACTAAGGGTTAGTCGTGGTTTCTCCTTTCCTCGATCGCGGCTTTTCACAAACATCTTGTGGTGCATCGGGCGCATCGTTATCCGTAAAGTTCCGCTCCTGGCCTAAGCGTCGATCATCTATCAACAAGTAGGGAATTTCTCCTTTGCCTCTCTCTTTTTTGTATCATGCGGGATGGGCGTGCTTTTGATTCTGTAGAATTGGATAAACCATACCTAATTAAAGATAATGAACAAATTCTTTAAATAAATCAGGGGGGATAAGATCATTGATGTTGTCTTATATTTTGATGTTGTTTCATTTATGACCATCTTGTTGAGTTGTGTTGGCTTATGCCTTCTGAAAATCGAGGTCGTTGGTGGTCGGTGATTGTGCACTAATGAACCCCGGCTGATGTTTTAAATGGCTTCTTGTGGTTGTAAACTCCTACTGTGAAAACGTAAATTGGTTAATCACGCATACCCGACTGAATAAATTGAAAGTACCGGAATCAATCCCTTCTTTTCTAACCCCGGTCAAATGGAATTGAAATAATGGAATGTGTAACATCTTTTAAATCTGAAGATACGGGCTTGGCCTTGCTTAGTGTTGGTGGCAGTGTTTTGGTGGTTTTCTCTTATGAGTCGATTGCTGGAGATGTGGGAGGGGATGAGATTCCCTATTCTTTATACCCTCAGTGGTTGTGTGAAATTTGTGGGTGGGATCCCCTGTTGGTATGGATTCAGTGGTTGTGAGTTTTAAGACCGAGTGGATACTTGTTTATATCATGAATTGGGGTGGAATCCTCTGTTGTTGAGAACCGGGTATGGGTGTTATGGTTTTTGCTTGATTTTTTACCTTCCCGGACTTATGCCTATGAATAATAGTTGCCCATTAGTGATTAAACATAAACATTATTACTGAACGTGAAATAAGAATGGGACAAAGGGGTTTGTTGGTGAGAGTCGTGACTCGGACTTGAGTGTTGTTGTGATCTTTAGGTTGTCTGAATAAAAACCTAGCTTGGGTGAGTTCTTGTTACCTATATATATATACTTTTAGATTTTTTTTTCTTATTCGCACAAAACCCAAGTTGAGCACTTAGTGCCGAACACCCCCATTTCATGGGGGAGGGTGTTTTTCCCACCAATATTCTTAGTGGCTGGTTATTAGCTCCTTTTCTGCTCCCTTTCCCGGATAGCCCAAGTATCTTCAGGCAGGATGTGATGGCTTGAGGTCCATTATTAGCCCAAGAACCTTCGGGCGGGGTAGTGTGGTGGTTGGCCAGGTGTGTACGGCATGTGGTTTCCCAAGAACCTTCAGGATGAGGCCCTGGTGTCTTCGGGCATGGCAGTGGATCCTTTAGCCCAGGTGTCTTCGGGCGTGGTGGTGGTTGCTCTGGCCTAGGTGTTTGCAGGAATGGTTACATGTGACATTTGAGGCCCAGGTGTGTGCGGACAGGATTTTGGTATTGGGACTGCGTGTGGTTACGGCCCAGGTGTGTGTGTGGGCGGGTGTGGCAGTGGGACTGCGGTGAGAATGGCGGGATTGGTCTGATGCGTAGGATGTCTCAATAACAAGTGGGAAAGTGGCGCGGGGTACCCAAACATCGATGTGCTCTTAATATATATATTACTTGACTTTCATTATTTGGGGAGTGTGCCTTGGTGAGGCCATGGGTGGATAGTTTACCTTTATAGGTGTTTGGTTTACTCCTTTTCTCACGGGACTTTAGTACGTTCCCCCACTTGTGCACGAGAGTCTTTGGTTTTCCCTACTGAGTGTACTTGTATGCTCACCCTACGTATATAAAACTGCTTTAAGGTTTCCAAGAGGACTTCAGGGATCGAGCAGGACTGTACTAGCTCGGACCTTTGGGGCAGTTGCAGTTGTTGTTTTTCTTCTTTGGTACTTACCTTTGTAGTCTCCCTTTTTACTTTGTGGCTTTACTTTTAGAACATGCATGTGGGAATGGTTTACCTCTTTTGGTTTTAGTTTTCTTTTACCTTGGTGTTGTTGAGTTTCATCATCTCATCTCTCGATCTTATAAAACAAAAAGGAGTAATGCCTTCCATTTGTGAGAAATTTCTATACCCTTGGTGCTAGTCACCACTACGGGACCTATTGAAGGCGGGTCTCGGGGGGACATTATCTCTCCTTCAACTTAAAGAAGGAAGGGCCTGGAAATCAGCTGACCCTTCCCTCCTTTTGGTGAAGGCGGGTCGTGACATAAAATTGTAATCTATACATTTGAAATTGTCAACAACATTAACTTGTAAATCCATAAATTATCTTCAGCAAACATCCTTATCTCTAAAGTTATCTGAGCATTCCCTTTGATAGAAACTAGGATTCTCTCGACCCTTTCTCCCATATCTAGTACTTATAGACATATAATTTACATACTTTCATTGATACTAGTTATAAAATCATAGATATAACTATCCATAATTATAAAATTAATAAATATTAATTGTGTCTAAAGGATCTATTTAGGATTAGAGATATATATAATTAAGACACATCATAAACTAATAAAGCACATTTCCTCTATATTAATCAAACATTTTTCCACTGTATATGAAACTACTCATTCCATAATGTGTCATTAATATCCCCCACAAATTCTACATCATGTGTTATCTTTCTAAACATTTATCATGTATAGATTCTCTATAACATGGGGTAATAAAAATATAAGAAGGGGTGATCTCAGGCGATCAATAAGGGAAAACATACTAATGGATACATCCTAGCATAAACATGGCATAAATATTATATATGTAATTAGTAAACCACATGAAGCCTAAAAAACACGAAATTGGGAGCATGTTATATCAATAAAAATGTATTAAATAATAGAGAAAAAAAATACTAATCTCATTTAGATGGAATGCATGATGTTGGACATCAAAACCTTCTATCATGGCCTTATCCCAAGATATTTACTTATCATTGAGGTTTTAATCATGACATTTTTCTGAATTATGTAGGCATATATCAAACACCCAAACCTATTATGTCTCATGAGTACTTTTTATGCATCGAGGGGCTATATATGTTTGAGCCACACTCAAAACCTAATTAAGGACATTGAATTCACCATAAGAGTCATAAAGACCATTCATACCATTCTATGAGGAAGCTATTACGAAATAAAACTTGGTTATTTATATAATGTGAAATATGAAAATAAATAAATAATCAACCTATGTTATCAGTATATAATCATCAATAATTTCAATACTTTTCCCTATTATAATAAGAGGGGTTACAAGATCATAACCCATCCTAATAAAGAATTCATGTGTTCAAACAATACATATTCAACATTCCAATAACCATCCATGTTTGAATAATAACGTATAGAATTCCAATACTTCATGTCATGTCAATAGAATAACATTATTTATAGGTGAACATATTTTAATATAAATTATATAAAATTTGGTTTTCAAACCATAGAGATAAATGAGTAAATGGATAATTCAATACGTGAATAAAATGATTATAATACATGCATATGAATATGGTGGATGTTTTCAAAAAAAAAATTCCCTAGTGTAACAAATGAAAACTAGAATGATGTTGACATAGATGAAAGTATCCTTCCAAAATAATGCATGAATGATACCGGCCAATAAGGGGTCATAAATTGGATTGTTTTGTTTCATGATTTCATTCCAAAAATTTTTGTATATGTATATTAGATTAAAAATAGTGAAACATAAACCCTATTATGGTAATACTTTTGAAAATTAAAAGGAAAATAAAATTGAAAATGTAAATGATATTTTAGATAAAAAATTAATCATTAAAATAAATAGGTAAGTTATGGGCCACTTCCAAATGTGTTTCTCAAAATGTAAAATTAAAAATCATCAAAAAAAATTATTTTTAAAAACATTTAAAATAATAGACCCTTGAAAATGGAACAAATATTTTTTATATGAAATTTGGATCTCAAGCATTTGATTATGAAAGGGATATTTTTAATATTTGGGATTACCATTGTTGAAAACAAACATTATAAAAAGTAAAATAAATCTAACTTTATTTTGAAACATAATTTTCTAAAATATAATTAAAAAATTCTATATAATAAAATATTAGTGAGGGAGAACCAAATCATGGGAGAAAAATGTTCAATAAAAAATTTTATAACTTAATGAAGAAGAACTGTGTTACTAATATCTCTTATGGGAAACATTTCTAAAGAAGTGAGAAATAATTATAAAAGAGTTTAGGTGGTAAGAATTTATATACCCAAAAGATATTGATATAAAAACACATAATAAAATAAATGGGAATAATGTGAAAACATATAAGTTCTAGATAAATATCTTAACTCAATCCAAGAAAGTTGAGTTACCCAAAAGTTCCTCACTATAATGGAAACAACTGAATCAATACTCACTTGAATAAAGGAACATTATTTTCCTAGTAAATACCATAAAATAATATGATTATGATAAAAAAATATATCCATGGGAAGTGAATATATCCTACAATGAAAACATCATGCACAAAATATATTACGTCTAAAAGAATAATAATTACGACAAAGAAAACACATAAGATCTTAGAAACGTTTGAATTAAAACCCATTAAAATAGAAAAAATTTAATGGAAATTAAAATAACATGATTAATATATGATTCATTATATGATATCTCCAATATGAAATATATGAACCACATAAATTAAATTTGATGCATAATACCAATCATGTCACAATAGTGCAATTTGAGATGAAAACCCCTACCTATTATCTTGAAATCTATGAAAATACTTCAACCTCCTATATCACAAACATGCCTACATTAATCACTTAATTATGAACTTTAATATTATCCATTTTTAGGAATTTCTATAATTATTTATGATGTTTTAAATTCCTATCATGAGTGATTTAATCTTTATCTTGGAATATAAAATCGATAACAAGAACGCTTCAATGATTCTTGCAGATCAAATATTGTTTTTTATTAATGAATAAAATTTTGGAATAAAATATTCAGAGAAAGAAATAGTTTTAAATAATTATATCATATTATACCATTAATTATGTTCCCATGTAAATTCATAGTATTATTCAATTAGGTGGTTAAACCAACCCAAACATGATTATATCCTGATTAAATGAATAATTATGAGGTGGTTTTATTGTATTATCATTATTAGAGAAGAATAATTATCTTATTTAGTATTTATTATTGAGATAAATAATAAATATATATAATTAGAATTAGAAATAATGGATATAGAGACATTATAAAATTTTAATAAAAAATTATCCTATTAGTATGATTATTTTAAATGATTGGATTGAAAATAACAGTTTGGTTATCATGTTATAAATTGGTGTTTAAATTTGTCATAATAAAAAATTAATGAAATTATAACCATGATATGTATCCTTTAATCCCATTATTATATCCATCCTTGTATGGTAGTGAAGGAAAAGAAAAACCATTACGTCGTGGAGGTGATAGTCCACACAACACACGAATGACAATTTTGTATTTTACTAATTTAAAAATAAATAAATAATGATAATACACTTAATATAGCAACACTAAATAAATAAATGAAAGTAATATTATTACATTATTGTTTATATAATAAATTTTAATAAATATAATTAATAATAAATTTTGTGTTTTTGATAATACTCACATCAGAAACATGAATTTTCCTTCAATGTTTCCTTAGAAATGAAGAACATATGCTAAATAATGGTGATCATAATATTCTGGACATTTGAGAGAGTTATAATAGGAGAAAAAAATGAATATTTTCAAGGAAAATTCAAAAGTAGGGTTATTCTTTAAGTGTCATAGATTTTACTCATTTATAAGTGAGAGGGAAGAGTAATTTTGGGAGTAACCCTTATAGTTTCAATAATATGAGGTTACTATTCATGGTTAAATGGAAAAAAATTAGAAAAAAGGGGACTGAAAAAATTATTTTATGTCAAACCACACATCAAACACTTATTTTTTAGACAATAGTTAGTGATTCAAGGTTTTTTTTAACTATTTAATCTTTTACCTAATTTATTTTTACCTTCATAAAAAATTTATAACCATAGTAATTAATTTTAATGAGAAAGATTACGATTTAGACTTTCACTTAAATTGATAATTATGATTTTAAATTTTATAATAATTTTATTAAATAAAATTTCTAATGGTGTGAATATTTCATTTTAAAATAATCATACTTTATCTTGTAAAATGATTTTTATAAAATCAATGCTTTCAAACATTATATTTACATATAAGATAAAATTATCTTTAATATTGATTTTAATGACATAAATTTATTTATTCATAGAAATAAAAGTTATTGGGATTTTAATTCGTACTCCTTAGATATACATTATTTAAATATATGACTAAAAACATTTTCTTTATAAAAAAAATGTTTTAATTATTTCTAAAAAATCAGACATATGATTTATACGCTCAAATATTATTTTAAACTGAATTGTTTTATTCCATATATTCATATTTGGAAACATAAAAGTTTTTTTAATCTTAAATGTCATTATTATTTAATGATGAATTCATAAAAATTACACATTACGTGAAACCCGAAATTTTTAACTAAAAACAAACCTTTTCAGAAAGAAGATTAAAAATTTAAAATAAGACAATTTTGATTCAAAGAGTTAATAAATTATGTTTTTTTTATTATATTAAAATTAAAAAATTTATAAATTCAATTTTTTTAAAAAAACATAAAATATAAAGAAAATATGTTCTTATTCAAAAATTTCTTTTACAAATATTAACTCTTATTATTATTTTTTCATATCAGTCCCCAAAAAAATCGCCATAACCAATTATTAATATAAAATATATTATATCATTAATCAAATGTTTCTTGAAATATAAATTCACATCAAATAAAAATAAAATTATTAGAAAAAAACTTTTCAAAATAATAAATAATCTTATTAGTCATTTTACATAAACTAATTTAAAATAATTAATATTAAAATTATCCTTTTATTTTTTATACATATGAGACATAAATTAGTGTCTCCTATTAATTATCATTAATTAATTTTATGGGTTTTAAATATCCTACTTAAATATTTATATTTTATCTCAATATATTGTGGTTTCATTTAACTTTTCTTATGTGTGCAGGGAAAGATATCGAAAAATTTGACTTATTTAAAGGTTATAGTATATTAAGATCTAGGGGTTTTACAATGTCTATACCTAGTATATAATGTAATTTTGTATACAATGTATGGTCTAAAATAATTCAAGTATATAAATATTTCGTTCAGCTTCCAAAACTCTCTTAGATCACCCTCTTTCCCCTTTTAATCCTTAGAGACTTTGTTCCCTTCTAAAATTAGATTAGATACCAATATTTAATTCTCAATTCCATAATTCCTCATACATTATTAATAAATTTTTTTAATGAAATATTTTTTATTCCTACTATAAATTTTCAATAAAAAAACAATATAATTTCTCTAAGATAGACATTTTAAACAACTTATTCATCTATGAAGGAAAATATTCATAACCTCTTTATTCATTTATAGTAAAATAATATTATCTATATAAATAATAATAGTCAAATAATCCATTTTAGTTTATTTTATTTATATTTTTTTCCATTATACCTTTCTTGAATTTTAGCATCTTCATTAAAGTATCTACCATGGAATGTGAGGCTCTTTAGGCTTGTTTTATCTCATATGGAGACTTATTTAATCATTAGACCTAAATTTTATCTTCAACAAGAAGGAAACCACTATATTTCTTATTGTAAACCACTGATTACAACTCTCTTTTAAGGAAGTAATTCTTAAAATCAATTTGGAATTTTTTTTATTTTCATTATTCTATAATAGTATGAAATATAGTATTGGTATCTAGTCTACAAAATCACGTGATGTTATCATAAAAATAAATTTAATCACCTTGTGTTTACCATTTTAATAAGATAATTTCCTTGTTTCTTTAAAATTATATTTTTTTTATCTCATTTCTAAATATCAACTTTGTTTGAATATCATTATTCCTTTTAAATGGGGTTAAAAGATCCAAAGTTTCATTCCTCTCTTTCAGAAATAATTCTTTATTCAAAAAATATACTCAATTCGGATGCTTCAATACCATAGTCAAATCATGTGGTATTTTTGTACCCAAAAAAATATAGAACACGATTTAACACCCTAAAAGTTTATATTAAAAAAACATTATGCTCTCTATCTTTCTTAACACACAACACTGAGGTTTAAGCAAGTTTTGATTTACAATAAAAACATTATTATTTAAATTTGGATGTTATAACCTAGATAATAAATTATAAGTAATAATAAGAATAATCACATGATTAAAAATTGGTTTAAATGTTTTACATAAAAAAAATATATTGATTAATAAATTATAACTCATTTTTTTGTAATTTAATTATATTCTTCATAAATAAATCTTCTTTAAAAATGGGGTTCATTAATTTTGGAAAGACAAATAATATATTAAATGCTTTCCAACTATATAAATTGTATTATAAAAAATTTATGTCATTTTTGAAATCTGAAAGTCACTATTATATTAGGGTGATTATTTTGGGTTTTTTCTGAAAATAATTATTATGAAAATTGAAAAAAATATCTATTTCTATAAAAAACTAATTTCTTTTAAATAAAAATTGTCACTATTCATTGAATGTGAACTTAACGTAACATAATTTTACTTTTGTTTGATATAATATAATAAATTACTTTGGAATTTTCATTATCCTTGATTTTCTTATAAGTAAATTTTTAAGCATAAAAATGAATTTTTCTAAATACAAATTTTCATTTTGTTTTATGCATTTACATTAAAATTTATTTATTAAACTTATATAAATTTAATCATTAAAAAGTTATTCTTTGTTTGGAATTAGGAGGTTAATTTTTTTAATAATTCACTTTTATTTTTGTTTATTATTCATAGTAATTGTAGTAATTATTTGTCACCTTAGTAAAGATAAAACATGGATAAAACAGTGAGATATGCCTGAGAATTATCCCCAAAAGTATCATTTATTCTTTTTGATGTGTGAATTTCATCCTTTCTCATCCAATTTTTTAAAACATGGAAACCTGGTGCTATTTTTTCTTTCATTGTAACCTTAATATTAATTTATGAAAAGTAAAAATATGGAATTTCATTATCTTTTTTTAATATCTATAAGGAATTATTATAAGGATAAAATTAGATTATGTTTAGTTAAAATATGTATTTTTAAAATATTAAGGATTTTTTTATAATGTTAATTTATTTTTACATTTTAGTGATGTAATAATTACCTTAAGTGTTTACAGAATGATGAAACAATACTTGTTCAAATAATAGAAAAATAAAATAAATAATTTTAGAAATATTAAATGTAATACAATTTTGATGATTTATGATTTTAAATGAATTTTTTAGATATATATAACATAACAGTGAATTTTAAACGTTTTTATTCAAATTCAATTTGAATATTGTTCTCTTTAATGTCAAATTTTGTGAATAGAATTGAAAATAACATTAATGGTATCTTATGTGAAATAATAATTTATTAAATGAATTAAGATTCATTAAAATATTATCTTTATCCAAGTAAGTGGGATATTATTATTAATATAATCAATTGTCCACTCATGGGTCACTTTTTATTATAGTACCATTCTTGACCCATAGAGAGTAAAAAACTTTGATATCCTGGTATCTTTTAAAAGAGTTAATAAGGGTTAAAACATATAGATAAGGTTGAAAAAACCACCTAAACTTATACAATTTTTGTGATAAGATTATTTTGAATCATCCTCATACTGTATCAATGTTGTAACATAATTAATTTTTCATAACCTCAATACATAATTGGTTCCAAAAGATAATTAACATATAAAAATTATAATTATTTCTCAATTGTTATTCCATATATTATGGAAAAATTACTTCTTTTACCATGGTAAACCTACCAAATTCATTTTGCAATTATAAATCAAACATCCTCAAAAACACCTCACATGGACTTAACTGATTATGTAGTTAAATATGTATTTAATATAAATGAAATAAATAGTTTAATAATAAATAAATAAATATATAAATTGTTCCTAATAAAGTAAAAAATATAATATTAATATAAATGATTTAAATTATGTACATGTCTAGTAATATTAGAGGTAAAGGAATTTTATTAATATACTTATTTTAAATGTTTTTAAGTTTTTATCCTCTTTTTACTCCATATACACGATATTTAAAATATTTCAGTTATGTTATTAATATAATGATTTTTTTTTCAAATTAATATTAAATCATATTTTATTTTTACGAAATTTTTTATAAGGATGATTTTTAACTTTTTCTAAATGAGATATTCTTGAAATTTCTATTAATGTCTGAATTATATGTTTTATCAATATATAAAACATGATTAGAACTTCCTACCATCATTAATGACATTCATTGATAATATTACTATAAAAGTTTTATTTTTTTAATATAACATCATATATTCTATTCTTATGGAAATTTATAATAAATGTTTTTTCAAATAATAATGATTTGTATCCTTATTTTTTACATGAATCCAAAAATCACTTCAAAATATGTGTTAAATAGAATACATTATGAAATTTTATTATGTAAATGATGTATTCTATTTTTTTTATGGTTATTTTATGGTTATTGTAATTTTTTATGGTGAAATGTTACATTGTAAAATTTTTGATAATGGGTGAAACCAATATTACTATCTAATTCATTGGGAATGTTTATCCCCATACTAGGGATGATAAGTGTGCATCTCAAAAGACGTTTTTATGAGTATCCATATATTTCAGTAAACCCTCATTATTATGATTTTAATATTGTTTATGATATTTTTATGATTCTTTCATGAGTAAGAAAATAAGTTTTTGAGGTCTATATTTATTATGTAGAAATAGAAATGTTTTATTGGATTACATGATATTAAAATTGGAATAATGGGTTTTATTATTTTCATATCCCTTATTGATCATTTTGTGCTCATCCCATGTTTTTAAATGTTTTTTATAGGGCCTAAGGATGATTAAGAACCCTATAAAGTTCTAAATTTATACTATGGGGATTTAAAATTAAATAAGTGAACATGATTTTAACAAATCATGAGTCTAAATTTAATTATTCTATTTTTTTGGAAAGATTGGATATCGAGTGAAATTGTCAAATTTTTATTATAAAGGATTTATATTTAAGTGTTTTACAAAACCATTTAAATATCTATACTGAAATTATCTGAAAATTGCATGAAAATGATATCCTTATTATAAATCTTGTAATTATTCATTAAAAATGTTTTTGGATTTATAGTTTGTATTAAAGTTAAGGTTTAGACAACATTAGAATTTAGGATTATTCAAATTAAAACATTCTAATATTTTTAGATACATTATGGGATTATAAATATAAGTATTAGATTACATCATAATATTTTATTAAATAAAGTATTGTGTGATTTTCTTGTTAATTACATCCGTGTATAGATATTACAAATTGGATATGGTGATATAATAGATGCACTTAGGGGTAATAACATTAAAAATGGTAGATTGGGTATTAACTTGATCACCATATAGGGAACGATAATTGGTCCTACGATATTAAACCTAGATAGACACTCTTAGGGGATATGCTTGGGTCAAATAAAATGGGTTCAAAAAACATTATCAAGGATTTTAACATAAGATTATAAAATTGAAGGATGACAATGGATAACCTAGGATTAACTTAAATGTTATTGATTGAATGGAAGGGTTTTAAAAAGTAACATATTCAAAATATATTTAGTTTTTTCACTTTGATTTAATTAATGATATTATTGGTTATTGAATCACAAATTTATTTCATAAGGGTATAATCTATTCTTCATGATGGATGGAAAGAAATAAAAAACCTCCATAATCTTCCCTAGGATCCACATACAATAATAACTACAAAAAATTGGATTAATACATCATATATAGTATCAAAATACTAGAAATAATACATTATAATTTATCCCAATCCAAATATAATATTTGATATTTTGAACGAACTTGGAATACAGCTGACCATGTTATGAAAACAAAACATTATTACCATACACTTTTTGGAAAATTACATATGATAATTTATCAATTTTTTATATTGGATGACTCAAAAAAGATTTCCAAACCTCCAGTAAACTACAATTTTGGGTGACCTTAAAATTTATTATGTCATTTTATTTATATTTTTTTATTTTTATATAAAATCCTTATTTGAAAAAAAATCATGTAAAACCATATCCTAAAGAATTAGGGGAAACAAGATTGAGATGATGTCTCAATGTTATTTACTCAAAACAAAAGATTGTTTACAAATTTCATTCTCTATAAACTTCCTCTTAAATATATAAGAGATGATTGTGCATGGGTAAAAGAATCAGTTGAATTATGAAGTGTTTTAATGAATTATAACAATATATGGACCTGACCTGGTAGATCAGGGTGCATCCATATTTGAAATTGGGATTGGAATTAATAGTGACATATATTTTAAAGTTATGATTTATTTTAATTTAAATTATGATGTATGAATATATTGAGATTAAAAAATCCTATTAAATATTTAATATTATTTATTTTAAGACGGAATTATAAATAAATAAGATAGAAAGTATTGGATAATAGATTATGAAGATTGTTTAATGATTGAAAGTGTCTATATATATGGGATAATGATTTATAATGTAGTGGAATTTTATTAAAGGCATTAGTACCTTTTGTGGTTTTATGTGATGGAGTACTTTGGGAGATATTTGTTGAGTTTTCATCAATTTCTATGGTATATGTTAGATTTATGTTTATCTTTTGTTGTAATGAAAAATTTATTTGAGGAATAATGATTTTATATTTTATAGACACACGTTTAAAGTTATTGGTAACCATTTGGGTTAATATGTTATTTTTTATTGAGTTAATTATGGGTTATTAAAATTTTGTAACATAGGTTTTTTCAGATAGATAATCATGGGATTTAAAATTGAATTTATGACTAAGTGATTAATGTTATTTTAATAAAATTTCATTATATTTTTTGCGAACATTATATGATTGATGTAAATGGAATATTACTGGATAAGTTGATAATTTAGTTAAAGAGTATTGATTGAATTATCTTTTAGAAATATATTGGATTTTATTGTAGATTTTTGGTGATTTAGTATATTTATGAGTACTATTTGTATATTTTTCAGATTATATGATTTGATTATATATAGTTTCAGAATATAAATTTATGAGTGATTTATATTATTTGGATATAATTGTTATGATGATCATTTAATAATTTAATATCAAATCATTCTAATATTTTGGTTTCAATCTTGGTTAGAGATATTTTTAGTAGGTTAAATGTTTTATATTTATGGAATTAATTATATTTAACTTTGGGTGTTATTGTTAAGGTTTTGGATATTAAATTTATATTCCTTCATATAAATGTTTATACATATTGGAAATTATCTTATCACATGATCACCATTTTAGTTTTTATTAATGTTTAAATATATGAATAAAAAAAATTTATCCTTTTATAGATCTTATGATATGTTAGAAGTTTATTTTACTTATTTGGGCATGAAATATTCATCTTGAAAATTTATTTCATGGAAAAAGAGATGAAAAATAAGTGGAAATTAAACGAATCACAACTAAAGGATGATGTTATTTTGGGAAAAAGTCATGTAATTATATTTTCCCATGTTCTATATCATGATATTAAATGAATAACTCAACTATATGATGAAAATATTAAGGTAAAAAAATTTATTCTATTAGCTACATTTTTCATTAATTGATTGTTGTCTTTAAACCCTACTAATTTATGGTTTTATGGTCATTAAATTTTTCATTACCATATTATATTTCACTCAATATTATTCCTTGGACTTTAGGTTTTTATAAATGTGTATATTTTCACATCCAAGAAATGTCCCCATTATTCAGAACCTTGATTATTTAATATTCTATATGACATTTATATTGATTTTTTTGTAATAATATAATAAAATTTTTTGTTTCCAAATTTAAAAATTATATCGAATAAAAAATATGTAAATTTTTAAATAAAAATTTCAATATTATATTACGGTGATTTTTTATGATTTTTACTTAAAATATTTATCTTTTTGTGAAGAGTGAAAAATACCATTTTTTGTAAAATATTCATTTATTTTCATTGAAATGTCTCGTTATAATTTTATTTTGATCTTAAATTAATATAATTCACCTTTAATTAGATATAATATAATTAATTACCTAGTATTTTGTATTATACTTGATTTTGGTATATTTTAATTTTTAGGCTTACATAAGTAGTTTTTTAAAAACTATATTTCATTGTGTTTTACATATTTATATTAAAATTGATTTATTAAAACTAAAGAAATTGGATCTTATAAAATTATTCCATATTTGGAATTAGTTGGTTCAAATTTGATTAATAGTTTCCTTTTATTTTTTGGTCATTGTTAATAGTAATCATTATAAATAGTTTTCGCCTCAGTAAGGGTAAAACATGTTAAACTTGATTAAAACTATGTGATAATAATGGGAAATATACAAAATAATTACTTTTATCATATATTATGAGTGTATTTATTCAATTATAATCATAATATTTACACTCTGGAAACATGGTAACATTTTACTAGAATTATTATGTTTATATTATTTTAAGGAAATGATAAATTCAAAATATCACTCTCTTTGTTTTAACATCTCAAATATTTTGTAATAGGGATAAAAACATGTTCTGTTCAGTTTTAAATGTTTTTTAAAATATGAATTGTTGTTTTATAATTGAAATTTATTTTTAATTTTTTATGATGGAATGATTACCTTAATTTATTACACAATGTTGACAAATACTTGTTAAATTAATCGAAAAATCAATTAAATAATATTAGAAAATATTAATAGTCAAAAAATTTTGATGAATAATTTTTTTACAAGAATTTATTATATAAATATAATATATATGTTATGTTTTAGTAGTTTTTATTTCAATTCCATATTAATATTGTTTCCTTTTAAGTAAAACAATGTGAATAGTCTAAAAAATGACTTTAATGGTGTCTTATGTTAAAAAATATTTTATTTAATGAATTTAAATTCATAAGAATATTATATTCACCCAAGTGAATTGGATATGGATTTGAATATAAACCTATTTCAAAATTTGTTTCACTAGTCCATTTATAATGGCATTCTTTTTCCCTAAATATTAGAAAACTTTGATATCACGGTAATTATGAAAAGGGTTAACCGGGGTTCAAACTAAGAGATATGGGTGAAAGCATCATCTATAATTGTAAAGTAATTATTTAATGATAGTTTTTTTACCAATAATAATAATCATATATTATAAATATTTAATTTTTGATCCAATTTAACTTGATATTAAATTTATATTAATTTAAAATTTTAGAAAATTCTAAGGGTGCCCCTATTCTCACTTATAAAATAGAACCTCATATCCACCCTTCCTAAAACATTTTGATAACTAAAATTTGGAAAATAACTATTAAAAGCTCTAAATTTTATCCCTATACTTGTTCTATAGGTTTTATTAAGAATAATACCAACCTTTGATGTTTTACAATGAAAAGAAAAGCAATTTGTAGTGGGAAGAAGTATAACTTTTAATCAAATGTGTCAGTTTTATTTATTCTTCTAAATACTTAAAAATTATTATATATGTTATGATATAAGAAAATATAATCTTAAATATAATGATATGTTATTATTTTTATGGATGAACCTTAATACATATCCTTCTTTATCTAAGGGTAAATGAAACAATAATTCATGTGTGGTGAGGACTACCGCCTCACAAACCGGTGTAAATAATTTTCCGTAACTGCCTAAAATGGATGATTATAATGATGTATTTAAAGTATATATATGATATAAATGAAATAATTACAATTTTTAAAGACAATATTTCATCTATTTTAATACCATTCCATCCATTGAAAAATGATAACGCCATTCTTGCTTATGTGTGGATTACAACCTCCATGAAGTGATGTGATTCATTTTTCATCACCACATCACATGGATGTTATATATAAGTATATTTAAAGATAAAATTTGATATTTATGATACAAAAATATATAAATATAATGTTATACTTCCCTTTTTTTCCTCAATGTTATTTGAAAATGGAAATGTTAGGCATAGGTACATACATAGTGCCATCTTCATATTGTAAAATATTTCATTTTTCATAAAAACCATGTATAGTTTGATATAGAAGTTTAAATAATTTATAAAAATGATCATTATTTAATTCTTATTAATATAAATATTATGCAATAATTACCACTTTGACCATGGTCAACATACTGAAGTCATTTTTTAGTTATGAATTGAACATCATCAAAACACCTGATGTGGAAATAACCGATTAAGTAATTAAATATGTTATTAAAATAAATTAAATAAGTAGATTAATAATATCTTAATAGACCATAAAAATATTATTATTAAATTATAATCTTAATATAATCTTATTATATATGATTTAAAGTATATACCAAGTTAGTTAGTCTTGAGGTAAGGGATGTTTCATCAAAAACTAATTTTAAAAGTTTTAATGTTTTTTCTTCCCATTTTCATCTATATACATGTTATTAAAAATATTTCATGTATCTTACTTATAAACTAAAATTTATTTTTGAAGTTATTTTACACAATTTTTTAATTTTTATGAAGGATTTAAAAGGAGTGTTTTTAACACTTTCCAAATGGGTTATTTTTTACATTTTTACTAAAGTGTGAAAATAATTTTTTATAATGTATATGACATAAGGGGAAATTCAAAATATAAATAATTTTATTATTGAATAATATTACTCTAAATGTTTTCTAGTTTGTTTAAATAAATATATTATTTCCCATTATATTTGGAATTTTTTTAAGTGTGTTTTTAGGGGAAAATGATTTTTATCCTTATTTTTACTTAAAACCTGAAAGTCCGGATGTGTGTTAAATAGAATTATTTATGATATTTTATGATGTAAATGAAAGATTATATTGGTTTAATTTTTATTTTATGGTTCAAGAACATTTTATATAATGAACGGTGAGCCTGATATATCTCATAATGACAAGTGATATCGATATAACTCTCCAATACATTGGGTAAATGGACGAAGTTTACTACTTATAGGTTTCTAATTATATATTATTGGAATATAATAGATATTTTATTCCACTTTTAATATATATTACAAGAGTGATATGAAAACTATTTCCCAAGGTACCTATTTTATTTTTCTATTTTTGATAAAGAGTTTTCATAGATGTATTTTAATTTCAGAAGGTAATTGAATGAGCTTATTTTTGAATGAAAGTTTATTCCCCTTTAAAGGTGAAAGGTATGTTTTTAAGAAATTTTTTTTGTGATTCCCCATATTTTATATGAAACCCTAATGACTATGGTTTTTTATTTAATATTTATATGATATTTTTTGAATCTTATTTCATGAGTATGAAAATAATATTTGATTTATATTTTTATTATATAAAAATGGTTGAATTATTATAGATTGTATGATTTTGGAAAAAAAATAATGTGTTTATTTATTTTTACATCCCCTAGTGGGATTTTTGTACCCATACCAAATTATAAAAATTTTCCATATGGACTTAGGATAAGCAGGAACTTCAGAAAGGTCTGAATTTCACCTATTGGGATTAAATAATAAAACATTGAACTTGTTTTTAATGAAATAGAAGTTTAAACTTAAGTATACTGATTTTTTGAAAAAATAAATTCCTAGTGGACATATAGACATTTTTTTATAAGGGTATTATATGTAAGTGTTTTACCTAATTCTCTAAAACTCTAAACTAAAATGAACATCAAAATATAAAAAATTTGAACCCTTTTTATAAATCATGTAATTAAAGGTTTAAAAATGTATAAGGAAATATACACTATAAGTGTGGGGGTGAATTATAGTAAAAACCAAACAAAAATTTTTTAAACCACTCAATTATAATTTGATCGGACGATAATATCTTTTGATCAAATCAAAGTATATAAGAGTGAATATTACTTAAATGAGTGAAAATTATGTTTATATGTAGATAAAATCATAACTAATATATATTATTAAACACATCCTATAATTTTGATATAAAATAATACCTATTATCCGATTAAAGAATTAAGATCCATGGAAATTAATCTTATAGTGCAATGTAAAACACATAAAATTTAGAAGGATTCTTAGTATACTGAGTAAAAACTAAAATAAAAATAAACGAAATATATTACCTAAAAAATTATAATGAAGAAAACCTTAACTTATAAACTAAATAAGAAATAGGATTATAAATTTAATAAAGGTATCCCACTTCTGTACTTGGAAGTTCCCCAAATAAAATCCTTGGATGGTATTAGTGTCTTATCCAAGGACACACATTATTCATAACCTTAAAAACACAAAATCATCCTGATTGTAAACAATATATCTTCCAAAAAACAAAAGTATTTGTTCATAAGGGATCAACTAAACTAACTATATTATTATATATAACATACCTCATTCTCAAATAATTAGACAAAAATTATTATAAAAAGAAAATTCAGAACCTTATAATCAAAACATACTTGGAGATAGATCTTATAACACATATAAAAAGAGTAAAAATAAAGATCACTCATATAGAACAAGAGTTAAATTGAATTAATATAAAACATCTATTAAAGACTAGAAAAAATATTCTAATTCTCAAAGCCTCTGGTTCTATTTATAGACATCTATTATAAAAAACTCCTCTAGTAAACTTCTATGAACTTTTTGTAAAATTTTCATAGCATTAGAAACATCCTTACATAAATTTATGGATATACCATTAGACTACATCATCGTATTTTTTAAACACAACATACTATAACAAAACACCATTTTCTTCCCAAATAAGTTTAGAAAGCTAGATCTTAAAAGTATATATCCATTTCACTTGAAGTTAAGCATACGTAAAATAAAAATGAACTTTAAAGGAAACTAAAATGACAAACATTAATAAATATTAAAAGTGTAATGAAGTGTATTTTGAATTTTAGAAACCACATATAGTTATATTCATGTTGTGTTTTTTTATAAATTATTTTGTTTCATCATAAAGGGTTTCACTGGAAATATGATAACACATAAAGATAGATAGAAAGATATTATTAGTTAGAGGTTATCAGACAGAGATAACTGGACATAGTACATCAAACATAGTCTATTAACTAGAGTTACCTTAGTTATTATTCACTAGGTTAATGTATTTATTTCATCGGATACTTTGATGGGTATTTTCTATTGTCAATTTTATTATATGGTTCAACATTTTATCATAGGTTTCACATATCAATGGGAGTTTGGCCATGAATCTCATATGCCAGTGAAGCCTATTCACTAGTTGAAGATATTTATAAAAAAAATGTGGTGTCCCTATATTTCAGTATGTTCTTTCATGTGAGATAATATTAAATAGTTTGATTTTATAACTTAATAATATGATACTTTGTAAATAGAGAGTAAGTGATCGATATGTTTTATATTCTCTTACACATACTATAAATGGAATGTTTAAAATGTTCCCATAAAGATGTATGATGATTATATGGACCATATAAATCATGTATTTTTTGTGAAGTGTGTTCGTGGAGTTTTGTGTGCTGATTGGTTGAACTCTCATTCTAGTTACAATGAAAAACTTTATGGAAGAAGTTATTTGAAAAACCTATATTCGATTGGATTGTGAAGTTCTACACTGTGCAGACTAAGGTAATCATTATGAAATATATTTGATGTAATTTTTTCTTTTCATTTCCATCTGGTGTAATGGATAGTGTGATTCCATGAAAAAGTGGTATAAAAGTTTTGGTTCTACTTTATCCATGACATTGAGGTTTCTCCTGTCCTTGGATTATAAGTTTCATTATTTTGGTTTGTTTTTAATTATTATTTGAATAATGAATTCATCATAAGGGAAGGTTTGTAACACCTCAAAAAATTAGTTTAAAATAATAATATACTTGATATATTTCTTAAAATTAAACATCAAGATTTAATATATTTTTGATATACTATAAAAATATTATTATTCAAATTTGACCATTATAACCGAATCGTTGAATTAGTGGGTATGAATAGGAGAAAAAAATTATAATATATATATACATATATATATTGGTCCTAATAAATAAAATTATATTTACTAATTAATATAAAATAAGTACTCAATTTTTAGTGATGTTTTTTTATGCTACAAAAATAATTTTCTTCAAAAATGGGTTTTATTATTTTTATGAGAAAATATTATAATTAATTTCAAACCCAATTAAAATGTTTATTTTATAAAAAGTATATAATTTTTTAAATTATTATTTCAAAATTATATAAAGAGGAATTTGTTTCTGATTTTTAAGAAATGATTAATTTTTTATTGAATAGTGAAAAATATTTATTTTTTTAAAATTGTCATTTATTTTCATTAAATAATGTTATTTAAAAGAAAAATAATATTTTTAATTTTTTATTAACATAGAATAAGCCACATTTAATTAGTTATAATCTCATTAATTTCACAAAAAACATTATTATACTTTATTTTTATATAAGTGCATTTTTATTCTTAAAACACATAATTATGAAAAATGTGTTTCATTACATTTTATGCATTTATTTTAAAATTCATTTTTCCACTTAAATAAATAGAATAATGAAAAATTGATTCCATATTTAGAATAAAGAGGCTCAAATTTAGTAAATATTCTTCTTTTATTTTTTTTCATTTTAAATAGTAATCAAGGTAAATATTTGTCTCCTCAGTAAGGATAAATCGGGTAATTAAAGTTAAAAATAGTGAGACAAGTCTTTAAACATATATCATACAATTGAATTATTTCTATTGAATGAATTTAGTTTGACTATCATCATCCAATATTTTAATATATTTTAATTTGGTTCCTTTTTTCATCGATAATTTCTTTAATATTATTTTATGTAAAGATTTAAAATAAAATGTAACTCGCTTTATTTTACTATCTGTAAAAAAAATTTCATACGAATTAAAAGAGGTAATGTTTTGTTATAAATTTTAATTTTAAATAAGAATTAATTATTTTCTCATGTTAATTTTTATTAATATTTACTAATTGATTAATTTCCATAAATGATTAAGCAACATCGACATAATACTTATTGAATAAATAGAAAAATAAAATAAATTATTTCAAAAATATTAAAATTAATAAAATATGGATGAATTATTATTTTTCCTGAATTTTATAGATAATAATAAAATACTAACCTTTTCTAACGTTTTATTAAGATCATTTACAGGTAAACTTTTATAACGCGTTGATTACATTTCATTTAGGTTTTAACTTAGGGTGTTTTTTGGTTGAAATTTAAGAAAAATGGAAGGAAAATGGGTAGCACATGGTTAAACAAAGATATAAGGTTTGAATCGTCATCTAAATTTTTCTTTATATTATTAGATGAGATTATTTATACTTATACCCATATTATATTTTTAATATTTTTAATTTAGAACCACATGAACCTAAAAACTAATTTACATTAATTTAATACTTTATGTAATTCCAAGAGTGACCCACCCCTCACTTATAAAAGGGAACCTATTATCCTCCATTATTCACAATGTTTGATAACTATATATCATAAAATACTTAAGCTAATACAATATTATCCTTATTATTATTTTCCTTGAGATTATTTTCTTTCTAATGTATTTTCCTTTCAATTTTTAAGGTGTAAGCAAAAGGATATTTATCAACAAAAAAGAATAAATCTTGATCATGTACTTAAAATTTTATTTCTTCTTCTACCCCATCTAAATATATGGTATCCATTCTAAAATAATTAATTTATTATACTTAATATACTAAATTGAATTAATGATGATGTAAAATCCATTATCCACCTAATTTCTATCCAAAGGGAAAATAATACATTAACCGTGTGTACATGTGGGTTACCACCTCCATAAAGTGATGTAAATCATTTTTCATCATTGTTTTATACAAATAGTAATAGAATTTAATATAATTATTACACATTATACTCATGGATTGATTAAAATTCAATATATTGTGGAATAATGATCAAAATAAAATTACCGAAATTGTTAAACTAAAACTTACTTGAAAAATGAAATAGTTAACACCAAAAAAATAATTTTAACAAAGTATTATTAATAAATAGTTGTTGAAATATTATAATTGGATAATATATGATATTTTATATTTTTCATGGGTTTTTATATAATTATAATTAATTTAAACTTATTATAAATGATTTTAGAGTACATATGAAGTAACTCATATGTGAGGTAAGGGTTTCTCGTCTCATTTTTATTTTCGTGAGACATACGTCACATTCACTACCTATTTCCACTATTTAGTTTATGTAATTCACATTAATTCATTTTATAATTATTTTCATGAAAATTTTGGTGATTTAAAAATCCATATGTGCCTCTCTTTCACAAGGTTTTGAGTTAAATATTCTTAATGTTATAAGAGTTCTCTAACTCAATATTGTTTCTTTGAGATATGTTTTAGGTTTTACACCCATATTATTTTATGAGGTGTAAATAATCATCCTTTAACATGTTATATAATGAATATATCTACCTTATATATCTTTAAAATTTAATTTTAATTCATTCTTTCACGGGGATAACAATTCAAAACATACCATAGCACTAAGGTTTATACATTATAATCTCATATTTGTCGAGATTGTTTATGATTAAATTTATTATTATGATGTTATATGATATTTATCATAAAAATATTATTTATTTTATAATCCTAATGTATAGTTATTTATATTACATGGTTTCTTTTTATTTTCCCCTCATTAATTACTCAACATACTGAAATAATTTTTTTTAAAGAAAATCATCTTTGTTTTTCTTTTTAGTTGAGAATCTTATTCTTATATGTCATTATTATCTTCAAAATGTTTTCAAGAATGTTTTTTAATATTAAATTATGAATTATTAAATTATTTTTTACCCAATTTATAATTTCTATAAAAAAATTAATGTAATATTCTTATCATTTTCTGATGGAGGTACTTTAGAATGTTTACCAAATACATGGATGAAATATTTATTTAATGTACACAACATGAATAGAACTTCCCACTATCATGAACACTCAATAATTTGTAGCTTCATTTTTCTTATTTACATGGTTATTTTAATATAAAATCAATTCCTTTATATATTTTAATTTTTTAGATTTTAAATAAGTGATTTCAAAATGAAAAGGGTATTTTCCACAAGAAATGTTATAATGATATTTAAAAGGCATTATTCATTTCTGATAAAATCGTGTGATGTTACTTATAATTTACTAGGTATATGATTCTATGACTCCATCCTTATACATACTATGTATGTTTTATGGTTATGTTGATGATATATTTATGAAATCCATTTTATTTTCCTTGGGGTAAGTAATGATTGAATGAAAAATATTTTAATTATATTATAGAATGTATATGGATGGGTTATGAATAGGTGTTAGGATAGTTCACTAGATCCCTCCAATTAATTGTGTCAATATTAATATTTTATGATCTCTAAGGGAATATAGGTGGTTATCCAAATCTTGTAAGAGGGGGCAAGACTGGTTTTCCCAATCCCGAAAGAGGGTATATGAGTGGTTATCCCAAGCTCAAATAGGGTACATGGGTAGCTAGACCAATCCTAAAATGTGATTACTAACTTGGTGGGTATCCTTGAAATTTTTTCTATGATTATTATTATTCCAAACATTACCCCAATATTTTATTAAATGATATTATGTTATGGTTATGTTCTCATGGAACATGAAATTAGATTCTCTAATGATCATGTCTTATGAACTGCCAAGCTTTACATGATGACTCGTGATTGATCTATGAATTATTGTGTATGATTTTATATTTTTATTATCATATTCTAATACCCTTATTATCAATTTATTATAACATAATATCATTGATTAATATCTCCCATTTTACCCTTATATATAATCTGATCTATCCCTTTCTTATGTTTTCTATTCATCATGATAATAAGAATGGTTTCAAGTATGTTATACCTAATAAGAGTAGTATAAATTAATATATTAGTGGTAGATGATTTAAATTTTGATAAACCAACTTTTTATGTATCAAAATTTTAAAATACATAAAACCTATGTGTTTTTAGAATGGATTGTAATGATATGTAATGAATATTCATCTAAAATGATGTAATATATATGTATGGGATTTTTGGGTCATTATTGTTGGTATTAGAGAATGGTTTTGTTATTTATGGAAACTATAATGTGGAAACATTTGGGATAAAACTTAGGATAATACTAAGTATCGGAGAACATCCTAATTTATGGTAAATAAAGGTGTTTTATTTTCTTAGAAAATGCATCCTTATATAGATACTAGAAAGAGAATGAGGTTGTGATACAGATTCACCATGCGGGGAAAAATATCAATGGGGAAGATTTAGTATAAACTCAATCAACACAAATGCATGATGAGTGGGCCTAAGAAAACAAACCTATATTATAACACCTATGGGAAATTCTTGATTTAATTCAAATTTTCATTATAATCTATTATTAAGGGTTTGAATAGATGATGACCATGGAAGACCCAGGTTAAACCTAAGGTATCATAGATTTAATATATTGTTTTATTGTTTAGACATAATATAAATGATTTTAATGATTATATATTTTCCCACTATGATTATTATTTCTCATACTATTTTTTGGTTATATTCAATACTTTGATCTTGAAAAACCCTTTTTAATTATAAATGTGATGGATGGTGTAGCGATTTTCCTCATTAAAAAGAAAACTAAATGATAGATGTGATATAATGTTTTTTTGTTATAACTAACTACATATCTCGATAAATGATTAAGAACATAAACATATGTATGTATCTAAATGAACCAAATAAGAGACAAATTTAGTTTCTTGAATACCATATTGAAAAGAATATTTATCTTTCTATATATCAACAATGTAGGAATAAAAACCAGAGGAAATGTATCAAAGGAATAAGAAGATGTTTTGGGTGTAGAAAACAAGGATGTAGAGAAAATATTTACCAAGGAAAAATGTATATTTAAATAGAGGTAAATATTGTACCTTCTAAGGTACCATTTATTGTTTAATGTCATATGTTTGGTGAACTTGGAAATTATTTTATTCAATGTCAAAGTCCACGGGGTAACTCAGTAACAAAGGAATGGGTTATGTTATTCCATCCATTTAAGGGGAATGATTTAGGTTTTAATATATTATAATTCTATAATTATGTTGTAGAAGTGTTTTATTAATGATATTCTAGTAATAAGAATGATAAAACATCTAAGGATTTATCTACATAAGTTTTTTTTAAGGATTTATAAGTATATATTTAATGGAAATGATAAACTTGAAAAGGGATTTAATGTTAAGGACATATTTTTTTGAAAAAACATGAATGAGGGATAAATAAGCCTTAATATGTGCCTGTTGTTGAGTAAATAATGTTTAGTTGGGATAAAAATATGATTCATATTGATAATGTAAATTTAATTGTATTTATGACCTTGTAATTGATTAGTTATTTGATGAAAATGTTATTTATGCTATATTTTGTGAATTTTAAAGTATTATTTGAATTTATCATATTTATTTGATAATATATGATTTTATTTTAAGAATAATTATTAAGTTAATTTTTAGAATTAATTATATTTTCATTTATTTTTTATGGTTATTCAAGTAATTTATTAAAATTATTATTATGTTTTAAGAAAATATGTTATCATCGTATTCACATGTTTGTTGTGTGACATTATGAGCCTCTTTATGTTTTTTGGGGATTATAGTTAGGGTGATTTTCAAAATTTAGTGAAATTATTTCTAAATTTTTTGGTTTTTAATTTGGTCAAGATTATTTTTGAGGAGCCTTCAGGTAAACTACAAATTCATGGTTTAAGTTTAACTTTGGGTATTATTATTTAGGTTTTAAATATTATCATATTATTAAATCATATGATGATTTATCTATATTGGGAATCATGTGCTAATTAAATTTGTTTTAATGAATATATTTATATTAGAAGAATTATTTTAAATTCTTTTTTGTATCTGATAGTCTATTAAAAGTTGATTTTAATGCCTTTGGCATGAAAAAAAACATCTTGAATATAGATTTTAATGAGTAAGAGATGAAATGGAAATTGACCTAAGCACAACAAAATGATGAAATTATACATATGAAATAGAAATAAATCAAGTAATTATAGATTATCATATTCTATATATTAATGTTAATACAATCCATCAACATTAGCAAAATGGTTTTGAAATAAAAATGTTTTTTTACTTAATTTATGATGAGTTGATCATCTTTTTTATCCCCTTATAATTTTTTGTTTTTTAGTCATTAATATTAACTTGAGTATGTTTTATATCACTCCCAATTATTCCTTGGAAGATAATTTTTTCCTCTATGTAAATACTTAAAATTATTACCAATTTTATCCTTATCGAGGAAACCAATTATTTTTTATTTCAAGTAAACTTTATGTTTCCAACTTCCAATTTTCAAAGGAAATTTTATAATTCCTATTTAAGAAATAGGTTTTCAACAAAAGTTTTATAAAACAATGAACTATTAATGACCAAGATAAAATTGAAATGGTGAAATTTTTTTAATAGTGGAGAAAGTAAAACCATGAATATTTAATTTATATAATAAAAATATCAATTTATTTCTTAAATTGCAACACTAATATTTAAGATATTTGTGATATACTATAAAAATATTATTAGTTAAATGTAATAGCTATAACCTATTCATTGAATTGGTGGGTATGAATAATATTAATCAAATTTTGAGATATATTAATAATGGTTAAACTAAATACAAATATATTGATTAAATCTTAGGAAATGAGAACTCAATTTTTAGTAATGTAATTTTATGTTTAAAATATACTTATTCTTTAAAAAAGATTTTTATTTGTTTTTATGAAAAAATATTTTAATTTATTTATATAACTATTATAAATTTTATTTTATAATAATGATATTATTTTTATAATAATCATAGAAAAATTATATTAATATAAAATTTTTATATTTTTTTGAATATATTATTTTTTCATTGAAAGGTGAAAACTAATGACTTTTTTAAAACTATTATTTATTTTCATTAAATAAAGTAATGTAAATCTCTAATTTTATTTTTAATTTTCTATGAATGTAAAACAAGTCTCCTTTAATTATGATTAATATAATTAATTAAACATTAATCAAAATTATACCAAATTTATGTATATGTTATTTTTTGGGTTAAAAATACATTTGTTCTAAAACAACATTTACATTAAGTTTTGTTCATTTATATTAAAATTTATTTTTTAAATTTATTGAAATTGAAAATTTTAAAATTTATTCTATATTTTGAATTATTAGGCTCAAATTTGGTATATATAACCCTTTTACCTTTTGTGATTATTAATAGCAGTTGTGGTAATTATTTTTCACCTCAGTATGTGTAAATCTGGTAATTGAGGTTAAAAATAATGACACAAGGGTTTAAAATTATATAAAACACCAAAATTATTTCTTTTTATGGAGTTTATTTTTACCATACTTATCAAATATTCAAATATATAGAAACTTTGTGCCTTTTTATTTGATAATGACTTTAAATTTTTTTTACGTAAAGAATAAATACGAATTTTTACTCTCTTTGTTTCAATATCCCTAATATTTTTTTCATAAGGATAAATATAGGTTATTTTTTTTTATAAATGCTTATTTACCATATGAATTAATTTTTTTATCATGGTAATTTATTTTTTATTTTTGGTAACAAAATAATTTCATTAAATTCTTATACTGCTCCAACACAGTATTTCTTCAAGTAACATTAAAATAAAATATATGATTTTCAAAATAATAAAAGTAATATAATTTTGTATAATTATTATGTTCTAAGATTTTTTTAGATAAATATAACATAATATTTTTGTTTTAATTTTTTTCTGATAAAATTTAAATATTATTGTCTTTAATGTCCAAATATTTAAGTAGTCCTGAAAATTACATTAGTGGTATCTTATGTAAAATAATATTACATTAAATGACTTAAAATTAAGAAAAATATTATATTATGAAAATTGAAAGGTTTAAGGTCAATAATATCAACCATTTTCCATTAATGGATCTATTTTCTGTTTATTGTAACATTTTGGACCCCTAAAGAGAAAAAAATATGATATCATGGTAATTATTAAAAGGGTTAACATGGGTTAAAACTAAGATATAAGTGTTAAAAGTATTCTATAATTTAATAAATATTATTATACAAGAGGATTTATACATACCCTTATCCAATATTTTAAATATTTTAATTTGGATCCACATGAACATGAAAAGTAATTTATATTAATTTAATACATTAAGTAATTCCAAGAGCACTCTTATCCTCACTAATAAAAGGGTACCTCATATCCTCCCTTATTCAGAAAGATTGATCACTCTATATAAATCGTTTTATTCTCTAATACCATATTTTATTCCTTAAATAAATACAATAGATTTTTGGCCCTCTTAAATACCATCATTTTATTACTTAATGTGTAAGCTAAAGGAGTTTTATCAATGAAGTGGTATAACTCTAAACCATGTACTTTCATTTTTATTTCTCCATATTAAACCTCTTAATATATGGTAGAAATTTTAAAATAATGAATTCAGTATCTTCATTATACTAAATTTTTGTAATAATGATATAACAACCATTATCCACCTAATTTCTATCATATGAGAAAAGAATACATCATTTGTGGAAATGTGATGATTACCACCTCCATGAAATGATATAATTAATTTTTCTTCACCTATTTATATGAATTTTTATAATAGTGTTTTTAATGGTTATAAAATATACTAATTACATGATTAATATTCTGGGGATGATGGAATTAAGATCAAATTACTATTACTATAAGTTTTGAACCAAAATGTACAAGAAAGATGAAATAGTTAACACACATAAATGATTATTATAATAAATAATTATTAATAAATTGGTGTTGAAATGTAATAATTATTTCATATAAGATTTTATAATTAATAAAATTATTTCTTATATAGTTATAATAAATTTATATCTATTATATGATAAGTTATAGTTCCTATGAAGCATGTCCGGGGTGAATTAAGGGTTTCCCACCTCACTTTTTTTGTGATACATATGCCATATTCATCACTTGTTTCCTTTGTGTGGTTTATATAATAACCACGATTGTATTTCATAATGGTTTTCATTAAAATTAGGTGAATTTAAAATCAAAATAAGTTTCTATCATTCATTAGGTTTTGATAAATATTACCAAAGTTGTAATGGTTCTTCAACTCAATATTGTTTTTTTGAGACATTTTGTATGTCATACAATTATCTTGATTTATGAGGGTTAAACACTGCCCCATAGAAATGTTATGTAATTAATATCCATATTATATTCATATTGAAAATTAAAATTAAAATCATTTTTTAGTGGGATTTTGATTAAAAACATACCACAATGATAAGGGTTTAATGTTACAATCTCATTTTTATCAGAATTGTTTATACTTAAATTTCTGACGATGAAATTATATGATTTTCACTCCAAAATATTTTTTTATTTTATTTTACTATAGTTATTTATAGTTATTATTTTTTTTATAAAATATATTCTATTTGATTATATTCTCTTTAATTACTCATAATAATGAAATATTTTTTTAAGGAAAATAGACTTTGATTTACGATTTGGTTGGGAATCATTTTCTTCCATGTCCATATTTTCCTCAAAATGTTTTCAATAATGTTTTTATTATTATAATATGACTATTTAATGTAATTTTTACATAATTTTTACTATCTATAAAAAATTTTAAATAAGTTTTGTATTAAATAAAATTATTTAAAATGAGTCTTTTTGTCTTTTTTTTAAATGAGGAACATTTGGCATTTTACAAAAAATGAGAAAGGAATCATTGTTTTAACGTACACAACTTGAGTGGATTTTCCAAATATCAGGAACACTCAATTATTTAAAGCTTAATTTTATTTTTTATTGTAATTTTTAAATAAAATGATTTTATTAATATTTTGGAGATTTATATATTTATGATATGTGATTTTATAATGACAACTCTATTTTCCCCAAGAAATTTTCCAATGATCTTTAAAAGGATTTTTCATCAATGATAAAATCCATCGATGTTAGTTATGATTCACTGGGGAGATGATTTTATGAAACCATACTTACTATTCCTCCTAATGTTTTATGGTTGTAATAATTAAATATTGATGACACCCATTTTATTTTCCATGGGTTAAGTTATGATGGAATGAAAAATATTTCCATGATCTTGTAGAATACATATAAATATATTTTGAATATGTTATGAGGTGGTATGTTATATACCTCAAATTAATTGAGTTAATATTAATGTTTTAATACCTCAAATTGTATAATTGAGGCTATACTAATACCAAAATAGGGTATATTGGATGTTATATATAGTCAAAAAGAGGGTATATAGGTGGTTATGCCAAGTGAAAAAGGAGGGTTCACTGGTGGTTATCGAAAGCCTGAAGTAGGTACATTGACAGTTAGACCAAGCCTAACATGTTATTAATTTATTTTTGGGTTTCTTTGATATAATATTTTTATTATTATTAGTTCACTACACTTTATTACACTCTTTTATGAAATAATTTTATGCAATGTTATGTTCTCATTGCTCATGAATTTTGATTCTCTTTTGATTCATGTATTATGAACTACCATGTTTTATAGAATGACTTAATATTTTGCAATATTAATTTTTTGGTATAATTTTCTATTTTTTGTCTCATGTTTTCATACCATTATACTTGTATTATTATCATAAATGATCATCGACTAATATCACCATTTTTATCCCTACTAAGAATATGATCTTACCTATAATTTTGTTTTCTATTCTCTAGGAAATTAATAAACTTTTAAAGTATGTTATGCCTTATAAGGGTAATATATGTTAAGATCTTAGAGTGAGATGGTGTATATTTTTATAAACACAATATTTATATATTCATGTAACACCACGAGCTTCTATGATACGCTTCTCATTCAATAATGTAATAGCTTGCATTGTACGCAACTTCGAGTTCTAACACACCGCAACTAATCAAAGTAGCCGTTATGAATAGTAATACCCACTTTTTGAAATTATATAAATTTTATTTTTCAAAATGGACTTCATTTTTGTATTCGGAATATCGAAATTATCCTATGTTGAGTTTTTTGTAATTTTCTGAGAACTTTCAATTTTTTATGAATAGTGAAAAATACTTAAAAACAACTTTTTTAATCAAAATAATTTATAGTGATAAATTATACTATTTAGTGGTTTTAAAGTATAATTAGAATTTATTTTTACAATTTTATCCAATGGTGGTCATTAGAATTAATTTAACATTGAAATTGGACATAAACAATAGCCAATCTTTTGATATAAATTGTTTCTTAAAAACACGCTATGTGTTGTGACAGCGGAAATTAATTATAAAATTAATTAATGCAACATATATGTTTGGATTATTTTAAAATTGAAATCATTTTTGAATTCTTAATATCAATTATAGCTTAGGGTGAAATTTTGGCATTGTTCTGAAAAACATTAATTTTTGATGAATAGTGAAACCACTAAGTGGTAGTTAAATAACTGATTTTTCGTTTAAATGAAATATTACCACTTCTGTGTTTTGATTTTCAAAAATCCGACATACATGGTTGTCATTAAGAAGTAAAATGTGGTTCAATGAGATTAAAATAATTTTTGGTGAATAGTAACTTTTAAGTTCTTAATCGCGATTAGTGGTAATTAGGGCAGTTTAAGGTAAAAATAATGCTTTAATAATATGAAATAACCTAGAAACATGTCCTAACCTTATTGGATGTGTCATGGACTACCAAGAAAATCCATGGGTCAACATGGGGACCCCATGGAGCCACTTTGGTTGGGAAATGACATAAATAACTTTTTATTTAATGTTAAAGTAAAAATGACAAAAACATGAGTTATTTTACTAAAACAATTTTTACATGGGGTTATACAAGTCATATTTTTGACTATAAATAGTCATTGGAAATCTAAAACTATTTCCTACATCATAGTATTTTTTTTTAATTTTTAGACATTAAATAAATTAAATTATTTATGACATCATTATGATGCAGCGATGACCTCATTATTTAACGATTTTAATAAAATGAAAAGATAATGTAAAATACAAGGCTTACACATGTTCAAAGACTATTGTATGGGTAGATTTCGAACCCTTATCAACTTATCCACGAATTATATAAGTTTGGGACCTTTATAATCCTAAAAGCATTGTATAATAATTTAACATTTCAATCTTTCCAAAAGAGCCCCTCCTCTCCTCTTATAAAAGGCCTCACCTCTACCACCTTATTCACACTTTCAAGCCTTTTGGTTCGACCAACCTCTGCCCAAATACTCTCACAACTTATCTCTATTCATCCTAGAATCTTTACTTTAGTCAGAAAGCCATCCTAAAGAGTCCTTTTGATCAAATCAAAAGGAAGAACCTGAAGAAGAGGTAACGTTTTCATCACCCTCTTTCAAGTTTCTTTCTTCTTCCACTCCCTCTTTGTTTATTATTTCAATTCTAAAATTATAACTCCAGTATCTTCTATATACTTTGATGTTATTATAAATATGTAACAACCATATTCAGTATTCTACCCATCATTTGAATGACATGTCACTATATGTGGATACGTACGGCTTACCGTCTCGACGTCGTGGTGTAATTGTTATTCAATATATTATTATTTAGATGGGTATAATAATGATATTTAATTCATGTAAATAATAAATATAACATGATATTGATTCTTTATATATGATATACTATCCAATTATATATTATTTTAATATCAAAATAATTATATTGTCGCTCGTGCGTACGTACGGACTACCGTCTCCACGAACGCGATGAGATTCATTCTCCGTCGTATCCATTCAAGTGTAATTATAATTTTATGATTTAAAAATAATTTTTATGGACATGATATCATTCTGGATATAATGGATATTTCACCACATGAACAACTTGTAATTATAAGAAGTTTATTGTTGACTCAAGTACCAAAGATCGACAAAACGACCGTTATTAACTTAAATAATTACATAATGTTCATAACATTGTAATAAGTGATATAAAAAGGATAATGAAATTGAAAATAGTTCGTAATAAGGTAGATATTAACTCTAGTTTATTATTCATGAGGTTAAATAATGGTTGAGTCAAGTCAGACACGAGGTAAGGTAATTTCTTAACCCAACTTCCATTCTTTGGGTTAATCTCCTACTTTCAAATTATGTCCTGATATTATTATGTCCTATCTTGTATTTGTACTTTATTTATGTGTACTTATAGTGAATAAACATAATAGATCTATTTTATTTTAAAAATGATCTTTTTATGGACTTCGTCTCAATCTCCTTTTATTGAGGCATATTTGGTTTTATACACAATTTTCTTTTATACGGTGTATAAACCCCTTTGACTTTTACGTTTATTCAAAAGGAATCTTTTTTATACGAAGCGTTTTACTAAATGACAAAAAGAGAATGTTTTTCTTTCCATACATATGCAGCGACAACGACTTCTCCACCGCCGTGACCATTATTAGAGTTTCGGCTTCCTCTACAAGCCATCACTTTTTTTATGAAAAATAAATACAAAGTTTTAACTTTCTTTTATTTTGGTGTTGAAAATGGTTTTGAAAGCGTTTTTATTATATCAATGTGTTGTATTGATATCTTGTGATTGAAATGTGGAAATTTTATGTTTCCTTTATGCATGTTTTATGTGATACGATTATGTTATGGTTTATGATATGTTTAAACCGATTCATATGAGGAATGCATTGGGCTTAATAAGTGACGGGTGGAGCCCGCTATAGCTCCTCGATGCATCGGCAGGTCTCATGAAACAAACTAGTGTCTTGGCACGCGGCCTTGACAAAATCTTATTTATGGTCTTGGCACGAGGCCTTGGCTACGTGGTTATGATAGTCTGTCATTATGCATTCCATCATTATGAAAGTGGTTATTGATATTTCATGTGATTATTCGACCAGTAGAATATCCATGCGAAAAAGTAAATGGCATTATCTCATTTTACTTTTGCCATATTATGTTGATGTTCAAGTTTAAAAGGCTTTTGTTTTAGTTATACATTGCCTTAAATGTTTATGTTTATTTATGAAAGCTTCCACAATATTGTTATCCTTACTGAGCATCTGAGCTCACCCCGTTCAATGTTTTAATATTTTCCAGGATGTGAAGAAGTATTTTAGGAATGACCTGCAGGGATAGTCAGAATGGGATATGAGTGTGGACAATGAAGACTTTGTTATTAGTTTTTCACTTTATGATGTAATGTAACATTTATGAATGTATCTAGTGTTTCCAAGGCTACTAAACTAATCGGTCTTTCGAGACTTGATCTTTTGTGATCATGCCAATGTTACGAAGTAATGCACCGACTCTGGGTAGCTGGGGTTGGGGCGTTACAGTTGGTATTAGAGAAATTTTAGTACTAACCTTGGAAGATAGATTTAGATAAACTCTGATTAGAGCAAATAGACCAAAGATAGACTTTGAGGATTAGTATAGAAGAGCTTCCTAGAATTTTGGTATTATAGAGATGTTGTGAGTTTTCCGAGCAATACATCCCTGTCTAGATACGAGCAGGTAGAGGCAGCTCTGGCACAGATGTACCTAGGGGTAAAACCGGAAAACACCGCTTTGAGCTAGACTCAAACGGGAACTGGTGCACGACAACGGGCCTTGCTGCACTCTTGGTTACGACACTCCCGGGGGAATTGCTTAGGATAATTCTCATTTTCTTTACAAACCATTATGTAGGGTTTATGAGTATGTACTTCCTCAAAGAAAACATTTTTTATGATTATGGATTATATCCATAAATAGTTCAATTTATTATATGTTTTTTCATGTTTTTTATTATGTATTTCGATTCATAAAATAACCTAGTTTATGGCATTGTATAGAATTGGTGCCCAGTAGAAGGAATGTGAACTCCATCAATACGTATGATCCAAAGAGTAAGAAGGGTCATATCTTTCATTGTATTAAGCCAACATTTAGAAGGGAAATATTCTCCCATGTGTTATCAACATATGAAGAAATACTATCATGTGTTAATAAGATAAGTAGATAATTCTTTGAGTCTTATAGATTTGAAGGGATGAAAGATAAGAAAAGTATGGAAGAGAGAATGATGGATAAAGGGACGAGGGAAAAGAAGAATTTTCCAATATGTGATAACTGAGGGAAGAAACATCTTGTAATTTGCCTGAAGGGAATGGGAGTTGGTTAATAGTGTGGAGAAAAAGGACACCATGTGTGTGACTGCAAGGGTAAGAAAAAGGTTTCAAATGTACAATGCTTCATCTGCAAGGAGTGGGGACACTACGCAAACCAATATTCAAATCATCAGAGTATGCCCCAAATGATGTTATTGGATAATAATCAAGTTATGATACTACCACAGATGAGGAGGAATGATTAGAGTTCTTATGTTGTTATTAACAAATTTTTTAATTTGAGTGTTGTATCAATGATGTACTGGTTATAATAATTATGGAGTATATAAGGATTGTAATGCAGTACTATTTCATCTAGGACTTGAGATTGTGTGGAACCAAGAAAAGTGACTCCACAGTAGGTTAAATTTTTGGAAAATATATGGTTGAGAGAAAGATAAACCATAATATGGTTCTGATACCGAGATAGTGATTTTGGAATAAGACATGATTGATTCGGATAAATTATGTTGGATATTCTTAACATCCTTGAAACTGATTAATGATTTGTATACATTTCTGGATAGAAGGAGTATATCTAGTTTTCTATAAGGAATAAGGGATCATGAATGTAATCATTAAGGATTTATGTTAATTCAATATGTTGCAGTGTTTTAAAAGAATACATGATGAAGGTGTTCACATGTTGTTACGCAGAAAAAAAGGGAGCTTCATTATGTTTACCTTCCTCATAAAATATCGACTGTGAGTTGGATAGAAGTATTTTGGATAACTATAAAGGTTGGAATGGATTATATTTTACATTGGATACTATTGTTAAGGTTATTTTTGGATATTTATAAAAAAGAGATCATGCAGACTGAGTGACAACCCATTGCGTCGGACAAAGCTGTGGGAATCGAACCCACAACCATAGTGTGATTAGGATTAATCGCCTACCACTGGACTACGTGAAGTCCCTGGTTATTACAAAATAGTTTTTCTAATCTAAATGGTATGTTTTAATATTTGGAACCTTTTACAATTAGGATAAATAGAATATTTTTGAGTTCTATTACCTTTTAAAGTGAAAGATGGGTTTTTGGTAAAAATTTATTAAAGAATGAAAGTCTACATGACAAGTATGTATATTCTCTTACATTCTTAGTAAATCTCCTAAATAAATTCTTTAACTTTATGAAAGGTAACTTAAAACAAAAATGTTGTCGGTTAACTTTTCCAACTGGGGATTCAATGATCGTTTAACCAATCACAAGTTTGTGATTTTCTTATTGTTAACTTTCTCTTAATACAGTTTTCTACAACTCTCCATCATACCTTGATGGTTTGTTTTTCTTCAATATCCATATTTTTATAGAATCCTAGTATGGGATATCTCGGGTGACCTTGGTACTTATCTTTCATTCTTTTAATGTTATATTTTTATTAACCTTATTTCCGATGTGGGTTTTCTACAAAGGTATTTTCTATTTTCAAACTTTTATTTTCAAAGAAAAATTTCAAATTGCGAGGACGCAATTTATTGAAGGAGGGGAGAATGTAACACCCTGAGCTTCTATGACACGCTTCTCATTCAATAATGCAATAGCTTGCATTGTACGCAACTTCGAGTTCTAACACACCGCAACTAATCAAAGTAGCCGTTATGAATAGTAATACCCACTTTTTGAAATTATATAAATTTTATATTTCAAAATGGACTTCATTTTTGTATTCGGAATATCGAAATTATCCTAAGTTGAGTTTTTTGTAATTTTCTAAGAACTTTCAATTTTTTATGAATAGTGAAAAATACTTAAAATCAACTTTTTTAATCAAAATAATTTATAGTAATAAATTATACTATTTAGTGGTTTTAAAGCATAATTATAATTTATTTTTACCATTTTATCCAATGGTGGTCATTAGAATTAATTTAACATTGAAATTGGACATAAACAATAACCAATCTTTTGATATAAATTGTTTCTTAAAAACACGCTATTTGTTGTGACAGTGAGAATTAATTATAAAATTAATTAATGCAACATATATGTTTGGAATTTTGTAAAATAGACATCATTCTTGAATTTGGAATATCAATTATAGCTTAGGGTGAAATTTTGGCATTGTTCTGAAAAACTCTAATTTTTGATGAATAGTGAAACCACTAAGTGGTAGTTAAATAACTGATTTTCGTTTAAATGAAATATTACCACTTCTGTGTTTTGATTTTCAAAAATCCGACATACATGGTTGTATTTAAGAAGTAAAATGTGGTTCAATGACATTAAAATAATTTTTGGTGAATAGTAACTTTTAAGTTCTTTATCGCGATTAGTGGTAATTAGGGTAGTTTAACGTAAAAATAATGCTTTAATAATATGAAATGAAGTAGACACATGTCCTAACCTTATTGGATGTGTCATGGCCGACCAAAAAAAAGCCATGGGTCAACTTGGGGACCCCATGGAGCCACTTTGGTTGGGAAATGACATAAATAACGTTTTATTTAATGTTAAAGTAAAAATGACACAAACCTGAGTTATTTTACTAAAAAAATTTACATGGGGTTATAAAAGTCATATTTTTTACTATAAATAGTAATTGGAAAGCTAAAAATATTTCCTAAATCAATGTTTTTTTTTATAATTTTAGACATTAAATAAATTAAATTATTTATGACATCATTATGATGCAGCGAGGACCTCATTATTTAACGATTTTAATAAAATGAAAAGATAATGTACAATCCAAGGCTTACACTTGTCCAAAGACTATTGGATGGGTAGATTTCGAACCCTTATCACCTTTTCCACTAATTATAAAAGTGTGGGACCGTTAGAATCCGAAAAGCATTGTATAATAATGTAACATTTCAATCTTTCCCAAAGAGCCCCTCCTCTCCTCTTATAAAAGGCCCCCACCTCTACCACCTTATTCACATTTTCAAGCCTTTTGGTTCGGCCAACCTCTGCCCACATACTATCCCAACTTCTCTCCCTTCATCCTAGAAGCTTTACTTTAGTCATAAAGCCATCCTAATGAGTCCTTTTGATCAAATCAAAAGGAAGAACCCGAAGAAGAGGTAACGTTTTCATCACCCTCTTTCATGTGTCTTTCTTCTTCCACTCCCTCTTTGTTTATTCTTTCAATTCTAAAATTATAACTCCAGTATATTCTATATACTTTTATGTTATTATAAATATGGAACAACCATATTCAGTATTCTACCCATCATTTGAATGACATGTCACCACACGTGCGTACGTCCGGCTTACCGTCTCCACGTCGTGGTGTAATTGTTATTCAATATATTATTATTTGATGGGTATAATAATGATATGTAATTCATGTAAATAATAAATATAACATTACAATGATTCTGTATATATGATATACTATCCAAGTATATATTATTTTAATATCAAAATAATGATATTGTCACTCGTGCGTACGTACGGACTACCGTCTCCATGAATGCGATGAGATTCATTCTCCGTCATATCCATTCAAGTATAATTATCATTTGATGATTTAAAAATAATTTTTAAGGACATGATATCATTCTGGATATAATTTATATTTCACCACATGAACAACTTGTAATTATTAGAAGTTTATTGTTGACTCAAGTACCAAAGATCGACAAAACGACAGTTATTAACTTAAATAATTACATAATGTTCACAACATTGTAATAAGTGATATAAAAAGGATAATGAAATTGAAAATAGTTCGTAATAAGTTAGATATTAACTCTAGTTTATTATTCAGGAGGTTAAAGAACGGTTGAGTCATGTCGGACACGAGGTAAGGGAATTTCTTAACCCAACTTCCATTCTTTGGGTTAATCTCCTACTTTCAAATTATGTCCTGATATTATTATGTCCTATCTTGTATTTGTACTTTCTTTATGTGTACTTATAGTGAATACACATAATAGATCTATTTTATTTTAAAAATGATCTTTTTAAGGACTTCGTCTCAATCTCCTTTCATTGAGGCATATTTGGTTTTATACACAATTTTCTTTTATACGGTGTATAAACCCCTTTCACTTTTACGTTTATTCAAAAGGAATATTTTTTATACGAAGCATTTTACTAAACGACAAAAAGGGAATGTTTTTCTTTCCGTACATATGCGGCGACAAAAACTTCTCCGCAGTCGTGACCATTATTTGAGTTTCGGCTTCCTCTACAAGCCATCACTTTTTTATGTAAAATAAATACAAAGTTTTAACTTTCTTTTATTTTGGTATTAAAAATGGTTTTGAAAGCGTTTTTATTATATCAATGTGTTGTATTGATATCTTGTGATTGAAATGTGGAAATGTAATGTTTCCTTTATGCATGTTTTATGTGATACGATTATGTTATGGTTTATGATATGTTTAAACCTATTCATATGAGGAAGCATTGGACTTAATAAGTGACGGGTGGAGCCCGCTATAGCTCCTCGATGCATCGGCAGGTCTTATGAGACAAACTAGTGTCTTGACACGAGGCCTTGACAAAATCTTATTTGTGGTCTTGGCACAAGGCATGGGCTACGTGGTTATGATAGTCTGGCATTATGCATTCCATCATTATGAAAGTGGTTATTGATATTGCATGTGATTATTCGACCAGTAGAATATCCATGTGAAGAAGTAAATGGCATTATCTCATTTTACTTTTGCCATATTATGTTGATGTTCAAGTTTAAAAGTCTTTTGTTTTATTTATACATTGCCTTAAATGTTTATGCTTATTTATGAATGCTTCCGCAATATTGTTATCCTTACTGAGCATCTGATCTCACCCCTTTCAATGTTTTAATATTTTCCAGGATGTGAAGAAGTATTTTAGGAATGACCTGCAGGGATAGTCAGAAGAGGATATGAGTGTGGACTATGAAGACTTTGTTATTAGTTTTTCACTTTATGATGTAATGTAACATTTATGAATGTATATAGTGTTTCCAAGGCTACTAAGCTAATCGGTCTTTCGAGACTTGATCTTTTGTGATCATGCCAATGTTACGAAGAAATTCACCAACTCTGGGTAGCTGGGGTCGGGGCGTTACAATTCAAGTTTTTAAATACACTATACCTTTATAATTTTTTCATGGATCATAATTACATATAATGAACATTCCTATAAAATGATGTAATATTTATATATGATATTTTTGGTTCATTATAGCTAGTATCAAATTAAGGTTTAGTAATTTTTAGAAACTTGGATGATAAAACATTAGTTATAACCCTTAGGATATGAATAAGAATATGAGAATATACTAAGATATGGTAAATAAAGAAGTGTGGTTTTCCTAAAAATTAAATCTCACTCTACATACTAGAAAGTGGATTCGACTATGGAATATATTATCTTAGAAGTAACAACAATAAATGGGGTGTATTGGGTATCAACATGGTTATCATCGATGCATGATAATCAAGTATAAGACTGCACAAATTTTTTAAATCTTATTAGGGATATTCTTTTGTTAATTAACATTATCTTCGGGAGTCATTTTGAAGTATTTTTATAGATTATAACCATGGATGACCTAGGATAAACTTAAGGTGTCATATATTTGAAATAGGGTGTCATGATTTATACATCCTATAAATTGTTTTCATAATTATTTTTTATAAAACTATTATTTTGTTATAGTTAATGGTTTTAACAAGAACGAACTATGTTAATGTTGAATGTGATGGAAGATGAAATAATTTTCCACATTAAAAACCAATTGAAATAGGATATGGAATAAAAAAATTATTATTATTTATAACAAACAATCTCAGTTTCGTATTCACAACCTAAACATACTAGAGTTTCTAAATGATCCAAATAAAGAAAAAATGGATTTTCTTGAACACCATGGAGGGAAAAAGATTCAACTTTAAATATGTTAAGAATGTCGGAATAATCACATGGGAAAATGTCTCAATAGAACAAGAAGATGTGTTGGGTAAATAAAACAATGACATAGATCATGTAATTTCCATAAGAAAATGAAAATTAAAATGGAGTGAAATAAATGACATTCTAAGGTACCATTTATAGTTCAATTTCTTATGTGTGGTGAACTAGGTCATTATCCAAGTAGATTCCTTCATCTAAGGGATAACACATAGACCAAGGAATGACCTATGATATAGGAATCATTAAAGTGGAATCATTGAAGTTTTTATGTATTGGGACTGAATAATTATATTGTAGAAGTGTTTTAATGATTATATTCTAGTTAAAATAATCATTAAAATCCATGTATAGTTATATATTAGTTTTTGTAAGGATTTTTTAGAATATTTTGAATGGTACAGATAAACTTGAAGTGATTTACAAGTATGAAGATATTTTTTGGAAAACATATAATCAAGGGATATATAACCTTTAATTTTTAATTGATATTGAGATAATTATATTTAGTTTGGAAGAGATGATTTATATTGATAAATTAAATTTTATAGTATTTATGAACTTAGAATTGGTTAGTGATTTCACGACAAAGTGATTTGTATAATATTTAGTGAAGTATACTACATTTTTGGATTTATGGATTATATTCAATAATATATGATTTTATTTAAGGGATTTGGATAGAGTTTTGTTTTTTTAAGTTTCTATGATTTTATTGAGGTTATATGGTGATTTAGGTTATTTTGGAAAATTATTTGTATTTTTAAGAGACTATGTGATCTTCATATTTATTTTCTTGGTGTTTGTGTTGTTTGGGAATAACGGATTTGTTTATTTTGGAAATTTATTTACCTTATATATGATGTTTTGGTTTTTTAATTTGATTAGACATATTTTGAAGGAGTCTTAAAGTTTCCTAATTAGAGGATGGTTTAAGTTTAATTTTGAGTGTTATTTTTAAGTTTTCAGTGATTAATGTATTATTTCATTATATAGAGTTTTATCCATATTTGGTATCCTTGGCTAACCATTTTTTGTTTGGATAAATATCTAGATACAAGATTAATAACTTTGAATTATTTTATAGATATTATAATTCATTAAAAGTTTATTTTTAGTGCTTTAAGTATTAAAAAATCATCTTGAATGTTCATTTACTGATGTAACAGATGAATTTTAAATTCATTGAAGAACAAAAAAATGATGAAATTGTTCTGTTGAAAGAGAATGTAATAAAATATTATAATTTCACAATTTCTATATCCAAGTAAAAATATAATCCCTTTTGGAAAATGATGTTGAAATAAAAATGTTATTCTTTTACTTTTATTTCTAATGAATTTATGGCCTTTTTTATCACATAATGATTTATGGTTTTATAATAATTAACATAATCATGGGCACATTATCTATCACTATAAATTATTCATATGAAATATTTTTTCTCCTACATGCCCATATTATTGCATCTTAGTAATATTATCTTTATCATGGAACCCAATTATGTGTTATTTATGGTAACCATTATGTTTCCTTCTACCACATTATAAAGGAAATTTTATTGTTTCTTTGTATGATGTGGGTTTTCAACAAAGGTATTTTAAAATATTGAACCTTTGATATTTGAGAATAAATTAGATGGATATAATTTATTTATGGGGGACTATAAAACCGCCAAATTTATTTTAAGAGAATAATAAACCTGATAACTTTCCTAACATGCATGACCAAGCATTAAGTGATTTGTGATACACTATAAAAATATTATTATTTAAATGTGACCATTATGAACTGGTCGTTAAATTTATTGATATAAATTGGCATATCCACATTATAAAATAGAAGTATAATAATCCTACTAAATAAAAATTTCTTGATTGATTCTTTTGAGATAAACACTTAATTTTTTATGAAGTCATTTTAAAAAAAAACATTTTTTCATAATTGGTTTTTAATAAATTTTGTTAGAAACTTTTATAATTAATTTCATTGAATTTTAGAAATTTTATTTTTTATAAAGAATATAATTTTTAAATCATCAAAAAAATATACTAAGGTGAATATTTTATATTTTCCTAAAAAGAATAATTTTTTACTAAATAATGATAAATACCAATTTTGGTAAGTCTTATTTTTATTTTCATTAACTAAATTAATTACAATATCCCATTATATTTTTAATTATATATTAATTTAAAAGAAGCCTCCTTTAATTTTTTTTATAATGTAATTAATTATATAATAATCTTCTTTATATTTTATTTTGGTATAAGTTCACTTTTAGGCTTAAAATACACCTTTCTAAAAAAATTATTTCATTTTACACATTTATATAAACATTGTTTTTTTACTTATAAAAAATAAATATTAATAAATTTATTCCATTTTTGGAATCATGAGTCTTAGTTTTGATAAATATTCTACCTATATTTTTTGTCATTATTAATATTAATCATGGTAAATATTTATCACTATGGTATGGGTAAATTATGTAATAGAGGTTAAAAATAATATGATAAGTAATTAAAAATATATCTAAAACTTACTTTACATTTATTTTATGATTTATCATTTCCATTCCCACTAAATATTCAATGATATAGAAACTTGGTTCTATTTTTCTTTGTTAATGACCATAATATTATTTTAAGTAAAGATTAAATACAAAATGTCACTCTCTTTGATTAAATATCTCTATTATTTTTTCATAAGTTTCAAAAGAAGTTATTTTACATTATAAATATTTATTTGAAATATTAATTAATTTTTAAATGATTTAAATTTATTTCTAATTTTTAAGTGATTAAATAATTGGCTTAAATGATTATACAACACAGACATAGTGCTTATTCAAGTAATAGAAAAATAAAATAAACAATTTGAAAAATAATAAAAGTAATATAATTTGGATGAATTATTTTTTTATGATTATTTTATTTAAATATAATATAATTGTATTTTTAATAGTTTTTATTCCAATTCCATTTCAATAATGTTGTCTTTAAATTCAAACTATGCTAATAGTCTCAAAAATGACTTTTATGGTATCTTATAATAAATAATATTTTTCTAATTGAATTTAAATTCATGAAAAAAATATATAGAACCAAAATAATGGGATATGGTTGATAATATCAACCATTATCCATTTATTTAACATCTTTCCTTTTATAGAAACATTCTTGACCCATAAAGAGTAAAAAACCATTATATAATAGTAGTTGTCCAAAATGTTACCAGGGATTAGAAATAAGATATAAGGGTTAAAACATCATCTAACCTTTTATAAATATTATTTTATGATATTATTTTTAATTTTAATCTCTTTATATTCTAAATTTATCAATTTGGAGCCAGTTGAACCATGAATTTTTTTTACATTAATTGATTTCAAGAGTGTCCTTCCCCTTATTTTTAAAAGGGAATATCCTTTCCTGCCTTATTCCCAAAGTTTAAGAACTATAAATTAGCCAAGAACATAAACAATACAATTTTATATTCCTTCCTGATATCATGTATCTTCTTTTATCTGATAAATATCATCCTTTCATAGCATAAGGTGTAAGAAAAAAGAGGTTTCTCAATGAATAGGTATAACTCTTAACCGATTACATTAAATTTTATTTCTTCTTATACCCCTATAAATATATGATATCCATGATAAGATAATTACTCGAAAATATTAAATATACTAAATTTTTAATATAATGATGTAATAACAATTATCAACCTCTTTTCATTCTTGTGGGGAAATAATATATCACTCATGCATACGTCTAGAATGTCACCTCCACGAAGTGATGTAATTCATCTTTCACTAGTGATTTATATAAATAGTTATAGATTTTTATATATTAATTAAAATTTATATTAATTAAATGATTAAATTTTCTTTGATGAGGGAATCATGATCAAGGTACAAGGACTAAAAAAGGCGAACTGAAACTTATATGAAATATGAAACAATTAACACCTACAAAAAAATAATTATTAATAATTTTTTGTTGAAATGTTATAATTGGATTATATATGATATTATATGTAATTATATAGTTATTTTAGATAATTATAAAGAATTTAATTTTATTATAAAATATGTTAGAGCATGTCATGACTCGTCGCCTAGGGCTTGTGCCATGAATACCCCAATCCTTCCTCCCATAGGCCAGGGGTTAGCGACTAGCTTTGAGTAGACATATCCCAAAAAATAGGAGGAATTTTCCTAAGTACATGTACACATGTACACAACTCCAAGCCACAAATAATGGAAACTAAAAAAACTATGTAAAAAAACAAGGTATGAAAATAGAAAAACGATGTTAAACGGGGCTAGAATACAAGCCCAAAAACTGGAAAAATGAATGTAAAAGTCCCTAGAACTACTCCATAGAAAACCCTACTAGAAGGTTAGGTATAGAAAGAGCTTTATGATGCCGAATAAGCACAAATAATCTATCAGGTCACTCTAAGAAACACCTGGACCCTGTCCACCACATACTCAATCAAAGTGTCGATCATCTACACAAAACTTGACATGTGTGGGAAAATCCCATGTATGGGTGAGTAAAACAATACTCAGTAGGTCACCCTGAAACACAAAGTAAAAGACTATAATGGAAGCACCCCTACAAATATAAAATTAAATCAACATAGGTATATGTCAAAAAAACATATAATAAGTACATATAGGTATACTCGTAAAGGATTTCAAGATGCATAATCTCATCCACTACCAGCTATATGGTTCCAGTTGTTGCACACTCATTTTTGAGAAACTTCACCACCCAATGTATCTGATAGTAAGCACGTAGAACTAGTATACCAAAAGTATTCAAGAGAATATATGGTCTCAATATGGTAAGAAGTTTCCCTGGGATGTTCGGTCTCACAAATACAAGGAGTCTCGATATCCCAACCAATCCTTGGCCACATGATTGTGCTCAAGGACCACTCAGTCCAAGATAAATAACTCCCAGATCTATGAAGTCATCATATACCCTCACAAAGAGTTCACTCTAATATGACCCCCACCCAAAGAGAACACACAAAGAACTAACTGAATCACACTGGTTAGGTCAAGTCCTGAAGAAAAGAATCTAATCTTGAAAAAAGGATATGGGGTCATGTGCCCATGGCTCACTAGGGGACATAGTAGCACTACTATAAACAATATCCTAATTAAGGGTTATGTTCCCATGAAAATATTGGTCAAACCTTGTCAACGAACCCTCTATGAGGTACCAAAAAGAGAAGTGAGGATCGACCGGGCCTCTATGTGTGGTACATGCTTTATCCTGCTGAGTCACTATCAAAGCTAGGCTGAGACAAACCACTTTGGAAAATGGGTCATTATCTATCATAGGAATGAAATCCTACATCGAACTTTCATAGAATAGACTAGGGGTACAAAATCAATTTCTACTATCACCCTCTATAACAGGATCAATATCCTACATTGATCCTTCATAGAAAAGACAAAGAGAATGTTACCAGCCCATGATAGTCTATCCAAAAAACCCCAAAAGAAATATTAAAAGGACTTCCTCACCATGAGGGTCCCAATGCCATAAACTGTTCATCAAATAGACTTACCATTTGAATGTTATGGGAATTTATGAAAAAGGGGCATGTTGGATCGGGGTTCGGTCTGGTCTAGGCGGGCCGACCCGACCCAGATGAGGTCTCGTCTGATCCCACCTATTTGGTCCAAACATCCTCCAGATCCGACATGACCCAACCCGTTAGGCTTGGCACGACCCCGTAGATCTGGCCTGGCATGCTCGAGCGGGCTAGTTCATCTTCCTAGGAAACAGTAGGAACTGTGTCCCCGTATAGTCAATGTGGCCGACTACTATGTTCAACGTAGTCAGTCTCAACGTAACTTGCTCTATGGTAGCTTCCAAGGGGTATTGTGGTGGTATTGCTAGAAAAATGCCCTCTACTGCGTGACGTGGTCTCCTGCCGCATATGGTTGAGATCTTCCACTTGTCGTCAAGCTGATGAAACTATCTGTTGCTTGTAACCACCATACCATGGGTTCCTTCCACCAGTTGTCCATGCTACAACATTCCACTATCTCACACCACCGTTTGTGGCTCCTCTTCTACATGTCACCCCCATTTCTATGGTTGTCCATTCTTAGAACTGAGATTACCAATGAAAATTTGCAGTCATTACCTTCACTATCATGGGCTTGGATCCATGCCATGAACTGTCTTGATTCAAGGTCATTCAAGAAGTGATATCTCCCATAACACTTTGATCATCCTTCTATTTTCATCATTATACCACTTCAATCCCAGGTCTATGATATCGGATCGTTTCACCAATAATTATTTGCACAAAAATTGATCGATCACGAATTGTCGAATCGTGGTACAAAAAAATAATGCCTATGAAAAACTAAAAACATAGGATGAAATGCATGAACCAAAAAAGAGGAATGGACCTCGATCTATGTTCCTATCGATCGTGGTCCCTTGATGTTAGAAAAGTTAATGAAAAACCATAACAATGGATAATGAAAATCAGATAAGCAATGCGGAATAAACCCTACAAGGTAAAAACCTACCCGCAATTTGCATGACCCATTGATTAATCCGTCAGTTGATTTATCCACATTCATCATAGGTATTAAGAATGGGGTAGGAAAACATATTAAAACTCACACCCTGCATTTAGTTTGGATCGGTCAATGTTAGGGTTTGATCATCATTAGCGATACATTGAGAGTCGTCATGATCTGTCATTTGGTCAATCCTCAATCATCGTATCATCAATTTCCTTCAGTCTCTAATAAGAGGAAATCCCCAAGGTTCTTCTCCAATGCTCATAAAGAAGGATCCTTAATCTAATATTTTATCTCTACCAACGGTTATAGAAGAAATATGCATTTCAGCGTTACTATTATAGCGTCACCACGATGTTTCATTCCTGAAAGAGAATGTGCTACCCCGTCACTATATCAAAGTGTCTCCACACTGTGAAATGTTAAAAATTAAATAAAATAAACTTCATTAATTTTATTTTATTCTTCTTTAAATTTTCCAAAAATTAACATTCACAGTTGACCCGCGTCGGTCAGTGTTAGGCCTCGTATAAGTAAAATGCCATATTAAGAACTCAACAATTGTCTCAGATTTCCAATCCAAGTCACCATTCATTAGTTATTAATATTTTAAAATAAAATTATTTTATTTTATTATTTTATTTATAGTTATGTCCATTTCATGTTTTTTCACTTGAGACCTATGCCGACTAAAGTTAAGTCACACCTAGGGTAAACCTACCATCCTAAAGGAAATTATGCCTTTAGAATTATGATCCGGGGAATTTTTTATGAGTTATTTCACTTTTTTTGGAAAACCAATCACGCTAATAATTAAAAACTTAAGATTTTTCATCGAACCCTTCGAGGAACACTAGGCCTCAGAATTGCACGTCGTCTCAACACCTGATCTAGGAATTTTTCCATAATTTTTATAAAAATAAAACCAGGAAAATTGTGGTCATTACTTTCTCCCCCACATTAATGATTTATGACCCAAAAATAAACACCAAGTGATAACCAAATAGAATAGGGTATGATCATGAACCTGAGCCCCCCTCTCCTATGTTCTCTTCCATAGATTCTCAATATTTAACCAGGAACACACTAAAAGAATCGATTTCCCACATAAGGTCTTATCCTACCGATCCTTAATATTTATGACCAGGATGTAAAGATAGAATCCCGACCCAAAACTATCATCTATGGGATCTCATGGAGTTGAGATATCTCCAACATGTAGAGTCATCCCAAACACCCTACTGAACTCTACATCCGAAAAGCTAAGAAGTGTCTGACATGGTGAGTCGATCAAAAATTACCCAGACGGTATTATGACCCATGGATGTACGTAATAAATGTATCATGAAGTCAATCAATATACTTTCTCACTCCCTTCCTCGCACCCCAAAGAAGAAAAGAGAAACCCTTTCCAAGTATAATGTCTTGAGACGGTGAGTTTACAAACCATGAAACTGATTCAAACAAGCACTCAACCTTTATATCAATAGGTAAGCCAAGATTTAACCTATTCTATCTTCCCCGGTGTCTGCCTTGACACCCACATGCATATCCTGATGCATCTCACCACTCTATGAATTCACTGCTACTACCGTGCGTCCTTTGAAAGGAACGATATGCTCTCCACCTTTCGAATATCCTTCATGGGAATTCTCTGTGGACAACTAACAACCTAAATTCTCACCATCGGTATCATAGAGTCATGCCTCCCTAACACATTATAAGGGTGGAGGGGTAACATCCATCGAATGGAGGTAACATACATCATCTCTATCAATAAAGGATAACCATGACAAGACAACTTCTCTGATGACTCATTCAGGAACTACAAACTAGATCTTTTATTGAGAGCATCTTCTACCATGTTCTCCTTATAAAGAGTATTGTCTCTCTCCAACTCATAGTCCTAGATAAACTCTATCTAATTAATTTGTCTCAATTTTAGAACCTAAAGAGAGAAGATATACATGAGACTCTTTTGGGTTGAGTAGATGATGAATCGCTCACCCATCATGTAGTATCCCCACATTTTCAATGTGAAGTCTACTACTGATAATTCAAGATCATGGGTCATCTAGTTTTTCTAGTGTGGTCTCAACCATCACCCGATTCACTATAACTCCAGCTTCTAAGATGACATGTCCTAGAAAAAGGATGCTCTAAATCCATAACCGACACATCAAGAGATTCTCCCAAGGCGGGTTCTCTTGTAGTGTGTCTAGGCCAAATATTAAGTGTCTCTCTTGCTCCTACTTGGACACTAAGTACACTAAGATTTCATCAATGAAGATCACTTAGGTCTTCCCATGGTGAAACACTGGCTCTCACTTATCCATTCTTCTACAAGTCCCCCTCCTACACCCTCAATTGATAAAGCTCTTCGAAATCCATCTGATATAATGATGTTTCTATTAGTGCCATCTCGAGGTGTAGAACAATGAATAATTCTATATACCAGTAGGGAGGTAAAATAGGAAACATCTTCTAGAATGATATCCTCATACTATACCACCACTACTGGGAACTGAAAACTCATAACATCCACTACCTCGAGGGTAAGGCTATCTGAATCAAGAGTGATCGGTTGTACCCTCATATGCATGAGTCTATCATGTGATTCCTAAGTTTCCTTTTTTTCCGACTAAGGAAATCCCTATTCTATAGATATGGAAATACCACACTATTTTCCTGAAACATTCAATATGAGAATGAACTATTGATAACTAATCCATACCAAGAATGACATCATAAGGCCTCGACACTGTTACAAAGAGATTCCAACAAAAACTATCACCTCAAGGGTCAGATAACACTGTCGGCACTAGTGTGATTATTAAGACTCCTTCCATAGGTGTCTCTAGATGTAATAGTCAAGTCAACAGTTTAATCGGAAATCGTTGGTCTTGACCAAGATCTGTTACAAGGAAGAAAAATTAGCACATGTGTCTATCATTATGGAATTTAAGAGTAGACATAGACCGTACCTTGAATCATCCCTATATCCCTTGGGTCATATCCCTTGACTGCATGCACCTACCCCTTCCCCTATCCTCTATCTCCCTGATCCTGGTGTGGACCACATGGGGTGGTGGTGGTAGCCTGTTGAAATGTATACCATATCATGATGCTATCACAAATCCTCTACCACATCTTCTGCCTAGAAAATCCATCTGTTCTAATCATTGTCGCTTCCTCAGTGGCCCAGCCACCATTCCCCTACTAGAAGTATGACGGTCTGTAAAATCTCTAGTTAGATGTCCCCAACCATTATATGAAATATTTTCCTCTCTCCAAGATTAATGGACTCACACTATGATCCTTGGGTTGTAGATCCCCTATCTTGGGACCTCCTCTTAGAATGTCTCACACATCCAGTATTTGAGACTGACATTGGATTCCTTCTCTTGAGGTCTCTTCCCCTAATTTTCCACTAGTAATTAACATTCACTAGATGTATCCACTCAGCCAAGGGACTTTCAACTACAATGGGTTTCCCTATAACCCTAGCATATGTATGAATGCACATATAAATTGTTTTGTCTCGGTTGTGCCTAAACACACCTTTCTTGATGATCTAATACCTAAAATATTGTTCATGTATCATATTCATCGAGTATCTATAAATATTGGTATTCCTAGATGAATACTCAAATACTAAAATATATTCCTTCTATAATTATATAAGTTCTTGGGAACACATAACCCTTAGCTTCTAAAGTGATAAATCCTTCTCTGAATATGGTTCTCAAACTCTATCCTTGGAAGAGTCACCTCATTATAAGATCTGGTAATATAAACCCCTCCAACACCCTATTGATCCATGTAGAAGGATCACCACTATGACCACCATCTAATATAATGGTGTCCTGACTAGAGAGATAATTCGATCCCCACCTCAAGACAATCCTCATCCACTTGAATTTTTGGCTTGCATTAGAACCTGAGAGTTCTCTATTTCCAAAACTCGTGAAGTGCACTCATCCCACGCATCTCATCCACTGGTACTACGAGTATGAGGTTCTACTATACAGGTGGTGGTACATTTGGTGAACCACTCAAAGGTCTGTCTTGGGTACAAATCTGCGTACCAATATCTTGTCACCCTGTAGATAATCATCATGATCACGCATTGGAATCCTATCTGAAAATCTATATAGAGGAATCTTGAAACAAAAAAAAGATGTACCACAATCAATAGAGTATACCTATTGAGCCAAATCATGAAAGTCAGGGAAAACACAACTCATTCCTATACAATGCATGTACCATCATTTTTTCCCAAAAATAGTGTTTTCATATACCAAGATGAAAAGTAGAATTTCGGGTCTTGGTGGATGGATACGTTGGCTACCGCACCAACACTAGATTCTGTGGCCTAAAATTCGTACTCAAAATACCTAACACTTTTTCCCAAACAAAAATGATAGTCTCTAGGTTCTTAATGTAGAACCGACCTTCTTTGATACCACTTCGTCATGAAATTTCCCTTTGGGCCCATTTCATGACTACCCCAAACCCACCTTCCATAGGCTAAGGGCTGGAGAGTAGCACCGCACATCCCAAACAAATGGTAGAAATTTTCATAAGTACCTGTACACACGAAAACAACTCCAATCCCTAAATGATGGAAAGTGAAAAAACTAAGTAAAAAACACAATGTATGGAATAATAAAACTTATGGTAAATGAGGCTAGAATACAAGCACAAAAAAAAGGAAAAGTACAAGTACAAGTCTCTAGAACTCCTCCGCCAAAATCCCTACCTTAAGGGTAGGTATAGAAATAGTGGTCTGAAGTCGTAGAATAACACATTGTCTATTGGGTCAGTCAAATAAACACCTGGACTCGGTCCACCCAGGGCTTTGTAAAAGCATCATTTATCTACACAAGACATGATACAAGCATGCAAAGCCCCTGCAGGGGTGAGTAAAATAATACTTAGTAGGGAAACATGAAACACAATGTAAAAGAACATGAAGTAAACCCCACTATGAAGAGAATTTTTCATCAATAAAGGTATATTTCAACAGGATATATAATAAGAACATCTAGTTATACTCATAACTTATTCTAAGACGCAACATTTCATACACTTCCAACCATATGTTTTCACTCGTATCACATTCGATTATGAGAGATCTTACTCCACATGTTATCTAATATTAAGAAAGTAGAACAAGTCTACCAAATGTTTTTGAGAGAACATCTGGTCTTAATGCATCATGAAGTTTCCATGTGATGTTCGGTCTCGCTAAGACAAGGAGTCTTGATATCAAATCTAATCCTTGGCCACATGATTCTGCTCAAGGAATGATCATTTCAGGAGAACTCACTCCTCGGTCTATTAAGTCATCGAAGACCCTCTCAAAGAGGTCCTACTAATTTGGGCCATGCCAAAAGTGAACACAATGAGAGATACCTGAAGCACGCTAGTCAGGTCAAGTCAGGAAGGAAAGAGACTGATCCTGATCCACAGATAAGAACACCTTCACCCAGGGCTCACTAAGGGACATCCTGGGCATACTGGAAACATCATCTTGGATATTGGATAGGTTACCATATATATATTGGTTACACCTTGTCCAAAAACACTATTTAAAGTACCATGAAGAGAAGTGAGGATCAACCAGGCCTCTTGGTGTGATATGTGATCCAACCCGCAGAGTCACTGTCAATGCCAGGATGAGATAAACCACTTAAGAACATAGGTCATCCTCTATGAAATAAATAGTATCCTATATCAAACCTTCATAAGAGAGACCAATGGTAAAAACTCAATATCTAATTTCACACTCTATGATGGGTTCAGGATCCTGCATCGATACCTCATAGGAAACACAAATAGAATGATACCCACCACTAATTCTCCAACTAAACCCCCATTAAACCATATCAAAAGGACAACCTCTTCATGAGGGTTCAAACACTATAACCGTCTCTTCAAATAGATTAACCATTTGAAAGTTATGAACAATTAAGTATAAATGGGCTGGTTAGATCTTGGTCTAATGTGGCTTGGTCGGATCGAACTGACCTGACCCTCGCTGGGTACCAAATGACCCAAACCAACTGGGACCACTGGTCTCGACGCAACCCGACCCACCGGCTCCAGCCTCACCCGCTCGAGTAGACCGGTATATCCGACCAAGATGCAGTGTGTGCTGCATCCCTTCCTGGTTAACGTGGTCGACTGCCGTGTGACCTTCCCCACAATAATTTCCATGAGATCCCACTAGACCGAGGTCCTCCTCCGCATGATGATGCCTCCTACCACGTGATGCGGCCTCCTACCCTGCCTACGGCCCTGTATGCATCCTGCGGCCACCGTGTCATGGGTTCCTCCTACTAGGTGGCCGCGCCATCACACACCCCCTCCACCATCACCATGGTGGTCCGTTATTAGAACAGAGAATGACAATTCAAACCTCGGTCATCAAATTCACTGTAGTGGGCTCAAATCCATGCCACATTCTATCCTGATGAAAGCTAATTGGATTGGTGATATCCCTCGAACAACGTCAATCCATATTATACCATCATCATCATACCACATCCATCCCAGGTCTATGATATCGTATAATTTCACCAAGATTAATTTGTGCCACAATTGATCAATTGTGTATAGTATTGTCACAAGAAAAAAGGAAGAATGCCCGCGATGAATAAAGAATGGAGGGTGAAAGGCATGAAACAAAAAGAGGAACGTACCTTGATCAATGTATGTGTTGATCATGGTTCATTTCCAATAGAATTTTTAATAAAAAAATACACAAAAAAATATAATCAAATGCAGGTAAACAATCCCTAATAAACCCCACAAGGTAAAACCCAACCTATAATATGCACAACCCATGGATCAATCTATTGGTTGATTATTCCAAATTCTTTATATAGATAATGAATGGGGAAGGAAAACAGATTAAAACCCACACCCTACCTCGACATTTGATCGACTGATGTCATGGTTCGATCATCATTGGTAATCCATCGATAGTCATTATGATCCATCGAATCATTGATCCTTGATCCTCGTATCATCATCGTCCACCAATCACCAATGAGAGGAAATCAATAAGGCTCTTTTTCAGCATAAACAGGGAAGGATCCTTAATATAATCACGTATCCTTGCCAATGGATAAATAAGAAAGATGTGTTTCAGCATTACCATTACAGCGTTGTAGTGTCACCATGTTGTTTTATTCATGAAAGTGAATGGGAGGCCATGTCACAGCATCACAACATCGCCACACTCCAAAATGTTAAAAAATAAATAAAATAAACTTATTTAATTTTTTTTATTCTTCTTTAAATTTTCAAAAAGTAACTTTCAGAGTTGACCCACTCCATTCAATTTTAGGACCTTCTTATGTAAAATTCCACATTACAAACTCAATGGTGGTATCAGATTTCAATTCGAGTCACCGTTCATGAGTTATTATGATTTAAAAATAAAATAATTTTATTTAATAATTTTATTTATGGTTACGTGCATTCTGGTTTTCTCACTGGAGACCACAACTGACTAAATTTAAGTCACGACTACGGTAAACCCGATATCCTAAATTCAATTGATCCCTCATATTTCTAATCTGGTCACTCATTTAAGAGTTATTCTATTTTTCTGGAAAATGACTCTCATTCACTATTAAAAACTTAACATTTTTTGTCAAACCATTATGGGTACACATGGCCTCATAATCACACTCTGTCTTAGCGCCTGGTCTCATAATTTTACCGGTAATTTTTTGAAAATAAATTTGGGAATACTTGAGTCATTAAAGAGGTCTTACAAAGCAATAAAAATCTTATATAAGTGTTTCTCATCTCACTATTATTTCCATGCGACATATGTCATATTAACAAATTGTTTCCATTGTATAGTGTATATACATACCATGAATTTATTTTTTGATTTTTTCATGTAAATTATAAGTATTTTTAAATATATTTAAGGTTGTATCTTTCGTGATGTTTTGATTCATATATTACAAAAGTTGTAATGGTTATTCATCTCAATATTGTTCATTGAGACATATTTTACATTTTGAATATATCATCCATTTTAAAGAATAAATATTTTCCATTTTACATTCTATATAATTAATATCCATAATTCAATAATATTTAATATTTATTTTAATTTTTTATTTAATGGGTCTTCTGATTCAAAACCTACCAAATCGTTTAGGGTTTTTCATTAAAATATCATTTTTATCAGGATTATTTACAGTTAAATTTATGGAGATAAAACTATGAACTATTTATATCAATAATATTATATATTTTATTATCCTATGTTTATATATGGATATTAAATTTTTAAATTTAACTTTCCACTCTTTATGTATTTAATAGACTGAAAGAGTTCTTTTAAAGAAAACTGAATTTTCATTACAATCTGATTAAGAATATATTTCTTATCTATCCAAATTTTTTAAAAATGTTTTCAATAATGTTTTCACTATTATCCTATGAATTTATAAAGTCATTTTTAACTAAGATTTATTTTGAATAATGTTTTCAATAGGAATATTCATGTCATTTTATGAATGATGTACTTTTTTCTTTTAACAAATAATGTGAAAAGATTCCTTGTTTTGACATATGTGGAAAGAACTAAATTTACCACCATCATGAATAATAAATGGTTTGAAGCTAAATTGTAATGTTTCTATGTTTATTTTTAAATAATTTTTTTCTTTAATATTAGGGAAAAATTATATTTAAAATAAGTGAATTCAAAATGACAAGGGAATTTTCCTCAAGAAATGTTCCATTGATATCTAAAAGGAATTTTTCATCTATGATAACATTATTTTTTGTTAATTATTTTTCATTGGGTATAATATTATATTATAAAATAATTATTATTTATTTGTATGGTTTATGGTTATGATGACTGAATATTGATGAAACCCGTTTTCTTTTCTGTGGGCTGAGTTCTGATGGAATGATAAATGTTTTAATGATTTTAGGGAATACATATTAATGGATTAGAAGTATGGGATTGGAAGGTATATAATATAAATCCAATTAATTGGGTAAATATTAATGTTTTAAGATATTAATGGGTACATCGGAGGTTATCTGAATCCCAAAAGAGGGTACCCATGAGGTTATCCCAAGCCTGAATGGGGATACACTGGAGGTTATCCCAAGCCTGAAATATGGAAAATGGGAGATAATCCCAAGCCCAAAGCTGGTACATGGGTGGTTATGCCAAGCCTAGAATTTTTTCAACCTTCAAGGTTCCTACTACTTTGGGGAATTTGGAAGAACTGATTTCCCACACATGATTAGTTGAGGAGGGATGAATATTGCATTATCTTTGCTTATCACAGATGTTTGAGGGACGAGGAATCTATAAAACATGTTTTATTGAGTTACAAATTTTCTCATAATTTATGGAATTAAATTAGTATACTATTTAACATTGACTTATGTATGAATAGGTAGCTGTTTGAACTGATAGACCACATCAGTAAACGCATAAGAAGTGAACAGATATGGAACATCCAACAGACTGTTACTGCAGATGCCTACATTGTTGTCTAGAATCTTTAAATGTATCTCTATTTGATAAAAGGTTTCCACATTTTCATGTAGGTTATTTTTCTATAAATAGTTACAAGCTTGATTCTTAAGTTGTTCAGCTTGGTACCATGTATAATAGTCTCATAGACCTCAACATATTTTGGTTGGTGGGAATTTTATGGAGACAGAGGAGGAATCTAATGTGTAAGATTATTAAATGGATTACCCCTATCTCTCCATGTGTTAATGCTAATTTTTATGGAGAAACTAAAAACGTGTTGGGGATCTCAGGTTGTGAAGTTTTTTTCCACACTCACTATGGATTTTTCAAAGGTTTCTTCCATATCTTAACTGGGTTGGGAATTACATATGAATCAAAATTGTGGGCCATTATTTATTTTATCAAGTATGATATATATCATAAATTGATATAATTGTGTATTGAATTTGATTATAAGATTTATATTAACCATATAAAATCAAGAACCATGAATGTACCATATATAATTATAACCCATTAGACTAGATTTCTCAACCAGGAAAAACATCTTAATTTAACAGTTTCACATGTCTTCATGGCAGAAAATAAAGTGGCAGACACACTGTTAAATAGAGAACTAATGGAAATGAGAACTATGTGGTTCTTTAAGAATTTTGAGTACTTTTCACCAATAGTGGGTGTGTATATGTATGAAGTGGTTCACTCCTAACTTTTTAAACCTCTTTATAATGATTAATTTTGTTGTGTTACTTTTTATTTAGATAATATTTTAGGGTCTACTTGTCCGGACACTAGATATTCCATGTATGTTATCTTGGATCATGAATCTTTATTCTCTCAGTATTCTTATCTTATGAAATTCCATGAATTATTCCATGAATCGAGAATATAATCTATAATTAATTGGGTATGATTTTATACTATTATGATCATATTATAAAACCCTTGTGCTCATTATATGCTTACCAATGATCAATGATTGATATCTCCCATTTTCCCCTTACTAAGCATCTTATCTCACCTATTTATATGTTTTTTATTCCCCAAGATATGAAGTATGGTTTTAATTATTTTATGCATAATAAGGGTAAAAAATTTGAAGAACTTAGTAGTAAATGTTATAGAATTTTATGAATCATTTGTTTATGTATCAAACATTATAAAGACACTAGACCTATATAGTAATGGAATGGATCACAATCATATGTGATGAATAAAAATATAAATTTATGTAATATTTATGTATGAGATTTTTGGGTAACTATAAGGATCATATTAACATGTTTTATGGGGAAGAATTTTCTTTTTAGATAATATATCTAGAGGATAATTTGATATAAAAAGATCAAGACACACTTTTTTCTGGTCAATATCATGAAAAGATGAAAAAATATAAATTTTTGGTGTTGGATATGAAGTGTTTATCTTTGATCAATATGTCACATCATTAAAATTTTTCTTTCTATATTATAGATAAGAAAACCACTACATATATTATGAATATTTTGGTGACATGTATGAGAATCCAATAACTCTTAAAAAAGTTTTCATGATGAAAATATTGTTTCTCTTGAGGTTTTTAAATTTGGGGTCTGCAATATAATATGTGAATGAATTAAATATGTTCTAAGGATATCTTGATATGGTGAAGGTTAAATTCAAAGTTGTTTTTTTGGTATTTTATTCTACCTTTCCCAATTATAAAGAGTTGGGTTTCCATGGTGAAAGTAGTGATAAAATACAATGGGAAGGTGAATATAGTGTTTTTTAATATTCAAAACATGATCTTGAATAAGGATTTGATGTTCCAAGAAGTTCAAACTTCTCAATAATTTTTTTAATATTACCAGATGGGAAAAGTCGCCTAAACGAATGTACCATCATAGTAATAAGTATTCATATGATAAATACCAAAGAATAATTAATGTTAAGTAAGAGGTTTCATCTATTATATGTTAGATTTAGTGACATAAGGTATATATAAATATATACTGTACGAATTGGATAGAGGATTCCACATCTAAAGATAATAAATCAGTAAGTATAATAGATGGAGGTTCCAATTTGACACTCAGTATGATCATTATAGAAGAGTAATGGGTGGTTTAATCATGTGTATATTTTCATTCAATTGGGGATTGAAGGTGTATTGTAGATTATGTACTAAGAATATTATGAAGAACACATATTTCCAATGATGACAAATTTTATATAGTTAGGAAAGGTGATGTTAATATTTGATTGGAAAATTGATGTGTCTATCAGACATATTATAGATCTTCATAAGAACCACATATCAGTGGGATATCATAACGATGCATGTTTCAAAATAACTTTTTTAAAATTGATCTGGGAGATTAATACATGCTCTATAGTGATTGATAGTGGAGTAAAGAATTTAAAGTATTCTTAGCCGAATTTAATGACAATATTTCAGTGATCAGAATCAGTTTATTGGATGGTTCTGAAATGTGGAACTGTAGGTTTGTTAACCTCAGTAAAAAAAATCTAAAAGTTATTTTCTCTAACGACATACATAAACTTGATCACACAAAACATGGATGATACAAGAGTTTCATGTTGGGGAAATATAATACTGTTTTATTTGACTTGGATACTAGGAATTCACATAATAAAAAGATAAAATATGTTCATTCAAATGTTTACGGACCATCCATTGTTCACTCTAAATGGTTGATCACTATACTTTGTAACCTTTATTGATGATTCCACTCAAAAGAACTTGATATTATTTTTGATTAATAGATAATACATGTTTCAGGAAGATATTCCGTGTTGGGTTTTGTTAAAAAAGTGGTGTTAATGAAAGTTGAAGTGTCCTGATAAATAAAATGATGGGGATTAAACTAGATACAAATTTAAAGAAATAATAGGAATTCCATTAGAAAAGAGATTATATCTCTAAGAACTCCATAAGAAAATAGAGTAGCTGAAATAATGAGTCAAACTCCACAAGAGATATCTTGGAGTATGAGGCTTCACTCTATAATTATTTATTGGAATTTGGTAAAGAATTAAATATAATAATGTATTTATTTAATATAAGTGCATCTATATATATGAAAAAAAGAATCTGAAGGAATTTTTTTTATAAGAGAGTATAGTGCAACCACCTCAATGCCTTTATAAGTTTCATGTATGTATGTATCAAGGCTAAAGATATAGATAAGTTCGATGTGAAATCCAAGGTGTGACTTTTTATTAGTTATAGTGATCATTAAACTAGATATAACCTATGGTATGATGAGAAGAACCAACTTATATAAAGATCAAATATTTCTATGAATGAAGTAATTATGTGGAAAGATCATAACTTAGTTGAGATGGAAGTTGATATTAGATCAACTATAAATGTTAAAAGAGACAAAATTGAGGTTACAAGAGAGACCCATAATCTGAAAACATCATTTGAAACTTCATAGGCTAGCCCTATGATAGTTAGGTTATTGGATAGATTATGATTTGTTATACCTCTTCTAAATAAATAATGTTCAGAAAGATGAATATTAATAGATATATTATAATTGATGAACCATATGTTGTGAAAAAGAGATCCACTCATATAAGAAATCAATTCATAGGTTTAGATTTGATATTATTTTATCTAATGAATGCCGAAAACATAATTATCTATAAGTAGAAAATAATTTTACAGATTCAAAATTGGGGGAGAGATCCATTTAAGAGTAAATGAATTCATTTAATCTCAAAAATACACTGGAGTTGGCTAAAATACCAAAGGGGAAAAGCTATTTTGAAATAAATTGAGTTATTGATTTTAAATAAGATGCCACTCAATGTAATAGATATAAATTTAGGCTGTTTTGGAAAATATTTCAATAAAAGTAATGGATTGAATTTTATAAACTTTTATTACATTTGGTGAACCAAACAACAATTCAAACAATTCTTATAATTAATAGGTCGGATGATCTATACATAGAGAAGATATATTTAAAGACAACTTTTCTTCATTGAGATTTATTGGAATAAATTTAAATGTTTCAGCTAAATAATTGTAAAGATTATTAGATGGAGGATCTTATTTGTAAGTCCAGATGAAGCCTTTATGGATTAAAGAAATTAAAAATATGATGGGATTGAAATTTTTAAAATTCCATGGATGTGGAAAGTCTTAGTCTATATGATCTTGATCACTACTGTTATAGGAAGCAATAGAATGATTGAATATATGTCATATTAATCTTTTTTGTTGATGATATATAGATTTTTTGTTTAGAGTTCCATCATATTGATAAATTGAATAGGGATATGTCAATAATATTTTAAATAAATAAACGTGAACAAGCTTTGAATATATTGGGGATGAGAATTAAAAGGAATAGGAAAACTAAAACATTAGTATTTTTTGTATGGAATACATTTGGAAGGTCATCAAAATATTTAGAATGAACAGTTGTAAACATGAATCCACCCCCCTTCACTAGAAACATCAAAATTTATAAATCTTAAGAACTATTAATGGATAGAGAAGTTCATGACATGTGGAAGGTTATTTTTTACTTATATGTTTGAAGTTGGATGAATAGAATGGTTTGTACACTGTTGGATATTACTTTTTCAGTAGGAGTTGTTAGCCATTTCATGTAAAATCCTAGAATGAAACATCAGGAAGATATTAAATGGATCATTTGATACATAAAAGGTTTTGATTATAAATCCTTATGTATCAGAGATGACAGTCAATTGAAAGGATTTGTAGATTTATATTTTTTTAGACATGGATTAATGGAAAAGTACTGTTGGTTTTGTATTTACTATTTTTTGGATGGTGGCTAGCCATATTTATCAGTTATAGCTAGTTGTTACTATTTCTTTAATATATGAAAATTATGATGCTACTAATGATGAATAAAATTAGTTGATATGGTTGATCTACTTGCTGATGGAACACTAAAATAGATCAGAAAATGAAATGTTATTTTGTAATAGTCATAGTGTCATTAATCTAGCTCACAATTGAGTGTCTCATGCAATAAAAACCACATTGACATGAAATGTAACTTTATATGATGTGTGATAGAAGAAAAATTGTCAAATAATAATAAGATTTCTAGAAATCATATTCTTACTGATATGTTTACAAAAGTGTTTGTCCATGAAATTTTGAAGAAACATTTTGCCTCATTTGTACACAGTTGATTTGAAAGAGGGGATAAAAAACAATATTCCTATGTGGTATATTGTTTTGTTTTGATGAAATTATCTAGTTTCATTAAATAGTGTTGCACCGGAAAGATGTCACTAGATACATATTATCAGATAGAGACAATTAGACATAGTTCATCAAAAAATGATAGGAAAAATCCCACTAGATAAAATTACCTGAGTTTTTTCACCATGTTTATGTCAATTTTCATAGGTTTCTTACATAATTACTAATTAGTGGTGGTTTCATCTGATGGTTCAACATTTTATCAGAGGTTTCCCAGGTCAACAGTAGTTTGACCATGAATCTAGGAGTTCAGTTCAACATATTCATTGATTGAAGATATCTATATTGAGAGACGGTGTCCTATCTCTATGTTTGAACATTCATTAAATTGTATGATGAGTCGTGGGAGTTTATGATTTAATTTTATTTAAATTTTTAAATAGATAATAGGTGACTGATGTGTTTGTTATTCTCTTATATATATTCTATAATAGAAATCATTATAGTGTTATCCTATAGATGTTTGATGTTTTTTAAACCATGTTTGTCTTATTTTTTAGTATTTCGGTTTTGAATTGGGTTTCTCGGTTTTTGGAAATTAAGTGGGGTTTATTTCTAGTTTTAGTGTGCAAAATATGTAGTGGCAGTTATAAAAAAACCACTTTTAGATAGGTTTCTAGAGTATTCCACTACCCATGATAAGGTGATCAGAATATGTAGTTCTATTTGTGTATATCCTATTTAATAGATAGTTTTCATCCACCAATAATTAATTGACTCAATAGTATTACATTTTATATAATTACAATACATAAAATAAAAAATAAGTGAAGTTAATGTTTTATAATAAATTCGATAGAAAAATTATTGTACTAATTATAGTTAGATTAACCTCTCCCTACATATAATTTCTATAAAACTAAAACTCACATAGGGTTAGTAAAAAGATAAAGGATTTCCCCTTTAAAAGAATAAAACAAAATATTAAATAAACATTAAAAAATATCCCCTTTGAGTACTAGAATAATATAATTAAATTTCAAATCATTTTGAAATATATTATAAATTTTATTAAATTGTCCACTTCTAAAATAAAATTTCCCCCTGAAATTATTTTATTTATTAAATTATGTATTTATCATTTCATATTTCTCAAATTTCTCAGTTCTCACACTTTATGATAGTAAAAAATAAAATGAAGGTTAAAATAAAAAATGGCCTTAAATAGTTTTGATTAGTTGTTGATTAATATTGGAGAAAAAAATATAATAAATGGAAAATTAGATTAAATATAATAAATATCCAAAAAGATATCTCACGGTACTTATGAATGATCCTCTTAGAATGTACATGGTTCTATAGACTAGTAAAAAATATTATAATTATCTTCTTAATAACATAAAAAATGGACTCTAGAAACAGACTTATTAAAATCTCATCCTTTCTCAGGAGTAAGCCAGAATAATGCATAAGAATAATAGGACCTAAGAAGTAGTTATAGAATATTTGATTATAAGAGTATTATGGGATATATATGATATATATAAACACAATTTTAATATTTTATAGAATATCAATTGATATATATTACACTATCTAATTTTTTAATAAATAGTGGTATAAATTTTTTTTTATAAAATTCATTAGAGAATTGAAAATTAATATTTATAATAATAGAGTTGATAAGAAAAACATAACACTAATCATTAAAAAAGTGGTTTTTTATGTATGTAATAGAAATATTAGGTAAATTGAACCTTATAGACGTTAAATTTCGTTATAATTAAGTGAATGCATAAATTTTGATAGGTTTATTTCTGGTAAACTAATTTCTAGATGATTCATAGAACCTATATATGAAGATGGTAAGACTATAAAACAAACAATATACCTCCAATTTATCAAGTATTATTTTCAATGTCAGGAGATAATTAAATGTAAAATAAAAAATTATGATCATTTTATGTTGAACATACCTAAATTCTATTTTATATTTTTTAAATATATTAGAATTTTAAAGATTAGAAAAAATATCAACATGATGATTTTCTATTTTGGTAAACTAAATAATGATATCTCTTTTTTGGAGTGATCTCAAAAGAAGTGGTGTATTATTTCTATTTTAATTACATTAAAGTTATTTTTTATGTTCTTATATAAATATATAGTGCAATTTCAATCACAAATAATTTAATTGTGAGTAAAAAACCTTGGAATTTTTTTAGTGTTTGTTGCATCTGCAAAAACTAAGTCAAACAACTTTTATCTACCACATATTTAGATCCAGTGGTAGAAAGTGAAACTTTGTGTTATTTATATCTTGAAAATGATACAAAAGACTCACCTAATAAATTTATATTCCCAACTATGTTCTTCTGATCCATTATAAATCCTTCAAAATAACTATTAGAATAAATCTTAAGTTAAAAAATTATTTGAGGATGAATATATTAATCCATGTCCCATAGTACCCTAAGGATAATAAAAAATATGATTTTACACATTAAAATATGACTCATTCATATTTCATTATACTTACATACATGGGTATACATAAAACCTGATGCTTATCCAACTAACCATAAAGAAGAGTATAATTATGAGAATACCTAAAAATAATTTTTGATTAACCAATTTTTCTGATTCAACTTGATAAAATTAGAAATATGTTCCTATCAGAGTACTTATAGTATGTGAATTTTCAAGACAAAAACATTTTTGTATATCTCATATATAATTATAATTAGTTATTATTATTCCTTCTAATTTTTTATTTATTTTAACTATAAGAAATAAATTATGTTATCTCATCATGCTCTTCACCAACTATCTATACATAAGTTTAATGAAATAGTCTATAACAATATTTTGAGTTGAAGTATATATAATGTGATCAATATAAATTTTAAAAATCATTGTTTCGAAAAAATCATTCTTGATAAATATTGTAAGATTACCCATCCCTTTAACAAAATATTTTATGTATGCAAATCATAAAAATAATGATACGAGGCGTTAAGAACTTTTTAATGTCTATGAATTGACTTAGTATGTTTGAATACATGTTATGTAAATTTTAAATTTTCAAAACTAAGGGTTGTTCTATATAAAATTCCTATCAAACTTATCAATAAAAGAAGGAAAACATAACATCCATTTTATATAGAGTAAATTTAATATGTGTCGCAAAGTCTAAAGTAATTCAGAAAGACTTTATCCTAGCTACCCAATTAAAGGCTTCCCTAGACATTATGTCCAATTCTTGAGAATGACCCTTAAAAAATAATCTTTCCTTATTCTTAACCATAATTAAACTTTTATCACATTAATTTTAGAAGAACCATTTCACACCAACAATTGGGTAATCCTTATAATTCTAAACTAAGGTCTAAACATTATTTTTTAAAACTAAAAAAGATCTTACTACATAATGATTATCTAAAGTTCATTTCCAATCGATTCATATACCATTTTAGGTTCAATTTTGGATAATAATGAAAGTTTATTACATTATTTTTTTATGGAATTACTAAGTTTAACTAGTTTTCTTACATCAGTAATGATATTTACAATGGGATTATTCCTTAACACTATCTTATTTTTACATAAAGAGGAATTTGTAACTTCATCTAATGATGTCTAACATTTTATTGAACCAAATTTTATAGATTATAGTATCATTGTTCTAGTTTTTAGTATTTTGGTATCCGGATGATGGGACACAATATTCAATAATAATAAAATGATGTGTTTTATAATCACAATCTTGGAATATGGATTTTATAAGTTTACAATTTGAAAACTGATCGAATTCATTAAACATGGCATTCACCATTCATTACCAGTTTTTGTGAACTTATTAAAAACATAATATGCCTTACCAGTGGTGGAATAACCCTGAAATAAACCATTATCAACATTTAGATCATATTTTTTAGGATTATATTTAGTATTTAGAATGAAAACTTTATTTCCAAACAAATTAAGTAACTATGTTAAAGTTTTATTTTGGCCCATAATTAATAAGTTGTTTTTCTACAAATAGGATGAAATAATACATAATTTATAGTGTAGACAGATTTACTCATTTATTTATCCAAAAATATTTAGCAACTTAATTTTCAAAAATCATTTTTTATGTAATTTCTTGAAGTTTATTATTCCTCCATTCAACTAATTAATTCTATTGAGGGGTTCTATGTTATGAAAATTATTGAGTTATATCTTTTTAAATAATAAAAATTTCCAAAATTAGAATTTATAAACTTTCTACATAATTCACTTTAAATAATGTCTGTAGGTGGGTTTTTGAAAATTTTAAATGTGTTAAATAATGAAAAATAGAGTGCATATGATTTAATTATTATAAAATATTTTAAATTATATTTATTTGTTTAATTAATAAATATATAAACATGATTTTCCTTTGGTACCCATATATTTTATAGGAATGAAGAGATCCATGTGAAAAAATATCTAAAGAAATTGATATTGATAATTCATTGATATATTTAAATCTTGTTTTATATTTATTACTATAATGAAAAGTTTCATAGTACTTGGAGGTATTAAATTGAGGTTCTAGAAATTCCATTACTAAACTTTTCCTATGTGGCTTAGATGACTTCTACATATTACGGTGTCTTAATCTTCTATTCCAAAGCTAATAAAGATATTCTACCATACTAATACAAAGAAAATAAAAATTATGATGGTATTAAAAAATTAGCTATTGGACATTATAATTTATTTTAATAGATAAATTGGGTACTCCTCTAAAAAATATAATAATAAATTTATCATTACCAAAGTTTATATATTAAACTTTATCATATAGCTGACAAATTTTAATGAGGTTTTGATTAAAATCGAAAACATAAATAAAACAATAAATTAAATACTGGCCATGAAAACAACATTACCCACACAAGATATTTTACTTTTCATATTATCTATAAAATTGACCCTTCCAATATTTATTTTATTATGTTCTAGAAGTCATATTTTCCTCTAGTAATATATCAAGAATAATATTTTTCCATGTAAAAAAATGGTCCAACTATAAGAACTCAAATTATCTACATAAAAAGAATTCACGGAGAATATTTTGATACCAATTATTACATGGGTCCATTAATGTTAACAAAAAATAATTTCGGAACCCACATCTGTCTAAATTGTTTTTTATACAACTGTTAGATATTTAGTAAGATAATCCTTATAAAGCCTAAGATATTTAGTTTTATTTAAGGAACATTGTTTCTCTAATGTACTCCTCAATAAAAATAAAAATATAATAGTTCATACCATGCCATAGATTAATTCAGTTGATATCATTTTCTAGTGGTTTTATATCCAAGAATATATGTTGTTCTTTTGTGATTCAATTTTTTGTATAATTTTTTGAATGAATTTCTCCTATAATTAATGTTATTCAAATGTTTCTTGAAACATTAAATTAATGCTTTAAGATTAACATTTTTATTTATATATTTCAATTAAATTACTAATATTGTCATAGTTTTTAATTTTTTATTTAACTCAGATATTTTATTTTTAGATATCCCATATAGATTATAGATTTTATTATTCTACTTGTTTATTTCAGATAATTTTACATATATATTACCATTTTTTTAATAAAATTTATGAATATCAGTATAAATATTATGAATCATATATTCCACTTTATCAACATCTGACTTGTATAATTTAGGTCTTTAGTTAATTATTTATTATTCTTTCCAATACATTCTATATATATTCATTTATAAAATAAATGTAATATCATCTTAATCCTCATATGATGTTTAATTCTCATATTTCGATGAATATATAACTTTTAAATTCCAATAAAAATTAGGTAATTATCAAGAATTACATTTACCATTAAGAATATAATATTTTGTGGAATATTATAATAAAATAAAATAATATTTTATCTATCATACTCTAACTCACAATTTATATGAGATAATAGATCCAAATTAACTCTCTATATATCATTCATTGCATGAAAACCCTTTCATTATTTTTTCTTAAAATATTTACCATCCTTTTTAAATTTTCCTTAACCTCAAACAATCCTGCCTAATGTATCTAATTTTCTTTCAATAATAGAATATAGTGTCCGGATATTATTCCATTTATCATTTTTTTCAATGATAATTACAAAAAGTTCTTTTTTCGATATTTGTATTCATTCTCTTCATAATAGGATAGATTTAACCTATACCCTCTTCAAAATTATTTTAATTTGATATATGATAAAATTTATTTTTCAAATCATTAGACCTAGATGTTTTGTCATTAAAAGATTAAACATTATAGGTATAATAAAATTTAATACCATTATTTATCATTTTCTTCTTGTCATATCTATTTAATTGACTCTCATGTTTCATTAAGGTTATAATGATATCATAGATAATTAGCTTAGTTTTATATTTTTTTTTATTCTATAGTCATATTATTATATTCTCATTCCTTAAGTGAAAAAAATGGAAACATTATCTTGAATTTGTTCATCAGTTATATACTTCTCTCCCAAAGATTGAAATTCTATTAACAATGGTCATAAATATTTGATGCATCAATAATACTGATTCTCTAGGTAAGAAATAAAAATCATGGTATTCATCATCGAGTATAAATCTCTTATTTTCATTAAAATTAGAAGTTAAAAATTGAGTTATCGTCTAGATATTCAATATTATATTATAAATCTCACAATATGAGATTTTACTATAGATATTATGATTCATTGAAAAGGTAAATATATTCATAATTTTATAATTTTTCTGATACTCTAAATTATCATCATGAGTAAAAGAAAATGATTATTTCTTTGAAATTATATAGTTAGTGGTCATCATAGGAAAATGATACAATCTAGTATTGATGATAAAATTATTCATTCTATCACACAAATATTCATAGTTCTCCCTATCAAATATTTTTTTCATCTAGAATTAAGATTCCATAATTTTATAATAAGATTCCCCACTATATCAAAAATAGAAAGAGATATTTCCAATTCAATACATTATTGTAACACAATAGTTAAGGTTTTTTATAAAATAAACAGATATAAATATAGATAATATACTTTATCTAATACCAATTATTAGTCTCACAAATGAATATATGGCCACTAAAAGAAGTGGATTCATTATAGTTGACAAATAGATAACAAATTTTCATCATAATCATATAAAATTTGATCAGATGATAAGACATTCTGATCATATAAAGGTAAATTAGTGTGAAGCATAAAGCGTAAATACTTAATGTAGTAATAATTAAGTTTATTGGTCTTTAATATTAGTGTTTAAACTTGACAGTTTTTTGAATATGAATTCTATTTGTTTTAATGTTTTGTTAATTAAAATTCCTCACATTTAATCATTTATATTATTATTTGGTCAAATATAATTTCTCATGGAATTTATTTTTTTAGAATCTGTGTTTTACCATTATTTTTGTTATTATTATTCTCTTTTTTAACACATATTTTAAATTTGTAGATTTATGTTTTATGTTCTATGTGCTATACTATAAATAGTTGATCCTTCATGGTAAGTCATATGAATTTTGGGTAGATCATTCATGATAAGTCATCAGAATATTCAGTCAGTCAATCATTAAATTTATATAGGAACATAATGATACACCTTCTAATTATAAAGGTTACATATTTATTGAAGTTGATATTTCATGTTTTTATATTCTTTGTTCAGGAAATATTTAATTTTTGTACATGATGCTTGAAACATGTACTGGACTCTCAATTTGTAGGGAAGATGTAGTATGAGAATTATGAACACCACTTGAGTGTTAACCTCTTAAAAGAAGATATTAATTGTATTTCTATTTTTTAATTTCTATTATAAAATATTTATTGAATCTACCTGATACTAATGTGATTTTTTTACACCACATAAAATATTAGGATACATGGTTTTCATACTAATTTTCTTTTATGATTTTATTTTAAGATTAAGTATATAATAAAACATGTATCTAGGTTTTTTAAAAGGTTTTTCCAAGTTATCCAAAACAACTCTCAAAACTGAATGGTGTAGTGACCTTTTCACCTTATAAAATTGAATTGTATTGAATCACTTCATTAAAATGTATATTGTGTAATATTTCCATGAAATTCTTATATGCATCAATTATATGACTATATTATTTATCCATGTACTATGTGGGAAATTATTTTATATTACAATATAAACTCAAATACATAAAAACCTTATTATTTTCATTTCCTCGTATTTTATTCTAACTATTTCTTATTGTGAAAATATTTATAGAATAATATAAGATATAAAAATTTAGGGAGATTATGAGTTTATTATTGGTTATATTTGAATATAAATATTAATCAATGAAACTGAAAGGAAGTGGAATGAACAATAAAATATGAAGACACATTTACTACTCCATTTGAAGGATAATAATTGTTTTTTCTTCTACAATCATGGTTTTTATACGGACTCAAGCCAAATAAAACCTTTTGTTTCATGATTCTTAACATAAATATTCATAAAATAAAACCCAGGGATCTGGAGTCCTAATGTATTCAGAATAATATGTCCATATTATATGAACATTGAATGTAAAAAACAGATTTATTTTAATATCTATAATGAGTTCTTAAATATATTTTATATTTTAAAATGATATCGGTTAACCTAAGGAATACATAAAAAAAATGGGTGAACTATAATTCCTAGTATGTTAATAAGGATTATAATAAAGTATAACATATTAGTCAAAATTCATAACATGATATCATAAAATACAAGGATAATTAATAATCATATGGAGACATGACATAAATAAGATGTAATAATAGACTCATGGAATCATGGTAATATGAAAATATCATAAAATATTATATATGCATATTCAAAGCCTCATTTCAATGACAACATAACATGGTGGACATAGTCCCATCATGGATTAGGTTTAATCCCAAATACCATATATATAATATCATGAGATATAATCATTAACCATTAAATTAGAGTTCTATCTGGTTGAACAATTAAAACAAGTACATTCATATGTAAACCACAAATTGAAATCAAACCCAAGAAATAATTATAATAAATACCCATTGACATAAATTGGTTACATATTTTTTCCTTAAATAATAATAAAAGAATATCTCATAAGGATTAAAAAGAGAAGATGGAATAAAATATTTTGAGTGTTCATATTAGGATATATAGCCATAGGTTTCAAATATAGAGGTCACTTGACGAAAATTTCATGAGAAAGGGTAGGGGATTAATTTTAAAATTTAACTTCTTCATCAATGTTTTAAGAAAATGGAATGGAATGTTTAACTATGGTAAGAAAATTATAATTTCTATAAAACCAAAGTGAACAAGGGGGTTTCTCCATAAAATAATTAAAATTTATTGAAATCCATTTACGATTAAATATATTTCATGGGTTGGTTTAAAACATTAAAAAAATAAATAGAAATTTCCCTTAAATCGTTTTTACATAAAAGAAAGATTTGGGAAGAAAAATTCAAGAGAATCTATATTCATAAAAAAGAAAAGAATAATAAGATAAGTATGTATTTAATAAATAGATATTTTTAATTTATAATCATTCCATAATATTAAACAGATATAGAAAGTGATGTAGAAAGAGATAAGGGATAACCCAAAAAAGATAGTGGTTCTAAGAGTTCCCTTACCTCATGTCATTGACTCTATTTGTAAGATCACCTAACTTTATGAATAATAAAATTAAATTCATTAAATAATTTTGTCAAAACCTTATTCATCTATATTTTATTTATTATCATTTTTTTGTTGAAATATGTTTTGTAAACACATTGTGTTTATTTGTATACTTTTGAGGGTGTTCATTTCACAATTCTAAAGCCACTTATATTTATAGATAATTATTGATGTTTTTTTTCAAATGGTACTAAATATCTAGATGTGAAATTAAAATATATTCAGATATATTTAAATGTTTAAATGACCCAAATATCCATATGTGTTCTGAAAAAGGTATAATTTGTTTATTATAATCACATCGTTATACAGTTAGATCATTTCAGTGGTTCTACCGCCCCTCAGAACTAGATTTAATTTATTTTATTACATGGATTTTAATATAATCCATAAAATAAAATAAGTTATAATATTTTTATCATAATAATATTCATCCATAATTACATTTATATAATCATCCATGATTATGGTGAATAAAAAAAAGTATGATGTTTTTGGAGGTGGTGAACCTGCCATGATACGAACAATCATTTTCATTTTAGAATAAAATGAGAATATGTGGGATAATGAATATTCCATTAAAATAATACCATTATTGTAAATTTAAGATATTAGAATCCTTATTTCATATTGGATGGAATTTTTTTATATGATGAATAGGAAGAAAGATTAAAAATCTTGAATGAGAGTATTACCTTCTCCATTGGATGTATCTTCTTAAGAAACCCCTTATGAATCTTTATAATGGTATTTTGGTTTAACCACAACTCTTTAAACATTGGGTGGATGGGTGGGGAAGGAAATGTGTAGATTTTGGGAAACCAATAATGACTAGAAGGTGTTAGGATAAGGGGTTCTGAGGGTGGTATTTAAAAGGGGAGGAGAATGGTGTTTTTAAATACAATATTGATTATTTTATTATATAGAATTAACTATACTTATAGTTTTTATTATTATGACCATATAACATAATTTTTTAATGTGATTTCAAACTAATAGCCACTTTCATCATCCATAACTTATTTCTAAATGTAGTTATCTTATAATTTTAATACAATATTTTTTCATATTTCACTATTCAATAGAAATTCATCTATTTTATAAAAACACCAAAAATTCACCCTAACCATTTTTTGATGTATATATTCCAAAACATAAATCCATTTTGTGAAAATAATTTTATAAATATGAGAAAATTATTTTTAAAATAGAACCTAAATTTGTTTGAAAATTACTAATTTTAATAATATGATCTATTTTCTAAACCTTTAAAAATTACTTATGGTATAATAAAATTAATTATAATTATATTGAAACTTAATATTTTTTATAAACCCATTTTATGTATATACAATTTCTTTTAAGAGATTTTAGTTATCATAAAAATTAAAATAAAACATTTGTTTTATAAAAATCCAAACAAATATTGTTTCATTTTAAAAAAAATTATATATTTATATCATGATATAAATAATATATATTTTAATTTTATAGGAAAAAAATTTTATTTTATAATAAAAAAAGTGATTTTACTATTATAATGGTAGGGTTACCATTTATAATGGTGAGATCTCTATTCTAATAGTCATATTAGTAGTGACCTGACCCCAGAAGGCCTGAGGTCGATGTCTACTACAATTAAATTGGCATAAGATACAAGTAAATCACATTTCACAATACCAAAAAGTTTAGTAGTCTTGTTAAACTAGATACATACATGATTCAAAATTCTAACCTATGTTTTTTTCAAGGATAACTTCATTCCATCTTGCATATCTGTTCATATCATTCTTATCACACTTCAGGGAATCCTTGGGGAAAGGAAACATAATAAGGGTGAACTCATATGCTCATTAAGGGTAAGTATAATGGAATAAATAATGAAATAATGAGAATAATAATTATGTAAAGGTAAATAACAAAAAACAAATCCTATGTAATTAATAAACTGATAAGAAAGTGCATAAATAATATAGAAAGGTAAATAAATAAAAACACATTCTATTTAAATAAATAAATAACGAAAAATCAATATATAAATGTAAAGAACTAAAAATCTCCCATTTAATCAAAAACATGAGAGTTAAATACATCCATAAATGTTTTCCGTAGTGAAAATATCATATATAACATATTAAAATTGAAGAAATGCTTAATTATTGAATGCCATGTTTCCTAGGTATATGATACCATTACCGTCAATACCATTCACAAGGTGTTTTAAAACATACTTATTGCAATCCAATTTGGTTTCTCCAACCCTAACCCTACTATCAAGACCCTTTACAAAACAGTTTAAAACTACTCTAATTTTGGAAACAGACTTGAAGATTTTTTTTCCAACTAATTTTGTCCCATGATATTATTGATGCATTTTGGGTCTTACATATAATGGTCTAAAACTCATCAAATACATGTACAAATCATTCCTCATATCGACGAAACAACATGTATTATCAAATATATATATTGAATATATGATATGTATTTATCAATTTTTCACTAAATAATCAAAAAACATTCAAAGTAAACACCATATGAATAACGGTATACAATTTATTTAAAGAATATTTTAATGATAAATGGTATTGATAATTAGTGGAAAACAATGTTCAATGATCATATGAAATTGAATATTTCAAGGGGACTAAAAAAGGAATCTAGGTAGAGAATTCCAATAATAACTTTGGTCAATGAAATCATAAACCATCCAGAGTAAGAATACAAATGATATCAATAAAAAATATACCAAGTAGAGTAAAATAATGTATTGTTGTCATTGATGAATGGAAATATTTTAAATATATATTTTAAAAACATTCTTGAAGAAAATATCCTTTTCATTTAAAAAAAATAAAATAATTTTATATGAAAATAACGTTAAAAAAATATTTAAATATTATCCTTTACAACATTAAAAGGAATCCTTGATGAAATGATAGTGGGAAAACTTATACATGTCATACTAGGTAAAAAGAACATTCCTTATGAATAATAAATGGTTAGAAAAGTTCCTTGTTGGGATAGAGACAATAATATTCCTTTGAAAAAATTTATAAAAGTAAAAAATGGGAAAATTATTTTGTGAATGTTAAAACCTTTTTGATAACCTTTTTAGAAAATTGGGTGTTTAGAAGAAAATAAGTTCTCTAAATTTAATAGATAAATGAAGTTGGGTTTTATTAAAAACGTTTTCTAAAACATTTTATGTATTAATGAATGAAAATAATGTACTAATAACTAAAAAATTTCATGAAAACCCAAAGGATAATAAAACTAAAGGGTTTATTGAGAAGTCTTTATATAATTTCCTTTAATGGAAATTCAAGTGAAAATAATCCCCAATAAAATTAGATCATGAATTAATCCTTTAAAAATCCCATAACATTGAAGTGAGACTCAAAAAATGAATATATTATGGGTGTCAAATATAAATACACAAAAAATGGAACTATAAAAATAGGTAGTAAAAATTTATTATACACATAATCTTATAATATTAATGATAGCAATGAAGTAATATAACCTAAAGAAATGTAATTGTGATATAAAATTATTTTCTACCCAGCATGCTTAATTAAAATACCCTTAGAGGGAATAATTCAATATTAAACTCAAAATACAATGAAGATAAAATAATTCATGATATAATATATAAAAATGGGTAGTAGATAATCCAAAAAAAGAAATATGTGGTGAAAATGAAATTTATCTCACAGATGTAAAAAGTAAGACAAAAATCCACTACCTTTTTATTCCTTTAGGGTGAACATCCTTTACCCACCTATATAATGTTTTTAAATATTTTTATAACTTATTCGAGGACCATATATATATTTATGATATAATATATGAACCTCTTATTTTAACAACTCGGACTCGAACAACCACCCAAACAGTGCTAAATGGGTCGGGTGCTACTACCTTAGGTGCACCTCCCCGAATGCCAAAGGCTACCGGCTAGCAGCGAGGGTCTTGTAGGTATAGTTGGGAGTATATACCCTCTCGTAGTATAATAATAATGGTACTGGTCCAAGTATAATAATAAATATGTAGCAGAATAAACAACTCAGTAGAATCGAACCAGACACGTAGAGCGGAAGCACATTCAATATCAATAAACAGCAACAGTAATAAATATAAACAACTACAACTGAAATAAACACAACAACATGATAATCACTTGTAACTAATACTAAACAAAAAAACATGCATCCAAAGAAGGTCATACATATCCATATATAATAAGGGCACCAATGGATAACCTATTGTGGCTACAAAATAAGTAAGCATGCTGATACAAGAAATAAAGAAAAACTAGGTAAACTTCTGTTAGGCATGACCTCAAGGTCCATACCATCTCCATGCAATAGCTAATACGGCTATACTCTTGAAGTTGGCCGCTTTCATGCACGTAAATCCATAAAGTTTGCATGGGTCCTGAAGGGCCCGTGCAGGGTGTGAGATGAATCTCAGTAGGATACCACCCAACGGTTGGTACCTAATATAAGTGTTTAAGAAGGAATGCATTTATAAGGAAACTAGTAAATAGAATGATGCACAAATAAACATAACTCCCCTGGTCCTCAACATCCACCATGGAGTGTCACCTACTTTATCCAACGCCGGAATCTATGTCACGTAACCCGGCACGATGTGCCCCCTGACACCACATGTCTCAAGTACCGACGTGCTGAAGGTACGCTTGAGAAACACTAATCCGGATGAACAACGATGCTTGTCCTCATTAAGTAACCAGAGGGATAGTGATGTCTGCCCTCAAAATAAGTAGTCAGAGGGACAGTAATTTCTGCCCTCAAAATAATGTATTTGAAGGGACAGTGATGTCTGCCCTAAAATAACGGTGATCCTCTGCCCCCAACCCGATAGCCTCAATGATATCCCTTAAAGGCTCCTCCCCTTCCATGTGGCTTCCTACGATAAGCACCCCCAAACCAGTAGTTCCTAAACCACAACTAACAAGGGAATCTACCCACACTAGTGGACAAAACCACCTCATCACGGAGTCTCTCTAAGTGCACACTACTCATTGTTTTCGGGTGAGCAGTAATCACCAATACAGTATCCATGCCACAACACCTCTGACACCTCGTGTCCTTGTGACCATGCCGCTCATGTTTGATGTCCTCGACATCCCAGTAACCCAGGACATGCCCAACCTGACAGTCATCCAACCTCAAACTGATGCCCATGACGCCCAATCCCGTGTTCAGAACCACCCAACATAACCCGGGCCAAGCCCAACCTGGTCTGCATCACTCAAGAATATCCGGGCCCTGCCCAACAAAACCAAAAGGGTTACAGAATATACAATTCAGTAATTACATATATAAAAATTTAAACAAAACACAATAACAGGCAACAAAATCTAATATTTGAATAGCAGTAGCCCATCAGTTATCAAACAACAGCACTGAGTTCTTTAAAGCCACTAACAAGTCATATCAAGGTTCAATTAACTAAACTCAACTGTTTTGAACAATACGGTTCAATTAATACCATTTTGGAGCCCCGAACAAAATACCCAGATGACCAACAGCCACTCACCCGGCCCCGCTCAAGAAACACATGTAACATGGCATACCCAAAGGTGTCACATAGGTCAATGAACAATATAATGTCCAATATTAGATAAAACTGGGTCCCACTCAAAATACCTGAAAACACACCGAAGGACACGTCACTCAAATGACCACGAAAACACAAAAAGAGGTATTCACCTCCTACCTGAGGCTCGTACGATGCTACTCCTCTGATGAAATCCTCTAATTAGTTCTAAAACACAGAAGATCTATAAAATAATCAAAACCTCTCAAACCCCAATAAATCATTCTAGAACATAAATCTAGAAAAATGGCTCAAGTGGAATCAAGGCCTTACCTAGGGGGTTCCAATGGATTAATCGGTGTTCAAATCGGGTCTCGGATGAAGGAACGATTGGGGATTGAAATCTTAGCCGGCTCTCCCTGCTCAACCCGATGAAAAAAATTGAGGTTCTGACTCAATATGAGGTTAATGGCCGATTTACCGAAAAAAAGAAACTACAATGCATGTACTGTAAAACTACATGCCATATATCATTTTACTGTTAATATGATGGCTGAATTTCTGCCGACTTACTTTCCATCACCTACCGACAGAATACACGGTGTGTACCTAGGGGTACACGGCATGTACTTGGTTTTTCTTATCTTCCTCACTAACTTAACCACATGCCATGTATATCCCTCATACACGGCCAGACTACACGACATGTCCTAGAAGGATGCAACCTATACTTGGATTAAATGATTCTACCCGACCAACATGCCTACACGCCATGTATGGCCTCCACACAGTCACGGGTGCAAAAAGTGTCGAAAACTACATGTCGTGTAATAGGAAATTCCTACACAGTCATCACACGACATGTACTCAATGGCACATGGCTGGTGCTCTCCCAACCTATACAAAGCGTGTACTCAATATTACATGGGTTGTAGTCTAGAAATTTCCAGAAACTGCCCAATTTCTCCAGTTTTCTCAGGGATAAGTCAAAATTTCAAAAAGGGTTGAAATTTTGACCTATTCTAAAAACCTTGGTTCTTATAGTCTCTCCACATTAATATAGCTCATCCCCGAGCTATCAAATGAGACCCAGAGATGACACTGAACATACCACACTAATCAAAGTATCCCAGACTTCCCCAGTCTCAAAGTCCCTGGATAAATTCCTCAAGGGGATCCCCACCTTAGGAATCACCTAAATTAGTCTCAACATGAAAAAACTCAAAACAATCAAAGTTTCACTAACCTGTTTTCCAGACGCATAGTCCTTCCATGACGCACCATCACTCCTATTCCTCATTGGTTCTCCTGTGTCGTTCCCTACACCCAACATATCCTGCACTGCATCAGTGTCCTCCTCCACAAGGTCCTGCATCCCATGGATGCCGAAAAACAAACTTGGTGCCTATCACCTCATGTAACCCTCATCCTCAATGCCCCAATGCCTAAAGAACCTCAAGTAACCCATATCCTCGATGTACCTAATTCTACACATCTCATAAATATATATAAATATATCACGCACCTGATATGGTGCCAATCCCACTGACTAGCATCTAGTCAATCCACATAGATCATGTGCATCACGTGCACTTAAAATGGACATGCCTCTACAGGTCATGCGAAAAAGGAAACATGGGAATCATGGCCTCACCCGTGGTGTACCTCTAACTGTCATCAGCTCACCATCTTGCTCAGCCTCTGGCAGCTCCACATCATGATCCTAGCCTAAAGTACGACTGCCTGATGCTTGACCTCCCTACGGTGCTACTCCATACACCAGCCACTGACCCCTTAGTTGGATCCCACTGTCTCTGTCATGTCCTCCACATGCAGCAAAACCTTGACTACCCTCTCCTGGTACCAAACCTGAACCAACTCTAGATGCCACCATCTATCCTGGTACCTATCTGTTGGCTGTCTGAGAAGGCTGCCTGCAAAACCTCTCAAGGTTCCCATCCTGTCCACATGCCCGGAACTCCTTTGGAGGCATATCGCACTGAGTCCGAATGTTCTTTGGTTGTCCACACTGAAAGAAAACCACTGAAGAACTGCTACGAGGTGGTATAGCTGAGTTTTTGGACTAATTTCCTTGTTGGAACTCATCACTTCATCACTTAATACTTTCTGAACCCTCACCGGAATCCATCGTCCATCCAACCTGAGGCCTATCCCTCTAGTTTCCCCCCGCTATGAGTGCCTAATTCACCACCTCTGAAAAAGAACCCAACCTGAAGATATTCACCTGGATCTGAATGGTGTGTCATAAGCCATCCTCGAAGCACCTCACCCTAGACGTGTCATCTCTTACCATACAAGGTGCAAAGTGAGACAGCTCAGTGAAAGTAGCTGCATAGTCCATGACAGACATGTCTCCCTGCTGAAGACTCAATAACTCCTGGGCTCTCTCTGCTCTCAGTGTCTCTGGGTAAAAGTGCTCAGTGAAACTATCCTCGAAGTCCTTCCATGATAGTCCCTCATGCCTATGAGCCTGAACGTTCTCATCCCACCAATTCATTGTCGGTCTTCTCAGCATGTATGTTTCCTGCTTGACCCTCCACCCTGGAGGCATTTCTAGCTGCTTAAATATCATATGCATGCTCTCTATATAGTTCTCAGCCACCTATAAACCACCCTCACCCTGAAAAAGTGGCGAGTGCTATGACTGGAACTCCCGCATTAGATATATAAGGCCCCATCCTTAAACATTACTTAATCTTGGGTTATTTCAAGAATTCACATTGAGGATCATTTCAGGTTTAGAGTTTTAGAGAATTAGATCATAAATCATGCATTACATTCCACATTTAAACAAGGTGGTTACATCAAATACAATATTCATTTTTCCACCAAAGGAAACATATTTAAAATAAAACATGGTTTTTTTCTTGACACCTCCTCAACAATATCATCACATCTTATAGTTTTCCTTGACCTGTGAAAAACATATAAAAACATGGGATGGGCATAAAAAGCTCAGTAAGGGAAATAAAATTACCGAAAGAAATATTTAGTCCATGTATACATAAGAATCAATGAAATCATACTTTACTCACAAAACATAAGCACTTTTACATACCTCATTAAATCATAAGATTTATGAATAACTCATAGAAATCATAAGATATAAAGGTAACTTGAGGCATTCATAATATTATTACGTTGGGAGAAACCCGCATGGTTACGTTTGGAATACCCATCACTATATATTCCCTAAATCTCTTCGAAAAAACCTTAGTATTTAACTCCTTTGCATTACCCAATTCATTGGAGAGCTATCTCGGGCTCACCCACCCTTAGTTTATCATGGAACCACCAGACTTCATAAACAATGCCCAAGAACCATAACATAATAGTATCACATAAAACATGCATAAAGGAAACATAACATTTCCACATTTCAATCACTAGATATCAATACGACACATTGATATAATCAAAACATTATCAAAACCATATTTAATACCCAAATAAAAGAAAATTAAAACATGGTATTTATTTTTCATTTAAAAAAATGTTATGGATTGTAGAGGAAGCTGAAACTCAAATAATGGTCACGGTGGAAGAGAAGTCATTGTCGCCGTATAAGTAAGGAAAAAACATTCCCTTTTGTCATTTAGTAAAACGGTTCATGTAAAAACATTCCTTTTTAATTAAATTAAAAGTCAAAAGGGTTTATTATACAACTAAAAATAGATGGTCGTATATAAACTCAAGTATGCCTCAATGAAGGAGATTGAGATGAAGTCCCTTACCTCAAGTCCGACATGTTCTCGTTTGTTCATTATATTCCTGAATAATAAACTTAGGTCAATTTATAATTCCTTAAGGAATTAATTTAAAGTTCATTATTCAATTCATATCACATATTATAATTTTATAATAATTAGTTAATTATGTGAGTTCATATCATACATTTTGTCGATGTTCGGTACGTGAGTCAAAAATGAACTTGTTTGAAAAGAATTTCCCATGTAGTTATAGGTACATCATCTCCAGAATGGTATTAATGATTTAAATATCATATATATCTGGTATATATTCATTTTATACTATTCCATAACATTTTGAGATAAAAAAAATGAAATTCACCGTTCTAGGAGTCGGTAGGCCGTACGTACACATTAACGCTACTTTCATTTCTTTGTCATATTAAAGGAATTAAAACTAAATGATACATATATATGTTATAATTCTAGTATAATATATATGTTATATTGGTAACATAAGTTTATTAATTACATTCTTTATAAATTCCATCTTTGGCATGAACGAGTCACAACACTTGAGGGTGCGGTTGTCCACAGTTCCTCATATGAAATTATCGCATTTTCACAACATGAAAAGAATAAAGGTATGTTTTAAATATAAAATAGAGAATCATAGAGAATAAATATAATATAATATATATAATATATAAATATAGTACCATCATAAGGGCCACCATGAAAGGTGTTAATAGAACATTGAACAATCATCGTTTCATGAGGCAGTAATTCTCCACCCACAGAAACAGTATGTTCTTTAACCATTAGACGGAGGTGAGTGTAAGTATAGGTAGAATAATTATCATAACAACATCCTTGTATATTGAGGATACTGGTGTTATTATGGGATAAAATAATAATAAGATAGTGGTGAGTTAAGAAGGAAAATAATTGGAAGAAACTTGAGATAAGATGTTACCTCTAAAACGGATAACACTTTTTGATTTGATCTAAAGGCATCATTGGAATGACTTCTGCCTAATGTGAGGCTTCTAGGAGTAATAGAGGGATGTGGAGAGATAATATGAGTAGAGTTTGGATGAGCCAAGGGCTTGAGAGGTGTGGATAAGGGGGTAGAGGTGGGGGCCTTTTATAAGAGGGAGGAGGGTCACTTTTGGAAAGTATTGAAATGTTATTTTATTATAAAATGATTTTCGGATTTTAAAGGTCCCACGATGATATTTTTTTAGGATAAGGTGATAAGGACTCAAAATAAATCCATCCAATAGGTTTTCGACAAGTGTATTTCTTAGAGTTTACCTTATATTTTCATTTTATTTAAATCATTCATTAATGGGGTAATCACTACATCATCATGGTGTCGAAAATAAATTTATTTATTTAATGCATAAAAATTATTAAAAAATACCATGATATAGGAAATATTTTTACCTTTCCAATGAATATTTATAGTCTTAGAGATCATTTATGTAAACAAAATTAAAATTGTTTTACTTATGATATACAAACCTTTGTTGTATTTCTCTTCTTTTTTAAAAATAATGTCATAAATGTCACTATTACACCCATGTGACTCCATGGGCCCTCACGTTAGGTAAAAAGATTCCCATGGTCAGAAATGAATGAAAAAAGAGTATTTCGACACATGTGGGGGTCATTTTTATTTATTATGATATTATTTTATTACCATTAACTACCCGATTACTAATTAATCACGATAATTAAAGACAATTATCATCGTTACTATTCATAATGTCCAATAACAAAAGAGTCTTAATTACATAATTTGTACCTTATGATTCCAAATATTGAATCCATTTTACCAAATTCTAAACCCAAAAATTTCAGTATTTAATTTAAAAATAATTCTCGTTGTCAAAACAAATACCGTGTTTTTAAGAAACAATATCTATCAAAAGATTGACAATTGTTTATGTCAAATTTCAAAGTCAAATTAATTATAATGACCATGACTGTATAAAATAGTAAAAATATATTCTAATTAAACTTTAAAACCAATTAATAATATAATCTAACCATATAATTAAATTATATGAAAAAACAGTTTTGAAGTAAAATGTAGTATCTTTCACCGTTCATTAAAAAATGAACATTGTCAGAAAAATACAAAAAATTTATACAATGTAAATTTTAGTGTTCCAATTATGACGAATAATTTTATTTTGAAAAATGGAGCTTATAAATTTGTCAAAATCTAGATTTAAAAATGGGTTTCCATCAAAAAGCGGTAAAATAATCTTTAAAAAATATTAGAGTATTCTATGCTTAAGATTGGATTTATTCTCATTTAAAGCCTCTAAAACACTATCTAATTCATAAATAGACATAGATATGAAAATATATTATTCATTACTTACTTGGGATGGTACATCCTTCCCCCATTTAGAAAATTGTGTCCCCGCAATTTATTTACTTATCGAATAAGTGGGGGTATTTATCCCTCATTGGATTTTCAGATTCCCATGGCGCCTCTTCAATCATGTGGTTTTTTCACAATACCTTTACTTGATGGATCACCTTATTCCAAAACACTTGCTCCCTATGGTCAAGAATCTGGACCGATTGTTTCTCATAAGATAGATTCTCTTCCAAATGAACTACCTCTGGACTCAAAACATGATATGGATCTGGCATGTACTTCCTTAACATTGAAATATGAAAAACATTATGTACCTGAGATAAACTTGGATGTAAATCCACTCGGTATGAAACTGATCCAACTATCTCTAGAATTTCATATGGTACAATGAACCTTGGACTCAACATTCCTTTCTTACCAAATCACATCACACTTTTCCATGGTGAATCTTTGAGAAAGACATGATCACCTACCTTAAAAGAGAGATCCTTCCTCCAATTGTCCGCATAACGTTTCTTCCTGCTCTGAGCTATTCTCATGTGTTTCTGTATCAACTGAACTTTTTTCCCATCTCTTCTACCAATTATGGTCCCATCAACTTCCTTTCACCCACTTCATCCCAAAAAGCTAGAGTTCGACAACACTTCCCATATAATGCCTCAAATGGTGCCATCTATATACTGGAATAAAAACTATTATTATAAGAAAACCCAACCAATGAAATATGTTGGTCCCAAATTCCCTGATAATCCATCGAACAAGCACATAGCATATCCTCCAATGTCTGAATTGTTCATTATGACTGCCCATCTGATTGAGGATGAAAAGATGTACTAAAATTTATTTCAGTACACAATGACTTCTGAAGGCCTTTCCAAAAGTTAGAAGTGAACCTGAGATCACAATTAGATACAATGTAGAGGGGAACTCCATGTAACCTAACTATCTATTTGAGATACAATCGAGAAAGTTTATCTAGGGAAAAAGTATCTTGTATAGCAAGTAAATGAGTAGATTTAGTCAATCGATCAACAATAATCCAGATTTCATTATTACCTCAAGGTTTCTTCGATAATACCACAACGAAGTCCATGGATATATTCTATCATTTCCACTCTGGCACTGGTAAAGGCTGAAGCATCCCTTTCGGTAATTTTCACTCTACTTTAACATGTTGACAAGTCAAACACTTCATAGTAAAATCGACAATATCTCTTTTCATTCCATCCCCCCAGTAATACTCCCGAAGATCTCTACATATCTTATTATTTCCTGGATGAACTGAAAATGGAGAACTGTGAGCTTCACATAACAACTCTCTCTTCAACTGTGAATCACAAGGCACACACAATCTCTTCCCAAATCTCAAAACACAATCATTATCAATGTTGAATTCAGGTAACATACCCTTCTGTACCAGCTCTGCCTTTTTCTACAACTCACTATCTTGCTTTTGTGCTTTCTTAATTTTGTCTGATAGAGAATATTTCACCGATACCTGAAAAAAAATAGAAGAACTTCCTACACCAACAAATTCTATTCCAAAGTTCATCAAATCAAAAACCAAAGGATTTCGTTCAAAACATTGCATGGTTAATAAAGCATTACTTTTTCGACACAAAGCATCTACCACTTTATTTGATTTTCCTGGGTGGTAGTGAATCATGAAATCATAATCCTTGATTAATTCTAGCCATCTCGTCTGTCTCATTTTCAATTCTTTCTGAGTGAATATATTTTAAACATTTTTGATTAGTATATATTTCACACTTTACACCATACAAATGAGGCCTCCAAATTTTTAAATCGAAAACAACATCAGCTAATTCCAAATCATGTGTAGGGTAATTTATCTCATGATTTTTCAACTGATGTGAAGAATAATAAATTACCTGATCATTATGCATTAGGATGCAACCATGTCCTTTTAGTGAAGCGTCACTATAGATAAAAAAACTCACCATTCTTGGAAGGTAGTGCCAATACTGGAGAATTCACCAATATTCTTTTCAATTCCTGAAAACAATCATCACATTATTTTGTCCAGATAAACTTAACACCCTTCCGAGTTATCTTAGTCAATGGGCTGGACAACCGTGAATTTTATTTAACAAACCTTTGGTAATAGCCTGTCAAACCAAGAAAACTATGAATCTCAGTTACATTTGTGGTTCTTGGCCATTCCTCAACAACCTTTGTTTTTGTAGGATCAATAGTTATTCAATCTTTATAAAAAATGTGACCAAGGAAAGAAATTTTTTGCAACAAAAACTCACACTTTATGAATTTCCAACACAATTTCTTTTCTTTTAATGTTTGCAAAATAACCCTTAAATCAATTTCATGCTCCTCTTTACTTTTATAAAACACTAAAATAACATCAATTAAAACAACCAAAAACTTATCCAAGAACTCACGGAAAATTCTATTCATAAGGTCCATGAATACAGCAGGTGCATTGGTTAAACTAAAAGGCATAACTACAAATTCATAATGGAAATATCTAGTACGAAACGCGATCTTAAGAGTATCTTATTCCTTTACCTTCAACTGATGGTACTCCGATCTCAAGTCAATATTTGAAAAATACTGATCTCCTTAGAGCTGATCAAACAAATCATCGATATGAGGAAAAGGATATTTGTTCTTAATAGTGATGTTATTCAAGGCTCTATAATCAATGCAAAGTCTTAATGAACCATCTTTCTTTTTAACAAATAAGACAAGAGAACCCCATGGTGATGTGCTAGGTCGAATGAAACCTTTATCTAATAAATCTTGCAATTTCTCCTTCAACTATAAAAGTTCAATTTGAGCTATTCGATAAGGGGGCTTTGAAATTGTCTTAGCATCAGGAACTAAGTCAACAGTAAATTCAACTTCCCGATATAGTATTATTCCAGGAAACTCATCAGGAAAAACATCAGGATACTCATTTACCACTGGAAAATCATTAATCTAAATGGTTCCTTTATTTTCAACAATATGTGCAAGGTAACATTCATTTCCATATTTTACAAGTTTCTCAGCCTCTTGATATGTTATCAACAATAAGGGTTCATTATTGTACACAAACAGAAAGAATTTTTGAAAAAAATACTTCTTTAGCTCTACAGTCAATCTTAGCATGGTAAACAGAGAGCCAATCCATACCCAGGATAACATCAAACTCTACTAAAGGTAAAACAATAATGTTTTCAAGTAGGTTATTTCCACGGATAAGGATAGGAAGATTCTTATAAATTATTTTTTCTTTAACATTTACCCCACGTGTTTTTACCACAAGTTCAAGAGTCATTTCATGATATGGAATTCCCAATTTACTAGAAAAATTTATAGAGATGAAAGAATGTGTAGACCCTTAATAAAACAACACATTTGCATATTCTGAAAAAAAAACAAAGTACCTGATACCACTTCATTTGATGGCCCAACATCTGCTGAAGTAGTTGCAATGGATTTCAGGACACCTTTCTACTTGTTGTCTGACTACTTCACATCATTCGAGCTCTTTGTGAAACACTCGTTTTCATAATGACCCATCTCATTGCACTTGAAACATTTCACTAACTTTAAATCAAATTTGATCTTACTATTACACTGCTATTTTCCAATGCAATCATGAGCCGTATGTCCCATCTTACCACATCAGAAGCACGTTCCATAATTCAAATGACAATCCCCAGCATGTTTTTTACAACATTTATCACAAACTGAAAACTTAGTTTTCTTACCATCAAAACTTTTTGTAGGATTCTTCCCTTTCTACTGCCACCTCATTCTCTTCTTCTGTTGGTTGTCATAGAACTCTTTCTCATCGGAAAACTCCATTTTCACCTTCTTAGCACATCGAACACGCTTTTCATAACATTTGAACTCACGAGAAGATAATTCCATTCGATACTTTGGATTTAATCCTGAGTAAAAATGATTGATTTTACTATCAAGGTCTATGATAAAATTTGGATCATACCTGGACAATCGAGTGAAAGTTTCTTCATAAGAAGCCACTGAGTCGTCCTCTTGGCTCAATTCCAAGAATTGTTTTTCCATCCTAAGTCGAACAACCTTAGGAAAATATTTCTCAATAAACATACCTTTGAATTCATCCCAGTCAAGAGAATCAATCTCATCAGCGTCCCTGATATTTTTAACCATCGACCACCACTGATCTGCTTCACCCTCCAAATGGTAAATATAAACACTAACCTTTTGATTATCTGAATACCCTATGACATCCAAAATCTTCTCTATTGATTTAATCCACCCTTCAACTAGCACAGGGTCAGATGATCCTCTGAATTATGAGGGATTTTGCCTCATTAAATGTTCCACCACTGACATGTTCCTCTACGGTTGATCTGGCTAATCTTATGCATGGATACTACCACCATTTATCACTTGAGTCAACTGCGCTGTTACGGCAACAAACTATTCAGTTCCAATTCTGACCATCTCATGATGTTAATTTGGAGGGTCATTTCCTTCTGTATTCCTTCCTAGAACTGCTTCCCTGTTTCCTCTATGAAAAACCATTCTGAACAAACATGTCTTAGATGAAGCAACATGGTAATCTTCAAATGATATATCATTTCAATTTGACCATAATGTGTGTATATATATATATATATTTGGAAAATCATTTAATAGAATTCTAACACCTAAAGTTATCTAAACTGGCCTCTGATACCAACTATAAGTCCCCAGCCTTAAACATTACATAATCTTAGGTTATTTCAAGAATTCACATTGAGAATCATTTCAAGTTTATATTTTTAGTGAATTAGATAATAAATCATGCATTACATTCCATATTTAAACAAGATGGTTACATCAAAGACAATATTCATTTTTTTCATAAAAGGAAACATATTAAAAATAATATATGGTTTCTTTCTTGAAAATTCCTCGACAATATCATCACATCATGTACTTTTCCCTTGACCTGTGAAAAACATTTCAAAAACATGGGATGAGTATAAAAAGCTCAGTAAGGGATATCAAAATACAGAAAGAAATCATTAGTCCATGTATACATAAGAATCAATGAAATCGTACTTTACTCACAAAACATAATCACTTTAACATACCTCATGAAATCATAATATTTATGAATAACTCAAAGAAAACATAAGACATAAAGGTAACTTGATGCATTCATGAAATTCTTACGTAGGGAGTAACCCTCATGGTTATGTTTGGAACACCCATCCCAGAATATTCCCTAAATCTCTTTGGAAAAACCATCGTGTTTAACTCCTTCGCGTTACTCAATTCATTGGAGAGATATCTCGGGCTCACCTGCCCTTATTTTATCACGGAACCACCCAACTTCATAAACAATGCCCAAGAACCGTCACATAATCGTATCACATAAAACATGAATAAAGGAAACATAACATTTCCACATTTCAATCACAAGATATCAATACAACACATTGATATAATCAAAAAATTATCGAAACCATTTTCAATACCAAAATAAAATAAAAGTAAAACATGGTATATATTTTTCATTTAAAAAAAGTTATGGATTGTAGAGGAAGCCGAAACTCATATAATGGTCATGGCGGCAGAGAAGTCATTGTTGCCGCATACGTAACACAAAAACATCCCCTTTTGTCTTTTAGTAAAACAATTCGTGTAAAAAGATTTCTTTTGAATTAAATTAAAAGTAAAAAGGGTTTATTATACAACTAATAAAATAAGTTCTTATATAAATTCAAGTATGCCTCAACGAAAGGAGATTGAGACGAAGTCCCTTACCTCAAGTCCGACTTGTTCCCGTTCGTTCTTTATATTCATGAATAATAAACTTAGGTAAATTTATAATTTATTAAGCAATTCCTTTAAAGTATATTATTAAATTCATATCACATATTATCATGTTATAATAATTAGTTAATTATGTGAGTTCATATCATACGTTTTGTCGATGTTAGATACATGAGTCAAAAATGAACTTATTTGAAAAGAATTGCCCATATAGTTATAAGTAAAACATATAAAAAATTCTATTAATGATTTAAATATCATATATATCCAGTATATATTCATTTTAAACTATTCCATAATATTTGAAGATAAAAAATGAAATGTACCGTTCATCGAGACGGTAGGCCGTATGTACGCATGAACGCTACTTTCATTTCGTTGTCATATTAAAGGCATAAAAAATAAATGAGACATATTTATATTATAATTACAGTACAATATATATGTTATATAGGTAACATATTTTCATTAATTACATTCTTTATAAATTCTATGTTTGGCATGAACGAGTTGCATCACTTGAGGGGGCGGTAGTCCACACTTCCTCATATGAAATTATCACATTTGCACAACATGAATAGCATAAAGGTATGTTTTAAATATAAAATAGAGAAGCATAGAGAGGACATAAATATAATATATATCATATATAAATATAGTTCCATCATAATTTCCACCATTAATGGTGTTAAAAGAATATTGAACAATCATCATTTTGTGAGGTAGTAATTCGCCACCCACAGAAATAGTATGTTCTTTTACAATTAGACGGAGGTGTGTGTAAGTGTAGGTATAATACTTATAATAACAACATAATAGTATATTTAGGATAATTGTTTTATTATATTTTCAAATAATAATAATATATTGGTGATTTAATAAAGAAAATACAAGGAAGAAACTCAAGAGAAGACATTACCTCTAAATCGGGTAACTGTATTTTGATTTGAGGTAAAGGCTTCCTTGGAAAGACTTATGCCCAAAGTGAGGCTTCTAGTAGTAATATATGGATGTGGAGAGATAATATGAGTATAATTGGGAAGATCCAAGTGCTTGAGAGGTGTGTTTAGGGGGTAGAGGTGGGGGACTTTTATAAGAGGAAGGAGGGTCACTTTTGGAAAGTCTTAAAATGTTACTTTATTATAAAATGATTTTCGGATTTTAAAGGTCCCAAAATTATATATTTTTAGGATAATGTGATTAAGGTTATAAATACACCCATATAATAGGTTTTAGACAAGTTTAGGTCTTAGATTTTACCTTATCGTTTCATTTTATTGAAATCATTCATTAATGAGGTAATCACTGCATCCTCATGGTGTCATAAATAAATTTAATTATTTAATGTCTAAAAATTATAAAAAAAATACCAAGATGTAGGAAATATTTTTATCTTTACAATTAATATTTATATTATAAGAGATCGTTTATGTAAACAATATTAAAATTTTTTTACTTAGGATATACAAACCATTGTTATATTTCCCTTCTTTTTTAAAAATAATGTCAAAAATGTAACTGTTACACCCATGTGACTCCATGGGACATGAAGTTCGGTAATAAGCTTCCCATGGTCATACATGAATGAAAAAAGAGGATGTGGAAACATGTGGAGGTCATCTTTATTTATTATGATATTATTTTATTACCCTTTACTACCCGATTACTAATTAATCACAATAATTAAAGATAATTATCGTCATTACAATTCATAATGTCCAATAAGAAAAGAGTCTTAATTACATAATTTTTACCTTCTGATTCCAAATATGGAATCCATTTTACCAAATTCCAAACATAGAAATTGAAGTAATTAATTTAAAAATAATTCTCGTTGTCAAAACAAATTGCGTCTTTTTGAGAAACAATATCAATCAAAAGATTGACAATATTTTATGTCCAATTTTACAGTGAAATTAATTCTAATAACCACCATTGGATTAAGTGTTAAATATATATTCTAATTACACATTAAAACCAATTAAAATGATAATCTAACCATATAATTAATTTAGATGAAAAAACAGTTTTGAAGTAAAATGCAGTATTTTTCACTATTCATTGAAAAATGAACATTGTCAGAAAAATACCAAAAACATATCCAAAGTAAATTTAAATGTCCAAATTCTAAATAATAAGTTTATTTTTGAAAAATATATCTTATAAAATTGTCAAAATTTATATTTAAAAATGGTTTTCCATCAAAAAGTGGTAAAACAATCTTTTAAAAATATTAGAGTGTTCTATGCTTAAGATTGGATTTATTCTCATTTTAAGCATCTAAAACACTATCTAATTAATAAATAGACATAGATATGAATATATATTATTCTTTACTTACTTTGGATGTTACATGATATTCCATAGATGTCTCTGTACCATGTGTGCCTATGTCGATCCCTTGCAAGACATACATCAAGCTAGCTCAGAGCTGCTCATCGAGCCATGGTCCAAACGGTGCCAAACCCGGATACTGTCTTGCCTGCACTAGATTGTGAACCTGATCCTATCCTTAAGCCTGTACCTACATCTCCTGCTCTGCCTACACCAGATCCTGAACCTGATCCTACACCTGCGGCACTTTGTCATCACCCTCCTGACGCTCCATCTGAGTCTCCTAAAAAGAAACTCGTTGAATACCATAAATTGTCAGACAATTCATACACATAACAATTTATACATCTATAAAGTAGATAAGGATGGAAATAAAAGGTAGTGCATAACTACTACCCTTAGTCTCCCCCACTGCAACCATTTCCCACGGCATCCCGGCCTCATGGCCTCCTTACCCTCCCTTCAACAGAGCCAAGTATCAAAAGTACCTCGGGCAATACCCGTCCTAAAAACCAACGTTGCCTCAAACCGATGACTGAGTCCCCAATCCTGGTGATAGAAATCACCTCAACCGATAGTACCTACCTACTCATACAAGAGCCTAACCCAAATACCCGGTCACATGTAATTCTAAAAATATGTAAAGAATGGAATACACATTGCATCAATAAGCAAGTCTATGAAGAATTTCACCTATTCACATTTCAGAGCATATAAGAATGTAAATTGATTTTATTCACATGGAATTATCACTTCACAAAGCATACGTGCAGTTATGAAATTGAAATACCCTAAAACTGTGCCTATCAAAGGCCAAGAAAACAAACCTTGCCATACCGGGCCAAGGTCCAATTATCCCTTACTGCACTAGGTCAAGGGTTACATATCACAATCAATAACATCGCACACCAAGTGAGCCACCATGGTGGAAATAATATAATCTGTTATCCGAGCAAAAAGAAAACAACAATTCCCACTCAACATAATTGGCCCATCTCACATACCTAGGGATGCAGGAACCCAAGCACAAGCTAGAAACCCAGTTCCAATAACAACCTATCTCTAGTCTACCATATCCCAAATAGTAAAACCATAAAAATAAAAGAGAAGTATTAATCTCATTAGTATCCAGTAAAACAATGCAGCAAAATCCCGGTCAAGAACTCCTCTGATACCACTTTGTAATGTCCCGGACCCGAACAACCACCCAAACAGTGCTAAACGTGCCAGGTGCTACTACCTTAGGCACACCTCTTCGAATTCCAAAGGCTACCAACTAGCAGCGAGGGTCTTATAGGTATAGTGGGGAGGATATACCCTCTCGGTGGATAATAATAATGGTATGGGTCTGAGTATAATAATAATGATGCAGAAGAATAAACGACTTAGAAGACTCAAACCAGAACCGCAAAGTGGAAGCATATTCAATATCAATAAATAGAGGAAGTAATAAATATAAACAATAACAGTGGAACTAAACACAACAACATGATAATAACTTATAACTACTAATTAAAAACAAAACATACATCCAAAGAAGGTCATACATATCAATATATAAAAAGGGAGCCAATGGCTAACCCATTGTAGCTACAAAAAATGTATGCATGCTAATATAAGAAATAAATAAAAACAAGGTAAACTCCATCTAGGAAAGAGATCAAAGTATATAACATCTCCATGCAACAACTAATACAGCCCCACTTCTGAAGCTACCCTCTTTCCTGCACGTAAATCCATAAAGTCTTCACGCATTACGAAGGGCCTATGCAGGGTGTGAGATGAATCTCAGTAGGATACAACCCAACACCGCGTACATAATATAAGTGTTTAAAAAGACATGAATTTATAAGGAAATTAGTAAACAGAACTATGCACAAATAAATAAAACTCCACTGGTTCCCAGAAGCCACCATGGAGTGTCATCTTCTTCGTCCAAAGAAGAAATCTCTATCATGTAACCCGATACCATGTGCCCCCTAACACCACATGTCTCAAGTACCGACATCCCGAAGGCACGCCCGAGAAACAGTAACCTGGAGGAACAACAATGCTTGTCCTCAATAAGTAACCAGAGAGATAGTGATGTCTACCATCAAAATAAGCAGTCGAATGGAAAACGATGTCTACCCTCAAAATAAAGTATCTAGAGGGACAGTGATGTCTTCCCTCAAATAATGGCGAGCCTCTTCCCCCAACCCAATAGCCTCAATGCTATCCCCTGAAGGCTCCTCACCATCCACGTGTCTTCCTATGGAAAGCACCCCAAAACTAGTAGTACCTAAACCGCAATTAATGGGGGAATCTACCCACACCAGTGATCAAAACCACCTCATCTCATAGTCTCTCTCTGTGCACACTACTCAAAGTTTCCGAGTGAGTAGTAATCACCAAAATAGTACCCAAGCCACAACACCTCTAACACCTCGTGTCCCTGTGACCATGCCGCTCAGGGCTGATGGCCTTTCCATCCTAGTAACCCGGGCCATGCCCAACCTGACAGTCATCCTGCCTCAAACCGACAGCCATGACGCACAATTCGGTGGTCAAAACCATCCAACATAGCCCGGGCCAAGCCCAACCTGGTCACCATCACCCAAGAATATCTGGGCCATTCCCAACACAACCAAAAGGGTTCCAGCATATACAATTCATCAATTACATATATACACATTTAAACAAAACACAATAATAGACAAAACAATCTAACTATTGAATTGCACTAGCCCAGCAGTTATCTAACAACAGCACTGGGGTCTTTAAATCCTCTAACAAGTCATATAAAGGTTCAATAAACTAAACTAAATAGTTAGAACAATACAATTCAATTAATACCATTTTGGCGCCCCAACCAAAATGCCCCGATGAGAAAGGACCACTCAACTAGTTCCACTCAAGAAACACAGGTAACGGGGCATACCCAAAGGTGTCTTATAGGTCAATGAACAATATCATGTGACATATTAGATAAAACTAGGTCCCACTCAAAATACCAAAAAAATGTACCAAAGTCCACATCACCCAAATGACCATGAAAACACAAAAACACGTATGCACCACCTACCCGAGACTCGTATGATGCTACTCCTATGATGACAGCCTCCAATTAGGTCTAAAACGCGGTAGATCTACAAAATAATCCAAACCGCTCAAACCCCAATAACTCTTTCTAGAATAGAAATCAAGAAAAACTTCTCAAGATGAATCAATTCCTTACCGAGGGGGTTCCAACAGATCAACTAGTGTTCGAATCAAGTCTCCGATGAAGGAATGAGAGGGGATTGAAGCCTTCACAGGCTCTCCATGCTTAACACGATGAAAAATTTGAGGTTCTACATCAATACGAGGCTACTACCCATTATAGAGAAGAAAAAGAAACTACACGGCGTGTACTTTTGGACAACATGTCATGTATCATTTTACTGTTCATATGATGACTAAAATTTCACCGACTAACTTTCTAGCACCTGCCAACATGAGTACATGGAATGTACATAGGGGTATAGGGAATGTACTTGGTTTTTATTCTATTCCTTTCCGACTTACCCACACGTCGTGTATATACCTCATACATGGCCATACTACATGGCATGTCCTACAAGGACATGATGTGTACTTGGTTTAAATGATTTTACCTGGCCAACAGGCCTACAGGCCATGTATGAAATCCACACGGTCACAGGTACATAGCCTATTGATAACTACAAGCTGTGAAGTATGAAATTCCTACATTTTTATCACACGACATGTACTCAGTGGCACATGGTCGGTGCTCTCCCAACCCATACACGGTGTGTACTCTATAGTGCATGGTGTGTAGTTTGGAAATTTCTATAAACTGCCAAATTTCTCCAGTTTTCTCAAGGAAAAGTCAAAATTTCAAACAGGGTCAGGAATTTGACTCGTTATAAAAACTAGGGTTCTTACACTTATAATATCGTATTAACGGTTTGTTGTTAATCGTTCATTAGTTTCACTATTTCAGGTGTTAATTTCCTGGTTTCTCGAGTATGTTTTGACTTGTTATTTACTATTACAATTAATTAGATCATGATTTAATCATATAAATATATTAATCCATGATTTAATGATCATATATATTCATTATATATGTATTTATAACAATCAATAATATTTTTTGATAAAAAATTTAATGCTCCATTCATGGAGATGGTCCGTCGTACGTACGTATGAACACTACTTTCATTTCTTTGTCATATTGAAATAAATAAAAGTAAATGATATGTATTCATATTATAATTATATTATCATATATATTTCATATATGTAAAATATTTTTACTAGAACCATATTTTTTACATTTCATGTATAGCGTGAACGAATCATATCACTTTGAAGAGGAGGTAGTCCACACTTACACAAACGATTTGATCGTATTCCCACAAAATAGAAATCATAACAGTATGTGTTATATAATAATTAAATAATAATAAAGACATTATAATATATATATTCAATATAAATATATTTTCCATTATAATTCCCATCCATGAGAGGTGGTATAGGAAAAACGAACAACATCTTGTCGTGAGGCGGTAGTTCTCCTTAGAAAAAAACGGTAAGTTCGTTACCCATTAGATGGAAGTGTGTTTAAGTATAGGTATAAAATTTAGAATAAAAACTTATAAGTATATTTATTATACTGATTATAATATATAATAATGTAATAATATTGTTTGAGGGGTTGGGTAACGAAAATAAAACCAAAGATCTTAAGGAAGGATGTAACCTCTTCATTGGGTAACTCCTTTTTTTTAACAAAAGAGATTCATTGGATGGATTTAAGCAAAAGTTTAGTCTTATAGGTTGAGAATAGGTATTTTTAGGATATATTTAGAAAGATATTTTATGAACCAAAGGGCTTGATAGTTTCAAATAAGGGCGAGGGGTGAGTTCCTTTTTATACTAGAGGAAGAGTGACGTCCTTGTAAATATTTGAAAATGTAATTCCACCCACATTTTATCAATGAAACATAGATCCAATAATGGTACAAATTATATAAAAGGTAATATAGGGTCTAAATAGGGTCATAAAATGTCTTTTTGACATGTATATAGGTCATTTTGTCTCTTCATTTTATGGTTTAGTTCCTTGTTAAGTAAATTTTTCTCTTAATCATTGTAATTAATTTAAATCAAATTCGCCAATATTTTAGAGAAAAAACTAATGTAACCTTATTTTAAATTATAGATAATTATTATTCCAAATATGGAATCCATTTTTTCTAATTTCAATCAAATTTGTGGCAGAAATTCTGTTAAATTTAAACTTGTAGACAAGACGACAAAGAGAGTTTTTAAAATAAAAATGTTCAATGTTTGGTATTTTTTATGTACATTATTAAATTTAAATTGATTAAAATGAAATAAATTGGACTAATTGATATATAATTTATCTAATTGAACTTTAAAAAATATCAAAAACCTAATTTAACCTTATACATCAATTTGACAAGAAACCAATTTTGAATTAAAATTCAGCATTTTTCACAATTCATCAAAAAATGAATCCTCAAAGAAAATTACCAAAAAATTACCCTAGCCTAATTTGAATGTTTAGAGCTAAAAAAATAATTTTATTTTGAAATAAAAAATTTACAAAATTTTCAAATTTTGGATTTAAAATATGTTTTTCATTAAAAAGTGGTAAATGTGTTGTTAGAAAGATATTGATATTTATGAAAAAGATTGGGATTGTTATTATCTTATGCTTATCAAATATAATTGATGAATTTAAAAACTATTTTATCATATATATATATATTACATTAATATTACCCACTAATCATTATTAATTTAATTTATTTCGATAAAATAACTTTGTGGGCTTAAAAATATTCATATAAAAACATTACCTTTATATTCAATTAGTTCTTAAATTAATTTATAATTAATTTTTCACCAATTAATTAATTTAATATTTGTATAAACCATATATTTTCTCATGTTTGTTAATAATACTCATAACGATTAATTTAATTCCTAGGTTGTAGATACCTGAGCCCTGATAGCCTAAAGTCAGTGAATGCTATCAATTACATTGGAACGATTACAATGAATCAAATCTGGAAGGACCAAAGAGTTTAGTTATCTTGGAAAACTAGATACATAAATGTTCTTTTTATTACAAATGAATAAACTAATTATAAGATAATTTTTTTTCATGAAATAAATTACTTCTAGGATAACACTTATCTATATTGTAAATTACTACATATCTTTTATAGAATGTTTCTTAGATGCTTGAGGAAAGAAACATAATAAGGGTGTTCTTAAATTCTCAGTAATTCCAAAATATATCAGAATTAATAATAAATCAAAGAGAATAGTCAATATGGAAAGGTAAATAATTGAAAAAACATTCTATGTAATTAATAATCCCAATAGAAGTTCATAAACAGTATGAAAATTTAATAACTAGAAACACATGCCATTCAAATAAATATATAAAGAATAATTTATATTGTATGTTAAGAAAATGAAACACATGGAATTTCATCAATTAACGAAAATTAAATATCTCCACAGATATTTCGACACATAATTTCATGAATAAGAAAAACTAAAACTAGATGAGGGAAATGATTAATTATTGGATGTCATGTCTAAGGAACCTGTAAACCTATGCCATCAAGGCCTTTCATAAGTTAGTTTAAAAGTACTAATAGAAACCCATTTAATTATCACTACTAGTTTGTCTCATGGGAACCTATATATGAATCGAGGATTTATATAATATCTATGCTCCACCCGTTATTTTTTATCGAAATCATTCCTCATATCAAATAATAAAAAATAAAAAATATGACTTATCAAATATCTATATCGAATAGAGGATACAAATTTATTAATATTTCCTTAAATAATCAAATAACTATTAAATTAAACACTCTATTTAAAATGGAATACGGTTTTGTAAATAATAATATCCATGATAAATGAAATGGATAATTTAGGGAAAATGTAATTTTCAATAATCATAGGTGATTGAATATTTCCAGGGGAATAAAAAATAAATCAAGGAAGTGAATGTGAATAATATCCTTGAAAAAATAAACCATCCAAATGAATAAAAATGATGGTATCAATACAATATATTCCAAGTGAAGTATAATAAAGGTTTTTTGACATTGATGAATAGAAATAAAACGATATTTTAAAAACAATATTGAGGAAAATATCCTTTGTTTTTAAAAACCATTTGAAAAAAAATCCTTGAAAATCACCTTAAAATTCATTTTCTTTAAAAAGTGTCCCTTTAAACACGCACAAAAAGATTCAATGAAATGATGGTGGGTAAATCAGTATAGGTAGTATGAGGTAAAATAACATTCTTTTTGTAATGTAAAAAAGGTTTGAAAAATTCCTTATTAGAAAAGTGAAAAGATGATTCCAATGAAAAAATTGGAAAAAGAAAAAAGAGTAAACATTTAATTACCATATAATTTCAAAATATGTTTTGAAAACATTTGAATAAATCATGGTTTTTAGAGGAAAACAGATTCAACGACTAAAGAGAGAAATAAAGTTGGGTTTTTTTAAAAACATTTTGAATACCAATTAGTGAAAAATGGTACTAATACTTTAAAAATTTCATGAATAACCATAGTAGAGAAAAATTAATGCGGTTATTGAACAATGTTCATATAATTTCCTCAGATTAAAATGAAAAATAAATGAAATTTTTCTTGAGGAAAATAATCTTTAATTATTCCAAAGTGTCTCATACAACTTTGAAATAGTTTAAATCATTATCCACATGATGGAATAAAATTAAATGCATGTTTTAGATACCATGAATATTAGAGTATTAAATATTTAATATATCAAAAGGGGTAGTAGATACAACATAGAAAAGTAGTAAATGGTAAACATGACATTTATCACACATATGTAAAAGTGAGATGAAAATACCTTACCTTGTGTTTCATGTTAAGTTATCATCCTTTAACTTCCTTTATTGTAACATCCCAATTTCGTGTACCGCCCAAAGGTTCCCTATACATGGTTGGTGAGATGGACTCAAGAAAATTTCCCCAAATGTTAGAGGCTTCCAACTAGCAGCAATGGCCTTGGGTGTGACTGTGTGGAAACTATACACTCATTGGGAGAGTATGCACAGTTGAATGGAAATAATAACCAATAGCAGAAATAGTGATACCATATGAAAAATAAACTACAGACGACTAATAGTACATAAACAACTTAAGCACATATATATAAATTATGCATGTCACATATGTCTAGGAAAGAATCCAAACATGTAACAATGTTATAAATATAGTACTAAACCATGTGAAAAAGAAAACAAGTAAACTCCAACAGTATCGCATGCCTCAGCATAGTCCCATGCTCTCCTACTTCATAGTAATAAAGTACCTAATGACAAAGGGTACTTTCCCTTATCAATAACTGCAATGATATAATCTGTTTGGGGCCAAAATCCTGACCCAAATAGGGTGTGAGATGAATCCTAGTAGGAAATAACCATAAGATTTGTCCCTAACAATCAGTTATTATATATAACAGGAAATAATCGAAATAATGCAAAGAAACTAGGAGTAAAATAATGTAATCAATCCCACATTTTCCATTTACATTCATTAGCATTTAATTTTACTCATTTAATCAAGTAAGTATCATAAATAGGTATCTCAGAAGACTACCTAACAGGGATGAATCCAAACTTGTGCTTTGGATTGGATGATGCGTCACAAACATTCAATATTCACATTAACCCTCTGGGTATCTCACACATTATAAACCTTATGGCCAAGTAATGAAATAAAGGTAATGACACTCTAAGGAATCACTCACTATCAATTCCCCTTATGGTCTTTCGACAGTAACTATAGACTCATTGGGGAAGAACTCAACTTCAATTCCCCCTGTGGTCTCGTAACGTAAACTATAGACACTCTGAAAGAGCACTCACCATCAATCCCCCCATGTGGTCTCATAGAATGAAATATAAAAGACACTCTAAGAAATCACTCAACGTCAATTTCCCCTCAGGTCTAACTAGACCGGGTTCTCACAGTCCAGTGTAATTCAATCATGCATATACGATATCAAGAATCCCAAATTAATCTCAACTACTATATGGATAAAAAATTCCAATTGATATTATAAGTATTTAACAAGCCGAAAACGACAATCAGTTCCATCCGATAAAGAAAAGAAAGGAAACAAGGTCTGCCTCATAGGAAACCTATAACAAACGTCCCTAAACATTAAAACAAGGAAAACACACATGTTGGGTGCCCCCTAAACATAAAACTTCACATAATATCACAACAAAAAAACCTTAATACAACAATAAATCTAAGGTAGATAAAACATGGTTTAATTTCCTTAACCAGAATTACCCAAAACATGGGTAATCGGCACTTTGGCATATAAAACTCAGAGAAAAACAATGAATGGAAAAAAAATCCACCTACCTAGATGATGTAAAATGAACACTCTTGAATGTATTCTTAGAATAGAATTTCATAGATCTACAAAAACCTCAAAAATGTTCAACCTTGAATATTTATAGAGAGAGAATAAATCAAGAGGAGAGTCTCTAGAAGAATGAAGGAATCACCAGTGGGATTCCAATTTACCCTCCACAGATCAAATCATCCCTTATATGGAGAAGCCGTGGATTGGGGAGGAATCGGAGATTCTGGACACTCATTCATGAGGTGTGTCCATAGGAATATGTTTCTGGGGATTAGATGCGACCTTGGTCCGATTAGTAAAATAAAATAAAAAGTAGAAGAAATGTATTGTTAATGAACACGCCGTATATTTTCCTTAACCGTCCCCCAACATTAGTGGTCATCCATGTCACCCCACACAACCATGTTTCAACCGTTATATGCCCAAGGCATGGATGTATGTGCTAACTAAGTACATAGTGTGTGATTAAAAGTACACGACATGTACTTATAAAAATTCCCAAAATATTTCTTTTTCCTTAAAAACACACAAAATCAAGATTCATAACTAAAATGAAGATTTGGGTTCATTCAAAATTCCCCCCTTAAATAAATTTTTCCCTGAATATACCTAACATGGTGGCGAAGAGGAATCCTCGAACAGATCTGAACACCAAAATCACACATCAGTCTTCCCCTCCCAAGTATCATCTTGCACTCAGCTATGCTGCCATAACACCCATACTAGAGGAATAGACCAACCACAAAGAACCTTCATGCTTTGATCAATAATCCAGATAGGATGTTCCTCAAACGACGTGTCCACCTCCAACTCAACCTCCATGGGTTGAAAAACATGAGACAAGTCTGAGAAGTAATAATGTAGCTATGAAACATGGAATACATCATGTATAGCCCGACACCTCTGAGGTAACTGCAACTGATAGTAAACTGGCCCGAATCTCTCTAAAACCTCAAACAGCCCGACGTATCTTGGTGAAGGATTTCCCAGTCTCCTAATCATTCTGTGTCCCAACCTTAGTGTGACATGTAAGAAAACCTAATCTCCGACCTCAAACTCAATAGGCCTTCTTCGTCGATCAGCATACGATTTATTGCAAGACTTTGCAGTAGCCATCCCCTTCCGAATCAACTCCACCTGCTCAGCGGTCTCCTGGAAAAGTTAAGGTCCCAGCATTGCTGTCTCTTCTGCCTCTAGCCAACATAGGGGTGATCAAAATGTCCTACTGTAAAAAAGCCTCATAAGGTTCCATCTGAATCATATCCTAAAACTTTTATTATATGAAAACTCTACTAGGGGTATATGTCTCTACCACAAGCCACCAAAATAAAGGATGCATGTTCTAATCATGTCCTCAAACACCTGAATCATGCTCTTGGACTGGTAATTTGTCTAGGGATGGTAATATATACTCAAAAGTACCTATGTACCCAATGCCCTCTGTAATCCCTTCCAAACACGAGAAGTAAAATGAGTATCTCTATATGAATTGATAGAGTGTAGAACCCCATTAAAACGTACAATCTCTTGAATGTAAAACCTTCCAACCTCATCATCACTAAATGTATCCTTGAACGGTAAGAAGTGGGAAACCTTCATGATCCTATTAATAAAAACCCAAACTGCATCATTCCCTTGAGGGGATATCTATAAAACTCTCACAAAATCCAGCGCAACATCATTCCACTTCCACTTGGGAATGTGTAACTACTGTAAAAACCATGTTGGATGGTGATGCTCCTCCTTCACCTATTGATAGGTGGAACATCTCATAAAAAACCATCAACATACCTCTTCATACTTGTCTACTAATACTGACGGTGTAAATCTCAATACATCTTGGTAACACTATGATCAACTGCCCAATCTGAGAAATGAAAATCCCACATCAACTCCTTATATATATCTACTGACACCCATACATGTCCTTGAAAACTCAAGACCCCATCCTCACCTATGGTCCACCCATGAGTGGGGTCCTCTCATAACACACTATCCTACAGTACTAGGCCTTTGGAGTCCAATAGCTGCCTCATTCTCACTCGATCCAGAAGAGTATATGTAACAGATATAAAATAAATAAAGGTCTACCCTTGTCTGTCATGCACCTTCAAATTCATCTTAGAGAACATAGACATAAGCTTCCACTCATATCTAGCCTCTGAAACTTCCTATATCTGATTCCTCCTGCTCAAAGTATCATCCACCACATTACCTTTCCCATGCTTATAGGCAATCTCAATGTGAAAGGACTGAAGGTACTCAACCCACCTTCACTATCTCAAATATAGATCACGCTATGTGAAGATATACATGAGAATTTTTTGGTTAGTGAACACCATAAAAATGATTTCCCAAAATATAATGTCTCCAACAGTGTAAATCATGCACCACTACAGATAACTCGAGATCATCCATTGGGTAATTCCTCTCTTGTGGTCTCAACTACCAAGGATCGTACACAACAATTCCTTCCCCAAGTATAATAATTGCTCCCAGCCTGATACAAGTTGCATCACCATAAACAGTATAACTCTTTCTCATCTATGGTAAGATCAGTATCGGTGATGATTTCAACTTCCCCTTCAGCTCCTAAAAGGATGAATCGTATGAATATGTCCCTAAGTACTTCACAAACTTCTTATCCAGACTCATCAGTGGTGATACAAATCATGAAATGTACTATATAAATCTTCTTTAATAACCAGCCATCCCCAAAAAAACATTGTACCTCAAATAATTTCTTTGTTTTCTCCCAATAAACTATTTCTCTCACATTCTCTAGGTCTACAGATAATTTTTTCTCTGAGATAACATGACCTAAGAAGTGAATATGAACCATCTAAAAGTGTTATTTTGAGATCTTATCATATAACTGATTCTCTCTTAGTGTACTTAAAATGATATCATGATGGGTGGCATGGTCATGTCTAGTGTGAGAGTACACCAAGATATCATCCATGAAAACTACCACAAAATAGTCCGAGTAAGGATGGAAAACTTGGTTCATTAGTTCCATAAATACTTCTAGTGTGTTCGTGAGACCGAACAATATAACCACATACTCGTATAGACCATACCTGCTCTAAAAGGCTATAAGAGGTACATCTGATGGTATAACGTAAAAACGATGATAACCAGATCTCAAATAAATCTTTGAGAACACCTAGGCTCCAGGAATATGAACAAACTGATCATCAATACTTTTCAAGGGATGTTGGTTCTTGACCGTTAACTAGTTCAGCTTCCAAAAATCCACACAAAGTTTGAGGGTACAATATTTCTTTTTGACAAACAGGATAGGCGAACCCCAAGGATAAGTACTGGGTCGGATGAAACCCTTTGAATGTAACTCCTATAACTACTTCTTGAGCTCCTGTAACTCTGGTGTAGCCATCCTATAAGGATTAATGGACACCAAATTCACCCATGACACAAGCTCAATAGAAAATTCTACCTCTTTATCTGGATACAAACCTGAAAAGTCATATAGAAATACATCCCTAAAATGACCGAACACTAGAAGAAAGTTAATCAGGGAAGTCCCCGGGTCATCCAGATATAGACTAGAAATCTAGGCTATATCACCTCTCAACCCATGATTCTCATTACGGATCTACTCGCTTGGACTTACCATTCACCCTTATGTAGAAATAATTCACCCTATAGTGATGTGAAACTCACCCTATGATGAAGGAAAATTATAACTTCTTAGAAGGGAACAAAATAGTCCATTCTTAGAATGACGTCATAGCCTTTCATCTCTAATACATAAAGGTCCCATAAGAATTGACACCCACCAATCTCAAGAGGGAACTCCTTGCACAGAAATATATTATCCATTATAATCCCAAACGGAGTGTCCAACGACATGATATCAGTATAAGTAAAGATACAAAGCCTAGGGATATCCGCAAGAGGCACATATATTAAGATATGGGATACCCCTATATCAAAAATAGAAAAAGGTAAAACTAAGGAAACCAAAATCGTTCCTCTCACCATATGGTATTTGGGATCCTTCACCTACTGGATATTCTCCAGTGAAAAAGTCTAACCTGCACCATGGCCCGATGAAGCTATCCATGATCCCTCAGCTAATCCACCCTATGGATATCAAAAACCTTGTGTCTGACCACTGCCTCCATGACCACCACCTCATCCTGAATGGCCTAAAGAACCCCAACCCCCAGTCTGATGTGGAACTGATGGTCCTACTTCAGTATTAGGTGTCAAAATGGATCCTCCCTCAATAGCTACTAGAAGGATTTCATTACCTAAAATCTAATAATGTCCCATCTTGCCACAATATCAGCACTCAACTGGGTATCTCAGGCACTGAGGTTTCTTATGTCCACCAATCCCTCAATGGAAGTGCACCACCTGGCTACCTGAAATAAAATCAAGCCTACACATATCTCTATGTGTAGACTCCATGTGGTGCTTCTCACTATCATTTGGAAGAGGACCAACTCTGGATGCTGAACCTCCCAGGCCCACAGCTCTAGAATCCATTAGGTTGCGGTTGGTTATCTGCGGCTGGTTGACTATAGAATATATTAAAGTCAACCTAAAGATGTTCACTTGGGATCAGATGTCATGCCTGAGACCATCCTCAAACTTCCTCTCTATAAATAACTCATCACCCCCAGAATGGGTGTTAAGCACTATAACTCTGTGAAGGAAGAATAATACTCTATGATTGAGAGAGTATCCTGCTCCAAACACGCGAATTATCAGGCTTAGTCGGCCCTCATGGTCTCTGGGTAGAAGTAGTCATAGAAGGTCTACTAAAACTCATCCAAAGCCATAAATCACTAGATTCCCGCCTATGATATCACTTCCCACCATCTCTTGGAGGAACCTCAAAGCCTGTAGGTTTCGAGCTTCACCCTCCTATCAAGAGGTGTCTCAAGATTCTTGAAGATAGAAATCATGGCTTCCAGCCATGACACTATATCATGATGTCCTACATCCCCTGAGAAGGTGGGAGGATGCTGCTACAGAAAAAACCTAGGTCAATATTACCGTAGACAGGGAGGGATGCAGTGCTACCTAGAAAGTATTCATCATCCTCATGAAGCCTTATCGGAACTGTGCATCAGTGCCTGTATTCGGTATGACGGCTGGTACCATGAAGGGAACGATGGGAGGGTCTTCTAGTATGACTTGGTCTACCATTTCTAGTGTCTGATCATCACCCCGATCCTAGCATACAGTCAGAGGATGTCTTGGTTACATGAATCTGCATATTCAAGTGTATCTGATAGTTCAATATTATCAAGGACTAAAGCATAGAAGTGCAGGAAAGTATCGGAAGAAGAAAGAAAACATGTTTTACAAAATAGGGGTACATGACATGTATAACCTTTACATGACATGTTCCCTTATGTTTTTAACATGGCGTGTACCTCTGCCAAACCTAGTCATGTTACACCCCTACACACGGTGTGTTCTCCTTGATACACAACATGTACTTGAATGTTACATCCTACCCAAGTACTCTTACTTGACTCAAACTACACTGTTCTCTTAGAACTAAACTACACAATGTGTATATGACCATCACGACATGTACTAGAAGGATTTCACCAATGAGTGTCATTGGTCACATGACTGGCTACACCGATCACAAAACACGGCGTGTGTGACCAATAAACGGAGTATTCCAGAAAAGATTTTTCCAACCCATGTCTCTTCCCACATGGTTGGTCACACAGTCATCACCTGCACAGCGTGTATAAAAATGTACAGGGAATGAACATAAGAAAAACATTTTCTTCATGAATAGAAGGATACATGGCATGTACTTAACATCACATGTCGTTTATTATGGGATTTTCTAGATAGTAATCCCCAGAAATTACTCTATAACCCTATAAAAGCAATAAAACAAACATTAAAGTTACAAATTCCAATTTTTGGGCCCCATAATCCCTATGAATCAAATCTTTTCATCATATTGATGCCATATCGAAATAGAATTCATTTAGAGTTCAATATGATCCACCCAATTCCAATCTATGAGGGCCCATGACACCTCAAGGACCAAAGTTTTGTGTCCATTCAAATGAAACTTTAAATTTTTTGATACCCTATCAAAATAGCAAGTATTATATCATAGAATCTATCACATCAACATGAATATCTTGAACAATATCTATCACAATAGCATACAATTAGTAATTCATCATAAATGGCATAGAAAAATGAATGAAATATGATCCCTAGAAAGTGCCTATATGATGCATGAGATGACATAACCTCATATTATCAGGTTTTAATAGAAATTGAACCTCAATAATATCAATGGTAACAACACAATATAAGTGAGTCACCAAACATTGAAATCAAATAAACTGTAATAATTGTAAAACTAGAAAAATTACAATATTCGAGGTATATTGTCTTTTCCCTGTACGTGGGTTAGATACTCCCAGGAACAACTTATTACCAACTACATATTACTTATTATCCATGTCTATAGGCTCCAAATAGTAAGACAGTGTAGAAAATAAAAACATTCCCTCTAATACCACTTTGTAACATTTCTGTTCTAGGTGCAACCCAAAGGTGCCCCGTACCCAGTTGGCCACATGGCCTCAAGCACATTTCCAAAAATTCCAGAGGTTTCTGACTAGCTGTGAGGGCCTTGGGTGGGATAGTGGGGATACTATGTCCTCATTGGAAGAGTATGCATTATGTAATAACAATAATAACCAGTAGCACAAACAGTAATACCATACAACAAATAAACAGTGGAAGACTGAAAGTACATAAACAACTAAAGAACATATTTATAAAAGTTGCATGTCACATATGTCCAGGAAAGTATCCAAAATAATAATAAAGGTGTAAATATAGTACTAAACCAAGTGTAAAAGAAAATAAGTAATCTCCAGCTATATCAAAAGCCTTACCTTGGTCACATGCTCTCCAACTCCACCATAATCAAATACCTGATGACGAAGGGCTCTCGTCCTTATCCATACATGTAACCATATAATCTATTTTTATCCAAATGTATGACCGAAACAGGGTGTGAGAATAATCCCAGTAGGAAACCACCATAGGATTTGTGCCTAACTGATAGTGAGTATATATAGCAGGTAATAATGGAAGTTACGAAAGAAAACTAGGAGTACACAAAAGTAACAAATCCAATAGTTTCCATTTACATTCATTAAAATTTAATGATTATCATTTTATCGAGTACGCCTCACAAATAGGCAGCTCATAAGAATACCTAACATGGAAAAAATGAAGTTGCTGCCTTGGTTTGGAAGACTCATCACAAACATTCAATATTCACATTAACCCTTTGTGTAGCTCACACAATCTAACCCCCTGGCTAAGTAATACAATAAAGGAAAAGACACTCTGGGGAAGCACTCACCGTAAATTCCCTCTATGGTATTTCAATAATAACTACAGACTCTATGGGGAAGGACTCAACATCAATTCCCCATGCGGTCTCGTAATGTAAACTATAGACCCTCTGAGAGAGCACTCACCGTCAATCCCACATGTGGTCTCGTAGTGTGAAATGTAACATGACCTCTAAGGAATCACTCAACGTCAATTCCCCCTGTGATCTAACTACACAAGGTTCTCACCACCCTGTTTAATTCAATCGTGCATATATGATATCAAGGATCCCAAATTAATCTCCACTCCTATATAGAGAAATAATTACAATGTATATCACAAGTATTTAATAAGAAGTAAATACAATAAGTTCTATCCTATCAAGTAAAGAAAGGAACCAAGGTCTACCTCATAAGAAACCTGGACCAAATGACCCTAAACATTCAAACAAGGAAAACAGACCGATGGGGTGTCCCCTAAATATGAAATTACACATAATATCACAACAATGAACCCTTAATCCAATAGTAAATCTAAGTCAGAAAAAACAAGGTTCAATTTCCTTAACCCAAAATACCTGAAACATGGGTAATCAACACTTTGGCATATAAAACAAAAATACAAACAAAAAAAAGAAACAAACCACCTACCTCGATGATGTAAGATGAAAACACTCAAAATTCAGCCCTGTAATCAGGTTTTAATGATGTAGATATACAAAAACATCAAAAACATTCAACCTTGAATAACACGAGAGAGAGAGAGAGATGAAATCGGGAGGAGAGGCTCTAGAAGAAGGAATGACTCCCTGGTGGGATTCCAACGCACCCATTAGAGATCAAATCAATCCTTAGATGGAGAAATGGTGGCTTGGAGAAGAATCGATGATTATGGATGCTCCTTTGTGAGCTTTGACCAAAAGAGTATGTTTCTGGGGATTAGATGTGAACCCGATCCAATTAGTCTAATAAAAGAAAAATTACATTGTGTGCACTTTTAATGAACATACCATTGATTTTCCTCAACCATCCCCCGACATTAGAAGTCTTCCACATCACCCCACACAACCATGTCTCAGCCGTTACACACCCAATATGTGGTTTTAAATAGTAACTGGGTAAACATTGTGTACTCTTAATTACATGGTGTGTACTTATAAAAATTCCCAAAATCATTCTTTTTCCTCAAAAACACCAAAAATGAAGATCCATGTTCTTACATTTATAATAAACTTATGTTAATTATCTATTCTCTACATAACCATTTTCATGTTCATCATTAATTTTATTTTAATTATTATTATTTTGTATATAACTACTTAAACAATCATGTTTACATCGGGTGTTTTAACCAAATCCATATTATCTGTAAAAATTGACTTTGGAAGGTCAACTATAGTCAAATGGGTCATTATATAATATCTACAGAATAATAATCATGAAATAATTATCATATTTATACATTAATTATACTTTTAAAATCAATAATTAAATATTTTTATGAAAAATAAACAAAGTTTACAATCATATAGACGTTAGTTCGTACGTACACATGAGTAACATTTCTTATTTTTCAATGATTGTTATGGAAAAAGGTAAGTACACTAATATTTATATAAAGATAATAAAATAATAAATACTATATTATATAGTAAAATATACTTATATATATAATTATTTTGATGTAAAGTAATAACATCATGTTGAGGAGGCGGTAGTTTACACGTCCACAAACGACATTATCACTTTTCAAGTGTTTGAATGGGTAATAAATAAATTAAGATATATTATACTTATATAATGGTAATTATTTGATGAATATAATATATATGTTTTTAGGACTAATAATTTAAATTAAAACAATCATTTATACATTTCATCTATCGTCTGAATTAATCACATCGCTTTGAGGCGGTGGTAGTACACACTTCCACAAACGATGTTATTATTTTTTTTTAAAAATGGAACGTATAAATATATATTTTTTAAAATAATTAAATAATATTTAAGACATAATAAATATCATACATAAAATATATTAATAGGTTTTACATCATAATGTACTCTATGAGAGGTGTTAGAGAAAAAAAACAATCATCCTTTTTTGAGGTAGTAGTTCTCCATACACGTAAACAATATATTTTTTACGCATTAGATTGATGTTTTTGTGAATGTATTGTGAAACCTTATAAGAAAAAATACTAGTATATTCATTATACTTTTTTAGATATATAATCATGTAATAATAATATTTTATGGTTTGGATAATGGAAATAAAATAAAATAACATGAGGAAGAATGTTACCTCTTTTTCGAGAAACTCTTTTTTGTTTGCATTAAAGGGATTCCTTCGATTTTTTTCATCAAAAAATGATTATTATAGATTTATGGGAGGTATTTATAGGAACTATTATGTTATATATTGGTATAGAAATTTTTTTTGATAGGTGTTAGGAACTTTGAGAGGTTGTGTCCTTTTATAGGAGAGGAAAAGGACTCATTTGGAATTTTTGAAAACAAGTCAGGTGTACCAAACATTTTTCTAACAAAGAGTCACAAAAGACAAAAAAAACTCCATAATTTTAGTTTAATGTCCTTATTATTTCCATAAAATGGGTATTGGACAAGTGGATAGGTTATTTTAGCCCTTAATTTATAGGTTTAGTCCCTTGTTTAACTTAATTTTTCTTTAATCGTTGTAATTATTTTTAATTATTTTTTGTGATATTTTTTTGTCAAAAACAATGTTTACTATATAAAAAATTATAAATTATTATTATTAAAAATATTTATTAATTTTTTATAAATTCAAAACACATAAGTGGTAGAAATTAATTTAAATTTAATCTCACAGATGGGACGACAATGTAGGTTTTTGATGTAAAAACATTTCAAAGTCTGCTATGTTTTATTGTCAATTTCAAATTAAAATTGATTTAAATGATATAAAGTTTATTAATTTATAAAAATATTTTCTAATTAAACTTTAAAACCAATTAAAATTATAATTTAACATTACAAATAAAATAGACTAAAAATAGTTTTGAATTAAAATTTTCTTTTTTCATTATTCATTAAAAAATGAAACTTCATGGAAGAAGACCAAAAATTCATAATACACAGATTTTTACATTTTTTTTCAAATATGATGTTTATTTTGATATAATAAAACTATAAAATAGTCGTAATTTGGTTTTAAAATGGGTTCTTTGTTAAATGGTGGAAAAATACATTAATAAAAATATTGTATTTTATGTTTAATAATGGGTTTATTTTTATCTTGTGCCTACCAAATATAATGGATAAATATCAAAAAAATATTGAATATAGTATATATATTACATTAATATCACTAATAAATTGAAATTTTTTAAAAATATTATAATGAAATACCTTTACGAGCATAAAAATTGTTTTGAATAAAAATATCGCTTTTATTTTCAATGGGTTATTATATCCATTTCCAATTAATTAGTTAATAATGAATTTATTTATCATTTTGTGTAAACCAAATATTTTCATAAGTTAGTTTATAATATTCATAATTGAAAATTTAATGTCTATGTTATGTCTTATTATATTAAAAAAAATATTTTAATAATATGTTTTCATTTGGTAAAACTCGATCTTGCGTGTAATTCAATCCATTGAAGAAACTCCTAGTTGATTATGTCGTATGATAACTCAGTATCATGTGCAATGAAATATATATAATCTATTTAATCTATTTTAAATACTAAATATATTATAATTTCATTGTATTTTATAACCCCTTACGAGCTTAATGTCGCATTTCATACAAGATATTGAATAAAATTTTCCTGCTTTAAATTTTTCAGCACGTTACATTCTACCCACCTTAATGAAATTACATCATCATAATTTAAAATTTATCATGGTAATATGTTGTTTGATATTTCCAATTTTTAAATCCCACATCCTGAGATCTGTTCATAAGACATCCTCTATAAAAGAGAGAATGAGAAGTACAATGTTCACATGGACAAACATTTAACTAGGTCTCTAAGTAGGAGAAAAATTGTGGAAAGTATAGATATGTACTTAAAGGAAAAGGTTAAATATTTACATGGAGATATTGAGGTCAGAAATGAAAAACAAGTGAATGATAAACAAATGTTGAGGGCCTCAACCCCATAAATATTTGATGATTTAAGAGACTACGAGTTCAACAAAAATTAAGGTAGTATGACAACATTTTATTTCTAAGTCATTTTACTAATGGTATGTAATTATTTTAAAAATCAAGATTACAGGGAAACAATCTTACATGTTAGGTTTCAATTTAACATGAGAAATTATATATTTTTCCTTTTCTTGGATAAAATTCTAATTTATCCATTACTTTATGAAATGGATATCTAAAAATTTACTTTGATGTCTGAAACACTAAAATACACTTTTAATGAATCTTAAGTCCAATAAAAGAGTGAAAAGTATAACATTATATCTCTAACTATTTTTCATAGTCAATATGGTTAATAAATCAATCTATAAATTGAAATATAAAACATTAATGGTTAATCATTGATATCAATTCGAAAAATTATTCTACAGAAAATAATGAAATATTAATCAGGACATTGCGTAATTCCATGGTTGGAATGAAAACCATATCGTCCTTCGGTCATCTGTTCATGATTTTTGTCCATTCCAAGCTTTATTAGTATTCACATGTCATACAGGCTTTCCTTTTGTAAAACTACATTAATATAATTTCCAAAATAAATATAATGTAATTCCTAGAAATAATGATAGTTACTAAATTTCCTTTTAGCTTAATTTTCTCATAGAACCCTAATATATAAATACTTCATCCATTTATTTCCACAAAGTTCTTTCCTTGGTCTAGAGTTTATCCATAATATCATTTGTAGGATTTCTAATTTATGGCCCCTTGTATCTATTTAAAACAACTTAGGTTCAACCCTAAATATTAATTTGGATTATCTATTCAAATCTCTAATAATGGATTGTAAAGAAAATGTGAATTATCCTAATCATATCCACCCTGAGTGTTAAATTAGCTATGTAGTAATTCCTTTTTTCATATACCAGGTTAACTCGAGTCTGGCATGGAACACCTCATCATAGTTATTACTCATAGATATATCTATTATAGAACCATGTCCACATGTAGTATCTAGAAAGGGATTTATTTTTTAAAAATTCCACGTAATATCTACCATACCAGAGTTCTTGTTTTTTCTTTTATACTTATCTGAAAATTATACCTTATGGTTATGTTCTCTATCTAATGTTTTACTAAATGTAGTTCTCATGGTTTGTACTAAACTTCCTATGATACCAACTATAGTAACCGGACCCCAAATATCCTGGAGTGAGTGTCTTATATCAATTATATTTTCTTGATTACTATGAATCAAATACAGAAGGACCAACGAGATTAGTAGTATTGGTAAATGAGAAACATAAATGTGTCTTGTTTTACAAATTAATACAATAATTACAATGATTTTTTTCTCTTTATCTAAATAACATTTAGGATATATCTAATACATATATTAAATCTCTACATACCTTTCATAGCATGCTTCTTAGATTCATGTGGAAAGAAACATAATAAGTGTGATCTCAAATTCCTAATAAGGTAAAAATATTGAGGAATAAATAATGATTCAATGATAATAGTCGATATGGAAAGGTAAATAACTGAACACACGTGCATTTCAATCAATAAACTGAATGGAATTTAATAAAAAAATATGGAATGGTAATAAATGGAAACACATTCCATTCAAATAACCAGATAAGGAAAAATCAATATAGAATGGTTGAAACTAAAAAAATTATTTAATCAATGAACATAAATGAAATTAATCTATAGATATGTCAACACAAAATCTCATGGATAAATAATAACTAAAACTAAATAAGGGAAATTATTAATTATTAGACATCATGTCTAAGGTACATGAAAAGTTATACCATAAATAACATTCAAAATATGGTTTCAAACTATGTATAGAAACCCATTATTTTATGAAACAAGTTTTCCACATGAGAACCTAACGATGCATCAAGGATATATATAATATTTGGGATCCACCTGTAATTACATTTCCTAAACATTCCTCATATCAAATAATCAAAATAAATAATAAGCCTTACCAAATATATATATATATATATTGAATATAAGATATAGATTTATCAATATTTCCCCAAATTATCAAATAATTATCAAATTATAAACCATATGTAAAATGGTATATTGTCTAGGAAATAAGAATATCCATGATAAATGAACTGGAAAATTTAGGGGAATTCAATGTTCAATGATCACAGGGGATTGAATATTTCAAGGGGACTAAAAAATAAATCAATGGAGTGAATTTAAATACTATACATGGAAAAATAAACAATCTAAAGGAATAGTAAAGAAGGTATAAAAATAATATATCCTATTTGGAGTGAAATATAGTATTGTTATCATTTATGGATAGAAATTAAATAATCTTTTTAAACAATTCCCAAGGAAAATATCGTTTTTTTGAAAAAGATTTTGAAAAAGATTTTATTTGATAATAAATTTATAAAACATTTTCTTTAAAAAGTAACATTTTAAATATGTAAATTAATATTTGAAAAAATTATAGGAGGTATATTTGTACATTCTGTATGAGGTAAAAGAATATTCCTTTTTCATGGTAAAAATGATTGAAAACACCTTGTCTGGAATGAAATAATAATATTTATTTTAAAACATTAGAAAAATAAAAAAAGAAAAAATGTATTTACAAAATAATTTTAAAATAATTTTTAAAATATTTAAATATAATATTTTTTTAGATGAAAATTATATTCTCCAACTAAAGAGAGAAATCAAGTCAGGTTTTCTTAAAAAAACGTTTTCTAAAATATTTTGAGTTTCAAGGAGTGAAAATGGTAATAATACTTGAAAAGCTCATGAATAAACATAGGAGAGTAAAATTAAATGTTTTATTGAACAATGTTCATAAAATTTCTTCAAATGGAAATGAATGAGAAATGAAATTACTCTTGAGGGAAATAATCCTTAAATATTCCAAAGTGTCCCATACCACTTTGAATCATTCTAAATTATAAGCCTCGTGATAGAATAAAATTAAATGTATGTTTTAGATAACATGAAGATAAATGATTAATGATATAATATATCAAAAGGGGCAGTAGATACACCAAAAAAATAGTTAAAGTTTTTACATGACATTTATCTCATGGATGTAAAAGTGATATGATAATACATTACCTTAACATTTCCTTTCAGGTGAACATCCATTAACATAATGTATAATAAACTTATGTTAATTTTATGCTTCTTTCCAAAAAAATCATGTTTATAATTACTTTTATTTAACTTATTATTATATTTTATACAACTACTTAAACAATCAAGTTTACATTGGTTGTTTTGACCAAATTCAGTTTATGTGTCAAAAATTACTATTGTATGTCAACTATGCTCAAATGGGTCATTATATAATATCTCCAGAATAATAATCATTAAATAATTATCATATTTATATGTTAAATTTAATTTTAAAATCAATCATTAAATATTGATGTTAAAAATGAACCAATGTTACAATCATGGAGATGGTAGGTCGTACCTATGCAGAGTAACATTTCACATTTTTCAATGATCGTTATGGAAAGAAGGTGAGTAACACAAATATTCTCTAGATGAGAATAATATTATAAATACTATATTATTTAATCATATATACTTAAATATATAATTCTTATTATGTAAAATGAATCACATCCTATCGAAAAGGTGGTAGTTCACACATCCATGAATGACGTTATCACTTTTAAAGTGTGTGAATGGGTTATAAAGAAAATGATATATAAAATATTTATATAAAGTTAATTATTTAATTAAGAAAATATATATGTTTTTTATGTCTCATATGTTTAATTAAAACCATAATTTTATAAATTCCAGGTAGCGTGTGATTGAATCACATTTATTTTAGTATACGGTAGTCCACAATTCCAAAAACAATGTTATCATTTTTACAAAAAATAGAATGTATAAAGATATGTGTTTTAAAAGAATAAAAAATCCTAAATTAATAATAAATATCATATATAAAATATATAAATATATTTTCCATCATAATTCCCACCATGATAAGTGGTAAAGGAAAAATAAAAAATCATCATTTTGCGAGGCGGTAGTTCGCCATACACGTGAACAGTATTTTTTTTACCACTTATATGGAATTGTGTGTGAGTGTAGTAAGAACCCATATCAAAAAACATATTAGTATATTTCTTATACTATTTTTTATATAATCATGTAATAATAAGAGATTATGGGATGGATAATAGAAATTAAATAAAAGAACTTGAGGAAGAATATTACCTCTTATTTGGGTTACTCCTTTTGGTTTGCACCAAAGGGATTCCTTGGATTTTTTTATTCCCAAGATGATTCTTCTAAATTTATTGGGGGGGATTTTAGGATATATTGGGGTAGATATTTTTTGATCCAAATAGGCTTTAGAGGTGTGAAGATGTGGGATAGTTAGTGTCCTTTTATAGGGGAGGAAAAAGACTCACTTGATATTTTTGAAAACAATTTAGGTGTACCTATGGTTATAAAAAAATGTCGTCAAAAACCAACCAAACTAAGAAATGGTAGGATAATGGAAAACATATGTCCATAAAAGAAGTATTGGACAAGTTTCTGTGTCGTTTGGTCCTTAATTCAAAGCTTTATTCATTTGTTAAGCTTAATTTTTTCTTAATCAATGTAATTGATTTTAATTGCATTCCCTAATATGTTTTGTCAAAAACTAATTTGAAAATATTATAAATTATAAATTATTATGACTAAAATATTGAATCCATTTTTTAAAATTCCAAACCAATAATTTTAAGAAATTAATTTTAATTTAATATTGGAGATGGGATGTCAATACAAGATTTTAATGAAAAAACATTTGAAATTTTGTTATGTTTTTATAGAAAATTTAAATTTAAAATTGATTTAAATAACCTAAATTTTACTAATTCATAAAAATATGATATAATTTAAATTTAAAACCATATATAACTATAATTAAATGCTACAAATAAATTAGAATAAAAAGAAGTTTTGAATTAAAATTCAGTATTTTTCACTATTCATTAAAAAATGAAACATCATGGAAAAATTCCAAAAATTAATACTAAGATAATTTTTATGTTATTATTTAAAATAAGACGTTTATTTTCAAAGGTTCAAATTGGATTTAAAATGATTTCTCCATTAAAATGTGGTAAAACTACCTTTTTAAAAATATAGTACTTTTTGTGTAATATTGGGTTTGTTCTTATCTTGTGTCTATCGAATCTATAGGATGAATATCAAAAAAAATTGAATAAATATATATTATTAATGTCACTAAGTAATTGTAATTAATTTATTTTTTTAGGATAAAACACCTTTGTTAGCATAAAAATAGTTTTCTATAAAAATATTCCCTTTAAATTCAATTGGTTCTCATATCCATTTCCAATTAATTTTTAACCAATGAATTCATTTTATTTTGTGTGTAAACTGAATATTTTCATATTTTAGGTAATACTATTTATAACCATTAATTTAATGGCTATGTCAGTTCTTATTATATTAACTAATAATATTTTAATAATATGTTTTTGTTCAGTAAAAATTTATCTTGTGTGTAATGCAAGCCATTAAGAAACTAAATGTTGTGTATGTTGCACTCTAACTTAGTATCACATGCATTGAAATATATAAAAACTATTTAATATGTTTTAAATAGTAAATATATTATAAAGTCACTGAATATTATTTTCCCTTATTCTCTTGGTGTCACGTGTCACACATTATATCAAATAAAATTTTCTTACCTAGTATTTTTCATGTAATTACATAAGATATTTATTATAAGGTTAAATAATAGTATTTTCGTAATGTATTTTTGTTTTGTAAAAGTTGAACTTGCATCTAACTTAAGATATCAAAGAAACTTGCTACCAAAGAAACTTGTTTTTTCATGTCACACATGCTAATTCAATATCATTTTAATTGTAAGTTATATCATAGATTGAATTTATTTAAAATATTAAATAAATTGTAAAATATCGAGGTGTTATATTCTCTTATGAACTTAGTGTTGCTTGTTATAAATTCTATCTAATATAGTGTTCTTAATTTATAATTTTGGGGAATTAAATTATCTCTACCTTAAACAATTTGTGTCCTAAAAATTGAAACATAATATTGGTAATATGTTGTTTGTAATTTAATTTGTTGAAATCCCACATCATGAGTATGGTTCATAAAAAATCCTCTAGAAAAGAGATAATGTGAATTTAAATGTATAGATACACTAACATATAACTATGTATCTATGTATTAGAACAATAGTATAAAATGGAGATACATACATGGAGGAAAAGAGAAAATAATATTAGGGAATTATTGAGGTCATCAACCACAAATAAGTGAATAGTCAATGGAAAGTTGAGGGTATCATCATCATTTTCATATTTATTCAAGGAAGAGAGGTAAAAAAGAATAATAGACAAACCATGGCCTAGGTAGGCCTAAAATAGTGTAGACTAGGGGAATCTCCTATAATAAAATTAAACCCCACATGTTTTAAGTAATTAATATTGGGGTAGCCTGTGATATTAGAACCATGATTCTCTAGAGATTCAAGATGACCGAAAACCTTGTTCCCCTCTATCCATGTGTGGGTTACATGTATATTTTTATTGAGGAGAGCTCTTCATTTCTTGATAATGTAATATATAAACCAAATTATAGAGCCTTGTCCATGTAGGGTTTTGTGTATGACCATAGACTCTATTTCCACTTAAATGAGGTCGAAATTCTTATGGTTGCAAAGTTTAAGCCCAGTGAGTACTACATTAGCCTCTACCTGTAGTGAATTGTCACTACCATAATGAGTCGTGAAGGCAAGAATAACACTTCTCCCAGAATCATGAATTGCCCCTCTTCCTTGTATTTCACCTGAGTTACATGAGCCATCCATATTAATCTTAAAACCATTTTTTGGAGGAATCCAATGTACCCAGTGTCCCAGTGTCCAGGAGATGGATGGTTGAACCGATGAAGAGCTAACTTGTAGAAATTACAAAAAGGGGATTCCAACTTTTTTCTGATAAGAGTGCCCACGAAACCCAGTAGACTCTCTGTTCTCAAAATTATGGATCTCCCTATGGAGAGGGACCCCTCATTTCTCACCTATTTGATATCTTTCCATAAGAACCAACATACACCACTGAGAATAATGGATCTCATAATCTACTCTAAGCTCGTATCATTCATCCCATGGAACCATTGCTCCAAGAACGGGACATCACAAATTTTATGATAGAAAAAATTGTTAAAATCCCCAAATAACCTCCACACATATTGAGACTATTCACATTCAAATAAAATGTGGTTTGTACTATCTTCCCTCTTATGATTATAGCAATGGAACTAAGATGCCAAGAAGATTCCATATTTTTTAATATTTTCATAAGATGGTACTGCATGATTCATTATCCTCTATGTTATTTCTCTGGAGTTTTTTGTAAAAAAACATACCATTGCATATATCTTGGTGATACTATGATTTATAGATCCTTAGAATTCCCTTTCTATTGAATTTCCTTGTGTTGGAAGGGGTGAACAAACATCTTTCTGGATCTGAGTTGATGGGAATTGAATCACAAATGTCATGTTGGTTCATTTCCAGACCCGCCCTGATGAACGATGGATGTAGGCTCACCTCTTTAAAAGGAATGGTTGGGATACGACACCCTGAGAATCCAATCATAGATCCTTCCCAATTTTGAAGACATAAGAGAATGTTACATTCTCCTAATATCAATCGTGAGTGTCGTTGAAGGTTTGGGAAAAGGGTCAGATCATGAACTAAAAGGGAGAACCATGTGCACTAGAAATTTCCTCATTGGCTCCATTTTATGGGAAATTATATTCCCCCAAATAATGGGTTCTTCTATTATTTCCCATGAACATTTCACATGCATGCAGTGAATTGTGACACCTAAACTCCTTACATTAATCCATTAATAATGAATCAGTTGATCCATCCTATCTCATGGGACCCAATTCCTCTTACCTTCTGATAGTAAATCCCATATGAAATTGTCCAAGACCATGTCAATGGTTTGGATGACACCTTTTGGCACTATGGTGGAAGCCGGGGCATAAACAGGGATGACTGAAAGGACACTGTTAACCAAGGAAATCCGACCCCCAAAGGATATGATGTGGTTTTTCTATTTAAGTACACTACTTGTAACCTTCTTCACCACATGATTAAAGTCTCAAATGCACATTTTTTATAAGGATATAAGAGTGTAGAGGCATTCAAATGGATAGGTACCTCACTGCATATCCAAACATTTGAAAAAATGATAATCCTGACTAGAAGCATAGTTCATTGATATATAAAGATTTATCATGGATTTATTGATCACCTGGCCACTCTAGTATTAGTAATCCTCAATAATTCAGTTGTTAAAATGCACATACCACCTACCAGCATTAGTTAATATGATAGTGTCATCATCAAATATAAAATGGGAGATGGAAGGAAGGTTCAATTTCCTATGATAAGGGAGTATATCTCAATTATACATGCCATGTCAATAAGGCGGTTAAGAGTATCATGTATTAGAATAAATATGATCGAGGAGGTAGGGTCGCCTTTCCATAATCTACGGGTTTTCTTAAAGAATTTTTGATTCCTCCCACTAAAAGAAAAAACCGTCCATGAGGAAATAGCGCATCTGAATATGAGGTCAGAGGCCCTGGAAGGAAGACTTGTACTTGTTAGGAATCTGTTGATGAATCCCCATTCAATTATATCATGTTCCTTATTCATGTACAACTTAATTTATTTCTTAGATCCAGGATTCTTGGTGTTGTTTTCTCTCATAATTTTCTATGATAGACCGATATCTCCATGGGTTGAATGACCCTTCACAAAGACATGTTTTTCAATGGAGATTCACCGGGGAAGGTGCATGGATAGCCTCAAGTTGATGATGCCCACATGAATCTTGTTGGGAAAATTCCACATGCTCATAGGTCTATAATGAATGAAAGAAGAGGGATCCTTAATCTTAGATATGAACATAAGGGTTGTAGAATATGAAACCTATGAAAGGATTCCTATGAAAAATAAGTATTGTATAGCTAAGACAATTTCTCTCTTGACAACCCCCCCCCCCCCCCCCCCCAGAGCCCCTATAAAATGATATAGGGTAGATTTCATGGCCTGGAAAACTCTCAGGGTTGAGTTTCATCATGGTCGCAAGGATTTAATTCTCTTCAGGGGTCAATTTTAGTAATTCATTTTCCTAAGGAGAGACAAGGTTGGGAATCACTCCCTAAAATTATGCACTCCCACCTAGGTAACCAATGGGCATTCTCAGGTTCTATCATTCTAGGGGAGATTTGAAGAACATAGGCACCAAAACCCCAACAACATCTCTGTCAAATATATAGGGACCACACTCTAAAAATATATTGGGTTTGATTGGACGTCTTAAACATGCATGGAAATATGTAGTGTTCTTATCAGCCTTATTGAGCCATTTTATCCTCACACACTCTCAAGCCTTACATTCTTGGTTGAGAATCATTTCCGCCAAGCTATTGTTTTTTTCAAGGAGTTCACCAAATACCCTATTATTCTATACCTCCTATATAATATATTCTAGATGATCAATATCCTATTTGAGGGCATCCATTTTCTAGTTGATAGAAAGGGGTCCCTTTGCCCACGCTTGTAGCCCCTTTTTAAGATGCCTCATCTTGTTCTAAATAGCTACCCAAGTGTGACCCTAGGTCGGTTCTCCCCGTGAATCCCTTACTAGCTACTGATAACCAAGGTTATGAGTCCACTAATCATAGAACATGCACATTTCATTATTTTTCTGCCTGGGAGACAAAGAGACCAGAAACGATGCATGTTTAGGTGCTGGTATGATGTCATCCAGCAAGTAGAGAGAAGAGTCTCCTCAGGGTGACTCTATGAGCTTGGTGATGGTCTCCAGGATGATATTTCCTAAACATTTTCATATAATAAACCTAGAGGGGATAGGGGGATAAGTACTTGGGAACCATAGGATAGACGATATCTTGGTTCCAAACAACTGATCCCTACATTGTCAAAGATTTCTTGTCCATAATATGAAGAGATAGATCTAGCTCAACACCAATATGGGACACTTGTAACATCTCGGTTCCGGAAGCCACCCAGAGGCACCCTGTACCCGGTTGTTCACATGGACTCAAGGGCATTTCCCCGAATGCCAGAGGATGCCAACTAGCAGTGAGGGACGTGGGTGTGATAATGAGGAAACTATTCCCTCAATGGAAGAGGACACAATGGAAGTAACACCACATACAATAGTAGTAAATATCCAACAACAGTACATAGTGGAAGACTGATAAAAAAACAACTGGAGCAAAGATATATAAATATGAAATGATGCATGATACATATATGTCTAGGAAAGAAGCCAAACAATTCACAATGCTGAATACAATAATAAACCAAAGTACACAAGAAAAGTAAAAAAATAACTCCTCAGTATTGCAAGCCATAGCTTGGTCCCATGCTCTCCAACTCCTCAGCAAGTCATGTACCTGAAGTAGAAGGACACTTTACTTTATCTATACCTATAACAACTTAATTTGTTTGGGCCCAAAAGCATGACCCAAACTGGGTGGGAGATAAAAATCCCAGTAGGCAACCACCCGAAGATTTGTTCCTATCATTCAGTGAATATATGGTGATAAAGTACAGTAAGAAGTAAGTAGTAAGAAGTAAACAGGATAATACACATCAGTAAACAATCTTCAGTCTCTAGCATAATATGTACAAACAAGAAAGTAGCAACTCAATAAAGTAGGACAAAAATGTAACATATGGGTAGTTCTCATAGTCTAACCCCTAAGTTTCAACCTACAAGTACTAGAACCCCTCTGGGACGCACACACAGTCTCACCCCTTTGGTTCACCTAAAGAATAGACTCTCTAGGGAAGCACTCACCGTCAATTCCCCATATAGTCTCATATCATACTAAAGGCGCTCTGGGGAAGCACTCAACATATCTTTCCCTCTGTGGCCCGCATTGAGGAACTACAGACACTTTGAGGAAGCACTCAATGACAATTCCCCCTATGGTCTCGCATCGTAAAGTTAAAGACACTCTGGAGAAGCCCTTACGTTCATTCCCCCTATGGTCTACTACACTAGGTTCTCACGCCCCCCTCTGTAAGGTTAGCAAGTATCACACCGCATAACGGAAAAAGTGATCATCAAGAACTACTTGGATAGAATTCTACAGCATGACAACATGGAAGAACAATAGTCACACCATCCTACAACTAGGCATGGAACTCGTAATAACAAAACAGGAAAAACTATACCAAACAGTCATAGACAGGAAAAACATGCATCGGAAAAACATCCAAAGCACAGTAAATTACCCTATTCACAAACAATAACCTCTACTCAGGCATATAAGTAAAGCAGGAAAACAAAAATTGCAAAACAGGAAACACACAATACCCCATTCATGGGTATTGGTGGAATTTTCACAAAATACTCAAAGTCTTCCTATAAAAAGGCACAAACCACCTACCTCGACGTTAAGAGATCGATATACTTGATCCACGGGGCTTCAATCTCTATAGAACGTCGTAGATCAACAAAAATGCATAAAACCTTCAACCTATGATAACATGAGAAATAGGAGGAATTGGAAAACAAGGTTCCAACAGAAGATAAAACTCACAGATGTGGTTCCAACGCAATCGACGGATTTTGATTCAGAGGACGAACAATCGTTCGAGGGTTTGTCGAAGATTTGCGGCTGTTCGGGAGCTCTCGGTTGAACGAGACCAAAAATGAGGTGTTTCTGGCGATGAGATGTGACCCCGATGCGTTTAATGAAAAAATGAAAGTACACAGCATGTACTTTTGGAGTACACAACGTGTACTAGGCTTTTTCATACTCTGATTTAGGTGGCCTCCATGTCACCCCTACATGGCCATGTGTGTGGCCATGACACGGCGAACACACGGCCTCGAGCAGCATGAAATTACATGGCATGTACTTATAAAGTACGTGGCGTGTACTTAGAAAATTTCTAGATTTTCCTCTTTTTCCCAAAAAATGACCAGAAAAGGAAAAACATAACTGAAAAGAAGGTCCAGGTTCTTACAAGCTTCCCCCCTTAAAGAAATTTGTCCCTGAATTTCCCTAACGAGGCATAGAATAAGAAACCCCGAACAGCTCCGGCCACTACGATCGTACATCGGCCTCCCTCTCCCAAGTCTCGTCCAATACTCGCTATTTCTGCCATAGCACCCGTACCAGAGGAACATACCGGCCACAGAGAACCTTCGTACTATGATCAACAATCTAGATTAGATGCTCCTCAAATGATTCATCCGCTTTGAGCTCAACCTCCTTAGGTCGAAAGACATGAGATGGGTCTGAAAAGTAACGTCAGAGATGAGAAACGAGGAAGACGGCGTGCATAGCCCGGTACCTCTAAGGTAACTAAAACCGATAGGCAACTGGCCCAACTCTCTCCAACACCTCAAACGGCCCGACGTACCTTGGTGAAAGCGTACCCTGTCTCTGAATCCTCTTGTGTCCCAACCTCGGTGCGACACATAGGAAAACTTGATCCCCGACCTCGAACTCTAGAAGTCATCTCCATTGAACAGAATATGACTTCAGTCAAGATTGTGTTGTATCCATCCTCTTCTGAATCATCTCTATCTGCTCTGAGGTCTCTTGAACAAGACGAGGTCCCAGTAAAGTTTCCTCTCCTACCTCCATCCAACATACGGATGATCGTCATGGACTACCGTAAAAAGCCTCATAAGGTGCCATCTGAATAGTTTCTTGAAAACTATTATTTTATGAAAAATCCACAAGATGTATATGCTTCTCCCAAGAACCTCCAAAGTCTAGAATTCAAGCTTGGAGCATATCCTCAACCACCTGAATCGTACGCTCGGATGGGCCATCTTTCTAGGGATGGTATGTTGTACTCAAAAGTACCTTTATACCCAAAGCCTTCTGAAGTCCATTCCAGAACTGAGACGTAAAGTGTGCATCTCTGTCTGAAACAATATAGTATGGATCTCCATGCAGATGTACAATCTCTCAGATGTACAACCATCCTAGTTCATCAACACTGAAGGTCTCCTTGATCGGCAAGAAGTGAGCAACCTTCACGAGTCTGTCAATGATAACCCATACTGTGTCTTTCCCTCCATGTGACCTCGGAAAACCAATCACGAAGTCCATCACGACATCATTCCACTTCCAATCAAGAATGGGTAACTACTGTAAAAGCCTTGCTGGTCACTAATGCTCCGCCTTCACCTGCTGACAAGTGGAACACCTCATGATGAAACCAGAAACGTCTCTCTTCATACATGGCCACCAATACTGACAGTGTGGATCATGATACATCTTGGTGATGCCAAGATGAATTTCCCAAACTGAGGAATGAATGTCCCACATTAGCTCCTCATGTATGTCTGATAGCACCCATACGCATCCCTGGAAACACAGGATCACATCCGTGACTATGGTCCACCTAGGAATAGGGTCCTCTCCTGACATGCTTTCCTATAGGAGCAGGCCTTCAGAATCTGATAGCTGTCTCATTCATACCTGATCAAGAAGAGTAGATGTAATAACCACATAAGAAATAAACATATGCCCAAACTATCGTGCACCTCCAAATACATCTCATAGAACAAAGCCATAAGTTGCCACTCACAACTAGCCTCTTGAACTGCCTGTATCTGAGTTCTCCTACTCTACGTGTCAGCCATTGCGTTACCCATCCCAGGTGTATAGGAAATCTCATAGTCAAAGGACAGAAGATAATCGACCCACCTGCGTTGTCTAAGATTTAGATCACGCTGAGTGAATATGTACTTTAGTCTTTTTTGGTCAGTGAAAACCAAAAAATGCTCTCCTAGAAGAAAATGTATCCAAAAGCGCAAAGGATGAACAACAGCTGCTAGCTCCAGATCGTGTGTCGGGTAATTCCTCTCATGTGGCCTCAACTGTCGAGACCCATACCCAACGACTCCATCTCCCTATATAAGCACAGCTGCTAGCCCAATACCTGAAGCATCATTGTAGACAGTGTAGCTCTTGCCCAGATCTAGCAAGGCTAGTATCGGCGCTGAAGTTGACCTCCCTTTCAGCTCCTGAAAGGCTGACTCACAATAATCTGACCATAAGAACTTCGCACCTTTCTTGGTCAGACATGTCAATGGTGCTTCTAGACATGAAATGTCCTATATGAAGCGTCTTCCCAGTCTACCCTAGGAAACTTTGTACCCCAAAGACTTTCTTTGTCTTCTCCCAGGAAACTACTGCTCTCACTTTCTCTGGGTCTACTGATACTCTTATCTCTGAGATAACATGGTGCAAAAAGTGAATCTGATCCATCCAAAAGTGGAATTTTTAGAGCTTAGCATATAACTGATGCTCCCTAAGTGTACTCAAAATGATCTCAAGATGGGTAGCATGGTCATGTCGAGTGTGAGAGTACACCAAGATGTCGTCCATGAAGACCACCACGAAAGAGTCTAAGTATGGATGGAACACTCGATTCATCAGTTCCATGAAAACTGCAGGTGCATTCATGATACCAAATGGCATAACCATATACTCGTATATACCATAACTATTTTTGAAGGCTGTAAGAGGTATATCAGATGGTCTAACGCACAACTGATGATAACCAGATTTCAAATCGATCTTAGAGAACACCCGAGCTCCTCTAAGATGATGAAAGAGGTCATCAATCCTAGGCAAATGATATCGGTTCTTGACCGTCAACTGGTTCAGCTTCTGATAATCCACATAAAGCCTAAGGGAGCCTTCTACCTTCTTCTCATACAGGACAGACGATCCCCAAGGAGGAGTACTGGGTCGGATAAAACCCTTCACCTCTAACTCCTCCAACTGCTTCTTGAGCTCCTACAACTCGGTTGTATCCATCCTATAAGGAGGAATGGACACTGGTTCCACTCCTGGAATGAGCTCAATAGAGAAGTCTACCTCACACTCCAGAGGTAACCCTGAAAATTCCTCTGGAAAGACATCTCTGAAATGATCCACCACTGGAGGAAACTCTAACTATGAAGTCCCCTGGTCATCCAGATAAATACTAGCAATTTGGGTTGTAACTTCTCCCAACCCATGACGCTCTGGACCAACTCTGCTCACGCGGACATCCCACTCGCCCTTATGAAGAAATGATCCACCCTCTGGTGATACAAAACTCACCATGCGGCGGTAACAGTTGACGACTTCCTAAAAGGGAACTAGCCAGTTCATTCTGAGAATGACATCATACCCTGTCATCTCTAGGACATAGAGATCCCATAGGAAGTGACACCTAGCAACCTCATAGGGCACTCTCTGCACTGACATACATTAGCCATCCTAGTCCCTAACGGTGTGTCTAGAGTCAAAGTATAGGTAGAGTAAAAGATGCAGAGACCAAGGATCTTCACAACAAAAATAGAGATAAAGCTATGGAAAGATCCTATATCAAAAATAACAGAAGATAAACCTGAGGCTACTAAGATCGTATCTCGAACTGTAGACGGTTCGGGATCCTGCTCCTGCTGGGTCTGCTCCACTGCAAAAGCCTGACCTGTACCATGACCCTATGACCCTGCCTGACCACTCTGAGCTGATCCACTCTGTTGTCGCGGAAAAACCTGTGACTAACCACCATGGCCTCGACCTCCACCTCAGCCCGAACGGCCTGAAGAACTCTAGTTCCCAGACTGGTGAGAAACTGTTCGTGCTGATCTTGAATGAGGAGTCATGGAAAAACCCCTGTCAAAAGTTTCTTATGAGAAAACATGACAGAAGCGCTGAAGGTGACCCATCTTTCCGCAAGATCGGTACTCCACTAGGTCTCTCTGGCACTGAGGCCTCATAAGCCCAGCCCTTCCACATTGGTAGCATACCACCTGGCTACCTGAATATGTGTCTCACTGCCTCGGATCACCGCGCGTAGACTCCTTAAGACACTTCCTACTATCAGCTGGTGAAGCACTAACTCTGGAAGTGGAACCACCCTAGTTCTCAGCTTCAGAATCTCTCAGGTTTCACTTTGCAATCAATTCCAAGTTGACGATGGAAGCGATGGAAGTCAACCTAAAGATATTCACCTGTGAGTGGATATCCCGTCTGAGACCATCCTCAAACTTCTTTTCCAAGAACAACCCATATCCACCCTAGAGGGTTGTGAAACGCTAAATCTCGGTGAAATGAGAGGAATACTCCATGACAGAGAGATTACCCTACTCTAGGCTCATGAACTCCCGAAAGCGGTCGACCCTCAGGGTCTCCAGATAGAATTAGTTTTAAAAGACGCACTGAAACTACTCCCAGGCCATAACATGCTGATTACCCACCTGTGAGATCACGTCCCACCACCTCTTGGTGGAGTCTCGTAGAAAATTGGTAGCAGGATTGACCCACCTTTCTAGAGGCGTCTCAAGATTCTCAATGATCTTCATCATGGCTTCTAGCCCTGACTCTGCCCCTTGAGGTCCTCCTTCCCCTAAGAAGGTGGGAGGATGCTGCTGCTAGAAAACCCGCATCAAATCTTCCATAGTCGAGGAAGGAGGAGGTGCTCCCTGGAAGGTCTACATCATCCTCAGAAAACCTTCCCTAAACTGTGTATTTGTGTCTGCAACCAGTATCACTATTGGTGCCAAGGATGGCACAACAGGAGGATTTGCGGGAATTCCCTGATCAGCCATATCCGGCATTTGATCACCACCTGGTAGCTGGCGTGCAACTGGAGGACGTCTCAGTGCCATAACTCTAAAAGGTCAAAATCACATCTTTTATAAGTATTAAAAAAGACGGAACACTAGATTACCAAAGGGGGACATGAGGAAGAAACATTCAAGTTTTACAGAACATAACTTCACGGCGTGTATAAAAACTACATGATGTGTTCTCTTAAGTCACTTACATGGACGTGTACATTTGTTCCAACTGGTCATGTAACACCCCAAATACATGGCGTGTTGTCCAAACACACGGCGTGTACTTGAACTCTATTCCCCTACCCGGGTCTCCTTCTACATAGCTAACCCACAAGGTCCTCTTAATCCTAGACTACATGGCGTGTTCACTAAGGACACTGCATGTACTAGACAAGGTTTCAATGACCCGTGTTTTTAGTTACATAGTCGGCTACATGGATCCCTCTACACTGCGTGCTCTATGGAAACACGGTGTGTACTTGAAGTATTTCATCGACCCGTGTTGTAAGTTACACAGTCGGCTACATGGCTCACTATACATGGCATGCTTCATGGGAACACGATGTATACTTAAAGGCCTTCCCCTGCCAATGTTGTTTGTGACACGGCTGGGTACTTAGGATACAAGGAACGACTTGTGAAAACAAGACTCAGTGTGTAAAGAAAAGTTTATCCAATCATGTCGTTAGTCTGATGGGTAGACACCAAATCACTATAACACAGTGTGTACTTACCATACACGACGTGTTCCTGATGGTTTTTCCACAACCCAATGTTTCTGTCCACAGAGTCAGCAACACAGTTTGGAAACTACACGACGTGCATTCAAAAAGTACACATCTTGTATTCTGGGTTTTTCTGGGCAGTAGCCTCTGAAACTGCTATGGAGCCTCGAAAACACATAAAACAAGCATGAAGGTGCCAAATTTTGATCTGTGGGGGCCTATACTCCCTGCGAATCAAAGCTTGTCATCTTCTACAGATCATATACAAGGAATATAAAACAATGATCCCCCATGTTTTGATTCATGAGGGACCATAACTCCTCAATAATCATAATTTGGCATTCATTTTAGTAAATCTCTACGCAAACAAAACTATATAAAATAGAAGGTATTCTTATCAAAGAAACTATCACAACAACATGTATATTTTACACATCATCTATCACAACAACAAGAAATCACTAATGCATCCTATATGGCATGGAAAAAATGCATTACATGTGATTTCTATAAAGTTCCTATATGATGCATGAGATGTCATACCCACATTTAATCAGGTTGCAATAGAAATATAACCTCAATGATATCAATAGTAACAACACAAATCAGGTGAGTCACTCAAGGTGGAATCATATCAACTGTAAAAATTGCAAAACCAGAAGAAATTTCAATAAACGAGGTAGATTGGATTTTCCCTGTACACGGGTTAGCTAATCCCTGACAAAACTTATTACCAAGTACCTATTCCATCCTATCCGTGGATATAGGCTCCAAACAGTAATTCAAGAGAAAATAATTCCTCTGATACCACTTTGTAACATCCTGGTTCTGGAAGCCACCCAGAGGCGCCCCATATCCGGTTGGTCACATGACCTCAAGCGCATTTACCCGAACGTCAGAGACTGCCGACTAGTAGTGAGGGTCTTGGGTGTGATAATGGGGAAACTATGCCCTCATTGGCAGAGTACACAGTGGATGTAACAACACATATAACATTAGAAGCAGTAAATATCCAACAATAGTACACGGCGGAAGACTGATAAATAAACAACTAGAGAAAAGATATATAAATATGAAATTATGCATGATACATATATGTCAATGAAGAAGCCAAACTAGTCACAATGCTGAATACAGTACTTAACCAAAGTACACAAGAAAATTAAACAAATAACTCCTCAGCATCGCAATCCATATCTTGGTCCCGTGCTCTCTTTCTCCTCAGCATGTCAAGTACCTGAAGTAGAAGGGAGCTTTACCTTATCTATACCTGCAATAAGATAATCTGTTTGGGCCCAAAAGCATGACCCAAATAGGGTGTGAGACAAAAATCCCAGTAGGCATCCACCCGAAGATCTGTGCCTAACAGTCAGTGAATATATGGTAGGTAAAGTACAATAAGCAGTAAGCAGTAAACATGGTAATACACAGTAGTAAACAATCCTCAGTCTCTAGCATATTATGTACAAGAAAGAAAGTAGCCACTTAAGAAACTAGGACAAAAAAGGTAACCATTGGGAAGTTCTCGTAGCCTAACCCCTAAGGTTCAACCTACAAGTAATAGCAACCCTCTGGGCGGCACACACAGTCTCACCCCTCTCATTCACCTAAAGAATAAGCTCTCTAGGGAAACACTCACTGTCAATTCCCCCTATAGTCTCGTATCATACTAAAGGCACTTTGGGGAAGCACTCATTGTATTATTCCCCCTGTGGCTTGTGTCGAGGAACTATAGACACTCTGAGGAATCCCTCAATGTCAGTTCCCCCTATGGTCTCACATCGTAAAGTTAAAGACACTCTGGAGAATCCCTTACATCCATTCTCCCTATAGTCTACTACACTAGGTTCTCACAGCCTTGTGTAAGGTTAGCAAGTATCACATCACATAATAGCCAATGTGATCCCCAAGAACTAATTGGATAGCATTCTATAGCATAACAACATGGAAGAACAATAGTCACACCATCCTACAACTAGGAATGGAACTGGAAATAACCTAACAGGAAAAACTAGACCAAACAGTCATAGACAGGAAAAAAATGAATGGGAAAAACATCCAAAGCATAGTAAATTACCCTATTCACAAACAATAACCACTACTCAGGCATATAAGAAGAGCAGGAAAACAACAAGGGAAAAATAGGAAACACACAATACCCCATTCAAGGGTATTGGTGGAATTTTCAAAAAATACTAAAAGACTTCCTACAGAAAGGCACAAACCACCTGCCTCGATGTTAGGAGATCGATATACTAGAGCCACGAGGATTGAATCTCCATAGAACATCGTAGATCTACAAAAACGCATAAAAATTTTAACCTACGATAACTTGAGAAATAGGAGGAATTAGAAAATAAGGTTCCAGCAGAAGAGAGAACTCACCGATGTAGTTCCAACGCAATCGATGGAGTTTGATTCGGAGGACAGACGATCGCTCGGGGGTTCGTCAAAGATCTATGGTCGTTCAGTAGCTCTCGGTTGAACGAGACCTAAAAGAAGGTGTTTCTGGCGATTAGACGTGACCCTGGTGTGTTTAATGAAAAAAATAAAGTACACGGTGTGTACTTTTGGAGTATATGGTGTGTAATCTGCTTTTCCGTACTCCGATTTAGGCGGCCTCCATGTCACCCCTATAGGGTCATGTGTGTGGCCATGACACGACCAGCACATGGCCTCGAGCGACATCAAAGTACATGGCATGTACTTATAAAGTACATGGCGTGTACTTAGAAAATTTTCAGATTTTCTTCTTTTTCCCAAAAAAACGACCAGAAAAGGAAAAACATACCTGAAAAGAATGTATGGGTTCTTACACCACTGATGTTTTCTCATAGCACAGAGTACGGTCATCCTCACATAGAAAGTCTTCTAGGGAGTCTCCAATGCTTTTGAGGAAGGTTCCATTCTGAAAGGGGGACAGGAGGCCAGGTAGGCTGATCCAAAGAGTTGCGTGAGTGCTCCCCTTCCCCTTATGAACATCTAGTGACCACCAAGCTAGGATGAAGTGATAACGAACCAAGAACTAGGGATATTTTCACCATGAATAGATAATATCAGATTCATAAAATTGTTTAACTAAAAATAATGAAATATTAACCAGGGAATTTTTATTTCATTGGTCGGTGTGAAACCCTTATCGTCTTTTGGTCATGGTTTCACATCCCTCAGACTTGCCAACCTTTATGGGTTGTCACCCAGTATATATTTTGTTCTTTTCTAAAATAATATTAATATTATTTATAAAATAAATATGATTTAAGCCCTTAAAATAAGTTTAATCACTAATTACATTTTTAACTAAGGTTTTCAATACAACCCCAATACATAAATACTTCATCGATTTTATTTCAACATTGGTCTTTCCTTGGTATAAGGTTAATCCTAGGTCATTAGTTATCATTATATATTAAAATCCTTCATAATGATTTGTAAGAAAAACTAGAATTCTCTAAAATGTATCCCCTAGGAGTGTCAAACCGGATGCGTAGTAAACCCCATAATTGTATACCAGGTTATGATCGAGTCCGGACAGATGCAACTTTTTGGAGTTTTTACCCTAGGAACATATGTTCAAGAACCACATCCACTTGTAGTATCCAGACATGGGTTTATTTATATAAAATACACATAATCTCTATCTAACTAAAACATTAGGATGTTCATATGTAATTATCCTTAAATTCTACCTTAGGGTTTTGTTCTATAATCTATAATTTCAAAAATCTAGTTCACATGGTTGTCATTAAAATTTATCTAATATCAACTTTAGCGACCCGACCCCAGAAGGCCTAGATCTCGTGTCTACTACCATTAAATAAAAATAAGATACAATTAAATCTCATCCCAAAAGATTGAACAATTTATTAGTCTTTGTAAAGTAGATACAAACATGAGTCAAAATTATAAAATAATTTTTTTCGAGGACAACTTCATTCCTTCTAGAGTATCCTTGCATATATTTCTTAGCACACCTCAGGGAATTTTGAGGGAAAAAACATAATAACAGGGAGAAAGATTATCAGTAACGGTAAGTAAAACATAATTAATAATTAAACCATGATAATAATAATTATATAAAGGTAAACAACTTAAAACGCATTCCATGTAATCAATAAACTAATAAAAAAGTGCATAAATAGTATGGAAAGGTAAATAAATGAAAATATATGACTTTTAAATAATTGGAAAAAGAAAAAATCAACATTCCAAGGTAAAGAACTGAAAATCATTCCATTTAATCATTAAAATGATAATGAAATGCATATATATCTTTTTTTTCATAGTGAAAATCTCATAGTTATTTGAAACAAAGTTAAGGTAATTTTTAATAATTAGATTCCATGTTTCCTAGGTACATGGAACCATTAACATCAAGACCTTTCACAAGATGGTTTAAAACATACTAGTTACAAAACAATTTGGTTTTTCCAACCTTAACTCATTGTTAAGACATTTCACATGAAAATTTAAAACTACCCTGATTTGGAAATAAATTATAAGGGTTTGTCACAAATTGATGTTTTCCCATGGGACTACTGAAACTTCAAAGGGATTAATTTAAACAATCCCCAAATATATTCATGTGTGTATAAATCATTAATCATATAAAATAAAAAATATTACTTATAAAATATTCATATTGAATAAGGGATACAAATTTATCAATATTTCCCCAAATAATTAAATAACATTCAAAGTAGTCACCGTATGAAAAATGATATATGGTTTGTGAAATGAACACATCCATGATAAATGATATGGGTAATTAGGGGAATTCAATGTTCAATGATCATAGGAAATTAAATATTTGAAGGGGACTGACAAAGGAATCATGGTAGTGAATATCAATACTATCCTTAGTCAAAATATAATAAACTATACAAAGTAAGTAAAAAGGATGGTATTAATACTAAATATCCCAAGTTGATTGAAATATAGGGTTTTTGATATTTATGAATGAAAATATTATAAAAATATATTTTAAAAAAATTATTCAAGAAAATATCCTTTTCATTTTCCAAAAAATATTTGAAAATATATTTATTTGAAAATCACTTTCAAAAACATTTTTATTTAAATATTGAACTATTAAAATTTCAAATTATTCTTTGAATAAATGATGGCGGGTAAATCCATTCATGTCATGCAAGTTAAAAAAACATTCCCTTTACATGGTAAAATCTTGGAAAAGTTCCTAGATGGAAAAAGATTAGAATATTCCATTGAAAACATTTTTTGAAGAAAAAATCAGTAAAAATTTATTTATTAAATAATTTTTTAGGGTTAAAACATTTTTAAAATCATTTTTACAAAATAAACTGTAAGGAGGAAAATAGGTTCTTCGGCTTAAGAGATAAATGAAGTTGGGATTTCTTAAAAACATTTTCTAAAAAATTTTGAATACCAAAAAATGGAAAAATAGTACTAATACTTGAAAAAATTTCAATAATAACATGATTAGAATAAAATTAAATGTTTTATTAAAAAAAATTATATAATATTCTCAAATGGAAATTCAAGTGTAAATAATCCCGGATAAGGTGAGATTGTTAATTAAACCATTGAAAAGGAAATAACGTTGAATTGAGACTCAACCGAGGAATAGATTATGTATTTGAAATGTAAATCCGCATAAAAAAACTTTAACTAAAATAATATAAATTAAAACATTATTGCACACATAATCTTATAATTTTAATGATAATGAGGAAGTAATATATCCAAATTAATTGGAATTGGGTTATGAAATTATTTTCCACTGGGCACGCTTAATTGAAACATTATTATATGAAATAATTAAAATTGGAACACAAAATAACATTAAAATAAAATATTTCATGATATTATATATCAAAATTTTCATTACATACACCACACAGAAGAAGTATGTCATGAATATTTCATTTATCTCACAGATGTAAAAAGTGAGGCAAAAATATCCTACCTTGAATTTTCTTTAGAATGAACATCATTTAACCTCACATATAATTGTTTTAAACATATTATTAACTTAATAAATAACCATGTTAATATTTATTATATAATATATTATCCTCTTATAATATCTTATTACTCATTTGTTAGTAATCTTTCATTATTTTCACTATTTCGTGTGTTAATATCCTAGTATCTCGAGTATGTTTTGACATGTTATTTAATATTCCTATTTCATAGATCATGATTTAATAATAAATAGAATTTAGACCATGATTTAATTATCATATATATTCATTATATATGTGTTTATAAAAATCCATAATATTTGGAGACAAGAAATGAATTGCACTGTTTATGGAGATTGTAGGTCATACGTATGCTTTAACGGTAGTTTCATTTATTTTTTTGTATTTAAAGAATAAAAATTGAATGATATATAATTATATTATAATTTATGTATTATATTAAGGTAATATATTTCAAATATTTTTACTAAAACAATCCTTAATACATTCCATGTATAGCGTGAATAAATCACATCACTTTGAGTAAGTGGTAGTCCAAAATTTCACAAATGATGTTATCATATTCCCACAAAAAGGAATGCATAAATTTATGTGTTATATAAGAATTAAAGAAGAATTAAGACATTATAAATTTTATATACAAAAAATACTAACATATTTTACATCATAATTTCCAACCATGAGAGGTGGTAATGTAAAAAACGAAAAACATTATTTCGGGAGGTGGTAGTTCACCGTACATAAGACCAGTAAGTTTGTTACCCATTAGAAGGAACAATGTATGATTATAGAACTAACCCTTATAATAAAAATATAATTATATTTATTTTAATTATTTTATTACATAATAATTTAATAATATGATTTTATGGGGTATAGAATGACAATAAAACAAAAGAGATTGAGGAAGGTTATTACCTCCTCTTTGGGTAACACCTTTTTGTTTCCACCAATGGGATTAATTGGATGGATTTATACCAAATTTGAGGATTAAAGTAATAGGTTATTTATTTTTATGATCTATTTGTGTAGATAGTTTTATATAAAAATGGCTTGAGATGTGTAAATAAGGGAGAGCGGCGAGTGCCCTTTTATAGTGCATGAGGAGTGATATTCTTGTAATTTTTTGAAAGGGGAATTGTACCAAAGTTTTTTCTATAAAAGGTCTGTCCAATAATGATTAAAAATAAATAAAATGTAGGATATGATAAAAAAATTTCAATATAGTGTAATTTTAACAAGTTTCTAGATTATTTTGTCTCTTAGGATTAAGGTTTAGTCCCTTCTTAAGCTAATTTTTCTCTTAATCATTGTAATTAATTTCAATCAAGTTACATAATATTCTTAGTCATATAATAATTTTACCTTAATATAAATTATAAAATTAATTATTCAATACCTGGAATCCATTTTTTAAAATTCTAATATCATAAGTAGAAGAAATTAATTTAAATTTAATTCTGTAGATGGGATGACAAAGTGCGTTTTTAAAATAACAATGTTCAAAAGTTAGGTAAGTTTTTATATCCAATTTTATAGTGAAATGGATTCCAATGAACTGAATTGGACTAATTTATTTAAAATTTATCTAATTTAACATTAAAACCAATCTAAAACATAATTTATCCTTATAAATAAATTATAAAAAATCAGTTTTGAATTGAAATTTAATATTTTTATTATTCATCAAAAAATGAAACTTCATGGAAAAATAAAAAAAATTCACCCAAACCTAATTTTGATGTTTATATTTCCAAAATTAACTTTATTTTTTCATATAAAATTTATTAAAGTTCAAAAATTTGATTTTAAATAGTTTCTCTATTAAATAGTTGAAAATGTTCTATTAGAAAAATATTGATTTTTATGTGAAATATTGTGTTTTCCTTCCCTTATTTTTTGTAAAATTTATTGAATTATTGTAAAACAATTTATTTAATATAATATATATATCGTACATTAATGTTACTCACTAATTTTACTTAATTTAATTTATTATGATAAAACAGATTTGTGGGCATAAAAATAAGTTTCTATAGAAACAACCCCTTTATATTAAATTGGTTCTTATATTAATTTCTAATTAATTTTATCCAATGAATTAAATTTATATTTACTTAAAGCATATATTTTCATATGATTGTTAATACTATTCATGACTACTAATTAAATGGCTATGTGATGTCTTATTATAATAAATTATAATATTTTAGAAATATATCGGTGGTTGGTAAAACTCGATATAGTGAATAATGTAAGATATCAAAGAAACTCATTTTAGTGTGTAACACATTCTAATTAAGTATCATGTTCATTGAAATATTTATCATAAATTTAATTTGTTTAAATTATTAAATATATTGTAAATTCTTGGGATATCGTATTCCCTTATGTTCTTGGTGTTGTCTTCCATACACATGATCAAATATAATGTTCTTTAGAATTTTGGGGTGTTAAATGATTACTATTCCAATGGTAAGAATATGATTTCAATGATTATAATTTTAAAAATCATATGTGTTCCCTACCTTCAATAAATACATCATATTTTATTCATTCTTCATTGAATTATAATTTCTACCAAGGTTATATATATTTTAATTTTCAAAATAACTATTACATTAATAAATGTTTTTTCATTTGTATAGTTTTTTTCATGAGGAAAATCATTATAGGGGATTGTGAATATGTAAATTTTCATAAAATAATTATATTAGTTTCAATTTTTTTCCATTGCAACACATTCAGTTCTTATATATTTATTCATTCTATAAAACTAATCTTCATGTTATTATAATAAAATAGTGTGTGTTCTATCAATGGGTGCATGTGCTTTATATAATAGAACATTACTATATATCAAAATTTTATATAATCATAAGGGAAATTCCATTGATGAAATTCTATTTTGTTAAAATCTTTACCCATTAAAAATTTTCTCCCTCAAAAATTCAATTTACCCACCAATATTAAAAAATATGAGGGTTCTTATTTTTAATTACTTCTTTCACTTCCCCTATTACCTCATTAAATTTATTATTCTTCCATAGTAATTAGACTAGTTGAGTTATCTTGTTGGGAAGATCATTATCACCAAAATCCAAGCTCGTCCCTAGTTTCTCCTCGTAAGAGAGATCATGTTTAGACTATACCACCTCTATGTGCAGTACATGTAAGGGATCTGGGATATACTTCCCCAATATAGAAACATGGACCACTTAATTTTATTGATAAAGGTCTGGTAAGAGTGATAGTTGATAGGCCATAACTCTAATATGATCGAGAATCTCAAAGGGGTCTATGTATATGAGACATAGCTTTCCATTATTCTCAAATACCATGAACCTATTCCATAAAGATATGTTGAGGAACACTTAATTCCCAAACCCAATCTATATGTCTCCTTTATGGTTATCAACATGGCTCTTTTGTTGACTCTAAGTATTCATGATGTGTTTCTAAATGGTTGTGACCTTTTATGTTATTTCACTAAAAATTTCAATCCCCAATTTATTTTTCACCAACATCATCCTGGAATGTAGGTGGTCAACATCTATTCCCATAATGGTCTTTATTTGGATCCATTTAGAATTTTTAGTGGAAGATATCATTTTTTGAGATGTAATGACATGACCCATGCTGGGGCTCCAGCAATAACTACCCCAAGCATGCCTCTATAGACCAGGGGTTGGAGACAAGCACCAATGGCACAACTAACTCAAGGATTCCTTTTACTAATAACTTAGACACACACACACACACAGACACAACTTGATGAAAAATTATAGAGGGAAATTAGAAAAAAGATGAAACTTCTATAGTGTAATATAAAAATGCATGACCCTCTAGATAGTACAAAGGTGCAGTAGCCAATCCTAAAAAGTAAAGGGGTCAAATACACACCCAAACTAGAAATTGGTCCCAACCTGAAGAAAACTAGAAAATATTATCTATCAAGGGAGACTAGCCCTTTTATACCAACTATGGCCACCAGACGTGGTCCACACAACCAGTAATCTTACGCTCCCCAGTAGTCACGATCAACCTGTCCTCCATATTAAAAATATATGACATATGTTAGGAAACTTTTCTGTTGGGGTGAGTACATAAATACCCAATAGAATGCCCCAAAATTTTTAATGTGGAGTTGAATGTGATACAACTAAAGGGAAGAAGTAAATGGAACAAGGTATAGTAAATAGAATGGAAAACGTGAATCTCAACCAAACAAGAGTGTGAAAGTAGACTCATCTAAATAGAAGGAGCTCGAGGTGGTGATTATTTGATCTCATAATTGAGTTTTCACTCCCTATAGTCAGAGATTATACTCATCCAATAATGAGAAACTAGACACAGGAATCACATGGCATACCTCGCGGGTCTTCGGGTCCCCCAGAATTAGGGTAACCAAGACCCAAGGAGTGGGTGCTTCAATAGGATATATATATATATATATATATTCAATGAAGCCCAAATGAGTGAGTAAGGGGACCTCCATCTCATAGCTCAGCCCGAGAAAGTGTGTGTCCATCCGTGTAAATCCATCTGCAATTCCCAGTACATCATCATATCTGTATGGGAAGCCCAAGTCAAAGGAGATAAAATCACCGCACATTAATACTATCCACTTTGGGTGGCACTGAATATCCTATATAGTTTTATGTTGTGTCATAAGGACACATATAGATGGGGAAAACCCCCCCCCCTCTTTTTTGATTCCATATGTTAGTCAAACCACACCTTTCCACTATGCCTACACAGTCAAGGGTCTACTCTAAATCATTAGTGACTAAGTTACCCAACCCTGCTGAGGGGTTAGACCAGTATCTTCTTGTTGGGGACTATGCTGAAAATCCCTACTGAGGGGCTAGTCCAGTACCTGCTCGTCTGAGACTACGCTACCCAGCCCTGCTGAGGGGTCAGCCCGGTTTCTTCTCGTTGGGGACTACGATACCCAAACCTTCTAAGGGGTCAGCCCAGTATTTTCTATAAGGAGATTACACTACCCATCCCTATATAGGTATCAACATAGTATCTTCTTGGGTATCCTATCTGATCATTGTTGTCATCGGGTGTCATCTCTTAGGGTAAAAAACTCCAAACTTCCACAACATATCTCAAATGATGCTTATGAGGGCACTAACATGTTCTACATGAAAAAACAATCAGTATAGGAATCTCACATCCCAAAATCCTTTTTAAACTAAGGATATCTGAAATATTTAATAATTCTTAGATGATCTCAAAAATTACATGGCGTGTGAGGGGACCCACATGGCGTATGGACATTATTTTTTGTATGGCCATGTCTTTGGTCGAACATGGGTATTGACCCATGTAGTAGTGAATTCTGTGTAGTTGGGATAAACAATGTGTTCTATTTATCAGGGTATCATGCCATGATTTCTAGCCAAGTCCATGTACATAGACTCTATGACTGTGTACTTCAGTACATGGTGTGCTGGTCCACACAGGATAATGCTTATGTGTCCAATCCATGTCTGTGTGCTTGGTATAGAGTGTGTTCCTATCCATGTATCATTCACATGCCTTATATAACACAGAGAGGTGGTACATGATTTTTCAAGGAGATTATATGATGTCCTATCCTTATCTCTTATAAAACCCTAGCTCTACCACTCTGGGAGGCTACACATCGTATGTTTTTATTTGAACAAAGTGTGTAGACATAATTTTCACAACAATGTTAATATTTCCTCGAATCTTCATTTGTGCTAAAAATTCTCTCCATACGTGATCAACAAAACCTTATTTCACTCTGAAATCATTTTATCTAGATAAATTACACATTATTGCTTCATTGTTCGTCATGATTTGGGCCCATACAAAACTGAGGGTTTGGCTAGATCTTTCAACCATTATCACAGCTTCAATTCTCATCGGATATAAATGGAACCTTCACATTATTCTTCCTCACCTCATGTCATTTCTATATTTGTTACTCAATTGTAGTTTCATCACTGTTTTGAAAATATGCCTCATTCCTAGCATCTAATCGATCTCAGGGTTCTCGAAAATCAATGAACCAGGATCCACAGGGATTCCACGGTGATAAGCATGATGAAAAGAGAGGGAAAGGAACAAAAAATCAATTTTTAATCATCATAGTCCAAGAATTCTTGGTCGATGATTGATAATAGGGCATCGTGATTAGAAAATTTGATAAACAATATGAATATGGTGCATATGATCAGGAAATGTTTGAAAAACGTTCGTAGGTTGAAGAACGAATTGACAACATGATCAACTTTTAATCAAAGTCATGAAAACACGAAATATGATTCCTACCTAGATTGGATCACTCGTTGTTGACATAAAATGTGTTCTTTGAAAAAGGAGTAGTATTCTCTATGATTTGATCTACCTAGATCTAGGGTTTCATGATCATTCTTCATTCGTCATTTGTCAACGAGATGGACAGAAGAGGTGAGGGGGTTGTCTTCATTGGAAAAACAAGATTTTGAGTGAATTTCTCTAAAATGAGAATTTATAACCCTCAATTAGGATTAATGATTTTTTATTAATTAATCAACTTAATTAATTAAATCACTTAAATAATTCATCCAATGAGTGTGAGATCTGAACGTCCCATGCCGACTCATTTGATATCACACCTTGGGTAAAACCCACTTTCCAGACCCAACGGTGGTCTTGGATTTCCAAAACGATCAAAAAATTAAGAGTTATCTTGTTTTATTTAACTATCCACGTTTTCTTGATATAAATTATATTTAATATCATTATAAAATTAATTTCGGGTACACCGGGCCTCAAAATCTCATATCTTCTGAGCACCTGGATTTGGAATAATATTTAGAAATACCTCAAAGTCTTATTAGAAAAAAAACTGGATATCTACATCATTCCCTCCTTCATGATTTTCCTCCCTAAAAAGAAAACAAAGAAAACAACTCGGCATATTGGGCCTTCATTTATCCCTCCTTCTCTGAAGAACTCTCATTCTTGTTTATGTGCTGCCATAACACACAAACTAGGGGGGATGGCTCATCCTTGTAGGGTCTACTACTACCGTTCCTTGATCACCACTGGGTTCTCGGTAATGTTGGCTCAATCCTAGATGTCTAGCTCACCCCAGTTGATGATGTGTGGGGGTCATGTATGTATCTCTTTAACTTCAACATGTTGAGGACTTCAGGCACCCACTCCTATTGTGGAGGTAAGGCAAGGTGGTAGGAAACCTCATCGATCCTCTGTATGATCTAGAATGTCCCGATGAACATCGGGGATAGCTTAATCCCCAGACAAACCTCCACATTCTACGTCATGGGGAGACAATAAATAATACATTGTCTCCTTTATTGAACTCCAAGATCCTACAAAGGAGATATTTATAGGAATTCTGTATGCTTTTGGCGGTCTTCATCCATTCACGGATGACGTGTACCTTCACTGTCATCACCTACACCAACTCTTATCCCACAATAGATAACTCTCCAATATTAATCCAGTATAAGGGTGACCTCTAGGGTATCCCGTATAGGGCATAAAAAGGATCCATGTTTATGGTGTAGTGGTAGTTAATATTGTACGTGAACTCCACCAAAGGCATGTGATCCTCCCAGATCCAGTCGAAATCCAGCACGCATGATCTCAACATATCATCTAGCACCTAGATAGTTCTCTCAGTCTTCCCATCAGTCTGGGGGTGGAAGACTATACTCATCTATAGCTGGGTCTCGAATGAATCATGTAGAATTCTCAACATTCATGATGTAAACTACACATCAGGATCATAGACAATCATTGAGGGTACCCCATGAAGGCGGATGATCTCCCATATGTATAGCTTCCATAAACACTCCACTGAACTATGCTCCCTAATATCAAGGTAGTGTGCCGACATTGTGAGTCAGTATAATATCACCCAGATGACATCATGTCCCTTCATTGTGTGTGGGTTCCCTATGATATATTCAAGGGATATGTCATCCCACTTCCATTATGGGATATCAAGAGGTTGCAACAAACTTGTCGGTACCTAGTGCTCAGCCTTCCCTAGTTGGAAAGTAAGGCATCATGAGACAAACTCAGATACACTCTATCTCATGAAATAACACCAAAAATACAACTGGAGATCCTTTTACATCTTCCCCACGCTGGGATGTAAAACTAAGGGAGATGTATGAAACTCTTGCATCACGTCCTCCTACAACACAACTAGAACAACTATTCACCCCTGAAATTGGATCTCATGATTCCATCCTTCAGAATATTCATCAGGTTTGTCTCCTGTGGATATTTGATCATGAAGAACCTCATAGTTGATGTTTACCAGCTGATACTCCTTCACATACTCAAGTAGCATAAGAGTCAACACCATCAACTGATGGAAAACTATACCCTCCTTCTCCATCAAGGTCATCTATATGGAATCTAACTGCTCTTAAGATTCTTGAACAAGGTTATCCTTGGAATTCCTTCTAATATCGTCTTCAACAATTTTTCCTTTACCTTAAGTATAGAATATCTTGAAGTTGTTGTCTTATAGGAACTCCATTACTGTTGTTGCCTTAGGTTCAGGTCTCTCTGAGTGAAAACATACATGAGATTGTGGTGTTCTAAGTAAAACACGAAGCATTCTTTTAGGAGGTAGTTTCACCACATCGTGATAGAAAAAACCACTGCTGATAGCTCAATATCATTAGTTAAATAATTCTACTCATGGGGACCCAAATCCCTCAACCCATATGTGAAGACCACATATCACTGCATTAGCATGCAACTGATCACAGCTCTTGAGGCATCGTAATAAACCAAAAACTCGACTTGTTCCTCTAGCAGCCTCAAAATTGGATCACTCTTCAGTCTCTACCTCAACTCCTCGAAGGAAATCTAACAATACTCAGGCCAGGTAAACAAATTTCCCTTCCACATAAAATCATTCTATGGGGTTTTGATTCTGGAGAAGTCTTCCACAAGTCCCCAATAGTATACTGCCAAACCCAGAAAGCTCCACACCTCCGACATATTATTGGGTGAATCTCAAAAAATAATTTCTTCAACCTTTATAGAGACCATGTCTAAAACCTACTAAAGAATGATGTTCCCAAGAATGTGAACATTTTGTATCCAGAACTGGAATTTCAAGATCTTTCTATAAAGAAGGCATTGTCAAAGTAAATCAAGGACCCTCTTTAGGTGCTATGAATTCTCTTCCTCTATTGTAAAGTAGAAAACTATTTTGATGATGAAGACAATGAAAAGATTTTCAAAATATGGTTGTAAGATATTGTTCATCAAAGCTATAAAAATTACAGGGGCATTCATCGCACCAAATGGAATCACTAGGACCTCATAGTGCCCATATCAACATTGAAAGGCCAAATTTGGAATATCAGACTCACAAACCCATAGCTGGTGGTAGCCAGACCATAGATCTATCTTAGAGAATCATCTCACACCTCATAACTGATCAAATAGGTCATCAATACTCAGTAAGTTGTACTTGTTCATTATCGTGTCCTAGTTCAGGTGACGATAATCCATGCAATGTCATAAGTCCCTATCTTCCTTGTTTATAAAAATAATCATGGAAACCCTGTGGGACACACTTGGTCATATAAAACCATTCTCACAAAGGTCCTCTAACTGTAACCTTTTCTCCCAGTGCTCAGTGGGTTCCATTTGACATGCAGAAGAAGATATTGGGATAGTCTATAGATGTAATTCTATGTAAAACTAAAACTCACACCTCAAAGGTAGTCCCAAAATGTCTTCCTGAAAGATATCCATATAAGCCTCCATTACTGAAGTGATCTACACTTTCTATGATTCTATTGTACAAAGGGCCATACTCACTAGCTGAAGGGTAATTGGATGTAACCTCTTCCTCACAGTGCCTGCTTGTCCCATGATGAGGTCTCTTACTAAAAAAAGATAACCTCATCCCATCAACTCATAGGCATATGAATAACCTGGGATGATAGTAAATATGGTATCAAACCATGGAAAATCAATCTATGCTTAGGACGACGTCATAAGGTTCCATCGTGATTACTAATAGGCGCCATATGAACCTCTCTCCTCCAAGTGACATCTTGCACTGTTGACTCATGAAGGATATAAATGAAGTGTTCCATGTAGGAACCGTAAGGAATAGCTAATGTAATAGAGACTCTACTAGAATATCTTTCTCCCACACAAATACTAAAGATATAAAATAATAGCTAGCCCATTTTTCTACAAGTACCGATGATATAGTAGAGTAAAAAAAATTGTACCTTGAACCATCTTGTGTGCCATTGGATCGTAGATATCAATAGCATGTAGTTGTATATAGCCCAGACCACCATCTCCCTATGTCTGACATGGGCCACCTAGTGGTGGTGGTGGTGGGAGGACCTTATACCATTATCCCCCACCTACATCTCCTCCATCTCCTCTTCTAGCTTCGCCTCCCTGGGAAGCACCATATCCCCACATAAGAGATCCCTAGTCACGATGCTACGTCTTCCATGGCAGTCTACCTACTGCCTACCTAGGATGATCATCACGCATGTTCAGGTATTCCATGGAAATTTATCCTCACCCATCAAAAGTGTATCATCATCCCACTCTTGGTTTCCACAGTGATATGTGCTACCCCTGAACTAGGCGAACATGCCCATGAGTTTGATCATGAAGGGTCTATTATTTTGAGACATATGGTGCCAAACTTTTTCTAAAGATGACTCAGCCCTATCATGCATGTCACTATCTCCAACCACCTAGCAGCCATTTTCTAGGAATCCCTTTGTCACAAATGACTTCTCCAGCACCCTGGAAAAGGAGGAGATGCACAAGGAAACTACACTAGCCTGAATATCTCTATGGAGACCCTACTCAAACTTCCATTCATGAAAGTATCCATCTTGTATTATGCTGAGGTAGTATCATGTAAGGTTAGTGATATTCACTGTGTACTCCAACACATTTATCCCTCCCTTTTGTAGCTCTTGAAACTCTTGAATTAGGATGGAGTACAAGAAATAGGGGTAGTACTCCTCCTGAAAGTGCTGTTGAAAGTCATACCATCTGAGCCTCACTTCATCACGTATTTGGGTAACTAAGTTCTCCCAGTGACTAGATGATCAATGAAAGAGGATGGCTTCCAAATCCACCCAATATTCCATTAGGGTCCATACCAATCCGAACACATGGACCACCAACTCCTGACAACCCTCTACCACCTAAGGATCTGACTCGCCATGGAACCAGAGAGGTCATTGTCACTGAAATTGGTGATGTGTGATCAGCATGGGCATGTACTAAAATTATCATTCTAGGACAAAAAATTAATCAATGTTTGGAGGCACTGATACCTGTCCACCAAGAGGTAGGTGGTCACACAATGGGCCCTGATCGGAGGCCCCATCGCTCATAGGGTCATCATCACAATCCAGAGTTGGTATCCAGGATGGTTTTCATCAAGAAGGAATCCTAAAAATAGTCAAGGATTACCATGGTCAAGTGAGCATAAATATATATCAAAATAATAATGGGGAGATGAATCAATAAGGATATTCAATGACTCAATCCAATATGATTCGTGCACCAGTGTTCCCCGCAACAAATGTCTTAGAGTGCCAAGTCGACAAGTGGATAATCAAGGTAACTGTGAATTGATTTTTTGAACACCCATACCATCACTAGACTAACTAGCCCAAGAGCCTCTCTCGAGACACTTTAAAACGGTTTCCCTAGATCCCAACCAAATATGTTTTTAGAGAAAGTCCCAAGGCATGAACCACCTATGATATCAATTTTTCATGTCCTGAACCAAGACAGGGCTCGAGCTGCAACTACCCCAAGTTCACCTTCATAGTCCAGGGGTTGGTGATAATTGTCGAAGGCACAACTAACTTAGGTTGGAATTTTTCTATGAACATGTACAGACACATATCCAAATCAGTGAAAGAGTGTATAGGGAAAGTAAAAAAAATATGAAACTGGTTTAATGTAAAGTAAACATGAATGAACCTCTAGATAGAAAAAATGTACGGTAGTTAATCCTAAAATGTAATGGGGAAAATACATGCCAAAACCAAAAATATGTCCCATCATGAAGACTACTGGAAAATGGTATCTGTCAAGAGAACCCAGCTCTTGTATCCCAATAATGACCACCAGAAGTGGTCCACAAAACCAGTAATCCTATGCTCCTCAGTAGTCATGATCAACCTTTTCACCGTATTCAAAATACACAAGACATGTTGGGTAAATCCCATGTAGGGTGAGTAAATAGATACCTAGTAAAACGCCCCAAAAAGATGAAGGGGAAGAATTAAGTGATAAAACTAAAGGGAATCAATAAATGGAACAAGGTATAGTAAAGTGAACAGATAGAATGCATCTCATCCCAACAAGTGTGTGAAAGTTGACTCATCCATACAAAAGAAGATTGAGGCGGTGAGGAGATGAACAACTCATTGAGTCTTTACTACCTATATCCAGATAGTAGACCAATCCAACAAAGAGAAGCCAGATAAGGAAATCATGTGGCATACATCGTGCATCTTCACCTCACTCAGATGGAGTGTAACCAAGACCCAAGAAGTGGGTGCTTCAACATGATAGATATATATATATTCTCATTCAAATAATCCCAAATGAGAGAGTAAGGGAATATCTATCTCATAGCTCAGCCATAGAAAGTGGGTATCCATCCGTTCCAAGTAAATCCATTTCCAATTACTCATACCTCCTCATATCTTCCTAGTAGGATGAATACAAAGGGCATAAAATCATCACTGTGACAGCCCAAGATTTCATAGTGTGTTACATCTTCAAAATAATTCAATAACTTGCACTACACGCAACACCGAGTTCAAGCGTACTATGACATACCAAACAAGCCGTTCAAAAGAGGTTATAAATAGTATTAACTAAATTTTGAACATTATATAATCCTTATAATTTTAGGATACATATTATTAGTTTCTTAGACATAATTTATGAACAAATTCATTTTTTCAGACAAAAGAAGTAATTTTCAAAAATGTACTTTTAACAAGTTTTAATAGTGAACCCGTTTAAATCCAATATTTTAACCTTTTATATATTAAAATTGACTAAATAAATTTATTATTTAGAATGGTATATCAAAAATTTACAATGTAACACCCCAATATTCCATGGTATGCTTCTCTTTGAATAATACAGCAGCTTGTGTTGTACGCAACTTCGAGTTCTAACACACACTACAACCAATCAAACTCGCCATTATGAATAGTAATACCTACTTTTTCAAATTTATAAACATTATCCCTCAGAATGGACTTCATTTTTTGATTCAGAAGATAGAATTTAGCCTAAGGTGAAATTTTGGTACTTTTCAGATAACTTTTATATTTTGATGAATAGTGAAAATTAATAAATTTTAATTAAAAACAACTTTTTAAATCAAAATAATTAATAGTGATAAATTATGAATTTCTGGGGTTTTAATGTATATTTAGAATATATTTTTACCATTTAATAAAATGTTGGTCATTGGACATAATTTCACAATTAAACCGGACATAAACAAGTATCAATCTTTTAATAATTATTATATCTTAAAAACACACTTTTTGTTTTGACAGCGGAAATTAATTTTAAATTAATTTCTGCCACTTCTGTATTTTGAATTTTCAAAAATGGATTCCATATTTTGAATTATGATGTCCAAATTGTGTAAATAGGTAACTTTTGTTTTTAGAAATTTTGAATAATTACTTTGGTAAATATTTTATTTACCATGGTTAAAGGGTAAATCCGGTAAATAAGGGTTAAAAATAATATTATAATAATAATAAATTACCCTAAAACGTGTCGTAACCATATTGGTGGATACATTTCCGACCATGGGAATCTTTGGGTCGATTTTGGGACCCCATGGATCCACTTGTAGGTGATAGGGACACATTATATTAATTAAGTTAAAGTAAATACAAAATTGACATAAGCTTATATCATTTAGAAAAACAATTTTTACATATGGAAATATATGTTATATTTTCGATTATAAATATTCATTAGAAAGATAAAACGATTTCCTACATAATGATATTTTATTTATAATTTTTATACATTGAAAATGTAAAAATATATATGACACAATAATGATGATGTATTCTCCTTATTAATGAAATAATCAAATAATTGGTATTATAAATGTTAAAATAAATATAATTTGAAAGTTTTGATGACATACACGAATTTAATAGGTTAATATTACATGTTATAATTTATTAAATTATTTATGTTCTAAGTAATAATGTTGTTAAGACTTTATCAAAAATCAATTATTAAATATTGTCAAAATTGACCTAAAAGAGATTTTAAAACATATATTATATTATTAATTAATATTCAATTCCTAAAAATCTAAGTATCTGAAAAGAGACTTATATCATGATATGTGAATAATTAATTGACCACTTGGTCATTTCTTTGATGTATATGGTAAGTTTATTAACTATATAATATAAAAATAAAAACGGACATGGTAAATGTCAATCTAATTAACTAAGAGTCTAAACTAAAATATAAGGTTAATATAATGACCAAAACATGTCTAAAATATATTGGTTGAGTTTTTTTTGACCTATACCCACCTTAAAGTTTAAATAATACACTTTTGAGCCATTAGAAACTGAATACGAATTTATTATAAAATAATATTTCTAGCTTTTCCTAAAGAGCCCCTCACCCTCTTATAAAAGGGAACTCCCCCTTCTCATTTATTCACACCTACAAAGACTTTTGGTTCTCCCATCCCCTGCCAAATTACTCTCTAAATTTCCCTCACTTCATCCTAGAGGCCTTAGTTTGATTATTAATCCAACCTATGGCTACCTTTTGATCAAATCAAAAAGAAGAACCTGAAGAAGATGTATCTTCTTCACCACCCTCTTTAAAGTTCCTTTCTTTTTCAACTTCTTATTTCCTTGTTATTTCCATTATAAAATAATAACTCTAGTATCTTCTATATACTGTGACGTTATTATAATTATGGAACAAAAAAATTCATTATTATATCCATCCCTTGAATTACATGTCACCATACGTGCATACGTACGGCCTACTGTCTCCACGTTGTGGTGTAATTGTTATTCAACATATTATTATTTAGATGGTTATAATAATGATGTATAACTCAAGTAAATAATTAATATAACATGATAAATATTCTGTATATATGATTTACCATCCAATTATATATTATTTTAATATCAAAATAATGATATTTTCGCTCGTGCGTACGTACGGATTACCGTCTCCACGACGCGAGGAGATTCATTTCCAAGTTCACCATTCATCGACGATTATAAAAACATATATTACTAATAAGTATGTAATATATGACATAATAATGCTACTGGAGATATATATATTTATATATATATGTATTTATGTACTTACATATATCTTATTCACTTACTTCCGTTCAATACTATATGAAAACAGAAACAACTTTTATGCGTACGTACGGACTACCGTCTCCATAAACAGTGTTTTCCATATATGTCTATTATACATATCTATATTCTAAATATATATGATATATTTATCGTGTTTTATATTATTTATGTATTTAAATCATGATCTAAGTGATAAAATCAAGAGTAACAAGTTAAAACACGTACGATAAAGAAAAATATTATTACCCAAAATGTTAATTTAACATGGAAATTATTATTAAATGGTTAGTATAAAGTCATAAATGAATCATGTATGATATCATAAATATTAATATTGTTCTGGTAAATTTTAATACCATACTATGATCTTCATACAGGAGGTTAAACGTCCCCTCGACTAAAGGAAAGTGCAAGGTAAGGGTTTTTCATCTCACTCCTTATTCCCGTGAGATTCATGCCATATTGCCACTATTACCTTTTGTGTTGTGTATGTACTGCACATAATTGTATTATTTATGTAATAAAATTTAATTTATTTGTATTTACATATTCATTATTTCATACCTCTTTCATTGGGTGTATGATTCGTAAGATACCAAATTGGTAAGGGTTTATTTCACAATCTCTTCATTATCTGAGGTTGTTTATACGTAATTATTTACTGGGACCTCTTTATCATCCACATCCATGTTTCTTAAAAATGTATTTCAAAACATTATTAACATTTTACAGAATATGGTTTAATGTTATTTATACACTTTTTTGACATTTTATAAGAATTTTATAAAGGAATCTTTCCGTCGTTTTCCAAACAAGGTCTTTTTTTATCCTTTTCGACGGAATTAAGGTAAGAATGTCTTTTTTTAACTTATACGGTGTATGCGGCTATTTTACGCCGTTATAAATTCTTCAAAGCTTCCATTACAAGCTTATAAGAATATTTTCAAAGTGTTTTATTTTATAATTATGTGACTTTTAAATGATTTAAAAAAATGACATTTCTCTCAAATAGTTTGGATTTCATCTATTTCAACATCCATTGATGGATTTTAAGCTTATTTTAAGTTGATTTATTATAGAAAACTTCCATTGAAGGTTTTGTGACATTTTCGACTATGGATGTGTTATTTTTAAACCATTCATGGTTTATGGAGAATGTATTGACATTTCATATTCTAGTTTTAATACAAATGTTTATGTTATGTTTAAACTTGTTCATATGAGGAATGCATTGGACTTAATAAGTGATGGGTGGATCCCGCTATAGCTCCTCGATGCATCGGTAGGTCTCATGAGAAAAAATATTGTCTTGGCATGAGGCCTTGACAAAATCATTTTTGTATTCTTGGAACGAGGCCTTGGCTACGTAGTGATGATAGTCTGGCACTATGCGTTCCCTCATTATGAAAGTGGTTATTGATATTGCATGTGATTATTCGACTAGTAGAATATACAATTGAGTAATTAAATCTAATTATTTGATTTTTATCTTTGCCATATTATTCTGATGTTCAAGTTTAAAAGTCTTTTGTTTTAGTTATACATTGCCTTAAATGTTTATGCTTATTTATGAATGTTTTCGCTGTATTGCTTACCCTTACTGAGCATTTGAGCTCACCCCTTTCTATGTTTTATTTTTCCTAGGATTCCAAGAAGTGTAGTGTGATTGATATTCAGGGTTAATCCAAGGTAATAATGGCGTTCATAAAGATTATTTATGTTGTTTTGTATTTCTTAAAGTTCAATGTAATATTCATGTATGTAATCTATTTTCCAAGACTGCTAAACTGATCGGTCCTTCGGGAATTGATTCCTTGTAATCATGCCAATGTATTAAAATAATTCATCAACTCTGGGTAACTGGGGTCAGGGCGTTATATTTGGTATCATAGGATGTTTAGCAATAACCTTGGAAACTAGATTTAGATAAACTCTGATTAGAGCACATAGCCCTAAGATAGACTTTGAGGATTAGTATAGAAGAACTTCCAAGAATTTTGGTATTGTAGAGATTTTGTGTGTTTTATGAGCAATACATCCCTGTCTAGATACGAGCAGGTAGAGGTGGCTCTGGCACAGATATACCTAGGGGTAAAACCCGAAAACACTGCTTTGAGCTAGGCTCGAATGTGAACTGGTGCATGACAACGGGCCTTGCTGTACTCTTGGTTACGACACTCCTGGTGGATATGCTTAGGATAATTCTCATTTTCTTTACAAACAATTGTGAAGGGAACATGACTATATACTTACTCAAAGAAAACATTTTTATGATTATGGATTATATCCATAAACTGTTCAATTTGCGTTAGGTGTTTTACAAGTTTGGAATTATTCATTGCAATTCATAAACTGACCTAGTTTATGCTATTGTATAGAAATGGCGCCCAGTAGAAGGAATGTGAACTCCAGTAATACGTATGATCCAAAGAATAATAAGGATCTTATTTTTCATGGTATTAAGCCTTCATTTATAAGGGAAATAGTCTCCAACGTATTATTATCATATGAAGAAATATTATCATGTGTTGATAGGATAAGTAAAGAGTTTACTGAGTCCTATGGCTTTGAAGGGAAGAATGAGAAGAAAATGATGGAATAGAGAAATATGGATAAAGGGAAGAGTGAAAAGAAGAATTTTCCCATATGTGATAAATGTGGGAAGAAACACTCTAGAACTTGCCTGAAAGGAATGAGAGTTTGTTATAAGTGTGGAGAAAAAGGACTCCATGTACGTGACTGCAAGGGTAAGAAAAATGTTTCAAATGTACAATGCTTCATCTACATGGAGTTGGGGCCCTATGCAAACCAATGTCCAAATCATCATAGTACACCCCAAATGATGCTATTGGATAATAATCAAGTTATGATACTACCAGAGAGGAGGATGAATGACTAGAGTTCTTATGTTGTTATTAGAGAATTATGTCATTTGAGTGTTGTATCAACAATGTACTGGTTATAATAATTATGGAGTATATAAGGACTGTATTGTAGTATTATTTAATTAAGGACTTGAGATTGTGTGGAACGAAGAAAAGTGGCTCAATAGCATGGTAAATTTTTGGAAAATATATGTTTGAGATAAAGATAAAACATAATATGGTTCTGATAATGAGGTACTGATTTAGGAATAAGAGATGGTTGATTTGAATAAATTATATTGGATATTCTTGACTACCTTAAAACTGATTAATGATTTCTATTCTCATCATTGTTGGAGTTTACAAAATTTTTGGATAGAAGGAGTATATCCATTATTCTATAAGGAATAAGGGATCATGAATGTAATCAATAAGTTTTTATGGTAATTCAAAATGTTGTAGTGTTTTAAGGGAATACATGATGAAGGTGGTCACATGTTATTACACGAAAAAAAGGATCTTCATTGTGTTTACCTTCCTTATAAATTTTGGATTGTGAGTTTGGACAGATGTATTATGGATAATTCTAGTTTTAGATTAATTTTGGATTGCCATAACAGGACAACCCGGAGGTCGGGCGACAACCCGTCGCGATCGGCAAGGCTGCGAGACTTGAACTCACAACCGAAGGGCGACAAGGGTGTATCACCTACCACAGGCCCATGAGATATCGAGGATTAAATAATGTAGTTTATTTTAATAAGTTCTAGTAGATGAATTATAAATTCGTTTTTTTAAGACCAAACTAATAGGATAAATAGAATATATTTTTTAAGTTCTATTATCGTTTAGAGTGAAAGATGAGTTTGTTGTAGAAATTAGTTAAAGGATGGAACTCTACTTGTCAAGTATATATTTTTATTCTCCTCTTATTCTATAAAGAAATAAATTCTTATACTTTATTTACGGAATCTTGAAACCAAAAATGTGTTATCCTAATACATTATGTTTTTTTGAACCGATGGTATTTTAAGTCATCATAGATTGATGAATATAATGACCTAAATTTTAAACTTGTTTGTGATTGATGGCCTCAATCACTACCTATAAATATTTAAGTTTTCCCTCCAATTTCATGTCTCTAAATGCCACCAATTTTCTCCTAATCGAGATCATAATTTGGTGGTGACCCTTTCATTTCTCTTTTCCTATTACTAATACTAAATTTTATTAACCAAATTTCTGATGTGGGTTTTCCACAAAGATATTTTCTATTTTCAACCATTATTCAAATAACAATATCAAATTGCGAGGATGAAATTTATTTAAGGAGGGAATAATGTGACACCCCAAGATTTCATAGTGTGTTACTTCTTCAAAATAATTTAATAACTTGCACTTCACGCAACACCGAGTTCAAGCGCACCATGACTTACCAAACAAGCCGTTCAAAAGCGGTTATGAATAGTATTAACTAAATTTTGAACATTATATAATTCTTATAATTTTAAAATCCATATTATTATTTTCTTATACATAATGTAAGAACAATTTCATTTTTCCTGAAAAAAGAAGTAATTTTCAAAAATGCACTTTTACCAACTTTTAATAGTGAACCCTTTTAAATCCCATATTTTAAACTTTTATATATTTAATTTAAATAAATAAATTTATTCTTTAGAATGGGGAAATCAAAAGTTTACAATGTAACACCTCAAGCTTCCACGGTACGATTCTCTTTGAATAATACAGCAGTGTGTGTTATACGCAACTTCGAGTTCTAACACTCACTACAACCAATCAAAATAGCCGTTATGAATAGCAATACATACTTTTTGAAATTTTATAAATTTTATCTCTCAAAATGGACTTCATTTTTGGATTCAGATTTTCTAATTTAGCCTAGGGTAAAATATTGGTACTTTTCGGATAACTTTTATATTTTGATGAATAGTGAAAATTAATAAATTTTAATTAAAAACAACTTTTTTAATCAAAATATTTAATAGTGATAAATTATGATTTTGAGTTGTTTTAAAGTATATTTAGAATTAATTTTTTCCATTTAATACAATTTTGGTCATTGGACATAATTTCACAATTAAACCGGACAAAAAAATGTATCAATCTTTTGATAGTTATTATATCTTAAAAACATGTTTTTTGTTTTGACAGCAGGAATTAATTTTAAATTAATTTCTGCCACTTCTGTGTTTTGAATTTGGAAAAATGGATTCCATATTTGGAATCAGGATTTCCAAATTGTGTAAATAGGTAACTTTTATTTTTAGACATTTTGAATAATTACTTCGGTAAATATTTTATTTACCATGGGCATCTTTGGGTCGATTTTGGGACCCCATGGAGCCAGTTGTAGGTGATAGAGACACTTTATATTAATTAAGTTAAAGTAAATACAAATATGACATAACCTTATATCTTTTAGAAAAACAATTTTTAAATAGGATTATATATGTTATATTTTCGATTATAAATATTTATTATAAATATAAATATATTTCCTACATAATGATATTTTATTTATAATTTTTAGACATTTAAAAAGTAAAAATATATATGGCACAATAATGATGCAGTATTTTCCTTATTAATGAAAGAATCAAATAATTGGTATTATAAATGTTAAAATAAATATAATTTAAAAGTTTTTATGACATAAAATAATTTAATAGGTTAATATGAAATGTTATAATTGATTAAATGAATTAGTTTTGAAATAATAATGTTTTTAAGACTTTATCAAAAATCAATTATTAAATATTGTAAAAATTGACATAAAAGAGTTTTTAAAACAAATATTATATTATTAATTGATATTCAATTCCTATAAATCTAAGGTTTGTCCAAGAGACTTATATCATGATATTTGTATCATTAATGGACAACTTTGTGGTATCTTGGATGTATATGGTATGTTTATTAACTATATAATATAAAAATACAAAGTGACATGTTAAATGTCAATCTAATTAACAAAGAGATTAAACTAAGAGATAAGGTTAATATAATAACCAAACCCTGTTTAAAATCTATTGGTTGAGTGGTTTTCTACCTATCCTCTCCTTAAAATTTAAATAATCCACTTTGGAGCCATTATAATCCGAATATTAATTTATTATAAAATAATATTTCTAGTTTTTCTTAAAGAGCCCCTCACCCCTCTTACAAAAGGGAACTCCCCCTTATCATTAATTCAAACCTTCAAAGCCTTTTGGTTCGGCCAAACCCTGCCCAAATACTCACTAAACTTCCATCACTTCATCCTAGAGTCCTTAGTTTGATCATAAAGTCAACCTATTTATCCCTTTTGACCAAATCAAAAGGAAGAACCCGAAGAAGTGGTAACGTCTTCACCACCCTCTTTAAAGTTCCTTTCTTCTTCAACTTCATCGTTCCTTGTTATTTCCATTATAAAATAATAACTCCAGTAACTTCTATATACTATGATGTTATTATAATTATGGAACAAACAAATTCATTATTCTATCCATCCCATGAATGACATGTCACCATACGTGCGTACGTACGGCCTACCGTCTCCACGTTGTGGTGTAATTGTTATTCAATATATTATTATTTAGATGGTTATAATAATGATGTATAATTCATGTAAATAATAAATATAAAATGATAATGATTCTGTATATATGATATACCACCCAATTATATATTATTTTAATATCACAAGATTGATATTTTTGCTCGTGCGTACGTACGGATTACCGTCTCCACGACGCGATGAGATTCATTTCCAAGTTCACCATTCATCGATGATTATAAAAATATATATTACTAATAAGTATGTAATATATGACATAATAATTCTACTGTAGATATATATATATTTATATATATAAGTATTTATGTACTTACATATATCTTATTCACTTACTTCTGTTCAAAACTATATGAAAACATAAACAACGTTTATGCGTACGTACGGACTACAGTCTCCATAAATGGTGTTTTCCATATATGTCTATTGTACATATTTATATTATAAATATATATGATATATTTATCATGTTCTATATTCTGGAAATATTTAAATCATGATCTAAGTGATACAGTCAAGATTAGAAAGTTAAAACACGTACGATAAAGAAAATGATTATTACCCGAAATGTTAATTTAACATGGACATTATTATTAAATGGGTAGTATAAAGTCATAAATGAATCATTTATGATATCATAAATATTAATATGGTTCTGTTATAATTTAATAACATACTATGATCTTTGTACAGGATGTTAAATATACCCTCTACTAAAGGAAAGTAAAAGGTAAGGGGTTTTCATCTCAGTTCTTATTCCCGTGAGATTCATGCCATATTGCCTCTATTACCTTTTGTGTGGTGTATGTACTGACCATAATTGTTTTCTTTATGTAATAAACTTTAATTTATGTTATTTACATATTTATTGTATGATGCCTCTTTCATGGGGTGTATGTTTCATAAGTTACAAAATTGGTTAGGGTTTATTTCACAATCTCTTCATTATCCGAGGTTGTTTATACGTAATTATTTACTGGGACCTCTTTATCATCCACATCCATGTTTCTTAAAAATGTAATTGAAAACATTCTTAATATTTTACAGAATATGGGTTAAATTCATGTATACCCTTGTTTGACTTTTTATAAGAAGTTTATAATGGAATCTTTCCGTCGTTTTCCAAACAAGGTCTTTTTTTAACCTTTTCGACAGAATTAAGGTAAGAATGTATTTTTTTAACTTATATGACGTATGCGGATATTTTACACCATTATAAAATCTTCAAACCTTCTCTTACAAGCTTATACAAATATTTTCAAATTAAATGTTTTGTTTTATAATTACGTGACTTTTAAATGATTTCACAAAAAAGATATTTCTCTCAAATAGTTTTGATTTCGTCTATGTGAACATCCTTTGATGGATTTTAAGATTACTTGAAGTTGATTTATTATAAAAAACTTCCATTGAAGGTTTTGTGATATTTTTGACTATGTATGTGTTATTTTATACCATTCATAGTTTATGAAGAATTAATTGACATTTCGTATGCTAGTTTTAATACGAATGATTATGTTATGTTTAAACCTGTTCATATGAGGAATGCATTGGACTTAATAAGTGACGGGTGGAGCCTACTATAGCTCCTCGATGAATCAGTAGGTCTCGTGAGACAAACTATTGTCTTGGCACGAGTCCTTGACAAAATATTATTTGTAGTCTTGGCACGAGGCCTTGGCTACGTGGTGATGACAGTCTGGAATTATGCATTCCGTCATTATGAAAGTGGTTATTGATATTGCATATGATTATTTGACTAGTAGAATATACATGCGAGTAAGTAAATGGAATTATTTTATTTTTATCTTTTCCATATTATGCTGAAGTTCAAGTTTAAAAGAGTTTTGTTTTTTTATACATTGCCATAAATGATTATGCTTATTTATGAAAGTTTCTGCTGTATTGCTTACCATTACTGAGCGTTTGAGCTCACCCCTTTCTATGTTTTATTTTTCCCAGGATTCCAAGAAGTGTATTGTGATTGATATTTAGGGTTAAGCCAAGGGAATAATGGCATTCATAAAGATTATTTATGTTGTTTTGTATGTATTAAAGATTAATGTAATATTCATGTATGTAATCTATTTTCTAAAAATGTTAAACTGATCTGTCCTTGGGACTTGATTCCTTGTAATTATGCCAATGTATTAAAATAATGCACTGACTCTGGGTAACTGGGGTCAGGGCGTTACAACCGCACCTTGATATTATATGTTTTAGGATTCACTGACTCACCCGCACAGTTTTAGGTCACATCACAAGGATGTGTCTTGGTGCAGAAAGCACCCCTCTTTCATGAGATTCCTTAGGTATGTCAAACCACATCTTGCCACTACGCTTGCCCGGAAGAGGGTCTGCTCTGAATCATTGGGTACTATGTTACCCTACCCTACTAAGGTGTTAGCTAGGTATTTTCTTGTTGGGGACTACGCTACCCAGCCCTGCTGAGGGGTGTTACCAGTATCTACTCTTCGGGGACTATGCTACCTAGCCCTGCTGAGTGGTCATCCTTGTATCTTCTCATTGGGGACTAATCTACCCAGAACTGTTATGGGGTCAACCTATTATATTCTCATTAGGGACTACTCTACCCATCCTGGATGAAGGGTTAGATATGTATCTATTCATCGGGTACTACACTGCCCAGCCCTACTGAGGGGTCATCCCAATATCTAATTACTAGGTACTATGGTACCCAACCCTATTAAGGGGTCTGCTTGATATCTACTATAGTATCCTGTTTGATCTCTTACATCATTGGGTGTCATCGCAACACATTCCAAACCTGAAACATCTACATCATATCTCAAAATCTTCTTCTGAAGGAACAATCACATTCTATAAAGAACAACACTCATGATTGGAATCTCGCAGCCTGAAATTCGAGTTCAAAGAAAGTAGATACGAAGGATTAAAGACTTCTCAAATGATCTCAGCAAGTACATGGTGTGTGGTGGGGCCTACATGGCATGTATCCTTTATTATCTTCCTAGTAGTTTCTCTAGTTGGACATGGGTCTTGTCCCATGTAGTAGTGCACACCTTGTAGTTGGGATACACAGCATGTTTTGTTTATCCGAGGACCAGGATGTGTCTGCTGGTCATGTTAGTGTACTTAGACTTTGTGTTTTTGTACTTCAGTACACTGAATTCTAGTCCACACAGGATGCAGCTTGTGTGTCCTAGTCTTGTCTGTGTGCTCCACAAAGAGCATGTTCCTGGCCATGTATCCTTCAAACATCTCATCTCACTTGGAGAGGTGGTACACAGAATGTCAAGGGGAGTACATGTCATGACATCCTTACCTCTTACCAAACCCTAGCACTATTGTTAAGGGAGGATACGCATCATGTGTTCTTTGTTGAACATGACGTGTAGTCAGAATTTTCACTTGAAAGTTAATATTTTCATGAATCCTCATCTATGCTCCAAATATCCTCCATCTGGGGTCAACATTGCCTAATTTCACAACTAAATCACTGGATATAGATGAAGAATGTAGGATTGTATCATCTTTCATCATGATTCAGCCCCATCGAAAATCGATGGTTTGGCTGGATCTTCTGAGCACCATCACAACTTCGATTCTCATCGGATCAATATGAAACCTTCAAATTGTTCATCCCCATGTCATTTCATTTATATATTTTTTTCTTGCTCACAATTACATTGTTATTTGGAAAATAAAAATCACAATGGGTGTTCGATTGAGCTTGGGAAACCTGAATATCGTCAAACATGGATCCACGGAGATAAACACCAAGAAAAGTGAGGGAAAGTCACCAAAAACCAGTGTTTTAATGATCATCATCCAAGCGTTATTGACTGATGATTGAGAATAGTGCATCGGGATTAGAACATGTGATAAACAATATAAATATGGTTTAGAGGCTCATGAAGAGTTTGAAAATGAGGGCGCATGTTGATGAACAAATTGACCACATGGTCAACTTTTAATCCAAGGTGTGAAAATGCGGAATATGAGTCCAACCTTGATTGGATCGCTCATTGTTGATGTATAACATGTTCTTAGATGATGTAGAAGGTTCCATTGCACTTTGATCAACCTATATCTAAGGGTTCATTATCATTCTTCATTCTTCATTCATCATTCTTCAACGGGAAGAAGAGGAGAGGTATGGGGGTTTTCATCAATAGAAAAATAGGATTATGAGGGAATTCCAATAAAATGAAAATTTATTACCCTTAATTAGGTTTAAGTATTTTTAATTAATTAATAAACTTAATTAATTAAATCACTTAAAATTCTCATCCAATGAGCGAGATATCCAAACGTCCTTTGCTGACTCATTTCATGTCGCACATAGAGGAAACACCATGTTTTGGACCCAACCACGGTCTTAGATTTATGATATAATTAAACACTTAATAGTAATCCCATTTTCTTTAATTAATTTCTCTTAATATAAAATATATTTAATATTTTTATAAAATTAATTCTGAGAACATTGGGCCTCAAAATCGCACGCCATCTCTGTTCCTGGATATGGAATAATATTTAGAAATATCTCAAAGTCTAATTAAGAAAAACATGTGTCTCTACATGAGAAATTGACTAGAGGAATTGTAAAGATCCAAAGTTTTTCAATGTAAATTCTCTTCTCATAAATATGTCATAAAATCACATGAAAACACAACATAATGAACTAATAAGTGATAAGTGACCTTTAAACATAAGTTTGTCACTTCTGTATTGGGAATTTTGAAAATCTGACACACACGGTTGTGTTAAGATGATTTTTGGAGTCTAATAAAACAAAAATAATTTCTGGTGAATAGTAACCTACCCTTATGAATAGTAACATACCCTTATGAATAGTGATGTACCCTAATGAATTTTAACCTTACCTATGATAGTGTAAAAATAGTATTCAACTGAATGTATGATGTACTTATATTTTAGAATAACTAAATGAATGTTTTAAAACTGTTTTTTTATAATAAGTTATGATTTTAATTAAATATTAAATTAATCATATTTAGAAAATTGTTTTTGAAAAATGGAATTCATTTTTTTATTCAGGTTGAAAATGGTTGGGGAAATTTTTTGGGATTTTTCTGAAATACTTGAATTTTTTATGAATAGTAAAATACCGTAATTTACAAAATAAGCTAAATAAGCTAATTATAGGGTCATGTGTGATTTTATGCTAATGTAAGCCCACTTGCTTGGGGATTAAATTATAAAATTACTATTCCTGGTCATTCAAGACTCACTATTCCTTTCCTTTTGGGGAAATAATAAACTAATGAATTTTATATTAAGGAAACCCCTCTCCCCTCCACTATAAAAACCACCTTTCACTCCATCATTTCCTCACACCTCTCAAGCTTCAAGCCTTGTCTAAACTTTGACCAAGAATCTTACTTATCCACTACCCCACGTCCAAGAGCTTTTGGTCTCATCAAAAGGCCAATCTTAGAGCCCTTAAGTAGAATCTCTAGAGGAGGATTCAAGAGGTAATTTCTCTCCCTCTTTTCCATTAATTCCCTTTCAATTTCATGTTCTTTTCTTATTCTCTCCCCACCTATATTCATCCAAATGGTATTGTAACTCCAGTATTATACATTTACTGGAATTTTATTATGCTAATGGGATATTATATCATCCAATCCCCTTTCCCTCTTCCTTTTATTTTATTAAAGTGAATGTTGCTCGTGAGGTGTTAATTTATGACCTTCAAGAATGACATGTTTTCTTCTTCCATTTCTACCTTCAGATCTGGTCATTAAACCACTTTTATGGTTGAACCTGAATATTTTATATGTATTATGTCCTATTTAAAGTTCTGAAACTAACTTATGTACATATTACTAAGTAATAAATTAAAACAAGTTCGTTTTGATCGAAAAACCGCCCAAATTAACCCAAACAATAATCATTTAATTCTTATCTAGTGATTCATCCACATGGATATAATATTATTCATTATAACATCATTAAAACTCCTATAATATCATTATTAACATGTTATATAATTTCTTGATGTTTACCCATGTTCTACCCAAACTTCAATTTAAGAATACAAGTGAACCACTCAAGAAAACCATAAAAACAAACATTCTCGAACAATGTTTTAAAACTCTATAACTCATCCAAAGGCACATAAAATCACTTAATGAAACCATAATTAATCATATTAATGTACACAAGGTTCTGGATTTCTAATTAATTATTATTATTTCATTATACATAACATTAAAGAGAAGGAATCATTCTGATACAAGGTAAGGGGAAATTCTCGAACCCGACATTCATTCTTCGGGTTCTCCCTCTTTCACTCAAAATTTTTAATGGTCACTCCATAAGAATAATTTATTAAACATTATCTTACCTTTTTTGGGATATACATGTTTTCTAATAAAATTTAGGTCAATCAAAATGTTTTCCAAAAGAACTCGTCTTTTAAGAACTCACTTTTTACCTCTCATTCAAGGTTTATGGTTCTTGTATCAAGTATGTTGTTCCCTCTTTCTTTTGGGAACCCAAAGTTTATGAATGTGTTATTATGAGACGAAACCCATTCATTTCCGTGGGTTAGTTATGTTCATTATTGATATATGTTCTATGTGGCATGCATGATAATGATAATGTTATGATGTGACGGGTGCACCCAGAATTATATAGCGCAATTTGAATGTTTAAATGTGACGGGTGCACCTGGAATTAGACAGCACTCCAATGCATTGGGTATAGTGACGAATCTAATGAGTAAATGTGAAATGATGTGTGAAAAAGATTCTATCATGGTTCACAAGTATGTTTGTTTGTTAACCACTAAGAAATGATGTTTTATTTTATGCATTGCCATATTTCAAGTCTTATATTTATGCTTCCTCTCATGTTCATGATCTTTTTCCCATGTTATGAATATGATCACCCCATTATATATTGTTATTTTCTATCATCTTACTAGGATTTTAGCTCACCCCTTTTGATTTATATCCTTATGTGGCTACATGAACTAAGGAGAGGGAAAGTGCCAATAAGAAGCTAGAGAATACGAAATTAAATAAATTTTTATTCTTGATGTTGTAACTACTATGTATGGTCCTAGTTTTCCCAAGACACTAAACCTTTGGAACCTCTATGTGTAATAATATTATTCTGTTTATCTTTAAAATTATATAGTATTAATGTAAGAAATGTTTGGGTCTCTATAGTTGGTATTAGAGGCACAGTTTAGTTAAATTGGGAATTAAGATTAGTGAACACTAGAGAAAACCTCTAGCATGAGACTATGTACAAATATGCACACAATAATATCTAAATAGTGATCCCATATGTTATTATTTTAGTATAAATTTTGAAAATGTATAATTTATGTATTAATTACTTTTTGACTTATGTTTTGTTCTGACCTTTTCTATTTTAGAACATGGTGGGAACCAGGAGAAACCAGGCCAATAACTCGTGTGAGGGCCAATGCAACGATTTCCAGAGTGACATCCCCCATGCATTGCGAGGTGGAGTTCAAAACCTCATGGCGATGCTTACCCAATTATCTTAGGTTATGTATAATAACGATAATAATGGGTAACATCCTCCTTCACCAAAGAGGGAGAAACTGGCTATCGAATATTTTATGCGGCAAAGACCACCGACGTTTGGTGGATCTTCTGATCCACTAGTTGCAGAACAGCGGGTCAACTCCATGGAGAAGATCTTTTCTGTTCTTCACTGTTCTAAGACGGAGAAGGTGACTCTAGCCATTTATCATCTAGATGGAGAATCTGATAAATGGTGGGCTTTGATTAAGAACACCAAGCCGAGGGAGGAAATTGAAGAGATGGAATGGGAAGACTTTAAGACAATATTTCTTAATAAGTATTTCCCACGAACTCTTCGTACGAATATGGAGATAGAATTCATAGATCTCAAGCAAAAATAAGAATAATCTGTCAAAACCTATGAAGAGAATTTCACAAGGCTTGCAAGGTATGCTTTGGGTTTTGTTATCAACAATGATAGAAAAATTGATATATTATTTTGTGGATTAAAACCACACATTTGAAAGTCTCTTGAAAATCGATACTTTTTGAGTTATGAAGAAGTTATTCGATTTGATCTCAAAGTGGATATGTATTTTGGATAATGGTCCCATGGATATGGGGATAAGAAACGAAAGATGGAGTTTCAAACTGGAGGATCTAATGACAAAAGTGGGAAGAAAACTCAAAGACCCACATGCCAAAAATGTGGGATGTTACACCATGGGAACTGACTCAAAGGGACGAGGAAGTGCTTCAAGTGTGGGAAAGATGGACACCATACTCAAGAGTGTCTAAAAGACATGAAAATGAAGGATAATGTGGCAGAAGAAAGGAGAGAACCACTCATGGTTCAATCCTGCAACTGTAGGGAGCTAGGAAACTATGCAAGTCATTGCACTAAACCTCGAGTTCTCGAGGGTAATCAACTTTAGAAACCACCAAATCCAAAGTAAAAAAGGGAAGGCTTATGCCATCACTACTACGGAGTTGGAGCATGATAATGAAGTCGTACAAGGTACACTTCCTATTCACTCAATAATGGAAAAGTCTTATTTGATTCTGGTTCTACACATTCCTTTATATCTTTCAAGTTTGCTAGAACTATAGAATCGAAACCCCAAAAACTTAAAGTAGAGATATCTGTAAAAACACCAAGTGGTGAAATCATTGAAACCCAAGTGTTTTACTCCTCTCCTGTTGGAATATGTGGGAAGATTCTTCCAGAAAATCACATAATACTTCCCATTGTGGAATTCGACACTATAATGGGAATGGATTGGCTCTCATTATATATAGCACATATCAACTATCAGGAAAAATAAATATCTTTTCATATTCCGAACCATGAAATGCCCCTCTACAAATGCAAGGAAGATAAGGAATCTCATTTGAAAAATACTTCAATGGTGTGGGTGTTGATTCCCTATGAAGAAGCATACCTCACCCAAATGGTTGAGTTGAAGGAAAGTGCTAACCTTGAAGAAATTCCCATCCTGAGGGAATACAGTGATGTATTTCCCGAAGAGTTACACGAAATTTCCTCGGAACGTGAGGTAGAGTTCTCAATTGAACTTATACCCGGAGCTACACCTTTCTCGAAGTTTCATAATAGGATGGATCCTATCAAACTGGAGGAGTTAATCAAGTAGGTTCAAGAGAATTTGGAAAAAGGGTTCATATTCCCTAGTGCATCACCTTGGGGTGTTCCAGTGCTCTTTGTGAAGAAGAAGGATGGAACAATGCGGTTGTGTATCGATTATCGTGAACTCAACAAGATCACCATAAAGAAAAAGTATCCTCTTCCAAGGATTGAAAACTTGTTTGATCAGTTAAGAGGAGTTCAATACTTCTCAAAGGTGGAACTTTGTTCTGGATATCATTAGGTTAAGGTTAAGAATGAAGATATTTAGAAGACTGCCTTCCGAACAAGGTATGGGCACTATGAGTTTTTTGTGATGCCCTTAGGACTTACTGATGCCCCTAAAATCTTCATGGATTTTATTAATAGAGTATTTAGAAATTACCTCGACAAATTTGTGGTCGTGTTTATTGATGATATTCTCATCTACACTATAGTCAAGAACGAACATGAAGAACATCTAAGACTTGTGTTCGCGACATTGAGAAAGGAGAAGTTGTATGCCATGATTAGAAAGTGTGACTTTTGGATGAAGCAAGACACATTCTTGGGACATGTGAATAGAAGTGATGGAATTTATTTGGATCCTTCAAAGACAAAGGGGATTGAGGAATGGAATAGGCCCTCTAGTGTCATAGAAATCTGTGGTTTTCTTGGATTACCTAGGTTCTACCGACATTTTGTGAAAAACTTCTCATGATTGTCAAGCCTGCTAACTAAGTTTACAAGGAAAGGGGTAAAGTATGTCTAGACGGAAGAATGTTAGGGAAACATCAAGGAGCTAAAGAGAAGGCTGATCACTACACATGTACTCACACTACCTAAAAGTGGAGAACGTTTTGAGATATACAGTGATGCTTCAAAGAAAGGATTTGGTTGCGTACTCATGCAAAATGATAATGTCATAGCCTACGCCTCACGACAGTTGAATATCCATGAGTAGAACTACCCAACACATGATCTAGAGCTGTCAACCGTGATTTTTTCCATGAAAATCTGGCGACACTACCATTATGATGAGAAGTGTGACATATACACTGACCATAAGAGCCTAAAGTATATATTCACACAAATGGATCTCAACATGCGTAAAAGGTGATGGTTAGATATAATCAAGGATTATGATTGCTCTATTCACTATCATCCTGGAAAGGCGAACAAGTTAGCTGATGCTCTAAGAAGAAAAGAACCTGCTACTCAATCCATGTTGCGGATTGAGAAAGACCCTATCTTCTTGGATATGCAAATAATGGATTTGTAAATCATAAGGGAAGGGGATACATCCTACCTTAACCAAATGATTATGCAACTATCCATCTAGGAGAAGATTACGGAAGCACAAAGAGATGATGTGGAGATAGAAAAGAGGGTGAATGCAGTAAAGGAAGGGAAGCTGCAAGAGTTCCATATCGACGATGATGATGTGATTCGGTTTGGAACGTGGATTTGTGTGCCTTCATCACCTGGGATAAAGAAAGAGCTATTGGACAATGAACATAGATCAACTTTCTCTATCCATCCTGGGAGTACCAAGATGTACCGTGATCTCCAAGAATACTTATGGTGGGATAACATGAAGAAGGAGATTGCGGAATATATATCAAGGTTATTGGTATGTCAGTAAGTTAAAGTAGAGCGACAAAAGTCCAAAGGGATGATGCAGTCATTTCATATACCCATGTGGAAATGGGAAAATTTTACTATGGACTTTGTCACGGGTCTCCCAAAGACGTCGAATGGAAATAATGTGATATGGGTTGTGGTTGACCGACTCACCAAGACTGCCCATTTTATCGTTATTCGGGATGATCATTCACTTGAACAAATTGAAAAGATATATGTGGAGGAAGTGGTGAGACTACACGGTGTTCCACTCTCAATTGTCTCTGACTATGATCCAAGGTTCACATCTAAATTTTGGAGGAGCCTTCAACATGCTTTGAGTACTGAATTAAATTTCAGCATGGCCTATCACCCCCAAACTAATGTCCAATCTGAAAGAACTATTCAGATGCTTGATGATAAGCTAAGATAATTCTCTATATAATTCAAAGGTGGATGAGATCAGCATCTCCCATTGGTTGAGTTCTCATATAAAAATAGCTTCCACTGGAGTATTCAGATGGCTCCATATGAAGCTCTGTATGGAAAGCATTATAGAACTCCAACCACTTGGGATGAAGTTGGAGAAAGAAAGATACTTGGACCCAATCTTGTTCAAGAGATGTCAGAGAAGGTTCAAGTCATCCAGAAACACATCAAACCTTCTCAGAGTCGGTAAAAGAGCTATGTTAACAACCGTCGAAGGGACTTGGACTTTGACATTGGAGATAAAGTCTTCCGGCAAATATCACCATGGAAGAGAGTCATTAGGTTTGGAAACAAAGGGAAGTTATGCCCAAGGTACGTTGGTCCCTTTGAGATCCTTGACCGCATAGGAGCCATGGCCTATCTACTTGCACTTCCACCGAATATGGCTCAAGTTCATGATGTGTTTCACGTATCACTCCTGAGGAAGTACATATCGGACCCCTCACATGTACTAAAATTAGAGGTGGTACAACTGGAAGATGATCTCTCTTATGAGGAGAAACCGGTAAAGATTCTGGATCAAAGAGATAAGATTCTACACAAGAAGACAAAACATCTTGTTAAAGTGTTTTTTAGGAACCATAAGTCTGAGGAAGAAACTTGGGAACCAGAAGAGGCAATGAAGGAGAAGTACCCTCACCTGTTTGTGTAAAGTGAAATTTCGGGGGCGAAATTTCTTAAAGAGGTAAGAATGTAACGACCCAATGTTTTTCAATGGATATTCCCTTCTCATAAATATGCCATAAAATCACATGAAAACCCAGCATAATGAACTACTAAGTTCTAAGTGACCTTTAAACATAAGTTTTTCACTTCTATATTGGTAATTTTTAAAATCTGACATACCCGGTTGTGTTCAAGATGATTTTTGGAGTCTAATAAAATAAAAATATTTTTTGGTGAATAGTAACCTACCCTTTTGAATAGTAACATACCCTTATGAATAGTGATATACCATAATGAATAGTAACCTTACCTATGATAGTGTACAAATAGTATTCAAGTGAAAGTTTGATGTACCTATATTTTAGAATAACTAAATGAATGTTTCAAAACTGTTTTTTATAATAAGTTATTATTTTAATTAAATATTAAATTAATAATATTTAGAAAATTATTTTTGAAAAATGGACTTCATTTTTTTATTCTACACGTCAAAAAATTGTTGGGGTAAATTTTTGGGATTTTTCTGAAATACTTGAATTTTGATGAATAATGAAATATTGTAATTTACAAAATAAGCTAAATAAGCTAATTAGATAGTCATCTGTGATTTTCTACTGAGGTAAGCCCACTTGTTTGTGGATTACATTATAAAATTACTATTCTTGGTCATTCCAGACTCACTATTCATTGTCTTGTGGGGAAATAATAAACTAATGAATTTTATATTAAGGAAACCCCTCTCCCCTCCACTATAAAAACCACCCTTCACTCCTTCATTTCCTCACACCTATCAAGATTCAACCCTTACCTAAAATCTTCCCAAGAATCTTCTATATCCCCTCCCCCACGTCCAATAGATTTTGGCATCATCAAAAGAACAATATTATATCCCTTAAGGAGGATCCCAAGAGGAGGATTAAAGAGGTAATTTCTCTCCCTATTTTCCTTTAATTCCTTTTCAATTTCAAGTTCTTTTCTTATTCTCTCCCCACCTATCTTTATACAAATGGTATTTTAACTTTTTTATTATACATGTACTGGAATTTTATGATGCTAACGGGATATTATATCATCCAACCCCCTTTCCCTCTTCCCTTTATTTTATTAAAGAGAACGTTTCTCGTGAGGTGTTAATTTATCACCTTCAAGAACGACATGTTTTCTTCTTCCATTTATACCTTTATATCTGGTCATGAAACCATTTTTATGGTTGTAACAGAATATTTTATTTGTATTATGTCCTATTTAATGTTCTGGAACTAACTTATGTACATATTACTATATGATAAATTAAAATAAATTCGTTGTGATAGAAAAAAATCCCAAATTAACCCAAACAATCATCATTTAATTCTTATCTAATGATCCGTCCACATGGATTTAATATGATTCATTATAAGATCATTAAAACTCCTATAATATCATTAATAACATGTAATATCATTTCTGGGTGTTTACCCATGTTCTACCCAAACATCAATTTAGGAATACTAGTGAACCACTCAAGAAAACCATAAAAACAAACATTCTCGAACAATATTTCAAAACTCTATAACTCATCCAAAGGCACATAAAATCACTTAATGAAACCATAATGAATCATATTAATGTAAAAAAGGTTTTGTATTTCTAATTAATGAATATAATGTCATTATACAGGACATTAAATATAAGTAAGCATTCAGATACAAGGTAAGGGGGAATTCTCGAACCAAACATTCATTCTTCGGGTTCTCCCTCTTTCAGTACAAATTTGTTATGGTCACTCCTTAAGAATCATTTGTTAAAACTATCTTACATTTTATAGGATATAAATGTTTTCTAATAAAGTTTATTTTAATCAAAAAAATTTCCAAAATAACTATTCTTTTAAGAACTCACCTTTTACCTCTCATTCAAGGCTGATAGTTCTTCTATCAAGTATGTTGTTCCCCCTATCTTTTGGGAACCCAAAGTTTATGATTTGTTCTCATGAGATGAAACCCATTACTTTCCATGGGTTAGTTATTTTCATTATTGATATATGTTCTATGTGGCATGAATGATAATGATAATGTTATGATGTGACGGGTGCGCCCAGAATTATATAGCGCAATTTGAATGTTTAAATGTGACGGGTGCGCCCGAAATTATACAGTGCTCTAATGCATTGGGTAAAGTCCTGAATCTCATGAGTAAATTTGTAATGTTGTGTGAATAGGATGGTATCTTGTTTCAAAATTATGTGTGGTTGTTAACCACTAATACATAATTTTTCATTTTATGCATTGCCACATTTCAAGTCTTATATTTATGCTTCCTATAATGTTCAAGATCAATTTCCCATGTTATGATTATGATCACACCATGATATATTGTTCTATTATATGCTCTTACTAGGATTTTAGCTCACCCCTTTTGATGTATATCCTCATGTGGCTACATGAACTAAGGAGAGGACATGTTCCAATAAGAATCTAGAGAAGAAGAAATTAAATAAATGTTTATGGTTGATGTTGTAACTGCTATGTATGGTCCTAGTTTGCCCAAGACACTAAACCTTTGGATCTATTATGTTTAACACTATTATGTTGTTTATTTTTAAAATTATATAATAGTAATGTAAGATAAGGTTGGGTCACTATAGGAATATATTGACTACATCACCCTTTGATGTTCATTGATCACTCTCTTACTTTTTCCACAAGATTCTTGATAGTCTTCTCGGATTGGCCATAATGTTGGGGGTGATAAGTTATACTGAAGTTGAACTTGGTGATTTGATAATGTTGGATATTTATTCACAACATGGTTATAACCATGAATATTTATCAAATACAATCGATATGGCTGTTCTATGCAACCTCACCACTTCCTTGATGTATGTCCTAGAAATTTGATCGAGTGACAAGTTATCACGAATTGAAATGAATTGAATAGTCTTTGTAATAAAAACCTATAAAGGTCATATACAATTATTTCTTATATCTATCTTCAAAAGACCTATGATATAGTCTGTGGTGATTTTTCCCTTTTTCCAAATAAGTATGGATAATGGTCACATCATCCGATTAGACATTTTTCCTCACTGTCTACAATTTTTGAAATATTAGGCATTTTGATGCATATTTTTCAATATCATTCTACATATCATCTCCCTAATATTGATCTCTGAGATATTGATACATCTATGTGATGCCTTTCTGATTATAAAAGGTATACCTATATTAATAATTAAATATATCCTTCTTTATCTCAATATTTTATGGTGAAAATAGTTGTGGCTCATATATTACAACTCATTCTTTATCAATTTTGAATTATAAGGATGTATCGTTTCTTATATATTCAACCTTATTTGGTATTTCTACGTCAACCCTATGATCATTCTTTATCTTCTCCATAATAGATGGTTAATCATTCATTTGAGATATGCAGGATTTTTTTCCTTCCTTTATGAATTCCACATTCATTATTTGTAAATATTATAAGATTGGATCCATCCTAATTCTCATCTTTGAAATGGTTATAGGATCATATATATATAGAGCATTTTCCACTTCATTTTCCTTCCCAGAATTATAATGGATTGATAAGTCATTAATCAGCTCTAACCATCTTCAATGGTGTAAATTAAACTCTTTTTATATGAATATATATTTTAGCCTCTTATGATCTGTATATATTGAACACTTATCGCCATAGATATAATGCCACAAAAGCTTCAATGTTAATATCTCTATATCTAACTCTATATCATATATTGTGTAGTTATTCTCATGTAATTTTAACTACCTTAAGGTGAATTCTATCAATTTTTTATTTTACATCATTTCATAGCCCAAAACCTTCTTTGACGAATCAATGTATACCATAAAAATTTCCCCACTTGAGAGAAGTGTGACTACTAGTGTAATGATAAATCTATGTTTAACTTTCTTTACATCCTCTTCACATTCATTAATCCAAAAAAAACTTCACTCCCGTCCAAGTTATCTTAGTTATTCATTTTTAAAATCATTATATTTTCATCTCAAATCATTGATATTGAATAGATATACCAAGAAAACTTTAAAAATGTATTATAACTTTTGTTTTAGGGCACTCCTCAATCACCTGTTTCTTTGAAGTATCCATAGATATACCTTTTCTAGTGATAACAAGCCCCAATAATAATAATTCATCAATCCAAAACTAAAATTCATTGTACTCTACATATTTCATCTCCTTTCACAATATTTTTAGAACAATATTCATATTCTAATAATGCTCTAAATTTCTTTTGGAGTATATTTTAATATCATCTATAGATACCACCAATATTTATTCAAGGTAATCAAAAAAAATTATTCGTTAAATCCTTGAATATTTATGAAGCATTACTGGTTCTAAAGGGAATCAGTATAAACTCATAGTTTCTATACATGATCTAATAGGTGGCCTTGGTAATATCCTCCTTTATTTACTATAATCAGTGATATCCCAACCGGAGTTCCACCTATGAGACGTACTAGTCCATATGTATCTCATCAAACAAGTCATGAATCCATGGAAAGAGATAATTTTTAACAGTCATGTTTCATTGAGTTTATTAAAATCAATAAATAGTTTCATTAACCCATCATTCGTTATTACAAATAGGACTATTGTTACCCATGATAATTATCTCAGGCGTATAAACCCCTTTTATATATTTTATAATAATATCTTGTTTAGTTGTTATAACTCAATGATATTCATTATATAGGGTGTATTGGATATGGGCATGGATCCCGTTATAAGTTCAACAGAGAACTCAACCTATTATTTATGAGGAATACCAAAATAATATTTTAGGAATACGTTAATATAGTCTATCGCAATAGACATGTATTTAAGAATGATTTTACACATTTTTAAAATAATTTGAGTAAGATATTATTTCTCATAAGGTAATAATATCCATACCTTAGAATAATATTCCAGAATAGATTCATCTTCCACTTTATACATGTACATAATCAAAGTATTACTTGGGATATAGATAGTGATTTCCATCCTTTATAACTTCATGTTATCTTTATATAATGGTAGCCAATGCATTCCTAGTATATCATAAAATTTCAAAAAAGTGTGTATCATAAGATTTTATGGGATGTTTAATCTACAAAAATTGACTTGAGTGGAGTTATATTTTTAGGATGAAATAATTTCCCAATTTTTTATCATGGATAACTTAACCATCTTATTTTTTGGTGGTGGTAAAATATTTCTACTAAACATTCATGATATAAAATAATGTGTATAAACAAAATAAAATAATAAGTTATATTTCACAGAATGAATGACTAGTGTACTTATCACCACTTTATTATTAGGTTCCACCTTAGTAGTAGTGATATAATAATCCCTACCTTTCTCTTTAGGCCATTTGGGTTGCTATCTTTCATTATCTCAAACATCCCTTGGATTATATAACTATATCACATAAATTATTTGTTCGTTAGAGTTTAAACATCAGACCACAAGATTAGTGTTGATCAAAACATTTTTTATTTCAACACATTGATTGGATTCTTCATCTCCCTCTAACATGGATAGAAAAATGTAACTTTTTTCACAGTTAAAGTATCTTCAGGTTCCATTGAAAAATTTTCTAGTATTTTTATTACAAAACAATTTACAGTTGGGAATTGGGGTACACTTTACTCAACGGGATTTTTCCATTGATGTTAGTGAATTAAACTTTATTTTACACTTTTTATCTCCATCCCTTGGAGACCATTGAAAATCACTAATCATCCTATAACCCTTAATGGAATAATGGTAAATCCCTTCATAGATATCCAAGTATCAAATCTCTAATTATATTTATAAATATGTATTTAAATCACTAAATGAGAAGTCCATATTACTTTTAGTATTGATGAAAAATTAAAAGGAATTTTGTGCCAGGATTGTGATGTTTTCTTCATAATCCATGATATGATCATCTCTCATTTTTCATCAGTCCAAGAAACTCCCTCTCCATTTTAATATGGAGAGTTTGAAGGGAATATTTATTGAAATAATATTTTATAGAATAATTCTTATTCAATGGATTTGATTTCCTCTATGGAATTTTTGTTCCTAAAATATTTCCACCAATGATTGGATTCTCCATATATATAATAAATAATCTATATGTTATTATCTTATTTAGAGATTTGGAGGAAAAAGAATATATTCTCGATGGAGTTAATCCATTTTTTGTGATAAGGGGATCATAAGATCCACTAAAGGTATAAGTCCTTTTTCAAATAAAGGACTCAACTACAACTTTCTATTTGTTAGGATAAGTAGGTCATTCCAGATGATTTAGGTTATTATTCATAACATGAGTCATTTGAGAAAATACTATTGTGATGTTCTCAGATGTTTCTCTCATTATGTTAGGCATCTAATTAGGGTAATCAACACCTATCTTGTCACATTTGTTATTAAAATGATTCCACATGTTTTAAATCAATAACAAAAAGAAAATTAAAATTAAGGATGTGAATACTTAAACAAATAATCATATAAATAGGAAAACTATAGACTTAGAAGTGATAGATTATATTTTTCATGTATATGCACACTTATGAGCCTCTAGGTTTCAATCTATATCATCTTTTTTAGTTTCACAATTATTTTTTTCTAACCCAAAAAACTATTTATGTACTTCTTAATGGTGCATAAAGTTTTGGTGGATTTACTGAATCATATCCCCTAGGAGTGTCCAACTAGGTGCGCAACAAGGACTCTTTATCTTGTATCAGGTACATGTCGATTTTATGCCTAATGAGCCCTTACAGGGTTATTAATCCTAGGTTCATTTGTTTCAAATATGAATCCTCTTATAGTATCAAGTAAGTGATTTCATTTCATTGAAACCACTCACTCTATACTTTACTAAACTTTCATCCCATTTTCCTATACATTGACTTATCACTCAGGATTTTAATAATTCATTTTTTTCTTAATCCAAAAAAATATCTTATCATTCATTTGAATCCAAATATAAAGACTCAATCCTCTCAAACATATTATTGCAGTATTTTTTTCAGAAATATCAATAAAAATAACTGAAGTATCTTGAGTCCTTGTGTCACTAGATGAATAGGTTTGTTTATTTTTTTGGAAAATATGAGTCCAAGTCCAAGGGACCATACCCTGTGATTATAAAAATAATTACAATAGTTTAAAGGAAGGTATTTTACATTTGTCGCTTTGAAAAATATGCTTCTAGTCAATAGGGAGAGTGTTAGAAAAAAAATCAATCTTCACCACCCACCCCTTTTATGTGGAAATCAGTAAGAGAGTTGGATTCACCAAACAAATGTGTGATAATATAATTCATTTATGAGAGATTTTCTAAGATATTAATCCATATTTTAGTCATCTTCTAGGAAATGTGAATGATTTCGGATCTAAGATAATGCACAATTGTGGTATAATCAAATTCAAAACAAATATTGTTCTAGATTTTTTGATTTTCCATGTCAACAACATTTATAAACTCAAGCATTTAAGCGTCAAAAGAAGTGTAAATACCACAAGGTTTATATTGGTATCCATTAAAATCACCTATATGGTACTTAAAAACATCCCCAAATCCCATAGGTATAGGATTTTCTCTAGAAGATCCATCAAAATTACATTTAGAACAACTATGAAATGGTGAGTTCCAGAAGACCTCAAAAGTTCCCAATAGAGGAGGGATAATACCTAGAATTTTCAGGAAAATTAAAATTGAGAAATCATGTATAGAGTTATTATAGAAACCTTTTTTCCATTGAGTTCATATTCTGGACAGCCATGAAAACATCAACAATGGACGGATAAATATTGAAGGGAGTCTGATTATGAATCAACTTGTTCTGTCCATGTCAGAGGATATATATAAGTTCTTAATACAAAAATGTGAAAAGATTATTTATTTGCTAAGACATCAAGATATTGAGATAGGCCTATAGGTGTTCCACAATCGTAGTAGCTTATAAAGGATGAAGATCAAAAATATCAAACACTACATTCCAGAGAGAATAGGTTTTCTAAAAGCATAAAAAGGTTGTCCACATTCTCTCTGTGATGTTTATATAGGATAATTCTTGATCAGACGGAGATTCTAACAATTTTAAGGTTGACGTCACCTTGAATTCTGAAAAAGGAGATCCTTTATAACAAGGTAAATCTGGTTGGAAGGATCTATTTTTTGTTGAGGTATCTAATCCAGTTAGGGGATCACTAAATTTAATGATTTTATAATAGCTTTGAATCATGAAATCCATTCACAGATGGTTGCCAAATTAGAATTTTTTCCTTAATCAGGAAATAATATTTATAAATTTTTCATCTAACATCATTTGAGAGATAATCAAAGAAGGTTATTTTATCCCTTATTGTGATATTGATATCTATCACTTTCTCAGATGAGTTGACCATATTAACCATTGTAATTCCTATCCAATTATCAATATAAAATATAAGAGAACAGTTATCACTGGACAACCAATGTGTTTTCAAGTAGACTTTTTCAAAAAAAACATTAAGAATAGTCCATGTAGAAGAGTCAATATAATTTGAATTTATAGTAGTCAATCTTTCCATGAAACAAGATCTGATAAAACCTTATAATTTGGATTTTTTGTTGAAATGCCTCCAAATAATTTGTTCTTAAAAGGGATGATTAAATATATGGATATTTTTTATGCCTATACCCCTTGGGGAATATTTCATACAACATTGTTTCCAATGTACTGAAATATCCTTTGTGTTCATAATGCTACCACTATAGAAAAAATTCCTCCCAGAGGAATTAATGATTTTCAGCAATCAGATAGGATAATTATAAACCATAAAAAAATAAACATTTAGAGACAACCACATGCTTTGCAAAAAAATATCCTCTTATCGATGATAGAAATTTACCTTTCCAAAAGTCAAATCTTCTTCTGATCTGGCCCAAAATATGAGTGGAGTAGGTAGTATGAGGTCTTTCCTAATGCATAAGAACACCTAAATAAATTAAAGGGAGAGAATACTCCTTGATTCTAAAATCATTAATCATGCTTAATTTCATAGTGTAAGAGATTTCTTTACCAAAATACATGAATGATTTATTAGAAATTATTTACTTTCCTAAAAAATTTTATAGTGAAAGAGATATTATTTTATTCCTATAACGTTTCTTTTGAACACTAGGTAAAAATAATGATTTTATCACCATAAAAAATATGAGGAGTAGAGATACATCATATAGCCCTGATATTATTCAGATCACCTATCTCAACCATATGAAGGAGAAGCCTGCTATACTAGTCTTCCATGATAGAAAAAATAATGGTAGAAAGGCGGTCCCCATGCCTAAACACATAGGGAAAGTGAAATAGCCTAATGTAAACCCATTTATTAAGATTGATATGTGAGAAGATCCAATAATATATTTAATCCAATAAATAAACCACATATCAAATCCAAAATACATCAAGACTTTACCAATAAAACCCCAATTTATGGTATCGAAATATTTTTTAATATTAAGATTTAAAGCAATGTTACCTCCCTTGGTGGTCTTCCTAAGTAAATTTACACATTCTAAGGCAGTGATGAAGTAGTCTTGGATATTTCTATAATTGATGACTCCAAATTTATTCCAAGATATAATTTTATTAGAAACTATGGTAATACTATTAATAAGAATTTTGTCTATAACTTTGTGGATGGTGTTGAAAAAAATCGGAAAAAATAGACTAATATCATAGGAATTTTTTACTTTTGGAACCAATGGTAGAAATTATGCATTGATGCCTTGTGTGAGATATCCCCCTTTGAATAAATTCTTAATAAAATTGCAAACCTCTTGCTATATGACACCCCATTAAGTTTGGAATAAGTTATTGGTGAAGCCATTTGGTCCAATGTAGATCCCTTTATAAAGTCCAAAGACTGCTTCCTTGATTTCCAGATCCAAAAGGAAATAAAGTGAGAATTGGATTTTATTCAACACTGAGAATTATAGGAATGGTTCCTTCTCTGGTATCTACACTGGTGGGGGCATTAATGATATTTGTGTCAATGTATACAATATGTTTTTAAAGGGAAATCCTACCTACATAAGTTTTCTTCCATCTTTATAAAGTAATAGAGGCCTATTGGCCATTCTATCCCTCGAAAGAGCATTGAAATATTTATTATTTTTATCTCCATATGGGATCTATCTGGTTTTATAAAGATCATTCATGTGCCTATATTTGAACCTGGTAGGGTTTTGGATTTTGGATGACATTAATGATTCTTGATAAAGGTTTCAATATAAGTTATTCTTGGTAATGGACTCTTGAAGGAGATGAAGATATAATTAAATATCATCAATCTCTTCATCATAAGATCAAACATATTTTTGGCTACATTATTTCATTCTTATATTATGAAATTTTACCTTATGAAATATTTTCATAGGATTTCCATTGTAATCAATCGAGGCCAAATATTCATTTATAGGTTTACTGTATTCTGGGTGAGAAATCCATGAATTATTGAATCTAAATGGTAGTGGTTTCTTCCATTATTTGTCAATAAATCCCACAAGGATGGGGTGGTGATCATAATTATATCTTTACAAAGTGGAACATGATATGAATCTCCATATTTTATCGAGGAATCATTAACAATGTCTCAATAAATTATAATATCCTTCATAGTGTTTAAGTTCTTTATGAACCATATAAATTTTTCTCCAACAAGGTTAATCTCAATTAGGTTTCATTATTCAATGAAACCTAAAAATTATTAATAGAACTAGAGTGAGGTAATGGGAAAATATTTTATTCATATTGTAAGATTTAATTAAAATATCCAATAATGTTCCAAAGATTATTAATGATTTTAGAATGATTCTTTATTTTCATCCAAAGTGCTCTCCTATTAATGTAAATGTTGAAAGAATAAACCAAGGAAAATAAATGTTTCCTACCAGACCTGAAAAAATTGCATATGATAATCTGATACTCTACAACAATAATGGAATGTTGTTCAACACTACTAAAATCTAGGATCCATAACCAATTATTATTGTATGAGGTTTTATTTAGACCCAAGAAATTTTATCCATTACTATCAAGGGGAGTGACCTAACCATAGAAATATCTCTTTAGATTAGATATCCCAATCAGTTCAGTATTATATTTGTCCAAAATAATCTTAAAAAATTCTCTATACTGGGGTTGTCTATTTCCTAGTAGTTCCAGATAAATTCCTTCATTTTAATTATTTTTTGGGGGTCCAATCCCCATTTTATTTTTCTTACAAGTTCCTTCTTTATTCTGATTTTCGGTACAATCCTGCCTTCTTAGAATTTGAATAAAATTGTCATTTATTTCCCTCAATAGTAGAAGGGTCGATAATGGTTAAAGGATATCATGAATATTATTTAATATGAATATCATATAAATATCTTCAATCAATTTTCAAGGATTGCCTTGTGAGTCCAGTGGGATCGGGGACAACCCCACTACAGGACCCTACTTCATCTCGTCTGTGAGGGTTTCCATATTTTTTTGATCCATCTGAATGGATAAAATTATATTAACATTAATCATGGAATGTAGAAGTTACATATAATGTAGAGAGGATACCTGATTAAAAATATCTATGAAAATAGAAGAAAAATAGAATGGATCTCCTCTAAGGGAATCTAGTCCTTCTCTTATCTACTCAAGGTACATTTTCCTTCATGATTTTCTTTTGAATGACGGAGAGTCTATTTTGGTTCTTCTTAATCAACATGTGTTTCCATGTAGTATTAGTATTAGTAGACTTATCTCTTTTAATAACATTTCTCTCCCATGATTCTTCACCTATGTTAGTCTACATGGATTTACTATTTTTAATTTTTGGAACCTCTATCCATGCCATGGAATTGTGACTTGTCTTGACCTACATATGAACCATACTAAAATTCTTGATTACATGAACTTATATTTTGAATACTTCAAAGTATATAATTTTATGTTCATATTACATTATAACCATGAATTTATGATCATTTTAAATAAGATAAATCATGTCTAGTGGAGGTGCTTCTAGGTTGATGTCAATCAACACCCATGCGTAAAGACCTAGATCCCCGTTAAGGGTGCACATACCAATTTTCAATAGAGTACTGAAACGTGATGCTAAAACATTTAGAATATTGGGGTTATAAAAAAACCAAGGAAGCTCATGTATTTTGGCCCACACTTGGGAATTATAATGCCATTGGTTAAAGTGATTTAAGTTATTATACCATTTAGAAATCTATAAGATTCATGGTTTCAAGTATAAGTTTCTATTTTTTCAGACCTCATTAAAGTCATATTACCACTCCAAGATGATGTGACAATATCATTTTCCTATCGGTATCAATGTCCATTTTGAAAAAAATCCCTCAATTTGAAATTACGGTGTTGATATCTGCATTGGACTGGGGGTTTTCACACTTCTCATAGGAAATACAGCCAAGAACTTAAAGATTTCAACCCTTTTCAAAATTGAATCTATATTTGAAATAACTGATACAACACAATAATATGATTTTATGAGGATATAAGGCATTAACAAATACTTCAAATTAGAGACCACTCCTACAAGAACATCCATGAATGATATTTCTTTCAGATTCATAATTGAATATTAATTCGTTGTTCCATTCTCTTTATGGTATCAAGATGCTGAATCTCCTATTATAGAAGAAATATTCACCACATATTTGATTGATATTTACCATTACTGATAAAATGAGTCCATGAATCAGTTAGATTATTAGTAGATGAATATTCTCCATAGTTAATTCATAAAGTAGAAAATATCGTGATTACAGCCATTGATGAACATAAATATAACCTAATAGTGACCAGTAGAAATGAATCAATTCTACTCACTAGGTTAATATTACATCAACAATGAACTAAAATAAAAAATATTTATTTTAATATTCATAATGAGGTCCAAAATTTCTTTGAACATCAAAAACATCATAAGATAACTTAGAGAATATATAAGTAAAAATGGTGATATATAAAGCTCACTAAGGAAATAAGCATGATAATGAAGCATAACATATGAGTCAAAAGAAAAAACATGATATCATAAAATAAAGGGCTCATGAATAATCATATGGAAGAATGAAATAAATAATATGGAATCATAGAATCATGGAATCATATTAATTTGGAAGCAACATAAACCATGGAATTATCATAAGTTAAGGCTCAATACCAAGACAACAAAATATAGTTGAATGAGTCACAACAAGGATCGGGTTTACACCCTATTCACATATTTATCATATCATGAGATATAAACATTACCTGGTTCATTGTGATACTATATAGGTACACCCAACACAACATGTACTTGTATATGTTTTCTACAAAAGAAAAGCAAACATTAGGAAAAAAATAATAAATACCAATCGAAATAAATGGCTCACATATTCTTAAATTAAATAACAACAAAAGTATATCTCATATGGATTCAAATTATAAAATTTAATTCAATATTGGATAAATAGTTATAGGTCTCAAATATGGATTTTTTTATGAACATTTCAATATGAAGGGTGGAGAAGTATTCTTAAAATTTAACTTCTTTAGTAAGGTCTTAAGAAAATTGTAAAGAATCTTTAATGACGGTAAGGGAATCATATTTTTCGTAAATCCAAAAGTGAATCATGCGGGTTCTACATGAAAAAATGAGTATTTATAGAAACAATTTGATGATTAAAAATATTTTATATGGTGGTTAATAATATGAAATAATAAATAGGAAGTTCCTTAAATCATGTTTACATAAAAGAATGATTTGGGAAGAGAATTACAGATCTTATATATCCACAAAAATAAAAGATAGAATAAGTTAGGTACATATATAAGAGAAATATATATATAATTTATAATAATTATATATTTTTAAATATATATTTATAGTGAGGCGGAGATATATAATTCCTAACACAAAGAAAATATGGTGTTTCATAGAGTTCCCTTACCTCAGGTCCTTGAATCACTTGACGAGATCACAAAACTTCCTAAATACTCAAATTATATTTATTAAATAATCTTTTAATAACAATTTTCATCTATATTTTTTTATTTCAATTGTTTTATATTCTTATAAATTCATTTTGTTAATACATTATATTTTTTCTTACTATCCAGATGATGCTCATCTCATCGTTCTAAAGTCATTTTATTTATGGATAAAAATAAATGTTCTTTTCAAATAGGAATAAAAATATAGAAGTGGAATTAAATGATATTAATTTCATTATAAATTTTAAAATGGTCCCAAATATTCATATATTATCCTACATAGGGAAAATTAATTTATTATAACATTTATCGTTATATGGTTAGTTCATTTAGGATGTTTTACCAACCATCATAACCTATATTCATTTTATTTAATTAAATGTTTTTTAATATATTGAAAAAAATGAAATATTTTATAATATATTTATTATAATAATATTTAACAATAACACCATTTCTATAATCATTCATGAATGTGATAGAGAAAAATGAATTATGTTGTTTATAGAGGTAGTGAACCAACCATAATATAAAAAATCAATTTCATTTTAGAATGTAATGGGATGAGGTTTCATAACGAATATGTAACACCCGAGACTTTTATGAGAAATATATTTTTTATGTTATATAAATCATCAAAGGAATCTTTCACTACACACAACACTAGCTTGGCTTGATTTACACGCAACTGCGGCCTTCCTCGATAGCTTGCGCCGTACGCAATACCGAGTTTCACTAAACAGCGATATGCTATTAAAATATTATTAAAACTAGCCGTTATGAATAGTAATAACCACTTTTTGAAATTTTGTAAATTTTTATTTTTCAAAATGGAATTAATTTTTGGATTCGGAATATCGAAATTAGCTTAGGGTGAAATTTTGGTACTTTTCGGATAACTTTCATATTCTGGTGAATAGTGAAAATTACTAAATTTTAATTAAAAACAACTTTTTTAATAGAAATAATTAATAGTGATAAATTATTAATTTGAGTAGTTTTATAGTATATTTAGAATATATTTTTACAATTTAATACAATGTTGGTCATTGGATGTAATTTCACATTTAAACCAGATATAAACTAGTGTCAATCTTTTGATATTTATTATCTCTTAAAAACACGCTATTTGTTTTGACGACCGGAATTAATTTTTAAATTAGTTAATGTAAGTGATATTTTTTGAATTTGATAAAATAGACATCATTTTTTAATTCATAATATCAAATATAGCTTAGGCCTAATTTTTTGTATTTTTCTGGAAACTCTCATTTGTTTGATGAATAGTGAAACCACTAATTGGTAGTTAAAAAAACTGAATTTCTCCTAAATCTTAATTTTACCGCTTCTGTGAGTAGAATTTCGAAACTCCGAGAGTCACGGTTAATATCAAGGACTAAAATTTCATTCAATGAGATGAAAATAATTTTTTGTGAATAGTAACTATTTACTTTTTTTTACCACGGTTAAAAGTAAATAGGGTAATTAAGGGTAAAAGTGTTATTATTATTACCATAAAAAATGTCCTAATTCTATTGTATAAGTGTAATTCGACCAAAAACAACCTTAGGAATAAAATATGACCATTTAGGCCCACTTGGATTAGATTAGGACATTTATTATTAATTTATTTAAAGAAGGGTTAAAATAGTTAAAATTAAAGTTTAATAACTAAAGCATTTTTAATATTGAGTTATACATAATATAAATTCGACAATAAATATCCATTAGAAAGATAAAAATATTTCCTACATAATGGTATTTTATTTGTAATTTTTAGACTTAAGATAATTTAATTTATTTATGACACAATGATGATGCAGTAATTATCTTATTAATGAAATATTGACATAATTGATGTTAGAAATACCAAAATAATTGTAATTTGAGACATTTTATGAATTTCATAAATTTTAAATGTTAATATGACATGTTAGTATTGATTTAATTAATTTTTTTCGAACTAATAATTCCGTTATGATTTTCACAAAAATCAATTACCAAATAGTGTCAAAATTTACATAAAATAGTTTTTAAAACAAATATTCTATTATTAATTGTTATTGTATTCCTAAAAATCTAAGGTTCTGGAAAGATACTTATATCATGATAGATGTATCATTAATGGACCACTTGGGGGTCGTTTGGATGTATATGGTAAGTTTATTAACTATATAATATAAAAATACAAAGTGACATGGTAAATGTCATTCTAATTAACTAAGAGTTAAAACTAAATGATAAGGTTAATATAATGACCTGAACTTGTCTAAATTATATTGGATGAGAGGATTTAGAACCATATCCACCTCAGCTTCTAATTATATCAATTTGGAGCTACTAAAAACCGAATTTGACTTTATAATAAAATAATATTTTTAGTTATTCCAAAGGTTCCCCTCTCCTCCTTTATAAAAGGGAACCTCCTCCCACTTTTCCTCACACCACTTTGAGCCTTAAAGCTCGGCCAACCTCGGTAAATTTCTCTTCTACACTTCCCTATAAACATCCTAGAGGTCTTGGTGTTCTTCAAATACCAATTTTAGTTCCCTAAGAGGAGGTCTCAAAGAGGCGCTTCAAAGAAGAGGTAATGTCCGTTACCGATTCTTTCAACATTATTTCTTCTTCCACTTCTTATTATTTAGTTGTTTCATTATTAAGTAATAACATCAGTATCACTCATATACTGATATGTTATTATAAGTATGAAACAACCCTTTTTCACCATCTATCCATCCTACGGAAAACGAAATCGCCGTGCGTGCGTACGTACGGAATACCGTCTCTACGCCGTGGTGTAATCTAGTTTCCACCACCACCTTACTTGGATGGGTATAATGGTGTAAATAATTACTATATATGATTATTGTAAAGTTATATTTATTCTTAAAAAATATACATACACTCCAATACAATTCCACGATCATGGGAATGATATCATCGCTGGTGCGTACGTACGGAATACCGTCTCCACGATGTGATGTGACTCGTTCTACATGATCTTCGTTGAATAATGATTATATAAATGAATATATTGAATGAATATGATATATATTACAATAATACCATTCTGTAAATGAGGTATCTATAACCTAAAAAGAAAAATAAGAATTTATTCGACAAAACACACATAAGAACAAAAAGTAATAAACACCCGAATAACAAGTAGTAATGAAATATTACTAAGAAGCTAAGAATATGACCATATATGATATAATAAAAATAAGTATGATTGTGGAATAAGTAAATAAAATTATTTAAATCATTATACAGGAGGTTTGGACACTTACGAATCAAATCGGACCTAAGGTAAGGGAAAATATCACAATCTCATTTTATCTGAGATTGTTTATACTTTGGTATTTACCGGGGTGTATTTTATCATCCACATCCATGTTTCCTCAATAATTAATATTGTTTCCATCCACCAACAATTTTTTAAATCCAATTTTACCCTTTGGTGAGTTTTTAGTAAAAGATATGAAAGGAATCTTTTGTCGTTTTTCGTACGAGGTACTTTTTGACTCTTCCGACAAAAGTACGAGAAGAATGTTTTTTTAACTTATACGGCATGAATGGATTTTTAAAACATTATTTCCAAGAAACTTACTTTACAAGTTTTCAAGTTTATTTTGAATCAACTTCTTTTAGTTTAAAATTTTATGACATGTTAATAAAGGAAAATTTTTTTGAAGTAGAAAGGATATTTTCCTCAAGAATGGAGTTCAAGTGTTTTATCAAAATTATTTTCCATCTAAGATAATATAGGGTTCTGTTTCTATCCCTATTATTACATTGATTTGATTATGTTCTGATGGAATTATTTTTATGAATCCCTTTATCTTATATGAATTGTTTTATGATTTCATGTTGTTTAAGAATCCCATTTTTATTACATGGGTTATTCAATGATGTATGATTTATAATTTTGTGGCACACGTAAGAATGGTTTCATTATGAGATGGATGGGACCTATATCTCCCTCTAATGCATTGGGTAAAGATTTTATAACTCAAGAGATAGACATGGATGGAACGGTAGGTTAAACCGGTTCAGTGAAACAGGACTGAAACGAGGAGTAAACTCGGTTCAGAAATGGAATTTGTCCACTAAGATAGTCTTGGCAATGAGTCTTGACTAATAAGAAATAATTCTCTATGATTATGTGTGTATGTCAAAAAGTTTCATGTTTTAAGTTATGATTATTGGGATTACATTTCACTACTATGATTTATCCCATGTTATGAAATTATGATCTCTTTTGCAGGTTAAGATTTCCAAAAGTTATGTTCTTATGTATATGATGTGATTGATATTTCTTTTGTTTACCCTTACTGAGCATTTGAGCTCACCCTTTTGTATGCTTTATTTCCCCAGGTCAGGAAGAAGGTTATTAAGTAGGATATTCCAAAAGGGACTCTAGATGTGATGAAATAAATGGGAGGCAAAGTAGATGATTTATGAACCAGTTGTTTATGTTTCCTAGTTTCTAAAGACTCTATACCTATACGGTCCTTTCCTGGTTTTTTTATATGTTGTAATAAGTGTGCTTCAAATATGATGTAAAAACAATGTATGTAAAGTATGGGTCATTATAGTTGGTATCAGAGGAAAGGTATAGTCAACCTTTGGAAACTAGGATGTGAAATCCTTAGTAAGAACCCTAAGGATAAGTCTAAGCATAGAACACAATTTTAGTGTTTTAGAAAAGGCCATTAATAACCTAGGATAAGACCTTAAGTGTGAAATTTTATTCTTGATTATTTGGTTTTCCTATTATAATTAGTGTTGCTCACACTATTCTTCTTGGTTTTAGTCAATGGCTGGAACCCGAAGGAACTGTCTTAATGTGGAATGCGACGGGTAATGCAATGAGTGTCCCCCTGAGCAACCAAAAGTTATGGGAGCTGGAATAGAAAATTTTGTAACCATTCTCACACAACTTTCTCAAGCTATGAATCATGCAGGACTTCCAAACGAGCAAAGGAAGGAGCAACATTCTGTTGAATCCTTCATGAGGCAGCGTCCACCTTCATTCAGCGGATCTACTGATCCATTAGTTGGTGAACAATGGATTAGTACTACTGAAAATATATTTTCAGTTCTTCAATGTTCTGAACATGATAAATTCATCCTAGTAGTGTATCGTTTGGAAGGAGATGCTGATCAATGGTGGAATCTTATTAAGAATACGAGGAAAAGGGATGAAATTGAGTCCATGGAATGGGACGAGTTCAAGAACTTATTTTTCAATAAGTACTTCCCTCATATTCTCCGAACAAAGATAGAGAAGGAGTTTCTTGAACTAAATCAAAAGGATGATGAATCTGTTGGTACCTATGAAGAAAATTTTACAAGACTTGCAAGGTATGCTTCTAGTATTATTATACAACCAGAGAGTAAGATCGATCGATTCTTTAGTGGCTTAAAACCATGTCTTCGAAGGGCCTTAGCCATAAGGAACTTCAATAGCTACGAGGAAATCGTTCAATGTGCTCTCAAAGTTGAGATGGGGATTGGAGTAACCCATCAGTCATATGGGTTTGATAAGAAGAGGAAAATGGAATTCAAAGGAAAATCGAAAGAGAACACTGAAATGAAGATGAGCTTTCCCTTATGCTCAAAGTGTGGAAAGAAACATGGAGGGAGTTGTCTTAAAGGGAGAAGTAAATGTTTCAATTGTGGAAAGGAAGGTCATCAGGCATTTGAATGCCAGAATGATGGGAAGAAGATGTCTAATGATGCAAACAATGGAAGGGATACACAGAATGAACCTACTACACTTCAATGTTTCAAGTGCAAGGAGATAGGGCATTATGCGAATCAATGCCCAAATCCAAGGGTTGATGATGATGGTCGGCTTCAACAAACTCTTAAGGATAAAGACAAAGGAAAGTCACATTCAATTTCTATCAGCGATGTGGAGTACGATAACTATGTGGTGAAAGGTACACTTACCATCCACTCTAAAGTAGAAAATGTTTTATTTGATTCTGGATCCAACCACTCTTTTATTTCTGAATAATTTCCTAAGAGTACCACAGTATTACCTCAACAATTAGATGTTGAGTTAGCTGTGACACCCCCTAATGGAACAACAGTCACATCAAAAGTTTATAATTCTTCCCCGATTGATGTTTGTGGGAAAGTGCTTCTTGAAAATCATGTGATCCTTCCTATAGTGGAATTTGATGTGATTCTTGGCATGGATTGGCTTTCTTTATATGGAGCTCATATCAATTTCCAAATAAGGGAAGTCACATTTCATATTCCAGATCAATCTGTGATCGTCTATCGATGCAAGGATGAACATAAGCTTCCAATGGAAATTTCTTCCATCTTATGGGTCTTCATTCCACTAAATTAGTGTTATTTATCTCAAATGGCTGGAGAGAAACTCACGATTAAGAATATTCCCATTGTACGGGAGTTTGACGATGTGTTTCCGAAGGAATTCTTGGGTCTTCCACCAAATCGTGATGTTGAGTTTTCAATAGAACTCGTACCGGGTGCTTTGCCTATTTCAAAGACACCTTATAGAATGGCCCCAATTGAGTTGCAGGAATTGAAAAAGAAACTCCAAGAGAATCTTGATAAGGGATTCATATTCCCTAGTGCGTCACCTTGGGGACCACCTGTTCTGTTTGTTAAGAAGAAAGATGGATCAATGAGACTCTGCATTGATTATCGAGAACTTAACAAGATCACTATCAAGAAAAAATATCTTCTCCCGTGCATTGATGATTTATTTGAACAACTATGAGGAGCTCAATACTTTTCCAAGATTGATCTTCGTTCTGGGTATCATCAATTAAGGGTCAAAAAGGAGGATATACCAAAGACGGCTTTCTGTACAAGGTATGGACACTATGAATTTATAGTGATGCCATTTGGTCTTACTAATTCCCCTATTATCTTCATGGATCTGATGAATAGAGTCTTTAGAGACTATCTTGATCAGTTTCTGGTAGTCTTTATAGACGATATTCTTGTTTATTCAAAGAGAAAGGAATAACATGAAGATCACTTTAGAATTATATTGAAGACCCTGAGAAAGGAGAAGTTTTATGCCAAATTTACCAAGTTTGAATTTTGGCTTCAAAAAGAATCATTTTTGGGTCACATAATCTCAAAAGAGGGGATATCTGTGGATCGAGCAAAAACAGAGGTTATCGAAAGATGGTCGAGACCAACAACAGTAATCGAGATCTGAAGTTTTCTTGGTTTGGGTGGATATTATCGACGTTTTGTGAAATATTTTTCACGATTATCTAATCCACTCACCAGGTTGACTCAGAAAGGAGTTAAGTTTGTTTGGATGGAGGAATGTGAACAGAATTTCAAGGAGTTGAAAAGAAGGTTATCTAGTGCACCTGTGCTCACACTGCCTTGTAGTAGAGAAAGGTTTGTGATCTACAGTGATGCATCCAAGAAGGGATTTGGGTGTGTTCTTATGAAAAATGATATGGTGATAGCTTATGCCTCATGACAGTTGAAAATCCATGATCAAAATTACCCAACTCATGATTTGGAGTTAGCTGCGGAAATCTTTGAATTAAAGATTTGGAGGCATTATCTTTATGGAGAAAGGTGTGAAATTTATATTGATCATAAAAGTGTAAAGTATATTTTCTCACAAAAGGAGATGAATATGCGCCAAAGAAGATGGTTAGAGCTGATTAAGGATTATGACTGCTCAATTCATTACCACCCTGGGAATGTAAACAAGGTGGCAGATGCATTAAGTCGACAAGTCCATGCTAGCTTATCCATGTTGAGGATCACAAAGGATTCAATATTTATGGAATTACAAAAGATGGATCTTGGAATTATAATGGAAGGGGGGAAATCATATCTTTCTCAAATGAATGTTCAACCATCTATACATGTGAAGATTAAAGAGGCACAGAGAGAAGATGTAGAGTTACAAAACAAGGTGAGAAATGCTCCTGAATTCAACCATGATTGTGATGGGATAATAAAGTTCAGGAATCGGGTTTCTGTTCCTCCCATCCGCGAATTAAAGAAGGTGATACTGGATGAGGCTCATATTTCATCATTATATATTCATCCTAGAAGCACAAACATGTATAGGGACTTGAAAGAGTACTTCTGGTGGGATGGCATGAAAAGAGATGTTGCAGAATATGTCTCTCGATACTTGGTTTGTCAGCAAGTTAAAGCTGAGAGACAGAAGTCTAAGGGGATGTTACAACCATTTCCCATACCCAAATGGAAATGGGAAAACATCACTATGGACTTTGTCACAGGACTTCCTAAAACATCCAAAGGAAATAATGCTATCTAGGTCATAGTTTATCGTCTTACAAAGTCTAGACACTTCATTTCTATTAGAGAGGATTTCTCTCTGGATCAGCTTGCTAGGATATATGTAAAGTAAGTGGTAAGATTTCATGGTGTACCACTTTCTATTATATCTAATCGGGATCTGAGATTTACCTCGAAGTTCTGGAGAAGTCTTCAGCATACTCTAGATACAGAGTTGAGTTTCAGCATTGCTTATCATCCTCATACAGACGGTCAGTCTGAGAGAAAAATTCAAACTCTAGAAGATATGTTGAGAGCTTGCTCTATGGATTTCAAAGGTGGTTGGGATCAACACCTAGCTTTGGTGGAATTTTCTTATAATAATAGCTTTCACTCCAGTATTCAGATGGCTCCTTATGAAGCTCTCTATGGAAAGAAATGCAGGACTCCAACTTGCTGGGATGAAGTTGGGGAAAGAAAGCTATTAGGACCTGATCTTGTTGATGAGATGGCAGAAAAAGTCTGATATATTCAACAACACATAAGAGAAGCTCAGAATCGACATAAAATTTATGACGACAACCGAAGAAAAGACCTAGATTTTTAAGTGGGTGATAAATTGTTTTTACGAATATCTCCTTGGAAGAGAGTAATGAGATTTGGAAAGAAGGGAAAGCTGATCCCTAGATATATCGGTCCTTTCGAAATACTGGATCGTGTTGGGAAGGTATCTTACCGATTGGCGCTTCCACCGAATCTCTCTCAAGTTCATGATGTGTTCCATGTATCTCTCCAGATAAAGTACATACCTGATCCTTCACATGTACTCAGCTCAGATGTTGTACCGCATGAGCAAGATCTTTAATATGAAGAACATCCAATAGAGATTCTGGATCGTAGCGAAAAAAGTCCTACGGAACAAGACCACTCGCTTGGTGAAATTTTTATGGAGGAACCACCAATTAGAAGAAGCTACATGGGAGCTTGAGGATATGATGAAGGAGAGGTATCCTCATCTTTTTTTTACAACGTGACGAATTTCGAGGGCGAAATTCATTTTAAGGGGGGTAGAATGTAACACCCGAGACTTTTATGAGAAATATTTTGTTTTTAGGTTATATAAATCATCAAAGGAATCTTTCACTACACACAATACTAGCTTGGATTTCTTTACACACAACTGCGGCCTTCCTCGATAGCTTGTGTCGTACGCAATACCGAGTTTCACTAAACAACGATGTGCTATTAAAATATTATTAAAACTAGCCGTTATGAATAGTAATAACCACTTTTTGAAATTTTGTAAAATTTTATTTTTCAAAATGGAAATCATTTTTGGATTCGGAATATCAAAATTAGCTTAGGGTGAAATTTTGGTACTTTTCAGATAACTTTCATATTCTGATGAATAGTGAAAATTACTAAATTTTAATTAAAAACAACTTTTTTAATCGAAATAATTAATAGTGATAAATTATTAATTTGAGTGGTTTTAAAGTATATTTAGAATATATTTTTACAATTTAATACAATGTTGGTCATTGGATGTAATTTCACATTTAAACCAGATATAAACAAGTGTCAATCTTTTGATAGTTATTATCTCTTAAAAAACACGCTATTTGTTTTGACGACGGAAATTAATTTTTTAATTAGTTAATGTAACTGATATGTTTTGAATTTGATAAAATAGACATCATTTTTGAATTCATAATATCAAATATAGCTTAGGTCTATGTTTTGATATTTTTCTGGAAACATTCATTTTTTTGATGAATAGTGAAACCACTAAGTGATAGTTAAAAAAACTGAATTTTTCATAAAACTTAATTTCACCACTTCTTCGAGTAGAATTTAAAAAATTCGAGAGACACGGTTAATATCAAGGACTAAAATGTGGTTCAATGAGATGAAAATAATTTTTGGTGAATAGTAACTTTTTACTTTTTTTACCAAGGTTAAAAGTAAATAGGGTAATTAAGGGTAAAGGTGTTATTATTATTACCCTAACACATGTCCTAATTCTATTGGATAATTGTAATTCGACCAAAAAAAACCTTAGGAATAAAATATGACCATTTAGGCCCACTTGGATTAGATTAGGACATTTATTATTAATTTATTTAAAGAAGGGTTAAAATAGTTAAAATCAAAGTTTAATAAATAATGAATTTTTAATATAGGGTTATACATAAGATAAATTCGACTATAAATATTCATTAGAAATATAAATAAATTTCCTAAATAATGGTATTTTAGTTGTAATTTTTAGACTTAAAATAATTTAATTTATTTATGACACAATGATGATGCAGTAATTATCTTATTACTGAAATATTAACATAATTGATGTTATAAATACCCAAATAAATGTAATTTGAGCCTTTTTATGAATTCCAATAATTTTATATGTTAATATGACATTTTATTATTGATTTAATTAATTGTTTTCGAACTAATCATTCTGTTATGATTTTTAAAAAAATCAATTACCAAATAGTGTCAAAATTGACATAAAATAGTTTTTAAAAAATATATTATATTATTAGTTGTTATTATATTCTTAAAAAATCTAAGGTTCTGCCAAGATACTTATAGAATGATATATGTATCATTAATGGACCACTTGGGGGTCTCTTGAATTTATATGGTAAGTTTATTAACTATATAATATAAAAATACAAAGTGACATGGTAAATGTCAATCTAATTAACTAAGAGTTAAAACTAAAAGATAAGGTTAATATAATGAACTAAACTTTTCTAAATTATATTCTAAGAGATTATTTCGAACCATACCCACCTTAGCTTATAAATATATCAATTTGGAGCTATTAAAAACCGAATTTTACTTTATAATAAAATAATATTTTTAGTTATTCCAAAGGTGCCCCTCTCCTCCCTTGTAAAAGGGAACCTCCTCCCTCTTTTCCTCACACCACTTTGAGCCTTCAAGCTCGGCCAACCCCTGCCAAATTCTCTTCTCCACTTCCCTAGAAACATCCTAGAGGTCCTGGTCTTCTTCAAAGTCCAATTTTAGTTTCCTAAGAGGAGGTCTCAAAGAGGCACTTCAAAGAAGAGGTAATGTCCATTACCGATTCTTTCAACTATATTTATTCTTCCACTTCTTCTTCTTTAGTTGTTTCATTATTAAGTAATAACATCAGTATCACTCATATACTGATATTTTATTATAAGTATAAAACAACTCTATTTCACCATCTATCCATCCTACGGAAAACAAAATCACCGCGCGTGCGTACATACGAAATACCGTCTCCACGCCGTGGTGTAATCTATTTTCCACCACCACCTTACTTGGATGGGTATAATGGTGTAAATAATGACTATATATGATTATTGTAAAGTGATATTTATTCTGAAATAGTATACATACACTCCAATACAATTCCACGATCATGGGAATGATATCATCACTCGTGTGTACGTACGGAATACCGTCTCCACGATATGATGCGACTCGTTCTACATGATCTTCATTGCATAATGATTATATAAATGAATTGGATGAATGAATATGATATATATTACACTAATACCATTCTGTAAATGAGGTATCTATAACCTAAAAAGTAAAATAATAATTTATTCGACAAAACATGCATAAGAACAAAAAGTAATAAACACCCGAATAACAAGTAGTAATGAAATATTACTAATAAGAAGTTAAAAATATGACCATATATGATATCATAAAAATAATTATGATTCTAGAATAAGTCAATAACATTATATAAGTCATTATACAGGAGGTTCAGACACATAAGAATCAAATCGGACCTAAGGTAAGGAAAAATATCACAATCTCATTTTATCCGAGATTGTTTATACTTTGGTATTTACTAGGGTGTAATTTATCATCCACATCCATGTTTCCTCAATATGTAATATTTTTTCCATCCACCTACAATTTTTTAAATCCAATTTTACCCTTCGGTGAGTTTTTAGTAAAGGATATGAAAGGAATCTTTTGTCGTTTTTCATACGAGGTACTTTTTGACTTTTCCGACAAAAGTACGAGAAGAATGTTTTTTTAACTTATAAGGCATGAATGGATTTTTAAAAAATTATTTCCAAGAAACTTTCTTTACAAGTTTTCATTTTTATTTTTAATAAACTTCTTTTAGTTTAAAATCGTATGACATTTTAAGAAAGGAAAATGTTTTTGAAGTAGAAATGATATTTTCCTCAAGAATGGAGTTCAAGTGATTTATCAAAATTATTTTCCATATAAGATAATACAGGGTTATGTTTCTATCCCTATTATTACATTGATTTGATTATGTTGTCATGGAATTATTTTTATGAATTCCTTTATCTTATATGAATTGTTTTATGATTTCATGTTGTTTAAAAATCCCATTTTTATTACATGGGTTATGCAATGATGTATGATTTTTAATTTTGTGGAACACATAAGAATGGTTTCATTATGAGATGGGTGGGACCTATATCTCCCTACAATGAATTGGGTAAAGATTTTATATCTCATGAGATAGACATGGCTAGAATGGTAGGTTAAACTGGTTCAGTGAAATAGGACTGAAATGGGGAGTAAACTCGGTTCAGAAATGGACTTTGTCCACTAAGATAGTCTTGGCAATGAGTCTTGACTAATAAGAAATGATTCCCTATTATTATGTGTGTATTCCAAAAAGTTTCATGTTTTAAGTTATGATTATTGGGATTACATTTCACTACTTTGATTTATCCCATGTTATGAAATTATGATCTCTTTTGTAGGTTAAGATTTCCAAAAGTTATGTTCTTATGTATATGATGTGATTGATATTTCTTTTGTTTACCCATACTGAGCATTGGAGCTCACCATTTTGTATGTTTTATTTCCCCAGGTCAGGAAGAAGGTTATTAAGTAGGATATGACAAAAGGGACTCTAGATATGATGAAATAAATGGGAGGCAAAGTAGATGCTTTATGAACCAGTTGTTTATGTTTCCTAGTTTCTAAAGACTCTATACCGATAAGATCCTTTCATGGTTTTGTTATATGTTGTAATAAGTGTGATTCAATTCTGAAGTAATAACAATTTATGTAAAGTATGGGTCGTTACAGAATACCCATTAACAAAATAACATTACAGTATATGTATGATATCATATTTATTATTTCATGTTGGATGGAATAATTTTAGAGGATTAAGAGGGAGAAATATTACAATTCTCAATTAATAGTATTACCTTCTCCATTTGATGTCGCCTCTTAGTCCACCCCTTTAGGATCCTTGAATATTATTTTAGGAAGACCATAACTCATTTAACATGGGTAGAAGTATTGGGGAGTGAAATGTGTATATTTTGGGTAGTATCCATGTCTTAAAGAGTGAGAGGAGAAGTGGTTGTTATGGGTTGTATTTATAAGGTGGTATAGGGATGTTTTTTAATATAATATTCATTAGTTTGTTATCTTGCTTCAAAACTACCAATAGTGTTTATTATTGTGACTATATATGGAAATTAGTGCATGTGAGTTCAAAATAAGGGTCACTAACATCATCCATGACTCTTCTCTTCTTATATTTATCCTATAATATTAAATACTATATTTTATTGTATTTCAGAGTTCACAAAAAAAATATCTAATTGTGAAAAAATACAAAAAAAATCACCCAAACCATTTTTCAACATATACATTCCAAAAAATAATTCAATTTTATAAAAATAATTTTAAAATAATTTTAAAATTAAATTTAAAATAAAATCATTATTTATGTTAAAAATAAAAGTTTTACTATTATGATTGAATTTTAGAACATTTTAAAATGTACTTGTGGTATTATAAAATCATAATATAATTATAACAAAATTTATTATTATTTTATAAAACCATTTTATGATAATCATATTCATTTTAAGTTTTTATATTTATCAACAAAAATAAATGAAATATATGTGTTTTACAAAAATCAAAACACATATTTTATTCTTTTTAAAACATTTATTTATTTTTATCATGATATAAATTGGTTATATTTTTCATTTTATAAGATAGTTTAATATTATTTTAAAATTACATAAGTGAGGTTACTATTCTAACAGTTAGACAACTATTCCTAATGATTAAATTGCTTTTTCAATTGTCATATTACAATTAGAACAGTCATATTTATAACTGTAATGTGGGTTCCCTACCTTCTAAAATACATCATATTTTATTTTTTCTACATTCAATTATATTTTCCATCCGTATTATATAAATTTAAATTTTTAAAAATAAAATTTCATTACTAATATTCTGTTTCATTTCTACATTTTTTTTCATGAGTTTGGTCATTGTAGGGGATTTAGCATTGCTAAATTTTCATATTATAGTTATCTTAATTTCTATTCAGTGTCCTATCATAACACATTCAATTCTTATTACTGTATTTATTCTCAAAATGTAATTTTCAAGTCAATATAATAAAATATTTTTGGTTTTATCATGTGATTCATGTTCATTATATAATACTACATTACTAAATATGGAACATTAATATTGTTAGAAGGGAAATTCCATTGATAAAATTTTGGTTCATTATAATTTTTCTTTTGTGTTATTTATCTAGGTTCTGATTAAATGAGTTGTCCTTTGTGGAATATGTAATCACTATTAAAATTTAGGTCATTTCCACAGTTTATAACCATGACTATAGGTCCTAGAACCTTGGCTGCTATTGGAATGGATATATGGTCATGGCTATAGCCACAGTTCTAAACAGTGTCTATTTGTCTATAGCCCCAGTTCAAACAGTTATTATTGATAATTTCACTGATAGATACAACCACAATTTTAAATCATTGCTCTAGGATTCAGTATCTTGAAAAAAATGTTACATGCAACTTCATATACCAGCTGCCTGCAGTTCCTGATACCAGCTACATCCTGCAGCACCTCATTCCAGTTTTATGTAGCCTTAATACCCCGAAGATGAAAAATACCATCTTCTTGTAGCTTATAATTCCCTAATTCTAAAACATTTCATAGAACACCTTTCCTAGTAGTCAATTTATGGTGACTTTAAAATACATGGATGTGGTCTTAGAAAAATTACCATAAACTATAGAAACAATGTTCCATTGATTATATGACCTATAATGGAACACCATTAGTAATCTATGTAACCACTTAACTTGGATGGTGGTCACCCCCCCCCCCACCTGCACACCCTATACACCCCCTGCAGACCCCTATGCACCCCATGCACTCCCTACACAATCGATTCACCCCCTAAACCCCCAATACACCCCTTCTCCTTGCAACAAAACCCATCACTCCCCACCCCTAGCCCCCTCCCTTGCACACCCCATACACCCTCCCCCCACCCCTTGCGATAGAACCCATCACACCACCTCCCCCTACTCCCAACACACCCCTTGCCCCCCCCACCCCACCTACACACCCCCATGTCCACCCCATGCACCCCCATCAACCCCCCAGAAGACCCCCTACACACCCCCTAGACACCCCCCTTTAAACCCCATGCAACTCCTGCACACCCCCTGCCTACACCCTCATACTTCCCCTTATAACATAACTTATCACACCACCCTTCCCCCTGCCCCCAACTATACACAACCCTACCCCCTACACACCCATTAACCCCTACACACCCCTAGCACCCCAAAACCCTCCCCCATACCTTCCCCATTCCCCTTGCAACAGAACCCATCACACAACCCTTCACACCCCATACACCCCTGAAAACCCCCTGCACACCCCTTGCACCCTAATACCCTTCCTCATACCCTCCCCTTACCACTTGCAACAGAACCTAGTAAACAACCCTGCACACCCCATGCACCCCCAATACCCTTCCTCATACCCTCCCCTTACCACTTGCAACAAAACCTAGTAAACAACCCTGCACACCCCATACACCCCTACACACCCCCTTCACTAATGTCTTTTGACATCATAGCACTGGACTAATAGTGGAGAACCCATCCTTAAGTGTTAGGCCTGAATTATTAGATTGTATTGGAAATGTAATAAATATTGTATTCATATTAGGATTAGATAATGTAGATCTAGATATAATTTTTATACTATGAGATGATGAATTAATCTATGTGTTGTCCTTACATTAGTGTCCTTTCTACACATTTGTCTATACATGAGAAAATACAATGGGTTTTCCTTGTTTAAGACTATAGGAGAGGACATTACATAAACTAGTAATCTAATACACTGGGAACTCATAAATAGATATTTCCTTGACAAAGATAGTGGTTATTATACGTTTTTTTAAAACAATCAATCAATTATGGAATCATGGTTTTAAAACAATCAAGAAATTATAGAAATCAAATTAATGGGTTAGTCATGGGGAACATACCTCAACCTGAAGGTGCACTACTTTTGACAATGACCACTCGAATCTTCCTTTTTTTCACTTTTAATCATATGAAACTTCACATATGTATATAAGGACACATAGCCCCTATGTACATATTTTCATGGCCAAATATGCACAAGGGGGTCCTTATATATATCTTTACACTTTCATATACCCATTTAAACATACACATGTATTAATTTATCATATCTATATATGAAAAAACCTATCCCAAATATATATATTCATACTTCCATGAGTGAATATATATAAAGGGAGAACAAATATAAATATATTCCTACCTTGTCATATACATGTAATCCTTAGTCAACAATGACTCTAATCCACCTCAACGAGATCCAAAATGTTGAGCCAATAAGGTTTTCGTTATGACTTTTCCATTCCTTAAAACTTGGGGGAGATTGGTAAGTCAATAATGTATCCTTATGACTTTACCATTCCTTCTTGTTTTGAAAATCACAAACACCTTATTTCAATTCAAAAATAATTTTACTCCTTGTTTTACTTCTATAAGGAAAATTTCCTTGCCCAATGAAATTTAACCTTACCTATATTTCATTGTTCATATAAATATATTTTTCCTAAGTGTAAAATTTGGTTTGTAACTAAAAACCATAGAATCTTATAATTACCTAGATATGAAGAATTCTGTTTTAGAATCTGAATTCTCAGAATTCTGGTTATAAACTCTCCTGAGTTCCGACTCCGAATTCTGAATTAGAATTCCGGTTACGAATTATTCTAAGTTCTGACTCCGAATTGTGATTCAAGAATTATGGTTACGAATTCTCCTGAGTTATGAATCTGAATTCTGAATACGAATTCTGGATACTAACTCTTCTGAGTTCTGACTCCGAATTCTAAATAAGAATTCTGGTTACGAACTTTTGTAAGTTCAGACTCTGAGTTCTCTGAATACAGACTCCGAACTCTTATGAGTTCTAACTCTGAATTCTAATGAACTCTGAGTCTGAACATTATAACTTCAGGTTCCGAATTCATAAAAAATAAAATCCAAATATCATTGTATTATAGACTCCGAATTCAATTTTGGTTAGACTCTAAGCATTCATTTTCTTACATTCTGAATATCAGATTTTAGTTATACTAACACTTGTTCTATTATAATTCAATGTCTTACTTTTAGTTATCAACTAATCGTTGTTTGAGTGACATGTGTACAGGTGCCTCTGAAATTTAATTAAAAATATTATCGTTGGAGGAGGGAGCCGACCAATGAAGCCTTTCCTATAAATAGGATCTCATTTGAAAGAGATCGTGATGGTTCTTTGACTCTAGAGATCACATGCTGTTGAAGTGATTTCTAGAGAGAGACTTCATTGCTTTGTGCATACCGAACTACTTGTTCAGCTTTGCTTCGTGCGACTCCAATTGTTGTTGTGTACAATCGAGCGATTTTAGGGACATGAAGACAGAGGTGACAACTACCTTGAAGTTGTGGGCTTCCCTGCTGGGGAAGACAGAGGAGTTGACTATCTGATAGGTGAGGGATTGCGGGGATAGCAAGACAGACTCCTATCTTCGTAACGAGGGCTTACCCTGGGGTGGGTAAGATAGACTTTCTTGAAAGTATAAATCAAGGGACCTTTATCCGAGGTTTTTGGATACCCTTCTCTTTGGGTTAAAAGATTAACTACTTGTTACTTGTTTTGTTTCAAGTTTTCCACTGCATTTGTATTGTTGTGGAAAATATAACTATCTTATACTTCCTCATACGTGTACTCTAATTTAGTTATATTCTATACGGTTTAAGTTAGAATCCTAGTTATTGTAAACTTTTCTTAAGTTTCATTTCTGGAATCACTTTTCCAGAATCAATAAATTTATTAGAACTTAGAGGTTTTGTGAATTGTCTTGTTTAACCTTGTTAAAAATAACCATCTTTAAAAGTTCCAAAGGAATTTTTAAAATTACAATTCACCCCCTCTTGTTTTTGAGTATCTCATGTTTACATATTCGATCCTAAATTTAGTATTATAGAGTATATGATAATAATATACCATCTCAAAAATTGGTATCATAGAATTGGTTCAATCTGAATTAATCTCACGATTAGATTCAGAAGATATTTTTCAGATTTGAATTTTTCGGATTTACACTTTTTCGGAATCTGTTTTTCGACTCATAATGTTTGGATTCATTTTTGATTAAAAAAACTTTTGTTCTATATATTTCTTGATTAGGAATATTTTCCTTGTTTACAACCATTTTTCTATTAACAAATTTTTGTAGAAAGAATCTTTTTTAAGATGGTAGGAATCAATGTTGGTTCCATAGAGAATCTCAAACCAACTAGACCACCTATCTGTGATGGAAATGATTATGAATATTGAAGATATTGAATGAAAACTTTCATTATAAATACTGGTGTTGATAATTTTTTTATGCTTACTAGAAGATATAAAATTCTGCACAAAGAAGTTAGCACCTTTACCAATCAAGAAAAGCATGAATATCAACTGAATTATAAGGTAAGCAATACTTTGCTTTGCTCCTTGACCAGAAACATATATATCCAAATTTCATCTTCTGAAGTAGAAAATTCTATATGGAAGAAACTTGAAGTTACTCACTTTGGAATATCCAAAGTAATTGAAACTAGAAAACCATTATTAGAGCTGAATATCATGGTTTCTACTTTCCTTATGGAGAACCCATATGTAAGGTGAAACAAAGATTCGTGACTATTGTGAATAGTTTACAATCAATGATTGAAAAGGGATTAGATGATGAAGAACTTGTTGATAATATAATAGACATTGTGCCCAATGAGTGGGAATACAAGAGAACTGCTATTGATGAGAACGGAAAGGTTACTCAGATTTCCTTAGATGAGCTATTTGGAACTCTTCTTCAGCATGAAACTAGAATGAAGAAAGATGCTAATAAAATTAAGAAGAAGAATGGAAATGGCAGTGCTGCTTTTACTACAACATCCAATCATATAAAATACAAGACTCCTGAGAGAGTTACAATATCCAAATCTAAGAAAGTTGTTATTCAATCCAAATATAGTGGAAGTGAATCCTCAAAGAATTATTAGCAAATCTTGATCGAAGGATGAACAAGATATATGGACAGAGGAACTTTCAATCTAGATATAAGAAAAAGGAAAGGAAAGACAAGAAAGACTCAGAAGTCACGTGTTATGAATTCAATAGAGCTGGACACATAAGACCTGATTGTCCTATGCTTAAGATAAAAGAAATAAAGGAAAGGAATTTTGAGAAAAACAGAAAGAAGTATTACAAGGCTAAACCTAAGAAAGTTTTTAAAGCTAATGACACATGGAGTGCCATTGGTGGAGACTCATCAGATGAATCTTCGGATTATGAATTTTATAGACAAAAGAATCTTGGTCTAATAGCCAGACTACCTATTAACAAGCATTGCTTAATAGATAAGGTACACAATTCTTAATCAATGGCCAATGTTTCCTTGAATCCAAATGATAGTAAATATTATAACTCTTCTGATGAAGAATCTTCTTCTGATGAAGATAATACTTTACCTTCCTATGAAGAAGTTTCTAGATTTGCCAAAATTCTTGAGATTGAGAATTAAAAACTTATGAAAAAACATGATAATGGAAATACTATGAATACTATTCTTACTAAAGAATTATCATATATTTCTAAAGATCTTGATAAGAAAAATACTGATATTGAAAGAATTTCAAAAAATCATGAGGAAGTAAATTCTGAGAAGAATAAACTTTCTAATGATCTAGAAAACGTAATTTCTAGGAAAAATTATTTTGAGCCTCTAGTTCAAAATTAAATGTTTTTTAAGACAATAATTTGGTTATCAAACTGAAATCTGAAATCTTTTCCTTGAAGAAGTGTTTGAAAAACTTTACCTTAGGTAAAGAAAATTTTTATAAAATGTATTCTCAAATCCGACCTCTAAGGAATAGTTCTGTTTTTTGTTATAATGGTTCTAAACCAATTTTTAGTAACAATTATTTTGTTCCTAAAAGTGCTCCATTCTTCACTAAGTGTCAATGTGGTGGACATTATGCAAATAATTTTTCTCTAAACAAAACCCAGTATTTAGGATTTCATAAAGCCTATTTTTCAAAAAATATGTGGGTACCTAAAATTTTGCTTTCTGAGATTTCCAGATCCAAGCAAGTTTGGATTCCAAAAACATAACTGTATCTTATTTTCCGGAAAATAGAGAAAGTACCAACAACAATACCTGGTACATGGATAGTGGATGTTCCCGGCATACGACTGGTAACAAAAACTATTTTGAAAAGATTATCAAGAACAACCTTATTAGCATAATTCAATTATGTGATAAAGGTTACCTTGTGAATTTTAGGAATGACAAGTGCTTAGTACACAATTCCAAAGAAGAGTTTATTCTTTCTTCCCAAAGGAAAGAGAATGTTTACACACTAAACTTACAGGACCTTAGGATCCAAAACTTACCTTAACTCAGTGCAATGGAAGATCATTCTTGGTTATGGAATAGAATGTTAGGATACTGTATCCTTAGGAACTTAGGAATACTTTCTAAGAAAAGATTATTTAAGGGTCTACTGGAGCTTATATTTGATTCTTAAAAAGTTTGTGACCCTTTTCAATATAGAAAGAAACATAAATCAAGTTTTAAATAAGTCGGTTAAGTCTCAACTACTGATGCATTACATCTAGAGAATATGGATCTTTTTGTTCCAACACAAACTGGAAGCATTGGAGTCAAGTACTATGTATTTTTTTTTGGTGGATGATTACACTAGATTTATGTGAGTATATTTTCAAGAAAATAAGTCTAAACCCTTCTCTTATTTCAAAAGTTTTATATCCCAAGTTAAAAATGAGAAAAATTTCCATTGAAAACTATTCATAGTGATCATTGAGGAGAATTTAAAAATTCTATTTTCGAAACTTTTTGTAGTAGAAAAGGTATTACTCACAACTTCTCAGCACCCAGAACACCTCAACAGAATGGTGTTGTTGAACGAAGAAATAGAATTCTTCAAGAGATAACTAGAACCATGTTGAGTGAGTATTCGGTAGCCAAACATTTTTGGGCTGAAGCTGTATGTACTGATTGTTATACTGTAAATCGTGTTTTGATTATACCTGTTATTAATAAAACTCCTTATGAGTTATGGAATGGTAGAAAACCTAGACTTTCCTACTTTATGGTTTTTGGTTGCAAGGTATTCATTCTGAATACTAATGATAATCTACATAAATTCACATGAAAATCTGATGATGGAATTTTCTTAGGCTACTCCAAAATTCTATGGCATATAGAGTTTTCAATAAAAATAATTGTACTATTGAAGAAACAGAACAAGTCAAATTTGATGAAACTAATCCTTTTATTTTTAAACAACCCCAATCTACATCATAGGATGTGTTTTCAAAAACTGATTATCAACCTTTGATATAAGATCCTTCTGATAAGGAAATTTTCCAAGAAGGTACTTCTGAAACATTTACCCCAGAAGATTTCCTACCCTATATTGACGAACAGGTTTTACAAAACCCAAATCAGTCATTTCTTAAGAATCTTCCCAGTGATAGCATCATTGGTTATGTGAATCAACTTGTAAGGACTAGAAGTTCCTTACGAAATGAAATAGAACATCTATCATTCCTTTCCTAATTAGAACCAAAAATATCTGATTAATCTTTAGGTGATGATGATTGGATTAAATCCATTCAAGATGAACTAAATGAATTTGAAAGGAATAAAGTTTAGACCTTAGTTGAAAGACCTAAGGAAACTTCTGTTACTAGATTAAAATGGGTATTCATAAATAAGTGTCATGAAAATGGAATAATTGTTAGAAATAAATCTAGATTAGTTGCTAAAGGATATAATCAACAAGAAGGAATAGACTATGAAGAAACCTATGTTCTAGTAGCTAGACTTGAATCTATTTGTATTTTACTTTCCATTGCAGCATTCTTCAATTTCAAACTTTTTTAAATGGATGTAAAATGTGCTTTCCTTAATGGTTATGTTCAAGAGGAAGTTTGTTTTGAACAAAATCTTGGCTTTGAAGATACAAAACATCCTAATTATGTTTTTAGACTTACCAAAGCTTTGTATGGACTTATACAAGCCCCTAAATATTGGTATGATAGACTTACAGTATTTTTGGTCAAAATAATTAGGTTAAGGGAAATGAAGCTCCAACCCTTTTTGTAAAGAATGAAATGAAAAATGTTTTTATTGTTCAAATTTATGTTGATGAAATTATATTTGGTTCAACTCACCAATCTTTAACGGATTCCTTTGCAGATCTAATGAAATCTGAGTTTTAAATGAGTATGATTGGTGAGTTAAAATTTTTCCTTGGTTTTCAAATTTCCCAAAAACCAGGAGGAATCTATATATCCCAACATAATTATATTAAATATCTTCTAAAAAAGTATGGATACGACAACACTAAAAGTATAATTACTCCCATTGGTACCTCAAACACACTTGATCATGATGAAGCTGGGAAACTAGTAGATCAAACAACTTTTAGAGGTATGATATGAAGTCTACTTTACATGATATCTAGTTGTCCAGACTTAATGTTTTCAGTATGCTTATGTGAAAGATATCAATCCAATCCTAAGGAATCTCATTTAAATTCAGTGAAGATAATTTTTCGCTACTTAAAGGGAACCATGGATTTAGGACTCTTTTATACATCTTGAAATGATTTTGTTTTAAAAAAAATCGGATGCTGACTTTGGTGTATGTAGAATGGATAGAAAGAGTACATCTAGAACTTTTCATTTCTTAGGAGATTCATTAGTTTCTTGGTCTTTCAAGAATCAACACTCAGTATAACTCTCCGCTGCTGAAGCTGAATATGTAGCAGCTGGAAGTTTTTGTGCCCAAGTGTTGTGGATGCAACACACACTCGTAGACTATGGTATGATTTTTACCAAAACACAAATTATGTGTGATAATACAAGTTCCATTTCCCTTAGTAAAAAACATGTGCATCACTCTTGTGCAAAGCACATAGATATTAGGCATCATTTTCTTAGGGATCACACACAAAAAAGAGATATCATTCTTCAATTTATTGGAACACAAGATTAACTTGCTGATATTTTCACAAAATCTTTACCCTTCGATAGATTTGAATACATTAAACAGATGTTAGGAATGATAACCATAAGGTAATCCTCCTCAATAACTTCCTTTTGAACCAATATCCTTATAGTAATAAACTTATTTTCATAGAGGAGTACATTTTCTTGTAATTTTTTCATATTTTTCATAATAAAGTGTTTCATATTTCTCATAATGAAGTGTTTCATATTTCTCGTAATGAATTATTTCATATTTCTCGTAATGAAGTGTTTCATATTTTTTATAATGATGTTTTTTAAATTTTTCATAATAAAGTGTTTCATATTTTTCATAATGAAGTTTTTCATACTTTTCCTAATGAAGTTTTTCATATTTTTCATAATGAAGTATTTCATATTTTTTTGTAATGAATTTTTTTTCGTACCTGAAATTTTTCGTAATGAAGTTTTTCATACTTGAAATTTTTCGTAATGAAATTTTTTCTTCGTACTTGAGATTTTAGTACTTAAGATTTTCGTAATAAAAATTCTCGTAATGAAGATTTTCGTAATGAACATCTGCATACTCATTTTTTTCTTACTCAAATGGTTTCGAATCTAAATTCCTTCAAGAAGAATTTTCCTAAATATGAATAAATCTCCTTACAATCCAAAAGGTATGACTCTTTCATGGGTTTTCGTAATTACATTTTACTTGATAGTAGTTTCTTTTGTTTTTAAAATTTCTCAGATCCTAGTTTCCTTAAATCCGTCAGATCGGATCCTACCAAATTTTCCTTGTAGCTATTATTTCAACCGTCAGGTCAAATCAGAAGGATTCTCAGCCGATGGACTCAGATGCGAAGCTCAACCGTTACTTCAACAACTATAAAAAGGGGACCCCTGATGGTTGTCCCACATCAGTTTTAAAATCATCTCTGTGTCGAAGCTCTACCTAACTTCAAAAGCTCGTTCCAGTTTTTCATGTTTTTTCTCAAGTCCGAATGTCTGCAGAAATTGATTCTGAAGAATTGTCTTCTGTCAAACCGATTTCGCAGTGGAAAATTTGTAGGGAGAGGTTGGTACATCCGAACTACTTTAATAAGTATGACTCTATTATCTCAAATAATATTAGGCTTAATGGGTGGGAAAGTATATCCATTTCTGAGATAGGTTCTTAGGATGTAGTCTATCTAGATCTACTTATAGAATTTTATAAATCAGTTTTATTTTTCAAAGAAGATGGTAGAAAAAAGTTTTCCTTCAAGAGTTATGGAAAAACATACGCACATTCTTATACCGAGGCTGCTATCTTGGTAGGTCTATCTTATAAATGGGAGGCATAATTTTGTTATCACAAGCTCCCGGATGGTGAAGGTAGTTTTGTGAAGGTGAAGTCTATGGAATTCTTTGGACTTATTAATATCAAGACCGCAAATATTTATCATTTTTCTACCAACAATCGGATCCTACAACTATGGTTTCAGGGTCTTATCGTACCGAGGAAGGGTGATAAAGACACCCTTAAGAAAAGTGACATGTATATATTAGATTTTTTGGTAAACATAAAGAAGGTCAACCTCATGAATAACATTCTCATTATGATAGAGAATATCAAGAATGGGAATCTGAGAGCTCAGATAATCATGTATCCTGCCCTACTCTCCAAACTGATAGTTCGATGCCTTGAATCTTTCAAGATCCCCTACAGTTCCAAGATGAGGAATTGAAAATTAATGCTAATCAGTGATGATACCCTCAAGAGGAGTAAAATAGGTTTTTATAAGGAGTTAGGGGAGTTTTATGATCTACCTGAGGATGAGGTAGAAGCTGTTCCGAAAAATGTTGAAGAATCTGAACATTCAACGAAAGCTGGAAAGAAGTGGAAATTAAAGGAAGTGGAAGTAACAGAGAAAACCGCTAAGGCCAAAGAAGATCAATCCACACCTCCAAATCCCAAAAAGAAGAAAGCTTATCCGGATGAAGTGGTTTCCAAATGGAGAGAGGATAAGAAAAATAGGAAAGAAGGGGAGCCACAGTTTGACTTGGACCCTACAGAGGCCAAAGCACTGAAAGAGAAAGCTGCTGAAGAGCTTGAGAAGCAATCCAAATAGAAGAATCTCAAGAAGAAAATGTCTGAGGGAGAGATTGTGAAAAAAAAATTTGAAGGATACTGAAGTAGCATCTGAGAATATCCCTGTACCAAAGTCTTCTCTTGTGGAACCATTACCTGAGACTCCAGGTAAGAGGTTTATGACTCTGGAAAAACCACAAGAAGATATTGTGGAAGAGAATAAAGTTGTATAAAAGTACAAGAAGTTGAGAGTAGTGGTGGATCTGATGATTTGATTAAGAAAGTTGAAGATTATCATGAAAAGGAAAGTGCCTCCGAAAAATTTTCAATCCGGACTTCTCCAGCTGGATCTTCAAAACTTGCTACTCCTGGAATAGATGAGAAGGGTGAAGAGGAAGTAAACATGTTATCTGAGGAAGAGAGTCATGATCATGACTTCATTCTTTCTGAATACATTGAGGAAGGATATGAAAAATAGAAAATTGATGAAGATAAGTTTGTACAGTTATCCGGAAGTGAGCATGAGTCTCTAGATGAAGAGGATAATTTGAAAATCAACAAAGGCAAACAAGTGGTTGTTGATTCCCCAACCAAAGATATTATATGGAAGAAAGAAGTTGGAGGTTCCTCTAAGAGGAAGCTGGTAGGGCTAGAGGAAGAACCATCTCCAAGCAAAATTTCAGATTCGGAGTCATCATCTTTAGGACATGATTTTGTCATTCAGTCCCTAAAGAAGCTTGTGGACACCATTTCGATCTTTTCGACAATTGATTCTAGATGCCATATTCTTCAACACAACATGAATCAGAAATCAGACTCTGTATCCATGGTAATGGATAGGGGTGTTAAGATTGAGGCCGAACACAAGAATTTCCTTATCAATTATGAATCCCAATGAAAATCTTGCAAGAAAATGACTAGATGGTTGAAGAACATCGTTGAAGATTTGAGAGAGATTGATCAATTTCAAAATGATGTTAAGAATGCTTTTGATACTGAAGACACAAAAATCAAGGGTCTTAGAAACATATTTCAGGAAAAGCTAAATATTGAACAAAATTCTCAGATTTATGATGTCAAATATCTGAATTGGAAGTTGAGTTATGTTGTCCAAAGTCGGAAAACAGAGAGGGATCTCCAAATCGAGATGGAAGAAAGGCTTGTGAAGCAAGATGACTTGCTGAAGGCTCAAGAGGAAGCCCTGAAGGCTCATGAGGATAGAATCACAACCTTAGAAAAGCAAGCAGAGGAGGATCACAAAGAGATGAAAAAGCTGAAGACAATCGTGAAGAAGCTGATGCCCAAGGAAAAAGAAACAAAATAGACCCAAATCTGATCTTTGGTTTTATTTTTTCCTTGTACTAATTCTTCCAATCATAATGAAATTGTGGTTTCCTGTTTTTTTGTATCTCTATACTAATATTTCAGGTACCATATTTTTTTCCATTCCCTCATATTCTTTTTGAAAATTAGAAAGGGGAGAAGGGAAAAAGAATTATAAGTATAAGAAGATATATCCCTAAGTAAGGGGGAGTTTACCTAAGGTGGAGTGCTCATTAAGAAGATTTCCATACCCAAGATGATGAAAATCCCATTCCAAAAATCATGAATACAATCCTTATTGTTCCAATGTTTAAGGTGTAAGTTAGTCATATTCATCTTTGCAATTGTGAAAATGGATATAATCTTTATTTCAAAGTCTATAAATTTTTACTAAGTCATTAAATTCTTGTTCATAAGGATGTTTGTTCTTTCCAAAAATGGGGATATTGTTGAGTCAATAAGGTTTTCCTTATGAATTTTCCATTCCTTCATACTTGGGGGAGATTTTTAAGTCAATAAGGTATCCTTATGGATTTACTATTCCTTCTTGTTGTGAAAATCACAAACACCTTATTTCAAGGCAAAACAAATTTTACTCCTTGTTTTACTTCTATAAGGAAAATTTACTTACCCAAGTAAATTTACCCTTACCTAGATTTCATTGTTCATATAAGTATATTTTTCCTAAGTGTAAAATTCAGTTTGTAACTAAAATCCTCGGAATCTTATAATTACCTAGATATGAAGCATTCTTTTTTAGAATCCGAATTCATAGAATTCTGGTTATGAACTCTTCTGAGTTCTAAGTCTGAATTCTGAATCAGAATCCTGGTTACGAATTCTCTTGAGTTCTGACTCCAAATTCTGAATACGAATTCTGGATACGAACTCTTCTGAGTTATGACTCCGAATTCTGAATCAGAATTATAGTTAGGAACTTTTCTAAGTTCAGGATCTGAGTTCTCTGAATACAGACTCCAAAATCTTATGAGTTCTGACTCCTAATTCTCATGAACTCTGACTCAAAACTTTTTAAGTCCAGGTTCCAAATTCTTGTGAATCCAGATTCCGAATTTCCTTGAAATTCAGACTCTGGAATTCTATAGAATTCAGGTTCTGAATTCATAAAAAACTGAATACGAATATCCATATATTATAGACTCCAAATTCAATTTTGGTTAGACTCTGAACATTTATTTTCTTACATTATGAATATCATATTTTATTTATAATTACACTTGTTCTATTATAAAACGATGTTGTGCTTTTAGTTATCAACTAACCATTTCTTGAGTGACACGTGTACAGGTCCCTCTGAAATTTAAGGAAAAATATGACCATTGGAGGAGGGAGCCGACTGTTTAAGCCTTGCCTATAAAAAGAAGCTCATTTGAAAGAGCTCATGATGGTTCTATGACTCTAGAGACCACATGCAATTGAAGTGATTTCTAGAGAGAGAGACTTTCATTTCTTTGTGCGTACTAAACTACGTGTTCACCTTTGCTTCATGTGACTCTGATTATTGTTCTGTACAGTCGAGGGCTTCCGAGGATAGGAAGATAGAGGTGCCGACTACTTTGAAGTTGAGGGCTTCCTTTCTAAGGAATACAGAGGTGCCGACTACCTGATAGTTGAGGGCTTGCGGGGATAGCAAGACAGACTCCAATCTTCCTATCGATGACTTACCCTGGTGTGGGTAAGACAAACTTTATTGAAATTATAAATGAAGGGACCATTATTCGAAGTTGTTGGATACCCTTCTCTTTGGGTTAAAAGATTTACTACTTGTTACTTGTTTTGTGTCAAGTTTTCCACTACATCTGTATTGTTTAGGAAAGTATAACTATCTTATATTTCCTTATACTTGTACTCTGATTTAGTTAGATTTTATACACCTTAAGGTAGAATCTTAGATATTGTAAACTTTTGTTAAGTTTCATTTATGGAATCACTTTTCTGGAATCAAGAAAGTTATTAGAACTTAGAGGTTTTTTGAATTACCTTGTTTAACCTTGTTAAACATAACCATCTTTAAAAGTTATAAAGGAATTTTTTAAAGTAAAATTCACCCCCTCTTGTATTTGAGCATCTCATGTTTACATATTTGATCCTAAATTTGGTATTATAGAGTATATCATACTCACATACCATCTCAACACAAAAGGCACTAGAAAAATATAAGGAACCCAAAATCAAAAAATCCCAAATTAAAATTAGCCCCAAAAAAATAGAATAAACATTACCAAAATATGATGTTGAACTCACTATCTTCAATGGTGGTGGATATAACCCTCTCATCATAAGAAACCACCTGTAAGAAAATAGGGGAAAAGAAATGAGATATAACAAATTCTTATATATATATATATATATATACCGGTGTGTGTGTGTCAGTGATTAGTGTGTCAACTATACATGATAAATGATACATGAATCCATAACCAATAATGAAAAAATAATATTCATGCTGATATGTACATTCCAATACTAAATAAAATGGTCATTAATAAAGGATTTTTGTTCATATTGCCTCATCATCTGAGTTGAAAAATACTTTATTAATTTATTATGTAATGAAAATTAATTTTTTCAATTTCCCTCATACTCTGGGACTTTTAAAGTCATACACTCAATAGAAAAGTCACATGCATTGGAACACCTTGTCAAACGTGGGGACTTCCAAAGTTATACACCAGCTAAATTCCTCATATAGGGACTCAAAAGTTGTTCCTCTCAATGTAGACTTCATGGATATTTTGTGATTTTCTTCCTAATATTATATTATTTCATCATATGGCTCTATAACTTCATCAAATCCACTATAAACCTACTCAAGGATTTCAAATAACCTCATAATTTCTCCAAATAATTATATGAATTATTGATATAGATCCAAAATAATTTAAAATTTTTCTTATGACCTTATTATCATGTAACTACTCAAGTAGATTCTTTCAATGAGATCCACTAATGCTAAATTTCTATCTTTCACTTAATCCATTTAAAACATCATTTAAGATATATTAAAATATTATTTTATTAACCAATTTACAAAGTACTCTATAGATGGATTTTTTAAATCTAGGGTAGAATCCACTTTCCATTGAACTTATTAAAACCTTAATAATAAATTTTTTTAAAGCTCTCAGTATGTGAACAAGTAAAAATCTAGTTCCCATTATTAGCTCTTCCATTAAAATTATTCTAGACAAGTATTTTCACACTTCAATGGTTTATATGAAACTTTAGGACCATCTCTACAAATATCTATTGTTGTTTACTTTTCCATGTACTGATCATGGAAGTAAATTATCCATATTTAGTGGGTGGATACTCATTCCATCCCCAAATACTTTACCTTTTTATACCTATTTTAATCTACCTGAAAAAAAATCATTTACTAAAAAAACCATCAATCCAAGGGAATTTTAATCTCCGACTTTAGACTTATTTTCAATTTAAAATTTCATATTTTACTCTAAAATACCATGTAATACTTTTACACCTAATTTAAAATAAATGAAAAGGAAATGTTTTTTACCCTTATTGACATCATGGATATAAGTTACAAATTTCTCTTTAAATAGCTCTCTAATTTTATGACATATGAGTTCTTTCATTTTGTTATTTCACTTTGGATCTGGTCAATTTAATCCATAATTAAAGGGTTATAAAATATTTTCTTTTATAAATGTGTCACCAACTAAATAAATATATGTAAAATTAGGAAAGATCAGTGTAAATTTCTTCATAGGTAAATTTAGAGAACAAATGTACCCATAAAGTACTCACAGTGTGATGAAAACTAAAAGATTCTCTTTGTAAGGGATTTAAAACATGATTTTCTATAAATTTTATGATCTGGTCCTCAACTCAACAACCCCATAAAAAAATTACAATCCTATTTTCTCCTCCCTGCATCATCCCCCCTCTCCCTAAACCATCCCTCAATGCCCCCCCCCCCACCCCCCCGCACCATCCCTTCAAATGCACCAGCCCCCAACCCCCCAGCACCATCCACCCCACCCTGTACCAGCCCCCACACACCCTGCACCCCCTGCACCAGCTCCCCACCCTCCCCCCTATATCATCCTCCCTTCACCAACTCCCAACCTCATCCCCCTTTCAACAGAACCCCACCCTACATCATCCCCCACCACCCTACCCATCCCCCCCACACACACCAAACCCCCACCTTTTATCCCCATGAGGTTAGTATATTTAATAAATATTAATTTTGGAGGACCAATAATCTCCCCATAACTTATAATAGGATTATCAATTTTGGATCTCATCCTGTGGTGGTGGGGCTTGACGACAGCTTCTTCAAGATCTCATCTCGGAGGCAGTGAATCATCGATGGCTTCAGTGTGGTCATGTTGTAGCTCGGGCTAGCTTCGAATCTCACGAATTATTAACGATGAGACCTAGAGATAGTTCGGTGGTCATTTCTTGGCTCAGCAACGGTGTGTTCGATATGCTCTGGTGGTTTGGTCTTGGAATCGGCTCTCGGTGGCTGTCTGGATTCAGTATGGGAACGATGAGAATCGATGGATTCTGGTGGCATGGGTTCAGATATGTTGTTGTTGGGCATTATATTTTGGATTCGAGTTCGGATCATAGCGGTCTACAGAATATTCACACGTTCTGGTAGAGCTTGTCATCTGCTCCGAAGCTGCTCGGAGGGTGGAGTTTTGGTTTTGATTTGTTTGCTTTGTTTTCACTGTGACGTTGGTGTTCTTTCGGTGGTGTTGCTTATCGGAGGTTTACCTATTCTTCCAGCTGGTTCCTTATACCTTCTGTGGATTGATTTGTAATCTAGGGTGGGTTCTTCCGTGACATCATCTGATTTTCTCTAGCCCAGAGCGGCATTGACGGCTCAGACCTGCACGGTTCCCCGCATCGACGATGCTTTATCTATATGTTGTTGGATCTTCCAGTCCTAGGTGATGAATATTTGACTCTATCTCCTTGGTTTATCCTCCTTTTCAGGTTTCTTCGGATGTGTTTGAAGGGTGACTTGGGGTTGCGACGAGGTTCTTCTAGTTTTGGTCCCGGTGTTTCCTTCGGAAGAGTTCATCTTGGATCTACCATTTTGTTTGTTTCCTGACTCTGTTGGGGTTTTGGATCTCTTATGGATTTTCATTTTTTCATTGATAGTTGAGTTTGTTTGGTTCAATCCTGTGGTGGGGAGATGTGCAGCTAGACTTGATCCTTGGAATAGTCCCAGAGGAGGATTCAAATATGGTGGTTCACCTTTGTAATGCTTTTTGGATTCGGTTTTTTGAGAGGGTATGGAATCAGCCATCGGATCAGGTCTGTGCTTTGACACAGGACACTTTCTTGCCGGTTAGTCTTGCATTGTTGGAGTGATTCATAAGATTTTTATGCTGAGGAGGGGATGTTCTAGTTTTCTATCTGGTTGTATCTCTTTTTGTACTTCAGTTGTGATTGTATTATGTCCATGAAGTCCTTGGGTTTCCTCCTTATTCCCTTAAAAGGTGGGATTATCAATTATAAAAATATTTTAAGTCCATCAGGCCGTTGGAGTACTCCACACAAAGATATATACTTTCATTTACCATCATGAAAGATAACAATGGATCCCTAATGTGTTATACATATTTTAAGTAATTATTTACCTATAAATATTCAAACTAAAAATTAAGATCTGACGAACAATGGGTCCAATATGTTAAGGAGGAATCAATATCATTTGTTCCCTAGGAACTATCTCAATTTCAATCTCAATTTATGTATCTTAAAGAAGTATTGGAAAATAATCTTTAAAATAATCCAAATAATGAACTACCACTATTTGAATGATAGTTAGAGATAATATCGATTCTTCTGTTATAGATAGTCGTTTATCTTTTGACTTGATCATAACCATATAACGCATGTCTATCCTCATCTGACCAGTTCGACGATCACACTCACTGGTCAACACATACCACTATCATCTAGAAAAGGTGAATTCCACATGTATGTAATAAAATTTGATATGATCATTATAACTATTCATCCATTATATTCCAAATATTGTGTCAAATGTAGTGTTCTATGTGATTATAAAATTCAATAGTTTTCCATATTCAGTGATGACTATGAGACAATAATGATATCACCAAATATGGTTTAGTTTTACTTGAAATGAAATTACTAGAGATTGTGACTCATAATATGTCATTAAACATAATATAATTTTTTAAATGAATGATTTGATATTAATTAATGGAAATTTCTAGTGTTAAATAAATCAAAAAATATCAAAGACTAAATCAAGAACATACTTCTAACTATATAAGGTCACTCTCCACTAGTGACACTAACCCCATACATTGTATAAATATTCCCATTAACTAGATTTTTAGTCACATTGTTCTATGATATATATTATTTCTCGGTCTGTTGTTGAGGACAACCTTCATGCACCCTAACATGTTCTCCTAGAATATGGATGTGTCTTATTAAAAAAAGTGATTAAGATGATTAATTATGTCACAATTGTGAAATTTAATAGGTTTCCTTGTGCATGATGTACAAAAATATCCCTTCTATTAATACTTATAGAAACTAGTAATATTTCATCCCATAGATAATGTAATAGGATCCCCACTCTACTCTTCCATCTTTCTAGATTTTGATTCCCCCTCATCCTTCTTCTTCTTACTATAAGAATAGGTGTATACTTCCACACTAGAAAATTTGGTCATTAGCACACTATAAACATTAAGAAAACCATAAATCATATCCTCCTCATGAATATTCCCAATTGTAAGGGCCTTATAAATAACATGTAGATATTTTTTAGGTCATATCACCAAATATGATGCAATATCTATAGATGAAGTCAAATCATGAACATCTTAATAAATTGTTAATTATTCCAAACTATGTCTGAGGAATGATATAGATTCCATGTGGAATGAGAAATTTAAGTAATAACTACAATCTTCTCTTACTAAATAACCATAAAAAATTAAAAAGATCTATATTGATGTTTTAGGAAATAAATCATTGAAGATCATCTCATTGAATTCCTCCTAAGTAAGATGTTCATGCGTTCTTACCAAACTTATTCAATCCCACCACCCCTAGTGGGTCCCTGAAGCATAAAAGCTTCAATATTCAATATTATATCCCCATTTTACCCTAGTATATCAAAAATATTCCCTATATTATATCAATAAAATACTTATCATCCAAATGGAAAATAGTTCCCTTTAATGATTGTGGATGTTTGATCTGAACGTCTCAACCATAGTTGACAATCCTCCTCTAAAAGACTATCTGTTAGAGAAGGCTCATTTCATGCTCTACCAATATAGTTGTGGAAAAACACCAAGGTGCATCATCCTATATATCTTTTGGTGGAATTATTGTTTCATAATAATTTATATAAATCATGTATCTTAGGGGTTTTAATTTTTCTAAAATAGAAAATGATTCTTTATAATGCATATAACAACATCTATATGAGAACGTAAGATCATTTTAGGAACATATATAGAATTTATTATCAGAAGTCATATCCTATGTGATATCCATATAAATGGTATAACCCTATTAATTCAACCCAATACTCAATAATGGCCATATAAACTTGTATGTTAGTCACAATCATATAAATACAAAACATAATTAAATGCATAAGTTAAACTACTTAACTATGCTTATATATTTCACTCATTATATTAAATCAATTAATCTAAAAAAGATAGTAGAATCTGGAAAATAAACTTACGAATATTTATGGATAACACAAGTGTTATTTTTATGGAATTTTATTCTACCTTCCTAATTAGGATGAATGAATGCAAGAGAATCACAAAATATGTTAACAGCATTCTGATAACAAATAACTCATGTGTTCCTTATACTTGATCTAGCCAAACGCATAGAAAATTCACTAACAAGTTCCAAACAACCAATATCTTTTTAATCATAACCCATAATAGTTTAATAAAAAGGTACCTCAAGATATTATCACCTTATTATAATGACCCAACCCAAACCTATAGGTCTAATCCAAAGGGCCACATAACCTCAAGTGATTATCCTCATACAAAATAGTTTCCTTACTAGTGGTGAGTCTCTAATATAATTTTAGTAGAGTATACCCTTAGAAATAATTTTAATTAATGGATACTAAAAAATAACCATAATCCCAATAAGTATCACAATATAATAATTACACTAATAAATTCTATTTCATATTTCATTCCATGTAAAACATAATAAATTCATTATAAACTATTTGAAAATGAAATTTTCCCAGGAAAATTTCATAAATCATCACAAACAGCCGCAAAGACCATGAGAGTATTAAAATAACTAAAAATGGGTGACAAAACCATGTTTTTGTAAATAAATCCTTTAAACCACCCAAATAATCCCCTTTGAAAACTTAAAAGGAGTCAAACACCATTTTAAAAGACATAAATTCCATTGAAAGATCCACTTGGGAATTTTCACAAACACTTCACATGAAATAACTCAATGCCAAGTATAAAAACCATTTGAAAACAATTTAAAATCCATCATGTGTATCAACTATAGGTATATTTTGTTAAGAATAAACTTTTAAAACATTCATGCTGCCCATGGAATGAAATATAAAGAAACTGAATAGAAACACCATCCTCAATCCAAGAGGAAACAAGTCCCAACATGTAACCATCAAGAGAGGAATAAAAACCAAGAAATTAGATGACCTATAAAAACCCATGAAAACCAAAACCTATTTAATGGAACCTAATTGAACCCTAAATTCTACCAAAATAGGAATTGTAGAAAAATAATAATAAACTCCTATAAAAAGGAACACCACCCTTAACATTATTCATCAAAATCTTGGAATGAATCATTAAGCATCATCAAACTGACTCAAGAAAACAAACAAATCACAATCATACTACATGAATCACATAAGAATATGAATATATAACATTTGTATTTTTACCATTTAGAATTCATTGAAAATATTAATACAAAGGATAGAAACACCCAGGAATGAAAAAATCACTAAAACAACTATATTTCTACTAATCATTAAAGGAAATGATAAGATTCCACCAAACATAAGAAACCAAGAAAGACCATCTCAAATACATAAAGGAATAGAGTTATCAGAAACATATGATAGGTTACTAGACTAGGTCACTAATCCAAGACATCTCCTATGAATAAGAGTAACATACCAATCATAAACATGACTCATCAGGGAATAACGTGGCTCTATCCTTGATTCAAAAAACTATATTGAGGGTAAATTTATTCCAAAGTCATAGAAAAAATACTCATGGTGATCTTAATATAAAATTCTAACATGGTAGAACTCATGGTATAATCAAAAACCAAGTGCTCATACCTATTACCCTAGAACGTTCCCTAGGCATCCCTATATTATCCATCAAACAAACTATATCACATGGTCCAAACCATGAATGAACAATAATGATCATCTTAAAAAAAGTCACGAGAATACCAAAATAACAAATTCTCACATAAGAAAAATCCAAAAGGTAACCAAAAGTGTACAACAAACAAAGGTCACCTCAAAACCTTAACCGCTGTAATATCATCGAATAAGAAAACTAATACATTTTATCACCCAAATCACATCTATGTCCAAAATTCACCGCACATCATATCCTAATGAAACTATTAACGAAATACTTAGTATCAAACTCTAATAAATGCTAATATATAAAAGCCACAATGGATTAAAATGATTTGTGTTCTATAATAAATCGCATAAAAGATATAAGCTTGAAATAAATACCTCCTCTAAAGAACTAATAAACTAGCACCATATAACTCCACTAATCACCTTCCTTAAATGAGTACTCAAGAACGTAGTGGATTCTTCACATGTGTATTCTAAGGATAATTCCACTAAAAACAACATTCTAAATAATTCGCCAATATGTACTAGTATTTGATTTGAAGGAATAATAGAATATTCTACTCTATATAATGCTGAGGTAGTTCCAAATGCTAAAAGGAACTCACTCTAGAAATAACAGGATTCACCATAAGGTTTATCCAAATAACCATTCTAGGAGGCATACTAAAGAAAACATAAACATGATTCCAAACAATTAATGTTTCTCAAACCAAATGAATGAGTCCCAGTACACTAGGGGACAATTTCAAAAGCACCCATTAATTAATGAAAAACACATGCCAAAACATTGAATTTCCAAAAGTAGATTTTTTTTAAAAACACTATATTACATGAGAAATCAAAACTCTTTTTTAGAAAAACTTGTTTGAAAAACACTCAACCATTAAAAAACAACATGAATCATTTAAAAATTCTCATTTTCTATATCGAATTTCAAAACTTTTAACTTATCTTAAAATTTTAATAACACTTTTTTAAAATAAGAAACACCCATAGGATTCATAAAGATATTATTTATTTCAAACTACTTATATAATAACGCACTCTGTATTTCAATTAGTTTTACCCTTTAAATCATTTCAAAACACTTATAAATTGTTTTTTTATAACTGGACACTCTTGATAATGATTATTATGATAGAAACAAATTAGAAAATACAACCTATGAAGGAATGGAAAAAAATGTTAATAGATAGTAATCGCAGAAGAAAGAAGAGGAAGATGATTATACAAAAATATAGTATAAAATTCAAACAAATCAATAATTTGGTAAAGAAATACACTAAACATAATATAATTATAGATTTCAAAAATCGCTATAACCACATGATTATCAAGTCACTAAATCATGGGGATCAGAGAACTGAATCTTGGTCATATTTTATCGTCAGTGAAAATAATATTTAACACTGGGGATTATAGATTAAAAATATAAGAAATATATAAGTTTCAAGTCTATATTAAATTAGGTGGAAATTAAATACATACCTACTATCAGTTTTTTAGAAAACATAACTATAAGAGGAAGGTGGATATGGTTTATTGGATCCATGAGTGAGGTGATGTGCAATCCATGAGGGTGGGGATCTATGAGGGAACTTGATAGGGATGATCTGTGAGGTGGATCCAAAAAATGAGCCTATAATGGTGGGGAGAACCAATGGAGGTGGGTAGGTGGGGATGTGGGGAGGTGGAGATGGATATGCATAAAAATGGAGAGGGATGTGTAGATGAGGATGCAAGAAGGTGGAGCCATGGAGGCAGGGAGGCCAGAAGATAGGCACAGATGAAGTGACTGGGTGAGGTGAGGAGGAGGCGAGGATGTAGATACAAGAAGGGGAGGCTTAGAGGATACTGGAATGTGGAAGAGGAATATAGGAGGAGCAGGAGACTTATGGGAAGAATCATGAGGGAGGTAAGTAGAATAGGGTTTTTGGGGAGGGAAGAATCGTGAGGGAGGGAGGGGGATGAAGAGGATTAAGAGTTATGGGGTGGGGTACAACCATGACCATCGTGGATATATTTTGTATATAGCCATGGTCTTTATAAACCATGGCTATAACACAAAATTATAGTAGTGAATCAATCTACTAAATCAACTTCTGAATTTATGTTGTTATTATTCTAGTTCTTCTATATTTTGGTTATATCATTTTTATTCTTCTATTAGTTCTTAAATTATTAGTCATTACTTTTACCAAAAAAATAATGTTTGATTCTGGTTATTCCTCCACTTCAAAAGATAAAAATTATTTGAGATTTTACTCTCATTGAGAAAATATAGGTCTATATTATTTTGGTTGTTCTTTGGTCTTTAGAAGGGTAAGATTTTCTCAAGTGTTATTACTCCCTTAAAAAGCAAGTTTTTCTAGTTGGTGTTGATCATATCAAAGAGTGTAAATGATGGAATAGTTTTTAAAATATCACATCGAACTAAACTAATATAAAAAATACTTGTGTTCTTTGTTTTATAGTTTTCATTACATTATATTTTTTATATCTGAAATATTATAAAGTTTTATTATATTTTATTGTGATCTATAGTTTTAAAAATATGACATGATAATTTTTTTATCTACATCCACTGTTTAGTTTTTCATGACATATTAACTTTAATATTTTAATTTATCAAAATATTTTCATAGCTAGAAAAAAAACCTATTGTCACGATTCAAAACTGTGGACATAGGTCCAAAAAATGTGTCCATATCCTACGTCCATGGTTTTGCAAAACTGTGGTTGCTATCGTCATGGAAGTATGTCCAAACCTACAACCACGGTTTTAACTATGGAAATAGCTGCCTATTGCCACAGTTCCCCAGTGACTTTCAATCTCTTTACCTCCCCTTTACAAAACAGCGTACTTACAACTACACCGCATGACAATTTGGTTATATATATATATATATATAATGATATATATTAATATAAATCATTGGAATATCCTCAAAACCTTGGTAGTATGTCTTCCCGCCAATTTTTTGGTGGGAAATTTTTTTCCCACGAAGCACGGGAACCCTATTGCCACAGTTTTGGAAAATCGTGGCTATAGCCTCGACCTATAGCCTTGGTTTTTAAAACTGTGGCAATATGCCATGGAAAACTAGCCTATATCCATGGTTTTAAAATTGAGGCTATAGGCCACAGAACTGTGGCTATATCCACCTATAGCCACGGTTTTAAAATCATGGATATAGGTCTGTGGCAGTAGCCTCATTTTCTAGTAGTGTTTAAAGGCCTATTCAATCACACTATAATTGTTCAATGCATCCCACTAATCCAAAAATTGGTATGATATATTTTTTTACTCTGTGAAGGTTAAGTTATAGTTGATTTTTCCAATTATTTTATGAGCTAACATTGTCATAGACCACAAAATATTAGAAAAAATAGTTTTATAGTGAAAAAATAGAAAATTGAATTTTTTTAAATATTCTCATACCACCTCACATAAATAGAAGTGATTATTTATATTATAAGGATCACATTGAGGTGTTTCTAAATAATATAGGTCTTTTCTATTCTAAAATTATTTCAAAACCCAAAAATTACCCAAATTTTATTTTGATATATTAATTTAAAATTATTCTAAAAAATATGTTTTAGACTATAATGTTATTAACTATTTATATTATTATTTAAGTATGAATATTTATATAGATATTTAATATTATAAAACATTATTTTATATTTGGATAAATTTAAAATTCACTCATCAAGGAATAAATAAGTTTCAAATGATCACATTAGGCATTCAAATAGTTGTGTCCCATGAATTAAAAAATATTGATCATGAAAATATTATAGAGATTTAAAAATTCCTTAAAAATATTGTCACCAAAATTATGACTCTTGGGGGAACTATAAATAAATAATTTTTTTTATGTTTCTTAGAGAACTACATAAAAAGTGGAACTCAAACAAGGTTTTAATTGAGTAAATTAAGGGTTTCATTGAATATACTATACAAGAATTAATAGTGTCACTTCTTCATCTTGATATGAAGATGAAGAACAATTATATAAAATCAAATGATAAAAATAGAGGTATAGCATTTAAATTGAACACAACTCTTTCTATTAACTCTTTAAATTATTAGTCCTAAGAAATAAACAAAGAGAAAATATGTAATATAAGAAAATGAATTTATAATCTTGAGAATAAAAAAATAGTTCCAGGAGTTGACTCAAAAATGATTAAAAGAAGGATGGAAAAAAGGGAAAGAAAGTTAGTTGATGTAAATATAATATTGTTTCACAACTAACATGATATGAATATAGAAATAATTATCATATCATGTCATATTGTTCATAGTTGAAAGAAGAAAGGAAATATGACCAATACAAGAATTAATTAAAACATCTATATCATACTGGATCGAGTTATATCGAAGATTGAAACTAATTTGATTATTATGATTCTAAGAAGGTGATGGATAAGCTATTATTAATTCATACTAATTTAAATTAGGCAAGTATTAATTTTGATTTTGTTTTTAGTGTATAAAATTGATTATGAAGGTATATGTTATATTGAATTCAATAAGAAAAATTAAAGTCTATAACAAATATGTTTACTATGTTGTTGAGTTATATTATGGACTAAACGGTATACATAAGAAACTAAAAAGGGAAAATCGGAGGTCGGTGAAATTAAATATGAATTAAAAAAATTCTACATCTTGTTCTAATACTATTTTTTGTAATGATTTATAAATAATTTAAAATCAACATAATAAAAATAATGTATGAATGATTGTTTTTCTAAAAAAATAAATTGAAATAAATAAAATTCTAAATTGCCTTATAATATAATGACAAACATAAATATAAATAATATAATTTAAGAAATACTTTATCTAAATTTTTTCAAGGTCTAGAAAAGTTTTATAAGATGATACCAATGAATAAACCTAATAAGAAATGAACTTATTTTATGTTATAATAAGATGATTCCTAAGATGAATAGATCAATTTTGGATAAAATTGATAAAGTAGAAACATCTATTGATTCATGTTTTCAATGCAATTTAAGAGGATGTTATGCTAATGTTTGATCCTTAATATTTACTCAATATTTATGTCACACCATAACATATATTTATAAAAATTTATCTTCTATATTACACTATAATAAATATCTTAAATCAACTTGGGTACCTAAAAATTCATCACCAATCTAGTTGTACACAAGATACAATGGGTACCAAAGAAACATTCTATTTGATTTTCTTTTTAGATAACCTTCACAAAATTTCTCAAGGACCCAGGGAATATGTATTGCGACTACTCCCAAAATATGACTATGGATCCATAAATATTTATATCATTCATTCAATTTTATGGAGGAAATATTACATTTAGATACAATGGTAAATTAATGTTTATAGGTTTTGGAGAAGTATGTACCTTTAAATATGTTATATTTTTAAATGTTGTATATATTGAAGGTCTTAATCATAACGTAATAAGTATATCAAAAAAATTATTACTTTAATGCATGTTAAGTTTGAATATAATATATGTGTAATTTCTAAATATAAATCTATTTTATTTTATAAAAATAGAAAAACTAATATTTATAAAATAAATTTTTTATAATTGATTGAAAAACATGCTATTGGTCTCACAACTATTGAAACAAATGGAATTCTTAGATATTTGAGGCTTGGACATGCACATTTTTTTCTACTTCACAAAAAAACCAAGAATGATATGTTTTTTATTTTCGTATAATGAAGTTGAGTAAAAATTTTCATATGATTATTATCAAAAAGGTAAGAAACATAAAGATAGATTCATGTATTTCAACAATATAAATACTGCCAGAGTATTAGAACTACTGTATATTGATTTATTTGGACTAATGAAAACTATTAACCTAGGTGTTAAGAAGTATCTATTTATAATTATTGATTAATTTATTATTTTAAATTTCATTTATCTTATAGATCATTAGAATGAAACTTTTTGAAAAAATTTGGATTATAGTAAATTAGTTCAAGATTAAAAAGTTCATTTAAATATTTAATTTAGAAGTGATAACAGAGGTGAGTTTTATTATATTAATTCTGAAAAGATTTTTTATGAAAAAATTAGTTCTATAAAATATCTTCTCCTATAACACCATAAAAAATTTGTGTTGTAGAACAAATGAAAAGAAATATTATTGAAATAGATATAAAAATTATTAACGAATATAATTTACTTGACTTTTTTTTGTATGAATTTATTTAAACTGAATATTATGTTTTGGAAATGCTTTTTATTGGACCCTGTATAAATAAAACTCTTTATGAACTATTTAATTGAAGAAAGAAAAAAAATGGTTAATTTAGGGTATTTAGATATAAGGTTTTTATCTTAAATAAAAATTCAAAAATAGATAAATTTTTTACTAAAAGTTACACTACATGAAAACCGCCGTTTAGCGGCAGTTTTTTCGCAGCGGTTTTTAAAACCGCCGCGAAACGTGTTTCGGGCCGCCATTTCGCGGCGGTTTTAAGAACCGCCGTTTCGCGGCGGTTTTAAGAACCGCCGCTAAAAAGAAATTTTTATTTTTTTTTTAAATTTTATTCGAGGATTAGCGGCTGTTTTCTTAAAAACCGCCGCGAAATAGCGGCGGTTTCGGTAAAACCGCCTCGAAATTAAATGAAAAAAAAACACGAGAAACCCCGAAATCACTAAAACGACCATAACACTTGATCCAGGTGTCCGTTGAAGCGCCACAACTAGTCAAATAGAATCTTATGAAGAGATCTAGAGGTACATATAATCAAAACCATGAGATGGTGTAAGGTGCGGATGATATTAGAGTTATAAAAAAGTTGAAAAAAGGTCTCCAACTTCAAACGGCCATAACTTTCGCTCCGGGTGTCCATTTGGGCTCTAGCACATATCAAATCAAAGACAGCGAAGGGATCTATGCAAAAAAAATTAACACAAGCTACCTTCTGTCGTGTTTTTTGACCCCAAGAACCCCTCCGAAGGCCTCCAAAACCCTGTTTCCGTCACTGGTGTCCCATCGAACTTGTCTTCAAACAGACCTAACATTCGATCCTTGAGTCAGTTCAGCCACCTCCACCTTCTAGATCATAGCTCGTTCCATGAGCTTCAGTTTGACTAGTCGTGGCACCCACATGCACTCCTAGATCATATGTTATGACCTTTTTAGTGGGTATCGGGTTTGTTGTGTTTTTCAATGCCTCGTTTCTAGCACCCGTTCCCCGTCATCTTTTTTTTAAAAGGTCATAACATCCGATCCGCCTGTCCATTCGGACTCTTTCACCTTTCAGGTCGAAGATTGTTTCAGGATCTTTGATTTGACCGGTCGCGGATCTAAAACGGACTCTCAGATCATAAGTTATCTTTGTTAATGTGAGTCCAATGTTTTTGTCTCTTTAATACCGTTTTGACGAGTTTTAACGGTAGCTCCATTTATTACTGTTTATTTGGGTTTCCATGACTTGTTATCTTTATCAATGGTTTTTTATGGGTTATTATGATGATTATGTTGAATTGTTAAGGAGTTTTCCAGAGTTTTCACAAGTTTTCATGCGTTCTCATTCTTTCTAATGCCTCATTCTTCATATGCTTCTCCATCCTTTTTCATGTGTTTTCATGATTTTTCATCCCTTATCACGTCTTTTCATACTTTTCATGTGTTTCCTTTATTATTTATTATTTATTATTTATAATATACTTTAATTTATTTATTATCTATTATTTGTAACTGGTTATTTTTTATTTTTTATTTTTTATTTTTTATTTATTATTTATTATTTATTATTTATATTAATTAATTATTTATGTTTATTTATTATTTATTATTTATTATTTATATTTATTTATTAGTTATTATTTATTAGTTATTATTTATTATTTATTATTTATTATTTATTATTTATTTATTTATTATTATTTATTATTATTATTATTTTATTTTTTTTATTTTTTTATTTTTTTTATTTATTATTTATATTTATTTATTAGTTATTATTTATTAGTTATTAGTTATTATTTATTATTTATTATTTATTATTTATTATTTATTATTTATTATTTATTATTTCTCATTTCTTATTTCTTATTTCTTATTTATTATTTATTATTTATATTTATTTATTATTCATTATTTATTATTTATTATTTATATTTTTATATTAGTTATTATTTATATTTATTTATTATTTATTATTTATATTTATTTATTATTTATATTTATTTATTAGTTATATTTATTTATTATTTATATTTATTTATTATTTATATTTATATTTATTTATTATTTATATTTACTTATTATTTATATTTATTTATTATTTATATTTATTTATTATTTATATTTATTTATTATTTATATTTATTTATTATTTATATTTATTTATTATTTATTTATTTATTATTTATTTATTATGTATATTTATTTATTATTTATATTTATTTATTATTTATATTTATTTATTATTTATTATTTATTATTTATATTTATTTATTATTTATTATTTATATTTATTTATTATTTATTATTTATTATTTATCATTTATTATTTATATTTATTTATTATTTATTATTTATTATTTATTATTTATTATTTATATTTATTTATTATTTATGATTTAAATTTATTTATTATTTATTATTTATACTTATTTTTTATTTTTTATTTATTTTTTATTTTTTATTTTTTATTTATTATTTTTTATGTTTATTTTTTTTATTTTTTTTATTTTTTATTTATTATTTATTATTTATATTTATTTATTTATTATTTATTATTTATTATTTATTATTTATTATTTAATATTTATTAGTCATTATTGATTATTTATTATTGATTATTTATTATTTATTACTTATATCTATTATTTATTATTTATTATTTATTATTTATATCTATTATGTATTTATTATTTATTATTTATTATTTATTATTTATTATTTATTATAAATTATTTATTATTGATTATTTATTATTTATTATTTATTATTTATTATTTATTATTTATTATTTATTATTTATTATTTATTATTTATTATTTATATTTATTTATTATTTATATTTATATTTATTTATTATTTATATTTATTTATTATTTATTATTAATTATTAATTATTAATTATTAATTATTAATTATTAATTATTTATTATTTATTATTTATTATTTATTATTTATTATTTATATTTATTTATTAATTATTATTTATTATTTATTATTTATTATTTATTATATATTATTTATTATTTATATTTATTTATTATTTATATTTATTTATTATTTATTATTTATATTTATTTATTTATTTATTTATTTATTATTTATTATTGATATTTATTTATTATTTATTATTTATTATTTATTATTTATATTTATTTATATTTATTTATTATTTATATTTATTATTTATATTTATTTATTATTTGTTATTTATTATTCATTATTGATTTTTGATTATTGATTATTGATTATTTATTATTTCTTATTTCTTATTTATTATTTATTATTTATATCTATTATTTATTATTTATTATTTATTATTTATATCTATTATGTATTTATTATTTATTATTTATTATTTATTATTTATTATTTATTATTTATTATTTATTATTTATTATTTATTATTTATTATTTATTATTTATTATTTATTATTTATTATTTATTATTTATTATTTATTATTTATTATTTATTATTTATTATTTATTATTTATTATTTAGTATTTAGTATTTATTATTTATTATTTACTATTTATTATTTATTATTTATTATTTATTTATATTTAATTATTATTTGTTATTTATATTTATTTATTATTTATTATTTATTATTTATTATTTATTATTTATTATTTATTATTATTGAGCTTATATCTATTATTTATGTATTACTTTTTTCAATTAATATATATAAGTATATTAAATTCTGTTTATTAACCACATGACAAGCTTGCTGGAGTGGTAAAGTCTTTGGAAAATATGCAAGAGGTTAGGGGTTCAAATCTCACCAAACACAGAATTTCTTTATATTGCATGGGATGTGCATATGCATGGGATGTGCATGCATGGATAAATAAAATAAATAAAATAATATGAAATAAATAAAATAAATACGAAATAAAATAAATAAATAAATAAATAAAATAAATAAATAAATAAATAAATAAAATAAATAAATAAATAAAACAAATAAAATAAATACGAAATAAAAAAATAAATACGAAAAATAAATAAACAAATAAATAAATAAATAAATACGAAAAATAAATAAATATTTAAATATATAAATAAATAAATACATAAATAAATAAATAAATAAATAAAATAACATAAATAAATATGAAAAATAAATAAATACGAAAAATAAATATATAAATGAATAAATAAATATATAAATAAATAAAATGAAATAACATAAATAAATATGAAAAATAAATAAATACGAAAAATAAATATATAAATGAATAAATAAATATATAAATAAATAAATATATAAATAAATATATAAAATAAAAAATAAAAAAAAATAAAAAAACTGTCGCGAAACGTTCTGCGACGGTTTTGAAAACCGCCACGAATAATTTCCCGACGCACGATTTCGCGGAGGTTTTTCAAAACTGCCACCAATCGATTTAGCGGCGGTTTAAACCACCGCGAAACGGAAAAAAACGGTCACTAAATGCCTTTTTTGCCGTACTAATTATGATGGTATTTTCCCTAGGATATTCCAATGATAGTAATTCTTATAGAGTTTATAATAAAAGAAATTTTTTGTTGAATAATAAATCCATGAAAATTTTAAATAAAATAATGATAATTATATTATAAATTTTTCAAATGATGAATAATAATTTAAACCAATTAATTTTAGTGAATAAAATCTAATAAAGATAAGTCATAAGTTGAGGGGTGTATATTCCAACTAAATCTAATACTAGATACTAGATAACTAATAAGAATCTCATTTTATAAAAATCAATTAGGAATGTTTAATCTAGAATTAAAATGAATCTGATTCTAAAAACTAGATAACTCATAATGACCTCCTATTAAAAAAAGTTATTAGAAATATTTAATCTTCAATTAAAACTAGATATTTAGTTTTATATTTCCTCTCCAATTCTTATTTTTTTATGAAGTTGTGCTTAGTAATATTGATGAATCTATGGATGATTCAAAATTGATTGATTCTTTGAATGAAGAATTAAAACAATTTGAAAAGAAAAACGGTCTAGAATTTAGTAGATCCCCTAAAGAAAAATTAATTATAGGTACTAAGTGTATTTTTATAAATAATATGAATAAATATTTATGTTTAGTTAAAAATTAATAGGGATCAGTTACTCAAGAATTCTCTGGATATGAAGGAATATATTTTGAATATATTTTTTCTCAGGTTTCTATAATTAATTAAATTCATATTTTATTTTCTTGTACTTATTTTCAAAAAATTAAACCATTTCAAATGGTTATGAAAAGTAAATTTTTAAATGGTTTAATTTTAAAATAATTAAATTTTAAATAACCATCTAATTGTAAAATGAAAAAAAAAATCCAAATTAGGATTTTAAATTAAAATAATCTTTGTATGATCTTATTAAAGGTCCAAGATATTAGTATGAGAGACTATTTTTTATTAATAAATTACATTAATAAAGGAACATTTAAACTTTATTTGTTTTTAAAGAAAGTTTGAAATAATATTTTAATTGTGAAAATATATGTTCATGATATTTTGTTTCATTATTTTAATAATTTTATTTGTGATGAGTTTTCTAAATTGTTGAATTCTGTGTTTGATACGAGTTTAATGGGTGAATTGAATTTTTTATTTTGTTAAAAATTTCTCAAATAAAAGATGTTATATTTCTAAATAAATATAATTATAATAGCGAACTTGAAAAAAATGTAGTCTAGATTCAATTAAAATAATTTAAACATATATGAGTAGTAATTATAAGTTGGATTTAGATGAATATGAAAATTCAGTTGATGTTAAAAATTATCTATGATATAAATTTTACATTATTTAACTACATATTGGCCTTTTATTATATTTTTTCTTTTCCTATATGCTAAATTTCATTCCAATCCTTTGTAAATCCATAATAAATCTGTTAAAAGGATAATTAGATACAATAAAGGATATGTTAATACTAGTTTATCGTATTCTAATAATACTATTTTATCTTGATAACGTATTCAAATTCTGATTTTAGAGGTTTTATGATTGATAGAAAAATTAAATCAGGCATATTTCATTTACTTGGTAAATGTTTAATGTCATGAAGCTATAAAAATCAATTATCAGATGCATTATCAACAACTAAGGCTGAGTATATTTCTTCTTCTAGTTGTTGTAATAAAATTATTTGGATTGAACAAACTTTTTGTTATTTTAATATTTGTTTTGATAAAACTCAAATTTATTGGGATAATTATAATGATATTTCAATTTCATATAATCCTTTGTAGTACTCTAGAAGAAAAAATATGGATTTTAGAGTTCATTTTATATTGTATCATGTTAATAGAGGAGATATTTTTTTAGAATATATATTAACTAATAATTAATGGGATGATATTTTTACAAAACCATTTGATGCTTTAAAATTTGATAAAATAATTTTTTAATATGATATGGGGATTGATAAAGAAATTTTAATTTTAATTTTTTATACTAACTATTTACATATGATTAAGTTTCATACTTCAGATTTATTTTATAGATTATTTTTACACTGGTTGAGAAAGATAGAATATCTGTAAAGTGTTATATTTTATGTTGAGTTTTCATATAGGCTAAATGATTGTTTTTAACTTTCAATTATCTAATTTATCATTTTTTTATTGTTATATATACAATTTTATAGGGTGGAGATTTATTTTTATTTTATTCTCAATTATATGATCTTCTCAAAGCATGTTATTTAAATTTGAATTTTAAGAATAAAAATCATTTTAATAACTATTTATCCTACTAAAATCTTATGTTTTTTTATATTTCAAGATTTATAAATAAAGGGATGATTAAATATTTTCTAACTACTTTTCATGGATTCATTAATTAATCAGGGGAATTAATTTTTTTTCTTTAAATCAAATGAATTTCAAATTTCAATCTAATATTAAAAGAATTTGAAAATTTTAGTAAATGTATTTAACTTAATTTTTTTTATTTCAAAAAGGTGATGTTTTTTGGATATTTGAATTAAATATTTAATTTTATAATTTACAAAAGGGGGATATTGTTAGTGTTTGAACATGATATTGTTAGTTTTTTATTATAAAACTTATTTATTTTAATTTTTTTAATTGATATTTCTCACTTATATTTTTTATTTTATTATTTTGTTAAATATAATTTCCATGAAAATTTATTATTTTATAATATGTGTTTTATCATTATTATGGTGTCCAATAACCCACAAGTGGTCTCATTGGTATCCCTAAAGAAATATTAAAAACCGGAATAGCCATATAAGAATGGTGTGACATTCATGGAGGTATTTTTCAAGGGGACAGAAAAGAGGGTTGTATTATTAAGATAGGCCTCACATGAGACATGAGTCTAAAAAATGTAGATAGAAGATTCATAGTCACTAAAAAATAGAATGTGTTGAATGAGAGACATGAATTCTGTAAAATATCACTTTTTGGTAGTCTTATTTTATGAAATGGAAATTAATCTTTGAATATGGAAGTTTTGATGCTAAAAATAACTTAGATCTGGGGATTTTAAAACTGAAATATCATCCCAATTGGAAAAGTATACATTAAACATATTTTCCAATTTGAGTTTTGATGATATATTGCCTGGGAATTTAGTTTTTACAACCAAATTCTCTATTTTTTCAATATATTTACATGGGAAATAAATTTCAACCCTTATAATAGAAAACTTAATCAATTATTAGATCTTTGTTAGGATTCATATCCTTATTTGGATGTTTTTTCATAATTATATTGTAAATGACATTTCATACTTCATTGGAGCCCACCTGAAGGTTGATGAAAACACCATTAAAGGCATGTTGGGATATTATAAAAGGGTAATGGTTGATGATAACCTCTTGAAGATTCTACTGGATAATTCCACTATCATAGTAAATGATAAAAATATAAAATTTGGCTTTGATTTTGAGTTCAACCCTCCATTATATGATTATTGTAAACTAGTTGGGCATCCAGTTTCAAGTAGCATGCAGGTTCAAAAAATATTGGTGAAAAATACAAGTAACCAGAAGAATAAGGAGACTCAAAAAATGAAGAAGTGTATCAAGGATAATTCCTATAAAGACCCAAACTTTACATTCATAATATGACATATTATTAGATAAGTACTCAATACATATCATTAGGATATACACCAAAACTATAATGGTTGAGTGTATTTCAAAACTTGGATACATAAACAACTAGTATAGAAAAGAGAGAAATCATCTGTGGCATATTTTTTCACAATTATCACCCCTGTTAAACATATTATACTTTAAACCATTATTAATATACTCAGGAACATGAAAATTAGGAAATGGTTGGATCAAATTCATAGTAGTGGTAAACAAGGAATATATCATTCAATGATCTTATGTACACATGTCATGTGCATAGGGGTATGAGAATAATAGCTTAACATTTGAAATTCATACCCAACAATTCATATAATCTTGAGTCATGGAATAAATACTGGGTTGATAAGAGATTATTCATAAAGTAATCAATGAACATCATCTATGAGAGTATATAATTGGAATAATATCATATCATAAAAGAGTGGAATAAAGTGTGGCATAATCATAATAATATAAATATTATATAAAGGATACCAACTATGAAATTCATCACATATTATTTTTTCGATAACCACCTATGTACCTTATTCGGGCTTGGAATTACCTCCAATGTTCCCTCCTTTTGGATTTGGATTACCTCACGTATACCCTATTCTAGGATTTGGATATCCCCCTATATACCCTTATATATGATAAAATAATAATATTTATTGAATACATTGGAGTGATATAATGGAATCACCCACCAGACAAGTATATTTCATTCATATGTATTCAAAAAAGTTATAATATTTTTTTATCATTGCATAAAATTTTAACCCATGAAAATAAAACAAGATTCATTAATAACTCATAATAATAATAATAAAACATTTAGAAAAAGAATAATGATGGTTTTATAGACCCATTTTTTCATTGTAATACTTTTAAATACTTATACATATATTTTTAGATCCAGAAGCTGAGAAAACAAATGATTCTAAGGCCATGTGTGCCTGAAATTAATTTTATCAAGATATTGAATATATTTTATATTGCACACATACAATTTATCAATGAAAAATGGGTTAAATATTAAACAGAAGCTCTTATTATAAATAAAATACCATTTTTGAGTCTAGAACGTTGTTTTTACACTTGGCGTGACCTAAAATAGGTTGGCGTTTGGTGCTCGGATAATCCGTCCTTTGGGGATATATTTAGTGCATTAATTGAATGATTAATTTAATTTAATGCAATATATAACCTATATAATTACACTACTATGGAATGTTTCTCATTTTTATCCTCATAAACCCTAGAAGGATTCTAGAGTGTTCTTACTCCTTCTATTGGTGAATCAAATCTGACAATGAAAAATTTCTAGATCAGAGCATACTAGAGTGTAGCGAACGCAAAAACATATTTCATTCTTTATAGAGCATATATTTTGATGAATAGTGATCCAACCTATAGGTAAAACTCATAAAACATTGGATTAATCCTTTTTTTAAATTAATTGGAAAATATCATCCCTTCTATGATCTGTGCATATTTTTTAACCTTGCATGCACCTATGTACCAATTTCTTTGGTTAGTCAATTGTTTTTTACCCCATATATCTTCATTCTAGATCATTGGACAATAAATCATGGAAACTATCGATAAAATTTTGTTATTATTCTTTTTATGCATTAATTTATTCATTTTATACTTTCTTGGAACTCAAGGTCATGATTCAACATTTCTAGGATGGACTAAGACTGATCAGACCCCCAGATTTGCAACAGTCTCACGATCGATGAAGGAATTTCCCATCAAGGATGGATTTGGGGTTGAATTAGAGGTAATGAGAAATTTTTATCTTGGATTTGAGATCCAACATTGGTAAAAATTGTGGGAGTGTGTGGGAAGTGCGATGAACCTCCAATTACCAATAGGTACCATTTTTCGGCCACTGGATTGTCGGAAATGATGAATCGAAGATAGATCCACCGTTTTATGGAGAAATGAGGTAGGATATGAAGGTGGAAACATTTAATATAGCATATAGAGATAGGATCTAATTTTCTATAAAAAAACAAGACTACACATTTTGTATTAATATTAACACACAGTATGTAGCGCCTATGTTGCGGTGTCTAGTGTTTAGGAAAATTATAAGAATGGCAGGACATGTATCCTTCCTACACATAGTATACCAATTTCCCTAGTGGTCGAGAAATGTTGTAGAGCACATGGGTAGGACCCCATGTATAAATACATGGTCAAGAACATGACTATGTATGATAGTACATAGGCCTGAACAGAGACATGGGATACACGACATGTGAAGTGATATGTCATGTACCAAAGTACAGGGATATGGAATGGATACACAGTCATGGTCATGCACACAGGAAGGACCCTAAGTATAATGGTAATTCCATATAGTTTCACAACACAACTAGTATACCTACATGGAATTTGATACATCTAACAACTAGTACATGACCAGGTGATGGATTGGGACCAAACTTCATGTGAGACCCCACACATGTCATGTACCCCTTTGTTCCTTTTGAGGAAACTTCAATCTCTCATATCTCCTTCATTTGGACTCATATTTTGGTTATTGAATAGCCTATATTGAGTGTTTTTCTATGTATAACAAGATGGTGTGCTCTATTTTGGATTTTTAGATATGATGTGAGATGTTTCAAGAAAGGGGTGTATTTAGGTGGCGTCCGATGATGATAGTTATAGGAAATGATCACCAAATAAATCTTGAGAGGAACCCACTAACTCGGATGGTCATGGGTCCTCTATAGAATTCTAGATTAGAACCCCACTATAGAGTCAGGGTATGTATCCTCTAGCATCATAGATTTGAATCCTTCTGTAGAGTCAGGGAATAGTTCCTCCACATTCTAAATTTGAACCCTCCAGGTAGGTTGGGCATGGGTCCTCTATCAACTTTCAGCGGAACCCTCTAGTTGGTCTTGGCATGGGTCATCTTCCATTATAGTTCAACCCTCCTTCCAAGTAGGGCATGTGTACTCTATCAACTATTATAGTGTAACCCTCATGTAGAGTCAGTGAATGATCCATCTATGATTCTCCTCTTGGGCAAGGCATGGGCCCTTTATCAATTTTTATAGTGAAACCAGCCTTTTAGAAAATGGTATGGGTCTTTTATCTATCTCATAAGTGTAACCCTCCTATTGTAATAGGTCATGGTTCATCTACCTGGATATTTTTTTCCCTCGACTGTGCAACATAGTGATAATATATTACTTAACATGTATGATTTCTGTTGAGAAGATGCAAGAGATTTTGGGCATCATTCTTGGACTTTTGGAACCATTGGTGACTCTTTTCATGGGTTGGTCTATGATATAGAGACCCTCTTTCTCTCTTGTTTTTTATTCTTTGTGATAATGATATATATATATATCCATAACTTTGTATCTTTTTAATCACTTTTCATGGGTTCCAAAGATTCACATGGTAGACCACCTGCTATCCATGTTTATCTTCTCATGTTTATGATCTTACTCTCTTGTTATGGGTGGAAAATATCTATTTATAATCCATATACACACCGTATTGATCCCCTTGTGTTTTAAGAAGGTTACTATCTTTTTATCTTGCTTTTGGTTGAGCTTCATCCTATTTTTGTTTTCTATCTATTGTGCATCTATTTCTATTGTGTCTTTTAACTCTCCCCCTTTGAGATTTCAGGGTGTCCTACTGGGTATGTGTAGACTCACGCCGACATGGTCTTTTCCCATATGTGTTATGTCTTATGCGTATGACTAATAGGTCAGCAGTGACTTCAATGGAGATTAGGAATATTGTGTTATTTGGACATCATAAGGTGGTCATAGCCTGGAGATCAGGACTTGGGCTATCTCTGTGTGTTACTTTCTTGTTTTTACAGGTGGGGAAACTGTTCTGGTTGGGCGTGTATTTTGTCCCTTTAATTTTCAGTTTTCACTATTGTACTCTTGTACATCCAAGAGGTTTTCTATGCATAGTTTACTTTATAGTTATTTCACCTTTTTACTATTACTCCTCTGAACATTTTCATTGATTGGGTCAAGTGTGTGCATATAGGTACATTAGCTAAATTCCTCCCCATGTTAGATATTCCTCTCAGTGCTGGTCACTATCCCATGGCCTTTGGAAGCGGTCTTGGGGTATTTTGGGATAAAGACCCGTCTGGTCGAGTCCTGAAATATTGGTATCAAAGGTGATTCAATATTTGGAAATATTTTTGGGGTAGTACCTTTGTAATGATTTGGATATAATTTAAGGAAATGGTTTCATAGTGTCTTGTGTGCAGCTCTCAGGTCTGGGAATCCAGTGATGGTATGAGTGGCTAACGTATCCATTCACCCGGGCCTTGACTACCTTCTTATAGACTCATTATACTGAGAAATTGGTTTCAGGGATCAATGGTACATGAGAAATATAGTATTGTGTCTTTGACATTCATTCCTGAGTTATATACCCATTATTATATATATTTATTATCATCTAATCATGGTATATATTGATTAAATTTTCCAAATTCTCCAATGAAAACAACCATCCAGGATACCAGTTTTAGGGTGTTACAACAATCCAATGAGTTTTGTGTCCACATTTTAGGGTATATCTCGCAAGATCCTTCCACTAGGTGGATAGATAGTAGTTCCACCACCCATCGAGTAGAATATTATACCAACCGACCAGGTTGAGGATATGTGAAGGCTTAGCGAACACTGTGAGTTCCAACACCAGAGGCCATTGAGGTTCTATGGTGAGCTAGATCATCAAGCAGTAAATTATTTCCTTGATTAAGTGGTTCATGTTTTCTTGATCATCTAAACACTGAAGTATCAAATGTTTTAATTAGGGAATCAAGCATTTTCCATGAAGCAGTTGGGAACCTGAGGAGTCTTATTACCTAGATTCATGATAACTCAATGCTCTCTTAGTCCTCCTTCTAGCATTTGATCCGTGATGATTATTAACCCTACTATTTGGGTTTAGTTTGGATTTGGGATATTCTAGAGCTATTCTAGGGAGGTATTATAGTTTCTAATTATATGATGAGGTTCACATACCCTACAAGGTACTCCCTTGATATGATCTAATATGGCTACTTCTGAGCATGGATGTTTGAGAAGGGACTCCGCTAAGATATTTGTGCCAGTGTGGTACCATTTTGCATTACCACCTATTTTGGGGTGTTAGATTGGGGACTAGTGACATTGATATTCCTTTAATAGGGTCATTAGGTAGCTAGTACTAGCAGTGGGATTAAAATATAAGATTCATCTGCAGCAGCTAGTAGCCGTCAGTCCGGAGGATCTCGAGACATGATATCATATCATGATTTGACTCAAACAAGTTGTTGTGTCACATAGGGATGGCACAAAGTATTGGTGAATATCGATGAGGGTATGTTCTATGCTTGTGATAGGTTATTTCACAAATCATGTGACTGACCGACCAGACGTGCTAAGTAGCAGACATAGATAGGTTGTAGACCCTAACCATAGAAGCAACATCGTGATCTGGGATCTCTCATGAGAGGGAAAGGATGAACCCAAGGAGGATGAAATATCAGATGAGTATGATGAGCTATGGGAGGTGTATGATGCTATGATATCCTTCCACCACCACCATCTAACAGACCACATCAGAATTAGAGAGCTGGTTGGGGCACCAAAAGCTATAGGTTATGGAGGATTATGATCCTATGGCACATGAGATGATTAGAGGTACGATATGTGTGTTTTATACTCATGATTAATTATTAGTACGCATTATTTAAAATAATTCCTTTATCTCATTACTCATGGTATGAGAGATAGAGATCCCAATAGTCTTTATCCATGTAACTTCGTCTAAATGTTCCTATGGGGAATTCTTATTCTGTATCTTTTATCTACCAGTAGTGAGAGCTATAAGTTGGTGGAGAGACATTCTTGTGGGACCTTTTGGTCATAAATATAGAAACCTATGAGGCCATCATGGGTATGGATAATTTTTCCATCGTTTGATACTATATTTACTATCACCATAGAATATTCATATTGATACGCACTGATGGGATGGGATTCTCCTTTACTAGAGCGAGATATCTCATGGTGGGTGAGTGGGTTCCATGAGGAGGAGGCTGAAACCCATCAACCATCATTTTTTTACTATATATCATGATGTATTAGGTTATTCGGGCATCTTGATTCCTTCATGGAGGATTATATGGATGAATTTTTGAAGGATGATGTGGGACTACCCCTGAGGTGGGAGATAAAGCTTTGTATTTTGTTGCATCCTAAGAATGCTCTAATATCTTATTTGGAATATTACATGTCCCCTACCAATTTTTTGGATCTCTGGTTGTAGTTATAGGACCTTTGAGAGAAGGTTTTCATCAGTCCTAGTGTTTCCCACTAGGAAGCTCTATTGTTGTTCTTGAAAATGTTGATGGGAGCTAATAGATTTTCATGGATTATATTCACTTGAAGAAGGCCATGATATAGAACAAGAACCCCTTGTCGAGGATTCAAGGAATTTTTACTAGTTGTGAGGTGATATTTTGTTCTCAAATGTTAGTCTCAGTTTTGGATACCACCGTTTAAGGGTACACGAGGCTGATATTCCAAAGATAGAATTATGATGTCACTATGAACACTATGTTTTCATGGTGGTTCCCTTTGGTGTGACAAATTCCACCACCGTGTTATGGATTTGGTTAATTATATATTACCACCATAATTGGACTAGTTGGTGGTTATTTTCATAAAACAAACATACAAATATAATCTTCATTAGAGGAAGATAATATAGAGTACTCGTGGTTGGTTCTAGATTTTCTTCTGGAGCACCATCTTTATATAATGCTCCTGAACTATCAGTTCTGAACTCATGAGGATCACTTTCTAAGGAATTTCATTTCTGATCATGGTTTATTCATTGAACTAGTTAATATCGATGCATTTATTGATTGGGATCCACCCAAAATCATGTTATAGGTGCAGGGTTTTCTTGGCATGGAAGGAATACTACAAGAGGTTTTTGGAAGACTTCTCCAGGATTGCATAACTGTTGACCATATGATGTGGAAAGGGAATCCTTTTACCTATATAGAGTAGTTCTAGAGAGCCTTCGAGGAGTTAATGGTGAGTCTAACAAGTGATCATATATTGAGACTACCAGAAGAAAAAGTGGAGTGCGTAGTGTATTGTGATTAATTAAGAAGTAGGCTCAGATGTGTGTTAATGTAGTGGTAGGTAGTTATCCCATACAGGTCAAGGCATTTGAGACTCTACAAGTAAAACTTTGTGACTAATGAACTAGAGCTGGCAGTGGTAGTCTTCACCCTAATTATTTGTATGAACTATCTTCTAGGGGTGCTTTGTGGTTTACTCAAACCATCCAAGTCTCAGGTGTCTCTTTACATGGACAGACTTGAACCTAAGACTACAGTGTTATTTGTTGTTCTTGTAAGAATATGATTTCAAAATAGTCTGTACTCCAACGAAGGGGAACATTGTAGTATTTTTCCTTATTAGTAAGTCCCATTCTTGCTTAGTGGATGAGTATTATGAGTAGTTTTCCTCCTTGCTACTAACCCTGTTGGATCCTAAGGGTGCAGTTTTTCCTCATTCGATGGTATTGAATCCTCCACTTCTCGAGAATACGAGAGTGTCTCAGCTAGGATACATCTATTGTGAGGTCTTTTGTGACCAAATATCCATGAGAGATTTTTCATATGGAAATTTTTATGGAGGGAATCATGTTATAGTTTTATAGTGGTGGATAGTGGTACTATTCACAATGTGAGATGAGGCAATTCAAGAGTTCGACAATTCTCCATAGGTTATACATCACAGTGTGGGGAATATGTAAAGAGACCTTCAAAAGAAATTTTGGTAGTTTGACATGATAATGATCATGGATGATTTCATCTCTCGGTGCCTCACCTATCAGCAGGTGAAGGATGAGCACAAGGTTTTGACATGTTTTTTCATCCCCTTGAGATCACGGAGTGTAAGTTTAACAACATATCCATGGACTTTATGAAATGGATTTTATGGAAAATGAAGGTCTATGAATCCATCTGGGTGATATTTGATAGAATCAAAAAAAATCACACTTCCTTTATAACAGGGGTAGAGTATGGTAAAGAGTATAGAGAAGATATACATAGGAGATATTCTTCCCTTTCATGGGGTTCCCCCGATGATTGTCTCTGACCGTGATTTGTTGTTCACAACATCATTGTGGAGAGGCTTTTATAATGCATCTGGGACCCATATGATGATTAGTACAACCTTTTACCCCTAGACAGAAGGGAAGAATGAGTGTACTAGCAAGGTGTTGGACGATATTGTAACGTCTAATTGTTTTATCATTGAAATCCCCTTATTATAATTATTTATTATTGTATAATAATATACGATTACATATAAAACACAATAAAAACCTTATAAATGATGAATGAGTGGAACAAAAGGTATCTCTAGAAGTTAAGGAATGTATTTCGATGAAATAGTTCCTTGGCCTTTGGTATAGTAATGTAACCCTTATAAATAGTAAATCAACCAATTGAATCGTAACCTCACTAATGAAATTATAAAAAAAATTATCCATTATATATGTGATGATATGATAGAATTATATCATAGTATAAGTAAATAATTTAAAAAATTTATTAATAAAATGTTGGTATTTTTGTAAATCATGTATATTTAATTACAATTTTAGGATTAATTTAATAAATAAAAGCAAAATTATTTTTATAAAATGAATTTATAAGTTGTTGTTTTCTAGTATTATGATCATAATATTGTTTTATGAGAACTTAATTAATTTTTTCAATGTGTTATAATAGCAGTTTTAATTTTTTCATTAGTATCTTTCATGTAAATATTGATTTTAATTAAATATTAAATTTCTCATATTTAGAAAATTATTTTTATAAAATGGATTTAATTTTTTTATTATACATTTAAAAAATGTTTGGGAGGATTTTTTGGGATTTTTATGAAATACTTTATTTTTTAATGAATAGTGTAATGCTATAATTTACGATAAATGAAAAATACATGAATTATGATATTGTCAGCTGATGTATGGTTGATGTAAGTCCATTATCTCTAACTCACATTCCCACTTACTATTTTTGGTCACCAGAATCGACACTATTCATAGTCTTGAGAAAAAATATTAAACTAATGATTAAAATAGTGGGAAATCCCTCCCCTCCCCCGTTATAAATACCCCCCCCCCCCGCACTTTACCTCTTCTCTTCACTTTTCTCAAGCCTTGTGACTTGTCTAAATTCTACTAAAATCTCTTCCCAACTCTTACCCAATATCTTAAAGCCCTTGGTGTCTTCAAATTACCATACCCTCTCTACTAAAGATGTTCCCAAGGAAGATATATTCGAGAGGTAAATTCCTCTTTTCATTTATTTTTTTTTCATTCAAGTTCATTTATTTCATTTTCATTCCTTTTATCCTTTAATTCAAATGTTATGATGACTCCATTATCTTACATGTACTAGAATTTTATTATGATAATTAAATAATTCATCACAATCTCTCTTTTCCCTTCTTTTTTTTACTAGAAATGAAAAAATCATCCGAGATGTGTTAATTTATTACATTCAAGGACGACGGGTTTTCAATTTCTATTAGGGTATTCAATTATAGTTAGAAAAATATTTTAATGGTTAAACCAGACTATAATAACCGAATCATTGCCCAAGGGTTCAACCAAGGAAGAATCACCTTGGCGGAATTCATCCAGATAATGGATAGAATGATTTCTCACCTTGAAACACTTATTAGGGATGATCTAGACACCCAGGTTTGTACTCTACAATGGGAATTATATAGAGCATCTGACTGAAATAACCTTAGTCTTTTGTTTAATAATTATTTGATCTCTTTCATCACGTAGGCCTTATGTGTGAACTTTGGTTTCCCACTTGTCCTTAAAGTGGCTTAATAAAAAATTATAGTTGGATAGAAACTAGACTATAATATATGTATTATTTCTATTATATGGTTCTGGAATCTTTTGTACACGTGACATAAATTTATAAAGAAAAATGTGATCAATGTGATCAAAACCCTCCAATTAACCAAAACATTTGTCATTAACGTTTTATATAATAATTCATCTTTACTCCAAATGAATGAATTTTATAACCATGTAATATACTAGATTTCCACTAATAACATATTACTCTAATTAAGTAGAACCATTATCATCTTACATGATTATCTTTAAATATATATAAGTACACCAGTCATGGAACCCAATGAAACAAACAATTAAATTGAACCTATTAACTAATAATAAATTAATTGAATGAACTTAATAAGGTTACAATAAATCAATTACATAAAAAATAGGTTTTGTAAATATTAATTAGTTAATTTAATTTGTTTATCCATGACATTAAGATCAAGGAAAGAACATCGTAGACACCATGAAATGTGTATCATGCACTTCTATGCAAAATGTCCTCAACTGGGATCTAATATTTCGCGGTGTGACTCTGCATTTTTTTATGGGGGTTAATGATGGTAGTGAAGGCACTAGACCAAAGGGCTAGGACCGCAGCCCAACACTGATCTAAAGAGAGGGTGTGGGGAATAAGCCCTGCGGTATAGAGCAATAAATTTTTCTAAGTCCCTAAAGCAGCACCCAAGGTACTTGCATGCAAATACATGCACACCGCCATGTTGAAGGGGAATGAATTCACTATTTTGGATATATCCTCAAAGTTTTACCTTAGTAAAGCCAAAACATTTTTGGAACACAAGGTACATGAAAGCCACAATTTGGTGGCAAGCCACTTGCACACCCAAACCGTTTTCTCCTAAGGTCCTATTTTTGCCAATAAATAGACCCTTAGGGCCCTCATTTGGATGGACAAATTTCCCTGAAGCCCAATTGCTGCTCCGGTCTCCCTAGTACTTCGCCAAAGTCTTCCAAAACATTCAAGGTAGTACTTAAACACCTAAAGTGGAGGAATTGAATTAGAATCAATGGACTTATGTCCTTTTAGTGTTTGAAATCCTAAACACATTCGCACCTAAAGCACCCAACCTCACTGAAATCAGAAACACTTGAGTGCCACCTATTCCTTTGACAGGAACTTGAACACCCCACTTCTGGGATCACCTGTGAATACTATTGAAGGCTTGATCCAGGTCTCACCCAAGTATTAACATACAGGTTTTTTGTCTCTTATGTGAATATCAGGTTTCCCAAGCCTACATGTGAGCCCATAAAATGCATGCCAGTACCTTCTTGGGAGCCCCTCTTTGATTCACCTACTCTCTTCAGTCTACAATCCTTTAATCCCACTTCAAATCCATTCATAGAAAGACTTCTTCTTCATTGTCTCCATTATTTAAAAGAGATTCTATTAATACCTCCACAAAAACCTTCCGACTCATCAAACATTTGGGAATGGCACATCAATATGTCTCTTATTTGAGTTTTTATATCTACAGTCAGATGTTACCCACATTTTTTTCACAATGGGGATTGGATTCATCAAGCGTATGTGGGTTTGTATATCCGCAGTCACATGGACCTTTCTCCTAGGAATAGTGTTTGGAAGTTATTACTTTGGAGAATTTGGGTTTGGTTCCCGATATCGCCCTTCTCAATGACCTGGAACCTCAGGTCTCTAGTAAGGGAGGTACGATTCAAAATTACTTTTCCATTCAATCAAAGGAATAGTCTCCCTCCCCTACCAGGATCAATTTTAGGGCAGCCATCCTGGTGTAATCCCCTAACATGCATCCCTGCTTCTTTTCATTGGACCCTTTTCCAATGTAAAGAGAACAGATGGAGGGATTGTCGCCTCACCATCTTCCCAGGTCATCTCGACCTTGTCCACACTCTCCATTGTAGGCACGCCCTCTTTTACCAGCAGAGGAGGAAAAGTGTGGGTGCCTCTGTTTAATCTTTGAATTCCTCTTGTTTCTCACACCGATCATGAGTCACGTAGGATTATAGATTTTTCTTGATTACAACATTTTCACAACCACATGAACTACAAGAACCCTGATTCCTATTCAAATTAGGGTATATAAGAAGCCTTCATCAGGGTTCGAGCTCTATGGATATCCTCTATAGGAATTCAACTTGAATTCCCTTAATCTGGGTATCCTCCTTAGGAATAATCCCCAAATTAAATCACAATATCACCAAGGAATCCATTTCAGGAAGTAAGCCCAAACTCGTTTCTCTTAGATGACTATACTCTTTTATGAGGCATATGAAACTTCGTGGGCTTTGATTCCCATCCACATGGAATAGGTAGGAAGCCTCCTTGAGGTTCAAACCCAACACATTAAATCAACCATGTTCTCCTTGGGTCATATCCTCATCAAAGTCTAATATTTCATGGAAACACATAAACTTTTCATGTTCCTTGGGATGATTCTACATAAGTCTCACACAAAATTTTGAAAAAGCACCTTTCACTTAGATGTCATTACCACATGACATTAAACTGTATGGATAGGTACTTATCACATGATATTTAAAGGTATAATTAGTCCCATTAAGTGGCACCAAATGACGATGGTTCTGATTCCTTTCACAAGGATAAAAAGTTATCCCGTTTTATGGGTGTGATCCCAATATCAAAACAATCCTTCATCTCCCTGGAAGACATTAAATTCCAGAGTGCCCCAGAGAGTGGATAAAAACTATTATCATCATAATAATGATAAAAATAATCTCTAAATAGTATATGAGAGGATACCATTGATTGAGAACCTTGAATACATATGGATATCTCCATTAATGAAGAACCTCCAATACATACAGATGATTCTAAATTTTACACATGTTAATAAGTGATTGATAATTACACGGGAAACTTATGTAATACTTGGTGAATTAATAAGGATTCATGAAAATATTTTAGCTTTATAAAGAGAGTCCTGGAGTAGACAATAATTCCCCCCAAAAGGGTGTGATTAGTCCAAACACCCATCCTCTCGACCAATACATGGTCCTAGGTATCATAACGTTCAAACATAATGAATACCTTCCTTTTGAAAGTAGACCCTTTTTGGATAAAGAACTATTGGGTGTTTCTAGTTTCACGAATAAATCCAATGGAAACTGCCTGGACGTAGTGATTCTTACAACTAGAACACACGTTTCAAGGAACTGCAATACAAAAATGGTGAACCTTACGTGAATCCTTAACCAAGTTCATAATGTTACCCATCTGTCAGGCCCCATTCAATTGATAAAGGAAGGATATACAAATGAATCATTCACGTATGTATCTATCTAAATCATGTCACTTTAAGGGATTTTATCGTTATTGTTTCATGTTTTTTTTCTCAGAAATCATTTTAGTCTAAAATAGATTTCTTCAAGACGACATCTATGAACTTCCTGACCAGTGATCAGGCAGGATCCTCATCAACGGGAAGGATTCCATCACCCACACACCATCTTCAACGCTGAGTATCCAATGATCTGGTAAAGGAGTACCATCAGCCCGGTTCAATCCCAACCTTGAATGCTTCCCGATAGGCTCCCCATGTCAATAAAAACCCTTGATCGTCTGGCCAATGACAACTGATGGTCATGAAGAAGATGGTGTCAACCACCATTTTCAAACATTTCGAGTCCTTATCCTCAGAATGAAACAACTAGTCCCTCTCGTACTATGGGTAGGTGGATCAAGATGTCACTAAGGACCTCAATTCTAAGATGCATGGGTCCTTGCTGATGATTCCCACCAATAATTTCCACCAACATAATCGCACAGCAGTGAACCCCCAGAACGATGGGGGTGTTTTCTCTGGACATTTGGCCTAGGTCCCTCAGACCCTGGCACACAAGATGAACCGAAGGAGACAACATCTGGTCAACGAGGAGTAGGTTCTTACCCCTTACCCCACTGGATAAGTCTATCAACCTAACTTGATGAAAAAAAAAGAGCGGGAAAAATCACCCATCTGTCCTAATTTTGTTGTCCAGTAGACTCATCTGGCAGAAACCCACCAATCTCACTAAGAAAATCTAGAGGAGTACTATGAACATGCACATACACCTATTTACAAATTATTAGTTAGTCAACAGGCTCTTCTGACTACATTTAAAGGAGACTTCCAATCTAATGTTGTGGAAACTAGTAAATAACAACATACACCTACTTACAATCACCAATTCTTCCAGAAGAATCATCTTCCAGTATTCAAGGATGTTTATCAACCTTTCTTAATTCAAAACAACTAGTAGGTATATACACCTACTAGCATTCATCAAGCCTTCCAATAGTCTCGTTTGGCAACACCCAGAGAAGTTAGCCCGAAAGCTTCGATAACAAATCTGGGGAAACCCAACTCTCATCCCCCATACATGAGTACTTTCAATACACATTGATTGGAAATGGAGGACAAGACCATGCACATACACCTACTATAGATACGTAATGGACATATATTCTCGTTTCGGTAGATGAAGTCACCAAGCAGAAATTCCCGCCCATATTATAGAAGCATTCCAGAATATTATAACGAAAACTTCAGCAGTACCAGGGGAACATACACATAAATTCGTCCCCACACCTGGGAGGACACATCGTCATGCCATCCCGGAGTATATACACACCTATGTTCTAGTCCAGAAGGTTCGTGGGGCATAATGCCATATATCTTACTGACAATAGGATCAGGAACATACACATTTTCCAATTGGAGGTAATCAGTCTGTTCTGGTGACCACTCCAAGGCAGACACATACACCTGCCCATGACAACTACTTCTCCCAGCAAGTTACTCCAACTAAGTGTAAGATAGCATCCAAAAATAATTCTCTCCAAACACAGTTGGAAAATCAAGAGTCAAACTGAAATTTGGATTCCCGTAATTCTAGAGTTCTTGGAACCCTCAAATATTTATCTACTATAGCTCTAGATCCTACCCTCTCATTACCAAAATATAGGATTAGTAACATCAATTCTGAAGTTCCCCATCATAATCTTCATCATGAAGGCATACTTCATAAAAATTTGGTCAATTTAGAGAGCCTATCTCTGTGAAGGATTCATTATACTCTTAATCTGCTCTGGCTCCATGTTCCATCTCTCCTCCCCTGGTCGGTCTGGAAAGATGTTGTTCACTAGATCTTTAAGAGGTTCTCTTCGAGGGGATTCAGGCATTCCAGGTTTCAAAGTCCTCACCCGATGGGTTTTGAATGGGGTCGATGCTGGTAATTTCGGTTTGCTGTTGGTGACAGTCTGGTTGTGGGAGGTGTCAACGACGACGATGCGGTCTGGTCTCGGTGGTGGACGTTAGATAGAGGCTGACAGAGACAAGTAGATAAGGTTGACAATGGTTACATGATGACGTGTTGACGATGACATTTCTAGATAATTAATGATGGTGTTTTGTTATCCTTGACGTTTGGTTTCTCGGATATAGGATATGGGATATGAGATTCGCGATATGGGATTTTTGGGATTGGATATGATGATGTTTTATTTTGAATTTTGAATTTGAGGGCTTATGATGGCGCGATGTTTGCATCTATTTTTTGTTTTGAATTTTTAATTCTGTATGTGTTTTGATGTGGGTGACTTGATGATGGAGGAAGTTCTGTAGGTTCCCACTTACCCTCAAAGTGGCTCTTTTATGAAAAAATGGATTGTGGATGATATGAGAATATCATCCATAGTATATCAAGAGCCACCCCATCTTTTTGAGATGGGGGATTGTTTAATTAAACCTTTTAATTAAATAAAAAAAGATCAAAGGTTTGAAGAATAAGAAGAACAGGAATAGCCCCAACCCACAGGGCTAAGGGATTTTCCACATTTAAACCCCTCAACGGAATTCAGTTTTCTCCTGATTTGGGAAGAAGCCACAAAGAGATAATACAACTAAACTATCCAAGGATTCCATTTTGGTAACTGTCCTCCAAAAAATTCCCGGGAGTTCAGCATATAGGAGAACAGAGTCTCATGGAAAATATAGAAGGAGAAAATATTACAAAGATACTGATAGAATTCCATCAACGCATTATGCTTCATTAGATATTTTGACACCATTATATAAGATGGTCCAAAAAATAAGTTTAGATCAAGGGAATTAGAGGATCAATTTCTTATCCATAATATGGTACACACTGAAGCAAATGAAGAAGGTGTGCATACCCAAAATCGGAGGCTTACCCAGAATCTAGGTATGCCATCAAATAACCAACTCGAACCCCTCAAAAAGGAATTTAACTACGGGAAAGGTAAAATTCAGATTGCATATCACTTTTCCATTAGAGAAGTTCAATCCCTTTCACTTGAAGAAATATTTTCAGAGCAAGAAGACAAAATGAATGAGTTGAAAAGACCCAATACAGAGTTACTTCGAAGTAGCATTTATACTAGACATACTCCTCAGGAAGATCCTCGACTTGCACATATTGTAGGAGCTCCTTAGAAAAGAGGATTTGTGGTAACTACAGATGCGGATAATGAATCCCCTCCATTTGGTACACATCCAGGGTAGGATCAAACACATCCTTATAGGCATGTTCCTCTCTGTTATCAAAGGCAAATACCAACTCCACCACTTGTGGGTTTTCCATCCATTGAACTAGTTCAATCTCTAGATGATATACCTGTATAGGTCCCAAATCCTATGGATATTCCCTATGTGCTTATGAACACAATTAAGGCATTAACAACTCGATTGGAAGCCATGGGAGAGCGACCTACACCAGTTCAGCTGGAAAAGAAAGCTTACCCTGAATGGGTGGATCTGATTCCTTCCCCACCAATTTTTTTGAATATTATATTTCCAATATTTAATGGTTTGGGAAATATGAAAAAACACTTAACACATTTAATTTCTCATTGTGATCCCAAGATAGGGACTCCTCAATAAAAAGAATAAGAAAATCTCAGGTGTTTTGTGCAGTCATTACAAGGACCATCTTTGTATGGTACATAAGTTTGCAATCTTGATCAGTTACTGGATGGGAAGATCTTTATTAGAAATTCCTTATTCAATTCAACTCAATTCTACCGAATACAACCATTTTTGATCTCACAAATTGAAAAAAAAGGTAAAATGAAATAGTGTTAGATTTCACTTATCGATTGAAAGTATTAACGTGTTCCTTAAATATAGAACTCCCTTAGGAAGAGTTTCTACTGATTTGTGTGGAAAATTTGTTTGATTAGTTAAACACAACATATATCCCTATAAAATACACAAGAGGGTTTCGATACCTTGCTTCAATTTCTCAATAGATTGAAGATTCCATCATGGAAACTAAGGCTAAAACTCATGTAATTCCATCTCTTTTGGAATGGAGAATAAGGAAATCATAGGCATCTATAGTCACACTCAATAAATCACCTGTACTAGCTTCCACTTCAAAACCTTCATCATATCAAAGGGCTCTACCTCCCGAGCATCAACAATAATGACCGCCCCATCGTGATGATCAATGAGTTCAAAGGCAGAAATAATTTGAGGAGTTAAAGAAAAAATTTTACTCTTATCGGAATGAACAGGTTCCTAGTTACTTTTTCTCGGCTTTGGAAAATAATTTGGTTCAGTTTCCAAGGCTGAAGAAACCAAACAAAAAATGAGATGAAGATCTTCTGAATTATTGTCACATTAAATAATTGTTGGGGCATCCCATTCAGGATTGTTTTGTTTTCAAAGACCACTTGAAAAAAATGGTTGACTCTGAACAAGTAAAATTGAAAATTTATTCAGCCCATGTATCATGTGTTACTATTTCCTATCCAGAGGAATAATGTGAATGATAGGAATTGAGAAGTGAAAATGTGCAGAAATATGATGATTGGATTATTAAGAAAACAATCAACCAAACTCATTCCATTCTACGAACATAGGTGAATTAACAGATTGTGTCTCCTACTACTCCAACCACAACAAAATCATCTTCATCCAAAGATCAGTCCTCCAAAGGTCAATCCTCAAAGAAGTGACCCTATCATCAGGTTAAAGAGTCGTTAGAAGAAGACGAGATCATGTCAAGGTCAATGTTGTCTTTGAAATTGGAAGATTTCATGCCATCTAATTCAAAAGACTAGGAACCACCCCACCAAATAGCACAACCAGAACTGACCTATCAAGAATAATCTTCATTAGATGAAGAATTTATCATTGCTTCCTTTAACTTCAACCACTTAACATATCCATATACCAATAGGGATTTTGATTATAATGATCCTATTTTCCCTGTACCTAACTGGGGAACCAGAGGAAGAGGCCATGATTGAGGATACAAGGGAAGATGTGGGTATTTTAAAAGAAACTATTTTAACTATACCTTTGCTCGAACGGTATATGCATTGGAAACTCGTGGGAGATCCCTTCAGTGGGCTCAATAAGAACAAAGATATTCTTCCATGAATGATGGATTTAATCCTAACATGATTATTTTTTAGGAATGATTATAGGTTACACCATAATCCTCTCAACAGGTAGATAGACCTAGTCAATATAATCTACCAAATCCATGAGTATTTCTAGTTTTCACTCCAACATAGGGAACATCCACATCATGAGCATCAACTTCCAAGGAACCTACAAAACCACATTTCCATGCTGGGAAACAAATACCTATAGACAAAATGTATGATTTCTTGAAATATTTAGCCCAAGTACTGACCAAGTTTTCAATTATGGATTCCTTAAATCTATCTAAAGATCTTTTAGAAGCACTTATTGAGGCTTTGTCAAGTCCTCAAGAGTTTGAAACCGAAGTTATTTATATTAAGGTTTACTATATAGAGAATGATCCTATAGAATTTCATGCAGTTATATATTTTACAAATGAAGATGAAGATGATTTTGTACATGGACATATCAATCCCTTGTATCTATATGGCAGGGTCATTGACATAGACATTCGATGAGCCTTCATTGATAATGGATAAGGATTAAAGATCATTCTTTTTCATACACATCGTCAATTAGGACACACTGAATCCAACCTACCTCCTTCAAAATTAATGTTTTAAGGATCTGAAAAGATTGATCAAGACCCTCTATACAAGATTACACTTAGAACACTGTTTGTAGATCATGTGTCTAATTCAGACTTCATGGTAGTTCTTCAAGACACAGCCTTCAACATTCTTCTTGGAAGGCCTTGGCTACATCAACATGAGGAAAAACCTAAGTCATACCACCAATATCTCAAGTACTATTTCAATGGTCAAATCGGGACATTTTATGGTGAAAAGGATTCGTTAAAAATGTGTGAATCTCAATACATTGAGGCAGAATTTATCTGATGAAGGAAACAAGGTCCATGAAAAAAGAAGAAACCAGAATTAATGCTCCAAATGGCTTGGAAAAGATACCAAAAAATCATTCATGTATTTGAGTATGGATTATTTGTTACCTATCAATCAAATTGAAAAGCTAAACCCAAATCCATGATATTGTCTAGAAACATCCATAATGTTAATTGTGTCAATCGAGCCTGATATCATGGGAGAAATTGTTGATTCACCAAGCAGTGGTGAAAGCTTAAATATGGATGTCTTAATTTCATCTATTGAACTTAAACAAGCCTCTAATTTCTTAATTAGATTAGAATAAGTTTTATAGATTCTAGAGGAATACAAGGATGTTGATTCACAATCCATCATATCCTCTTTATTACCCCAGGAAGACCCTTCATCATCAGTAGGGTAAAAAATGGAGGCATGTTCTTTAGGATGTTCAAATACAGACTCCTCCCCTAACTCTAGAAGATTATATTATTTAACTACTACACATGTAGAAATAGAAGAATTGATGCATAAGTAAAAAGAAGAATAATAAGAAGATCTTAGGGATACTCCTCCAGTATTTGAGGAAGGTGTCTCTACCACTATGGATGAGCTTAGATAAATAAATCTATGTACAAAAAAAGATCAATGCCCCACTCTAATTAGTGAGGCCATAACTTCTAAAGAGAAAGATAAATATACATTATTTTTTAAGAAACATTGAGATATATTTTCTTCGAATAATACAGAAATTCCATGACTTAATCCTGATGTAGTGACTCATCATTTGGGTTTTGCAGAAAAAAATTGAGGATTCAAGAAATCTGCAAGAAGAACACACCCAACTCATGCCTCTAAAATTGAATCTGAAGTTGATAAGCTTCTAAAGTCTAACTTTATCTAGGAGGTTCAATATCCCAAATGGTTGTGCAACATTGTTCCAATGAAAATAAAGAATGGTCAAATCAAAGTTTTCATTGGTTTCAAAGATCATAACTGGTATTGTCCTAAATTTGACTTTCCAGTTCTGATCACATGGGTTTTAATTGATGTAAGGCTTTGAGGTTCCTTCCTTTATGGATGGCTACTCTGGGTATAATCAAATCTGTATGGCCACAAAAGATGAAGAATCTACAGCCTTCAAATCCCCTCAAGGTTTTTCTTGCTATCGGGCAATTCTATTTGGCTTAAAGAATAAAGGTGCAACATAACAATTTTCTATGAACCATATATTCAAACCCTTCTTAGGAAAATTTTTCTAATGTTATGTGAATGATTTGGTTGTTAAATCCGAACAATGTTCTAATCACTTGGTTGATATGGAGACCATATTCAATAAACATAGGCAACACAATTTGAAGATGAAACCCTTCAAAAGTGCTTTCAGGGTAACCTCATGGAATTTCCTTAGCATCTTTTTATGCCATCATGGTATCTAAGTTGATCCTCAGAAAAGAAAAATCAATCCTTAGCATCTCAATGCTTCAAAATTTGAATGAATTAAGAGTAATCCAAGGAAACTTGGCCAATATTCGGTGCTTTATCTCTAATTTGGAAGGAAAGTGTTTACCCTTCACCAGATTAATGAAGAAGGGAGTCACCTATCAATGGAATGAAGAATGCCAAGAAGCATCTGATACCCTCAATAAATATATCTTGAGTCCACTGGTATTAATTACACCTATTGAAGGAAGACCACTTATTCTCTATGTCACATCTTTAGAGTGATCACTAGGTGCATTCCTTGCCCAAAAGAATGATGACAGGAATGAAAACAACCTTTATAATCCTAGTCAAACTATGCTTGATGTAGAAAATCAGTATTCAATTATTGAAATATGATGCCTGGCATTAATCTTTTCAATTTAGAAATTGAGGCAGTATCTGCAGCATCATGAGGTCCAATTGGTATCTCTCAATAACACTCTCAAATTTATCCTCAGTCGTCCTATTCTTACAAGATGTCTAGAACTATGGGAAGTTATTTTACAATAGTTTGATATCCATTTTGTGCCTCAAAAGGCAATAAAAGGCCAAGATCTAGCTGACTTCTTTACGGAACACACATCTGTGGAAGTTACATCATTGAATACTAAACTTCCTGATGAAGATTTATTCTATATTCAAGATAATCTCTAATCATGGGAGATTTACTTTGATGGTGCCTCCAGAATTCCAATAGGGAAGAGTATAGAAAACCCTAAACTCAATAATGTTGGGTTAGGAGTTATACATATCTCTCTAGAAAATGTACTTTTCCCTTATTCCATCCTATTTTCAGAAGGCATAATCAACAATGATGAAGAATATCAATCTCTCATTGCAAACTTGGAATTGGAACATCAAGTGAAATTCAATCACTTGAAAGTAAAATATGATTCAGAATTGGTAATTAAACCAATAAATGGAGCATATTCTATCGGAAAATAATAATTAATATATTTGTGTGATTACATTATATGGTTAATGGCTGAATTTCCCTCAGATCTGAAATTTTCATATGTCCCGTGATCACAAAATGCCCAAGTTGATGCACTGGCTAATGCAACCTTGGAAGATCCAAATCGGAGTGATACAATCATCAATATAGCCCATCAATGTGTTATCTCACTTATAATACAAACTAAAATGGAGTAAATTAATGAAATTATACCTATTTCTAATACATATAGTCCTACCATGTTATAGAGAACACCCATCATGTAATACCTTCAAAATGAAGTATTTCTACTAGATAGGGTTGAAAAAGAACAGATCTGACAACGAGGTGCCAATTTTACTCTTTATGATTGTCTATATCATCAAAAGATCCTCTAAAAATGAAGATTTTATGAAATCCTCTTCAAGTGTATTGATGGAGAAAAAACTGCAGCTGTCTAGAGAAAATTACATTCAAAATTTTGTGGTTCTCACCAGTCTAGGAATAAGATTTTTGATCAAATCTGATGGCTTAGATACTTTTGGCCTTCAATGATGTAGGATTGCACGGATTTCACCAAGAAATTCCATCCCTTCCAAGTCCATTCCAAACTCATTCATCAACCCTTAGAGTTATTATATATAGATAAATACTCCTAGCCATTTTCCCCATGGGGAATGGATATAGTAGGGCCTTATCCTCCATCTATGGCTAAGAAATTTCAGTATATTATTACTGCTACTAACTTCTTATCCAAATGGCCCGAGGCAATACCTCTCAAAGAATTTAGTGACAAAATAATTGTTAGTTTTTTCAAAACCAACATCATCACTAGATTTGGTTTCCATCCTACTATATTGGTAGATAATGGAACAAATTTTTGTTCTGATGATGTAAAGAAGTTATATCAAGAGAATAATATAAAATCCAACCATTCATTTTACTATCATGTTGCGACCATTGGAAAAATAGAGGCCTTTAATAAGACCCTATCAAATATACTCCAGAAGATGGTGGATAAAGATAAGAAATCTTCCCCAAATAAACTATTGGATGATTTATGGGATTATCAAACTACTACAAATACTTCCACTCTGGAAACCCCACATTCATTAGTGTACACAACAGAAGTAGTATTTAAAAGTTCAATTCAATTATCTTCACTGTGAGTTCCAATCTGTGATTAGTGGTCTACTAATGAGAAGTCTCAGAAACGGTTTGATGAGATGGAGTGATTAGGCTAATACAAATTGCATAGTTTGCATCATTTAGAACTCTATCAGAATAGAATAGTGAGATCCTTTAACAAGAAAGTTATCCTCCGTTGATTTCGCTAAAGAGAATTGGTATTGGTCCTCAATACTCCAGTGATACCAAGAAATAAATCTCCAAAGCATGAGCCAAAGTGGGAAGGACCTTATTCCATACCTAAGGTCAACTAAAATGGAGATTTTACCCTAATCTCAATGGATAAAGATCTTATTTCGACTCCAACCAATGCGAGATCCTTGAAGAAATAATTTGTGTAATTACACACAATGTCCTCACTATAATAAATTAAATTTCACATCCCCATGTCCTCACTACAAGACATTAAACTAGACAACCCTGCATCCTAGCTGTAAGGCTCAAAACTACATAGCACAAGGTCCGAGTCACAAGATGTAAAACTGCATAACATTCATAAGTGTCCATGATGCACAGTGATAAAATTTGTATCATCTTTGTCCTCATCTCATGATGTTAAGCTGAATGACATCATTTTTTCTTGTTGCATGACATTAAAATGTACAACTAATGTCTTATCTACTTGACGTTAGGAGCTTCCATATGCAAGAATAATTGATATCATTGGTATTTTTTAGTGTCACATGAGTCCATTTCTTCCCTTTGTCTCAATAAGATCTACATAGGGGCCTTGTTTCAAGAACAACATGTGGATTGATTATCATTTATATGAGATATGTAGTGACGCCTCAATCTCCCATTTCGGGCCCAGCTGCAACCAAAAAAAATTATTCCCTTTTTTCCTCCTGTATATGAATTATATCTATATAGAGTGTTCCCTTAAGATACATGGTTTGATCTTTATACCATTTTTTGTGTTAAGTTTAACCGTTCTTCCAGAATTTGTTAAACCCCCTGTCTCCCATGTCAAACTCAATTGGTATGGGAAATGAATTTTTCAAGAACTACATATGGCTTGATTCTCATCTATATGAGATTTTTAGAGACACCTAGATCTATAATATTGGGCCCATCAATAGTATAAAAAACCCCTTATTCCTTATATAAGAATCAAGCATTCATAGGGAATGTTTAAAGAACTGTGTATTGCTTGATTCTTTCCCTGATCAATACACGTAGTGAAACTTGGGTTTTATCCCTTAGTCTTTCTACAATATGTATTTATTTTCACATCATTTCATCTTCATCCTTACCGTATGAAGTTAAACTTCATGGAAATCTAAGATCTATGCCTGGTTTTATTTTTATACAACAAGATACGTAGTGTGCCCTAGGTCCTATGCATTGGATCAATTGTTAATTAATCATAATACCCCTATTATTCACTTGTGTCGCCTTTTGTGTTAAAGAAGAAACCATTTATTGCTCCTTGTTTCTCACACTGAGAATTGCTCACATGGGCTTAGGAATTGGGTAAAAGGCTTCACTGTATAAATAAGGTGTCTCAATTCCTTTTGGGGTTATCAATGGTATTCACTGCATTACTTAAAACTATGTAGTAAAATGTCCTCTCTACATGACTCTACACATCATAATCTTAGTTCAAAGGAAACAAAGAAAGTCTCTATTTTTTACATATGAGTTACATCTATGTAAAGGACTTAAAACTCATGGATAATATTGATTCAAATATTTATCATGTGTATTTCACATTACCCCTTTCCATATGTCACACTCTTAGTATTGAATATTTTTAGATCTTCATAATCTTTCTTACAGCTTCTGGTGAATGAATTTATAATATCTGAGAACTCTTTTTCCTAAATATGTAGTACATGCCCTTAGGTGGCCTTGCATAAGTTGCCTACATAACAGTCCTTTTAGTCAAAAGATTCCACTACATGATTATGCAGCATATTCCCTAGTTTTTTATGCATAATACAACCCCTAATGGGTTTGTCAAATTATGGTGATTTCATTCTTGGCTATAGTGTTTTTTTCCCATTTAAACATTGATGAAAATATGCAAGAATATGTATTTTAAAACAATAATTCATGTATATTTGTCCTATTATATTTATCTCAATCTAAAAGTCTTCAAAACCAAGGTTTACACATCTCTCTCTCCATGTGCTCAATGCAATATGAAATAACCTTGGATCGCTTGACCACATTTCATATATTGTTTCCATTTCTGGTCTTAGTTGTATGACCTAAAACTACAAACACCATACTCCCTACGTTTGGGTCTGACCTTTGTAGAAATCCCATTACTCTAATTCTTTAGAAATCATTATTTTAAATACTCTCCACATATTCAGGTACCTTTCTTCATAAACCAAACTTTATTATTTAGAAAATCTAAATCTCAATAAACTTTCTTCATATTTTAGCAATAGAATGTCAAACTTCTAAAATCTATTTTTTTTACTATGAAGTGCGTGTCCCTAGGTGGCCTTGAATAAAATTTACCTAAATAATGGGTCTTTCAGTCAAAGGATACCTCTATTTGTCTATGCATCATATTCCCTAGTTGGCCCTTCATAACACAGCCCCCATAACAGGTTTTCCAAACATTGGTAACTTCATTCTTGGAAAAGACTTCCTCCAATGCTTTTTCCCTTTTCCCATATCATTATTCAGAGCCATAAATTCCCAAATCATAGTTTACAATTTTCTCTTACATAACTAAATATGGTAGTATGTTTCCAAAAAAATTATGAATAAACTGGAAGAGTCTCATAACATTGGTCGGAGCTGAAGACCTTAAATTGAATCCACATAATGTCCTCACCGCATCACTTAAAACAGCACAGTACAATGTCCTCACTGCATGACTTAAAACTGAACAGTACAATTTCATCACTGCATGACTCAGAACTGAATATCATGATATCATAAAATCTCCTTTTTTTTCAAATTTTAACGAGTCCTATACATGAAATTTTTATAGAAATGGTTTTCATATTCATGACATAAGTCATCATAAAATATCCGTTTATTCTTACAATTATTTTCCGTGGAAAAACCACTCACTATGGTCTTGAGTCACCTAAATCTTATTTTCCATTTTCTATGAATAGCAAAATGCAAAATTCCTAAGAGGTCTTTTTACTGACCATGCAGTATGTGCCCTTAGGTGTCCTTGCATAAAAGTTTCCTACATAATGGGACTATCAATAAAAAGATGTCACTATATGGCTATGCAGCATATGCCTTAGGTTTCCTTGTATAATTCTTCCCCTATAAGGGGTTTTTCAAATAATGGATACTTCGTTCTTGGAAATAAATTCTTTTATGTTTATACAAGTTTTAGATTTGGTGCCCATATAAATCAAGACCCACGATTCCCCTTGAAAATATTTAAAGAATATTAGAGAAATTTTTATCCACTGAGTCTTGTTTGGGATTTAATTTCAAATTTTATGGTCAACGATGTTCAACCTTAAACATTATCCCTTTATAGTCAAACATGCATGACTCTAAACTTCCAACACTAAGAGATGTGGTACTCACTAGATTGAGAACTCACAAAGGGAACTCTGAACAGAAGTCGAGTCCTAGCTCACTAAATGTACATTTTCTGTGGTTTAGGTAATATTGAGCAATGTAAAAGTCAAAAGATACAAAATTTGTGGGGTTTTATGTATAACCCTATTAAAAATCAAACTATTCTCGCTAAGTCCCATGGCATAGGCAAAAATTATAGCATCATTCCAAAATTGACATAGCTCCAAATATTACCAAATGATGTTGGAATGCATTAATGTACCCTACTTTTACCTTTGAAAAATATTCTTTTCATTCTAAATGAATCAAATTCTAAGGGGGTTTTTTTAGACACCATGAAATGTGTTCAATGCACTTCTCCGCAATACTTCCAAAACTGGGCTCAAAAAGTTTGTGGTGCAACTCTTTATTTTTCATAGGGGTCAGTGATGGTAGTGAAGGCATCGGCCTGAAGGGCTGGGACCGTAGTCTAGAACTAATCCCAAGCAGGGGTGCGTGGTCGCAGGCCCCGTGGTATAGAGCAATAAATTTGGATAAGTCCCTAAAGCGGCGCCCATGATACCTACACGCAAATACCTATGCACCACCATGATGGAGTTGAATGAAGTCAGTATTTTGGATAAGTCCTCAAAGTGTCACCTTAGTCTAGACAAAACACTGTCATCATGCAAGGTACTTGCGCACACAAACTCCTTTCGCACAGGGCCATATTTTTTCCTATAAATAGACCCTTGGGGCCCTCATTTGAACAAATGAATTTCCGTAAAGTCCAATTGATGCTCTGGTCTCCCTAGTGCTTCTCCCAAGTCTTCTAAAACATTAAAGGTAATTATATAACACCTAAAGTGGAAGAATTGAAGGAGGGTCATAGGAATTAAGTCCTTTTAGTGTTTGAAATCCATAACACTTACGCGCGTAAAGCACCCAACCTCCCTAAAATCATAAACACTTGTGCACCACCTATTCCTTTCACATGAACATAAGAACCCCACTTTTTGGATCACCCGTGGATACCCTAAAAGGCTTGAGTCAGGTCTCTCCCAAGTATTTCCATAAAGGATGTTTGTAAATTAAGTGAATATCAGGTCACTGAAGCCTAATTGTGCGCCCATACTGGTGCATGGATCTCTAGTTGGGTGCCTCTAATTGATTCACTTACTCTCTTTAGTATACAATACATTAAGCCATCTTCAAATCCATTCATGGAAAGGCTTCTTCTTCATTGTCTCCCTTGTTTGAAAGGGATTCTATTGAGACCTCCACAAAAACAACCTGACTTATCAAACCTTTGGGAAAGACACATCAACATATCTCTTATTTGGGTTTTTATATCTACAGTCACATGTTTCCCACATTTATTTCACAATGGGGTTTGGATTCATGGAGCATCTCTGGGTTTTTATAACTGTATTCACATGGAACTTTCTCCTAGGAATAGTGTTGAGAAGTTCATGTTTTAGAGGATTGGGGTTTGGGTCTTGATCTCTCCCTTCTCAAAGACCTGAAACCTCAGGTCTCTCGTCGGGAAGGTACGGTTCACAATTGATTTTACATTAAAGCACAAGAAAAGTATCCCTCGCCTACCAGGATCTATTTTAGGGTAGCCATCTTGGTGTAGGCCCCTGACCTTCATCCATCATTCCTTTCATTGGACCCTTATCCAATTTAAAGAGAATAGAGGGAGGGCTCATCACCTCACCCTCTTCCCAGGTCATCTCGAACTCGTCCACCCTGTCCATCATTGGTGCACCCTCTTCCCCCATTTTAGGAGGAAAAGTGTGGGTGACTTTGTTGAATCTTTGATATCCTCTTGTTTCTCATACCGAGCATGACTCATGTGGGCTTAGATATTTTTCATGATTACAACATTTTCACAACCACTTGAACTATGATAACTTTGATTCTTTATCAAATTATGATATGTAGGAATCCTTTCGAGATCACTGGATATCATCCCTATAAATTAAACACTATTTATCTTAATCCAGTAATCTTAATTAGGAATAATCCCTAAATTAAACCCTCAAATCACTAAGGCATCCTTTTCAAGAAGTAATCCCAAAATCATTTCTCTCAAAAATACTATACTCTCTTGTGAGACTTATCAAACTATGTTGGATTTGATTCCCATCAACCTGGGATACGTAAGAATCCTCCTTGAGGTTCTAACCCAACACTTCAAATCAACATTGTTCTCCTTGGGCCATATCCCCAACAGGGTATAATATTACTTGGAAACCAATATCCTTTTCAAGTTCCATGGGCTACTTTGGCATAAGTCCCACACCAAATGTTGACTAAGAACCTTTTGCTTAGATATACATACAACATGACATTAAACTATATGGATAGAGCCTTATCACATGACCTTAAAAGGTATGATGTGTCCCATTAAGCGGTACTGAACAACAAGGGTTCTGATTCCTTTCACAAGGATACCTAAGTAGCCCATTTTATGGGTGTGATCCCAATATCAGAACAAACCTTCGTCTCCCTGGACAACAATAAATTCCGGAGTTCCTCTCTGAGTGGATTAAAACTAGTATCATCATAATGATGATTGAAAGTATTTATAAATTGAATATGAGATGATACAATTAATGGAGAATCTTGAATACATATAGATATCTCCATTAATTAAGACACTCGAATACATATAGATGATTCCAGATTTTACACATGTTAATAAGTGATTGAAAATTCCAAGGGAAACATATTCCATAATTGGTGAATTTATAAGGATTCATGAAAATATTTTAACTTTGTAAAGAGAGTCCCAAAGTAGGTAATAATTCAACCAAAAAGGTTTTGATGAGTCTGACCTTCCATCCTCTTGACCAATGCACATTCCTAATTATCATAAAGTTCAAACTCAATTAATGCCAGCCTTTAGAAAACAGGTCCCATTTGGATAACAAACTATTGGGTGTTTCCAGTTTCATGAATAAATCCAATGGAAACCACCTTTAAGTAGAGAATATTAAAACAAGAACACAAGTTTCATGGAACTATGAAACAAACACCTTCAGACTCAATGTAAGGCATTCTACCCAAACATCTATTATTACTTAGGGTTTCTCTATATTTCTTTTAACACAAATTAAGTTATCTATTATTTTTATTTACATATTCTAAATGTTATGTACATACTCCAAATTTGTGTATAAATATCCATTCATTATTATCTTTATGGGATATATATGTTTTTAAGTTGTTCCCTTCTCAATACTTCCCGATAAGTGAAGTCATTTTAAAGGAACTTCTCAAATTATTACCAAATTTCAAGTGCACTCCGCCATCTGTTTTAATCCATTTTTTTATAAAATTAGTTTTTTATTATGAAAACCTCCTTAGTTCTGTTTTGGATATATATAAAAGATTATTCCCTTTTCTATTTTAAAGTCACTTTAGTATTTTCTTTACAACCACAATAAAATGTTTTAATGATAATCTTTATTAAATACTCTTCTTACATGTTTCCACATATGTTCGACATCACTTACTAGGATATATGCCTATTTCCCATTATCAATGACCATATATGTTTTAATTCTGTTCGTTCATGGACACTTGTATGATATTCCCATCTATTATTCTTTATTACATGATTAGGATACCCATTTCTTTTCATGGGTACCCTCATGGTTATGTATGATTGATTATGTATGATTCTTTATGTGGAAAGAATATTCATGAACATGTTATGATGGGTTCTCCCAGATGGTGCTCTAATGTATTGGGTAAAGTCGAGTCTCATGAGACGTTGTGTGCAACAGTTATGATGGTTAGCATTGACTTTCACTACTATGTGAAACGGTCTTGGGGTTAACCTTGACATGTGATCCTCTATGTGCAACGAGCCATGACTCTTATTGAAGTCATTTTTTAGGTTTCTGCCACAATTCCACGAATCCATGTTTATATGATCCCATGTCTATATGTTCTATTCCTTTTTATATCATTATTTCATGCCTTCTTACCCATGTGTCAAATCTTTATTCTTATGTTTATTCCCTTATTGGGATTTTTAGCTCATCACTTTTTCCATGTTATCCCCAAGTTATCCTTTGAATATGTATGAGAACAATGGAAGTTAGGGGCTCTTTATGAAGACTAAATAAATAAATGTCATATTTTGTTACATGTTTTATGTTTTACGTACCTAGTCTTCCAAGAATCTAAAATTTACCATCCTTGGCTTGTAATAGGACAATTTACTATTCTTAAAATCATGTAATGATATGTGTAAAAGTCTAGGGTCTCTATAGTTGGTATCAAAGGATGGTCTAGTTATTTTTGGATATTATTAATAGATAAATTTAGAAAGAACCTTAAGGATGAGACTAAGTATAATAAAACATCACAAAATTTTTGTTAATATAGAGTAAGCAAATTATTATCAAAATACATCCCTGTATAGATAAAAAAAAGTTGATGTGGCTTTGGCATAGATGTATATAGGGGTAAAACCAGAAAACACTGCTTTGAGCTATACACGAATGTGAACTGGTGCACAACAATGAGTCTTGATTCACTCCTAGTTTCACTCTCCTAGGGGATATGATTTGGTAAATTCGTAATCTTATTACAAACCATTATTAAGAGAATAAAAAAGATCCCATAAGAATATAAGTTAGGAAATAGATCAAGAATTAGACAGATTTAAACCTAGGGAATCACAAGTTAGGATATACTTCTCTTTGACATGTTAATCCTTTTATGTTCAAATTTTCATTTATTATAATTTTATAAGTATTAAAGCCCATAATTATATGTTATTTTTCTTAGTTAATGGCGGTAAATAGAATAACACATGACAATAATCAATGTGATATGGAATTTGAATTTTGACCTAATGATATGCCAAATATGATGGGAATGGGTGCTCAAAACTTCATGACAATACTTTCTTAGCTAGATCAAGTTATGAATAATAACTGGAATCATGTGGAATGGAATAATCCTCCAAGGAAAGAATTTTTTTTGTTGAATCCTTCATGAGGAAAATTCTTTTCATGTTTAGTGGATCTACTGATCCCATCATCACGGAAAAGTGGATTACCTCCATTGAAAAGATATTTTTTATCCTCTAGTGATTAGAAGAAGAGAAAGTCATGATATAGGTCTATCTTTTTTATGGGGAAGCTGGTCAATGGTGTAAATTTATCAAGAATATGAAGACCCAAGAGGAAATTTATTTTATGGATTGGGAGGAATTCATTAAATTTTTTTCAATAAATATTTTTCCCGAACCCTCTATCTCAAGATGAAAAGAGAGTTCCTCGGACCTAAGCATAAGGAAGATGATTCCACAAGTGTGTATAAAAAAAATTTCACAAGGCATGAAAGATACACCTTAGACATTGACATGAACACTAAAATCAAAGTGGACTGCTTATTTAGTAGACTAAAGTCGAGTCTATGAAAAGCATTGGTGATTCGTGACTTTGAGAGTTATGAGGAGATAATCTGTTGTTCCCTTCTGGATAAAATTGAGATCAGAGACTCTTAATGATCTTGTAGGCCCGATTATAAAAATCAGAAAATGGAGTCTAATATGGGTGTTTTGGAAAATAAATCTCATGATGGAAATAATATCTAACATCCCACATGTAAATATTGTGTGAAGAAGCATCCTGGGAACTATCTAAAGAGAACCAGGAATTACTTTAAATATAGAAGAATGGGACATACAGCTAAAAACAGCAGGAGGGATATGAAAAATCCCATTAATTTGTAAGAATAAAAGAAGGTTCAAATCAATTTGTATCCTGTAGTGTAGTGTTAAAACTACAAGTAACATGAGAATTATGTGAACAACTTCCCAAATCCTAGGGTTTTTAGAGGAAATCAACAATAAACTCCAAGGAAACAAGGAAGGGATTATGTTATCACTGCTGTTGTGGTGGACCCAGATAATGATTTGGTGATAGGTATTCTAGTTATTCATTCAAGAATAGCAAACATACTATCTGATTCTAGTTCTATGAATTCTTTCATATCATTCAAGTTTATCATAACAATTCAAACACCACCTCAAAATTTATTGGTTGAGTTATCTGTGAGAATAGAAAATGTGGAAATTATGACATCCAAAGTATATAACTCTTCCCTGGTTAATGTTTTTGGACTGAACCTCCCAAAAAATGTTGTCATACTTCCTTTAGTGTATTTCTATGTCATCTTGGTCATGGATTGGCTATCATTATACAAATACAACATCAACTGTCAAGAAAGGGAGATCACTCATCAAATCCTGAAGCATACTCCAATTATTTACAAGTGTAAGTAGGAAGATTAATCTCTTTTAGAATCATTGTCTCGAGTATGGGTATTAATTCCTTATAAAAAATCATTTCTAGAACAAAGACTTAATACAAATGCGATGATACTTCTTGAATATATGCCCATTGTGAGGGATTACACTAATGTATTTTCTGAAGAATTGTATAGTCTTCCTTCTGGTCAAGAGGTTGAGTTCTAAATTGAACTTATGCCTGGATATATACCTATATCAAAGACACATTATAGAATGGCCATCGTAGAGCTAGAAGAGATGAAGAAGAAGTTATAGGAGAATCTGTATAAGGGTTTTAAATGCTCGAGTGATTCATCATGGGGCGAACTAGTCCACTTCATCAAGATGAAGGATTGATAAATGCACCTCTGCATTGATTATTTAAATCTCAATAAAATTATAATAAAGAACAAGTATCCCCTTCTATGGATAGATGATTTATTCAATTAGCTTTTTGGGGACAATTATTTCTATACAGTGGACCTTCAATCAAGGTATCACCAATTAATGGTGAGTAAGGAAGATATTCTCATGAAAACCTTTTGAACGAGGTATTGAAACTATGAGTTCATAGTTATGACCGTAATACTAACTAATTCGTTGTAAATATTGATGGATTTAATGAATAGAGTCAATATAGATTACCTTGACAAATTTTTGGTACTATTTATTGATGATATTCTGATATATGCTAATAGCAAGGAGGTACAATAAGAGCATTTGAATACAGTGCTGATTACTTTCTGAAGGGAGGAACTTTATGTAAATTATAGTAAATGTGAGATATAGATGGAAGAAGTATCATTATTGGGGAATGTTATAATAAGAAATGTATATCTTGGAACCTTCCAAGACAAATCCAGTTAATGAGTGGCCCAGGATAACAGCTGTAATAGAGATCTGTAGCTTCCTTTTTCTATCTGGGTATTATCGAAGATTTGTGAATAAATCTTCACAACTATCAAACCCAAATAAAAATATGACATAGAAGGGGGTGAAGTTTGTCTAGACTCAAGAATGTGAGGAATGATTTAAGGATCCCAAAAAGAGGCTATCACTGTGACAGTACTCACACTCCTGATAAGTGGAGAACTCTTTGTTGTGTATAGTGATTCTTCCAAGAAGGTCATAGGCTATGTTCTAATGAAAAATAATAAAGCGATAGCATACGCCTCAAGGTATTTAAAAATCCATGAGAAAAACTATCACACACATGATCTGTAGTTGGAATTTGTGATCCTTATATTGAAAATCTAGAAGCATTGTCTCAATGGGGGAGAAGTGTGTGATATATACGGATCAAAAGAGTCTCAAGTATATATTCACATAGAAAGATCTTAATATGAACTAGTGAAGATAAATAGTTCTTATCAAGGACTATGACTCACCAATCCATTACAATCCCATTAAGTAAAATAAGGTGGTGGATTCTAAAAGTATAAAGGATCCTCAATCTTTATTAATGATGATAATTGAAAAGGATCCAATCTTCTTAGATTTGAAGAGGGTGGAAATGGGAATAATTAAGGGAGGAACATCATAAATCATTTCTTAAGTGATTTTTCAACTATACCTCATGGAGAAAATGAAGGATGATCAATGAAAAGATGTGGAAACTCTAAAAATGGAAGAATCTATTAGAAATTGGAAATCCTAAGAGTCAAGATTGATGAGGAAGGATTGGTAATATTTGGGTCATGATTATTTGTACCACATAATCCAGAGATAAAGAAGGAGATTTTGAATGATTCACATAGATCAACCTTTTCTATTCTCCCGGGTAGCACAAAGATGTATCTAGATCTCCAGGAGAATTATTGGTGGCACAATATGGAGAAGGAGATTGCAGAATATACATAAAAGTGCTTGCTATGTAAACAAGTGAAGGCTGAAAGAAAAAAGTATAAGGGGATGATAAAACCACTATCCATACCAACATGGATGTGGGAGAACATCACCATGGACCTTTTCACCAGAAATCTATGGACATCCAGAAGAAACAATGCTATATGGGTCATTGTGGATCATCTTACAAAGATAGATCACTTTATCCCAATTCTAGATGACTTCTCATTGGATCAACTCGTATGAGTATATATCAGAGAGGTGGTAAGGATGCATGTAGTACCACTATCTATTATAGTTGATAGTGATCCAAGATTTATCTCAATGTTCTGGAAAATTATCCAACATTATCTTTGCACTGGAATGAACTTCAGTACGACCTATCATCCTCAAACTGATGGCCAATATAAGAGAACTATTAAAACACTAGAAGACATGTTGAGATAATTTTCAATTGACATCAAAGGTGGATGGGACCAATATCACCCACTGGTTGAATTCTCTTACTAAAAAAGTTTCCACTTGAGCATCCAAATGGAACCATATAAATCCCTTTATAGGAAATTCTGAAGAACATTGGCATGTTGGAAGAAGTCAGTGAGAATAAGCTGATAGGACCTGAAATGGTTAGAGAAATGGGGGAGAAGGTTAAAACCATTTAGCATCACCTCAAGGAAACCCAAAGTTGACAGAAGAGTTATGAAAACAATATTTTATGGGACCTTGAGTTCAAAGTTGGATACATGGTATTCCTTCGCATATCTCCATGGAAGAAGGTCATGAGGTTTGGGAAGAAAGGAAAGCTAAGTCCAAGGTATATCGGACCCTTCGAGATTCTTGATAATAACATAGTTCTCGCCTATCAACTAGCACTTCCACCTACCATGTCTAAAGTACATGATTTATTCCATGTATTCCTCTTAATGAATTACATAATATATCCTTCACACGTACTTTCTTCAAAGGTGGTATAGTTGGAGAATGATCTTTCTTATGAGGAGCACCCAGTGAAGATATTGGATCGTAGAGTTAAAGATTTATGTAACCAGAATACTCACATGGTCAAAGTAATATGGCACAACTATAAGTATTAAGAGGAGACATTAGAACTGGACAAGGAAATAAAGGAAAAGTACCCACAAATATTTACAGCTTAGAATGTAAAATGAAATTTCAAGGGTGAAACTTCATAAGGTGGGAAGAATGTAATGACCCAAAATTTTATCAATTAAATTCCCTTCTTATAATTTTGTCTTATTGTATAATCATATAATATTACTTATAAAACACAATAAAAACCTTATAAATGAATAATGAGCTGAAAAAGGCATCTCTAGAAGTTAAGGAACGTATATCGATGAAATAGTAGCTTGACCTTTGGAATAGTAATGTGACCCTTATGAATAGTAAACTGAACAATAGAATTGTAACATCACTAATTTTAGTATAAATAACATTTATCTATCATATATGTGAAAATATGATATAATTATTACATATTATAAGTAAATTATTTTTAAAAAAATATTAATAAAGTGTTGGTGTTTTTGTAACTCTTGTATATTTAATTACAATTTTATGATTAATTTAATAATTTTTTAAAAAAGTTGTTTTCATTAAATTAATTCATAAATTATTATTATTATGTCTTATGATCATAAGATAATTTTTTGAGACCTTAATTAATTTTTTAATGTTTTAGAAAAGTAGTTTTAAATTTTAAATTTGTATTTTTCAAGTAAATCATAATTTTATTTAAAAAATAAATTTCTCTTAGTTAGAATATTAATTTCATAAAATGGAAGTTATTTTTTAATTCTAAATTTAATTAAATTGTAAGGGTGAATTTTTGGGATTTTTCTAAAATAGATTAATTTCTTATGAATAGTGAAATAAGATAATTTACGATAAATGATAGATACATGAAATATTATGTCATCAGCTGGTGTATGGCTGATGTAAAGCCATTATCTGAAACTCAATTTCCCATTTACTTCTTTTTTCACAGTAATCAACACTATTCATAGTCTTGAGAAAAAATATTAAACTAATGATTATAATAATGAGAAACCTCTCCCCTCCTCCACTATAAAAACCAACCCTCTTTACCTCTTCTCTTCACTTCTCTCAAGCCTTGTGCCTTAAATAAATTCAGATGAAATCCCTTCCCAAGATCCTACCCCACGTCTATCATCCCTTTATATCTTCAAAATACCCAATCCTATCCCCTAAATAGGTATCCAAGGCAGATATATTCAAGAGGTAAATTCCTCTTTTAATTTATTTGGTTTTCTTTCAAGTTCCTTTCATTATTTTTCTTTCCTCACCTCCTTTCATCCAAATGATATGATAACCCCAGTACCTTAAATATACTGTAATGTTTTTAGGATAATGTAATAATTCATCATCATCTCTTCTCTACACTCTTTTTTCACTAGAAATGAAAACATAATCCGAGATGTGTTAAGTTATAACATTCAAGGATGAAGGGTTTTCAATTTCTATTATTGTCTTCAATTATGATCATGAAACTATTTTTATGTTTTAACCAGACTATAATAAATTTATTATATATAATTTAATTTTATCGAATATTTTTTAAACATGATATTAATTTATAAAGAAAAATGTGTTCGATGTGATCAAAAACTACCTATTAACCAAAACAGTTATCATTAATGTTTTATATAATGATTCATTTACACTCCAAATGACAAAATGAATTTTATAACCATTTAAAATAATATATTTCCTCTCAAAAAATATAACTCCAATTATGTAAAACCATTCTCATCTTACATTTTTATCCTTACATGTATATAAGTAAACCAATCATGAAAACCAATGAAACAAATAATGAAATTGAACCTCTAATCCCATCAAAAAGGTCATGAATAAGCATAATAAGGTTATAATAAATCAATTAAATAACTAATAGGTTTTTGAAATATAAATTAATGAATATATTTTTTTTATCTATGACATTAAGATCAAGGGAAGAACACATTCAGATATAAGGTAAGGGATTCTACCTTAACCTCCATTATTCCTTCGATTTACTCTATCGTTCTTTTTACCCAAATTAAGTTATATTTTTTTATATAAATCTTATAAATTATTTTTACATGCTAAAAAATAATGTGTAACGATCAATTCATTATTCTCTTTTGGGGATATACATGATTTAAGTGGTTCCCTACTCAATAATTCCCGATAAGCAAATCCGATTTAAGGGAACTTCTTGAATTCTTACCCAATTTCAAGTTCACTCTATCTTATATTTTAATCCTCCATTATTTTTATAAAATTAATATTTTTATTATTAAAACCATATTGGTTAACTTATGGTTTAATATAAAAATTATTCCCTTTTATATTTTAAATTCTCTTTAGTATTTTCCTTAAACCCACACTAAAATGATTTAATGCTAAAATTTCTTAAATACTCTTCATACATGTTCACTTCTGTTTGAAATCACTTAAAATGATATATACCAATTTTCTATTATCAATGTCCATGTATGCTTTTTTCCTTCCTTTAATGGACAATTGTGTTATATGCCAATCTATTATGCTTTATGACAGGATTATGATACCCATTTTTTCCATGGGCACCCTTATGTTTATGTATGATTGATTATGTGTGATTATTTATGTGGATAAAATATTCATGAACATGTTATGATGGGTGCACCCAGATATCACTCCAATGCAATGGACACAGTTGAGTCTCATGAGACTTTATGTGCAATGGTCTTGGCAGCTAGCCTCGACTCATGCTACCATGTGCAATGGTCTTGGTGGTAAACCTTGACCTCTGCTCCTTTATGTGCAATAAGCCATAACTCATTATAAATTCATGTTTTATGTTTCTTCCACATTACTATGAATCGATGTTTATTTGATCCCATGTTTATATGTTCCATTTCATTTTTATATCCTTATTCCATGCCTTCTAACCCGTGTGTTAAATCATTAATAATATGTTTATTCCCTTATAGGAATTTTTAGTTAATCCCTTTGTTTATGTCATCAATAGGTTATCCTATGAAGATATATGAGTAAAATAGAATTTAGTGGATATTTATGAATAATAAATAAATAAATGTCATATTTAGTTCCATGTTTTTAGTTTTATGTACCTATTCTTCCAAGAAAATATACTTTACAATCCTTGGCTTATAATATGATGATTTACTATGGTTAAAGTAATGTAATGATATGTGTAAAAGGATAGGGTAAATATATATTTTTTGATTCATTACATGTAAGACTTTAGATAGAGCTATGAGAATATCTTTACCTTAGTCTAGTTTTCATACAACAACAACTATCAATATATTATTATCATGCCACCTTTCAAGGCCCTATACGGGATACCCTATAGGTCACCCTTATGCTAGAAATATATTGGCGAGAAATCTAGTGTGGGTCCATAGCTGGTTCATGAAATAATGGATAAGGTCCAGGTCATCTGTGAGATAATTAGAATAGCCCAAAGAATATATAATCTTAGGTAGATCATCATTGTAGGCCCTTGTATTTTGAGAAGTGAGACCATGTTTTCTTGAGTGTTTACCCATGAAGAAGATTACAGAGGTTAGGCCAAAGAGGAAATTGATCCTTAAGGTTTATTGGGACATTATAGATCATGTAGAGGGTGGAGATATTGATTGTTGACTCTCTCAATCCCCGCAGCTGGAGAGCATTAACGACATCTTACACATTTTTCTTATAAATAGATACATGCATGACCCCATGCACATCATCGACTAGGGAAGTCTAGACATCGAGGATGAAGTGTATTTTGCAGATCACCTGATGTTGATCTAGAATCAACATGAGAGGACCCTATATGAATGTAAAATCCCCTTGTTTAATGTGTTGTGGATGCACAGGAACATGTAGGATAATTCCTAATAGTGGGAGAGCCAGATGTGGGATCAGTATCACAAGTTATATTTGTATTTCTTCTTTTTGAGGATGAAAAATATTTAATAATGGAAAGATTTAGATACATGGTTTTTAGATATTAAGAATTTAAAATATTTATACTTAAATTTTTTGATCCAGGTGCTGAGACGATGTGCGATTTTGAGGCCCAGTGTGGTCTAAATTAATATTATGAAAATATTAAATATATTTTATATTACAAGAGAAAATTTCATTTAAAGAAAATTATATTAATCTTAAATGAAAGCTCAAATAAAATATTTGAGACTCTAGTTGAGACCAAAATGTGTTGTTTACCCTAAGTGAAACCTAAAATTGGTTGAACCCAGGTGGTATGTTTAGTGGATTAACTAAATTATTAATTTAATTAATTTATTAAAATTACACAAAAGGTTACATAAATAATTATAATACTTTTGATATTTTCCTAGGGTTAAACATATAAACCCTGGGAGGATTCTAGAGATATCTTCCTCCTTCAATTATAGAATTAACATCAGACAATGATGAATCTCTATATTGGAGTAGATCAAAAACTAGGAAATGATGATACTTCTTCCATTCATTAATGAGAACATTCTTCAATAAAAATGGCCCAATATCCTAGTAGGACTATTGAAAATATGTTTTATTCCCTTTTTGAATGAATTGGTTTCATAGGTTCATCCCTTCTATGATATTCCCCAATTTATGAACCTAGAATGCACCTATATACTAGTTTCTTTGATTGTTAAATTGTTTTCTAACCCTATATATCCCCATTCTTAATCATTTTCCATGGAATCTTGGAAAAAATTGATAAAAGTTTATTATTAGGCGTTTTCTCTCTCAATTTGTTCATGTTCATCATCATTGGACCCTAATGTCATGATTGGAAATTTATGGGTGGGACAAAGCTCAATCAGACCCCTGGATTCCCAATGGTTAAATGAGATATTAAGGAATCGACCATCAAGGATGGATTTGGGGTTGAATCATAGGTAATGGGTGATATTTCTCATGGATTCGAGATCCAAGACTGATCAAAAAATGGAGAGGTAGGCGAGACCTGCGACGAACAACTGAAGACCAAAAAGTACCATTCTTTGGCAACTATATGGCCAGGAATGATGAATCAAAGATAGATACACCATTTTAGAATGAAATGAGGTTAGATCTTAAGGATGTGATAATGGATATGGCATACGAAGAGTGGATCTTTAGTTCTTTAATAAACATGATTACACACCATGTATCAAGATGAACACAGGGCATGTACCCACTATACATACAAATTTACGGTATTGAAAAATTATAATTATGGCATGATGTGTAGCACTCCTATATGCTATGTACCACTTAACTTGGTGGTCGAGTTATGTGTTGGTGTACCCTGCCATGACCCCATGAGAAAATACATGGTCACGTAATCGAGTATATGGGTATGGAAAGAGACATGGGTGAAACCTCGTGTGATGTGACATTCCATGCCCCAAATTACATAGACATGTGATGGATACACAGACATGACCATACACACAGGTGAGACCCCAAGTAGCATTAACACTTTGTGTAGTTTCACTGCATGCCATGTATACCAACATGTCTAGAAATACATTTACCTTCTAGGATATGGCTAGGAGGTGGAGTGGGACAACACGCCATGTGGGTCCCCTCACATGTTGTGTACCCCCTGGTTCCTTTTGAGAAAATTTCAATCTCCGGTATCTATATTGTTTGGAGTCATATTTTGGCCCTCAAGTATCCTATCCTTTGGGGTTTTTAATCTAAAACATGATGGTTCCCTATATTGTGTATTTTGATACATGATGTGATATTTTTTAGCTATGTAATTTATTTAGGTAGTTCCTGATGATGGTAGTGATCAGGAAGGAGCACCAGAGGCATCCCACGTTTAACCCTCCAATTAGGCGGGGCATGGTTCCTCGATAACAAGATTGGGACCCCCATCTAGTCTGGGAATGTTTTCTCTACAAAAATCTATAGTATAACCCTCATACAGAGTTGGTTCATGGGTTGTCTAGCATCAGAGAGTGAAACCCTCCTATATATTGATGTCAGGGTTCCTCTCTTGGATTTCAAAGTATAACCCTCCAACTATGCTAGGAATGGTTCCTCTACCATTATAGTGGAACCCACCCAATGGGTAGGTCATTGGTCATCTATTTACTACTGGAGTGAAACCCTCCTAAGAATTCAGGGCATGGTGCCTCTACCATTAGAGTGGAACCCTCCTTTAGGGTAGGGAATGGGTCCTCTATTGACTATTAGAGTGGAACCCTCATATTGTAATAGGTATTGGGTCCTATATCTATCCACTAACCAAAAACCTCCTATTGTACTAGGTCATGGGTCCTATAACTATATATTGTTTCATAGTGATGAGGCACAACATGACTTGGATGTTTTCTATTGGGAATACATGTGAGTTATTGGGCATCATTGTTAAACTTCTGGAACTATTGGAGACTCTTTTCCTAGGACAGGATGTGAGATGGAGATACTCTTTCTCTATTACTTGTGCTTATTTGTATTTATAACACACACACACACACACACATATATACATATATCAGTATATATACCTTTTTATTTGGTAACTCTATTGTCAGGGGTTATGAAGATGTGTGGGGTATTCCACCTACATTATTTTTTTAGCTTCTCATGGTTGGATGAGCTTACTCTCTGACTATGGGTGGAAAATACTCGATGATTAGTTTATCAACAAACTGTGTTGATCCCATTTTATTGGGATGAGGATACTCACTATTTCTATTTCTTTGGGATGAGAAGAATCCTATTTATTGTGTAATATCTACTATCTATCTATTCCAATTGCTTCTCTTACTACACCCCCCTTTCTACGTTTTGGGTATCCTACTGGGTATGTCTATACTCACCCCTGCATAGACATTCCCCACATGTGTCGTAACTTATGCAAAAAATAGGTAGGTCGGGATGACTTCAGGGAAACTTTGTGATATTGGGTGCTTTAGAATGCATATCCTGGTTTTATCTTGTAGATTAAAAACTATAATGTCTCTAGGTTTTACTTTCTAGTTTTTTTAGGTGGCTACATCTTTTTGGATAGGGGTATATTTTTATCCATTGATTTTTCATTTGAAATATTGTACACTTTTACACCATAGAGGTTTTTCATGGTTGGTTTAACTTCTAGATATTTTATATTTTAAGTATTATTCATCTACATTACAGTATTGATAGGTTCGAGTGTGTGTCTATAGGTACATTAGGTAAATGACTCCCCAAGTCAGATATTCCTTTCAACGTTTGTCACTAACCCTTAGCCTATAGAGGCATCTTGGGGTAGTTTTTGCTCCAACCCCATTGGGAAAAGTCATGACAAAGGTAAAATTATATATCATTCCCAATAGAACATAACAAATATAAAATTACATTTTTATATATGAAAATACCTTCAAAATATCTTTGAATGTTTTTTGGTGGAAAATTCCCTTTTAAAATTTAAATCACTTATTTAAACTATAAAAATAGAAAAAAAAATTTGAATATATTGTCGATACTTGTAAAGGAAGATTCATAGAAAATAGAAGTCATGATGGTCAACAAAGTCATTATTGTGGTATACATTAAAACAAATATTCATTTTATATTTTCAGTAAAATTTCAAGAGTTCCTCATTCAGAAAATGAAAATATGAATTATTTTAACCTTTATATAAAAATTTGAAAAAGGAAAATATTATATTATAAATATTTACATAATAATAAAATCATTATATATTTTTTTTTAATGAAAATGTGGACATGGAAGAAAATATTCTCAACTAAATTTATGGAGAAAGTCGTCTTTCCTTAAAAAATATTTCAATCTCTTAGATTCATAAAGAGAGGAAGCTGAAAGGAAAATATTTAATCTCAAGGAATAATTTTATTATAATAAAATAAAAAATATTTTTAAGAGATATATAATATAATTTAATCATCATGGATTTAATCATAAACAATCCCGTTAAAATTTAGATTGTGACATAAAATCCTTACCGATTTGATAACTTTTGAATCAATTCCCACATAAAATAAATAACTTAAAACGAAAAATTAAATTCCATGAATATAATTATATTCATGATATAACTTATCAATATTAAAATATATATACATCATAAAATAGTTTACTTGTATAACATAATCTATGTCCCAAATAAGATAACACAAGACGACAAACCCTTACCTCAAGCCTGAATTTCTTTATAAGCACTTTATCCTCATTTATAATAAAATAAATTTTATAATAATTATATAAAAAAGACATATTGAAACTTATAATATCATATATGGTCCAATTATATCATTTCAACACCAATTTAATAACTATTCATTATTAAAATCATAGTTCAGGGTGATAACGATTTTGTTTTTCATGAATGTTTCAATTTGGATGTTATGTTTATTAGAGCTTGATCATGGTTACATGTTTTATATAATTTAAATAATCATATAAAAGTAATATATATTCCTTATATACAAATTTATAAGAATACATAAAATATATATACAAATAAATGAATTACCTCATTCATGGAGAAAATAATTTATATGTATGTTTGAATGATGTTTTCCTTTTATAGCGAAGATAAGGAAAAAAAGATAAAAAGTATTCTATAATTAAGGGTTTATATTTATATCATAAATATCATTTATATTTATAAAATAATTCATTATAACCAACCAATGAATATGATGATTAATAATGAATCATATCTCAACATGGAGGCAATAGTTCACATGTACAAATGAGCACTAATTTCATTTATTGTTTGATGAAGAAGAGGAGATAAATGATTGTTAAATCATAATAATGAAAACTCACTATATTAATTATAATATCTTAATAATTTTATGATGTTTAAAATAGGTTTATATTACTTATAATAAGAAATGAAATTCAAAAGAGATCGTTTAAGATTTATTCTTCTTCTTTGAGAGACCTCATTTATCTCACCACTTAAGCATTAAATTTTTTCTCTAATAAGAATAAAATAAGATATAGGATAAATAAAAAGAATATAGTATGGTTTTTAATTAGTTATGGGTTGTTCTATAAGGGTTAAAATGTGTTAATAAGGGAGGATAAGAGTTTCCCTTTTATAAGTGAGAGGAGGGACTCACATGGAATTTCTAAAAATATGTCAGTGATATAAAGTAAATTTCATGTGAAATTATTTCCAAATGTACAATAATTTGGATTTAGTATAAGATAAAATTTAAATAGCTTAAAATTTTATAATTAGACAAGATTAAGTGGCGTTTGAACCCTATCTCTTGGTCCAAACCCCCATCCTAGTAAACATGTTTTAACCTCAATGATGGTAACACAATTTTACTATTTTTACAAATTGGAATGAAAAAAAATTAAGTTAACTATATTAAATAATATTAATTATAATTATTAAAAACATTTAATCCATTTTACTAGATATAATTTCAATAAGGGGAAAATTTTAATTTTAAATAAGGGAGAAAAATGCAATGAATATTCATTTTAGGAAAATGAATTTTTAATCATAAAACTGAATTGACATTATTAATTCAATTATTAAAAAAATAAATTAATTTTAAAATATTTTATTTAATATATAATTTATATTATTCATTATAACCATTAATAAATAGAGATTAATTTAATTTACTAAGATAAAAACATATTTCATGCATAAAAACTATTTTTAAAAAAATGTGTTTTTTAAGACCTAAAATAAGATTATAAAAAAATCAAGTCTAATGTTGATTCCTATATAATTAATTATATTATTTATAGTTAAATAATAATTATATTACATTCATATCAAATTCAAAAAAAATGGCTTTTAAATTACATGATATATTAAAAAGAAATGGCAGTTGTAGAATAATTGATATATTCACTATTCACTAAAAAATAATCATGTAAATTCACCCTATGATAATATTCACATGATGATTTAAAAAATGAAATTAATTTAATTAAACAATTTTTGTAAAATATTTAGAGATAAATTATAATGTTAATTCACAAAAATCAAAAAATAATAATTTTGGAGAAAAAATATTTCTAAAGAAGAAAATACCTTTACTGAAAAATGAGTACATATTTATTATACATTGATAAATAAATTTTAATTATGTAATACACATATAAAAAAAATTTCATAATGAATTTATTAGTATTTATACCTTTAAAATTAATTATTGGGTTGTAAAATATTATTACATCAAGGTTCATTTAGAATCATCTTTCTGTGTAAGGAAAGCTGTCAAATACTTTAAGTTTACTTCAAAGGACATACATATTAAAACATGGGGTTTTAAATTATACCCCCATTAAAATGAATTAAATACCCAAAATTATATAACCTTGAAAAAATAAAATGAGTAAATCTCATCTTCATCGCATCATCCGGTTCCCATGTAGCTTTCTTGAATTTATAATCCCTGCAAAAAAAATTAAAGGAGGTGAGTAGTGTTCCATAGAACTTTTTCACTATGATACAAGAATTATATTGGTTTTTAATTATAATAAATATCATTCACAAATGGTATAACCTCTTATTTAATTACATGTGAGGGATTGGGTATGTACATTCTCAAAATAGATACATGAAACATGTCATAAACTTGAGAGAGGTTCTGTAGAAGTGCCAAATGATATGTTACATTACAAACTAGATCAAGAATCTAGAAGGGACCAATATACCAAGGGATAAAATTTCACTTATCTATGAATCTCATAACCTTCTTTCATGGATAATTTATAGAAATTCTTTCTCACCAAATTTGAATTCTAGATCTTTTCTATAATTATTTCTCTAACACTTCTATTGACTTTGACATTCCTTAATGTGTTATTGAATAGATATACCATATCTATAATTTCCTCATATACCTTAAGTCCCAATATATTTCGTTCTCTAACTTTGTCTTTGTATTTCAGAGTTATTAATTTTTTTCCATAAAGGTATTTATACAGATCCATCTAAATGCTCAAGTGAAAGTTGTTTTTTGTAAAAAACAAATCTAGAGAAAGGTTTTGATTCCATCCCCATCTGTAATATAAAAAACATGACCTCAACATATACACCAAGTTTTTAATAGTTATCTCAGATAGACCATATATATAAAGATTATAAGTAGTACTAAAAATCTATATCTTAATCTTGCTAAATAATTCTCTAGAATTTCTAGGTAAACTTCAAATCTCAATAAAAAATAATAGAGTGTGGTACACCATGAAGAATTAAAACCTACTTAATGTATATACTTGAAATATGATCAAGACATAAATATTATTTAATAGAAATTAAATGGTTTGGCTTATTAATGTGATCAACTATAACCTAAATATCATTATTACTTTTATATGTTTCGGGGAGTCCAATAACAAAATCTATTGTGTTTTTTTCCTATTTCCATTCTATTATGGGCAGTGGTTTTAACATAACCATAGAATTTTTTCCCTAAGAATTAAATTTATAACACATGAATCCCTAAGATACATACTCTAATATATCTCTCTTCATGTTATCCCAACAAAAATACTCTTTTAGATTTTTATAAACAATCATACCTCCATGATTAATATATAAAGATGATATATGAACTTCTTCAAATAGATATAACTTCCTATCTAGTATTGATGGTAAACATACTAAATTCTTTAACCTTATAAACCCATTAGATTCAATATTAAACTCATGAATAGTTCTCACCTTCTTATATAGATCTACATCCTCCATCCATGCCTCTTTAGTCTACAAATGGATAGATGGTTGAACACTTGTTTTAGTAAGATAAGATTTCTCACCTTCCTTCAATATTTCTCTGACCAACCTTTTAAAACAAAGAAATATTAGATCTTTCGTGATACTCAAAATAGTTATTCTATCATGTTATTTTTGACTTAAATCATCATCCCCCAATTCTATTTCTCAAGGTGGGGATGTATTGAGTAGTCATAATTTTTAATCAACTCCAAATTTCTTCTCAGGTGCGTATTCAACTATTTTTAGGTGAATATATAATTTGAAATTTTATGATCTATATATATGTAATGCATACCCTATATGTATAATTCTTCCATATTGTTAATGAAAATATTATAACAGCTAACCCCAAATCATGATTCAGGTAATTTTTCCAATGAACCTTCAATTGATATTACGCATAATTTATCCCCATATCATTCTGAATAAGAACACAACTTAGCCCCTTCTGCAGTGCATAAATATAAATAGAAAACCCTTGTCCAAGATAGGATAGTGTGGGAATAGTTACACCATCCAAAATTCTATTAATTTTCTTGAAATTTTATTCACATTCATTAGTCTAAAGGAACTTGAATCCTTTCCAATTTAACATAGTGATTATATTAGATATTTGTGATAAATCCTACAGAAAGATTCACTAATATACAGTCAATAAAAGATAATTATGTATCTCAGTCTCAATGGTTGGTCTATACCAATGTTTAATAAATTCCTCTTTGATGGATCCCTCAAAATAACTTAGGGTGAGATTATATAACCCAATAATAAAATGTTATGTAACCAACATTCACACTTGGTAAAATTTTCATACAAACTCTCATCCCTTCTTAGGTTCTTCAATAAAATAATCATGTAATATTTATACACTTATTTTATCTTGAAATATATTATAATATCATCTATAAATACTACAAAAAACTAATCAAGGTAATCTCTAAAGAAGCTATTCAAGAAATCCATAATGATAGAAGGATAATTAGTAGAACCAGTTGTAATCACTAAAAATTCATTGTGAACATACCTATAATGGAAATATTTCTATGGTATGTATTCACTTTTTAACCTCATCTTATATTACCCATATTAAATATCAATCTTGGAAAAATATTATGCTTCTCATAATTGATTAGTGAAATTATCAATACATTGAAAATGATACATATTCATGATCATGATATTGTCATGTTCTATATAATAAATGGAGAATATCATTGATCCATATTTCTTCTTTAAAAAAACAATGTTCACCCCATGGTGACACACTTCTATGAATGAATATCTTATCAATATTATCGTGGAGTTTCTTGTTCAATTCATGCAACTCAATTAGGGCTATTTTATATAGAGTCTTTGAGATAGTTGTATCATCAGGTATGAGTTTTATTGAAAATTTAACTTTACTATTCAGTGGAAGACTAGGTAACTCTTCTGGAAAGACATAAAAAACTCCCATATGATATTCATATCTTCGATGTTGAGTTTCTACCCAACCACTTGAGATAAATACCCCCATTGAATAGGAATCGATACACATGCAATAGATGTAATTTCTCATGGAATTCATTATTTATTCTCACACTGATAGATGATCATAAGTTGGTTTGGACTATAAAATTTGAGTCCTATTACTCGATAATTGATATATAATTTACATATAGAAATCCAATCCATTCAAAAAATAGCATAAAATTTAAATATAAAGGTAATAATTATTCTTCTAGAAATAACATTCCCACAAACATTAATCGAAGAAGAATCATATACTAGAGATAAAATAACCATATCATTAAGAGTTTTTATTGAAAATTTTATATATAATTATTTAGGATATGAATTTACATTACTATATACTTTTCATGTTATAATGGATTCCATATGTCAAATATCAAATAATATACTTCAATAAAACATAAAATCCTTTATTGAAACCGAAATGTTTTATGTGACCATAAAACATCACCAATCCGAGTAATGAAACATATAATATTGAAAATCATTCATCGTATGTCTTAATCATTTCAATTTATTTTAATTCTAGAAAACCTTAGGTGTATCCTTGGTTATCCATGGTCATAATCTTTTAAAATCCATTTTAATAGTTCATAAAGAAAATATAAGATATCTTAATAATATCTCATGGGAGTTTTTATCTAGGTGTTCAGTATAAGGCCCACTCATTATGCACTAGTGATGATTGAGTTAATACTCAATATTCCCCATTCAGAGTTGTTACCCCTAGGAGAATTTGTGTCATAGATGCATCTACTTTCTAGTATCAAGACACATATGTATTTTCAAGGAAAAAATACTCTTTTATTTACCATAACATAGAATATTCTATTATACTCAGGCATATAATAAGGTTTATCACTAAATTATTCTCATCCGAGTCTCCAAAAAAACTACTCTTTTCTCTAATACCATCTATGGAAGCCCAAAATTTACATACTTAAATATTAAATATTAATAAATGAATATTCATTAAATATCATTGCGATCCACACCATAATTGTAAATTTTTAGTGTCTTTAGAAACTCTGATGCATAAAAACTAGTATATAAAGGATCTACAACGTCTCTAAATTATTTATTCCAAATTCGGAACCATTTTAGATATATCATATTTAAAACCATTATTCATATAATAGGGAAAAGGTAACAGAATAAAGGGTGAGATCAGATTCTTGGTTTGGTTAAAAAGGGTGATATTTATCAATGATCATATGTAAGCGCATCATGAGAATAATGGAATGATAAAATGAGGTTAATATTTTAAATACATACAAAATAATTAATATAATCCTGATTCATTCCATAAATATTGGTAGTTCATAAGACATGATTCATAAAGTAATCAATGAACATGAGCAATGAGAGTGTACCATTTCTGTAAGATCATGTCATAAAATAGTGTAATAAATTTCGGAATAATCATAATAATATAAATATTCTATAAATAATACCCACCAATACATTAATCACATGTTATCCTTGGGTTAACCATTCATATACCAACTTCTATCTTGCGACAACCTTCCGTACACCCTATTTTGGGCTTGGGATAGCCTCTAATGTGCCCTATTTTGGGATTGGGATATGATTTTCTATACCCTTAGATTTTATAAAATATTAATCATTACCAAATAAATTATAAGGATACAATATAATCACAGATCACATAAGTTTAATCCATTCATATGTATTTCATAAGGATATGAAAACATTTATTATTACATAAAATCTTACCCTATAAAAAATAAAATGGGTTTCATCAATATCTCATCATCATATTAATAAACCATCCAAATATACAACAACAATGATAAAAAATATTATATTCTCATTATATCATAAAAACATAATTGGATGTTTCTATTGATGAAAATACCTTAAAATATCCTTAATCCATTTTAAGAGGTAAATGCCATTTTAAATTTCAAATCAATTGTTTAAAATTTTAAAATTTACAAAATATTAAGAAAAGGTATTCCATTTAAAAGAATCATGGAAAATTTTAAAGGAATATTTAAAGAAAATATAATTTATTATGTTCATAAAAATTGTTCTTGTACTGTATATTAAAATAAAGACTCGTTCCCATTTTTTAGTAAAGTGACAAAAGTTTATCATTCGAAAATAGACAAGAAGATTTATTTTAAAAAATTAATAGAAATTAAAACAAGGTTAAAATAAAATTATAAATATTTATATAATAGTATAATCATTCTTGAAAACATTTTAATGAAAATTTGAACATGTAAGAAAATATTGTCAATCAAATAGAGATATAAAGTCATTTCTCCTTAAAAATGTTTTTTCAGTACCTTGAGTACATAAATAAAGATAAATGAAAGGAAAAATATAATCTATAGAAATAAATATAGTATAACAAAATAAATAATATTTGGTATAGGTATATAATATAATTTTATCATCATAAATTTAATCATAAACAATCCTGGTAAAAAATGAGATTATGACATGAAACCCTTGCTATTTTGTTAAATTTTCAATAAAAACCCACATGAAACAAATATCTTAAAATAAAACATTAAATAAAATAAATAAAAATGTATTCATGATATAATATATAAATATTAAAATAGATACACCTTATAAAAAAAGATAGGTATATAACATTATATATGTCTGAAAGAAGATAATTTGAGATGATAAACCCATACCTCAAGCCTCACTTTCTTCATAAGCACTCTATAGTCCTAAATACTAAACTTTAATTTATCATTATTCTATAATATATATCTATTAATCCTATAATACCATATATGGTCCACTTATAACAATTCAACACCCATTTATTAGTAATCTGTTATTAAAATCACTTTTCTTAGTGATAACAGTTTCATTTTTTCATGAATGTTTTGATTCAGATGTTATAGTCATTGTATATTTATCTTGATTACATAATCACTGGAATTTTAATAATGGAATAAATATAATATATTTTCTTTATATATATATTTATAACCATCCATCAAATTTTGAGACTAAAAAATTAATTACATCATTCATGAAAACGGTAATCTGTTTGTATGCATTAGTTCTATATTAATTTTCTAAAAAAATAATTAAAGAAAGATAAATAATATTTTATAATTCAAATATAATAATTATATCAAAAATATAAATTACATTAATTAAATCTTTCATTGTAATCAACCAATAAAAATGGTGATGGTAAATGAATCATACCACTATGTGGAGGAGGTATTACACATATACATATAAGAGATACTTTAATTTCTCATTTGATGACGAAGAGGTAGGAAATGGTTGTCGTAACACCCCAAGATTCCACAGTTTTCTTCTCTTTGAATAATGAAATATCTTGTGATGCCCACATCTCTGACTTCTAGCACACAATGACCAATAAAACAAGTCATTTAAAAAGAATTGATGAATATTAATACCCACTTTTTGAAATTTGATAAATTTAATTTTTCAAAATTGACTTTGTTTTTAGGTTTGAAATATAAAAATTAGCTTATGGTGAATTTTTGGTGTCTTTATGAAAACTTTCAATTTTTTATGAATAATGAAAAACACTACGTTATTGTTTAAAACTGACATTTTATTTAAATAGTTATTTTTTTTAAATTTGTTTTAAAGTAAAAATAGATACATAATACTAATATGAGTCCATTTAAATTCGTTGTATTCATTTTATAATAATATTAGATATATAAAATTTTATTGAGCTTTTTAATGTCTTTAACTGACATTCTAGGCACATTTCCAAATTTGCATAAAACATATTTTTACCTCTTATGTGAATTGAATTTCAAAAAATCTAACAGGAATGGTTTTAATACATAATTAAAATGTGGTTAAATAGGATGAAAATATTTTTTGGTGAATAGTAACATTTGAATTTTATTTACCACGGTTAAAAGTAAATAGGGTAATTAATGGTAAACAAAATATTATAATAATATAAAATTTACCCAACACATGTCCTAATTATATTGTATAAGATTATATAGAAAAAAATACACATTAATAAAAAAATATTACCTTTTTTATCCACATGGATTAGATTAGGACATTTATTATATTTTATTTAAAGAAGTTTTAAAAGTGTTAAATTCAAATTTTAATAACTAAACCATTTTTAATATAGGGTTATACATAATATAAATTCAACTATAAATATTCCTAAGAAAGATAGAAATATTTCCTACATCTTGTTATTTTATTTATAAATTTTATAAATTAAATAATTAAATTTATATATGACACAATGATGATGTAATAATTACCTTATTAATTAATGATTAAAATAAATGATATTATAAATATTAAAATAAATATAATTTGACACTTTTTATGCCATCCACAAATTTTATAGGTGACTATGACATGTTAGGATTCATCAAATGTATTTTTTTCATGGAATCAATATGTTATGACTTTTACAAAAAAAAGTATTAAATAGTAACAAAATTGACATAAATGATATTTTAAAATGTATACTATTTTATTAAATAATATAAAAGTCATAAAAATATAAGGTTCTTCCAAAAAACATTTATAGTGTAAAAATTTTATAAATTATTAAATTTAGGTTCTTTTGGAAACTTATAGTAACTATATTAACCTTGTAGTTCAAAAATACAAAAGGACATGGTAAGAGTTAAACTATTTAATTAAGGGTTAAATCAAAATGATATGGTTAATATGATGTCCTAAACATGTATAAAACCTATTGATTGAGAATATTTCTACCCTTAACCACCTTATACACAAAATAAATCCATTTGGAGCTATTAGAAATAGAAAATAATTTTGTAATAAAATAATATTTCAAGCTTTTACTAACGTGCCCCTCACCTCTCTTATAAAAGGGTACTTCACCTTATCTTAAATTCACACCTCCAAAGACATTTTCTAGTCCAATACCTACTAAAATATCCCCCCAAATGCCCTGAATTCATCGTAGAGGCCTAAATCTGATCATAAATCCAACCTAATGATCCCTTTTGTTCAAATCAAAAGGAAGCACCCGAAGAAGAGGTAATTATTTTATCACCTCTTTCAAAGTTCTTTTCTTCTTGTACTTCCTTTTTCATTGTTATTTCCATACTATAATAATAAATCCAGTACTTTATACATAATTATATTTTAATATAAATATGGTACAACCATATTCATTATTTTATCTATCCTATGAATGACAAAGTCACCATGTGTGCGTGCATACAGATTACTGTCTTCGCGTCGTGGGGTAGATTGTTATTCAACACTTCATTATATGGATGGGTATAATAATGAGTATAAATGATGTAAAAATAAAATATAAAATTTTAATGATTATGTATATATAATATAACATCCAATTAGAAAGCTTTTCATCGTCAATAGAATGATATTGTCGCTCGTGTGCATGTATGTCTTACCGTCTCCACGACCTGATGAGATTCATCTTCAATGATCACCCTTCAAAAAAATATATAAATATATATATATTGATTATTTATGAGTTATATTAAATAATATTTCTACTATAATACTATATATATATATATTTAGATATATATATATGTGTGTGTGTCATTTACGTACTTCAATACTACATGATAATAAAATAGAAACAATGTTCATGCGTACGTACGGACTACTGTCTCCATGAACGGTGTTTCAATTTCATATATATATCTACTATAAATATTTTTATTCTGAATATATATGATATATAAATCATTTTTTATATTATTTAGGTATTTAAATCAATATATATGTAATAAGTTCAACAATAACATGTTAAAACATGTACGATAAAGAAAGCACTTATTACCCAAAATGTTAGTTTAACAAGGAAATTATGATTAAATGGTTAGTATAAAGTAATAAATGAATCACATATTATATCATAAATATTAATATGGTTCTGGTATAATTTAATAACATACTATGGTCATTATATAGGTGGATAAATGTACCCTTGACTAAAATAATGTACTAGGTAAGGGTTAATTCCTCAATCTCATTATTATCCAACATTGTTTCTGTGTAAGTATTTATTGGGACATATTTATCATCCATGTCCATGTTTCATAAAAATGTTTTCAAAAGTAATCTTTGAAGGTTTTATGGAAGTATCTCTTTAACTGTTTCATAATTTCAAATGTTTTAAGGGTTTTTTTTCTAAATCTATTTAACTAATAATGTTTTAAGGATTTATTTATATGGCAATGATTGTTTTAAAATGTTAATTACATTATAAAGTTTCAAATTGATATGGGACAGTTTTATTCAAATATCTCTTTTAAATTAATTCTTTTATAAAATTTTTTAATTTTAAATGAATTCATGAAAAATGAGATATTTCTATCAAAGAGTTTTACTGATCATTTTCAACTATGTCAACATCCATTATTGGATATCATTCTTGATTGAGGTTGATTTATTATAATACAGTATTATATATTGTATTGAATGAGTTATGATATGTTTGACTGTGGATATACTATTTTTATACCTTTCATGGTTTAGGGTTTATGTATTGACATTTTATATGCTAGTTTTAATATAAATTTTTATGTTATGTTTCAACATTCTCATATAAAGAATGCATTGGACTTAGTAAGTGATTGGAAGGGCCCATTATAGCCCTTCGAATCATCGGTAGGTCTCATGAGACAAACTACTGTCTTGGTACAAGTCCTTGACAAAAATTATATTTAGGGTCTTGGCCTGAGGCCATGACTTTATGGTTAAGATGTCTGGCATTATGCATTCCTTTATTATGAGATTAGTTATTAATGTCACATGTGATTATTCAACTATTAGAATATCCATGTGAATAATTATATGGAATTATTTAATTTATCTCTGCCATATTATTTTGAAGTTTATTTTTAAAGGCCTTATGTTTCAATTTTATACCTTTCCATAAAAGTTTATGATTATTTATGATCGCTTCCGCTATATTTTTTATCCTTACTGAGCATCTGAGGTCACCCCTTTCTGGTGTTTTATTTCCCTAGGATTCCAAGAATTGTATTATGATTGTTATGCATGTTTATGCTAGTGGAATAATGGAGTTCCTGAAGGATTATTTATGTTGTGTTTTATGTTAGAAAGTGTAAAGTAATGTTCATGAATGTAATCTCTTTTCAAAGACTGCTAAGCTGATCTATCCTTCGGGAAATCATTTCTTATAATCAATAAAATGTATTACAAAAATGCAATGGCTCTGGGATTCTGGGGTCAGGGCATTACAGTTGGTATCAGAGGAAGTTTATTACAAACCTTGGAAACCAGATATAGAAAAACTATGATTAGAGAACATTAACCTAAGATAGACATTGAGGATTAGTATAGAAGAACATCAAAAAATTTGTTAATGTATATATTAAGTGGGTTTTCCAAGAAATACATCCATATCTAGATACTAAATGTGGACATGGTTCTGGAATAGATGTACCTAGCATTCAAAACTCTGACAAGGAGTTTCGAGCTTGACCCGGGGTATACTGGTACACAACAATAGGCCTTACTACGCGCCTAGTTTGACACTCCCTGGGGATATTCTTAGGATAATTCAAATTTTCATTACAAACCATTATGAAGGATTTATGATTGAATACTTCCCCAAAGAATTTTTTTATGATTGTGGATTATGTGCATTAATTATTCAATTTATGTTAAGTATTTTACAGGTTTGTAATTATGAATGGTGATTCATAAGCTAATATAGTGTATTCCATTGTTTAGAAATGCAGCCTAGTTGAAGGAATGTAAATTTTATCAATGCACATAATCTATGTAGGTATTTATTTCCTATTAAAGATAATTATAGTGGATCTGGTGATGCAATTTGTGATGAATGGCTGATATCCATACTGGGAAAACTCACTCGGGTTATGAATAATAACCTTACATATATGAAGCACCCTGATCCATAACGCGTAGGATTAATGTTAGATCGCTTCATGTGGAAACAACCACCAACATTCAATGGGACTAAAAATCCATTTGTATATGAGAAATGGTTAAGTTCTTCAGAGAAAATATTTAATTCTTTGGGGAGTATAGAAAGGGAAAACATAGTCATGGCAGTTTATCACCTCTTAGGAGATGCTGATCAATGGTGGTCATTAATTCCAAACACAAAGGGAAATGAAGAACTATAAAATATGGAATTTAGGGAGTTTAAAGATATTTTCTTAGAAAACTACTTTCCTCATGAACATCGAGTAGATATGGAAAGGTAATTTTTGAGTCTAAGGCTGAATAAAGATGAGAATGTCGCAAAGTATGAGGCTAACTTTACAAGGTTAAAAAGGCATGTTAAAAATTATATATGTAACCCAAGAAGTAATATTGATCGATTCTTTGATGGGTTACAACCATTTATTCGTCAATCATTAGTCTCAAAATCCTTCTCATCATATAATGATATAGTCTCATGTGCTATCAAGATAGAAAAACATTTCTAAGACTTATGAATTTAAAGTGAAGTAAGATAAGAAGAGATCTGTTGAACACTCTAGAAAAGGAAATAAGGTAAAGAATAGAAATGTTGAATTTCCATCCTATAGTAATTGTGGGAAAACACCCTGGTACTTGCCTGAAGGGAATGGTATATTTTTACATGTGTCGAGAAAAAGGCCACCAAGATCGTGATTTCAAGGGGAAGAAAAAGGCTATCAATGTTCAATAATACAATTGTAAAGAGATGGGTAATTATTCAAATGAATATCCTAAGCATCAAGGAAACTTACCTTAGAAAATTCCAAGATATTAAGGTCAAGCTTATGCAGTCACTACTGGTGAGGTTGAAGTTCCTAATGAATTAGTTGCAAGTACTTTAATCATTTACTCAAAATTAGCTAATGCTTAATTTGATTGTGGATCATTGCATTCTTTCATATCATCCCAGTTTTTTAATAAAATTTGATATTTTCAATTTGACATTACAAGGGAGTTGTCAGTAAAAAATCCTATGGGAAGAATCATAGCAACAATTTTTTTTCAATCAGTTATCATTATAGAATATAAACATACTTTATCTACTGATATTATTTTCATATTCATTATTTAATTTGATATAATCCTTGGTATGGATTGGATTTCATACCATTATGTAAAATTTTATTGTAAGAAGAAGGAGGTTACAATTTTTTATGATGATAAGGAATCCCTTATATTTAGAGAAGAAACATCACCATCTGATTATCATCTAAATCCACCTCTAGTAGCTCTACTAAATTTAATTATTGGGGAGGGAGTGAAATAACTATGGGTGATAAAATGAATGTAAAAATATAGGATGTACCGATTGTTTAAGAATATGTTGATCTGTTTCTAGAGGATTTTCCTAGACATTCTCTAGAATGGTAAATTGAGTTTTCCATTGAACTAATTTCTGGTTCAAGGACTATATCGAAGAAACCTTTTAGAATAGCCACTGTGGAATTAGTGAAACTAAAGAAAGAACTAGAGGAATTGTGTAATAAAGTATTTATTCACCCTAGTTTTTCTCAATCGGGATCCCCTGTTCTTTTTAAGAAGAAAAATGGATCTATGAGGTTGGGCATTGACTACAGGGAAATCAATTCTAAAACAATTAAGAACAAGTATCTCCTACCACGCATTGATGATTAATTTTATCAACTTCATGGAGATATATAATTTTCAAATATTAAACTTTGATTTGGATATCATCAGTTTTGTGTGAAGAAGGAAGAAATTCCAAAGACAGCATTTTGAACCAGGTATGGGAATTATGAGTTTACAGTAAATCCTTTTGGAATGACTAATGCACCCTCTGTTTTCATTGATCTAATGAATATATTTTTTAAATATTATCTTTGTGACATTGTATTTTTATTTGTTAATGATATCATGGTATGCTCCAAAAGCTAAGAATATCTTGAAAATCACTTGTGTACTATTCTGAAAACTTCTAGAATAAATGAATTATATGGGAAGTTTAGAAAGTGTGAATTATTTATTTAGGAGGTTTATTTCCATGGACATATGGTCTCTAAGGATGGAATCTCTATTGATCCATAAAAGACAAGGGAAATCCAAGAATGGCCAGAACCAATGAGTATATAACTGAGGTACGCAAGTTTATTTGTTTAGTATGTTACTATAGGCATTTTGTCCAGAATATTTCTTGTTTGGCTAACCCATTAACCAAGATCACACATAAAGGGGATAAATTTGTTTGGAAAAAAGAGTGTGAATAATTATTTTTATAATTGAAGATAAGATTAGTCAATGCTCTAATATTGAATCTACCATTGGGGAATTATGGGTTTGTTATTTATAGTGATTTTTCAAAGAAATGACTTTGTTTTGTCCTTATGTAGAATGATAGAATTATTGCCTATGCATCACGGTAGCTAAAAATTCATGAACAAAGCTATCCTACTCATGATCTTGAGTTAGTAGCTATAATATTTTCTCGAAAGATATAGAGACACTATCTATATGGTAAGAAATCGGAGGTATATATTGTTCACAAGAGTTTAAAGTATATTTTCTCACAGAAAGAACTCATAATGAGGCAAAGGTGATGGATTGAACTACTCAAGGATTACGATTTCATAATACACTACCACCCGGGGAAGGTAAACAAGGTGGTAGATGCTTTGAGCATAATGGATCATGGAGTTCTGAACAAGATGAGAGTTTAAAGGGATCATATCTTCATAGATCTAGTAAACATGGATATGGGAATAATATTGGAAGGTGAAATATCAATAATTTTTCAAATGGTTTCCAAACCATCTTTAATAGAAAGGATAAAAATTTCTTAGACTAATGATGAGGAGTTTCAAAAAAAATTAAAGTTGTGAATGTTGGGAGAATGATTGACTTCATATATGAAAATTGAATTTTGAAATTTGGGAAGAGGCTTTGTGTTCTCAGTATACCTGATCTAAAAAGGGAACCATTATATGATTCTCATAGATCCAATTTCTTTATACAACCTAGTAGCACTAAGATGTATAGAGATTAGAAGGAACGTTTTTTGTGGGAAAACATGAAGAGGGATATTTATGATTATGTGTCAATATGTATGGTTTGTCAACAGGTGAAGGTTGGAAGATAGCATCCTAGAGGATTCATGTAACCCCTTCCCATACCTGAGTGGAAATGGGATGATATTACGATGTACTTTTTCATGGGGCTACCAAATACTCCTAGAAGGAGTGATACAATATGGGTCATTGTCGATCTTTTTACCACGTCAACACATTTTATTTCTATAAGAGAATAATTTCCAGTTGGACGTTCAGTAAGACTACATATTAATGAAGTTGTAAGACTTCATGGAGTACCCCTATAGATTTTTTCTGATCGTGATTTCCATTTTACATCAAGAATCTATAAAAGTCTTCAAAAATACCTTGATACTAAATTTCATTTGAGCACTGCCTACCACCCTCAAACCGATAATAAATCAGAATGAACTATTCATACCTTATAAGACATGTTGAGATCTTAACCACATAAATTGCAAGGTATGTGGAATCAATATTTACCTCTAATAGAATTTTCCTATAATAATAGATTCCATTAAAGTATTCAGATGGCACCAGATGAAGTGTTATATGGATAGAGAGGTCACACACCAACTTGTTGGGATGATGTGGGTGAATGAAAACTCGTAGGCCTAGAACTTGTTGAGGAAAAAATGGAAAAGGTGAAGATTATCCAAACACACATCAAAGAAGCTCAAAGTAGGAAAAAGAGCTATGCCGATAACCAAATGAAGGATTTGGAATTTAATGTAGGAGATTATGTTTTATTGGAGGTATCTCCATGGAAGGGTGTTATATAATTCTGTAAAAAGGGTAAATTATATCCCAGGTACACCAGACCTTTCAAAATTATTGAACAAATTGGATTTTTAGATTATTGTTTGGAAATTTCGCCATGTCTCTGCAAAGTTCATGATGTGTTCCACATATTGTTGTTGAGAAAATACATGCCTGACCTAATGCACGTACTCACCTATGAAGAAATAGAACTGGAACCTGATATGTATTATTATGAAGAGCCTATCATAATTCTTGATACTAGAAAAAAAAGTGTTGAGAAACCGGATGACTCGTCTGGTAAAAGATCTTTGGAGAAACAATAAAATGGAAGAGGCAATGTGGGAACCTGAGGAACTTATGATGAAGAACCACATAAATATTTTTATACAATAATATTCTAGAAATTTCACAAAAAAAATTATTAGAAATATGTAATAATTTAACACCCCAAGCTTCTCTGGTACACTTCTCTTTAAATAATGCAATTGATTGCGATGTAAGCATCTCCAAGTTTGAGCACACCATTACCAATCAAACTAACCCTTTAAAATGCTGTTTGGAATAGTAATACCAACTTTTGGAAATTTTATTAATTTTATTTTTCAAAATTGACTTCATTTTTTGGTTCGTAATAACAAAAATATCTTACGGTGAATTTTTGGTATTTTTCTGAAAACATTCAACATTTGATGAATAGTGAAACATTCTACATTATTGTTTTAAACCAGCTTTTTATTTAAATAATCTTTTTTATTTTAAATTTATTTTTAAGTCAAAATTGATACATAATACTTATATTATTCCAATTTAAATCATTGGAGTCATTTTATAATAATATTAGATATATAAAATTTTATTGAACTTTTTAACGTCTTTGACTCACCTTCTAGGCACATTTGTAAGTTTGCATAAAACATAATTTTACCACTTCTGTGAATTGAATTTAAAAAATCCGACAGACACAGTTGTAATTATTATGTAAAATGTGGTTCAATAGGATGAAAATAATTTTTGGTGAATAGTAACTTTTGAATTTTATTTACCACGGTTAAAAGTAAATATGTTAATTAAAGATAAAACTAACATTATAATAATATAAAATTACCCCAACACATGTCCTAATTCTATTGGATAATTTAATTTCGACCAAAAAACCCATAGGTGAAAAATATGATCTATTTTGTCCCACATGGATTAGATTAGGACATTTATTATATTTTATTTAAGGAAGTGTTAGAACTGTTAATTTCAAATTTTAATAACTAATCCATTTTTAATATATAGTTATACATAAGATAAATTCAACTATAAGTATTCATAAGAAATCTAAAAATATTTCCTATGTCATGAAATTTTATTTATAATTTTTAGACTTTAAATATTTAAATTTATTTATGACACAATGATGATGTGGTAATTACCTTATTAATGAATGATTAAAACAAATGATATTATAAATATTAAAATAAATATAATTTCAATCTTTTTAGGCCATCCAATAATTTTATAGGTGACTATAAAATTTTAGAATTGATTCAATGTATTTTTTTGAAGGAATCATGTTGTTAGGGCTTTTAGAAAAAACAAGTATTAAATATTAACAAAATTTACATAAATGATATTTTAAAATAAATACTATTTTATTAAATAATATAAAAGTCATAAAATCTAAGGTTCTTCCAACTAACATGGATAATGCTAAAATTTCATAAATTAACTACTTTATAATCGTTTGGAAACTTATAGTTACTATATTAACCTTGTAGTATAAGAATACAAGAATACATGGTAAGTGTTAAACTATTTAGCTAAGGGTTAAATCTAAATGATAAGGTTAATATGATGACATAAAAATGTCTAAAACCTATTGGCTGAGAGGATTTAGACCCATCCCCACCTTATCCTAGAAGAAAATCTATTTGTATATTCTAGAAAATGAAAATAATTTTGTAATAAAATAACATTTCAACTGTTTCCTAAAGTTCCCTTCACAACTCTTATAAAAGGGTACTTTCCCTTATCCTAAATTCACACCTCCAAATCTATTTGGATTATAAAACACCTGATAAAATATACCCCCAACTACCCTCACTTCAACCTAGAGGCCTTAAAATGATCATAAATCTAACCTAAAGAGACCTTTTCTTCAAATAAAAAAATCACCCAAATAAGAGGTAATTATTTTATCACCTCTTTCAAAGTTCTTTTCTTCTTCTACTTCCTCATTCTTTTTTACTTCCATAGAAAAATAATAACTCCAGTATTGTATAAAAACTTATTTGTTAATATAAATATGGTAAATCCATATTCATTATTATATCTATCCTATGAATGAAAATCGATCATACGTGTGTACGTCGGCTTACCGTCTCCACGTCGTGGGGTTGTTTGTTATTCAACACTTCATTATTTGGATGGGTATAATAATGAGTATATTTGATGTTAATAATAAATATAACATGTTAATTATTGTGTATATATAATATAATATCCAATTAAACACTTTTTTACAATCAGTAGAATGATATTATCGCTCGCGCATACGTACAGCTTACCATCTCCACAACACGATGAGATTCATCTTCAATGATCACCCTTCAAGAATTTTTATAAATATATATATATATATATATATTGATTAACTTTAAGGTATATGAAATAATATTTCTACTGTAATAATATATATTTATGTTGATAAATATATATCATTTACTAACTTCTATACTATATGATAAGAAACCAGAAACAACATTTATGTGTACGTACGGACTACCGCCTCCATGAACGGTGTTTCAATTTCATATATCTAACTATTATACATATTTATATTCTAAATATATATGATATATAAATCATTTTTAATATTCTATAAGTATGTAAATCATGATCTAAGTGATACGATCAATAATAACAAGTTAAAACATGTACGATAAAGAAAGAGATTATTACCCAAAATGTTACTTTAACATGGAAATTATTATTAAATGGGTAGTATAAAGTAATAAATGAATCACATATGATATCATAAATATTAATATGGTTCTGTTATAATTTAATAACATATTATGGTCATTATACATAAGGTTAAACGTACCCTCGACTAAAATAAATTATAAGGTATGGGTTAATTCTTCAATCTCAATATTATCTGAGATTGTTTCTGTGTAAGTATTTATTGGGAAGTACTTATCATCCATGTCCATGTTTCATAAAAATGTCTTCAAAAGTAATATTTTAAAGTTTTATGTATGGTACACTTTAACTGGATCATAATTTTAAATTCTTTAAAGAATTATTTTTTTAAACTTATTTAATTAATGTCCTTGTTTTTCAAAATGATTTTAAGGATTTATTTATTTGGACATGATTGTTTTAAATTGTTAATTACATTAAAAAGTTTCTAAGTGGTATTGGACACTTTGATTCAAAAATCTATTTTAAATGATTTCCTCCATAAATTTTGTACCTTTTAAATGATTTCAGGAAAATTGTATATTTCTCTCAAAGAGTTTTACTGATCATTTTCAACTATGTCAACATCCATACTGGATATCATTCTTGATTGAGGTTGATTTATTATTATACAATCTTCCATATTATATTGAATGATTTAGGATATTTTTGACTGAGTATGTTCTAGTTTTATACAATTCATGGTTTATGGTTAATGTATTGACATTTCATATGCTATTTTTAATAAGAATGTTTATTTTATGTCTCAACATTATCATATAAGGAATGCATTGGACTTAGTGACGGGCAGAGCCTATTATAGCCCCTCGATGTATTGGTAGGTCTCATGAGACAAACTAGTGTCTTAGAACAAGGCCTTGAAAAAATTTATATTTAGGGTCTTGGCATGAGGCCTTGACTTTGTGGTTAAGATATATGGCATTTTTCATTCCATCATTATGATATTAGTTATTATTGTAACATGTGTTTATTTAACAAGTAGAATATCCATGTGAATAAGTATATGGAATGATTTAATTTATCTTTTCCATATTATATTGAAAATTATTTTTAAAGGGATTGTGCTTCATTTTTATACCCTTCCATAAAATTTTATGATTATTTATGATATCTTCCACTATATTATTTGTCCTTACTGATCATCTATGCTCACCCATTTCTTATGTTTTATTTTCGCAAGATTCCTAGAAGTTTTTTATGATTGTTATACATGGTTATTATAGGGGAATAAAGGATTTATCAAAGGATTATTTATGATGTGTTTCATGTTAGAATGCATAATGTGATGTTCATGTATGTAATCTATTTTCCAAGACTGGTAAACTCATCGGTCCTTCGGAAATCTATTCCTTGTAATCATGACAATGTATTACAATAATGCACCAGCTCCAGGCTTCTTGGGTTGGGGCATTATAGTAGTTACATTTTTATAATAAATAATATATATATATTTATGATACTGAATTAATAAATTTATGAAGGATACAATAGTTTTATAGTAATTATAATAAGAAATAAAATTTAAAGATCTCGGTTATGATTTATATTGCTTCATTGAGATACTTCCTCTAGCATACACCATAATCTTTGAAAGATTTTTTTAGGAAAAGAAAAGAGGCTCTATGATTATGGCAATTAATAATGGAAGGTTTTGGAGTAGGTATTGGAAGATATATACTGATCAAATTGTGTATACATGGGAAGAGAATATGTGTTATTTTATAAGTTAGGGGAGGGACACACATAGAATTTATTAAATGATTTCAATTATATAATGTAACTTTCTTGTGAATTTCCTCAAAATTTCTAAAACATAGTACATAGTATAAATTACATTTGAAATATCTTAAAAAATAATTATAAAAGTTTATTTGGATTTAATAACCTTATCTCTTGATTTAACCACCCCCCCCCCCCCTCCATGGGTGAACATTTTTAAACCTTAACCAAAGTAACAAAATTTTACTATTTTTACTATTAATTATGAAAAAAATAATTTAAAACTGTTAAAATTTAATTAATTATTCTGATTAAAAATATGGTATCCACTTTACTATAATCAATTTCTCTAATATGATGAATTTTATTTTATATTATCAAGAAAAACATAATGAAACCTGATTTTATAAAAATAAATTTCTAAGCATAAAACAAAATTCACATCCATTCCATAGCTTCTAAAAACCATAAAATGAATGATAAAATGTTTCACTAAGTTTATAATGTATATGTTTTATCATAAAAATTAATCAATATAGATTAATTCAATTTACTAAGTCAAAATAACACTAAGCACATAAAAGTAGTTTTTAGAAAAATGAAATTTTATGCAAAAAATTGATGGTAAAATAAATCAAGTATAATGATGATTCATACTTATTAATTATAATAGTTATAATTAAATTATACTTATTTTAATTTAATATCATATTCAAAAAATTATGGGGCATTTAAATTTCTAGATTTAATGAAAAGAAATAACATTCTTAGAAAAAACTATATTTTCATTATTTGCTAAAAAATAAATATGTTTAGAAAAATCCTAAAAAATATCTCTATGATAATGTTCATATGATGATTTAAAAAATGATATTAAATTCTTAAAAATAAAATTTATAAAAATGGTATAAATAAATTATAATTTTCAAACACAAAATGATAGGAAATGTTTTTTTGAATAAAACATATTTTGGAAGCGTAAAAGGAAATTAATAAATATTTGAGTAAATTTTTATTTAAAATTAATAAATAATTCTTAATTTTTTTTAAAAAATTTATATATTTTTTTATTATTTCATTATTACAATTTATAACTTCCAAATTAACAGGTAGGTTATAAAGTATTACTATATCACTATTCGTTTAGACTCGAGGTTGCATGTAAGACAAGCTAATGAGTAGTTCATGTTTATTTCAAAGGAAATACATATAAAATTATATATTGTTAAAAGATCATAGTGGAAAGTCCCTTAAATCCCAAGAAAATTTCATTTAGGAAGCATATTTTTATCCTTAATTTTGTGAAAAATACTCCAAGGGCTCACGAGGGAACTTCTATAAAGGAAGGAAATATTATATCCCATGTCTCCTATAGATTTTCCTCCAAAGATAAGGGGAAGAATTATGTTAGTGGGGATATGGATATCACGTTTAACATATTATTGGAAAAATATAAGAGAAATATTGAGGGTAATTTCCCTGGTAATCATTTGATATCAACATATTTTCCACAATGGAATATATCTAGTATTGATTTTCACTAAAGAGATGATTCCATGGTTGGTATTAAGTGTAGTTAACTAGTTGAAGAGGAATATTTTTCTTCTAATGAATCCATAGAAAAAATATATTTACATATATGTTTGTAAACATTTAGGTATATAATAGGAATTGTTATCATCTTTATATTGTGGAAACTAGAATTGTGCAGTTGATACTAACTCTTCAAAATCCATTGAGCCATAGTTTAGCCTATGAACTTCCCAACCAAGAAGGGAGCCCCTAATAATGATATTGTAGATAATGTGGGGACTCCTAAAATCTATATTATAGTAATAAATGAGGAGGAATATGTTTCCTCACTATAAAATAAATTTTATCCTAGTGGTAAAATTATTAGATCACTAACTAGAAACAAAATACTAGATACTTTCTTGGCTATGAAGAGGGGTAGGCCTAAGGGATCATTGCTTAATAAAAAAATCACAATATGGAGGTAGGAAATAAAAATAAAGGAATCATGAAAGATGAAGATCCACTTATATAATTCAAAGTGGTGGTAAAATCAAGTAATGACTATTATATTAAAGGGTTTAATTTCTAATAATCACCCTATGATGATTGGGATTGTTGAACAAATTGATCACTTGATCTATTTTATGGGCCTTAATTTTAGGGCCTTGGGCTATGAACCTCTTAGCATCAACCAAAACTCTACTACTATTGAAAGCTTATGGATTTTGGATTCTTCTAATTTTTTAATCTTCATAGTTATTAAACTTAGAATTAAAATATTTACCTATAAAATCATATTTTAGGGGATTTATTTATATTTATCTTTTTTTTGTTATCTAAATAATAAATAGGGAAGAATGATTATCTGGTCTCAAATCTGTGCTCCGAGGTAGAATATCCACGACCCGAGGATTGTTTCAGGAGACTCAAATGTTTTCTTAGATATTAATAAAATAAAAATGGATTGTGTAATTTCCTTATATATTAGGTAATTAATGGAGTACATGGATTTATATATCAAGGTTGAAGTGAATCATTATAGGGATAATTAAAAATGGTACGATTTGTTTGGTATAGTAGTTTTTTCCAGTAATCATGATTGAATCATTTTAAACTTATAGGTTCTAGAAGAGTGGGAATAGGTTCAATATAAAAATCTTGTGAGGATGAATTAAAACCACCACCCAATACTTAACTATCTCTTTTAGGATAAGTAATAGGTTCACACACATTTTAAATTCATTGATTCCTAGAAAATACATCTGAACTATAAGAATGTGGTTCCAAATGTGTGATTTAGTACTATTTTTACCAATGATATCTATACTGAAATATAAAGATTAAAATTTTAAATACCATGATCAAGGACTAGAGAAAAGATAATTTTAGTGTCATCGATAATGAGATAGAGAATCTGGAAAATAATTTGGTTGAAATAAAAGACATTCTCATTATTGATATCAAACTAAATACATTGAATAATGAGGTGGATTTATCTAAATAACATAACAATAATATTAATATCAATGAATCTATTCTTAAATATATTTATTGGGGTGAAATTGATAAAATAATGGGATACGAATACCTCTTAATTTAATATCCTCCAAAAATTTAGGAATTATAATAATCACATCAGTTAATTGAAGGTGGGAAAATATATTATATCAGGGAAAATAGATATTAGAGAACATATTATGGTCTTTTGTAAGGATTTTTTCAAAAAATACTCGATGTTAAATAATTTATAAATGATTGATTTTCTCCCTAAATTCATTGAAGTGGATGACAATTGGATACTAAAAAACTGAAAAATAAGGAAGAGATAAGAAATGTTATTTTTTCTCTTATAAAATCTAGTACACCAGGACCTGATAGATTAACTAACATATTCTTGTAATATTTATGGGATATAATTGAAAAATACCTCATTAATATGATTTGAATCTACTTTTGAATAATTATCTTCATGTAAGATATGAACTACCAATTCCTAGTTATTTTACATAAATTAAAATAATCTAAATCCCTTTACTAGTTTATCCTTATTAAATTAAAAAACATTATTTAAAATATTTTTTGAAAGAATAATCCCATAAATAACTCTTTAATAACTAGAAGTATGATATCTGGAAAACAATTTGGGTTTGATCATGGATGTACTATCCAGTACTATTTATTGTATCCTCTGAATGTATTAACCTCTTGATAAATGATGGAAATAGGGGTAATATTGATCTCAAGATTGAAATTATAAAGGATTTTTACATGATATACTAGGAATTCCACTTTGAGTTGTTTTATGTAATTTTTTAATCAATTGATCATAGGTTGGATCAGATCATGTTTTCAAATTTTTAGGATCTCTCTTCTAGTGAATGGAAAAACCCATGGATAATTTAGTTTCACATGTGGTGATAAGAAATGGTATCGCCTTTTCGTAATTATTTTTATCATAGTAGAGTACCACATGATATGGTTTATCACTATGTTTATTGACCATAAAAATATCAATATGATACAAGATGTTAGTGCAATCAAGGATCCATCTTATCTCTTATATAATGATGATTTAATAATATTCCATCAAGGAAGCACTACTAACCCTGAGGATCTCAGGAAAACCACTACTTTCTATGGTAAAATCTCTTGGAAAATCATCAGTTAGTTCAAGTCCCTGAATTTCTTTAGAAAAAACTTCAATGATCCGAGGAAGTTTATCATAAGTAGGTAACTCAATATTAATGGGGGAAATATACCCTTTATTTTTTTATTCACCTATTTTGGGGTGGGTCCAAAGTAGTATATTTATTGGAAATTGTTAGAAACAATAAAAAAATAGTTTATTGAATTGAAGGTGAAGCCTCAATATATATAAGGCATGATATCATTAGTTAATGGAACCATTATCCATAATTTGTTTTACTACTTCATGGATTAAAAATGAAGAATTACTCTTTTAAAAAAATATTGTATATGAAACATAATTTGGAGTGGTTGTATCTCAAAAAGTAAAATCATCACTATTCTATAGATAATTACTTCCTCACTCATTATATAATTTTATATCGGTTTCAAGAACTAGAGACTTTTCAATGATTATCTTCTGGTCACTTTTTTTGGAGTATTATTTTAGTCAAATGAAAAGGTAATAAATTAATTATGAACATTTTTATCAATAGGATAAAATCTATAAATAAAAAATATTTATACTCTTCTGTTTGTAACTCTCTCAATAAAATATACGCTTATATTATTAAAGATTATTAATGTGTAACATGCTCCAATTTTGACCTCATATTTTATAGGTACAACTAGCTTGGAACCCCCATTGTGGACCACTATTGATGAATTATTCTAAATCCTCACGTATTGATACATGATAAACATACTTCTTACTTAGAAATTATTCCTATAAACCTTAGAAATGTCATCCATAATTATAAGTTCACCACCAATAATGACATGTTATTTTGGAAACCTAAAACTCACAGAAACCTCATTGTAAATATTTATTATCATCATCTTATTTTTAGATCAAACTTTCTCAACTAGTAATATATCTATGATATCATGTGGATTTTCCATTGTTGGATAACTCTAATTTATAGAATCACATATTATAGTCTTATATATAAAGACAAACTTATGAAGGCTAATTTCCCCCTATGTTTGAGGTGTGAATTCTACAAATAAGGTTTATATTCCATCATGAATATTTTTTTCATTTTAAAGATGATAGGGATGTATGTTTTATTATTTTAAGCATTTCTAAATGTATCCCCACCTAAATTTGTGACTAATTTGTAAATTGTCATTGTATGTTGCAGCCATTGAAGCTCTATAAAGTTTAGGAATGTATTCTCTATCATAATCACTAAAGATTATCATTCCATTTGATGGAACATAAATATATCCATGTTTGAGGATCCGAATATCATCATCATCAACTTTATATTTTTATTCAAAAAAGAGGGTATAGAGAGAAAAGGGGGGGAAGCCAAAGCACCCTAGGATTAGGGGGATTTAATGTAATGGAGCCCGAGGGTGTCACCTAGGATCAGATTAATCCTTTTCGCCTTGAGGGAGGCCTTATTGGAGAGACAAGTCACTTTGGAGCCTAGGGAATCCATGGAGGCAAGATAGTCTGCAACCTTGTTCCCCTCTCTATATGTGTGTGTGATCTGATTCTTTCTTTCAATGATATTTTTTCACTTCTTGAAAGTGTATGAAACTTTACAAGGAGTGGATTCTCTACTCATAAGAGATTCATATATAATCCTTGAGTCAGTTTCCACTTGGGAGAGAGAAATGTTTTTATGATTTCATAACATGAGACTAGTGAGGACTGTATTAGCCTCTGCCTGAAGTGTGATATAATCGCCATCGTGTGCTTTGAATGCTAATAACACATTGTATCATGGGTTACGGACCACTCCACCTCCCCACATGTCCCTGAAGATGAAAAAACCATATGTATTTAACTTTAGACCTTCATTTGGAGGTGACCACTTTATCCAGCAACCTCGTGCTCCATCCGTGGGAGGAATGGATTAGGACGACTGGCCATGCATAATAAGTAGGGATGGTGCTTCACACCAGTTTTCGACTAGGGTGACCATATCGATCAGCAATAGCTTGGTTCTCATAATTATGGAATGACCTATGGAGAGGGACACCTCAAATATAGCCTTGTTACGGGTCTTCCAGAGGGATCAGCACCCGACACTGAGAATAATGGACCTCACCACCCTCTCGGGGCCTTTGTCTGTAGTCCCCTAGAACCACCTCTCTAGAAAATATGTGTCTCATAGGTCTGAAGATGATATATTTGGGAATTCACCAAATAAATTCTATACCTCATGAATCTTATCATCGGACAAGAAAGTTAATGTTCTACAGAAAGGGTTGGTAGGAAACTCAATCAATGTGCCCTCGGTCTTTGATAGAATGGGTGTTTGGGGTAATATAAAAATTAATTTTTGTTATATTTTTGTTTTCTAAAACCCACCATATACAAGTTGGATTAAAATCAATATGGTTGGTTATGAGAAAGGTAACCTAGGTTCGGTAGGTTGTGGAAGGATTGGCAAAGATCATTCAGGTAGGTTCATTGTATGTTTCCATTAGGATTGTGGATCTATACTAGCTTATTAATTAGAAATAAAATGATTCAACATGTTGATTAAAATTACCAGATACAAAAAAATAGAAAATGATTTGTCTTGAGGTGGACTCTAGCATCCTTTTGAAATCCATCAAGAATAATGTAACTTCTCCCTAATGTAATCTCATAGAAAACTGAAGTACTACTAAAAATAGGTTGACTTTTTAGTTTAAATATCCTTTAAGGAATGAATCATAGTGGATGAAATATTAGATTACATTCAAGTGAAGTGTCCATTTTTCATATTTAATTTCATTTTTAATTGAGGAGGATCTCTTTCTAGACATTTGTAAAACTCAAACCTATCATTTTTTATAATGAATTTGGTCCTGGTGTCTTGTACCGAAGGTGTGTCTACATTGATATTTTTAATCTTTGGATTGATGTTTTATGTTTTTTGTACTAGAATATATATTACTGATCATTAATAATAATTTATCTATATATTTGGTTGATTGTTAATGATAAGTCATATAAATGTTTGGTCAATCACTCAGGGTAGGTCACTTGAACATGCGGTCTATATTTTCTCTTATAGATGCTTCATATTTACCGTCAATTGATAATAATCTGGTTCACACTCATATTAGCCTGATATGAATTTCACACTCATGGTAGCTTCACACGATCGATCTTAATCTCCATGGTTTCCCTTGTAGAACCTATCTTTATTATTATGAAATCATGAATAAATTACATATAGTACTTGAATCTTATATCCATTGTACACAATTTATATGGGAACTTCATAATACACCTCACAATAATAAATCTTAATCATTTATAGAATATGATATTTTCATTTTGTTCATATGTTGTAAATGAGATATAAAATCGTAGTTCATGTAGTTCAAAAAAAGTATTATTTTCTCTATTTATAGGGAATTCATCATATGAGAATTATTAACAACACTTTACCCAGAACATATTGAAGGAAGCCATGAACATCAATTTGGTTTTATGATTTATTGAATGATATATTTATTTAATCTTCCTCATAATACTATGGAGTTATTTTATACCTAAAATTTCCTGATATATGGCTATTAACCTCATATTATACATTTTTTAGTGAATATTGTGTATATAGTGAAACATGTACAATGTATACGCATATAGATTAGAAGGTTCATAAATATACACTCTCAAAACTAAAAGGAGTTATAAATATTTCATTTATTTTACTGGACCTGAAGGGAATCAATTCACATAGAATGTATATTTTATAACATGTTGTGGATTTTTATCACAAATAGCAGATAATTGAGGGGGAAACCGAACTTTAATTTTGAGTGAATAAAGATTAAAAAAACTCCCTCTCTACACCTTTCCCTCTCACATGGAGGTCTCCCAGATCTCTAATACAATGGAGTTATTTGGATTAGATATGATGATTTCATGAGGCTCCCTTAGGACTCCATAAATAGATATATAGAGAGGTGTTAATTTTGACACAACTCCCACCAATCCCCACCAACCATTGGACATAAAAATGGTATCCACCTATACCATTGACAACTCCCATGGAAACTAAAAGAACATTTATTGCACATGTATAATGTGTAGCAGCTAAAATGGAAGTATGTGGGAGGTGAGGTTGGTAAACCACCTTTGAAAATAGTGGTAGGAATATGGAAATATCCATCAATTCTTCCTCTCAAGCTATAATCTTATGGATCATCTGCAAAGGTCCAGCTTCTCTCAAGAAACCACATTTGTCGACATATCCATTGGGTTCTTCTTTATGTGCATCTTCACCAGTTGTACCAATTGTAAATCCATTAATTTTGATATCCAATGATAGAGAATGTTGATGTTATTCATCTAGTAATGGTACATGGATTATTACTAAAGTCCTAAGAACTTTGACTTTCATAATGAACCACGTGCACCTTCTAGATAAATCTTTTCTCCTATAGAAAATGATTTAGCAGCAACATCTCCTTTCCAGCTTCCCAAGTAGCAAAATACTATGCCTATATTGTGGATAAATAAATGTAATTCTGAAAACAATACTACAATGATACACCTCCTCCTGTAAATATATAGATGTAGCCTGATGCAGAATTTCTATACTCGGGATATCTAGCCATATATACATCTATAGATCCCTCCAAGAGAGAGTCAGATCCCATGTTGTACAAACATATCCTTGAAGTGCCTTTAAGATAACTCAGAATCCATTTGACTATATCCCAATTATGTATCTTGGGATTAAATAGAAAACATATTATGATCACCACTATATAGAAAATATCCATCCTTGTACTCACCATAGTGTACACCAAGATTCCAACTACTGAGGAGTATGGTATCATCTCTATCACCTCAATTTATTCCTTCGACAAAGGACATGAACTATTTCACAAATTTAAATGTTCTAAAAGAGGAAGTATCACTAGATTTTATTTGTCCATTTTGAAACATTTTAGGATACATTAAACATACATCTCTTGATGTTTCCATAACAACTTTTTATTTCTATCATAAATGATCTACATCCCCAAAATCTGTTGAGCTACACCCAAATCCTTTAAATAAAAAACATGGATAACTCCCTCTTCAACTGGATGATATTTTCTACATCTTTCTCAATGATCAACATATAATAAACATAAATTATAAGAGAAACAAATATAGCACACTAATATATATATATATATAAACAAATTTTTCTTCTAGTTTCCTCTGATAGCCATAACTCACCAAGAATGAGTTAAACATCTTATACCATTATCCATGCACATGTTTTAGTTTTTATAAGCTCTTCTTCAATTTAAAAATGGGGTTTTATTGTCCAAAAAACTTGAAAACTTTAAGATTCTTCATATAAATCACCTCAGAGAGGTCAAAGTGTATAAAATATTTCTTCAAATCTATATTTTCAGTATTTAGGTCCAAGCTAGCCACTGATATTAAAATGAATCTGATTGAATCCATCATCGCTATGGGTGAAAAGATCTCATCAAATTAAACTACTTTGTTATAAAGAAATCCATTAACTAGTAACCAATATTTATGCTTGACCTCTTTTTCTCCTCTATCATTCTTCATCCTGAACACCCATTTGTTTATTAGTGACAGCTTACCTTTGTGTGTTTCCAAAAAATTCTTGTCTATATCTTTATTAAAGACTCCATATCATATATTATTTCATGTATCCGCTTGAGTTTTTTAGGAAGATAAACTTCTTGATGGTGACCTTATGGATCCCCCTCATCAGTCAGTAATAGGTACCCTAACTTTGAATATTTTTTTGATGGAATCCTTCACCATGAAGATCTTTAAACCTATGAAATGCTAGGTTCTAAGGGAACAATATCACCTAACTCCTATGATGGTTCTACTAATTCTTTTGGAGAGCATTGAATCTACCATGCTCAATATTCACCTCCATTACCTCATAGCATACTACTAATGTGTCTTCTTTCACACCCTCCTCTTCATTGACAAGTGGTGATAGTACAATTTTTTTATCATTAATTGATTCATTGACACTCTACCTTTGTGTATTTTTGTTATTTTGAATGTCCTTGATTATATAGTTATCATGGAACATGAAATCTTTTCTTCAAATCACCTTAATGTCCTTCAAGTCCCAAATCATGTACCTAAACTCCTCATCTTCATAGATGATGAATAAGGGTGGAGTAGATCTATTGTATAGCTTCTGTCTGAACTCTATGGATACATGTGGAAATTCAAAACTTCTAAATACTCGAAAATGGTAGTAAGAGGGTAATTTATTAGACCATCTATTATGTGGAATTGGCAGGATTGAAGGTGATCTCTTGATGAGGTTTCATGAAACCTGAAAATATTCTCCCCAAAATGGATTAAGTAGCTCATCCAAACTCATTAGAATTATTATCTTCTCTATGATTATTCTAATAATCCTTTATACAACTCCATTGTGTTGTGGGGTGTGTAATTCCATACTTTAATGTTTAATTACATAAGTCATGCAATATGAATTAAATTCCCATGATGTGTACTCTTATTTGTTCGCTGAATGAAGATACTTCAACTTCTTTCCAGTTTCATGATCACTCATGGCATGGAACATCTTGAAGTGGTTCAGTTATAGTCCATTGTCTACAAGAAGAACACGCACACCCTTTTATCTGAATCATCAATAATGTATAGGATATATTTTTTACCTATTATTGAATCTTCATATATAGGTGTACATACATCAGAGTGCACTAGATCTAGAAACTATAATATTTTGGAAGAATAAGTATTTAATGAGACTATATTATTCTTCCTATACTAGCATCATTTTTATGGATCAAGTGATGCATCTTTGTCAGTACTGATGTACTTCTTCTTTATCAAGGTTGATAACACTCTCTCACTCATGTGGTTGAGTCTCCTATGCCACATATTGGATGGAATCTATCTTTGTACCTTTTTGAGGATAACTACATGTATATTTACATGAAGTTTATAAAACATACTACATATCTTTTCTCGAGTGATGATGATGGATCCTTTTATCATCTTCTGTGCTCTATTTATAAATATGATTTTATAGACTTATTGGTCAAAGACTATTCCTAATAATCAGTTTATCTTAAGGCTTAAAACATGTTGAACATCCAATAGGGTTATTGTGTATCTAACTTTATTCTTTACTTAGATATCACCAAAGACAACATGTTTCCCCAAACTGGAACTCCCCATCCTAACTACACTAAAGTCACCTATTTGATAAAAAAACAAATAATCATGGTGCGGAGTGATTTTTTATGAAGCTACAGTACATAACACTCATTATTTTTCTTGGATTGATGTGAGAAATCAAGTCTCTTCTTATTTAGATAAAATCACATCTTCTTCGGCGATTCTCACATGTTCATCTTTATTTTTTCTTTATTAGTTGGTAAATTGGCCCTTTTTTAAAGAAAATGTTGATATCTCTTCTTCATGTGTCCCTTCATACTACAATGGTAGAATTTTTACGTTTGTATCCTTCTATTTTTTGAACTTCATGTTCTCTTTGTTCTACCTCTAATTCCTACCCCTCAGCCTCCTCCTCATTTAATCCTTCACTTATCTAGGAAAAGTATCTAAATCTAGTTGTAAATCGCATCCTTCCTTTGGGGATCCTTATATAATAGGGAATATTTTTCCTTTTCTATGGTATGTTTTCCTTTAGGAACAATGTCGTTGGGTGAGACCGCAAACATATCCTAGCTATCCGAAAATGTGCATAGTATGTGGTTTTCCTAATATTCATCAGTTAGAGTCTTACCTACATCCATCAATTAATTCGCTGGGATTTGGAACACACTAGTGTGTTCAGCTATAGAGTTTTCACATTAAATTCAAATATTCATCATCTACTTCAACTAGAGGATCTTGTTCGGAGAGGTCTTTGACTAGTAGATATTTTCCATCTTCATCAAAATTTTACATGCACAGGTCTCTTGAGAAACGTAGTGGTAAATTCAATAATCAATCCATTGGTGTATATGATTGATTATCTTCATGTTTAACTTCTTCCAATTTGCTTCCTCTATGTCATTGGGTTATATTCCTTATTCTAAATGGGGTCAAAAATATCGAACCACTAAGGATATCTTCTATTCCTAAATTAAAAATGCAGTAGTTCAATGAATTCAACATGATCATCTCTTTAATGGATGGTCCCTCCATTAAATTTCAATTATGAATAAATTGATATTTAATTTTTAAAAACATGAGTGTATTGTTTCATTCAAAACACTCAAAAATGGTGGGATAAACTCCAGCATCATCGAAATTGGACATCGATTGATCAATATATGACCAAATTGGTTTCAATGGCCAAGATCGTCCAATGATGTGATGATGATGTAGTGTTTATGTAGCATGCAATAGAAGCTACTGGAATCTAATTGAAAATTTCACCATCACCAGAAAAAAAAATTCTCCCGAAAAGGGGGTACGGTAGCACCCAAACATTAACCAATATTTGAATGAGCCAAGGGATATATTTTTATCTCTCTTTTCGATAACATTTATGAAGTTGTAATTTATTTCACATGAAATTTCAGAATGTACCTTCAAAACATGATTCTAGGAAGCAAGAATTTCTTAATCACTGGAAAATATCCACTACACACCATTGTTTCACGGCAAATGGCTCTGATACGACTTGTTTTTATTCTTTATTTATGAAGAGAGAAGAATGGGGGGATAAACCATCCTTTATTTTATAATGAATAGAGAATATAAAAACGCCTTGTATATACATTTCTCTCTCTTATGGCGCTCTCTTGATTCGCTAATACAAAAGATATCTCTGGCTTATGTTTGATGATTTTATGAGGCTCCCTGAGGTATCCTTATATAGCCATGGTGGGATTTATCATGTTTGAAACATCTCCCACCAATACCTACCAACCATTAGACATCAAAAAATGGTATCCACATGCACCATTAATAACTCCCATAGCTGAAAAAATAATTGTTACATCAAATATTGAATGTGTAGCATCCAAAATAGAAGTCCATGGGAGGTGAGGTTGGTGCACCACCTTTAAAAATGGTGGTGGGAATCTGTAAATCTCCATCAGAACCACTATCAAAACTAAATGGTGAAATAAATCTTTTATATTGTTTATTCTAATTGCAATTAATCACTTCATATAGAATGCATATTTTATAACTGTAATATGATATTTTTGTATTTATATTGTATAAGACCATAATTTTCATACAAGAATAATGTTGGGAATTATTTTTTAATATGAACCAAACTCAAATATAGGAAAATGAAATTACATTCATGTTTAAATACTTTATTCTAACTATTTCATGTTGTACCAGTATTTTGGGAAACATCTAAGTGACAAAAGTTTAGGGATATTTTTGAGTGGAATGGTGGTGATATTTATATATAGATATTGATCAAGTAAACTAGAATAAATAAAACTAAATGATAGAAGAGTGAGACCTATTAAATAATTTATTTATATGATACTAAAATGATTTTCATTAGGGATCATGATAGTCCTTATATGTTGATCATTTGGGTTGTGCTTCAATCAGTCACTCTTTCTGAAATAAGTGATGAAAATACTTCATCGATTTGTAAATTTATACTTAAATTATTATGGTTCATTAATATTCTAGATTTATAATTTTAATTTATATGTTTGTGCTTAAATTTCTAGCTTATTTTTCCCCCACTACAGAAATATCATGTCTGGTTATACCTCCACTTCAAAAGTTAGCTCTGAATTGAGTTCTGACACTCACATAAAATTTCAGGTCTATGTTTTTTGGTTGTTATTTAGTTTATAGAAACGTATTATTTTTTAAAGGGTTGTTAATCCTTTCAAAATTAAGGTTTTTTTTAGTGGGTATTGGTCCTCTTAAGTAGTATGGGGTATTGAAGAGTAGATATAGGTTTACATTGGACTGAAGTACTATAAACATTCATGTGTTTTTTGTTTTATATTTTCCAATTCATTTCATTTTTCATGTAAGGAAATATTATATTTTATTATTATATTTTGATTTTGATCACTAGTTTTAAAAATATATCATTATTACTAATCTTATATGTTACTAGTATTGAATTTTCCATGATCTATTACCTTTAATATTTTAGTTTAGTATAAAGTGTTAAAAGTATATACCCCTAACCTGGACTTATTCATTGAATCTAAATAGGAAAAAAGTTAAAATTATAGCCAGTATACAGAAATAAACATAACTGATAATAGTGTTATAGAAAAATAACTATTTTTTTATGAATGAAATAATCATAGAGGAAATTAATCATAAAATTCAATATAAAACCTAGAAAAGTTAAATCAATTCTTGGATTTCTGAGTAGAAATTAAAATACCCTTAGATGATATATAATATAAATAAAAATTCCAATGTAATAACCCTTTTCTTATAGATAAAAATGATAGGTAGTTCATAATCTGAACCAAGGTATCCCACTTATACACCGGGAAGTTCCTTGACTGAAACCCATTGAATGGTATAATTTTATAGTATATGAATATAATTCCTTCCTAGATATGGAATCCCTTGATCACCTTAATCAGATAAACTCCATATTTCAAATCATTTAATCCATGGAAGATTGGTTAAACTGGAAATTTTCATATACAAAGAATCCTTCAATATCAAAGAATCAAAAATTAATGATTATAATAATAAAACAATGACCCTTGAAACTAAATCCTTACTGAATATATATCTTAGAAAAATTGAAAAAATATTGTAAATAAAGATAAATCAGATTTTATTAAAGTTTTACAAATTCCATAGCTACCAACTTTCAGATTCCTTAAAAATGATTTTTATACTTCAAGTATTGGGTTCCATTTATAGATATCTATTCTAATAAACTACAAAAAATGGATTATGTAAAAATTATGTTCAATTTAAATAGAATAGTATGCATCATTACATTGGCCAATGGATGTATCAAAATATTAAATCTTATAATGGGTTCAATAAATAATTCCATCAAAATAAACCATTGTCCATTAAAATAATTTCAGTGAACTAGATCTCAATACCAAATAATCAGTTCATAAAATGTTAAATGTACGAACAATAATAATTAACATAAATAGAAATAAAAACAAAAAACATTAAGAAAAATTAAAATCATGATATATTGTATTTTGAATTTTCAAAACGACAGATATTGAAATCCATTGAATCAACAGAGTAAACATGAGAAAACAATGAGTTGTATGTTTTTGTCCTCGTAAGAAAATTTATTTTTAACCATAATTCCTTTTCTTCAAATGATATTTCATTCCTACACCCACTTTATCATCCTTTAATAATATTAATGGTATTATTATTCTTCACTTGAAGTAGTTTAATAAAAACCTACAACATTCTACCCTTCTAAATTAGTTTTAGAAATTTAAACCTTCTAGTTAATAAAAATTGCTTCACCATCACTTTTAGAAATTGATATTTTATGTGTTTTGTAATTCATTAAGTGTTCCAAAACATTCAAATAAATATTATCCCCCAAACTGTTTTTTATACATCTTATAACACTTGTATCTCCTTCTATTTAAAGCTTGGTCTAGAAAGATAATATCAAATTATATTTTCTCAAACTTCCCATGATTTTCACCATTAACATTGATTATAAAAGGGATACTAAACACCCTTAAGTTGTTAAAAATTTTTGTGATCTTATAATTCATCTCATATAGTGACATATCGGTATTTGTTTTATATAAACAATGGTTTTGAATTTGAAAATATTTTCCAATTTCTTGTCGACAAAAATATCAAGAATTATCATGCATGATCACCGTTTTATGTTCCATTTACACCAAACTTATTTTCATACATTAAATAAAACTATTTTTTTGTGGTTTATATGGTTCATTTATTTTATACTGAATTACATACTTCTTAAGATATGATTTAACTAATCCACTGTATATTTTTCACCATTATGTGTGTGGGTCCTTTTTAGTGATAAACCACACCCATTTTCAGAACTTCTTATGGGACTCTTGAACATTTCTATAACCTCTTAATTATGATTCATAAAATTAATATAAACGATGCAAGAAAAGTCATAAATATAGGGTATAAAAAATTATCTCTACTTGTTGATTTATTCATAATAGGTCCACAAATATCTAACTAAATAGTCTCAAATGGAAAATACGTTTGAATAACAACATTCTTGTATGAAGAATTTCCAATTTCCCCTTTTGATATATAGATAATATCCAGTTTCTCACTCTCTATTCAGAATAGAAACATCGTTGACATTATTCTCTGGGTAAGATTCCTCATGTAGATTTATCTAAAATAACAAACACTTTGATTCCATAATTAATTTTCCTCTTTCAATCATGAGTAGAAATAATTTTTAGCATCTCCAACATAAAACTAATTGATCCATATCCAGTGTCCTCCTGTAAATACACATCTATATTTTTAACTCTTAACTAATAACCTATCTTTCTAAAAAAACAATTCATTACCTTCAACATATTTATGTGATAATATTAATATATTATGACTCATCGCATCAATATATAAGGTTTTCATAGAATTCAAATAATCATTTAATTATTTCTCTAAAAAAAATTATTTTATGTGACCTATAATTTTCAAAGGTCTCAAATTATTCCTTTCATTTTCATAGTACTTTAAAATGTTTGAATATTAATTAATTTTTACATAACATCCACTATTTATAATTCATATAAATTACCTTTTAAATTATTTAAATCAAACTTTGATAACAACACAATTTCCATTGTATTTACTCCTTATTGTTTTGAGACATTTGAGTATTCAAATTCATACTCAATTATTCTAGTAGTATGGTGAAACAATTTTCATAAAATTAAAATTTATTGTTATATATTCCAAAAAAAATTCTATTTGTTGAAATTAATTCTTAGTCATTCGTTTATAAATTTATGTTTTCTTTAAGACATTTCTACCTTGAGTAGGATAATTTCCACTTAAAATTTTATTTTCAATCACTTTAAACCCATAAAAATATTTGAAATTAAACCAAAAATTACATGCCAATTTCATAAATCCCCAACAGTTCCATATATATATCCATAAAACACAATCTTTCCTCATAATATGGTTTTCTCTCTAGAATTTGACTCCTTTTTTTCTTTCAATTCTTCAATACAAATCAATGATATTTTTCTCAAACTATATGTTGGAAGAAACCCAACACATTTTATTTCATCTAGGATTGTTTATATCATTTTTTGAATCATTATTTTTATCATTTTATCTTCATTTTAGTGTTCCCATGATTTATAAGTTTTTGAGAATCACATTGTCTATCCACAAATATTACTTTCATCACCGATTGCTTCATCTTAGAATTTCTACCAACACATTAAATATTGTTTCCACCCTTTGAGTGTGTGACAATTTGGTCAACTTGAGCCTCATAATTTTTTGAATGTTCAACATCATTAAAAAATTTAATCATTGATATTTAACTAAATTATTTAATAAAATTATAAAAAATGGTTTTTTGCTTTTTCGATCCCTTTTTTCCTTGATTAAATCCAAATGGGTAGTCTCAAGATCCTTTTCATTCATGTTAATTCTTTATTCCCTTTCATATTTTATATTCTTCTCTTTAGTAAGAAATTATTTCATGTCATAAATCTCTTTCAGCAATATTGATACTTTATCGTTATAAAAAGAATCTATCTTTCTTGAAAATTGACTACCATTCTTCAAATTTTATATCTCTTTTTTAAACTTAGAGTTGTTTGAATAACATTTCTTGAGTTATCTCTTCAACATGAATTCTATTTCTCTTTCTTACTCACTCCCAACATCACTAATTTAACTACATGTGAACTCTTTCAAATTCACTATAGAAATCTATAGTTTTTCTTTAATATTATTGGAAGTATCAACTTCCTCATCATCATCTATACTCTTGTAATCATATGAATTTGATAAAAAAAGATTCTATTTTTTAATTTAGAGAAAATTTTACCCTTCCCTTTTGAAAAACTCATTGATTTGTTTGATATTGTTTATTACTTGTTAGGGATCTCCTTGACCTCACATCTTCATCTTCACTAGATTATTCTTTCCACATTGGTCAGTAAGCTATAAAATTTCCAATAATACCACACATGAAACGTTTAAATATTATATTTACCCTAAAATTTTATTTTTCTATTCTCACACTTCCAAAATTTAGTGCCATGAGTTTTTCAAAATTTTATTTGGAATGTTCTTATTCATCTTTAGAAACTAAACCTTTCTTACATTTCTCTTATTTTTTGGCTTTAAATGAAATTTTATTTTCATCCTTACCCTTTTTTTAAGACACTTCTCTTCCACATATCATATGTGTAATGCCTCAACCGAGATCACTTGATAGGAACCCGAGAGGGAACACTATGTGAACTTAGGTACACCTCCCCATAAAACAGAGATTACCAATTAGTGATGTGGTCCTAACATAGTTATTGGTATACTAATTACTATAAAATAAATGTGGTAGGGTGTACTTTGATCTACTAAAGATTTAGAATGACCCATCCATATAATAGAAATCACAAAACCCTATGGAAGAAAAATAGGGAGCCCAATGGTCCCACATAGTCCATAATAGAAAGAAGTGAAATAGACTATATTATGAATTAACAAAAATAGTGAAGGATTATCACCAGAAAATGAAATAAAGTAGAAATCATATATATAAAAATGGTACAATGACTAGTATAGATTTAACAATCACTAAAAATAAAACTATATAGCCTCCAACTTAACTCACATAATCATCATATCAAATTCGTGGCCTATGAAACCTAAAATACTTGTATCATATGTTCATATCCAATCAATACCTATTTATTGAAAGAAAATGGGATGGTTTACCAACATACATCAAAACCCATGATTTGAATGTGGGTATGGGGTAAGTCCAATGACCCAATAGGAATCCCCAATGTTTTAATAATACTGGGTTTTGTTGTGATCAAGTGGATGATCATACAATGCATATATAGAGTGTTTTGGTGACTCTGTAACACACTCTCCCAGAATAATAACATAGAATTCACATATAGTCACACAATTCATGTCTTCATGTGCTAACTATTTCACCATGAAACTTGACCCTAGCCACTTCAGCACCATTTTGGAAGGAATAATTCACCTCATATCATAACCTGACCCATGATTAGAGATATAAGGTGGGGTTTCTAAAAAATTCTTCAACCCATCACCAATGATATAGGGTATGGTTCCATGCCACATCAGATCTGATATCAAGCATCTTACCATCCCTTACCACTTTAAGGTGGCTACATGACTAACCATGCACTACCTTCTCCCCCAATGTAGGGGTATCTATCCATAACTAACATCACCGCACAAATCATACCCCATCTCACTCATGGTGTCCCAATCATCGAAACTCATACCCCAGTCCAGTAATATAGCTCATGATTATCCCAACATCCATCTATCAACCCACATCTTCTCAGTTGAGGCATGGTCAACTATGACATATCACTCATGGTAAGTCCCCTTCAATAACAACAACTAATTTATCACTTAGGTTTTATCCTGTAATCATGAACAATATGATATCTTATCTCTCACGGTGATCCTAACAATGCCCTCTCACTCATGGGGAGGTTATAACTCGATATACAATCCCACTCCATCACACTTCTCCTATAAACGAACACAAGAAATGAAAAATACAGCACACAACCCATCTCAAAGCTCACCATCTCACCATATCACTAATAGGGTGGTAGACACTTGGGTCATAGCCTCTTGTACCATCCTATATCAATACGCATCTCAACCCTCTAGGAGTTCTATCATGTCTAATATAACCAACCACCACATTAATACAAAAAAAAGCACTCATGAGGCCATACAAACAACATGAATCATCACGAATCAATATACACACTGAAAAACCACAACAATAATCACAAAAATATTCAAAAATAGGTATTCACCAACAAGAGATAAATTGGACCCCAACCAACTCAAACCAAGTCCTTCTATATTTCATTTTAAACCCCAGTCAAAATCTTCCTTTAAAATCCATTAATAAAAGTAACCTCATACCCTATTAATCATTCTAGGAACTATTCAAAATCCTATAAAGATATTTTTAAGACAATATCATTATCGTTTTCAAATACCATTTCTAATCATATTTCTCAAATCATGCATTTTCTATAAAATTTCTATTTATGTCATCTCCTTTTCAAAACACATTTAAAAAATGGAATTATATTTTCTCTTTGAAATCTAATAGACTCTACTAAGAAAATCATAAATAGGGCCACCATTACTCATTCTACTAAGGTGCTACCATCAAATAGTTTAGAATGCTATGTGGTTTATGTTGACTATTCAGCATATGTGATCACATTACAACCTTAGGTAATTATAACATAGTCCTGATAAATGGAGGAAGATAATAAAAGTGATTTCAAACTAGCATAAAATCCCCAATTAACCAAAGTGGCCCAAATAAACCAAAGTTCATTTACCTCAAGTAGATACTTTTCATTTAATTAACATCTTAACAATCACTACATAGGATCATCCAAGATTTGACTCAACTCCTAAAAACCTATCTCATCCATCAACATTAATAAATTAATTAAACAATTAAAACCAATTTCCCAGCATAGAATAATTGATTCCAAACTCATTGGGCATGCCTACAACACTTAAACCACACAAAATAGGGTGTGATACACCATAAATGAACACTAGGACCTAATCTACAAAAAATCGCAACATTAAACATCTTACTCAATGGATAATTTCATCAAAATCCTTTGGAAAACTGAAATAAACTCATAGAGTAGCATACCTGAAGGAGAACGATGAACGGCGACTTAATTTCCTCCTAGTAAACCCTCCATAAGATATACATGAAATAACTTAAAAGTATGATGATTTCACCATGATATAGAAAAATAATCCTCCTAAATACTTATACGGATAAACTCAAATCTTATTAAATGAAAAAGGAAAAAATGATGAGATAATAGAATAGGTCTTACCTCGAAATAACATGACGAGAAATCCCTAAACCGCACTGATTGAAGAAGTATTGAAGGGGGAGGAAGAGAAGCCAAAGAGGGATACTCCCTATAATTAAATTGATAAAAATAAAGGGGGAATATAAGGGTTCCCTAAAAATAACCCTTGTGAAAATACTAAATGTCCCCTCAAAAAATAGGCACCTAACATGGTTTATGATGTGAATAGGTGGTTCACACCATGAATCCCCTTACAGGATTTAGGGATCCCATCTTCCATGATACACTAATAGCATGAAAAATAGGTTCAAGATGTGCATCCTCATAGGTAGTATTACCTCTCATGGATATTCCATTAATTTAATGAACATGCCCCATAAATGGTCATTAGTGATGTGAATTCCACATGTCATGTTATAAATGGCCTTCTACAATAGTTTTTAGCATACTGACCTACCATCCACTACTATAACATCCTCTTGGACACTGTAGATTCCACCCATTCCTCAATACTCATCATAAAACATCCCTTAGGGATTCATAAATTATTTGAATCCAATTCCAAGCCTCAATTATCAACCCCCCCCCCACCAACAAATTAAAAAAATCAAATTTCTTTAGGAATTCACTACCTGGGTTGTTAAAAAACCCCAATCATAACAATTATTATCCTTGAGAATCCATTGTAGTACTATGAAAATGAACCATTATCATCCATGGTTTCCAATTCACCACAAACTAGCCACATTTCATCTCTAAATTTCTAACTCACTTCTATGTCATAACTCCACACATCAAGCCCAAAAACACTATATTCTCCTATGAAAAATCTTGTTCAATCATCAAATCATTTTAGTCACATATTGAAAAATTATCCCAATGTAGATTCCATATCACAACATCCTAATCTGTGAAAACAATCCAATTGATCCTTCTCTAGCTGACTTCTTCTAAAATCACTTGACTGCACCCATCAAGTAATCACCACAATAGTTTCCGACCATTATGACTAAAGACCCTAAGGAATATATAAAAATATCAATTCCCATTCTGAAGTTAAGAAACAAATAATGGTAAAAATTCATGGTTATATCCTCAACTAACCCATACAACCATCACACTCTACTCATGAGCACCAATTCACCACAGATCTTACTCTCTTTCATATCACACTACAATCATCCCAGGTCTGTTTCTAACACTCAAACTTCATTTAACATAGAACACGAATATATAAATTAGGTTAATTCATTCACCAACATCCTCATATCATCTCAACCTTCAACCAAATTATTTTACTACATTCATGACCCTTAAAACATGAGTTTCATACCCTTATGAGAGATTTAATGCTTCCCACTATAAGAGTGACATTTTAATTACCTCACTGAACAAAATATTTGACCACCATTCCCACATATCATCCATTAACACACATAATGAATGGATGTGACCTCCCACTCTAACCAGAGTTCAAAAATGAAACACCAAAGTTTCAATAACTAATTCATCAAGATACTTATAGCACCTCCACATAATATTCCACTAATAATGGTTCATTCCAATTAATAGATTTCCCCCCTTAGTAATTACCCGTAGAAAACACACACTATGCATCCCAACACATGAAATCATAAAAATGAACATCATATGGTCTAACCCTAGAACCCACCAACTTATATATGACTACCCAAGATCAAAATAAAACATCAATAATATATCCCACCACACATGTCTCTCTCTCAGAACAATCAGGGAATAATCATATAATGCACTGTCCAAACAGTTGGATTCATCTCTGATCTATCATGGAAAACCAAGAAAACCCATTCCACATAGTCACTGATTTCATTTACTCCATCATCTAAACAAAACAGGTCTATACCCTCTAATCACACATAGATGTTTCCAAAAAAACATGGTATATAAGATGAGTGTGAAATTCAAGAATCCAAGTTACCCCCAACCACAACAAAAATATAAAATAAGACCAATTACATGGAATTGGTAACATACTTTAAAAAAACATTCAAATCATTTTATTTATACCAATAATCACATAAATTTTTAAAACCATCCCTTTTAATCTTTGTGTTGTCACCAAGAAATCAAGAATATCAAAAAAACTCAACCTTTCCATTGTATTTCTTAAAAACCATTCTCATTTATATAATCTATTTTGAAATAAAATTTTAAAATCCATTTCATTAAATTTTTCTCAAAACATAAAATCCAAAACCATTTATAAAACACCATCTCCATGATCCATTTCGATAAAAAAAATCAAAATAATTTCATGCACACCTCATTTAATCATTTGAGTTTTTGTTTCAAAACATGGTTCTATTTAAAAAATATTATCAAAAAGAAATAATCCTAAAAAAACTTTTCCCTATGGTGGAAAAGAAATCATAGTAAAAATCAATCAAAAATTCCCCTTGTATCCATATTAATATAATAATCCCATATAATATATGTAATAAAAACATCATTAATATTTTAGGTTTCTTTAATTTATTTACTTTTTAGGAAATGTTCCAAACAACACCACAAAAAAGCACATGTACTGTGTCCTAAGCATGACATTATCTTGATGTACGGATAACTCACTAGCACCTAGATGATCCCTCTAAATCATATTGAGTCTCATCCATCCCACTTGGGATTATAGGTATAATCTGAAACCTAACTCATCATAAAGTACCTAGTCCCGACATTGGACATCCACTAGAAACTTGGGTTTCAATAGATGTTATATGTACTGGCCATGTTCTTGATCTACCTCTTGAGTTATAAAAACCTAAATCTACCTATAACAACACTAATCTATCCTAAAATATTCTTTTATACCACTTTGTAATACCTTGACCCGAATCTACTCAATGACTCCCGAGTGGGGCTTCTATGTTACTTTATGCGTCTCTTCCCATATTAAAGAGACTACATACTAGTAGAGAGATCCTAACATAGTTATGGGGATATTTTTTCCTTTAAAATAAAGAATAGGGGTCATTCCAAAATATACTAAAAAGTTAGTATGACCTATCTATAAAACAAACATCCCAAAACCTATTGCAAATAAACTAAAAAACCACATAGGACCACGTAGCCTATAATAGAAAGATTTAAAATAGGTTAAATGTTGTGCCATCCATAAAAGAGTAGAACGATACAACAAATAAATCAATATGGAATCAAAATTATAAAAATGGCATGCCATTCAGTACTTATTAAACCATTGCTAAAAATAAAACTACACAATCTCTAACCCAACTCACAAAATCATTCTTTCAAATCTCCATCCTTCTTGACCTTCCAAACCTATTCCATATTCCCATTTACAGGAGATTCGTATATCATGAGATAAAATAAGAAGGGACACTAACATCGAAACCCATTCAATAGATATAGGTATGGGTGAGTCCATGACCCAGTAGGAATGATAAACTCATTAATAGTACTAATAGTTTTTTATGATCAAATAGATGTGAATTCAGTACATATATAAATTTTTTTCATCTACATGCGACAAAACCACCTAGGAACATGAAATTCAATGCACATAAAATAACATAATTCTGGTCATCATATTCTTACCAGGCCACCACAACAACTAACCCTACCTGCTTCATATCCAATCTCCCGGTATCCCAACAAAACCCATACCCAAAGATGAAGGGAAGGATGTATAAATTTTTTTTCAAAAAATACCTAAATACATAGAGTATGGTTCTATTCCACATCTCATATCATGAAAGCATCCAAAAATTCATTCTCACACAAGGGAAGATACATAACCAACCAGCCACTACATTATCATTCAAGGTTGGTAAATCCATCTATAACCTACAACGCAACACAAATTAGACCCTTTCTCACTCATGATGGTCCCACCATCTGATCACACTTTGGTCTAGTCATCTCATTCATGACTGAACCAGCATCCACCTATTAACCCATGTATTCTCACTCAAGGTGTGATTGACCAGACCATATTACATATGGTACAACCCCTAATACAGTCACTACTATATCACTCAGGTTATGTCATGACATCATGAAAGCTATGATCCCAACTCTATCGTGTATATCTTAACAACACCATATCACTAATAGTGAGGATAGGCCTCAAGAACCTCCCTCACACCAGTATTTTTATCCTATTATGGGGATCTAGTTAGTACACACAAGAAAAAAAAATATGGAAAATAGACCTAAACTAACTCATAGGGCTACACACCGAACACACATCAACATGTATCAACATACACAATAGGAAACCACAATCAAGAATCACATAAACTTTTTAAAATAGGGAATTATCCACTTGAGTTCAAATAGACCTAAACTAACTCTAATCAATCCCTTATGTCTATACTTTTAAAACTAAATCATAATACACCTTTTAACCCATTTATAATAGGTTCCATATTCCATATTAATAAAGAAAGTCCCTAATCCAAAATCCAATCAATATGTTCTTTAAAAAAACCTTATTCATGTTTTAAAATACCATTTTAAAACCAATTTCTCATATCACAATTTTTCCCTGAAATACAAATTAAATTCAAACTCTTTTTGAAAAAAAATCTTAAATTGGAAATCCCATTTCTATATGAAATCCAATGCATACCACAAAGTAAATTATAAAGAGGGTCACCATCACTCGTTCATTTAAAGCACCACCATCGATCTGTTTAGCATGATATGTGGTCCATTTTGACTATTAGGTAATAGTGATCCCACCCTAATCTTAAGTAATAATCATAAATTCATGAAACATGAAGGAAGATAATACTAGTAATGTTACCCAACTGTAAAATAAAAAATTGGCTAAAAACACAAATAAATTCAGGGACACCTACCTTAAAAATCTATTTCCATTAATTCACAGTATGGTCAACATTGGTTAGTCTCCTCCAAGAATTTACTAAACTTCAAATAAATTATATCATTAATAAACATCAATAAATTACATAAAATTTAAAACCAATTTCTAAAAATTCTATAACACATTACAAACACAATGAGAATCCCTATGACACCAGAACCATGAGAAAAAAGGTGGGGTCTATGCTTAATGCACACTCAAACCTAAACCCCAAAAACCATAAAATTAAACATTATAATTGAAGGATAGTTTCACAAAAAGAATCACCATAAAACCAAAAAACTCATTGGGAAACATAACATAAGTCGAATGATGAATTTTGGATTGATTTCCTCCTCTTGATTTATTCCTCAAAGAGACACACATGAAATCCTCAACAAGAAAGATGATTTAACCATGATCCAATAAAATAATCCTCCCAAAAATCCTACCAATCAATTTAATATTAGAGAAAATTGTGTAGAAATAACCAAAAAAATAAGAGGGTATTATTTACCTCAAATGAGTCTAATAATAAATCCTAAAACCTCTGGATAAAATAGGCATCAAAGGGGGAGGAAGAAGATAAATATAGGGATTATCCCTATCATTTGAATGATATAAATTGAGGGAAAACTAAGGGGTTCCCTAAAAAGATCCTGAGTTAAAATACCAAAAGGCACCTTGAAAAAGAGGCACCAATTTCACACTATGAATATAAGTCTCATGTCATGAGTCTCCTTTTAGATAGAGGGAATACCTTCTTCCTTAATACTTTCATGGAGTGAACTATTTGTTAATGTTGTGAATCCTTCTAAGACATATCCCCTCTCCTAGATACCCCACTTACAACCTAAATTTAAACTATTAATGGTCATTCTTGGAATGAAAACGACCTATAATTTCATGAATGGACTACTATTACAATTTCCAGTAGCCCATTCACCTTTTAACGTCTATACCATCCTCCTGAACACCTTATACACCGCCTAAGCCTTAATGAAATTCTAAAAAATTCCAAATTATCAAGATCCTAGTTCAAGTCACGATTCCCAATATGAACCACTCAAAAATCCCAAATTAAAATTTTCCTAAGAATTTAAAACATAGAATGATGCAGGTTGTCAAAATATGAAATAATAATGTTATAAAAATCATCAAAAGTAAGTGTACCTAGATCATAGAATTCTATTTTCGATCATTTTGCATCAAACTTATCTGGAAGAATATGTAGTACCTTTTCAATAACAATTTTATCCTCCAACTATTCACTAAAACATTTAATAATTATCACTATTTCATCAAATCGAGTGAGTAATTCATCTATTATTTCATCTACATCCATTTTTGTTGTAACAGCCCGAGATTTTATGAAAAATATTCTTTTTAATTTTATTAATGTCTTGTGTTGTATGCTACACCAAAAGGAGCTTTCACAACACACATCCTTGACTTGCCTTGCATTACACGCAATCGCGACCTTCCTCGATAGCGTGTGTAGTACGCAATACCGAGTTTCACTAAACAACGATATACTATTAAAATATTATTATAACTAGCCGGTATGAATAGTAATAACCACCTTTTAAAATTTTAGAAATTTTAGCTCTCAAAATGGACTTCATTTTTGGATTCGGAGTATCGAATTTAGCCTAAGGTGAAATTTTGGTACTTTTTGGATAACTTTCATATTCTGATGAATAGTGAAAATTACTAAATTATAATTAAAAACAACTTTTTTAATCAAAATAATTAATAGTGATAAATTATTAATTTGAGTGGTTTTAAATTATATTTAGAATATATTTTTACAATTTAATACAATGTTGGTCATTGGATGTAATTTCACATTTAAACCAGACATAAACAAGTGTCAATCTTTTGATAGATATTGTTTCTTAAAAACACGCTATTTGTTTTAACAGCAGGATTAAATTATAAAATTAATTAATGAAATTTCTATGTTATGAATTTGGTAAAATAGAATTCATTTTTGAATTCGGAATATGAAATATAGCTTAGGATGAAATTTTGACATTGTTCTGAAAAACATCAATTTTTGATGAATAGTGAAACTACTAAGTGGTAGTTAAAAAACTGAATTTTTCATAAAACTTAATTTTACCGCTTCTGTGAATGGAATTTCAAAAATCCGAGAGACACGGTTGATTTCAGTAACTAAAATGTGGTTCAATGAGATGAAAATAATTTTTGGTGAATAGTAACTTTTTACTTTTATTTACCACGGTTAAAAGTAAATAGGGTAATTAAGGGTAAAAATGATATTAATATTACACTAAAACATGTCCTAATCCTATTGGACAAGTTTATCTCGACCAAAAACAACCTTAAGTGTAAAATATTATCATTTAGGCCCACTTGGATTAGATTAGAACATTTATTATTATTTAATTCAAAGAAGAGTTAAAATCAAATTTTATTTACTAAAACATTTTTAATATGAGTTTATACATAAGATAAATTCGATTATAAATATTCATTAGAAAGCTAAAAAGATTTCCTACATAATGATATTTTATTTATAATTTTTATACTTCAAATAAATTAATTTATTTATGACACAACGATGATACAGTAATTACCCTTTTAAGGAAATGTTAACATAATTGATGTTATAAATACTCAAATAAATGTAATTTGAGACTTTTTATGAATTCCACTAATTTTCTAGGTTACTATGATATATTAGTGTTGATTTAATCAACTTGGTTAGAACATATAATTCTGTTATGACTTTCACAAAAATCATATATCAAATAGTGTCAAAATTGACACAAAATAGTTTTTAAATCAAATATTATATTATTAATTGTTATTTTATTCCTAAAAATCTAAGGTTCGGCAAAATTACTTAGATAAGGATATATATATTAATAATAAACAATTTGGGTTTCGTTTGGCATGTTATAGTAAGTGTATTAACCATATAGTGTAAGAAAACAAAAAGACAGGGTAAAAGTTAAATTATTTAACTTAGAGTTAAATCTAATTGATAAGGTTAAAATAATAACCTAAACCTATCTAAATCCTATTGTTTGATAGGATTTCGATACATACCCACTTTAGCTTCTAAATAAGACCCTTTTGAACCATTATAAAGCGATTTTGACTTTAATATAAAATAATATTTTGAGATATTCCTAAGGTGCCCCTCTCCTCCCTTATAAAAGGGCACCTCCTCCCCCTCCTCCTCACACCAATTTGAGCACCCAAGCTCGGCCAACCCCTGCCAAAATCCCTTCTCCACTTCCCTGGAATAATCCTAGAGGTCCTGGTCTTCTTCAAAGACCAATCTTAGTTCCCTAAGTGGAGGATTCAAAGAGGCATTTCAAAGAAGAGGTAATATCCATTACCGATCTCTTCAATTTATTTCTTCTTCAACTTCTTCTTCTTTAGTTGTTTCATGATAAAGTAATAACATCAGTATTAATTACATACTGATATGTTATTATAAATATGAAACAACTCTAATTAACCTTCTATCCATCCTACGGAAAAAGGAAATCACCGCGCGTGCGTACGTACGGAATACCGTCTCCACGCCGTGGTGTAATCTATTTTCAGCCACCACCTTAATTGGATGGGTATAATGGTGTAATGGGTAACTATATATGATTATTATAAAGTGATATTGATACTGAAATAGTATACAAACACTTCAACACAATTCCACGACCATGGGAACGATATCATCGCTCGTGCGTACGTACGGACTACCGTCTCCACGACGCGATGAGATTCATTCTCAATGATTAACCATTCATGAATGATTATAAAGTATATATAATAAGTACTAATGAAATATATGACATAATAATGATACTGGATTTATTTATATTTATATGTATGTCATCTACTTAATTCCATTCAATTCAAATAAGGAAACGAAAACAGCGTTCATGCGTACGTACGGACTACCGTCTCCATGAATGGTGTATTTCTTTCCATTTACTGATTTATTATATATATTTATATTATGAATATATATATATATATATATCTTGTTTTATATTCTGGAATTAAGTAATCATTATCTAAGTAATCATATGAATAATTACAAGTCAAAACACAGACGACAAATGAAACAATTTTACCCAAAATGCTCTTTAACATGGAATTTACAAAAGAACGGGTAATATAATGTCATAAGTGAACCATATATGATATAATAACAATGAATATGATTCTGTAATAAGTCAATTACATTATTTAAATAATTATACAGGAGGTTCGGACACTTACGAAGCAAATCGGACCTAAGGTAAGGGAAATATCACAATCTCATTTTTATCCGAGATTGTTTATACATTGGCATTTACTGGGGTGTATTTTATCATCCACATCCATGTTTCCTCAATATGTAATATTATTTCCATCCACCTAAAATTGTTTAAATCCAATTTTACCCTTCGGTAAGTTTTTTATTAAAAGATATGAAAGGAATCTTTTGTCGTTTTTCGTACGAGGTACTTTTTGACTTTTCCGACAAAAGTACGGGAAGAATGTTTTTTTAACTTATACGGCATGAATGGATTTTTAAAACAATATTTCCAAGAAGCTTCCTTTACAAGTTTTCAAGTTTATTTTTTTTATAAACTTCTTTTAGTTTAAAATTGTATGACATGTTAAGAAAGGAAAAGTGTTTTTGAAGTAGAAAGGATATTTTCCTCAAGAATGATGTTCAAGTGTTTTATCAAAATTATTTTCCATCTAAGATAATAAAGGGTTATGTTTTTATCCCTATTATTACATTGATTTGATTATGTTGTGATGGAATTATTTTTATGAATTCCTTTATCGTATATGAATTGTTTTATGATGTCATGATGTTTAAGATTCCCATTTTTTTTACATGGGTTATGTAATGATGTATGATTTATGATTTTGTGGCACACATAAGAATGGTATCATTATGAGATGGGTGGGACCTATATCTCCCTCCAATTCATTGGGTAAAGATTTCATATCTAATGAGATAGACATGGTTGGAATGGTAGGTTATACCGGTTCAGTGAAACAGGACTGAAACGAGGGTGACTCGGTTCAGAAAGGGACTTTGTCCACTAAGATAGTCATGGCAATGAGTCTTGACTAACAAGAAATGATTCTATATGATTATGTGTGTATGCCACAAAGTTTCATGTTTTAAGTTATGATTATTTTGATTACATTTCACTTCCATGATTTATCCCATGTTATGAAATTATGATCTCTTTTGCAGGTTAAGATTTCCAAAAGTTATGTACTTATGTATACGATGTGATTGATATTTCTTTTTTTTTTTACCCTTACTGAGCATTTGAGCTCACCCTATTATGTTTTCTTTTCCCCATGATATAAAGAAATGTTTTAGGTATAAAAAAAAGGAAGATCTTTATGGGAGATGTTGAAGATCTTTCACCAGGATTAGAAGATTATATTCCGAGTTTCCAAAGACACTAAACTATTACGATCCTTGTGTGTGTGTTTTTTTTATGTACTAAGTATTCCGCAAATGTATTGTAATGTCCATGTAAGTCAGGAATCGGGTCTCTACAGTTGGTATCAGAGGAAAGGTTTAGTCATCCTTTGGAAACTAGGATTCGAAAACGTTAGTGAGATCCGTAGAGATATTTCTAAGGTATGTCTGGGGATGTCCCTAAGGATAAGTATACGTATAGGATATAGTCCTAGAACTATTGTAACGATATTAGATTAGACCAAAGATGTTAGATATTGAAGTTACTCCCCCTTTATTATGATTTTTGCCTCTCACACTATTCTTTTTGGGTTTTAGAAAGTGGCTGGAAACAAGATGATTCACGATAATGGAGGATATGATGGACAATGGAATGATATTCTTCATGAGAAACCAAATGAAATGGGATTTGGAAGTCCAAACATCATTATTATGCCGAATCAGCAATCTCATAATATGATCAATAAAGTAAAATTTGGTAAGTTTCCTGACTCGTCTAATAAGAGAAAGATGGAGTTTCATGATGATCATAGAGGAAAGAAAGTTCAATTTCCCCTATGTAAATCATCTGGGAAGAGGCATCAAGGAGAATGTTTCAAAGGAACTGGAAGATGCTTTGGGTGTGGAAAAGAAGGGCACAAAGCCAGTAAGTGCAAAGGAAAAGGTTCAGTTAACACCAGGGATGAGGATAATGGTATTCCTATGACATCAACAATGGTTAAATGTTTTAAATGTGGAATGTATGGGCATTATGCAAACCAATGCCCTAAGGGAAAGTCTCATGAAGATAATCAGTATGGTCGTATGGGTAGTATTTATGTGGATGATGATGAAGAGACTACAAATGATATGTGAGATGAAATAATTGTTGAAGCTCGGTCAATGGTTTAAGAATGTAGTGGAATGATTACATGTTTATCATGTGTAATGTTGTATAAGTAATCTCATGCTACTATGGAATAAAGAGATATCTATGGATTGTTACACTGTTGTCTTTCCTTGAGTTTTGAAAGTGTATGATTAATGTTACCAGTATCCATGAAAGGTTTTTCAGATATTTTGGGAATGTAGATGATATGCGCATAATGAAGGGATAAGGAGAAAATTAAATGTTTGATAGTATTCATGAGCTCATGACTGATATAAGGAGAAGGTTATATCATGGTTTGAGTATATAGAATTTTTGGATTTTGGTATGTGGAAAGAGTTAACTTTTGACAGCATTCATGTTTTCACTATGGTTCAATGGGTATTCAAGAGAATACATTATTAAGGCCTTTTAATGTTTGGAATGTGACCAAAAAGACATATCTTATGATATATGGGGATCAACGATGGTATTAAATCTATGGTAATCGTTTTCACTATATTATGAGAGTGGACTGAAGTATTATGGATAAGCCTAAAGATTGTAATGGATTATGTTGGACATAAGTTAGGATAAAACGTTTTTCTATATTATTGATGGGATGTTATAGTAATGTAGTTTTAGAAAAAGGACAACCTGCAGGACGGGAGACAGCCCATCACTTCGGACAAGGCTATGGGAATCGAACCCACAACCGAAGTGCGACTGGCCTTTATCGCCTACCACTGGCCTACAGGAAGTCCCTGTTTAGTAGAAACTACTTTTATTATATTAAGCAGTATGATATATGAATTATAAGTCCATTTTAGGAACCATATATGATTAATCTCACTATAGACCGACTTATGTATATAATTTTTGCTAACCTTTTGTTTGAGACAGATGGAATGACCCGTCATTCTATCACATGATCTGCTAACACTTCACGAATAACAAATTCAACTTCTTTTATTTAAGAGATGAAGTGGAAATTGTTCAAGGCACGAACAATAGTGAGATTGTACCAAAATAAAGTAAGTATTTATTCTAAGCAAATTTTCAACTATAGGGAAATGATCTTGAAAACCAAAAATGTTTTCCTAGTGATCTTATACCTGATGAATCAGATGGTACCTTATATCATCACAAATCTATGGATTTGTGATTACTGGATTTTCCATAGCCATGTTCTCTACCACTCTCCATCAGAACATGATGGTTAGATTTCTCTTCCATATCCATATTCTCACCTATGTGGAAACCCAGTGATTAGTTTATTTGGGTAATCGTTACATTTCATACTTTAGTTTTTAAAGCCATGTTTTGGTTTTTTTTTTACGATGTGGGTTTCTATTAAAGAAACTTTTGAATAGTAAACCATTTATAACCCCGACGAATTTCGAGGGCGAAATTCATTTTAAGGGGGGTAGAATGTAACAGCCCGAGATTTTATGAAAAATATTCTTTCTAATTTTATTAATGTCTTGTGTTGTACGCTACACCAAAAGGAGCTTGCACAACAGACATCCTTGACTTGCCTTGCATTACACGCAATCGCGACCTTCCTCGATAGCGTGTGTAGTACGCAATACCGAGTTTCACTAAACAACGATATGCTTTTAAAATATTATTATAACTAGCCGTTATGAATAGTAATAACTACCTTTTAAAATTTTAGAAATTTTAGCTCTCAAAATGGACTTCATTTTTGGATTTGGAGTATCGAATTTAGCCTAAGGTGAAATTTTGGTACTTTTCGGATAACATTCATATTCTGATGAATAGTGAAAATTACTAAATTATAATTAAAAACAAATTTTTTAATCAAAATAATTAATAGTGATAAATTATTAATTTGAGTGGTTTTAAAGTATATTTAGAATATATTTTTACAATTTAATACAATGTTGGTCATTGGATGTAATTTCACATTTAAACCAGACATAAACAAGTGTCAATCTTTTGATAGATATTGTTTCTTAAAAACACGCTATTTGTTTTAACAGCGGGATTTAATTATAAAATTAATTAATGAAACTTCTATGTTATGAATTTGGTAAAATAGACTTCATTTTTGAATTCGGAATATGAAATATAGCTTAGGATGAAATTTTGACATTGTTCTGAAAACATCAATTTTTGATGAATAGTGAAACTACTAAGTGGTAGTTAAAAAACTGAATTTTTCATAAAACTTAATTTTACCGCTTCTGTGAATGGAATTTCAAAAATCCGAGAGACACGGTTGATGTCAGTAAGTAAAATATGGTTCAATGAGATGAAAATAATTTTTGGTGAATAGTATCTTTTTACTTTTATTTACCACGGTTAAAAGTAAATAGGGTAATTAAGGGTAAAAATGATATTAATATTACACTAACACATGTCCTAATCCTATTGGACAAGTGTATCTCGACCAAAAACAACCTTAAGTGTAAAATATCATCATTTAGGCCCACTTGGATTAGATTAGGACATTTATTATTATTTAATTCAAAGAAGAGTTAAAAGAGTTAAAATCAAAGTTTATTTACTAAAACATTTTTAATATGAGTTTATACATAAGATAAATTAGATTATAAAAATTCATTAGAAATATAAAACGATTTCCTATATAATTATATTTTATTTATAATTTTTATACTTCAAATAAAGTAATTTATTTATGAGACAACGATGATACAGTAATTACCCTTTTAAGGAAATGTTAACATAATTGATGTTATACATGCTCAAATAAATGTATTTTGAGACTTTTTATGAATTACACTAATTTTCTAGGTTACTATGATATATTAGTGTTGATTTAATCAACTTGTTTCGAACATATAATTCTGTTATGACTTTCACAAAAATAATATATCAAATAGTGTCAAAATTGACACAAAATAGTTTTTAAATCAAATATTATATTATTAATTGTCATTTTATTCCTAAAAATCTAAGGTTCGGTCAAATGACTTATATAAGGATATATATATTAATAATAAACAATTTGGGGTTCGTTTGTCATGTTATAGTTAGTGTATTAACCATATAGTGTAAGAAAACAAAAAGACACGGTAAAAGTTAATTTATTTAACTTAGAGTTAAATCTAATTGATAAGGTTAAAATTATAACCTAAACCTGTCTAAATCCTATTGGTTGATAGGATTTCGACCCATACCCACTTTAATTTCGAAATAAGACCCTTTGGAACCATTATAAACCGATTTTTACTTTAATATAAAATAATATTTTGAGATATTCCTAAGGTGCCCCTCTCCTCCCTTATAAAAGGGCACCTCCTCCCCCTCCTCCTCACACCAATTTGAGCACTCAAGCTCGGCCAACCCCTGGAAAAATCCCTTCTCCACTTCCCTAGAATAATCCTATAGGTCCTGGTCTTCTTCAAAGACCAATCTTAGTTCCCTAAGTGGAGGATTCAAAGAGGCGTTTCAAAGAAGAGGTAATATCCATTACCGATCTTTTCAATTTCGTTCTTCTTCAACTTCTTCTTCATTAGTTGTTTCATGATAAAGTAATAACATAAGTATTAATTACATACTGATATGTTATTATAAATATGAAACAACTCTAATTAACCTTCTATCCATCCTACGAAAAAAGGAAATCACCGCGCGTGCGTACGTACGGAATACCGTCTCCACGCCATGGTGTAATCTATTTTCTGCCACCACCTTAATTGGATGGTTATAATGGTGTAATGGGTAACTATATATGATTATTATAAAGTGATATTGATACTGAAATAGTATACAAACACTTCAACACAATTCCATGACCATGGGAACGATATCACCGCTCGTGCGTACGTACGGACTACCGTCTCCACGACGCGATGAGATTCATTCTCAATGATTAACCATTCATGAATGATTATAAAGTATATATAATAAGTACTAATGTAATATATGACATAATAATGATACTGGATTTATTTATATTTATATGTATGTCATCTACTTAATTCCATTCAATTCAATAAGGAAACGAAAACAGCGTTCATGCGTACGTACAGACTACCGTCTCCATGAACGGTGTATTTCTTTCCATTTACCGATTTATTATATATATGTATATTATGAATATATATATATATATATAAATCATGTTTTATATTCTGGAATTAAGTAATAATGATCTAAGTAATCATATGAATAATTACAAGTCAAAACACGGACGACAAATGAAACAATTTTACCCAAAACGCTCTTTAACATGGAATTTACAAAAGAACGAGTAATATAATGTCATAAGTGAACCATATATGATATAATAACAATTAATATGATTATGTAATAAGTAAATGACATTATTTAAATCATTATACAGGAGGTTCGGACACTTACGAAGCAAATCGGACCTAAGGTAAGGGAAATATCACAATCTCATTTTTATCCGAGATTGTTTATACATTGGCATTTACTAGGGTGTATTTTATCATCCACATCCATGTTTCCTCAATATGTAATATTATTTCCATCCACCTACAATTTTTTAAATCCAATTTTACCCTTAGGTAAGTTTTTATTAAAAAATATGAAAGGAATCTTTTGTCGTTTTTCGTACGAGGTACTTTTTGACTTTTCCGACAAAAGTACGGGAAGAATGTTTTTTTAACTTATACAGCACGAATGGATTTTTAAAACATTATTTCCAAGAAGCTTCCTTTACAAGTTTTCAAGTTTATTTTTTTTATAAACTTCTTTTAGTTTAAAATTGTATGACATGTTAAGAAAGGAAAAGTGTTTTTGAAGTAGAAAGGATATTTTCCTCAAGAATGATGTTCAAGTGTTTTATCAAAATTATTTTCCATCTAAGATAATAAAGGGTTATGTTTTTATCCCAATTATTACACTTATTTGATTATGTTGTGATGGAATTATTTTTATGAATTCCTTTATCGTATATGAATTGTTTTATGATGTCATGATGTTTAAGATTCCCATTTTTATTACATGGGTTATGTAATGATGTATGATTTATGATTTTGTGGCACACATAAGAATGGTATCATTATGAGATGGGTGGGACCTATATCTCCCTCCAATGCATTGGGTAAAGATTTCATATCTCATGAGATAGACATGGCTGGAATGGTAGGTTATACCGGTTCAGTGAAACAGGACTGAAACGAGGGTGACTCGGTTTAGAAAGGGACTTTGTCCACTAAGATAGTCATGGCAATGAGTCTTGACTAACAAGAAATGATTCTCTATGATTATGTGTTTATGCCACAAAGTTTCATGTTTTATGTTATGATTATTGTGATTACATTTCACTGCCATGATTTATCCCATGTTATGAAATTATGATCTCTTTTGCAGGTTAAGATTTCCAAAAGTTATGTACTTATGTATACGATGTGATTGATATTTCTTTTTTTTTTTACCCTTACTGAGCATTTGAGCTCACCCTATTATGTTTTCTTTTCCCCAGGATATAAAGAAAGGTTTTAGGTATAAAAAAGGAAGATCTTTATGGGAGATGTTGAAGATCTTTCACCGGGATTAGAAGATTATATTCCGAGTTTCCAAAGACACTAAACTATTACGATCCTTGTGTGTGTGTTTTTGTTATGTACTAAGTATTCCGCAAATATAATGTAATGTCCATGTAAGTCAGGCATCGGGTCTCTACATTTGTGGTCTCCATACTTTATCCTTCAAACCTGTAGTTTAGAATAATTCACTATTTCAATGTCATCATATAAATTTTTTTAACTTATCTTATATTCCCTTTTTTGTCTTGATATCTTTTAGCATGGTATATTCCATTTCTATTAGAGATGAAATTTTTCAATTCCAAGCACGTCTGTCACTCTCCAAGTTCATTCTATTAGCCACTTCCATAGGAACAACATTATTACAAGAGATAAATCCATTAGTTTTTGTATCCAAAACATACAAAATATTTGTAAATAAATATGGAATCATCCAATCCTTACATATATAATGGTTTCTACATAAAAAGTGTAAATTTAATTATTGTTCACTAAATTTTAGTTATCAATATTTACAACACAAATTAGGTATCAAGTATCAAAACCAAAAAATAATATGTTTCCTTAAAACATTAAATAACTAGTCATATTTGAATAGAACATAAATTAAAGTCAATTTATTAAATTTATATCATATAAATAACCTTTGTCACCATTTAATGTGAATTTTTTTAGTGTTGATAATTTTATTTTTATATTTTTTTAATAATTTGAAAAACCATTCATTTAATTAATCATTAAAAACCCCTTCATTTAAATATTATTTTTAAATCTTTTTAAATGGATTCATTTAAAATCCATTTGTTTGCATAATTCTTTTTATGAATGAAATTTTGTTTAATCATTTTTAAATTTGAATCAATGTTTTAATTAATTAATTTAAAATTCATAGTTAAGATTTTGTTTATTTTTATTGGATTTAAATTTTAATGATTTATTATTATTTTTTGTTTGTTTTCTTAAATTTTAAATACCTATCATTTTTTATAATACTAGAAAAAAATTAATTTATTTTAATTAATTTTATAAAGTTTTATGTTTCATATTTCTAATTGGTATATGTGAATTGTTTAAAAAATGTTATTCCGTAATATTTTTAAATTTAGTTTTTAAACATTGTAATTTTAAATACATAGTTTATATCATATTTAAATAACTTGTGTTATATTTTTTTTAATATATTAATATATTAATATATGTATATATATATATAAAATATCCCACACATAAATCCACTATGTAAGAGGCTCCTCTGGTTCGGGGACACTAACCACACTCAGCTCCAGCTTCATGGTACTCCCTCTTACGCACTCGTATGCATTGTACCTCTATGCACTTCCCCCTACCTTACTAAAATTTTCATAGCATGACTCCATGCATCATCATGATCCATCATCCAATCTAATTATGGTCTTTAATATTAAGTGTGCTTCCCTTTATTCTTCATGCCCGGAAGTTAACCTTTGACCAGTGCTCATGACACCCATCATGCAATGGTAGTGGAAGGTCCCCTATTATATGGATCAATGGTATCTTGTCCTTCAACACAATGGTAATGGTATAAACATTTTTCTATCACTAGTTAATCATTCTAATGCTAGTTATTTTTTCTACTACCACCAATTTAAAAAAAATGATACAACCATTTCATAATTTTGATACCATTAGTTATAAAATTTTTGGATGATTATATTTTTTCAAAAATATATAAATTTCATGACTTTAATTACTGCATTTAAAATAAAATATTTAATTTTATTTTTTATTATATTTTACTACAAATATATTTTGATGTTTTTTTGAACATTCTAAGCATTTTTCAATTATATATACACATATAGCAATGATAATATGTTTCAGTTCTATTTTAATGTTTTATCAAACTGTAAGTTTATAAAAAAATAATTTTTATATTAATGTTTAATATAAATATTTATATTAAATATCATATTGTAAGTGTTTTGAATCCATTTTATATAAGAATAAAAGCACATCAGAATTATCTGATATTGAAATTGATATTTTAAATTACTAGTAACATCATTATTCTATGTATTATTATACACTAACTCATGAAATGAAGTGATTTTTTAATTAAAGGCTCTTAAAATATCTTCGAATTAATAATGTGAGATTAATTCATTGGAATGTGATCAAGGGAGTACACACTATGATTAACTTCATAATGTTTATTCAATTCACTCATGGTACATAATTCAATTGCACATACGATTAAAAACTTATGTAACTATTGTTCCATGGTTATGATTACAAATCTACATATATTGCTACATCCTTTAAGGATGAATTGAGAAAAGGTATTTTAGAAACATTATCTTTATATTTTGATCTTTTCTGGTTCAAAATATTCCCTATTTTCCATCATATTATATCACTTTAATATGTTGTTAATAATTGTAGTAATCTATGATTTTCCCAATCAAAATAATGTCAACCTTTATTATTCTACCACCCAAAATGAATATATTGGGTAATGAATCTTAAATAAAAGTCATATTAATGCTAGGATTTGACTTCTATAGATGTCAGGATTGTTCAATCGGGTATTGTAAAAGAAAGAGTCTATAAATAGGTTATCACACAATTGAAAGTTATTTTATATTAGTGGGTAAAGATATTATCACGAAGCATTGAATATTGAATATTAGATTGGGATCTTGGTTATCCAAAAAAATATAAAAATATAGTGTTCTTATTTTAATATCTACTATAGTGAAACTTGAACACTACACTGCACTATTGATTATTTATTAATAAAAAATTGATTTTTTATTTGTTTTAATTTCTTTTAAAAGACTATTCATCCATAACCACCCTCCAATCTATTTTTTATATAAATATTTATCTAAAAATTCGTATCAGAGTGTTTTTTCCTTAAAGGATAATTAATGGCTTTGATTATTTTAATCTGATTACAAATAATTGGAATCAAAGTGTAGCACCCTCTTAAAGATAGTATAGTAAATTTTTTAATTTTTATCAATTTTTTTAGCCTGATCATAGGCCAATTATTATAAGTAATAAAATATTAGTAATTAAATGTGGCATGTATAAATTCCAATGATGGATATATACTACACAAGGACCCATTTTTTAAGGAAGTGAATATGGGTACTGGAAAGATCGAATGGAATCCAAGTTGAAGAGTTTGGATCATTGTAATATCATAAAGAACTATATAAATTTCCCAAAGATGATGCAAAGACACTTGCAGATAATTATATGGTAAATTATGTTTTGAATTATAATGTAAAAAATATTTTATTATGTGATATAATCATAAGTGTATATAGTCATGTTTCATCATGTAAGACATCCCAAAATATATGGAGAATCCTCGAAGACACTCACTATGGGATAAAAAAGATTAAAATAAAAATCTAGAGATTCTAAAAGTAGAATTATAGAGTTTCAATATGGTAAAAGCTGCGTTTTTAAAATAGATATCCCATTGGTTTACAATCATCATAAATAGCGTGAGTGGACTTTGTGAAGTACTAAGAAACACATCCTTAGTTGAAAGAGTAATGATATCTCTACCAAAAAATGGCAAGCAGATAAAGTTTTGATTGGTGAATTTAATGATTTTAAAGGGTATACATTAGATGAAAAAATTGGTTCTTTGCTAAAATATGAACATCAATTGAAAAAAAAATCTGATGTAGAGTCTATAAAGAGTAAGTCTGTATATATTAGGTGCTTGGGTAAATTTAAACAAGTATACACACCTCACACATAGTCCAGAAAGGCAGTTAGTATCCCCCTATAGGATATCCCACCTATTAATACTTATTTATTTAGTCCATGGATCATAGTCCTTGTTAGTATAAATCCCATTACATATCACATAGGCCAAGTGGTCATAAAATCCAATTAATAATTTTTCATGTTTAGGGAAAAAAGGTGGAAATAGAATGTTTAAATAGGATTAAAAGAAAGTTAATTCAAGTGATAACATTAATGTTTTAGATCTAATGTGTAATGAGGGCATGATTAAAGTCCATATTAGGCTTGATTACTCAAAACTCAAGAATTAAAAGAACTAAAAATATAATAAATCTTCTCTTTATTCCACATTAATTCATGATTTATTACATAACATTACACTTAATATAAACCATAAGTTCTATAACACTAGTGTCTTTAAGACATAGTTACATTACATAACAATTTAAAACATGAAAAACAATATATTTATTGAAATCTTCCTTAAAATTATTGCACTTAAAATTGCACGGGATAACATAGTGACATACAAAAAAAGTGGTGATCTATAAAGTCCTGTTATAAAATAAAAATGAAATAACAAGAAGGTAATAAAATACGTTATACAAGGAATATCAATGTTTAATAAAAGGAGTATGAATCATAAACATGACAGTGGGACATGATATATCATAATAATCATAATGCCAACATGCAAAATGTGACTACAACTTAAAACACTACATTATAAATATAGGTCAAGGATAATTTCCAAGTCATAATGATAGAAAAATTACTATAAAGGAATCCAGTTCACTCCATATCCCAACATGAAGTGTCATAATACTAAAAATTACCTAATGCATTAGAGTGCTATATAATTCTAGGTGTACTCATCACTTTCATTTCATTCTCATGTTTTTTTGTTCCATATTGATCATATGAAATTGATTAATTCATCACAATAATTTATTCCATTATCAATGATTATGGAATAAATAAATTTAAGACCGAATTAAAACATGTATAATTTTATAAAGGTCAACACTATTGATAGGAAATAGGTATGGTATTCACTATATAATTATTTTGGCATGAAAAATCATGGTGAAATTTTGGTATCATAATGGTGTCACACAAAAATTCATAAAATGGGTTGATCGTATAGAAATGGTTATGTAATAATTTGGAAACAAAATTGGTATAAATAGCTACATGTAAATATATATCCCATCATTAGTAATTTTAAATAGAATGCATAAGATAATAATGAAACTTAAATAGAGAAGAGAAGGTTTGGATCCTTTACTTGATTATGTGACTCCAAATTCATGATAGGGGATTATTGAGAGATTTAGGGTGCCTTAAGAGGACTCTAGAGAGTGTAGGTAAGATAATGGATGTTTTTTAAGAAGTTTTAGTGAAGATAAATGGGATATTTTGTGGATTTATGTAGGAAATGAAGGGAATGCCTTTATTTTTATTGTTTTCATCTCTATAAAATAAAATAACCAAAACCAAAATCCTTCCCATGGTTTTTTCCTTGGGTTTCTAGAAAATGGGATTCATTTCATTATTTTATAAGGTAATGGAAATAAATTAATAAAATAATTCCCATTCTTATGTGGAGGTGATTCATACTCTTAAATAAATGATTTTAAAATCTTAAAATATATTAATGGATTTGGAGGATTCATAATGTGTAACGCCCCGACCCTAGTTACCCAGAGTCGGTGCATTATTTTAATACATTTGCATGATTACAAGGAATCAAGTCCCGAAAGACCGATCAATTTAGCAGTCTTGGAAAATAGATTACATACATGAATGTTACATTGAACTTCAAGACATACAAAACAACATAAATAATCTTTACGAATTCCATTATTCCCTTGGCATAACCCTGCATATCAATAACAATACACTTCTTGGAATCCATAGAAAAATAAAAAATAGAAAGGGGTGAGATTAAATGCTCAGTAAGGGTAAGCAATACAGTGGAAACTTCCATAAATAAGCATAAACATTTAAGGCAATGTATAAATAAAACAAAAGCCTTTTAAACATGAACTTCAGCATAATATGGAAAAGATAAAAAACAAATAATTCCATTTACTTACTCGCATGTATATTCTACTAGTCTAATAATCACATGAAATATCAATAACCACTTTCATAATGACGGAATGCATAATGCCATACTTTCATCACCACGTAGCCAAGGCCTCGTTCCAAGACTACAAATAATATTTTTGTCAATGCCTCATGCCAAGACACTAGTTTGTATCATGAGACCTACTGATGCATTGAGGAGCTGTAGCGGTCTCCACCCGTCACTTACTAAGTCCAATGCATTCCTCATATGAAAAGTTCTAAACATAACATAAACATTCTTATTAAAACTAGCATAAGAAATATCAATACTTTACCCATAAACCATGAATGGTATTAAAATAACACATCCACAGTAAAACATATCACAAAACCTTCAACACAATATGGAATATTTGTATCATGATAAATCAACTTCAAAACAAGTTTAAAATCCATTAAAGGATTTTGACGTTGATGAAAATGATTTGTAAAACTCTTTTAGAGAAATACCCATTTTTCATGAAAATAATTAAAAGTCACACAATTTGGAAAATAAGTCATTTAAATACATTTTTGAATCAAAGTTTCCCATACCACTATGAGACTTTTAAAAGTAATTAACATTTTAAAAACATTCATGTCCATATAAATAAATCCTTAAAAACCATTTTGAAGACATTGACATTAATGAGAATGATTTAGAAGAATAAATATCTAAAACATTTGAAATGATGTTTTAGTAAAAATTACATTAAAATAATCTATTTGAAAACTCTTTCATAAATATGGACAAGGATAATAAATATGTCCTAATAGATACTTACGTAAAAACAACCTCGAATAATAAAGAGATTGTGAAATTAACCCTTACCAATTTGGTAACTTACTAAATATACACCCCATGAAAAAGGTATCATACAATGAATATGTAAATTCACATAAATTAATGTTTATTACATAAATAATATAATTATGTTCAGTACATACACTACACAAAAGGTAATAGTGGCAATAGGGCATGAATCTCACGGGAATAAGGAGTGAGATGAAAACCCCTTACCTTGCACTTTACTTTAGTCGAGGGTACGTTTAACCTCCTGTACGAAGATCGTAGTATGTTATTAAATTATAAAGGAACCATATTAATAATTATTATATCATACATGATTCATTTATGACTTTATACTACCCATTTAATAATAATTTCCATGTTAAATTAACATTTCGGGTAATAATCGTTTTCTTTATCGTACGTTTTTTAACTTGTTACTCTTGATTTTATCACTTAGATAATGATTTAGAAAATTCAAGAATATAAAACATGACAAATATATCATATATATTTAGAATTTATAATATACATATATAGAAAACACCATTTATGGAGACGGTAGTCCGTACGTATGCCTAAACGTTGTTTCTGTTTTCATATAGTATTGAACGGAAGTAAGTGAATAAGATATATGTAAGTACATAAATACTTATATATATAAATATATATATCTCCAGTAGCATTATTATGTCATATATTACATACTTATTAGTAATATATATTTTTATAATTGTCGATGAATGATGAACTTGGAAATGAATCTCATCGCGTCGTGGAGACGGTAATCCGTACGTACGCACGAGAAAAAATATCATTCTTTTGATATTAAAATAAAATATAATTGGATTGTATATCATATATAAAAAATCATTATATTGTTATATTTATTATTTACATGAATTATACATCATTATTATAACCATCTAAATAATAATATATTGAATAACAATTACACCACAACGTGGAGACGGTAGGTCGTACGTACGCACGTATGGTGACATTTCATTCAAGGGATGGATAGAATAATGAATTTGTTTGTTCCATAATTATAATAACATCACAGTGTATAGGATATACTGGATTTGTTATTTTATAATGAAAATAACAATGAAAGAATAATTTTAAGAAGAAAGGAACATTAAAGAGGGTGGTGAAGACGTTACCTCTTCTTCAGGTTCTTCCTTTTGATTTGATCAAAAGGGCTATTTAGGGTGGATTTATGATCAAACTAAGGCCTATAGGATGGTGTGAGGTACGTTTAGAGAGTATTTGGGCTGGGTTTGGCCGAACCAAAAGGCTTTAAATGTGTGAATTAACGAGAAGTGGGAGTTCCCTTTTATAAGAGGGGTGAGGGGCTCTTTAGGAAATGCTAGAAATATTATTTTATAATAAATTAATATTTGGTTTCTAATGTCTCCAAAGTGTATTATTTAAAGATTAAGGTGGGGATGGTTCGAAAAAACACTCAGACAATAGAATTTAGATAGGTTAGGGTCATTATATTAACTTTATCTTTTAGTTTTAACTCTTAGTTAACTAGTTTGATACTTACCATGTCACTTTGTATTTTTATATTATATAGTTATTAAACTTACTATATACATCCAAGAGACCCCCAAGTGGTCCATTAATTATACACCTATCATGATATAAGTCTCTTGGCTGAACCATATATTTTTTGTAATTGAATATCAATTTATAATATAATATTTGTTTTAAAAACTCTTTTATGTCAATTTTGACACTATTGGGTATTTTGTTTTTGATAAATTCATAACAGCATTATTACTTCGAGAACAATTTATATAAATAATCCTAATATGTCATAGTAACCTATAAAATTATTTTAATTGATAAAAAGTCTCAAATTACGTTTATTTGGGTATTTATAATATCAATTATCTTAATCTTTCATTAATACGGTAATTACTGCATCATCATTGTGTCATAAATAAATTGAATTATTTAATGTCTAAAAATTATAAATAAAATACCATTATGTAGGAAATATATTTATCTTTATAATTAATATTTATATTCGAAAATGTAACATACATATCCGTATGTAAAAATTGTTTTACTAAAAGATATATGCTTATGTCTTTTTTGTATTTATTTTAACTTAATTAATATAAAGTGTCCTTATCTCCAACAAGTGGCTCCATGGGGTCCCAAAATCAAGCCAAATATGCCCATGGTCGGACATGTATCCACCAATAAGGTTATGACACGTTTTAGGGTAATTTATTGTTATTATAATATTATTTTTAACCCTTATTTAGTGGATTTACCCTTTAACCATGGTAAATAAAATATTTACCGAAGTAATTATTCAAAATGTATAAAAATAAAAGTTACCTATTTACACAATTTGGACATTTTGATTCCAAATATGGAATCCATTTTTCGAAATTCAAAACACATAAGTGACATAAATTAATTTAAAATTAATTTCCACTGTCAAAACAAAAAGTATGTTTTTAAGATATAATAACTATCAAAAGATTGACACTTGTTTATGTCCGTTTTAATTGTGAAATTATGTCCAATGACCAACATTGTATTAAATGGTAAATATAAATTATAAATATACTTTAAAACCACTCAAATTCATAGTTTATCACTATTAATTTTTTTGATTAAAAAAGTTGTTTTTAATTAAAATTTAGTAATTTTAACTATTCATCAAAATATAAAGGTTATCAGAAAAGTAACAAAAATTCACCCTAAGCTAATTTCAATATTCTTAATCCAAAAATTAAGTCCATTTTGAAAGATAAAATGTATAAAATTTGAAAAATTGGGTATTATTATTCATACCAGCTCGTTTGATTGGTTGTGTTGTGTGTTAGAACTCGAAGTTGCGTACAACACACGCTAATGTATTAATCAAAGTGAAGCGTACTGTGGAAGCTTGGGGTGATACATTATCTTCTCCTTCAATAAATTGTGTCCTGGAAATTTGAAATTGATCTTCAAAAATAAAAGGTTGAAAATAGAAATTATCTTTGTGGGAAAACCCACATCGGAAATTGGGTTAATAAAATTTAGTCTTAATAATAGGAAAAGAGAAATGAAAGGGTCACCACAAAATTATGATCTCGATTAGGAAAACATTGGTGGAAATTAGAGACACGTAATTGGAGGAAAACGTAAATTTTTATATGGAGTGATTGAGGTCATCAATAACAAACAATTGTAGAATTGTGTGCCTCAAATCCACCAATTTATGATGATTTAAAATACCATCGGTTAAAAAAAATGTAAGGTATTAGGATAACATATTTTTGGTTTTAAGATCCCTTCCCTAAAGTTTAATAATTAATTTATCTGTAAAATAGGAGGAAATATATATATGTGTGTGTGTGGGTTTGTGTGTGTGTGTGTGTTTGTTTATATATACTTGACAAGTAGAGTTTCATCCTACAACTAATTCCTACTACAATCTCATCTTTTACTCTAAAAGATTTAAAATAAATATATATATATATATATATATTCTATTTATCCTAATCATATAGGGTTCCAAAAATAATGAATTTATAATTCACATATCAGACCCTTTAAAAAACTACATTATTCAATCTAGGACATCATGTGGGCTAGTGGTAGGGGATACACCCTTGTCGCCCTTCAGTTGTGGGTTCAAGTCTTGTGGCCTTTCCGGACGTGACGGGTTGCCGCCCAACCTCCGGGTTTTCCTTTTATAAAAATCGAAAAATAACCTTTCAAACTAAATCCCTTCCAACCTTTATACTTATCCAAAATACTTCTGTAAACTCTGAGTCCAAAATTTATATGAAAGGTAAACATAATATAGATCCTTTTTACCCCGTAATAGCATGTCAATACCTTCATCATGTATTATTTTAAAACACTGAAACATCCTGAATTACCATAAAACCTTACTGATTACATTCATGCTCCCTTATTCCTTATAGAATACTGGATATACTTCATCCATCCAAAAATGTTGTAAACTCCAACAATGATGGAATATATAAATATTTAATCAGTTTCAAGGTAGTCAAGAATATCCAATATAATTTACCTAAATCAACCATATCTTATTCCAAAATATGTACCTCAATATTTGGACCATATTAAGTTTTATCTTCCCTTCGACCATGTAATTTCCAAAAAGTTTAACTTGTTGTAGAGTCTCTCTTCTTAGTACCATAAAATCTCAAATCCTCAATGAAATATTACTGCAGTACAATCCTTATTTATTTCTAGTATATCATTGATACAACACTTCAATGAAATAATTACGAAATAATAATAAAATAACACTAGTCATTCCTCTTCATTTGTGGTAGTATCATAACTTTATTATTATCCAATAGCATAATTTGTGGCATAGTCTGATGATTTGTACATCAGTTTGCATAGTGTCCAAACTTCTTGCAGATGAAGCATTGTACATTTGAAACCTTTTTCTTTCCCTTGAAGTCATGTACTTGGTGTCCTTTTTCTCCACACTTATAACATACTCCCATTCCCTTCAATCATTTTCCAAGGTGATTCTTTCTATAGTTATCACATATGGGAAAATCCTTCTTTACCTTATTCCCTTTATCTATCCTTCTCTCTACCATCCTTTCCTTCTCTGGCTTCCCTTCAAAGCCATATAACTCTGAAAATTATTTACTTATCATATCGACACATGATACTATTTCTTCATATGATAATAATACGTGGGAGACTATTTACCTTCTAAATTCTGGCTTAAGACCATGAACAATATGATATTTCTTACTCTTTGGATCATGCATATTGTTGGATTTCTCATTCCTTCTACTGGGCGCCATTTCTAAAAAATGGCATAAACTAGATCTGTTTATGAATCGAAATACATAATTCCATTGTCATGACCCGTCCTCGGGGCCCATGCTGTGACTACCCCAAACTCGCCTTCCATATGCCAGGGGCTGGCGACTAGCACCAAGGCGTAATTCCCGGTAAAAAGGGAAGGCATTTCCTTTGTAAAGTAAACAAACACCACAGAGCAAGCAGGCAGAAGTAAACACTAAGTAAAAACTGAGTATAATAGAAATTGCGGTAAAGTATGTGAGCCAGAATACAAACCCAAACTGAAAGTAAAGTATAACTAAAAAGAGAGTACAGCAACTGAAAAGTAAAGCCGCAGTGTCGAGCCATCCACTGGAAGTCCCACCTGAAGGGTGGGTACAGATAGCCTCCACAGCCCCTCAAGTCCAGCCGTTTGCTCTGAGTACGTCCCGCCCAGTGGTCCACCTCCGGGTACCGATCTGCTCCTCGTGCCTCATCCACGATCAGTGTTGTCCGTCGTCTGCAACCAACACAACGTAGTGCGGGCATAGCCCGTGCAGGGGTGAGTATAAGATACTCATTAGGGACCCCGAGACCCCCAAAGGTCTCCCAGAATCCACAAAGGATACTCCACCAAGGAAATATATAATCATGAAGTAACATCTGACACTACTTAGGTATATGCCCATACATATACCTAAGTCATCAATTCTGGTTCGCTCCAACATCCGAGCCCAAGTTCGATCACATCCACACAGGATAGCACAATAGAATCCACATAGGAAAGCAAGTCAAGATTCAGCTCACACAGGTATACTTCTTCGTATGACGATAGAGATGATCAGATATAGCCACTGATTCATATAAACCATCAGACCCACACATGATCGATAGGTACTAACCCCCGCAATGACCCAAAAAGGATCAATAGGTAACTAACCCCCGAAATTACCCACAAAGGATCGATAGGTAAATAACCCCCACAATGACCCACACAGGATCGGACCCACACATGATCTGTAGGCACTGGCCCACACAGGACCGCTGAGCGCTGACCCACACCGGATCGGTAGCACTGATCCACATAGGATCGTTGAGTGCTGTATTCGTTGTTGTTGAATCCACGGAGGATTTCTACATAGTCGTCATCGTCGTCGCATTCGCAGCCAGCTCTAGGGTTCCCGCACACAGCATGCTCGTTTGGGAGGGTCCGCTCCACGATCCTAAGGGCTGATACATCAACTGACACATAGAACAGAGTTGATGTATCCAAAAGTTCCATATCGTCAACAAGAACTCAACGTCACAGACGGCGTGTCAATCAGACGCCCGGTCTGAGAGTTATTGGCTTTTTCGTCCCAGGGGCCCGGTTGGTTTTTAAGTCAAAACCAACCCGAACGTACACCAACTATGTCCAAACCTCGAGCGGAGTACATCAAAAGGTCCGTCTCACTAAGAGGAATCCATCAAAGTCGACGACACATCAATAGGACGTCCAGAGCTCATGTTATGAGCGTTTCCGCTCTGAGGGCCCGGTTGGTTCCGTGTACGAACCAACCCGGCCGAACCCAAAGTACTCTGAAACCTTGAGTGTAATATCCCAAAACGACCGTCTCAATCCACGAATCGCTACGCAACTGACGGTGCGTCGATTGGAGGTTGCTATCCCAAGTTATGGGCAACAGACCGAAAAGTCCCGTATTAGGGAGTTCGGGCCCGGTCCGACCTGGCCCAGTACCCCTGGGTCTGCCCCAACCGGGTCGACCCGACCTGGGTCCGGGTCTAGCCCGCTTGGGCGCGGCCCGGCCCGGCCCGTCTTGGGCACGGTCCGGCTTGGCGGTCCGGTCGGGCGGCTCGGTCGTTTCGGCCGAGCGGTGTTGGGTGGCACGCTGCCCCCCGCCAGCATGTAACCGCAGCCCCATGGGGGGCCGCTCCTTGTCAACGAACGTGGCCGAGCGCCGCATCCCACCTCCCTCGGTCCCACGCGGTCGCAGGACCAGTGGCCTACCGCCGCGGCTGAAGCAGCGGCGACCCTTCCCGGCAAAGCGTTCCACGGACCACCGGACGGGCTCCGGTGGTCGAATTTGCCTGTCGTCTTCGCCAACGGCCCTCCTGGGATCGGTTCTTCACTGTGAAGACCTCACAATGCCTGTGCAGCCTGCTTCATCGTCACCCACCGATCCACACACCAAGAAAGAAGAGACGGTGGGTTCGGAGTTATTCGTTGGTCCGCACCCACCGCGTTAGCGGTTTAAAAAGGCTTCTGACAAATTTGAAACATATGCCGAGGGTTTAAATCACAAATATTTAATTGAATAAAAATATTTACCTCGTCGAATTCATTGAGCGAGGGCTCGTCGCAGAAAATCATGTCACGGAAGAAGGCGTCGCGGAAGGGGGATCGTCGCGTCGCGGAGAAGGAACGTCACGGAAGAAGCGTCGTGGAAGAATCATCGATGGCGTCGCGGTACACGTCGTCGCGTAGTCGATCTCCGAGGATTTGGCATTCTTCGTCGGAGATCGGTGTGTTCTTTTCGTTCTTCACGTTCTTCGCGTTCTTCTCATTCTTCATCGAAGAAGAAGGCTTTTCTCAAAATCCTCTCCACGCAACAAGTTCCAACCCAAATAAAATAAGTGTTGTCTTATTTTATTAACACCCAAACCAACTCTTTCAAATTCAAGAAGAAAAGAAACGATAAACTAATTAAGGAGTTTAAAACCGCCCAATTAATGAGGCGTTTAATATCCAGATTAAATGCAATAGTTTACTTCATTAAAAAGGGGGTGCGGGTGTGTTACTTAAGAAGAAAAGAAACGATGGGGCTCATGTGGGCCCCACCTCACAAATATCCTACCAAGTGGGTAGGATATTTTGGGTCTCACATCATCCACTTAACCTAGGTTAAGTGACTTAAAATAAAATAAATTGTTCGCACCATTTTATTTTATTCATTTACTTAACCCAAAATTTAGAAACCACACCCGAGCAAAAGTAACTCCGGAAAAGGTGTTTCTAAAAAAATAATGGCGATGCGATTCCATCAGTGCCCTCGGAATTAGAATCCGAGCACCGGTTCAAAAGTTAGAAAAACCCACTCGTTCGTTCACTGAACATACGTGAGCTAAACTTTGGAAAACGATTCCAGGCACACTGGGCCTCGGAATCAGGTGCCGTCAGAAACTACGTTCTTGTAAAATCCCAAATAAAATTAAGAAAAAATTTCCCTTGAATTTTACGGGTCTTTACATCCATACTTGTAAAAAATTTAACATAAATTAAAAGGTTTATGGATATAATCCATAATCATAAAAATGTTTTCTTTGAGGAAGTATATACTCATAAACGCTTCATAATTGTTCTTAAAGAAAATGAGAATTATCCTAAGAATATCCCCCGGGAGTGTTGTAACCAAGAGTACAGCAAGGCCCGTTGTCGTGCACCAGTTCCCGTTCGAGTATAGCTCAAAGTGGTGTTTTCCGGTTTTACCCCTAGTTACATCTGTGCCAGAGCCACCTCTACCTGCTCGTATCCAGACAGGGATGTATTGCTCAGAAAACTCACAAAATCTATACAATATCAAAATCCTAGGAATTTATTCTCTACTAACCTTAAAAGTATATCTTAGGGCTATGTTCTCTAATCATAGTTTATCTAAATCTAGCTTCCAAGGTTATTGCTAAACATCCTTTGATACCAACTATAATGCCCCGACCCCAGTTACCCAGATTCGACGCATTATTTTAGTACATTGGCACGATTACAAGGAATCAAGTCTCGAAGGACCGATCAGTTTAGCAGTCTTGGAAAATAGATTACATACATGATTGTTACATTGCACTTTAAGACATAAAAAACAACATAAATAATCTTTATGAACGCCATTATTCCCTTGGCTTAACCCTTCATATCAATCACAATACACTTCTTGGAATCCTAGGAAAAATAAAACATAGAAATGGGTGAGCTCAAACGCTCAGTAAGGGTAAGAAATATAGCGGAAACTTTCATAAATAAGCATAAACATTTAAGGAAATTTATAACTAAAACAAAAGCCTTTTAAACTTGAACTTCAGCATAATATGGCAAAGATAAAAATCAAATAATTCCATTTACTTACTCGCATGTATATTCTACTAGTTGAATAATCACATGAAATATCAATAACCACTTTCATAATGACATAATCCATAATGCCAGACTATCGTCACCACATAGCCAAGGCCTCGTGCCAAGACTACAAATAAGATTTTTGTCAAGGCCTCGTTCCAAGACACTAGTTTGTCTCATGAGACCTACCGATGCATCGAGGAGTTATAGCAGGCTCCACCTATCACTTACTAAGTCCAATGCATTCCTCATATGAAAAGGTCTAAACATAACAATAACATTCTTATTAAAACTAGCATACGAAATGTCAATACTTTACCAATAAACCATGAATGGTATGAAAATAACACATCCACAGTAAAACATATCACAAAACCTACAACACACTATGGAAGATTTGTATCATGATAAATCAACTTCAAAACAAGTTTAAAATCCAATAAAGGATTTTGACGTTGATGAAAATGATTTGTAAAACTCTTTGAGAGAAATACCCCTTTTTCATGAAAACATTTAAATGTCACACAATTTTGAAAAGAAGTCATTTAAAGACATTTTTGAATCAAATTGTCTCATACCACTTTTAAACTTTTGAAATGAATTAACATTTTAAAAACATTCATGTCCGTATAAATAAATCCATTAAAACCATTTTGAAGGCATGGACATTAATGAGAAATATTTATAAGATTAAATATTTAAAACATTTGAAATGATGTTTTAGTAAAAGTTAATTAAAATAATACCTTTGAAAAATCTTTCATAAAACATGGACATGGATAATAAATATGTCTCAGTAGATACTTACGTAAAAACAACCTCGGATAATAAAGAGATTGTGAAATTAACCCATACCAATTTGGTAAATTACGAAACATACACCCCATGAAAGATGTATCATACAATGAATATGTAAATACACATAAATTAAAGTGTATTACATAAAGAATACAATTATGGGTAGTACATACACCACAAAAAAGGTAATAGTTGCAATATGGCATGAATCTCACAGGAATAAGGAGTGAGATGAAAACCCCTTACCTTGCACTTTCCTTTATTCGAGGGTACGTTTAACTTCTTGTAAAAAGATCATAGTATATTATTAGATTATTCATTAACCATATTAATATTTATGATATCATACATGATTCATTTATTACTTTATATTACCCATTTGATAATAATTTCCATGTTAAATTAACATTTTGGGTAATAATCGTTTTCTTTGTCGTATGTGTTTTAGCTTGTTACTCTTGATTGTATCACTTAGATCATGATTTAAATACTTCCAGAATATAAAACATGATAAATATATCATATATATTTAGAATATATAATAGACATATATGGAAAACACCGTTTATGGAGACGGTAGTCCGTACGTACGCATAAACGTTGTTTCTGTATTCATATAGTATTGAACGGAAGTAAGTGAATAAGATATATGTAAGTACATAAATACTTATATATATATATATATATCCAGTAGCATTATTATTTCATATATTACATACTTATTATTAATATATATTTTTATAATCGTCGATGAATGGTGAACTTGGAAATGAATCCCATCGCGTCGTGGAGACGGTAATCTGTACGTACGCACGAGCAAAAATATCATTCTTTTGATATTAAAATAATATATAATTGGATGTTATATCATATATACAGAATCATTATCATGTTATATTTATTATTTAGATGAATTATAAATCATTATTATAACCATCTAAATAATAATATATTGAATAACAATTACACCACAACGTGGAGACGGTAGGCCGTACGTACGCACGTATGGTGACATGTCATTCAAGGGATGGATAGAATAATGAATTTGTTTGTTACATTATTAAAATAACATCATAGTATATAGAATATACTGGAGTTATTATTTTATAATGGAAATAACAATGAAAGAAGAAGTTGAAGAAGAAAGGAACTTTAAAGAGGGTGGTGAAGACGTTACCTCTTCTTCGGGTTCTTCATTTTGATTTGATCAAAAGGGATCCTTAAGTTGGATTTCTGATCAAAATAATGCCTCTAGGATGATTTTAGGGAAGTTGAGAGATTATTTTGGCAGGTTTTGGCCGAACCAAAAGGCTTTTAAGGTGTGAATTAATGAGAAGGGGGAGTGCCCTTTTATAAGATGGGTGAGGGGCTCTTTAGGAAAATCTAGAAATATTATTTTATAATAAATTTATATTCGGTTTCTAATGGCTCCAAAGTGGATTATTTAATATTTAAGGTGGGTATGGGTCGCAAACCACTCAAACAATATAATTTATACTGGTTTGGGTCATTATATTAACCTTATCTTTTAGTTTTAACTCTTAGTTAATTAGTTTGACACTTACCATGTCACTTTGTATTTTTATATTATATAGTTTATAAACTTACTATATACATCCAAGAGACCTCCAAGTGGTCCATTAATGATACACCTATCATGATATAAGTCTCTTGTCTGAACCATAGATTTTTAGGAATTGAATATCAATTAATAATATAATATATATTTTTTAAACTCTTTTATGTCAATTTTGACACTATTGGGTATTTTGTTTTTGATAAATTCATAACTGCATTATTACTTCGAACTAAATTTGTATAAAAAATACTAATATGTCATAGTAACCTATAAAATTATTGGAATTTATAAAATGTCTCAAATTACATTTATATGGCTATTTATAATATCACTTATCTTAATCATTCATTAATATGGTAATTACTGCATCATCATTGTGTCATAAATAAACTAGATTATTTAAGGTCTAAAATTTATAAATAAAATACCATTATGTAGGAAATATTTTTAGCTTTATAATTAGTATTTATAGTAGAAAATTCAACATATATAACCTTATGTAAAAATTGTTTTTCTAATAGATATATGCTTATGTCTTTTTTGTATTTATTTTAACTTAATTAATATAAAGTGTCCTTATCTCCAACAAGTGGCTCCATGGGGTCCCAAAATAGACCCAGAGATGACCATGGTCGGAAATGTATCCACCAATATGTTTGGGACACGTTTTAAGGTAATTTATTATTATTATTATATTATTTTTTAACCCTTATTTACTGGATTTACCCTTTAACCATGCTAAATAGAATATTTACCGAAATAATTATTCAAAATGTCTAAAAATAAAAGTTACCTATTTAAAAAATTTGGACATCTGAATTCCAAATATTGAATGCATTTTTCTAAATTCAAAACACAAAATTGGCAGAAATGAATTTAAAATTAATTCCCGCTGTCAAAATAAAAAGCGTGTTTTTAAGATATAATAACTATCAAAAGATTGAAAATTGTTTATGTCCGGTTTAATTGTGAAATTATGTCCAATGACCAACATTTTATTAAATGGTAAAAATATATTCTAAATATACTTTAAAACCACTCAAATTCATAATTTATCACTATTAACTATTTTGATTAAAAAAGTTGTTTTTAATTAAATTTTAGTAATTTTCACTATTCATCAAAATATAAAAGCTATCAGAAAAGTACCAAAACTTCACCCTAAGATAATTTCGATATTACGAATCCAAAAATGTAGTCCATTTTGAAAGATAAAATGTATAAAATTTCAAAAATTGGGCATTACTATTCATAACGGTTAGTTTGATTGGTTGTGGTGTGTGTTAGAACTCGAAGTTGCGTACAACACACGCTACTGTATTATTCAAAGTGAAGCGTACCATGGAAGCTTGGTGTGTTACATAATGGCCTTATAAATTTCATCAAGTAAAATTAAAATATAATTATTTTAAATAAAAAACATATATATTTTCATTTATACATATTATATTATTTATTACATCATCATTGGGTCATTATGATGTCATAATACAAAAAGTATATTTATACAGTATTTAACTTTTACCTTAAAATTTGATTGTATCAAAAAATTAGAAAAAATTAAACATTGAATAATTTCAACATTAGGATTAGAAAAATAATTTTAATTTTATCTAAATATTTTTCTAAATATTTTTATTTTTACTTTTAAAAATAAAATTTATATTTATTAATAAATGTTTTGTTTTTTGATAATAATAGTTTTTGAACCCTTATAAAAATTACATTCAACTTAATAAAAATTATATGATCATTTATATATTTTAAAAATTATTTAATAATAATATTTTATTAAAATTATATTTATTTTAAAATTTCATTATTTCATCAATGTAAATTTCTTAATTGAATTTGGATATTACCAAAAAACACTATTTGTGTTTTACTATATCGAAATAGAAAAATTATAGATTAATAAATAATAGGATCTAAATATATTATTTATTCTATAAATAATAATGTCCATAATCATATTTCTAGGTTCATGATACATATCCCTTTAACACTCTTTCAAATTAACTAATAGTAAGATGCACGATGGTGATACTTTCATGTGATGGTTTGGCATATGTGGTTTGGGTTGTGATCTCGATAAGATCAAATTTATCCCATAAATGGTTTCTATCATGCTTATGTTATTGAATCACATTTTGTTCTTGGTCAAAGGAAAGTCCTAGTGATGATGTATCCATTGGAATCTTTGATAGATGGGATTCGTAGGGTACGATCCTTCTATTTGAGGCTATCACTTCCTTTGTTTGTGTCAATTTGATTTGTTAAAGCCATATATTTATACTAATCATGGGATCAATGTTCAACAAATATATTATCAATGGTAAGGATACATAATAGTCTTTTAGATCTTATAGGATATAATAAAACCAAATAAATGAATGTTTTTTATATATCCATATTACATAATAAGACATTTTAAAAAATGAAAGGGTAATTTTATTTATAAAACTTCAGATCATTGCAATCTACCCCCCTTAAGAAATGTTTCCCCTGAAATTTTATTTTCACACATTAAAAAAATAAGGATCACTCTGTTTCATCACTTCCTCTTATTCCCATATCGCTTCTTCAAAATTTTGGTTTCTCCATAACACTTTGACAAGGTGAATTTTTATATTTCAAATAATATTGTATCTATAATCTAATATCTTCACCATTTACTCCTCAAAGGAAAGACAATTCTCTAATGGTATCACCTCTGGATTGAGTACCTATGAGATTTTTATATGTACTTTATCAAGAGTGATACATAGGATACATCATGTACTTAATATAGGTTAGGTGGAAGTGAAAGTCTGTAGGCCACTACTCTTATGCGATCAAGAATCTCAAAGGGGTCGACATATCTTGTACTAAATTTTCCCTTCTTTACAAATATCATCAAATTATTCCATAGAGATATGCAGAGGAATTCCATTTCTCCAACATCAAACTATAGGTGTCATCAAAAAAATTCAACACAGATCTTCTGTCGAATCTAAGAAGCCTTGATGTTTTTTTGAATGGTCTTACCTTTCCATCCATTTCCATGACCATTTTAGGACCAAGAAATTTTTATTCCCCAACTAAATCCTAGAATGAAGGTGTTCTTCACCTATTCGATTAAAGGGATTCAAAGAGATCCATTTGGGTGCTCGAGTGGAAATTGTTGTTGTAAGAGAACTCTACTAGAGGTAGATGTTGGTACCATAATTTTTTTAAGTACATAGAACATGTTCGCTACATGTTTTCCAGTGTCTAAATAGTCTTCTCATATTCTCCATCTATTTTAGGATGGTAGGTTGTACTGATGTTTGTATCATTTTTTAGAGCAGGTTAGAAACTTTTACATAACTTGGAGGTGAATCTCGAATCTCAATTGTATAAAATAGATAGTGGTACTCCATACATCCCTACACCTTCTTTGATGTATATCCATGCAAGTTGATCTAGTGAGAAGTCTTCTCAAATTGTGATAAAGTGATATATCTTTATAAGATGATTCACAACAACCCATATATAATTCTTACCTCTAGATGTCTTTTGAAGTCGGGTGACAAATTCCATGGTGAGGTTTTCCCATTTCCATTTTGGTATGGGTAATGGTTCCATCATCCCCTTATAATTTTGTCTTTGAGCCTTCACTTAAGAACATAAAAAATCACTTTGATGTATATTATGTGATCTCCTTGTTTATATTAGCCCGCCAATAGTTCTATCATAAATCTCAATTCATATTTCTGCTTCCTGGGTTGATGGAGAAGGTTGAGTTATGCACGTCATCAAATATTTCCTTCTTTAACTTGGAATTTGATATAACATGTAGTCTTAATCCAAATCCTCCTATTCCTTATTCATTAACATTGAACTCTAAGGATTTAGATTTCCTTATAATTTTCACATTCTTCTGAGTTCTCACAACATCATTTTGAGAATGCTTTAACCTCTCTATAGTGTACAATTAAGAAATAATATATTATCAAAGTATTGATGATGTTCTTCCCTTTATCATTACCATGTCCATCCTTTTCCAATCCAAAAAGATTGGATCCTTCTCAATTCTGATCAATGATAAAAAATTTGGATCCTTTCTTCTTAGATCATATGTCACTTTATTCTCTTTCTCATGATGGTATTGAATTGAGTAGTCATTGACCTTGATTGAATTTAACTATCTTTTTTGGTTCATATTAATCACTTTCTATGTTAATATATACTTGGGGATTTTTTTGATCTGTCTATATTTTACACTTATCCCCAAATAGATAATTCAACTATATTTTCAAATAAAATATCATTTCATCCAACTCTAGATCATGTATTGGGTAGTTATATTCATGATATTTAAACTACCTTGAAGCATAGGTTATGACTTTTTCATTCTATATTAGCACACAACCAAATCCCTTCTTCGAAGAATCGCTGAATACCATGAAAATTTCCCCACTTATGGGTAGTGTTAGAATAAGTGCAGTGATTAGACTCTATTTCAACTCCATTAATATCTTTTCACATTTATAATTCAAAATAGACATGACTCCCATCCAAGTTATCTTGGTTAGAGGGTTTGAAAATCGTGATAAATGTATCAAAAATAGAAGATAGTACCCAGCTAATTTAAGGAAACTGTAGATATCTATCACATAAATTAGCCCCATACATCCTTCAATTTCTTCTATATTTAAAGGATCCATATATATATCATTTCTTGTGATGATATTCCCTAATAAGGATACTTCCATCATCCATAACTAACATTTTCTGTACTTGGCATAGAGATTCTCTTTTAGTAGGGTCTTTAGCAGAGTGCTTAGATGTTCCTCATGATCCTATTTTATTTTGGATTATATTAGAGTATCATTTATATATACTACCAAAAAAATCAAGGTAATATCTAAAGACTCTATACATCAATTCCATGAATATTTTAGGAGCATTAGTGTACATGAAGGGAATTACTATAAACACATAGTTCCTGTACCTTATACCAAAAGAGGTTTTGGGGATATCTTCCTTATTCATCCTTACATGATAATATCCTCACCAAAGATCAACCTTGGATAAGTATAGTTCTCTAAATAGTTTATTGAACTAGTCCTCAATCCATGGTAGAGGATACTTGTTTTTTATTGTGATATTTTTGAGCTCATGATAATCAATTCAAATGAGCATTGACCCATCCTTATTCTTGATGAAGAGGATTAGTGGACCCCATGGTGAAGCACATGGGAATATGAACCCTTTATCTAGATTCTATTATTGTTGTTTCCTCAGATCCTTAAGTTCAACAATATCCATTCTATACTGATCCTTTCATAATGGTAATTCCCCAGGTATAAGATCGATTGATAATTCAACTTCTCGCTTACGAGGAAGACCAAACAATTCCTCAAGAAACACATTAGTGTATTCCCTAAAAATAGGTATGCTTTGAGGATGGTTCTTTCCTTAGAATTAATCATTAGACATAAATATGCTTCCTCATAGGGAAATAATATCCTTTCTTAAGATGTTAGTGATAAATAAGATCCATCCTCTTCCTTTAACTTGTATAAAATCAGGGGTCAATTTAAAATATAGAGATTGATTTCTTTTACATGGAAATTTATGTTGGATCTATTGTGATAAAGCCAATACATACCCAAAATTACATCAAATTCCAATAAAGTGAGTATAAATTGGTTATATGAGAAGTTTTTCCCACTAATTATGATAGGGGAGAATTTATATACTTGGTATGCAATAATTTCCTCATTTTCCATTTTCATCAATAACTCTACTTTCATTATTTGTGGTGGTGTTTGAGTAATTATACTCATTTTTATGATATGAAGTAATGCATAGAACTAGAATCAAAAAGTTTTTATTCTATTCTTGAATGAATAACTAGCTTACTTATCACCAGTTCATTGTCAGGATCCACCTCACCGATTGTGATGGAAAAATATCACCATTACTACATTGGAGTTCATTGGTTGTCTCTAAAATCCATTGGCATAGGTAATTGGTTTGAAAAGTTCCCTGGTTCATTATAGTTTAAGAAATTGACAATGCACTGAGAGTTGACTAGAGCATTACTTTCCTCTATCGCATTAGTGGGTTTCTCTTGTTAGTGATCATTGGTTTGGTGTCCTTCCTTACCAAACATAAATCATTTCCTCATTACCCTTATGATATTTTTTGGGTGCTTATTTCCATACCTTTTTAAGTGGGATGTTGAAATTTATTAGCACCATTAGATTTATTCATTGGACTATTAGAATTAAACTCCTCTTTACACTTCCTATCACTATGAAACCATTGAGATTCTCTTATCATCATTTCATTTTTGAGGGAACATAGGAAAATTTACAAATAGATATCAAATTCAAATACATATAGGTATTTTCATAGACTATGTTTTATCCCAAAAAATAAGTTTTCAACCTTTCATTCATGGGTAATGAAAAAAACGGAGGCATATCATTAAGGTCTTATGATGTTTTCCTCATACTCCTTGATAGATTCATCGTCATTTTTTAGGGTGAGGAAATCCCTTTCCATTTTAAGTCGGGGAGTGTGAGGAAAATATTTATCAAAAAATGTTTTCCAAAATTCCTTCCACTCCATCATTTTGATATCTTCCTCAAGATTCGTATTCTTGATCAATGTTCACCACTAATTAACCTCTCCCTCCATATGATAAAAAACTAGTAGAACCTTATCTTGTTTTGAACATTGAAGGATATAGAAGATATTTTTAATGGATTTGATCCATTGTTATGAGATTAAGGGATCATATGATCCATTGAAGTAGGTGGACTTTTATTTCATAAAGTTATCTAATGTGGATTGATATCTCTTAGGGGGGTTTGGGATATCCTCATATTTCAGGGTTATATTTTGAACCTAATTTGGCTTAGATATTTTCTTCATAAATTTGATTATTCCTACTCCCATTGGGTAGGGCATCTCATTGGGGTAGTCACCACATTTCCCTTCACTTTGATTTTTTACTTGATTCCTCTTATTTCTGAACATTTTCTAAAATAAAGGGAAAATTGAATATGAGTATTTTTAAACTATTACACACATAAATGAGTATCCAATTATATTAAAAAGATAACATATAAATTACATGTATTTCCTTAACATATGAATTTTTAGGCTTCAATCTATGTTATCCATGATCTATTTCCAAATATATACTCTTATGAATTTTTATTAATTCCATTAACAATGGTTCGTAATGAGATTATGAATTTACCAAAACATATCCCCCAAAGGCCCATTTTCATGTACCAGGTTACACCAAGTCTGGCCTAGCATACCTTGTCAGAGATGTTACCCCAAGATACATATGGTCCAGAACCACATCCACATATAATATCCAAAAAATGATGTATATTCTTGATAACCCACTTACTCTATACATACTAAAATTTACTTTTTTTCCCATACTTAGTCTTATCCCTAAGGATTTTACCAGATTTTTCTAATCCTAATCCCAAAAATAACTAAATTGTTTCTTTGATACCAACTATAACAACCCTGCTCTTTATTACACATTAAACCATGATTTATTACATAATGTTACACATAATAAAACCCGGATGGCCGATAATTCTAGTTTCTCTAGAAATTAGGGACATTGCATTACAATTTGAAACTTGAAAAATAACATCTTTATTGAAAAATTTCTTAACATGCTTGCATTTAAGACTGCACGGGTTAACTTGGGGGCATATGTAAGAAAGGGGAATGCTATAAATATCATTAAGTTAATACATATAGAATAACATAAATATAATAACACATGTTAGAAAATTAATATGAATGGGTTATAAAAGTACTATTAATCTTAGACATGAACAATGATACATGATATAACATAATAATTATAAAGGCAATATAGGAAATGTGGAAATAACTTAAAACACTCCATCATAAACATATGTTAGGGATAACATCCAATATATCATGAAAGAAAAAGTCCTATAAATTAATCAGGTTCACTCATAGTCCCAAAATTATTTATCATGGTACTAAACACTACCCAATGCATTGGGGTGCTATATAATTCTGAGTGCACCTGTCACTTTCATTTAATTCTCATACTTAAGTGCACCATATAGATCATACAACATAAATTCATTAAAAATTTTAATTTATTAAATGATAAAGGATGGTGGAATACATATATCTAATTCCCAATTCGATGAGTTATATGTTTATAATGTTGAATTCCATTGATAGGAAATGGGTATGATATTCACTACACAATTTTTCTTCCCGGGAAAAGTGTATTGAAATTATGGCAGCATAATGACATCACTTCATAATTAATAAAATGGTTTTATGATAGAGAAAGGGGTCTATAATAATCTTTACATCAAATCATAAGTAATAGTAACAAGGAAATAGATATCCCAATATTAGGAATTATAAATAAATGGCATAAGATAATAAGAAAACTTAAATAAATAAGAGAAGATGAGGATCCTTTACTTGAGTGTAGGACTCCAAATGATTGGTAGAGGATTATTGAGATCTTTTTGTGACTTTTTAGGACTATATAGAGTATAGTAAAGAATATTTATGTTCTTAAATGAGTTTTAGTGAATATAAATGGGATCTTGGTGTGTTTATATAGGAAATGGGGTAGATTTATTTATTATTTAGGTTTTCGACTCTATAAAATAAAATAACTATAACCACAAACATTCTCATAGTTTTTCCGAAAGTTTTTTTTCAAATTGGAGTGTATTTCATTATTTTATAATTTCAAGGGACAAACATAATAACAAAATTCCCTTTCTTATGTGGATTTGAGTCATACAGTTAAAGAAATAATTTAAAACCTTAAAATATACGAAGGGTTTTTGAGGATTTGTAATGGATTTATAAAATTAATAAAATATACTTACAATATAATAAATTTATAGATAAAACATATATTTGGTCTCAAATACAATTTATAGTATTTATTAAATCACCATTGGGTCATTATGATTTCACAATATATAAAGTGTTTTCATATGATGTTTAATTTTTTACCCAAAAATTAAACTATCTCAGAAAATTGTGAAAATCTCACCATTGGATAATTTCAACATTTTGATTCCAAAAATTATTTTAATTTTACAAAAATAATTTTATAAATATATTTATTTTAAATTTTACAAATAAAATCCATAATTATTCAGAAATGCTTGGTTTTTTATGATAAAAATTTTCGAACCCATATAAAAATAACATTTAACTTAATATAAATTATATGATCATTTGTATTTGATAAAAATTAATTAATAATAATATTTTATTTAAATATTATTTATTTAAAAAATAAATGAATTTTTTAAAATAAATTCCTTAATTGAATCTGGATATTACCCAAAAATTCTTTTTTTTATTGTATCAAAATAAAAACATTTATAGTGTAAAAATAATGTGAGGAAAATATATTAATTTTTCAATAAAAAATAATGTAAATAATCATATTTATAGGGTATTGATATATATCTTTAATACACCTACAAACTCCCAAAGAGTGAGGTGTGCGAGGGTGAGACTTTTATATTGTGGTTTGACATACATGGTTTGGGTTGTGATCTAGATGAGCTTGAACTTCTCCCATAAATCGTTATATCATGATTAAGTTATTGGATCTTAGCTTGGGATTGGTCAAGGGAAAATCCCATTGCTTCTATATCCCTTGTAAGATTTGATAGATGATATTTATTGGGTATGATTCTACTGGTTGAGGCCATCACATCCTTTGTTTGTGGCGATTTGATTTGTTAAAACCCTTTATTTATAAAAATCATGTGATCACAGTTCAATGTCTATATTATCAATAGTAATGATACTTAATAGGGAAATATTATCAATGGTAAATATACTAAACGATCTTTTAAATATAATATGATATAATAAAACCAAAGAAGTGACTGTGTTTTATATATCTATATTACATAATAAAACATCTAATTAAATTTAAAGGGGGAGTTTATTTGTAAAATGTTGGGTCGTTACAAAAAAAAATAGAAGCATAAAATAAAAGTATGATTTATTTGGTGGTTGGGATTTTCCAGATAATTATGATTTAAATAGTGAATTAGGGTGTGAAAGGGAAATGGGTAATATTTCTTTGATAGGTTTACAATGTTAGAATCATGAATCTTTCTTTACTAAATTAATACCTCATACAAATATTGATCATAATGTTATTATTGAAGATTAAAAAGAACTTAATTCTTATTAATGTTATGATTCTAATTATATGGATTATAAAGTCATAAAAATGCCTAAAAATGAAAATTTTAAAATGATAGTGCCAGGGTTATTGAACAATATACTGATATAAAATTAAAAATAATAAGTTGATAAAGAATAATGAGAAAATAAAATTGAAATATATTAATTTGAATATTTTTGTTTCCTATAATGGTGAATCGAAAAGAAATTATGAGTTTTATATTTTGAAACTAAAAGAAGAAAATTACTGAGTTAAAAAAATTCTAGAAAGGAATAATAATTATCAAGAAAGAAGGTATAATTAATTTTTAGATGAGTTATGTAAAGTTTAAAATGACTATAAGAAACTTAAATAAGAAAATAAGAAACTCAAAAAATAATGCTTTTGGTTCAAATGAAAAGGTTTATACTAATTAAGAATCCATTCATAAAGAGAGTATGGATTTGAAAAATGAATTTTATAATCTAAAAGAAACCTTATCTATAATTGTTTGAGTAAAAGTGAAATATAGTAAAATTATATATATTATAAAACAAAATTGTTACAAGAATGGATTTTCTTATAATATATTTTCACCATATATAAATAAGACTAATTTTTTAAAAAATTTAAAAGGTAGTATTTCTAGTGTGGAATGATTTAAATTTAGAATTATAGGGAATTATGTTGATGAATACACTTTGAGATTTACTAAATCCTTTGGTTATACTAGCACTATTTTTTCTAAAAATTTATACTTTGAAATAAATAAAATGAGATGTTTGAAATTTGTTTGGGTGGAAAAAAGATCTTCTATGAATTCAGGTGAATCTAATATTTCATGGGTATGGAAAGGATGTTACTCAAATCCTATTTGACCAAAACTAGTCACCAATACAAGGTAGTTATTTTATATTCTTTTGCATGCATATAATCTACTATTTTTTAAATTTTAATTCTAGAATGAAAATTATAAAATTTCTTTTATCATTACCATGTTATTCTCTATATATTTAGGCATATACCTTAACTTCTATTTTTTTGTAAGAATTTATGATGTAGCCTATTTATTTAAAACTTTCAATTTCAAATATGTTGATCATGTGATTATATTTTTGGTAAAGAGTTTTTAATAAATATTTATAGAAGAATGAATTTAGATGGTTTTAACTATTTTTTTCAAATAAATTATTATTATAAAATTTGACATTTACATTAGTGTTTAAATATTTGGTTCATAAATATTTCAATTTTTATTAATATATTTGAAATATTTTTCAATAACTGATATAGGATTTTGAAAGAAATAATTTTTTAGTTTATTAAATCCACATTATTTTATAATTTATTATTGGGAAATTATTATTGTTAAACTTATTAATCGCATACTGCTTTAAAATTTTATTTTTATAGTGTTTTCTTAAAATATGATTTTGAACACTTTTGATCTAGGTAAGTCTTATATAAACTTCTAAATATATTTTATTCATTTAAAATTAGTTCAATTCAATCATAATTTTAAATATGTGTGATATTCTATATATAGTTTACAGTGATGAAATATGTGCATACTTAGTTGATACTAAAAAAATAAAACTAATTTTTTCTATGCATTAAATTAAGACAAATTTATTAGATTAAATCAGTTATCTAAACATTTAAGAATTTAAAAAAATCAATTCTTTTGACAAAAAATTTTACATTTATTTTGTTATAATAGATCTGATTTGATTATATTTTTTAGATACTTAACTCAGGTGGAGTTTAACAAATGTAATATTTTTTTGTTTGTACATAAAAAAAATTGAACTTGGTATGTTTGAAGATTGATATTTTAATTTTTATAATTACTTTTTGTTAAAATTTAATACAATTTCTGATATCTATTTTAACATGTACTATTATTAAATGTATATTTTTGTGGAACTATTTTACATTATTAATATTGGATATTTTATAAAGTTCAAGAGGGAAAATATTTTAGATATTTAATATAATTTTTTACATTTTTATATATTTCATGTGGGGAAGAAAATTTAGGTTTTTAAATAATTTTTTTTTCAATTTAAAAAAGAGGATATTGGTAGTGTTGAGAATTTCATTTTTATTTTATTTTATTTGATAAATTTCAAAAACCATTGATTTAATTAATAATTAAAAAACACTTCTTTTAAATATTCTTTTTAAATAAATTTATTTAAAAAAATAATTTAAAATTAATTTATTTGAATAATTCTTTCTACGATTGGAATTTTGTGTAATATTTTTTAATTTGAGTTAGTGTTTTAATCTCATTATTTAAATTTCTGGGTTGATAAATTGTTTTCTTCTATTTGACTTAAATTTTAATTTTTTTTCGGTATTTAGTTAATTTTCAAATAACTATAATTTTTTATAATAAAGAAAAATATTTTTTTCATTTATTTAAATTAATTTGTCTAATTTTTTATATTTCACATTTTTAATTTATAAGTTTAAATTCTTAAAAAAATGTTATGGGACAATTTTTTTAGTTAATTTTTAAAATGTTATAATTTTAAATGCATACATTATATCATATTAACATAACTTGTTATATATTTTTTATTAAATATATATCTAAATACATATATATATATATATAAACATATATGTACATGTTATTCATCTCCCCCCAAATGAAAATTCTCCATTACAAAGGCCATGCTAGTTCGGCAACACCAGCATTGCACACCTTCATCATGATAGTACTCCCTCTCAGGTGATCACATGTATCGTACCTCCACACACTACCTCCTCCCTCCCTCAAATTTTCATAGAATTTCCTCATGATGTATACATTTCTTTCATTAAATCAACTTATGGTCATTAAGCTTCAGTGGGCTGGCCTCTCTTATTAACACCGGGAAGCTCACCTTCACCAATACTCACAGCACTCGTAGCTTATATATAACGATATCACTATTTTAAACATAACGGTAGTTGTACATTTTTATTTATTAGTGGTATATATATTTTAACGATGGTATTAGTGTAGTGGTATCTTTCTTTCCAGGACATTAGTAGTGTAGTAGTATCACTCCACTCGACCATTTAATGGTAGAAAGCTCCTTTGCTTCTTCATGCGGTTATAGAACCACCTAACAGTAGTGGTATCACCCCATAATGGTAGATGAAACACCACTTTTCACTGGCAACAACATCAATCCGAGTAATGGTAGTATCGTATCTTGAAATGTTAGTGGTTTTATCGAACAATAATAGAAACATATCCCCTATTTTATGGATAAATTATAGCTAGTCTTTTAATGAAATAATAGCAGTAGAAACCTCTTGATATCTCTAGGTAATCTTATTACCTCCAGTTTTTTTTTCTACTACCTCCATTTTATACTTTTAATACCACTGGTTATAAATTTTGTGGAAGATTATATTTCTCTAAAAAATAATTTTTATTATTTTAATTATAGTTTCTAAAATAAAATTCATTAATTACTATTTAATTCCATTTTTATAAAAACATAATTTCATGTTTGAATAATAATTCAGATCATTTTTTATTTATACATACACATGTTTCAATTATTATTTGTTTTAGTGGTGTTTTAATGTTTTATCTGACTACAAGTTTATTCAAATATTTTAACTATTATATTAATTAATAATATACATATTTAGATTAATGATCATATTGTTAGTGTTTCAAATCTATTTTATGTAGTAATAAAAGACTTCCAAATTTCTATGATATTGATCATGATATTTCAAATTATAGGTAACAACATTATTCTATGTATTATTATACTCTAACTTAAGGAATGTAGGGATTTGATAATTTGAGGATCCCGGAAGATCTTGTAATTAATAATGTAAGATTAATCTATTGGAATGTGATCAAGGGAGTATTTGATATGATAAAATTGATACAGTTTATTCAAAACACTAATGAAAACTAATTTTTCTACACATATAATCAAGAATATTTGTGGCTATTGTCCTATTACTATGATAATGAAGATACTTCAACTATTCTATCAATTATGGATGAATTGATAAAATATCATGAAGTTAAATTGTCTTCGTCTTCTGATCTCTTCTATTATAAATTGCTCTCTATCTTCCATCGAATTATGTCTCATTAATTTATTTATGGTAGTAGCATCAATTTTTGATTTTACCAATCAAAATCAGGTGAATAATGGTTATTATACAAAGAAAATGAATCTCTTATGTTGGGACTCCCAAATAAATGTTAGGGTAAGTGTAGGTTGTCAATCTGGTAAAAATTTAGGATTATGCCTCCATGAATTATAAAAGTAAGATCCATTAAACAGGTTGTCACAGCTTTAAAAGTGATTTTCTCTTAATGGGTATAGATATTCTCACCATATAAAGAATATTTAAGAGTTTACTATTATCTTTATGATACAAACCTCTATAAAAATATTTTGTTCTTATTTTAATTTCCTCTACACTGAATCTTGAACACAGCACTTCACTGTTGATTATTCATTAATAAAATACAAAGTTTTTAATTATTTAATTTTGTTAAGACTACGCCCCCCCCCCCATAGTTTTTTTTTCTTCATTGGTATGGATCTAAAAAATCACTTATAACTATCACACAAACCATTGAATATGAATGGAAGGGACAGAAAATTTTAAAATTATCACTACTCAAAATGAGTAACTAATCCTTAGTATGGTTTGGTAATAACGTAATATCATAAAATCCACTAAAATCATCATGTGTATTACTAAAGAGTTTGGGATATCCTCTAACTAATTTTAGAAATATTTATCTCCTCTATTTATAGTGATAACACAAAAATGAAAGATATAGATTTTTTCCATCAATAAGAGAGTCTCCAATAGTATCATACTTCCATAGAGTTGTCCTTAGGTTTATGGTTCTTCTTTCACTTATTCATATTCTTTTCTGAATTTATAACATCAATTTTTTTCAATTTTTCTCTTATATAAAGATTTTATATTTTCAATGCATCATTTACATTTCACATTAGTAGTTAATTTCTTCAATTTCAAATTTAAATTTGAGATTAGAATTCAAAAAAATAACTTCCTTCAAATATTTCTCAATATCTCCAATTTTTTTATCCATTAGATAATACATGACCTCTTATTAACCATTCATATTATTGGAGAATTATAGATAAATAATTAATATTCCTTCAATCATAAAATTTTTCATCTCATCATATCCACTCAAAATAAAAAACCTCTTCAGAACACATCTTCATATCTCTTTATTATGGTTTGTTTGACATCACTATAGAAACATTTCACTAAACATGATTTAGAAATTTCTAATTTTAGTTTTATTTGTCTAAACCTATCACCAGGTCATATTTCCACTCTCTATTTAGGATAAGAACTTGTTTTCCCATTATGATGTGGAGATCCATGATTCAAACCCTAGATAACTATTTAGAAAAATTAATTTATTAAAGAAAACCTCCTTTATATTTTTAATACATATCAAAACACCGAACTTTTTCCACCACTTCATGGGATTTTTATGTTTTTAATCCCATTTTATAACTCAATTATTTTTAATTAAAGAAATGTACGCACCACCCTTGTATACGGACTTTTCCAAAATTCCAACACTCTTACACCAAATACCATGGCTACTTTTATTTCATATTTAAGCCTTTTCATTCCCCATAGGAAAACTTTTAAACTAAAATTCTCACTGAAATACAAGTGAAATAAATAATTTCCCTAGTTTTTTGGTATATCATGTTATCTATTTCACTATTTCATGGTTGAAACCCTTTCCTCGGACCATAGCTCATCAAAACACCAGTATCCTATAAAACCAATCAAATTTTCACATCCCAAGACATCTCTATAAAGGTTTAATGTGTGGAAACAGTGTGGTGATGTCACCTTAAATGAATCATCCTGAAAAAATTCAGTTTGAACATTTTTTATGTGTTGAAAAAAAATAAAACGCACAAAAAAACTCAAATTCCTCTCTTATTCACTTATAAAAATTTTTAACATGGTTATAATGATCACCTAAAACATCTCTTTATATCAAAATATTCTCATCCTGCTCTAATTTTATGAATGAAAAATCTTTTCCCCCAATTTTTTTATCAATTTTATGACTCATTTGTCACCTCAATTTATCAATTTGTGATGATCAATAAAACTTAATAATATTAATATCATAACAATGGAATCCATTTTAAAATTGTATGAAACTGAACTAGTACAATCATAGTTTCCAAATTCTTGAGTCAAAGATTAAATGCATGAATGATCCCATCATATTTTAAACTTGTACCCATTAGATAGATATATACAGGCTGAATATAGTGGAATGTGTGACATCACTATAATCCAAGGAAAGTTCCTAAGATATAATATGATGAGGCTTGGTTTCCTTATGAGTGTGCACACTTAGGCAGATATAGGCGGGTAGAATTTTATGGTGTATGTGGAATCTCTCTAAGCCATGTTTATACAATCTGGATTAATTCCTCTTGAACTTGTGCTCTTATATAGATATAGGTGGGATAGATATAGTGTCATATATACGGTCACCATAATCTAAGGTTATTAAATTTCAAATATGAGAGACATAGGGGACTCAAAATAAAAAAATAATTATGGGGAATTTTGTAATGAGGATTCCAATGTTCCAAAGGGATAAAGTACTCTAAAAATGATTCTTTTATACATTTTTTATGATTTATCTGAATCAATATATAAGGTACATAGGGGTGTTATAAATTTGGTCTAACTAGAGGTACAGTATAATCATGGATTGAATTTTTCTAGGGTTATATGGTAGCCACTATAAAAGTTATGTATTTTAACTTTTTCCCTACAATTTTCATGATCTATGGGTGAGGAAAGGCTTAGTGGGTAGAAACATAGATTTTTCTCATTACACCATTTGAGGTTTTTAAATATGATAGGTTTTATTATTATTTTTTATTAAATTATATAGTTTTTCCTATGATATGTAATGTAAAATCCTGGTGAGTAGATACTCAAATTTTAAACATGATTCACTTTGTAGTTTTTCAATCTAGAGTGTGCTATATATCTTTCCTTTGGAGGTTTATGATCATTCAAGTTAGACCAGTGAGACTCTTACTCAAGGTAAAAAAACATTTAGTTAAAGATGATCTATTCTACCTAGAATCATGGGAATGGTTGAACCATCATGCATAAAAGCCGATTTCCACTTATTCAGATCAACTTTCAAAGAGTGCATGCAGTCTAAGGTCATAGTTCCTAGACCAATAGTTTTGGGGGTTCATGTTTGTATAGACTGGATAGAAAAGGTGGATGAATCTTAAGATCATACAACCTTAACCCAATGGGTGATATGGTTTATGTATGGTAAAGACAAACCCAATGTGAATGGAGAGTCCTATTCTATTATAGATTATCTCATGGATAGGTGCATGTAGATTATGGTCATAGTGATCAGACCAAAGTTGAGGGGATATAACTACCCAAATGGATCTAAAGAGCTATGATAACTGCAAAACCACTTGAATAAGGAATGGAAATGAGTTAAATAATGACCTAAAATATTTAATTCGTGAAATTATAGGATATAAAAAACATGTCATGGGTGATCACTAACCACATTAAAATGACGGGCTCTATGGAAATATTTTTAAGGTGACATGGGCTTAGAGGACCTTCCCCTTACAATGAAATATTCTTCTAGTTGTTAGTTATATATATGGTTTCATATATATCATACCAACAAGTGGTGTCCTTTAAAGTTAAATGTGTTCCTTACTAGTATCTATTAAAGGATTACAGTTATCCAATAAATTATAGAATTAAGTGTTTCATATAGAGCTTAGATATCACTACATATCATGTGACATTAGAAATCAAACCACATGTAATTTTTTTATAATTATAACTTTCAAAAATAAAGTATCATCACTTTTATGAAGAATATTTATAAAATTCAATGTTAAATATTCAAATCCTTACTCATTATTGAGTAATGTGAACAACATTAAAAAATATGGGATGAGAGTAAAAATATTAGTAAGGGATACAAAAATAAGGAAACCATTAGTCCATTGATAAAAATTAAAACCCATCAAAATATTATCATAAAGTAATACTTTTCACCCTTAATATGTAGAAAATACATTCCCTTAAAAATAATATCATTTCATACTTTTCTCTATAATCACAAGATTACCATAAAACCCATATAGAGCATATAAAATACATAAAGGTAACTTGGTACATAATTATACTTAAATGGAATAAACATTTGGTCGACTTCCATACATGTCACTTCAACAAATAGAATAGCCATATGGCTGACTTCCATACCAAATTCATTGATGGTTATAACATAACCACCCATCCTTGGTTTATCACGGAAACACTCAAATTTTTTTATCATGTAACCACCCTTAAAATGACCTAGTACCATTATATAATCATAATAAATTAATGATTTAAATTTTTAGTATCTCACTCATAAAATTTCATTTGAAATAACAAGATATCATTTCATATTATGGAAATAATCAATCCATTTTCAAAACAAAAATAACCAGAAAGTGTGAGAGATGTATTTTTATTTTAAAAACATTAGGTCTTGTATAGGAATCCAAATATAAAATAATGATCACAGAAAATGGAAATTCATTTTCGTTTTATTAGTTAAAAACATTCTTTCTATCATTTGTAAATAAATTCAAATTCTCTTTATATAAAGAAAAAAATATTCCTTTCTGAAAACCTTTGAATGAAATTAAAAATATAAATATAATTTTCTTTATATTACCTTTATATCTATATAAATAAATTTGTTAAATAATATTAATAATATTGACATGGAGAAAAATAATTGATAATTAAATATTTAAACATTAAAGGTGTCCCGATTTTTATTTAATATTTATATCTTAATCCCAATAAAATAATAACATTTAAAAAATCATTAATCTACTTGAGGAAAATGTAACATCCCATGTATTTATAAAAAAACACTTTCCTATCTATTAATATTTATGATTAAAATAAAAAAATTTCATCAAGGGGACACTTTATCTTATATCATACTCATCATGAAACAATGGGTTTCTCTGAAATCTTATGTATTACACAATATTGAGTTATACTGAAAAATAATACACTAATATTATTTTTATTTTTAATATTAGTTAATGCCTAGCTGTTGTATTTCTGGGAATGAATAGAACTATCTAATATATGATTACACGTGTTTTTTAAATTTTTTTTATTTTTCCAATAAATTTTTCTATCTTAAAATGATAATGAATCCAATTTTAAGCATAAAATACTCTAACATTTTTAAAGGTTGATTTTCCAACTTTTTATGGAAAGCCATTTTTTTAAAAAAAAATCACTTTTATATGTTATATTTGATAAAATAACATCTTCATTGAAATCGGAACATAAAAATTTACTTTGTTAGAAATTTTGGTATTTTTCTTATAAAATTCATATTTTAATGAATAGTGAAAAATACTGTATTTTAATTCAAAATTGCATTTTCGTATAATTTATTTAGATTTTAATTTTAATTGGTTTTAAAGTTTTATTGTATTAAGTTTTTATAATTTAATCTAATTTTCATCATTGGAAGTAATTTCACATTGAAATTTGATATAAACACATGTCAATCTTTGGTTGGTTTTTTCTTCTAAAAAACAAGTTTTCTCATTTTGACAATGAGAATTAATTTTAAATTAATTATTGAAAAATATTTTATCTGAATTTAGAAAAATGAATTTAATATTTGTAATCAAAAGGTCCAAATTTTGTAAATTTTTCCCTTTTATTTTTGGACATTATGAATAGTAACTTTAGTAATTATTTGTGTTTACCATGGTTAAAGGGTAAATCGGGTAAATAACAGTAAAAATAATATTATAATAATATAAAACTACCCTAAAATTTTTCCTAATACTATTGTATGATACATGGATGAACCATATCATCCTTCGGTTGATTTTAGAACCCCATAGAGCCACTTGTGTGTGATAATGACATGTTCTAATAATTAATTTAAAGTAAAGAGAAATATAACATAAGCATGTATCATTTTACTAAAATGATTTTACGGTGGGATAATATAAATAATATATTTGACTATAAATATTAATTATAAGTAATAAATATTTCTTTCATCATGGTATTTTATTTATAGTTTTTAGACATTAAATAAATAAATTTATTTGTGACACAATGATGATGCAGTGATTGCCTTATTAATGAAAGATTCAAATAAATGATATTATAAATATTAAAATTAATTCAATTTCAACTTTTATATGACCTTAAAAAATTTTATGGATGATTATTACATGTTATATTTTTGTTAATTTAGTTTTTTTGAATGAATCAAGTTGTAATGACTTTAAAAATCAATTTTTAAATAGTGTCAAAATTGACATAAATGAGTTTTTAAAACAAATAATATTTTTTAAAATGATATAATAGTCATAAAAATCTTAAATTCGGACAAATAACATAGATAATGTTAATAATTTCATTAATTATCCATTTTAAGTTCTCTTTTAATTTTATAGTAACCATATTAACCATATATTTTAAAAATACTAGAAGACATGGTCAGAGTTAATTTATTTAACTAAGGGTTAAAGCCAAAAAATAAGGTTAAATTTGTGACCAAAACTTTTCTAAAACCTATTGGTTGAAAGTATTTAGACCCATCCTAATATTATACTCTAAATATATCACTTTTTAATTATTATAATTCGAAAATAATTTTGTAATAAAATAATATTTCAAGACATTCCTAAAGTGCCCCTCATCCGTCTTATAAAAGGAAACCACCTCTACCCAATAAGTCAAACCTATAAATCCCATTGTCACATAAAAATTCTTATCAAATATTCTCCAAATATCCATCCTTTCCTCTTAAAATCCTTACCTTTGGAATAACGCTACTCAAGGAAGCATTTTGGATCAAATAAAAAGGAGTTACCTGATTTAGAGTAACGTTACTCTCATGCTCCTTTCATTTATTTTATTTCTACAACACGCTAACATCTATTTATTACATTATTTTATAACAAAACCAGTGTACTCAATATACTAGTATGTTTTTGTGCTAATTTTTCTACATACACATATACACAACTCCATCAAATAGACATAGAATATATTGTTTCTGTGTACGGTGATCTACTTCCTCACAAAATGATGATTGTTCAATTTTATCCTACCACCTCTCATCGTGGACATTATGATGGAACTATATTTATATATGATATGTATTATCTTTATATTTTCTCTATTATTCTGTAATTTTTATTTAAAACATACCTTTATGATTTCATTGTTGTGTAAATATGATAATTTCGTTTGAGGAAGTGTCAACTATCGCCCCCTCAAAGGGATGTGACTCGTTCCCGCTATACATGGAATTTATAAGGTATATTTTTATTAAACCTATGAAACATACATGACATTTATATAATAATGGTATTATAAAATACATTTATATCATTTGATTATTATTCTTTTAATATGACAAATAAATAAAAGTATCACACGTACGGTCTACCGTATCCATGAATGCTGTATTTAAATTATTATCTCGAAATATTATAGATATTATAAATAAATATAAAATGTATATATATGATATTTAAATCATGAATAATATTATTTATATCATGTAATTTTTACTACATGGAAAATTTACATTAGAACAATTTCATTTTCAACTCAAGTACTAAATATAGACAAAACGACCGATATGAAATTAAATAATTATGTAATTTTTATAATATGATAATAATTTATATAAAATGAATAATAAACTTGAAAAAGGTTCTCAAGAAATTAGATACTTAACTAAGTTTGTTATTCTGGAACAAAATGATTTTTCTTGAAAATTCGGACTCAAGGTAAGGGAACTTCTTAAACCAATTTATATTCTTTGGGTTAATCTTCTACTTCTTGATTGTGTCGTGCTATGATTATATGAAAAATAAATTTTGATATCCTATCTTGTATTTATACATTATTTATTTTTATTTATAGTTAATACACATAATCGATCTATTTTATTAACAAAACGATCTTTTTAAGGTAAATCATAACTCAATCTTTATTCATTGAGTTAAATATCCATGTAATTAGTTTATTTTTATAAGAATCTGTGTGAATGACCACTGACTTTTTTACACTTAATATCCAATTATATTGAGTGTATTTATATTTTTCATATATAATTATTTCATTGATTTGTTGTTAATATAATTATATGATCTTTGTAAGGGTCCTTGTCTCAATCTCCTTTTATTGAGTCATATCTTGATGTTATGCACCTTATTATCCTATAAGGTGTATAGAAAACCATTTTGGCATGTTATAACATGAATTAGTGTATTATTATGATATTTTAAGTTTTTTTAATGTTATTCCTTAATGATTTTTATTCAAGTGTTTCTCAAATGGAAAGGGTCTCTATAACTAAAACAACATTTTAAAGGTTTTATAGATTTATTCTTCTAAAACATTCTATTACTTGTCCATGTTTTAAAAATTGTTTTTAAGAATTTATTTATATTGGCATGAACATTTTAAAATGTTAAAATTTTAAAATTGTTATGGGACACATTGATTGAAAAGTCTTTTTATTAAATATTTTAAATGGTTTTTGAAATGGATTGACAATTTTAATATCATGAAATTATTTCTTGTGATTGAAAATGAAATTTTATGATTTAAATGTTTATAGTTACAATAATTTATGTGTCATCGTTATTTAATGGTACTTTGACATTTGATGGGTTGTTAAGTGATAAGCCAAAGATAAGTGGTTATGTGCTAAACAAAAAATGGGTGATTCTGTGATAAACCATGGACAGGTGATTATGTTATAACCTCCAATGAATTGGGTATAGAAGTTAGTCATATGTCTATTCCATTTAGTGATATGTGTGGAAGTTGGTCATATAGTTATTCCATTTAAGTTTGTTTATGTCCCATGTTACCTTTATCTGTTATATATTGATTTAAATGGGATTTATAGCAATTTTTTGGTTACAAAAATAGTATGCAGTAAGCTTATATTCAGTGAAGTATATTTTTTACTTATTAAAGGTGAAAATTATTACACTATGATAAATTATTCATGGATTTAATGTTTTTTCAAGACTCACAGTTTTCATTATTTATGTGTCCCTCACTTATAATTTTATACTCATCCCATGTTTTGAAATATTTTTCACATGACATAAATAAGAATAGAGTAAAGGATGGGATTTAGTAAAAGTTTTTTTGTTAAAACATGAAATGATACCATTTTTCTTTTTAAATATTTTTTTTTTATAAAATATTTATAGTGATTTGAAGTGTCTTCTTTTAATGTTTAAGTTTTTATGTACGAGTTATGACCTAAATCTCTAAAGCTCTAAACCTGAAAAGATCATCAAAGTGAATTAAAGTCAAATTATCAACTTAACTCAATATTATGTTACATTTAAGGCTGGGTAATTATATAAAGTATAAATATTTAATTTCAAATGTGTTTTATATACACATTATAAAACAATAAAGGATCATATCATCAAGAAATTTATCAATGAAGGGAGATGGAGATGAAATCCCTTACCTCAAGTCTGATTCATCATGAAAGTTCTTTATATTCCTGATTAATAAACTTAGGTTAATTATTTAATTCCTTATAAAATTATTCAAGTTTATTATTACTTTATTATCATTTTATAACAATTACTTAATTATTTATGTTTGCATTGGATGTTTTGATCATGTTCTGTACTTGAGTCCAAAATAAATTTTGTATGACGTCAAAATTCAAAGTGTTCATAATTAAATATTCTATATAATAATATTAATGAAATAATAATCACTTTTATACATAAATTATACTTTTAAATACACCCATTATTTATTGTTATGAAAAATGAACTATGTTATAATCATGCTGACGGTAAGTAGTACATACGCTTAAGTAACATTTCCATTTTTCAATGAACATTATGGAAAGAAGCTATTTATTATATTATATTTTTAGAATTATGATAATATCACAAATATAATATTATTAATTTAAATATATTTATATATATTATTCATAGGATGTGGTGATTAAAAAGGAATCACATCACTCTGTTGAGGTGATAGTTCAAACGTACGCACAAACAACATCATCATTTATATGTGAATGGAAAGTAAGAACGTAATTGATATATTATTATCATATAATAATAAATAAATCATAAATATAATATATAAATATCAATTCCATCATTTTAACCAATATTGAGAGACTATAATGGAAAATGAATTATACTGATTCGTGGAAGTGATATCTTACACGTACGCACAAACTATTAATTAATTTCTAATTTTATGACGTTAGAGATGGATTTGGGTGATGATATTGACATAATAACATATAATTATATTGAGAATACTTTATTTATTATCTCATCATGGTTGTATAATATTTTCAGAAAATGGAAGAAGAAATAAAATAGAAATACATTATTAAAACAATACCTCTTCTTGAAAAGATCTTCCTTGATTAACACCTTAACACCTCTAAGAGGAGTGTTTGTTTTAAAATAAGGGATATAGAATGTGGGTAGGGTTTCTAGAAAGGTATTTGGTCAGATATTTTCTGAACAAAATAGGTTTTTACTCATATTGAAATGATAATAATGTGTTCCATTTTATAAGAGAGGGGATAGACACTCTTGTAATTTTTTAAAATTTTAATTTAATATAGATTAATTTTCAAATATAAATAAGTCCAAAGTGATTTATTTCAAAGAAAGGAATATTTGGTGTTGAAAAACATTTATCCAATGAAAATTATATTAATCTTAACTATTTTTAAATCCTTATCTTTTTGTTTTAACCCTTATTTAACCTTTTTAATTCTTATTGTGATATCATGAAATTTAAATTTTGATGGTTAATATAATTACAATAAAATGTCAAAATACCAATAAATGAGTCTCTAATAAAATTTTTAGAATCATTCCAATTATTTTTCATAATTTTAGATTTTTATGAACTTTATATCATTTAATAAATTATTATTTATTTTAAAATATCAATAATGTCAATTTTGACACTATTCATTACATGACATTTTAAAAATATCATAAAAATATTATATCTTAAAAAACACTAATATATCATCATGGAAATTTCAAATTTGTCCATAAAATTAATATAAGTAATTAATTATATTAAATTATATTTATTTTAGTGTTTTTGAAATCATTTATTTGATATTTTTTTAATTATACAATTACATCATCATCATCATTGTGGAAACATTTCATTTAATAATTTATTCCCTAAAAATTACAGATAAATTAACATTATGTATATAAATATTTTATATTTGTAAATAATATTTATATTTGAATATATACCTTATATATACCCATATTATTATCATTTTACTTATTAAAAACAAGAGTTTGACAAAATTGCCTTTTCTTTTAAAAAAATTATATAAATATCTTAAAGTCATACCAGTGGGTTCTAAAGATTATATTTTTTCCCCAGAAAGATTTTATGTTGAAAAAAACTCATAAAATGAAATTAGTACAAGTTTTATGTTAATTTATAAAATTATTTTTACCCTTAATTACTTGATTTATCTTTAACTGTGGTGATAAAACATATTTACAAAAGTTATTATTCATATTTTTCAAAAGATAAGTTAACCCTATTAGATCATAAATATCATACTGATTACAACCGTGTATATCTGTTTTTCAAAATTCAAGACACATAAATCATTAAAATTAATTTATAATTAATCCTATTGATTGATTGAAAAAATGAGTTTTTAAAATAAAAATGTTCAAAAATTCACAAAGTTTTTACATCGAATTTCAATGTGAAATTTAATCCAATTACCTACATTGGATTAAATGAAGAAAATTTTACTAAATTACACTTTAAAACTAATTAAAAATATAATTTAATTGTATAAATAGATTTTACGAAAAAAGTAGTTTTGAACTATTATTTGTGTTGTTCACTATTCATAAAAATATGAAAGTTCTTAGAAAAATACCATATATTCAAAAAAAATAAAATTTTTAAAATATAATTCCAAATAATAAGTTTATTTTTTAAAATAAAATTTATAAAAGTGACAAAAAACTTGATTTAAAATGGGTTCACCATCAAAACGCGCCAAAACTTCTTTTTTTAAAAAGTACTTCTTTTATGCATAAAAATGAATTTGTACTTATATCATGTCTAGAAAATATATGAAATTAATTTTAAACATTATATTGAATATTATATATATATATATATATATATATATATTGATTTTATTTTTTTATAAACACACTTCTTCACGCATAAAATGTTTTTCAAAAAAACATTTCCTTTTATTTAAAAAAAGACTTATTTTAATTTATAATTAAATGGTAACTAAAGAATTAATTATATATAAATTAAAAAAACATATTTTCATAATTTAGTTAATAAAATTCAGTATGTCCATTCTAATGACTCATTAATAATGGTAACATTTAAATAACAATATTCATTTGTTTACATAAGCTCGATATGGCATAACATTTATACTATCGAACTTAGTGTTTCCTTTTAAAAACTAGAAATTTTACATTCTCCCCCCCCCCATTTAAAAAATTGTGTCTTTGAAATGATAACTTGGGATTAGAAACTTGGGATTTGACTTCTCAAAATATATTTTTTGAAATCCCACATCATAAAAATGATTAATGAAACTTCCACTTTAAAAAAAGAATGGAAAGTATAAAGGTCACCTAAGATTGCAAATACTATATTTACATGTAGAAAAACATGTACATGGAATAAAAAATTAACCATCAATTTTTTATGGAGAGTGATAGAAAACTTGGTCATAAGAAAGTTAAAAATCAAAACACCATAAGTTTGTGATGGATTAAATGGTCATTTATTTCTTAGTAAGTAAAGTAAAATAATATTGTTTTTGTTTCAAAAAAACTCAAAAATTTGATAAACCTTTTTACTACTTTTACTAATAAAATAAGTAAATATACTTACTTGACAAGCAGAGTTTCATCCTTTTATCAAATTCCACCACAAACTCATCTTTTCCTTTATACAATGAGTATTTAAGATGAATTTTTCCCACCTGATGAACTAGAATAAGCTTCTATAGAATCAAATAATCCAAAAAATATTAACTATATATTTGTATTATCATTAAAAATTAACCAAAAACAAAATGGTTATGATAAGATAAAATAATTCCTTAAAAATAATAATCATTTATATAGTGAAAAACTATTTAAATCTCAAAAATTCAACTATAATATCCAAATTTCAACATAGACCATATGATAAATGAAAATCCTTAAAATTCCTCAAAATATTCCCAACTAATATTGAAACCCAAAATTCAGAAGTATTTGATTGTATTGTATTATAAGATAAATGTTAAGAAATATCTCCAAATATCAGCAATCAATCTTAATGTCTCATACCAAAAAATATAAGATCCTAAATCACATAATCTCTAAGTATGATATATAACTTCTTGAATAACCATAAAATCATATTTTCCTCTAACATATAATTCAAAATCTACATATCCAATAAATTCCTACAATATTCTATTTATCTTAATCATATAAATTTCCCAAAATAGTGAGTGTCTTTTGAAATATCAGTAATCACTTAATCACCAAATAATTTTCCAATCCCTTTATCATCTATTTGATAAAATGTATGCTCCCAAAATAAACTTATTATTCATCCAAAAAATCATAAAAATAAATAAAAAATCACACTAACTAGTACTACATGTTGTCCAGTGGTAGGCGATTCACCCTCATCTCCCTTCAGTTGTGAGTTAGAAACTCATGGCCTTTCTAGACACGATGGGTTTTGACACATCCCTCGGGTTTTAATTTTTATAAAACAATTTAATTCATATAAAATTTCCAAAATATGATAAATACACTAAACAATAACAATAAAATGTTTTAAATTCAAATTTTTTCTTATACCATTCACTTTGTATCACAAAAGGTAATAACCCATAATTACCTCAATAATAAATGTCTCCAAAAATACCATTAATTTCCTTATAATTTCATAAATTATATCCTAAAAGGGGGTTTATAATACATTTAAATTATGATAAAACATAAAATTATAAATTCATGATGATATAACTAACTCTTAAGAAAACATCTTAATCTCCAAATTTGTCTAAAAGTTTCCTTTGATATGAACTATAAGGACCCAACCATAAACATTACATAATCTTGAGTTTTAGTTAAGAAAAATAATTTCTTTCACATTGATGAACGATTTAGGTTTATGATTTTAGATAAATATTCATAACTCATACATAAAAACCATAACAATACATAGTGGCCACTTCCAAATAGTATCCATTTTTTCTATAATCTAAAACTATTAAAATAAAGTATTTTAAAATTTATGAAAACTCTTCACAACATTCAATGTGACATCTCCATACACTTAAACATCCATAATTCATGTAAAAACAATAAAAACATTGTATGTGCATAAAAATATCAGTAAGGGGTATAAAAAGAAGGAAATTATTAGCCCATTGATAAACACTAATACCCATAAAAACATTATCATAAAGTAAAACGTTTCACAATAAATAAATAGTAAATACCTTACTTTGAAAAGGATATAATTTCATACTTTTACTTACAATCATAATATTACCATAAAACCCATTTTAATCATAGAAAATACATAAAGGTAACTTGGGGCATAATTATACTTATACATAATTACTATTCGGTCAACATCCATACATGTCACTCTTACAAATGGAATATCCATATAGCTGAATTCCATAACCTATGCATTTTAGGTTATAACGTAACCACACAACCTTAGTTTATCACAAAATCAACCATCCTTAGGTTATAACATAACCACCCATCAAATTTCCATGTAACATTATATAATCATAACACAAAAAAGATTGAAATTTTCAGTATTTTACTCATAAAATTTCATTTAAAAACACAATAAATCATTTCAAGTTATTTAAATGATCAATCCACTTTTAAAACCATTTTCAATACCCAAAAAACCCAAAAATGGAATAATTTATCTCTTTTTATTTTAAAAACATTTATAATTTTTTAGGAATCCAAATATCAAATAATATTCATAATGTTATAAAATTCATTGTCATCATATATGTTAAAAAATATTCTTTTTTGTAAAAAAGTAAAACAATTCGTATAAAAAGAAAAAGCGGATTTATCTTTGAAAAATTTTAAATGAAATTCAAAATATAATGAAAATTTTCTTTATATTAATTTTATTTCTATATAAATAATTATGTAAAATAATATTAAGAATATTGACATGGAGAAAAAAGATTAGGAAATTAAATCCATAAACATCCAAGGTGTCAAAGACCACTTTGAACATTTAAATCTTAATCCCCATAAAAGAATAAAATTTAACAAAAAATTAATTAACTTTAGGATAGATAAAATATGGATATGAAATGTATAAGGGGTTTTATATACACCTGATAAATGAATAAAGGTTTATATCATTAATAAATACCTTAATGAAAGGAGATTGTCGTGAAATCTCTTATCTCGAGTCTGATTCATTACGTATGTTCTTTATCTTAGTGAATAATAAACTTAGGTTCATTATTAAATTTCTTGATAGCCTTCTTCAAGTTTATTATTCCTTTTTTATTATGTTATAATAATTACTTAATTATTTAAATTTATGTCATAGATTTTGATGATATTTAGTACTTGAGTCAGAATGAATTTGGTATGATGTCAATAGTCAAAGTGGCCATAAGTAAATCATCTCCAAAATAACATTCATGAAATAATAATCACTTTTATAAATTAATTTTAATTATAAATTCATTCAATAAGTATTGTTATAAAAAATGAACTTTTTTATAATCATGGAGACGGTAAGTCGTACATACACATGACTAATGTTTCCATTTTTTAATGATCATTGTGAAAAGAACTTATGTATTATTTTACCCTTACATAATTATAATAATAAAATAAATATAATATTAATCATTTAAATATACTTATATATATTATTCAAGTGATGTGGTGATTAAAAATGAACTACGTCGCTTTATGGAGGTGATAGTTCACATATACACATGAATGGTGTTATCATTTATATGTGCATGGAAAGTAATAAATTAATTGATATATTATTCTTCAATAATGATAAATATGTCATTAATATCATATATAAACATTAATTACAACATTATAACTAGTATTGAAAGATTTTAATGGAAAATGAATTATATCGGTTCGTGGAGGTAATAGTTCACTCATACACTGAAATGATTAATTTATTTCCCATTTGATGAAATCGGAGATGGATTTAGGTGATGATATTTACATAATAATATATAATTATATTTGAGATACTATATTTATTATCTCATCCTTTTTTCAGAATATTTGAAGAATGTGTAAGAAGAAATAAAATTGAAATACATGATTAAAACAATACCTCTTCTTCGGACGATCTTCCTTGATTTACACCTTGATACCTCTAAGAAGAGTTTTATACCTAAAATAAGGCCTATAGAATATGGGGAGGGATTATAGGAAGATATTTTTGTAGATATTTTCTTAACCAAATGGTTTTTTAAGTGTATTTGGATGAGAATAATGGGTTCCCTTTTATAAGAGAGGGGAGGGGCACTCTTGTAATTATTCAAAATATTAATTCAATATAAACTATTTTTTTTAATAAAAATGGGTCCAAAGTGAATTATGTAAAATATAAGATTATTTTATGAAAAATATCTTACATACAATGAAAATTATATAAGTTTTTACTTTTTTTAAATCCTTATCTTTTTGTTTTAACCCTTATTTATCATTTTTAATTCTTACTGTGATATCATAAAATTTACACTTTGATTGTTAATATAATTACTATAAAATGATAAAAGACTAATAAATGAGTAATTAATGAAATTTTTTGACTCATAAAAATTAATTGGATGAATTTTATAGTTGTATGAATTTTATAACTTTTAGTAGAATATTATTTATTTTAAAATATAAATAATGTCAGTTTTGACAATATTCATTACATGAATTTTAAAAATATCATAGAAACTTTTTTATATTCAAAAATTTACTATTAAATCATCAATAACATGTGAAAGTAATCCATAAAATTAGTTTATGACATTAGTTATATCACATTATATTTATTTTATTATTTTTACTATAATTTATTTTATATTTCCTTTAATTCAATAATTAATGCATCATCATTGTGTAAGAATTTAATTTAATTATTTATTTACTAAAAATTAAAAATAAATTACTATTATGTATTTAAACATTTTATCTCTATAAATAATATTTTTAGTTTAACATATCCATTATATAACCCCATATTAAAAATATTTTACTTGTTAAAAACAAGAGTGTTATAAAATTGTCTTTTCTTTGAATAAAATAGTATAAATTTATTAAATTCATCCAAGTGGATTAAAAAGGTTATATTTAGGCCCAAGTATTATTTTAGGTCAATATAAACTCATAAAATTAAATTTAATTACGTTTTATGGTAATTTATAATATTATTTTTACCCTTAATAACTCGATTTACCTTTTACCATGGTAAGAAAAATAATTACTGAAGTTACTATTCATATTTTTTAAAAATCAAGTTGATACTATTAAATCATAAATATCATAATGATTACAACCATTTATTTCTTTTTTTCAATATTCAAAACACATAAGTGGTTAAAATTAATTTAAAATTATTCATGTTGACAGATCGAGAAAATGGGTTTTTAAAGTAAAAAACGTTCAAAAGCTCACAAAGTTTTTATATCCAATTTCAATGTGAAATTTATTCTAATGATCTAAATTTTATTAAATGATGATAATTTGACTTAATTATATTTTAAAACTAATTAAAAAAATAATTTAACTAAATAAATAAATTTTATGAAAAATAATTTTTGAACTAATATTTGTATTATCCACTATTCAACAAAATATGAAAGTTCTTAGAAAAATACCAAAAATAAAACCTATATAAATTTTTATACTCCAATTATAATGAATAATTATATTTTTTCAAATAGTATTTATAAAAGTGACAAAAACTATAGTTAAAATGGTGTTTCCATCAAAAGGCGATAACACTAGCTTTATTGAAAAATACTCATTTTATGCATAAAATTAAATTTGTTCTTATATCATGTATATAAAATATATAAGATTAATTTTAAAGTTTATATTTAATATATTATATATATATATAATTAAAAACAACCCAACAGTAGTTACTTTATTATTTAATAAACACACTTCTTCACATTTAAATAGTTTTTCAGAAAAACATTTCCTTTTAATTAAAAAAAATTCTTTTCATTTATAATTAATTAGTCTCTAAATAATTAATTATATATACATTAGTAAACCATAATTTCATAATTTAATTAATACTATTCATTCTCTTCTTTCTAATATCTAGGTTATAATGGTAACATTTTGATGACAATATTCAGTTGTTCTCATAATCTCGATATAGTGTAACGTATGCACTATTGAACATAGTGTTTTCCTATAAAAACTCAGGATTTTTAATATTTTTATATTATGGTGCAGAATAAAAAAAATAGGATCCATGCCCACACCCTGGATAGTTCTCTAGTGTGTAGTCAGGGTAGGAAACTCGACATAAATATGGGAGGCCCCAATAATTGGGCATTATTCATTAAAATTGGTAATTTTATCCTAGTGTATATTTATGGATAAAAACCATGAATATGTCACTATTTCATGGTTAAAGATCTAATATAAAGAAAAAATAGATGACATAGGATATACCACTCTATGTAATTTTAAGGTCTTGTAAGGTGGACCATATGCCTTGAAAATTAACATCATGAGAAAAGGATTCAGATGTCAAGTCGTTTATGGATGAATGATTAGGAAATATTTATAGGGGATTTTCATAGATTTGTCTCATGCATGGGGGGATGTTTCTATACCATTATAAGAACATTGAATAACTCCCATCATAATTTGTGGAGAATCATTATAGTATGATGTATTGGGGTAGTATTTTTTTAGATGGAATCAATATAAGAAATCCAAGAATAACAATTTTCTTTGAAATAATAGGAATAAATCCAAATATGGTTCTCTTTTGGGTTACAAGAAGATTTTTTAGCTATGATTTTGTTTTATTTATAGAAGAATCATACACAACTACATATCCGGGTATAATCTTGGGATGTCATGGGCATGCCTCCAAATGGGTATGATACACAAGTGGGTAGTGTCAAGAGAATTTGAATCCACATAAATTGTTAGATTATGGAATATTAAAATCATTACTCAAAATATTTGAATTGGTAAATTATGGAATGAAACAATCATTTTGAGAATGATAATTGTGACACCCTAGAGCCACAATCTCATATCTAGTGCATTAAACACATATATTATATACAATATTCGATACTAACTCAATATTCTTAGACATTATTATCTCATAATTACATAGCATAAATAAAATATTTCATTACATTAATTCCCAATAAATTTTAGCTTTATAGATTTAGAAATTTAGGAAAACACGTAAGTTAATGAAGCTCATTTATTTCTTAACAAGTTGAATTTTTTTCCAATATATATGAAACTACTTGATCCATAATAATTCTTCAATATCTCTCATAAAATTTCTAATCAAGATATCCTATTATACATATCCAGTGTAATTATTTTCTTTATAACCTGGGGAAATGGAAAAATAAGAATGGGTGAGCTCAAACGCTCAATAATGGTAAACATTAGTGATGGTAATTAAAGATTATACGTGAAAATAATATGAAAATAAATATTATAAATGTAATATATAATAAAAAATGTTATAATAGATTGAAACTGAAAGTATAATACATACATGAATAAAAATATAAATGAAAATAACAAATGGATAAAATAATTGGTTCCTTGGAGATTAAATTCATAATGGAATATATTTAATTCCATACCATAAGTAAAGACATTGTGATATTAGACATAAAGATCTTACCATCAAAGAAATATCTTGTTATGGGTAGGCATACACAAAAATACCCACACATTTTAATCTCATGAGACCTACCGATGAATTGACAGGGTATATAATATTTGTTCATACCCATAACTTTAATTCCAATGAATTCTTTATATGAGATAATGAGTAAAAAACCTAATCAACTTTTCCAATAATCATTAGTATTAAAATAACAATATAAGGAACACCAATACTTTTCACTATGTCTGTAAAAGTGATAACATGATTTGAACAAATCTCAAGAAATAAGGTGTATGGTTGTGAAAGATTGTACCCCCGGTTTAATAATGGAAACTTATAAGGATGTTGACATAAATGAAAAACATCCTTACAAAATAATCCTTCGAGCGATAGTAGATATGAAGGGATCAAGAATCAAATTGATTGATATCATGAGTTCAATCCCCCAAATTTTAGATATATATATAAGTGTGTGTGTGTGTGTGTGTATTTTGTACAATACATAATTTAGCATAAGTTTCACAACTATAAATCCATTTTAATATGAAAAAGAAAATGGAGGTTAAAACTCAAAATAGTTTTTCAACAATATTTTTAACATTGATGTAAAATTCAAAATTACATATCACATTCAAAAGTAACTTTTGAAAAGGTGAGGTGAGAGAATTTGAACATTTTACTTTTAAAAATAAACTCTAATAGTGGAGACTTAAAAATTACAAAAAGTTTTCTATATGAAATTTAGATACAAAGATAAAACATTTTATTATTAATGCAACCTTTCAAATTATTTGAAATTGCCTTTCTTAAAAACCCACATTATAAAAAGAGTATTAAAATATTCATTGTATTAAATCATAATTTTCTTAAAGAGGATTATAAAATAACATATAGAAAAATATTAGGGTCGGATAACAAAATCAAGTAAGAATAATGTTCATGATAAATATTTATAACTCAATGAAATGAGATTTGAGCTATCAATATCCCTTATGGGCAACATACTCCATAATTTTCGGAATATTCAATAAGGATTTATGTGATATGAATTTATATCAATAGAAATAAATGATATAATACCACATAATACAATCAAGGGTATAATTTACCCAATATATATGAAATAAATCCAATATAATGATCATAACTCAAAGAATGAAAATTGAGTTACCAAAAACTCTTATGACTAGGGTAACACATGAGTCAAAATAAATTTATAGACAATAATATTATTTGTCTTAGTATATACCATGAATTGAAATGAAATAAATTATATATAATTATTGGGATTGAAAATCATCAGAACACCATATAAATGAAACATGGTGCATAACATGTAGCATATCTCAAAGAAGCAGAATTAAGGGTCTGAAAACCCATATTTCTAGAGTAATATTTTAGTCAAACCCTGTGAAAGATATGGATTGTAATAGAAATTAAAATAAAAATTTTAAAATATAATTCATGATATATTATATGAAATTATAAATATATATACCTTACAAATTAAATTAGTTGTATAATTCAAAACATGTCTCAAAGAAAGGAAATTGTGATGAAAACCCCATACCTTTTATCTAGGCTTCCACAAACACACTCTAACCACATGTAAAACAAAAATAAATATATTAATAACTTATTTCATAACCTTAATCAAATATTTTTCATTTATAATCATCATTTATAGTCATTATTTATATTCCTTCCAAAAAAAATAGTCATTCTTTATATGAATTCTGTGTAGTTGTTGCCTATTTTCAATATCTAGTGTAAATAATCTTGATCATTTTAAAATATTTTCTTAAAAAAAGTTTTCACATTCATATTTATTAAAAATTTCACCATACTATTAAAATTAACGGTGTTTTAATATATTTTCCATGATATTTATAGTGGTATAATTTTATTTCATGTCAGTTTTGGATAAAATCCATCAAGATGAAATCGACGATGATTATGGTTCAGTGATTCTTAATGATTGAAAAGTTTTTTATTAAATAATTATTTTAATAATAATGTTACCATTAAATAACCAAAAACATATCATTGTTTAGATATTTATATTATGTTTTACCATAAATTTGGTTCCCATAAACATCCATGATATAAATTCCTAGAATTATTCATGTTGGTGGTTAAATCGACCCAAACATAGACAAACCATGATTAATTGCTGATTATGTGGTGGTTTATTGGTAATTTCACTATAAAAAATCTTAATTATATTATATATTGTTTATTATTGTGATATATCATAATTTTTAGGATGTAGTGTAATGACCCAGAACTCTATTAATGTAATTTCTTTTTTATGTTTATATAGTACAGATCACATAAAATCACTTATAGAACACAATAAAGACATCATAAATGAATAATGAATGAAATAATAGGTATTTATAGAAGTTAAGGAACCTAAACCAATGAAATAGAAACATGAAATTATGAATATTAATGTTAAATTTATGAATAGTAAACCGATTAATTGAATAGTAACATCCCCAATGAAAGTAGAAATAACATTTAGTCATATATAAATGAAAATCTGATATAATTATATCACAGTATAAGTAAATAAATATTTTAAAACTTTCTAATAAAGTGTTTTTAATTTTTTGATTCATAAATATTTTGTGACAATTTTATAATCAATAAAATTATTTAAAAGAAAATTCATTTTAATAAAATTTATTCATAAATCAAAAAAAATTGTCTTATTATTTTAGGATAATTTAATGAGACCTTAGTTAATCTTTTATCATGTTGAAAAATAAGTTATAATTTTAGAAACTATAATTTTTAGTAAATAATGATTTTAATTAAAAAATTAACATATTTAGAAAATTATTTTCAAAAAATTTAATTCATTTTTAAATTAAAAACATTAAAAAATGGTCAAGGTTAATTTTTGGTTTTTTTCTAAAATACTCAAACTTTTTAACAATAGTAAAATACTGTAATTTACGGTATAAATACATTATAAGTTAAATAACCTATTCATTGATTCATCACTGATGTAAGAACCATTATCTAGAACTCTTCTTTCTAATTTTAATATATTTTATGATAATAGTCAAACTATTCATAGACTTGAGCCAAAATAATAAACAAATGAATAAAATATTCAAAAATCACCCCTCTCCTCCACTGTAAATATCACCCCTCACCACCCCTTCTCCTCACACCTTACAAGATTCTATCCTTGTAAAATTTCTAGCCAATCCTCCTCCTAAGTATCTCCCACACATTTATGAGCTCCTATTCTCATCAAATGAAAAAAATAAATCCCCTTAACGAGGTTCTCAATGAGAAGTATCCAAGAGGTAAAATCCTCTTCCTCTTCCTTTTAATGTCATTTCAGGTTTTTTTCCTTTATTATTATCTCCTCACCTTCTATATCCACATGAGAATGATAAATCCAATATCATCTATATATTTTAATTATATCATGTTAATGAAATATCCTTACTAAAACTCATTTCCCTCTCTCTCTCTTATTTTAAAAATGAAATCATTATCTCAAAGGTTCTAATTTACATCCTTCGTGGATGAAAATTTTTTGTTCTTCAATTTATACTTATATTATGGTAATGAAACAATTTTTATGGTCAAAATAGACTGTAATATATTTATTACTACCTTTATTATGTTTATTATGTAAAATATTTAAATAATACTAGATGATAAAACTAAATGAGTTCGTTATGACCTATAACAACCATAACAATGAAAACAATTATCACTAAATGATTCATCCTCATACCATATAAACAAATTATATATATAACCATTAACACATATTTATGTTCATTAATTTCATATAAATTTAATTTTGGATAATTATAGACATTCGACATGAACGTCCATACTCATAAACAATTATTCTAATCGTGAAAACTAAGGAAACGATTGCTCCTGAGTAATAAAATTGTATTTTATAACTCATCAAAAAGGAAATAAATGAACTTAATAAAATTATAATAAATCCAATAAATCTATATAAGGTTATAAATTAATTAATTAATTAATTAATTTTATTATCCATGATGTTATGTTCAATTGTAGAATACATTCAAACATAAGGTAAGAGTTTTCTTCTAAGACCTCCATTTTCTTTCAGGTTATGATTTCTTCCTCTATACACCAATGTAATTATCCATTAATTTTATAAAATTCATTAAATTTATATGTATAAATTCAAAACTCATGTTTCAATATTAGTTCATCTTTCTTTTCTAATAAATACATGTTTTTTAAAGGTTCTATTTTCATGGCTTCCTGATATGCAAGCCCGATCGAAGGGAATGTCTCGATTTCTTTCCCATTTTAAAGTACCATACCTAATATATTTTAAGAAACCATTATTTTTTAAAAATTTATAATTTTACCATGAAAAAATATATTTGTTCATTAATGGTTTTATACAAACAATCATGACAAATAAAAAAGATTTTTCTAAAAGTACTCTTCTTTGCAAAGTAAATGGGGTATTTCTCTCAATAATTCCTCGATGATTTTATTAGAATATTGTCATATATTTCAACACCTATGATTAATTTTATGATTTTTTTAGATTAATATCTTATTATTTTAATCTAACATATGTTATTAAATTGTTTATGATAGTTTTTACACTGGATGTTCTATCTTGATACCATTCAACTTGCTACTCATATTTGTTGGTGAATATGATTATAGATTGGGGAAAAAATTTTACACCTCATATGTTAATATTATTTATTTTTAGCCACATTCATTTGGTGAATGAATTATGATTTCCAAGTGATGGGTGGGGCCCACTATAACCTGTCGATTCATCAGTAGGTCTCATGAGACCAAACATAATTGGGTTTTGGCATTGGTCTTACCCTGGTATTTTTAGACATCTTGAATGAGGACTTGATGATATGTTTCAGATGTACGGAATTATGAATTCACACATTTTGATATTATTAATTGATAAATCATGTCATATTTTTTTAGTAGAATATCCATTATTAAGTTTCATTCTCTTATGATCAGTTATATAGATTTGTTTACTCATATTTTATTCCTATCATATTATGCTCAAGTTTATTTTTAAAGGCATGTGTTTTTAGTAATTCAAAATGCCTAATGTTTATGTTTGTGATAACTTCAATTTTCTTATTTACACTTTTTATGAATCCAATATCACTCATTTCTTATGTTTTATTTTTTCCGGGATGTGAAGATGAATGTTATCAATTAATTTTAGAGTTAATCTAAGTGTTTTTGGGTGTTATAAATGATGTGTATATGTTGTTTTTCCTTTAAATTTGTAATGTAATATTATTGTATGTAATATAGATTCCAAAACTACTAAAATTATTGGTCATTCAGGATGTGATTCCTTGTAATCATACCAATTTGATAAATTAAGGCACCGACTCCAGGCTACTGGGGTCGGGGTCTGTTTAGTTGGTATTAAATGAAGTTTAGTAGAAACCTTGGAAACTAGATTTAGAAAACATAGATTAGAGAACATTACCCTAAGATAGACTTTGAGTATAAGAGTAGAAGAACATCCTAGAATTTTTGTAAGGTGGAGATTATGTTTAACATCTTATCAATACAGCCGTGTCTAGATACTATAAGTGGATGTGGTTCATTCACATATGTACCTAAGGGTAACAACTCTGAAAAAGTGACCTTTTCCTGACTCGGGGTAACCTAGTACCCAAAAGTGGGCCTTACTACACTCCTAGATTGACACTCCTAGAGTATATTCCTAGTATAAGTCACATTTTCTTTACAAACCATTATAATGGAATTAATATTAAATATATCCCCAAAGAAACCGTATTTATGATTATGAGATTAGTTTTGCATAAAATTTAAATTTATGTTTTGTGTTTTACTTATTTGACATTATATATTAGAATTTGTAACTGAATCTAGTGTATAACATTATTTATACATAGAAACTAGTGGAAGGAATGGAAACTATATCAACGCATGTGTCCCATGTAGAGATATCCCTCCTTTCCAAGATAATGATTTCGGTATTAGATATGTGACTAGTATTGAGAAACATATAACTATAATGGGACAGCTGACTCAATTTATGAACAATAAACTTACCCATATGGATCATCCTAATCCACAATGTGGAGGAGCAATGTTAGACTATTTTATGAGACAACAACCTCTATAATTCAATGGGACTGTAAACCTATTTATAGATGAGTAGTGGATAAGTTCATTAGGGAAGATATTTCCCGATTTGGGAAGTAATGAATGGAAAAATGATTTCATGGTATTTTATCATCTATCAAGATATGGTGATCAATGGTGGTTACTAATTCATATCACAAATGAGGAGGAATAAATTAAAAATATAGAATTGAGGGATTTTAAGGAAATTTTCTATAAAAATGTTTTCCATGCGAAAAACGAGTATATTTGGAAAGGAAATTCTTGAATCTGAGGGGAAAATAGGATGAAAACGTTGTAATGTATGATTCCAACTTTACCAGGTTTGTGAAGAATGTTAAAAACTACATATCTAATCCAAAGAGAAATATTGATCGATTATTTTATGGTTTAAAACCATTCCTATGAAGGTCATTAGTATCCTGAAATTTCTCATCGTATGAATACATAGTATCATGTGCTATCAATACATGGAAATAATTCTCTAAGTCTTATGACTTTAAGGGAAAGAAAGTGAAGACCATGGTGGTGGTGTAAATAATGGATAAAGGGAAGAATAAAAAGGAGAGTTTTATAACATGTGATACTTATCGAAGGAAATACCTTAGAGAATGATTAAAAGGAAAAGGAGTCTGTTACGAGTGTGTAGAAAAAGACCACCAAGCTTGTGATTACAAGGGAAAGAAAGAAGCTACCAATGTTCAGTGTTATAATTGAAAATATATGGTACATTATCACAATGATTTTACAATTCATCAAGGAAACTTTACGCATAAAAGGACAAGGGAGAAAGTCTAGGACTATGTATTCACAACTATTAAGGTTGAAGTTTCTAATGATGTGGAAGTAGGTACTTTAATCATTTCCTCAAACATATCCAATTTTTTATTTGATTCTGAATCATATTATTCATTTATATCATTTCCATTTTTCAAGAAAATTATAATTCTATTCTTTTATTTAATAAAGGATATTTCAGTAAAAATTCTTAAGGGAAGTATCATTGCAAAAAAGATGTGTCGATTTGTCCCCTTTATGACTCATAAACATGATTTAGGTTTTTACCTTGTCATAGTACCCATGATTGATTTTTATATAATACTAGGTATGAATTGGATTTGAAATGATGATGCGAAAATATATTTCAATAAGAAAGAAGTTAAAATTTTTGTTAAGGATGTAGAGTCCCTTATCTTTAGAGAATAAACCTCATAATCGGATTCTTATCTAGATACACCCCTAGTAACACTACTAAATTCAATTCTTTGGGAAGAAGATAAAATATATATATATGGGTCAGGAAAGAAATATTTAAATTGATGATGTACCTATTATGAGAGAATACTTTTATTTATTTCCATAGGATTTTCCTAGACATCCTCTAGAGTAGGAAATTGAATTTTTTATTAATTTAACTCCTAGTGTAAATCCTATATAAAAGACTCCATATAGAATGGCCACATTAGAATTAGGGGGGATGAAGAAATAGCTAGAGGATTTGAGTAGCAAGGGGTTTATTCTACCTAGTGTTTCTCCATGAGGATCTCATTTTCATTACATTATAAATAAAGATAGATCTATGAGACTATACATTGACTATAGGGAGATAAATTCTTTTATAATAAAGAATAAGTATGCACTGCCGTGCATTGATTGTTTTTTCATTAACTTCAAGGAACCCAATATTTTTCAATGATAGGTCTTAGATCAGGATATCATCAATTGAGTTTGAAGAAGGAAGATATTTCAAATACAACATTTAGAACTAGGTATGGACATTACGAGTTTATAGTAATTCCATTTGAACTAACAAATTCATCATCTGTTTTTATGGATCTAATTAATAGAGTTTTTAAAGAATATCTTGATTAACTTTTTGTGGTATTTATTAATGATATATTGATATACTCCCAAATCTATGAAGGTCATTAAAATAACTTGTGCATTTTTTTAAGACACTTAGAAGAAATGAGTTGTATGTTAAATTTATCAAGTGTGATTTCTGACATCAAATATTTTTTTTTCTTGGCCATATTGTCTCTAAGGATGGAATCTCAGTTGATCCTTCAATGAAAAAGAAGGATAAAAAATGGACTACACCAATGAACATAACTGAGGTACATAGTTTAATTATTTTAGTAGGTTATTATAGGGGTTTCATTCAGAACGTCACCCAAGGACTCAAGTGTGTCCTTATACCAATTGATATAGTTATTTAATAAGTATTAAGGTAGTCAAAAATTCATGAATAGTACTATCCAACTCATGATCTTGAGTTAGCGGCTATAATATTTACTCTGAAAATATAGATACACTACCTCTATAGTAAATGATATGAGATATATACAGATCATATGAGTTTAAAATATATCTTATCACAGAAATAACTCAACATAATGAAAAGGATATAGCTCGAGCTTCTCAAGGATTATAGTTGTTCAATACACTACCACCCTGGGAAGGTGAATAAGGTAGCTGATGCATTGAGCAGGAAGGATCATGGAGTTCTGATCAAAATGAGGATTGAAAAGTACCCTATGTACATGGATCTTAAAAAGATCGATATAAGAATTATCAAGGAAGGTGAAACATTGTTACTTTTTCAACTGGTTTCCCAACAATCATTAATAAAAAGAATTAAAAATTATTAGTGTGATGGTGAGAATAATCAAAATAAAATGAAAGATATGAATGATGGGAAGTTTCTAGACTTTATGTGTGCTGATGGAGTTCTAAAATTTTGGAGAATTCTATGTGTTCCATCTATATATGATCTAATAAGGGATTTATTGGATTATTCTCGTAGCTCTAATTTCTCTATACACTCTAGTAGCACTAAGATGTACAGAGATATGAAGGAATATTTCCAGGGGATAATATGATGCAGGAAATTGATGATTATGTATCAATATGTTTAGTTTATCAAGAGGTGAAGGATGAAGGGCAACATCCTAGAGGTTTCATGCATCCCCTACCTATTCCTACATGGAAATATGATGACATCGGTGTAGATTTTTTACTAGATTATCAAAAAGTAAAATAAATAATAATGCAATATGGGTGATTTTTTATCTCCATACAAAATATTCACATTTTATCACTATAAGGGATGATTTTTCAATAAAGAATATTTAACGACTCTATATTAATAAAGTTTTAAAACTTTATGGAGCACTGCTTTCTATTATTTCTGATCATGATCAATGATTTAAATCAAAATTTGGGAAACTTGTTTAGAAAAAATTTGATACTAAGCTCTGTTTGAGTACTTCTTATCACCCTCAAACTGACAGGCAGTCTGAAAGGATCATTCAAACACAATAAGATATGTTGAGATCCTGTCCTGTCGAATTTCATGGTATGTTGGATCAGTATTTTCCTTTGGTATATTTTTATTACTATAATAGTTTCCATTCAAGTATTCAAATGGAAACAAATAAAATATTGTATGGGAAGAGATATTGTACACTAACATGTAGGGAGGATGTTTTTTTAAATAAATCTTGTAAGCCTAGATCTTATGAAAAAAACAACAAAGAAAGTAAAGACTATTCAAACCCAAATAAATGTAGCTCAGAGTAGTAAATAGTGTTATCTAGATAATAGAAGGAATGGTTTGAAATTTGAAGTCGTAGAACATGTTTTCTTGAAAGTATATCCATGGAAGGGTGTTATAAGATGTGGGAGGAAAAGGAAAGTGATCCCCATGTATATTTTCCCTTTTGAAATTCTAGAGAGAATTAGATCTATGGTTATCATTTGGAAATGACACATAGCCTTTTATTCTACACAATGTGTTCTACGTCTCCTTGTTAAGGATGTACATTCCATACCCAACACATGTACTCACTTCTGAAGGAATAGAATTGGAACCTGGCATATCTTACTGTGAATATCCTATCTAGATTCTATACACTAAAGAATAGGTGTTGAGGAATCAGATGACTCTAATGGTAAAGGTAATTTGAAAAAATTATATAATTTAAGAGGTGAATTGGGATCCTAAGAAGTATTTGATGAAGAACTAACAAAATAATTTTGTGGGGTGATAATCTAGAAATTTTGAGAAAGAGATTTTTTATAGGATGGGAGAATGTAACGACCCAGGACTATATCAATGAAATTTCCCTCATATATCTTTATTTTATATATCAAAAAAAATAACTTATAAAGAACAGAAAAAAAACTACATAAATTAATAATGAATGAAATAAGAGGTATTTCAAGAAGTTAAGAAACCTATACATATGAAATATTAACATGAACTTAGGAATAGTAATGTGACCCATATAGATAGTAAACTAAAAAATAGAATAGTAACCTCACCAATAAAATTAAAACTAAAATTTATCCATCCTAAAAATGAATATATGATATAATTATATCATAGTATAAGTAAATATATTTTCTAAAAATTACTAATTAACTGTTAGAATTTTTGTGAGTCTAAAACATTTAATTACAATTTTATAATCAATAAAATTATTTAAAAGAAAATATTTTTCATAAAATTTATTCATAAATTAATATTTTTTTGTCTAATGATTTCATGATAATTTAGTGAGAACTTATTTAATATTTCAGAGTGTTATAAAATCTGTTATAATTTTAAAAACTGTATTTTTTAGTAAATAATGATTTTAATTAAAAATTAAATTTATCAAATTTAGAAAATTATTTTTATAAAATGGAGTTAATTTTTTAATTTTACACTTAAAAAATGATTAGGGTGTTTTTTTTGGTATTTTTGTAAAATAAATGAATTTTTTATGAATAGTAAAATATGGTAATATTTAGTATAAATATATTATAAGTTAAATACACTATTAATTGATTCATCTCTGATGTAAGCACCATAACTCAAACCCACCATAATTATAATAATATATTGGAGTTTAATTATCAATCTATTAATATTCTTGAGGTAAAATAATAAACAAATGAATAAAATATTCTAAAATCACCCCGCTCCTCCATTATAAATACCAACCCTTCTCCTCACACCTTAAAAGCTTGGATTCTTATCAAAAATCTTCCCAATACTATTCTAAAGCCTCTCTCCCATGTCTAAGAGCTCTTAGTCTCATCAAAAAGACCAAAATTAATCCCCTTAAGTAGGTTCTCAAGGAAGAGTTTCCAAGAGGTAAATTCATCTTCCTTTTACTTTTAATTTCATTTCAAGTTCTTTTTATTTTTTTAATATCTCCTCACCTCCTCTATCCAAGTGAGTATGATAAATACAGTATCATATAAATACTTAAATGATATCATTTTAATTGAATATCATTATTTAAATTCCTTTCTCTCTCTCTTTTATTTTTAAGAATGAAATCATTGTCTGGGAGGTGTCGATTTACAACCTTCATGGAAGACGGATTTTGTTCATCAATTTCTAATACAAGGCTAGTAACGAAACCATTTTTATGGTTAAACCATAATATATTATATTTATTAAATCCTTTATTATGTTCTAGAATTAACATATTTACATAATACTAAATGATAAAACAAAATGAGTTTGTTATGATCAATAACTACTATAATAATGAAAACGATTATCACTAAATGATTCATTCTCATACCATATAGACAAATGATATATATAAACATTTTCACTTATTTATGTTCATTAATATCATATAAATTTAATTATGGATTATTATACTCATTTCACATGAACTTTCATACCCAAAAACAAGTATATCGATCGTGAAAACCAAGGAAACAAACGCTCCCAAGTAATAAAATTTTTTATTATAACTCACCAAAAATAACATAAATAAATTTAAAAAAATTATAATAAATAAAATAAATGTAGTTAATGTTATTAATTAATAAATTAATGGATTTAATTTTATTATCTAGGATTTTAAGGACAGGTGAATAACACATTCATACATAAGGTAAGGGTTTTCTCCCCGAACCTCCATTTTCATTCAGGTTATGATTTCTTCCTCTATACACCAATTTAATTCTTAATTATTTTTATATACTTATTATAAATTATATGTTTGAATTCCAAAATCATGTTTCCAAATCATTTCATCTATATTTTATAATAAATACATTTTTTTTCAAGGTTCCCTTTTCAATTATTCCTGATACGTAAGCCCGATTAAAGGGAACATCTTGATTTCTTTCCATCTCGATTTCTTACCTATTTTTAAGTAACATTGATAATATGTTTTAAAGCACAATTATTTCTCTAAAATCACTAATTTTGTCATGAAAAACTATAATTTTTAATTAATAGTTTTATAAAAACAATTATGAGATATAAAAATTGTTTTTCTAAAAGAACTCCTCTTTGGAAAGTAAAAGGGGTATTTCTGTCAAGACTTCTTTGATGATTTTATTAGAGTATTTTAATGTATTTCAAAAACTCTATTAAATTTTATGATTTATTGAGATTGATAACTTATTAATGTCATCTAATATATGTTATTAAATTTTTTATAACTGTTTTGACTATGGATGTGCTATCTTGATACCACTCAACATGCTACTCAGATTGGTTAGTGATTATGATTGCATATTGGGGAAAGTTTTTTGAATTTAATATAAACATGTTGTTTATTTTTATCCCCATTCATATAATTAATGAATTAGAATTATCAAGTGATGGGTGGGTCCCTCTATAGACTACCGATTCATCAATAGGTCTCATGAGACAAAAATGAATTGGGTTTTGGCTGAGGCCTTACCCTAGTATTTTCAGAAATCTTAGTCAAGGACTTGAAAATATGTTTTAGATACCCAAAATTATTAATTCCGTCATTATGATATTAGTAATTTGTAAACCATGTCATATTTTACTAGTATAATATCCATGATTAAGTTTCATTCTCTTATGATCACTTATGTGGATTTATTTACTCGACTTTCATTCCTACCATATTATCATCAAGTTTATTTTTAAAGGAATGTATTTTTAGTTATTCACTATGCCTAATTTTTATATTTATGATAACATCCATTGTATTACATACCTTCAGTGAGAATCTGATCTCATTACTTTCTTATGTTTTATTTTTCCCATGTATTTGAATATGAATGTTATGAATGACTATAAAAGATAATCTAAGATTTTTTTGGGTGTTACCAATGTAGTTTATATGCTTTTTCCATTTCAGGTTGTAATGTAATGTTACTGTACTTAATCTGGATTCCAAAACTACTAAACTGATCGGTCCTTTAGGATGTGATTACTTGTAATCATACCAATTTAATAAGGTAATTCACTGACTCTCAGCTACAAGAATTAGAGTATTTACATATATAATAAAAAATAAATACATGAAAATATTACATAATTTGAATAAAAATATTTTCCTCTATGTACAGTTTTTTTAAATGATTGAATTAACAATGATCGTTTGTTGATCATGTCACTAACAGGTTCCTAAATATGTCATACAAACCTTAATGATATCATAAATAGAATATTTATACATTAAACCCTTTATCATGACTATACATGTAAGGTGTTGATGAAATGAAAAATAGAAATCAATCATTCCATATAGGTGTTAGTCCGCACATACACATAGTTGATGATTTCATTTTTAATAGAATGGGATAAAATTATAATATAATTTATTATTTAATATTATATAATATGTTAAAAATATAATAATTATTTATTAAATATAACATTAGGACCATCCATATAAGGCGGTTAAGTAAAATGAAACATTATGTTTCCTAAATATGGTAATCTATGAACATGCATGAATGTTATTTCTGTTTTCCTCAAGGGAAAAGATGAAATATGGTTAATGGTTGTTGCCATAGAATAATAAGAATAATTATATAACAAATAATTATTTCATGAAATAAGTATTTGAATATTTTAATTTTAAAGTTAATATATAAAGGAAACAAGTTAAGGAAAAATAATTACTCTCATTCATACCTTTGAGTTTTCCTTGGAGATTTCAGTGAAATAGGAGGGATTGGGATAATATCTTATAAATATAATATCAAGAAGAAGTAATTGGATTCTATGGTAAGTAAAAATGGAAATTTTTCAAGAGTAAACATAATTATATGATTTATGTTGAATATGTGGTGAGAGTCCCCTTTTATTTTTGAGAATGCATGGAATTTTTGTAAATACCCATAACTTTATAAAAATGGGAAGTAACTCTCACGGAAGGTGGATTGAAAATTGAGAAATAATAGAGAAATTATGTTATAAGGTCTATCAATTCCTAAAATATACATTATAACACATGTTTTTAACATTTTTTATCCTTTTACACAATGATAAACCCTTTTAACCCTAATTTACTCTTACAGCAGTAACTAATTTTTTCCAAAGTTATTTTTCCTATGTGTAAAAAAAGTGGTCCTTACTAGATAATTTAGGCCTAATAATTAAAAAAATTAATCCATTTTATTTTATTAAATTTCTAAAAGATATAATAATTAATTTTAAAAAAAAATGTATAATGTATAAAAACAATTCTTGAGAAATGTATTACTTATGTTCTAAAATATCAAATATAGTTTTTTAGACTAGAATAATTATTTTTAGATTTGTAATTTCTCTTATCAAAAATTATTTTATAAAAGAATTTCAAAATTTTGTTTGACCCACTTACATACTAATAATGTCATTAAATCACAATATTTTTAAAAATGGTTGATTACACTATTCACCATAAAATAAATCTTTTACTGAAAGATCAAAAAATTTGATCTTAAAAAAATATTAATATAATGAATCTAAAAATAATGTTAATTTTTCCAAATTCAAATTCTAAAAATTAAAAATTTAAATTTAATATAAAATAATGAAAATCTAATTTTATATGGAAAATATTATTTAAAACACAGTCCATTCTTCTTATTATTTCTTATCATTTGATAATTAGTCTAAACGAAGTATTCATATCAATATATATATTAACATCAATTAATTATAATTATATTTTGATAAAAATCATAGTGCATAAAAGGAATGTCACGACCCGTCCTACTGGGGCGTGTGACATAACTCCCCAATCCCGCCTTCAATAGGCTAGGGTCTGGTGACTAGAATCGAGTTGTTATATCATTATCATGAGAGGAATTTCCTATGTACCTGTTTGCATGCACCCATCTCCAAGGAAAAAAAATTTCTAAAATGTAAAAAAATGCAAAATAAACAATGCATGCATACCACTATATCCCAACCAAAAGAGTAGGACAAGAAATTAAAGAAAGTATATATCGGTCCAGAATACAAGTTCACTAAGAAAATTCTATAAAACAAACGTCCAACCTATAAAAAGAAAGTACTAGGACTACTATTTGTATTTATAGGAACAGGACTCATCCTGTTTGATCTCACAATGTACCATACGTTCCTGGTCCACCAAGGACTCGGTCAAAAGTTAGCTCATCTTCATAAGACATAAAATGTGTGGGAAAATCTAGTGTAGGGGTGAGCATAACAATACTCAGTAGGACACCCCGAAACCAAAAATAAATGTAACGAAAGAAATAATAGTTGTCTCTACACAAGTATATCTCTATAAAACATATAAGAATATCTATATATACTCAATCTAAGACATGCAGTCTAGAGGTAAGTCACGACTATCGCATACAAACACTAGGTATTTAGCTCGAAGATTCCACGAAGAACTCATCTGAGAGAACACATTTATGAGTTTGATACCACTGATAAAATTTGTCTGAGAAGTACTATTTTTTGAGAACTTTAATGAGAGAGATACACTAATAGATATGAAGAGAGAGATATAATACACAGATTAGGATCACAACCAGGGACATAGAGTGATACCAACAACTCAATCAAGATTAAAATTCTAGGTAAAGGATCAATGCCCTGTAAAGTTGGTCATGTCAATACCAAAGACTCTACCTTGGGCATGAATAATGAATAGAGGATCCCACTCAGGGCCTATCAAGGGATTCCATAACTCTATCCAAAAAGTCTTACTAAAGGGATCATAATCCTATGGGTAGTTATGATTTGTATATTCCATCAAGAAAAATGAAAAAGGGAATAAACCATAATGAAACATTTCCAAGATATGGAGTAAAATATAATCAAGACATTTATAAAGGGGTACACGGTGTGTAGTATGGTCAGACATTGTGTCCCTTGACCCTAGGTACTTCTCGAGTACAACAACCTGTGTCTTTAGAACATGTTGCGTAGAAGATGGTTAAATACCTTGTAGAAGGATTCTCACTTCATATCCTTCCATATGAGGTCTGCTAGTATTTTCTAGTCATGTGTCGATACACAATGTCAACCTGTGTCTGCCTGCCCGTGTAACAGTACATAGGGTACCCTATACATTCATCCCAAGTCAAGTCATGTGGTGGAGTACATGTCGTATAGGAAATTTGTGTACTCCACCACATGTCTGTGTATCTCCTGATATACACGCTGAGTATCTAGGAAGGGTCTATAATCCATGTGTCATGGGTCACACACCATGTAACATTTAAATATTTCCCAAAAACATAGTCATAGATCAGTGGGGTCCACCCGTCGTGTAACCCCAAGTTACACACCGTGTTTATCGGGTTTTTTCAGAAAGTCATGTCCTTCTTCTCTTTGCATAGTCCAATGATTTGGATTTTGTTCAGGTGGTTATTTAACCACAAAACTTTATATCCATGGTATTTTTTCCACCTTAACACCAAATCAATGTTTTTTGGGCCTTCAATCGGCCTAGAAAACTATTTTGATATGTTCTGACACAAACCACTAGAATTGTAGTTTACTCTAAATTAGTCTGATTCCTCCATCACCATTATCATCTCACCTCCACTAGTTCTCCCCAATGTTGGATACTCAATTTTGGGTCATTGTTCCATGAAATGAAGGTGAAATTATTGATTCTTCATGAACCTGATAAAGAACAAATAACACACGTAGAAAACAGGGGAGTGAAAAAAAAAGGAATAAATATTAGGAATAAACCTAGACCATTTTTAGTTATGACCTCAATATGTTCTTGGAAGAACAATCAAAAAATAAAATCAATTCTCAAACCCCATAAATCCACAATTAAATCCCATCCCACAAAGCACAACCGAACTGAAGATCAACATGTTCACCGATTGGTCTACATTCACTGTTAAATCTAATAACGGGGAAGAAAATTTGAAATAATTCATCCAACTTGGGAATTAGTTCTCTTTCTATTGAATATCAATTGTCACTAGCAAGATCCATCAAGAACGGAATTTTTCGTTCTTCGATATACAATTTTTTCATCACTGACCATGAGAAATCTTCAGGGTATTCTCTCTAGAGCCTCTAGAAAAATACAAGGTTATGATCCTAACCCTAGATCCCTAAAGAAATTAAAATAAAAAGGGTCATTCCATTATTTTTTCAACAAAATGGAGACATAAAATAAATCTTCAATTTATTTTATTCATTAAAAATGCCCGAAAATATTTTTCACAGTTGACCTGAGTCAGCCAATTTTAGGTTGCACCTAGGGTAAATATACTGCTATAAAAGAAATGGTTCCCTCAAATTTTTTATTCAAAAACCTGTTTTGAAGTTATTACATTTTTTTGAAAAAAAACTTCATGTGCATGCAATTTAATATTTTAATATATTTCAAACATTTATTCTCGGCACACCAAGACTCAGAATTTCACACCATCTTAGTGTTTGTTCTTTAATATAATACATATAACATTTGAAAATAATATATGGAAAATATGGTACATTGAATTCTCCCCACCTTTGGGATTTACATCCCCCAAAATCAAGACAAAGGATACTCAAAAGATATGGGTATTGTGCATGAACATGAGCCTCTTGTTCCCATGTTCTCTCCTAGAGATTCTTGTACTGCCACTAGACGCACACCAAGGGAATCACTTTACCACAAATGATTCTCTCCTGCTAATCCTCAATTTCCACTGGGTACTCAGAAATACTCACTCCATCATTGATGTCCATCTCACCTCAATTTATGATGTGTGATGGGTTATTCACATACCTCCTCATCTATGATACATAGAAGATGTCGTGTACCCGGTCCAACTGCAGGGGTAGAGCTTAGAGGTATGCCACCATGCCAAATCTACACAGTATCTAAAATGGGCTGATAAACCTCAAATATAACTTTCTTCCATAGCCAAATATTCATAATCCATGTTGAAATGAAACATATAGGAACACATGGTCTCCTTCCTAAAACTCCATAGGCCTCTCTCACCTATCAGCATAAGGCTTATGAAGGCTCTGTGCAGTCTTCATCCACTCTTAGAAAAAAATTTCATTCTTTGTAGTAGCTCACACCAACTCTAGGCCCATGAGTGTTGACTCTCCTAGGTCAGTCCAGAAATTTGGAAACTTGTAGGTTAACCCATAGAAATCCTCCAATGGTTCCATACCAATGGTGGAAAGGTAGCAGTTTTTGTACACAAACACCACCAATGGTAGGTGATCCTATCAACTATTGATAATTTCCATCATGAAATCTCAAAGCATGTCCTCCAGAACATCAATGGTCTGCTCAATCTGGTCATCTATCTATTTTTGAAATGTTGTGCTCAAGCAAATTTGGGTCCCAAATTCCTTCTATAATCCCTTCCATAATTAGTATGTAAAACAAGAATCACGTTCTAAAACTGTCGTCAATGGAACCCATGGGGTCAAAATATCTCCTTCATATAGAGGCTTACCAAACTCTCTACTGAACTCTACTCTCATATTTCTAGGAAGTTGGATGACATGATGAGTTGGTCAACAATCACTCAGATGGCATTTTTTCCCCTAGTTGTACATGGTAAAATCATCTTTAATTCCATCGATGTCTCATCCCACTTCCATTCCAGCACCTCAAGGGGTTTAGTTAAACTCTCTATAACCGGGTTCTTAGACTTTACTTACTAAAAAGTAAGGCATCGAGAAATGAACTCTGAAACAATATTCTTTATCCTATGCCACCAAAACTAATGTCATGTGTCGTGGTATATCTTTTCCAGACCTTGATGTACCCCCTAAGGAGATGTAAGAAACTACCTCAAAACCTCCTCCTATAATTCTATAGGTACTACTGCACGCCCTATAAAAATAACAACATGTTACCCACCTCATGAATATCCATCAAGAGCATTCCCTATCCATATCTGAGCACATAGGGTCTCCCAGTCAGTATCCAAAAGTTGTGCCTCCCTGAATCCCTATAAGAGTTTCGGGGTAAAAACCATTGACTAGAGTTAAGCTCCTCCATCTCCATCCAAAAAGGATAACTGTAATGAGGCCAACTGCTATGACACCTCATTCAGAAACTACAAAATAGATCTTCTACTGAGGGAATCTTCCACCATGTTCCCCATCCCAATAGTATAGATAATCTCAAAGTTTTAGTCCTAAAGGATCTCTATCCATCTTCTCTGTCTCAAGTATATATCCTATTAATAGAATATATACTTGATACTCTTGTGATCAAAGTAGATGATAAATTGATCTCCCATCAAGTAGTGTCACCACATCTTCAATGTGAATACTACTACTACGAACTCAAGATCATGGGTTGAGTAGTTATTCTCATGTAGTCTCAAATGGCGTGAACCATAGGAAATCAAAACTTGCCTCTGTATCAGGAAACAAAAAATTCCAGTTCCTGATACATCATAGAATACTATGTACTTAGAACCCTCCTCTAAAAATCTCAAGATCGGAGTGCTCATCAAACTCTACCTCAACTGCTAAAAAACCATATGTAACTTCTCTATCCACATTAAAGGTTGTCCTTTTAGATTCAGTTTCCATATGTTCTAATATCCTAGAGAATTAAGGTATTAATCTCTTATAATAGCTTTCCTGCTTGAGGAAGCTCTGCACCTATCTCATGTTCATAGATGGCTCATATGCTAACACTGCCTCAACCTTGTCTTGGTCTACTTCCACTCCATCTTATAAGATAATGTGTCCCATAAATTGGACCACATGAATCCATAACTGGCACTTTAATATTTTCTGATAAATCTGGTGCTCTCAGAGTATGTCTAGATCCATCCTTAACTGCCTTGCATACTCCTCCTCGGATACTGAGTATACAAGGATATCATTGATGAAGACTACCACAAGATGGTCCAAGTAAGGCTAAAAGATCTAAATCACGATTCCCATGACAACTATTGTGTCATTCTTCATGAAACAGGACATCACCAAGTACTCATAGTGATCGTAGAGACATCTTAAATTCATCTTTAGTATATCCTCATCTAGTGCTCACAATTGGTTATAGCCTGATCAAAGGTCAACCTTCTAGAACCATCATGCCCCTCTCAACTGATAAAATAGGTTATCGATCCTCGATAGTGGATACTTGTTATTCAAGGTCACCTGGTTCAAGTTTTGGTAGTCCACACACACCCTCAAGCTCCCTCCTTTTTGTAAAACAAAACTAGGGCCTCTTATGGTGAAACATTGGGTCTCACAAATCCCTTCCTTTTCAATTCCTCCAACTACACCATTAGATCACAAATCCTTAAAGGACACAATTTATATGATAGTGTAGATATAGATGTTTTATTAGGTTATAAATCTGTTTATAATTCTATCTCTTGGTGGGGAGGTAATGTTGGAACATCATCTAGAAAGATACCCTCATACCCTGTTACCACCACTGGAAATGGAATCTCATAAAATTTGTTGTACCAAGGGTAAGTCTAGACAACTAATGAGTAAGAAGCTACATCTTTTATGCAAGAGTTCATATGGTGCTACCTAGGATTCCCTTTCACTAATAAAGGAAAATGTCATTCCATCACAGCAGACACACCATATCCTTTTCCTAAAATAGTTCATATGGGCATGGACTATAGACAACCAATACATACTAAGAATGATGTTGTAAGGTCTAGGCGCTCCACGAATAGGTTATAATAAAAACTCTCACCTCCAAAGCTTAGGTCACACTATCAACATAGATGTGTGATCATGAAGTCTTATTTAATTGGTGTTTCCAAGCTTAAGGGTCGAGTAAACTGTTCGACTGGAATCATAAGGTCACAAATAAGATATGTGGAGATAAATGAATGAAATTAACATATGTCTATCATTACTTATTCTAAATTAGAAAATACACATATCATACCTTGAATCATTCTTGGATCCCTTGGGTCATATTCCTTGACCGTATACAACTATCCATGCCCCTATCATCCAGCTCCCTGAGTCTGGCATAGACCTCCTAGGGGTGGTGGTGGTAATAAGTCAAAATTTCAACCACCACATGTTTCCATCCCATATCCTCTACCATATACACCTCCCTAAGGATATACCCACCCTTGTTATTTTCTCTACCTTGATGGTCCAAACATAGTCTCTCTGTCGGCAGAATATAGGGTATGAAAGTCTCTAGTGAGATATCATACGTCGTAAAATCAATACCACCACCTCTCCCTAGGATAATTGGTCCCACCCTATGATAATTTAACTACATATCCTCTATTTCGGGACCTATTGAAATTTATCCCACATCCAAGTCCCTAGGACTGGCGTTGAATCCCTACTGGTGAGGCCTTTGCTCCTGCTCGTCCACTACTGACTATCGATGGTTGTATTTCCTTAGCCATGAAGCTCTAAACCACCAAAGCTCGCACAATAACCCCACCATAAGTCAGAATTCATGGAGGGATAACATTGGATCATATGTATCAACTCATACCTCACTCGAAGGTTCGATCCTTGAAGTACTAATCTCTTACCATATGCATTGAGTACCTGGAAAGGTTGGTGAACCTCGATGATTAATCATCCACTGCGATGATATCTAGTTGAAGCTGAAGAAGCTCTTATATACACACATCTCTTATCATAATTGGTGATAACTCCTCTCTAAAGAGGCTCTCTGACTTGTTCCATTAAAGAGTTACCTTATCATGAGTCTAGATGGAAAAACTCCATCATCGCCTTGTTGAGCCATATAGAAGGCTCGCTGCTATAACAGCCATCTAATTTCTGGTGTCCGAACTAGGTGGAAAACTCAAGTCACTACCTCAAGCCAGTCCTTATCCACTTGAGAGTAAATATTTATTCAGAACTTGAGGGGTATCTGTATCTAAAACTCATGTAGTGTGCTCATCTATAACTCCCCATCTACTGGTACAGTGGGTACCATGTGTTGCTCAACAGGTGGCGGTATAGCTGATGCACCACCTGGAGGTAACATCTCGGGAACCATTGCATATATCAAATTCTATTCACTAATGGGGTCATCCCCATGATCAATCTTCTAAATCCTTGCAGATGTACATCACAGAGACATCTTGAAATGAAAAATATGTATTGCGATCAATGATTATATCTGGAGAGCTGACTCAAAAAGGACATGGAAACCACAACCCATTTCTATATGATGCATGTAATATTATTTTCCCTGAAGCTATTTTTCTCATGTACCAAATCGAAAAGTAGGTTATCAGAGTCCTAGTGTATGGATACGTTGACTGCCTACACAATTAATGGATTTCTTGGCCAAAAAGATGATCTCGAAAAACATAACATTGTTTCCTCAAACCAATCTCATAGACTCCCTATCCTAAATTAAAATCGACCACCTTTGATACCACTTTGTCATGACCCATACCAGTAGGGCCCATGCCATGACTCCCTAAGACCACCTTCAATAGGCCAGGGGCCTATCACTAGCACTAAGTAGGCATATCAATAATATGGGAGGTATTGCCTATGTACCTATAAGCACGCACCCATATCCAATCCCACAAAAAGAGTTAATGTACAACCCAAAAAGTAACCAATTAATGAAAACCACTATATCCCAACCAACATAGTACAATAAGAAAGTAAATAAAGTAATTTAATTTGCACCAGAATACAATCCCACCAAGAAAATTCTCTAAACCACAAGTCCAGCCTATACAAAAAAGGTACTAGGACAACTTTTTGTAGTTCTAGGAACACACCATAGCCTACCTAATCTCTCAAATCATCGTCTAGTCCTATTACTCCTAGGAATATTTTAAAAGATTTATCATATTCACAAGACATGACACGTGCGGGCAAAGCCCGTGTAGGGTTGAGTATAACAATACTCAGTAGGACACCCCAAAACCACAAAGTATTATTACAAAGGAAAGTATAGTTAGTTCAACACAAATATATATCTATAACACATATTAGAATATCTAGAAATACTCCATCCAAGGCATGTGGTCTATAGTTAATTCATGACTATCACATAACAACACTAGGGATTCAACTCGAAGATTCCACCAAGATGTCATTTGAGAGAGCACACTGCTAAGTTTGATAACACTGATGAATTATATCCAAGAAGTACTATTTATTGGGAACCATCATGAGAGACATATGCTAATTGATCTAAAGAGGTATATATGACAAACAGATGGGGATCACAGCCAGGGCCATCGGGTGATACCAAAAACTCAACCTGGATTAAACCGCTAAGTAGAGGATCAACTCCATGTAAGGTTGGTCATGTTAATACCAAAGAATATACCTAGGGTATGAAGAATTAATAGAGGATCTTGCTCCATGCCTCTTAGAGGATTTCACAACTCTATCCAGAAACTCTTACTAAATGGATCATAGTCCTATGTGTAGGAAATTATTCGTACATATCCTTTCAGGGAGAAAGTTAAAGGGAATGAACCCTAAGGAAACATGTCCAAGATATGGAGGAAAAGAGAATCAATCCATGTAGAAAGGGGTACACGGCGTGAAGTGTGGTAACAAGCCATGTCTCGGGTACTGCCCATGTACAAAAGCCCAAGTCTTTAGAAAAAATTCATGTATAAGATGGTTATACGCCATATAGAAGGATTCAGAAACCCTATCCTTCCATTTGGGGTCCGCTCGTGTGCTACGGCTATGTTCCAGTACACAGTTTCAACCCGTGTCTACCTACCCATGTACAAGTACATGGGGTATCCCATGTATCCTGGCCAGGTCATGTCGTGTAGTGGAGTACATGCCGGGTAGGCAACCCGTGTACTCCACCATGTGTTCGTGTATCTCCCGAGATGCACATCGAGTCTCTAGAAAGGTCCTACACATCATGTGATAGGGGTCACACTCTGTGTGACATTTAAATATTTCCTGAAAACTCATCCACCACTCAGTGGAGGCCACACAACATGTAAACCCGGGTTACATGCCATGTTCATTGGGTATTTTCAGAAATTCACATTATTCCTCCCCACACCTTGGTTGATGATTCATATCTCATTTTGGTGGTCCATTCATCTAGAAACATCATATACAAGGTCGTTTCACCACCCTAACACTTAACTGAGGTGTTTCAGGCCTTCAATCATCTCATAAAACCATTTTGATCTATTCTGACACAAAAAGATCGAATAATGGATTCTTATGATTAAGTCAGATTATTTAAACACCATCATCATCACACCTTCATTAGGTCATCCTGATTTTGGATCTTTAATTTAAAATCATTGCGCCAAGAAATGAAGGTACAAAAATTGATCATTCATGAACGTGACGAAGAATGAAGAACATGCGTAGTAAATGGGGAAGAGAAAAAAACAAGGAACAAATCCAAGGAACGAACCTTGACTATTATTCGTTCTGATCTTGATCACTTCTCATAATAATTATTATAAAATAAAATCAATTCTCAAACCCTATAAATCCCGTAATTAAAACCCATCCTAAAAATCATGACTGAACCACAGATCAACATGTTCATCGATTGGTTTTTGTTCATCTTTAAATCTAAGAATGGGGAATAAGATCTAAAATTAGGAATCCTACCTAGGAATTGGATCACTCACTATTGAAGATTGATTTTTTCTTGGGGATCCATAAATAATGGTGTTCGTTGATCATCGAACCAAAATTTTGTCGTCGCCTTCCAAGAGAAAACATCAAGGTTTCCTCACTAGAGACTATAGGGAATTCTAGAGTTATGATCCTAACCCTAGATCCCTTCCTAAATGTTTTTTTAAAACAACAAGTGTCACTTCATCGATGAAATAGAGAAATAAAATAAATATTCAGATTATTTTATTCATTAAAAATTCCCGAAACTATTTTTCATAGTTGACTCAGGCCGACCAACGTTAGGTCATTCCTAGGGTAAATTTGCTGCTCTAAACACAATAGTTCCCCCTATTTCAGATTTGAGCACTCGTTCAGAAGTTATTCTACATTTTTTCTAGAAAAATGCATGAACGTAATATTTAATATGTTAATATATTTAAAACATTTATTCTAGGTACACTGGGCCTCAGAATCAAGTGTCGTCTCACCACATGGTCTCGAATATAATATATGTAATATTTAAAAATAATACACAGAAAAACCCAAACATTATTAGGAATGTTTTTTTGAAAAATAAAATTCTAAGCTTAAAATGAACTTATAAGTCATTTTATCTGTATTAATTGAATTTTATTCATAATAAAAGTATATTTTATTTTGTTTCTATAAATTTTTAATAAAGTGGTTACTCCTATTCATTCCCATGAACTCAATGGCTTGGTTTTAATGGTCATTCATAAATAATTATATTTAACTTAAATATATTGTGGTTTTTTTTTAAAGTTTGTGTTTCATGTAGAATAATCTATCAAACACATTAATTTATTTAAATGTAATCAAATATCAAAATCTTGCAGTGTTACATTCAACCCCCCTTAAATAAATTGTATCATCATAACCTTTATTGTTACTTCCTAATGAAATTAGGTGAGGAATTTGTTAACATATTTATCACTTGGGATATTACATCTAATATGACATCAAAATTACTCTCTTAGGCTATATCAAGATACTTATCCTTCCTCAAAAAACATTAAACATTCCTAAAATCATATACCCATGTATGTATAAACCCTAATAATATATTATCAATAACATAAATTTCACAAAATAATTTAAATATCAAATATGTTAAGCCGCAATGGGATTATATAATCTTATAAAATTTACTCTCTCTTTGACCCTTGAATGTATTAATCACTATTTCAGAAAATTGCGATCTTGTCAATATATATCATTATTCAAAAAAGTAAATAATAATCATAAAAATATTGTGGATTAATTTTTCTTTAAATTAATAATCAATTCTAATAATAACTAACTCACTTTTATCAAAATAAATCAACACTTTATTTCCTCAAAATCAATCATATATTAAACCTAAGAGTGATTCATTCCTCAATAACATGTTCTTCACTTATTATCCCAGAAAATATAACCATTTCAAAAATTAACTTTTCAAGGTTATTGACCCAATTTAATATATGTTTCTATACCATTAATGAAAAAATATTGAAGAAAATCCTAATATATTTCAAATGATCCTCGTAAATTTTATAATATACCATAATATCAATAAATGACTAATGAAATTAATAAGAGTATCAAGATTTAATTTATATTAAGATATCAACTACAATGCCTTTTGTAAGACAAGAAAACTAAATTTTTTCCATCGTTGAAATCATAGACTAAAATTATCAATAATTAATGTATGCTCCCTTATTTTATTATAAGACAATGTGGTTTCTGGGTACATACCTTTCTCAAATTCAATTTTGTGATCATGTTAAAATCAACTACTAGAAACAAAATGATTATGATAATATCAAAATAATAATAATAAATGATCATATGAATTTGAAAACTAAACCCTAATATGTCTTCAATAATGATACCTTCATTTCATCCACTAATAATTCTATTTCAATCTAATTTTCTTTAAGTTAGGTTATATTGTACTTATTAACTTAATCCCATAAACTAATTAGGAAATAAATCCTTTAGAATTTTTTTTTTAAGATAATTTTATTGACCAAATAATATCCCCTTAATGAGTCTAGTCAGGTGTGTGGTCTTAGTCCCATTCACCATAAACCAGAGTGAAGATCGATTTAATTCTAAATCAACCTATTTTTGGGGTGATAACCCCTAGATTCCATTTTTTCATAGTCATATACACTTTTCAGTATCCATACAAGGATTAAATATCTATGAAAACCATATACTCAAATATTTACCAAAATTTCAGGATTTCATCATATACTTAGACTTGTTCCTAGGATTTTCACTAAAGTTATCTAATCCTAATACCCAAATAAAATATATATTATTACTTTAACATTAAATCATATACTTTCAAAAAGTGTTAGCTCTAGATTTGAAATTATGATCAAACGTAACTTATTAACCCCAAAATTATTTTTAACAAACATCCTAATCTTTAATTTTATCTAAACTCTACTTGGATACCAATTGTGGAACCCCATACCTCTACTGTTGGATCTGGTGCCTAAAACACATACATTAAATTCTAGGTTTAATGCTAAATATATGTTATAGAAAATAATTTTCCTAATATTACCTGACATAAAAAATATTTGTAACATTCAGAAATTTTATTTCAAATTAATACTATGATTGATATTTTTTTTAACACGTAATACCGAGTTTTAAGAAACTTATGATATACTATAAAAATATTATTATTTAAATGTGACTATTATAACCTATCCATTAAATTGGCCGGAATGATTTGTAATAAAAAAATTAAATTATTTATATAGGTTTTAAATAATAAATTTTTTTTTATTAATTCATAATAAATAAGTACACAATTTTCAGTGAAGTCATTTTATACTTAAAAAATATGTTTCCTTAAAAAATGATTTTTTATTTCATTTTATGTGGGGATACTTTAACTAATTTATATGATTTTTTAGAAATTTTATTTTAGGGGATGAATATAATTTTTTAAATAGAAATTCAATATTACGTTAGTGTGAATTGTTGATATTTTTTCTACGAACAAATTATGTTGGGAAAAAATCTCTCAAGGCATCATTGAAGCATTTTTGCGGTGATTGTGTTTGTTGACAAAGTGGACATCTGAGTAGTGATTGTTGACAAAGCAAAACAATGACATACAAATTTGTTGACAAAGAGGATTTCATGATGGAATGTTGAGTTCAAGAGCTGAGTTCAACGATCCATGTTTAATTCAAGAATGTCGACAAAAGGAATGAATGACCTGGAGGCGGTACAAAAAGAACAGATACAAGGTGGCGCCGTTTTCCAGTGTTTGCCAAATTTTTGGGCCTAAAAATAGACAAATGAAGAAAAGTTTTTTTGGCAAAGGGACTTGCGTGCCAAGGACTTGGAGTATAGGAAACTTGTGCGCCATATGTTTTTCAAGATAAGAGGAGCAAAATATGGCTAAGAAAACAGGTTCATGCAAGTTTGGGAGTTGGTCGCGCAAGTGTCTAAAAGGACAGAAGACTTGCGCACCGAGACTGGGTCGCGCAGGTGAATTGCGCATCGTCACGCAGGGTGGTCAATTTGCCTATAAATACTGGACCACCCCTCTTCATTCCTCACTGGAGTTCAACACTTTGAGAAATCAGAGCTCCCGTCGCGCAGGTGTGGTGGTCGCGCAAGTGGTGTGTGGGTCGCGCAAGTGAAGTTTCGTGCCGGTGTGATAAGTTGCGCGCTGGTTGGCAGTTGCACGCCAACATTGGTTTGGGAATAAAAGGAAGTGAGTCTCGCAGGTTTTCGGTTGAAGAAGGTTGTGTCGTGTAAGTGTCTGAGGTAGACTTGCGCGCCAGTTGTGACTTGTGTGCCGATACTTGCACGCCGAGATTGACTTGCGCGCCAAGTAAGGTTTATTTCCAGTAGTGATTTTCGGGCTGCGTGGAAGCTGGAAGTTTTCCTCATACCTTCGGTGCAAAGATAAATTCATCTATGGGTGAAAGCTGGGCTTCAACAGAGCATCTACACATAGAGGAAGATGCATTCCTTCATAAAAATGAAGAGACCTACAGGTCTATAAACTGTGAGTGAATTCCTTCCAAGAGCAGTGAGCAAAGGAAGAGAAAGAAGGTGATTCTCTCCACCGGCAGTGAGCCAAAGACAGAGAAATAGGGAGTGACCATTGGGAAAGCAGTGAGCTAACCCTAAACATTGTATAGGCAGTGAGCCTGGGCATAGAAGTGATCTAGCCCGAACTTTGTATCCACATCTGGTGAAGATTAGTGGAATTTGGTACGACCGGAAACTTGTCGGCGTATGCTCCTTGGACATATCCCAGTGATGGTGAACCAAGTAAAAATCTATGTGTCTTCCTGTTTACTTCCCTGCATTGCATTCCAAGCATCATTATTAGATAAAGAAGTAAAGAAGTGATCATAGTTTACACATAAGAGCAAACAAGTGACCCTTGTAATAAAGAGATCAAGATCCAGTGGGGTAGGAAGAACTTTGAAAAAGAATATATATACCCTGATTCACCCCCCCCCCCCCTCTCAGGGTATATAGGCCCCAATTGGCTCTAACAAATTATTTTTTTAGTGAATAGTGGAAAAATACATTTTTTTGTAAAACTATCATTTATTTTCATTAAATAAAGTGATATAAAAGTTAAATTATATGTTTAATTTTATACTAAATTAAAATAATTTCCATTTATTTTTAAATAACCATCATTATACTTTATTTTTTTATAAGTTCATTTTTTAGCTTAAATTGTTTTTCAAAAAACTATTTTTATACTTACAATATGTTTTTATCTTAATAAATTAAATTAATTTATATTTATTAATATTTTTAATAAAATTCATAGATTATATATCCAATAAAATATTTTAACATTCATTTAACAATTTTAACAAGGTAATGAATGGAATTAAATTCATTTTTATTCTTAAAATTCATTTTTTAAATGGGTTTTGGTAGCATTTAACTCCCTCATTTAAACTTAAATTCTTCCAATTATAGAAATTGAATCTGGTAAAATTTATTCACTATTTATAATAATTATAATTAATTTAATTTCATAGGCTTAAATTAATTTTTTCTGTAATGAATATTAAAAATAGAAAAATATGGTTACCACTCTTTTGGTTAAAACATTACCTAGGGTTAAACTAATAGATAAGGGTAGTAATGACTCATAAAAATGACAAATTATTATTATTTTGAATATATTTAAACCTTGTATTATATTATATTCGAATAATTATACATTTTTCCACATTCTCACGAAATTTTCTATATATTATTGAAATAGTTTAAGTAATTCCATGTGTGTCCCTACCCTCACTTATAAAAGGGAACCTATTATCCTCTGTTATTCACAAAATTTGATAATTCTATATTAGAAAAAAAAACATATTATAAAACATTACTAGATTCCTTAAATTCATCCTAGAGAATACATTATTCTTCTAAGACTAATATTTCATGGACAAAGGAGTAATCCAAAGGAGGTCTCTCAGAGAATATATAATAATATTAACCAATCACTTTTAATTTTATTTATTCATAAAACATACCTAAACCTATTTATACATAAAAAATTATTAATAAACTATAATAAATAAACATATATGTAATTATGGTTATGGAATGACCATTTCCCACCACTTCTTTACCAAATGGGAAAGGAATGTATCACTTGTGTGTAGATGCAAACTACCAAATGCATATAGAAATATGATTCATTTTCCATTGAAATATTTATTGGATATTTATTATGATGGATTTAATTTTAATATATATTATTTATGATATAATCATTCTACTATAATTATAATATTTTATCTACCTTATTACCATCCCATCTATTGGAAAATTATATTGTCGTTAGTGCGTACATATGGACTACCACCTCTAATTAGTGATGTGATTCGTTTTCCATTCCCTCTATAAATACGCAGTAATAAGGATATATTTAATGAATGTATATTATATGTTAAATATTAAAATTATTTTTTAACGTTTAATTATTATTTACCTTTCTTTCATTTCATTCATAGAAGAGTGGAAACATCAGTTGTTTGTTTGTATGGACTACCATATCCAAGAAGTATTATAATTAATTTTCCATAACCAATTTATATGAATAGTTATAAATGCATATATAATGATTAAATATGATACTTATTAAAAGATTAATGTTACATATATTATGGAACAATGATCAAAGTTCATGTACCGTAACTTCTGAACTGATACATTCACGAAAAACAAAACAGTTATCGCTCGAAAATAATGATATTAATAATGAATTATTAATAAAAATGTCTATAAAAGTTTTAAGTGTATAATATATGATATTATAAGTGATTAAATGGTATATTTATCAAATTATTATAAATTTAAATATATTATTCATGAGTTTAGAGAACTTACAAAGCAAGCCAAGCTTGAGGTAAGGGGTTTTTTGCCTCAAATTTGAATTCATTGAGACATGTATATATTATACACCATTTTATATTTTTCATGTTTTAAAAAACAACATCATTTGGTATCTTCATTTCATTATATTTATTTATTATAAATTTTTTATTCCAAATTCAATCTCTTAGGCCGGTTTGACTCAAATATTAAAAAAGCAGCAAGGGTTATTCATCTCACTTTTTTTTCATTGAGATATGTTTGAAGTTATCTATATATTTATATTTATGAGGTGTATATACTGATACTTTTATAATAAATATAATTTATATTTCTTAATTAATTTTATTTAAAGTTATAATTAATATTATTTCATCCAAGGGGTTTTGATTTGAAAGTTACCAAAGTGGTAAGGGTTTACCATCTCAAATTTTCGTCATTAGGACATATGTTATGTTACACAGTTATCTTGTCTAATGAGATATATTTAATTAAAAATTTGATATATTGTATCATGAATATCCATATTTTAATTGTATTAAAATTTTAATTTTATGTTATTACTTTCATGGGAATTATGACTCAAAATTTATCAAACAAGTAAGGGTTTAACGTTACAATCTCATTTATTTACTAGGATTGTTTATAAATAAAATTTTTATGAAGAAATTTTGTGGTATTTTTCTAAAAAAATGTTATATTTATTCTTATACTACAGTTATTTCTGGATATTATAATATTTCATTTCAATTCATTCTCTTTAAATACTCTATATTAAAAAATAATGTTTTTAAGGGAAATTGACATTATTTCCCTATTTGGTTGGGAATATTTTTCTCATATATCCATATTTTATAAAAAAAATCCATAATATTGTTAAAATTTTCCAATTGTTTAATAAATTCATTTTCACCCATGTTATAATTTTTATAAAAAATAAATGAATCTTCAAGTTATTTTCGAAACGAGTTACTTTTGAATTTTCACTAAAAATGTGGAAGGAATATTTGTTTTAACATACACCACATGATTAGATTCTCCCACCATCATAAATTATCTTTGTCTTGTAACATAAATTATAAATTTTAATTGTTTTATTAAAATAAAAAAATTCCCTTAATATTTTTGAAATTTTTAGATTTTAAATAAGTAATTCCTTAATGAAAATCGTAGTTTCCTCAAAAAAGATTTGCAGTGATAAATTTAAGTTCCTTTAATATATAACACATTTTGATTTTTATTATGAATTACTAATAATATGATCATATGTTACTCTATTTACTCCTTATATGTATGGTTTATGATTATGATGATTTAATATTTATGAAACCCATTTTCTTTTCCATGGGTTAAGCTTTTATGTAATGATAAATAAATTTATGATATTATGGCATAAATATGAATGGATTATGATTATGTGATGTGTGGATTAGTTATAACCCTATAATTCATTGGGTAAAGATTAAAATTTTATGATTCTAAATGGTACATGTTAGGTTCTCCCAATCCCAAAAGAAGGTACATGATAGTTTATCTCAATACCAAAAGAGGGTACATAGGAGGTTATCACAATCCCAAAATAGGGACCACATAAGATTACCTCAATCCCAAATCATATACATAGGTGGTTAACCTAGGATTACATGTGAAAAATGTCTTAGTGGTTCACCTTGACATAATATTTATATTATTATTATTATTAAACACTTTATTACACTCTCTTATAACATGTTTTTATTCCAAATTTATATTCTCAAAGCTCATGATCTTTTTTTGCCTTATGATTCATGTCTTATGAACATCAAAATACTTATTAAATAATAAATTATTATGATCTCTGAATTTGTTTGTATGATTTTATAATGTTAATATCATAATCTCATAACCTTGTGCTTATTTTTCGTTAGTTATTTTCATAGAATTATATCTCCCATGTTTACACCTAGTGAGCATATGAGCTCACCCTTTCATAGGTTTCCTTTACCTAGGTTATGAAGTAACGTTTTATGTAGGTTATGACTAAGAAGAGTGCAATCTGATAATTATTTGTAGGAATTTCAAAGATCTCTCATGAAATAAGACAATTATATATCTAGTACCCAAAACATTAAACCCCTATAGTCCTCAAGCTTGTATTATTAAGAAAATGTATTGAATATTCATCTAAAATGATGTAATATTTTTATGTAAATTTATGGTTGTAATAGTTTGTATTAGAGTACAATTAAGATGTTTTTTAAGATTATGATGGGAAAAAATATTGAGAACCCTTAGGATGACTTTATGTATATGAAAACATCATAAGTTATGGAAATTGAAGGAGTGTGGTTTTCATAGAAAATAAATCTCTATCTGGATACTAGTAAGTGGATGCAATTATGGCATAGATGTAGCTGGGGGTAATAACTCTGAATGTGTTATATTGGGTATCAAAATTATTTTCATCAATGTACTATGAGGGGTCCTAATATTTCACACCTGGCTAGACACTCATGGGGGATATGATTATGTTGATTAAAAGTTTCTTTATAAATCATTATAAAGGATTAAAATATATAAAAACCATGGATGAAATAGGTAAAATCTAAGGTATCATAAATTGGAAAGAATATTTCATGATTTATACATCCAATAATTTATTTTTACGATTATATTATTTCTCACTCTGATTATTATTTCTCACGGTATTCATTTTATTTTTAGTCAACGGATGGAAAAAAGAGGAATAATGTAAACACTAAATGTGATGGATAATGCAATGATTGTTCATATGATCATACAAATTAAATAGGATATATAATGATAAATATTTTGATTATTCCTAACTATTTATCTTGATATATTATGAACTACATAAAAATAGGTGAGTTTTTGAAAGAATCAAATAATATAAAAAAAAGTTTCATGAAGCCTATGGTGGAAAACATTAAGTTTCTTACATGTTCAAAATGAGGAATTAAGGATTCAAGGGAATTTCCCAAAGGAATAAGAAAATTTTTTACATGTTTAAAATAAGGGAATGAAGAGGAAAATTTTCATGGAAAATGAAATGTTTGGTTAACACTATGGATAAGAATAATGGTTTCTATAATGTGTCATTAAAATTTGAATGTTATAAATGTGTAATGTATGACCATTTTTAAAATAGATATCCTATGGGGAAATCCTGATAAAAGGATCACTAAGTTTGTACAAGTTATGGTTTACTATTTATAATGAAGTGACTATAAATGACATATGAAAGGTAAAACTTATTTTAACTATATTTCTTATATTAAAAGTAAGAAATATGATTTAATTGAGGTTGATGAATATTAACACACAATTTATATTTCATATTTTAGGATGTATGTTTTAAGTAATAAGATTATGAATCCTAGTTAATAGTTTAAGATGGAATTCGAATGATTTAATGGTGTTGATAATTATGAAAATTGATTTAGTGTTACGTTGATATTTTTTGCAGGAACATGATTGAGGGATAGATAACCCTTAATATGTTCTTGATATTGAGATAAAAAGTTTAGATGGGATAAATATATGATTGATATTGATGAAGTAAATTATATAGTAATAGTTACCTTCAAATTAATTAATGATTTGAGGAGAGATTTATTTATGTTATCTTTGATTAAGTTTACTGCAATTTTTGATCTATGGAAAATATTAGATACTCTATGATTTTATTTGAAAAATAAGGACATAGAAAAGTTTTGGATGAATATATGTTTTCATTGATATTTTATGGTGATTTGGGTAACTAAACTTTTTTAATTTAATATTTTATAAAGGTATTCACTTGTTCAGTGTGTGACATTATGATATCCTTTATATTGTTTGGGGATAAATGTTAAATTTGATATCATAAAAAATGTGATCAAATATTTCATATTTTTTTTGGGTTTGAAAGGGAGTAGTTATAAGATTAAATATTTATGGAATGGTTTAAGGTTAACTTTGGGTGTTATTGTCACGGATTTAGTGATTAATGTATTATCTCATCATATAAATATTTATACATATTAGATAAATTGTTCTCACTATTTTTATTTTTTAAAATATATAGAGAGAGATAAATAATTTTCATTATATAATAGATCTTATGATCTATTAAGAGATAATTTTAGTGCTTCATACATGAGAAAATAATCTTGAATATTTATTTTCTTGATTAATCGATAATATAGAAGTGGAAATTAATCTAATCACAAACAAAGGATAAAATTGTTCTTATGAAATGGAAATAGATCAGTTAAGTATATTTTCAGATGTTACCTATCTTAAGATAAAAATAATACTTAAACTCTAGGAATAGGATATTTAAAATTAAAATTTTTTCTTTTTATAATCATTTATAAATAAATGATGCAATTTTTTCCCTAACTAATTTATGGTTTTGTGGTTCTTAACTTTCTCATGAATATGTTCTCTATAACTTATTATTATTATTTAGACATTATCATTGTCCTCTATGTATGTATTTTCACTTCACACTAATTTTCAAACCAAATTATATGTTATTTTAGGTCTCCTTTATGTTCCCCACTTCCCCTTTTCAAAGGTAGTTTTTATTTTCTCATTGCACAATGTGGGTTTTCAAAAAATGTATTTTAAATTGGAGAACCCATGATAACCCAGATAAAAATTACAATGATATAATTTATTTAATACGTTATAATATAACACCATGAATATTTTGTTTAAAATAATATTATGCTCGATATATTTCTTAACATGCAACGCCAAGATTTAAGATAACTATGATATAATATAAAAATATTATTATTTAAATGTGACTATTGTAGCATAGGATTTAAATTGGGAGGTATGAATATTAAAAACAAAAATATGAAAATTATATTTTGAGGTATTAAATAATGAAAATTTATTTATTAATTCATGATAAATTAGTACTCAATTTTATGTAAAGTCAATTCATTCTTCAAAAATATATTTTCCTCAAAAATGTTTTTTATTATATTTTGTGTACATAAATTTTAAATAATTTCATTCATTTTCATAGAAAGTTTATTTTATGGAATTCATATAATTTTTTTAATAATAAATTCAATATTTTCTTAGGCTGGATGTTTTCTAAAAATATTTAATTTTCAACAAATAGTGGAAAAAATGCCTATTTATGTAGAATTATAATTTATTTTAATTAAATAATGTAATTTAAAATAAAAATTATGTTTTTAATTTGATTTAAAATTATACTAAGTCTTCTTTAATTATAAATTATCTAAATAAATTTATAGTAATCATAATTAAACTTCATTTTTGTATAAGTTCTTTTTTAGGCTTAAACCCCATTTTTCATATAAATGTTTTTTATGCATGAAATGCATTTTTATGTTAATAAATTAAATTAATAACTATTAATTACTAGTTTTAATAAAAAAAAATTAGATTATATATTCAATAAAATATTTTAAAATTCATTTAATTATTTTTACAAGGCATGGAGTGGAAGTAAATTCAGTTTTATACTTAAAATGGATTTTTCTAAAAACAGACTTTCATTGTGTTTTGTACACTTATTTAAAATTAAATTATTATAATTATACAAATTTAATATAATAAAATTATTTAAATATTTGGAATAATCATAATTAAAATAATTTAATTAGGTTAACTTAATTTTTTATCCTAATTAATAGTAAAATTTTGTTACCACAGTTAAGATTAAAATGAGTTTATAGGGGGAATGTGATATAATGGTAAACTTTCCATATAAACATACAAAAGCATAATTATTTGAAGATAATTATACCTTATATTATTTATATTCAAATTAGTGGCCATTTTCTACCACTTTCAAATGAAAGTGATGTTATATTATTGAAATCTTCTAAGTAATGCAATGTGTGTCCATACCCTAACATATAAAATGTACTATTTTCTCAACCCATATTCACAAAATATGGTCCTTCTATCTCAAAAACTATATACTTAAAAACCTTCCTAGATCTATTCCCTTCATCCTTTATCTTCTGGTATTCTTCTAAGTGTAATCTTTCAAGGATTATTATTAGGACCCAGACTTATTCCATTACAAAATCATGAATTTAGTCAAGAATTCACTTGCTTTAACATTAAGTATATTTTCATGTTTAGAGATTTTGAAAATTTGAACATAACACATTCATAAAATTACACGTTATTATGAAGTGGATACCATAAAAATAGTATTCATTTTTTGCAAAATATAAAACTTTTCACATAAAACATGATTTATTTGACTAATATTAAATCATTTAATATGGCTTCATTCATTTTAATACACATCCTTATAACCTGTGAAAATCATTTAAAAACTTGGGATGATCACAAAAATCTCAGTAAGATATATAAAAATAAGGAAAGAACACATTAGTCCATGAACACTTGTAATGTATGAAATCATTTTCAAAAAACATGCTTGTCACCCATATATACTTACCTTATGAAACATGATATCTTCAAAAGATCCACATAAAACATAAAAACATAATTATAGTAATAAATTTATCTTGGATCATTACATACATAATCTTGTAACCCTCTCGGCTACCTTATAATTGGTAACCCCCATGGCTACCATACAATTTGTGTAACCATCGCAGTTACACTTAGAGTAACCTTACGAGCGACCTCAAAATTAAACATAACCAATGAATTGAAGTGATATATAGTCCCTACCTTCATCATAAACAATTCCCAATAACCATAACACAATCATACAACATGATTAATTTCATAAAAACATTGCTTTTGAATTTTGTAAAACAAAATTTTAAAAGAGAATTTTAAAAGGAAGTATGTTATAAATATCATATAATTGAAGTGATAATTAGTATAGTGGATGGAGTATACACAATGTAAATACACATAATTCAACATATTATATAAAAAACCCATCACACAAACAATTTTAATACCACATAAATAATGAAGTAGAATGTTAACTCAAAGAATGGAAATTGGGTTAAGAATTCCCTTACCTCGGGTATGTATTACTTACAACTCATTTAAACCTCTTGTATAATAGTTAAAAGTGTGTTATTAATATATTATATAATTTTATACATCTTTTAAATACCTCATATGATCATTTAATTACAACATTTCACTCTTTAATTGTTTGTATTTTGTTCCCTGCACTGTTTTGGGTGGGTTCTTTACATGATTTTCATGATCGGTTCATGATGGATTGTTCTTGTCGATTGGAAGTGAAACTCCAAAATTGGAATGGAGTAGTATTTAAATATTTATAGTAACATTATACCATTTATTATTTTGAATTCTTACATGAGGATGATTCATAAGTTAAAACATTAATGATGTTTGTTTAGATCATTTTAGTGGTTCTTAGATAATAAGGACCTCATTTTGTTTTATAAATTAAAACCATGTGTAAAAAATAATTACAGAACCTTGTATGAGACATAATAAATATATTACAACCTGGTTTGACCATAAAAATTGTTTCATGACTATCCTTTAATAAATTAAATCAAATTGAAATCACATCGCCAATGATGTTGGTAATTTGACACATCACGAACAATGTTTTTAATTCCTTGAATAAGTGGGGGAGGAGGAGAAGATTGACGATGAATTTTACATGAACATGAGAACATAAAGAATATAAATGATTATATAGATTTGAATCCTCTTGTATAATAGGAGGTGATTAAATAAGAAGAAAGAAACTCAAAATAAAAGAAAAATTGAGAAAGTTCTCACAAACATTCGGCAGCCTAACGACATCGATTAAAATTTCATAAAATAATTTAATGAGAGAAAAGGGGTCTCTTATAATTATTACATAATATCGGAAATAAGGGGTATATATAATAAAATATACAAACATAATCCAAATGGAATGAAAAATAATAACATAAAATGAAATAAAGAAAGAAAATAAAAGAGGATTTTACCTCTTGATCACTTCTCCTTGAGACCCTTTTTAAGGCCTTTGGTTTTGGCCTCTTGGTGAGACCTGTAGCTCTATGACGTAGGAAATATCCTTGGGAAGATTTTTGGGTAGAACTTATGTAAATATCAAGGCTTTATAGGTGTGGTAGGAAGAGGGGAATGAGGGTGGTATTTATAGTAGAGGAGAGGGGGTATTTTTCATTATTTTAACCATTATTATAATATTTTTACTCAAGATTGGGAATAATATTAATTCATGTGACCCCAAATAGTAATAATGTCATGTGAGTTCTAAAAAAGTGGGCTTAAATCACTTATTATTTCATAAATAATGTATTTTACTCATAATTTGGTTATATGGTATTTTAACATATTTCACTATTCATCGAAAATTCAAGAATTTCAAAAAAATCCCAAAAATTCACCCTTACCATTTCTCGACATGTAGAATTCAAAAATGAAATCCATTTATTGAAAATAATTTTCTAAATATTAGTAATTTAATTTTTAATTAAAATTAAATTTAATTCAAAATTTAATAATTTAAAAACTATAATTGCTTTTATATCACATTAAAAAATTAACCAAGATTTTATTATCTTAAAGCATTAAAAAAATAACACAATTTACTATTCATTAGGGTCATATTACTATTCATAATGGTATGTTACTATTCACCAAAAACAAGTTGGTTCCATTAGACTCCAAATGACATACTGAACAAAATTGTAGATGGATATTTTTGAAAAATCAAAACATAGAAGTGGAAAATTTATTTTTAAAGGATAGTTATAAATCTATTTAAAACAAAGTTTCATGAATTTCCATTTAATTTTTAAAAAAAACCATGGGGTTTTACATTATCCCCACCTTCTAGAAATTGTGTCATCACAATTTTATTTACTTATTAAAAAAGTGAGTTTACCATTATCTCATAGCATTTTCAAACTCCCTTGTTGCTTCTTCTGCCAAGTGGTTTCTCCACAAAACCTTTACATGGTGGATTACCTTATTTCGTAATACCTATTCTCTTCGATCAAGGATATGAATTGGTTTCTCTTCATAAAAATGGTTCTCTTCCAGGTGAATTGCTTCTAGGCTCAAGACCTGTGATAAATCTGGATCATACTTCCTCAACATCGAAACATGAAAAACATTATGTACATAAGACAAACTCTAAGGTAAAGGTACTTAGTATGTAATTGTTCCAACTTCCTCCATGATTTCAAAGGACCGACAAACTACGGACTTAGCTTTCCTTTATAACTGAAACGCATCACACTTTTCCAAAGAATTATTTTAAGGAAACCATGGTCACCTACCTTAAATAGAAGTTTTTCCTTCTATTATGTTCATAAATTTTCTGCCTACTCAGAGCTGTCCTCATGTGCTGCTGGATTATCTTCACTTTCCCATCCACTTCCTCTACTAATTCTAGCCTGATCAACTTTCTTTTACCGACTTCATCCCAAAATGATAGAGTCGGACACTGCTTCCCAAACAGTGCCACAAAATGTTCCATTTGTATACTCGAATAAAAACTGTTATTATAAGAAAAATCAACTAAAGAAATATGTTGATCCCAACTTCTCTGGTAGTCCATTGAACAAGATCGAATCATATCCTCCAAAGTCTGAACTATTCATTCTTATTGTGCATCTGATTGAGGATTAAAAGTTGTACTGAAATTTAATTCTGTTCCCAATGACTTCTAAAGTCCCTTCAAAAAGTTATAAGTGAACATGGGATCACGATCAGATACAATAAAAATAGTAACTCAATGTAACTTAACAATATCCTTGAGGTTTAGTCGAGAAAGCTGATCCAAATACATTATATCTACAATAAAAAGTAAATGTGCATATTTTGTTATCCAATCAATAATAACCCAAATTTCATTGTTACCACAAGATTTATTAGGTAGTCCCACCACAAAAGACCATTGATACATTCTACGACTTCCACTCTAGCACTGGAAAAGGCTGAAGAATCCCTTTCGATAATTGTCTCTCTGCTTTAACTTGTTGACATGTCAAACATTTCATGGTAAAATCAACAATATCTCTTTTCATTCCTTCTCACCCATAATACTCCTGAAGTTCTCTATACATTTTATTACTTATAGGATGAACTTAAAATGGAGAACTATGAGCTTGACACCACAAGACTTACTTCAACTGGGAATCACAAGGCACACACAACATTTTTCAAAATCTTAAAACACAATCTTTATCAAGATTAAATTATGGAAACTTATCCATTTTAACTAATTCTACCTTTTTACGTAGCTCATGGTCTTCCATCTTCACTTGCTTAATTTTGTCTAATAATAATGATTTTACTAAAACCTGAGACAAAATAGATGTATTTCCTCTACTAACAACTTCTAAGACAAAATCATCACATCATTAATCAGGGGATCATGTTCCAAACATAACATGGTTAATGATGCATTATGTTTTCAACTCAAGTAATACTCCAATTTATTTGATTTTACTAGATGGTAATTGATTGTGCAATCATAATCCTTTACCAGTTCAAGCCATCTTCTCTACCTCATGTTTAATTCCTTCTGAGTGAATATATACTTTACACTTTTATGGTCAGTATATATTTGAAATTTTGATCCATATAAATGATGCCTCCAAATTTTAAAATAAATTACCACAGCTACCAATTCTAAATCTTGTGTGGGATAATTTAACTCATGAGGTTTATATTGTCTTGAAACATAAGCAATTACCTGATCATTCTACATCAAAACACAACCAAGTCCCTTCAAAGAAGCATCATTGTAGATGAAAAACTCGCAATTTCTGGAAGGTAAGTCCAAAACTAGAGCATTCATCAATATCTTCTTTAGTTCCTAAAAACAAACATCACATTCTTCTATACAAATAAATTTAACCCCTTTATCATGTTAAGTTAGTTTTCAGGTTAGATAGTTATGCAAATTTCTTAACAAACTGTCAGTAATAACCTACTAACCCAATAAAACTATGAGTATATATAACATTTTTGGGTCTTGTCCATTCATCAACCACTTTAGTTTTGGCAGAATCAACTCTTATTCCATCCTTATTTACAGTGTGTCCAGGAAAAGAAATATGTTGCGACCAAAAATCACACTTTCTGAATTTTCCATATAGATTATTTTCATTTAAGGTTTGTAAAACAACCCTTATATGTTTTTCATGCTCCTTTTTATTTTTAGATAGTAGTAGAATTTCATTAATAAACACAACCACAAACGTATCCAAGAACTCCTAAAATAATCTATTAATAAGATTCATGAATACAGTAGGTGAATTAGTTAACACAAATGTCATAACAACAAATTCATTATGCCCATATCTAGTACAAAAGGTTTTTTTGGGATGTCATATTCTTTCACCTTTAGATGATGGTATCTGGATCTCAAGTCAATCTTGGAAAAGTACTGAGATCCATGTAACTGATCAAACAAGTAATTAATATGACTCAAATGATACTTGTTTTTAACAGTGATGTTATTCAAAGCTCTATAATCAATGGAAAGTCTCATTGAACCATCTTTATTTTTAACAAACAAAACAGGATCACCCCATGGTTATGTGCTAGGACAAATGAAGCCTTTATTAAGAAAATCCTACAACTAATTTTTCAATTCAAGAAGTTCTATTTGATCTATATGATAAGGGGGTTTTGAAATTGGCTTAGCTTGAGGAACTAAGTCAATTTGGAATTCGAATTTCCGATCAGGTATGACATCAGGTAACTTATCAGGAAAAACATAAAGATATTAATTTACCACTGGCACATCATTAATCTAAATAGTTCCCTTTTTTTCCACAATATGAGCAATATAACTTTGATTTACATATTTCAATAGTTTCACAACTTCCTAATATGTTATCAATTGTATGGGTTCTTTCTTGTATATAAACTGAAATTCTTTTTGAAAAACAACTTCTTTAGTTTTACAGTAAATCGTTTCATGATAAACAGGAAGCTAATCCATTCCCAAAATGAAATTAAACTCAACTAAGGGTAAAACAAAAAGTTTTGAAGGTAAATTATTTCCACAGACCACAATATAATGATTCTTATAATTCCTATTTTCTATAATAATTCCCCAGGTGTTTAAAAAACAAGTTTTGGTCTCATTTGTTGAGATGATATTTCCAATTTACAAGAAACTTTCTCAGAAATGAAGGAATTTGTAGACCCCGTATTGAACAAAACTTTAGAAAAAACTGATTAAACGAATAGAGAACCTCATAGAACTTAGTTGTATGGACAAATATCTGCTGATGTAGTTGCAAAGGATCTCACTACACCTTTCTACTTATATTTTGGATTCTTTGCATCATTTGGATCTCTATTTGGGCAGGCATTTACATAATGACCCATCTCACCACATTTAAAACACTTAATAGTTTTCTTATCAGGATTAGTCTTAGGATCATTTTCATTATAATCTTGGGATATATGTCCAAACTTACTACATTTAAAACACTTCCCAATTTTTCTAAGACATTCCCCGTGGTGCTTCTTTCCATACTTTTCACAAACTGGAAACTGGATTTTCTTACCATTAGATTTCTTTTATTGATTCTTACCCATCGCTTTACATATAGACCTCTTATTCTCCTTATTTCCAAAATTCACATGATCATAAGCAAACTCCATCTTTACCCTTTCAGCACATCGGACATGTTTATCAAAATGTTTGAATTCACAGGAGGCTAACGACCTTCGATACCTTGGCTTCAGTCCTAAGTAAAAGTGGTTAATTTTATTATCAAGATCCAGAATAAGATTTTATGCATACCTTGCCATTTAGGTGAATTTATCTTCATACATAGCCACTAAATATTCCTCATTTTGCTTTAAATCATGTAATTTCATCTCCATCCTAAGTTGAAACAACTTAGGAAAATATTTTTCAAGGAAAATAATTTTTAATTCAACCCACTCTAAAGCATCAAAATCCTCTAAATTCCAAAAATTACTAACCATTTCCCACCACTGATCAACTTAACCTTTAAAAAGATAAATGGAAAGACTTAACTTTTTATTATCTAAACATACCTTAACATCTAATGTCTTTTCAAGGGCTTTAATCCATCCTTCATCCGCTACAAGGTCAGAAGATCCATTTAAAGCGGGAGGGTGTTGTCTTATAAAATGTTCCCCTATCATCATGTTATGTTGTGGTACCTCTGGTTATTCTTTTGCATGTATTCCATGCCCATTTATTTACTATGTTAGCTGATCCATTACTGTCAAAAACTTCTCGGTTCCAATCCCTACCATTCTGGGCTGCAGATTAAGAAGGATATCATTCTGTCGGTTCCTCTCTTCTTCATCTTCCTTGTTTCTTCTGCAGACAACCATTCTGAACAAAAAAATCTTAGATGAAGAAACATGTTAATCATTAAATTCTATAACATTTCAAATTAATCATAGATTAAAAATCATTTGTGGTATTATTTTAACATCATCCTAACCCCTAAAGTTATCTATACTATCCTCTAATACCAACTATAAAGACTCTACCTTATTGAATTACATAATCTTGAATTTAGTAAATAATTCAATTCCTTTTAAAATGAGTATCTTTTCAATTTTATATATTTATATAATTGGTAGATAAAACATTCATAAAATTACACATTATTACAGAGTGGATACCATAAAAATAGTATTCTTTTCCTAAAAAATATAAAACTTCTCACATAAAACATGATTTATTTGACTAATATTCCAACATTTAACATTGATTCCTTTATTTTCCTACACATTATTATATCCTGTAAAAATAATTTAAAACTTGTTATTTTCACACAAATCTCAGTATGGGATATAAAAATAAGGAAAGAACACATTATTCCATGAACACTTGTAACGTATGAAATCATTTTCAAAAAGCATGTATGTCACCCATATATACTTACTTGGTGAAACATGAGATTTACACAAGATCCATAAAAAACATGAGATCATAAATATAATGATAAAGTTATATTAGATCATTACTTACATAATCTTGTAACCCTCTCAGCTACTTTATAATTTGTAACCCTCACGGCTACCTTACAATTTGTGTAACCATCATAGTTACACTTGGAGTAAACATATGGATGACCTCCAACTTACACATACCCAATTAATTTGAGGGAGATATAGGTCCCATAATTAATCATAAAAAATTACCAAGACCCATAACACAATCATATAATATTAATAATTTCATAAACACATTTCATTTGAATTTTGTAAAACAGAATTTAAAAAGAGGATTTTAAAAGGAAAGTATGTTACAACTATCATATAATTTAAGTGAGGATAAGTAGAGTTTATGAATTATAAACACTATAAATACACATAATTAAACATATTATATACAAAACCCATCACACAAACAATTTTAATACCACATAAATAATGAAGTATAATTTTGAACTAAATAATGGAAATCGGGTTAAGAATTCATTTACCTCTGATTTGTCTTACTTAAAAATCATTTAAACCTCCTATATAATAGTTAAAATAGTGTTATTAATATATTATAGAATTATAAACATTTTTATAATACCTTATATGATCATTTCATTACATAATTTTACCCTTTAATTGTTAGTATTTTGTACCTTGCACTGTTTTGGGTGAGTTCTTTACATGATTTTCATGATCATTTCATGATGGATTTTTTTTGTCGATTGGAAGTGAAAATCCATAATTGTAATGGAGTATTATTTATATATTAACAGTACCATTATACCATTTACCATTTTTAATTATTAAATGAGGATAATTTATAAGTTAAAACATTAATGATGTTTGTTTAGATCATTTTAGTGGTTCTTTGATAATAATGACCGCATTTTGTTTTATAAATTAAAACCATGTGTAAAAAAAATTACCAAACCATGTCTGGACATAATAAATATATTATAACCAGGTTCATCCATAAAAATGGTTTCATGACCCACCTTGAAGAAATTAAATCATATTGAAATAACATCGTCCACGATGTTGGTAATTTGTCACATCACAGCCAATGTTTTTAATTCCTTGAATAAGTGGGAGAGGAGAAGAAGATTGATGATGAATTTTCCATGAACTTTATAAAATAAAAAATATAAAATATTCTGGATCTTTCATTCCCCTTGGATAAGAGGAGGTGAGGAAAGAAAATAAATAAACTAAAAATAAAAGAAAATTTAAGAAAGCTCTCACAAAAATTCAGCAGCCTAACGGCATCGCATAAAATTTCATAAAATAATTTGATGAGAGAAAATAGGGATCTCATAATTATTACATAATATGGTCATTAAGGTGGATATGTAATAAAATATCCCAACATAAGGCAAATGGAATGAAAAATAACAACATAAAATGAAAGAAAATAAAGAAAATAAAAGAGGATGTTTACCTCTTGATCTCTTCTCCTTGAGACCCTTCTTAAGGCCTTTGGTTTTGGCCTTTTGGTGAGACCATAAGATCTAGGACGTGGGGAAGATCCTTGGGAGGAGTTTTGGTCCGAACTTAGGTAAGGATCAATGCTTGAGAGGTTTGGGAGGAAGAGGGGAATGAGGGTGGTATTTATAGTAGATGAGAGGGAGTATTTTTCATTATTTTAATCATTATTATAATATTTTTTCTCAAGACTATGAATAATATTAATTCATGCGACCCCAAATAGTAATAATGGCATATTAGTTCAAACCAAGTGGGATTAAAGCACTTATTATGTCATAAATAGTGTATTTTACTGATAATTTGATTATACGGTATTTTACCGTATTTCACTATTCCTCAAAAATTTAAGAATTTTAGAAAAATACCAAAGATTAGACCATACCATTTATTAATGTGTAGAATTCAAAAATGAACTCCATTTTTTGAAAATAATTTTCTATATATTATTAATTTATTTTTAAAAAAAATCATACTTAATTCAAAAATTAATAATTTAAAAACAATAACTGCTTTTATATCACAATGAAAAATTAACCAACATGTCATTATCTTAAATACTTAGGAAAATAAAATAATAACACAATTTAATATTTATTAGGGTTATATTACTATTCATGTTACTATTCAAATGGGTATGTTACTATTCATCAAAAGACAAGTTGGTTCCATTAGACTCCAAATGATATACTGAACACAACTGTTGATGGACATTTTTCAAAATTCAAAACATAAAAGTGGAAAAATTATTTTTAAAGGATAGTTATAAATATATACTTAAAATAATGTTTCATGCATTTACATTTATTTAAAAAAAACTTGGGGTGTTATAATTATGATGTAAGCTACAAGAGATCTCTTAAAGAATAGTTATAAATCTTAACCATGTTATTTCAATTTTATTTCTTACTCCACATTCTCTAAACCTATTATATCAATAATAAAATTATGAATATATCATCATAAATATATAGGGACGTTATTATGATAATTTCACAATCATTTTCCACCACTTATCTATAAAATGGGAAATGAAAGTATCGCTTGTGCGTATGTGTGGACTACCATCCCCGCTTAGTGATGTGATTCTTTTTTTATAACCCGCATTCATGGTTGGTTATTATTATGGATTTAATGTTAATATATGATATTTATGAAATAATTATTCTTTATAATTATAATATTTTATCTACCTTCCTATCATATTATCCATTTGAAAATGATAATGTCGCTTGTGCATACGTGTGGATTACCGCATCCATGAAGGAACGTGATTCATTTTTCATTTATAATATTTCATGGATTGTAATAAGGATATATTTAATGAATATATATGATATTTATGAAATTATAATTATTTTTAAAGGTGAATTATTAATTAAAAAATCTTTTTTAACATCCACTAAAAAGTGGAAACATCACTCATGTCTACCTAGGACTATACTCTCCATGAAGTGTTGTTATTCATTTTTCATCACCACTTTATACGAATGGTTATAAAAGTGTATATAATGATTAAATATGAAAATTATTACAAGAATAAAATTATATAGATTATGGAACCATGATCAAAGTTCAATTACTATAAATTATGAACCAAAATATACATAAAAATGAAATTATTATCACCTGGAAATGAGGATTTAAATAAAAAATTATTAATAAATGAGTATTGAAATGTTTTAATTGAATAATATATGACATTATAATTGTTTAAATGGTAAATTTATATAATTATAATAAATTAGAATTTATTATACTTGAGTTTATATTTTTTATAAATAAATTCAATCTTGAGCTATGGGGTTCTTTGTCTCAAACTTGAATTCATTGAGATATATTTATGTTACACACCATGTTTTATTTTACATGGTGAAAATACCGTCCCATTATCATATTTTATCATTATTATATTATATTTCAACATTTTTATGGTTTTATTTCACGTTAATTCTCTCATATGATTTTGAATCAATGATTACAAAAGTTTTTAGGGTTCTTCATCTAAATTGTGTTTCATTGTGACATGTTGGATGTTATAAAACTATTTATGTTTATGAGGTTAATATACTGATCCTTTAACATTTTATATCATTTATAATTAATAATTAATGGTATTTAAAGTTTTAATTAAAATTATTTCATCCAAGGGGATTTGATTTTAAAGTTACCCGAGTGGTAAGGTTTTACTGTCTCAATAATTCTTCTTTGGGACATATATTATGTTATACACCTCTATTATCTTATGGGGTGTATCTAATACACCTTTTCATATTTTGTATCACGAATATTATTATGTTAATAGTATTTAAAGTTTCATTTTATTTTATTTAGTTCGTTCTAATTATGACTCAAATGTTATCAATGTAGTAACAGTTGTATATTCCAATCTCATTTTTTTAAAGAGACTGTTTATGATTACATTTATGGTGATGAAATTATATGATATATATCAAAAAAATCTTATTTATTTTTTCACTGATGGTTATTTCTAGATATTACACGTTTTCCTTTCATTTTACTCTCTTTAAGTGCTATATTTTCCAAAAGGTCATTTTAAGGAAAACTAACTTTAACAATCTCTTCAGTCAAAAAAAAATTTCTTCCATATCCATATTTTATTTAAATTTTTTTCAAGAATTTTTTTAGCACTCCTAAAATATTGCATAACTTCATTTTTAACAAACTTTTACTTTCTAAAAAAATTAAAATTAATCTTCATGACATTTTTTGAACTATCTACTTTCTACTTTTTATAAAAAATTTGAAAGGAATATTTGGTTTAACATAAGCCTCATTAACCAGTTTTCCTAATTTCATGAATTTTTTCCATGAATGTTTCTTTAAAAGTATCCATGGTTATTTTCAAACAAAATATTTTCATTAGTATTTTGTTAATTTTTACATTTTTATAAACGATTTAAAACTTTAAATGGTATTTTCCTTAATAAATGTTTTAATGACCATTTAAAGTTATTTTAATCTATAAAAAATCATTTTATGTTTCTTATGCTTTATTAGGGATATAATAAAATGTTGTAAATTTATTCTTTATTTATATTGTTTATGATTATGATGATGAAATATTGATGAAACTCTTTTTCTTTTCCGAGGGTAAATATTTGATGTAATGATAAATATTTTCATGATCTTGTGGAATATATATGAATAGATTATGATAATTTCAGAGGTAGGTCTGTTATATCCCTCCAATGCATTAGGTAAAGATTAATGTTTTAATAGCTCAAAGTGTAAATAGTAGGTTATCTCAATCCAAAAAGAGGTTACAGTGGAGTTTATTCCAAGCCCAAAAGAGGGTACATGAGAGGTTATCCAAATCCCAAAAAAGTGTACATTGGAGGTTATCTCAAGACATAAGTAGATACATGGGTGGTTAGCCTAACGATATATCAGATGAATGTCTTTGTTGGTGTACTTGACATAATATTTCTATAATTATGATTATGAAACACTTTATTCCACCCTATTATAACATGTTTGTATACCAAGTTTATATTCACATGGATAATTATTTTTTATTCTATTATGATTCATGTCTTATGAATTAATAATGATTTATTCCATGAATCATTTTTATGATATATAAATTATTTTGTGTGATTTTTAAATGTTAATATCATTCTCTAATAACCTTATTCTAATATTATTCTCACTTATGATCATTGACTGATATCTCCTATGTTTACCCTTATTGACCATCTAAGCTCACTACTTTTTATTTTTTCGATTCTTGAGTTATAAATAATGGTTTTAAATAGGTTATGACTAAGAAGTTTACTATTTGAGAATAATTTATTGGATATTTTGAAAATATTTCTTGAAATAATATTATAATTAATCTATTATCTAAATAAACTGAACCTTTATATCCCATGGGAATGTATTATTGTGAAATGTATTGAATATTCATCAAAAATGATGTTATAATTATTTATATAAAGTGTGGGTCACTGTGATATTTAATTAAATACATTCTCAAAAACATTTAGGTCTACAGATTTATAGAATTATGGACAATAATAAACTAATAAATCACATATTTTTCTAAACTAATAGTCATTTTTCCATTATATAAGAAACTACTTATTCTATAATAATTCTTCAAAAAATCCCATAAATTCTCCACACAATTTATCCTGTTATAAATATCATGTATAATACTTTTCTTCATAACCTAGATATATGTAAACAAAAGAATAAGTGGAATAAAATGGTTAGTAAGTATAAATATAAGTGATGTTAATCATATATCATAATTTATCTTAAGACGAGCATAAATATTATGGCATTAATAGATAATAAAAAAATAATTCAACAATATAGTGAATTTATAACCATAATATATCCATGAATAACAATAGAAATAAAATTATCACATGGGTAATAATAAATGGTTCATTTTCAATACAATACCTAATATTGGAAGCCGAATTACATACTATAATACAAGACATCATTGTCTTAGACTTCATGATCCTACTATTAAGTAAATATCTTTTTTTGGGAAGGAATATACCAAAATACCGAAAGAAATTACCTCATGATACATATCAATGCATCTTGGGGATATATACTATTTTTCCCCACCCATCACTTTTTTAATTCCAATCCATTCAAAATTTTATATAATAACTTAAAAATACATAATCAACTTTTCCAATAAGCATATGTATTGAAATAACAACATACGGAACACTAATATTATTCCCTATGTCAATAAAAGGGATAACATGATCATAACTGGTCTAGAGAAATAATTTTTATGGTTTAAAAATAATATATCCTTGGTGTAATAAGAGAAACTCATAAGGATGTTGGAATATATGAAAATAATATTTTACAAAGAATGCCTCTAGTGATGTTTCAGTAGAAGGAATCAAGAATTAATTTGTTTAACACCACAAGTCCAATCCCACAAATTATATATATATATATATTAAAATAATTCATGTATCCTAAATCCCATGAGTTTAAATCCTTTTAAATATAAAAATGAGAAATGATTTGAAAAGTTAATATCTTTTAGAAAACATTTTTAACATTGACGTGAAATAAAAACATACATGTCCCTTTAGAAAGTAAATTTTGAAAATATAAATTGAAATAATTTGAAAAAAATTCACTTTTAAAAGGAATATCCAATAATGTATCCTTGAAAATGATATTAAGTTTCTTATAAGAAATTTGGATCCAAATATAAAGCAAGTAATTATGAAATAAATCGTTTTAATAATTTAAAATTACCTTTGTTGAAAACACACATTTTAATAAGTGTAATAAAACCTTCTTTGAATTAAAAATTAATTTAATAAAATAGGACTATAAAATAACATTTAATAAAATAATAGGGTGGTATAACCCATGAATGAAATAAAAAATTTCAAGATAAAACTTTATAACTCAAAGTGAGGAGATTAGAGTTACTATACGGGTGACCTACTGCATAAGGTAAGAAATAATAATTAAGAATTTATGTGGTAGCAATGTAAGTCCATATAAAAATGATATATTACTAAATAAAAAAAATAAATGGAAACATTTACCCAAATTATATGAAATAATTTCAAAAGAATAATCATTACTCAATAAATAAAAAAGGAGTTACTAAAAACTCTTACGATTGGGGTAACACGTGACTCAAAATAAATTTAAAGAAAATAAAATGATTTGGATTAGTATATCTAGTTAATTATAAGGAAATAAATTATATAAAATACATGGTATAGTAAATCAATAGAACATCATAAAAAGGAAGCATGATTCAAAACATGTAATATGTCTTAAAGTATTAGAATTGAGACAAAGATAACTCTTACGACATGAGTAACATTTTAATCAAACCCATTAAAAGATAGGGATTGCAATTGAATATAAAATACCAAGACTAAAATATATTTCATGATATAATATATCAAATAGGTAGTATTTACACCTTATAAATTAAATTAGGTTCATAATCCAAAAACATCTCTCTAAGAAAGGAATTAGAGATGAAAAACCCTTACCTTTTATCTTGGCTCCCACAAATGAAATCTAACATATAACAAACATATCTATCAGGATAAATTATTTCATAACCTTACTAATATATTTTACATTTATACACTTCATTTATAATCATTCACAATATGAATTATAGTTAGTTTTAACTATTTTCAATATTGAGTGTAAGTAATCTTGATCATTTCAAACATGTTTTATAAAATTAGTGTTGTTATTCATTTTTATTAAACATTTTATCATAATAATATCATTTAATTTATTGTAATTTATGTTTAATGATATTTATAAAGTTATAATTTTATTCCATGGTGTTTTGTGTTATAATCCATGAAGATGAAATCAAATATGATCATGTTTTGGTGACTCATAATGAACAAAAAGAGAGTTTAATAAAAATGTTTCCATTAAAGAACCAGAAAATAATTATGTACATAATTATTTCATATTATACTATAAATTAACTTCCTATATTCATTCATTATAAAAATTCATATAATTGTTCAAGTGGGTGGTTAAACTAACCCAAATATGAACAAACCATGATTAATTAATAATTATGAGGTTTTTTAGTTATAATATAATTATTCAAAAAGAATAATGATCTTATTTAGTTCTTATTAGTGTGATGTATCATAATTTTAAGTAATTATTAGGATAATGAATGAATATAAAAATATTTCATAGTATGATTAAAATTATTTTTCTATGAGTTAACTTGTTTTAAATAAATGAATTAATGATGATAGTTCGTTGATCATATCATTAAAACGTTCTCTAATATGACATACCATAAATTTTATGATATCATAAACATAATTTTTATCTATTAAATTCATTCTCACGACCATAAATTTATTTATTTTTATTAAAATATAAATATAAATAAATCGTTACATAGAGCCGGTAGTCCACACTGTTGAGTCAATAAGGTTTTCCTTATGAATTTTCAATTCCTTCTTGTTTAGGGGATATTTTTAAGTCAATAAGGTCTCCTTATGACTTTACCATTCATTCTTGTTTTGAAAATCACAAACACCTTATCTTAAGGAAAATCTCATTTTACCCTTTGTTTTACTTCTCTAAGAAAAATTTCCCTTCCACAAGGAAATTTATCCTTACCATGTTTTTCATTGTTCATTATTTTGTCTAAGTATAAAATTAGGTTTCATATTCAAAACCTCAGAATCATATAATACTTAGATTAAGAGAATTCTGTTTTCTGACTCCGAATTCAGACTCCGAGTTCTTAGAATTCTGACTCCAAACTCTTATGAGTTCTGACTCCGCGTTTTCAGAATTCTGACTCCAAACTATTCCAAGTTCTGACTCCGAGTTTTCTGAATTTAGACTCCGAACTCTTCTGAGTTCTGACTCCAAGTTCTCATGAACTCTGACTCCGAAATCTGTAAGTTCTGACTCCAAATTCTCATGAACAGTGACTATGAACTCTGCAATCCCTGACTCCGAACTCCTAGAAACTCATACTCTGAACATTGTAAGTTCAGGTTCCAAATTCTTGTGAATCCAGATTCTAAATTTCATTGAAATTAAGACTCCGGAATTCTAAATAATTTAGGTTCCGAATTCCTCAAAAAATAGAATCTGTTTATCATTTTATTATGGACATTGAATATATTTTTGGTTAGACTCCGAAATATTTTCTTACATTCCGAATTTTGGATTTTGGTTATGTAACCATACTTTTTTTACACTTGTTTTTGTTATAAAACATTTCCATTCTTTCAGTTACTTATTAACCGTTGGTTGAGTTACACGTGTATAGGTCCCTCTGAAATTCAAGGAAAAATATGACCGTTGGAGGAGGGATCCGACCGTTGAGTTGTTCCTATAAATAGGAGATCATTTGGACGAGCTCACAACTTTTAAAAGAAGAAATTTGACAACAGTTCTTACATGCTGTTAAAGTTATTTCTAGAAAGAGAGGCTCTTATAAACTATCAGGCTTCGTGCAGAAATTTTGAATGGCTTGTCGAAACTTTTCTTCATGTAGATTTTCTTAGTAAAGAGGTGTAATTACCTAGAAATCAGTGACTTCGGGTTGCGAAGTCAGAGGTGTCAATTTCCTTACAAATCGAGGTCTTGTGGGGATAGCAAGACAGATACCGATATTTGGATTGAGGTCTTACCTGGGTTTGGGTAAGACAGAATTTCTGGAAAGTATAAATCAAGGGACCTTTTATCCAAGGTTATTGGATACCCTTCTCTTTGGGTTAAAATAGTTACTACTTATTACTTGTAGTAATTCTATTTTGTTTTCCACTGCATTTTAGTTGTTGAAGAATGTATAACCTTATTATACTTCCTTAGACATGTAATCTGATTATATAGGATTCTATACTCTTTAAGGTATAATCTTAGTTGTTGTAAACTCTTGTTAAGTTTCATTTCAAGAATCACTTTTCTGGAATCAGGCAAGTTATTAGAGCTTAGAGGTGTTGTGAATTTTGTTTATACAAAATTTCCTTAAGGATTTTTTAAGTATACAATTCACCCCCCTCCCCCCCTCTTGTATTTGAGCATCTCATCTTAACATATTCGATCCTACAAGTGGTATCAGAGGAGGTCTCTGAAATACTTATATTCACATATAATTTTTCCTTGCTCAAGTCAATTGGCTTCAAAGTTTTGGTTATATCTGAATTAATCTCACGATTGGATTCAGAACATAATTCTTCTTCTTATTTTAGGAATCGAATTTCCGGATTCAAATTTCAAGATGGATACTTTTTCGGATTCATACTTTTTCAGATTCATATTTTTAGACTCATAAAGTTTGGATTCAATTTTTCTTAGAGATACTTTAGTTCTATTTTTTCTTTCTTAGGATACTTTCTTTTGATTACAAACTTATATTACTAACAAGTTTGTGTGCCAAGATTTTCCTTAAGATGGAAGGTTTAAATGTTGGTTCAATCGACAATCTAAATCCTACCAAACCTCTTATTTTTTATGGAAATGATTATGAGTACTGGAGAGATAGTATGAGGACATTTTTTATCAATAATGGAGTTGATAACTACCTAATTCTAACTGGAGAATATAATATTCCTGATAAGGAATTGAGAAATTTTACGAATCAAGAGAAATCAGAATATCAAGAAAACTTCAGATTCATAAATACATTTCTATGTTCAATGACTAGGAACATCTCTAGTCAAATATCATCGTGTGAAGATACAAAAAGTATCTAGAAGAAACTCTAAGTTGCACAATTTGGTACATCTAAAGTCATAGACAAGAAGAGCTATGTTGAGAGCTGAATACCATAGCTTTACCTTTCCTTATGGAGAACCCATAAGAAAAGTACAACAAAGGTTTATGACTATCATGAATAGCCTACAATCTATGGGAGAAAAGGGCTTGGATAATGAGTCCCTTGTAGATAAGATCATATACATCATGCCAAATGAATGGGAGTTCAATAGGACAATAATTGATGAGAGCAGGAAAGTCACCCAGATTTCCTTAGATGATCTGTTTGGAACTCTTCTTCAGCATGAGACTAGAATGAAGAGAGATGCTGAAAATATTAAAAAGAAGAATGGGAATAGAGGAGTTTCTTTTACAAGAACTTCTAAACATATGAAAGCAAAGACCCCAGAAAGAGTAACTAGATCAAAGTTAAAGAAATTCATTATTCAGTCAAAATCTAGTGATACAGAAAAGTATGAGAATGAATTAGCTAATCTTGCTCAGAGAATGAATGAGATAGTAGATCAAAATAAATATCAGAATAAGTACAGGAAGAGAGATTACAAAATTAAGAAAGATAGGGAAGTTACTTGTTATAAATGTATAAGAACAGGTCATATCAGACCTGATTTCCCTTTATTGAAAAAGAAGGAAAAGAAGGAAAGAAATTCAGAAATAAACAAGAAGAAGTTATATCGTTCGATGAACAAGAAAAGCCTTAAAGTAAGTGATACTTGGAGTTCTAGTTGTAGAGACTCTTCAAAAAGTGAATCTTCTAAATATGAATCATCAGCACAGAATAATATGGGATTCATTGCTACTACTTATTTCCCTAATACATGTATTATGGCCAAGGTACGCTCTTCTGAGGCTTTAACAAATTTATCTCTTGATAAGAATTACTATTCCGAAGATATTACTTCTAATGAAGACACTTCATCTTCAGATAGTGAATAAATAACTTCATATGAAGAAGTATCTAGATTTTCCAAGTTGTTAGAAGCAAGAAATTGTAAAATTTCTATGAAATTAGAAAAGGAAAATACTTGGGAATAAATTATTACAAAAGAGATTTTAGACCTCTCTAGAGATCTTAGAGATAAGGATGAGCTTTTAAAAAGACATTCTAAAGACTATAAGGAAGTAAATTCTATTAAGGAAGAACTTTATAAAGATCTTAGGAATGTTATTTTAAAGATAAATGTTTTTTAGGAAAAATATAACTCTAAGGAAATGATCCCGGAGGATTAGAATTTAGTCATCATACTAAAGTCCGAAATATTTTCCCTTAAGAAACTTCTTACAAACTTTACCTCTGGTAAAGAAAATTTTAACAACATGTATTCCCAAATTAAACCTCAAGGAAACACTACTGGACTAGGTTTTACTCACCAAAAACCTATCTTCAAAAACAACTATTATGTTCCTTCTAGAGCCCCTTTTTTTACTAAATGTAAAAGTGGTGGGAAATTGGAAGAAAAATTTCTCTTTGAATAAAGTTCAATATTTTGGGTTTCATAAAGCTTATTTTTCTAAACAAATGTGGATACCCAAAATTTTATTGTCTAAGAATTCCGGATCCAAGAAAGTTTGAATTCTGAAAGTCTAACATTCTTATTTTCAGGAAAATAAATAAGGTACCAACAGCAATACTTGGTACATGGATAGTGGATGTTCCCGGAATTTTTCTGGTAACAAAAAATTCTTTGAAAATATTATCAAGACGAAAGGAGGAAAAGTAACTTTCGAAGATAATTATAAGGGAGAAATTATTGGTTTAGGTAACATCTTTCTTCTTAGAAAAACTTTGATTTCGAATGTTTTACTTTTTAAAGGTCTTAACCACAACCTCATCAGCATAAGAAAATTATGTGATGAAGCCTACCTTGTAAATTTTCATAATGATAAGTTCTTAGTATACAATTCTAAGGATGAGTTTATTCTTTCTACCAATAGGAAAGAGAATGTTTACACACTAAACTTAAAATACATTAGGATCCAACATATACCCTTCCTTAGTGCAATGGTAGATCATTCCTAGTTATGGAATAGAAGGCTAAGACACTGTAATTGTAGAAACCTATGTAAACTTTCTAAGAAAACACTATTTAAGGATCTACTGGATCTTAGATTTTATTATTCAAAAGTCTGTGATCCTTGTCAATATGTAAAGCAACATAAATCAAGTTTTAAATCCATCGGTGAAGTCTCAACCACTGATACATTACAGTTGGTGCATATGGATCTTTTTGGACCAACACAAACTGGAAGCATCGGAGGCAAGTATTATGTATTTTTCTTAGTTGATGATTACACTAGATTTACGTGGGTCTATATTTTAGAAATGAAATCTGAAGATTTTTCTTATTTAAAACGTTTTAGAGCACAAGTTAAAAATGAGGAAAACCTTCCTTTGATAACTATTCATAGTGATTATGGAGGAGAATTTCAAAATTCTGATTTTGAAACATTTTGTAGTAGAAAAGGAATTACTCATAACTTCTCAGCTCCTAGAACTCCTCAACAAAATGGTGTTGTTAAAAGAAGAAATATAATTATTCAAGAAATAACAAGAACCATGTTGAGTGAATATTCTGTAGCCAAACATTTTTGGGTTGAAGCTGTAAGTACTACTTGTTATAATATAAATCGTGTTTTGATTAGACCTTTTATTAATAAAACTCCTTATGAGTTATGGAATGGTAGAAAACCGAGACTTTCCTACTTCAAGGTTTTTGATTTAAAAGGTATTCATTCTGAATGCTAAAGATAACTTATATAAATTCGCACCAAAATTAGATGAATGAATTTTCCTAGGCTACTCTATAACTTCTAAGGATTATAGAGTTTTTAATAAAAATGCTTGAACTGTTGAAGAAACAGTACATGTCAAATTTTTTGAAACTGATCATTTTTTTTAAACAACCCCAACCTACAACTTCGGATGTGTTTTCAAAAACTGATTATCAGCTTTTATTAGAAGATCCTTCTGATTAGGAAAATGTTCAAGAAAATGTTTCTGAAGCATTTTCCCCAGAAGACTTTCTAACCTATATTGATGAACAGACTTTACAAAACCCAAATCAGTTGTTTCTTATGAATCATCCCAGTGATAATATCATTGGTGATTTAAATCAACCGGTAAGTACTATAAGTTCCTTAAGAAATGAAATAGAACATCTAGCATTCCTTTTCCAATTAGAACCAAAAAGCACTGATGAAGCTTTAGGTGATGATGATTGGATAAAAGCTATTCAAGATGAACTAAATGAATTCAAATGTAATAAAGTATGGACCTTGGTTGAAAGTCTTAATGAAACTTCTGTTATTGGAGTAAAATGGGTCTTCAGAAATAAATGTGATGAAAATGGAATCATAGTAAGGAATAAAGCTAGACTGGTTACTAAAGGCTATAATAAACAAGAAGTAATAGACTATGAATAAACCTATGCTCTAGTATCTAGACTTAAATCTACTAGTATCTTACTTTCCTTTGCAGTATTCTTCAACTTCAAACTTTTTCAAATGGATGTAAAATGTGCTTTCCTTAATGGTTTTGTACAAGAGGAAGTTTTTGTTGAACAACCTCCTGGTTTTGAAGATACAAAACACCCTGTACATGTTTAAAAACTTACCAAATATTTGTATGGACTTAAAAAAGCCCCTTGATCTTGATATGATATGCTTATAGGATTTTTTCTTCAAAATAATTATGTTAAGGGAAATGCAGATCCAACCATTTTTATAAATAAAGATAAGAAAAATGTTTTGATTGTTAAAATTTATGTTGATGACATTATATTTTGTTCAACTCGGCAATCTTTAACCAATTTCTTTGAGGATCTAATGAAATCTGAGTTTGAAATGAGTATGATGGGTGAGTTAACATTTTTTGTTGGTTTTAAAATTTCTTAAACACCAGAAAAAATATACATATCCCAACGTAAGTATATTAAAGATCTTCTTAAAAAGTATGGATATGACAACACTAAGAGTATTAGTACTCCTATTGGTACCTCAAACACACTTTATCTTGATGAAGTTGGGAAACCAGTAGATCAAAAATCCTTCAGAGGTATGATAGGAAGCCTACTTTACTTGACATCTAGTCAACCAGATTTAATATTTTCAGTATCATTATATGCAAGATATCAGTAAAATCCTAAGGAATCTCATTTAAAGGTAGTGAAAAGAATTTTTAACTACTTAAAGGGAACCATGGATTTATGACTCTTTTATACATCTGGAAATAATTTTACTTTAAAAAGATTTTCGGATGCTAACTTTGGTGGTTGTAGAATGGATAGAAAAAGTGAATCTAGAACTTTTCATTTCTTAGGAGATTCATTAGTTTCTTGGTCATGCAAGAAGCAACACTCAGTAGCACTTTACACTACTGAAGTTGAATATGTAGCAGCTGGAAGTTGTTGTGTTCAAGTATTTTGGATGCAACATACACTCAAAGACTATGGCATGAGTTTTACTAAGACTCAAATTATGTTTGATAACACAAGTTCCATTGCCCTTAGTAAAAACCATGCATATCACTCGTGTTAAAAACACATAGATATTAGGCATCACTTTCTTTGGAATCACACAAAAAAAGGGGGATATCATTCTTCAATTTATCAGAACACGAGATCAACTTGCTGATATTTTCACAAAACCTTTACCCTCTGATATATTTGTATACATTAAACAGAAGTTAGGAATGATAACCATAAGGTAATATTCTTTGTTAACTTTCTGTTAAAACAAATCTCTTTACAGTAATAAACTCTTTTTCATAGGAGGAGTACATTTTCTTGTTAGTATTCAAAAAAAATTCTTATGAAGTTTTAAAAAAAATTCATAATGAAGTTTTCAAAAATTTTCATAATGAAGTTTTCAAAGAAAATCGTAAAGAAGTATTCAAAAAAAATTCGTAATGAAGTTTTCAAAAAAAATTTGTAATGAAGCTTTCAAAAAAATTCGTAATGAAGTTTTCAAAATTTTTCATAATGATGTTTTTTAAAAAAAAATTGTAATGAAGTTTTCCAAAATTTTTGTAATGAAATTTGATTTCGGTAGTCAGTTTAGTTTTAAAACTTTTTGTAGTGAAATTTTTTGTAGTCAGTTTTTTTTTCGTAATGAAGATTTTTGTACTCATAATTTCCATAATGGAGATTTCTACTCAAAAGTTCCGTAATAAAAACTTCTATAACCAAAATATTTCATAATGAAGTTTTTTCATTTTCAAATTTTTCGTAATCAAATTTTAGGAATCACAAGTTCTTCAAAGAATATTTTCCTATTACGAATAATATTCTAGGCAATCTGAAAGATATGTTTCCTTTCCTTAGTTTTCGTAATAATTATTTACATGCTGTTAGTTTCATATGTTTTTTAAATTTTGTGATTATAGTTTCCTTAAATCCGAATTTTTTCCTTTAAAAACCTCAAAAGAACAGATCCTACCAAATTTTCCTTGCGGATAACATTTTAAACGTCAGATCTGATCAGAAGTATTTTCAGTCGTTGTATTATATTTGGAAGTTCAACTGTCGTATCAACACCTATATAAATTACCCCCAAAGGGTTGTCCCACAATGATTTCAAGCTTTTTCATTCATAAGATCTTCCCCCTTTCAAAAGTTCATTCTAAACTTTTCAGAAGTACTCAAATCCGAATGTCTGGTAAAGTTCCTTCTCAAAAGATGTCAACTGTTAAGTCGATTTCGAAGTGGTAGATATACCGGGAGAGGTTGGTGAAACCAAACTTCTTCAACAAGTATGATTCTGTTATATCCAATAACATCAAGATGAATGGATGGGAAATAGTTTTTATATCAAATTCAGGAGATCAAGATGTTTTGTATCTGGATCTACTGATATAATTCAATGAATCAGTTTTCTTTTTCAAGGATGATGGTAGAGAAAAATTTTCTTTCAAAAGCTATGGAAAAACATATACACTTTCATATACCAAGGCTACTAGCATGGTAGGGTTATCCTATGAAGGAGAAGCGGAATTTGTTTCTCTCAAATTGTTGGATTTACAAGGAAGTTTTATCAATGTAAAAGCTAGGGAGTTTCTTGGACTTACGGATGTCAAGACTCCGAAAATTGCCCATTTGTCTACCAAAAATCGGATCCTAGAATTATGGGTGCAGGGATTCATAATTCTGAGAAAATGTGATAAGGAGACCTTAAAGAAGAGAGACATGTACATCATAGATTTTCTTGTGAATCTGAGGAAGATAAACTTGATGAAGCATATTTTGATCACGATAGAGAATATTAAGAATGGAAACCTGAAAGATCATATTATAATGTATCTGACTATTCTTTCTAAGATAATAGTTTGGTGCCTTGAGTTATTCAATATCCCTTGCAGTTCCAAGAGGAATAATAGAAAAGTTATGTTGGTTAGTGGTGATAATTTAAATAGAATTAATTTTGGGTTCTCTATGACCTATCGGAAGAGGAAGAAGAAGTAGTTCTGAAGAAGCTAGAAGTGGCAGAACAATCTAAAAATGTTGGAAAGAAAATAAAATTGAAGGAAGTAAGGTGAAACCCCTAAAGCTAAGGAAGCTCAAACCGCACCTCCAAATCCCAAGAAGCAGAAAGCCTATCCGGATGAGGATGTAGCCAAATGGAGGGAGGATAAGAAAAACCAAAATGAAGGGGAACCACAGTTTGGCCTAGATCCTGCTGAGGCCAAGGTGTTAAAAGAAAAAACTACTGATGAGATTGAGAATCAAGCCAAGGAGAAGAAGCAGAAGTAGAAGATGTCATAGGCTGAGATTGTTCAATCCCTTCTAAGGGATACTGATATAGCATCTGAGAATATCCCGGTACCGAAATCTTTTTTAGTAGAACCCTTACCTGAGACACCGGGGAAGAAATTTCTCACTCCGAAAAAAGTACAAGAGAATATTGTTGAAGAAAAGGAAGATGTATAAGAAGTACAAGAAGAACAAAGTAGTGATGATACAGCTGATCTCATAATGAAAGTTGGAGACTTTCATGAGAAGGAAAGTGCTTTAGAAAAATTTTCAATCCGGACTTCTCAAGTCGGATCCTCGAAACTTGCTACTCCGGGGTTAGATGAAAAATATGAAGATGAAGAAAAAAAGCCTTATGAGGAAGAAAGTTATGATCATGACTTCATTCATCTAGAAGACATTGAGGTAGAAGCTGAGAAGGAAATAATTGATGAAGATAAAATTGTACAATCATCTAAAAGTGATCATGAGTCTCTAGATGAGGAAGCTATTCTGAGAACTGAAAAGGGAAAATAGGTTATTTTTAGTACACTAACTAATGTTCTGTTAAGAAAGAAGGAAGCTGGTGGATCTTCTAAGAGGAAGCTTATAGAGATAGACAAATATTCCTCACCTAGAAAAGTTTCAGATTCGGAATCATCCTCCTTAGTACATGACTTTGTCATCCAATAACTATAAAATCTTGTTGACACAATTCTGATCTTTCCATGAATTGACTCGAGATGTCATATGTTTCAGCACAGCATGAATCAGAAATCGGATTCAGTATCATTTGTGATAGATAAGTGTGTAAAACTTGAGTCTGATTTCAATAATTTTTTCATGAACTACGATGCCCACAGAAAGTCTTATAAGAAAGTGACTAGTTGGTCAAAGAAGTTTGTTTAATATTTGAGATAACTTAATCAATTTCAACATGATTTTAAGGAAGATTTTGATAATGAAGATATTAAAATCAAGGATCTATCGACTAGCTTTGAAGAAAATCTAACCCTAGAGAATAATACCCAGATCGAAGAGGTAAAGGATTTGAATGGGAAGTTATATTCTGTTGCCCAAAGTAGGAAGAGGGAAATGGATCTCCGGATCGAGATTGAAGAGAAGCTACTCAGGCAAGAAGAGTTTTTGAAAGCTTAGGTTGAGGCTCTGAAGTCTTAGGAAGAAGAGACCAAGAATTTAGAGAAGAAAGCAGAGGATTAGGATCAAATCCTAAAGAAAGCAGAGGAAGACCACAAAGAACTGAAAAAGCTAAAAACTATAGTAAATAAATTGATACCCAATGAGAAGGAAAGAAAATAGATCAATCTGATATTTTGTTGTATTTTTTTCCCTTGTACAAATTTTTCCTATCCTAATGAAATTGTTGGTTTTCCATTGTTGTTTGGATGTTTTGTACTAATATTTTAGGTACTATATTCACTTTTAAATTCCTTCAATTCCTTTTTGAAAATCACAAAGGGGGAGAAAGGAAAAATAATTCTAAGAAAAGAATAAATATCCCTAAGTATGGGGGAGTTTATCTAAGGGGGAGTTCTCATTACGAAGATTTCCATATTCAAGATAATGAAAAATCTCATTCTGAAAATCTATAATATGATCCTTAGTGTTCTAAAGCCTAAGGTGGAGTTAGTCGTATTCACTATTTTCCATGTATAAAGGGGGATAAGTTTTATTTCAATGTCTATAAATTTTTTTCTAAGTCCTTTTATTCTTTTTCATAAGGATGTTTGTGCTTTCCAGAAAGGGGGATATTGTTGAGTCAATAACGTTTTCCTTATGACGTTTCCATTCCTTCATGTTTAGGAGAGATTTTAAGTCAATAAGGTCTCCTTATGACTTTACCATTCATTCTTGTTTTGAAAATCACAAAGACCTTATCTTAAGGGAAATCTCATTTTACCCTTTGTTTTACTTCTCTAATGAAAATTTCCCTTCCCCAAGGAAATTTATCCTTACCATGTTTTTCATTGTTCATTATTTTGTCTAAGTATAAAATTAGGTTTCATATTCAAAACCTCATAATCGTATAATACTTAGATTAAGATAATTATGTTTTCAAACTCTGAATTCAGACTCTGAGTTCTCAGAATTCTAACTCCAAGCTCTTATGAGTTTTGACTCTGAGTTTTCAGAATTCGGACTCCAGACTATTTCGAGTTCTGACTCTGAGTTTTCTGAATTCTGACTCCGAACTCTTCTGAGTTCTGACATCGAGTTCTCATTAACACTAACTCTAAACTCTATAATTTCTGACTCTAAATTCTCATCAACCCTGACTCTGAACTCTGCCAGTTATGACTCCAAACTCCTAGGAACTCAGACTGTGGACTTTATAAGTTCAGGTTCCGAATTCTTGTGAATCCAGATTCTGAATTTCCTTGAAATTCATACTTTGAAATTCTAAATAATTCAGGTTCCTAATTCCTCAGAAAACAGAATATGAATATCATTGTATTATGGACACCGAATATTTTTTTTGTCAGACTCCGAACTATTTTCTTATATTCCGAATATTGGATTTTGGTTATATAACCATACTTTTTCTTACACTTGTTTTTGTTATAAAATGATTTTGTTCTTTCAGTTATTTATTAACTATTGGTTGAGTTACACCTGTACAAGTCCCTTTGAAATTCAAGGAAAATATGACCGTTGGAGGAGGGAGCCGACCGTTGGAGTTGTGCCTATAAATAGCAGCTCATTTGAACAAGCTCACAACTTTTAAAAGAAGAAATTTGACAACAGTGCTTATATGTTGTTGAATTGATTTATAGAGAGAGGGGATCTTATAAACTCTCAGGCTTTGTGTATAATTTTTGAACAGCTTGTTCAAACTTTTCTTCATGCAGATTTTCTTAGTGCAGAGGTGCGATTTACATGAAATCAGAGACTTCGAGTTGTGAAGTCAGAGGTGCCGATTTCCATACAAATCAAGGTCTTGCGAGGATAGAAAGATAGATACTGATCTTCAGATTCAGGTATTACTTGGGTTTGGGTAAGATAGACTTTCTTGAAGGTATAAATCAAGGGACTTTTTATCCAGGGTTGTTGGATACCCTTCTCTTTGGATTAAAAGAGTTACTACTTGTTACTTGTAGTATTTCTATTTTGTTTTCCGCTATATTTTAGTTGTTGAGGAAAGTATAACCTTCTTATACTTCCTTAGACTTTTACTCTGATTATATAGGATTCTATACGCTTTAAGGTAGAATCTTAGTTATTGTAAACTCTTGTTAAGTTTCATTTCTGGAATCAGTTTTCTGGAATCACACAAGTTATTAAAGCTTAGAGGGGTTGTGAATTTTGTTTAAACAAAATTTCCTTAATGATTTTTTAAGTATACAATTCACCCCCCTCTTGTATTTGAGCAACTCATCTATACATATTCGATCTTACACACACGTATACAAAGTTGATAATTTCATATTCTATAGAATAATAGAAATTTATAATATATTATTTTCATTTAGGAATATAAATTTTTATAAATATAATACTTATTTATTAAATTAAACATTATTACCATCTATGTATGGTGGTTATATAAAATTAAACATGATGCTTTGTAGAGGTTGTAATCTGTGAACATGCACGATGTTGTTTTTGTTTTCAATAATGGAAAACAGGAATGGATATTAATGGTTATTCCATTAGAATAATAAAAAATAGTATATAAAAAATTATGAATTAATTATATAGGTATTTAAAAATTTAAATTTTAAAGGTAAGGTATAAAAGAAAGAATTTATGGAAAAAAAATTACTCATGTTGAGAACATTGAGTTTTCCATAGAGAATTCCTTGGAAAGGGGGGATTAGTATAATATATTGTGAAAAGAAGCTCAGGTAGAAGGAATAAGATTATAGGTAAAGGAAAAATGGTAGGGTTTCATAGGGAAAACTAATTTTAGGAGTGGTATTGAAGGGGCGGTTAGAGGACCTTTTATAAGTGAGAAGATATGGTGTTTTGTAAATACCCATAACTTTTTAATAATGAGAATTAAATCTCAAGTAAAGTGGATCAAAATTCAGAAATAATGGATTGAAAAATAGATAAGGTTGATAAAGTCATCAAATATATATTATCACACATTTTTTTAACATTTGTTATCCTTTTCAATAGGTTAAATTCTTTTGACCCTAATTTACTCTTACCGTAGTAACTATTTATTTCTTAGGTAATTTAATATATGAGAATAAAAATAAAATATTCCTTATTACATAACTATACATAATAATTCGAAATTTTAAATCCATTTTATCTGATTAAATATATAATAGTGATAAAAATTAATTTTAAAATAATAAATGTATAATATATTTAAATCAATTTCTTGAGAAAAATAATACTTATGTTATAAAATATTAGATATAGTTTTGTAAACTATAATAAATATTTTTAGATAGATAATTTCACTTATATAATAAATAGTTAATTACTGAAATAATGTTTTTAGAATGCCTCTGAGCGGCAGCAGCATTTTCCCCCTTCCCTGGGCTAGGGTTTCTCCAGCGGGTTCTCTTCTTCTCTCCTCCGTCCCGTCTCGATTTTTCGGCATCGATGTTGTCCTCCGTCGCAGATCTGGACTTGGTTTTTCGGCTTCTCCCTCGGCTCGGGGCCATACCAGGTGCGCCCTTGGCTTGATTCAGTGCATCCTCAGTGTGGCGATGATGGTTTCGTCCTCGGCTAGAGTCAGATCTAGTGATTTTCTCATCATTGGTATGGCTTCATTTGTTGGTGACAGATCTAGATCTGTGACAGATCTAGTGACTCCTCGGCACGGCAATGGCGGTGTTTCCCTCAGCTGGAGTTAGTTCTGGTGTCTCGGTGACGGACTGGCTCGGCTTGTTGGCAACGGATCTGGAGTTTTGTGGGGGCCCGCTTTGGTTTTGGCTCAGGGGTCTTTGTTCAGTGTTTCTGCGGACTGGGGAAGGATCTGGCATTCTTTCTGGGGAGGCTTGACTACGGATTCAGTGCGGGTTGGAGGGGGGAGGTTCATGTTCTATTCTTTTCAGGTTGAGGGGATGAATCCAGTGTAGCGCTGGGCTATTTTGGGGGAAGGCTCGTAGGGGAAGGTGCTCGGTTTTGGTTCTGGTTTTGCGGAGTCAATTATGTTGGAGCTGGTGCTGTGGTTTCTATGGATCAGGTTGCAGCTGAGGATGGATTTGTCTTTCTCGTTTTGGGTTCTTCATCATCCGTTGTAGATGGCTTGTCCATTTCACATTGCAAGGAGGGTCCGGGAGAACTCCATTCAGAGTTCGCTAATGGGTACGTGTATTTGGGCCGGTGTCAATGGTCGCACTGGCGGGAAATCGAGGAAGTTAGTCTGAGGTTTTCACAACTTTTCTTTTGTTCGTGTTCCCTGGTTCGTGGTTTCTCAACTTTCTCTTTAGTGGTTTTGACTCACGCTGTGATGGTTTTTTTGTTTGAATGTTTGAGTTGGTTTGAGTTGTTTGATGCCATATGTTTGGCGGTTGAAGTCGTGAAGTTGTGTGACTTTTAGTGGTGATGTCTTGAAATTGTTAATTTTTGAAGAGGTGGAGTGGTTAAGTGGAGATTTGATGTAGGTGTCTTGGTTTCTCACTTTTTTCCTCAAAAGTGTTTGAATAATAAAAAAAGTAATTTCCAGCTTTATAATAAATAGTTTATGTAGAAATGTTTTTCACAAATTTCTATTACATACTCTTATACTTATAATTACATTAAATTGTGATATTTGTTAAAATGGTATATTGCACTGTTCACCTTAAAATAAATATTTTCAAAAAAAATAAAAAAATCATATTAGGAAAATATACCTATGAGAAATCCAAAAAAAACCTTTTTTCACATTAAAATTTTAAAATTTAGAAATTTAAGTTTCATATAATATAATGAAAACTATTTTTATAAGGAAAACAAGTATTTATAACAAAATCTATTATTATTTTTATTCTTTATGATTTATTAATTAGTTTTAACTAGTTATTTATATAAATATATATTATTATAGACTAATCATAAGTTTCTTGTGATAAAAATCATAGTTTTGAAAAGGAAATTTTCCAAAAATGTATAATTCTAAGTATAAAATGATCTTATTAGTAATTTTAGCTTTACCAATTGAATTTCATTCATAATAAAAGTAGCCTTTATTTTATTTCTATAGATATTTTATAAAATGGTTACTTCGTCCATTATCTCTAATTAAATTGTTAGGTTTTAATGTTCATACTTAGATATATATATTTAATCTAAATATATGGTGGTTTTCTTTATGTTCGTTGTTTCATGTGGAGAAATTTATCGAATAAATTGACTTATTTAAAGGTAAACATATATTAAAATATTGGGTTATTATAACTACTGACCAAATTCAAATAATGGGTTTCTCAAAAATTTAATTAAGGGAACATGGGACTATATAACCTCATCCTCTGGAAAAAAACTTCCTCTAGTTTTCAGTTCCATATATAGCACAAGAGATATCATTACCAAGTAGAGGGAAACTTTTGTAGTTGAATATATCCTTAATAGTAGCCATAAATTTATCATGATGATTAAAACACTCAATAAATAAGGTATGTTTTATTGATAAAAGAAAAGTTCAAGGAGGGTTTTATCACCCCAATGGCTACACTTCCATGTATTGAACACACTCTTGAGGTGAAAGGATATGACATAAGATTTATTGAGTATATGACCAACTTAATAGGATTATTTTCTTCATGTGAATAGATGGTCTTGTCTCCAATGAAAATGTACCTATAGAATAACTTAAACTAAAATTTAAGTAGAAAAGAATATATTCTACAACTTTTTCCTAGGTTGGTGGGTCCATCGAGCATATATTAAATTTTTCAAGGGTTATATTGTGGGTCCTAGAAGATATGTTCCACTTTCATCTTACACTCTAACTTTTTAATAATTTATAGACAGGGACATATTAGTGATATGGGACTTTACTTTCATTCAGACCTCCCTTTATGGGTTTTAAACCTGATTATCCTCTATATCTTTTTAATTTTTAATTTTAAAGGTTGTGAAATGTTGAATATAGTGGGTTAGATTTTAAGGTCATACAACTTTGACCGTTATTAGATAATATTTAGGGTCATATTTCTTTATAAAAATGTGAGGTGATATTTCTAGAAATAGGGGAATGGGTAACTTGATATAAACAATATATATATATAACCTTCTAGTGTAGATAAACCCATAGTGGGGGAAACTATGTTTCTTGTAGTGATGGGAAGCAAACCATATTTAGTCTTGGGAAAAGATATTTCATCCCAGAATGGATTTGAATGTGAAAATATCCAAGATGAATTTAAAAAACGCATGCTAGTAAAGGGGACTAAATTTCATGGAAATTTATAATTGATCTTGGAATAATAAATTTAGGTATCACTATATATCTTATAGAAACATGAATCAACCACACATAGTTATAAGTATGCGGGAAAGTTTTACTCTTGTCTAGGAATAGATCCAGAATAATCTCTATTATTTTACCCAGGATAAGATATATGATTCTCTATACATAGTGTGCTCAGGCATGGTTGGTGTAGAAAAATACATCATGTATAAGGAGACTATACACTAGATGAATCGGGAGGAGATTCATATTTCATGTCTATCTCCAGGATAAGTAATTCAGAAGTCACTACATATCCTATAAGAATAGGAATCGAGAAACACATAGTTTATATATAGTATCTTTTATAATGATCGGGCTCATGTGTAGGGTAAATTATGAAGGATTAATATTAATAAAGGTACATTTAGAAACCTATAATGAATTAGGATACCCAAACACCAAGATGGATATAGGGTCAAATTTTATGGCATTCAGGGATGATCCCAAGTCAAGACCTTCAAGTTTCACTATGTATCTGATGATAATAGGAATCATCCCACACAAAGTTATCATATGAGAACTCTTAGTACATATATGGATCATATAATAGAGATAAAGGGAAAAGTTTATAGATATATTATTAAGGAAATGATAAACTAGATATAAATTATAAAATCATGATCAGTAGAGTAGAAAAAATCATGGGAATGGAAGCAGGGAATAATACTGGTATATTAAATCCAAGACTCACTATATAACTTGAGATAGTGAAAGTAAATCCACACATATTTTAGGAAAAAAATACACTTTTTCCATAGGTTATATGAACATTAACATCAAGTTTGGATGGTGTATCCATAACCATAAAATGTGTGACGATAAAGAGACTGTATTATATAAAACATATTCTTATATGGGTGAAATCTGTCTATTTAAGGTTATATTAAATAGAATAGTCTTATCAGTTTATGTTCATATGGGATGGACCTTTTTAAAGGCACTATCGTGGGTGAACTCAAATGAAGTGTGATTTTTTGGGTACTTGGGTGCAGTAGAGTGGGAGACCAAAGTCGTCTCTCAAAGGAGGAAGTAAATTAAAACAACATCTTAAAAGGTATTATAAAAATAAAATAAAAGAGAATAAAAACAATACTTGAAATTATGAGGGGGTTTTTTATCATTTATAATACTAGATGAAGTTTTCTGGAAGAAGATTGCATTTTTTTAATTTTGAAATGAAGTTCGATTAAAAAGACGCAACAAGAACATGTTTTTTTAGAAACTATTTTAAAAGGTGTAATAGATATAACTCTACATCTTCATTTACTTATTAATTATTATCATTTAAATTAATATCCACTTAATTATTATCCCTAATTTTTTAACCCTCAAACAGTGTGAAAGTTACCTTTACCACAAAGTTGAAATTACTTAAACACTAGGCTAGCTATAGAACATGCAATCCCAACACCCTGCTTTGATTGATGTTCTAAGGTTAGATTATGGTCGGTGGTTAATTAGAGCACATATACATTCTGTAAATGAGGATTTATTTATTTTAGTGAAAATATTTTAACTCTAAAAACGTATCCCATGTGGTCTTGTATTACCAATTAAGTTTTCACTCTCACAATTTACACAAAATCTCGACCTCACGTGTTTTTGTGTTAATTGTTCAATTGATTAATTAGTTTCTTCTAATAAAAACACTCAATTAATAAATCATATTAAATAAATTACAGTTTCTCATCAATTCAGAATAAATTAATGAATAAGTTAAGAGATAGATCGATTACTAAAAAGAACTACTCTTCTATGGGCAATGTAGTCAATGTAGAAACGTTTTGCATCCGCAAGGGGTTAGAAAACGTATAAACCAATCTTATTTCTACTCTTGAATTACATCCCAAATAGGAATATAAGAATATTAAAAGTGAAAAACATAGAATATTAATTGAAGAAAAATTAAAATTACAAGCATGATAGCAAAGAAATACAAAAAGGAGGTGGGAGAGGAGAGCCTTTTTGGAAGAGATGTTTGCACAAGTCATTACTTCTTCCAAGAGTTGTGAAGGGATAACAAGAGATACCCTTTATTAAAAACCTTCCCAAAGACTCTACCAGCCCTCCCAAATAGTTAAAACATCCTTTAAATAGATTTGGGGAGAGCTGAGGCTAAAAAAACATTTTTAATGTGAAATGGAAATTTGGCCAAATTGTTTAATCCCACTTAAACCGCATATTTGACCTCAAAAACGCGTTAATTAGCTGTCCTTATAGAAATATTATTTGTTCATAATCATTTACCCGATATTCCCTCCAAATTTGGCACCAGTCCAACTCCAGATGAAGGAGATATAGCCCAAATGGTGAAGTGATGTCCAATCCGGATAGTTCAGTACAACTTTGTCTTCATGGCCCATTTACTCGACTCAAATGCATGATACATATCTCATGTCCTAAATATAATTTGTATCACATTAAGTTAGGAACCAAATTACAAAACTTTATGTCAAAATAATTTACAGAATAATATTTATGCCTAGAATACTACAGTGATGTTTAAAAGAGTAAAAATGGAATTTTCATCAAATTTGCAAATGAATGATCTAATCCCAAATATTCCATAACTGAACATATTTAGAATACTTTGAATAAATTATATAATTTATTATCAATAAAATTTTCAGTAAAATTATGTTTTATCAACTCCCCCACACTTAGCCTTTTTCACTCCTGGGTGAAACCTCATATCATGTTTTTGCGAAAATTGTCACAAGATATGCATGTTCATATTTCTCAATACATAGTGGAAATGTAGGAAAAGTAAGAATCCCATAAAGAGTAAATATTAATAAATTTTTAATTCATTATCTCATAAATTGTGTCAAAACAAAATCCAGTGAGATTCATAAAACTAATCATAGAAAAACAAGTCATTGGTCTATCATGCCACTAATTCTCCATGTGTGTGTGTCAACCATTCCAAGCTTGTCTCTCCATCCTTTATCTAGTATATTTAGGTCAAAAAACTTTTATTCTTACCTGATTCTATTCCAAAGAACTTGTTCAACATCCTTTGAAATAAAATTCTGAAACCCACTCATTTAAGCATTCCTAGAAGTCAAAACATGAGATCTCAACCTAAATATCCCCACATGTTGTACATTTCTTCACTCCCCTATTTATGGATTGTTTTTTTATTGTTATATTGGAATTTTTTTAGAGGGAATACAATAGTCAGATATTAGGTGCACACACATAGGTCAATCTAGTACATTGATGGAAATTATTGGAAGAGAAACGAACGTATAGAAAGACCATGTTATAAGATAAAAATAATTACTTATCCTGAATATACATTCAATTGGGTAAGAGAAACTCACAAGTCATGATTTTGTAAAACAATTTGTGGAGAAATCAATGAAACAATTTACTATGAATAAATATCACAAATAATGATGTCAAAATATAAAAGGTTTTATAATTACACAACCATTCATATCATTGACAACTTCAATTTTTATAAAAATCAACCCCTAATGATGAAATCTTACTCATGCTTATAGTTATACGCGTGAATTTTGAAAACATACATTTTCAATATGTTCGAAATGAGAATGTTACATGATATATTTGTTTCTTTTTTATTTATTTATTTTTTGTTTTGTTTTTGTTATTTTTGTTGAAAATTTTAACCAAAAACTTAATAGAAAATACACATAAAACACACAAATGAAAATCCTAAATATCTACCCCCAAATGTTGTCCCCTCCCCCACACTTAAAATATTGAATTTTCCTCAATGTGAACCTATGAGATAATATATTCACATGAAATATATAATTTTAAATAGTACAAATAATATAAAAGTGAAAGGGTTAGAAATAGCCTGATATTCTCAAGTGATGATGGGGTCATGTAGTGTGATGAAATCAATTGCATCAGTTGCAAGCCCCTCAATGTATTTATTCAAATGTTCCCCATTAACTATAAATCTCCTTCTAGTGTCCTCTTGAGTGATCTCCACTTCCCCATAAGGAAAAACATTAGTCACAAAATAAGGACCTAACCACTTGGAATGAAACTTACCTGGCATCAGCTTCAGTCGTGAGCTATAGAGCAGGACTTTCTCTCTAACTTGAAATTCTATTTTCTAGATAATTTTTTCATGAGAAGCTTTTGATCTTTACTTATAGAGCCTTGAGTTATCATATTAGTACAATCGAATCTCCTCAAGCTCTTGAAAATGCAGCTTCCTTTGGATTCTTGCTTGGGTCAAATCCATGTTACATTTCTTTATAGCCCAATAAGCCTGATGCCCAACTTCCACGAGGAGATGACACGCTTTCCCAAAAACAATCTGAAATAGGGACATACCAATGGGTGTCTTGTATTCTATCATATAATCCCACAATGCATCATCCAAGCACATGATCCAATCCTTTCTATTTGGATGCACGGTTTTCTCCAAAATTTGTTTCAACTCACGATTTGAAACCTCGGCCTATCTATTTGTTTGGGGGTGGTATGGTGTTGATGTTTTTTGTGTCACCCCATACTTCTGAAGGAGGGAAGAAAGATTCTGATTGCAGAAGTGTGTCCCCTGGATACTGATAATGGCCTTCGGTACTCCAAACCTGAAAAAACTCTTTTCTTTGACATAGTACACAACAACATGAGAATCATTAGTCCTGGTGGCCTTATCCTCCACCCATTTTCTCACATAATCAATGGTAAAAAAATATATATATGATACTAAATGAACTCAAAAAATGACCCATAAAATAAATTTCCCATACATTAAAAATCTCACAGAATAATATGGGTTGTTGGGGCATCTCGTGTCTCCTATAAATATTACCAGTGTGTTGGCAACGTGAGCACGACTTACAAAGCACATGATCATCATGGAATAAACTAGGACAATACAATCTAGATTCAAAAACATTCATAGTTGTTCGTTGGGGTCCAAAGTGTCTGCCATAAGCAAGTGCATGACAGAATTGTAGAATAGACTCAAACTCATGATCAAAAACACACCTCCTAATAACTTTGGCACTACACATGCGCCATAAGTAGGGATCATCCCACACATAAAATCTAGACTCACTCTTTAATTTTTGGAATTGATATTTCTTTAAATTTGTAGAAATTTTAGAGGCCACATGATAGTTCACTAAATAAGCTTACCAAAGATGCATATCTAAGATGGAATAAAGATGCTCATCGGGGAAAGTGTCCCGAAGTGGTACCTGGTCTGAGGTGTCTTCCTCTAGTGTGTGATTGATCCTAATCATATGGTTCACCACTAGGTTTTCTGACCCCCTTATTTTCCATTATCTCAATATCAAATTCCTAAAGAAGGAGCATCCATCAGATAAGTCTGGGCTTTACATATAGATTCTTTAAGAGGTACCTCAGAGCTGCATGGTTAGAAAAAACAACTACTTTAAAGCCCAATAAATATAAATGGAATTTATCTGAAGAGAATATGATAGTAAGAAACTCTTTTTCCATGGTTTTTTAGTTTTATTGGGCTGAATCCAGTTCCCTCGATGAATAGTCAATCACATGTGAACTTCCCTCCACCCTCTGAGATAAGATAGCTCCAACCGTGAAGTTGGAGGCATCACACATAATCTCAAAAGGAATGTCCCATTATGAGGGTTGTATGATCGGTGGAGTGGTAAGACACTTCTTCATCTCATCAAATACTACCCTATATGAATCATCAAACACAAAATCAGAATCCTTTTTAAGTAATCGTGACCTAGGAAGAGCAATCTTACTAAAATCATTGATGAAGTGCCGAAAAAATCATGCATGCCCTTGGAAGGATCTAACATCACGCACACATGAAGGATAGGGTAAGGATGAAATGATATGTAACTTTGATCTATCTACCTCTATCCCATGTTTTGACACTACATTCCCAAATAAAATTCCATGCTCTACCATGAAATGACACTTTTCAAATTTCAAGACCATATTCTTCTCAATACAACGATTCAAAACCTTTCCCAAACTACAGATACAATCATCAAATTAAGACCCATACACTGTAAAATCATCTATAAATACCTCCATGATGGACTCAATGAAATCTGAAAAGATACTCACCATGCATATCTGGAAGGTACTTGGGGAATTTCAAAATCCAAATGGCAGCCTTTGGTAGGAAAACGTACCAAATGGACAAGTGAATGTTGTCTTCTCATGATCCTCCAGAGAAATTGTAACCTAAAAATATCCAAAAAAATCCTTCCAAGAAACAATAGTGTGTCTTCCTAGCTAGTAACTCAAGCATCTGATCAATAAATGGGAGGGCGAAATGATCCTTGTGAGTGGACTGATTTAGTTTCCTATAATCAATACACACATGCCAACTGTTTTGTACCCTCATTGGAACTAACTCCTCTTTTTCAATTTTAACAATAGTAACACCACTTTTCTAAGGCATAACCTGAATAGGAATCACCCACTAAGAATATGAAATGGGATAAATTATACTTGCCTCAAGTAATTTTCAACCTCTTTTTTGAAAACCTCCAAAAGTGTTAGATTGAGTCTCCTTTGTGGCTACCTAACCGGTTTATACCCAACCTCTAAAAGAATCCTATTGATGAAAATATAGGGGATAATACCTAATATGCCACCTGAGGTCCACCCAATTGCCTTGATGTTCTCCCTCAAAATATTAAAAAGTTTTTCATCATGTTCAAAAGAGATATTTTTAGCAATGATAACAGGTAATCTTTTACCACTCAATAAGTATGAGTATTTGCGATTAGGTGTCAATGGCTTGAGTTCCAATATAGGATGTGATGTATAGATGGAGATAGTGAAGGAACTGAAATATTTTCACAATGAACATTAGTATCAGAATATACATCATCAAAATCAGAGAATAAATCATAAAATCCATCAGCATACTCAACATCCATGTCATAATCAAAGTTCACATGATCAAAATCAGAATATGAATCCATTTCAAAATCAAATCTAAGAGAGTAGTGTGCATTAGAAACAGGTGTGGAAGTACTCTTATACATTAAACTAGAACCAATAATCATAATCTCCTTAATCATAGGACAATAAAATTCCATGGGGTTTTTATTTGGTGGTTCAAAATGGGAGATAGAAAATGAAAAATGTTCCTCTTAGGGGTACTTCATGAAGTCCATAACATTAAATATCACAACTTCATCTCCAAATTCCATGTAAAGTATAAACTAGTTGACATTTATGATAGTTTTCATAGTATTGGGGAAGGTTCTACCTAAGATAATGGGATCGTGAGAACTTACCTAGTAATCCTCCATGTTAATCACATAGAAATATGCAAGAAAGATCATGTATCTTACCCGAACAAGTACATCCTCAAGGAATCCTAGTGGATATGTTGTGGCTCTATTTTCCAACTGTACCACTACGCTCATATTTTTCCACTAACCAACCTGTAAAGAAGAGAATATAGAGTGAGGAATTACATTTATGGAAGCTCCTAAATCACATAATGCATCAGAAAAGTGTAACTACCCTATGGTTCATGGGATGGTGAATGTCCCTGGATCCTTGCAATGTGTTGGCATTACTAGAGTTGGTTTAATGGGTGCTGACACATTACTTCCAAGATTTATCCTCTCATTTTCCTTGATCCATATTCTATTGGTAAATAGTTCTTTTAAGAATTTGGCATACCTTGGTATTTTCATGATGGCTTCAAGTAAAGGGATGTTGATCTCCACACACTTGAATGTGTCCAAAACTTCTGTTTTCATCGCCTCTTCATCCATATTCTTGGTTTTTACAACTCTATTTAGAAATGGAAGGGGTTTAGGTGGAACATCATCAATCTTTTTCTTACCTTTATCTTTCTCCTTGGGTTGCTCAACAGTTGGTGTGGAATGAGGATTTTCTAAAGTTGACGTGAATCCTAGTGGAATGGTAGGTACATATGTATCATTCATTTTTTTCCCACTTCTTAATGTGATGGAATTGATATTACCCTTAGGATTTAGAGTAGGTTGGGATGGTATATTTCCAGAATTCTTACTTACCAATTCTTGGAGGGTAGTGGCAATTTGGCTCATTTCAGTCTTCAACTCCCTCAGCTCTGAACCCTGACTCTTCGGCTCATTATATTGATTAATAACAATTTGTTTCAAAATATCATTAGCTTTAGAATCTACCTTGGTTTGGGAATTACATTTTTGTTGACTTGTTCATTCTTGAGCTTCAAATTTCCTTTGGGTTGTTGGAAACCATGTTGGTAAGGTGGAGGATGTTGGAAGTTTTATTGAAAAGGGGACCTTTGTTATTGTCCAGATCTATAACTCATGTCTGATTGATCCTTCAACCCTTGGTTCTATGTTGTATAAAATGAATAAAACTTCTTTTGGGGATATGTTTGTTGTTTCTGTTGATATGGTCTCTCGGGAAACAATGTTGCACAGTCTTCTGTTTCTTACAGTTGGGGGAAACAGTCTGTTGGGTGGTCTATTTCAGTGCAAATGCCACATGGCCTTGAAGGAGGGGGTTGTGATGTATTTTTATCCAAAGAAATATGCCTCACCATAGTTTTCAATTATTTTTAATTGGTATTAATTAAATGAATTTCAAGAGAAGACAAACTTACATGATGTACTCCCCTGACATGTGGTGTACCTCTATCACCAAATTTTTATGAGTTTTGGGCCATCATGTCAATAAATGCACGTGAAGCTACAGGTGTCTTTTCAACCAATGGTACTCCATCTATGTCATCCAACATGCTCCTCTCTATAGGTGTGATTTCTTCATAGAAGTATTGGATGAGGATTTTCTCACTGATTTGGTGATGTGGGAATCTTGCACACAACTTCTTGAATCACTCCCAGTACTCATACACTGACTCCCATTGGGATTTATTGATCCTAGATATCTCTTTATGAATGGAATTGGTCCTTGATGCTGGAAAAAATCTTTTCAATAAAATACATTTCAAATTGTTCTATCAAGTTACATCTTTAGGTTGTAAATAATACATCCAATCTTTTGCATCTCCATCAAGTGAGAATGTGAATGCTCTTAGTTTGATTTGATCTTCAAAAACATTTCTTGATTTAAAGGTTGAGCAAACCATATTAAATTCTTTAAGGTGTTTATTGGTATCCTCACCAGAGAGGCCATGAAATTTTGGAAGTAGGTGAATTAACCCAGATTTCAGTTCAAAGTCTGATTCGAGATTTGTGTATGCAATGAAATTTGGTTAATAATTAATATCAGGTGCAGCCAATTATTGAATGGTTCTATAAAGTTCATTTCCATTATTTTTAGGCATTGGTTCTCTTTTTATGGTTGAATTTGAATTGTTACAAATTTCAATGTTCTGATAGTGGAAGAATTCTCCAATAGGTTGAATGTTGAAACTTCCTGTAGACTGAGAATGTCTGACTCAAGCCCGAAGGCTATGTTCAATATCAGGTTCAAGATCTAAAAGATACATGGGATTATTTCATGTCATAAATCATATAAAATAAAAATAAGGAAAGTGGACCATAATAAAAATGAGAAGATTGAGTTAATGGTCCAAAAAGAAGGAGAAAAATCAGTTGTGTAAAGAAGGAAAAAAGAAGAGAAGAAAAGAATAAAATGTAAAATAAAATAAATACCTCTAAATGATTTCAATAGTTATTTGCCTCCCCGGAAATGGCGCCAATTTGAAAGGTGTTGTTGTGGGAACTACTGTAAATTTAGTATATACCAATAGCTTTAAATTTTTGGTAATGTCTGTATAACCATTGGTAACACCTGTACCAATGGTTTATCCAACTGTTGGAAATCAAGCCATGGGAATAGGCTTATACCAACGGTTTATCAAATAACCGCTAGAAAAATCCACCAAAAATGGTATTATCTTTACCAACAGTTTCAAAACTGTTGCGATAGATCTTTACAAATGGTTTATGAAAACCGTTCGTAAAGATTGATAATATCAGGCCTTTACCAACGGTTTCAGAAACTGTTGGTAAAGTATGAACTAAGACATTTACCAATGGTTATAAACCATTAGTAAATATTGGGTTATTAAATTCTATACCAATGGTTTTGGAAACCATTGGTATAGAGACTACAATTTGTCCAGAAGTAAGAAGCTTTTCTGTGCCTACAATTTGTCCAGAAGCAGTATGCATTTACATACAAAATAACACAGAGTTCAAAATACAGAATACTTATCATTCTATACCAATGGTCTATAAATTCACTTGAGGTTTATAATGATATCCCCCATTCTAATTCATAAAATATCATATTATGCCTTATGCTTGAATTTTATAATTTGTGTGTTGAGTTGACGGTAAACTATATCTTTATAAGGGATCTATTATACAACCCCTAATTTGAGTTATTTCAAAATGTTATCACATGTTGAGTTTATTAATGTAAATCCTTTATGTCTTGGTTAATTATCTCTTAATTTCTATATTATCCCATATAGATATAAATTGGATTAACTAAATTCTATTAGGTAAGTTGTCAGTGAAACTTTCATTCTCTCAAAAGGTGATGCAGGATGTAATTTTGAGTAAAATAGGGATAAGATGGTATTTTTTTAGTGAAGTTAAATTAAATGAGAAGATCCCAACATATCCCTTGTATTTATTATCAATAATGTGGAAAAACATACAAACATATTGGTGTAAGAGTTGTTTGTTGGTATTGTAAAACAAATAAAAAGGGGGACATTGATGTTATTATGAAATGGATTTTATTTTTTATCAATGATTTTGGAATGATATAGTGTTGAGGAGTGAAATAATCTATTGATGTAAGGGGGGTTGGGGGCTTTCCAGGGGGTTGGGGTGCTTTCCAAGGGGGTAGGGGATGTCTAGGGGTGGGGGTTATCTAGGTGGTTGGGGTCGGTGTCCAAGGGGGTAGGGGGTGTCCAGGGAGGGTGGGCGGGCTGTCCATGGGGGTGGGGCCTATCTAGGGGGTACGAGATGTCAAGGGGTGGGGTCATCCAGGGGGTTGGGTGAGGGAGGTTGTCAAAGGTGGGGTGGTCCATGGGTGGGGGCATCCAGGGGTTGGGTGGTCTAGGTGGTGGGGTGGTGTTTAGGGGGTGGGGTCATTCAAGGGGGTGGGGGCTGTCCATGGGGGTGGGGTGTCTAGGGGGTGGGGGTGTCCAGGTGGCAGGGTGGTGTCTAGGGGGTGGGGTGGGGGTTTTTCAGGGGGTTGGGGGCTGTCTAGGGGGTAGGGGGTTGTCCCAAGGGGTAGGGGTGTCCGGGGGGTGGTCGGTTTGTCCACGGGGGTGGGCAGTTGTCCAAGGGGGTAGGGTTGGTGGGTGTCCAAAGGGGTGGGCGGGCTGTCCATGGGGATGGTGGGCTATCCAGGGGTGTACGGGGTGTCTAGGGGGTGGGCGGGCTGTCAACGGGGGTGGTAGGGCTGTTTAGGGGTACGAGGTGTCTAGGGGTGGGGGTTGTCCACGAGGGAGGTGGGGTTTTCTAGGTGTGTACAGGGTTTCCATGGGGATGGGCGAGCTTTCCACAGGGGTAGTGGGGCTATCTATGGGGAAAGGTGGTGTCTAGGGGGGGCAGGCTATCCACGGGGGTGGGGCTATCGAGGGGGTGTCTATGGGGGTGGGAGGGATATCCACGGGGGTGGTGGGGATGTCTAGAGGGATAGGGGTGTCCATAAGGTTGGTTTTTCATTCCATGGGGGTGGAAGGGTTGTCCAGGGTGTATGGGGTGTCCAAGGGTGGGCGAGCTATCCACAGCAGTGGCGGGGCTGTTTAGGGGGTAGGGGGTGTCTAGGGGGTGAGCGGGCGGTCCACAGGGGTGGGGGTTGTCTAGGGGGTAGGGGTGTCTACAGGGGTGAGGGTGTCCAGGGGGTGGGGGTCCAGGGGGTTGGGGGAAATCCAAGGGGGATGGGGGCTGTCTAGGGGGTGGGGCGGTCCACGGGGGTGGTGGGGCTGTCCAGGGGGTAGGTGGTGTCCAGGGGGTGGGTGGGGCTGTCCACAGGGGTGGGGGTTGTCCAGGGGGTAGGGGTGTCCACGGGGTGGGTGGGTTGTCCACGTTGGTGGTCGGGCTGTCCAGGGGGTAGGGGTGTCTAGGGGGGTGGGTGGGGTGTCCACGGTTGTGGGGGGTTGTCCATGGGGGGAGGGGTTTCTAGGGGTTGGGCGGGATTTCCAAGGGGGAGGTCAGGTTGTCCAGGGGTTAGGGGTGTTCAAGGGGTTGGTGGTCTATCCACGGGGGTGGGGGCTATCCACGGGGGGGAGGGTTGTCCAGGGGGTAGAAGGCTGTCCATGGGGGTGTTCGGGCTGTCCAGGGGGGTGGGCAGGCTGTCCACGGGGGTGGTCATGCTATACAGGGGGTAGGGGGTGTCCAGGGGGTGGGCAGGTTGTCCACAGGGCAGGCTGGGGATGTCTAGGGGTACGGGGTGTCGAGGGGGTGGGTGGGCTATCCACGGGGGTGGTTGGGCTATCCAGGGGGTACGGGGTGGCTAGGGGGTGGGTGGGTTGTCCACGTGGGTGGTGGGGTTGTCTAGGGGGTAGGGGTGTCTAGGGGGTGTGAGAGTTGTCCACGGTTGTAGGGGGCTGTCCACGGGGGGAGGGGGTGTCCAGGTGGGTGGGCGGGCTGTCCATGGGGGTGGTAGGGCTGTCCAGGGGGTATGGGTGTCTTGGGGGTGGGCGGGCTATCCACGGGGGGTAGGGGTGTCCAGGGGGTGGGAGGGATGTCCATGGGGGGGGTTGTCCAGGGGGTACGGGGTGTCTAAGGGGGTGGGAAGCATGTCCACGGGGGGTTGGGGTATCCACAGGGGGGTGGGTGGGGGTGTCTAGGGGGTTGGGGGCTATCTAGGGGGTCAGCGGGCTGTCCAGGGGGTCGGTGGGCTATCCAGGGGGTGGGCAGGCTGTCCACGGGGGGTGGGCGAGATGTCCACGAGGGTGGGTAGCTGTCATGTGGGGTAGGGGTTGTCCATGGGGGTGGTGGGGCTATCTAGGGGGTATGGGGTGTCCAGGGAGTGGTTGGGGTGTCCACGGGGGTGGGAGGGCTGTCCAGGGGTACGGGGTGTTCAAGGGGGTGGGTGGGATATCTACGTGGGTGGGTGTGCTATCCATGGGGTATGGGGGTGTCTAGGGGGGTGGTCGGACTGTCCATGAAGGTGGGGGGTTGTCCACGGGGGTAGGAGTGTCCAGGGGGTGGGCAGGCTGTCCATGGGGGTGGGGGCTTTCCACAGGGGTTGGGGTGTCCAGGGGGTGGGCAGGCTATCCCAAGTGAGGGATGTCACTCTTTTCCTTCTATATCCTTGAATCATTAGAAATATACAGGAGTTCATGTGGAATGATTTAGACCTTCTTGGTTTTCCAGCCACATCCTCCTCCTATATTAAAAGATTTGTCTCCTCTCAAATGATCTCTGTGAATGTAAATGGTTTTTTTTCAGAGTTATTTACATGGGAAGAGAGGTTTGAGGCAAGGGGAAGCTCTATCTCCTCTCATTTTTTTGATTTTCATATAGGAATTTTGTCACATTCTAAAGTCTCAAATCTCTATTTGATGCTCATTCAAGTTCAATTAGATTTTTGGTAAGACTTTATTCTCCAATCTTTGTTTTGTGAATGATATTTTATTGCTCTCGTTTGGAAATATATATTATTTATCAGTATTGAAATATGACATAGATTTTTTCTCTTCCTTTTCTGGATTGACTATTAATTTTTCAAAAACCATGATGTTCTTGGTTGAAAATTATTCTAATGTATGGGATATTTTTGATGATGCTATGGTTATTAAGGTAGGATCCCTTTCTCTTTTCTACCTTGGGGTTCCCCTTATTACATCCATGTTAGATCCATAGACTTTATGGTTTTGGAGGAGAGAATTTTTAAATGAATTAATGTTTGGTCATATAATGTTTTTGCTTTGCTGGACTATTACAACTTTTTTAATATGTTTTACTTAGGATGAAATCTTATTGGTGTCATCACATCATGTGACCAAATAAATTGGTTAAGTACATTAATTCAATAATTAGATAATTCTTTCAAAATTCCATTATCATGTTACTTATGGGGATAAAGTGGAGTTGGAATTGATGGATTATACTAAGGAGGGGGCATGCTTAGGTATTACGTGGGATGAGCATTGCAATAAGTATTCCATGGTTAAAAATGTTTGGGATCTTTTTAATCCTTGTTTTTATTAATTTATGATTGAATAGGATCGCATTTTCCAACATGGTCGCTCAAAGTTTTTGGTGGAAAAGTCTAATGGAATTTGTCATGGACATGGAGGAAAGTGTTGGGGCTATGAGATCTTCATAGAGACCAAATCCATTTCAGTATGGAATGTATCTTTTATTTTCTTATGTTTTGATTCATGGCTTCATAGAGGACCTATTTTCTTCTCTATTAATGAAAAAATAATATATGATTCAAAGTTATCCATGTTTCCCTCAGTTGTGGAAATTATCTCTAATGGATCATAGAATCCACCAATTGTAGTTTCTACTAATCTCATGGATGTCGGGCTAGAGTTCCTTTATTTTGGTGAGAATGGAGGAGATTGTGAAAGGATTCTATGGAATGGATATAATGGGTTCTCCCTTCTCATGGTTTGGGATGATCCTAGGTAGAAATTTGTTTTGGTACCATGGAGATCTTTGGTTTGGAATCATTTCTCCCTAACCAGGGGGGTACGGGTGCACTGTCCACGGGATTGGGGGGCTGTCCATGGGGGAGGGGTTGTCTAGGGGGTGGGAGGGTTGTCCATCGGGGTGGGAAGGCTATCCACGGGGGTGGAGGGGCTATCCAGGGGGGTATGGGGTGTCCAGAGGTTGGTGGGATATCCACGGGGGTGAGGGGGCTGTCTAGGGGGTGGGGGGAATCAGTCATAGAAAATCATCAAGTCAAGACTTATTATTTATAGATAAAATAATAAAGATAATGTGACCTACCTAATCACACATATATTCAGTCACAACAAATCAATAAGCATCAAAGGTCGGTAATATCAGTCCAAAATGTAACGAATAAATTTGTCCATCATCACCATCACTATCATCGCCATCATCAACAGCCTCACCCTTATCCTCATCTTTGTCCTCATCATCATACTCGCACTCCTCAACGCCCTCCTCCTCACCCTCGTACTCATCCTCGACCTCCTCATCACCCTCCTCCTCCACCTCGCCCTCCTCCTCTCCCTCCTCCTCCACCTCGGTCTCCTCCTCACCCTCCTCCTCCTCCACCTCGGCCTCCTCCTTGTCATCATCTTGACCTCCACTAGAACTGCCACCTGGTTCACCATATATAGAACACATAGATTACATATATTCATCATGAGCAGTGTTGGCCTCTGGTGGAAGTGTTGGATGTAAAACTTCAATCAGTTTCATAAATGCAGTGTTTTCCCTAGCCGACAGTTTCGTCGTCTCTGTGGCCATTTTTTCATCTTGTTCTACCTGTGCCTTAACCTACAAGAACTTAGTGGAACTATAACTCATACCTGAGGAGGTCCAATACCTCGTTATAACAATACTCTTCCCAGGTCGGTAGCGTACTCTACTAGGTTTCTCATCTCCCAAAACCTGATGTAAGTGATAGTTTGGCCCAAAATTTTCAGGTTCTGGGCATCAAGGGCCTCTAAAGCATCCTGTTACAAATATAAATAGATTAATAAGTTACAAAATAGATATTAAAATATTAAATCTACAAATTAAAACTTACAATCTTTTTGTTGAGTCGGTTCATTAACCGCACTTCCATCTTTCTTCCTTCTACTCGAGAAAAATAGTTTTGCACGAGGAACACGTCCTTCTATATTCAATTTATGCCTCTACAATGACATTGAAAGTAGAAAACCATAATTAAAAATATTATACCAATAATTAATTGCATAACTAAAATTATATAACAACTTTATCAGTCAAATAAATTATGAATGTAGTAATAGAAAGTGCAATTTGTAAAGAAAAATTATAAACTGCCATACCTGTTGCATCTCATGATCCGGCATCATAGTACGTCCCAATGTGTGGATGTATTTTTTAGCATCAATATTTTTTTTATTTATTCCAGATGAATCCTAAATAAAATTCAATAATTATTATTAACAAAAAACTTGAAAATTTTTCATTTAAATATCTCTAATGTGATTAATACCTTAAATTGGATACTCGTCCAATGAGTAATCATCTATTGGTAATGTTCTAACAAAAAATCATCCATGAAAAGGACCGCCTCTAACTCTGTTCCCACTCTATAACTCCATCCAATGTACAGATCATGCTTATAGGCTTTCTAAAGATTTCCTAAATCATTTATATGTACTGGTCGTGCACCCTCACCATCAGGGAAATTAAACCGTAGTTGACACCAAAATATTAATTCATATAAATACTAAAAATAATATATTACATTAAATACAACTTATTTTTTTACCCATATATCTTCCCAATATTTATCCTTGACTTCATTTGTAAGGTGTCTCCATGAGAGCGAGCTAACCAGAATGATGTTGGAGTATTTGGAAAGCGTCGCCAAAAAACTCCGACATTGTTTCCATGATTTTTCAATCAATTGACTATCTTCATTGTAGTTCACCATCAACTGTGTGCATAGGTTCCACACTGCATGCATTCATGTATGGCCCCGCACCCGACTCCTATCAGTAGATGTAACTGTTATGAAAGAAAAACAAATATTTTATCAATACATTTTTTAGTGAAAATAAATAATGGTGTCAAAAAAATTTCAGGTTGTATAAGTATACCTACGGTAGTCTGATCAATGGGCACCGCTGGATCTGTAGAAACTGAAGTATCACCCTATACAGATGGAGTGAGTCTCAATGTATGCTTTGTAGGGACAGACTCTAGAGGAACAGGAGTCGAAGAATATGGAATATAAAATCCCGGAGAGAAGGAAGAAGAAGTAAAAGAAGATGACAGGGATGGCTGGTCGAATGCTGGATGGGGAGTGGTAATCATCATCAGATATGGTACAGATGGTTGAGGAGGCTTAGATGTAAAGGGTGGTGAAAATGGGAGGCCTAAATATCCTTTGTGTCCCTAACCGCACATCGGGATCAGAATGTGGGATGGATGGTATGTTAATAGGAGGGGTAGGGTCGAATCGGGTACGCTGACTAGATTGTCTACTTCCCTTACCACCCCCCTCGTACGAACACCCTAAGTACTGGGACAAATACTAGGATGATCATCAAATAATTTTCTCCTAATAGATGGATCCTAAAAAAATGTTTCAAAAAAATTAATCACATTACATTATATATTATTTAAATAAATATATTTGAAATAAAATACTCACTGCAGGCATTAGTGGTAGAATGCTCAGCTCAGTCATGCGACGATTGTTGTCTATAATCTATTTTTATCGCCTCTCTTCAATTGGTTTCATTTCTTGCATTTGAAAACAAATATTGAAGTAAATAGAAAAGGATAACTAATGTGTAACCCGAAAAAAAACAAAATAAATGAGAGGGAATAGGTGCATTCAGGGATAATTTAACTGTAGACGCCGAAAAATGTTGAAGGGCTGAAGAAGGTTTGGTCACGACAATGCAGAGCCATATTTAGAATTGGTGATCCATTCCATGGGGGCCGGAGGGGCCGCGCGAAAAAAAAATCAGTGGTTCATGAATAATCTGTCATGCATGAAAAACTCTGAGATTCATGAGAATTTTTCACATGGGTGCATAAATTTATGCACCACTGCCCTCGTGGTTGAATTTTCATGCTGCCAGTCAGCAAAATATTTCACACAAGCCTATTTTCCTCGTGGATCCATGATCATGAGTTCCTATAAATAGAAGGTCACCCCTTCGACTTCCCGGCCAAAGAATCTGAACCATCTCCCCTATGTGCAATTCATCTCTCATGTGAGAAAAATATGGATCTCAGGTACTGAATTTTTTGCGCAAGGTTGCCCGGGGGTCCGCCTTTGCGCGAGACCCCTCAGGGTTAATCCTCATCCACATTAGAGTCTCATCCCCCACACGTAATTCCTTCCAATTTCATGAAATCCTTTCTTTCGCACGCAATTCCTTCCAAATTGTGCAACCTCTTTTGTGTGACCTTCTTTGCACACCCACCGGCCGATTTCACACCGCCCCGACCGATTTCACGTCACCCTGAATGATTTTGCGCCGCACCGGCCGATTGTGAGCCACCTCAGCCGATTTTGCACCACATCAGCCGATTGTGCCCCACCCCAGCCGATTTCACACCTCCCCAGCCAATTTCTCACAATCATCTAAATTGAGCACTTGCCTCACCGTTTTTCATGCAACTGTTCCTTTTGCACGCGACCCTCCCTCCTTGCGCTCCTGTGATGTCCCCCTTTCGGGCATCATTTTCGAGCGCCTCCCATTCCCAAAACACATTCTCCATATACTCTTTTCACATATGACCCTCTAGGTTCGTGCAAAGTAACTTCAATGTCCCTTGGACAATACTTCCCATTGTGTTGCTTCACCTCATGCTTCTTCGCATAGGTACGCTAACAGCTATTGCTTCTTCGCATAGCCACACTAACATGGACCCCCAAATGGTTTTCTATATAACACCCCCTAGCCACGGTGTTGCATGTCTCTTATCTTCACCAAGGTGCAGAGGGTACCAGTTATGTAAGTCCTAGGGGTGCGGAGCGAACCCACCTCTTCTGAGCTACAGGACATTAAACTGCCAAGAACTCTCATCCTTAGAACATTAAATTATATTATGACCACGCCCCACACGTCAGACGCAGGGTTCCCCCACCTTGGACATTCTACACGCCCATTGGTCTCCATGGGAGTGAAATCATTCCTCACATGGAATGAGATCCTCTTTATCGGAGTAGCGTCTGTCTGCGGGGAAAGGGAAACCACCCTAGTGTAAACCCTATCTTTCCTTGTGGGAGGTAGCATCCCTAATCCTCCTCCCTTCCTGGGTGACAATTCCATCTCTCGTTGGTCTTTTTCACCATTTAGGCCTCTATCCTGGAGTATGTCTCAATCTCCATCACCTTGCGCTTCAGACCACGCATAAGCCCTAGTTTCCTATTTGAGCCGCTAAGTACATGTAAGACCCACTCCACTTCCCACAGACACACCTTTCATGACGTGATCATCAGGTCTCTTCTATCTCTTGTTTCTCACACTGAGAATGACTCATGTGGGCTTAGAGTAAGCACTGACCATCACACGCACCTTGGGCATCCTAGAGTGTAAGCCCCACACCTACTCTGAACTAAGAGGACTTTGATCCTTTCCATAGCAAGGTACGTAGGAAGCCTCCATGAGGTTCAAGACAAACAACCATTGGTCCCGACTACCTCACATCGGTGCACCGAGCCCCATACCATCTGAACTATGAGGACTTTGATCCTTGCCAAGGCAAGGTACGTAGGAAGCCTTCCTGAGGTTCAAGCACACTATCCATTGGTTGCTCTGACCATATTCATGTCGGTTCACCAACACCTTGGGCAGCCTAGAGTGTGATCCCCATACCTACTCCGAACTACAGGGACTTTGATCCTTGCCAAGGCAAGGTATGTAGGAAGCCTCCATGAGGTTCAAGCCCAACAACCACTAGTCCTGACCGCCTCATGTCAGTGCACCAAGCCCCACACCATCTGAACTACGAGTACTTTGATCCTTTCCAAGGCAAGGTACGTAGGAAGCCTCCCTTAGGTTCAATCCCACCACCCATTGGTCGCTCTGACCCCCTTCACATTGGTTCACCAACACCTTGGGCTACCTTAGAAAGTAATCCCCAAATTCCCCCATATCTTGAACTACGTGGACTTTGATCCTTGTTAAGGTAAGGTATGTAGGAAGCCTCTCTGAGGGTCAAGCCCAACACACAGCTATTTCAGTCCCCCTTTATGTCGGTTCTCCCCCATCCTACATGACGTTAAACTGTGATCCCCCTCATCGGTAATCCATTATGACCCCTTCCTGTGGTAATTCATTGTCAACCTTATTCAGTGGTAAGTCATTGCCGACCCCATTCATCGATAAGTCATTGACATCTGTATCCAGTAGTAAGCCGTTGTGACCCCATCCAGTGGTAAGCCGTTGAAAACCCCAATCGGTGGTAAGTTGTTGTCAGATGAACTATGTGGACTTTGATTCCCTGCCACGGGGATACGTGGGAAGCCTCTTTGAGACTCAAACCCAGCACCATCATCATCCTCATGACAGTTCCATCCCATTCACCATCTACTTCATGGAACCTTCCATTATTCATCCGAATTCTTACTCGGGCCGCCACATCTCGGTGAGATCATTCCACCCCATTCTCCGTTCCATTTAACAGCATTTGGGAATCCAACCATACGTTGTCCCCAATATCGGTGTTCCCATTAGAGGTTTCACCCACTTGATCCACTCTAGTTAGTGTTCTGATCAGTCTGATTCGTCTCTATTGGACATTAAACTTGCGGCATACACTATATTAAACATGGGAAGATGAGGAAAACCTTAGATACATGCCCATGGAATATTATTCCCCGCATTCTATGTGGGATGCATCAGGCTTCCACTCCCTCGAGAATATATATAATAAGGGATAGAAGAAAGACATGTCAGTGTTCCAGCGCCCAAACATACCAGTGATGCACAACGTGACTACTCCCCTGACTGAAGGTTGTTGCCCTAACCGAACCCCTTGGAATGTCCCGACAGAAGCAGTGTAATTAACTAGTTTCCATGAAGATATGGCGCTAGGAAGAGTTTCACAAAAAACGTCTTAAATCTATAAGGGACACCCAGACTAGGTGATGAGTTCTGAGGAGGAATCCACGGAAGGAAGAACCGACATCCCATCATCCCATTTCGATGAAGGAGGAAATGTCCCTGAAAAAGTGATGGATGTTTCCCGCCTTTGGAAAGAGGGAATATGGGGCAATAGTTGTGCGTCCTCCATAGACGGATGCATGAGCCCCAGCGAAATCGTCGTAAACATTAACTATCCATTATTTTAGGTGATCTTGAACAAATATATAATGAAGTTAACAAATCGTACAGTATGTAATAATGAAATTTAATTTTTAGTAGGATGGTTACTTACTAAGTGTCATCATTCTATTAAAATAATGGAACATTTATTCTACCAGATTCATAAGGGGTAAAGTAGTTGTCAAAATTATGGAAAAATTTAATTTCTTTAGCCCAGGTAGATGATATAAGTTTCAATACATGTTTTGTATAAGAATACAGACCATCATATTCATTACCTGGTAAAATGTTAAATAGAGGTCTTAGAGTTTTACATATTTTATACAAATCACAGTTGAAGCATTGAAATGTTTACCAAGTCAGAAATGTTGGTTCCATAGGTTTGAATATAGTTCAATTCCAAATTAGAATATGCAATTCAAATAAAATTGCAACCAATAAACCTTGAAAATTCACATAACGGTCTAGTCAGATACAACATATTTGTAATAAATATTAAATGAATTTGAATAGTACCAACCTTAACAACCCATGTTTAGGTAAACCAAAATAATTGAGAACATGAATGGATTATTTTATATATTTCCCACCACAACTTCAGGTTCACAGTTAACTCTGAAAATTGAGCTATCGGATTCATCAAAAGTAATAAATGGATCATTTTCAATGGAAGTAGGGATGGTGTCAATTCCATCATCACCATCATCAAAAATATGTCTTGGAAATACTTCAATAATTACACCAAATTCAGGTCGAATATGGTCTTTGACATAAAAAACTTGTTTCGCCATTGATGCCAATACATATGGTTCAATGGTAGAAAGAGTGTGAGTCATATCAATTACTCGAAATCCACAATCATTAATAAATGTTCCCTTCCTTTTCATCGAATCAAACCACTAGCATTTCATCATCATGACTTGACCATGAGAATAATAATCCAATATTATTATTTTTTCAACTACTCCATAATAACCTAAATTTTCAAATTGCAGTCTACTATCTGATGTACTATCATAAAAGTCTATTGTGGTAGTGACCACAACACCATCATGTTCTGTTATCATGTTCTTTTCTTGTTCAGTGATAATAAATATGTACCCATTGATAACAATTGATTCACAGTCACGAACCACGGTATTATGACCAAAAGTCAAAGCTCTTATTTTCTCAGAGACAAAGTCAGCAGGCAAACTCAATACCTAAAATATAAATCAATATTAAAATTAATTAAATATTGTTTTAATTATTTTAAATAATAATATTATTACCTTCAATTTTAACCAAGTAGAAAACTCTTTGTTATGAAAAGTCTTCATTCCTCTCAAAGATAAAGAACGATGATTTTTATTTATCATCACTTTATATTCCCTATAGATAAAAATAGTAATATATTAATATATATATATATATATATATATAAGATATACATATTTAATTTACTTACAAGATGTAGTCATCAAAAAAATCACAGTTGAACAAAACTGTGTGATATTCCATCTCTCGCTCTTCAAGGCTTAATGTCGTTAATTTATATGATCCAGGAATTCCTCTTGTTTGAGAAAGTAATGGAAAACTGGGTTAAATTTTCTCATACTATTCTTCTTCGTTTCTCATTACTCTGTTCATTCTTGTAGTAAGATCAGACAAATACATAGTGCAGAAATCCATACATTCTTGATCCAAGTAACCATTCATGATAGAACCCTTTGGATGATTCCTGTTATGAACATAAGACTTTAGTGTGTACATATTTCTTTTATTAGGATACATCCAATGAAAAGAAATAGGTCCTTTGAGAATTATTTCAGTTGGAATATGGATAGTCAGATGCAATATGCATGTGAAAAATGATGGAGGAAATATTTTCTCTAACTCACACAAAATTAATGGGGCATCTGCCAACATTTTTTGCAACAAAGGCTTGGAAAACTTCTTATCACAAAGATCTCTAAAGAAATGGCACAACTGAATAACATCCACCCTTACATTATTGGAAAGAAGATGAAGAATTTCTATTGGAATCAACTCATGTAGAAGGATATGATAATCATGAGTCTTCAAAGATTTTAACTTCAACTCTCTTCTGTTGACCCGTTTGGATATGTTTCTTGAATAGCCATCAGGAACTTTAATAGTCTCTAGTAATTCCAGAAATTTCTTTTTTTGTAGGTTTCATCACATAAGAATCACATGGAACTTGCCATTTATTTTCACTAATATGCACAGGATGCAATTCTGGTTTGATGCCCCAATCCACCAAGTCACACTGAGACTGTAAATCATCTTTTGTCTTTCCCTTAACATTTAGAAGAATCAAAATCAACATTTCACATGTATTTTTTTTAATATGCATTACTTATAAGCAATGACATAACAACTTGGTTGACCAATAAGGAAAATCAAAGAAGAAACTACTCTTCTTACAATTTTAACAGGTTTCAGTGGAAACATTCTTTCTCTTTACAGATTTCATTTGACCCTTCCCGAATGAAAAACTGAAATCTTTCAATTAATTAAGCACATCAGTTCCAGAGATATGATAAGGTGGATCATCAGTATCCATGGTATTGTCAAATCTTCGACAATTATTTCTATATGGATGGTCCATTTTCAAGAATCATCGATGTCCCATAAAACCAAAACAACAATGATGTTTCAGTCTTATGGATCATGTATTCTTCATACAAATAGGTTATGAATTCGTGCTCTCTCTAGACATTATTTCATAAGCAATAAAATCATTGATTGTCCACATAAGCACAACATTCATCTGAAATATGAGTTTCGAACATGCATCATATGTGCGCACACCCACATCCCAAAGAAGTTTCAACTCTTTTATTAAAGGTTGCATGTATACATCTATATCATTGTCAGGATCAGAAGGGCCATATATGAGTATACTCATGAAAGTGAAAGGTTTTTTCATACACAACCATGGGGGAAGATTATAAATGTGTATAAAAACCATCCATGTGATGTGAGACGTAAGCATCTTCCCAAATGGATTGAAACCATCACATGAAAGACCCAACCTCACATTACGCACATCAGCTACAAAATCAGGATATCGAGCGTCAAATCTCTGCCATGAAAATCCATATACAGGGTGAACCAACTCATCATTAGTCTTCTTTCTCTCGGTATCATACCATCACATTTTTATTTATATTTTTCATTCATAAAAAGATTATGGAGTCTGGGGATTAATGGGAAGTTCCACATTACTTTCTATGGCACACAGGGTGGTGTTCCATCAGCTTTTGGCTTCCAGCGATATGTGCCACATTTTATAAAATAATTTCGTTCAGCATTTTCCTCCCATAATAAACTACAATCTTTTGGGAAAGCATGAATTTAGTTTTTTGAAAATATAAGTTCCTCAACTAACTTTCATGCCATATATTGGTTTGAGGGAATATCTGCATCATCTAGGAGTAATTCCTTCAATAAGGTAAGAATGTAATCGATGGAAATATTAGAAATCCCATACATAGTTTTCCCATGAAACAATTGGATTAAAAATTACAGCTTTTTTATTTTACCGAATTGTCGATATAATGGAGTCGTGGAAAATCATTCAATTTTTTCACCCTGATAACATCATCATTTTCATTAGACGCATCATGTGTGAACATATTGAAATCTTATTGGGTCAGAATATTTTCTTTTTCACGGTGACGAATAAATAGAAACTGATCATATAAAAAAATCTCCAATCACGTCCTCTCATTTAGATCATCAGCAATTTGAGATGTCACTTTCTCCCCATTGTGATACCACATAGATTATTTTTCTTGAAAAATATATTTGGTTATCTGGTAGCTGACTTCTTCATAGCTCATCCATGTTCTTCCAACACAATTGGAACAGGGTTAGTGTATGTGACCACTATCTGAAGCATTGTGAAATGAAAAATCTAAAAATCTCTCCAAATTTTTTGGGAAATATCTTGAGATCTGAGTTTCATACATCCAACTTCTATCCATTCTATAAAAAAATTGTTGTAAGTCATTTTATAAAAAACAATTCAATAAGATTGAAGTTTCATCAAAAATATATTTAAGTAAATGAGAATTTTTCACTTTATATGAGACCATAACTGACACACTACTCTGTATGAGAATCCTAATATAAAATACAAAAAAATACTATATTTATAACAAAATATTAATGAAGAACTATACATGAGTGTACATGATCATGTACACTTGTGAAGGAGAATTATTCAGGTGTTGAGTAAATTTTAGATTGAAAATTTTTAATATTTTAGTAGATTATTTGAGTGATCACATACACTGCCAAAGGGGGTGGGGGTGTCCAGGGGGTGGGGGATGTCCACCGAGATGGTGGGGCTATCCATAGGGGTGTCAGGGCTGTCCAGGGGGTAGGGGGTGTCTAGGGGTGGGGCGGGTTGTCACAGGGGTGGGGTGTCTAGGGGCTACGGGGTGTTTGGGGGTGGGGGTGTTCGGGGGGATGGGGGGTTTCTGGGGTTGGGGGTGTCTAGGGGGGTGGACGGGATATCCACGGGGTTGCGGGATGTCCAGGGGTAGGGGGTGTCCAGGGGGTGGGCGGGTTGTCCACGGGGGTGGCGGGGTTGTCCATGGGGTACAGGGTGTCCAGGGGGTGAGGGATGTCCATGGGGGTGGTGGGGTTGTCTATGAAGTAGGGGGTCTAGGGGGGAAGGCATTCCATGGGGGTGGGGGTCTGTCCATAGGGGTAGGATGGTTATCCAGGGGGTAGGGGTGTCTATGGGGTGGGCAGGCTGTCCACGGGGGTGGGTGGGCTGTACAAGGGGGTACGAGGTGTCCATGGGGGTGGGGGTGTCCGGGGGGATAGGGGTGTCTGGGGGTGGTAGGGGTGTCCAGGGGGTGGGCGGGCTTTCCACGGGGTTTCGGGTTGTCCAAGGGGTGGAAGGGATGTCTAGGGGGTGGCATGGCTATCTAGGGTGTATAGGGTATCCAGGGGTGGGTGTGTTGTCTGTGGATGTGGCGGGGTTGTCTAGGGGGTTGGGGTGTCTAGGGGGGTGGGTTGTCCATGGGGTTGGGGGTTTTCCAGGGGGTAAGGGGTGTCCAGGGGGTGGGCAGGCTGTCTAAGGGGGATGGGGGGCTTTCCAGGGGGTTAGGGGTGTTCAGGGGTTGGGTGGGCTGTCCACGGGGGTGGCAGGGTTCTCCCAGGGGGTACAGAGTGTCTAGGGGGTGGGTGTTCTATCCACGGGGGTTGTGGGGCTATCCAGGGGGGCGGGGTGTCTAGGGGGGCGGTTTTTTGACAGGGTTAGGGGTTTTCCAGGGGTAGGGGTGTTCAGGGGGTGGGCGCGGCCTATCCACGGGGATTCCTGATCTACATGGGATCGTTAATAGGACCTGACATCATAAAATATGAATGTGGAAATGATTTTCCACTAGTATTGCAAAAACAAGATAAAAATATAGTATACATAAAAAAATGACTCCAATGGGATATGTTTACTAGAAGTAAAACAAGAATAAACAAGCCAAAGTACTACCCAACATTACCATAAAAATAGAAAGGAAAACTTCCAGATTCCCAAGAGATGTATAACTCCATATCAGTATGTCAACATATAGAAATACCTCCAAGTGGTGAATTTCCCCTACCCAAACTAGGAAGTTGATAATCTACAGAAACCAAAATCTGTAGTTAGTGTGTGACATAAATATCCCCAGTACGGTCTCAATAATGATTCAATAACATGATTACAAAACCAAAATAACCAAATTATTTTCTTTCAATTTTCAAATAATCTGGTTTTGCATTTTAAGTGAATAATTTTAAAATAATATGGTTTTACATTTCCCCACCCACCCACCCACTTGCATACTCCCCTCCCCCCCCCCCCACACACACTTGGACAACCCCCCCCCCCCCCCCACCCACCTACACCCCCCACTTGCACTGCCCCCCTCCCCTCACCCCCACCTGCACAGCACCACCCCCCCCCCACCCCCACCTATACAACCCCCCCCCCCACACACACACACACCTCACGCCCAACAAGCTCCCCCTCCCCCCACTACACACCCCCACCTACACATCCCCCTTCACCCACTGCACATCCCCCCACCTGCACACCCCCTCCCCTCACCCACTACACCCCCACCACCTGCACCCCACCCACTTGCATAGCCCCCCCGCCCCCCCACCCCCATCAGTACATCCCCACCCCCCACCCCCCCACCTATACAGCCCCCTCCCCCCAACACCCCCACCCTGCATATCCCACCCCCACCTACACAGCCCCCCCCCACCTCACCTCCACCTTCACCACTACTCTAACCAGCCCCAATCCCTTCGTATGGTTCACTAACTCTACAAAGTAGTGGCTATAAATACTTAAATAAAGTTGACTCACAAAATCTGACTCACAAAATCATGAAAGTTTAAGTGTAGAAAAAATATAAAACAAATCAAATTTCAATTCTTGGTATACCATAGCGCACGGACCTCTAGTTTAGGCCAAATAAAAACATAAAACAAAAAAAATTGATGGAAAACATTGAACCTAAGGTACCACTTACAGATTTGAAGTGCAGAACAAAAAAACTATCTGATTGAAGGGTGGAAGAATTTTCCAAGCGAGATAGATTTGTGTCTCAGGATTTCGGTCTTCAATCGGGTGGATGGGGAATTGGGACTGCAGAAAATTTTAGGGGAAAATTTAGGGGAAAATTTTCCCAATGGTTTTTTAATAATATTGATAACAACTATAATGTGATAGACCCAACTATAATGAATCAATGATGTTATTCACCAAAAAGAGGAAATAACACACTGAGAACCATCATCATGAATGATGAACACATGGAATTTATATGTATATACCTTTACACTTAATAAAAAATGTTTGATTTAACATAACATTGAAAGCATAGTGAATAAAATTTATTCCTTCAATTATGGTTAGTTTCTTATATACTTAATCTCTACCTTATGGAACAATCTGATAACATTTATCAAAAATATGACTCCATACAAACATGGGTAAACAATAACCTATCATATTTCCCTTACCATGATATACAAGTTCATATAATCAAAGAATTTTTTACCATCAAATATTATCTAGAATGGACTACTAAGGATTGGAAAACTTTATTTCACAATCCCATGGAACAGACAACATATCTCTTGACCATAATCTAAAATGATAGTGAATAGTGACCATCCCATAAAATGGTTCGATGGGTGAAAACCAATTAATTGATCAAACAAGAACTAACCCACAAAATTTTATATTGGGAAATTATGCACCAAAATGTACAATGGGAACCATCCCATTAAGTGGTGAAATAGTCACTAAACCAACAAACATTGTGATGTTAACCATCTTACCAAAAGATATCACATCCCAAAGAGGAGAATTAGTTTTTCCTCCATCACAATCAATATGATTTCATCCATGTTTAATGAATTTTGACTGGGTTCTAATGACTTAACTCTTGATATAGATGATGAAACACATCTTATAACATTTAAATATTAACTGGTGGTTTAATTATATACTCATATTATTGGTGAATAAGAACATATTTATATTAAACATGACACTAAATAAGTTGTTATCAATACTATTGAAATATCATAGTGAAATTTTGATAGATCAAGCACCATGTGTAAATAGAAGTTCCAGTCATAAGGCTCTACACCAAAACTACCATTATCATACACTCATCATATCAGAATAAAAGGAAAGGGTCTCAACAATAACATTGGGTATCTACTCCCTGAGAATTATAAGATAATATCTACTAAAGAACATATAACTATATTATAGTTGTAAAATTAAAAGATCTTCAACATGATGAAATATTTGAATTGTAGAAAAAAACATAAAACCAATCAAATTAAAATTCTTGGGTCTACTATAGCATACAGACCTATGGTTTAGGCCAAATAAAAACATAAAACAAAACAATATATGGAAAACATTGAACCTAAGTTACCACTTACAGATTTGAAGTGCATACAAAAAAAATATTTAATTGAATGGTGGAATAATTTTTGAGCGAGAGAGATCTGTGTCTCGGGATTTAGGTCTGCAATCGGGTGGATGGGGGATTGTAAAGACCTGTAAATTTCAAGGAAATTTTTTTGTTAGTTTTCTTTGGAATTTTACAAGAGCGCAGTTTCTGACGGCGCCTGATTCTGAGGCATGGTGTGCCCGGAATCAATTTCCGAAGTTTGACTTGGGTACGTTCAGTGAACGAACGAGCGGTTTTTTCTAACTTTTGAACCGGTGCTCGGAATCGAATTCCGAGGGCACCGATGGAATCACAGCGCCAGTATTTTCTTAGAAACTCCTCTTCCGGAGTTGCGTTTGCTCGGTTGTGGTTTTAAATTTTTGGGGTTTAAGTTAAGAAATAAAATAAAGTTGTACGACAATTTTATTTCATTTCAATTAAAGTCTCTTAAAGACCACTTTAAGCTACTTAAGCTGGGTTGAAGCGGATAGGGTGCAATTCAAAATATCCTACCCACTTGGTAGGATATTTGTGATGTGGGACCTACACGAGCCCCACCGTTTCTTTTCTTCTTAAGTAACGCACCCGCACCCCCCCCCCCTATTAAACGAAGTCAACCGACGTGTTACCTTATTTTCTTAACGCCTCTATTTAATTGGGCAGTTAAGTTTTACAATTAATTCTTTGAATTAACTATTCGTTACATACCTTGGTTTTTCAAATTCATTAGTTGATAATAAAATAAGATGAGGACTTATTTTATTATCTGTCTGTTGTGTTAACTTTTGGAGAATCTCTAAAGATCTTCATCCTCCTTCATGATGAACGCAAAGAACGTGAAGAACGCCGGCCTCTGACGAAGGGCGACGAAGAACGCCAAACCCCCCGGAGATCGACGACGTGACGCCGACGACTCTCCTCCCGCGACGTTCTTCTGCAACGTTCCTTCTTCCGCAGCAAATCTTCGAACATCCGTTCGAGATCGTCGACGCGACGCCTTTCCGCGACGACGTGACGCCCTTCCGCAACGCAATGATCCTCTTGTTCTGTGACGGCCGATTCCGTGAAGAACTCTCGTTCGACGACGTTGAGGTAGGGTTTTTAATTGAGGATAATAAAACCCCTTTTTCCTCGGATGTTTCCTTTTGAATATAAAGAACGCGGATCAACTCAATATTAAGTTGATCCACGGGAAGTTTGGTTATGGGATGAGTATTCTTGATTTCGGGAAATCTGTAGGGGTTTGTTGTGAAATATTTTTTTTCCGTGATCATTTCTTTTAAAATTAAGAACCCGGTTTCATAAGAACAATTTTAATTTATTAAAATTGTTGTTTGATATGTTGATTTATCCTTCCAGATTGTTATCGCCTAACGCGAAGGGTGCGGGTCAAAAGAACACGGCCCGACAACCCTCTGTAGTTCTTCGTTGTTGTGCGGATTTGGTGGGCGACGAAAAAATGTGGAGCAAGGGCAATTTGATGTTTTCGCAGTGAAGAATGGGACCCGGGAGGAGCAGCAGCGCAGACGGGAAGGAAAACGAACCACTGGAGCAACTCCGGTGGCCCGCGGAAGTCTCCGGCGGCACGGGTCGCCAGCGCGGCGGGTCGTCGGCGCGGCGGCGCCGGCGGCCGGAGGCGGCGGCGCCCCGGCGCGCCGCCGGACAGGGCCACCACGGCCGCGCGGGTCCGGCTCACAAATGCGGGACGCCGCAAAATCCGCGTCTGCTGATTTCCAGCGCGGCCCCTCGAGGGTCGCGGCTCTTCCATCCAGCGGGGGCAGCGCCCCGCGGCTGCCACGCTCGGCCGCTCGGCCGAGCCGAGCCGGGCCGTGCCCTGGCCGGACCGGACCGGGTCCAGCCGAGTCGGACCCGGTTGGGTCGACCCGGTTCAGCTGACCTAGGGGGGGTCGGGTCGTGTCGGCCCGGGCCCCGACCCCCCGTCTCCGGACCATTTTCAGTCTTTTGCCCGTAACATGAGCTACGGACCTCCGAACGATGCTCCATCAGTGGCGATGCGATCCTTGGATTGAGATGGTCGTTTCGGTATATCGCACTCAAAGTTTCGGAATACTTTGGGTTCAGCCGGGTTGGTTCGTACACGAAACCAACCGGGCCCTCGGAGCGGAAACGCTTATATCTTCAGCTCCGGGCGTCCGATTGACGTGTCGTCGACTTTGATGGATTCCTCTAAGTGAGACGGATCTTTTGGCTTACTCCGCTCGAGGTTTTTATGTCGTCGGAGTGCGGTCGGTTTGGTTCGCTCATGAAACCAACCGGGCCCCTGAAACGAAAAAGCCAATAACTCACAGATCGGGCGTCTGATTGACGCGCCGTCTGTCTCGTTGAAATCCTCTTGAAGAGACGGAACTTTTGGAATACTTCTCCCGAGTTTTGGTTTATGTTGGATAGTGTCCGGGTTGGATTGTACCCGAAATCCAATCGGGCCCCTGGGACGAAAAGGCTAGTAACTCACAGACCGGGCGTCCGATTTACGCGCCGTCTGTTGTGTTGAGACCCCTGTGACGAGGAGGTCCCTTGAGATACTTCTTCGTGGAACCTTGTTATACTTCTATTATCAACCACCAGCTCATGGAGCAGACCCTCCTGGAGATGAGCGTGCAGAATACGGAGACCGTGTAGCTGGCTAAGACCTGACGACTGCTTGACCGATCGACTCGGTGTGTTTCGGATTGCCCAGTGGGGAGAGCTTGGTTGTAGCGGAAGAACCATGGTGGAGGAGTGCTTGGTTGTAGCGGAAGACCCGCGGTACTCAACCGAAGGAGTACCTCTGGAGGCTATGAGGGGGAGAGCTTGGTTGTAGCGGCAGACCCACGGCAGAGGAGCGCTTGGTTGTAGCGGTAGACCCGCGGTACTCAACAGAAGGAGTACCTCTTGAGGCTATGAGGGGGAGCGCTTGGTTGTAGCGGCAGACCTATTGTGGGAAGCGCTTGGTTGTAGCAGCAGGCCCACAGTACTCGACAGGAGGAGTACCTCAGCAGTCTTAGGTTAGTGAGCAGTACCTTGGAGTCGTGACAGGACTACTGTACACTCCAGAGACGGGGCTCTTCAGCCGTTGCGGTTTCGATAATGAAAATCCCGGTTTGAGCTGAGACTTTTGACCTCGTGTTTACCTCATGTTTGAGATGAGTTACTTGATAACTTAGGTATATGTATGGGCATATACCTGGGTAGTGGTTATCCGTTGTTTTCTAAATCCTTGTGTTTCCTCAGGATTGAGATGGGTTACTTGATAACTTATGTATATGTATGGGCATATACCTAAGTAGAGGTTATCTGTTGAGATCTTCTTTGTGGTTATCCTTATTGGTTTTAGTGAGACCTTGAGGGTCTCGGGGTCCCTACTGAGTATCATTATACTCACCCCTGCACGGGCTATGCCCGCACCTCGTTGTGTTGGTTGCAGATGACGAGCAGTGCTGACGGAGGTCGAGTGTTCGAGGACTAGACGGTACCCGGAGGTGGACTACACGACGAGTCAGTACCCGGAGGTGGGATACACGACGAGTTAGTACCCGTAGGTGGACTACACGACGAGATGACACATGGAGGATGTTGACGGGCGAGAGCGTTGAGGAGGCTATCTGTACCTACCCTTCAGGTAGGATCTGACGAGGACGACCCAGGAGCTGCTTCCTTTCTTCCAACTGTTGTCTTTTTCTATTGTACTTTGTTCAGTTGTAGTTGTACTTTCATTTGGGTTTGTATTCTGGCCCATTTACTTTTCATCACTGTCTTTTGTACTTAGTGCTTTGCTTCCGCATGTGCTCTGTGGTGTTTTGTTTACTTTTATAAAGGCAATGCCTTCCCAGTTATCGGGATTTACGCCTTTGGTGCTAGTCGCCAGCCCCTGGCCTATGGAAGGAGGGCTTGGGGTAGTCACGGCACATGCCCCGAGGACAGGTCGTGACAAATTGGTATCAGAGGCGGTTCGGTTCTACCGCAGAACTTGGGACTCTGATCTTTTTTTCCCTTTCTGCGAAGCAATAGTGTTAAGAGTACCGAGTGTGGTTTTCAGTTCATGGAGTCCAGTGTTGGTGCGGGCAGCCGACGTATCCATAGACCAAGACCCTGAAAACCGATTTCCGACTCTATGCACGAAAACACTGATTACGTGTGTGTTTCCAAAAGTTTTTAAATGTCATCTCAAACCAGTTCATCTCACCAGGTATAATCGTTTGACCATGTCACGTTGTTTCTTTCAGGATGCCTTTTCACGGACGACCAGCTAGAGCCCAGAGGGACGTGCATACTGACAGCTTGTCGAGCGACGAGGCTTCGGTACAGGGCCCTCTTGCAGTTGAGGCACCAGAGGAGGCACCAGCGGTACTACCATACGTTGGGCCACCGATGCCACCAGCCCCAGTAGTAGGCGATGCACGCCACTTGAGCGCGTTGCACGAGTTCCAGCGCCAGAGACCACCCAGGTTCCGAGGAGAGACAGACCCGCAGGCGGCTGAGGATTGGCTGGAGGTTGTGGTGAGAGTCTTCAGGCTAGTTGGGACGCCGGCATACCTCATGGTGATATTTGCTACCAGCCTTCTTCAAGAAGCAGCAGGCAGGTGGTGGAGCCACTTGTTCCAGTTTTGCGATGGGATGGCCTTCACATGGGAAGACTTCAAGACCTTCTTTAGGGTGGAGTTTGTGCCACTAGCTCTACACCCCGAGCGTGTTCAGGAGCTGCTGCCATTGCTGCGTGTTTTTCGATCAGTATCTGAGTCATCTGTGGGCAGTAGACAGATGATGCAGAGGTCCAAGAGGGCCAGAGCTAGCCGTACGAGGAGTAGGAAGTGTTATGAATGTAGAGGAAAGGGTCACCTGGCATGTGACTGTCTGACTCCTCGTGCAGCTGATCCGTAGGCTTTGGAGGAGCCACCGAGGCAGAAGCAGCGACGGGTGCTTGAGCAACAGCCGAGCAGTGGACAAGGCAGTAGAGCTCTGGGAGCAGGTGGACAGGAGTGGAACTAGTGGATACGTCCCTTGTACTCTAGTTCAATTTTTCTGTTGTATTCGTGTCTTTGTGCTATGAGATGCAATAATAAAAAGACACTTATCTTTGTTTGCTTTCCTGTCCTTTTGTTGGGTTGATACTGAGTGGTCCCGGTTAAACTGTAGACTTGACCCTCACTTTCAAGATTTCTACTGGTGGAGACCCAGTGACCTCACACTGATGCCGACAGTGTGACTCGACCCTTGGAGGCGAGAGTGACAGTTGGATCTCTTAGTAGTTACGTCGAGGCCTTACGACGTCATCCATGGAATGAATGCATCATTCATGTCAGGATTGACTGTATTAGGCAATGGGCGTGGTTCATCCAGGGGATGAGACCGAGTTCCTCTTTTCGGCAAAGGAGAAATTTTAGCAGCTCTTCCAGATTGTACGCAAAGAAGGTGCAGATCATCTAGGAGCGGATGAATACTGCACAGTGCAGTAAGAAACAGGAAACTGACGCTAGTCTTGGAGACTCGGGCATGTTAAATGTTTCCATAAGAGGAAGCTTAAAGGAAAGATGAGTATGCGAAGCGGCAGATGTGGAGGCAGAGCTAGGAGAGCAGCATGAGGTGGTGTACATGTTAACATGCTACAACCACCCACCATAGTTATCCCCGCCAGGCTCAGGGAGCTGGAGGTCGGAGGAAGAGTGTGGCTGCATGCGGTCAAGGAGTGTGACCCAATGGCTCTAAAAATGATTCAAGGGACAATCTGTGTCCACTACTAGCTGCTGTAGTAATAGACGTCGATATGAATCATTCCTTACTTTCACAAATCTTTTCCCAGACCTAGAGTTTCCGGTAAGACGTGGACTTGACCCTCACGTCTGGAGATACCTTGGGAGGAGACTCGATAATCACACTTACGCTGACAGTGTGGTCAGACCCTCGAGGTGAGAGTTTTGGTTGGAATCTCATGGTGGCAGCATCGAGGCCTTACGACGTTGGTTTGAGTATGGACTGGGCAATCACAGTTCATACACAAATTGACGGTATTAGTCAAAAAGGTTGTGGTTTAACTACAACGTTGGGATGGGTTTTCCTTGGTCGGCGAAAAGGAAACCCCAGGAAGCACGGGATAAACTCTTGCATAGGAGGGTGTGACCGATCACTCTTGAGTCGGTCAACCTTACCCTCGTGGCAGCAGTCATTTTGAGTTTCAGTTCTAACAGGAATTAGAAACCTCTGGAGTTTGAGGATGACGATCACGTCCTTATACGGGTCTCACCTCGACGAGGTTTACGGAGATGTGGCCAAAGCGGCAAGTTATCCCCGAGGTTCAACGGACCTTTTCTAGGTCCTCAGCTGGGTAGGCAGGGTGGTTTACCGCTGACCCATCCACCTCAGTTGCACCAGGTGCACGACGACATCCACGTATCTCAACTGAGGATATATGTGATCGACCCTTCGCATATCATCGACCATGAGGAGCTGGACGATGGCGATGAGGTGAATACTACGGAGGTTCCTGTGGGGATCAAGGATCGACAGGACCGGATCCTAGGAGGACGGTCGATTCCTATTGTGCACTTTCTTTGGCAGCACGGGAACCTCCAGGTTAGCACATGGGAGCGGAAGGCTCAGATGCATGCTCAGTACCGCTTTGTAACCCTAGTTTGTGTTAAAGCTTTACGAGGACATAAAGCCCTAAGGTGGGAGTGATGTAAAGACCCGTAAATTTCAAGGAAATATTTTTCTTAATTTGCTTTAGAATTTTACAAGAGCTCAGTTTCTGACGGCGCCTGATTCCGAGGCCCGGTGTGCCCGGAATCAATTTCCGAAGTTTGACTCTGGTACGTTCAGTGAACGAACGAGCGGGTTTTTCTAACTTTTGAACCGGTTCTCAGAATCAAATTCTGAGGGCACTGATGGAATCGCAGTGCCGATATTTTCTTATAAATGCCTCTTCTGGAGTTGCATTTGCTCGGTTGTGGTTTTAAATTTTTGGGGTTTAAGTTAAGAAATAAAATAAAGTTGTACGACAATTTTATTTCATTTCACTTAAAGCCGCTTAAAGACCACTTTAAGCTACTTAAGCTGGGTTGAAGCGGATAGGGTGCAATTCAAAATATCCTACCCACTTGGTAGGATATTTGTGAGGTGGGACCCACACGAGCCCCACCGTTTCTTTTCTTCTTAAGTAACGCACCCACACCCCCCCTATTAAACGAAGTCAACCGACGCGTTACCTTATTTTCTTAATGCCTCTATTTAATTGGGCAGTTAAGTTTTACAATTAATTCTTTGAATTAATTGTTCGTTACTTACCTTGGTTTTTCAAATTCTTTAGTTGATAATAAAATAAGATGAGGACTTATTTTATTATCTGTCTGTTGTGTTAGCCTTTGGAGAATCTCTAAAGATCTTCATCCTCCTTCGCGAAGAACGCGAAGAACGCGAAGAACGCCGGCCTCCGACGAAGGGCGACGAAGAAAGCAAAACCCCCAGGAGATCGACGACGTGACGCCGACGACTCTCCTCCCGCGACGTTCTTCTGCGATGTTCCTTCTTCTGAAGCAAATCTTCAAACATCCGTTCGAGATCGTCGACGCGATTCCTTTCCGCGACGACGCGACGCCCTTCTGCAACGCAACGATCCTCTTGTTCCGCGACGGCCGATTCCGCGAAGAACTCTCATTCGACGACGTTGAGGTAGGGTTTATAATTGAGGATAATAATACCCCTTTTTCCTCGGATGTTTCCTTTTGAAAATAAACAACGCGGATCAACTCAATATTAAGTTGATCCGCGGGAAGTTTGGTTATGGGATGAGTATTCTTGATTACGGGAAATCGGTAGGGGTTTGTTGTGAAATAATTTTTTTTCCCCGTGATCGTTTCTTTTAAAATAAAGAACCCGGTTTCATAAGAACAATTTTAATTTATTAAAATTGTTGTTTGATATGTTGATTTATCCTTCCCGATTGTTATCGCCTAACGCGGAGGGTGCGGGCCAAACGAACATGGCCCGACAACCCTCTGCAGTTCTTCGTTGTTGTGCGGATTTGGCAGGCGACGACAAAACATGGCGCAAGGGAGATTTGATGTTTCCGCAGTGAAGAACGGGACCCGGGAGGAGCAGCGGCGCAGACAGGAAGGAAAACGGACCACTGGAGCAACTCCGGTGGCCCGCGGAAGTCTCCGGCGGCGCGGGTCGCCGGCAAGGCGGCGCCGGCGGCCGGAGGCGGCGGCGCGCCACCGGACAGGGCCGCCGCAGCTGAAGCCACAGCGGCGGCGGCCAGCGGACCCGCGGCCGCACGGGTCCGGCTCACACACACGGGATGCGGCAAAATCCGCGTCCGCTGATTTCTAGCGTGGCCCCTCGAGGGTCACGTCTCTTCCATCCCGCGGGGGCAGCGCCCCGCGGCTGCCACGCTCGGCCGCTCGGCTGAGCCGAGCCGAGCTGGCCGGCCGGGCCGGGCCGCACCCTGGCCGGACCGGACCGGGTCCAGTCGGGTCGGGTCGACCCGGTTCGGCCGACCCAGGGGGGGTCGGGCCGGGTCGGCCTGGGCCCAGACCCCCCGTCTTCGGACCGTTTTCGGTATTTTGCCCGTAACTTGAGCTACGGGCCTCCGAACGATGCGCCGTCAGTGGCGATGCGATCCTTGGATCGGGACGGTCGTTTCGGTATATCGCACTCAAAGGTTCAGAATACTTTGGGTTCGGCCGGGTTGGTTCGTACACGAAACCAACCAGGCCCTCAGAGCGGAAACGCTTATATCTTGAGCTCCGGACGTCCGATTGATGTGCTGTTGAATTTGATGGACTCCTCTAAGTGAGACGGATCTTTTGGCTTACTCTGCTCGAGGTTTGGTTGCCATCGGAGTGCGGTCGGGTTGGTTCGCTCACGAAACCAACCGGTCCCCTGGAACGAAAAGGCCAATAACTCACAGACCGGGCGTCCGATTGATGCGCCGTCTGTCTTGTTGAATTCCTCTTGAAGAGACGTAACTTTTGGCATACTTCTCCCGAGTTTTGGTTGCTGTTGGATAGTGGCCGGGTTGGATTGTACCCGAAATCCAACAGGGCCCCTGGGACGAAAAGGCTAGTAACTCACAGACCGGGCGTCTGATTGACGCGTCGTCTATTGTGTTGAGACCCCTTTGACGAGGCGGTCCCTTGAGATACTTCTTCATCAAAACTTGTGATACTTGTAGTATCGACCAGCAACTCGTGGAGCGGACCCTCCCGGAGACGAGCGTGCGGAATACGGAGACCGTGTAGCCGGCTGAGACCTGACGACTGCTTGACCGATCGACTCGGTGTGTTTCGGATAGCCTAGTGGGGAGCGCTTGGTTGTAGCAGCAGACCCACGGAGGAGGAGCGCTTGGTTGTAGCGGCAAACCCGCGGTACTCAATAGAAGGAGTACCTCTAGAGGCTATGAGGGGGAGCGCTTGGTTGTAGCGGTAGACCCACGGCGGAGGAGTGCTTGGTTGTAGCGGCAGACCCGCGGTACTCAACAGAAGGAGTACCTCTTGAGGCTATGAAGGGGAGCACTTGGTTGTAGCGGTAGACCCATGGTGCGAAGCGCTTGGTTGTAGAAGCAGGCCCACAGTACTTGACGGGAGGAGTACCTCAGCAGTCTTAGGTTAGTGACCAGTACCTCGGAGTCGTGACAGGACCACTGTACACTCCAGAGACGGGGATCTTCAACAGTTGCGGTTTCGATAATGAAAATCCTGGTTTGAGCAGAGACTTTTGACCTCGTGTTTACCTCATGTTTGAGATGAGTTACTTGATAACTTAGGTTTATGTATAGGCATATACCTGGGTAGTGGTTATCCATTGTTTTCTAAATCCTTGTGTTTCCTCAGGATTGAGATGGGTTACTTGATAACTTAGGTATATGTATGGGCATATACCTAAGTAGAGGTTATCTGTTGAGATCTTCTTTGTGGTTATCCTTGTTGGTTTTAGTGAGACATTGAGGGTCTCGGGTTCCCTACTGAGTATCGTTATACTCACCCCTGCACGGGCTATGCCCGCACCTCGTTGTGTTGGTTGCAGACGACGGGCAGTGCTGACGGAGGCCGAGTGTTCAAGGACTGGACGGTACCCGGAGGTGGACTACACGACGAGCCAGTACCCGGAGGTGGACTACACGACGAGTTAGTACCTGGAGGTGGACTACACGACGAGACGACACACGGAGGAGGTTGACGAGTGAGAGCGTTGAGGAGGCTATTTGTACCTACCCTTCAGGTAGGATCTGACGAGGACGACCCAGGAGCTGCTTCCTTTCTTCCAACTATTGTCTTTTTCTATTGTACTTTGTCCATTTGTCGTTGTACTTTCATTTGGGTTTGTATTCTGGCCCATTTACTTTTCAGCACTTTCTTTTGTACTTAGTGTTTTGCTTCCGCTTGTGCTCTGTGGTGTTTTGTTTACTTTTATAAAGGCAATACCTTCCCAATTATCGGGATTTACGCCTTTGGTGCTAGTCGCCAGCCCCTGGCCTATGGAAGGCTGGCTTGGGGTAGTCACGGCACGGGCCCCGAGGACGGGTCGTGACAGGGATTGGTTCTGGTGAAAATTTTAGGGGAAAACATTCCTAATGATTTTTTAAAACCTTTGGGAAAGGTAAGCTTTACCAATGGTTTTTTAAAACTATTGGCAAAGGATTCCTAAAACTCCACATATCCCAACAGTTCTATAGAACTATTGGTTAAAACTCATCTAAACTTCTCTATCCCAATAGTTTAATGAAACTTTTGGGTAAAGAACTATCAATATCCCTATTCCAACAGTTTTCATAAACTGTTGGGAAAAATCTGTTGGTATTTCCACCATTTATAGTAGTGGGGATCTCTCAAATGAAGTGTGATTTTTTGTGTACATGGGTGCAGCAGAGTGGCTGACCAAGGTCGTCTCTCAAAATCGGAAGTAAATTAAAACAACATATTAAAGGTATTATAAAAAAAATAAATGAGAATAAAAACACAACATGAAAGTATGGGGTTTTTTATTGTTTATAAAACTAGAAGAATTTTTCTGGAATATTATTGCATTTTTTTTATTTTTATATGAAGTTCGATTAAAAAGACGCAACAAGAAGATGTTTTTTATAAGATATTTTAAAAGTCTTAATCGATATAACTCTACCTCTTAATTTAATTATTAATCATTATCATTTAAATTAATATCCACTTAATTATGATCCTTAATTTTTTAACCCTTGAACCCTATGGGAGTTAACTTAACCACAAAGATGAAATTACTTAAACCCTAGGAAATCTTTGGAACACGCAATCGCATCACCCTAAGTTGATTGATGTTCTAAGGTTATATTATGGTAAGTGATTAATTAGAGCACATATTAGTTTTTTAAATGAGTATTAATTGATTTTCGTTAATATATTTTAACTCTACAAACTTATCCCGTGTAGTCTTGTATTACCGATTAAGTTCACGCTCTCACAATTTACACAAAGATCTCAACCTCGTGTGTTTTTGTGTTAATTGTTCAATTATTTACTTAGTTTATTCTAATGAAAAAACTCAATTAATGAATCATATTAATTTAATTAAAGTTTCTCATTGATTCAAAATAAATTAATTAAGAAGATAAGAGGTATATCAATTACTAAAAAGAACTACTCTTCCATAGGCGGTGTAGTCATTATAGAAACGTTTTTCATTCGCAAGGGGTTAGAAAGGGTATAACTCAATCTTGTTTATACTCTTGAATTATAGCCCAAAGAGTAATATAAGAAAATGAGAAGGAAAAAACATGTAATATTAATTGAAGAAAAATTCAATCCAAGCATGAAAGCAAAGAAATGCAAAGAGGAGGTGGGAGAGGATAGCCTTTTTGGAAGAGATGTTTGCACAAGGACTTACTTCTTCCAAGAGTTGTGAGGGGATACCAAGAGACACCAATTCGGAAAAACCTTCCCAAATATTCAACCAGCACTCCTAAATAGTTAATAAATCCTTTAAATATATTTGTGGAGTGCTATGGTTAGAAAACATTTTTAAATGTGAAATGGAAATTTGGCCAAATTTTTTAATCCCACTTGAACAGCATCATCGACATCCAAAACTAACTAATTAGATGGCCTTCTAGAAGGATGATCATAATCACGTCCCAGAGCTTTCCTCCAAATTTGGCCCCAGTCCAACTCCAGATGAAGAAGATATGTCCCAAATTGTGAAGTGATGTCCAATCTGGATAGTTCAGTACAACTTTGTCTTCATGGCCCATTTACTCCACTAAAATGCATAATCTAGCTCTCATGTACTAAATTTAATTTGTATCCCATTAATTTAGTAACACAGTTACAAAATTTTAGGTCAAAATAATTTATAGACCAATATTTAGGCCTAGAATACTATAGTGAAGTTTTAAAGGGTAAAACTGGAATTTTCATCAAATTTGCAAATGAATGATCTAATCCTGAATATTCTATAATTGAACATATTTATAATAATGTGAGAAAATTATATCATTTATTATTAAAAAAATATTCAATAAAATTGTGTTTTATCACCTTTCTTGATAGTTTAAATTCATGTGGGATGCAATACTCTAAATAGTTTAAGGTTGTATGAGAGAGACCATGTAACGACCCAATATTTTTGAGTAGTATATTAACTTACTCTTATTGATTTAATAAGATGTTAATGGTTAATGCAGAAAGAGGAGTCGATGGCTTCATCCAGTAGACTCAACCCTTATGAAGCCCACTTATCAGAGCTTGGGAAGGAGGTAGCATCTCTGGGCTTCGCTTTGGACCAAGCCCAAGCCGAACTCCAGCGTGTCAAGATTGAACGGAAACGCCTGCGGGAGAAGTTAAAGTTAGTAGAGATTACTACTAGGGAAATGTTATCTGAGCCTCCCTCAGATTCTCTCACCATATCACACCTTACACTCAGGTCTTATGCCGGTGTTATAAGGGGCTATGTGACGAGACCCTAGCTTCCTTGTGTAGTCCTTTCGGGTGAATAAATTGAGATTTCTTCCTTTAGTGATGTTTGTGAAATTTCAAATGTCCGGATAATTTTAGAATGTATTTTATTGATGAATTTTGAAAAAGGGATATTTTGAAATATTTATGTAAACCCTAAATAACTAATGATGTGTAATGATTTTCAAAAAATGGTCTTCTACAAAAGTGTTCATTAAGGAATTTGGAGTCTAATAAGATCAACTTAATTTTTGATGAATAGTAAATAGTGAATAGTGATTTTACGCTTAGGATTAGTAATGTGACCAAATGGATTAGTAATCTCACTTAAAGAAAGTTTTAAAATAATCTAGGCACCTTGATTAAGTAATGTGATTCAATAAAATGGGTAAATAACGGTTTCATAAATTATTATTCAAGTATTAGTTTTTTCAGATGAATAGTGTTTTTTAATTAAAAATTTAATTGAAAATTATTAGAAAATTATTTTTATAAAAATGACTTTATTTTTGAACTCAGAGCATCGATATTGTGTTATGGTAATTTTTGGGGATTTTTCTAAAAAAATAAATTTTCGGTGAATAGTGTATTTATTTAAAAATAAAATTAAAAATATTTAGAAAATTATTTTTATAAAACGGAGTTCATTTTTGAAATCATAGCATTGATATTTGGTTAAGGTGAAATTTTGGGATTATTCTGAGAAAGTTGAATTTTCTGTGAATAGTGAAAGTATAGTTTTTAAGTTACGGGTGTTTAATGACATCATTAAATGGTGTATTAAGTATATATTGAATATGGTCGAATTATTAATAGTAAGATAAGGTGTGAGGTGTCCCAAGTGGCCAATACCATGGGCAAATACCATGGGCAAGCCCATGGTTTTGCCAAAACCACTAGTGAGGTGTCCCTTGGCCATTAATGCTTTGTCCCCTCACTTTCCCTATAAATACCCACCCTTTCCTCATTTAGTTTTCACTCCCAACTCTCCCCCAACGAAGTTCTGGTCTTCTTACCTTCCAAGGAGTCCTCCCAAGGTTCCCCCAAGCCCTCAAGGTCCAATCCTTTGAGTTTCAAGAGTCACGTTTTAAGGTAAGGGATCCGACCCCTCTCTTTCTTTTCATGTAATCTCTTTTATGTCATTCCTTTTCTGCTCCATGTTTTTATGTGAGAGGATGTTCTTTTATATTCCTCTTACTGCCCTTTCATGTTTATATGATGAGAGATCCCCTCTTACTCTCATAATTTCGTTTTATGAAAGTTTAAGTGACGCCGTTAGGCTGCCGAATTTTTAAGGGATTCTTTCACCCTTCTCATTTTTCAAGTTCGATTTTCATGTCAAGTCTTTCAAGTTCCTTTTTATTATGTTGGGGTATGATCTCTATATCTATCATACTGATCTCTTATGATCATATGATGAGGGACCCTATTTGATCTTGTCAAATCATTTTCTTTTGAAGTTAAGTGACGCCGTAAGGCTGCCGAATTTTCATAAGAGAAATCTAATCTTTTTTCCTTCCATGTTTTTCATTACAAATGGTATGTCCCTAAAATTTCATTACCATGTCCATATGTCCTTCTTATTCTTTCACCCTACTGTTTTATGGATCATTTATGAGTGGGTGACCCATGTCCCCTCTCATTTCAATGTTTTCTAAAACCCCGAAACTTAGCCGTTATGCTGCAGAATTTTTCCCTCAAAATGCCTCTCTCTTTTCTCAAAAATTATTTTATGTTATAAAGTGAATACTCAAAGCTATTATTTCTACAAGGGTATTCACATATATATCAAAATTTTTTATTTCAAATTCTGGGAATTTCATACATGAAACCCGCTCTCCCCTTCCGTGGGTTTAAAGTGACGTAAAGATCATGTCTTTAAAGCAGTTTTTAAAACGTTATGATTATGAAATGAAACCCATTTATTTTATGCTATGTGGGTTATTTATGAAATGTTTGATGATGATATATGTGGCTCACATGATAATAAAGACAAATTAAGGGTGCGCCCTGATAGCGCTCCAATGCATTGGGTAATGATGTAACCACTAGAGATTACAATTTTCATGATACCTTGGTGAATAACCTTGGTAATTTTCAAATGACACCTTGGGGATGGACCTTGGTGATATGTTCATGATTGTCTATGTTAAATGATGTAGCCACATCTTCAAGTTATGGAAAATGTTGTTTTTATTATGAAATGCCTCATGATTTTCTTTGTCATACCTTAAAGTTCTTTTCATGTCCTTATTGAAGTATATCAAGTTAACATGTAAAATGTTCCTCTTGTTTTCCCTTACTGGGCCTTCTGCTCACCCTTTCTTTTGATGTATGTCCCTAGGTTATGAGATGCAGTAATGAACCTGGGATGAACTTAAGGAGAAGCCTTTCAAGTGTTTAAGAAGAATGCTTTATGTTGTTTTCATGTATTATGTTCCTGGTTTCCAAGACACTAAACCTTAAAGATCCTCAGTTGTGTGTAATGTAATGAAAGTTTATGTTATAAAATGGCGGGATGCCATAGTTGGTATCAAAGGAAGGTTTAGTTATTTGTGGAAATTAGGATATAAAAAAAACAATAGGAAGAACCCTATATAAAAGTTTAAGTATAGGAAAACTTCCTGGTATTTTGGTAAGTATTGAGTAAGTGGTCTATCAAACAAATACATCCCTGTCTGGATACGAGCAGGTAGAGGCGGCTCTGGCACAGATGTACATAGGGGTAAAACCCGAAAACACCGCTTTGAGCTAGACTCGAACGGGAACTGGTGCACGATAACGGGCCTTGCTGCACTCTTGGTTACGACACTCCCGGGGGATATGTTTGGTTAATCACATGCTTTTTATGAATCATTATGAAGGAATTATAGAGAACTATAATTGTTTAAGCATGAAGTCTTAGTTAAAAGATTAATAAATGAAATAAGTTTCTCACTAAGTTTTTATTCTTTTAGAAGATGGCGGGCAATAGGAGGAACTGTGATGATGGTGACTGCAATGCCCCATGTGCTGACGGCCCTCCGATGGAAGCCGGAATGGAAACATTCATGCGAATGATGAACCAACTGACTCAAGTTATGAGTAATAACTTGAATCAAGCTGAGAGGCCGACCTCACCATGAAGGGAACAACATTCTGTTGAGTCCTTCATGCATCAACGACCGCCAACATTCAGTAGATCTACTGACCCATTGGTTGCAGAACAATGGATAAGCTCCATTGAAAAGATCTTTTCTGTACTTCATTGTTCGGAACAAGAAAAAGTCACCCTTGCTGTTTACCGCCTAGAGGGAGAAGCTGATCAGTGGTGGTCACTGATCAAAAACACGAATCCACGAGGAGAGATGGAAGCTATGGAGTGGGAAGAATTTCGGGGGATTTTCTTTAACAAGTATTTCCCTCGTTCAATGAGAACGAAAATGGAGAAAGAGTTTCTCGAGCTGAAGCAGAAGGAGAACGAATCTGTCGGAAGCTATGAGATGAACTTCACAAGGATTTCCCGTTATACCTCAAGCTTTGTCATGGACCCTAATGGGAAGGTTGATAGATTCTTTGGCGGACTATGACCACATCTGCGGAAGAATCTAGCCAACAGGGACTACGATAGCTATGAAGAAATAGTTCGAAGTGCCATGAAAGTTGAACTAGAGTTTGGGGAGACACAGTGGTCTCACAAATCTAATGAGAAGAAGAGAACTCTAGAACCGAGCCTGGGAAGATGTTTTGATCAGGAAAGAGGTGGAAAGCATATGCAACATGCCACATGCAATAAATGTGGGAAGAAGCATCCGGGGAACTGCTTGATCGGAAGTGGCAAGTGCTATAGGTGTGGAAAAGAAGGCCATATTTCTCGGAATTGTCGTGGTGATGTGAAGCCTCAACTTCCCAACACTAACGACAGAGGAAAGATGGTTCTGGCCCTACCCGAAGTCACATGCTTCAAGTGTGGACAACTTGGGCACTTTGCTAATCAATGTCCAAATCCGAGGGCGGTGGGGGGGAATCACCATCAACCTCAGCAGAGGCCAAGGGAGAAAGGTCATGCTTTTGCTATCAGAACAGCTGAAGTTGAAGTCCCGAACGATGTGGTAGCAGGTACTCTTGTTGTCCTCTCAAAACTAGCAAGTGCTTTATTTGATTCTGGTTCTACGCATTCCTTTATTTCCTCCAAGTTTGCAAGGAATATAGAATCAATCCCCGAACTGCTAGAGGTAGAATTGTCAGTCAAGACTCCAAGTGGGATTATCCTTGCATCAAAAGTATTTAGAGACTCTAGTGTTTACTTTGGTGAGATCAATCTTATCGCAAATCTAGTAGTCATTCCCATGATGGAATTCGACATTATACTAGGGATGGACTGGCTCTCAAAGTATAATGCTAAGATCAAATGCAGAAGTAAGGAAATCTCAGTAGTCTTGAATGAAAAACCTACAGTTATCTTCCAAGGAGAGATATCCCAAACTGATCCCTATCTAGAAGCACCTCCTATAGCTTTCTTTATGGAGTTAATCGGTGATGAGGAAGAAGGGAAAGGGAGCATACAAATTGAAGATGTTCCGATTGTTCAGGAATACATGGATGTATTTCCTGAGGAGTTACCTGGACCTCCCCCAGAAAGAGAGGTAGAGTTCTCCATTGAACTCGTACCTGGGTCTCAACCGATATCAAAGACTCCGTATAGAATGGCAAATGTGGAGCTAGAAGAGTTAAAGAAACAACTCCAAGACTTGTTGGAGAAGGGGTTTATCCGACCGAGTGTGTCTCCTTGGGGAGCACCAGTTCTCTTTGTGAAGAAGAAGGATGGATCAATGCGGCTATGCATTGATTATAGAGAACTGAATGGGATTACAGTGAAGAACAGATACCCTCTTCCAAGAATTGATGATTTATTTGACCAACTTCGTGGGGCTCAATTCTTCTCTAATATTGACCTTCGATCTGGTTATCATCAACTGAGGGTGAAGAAGGAAGATATTCCAAAGACTGCCTTCCGATCAAGATATGGGCATTATGAGTTTACTGTTATGCCCTTCGGCTTGACTAATGCTCCTGCTATTTTCATGGATTTGATGAATAGAGTCTTTAAGGACTACCTTGATAACTTTTTGGTAGTTTTTATTGATGATATTTTGATATATTCAAAAAGTCACGAGGAGCATGAAGATCATCTGAGGGTTATTTTGAAAACTCTACGGAAGGAGAGGCTCTTTGGGAAGTTCAGCAAGTGTGAGTTTTGGTTACAACAAGTGGCTTTCTTGGGGCACATCGTAACCAATGAAGGAATCTCGGTTGACCCTGCAAAGACAATGGTTGTGGAGGAGTGGCCTCAACCCACAACAGTAACTGAGATTCGCAGTTTCCTTAGTTTAGCGGGATATTATAGGAGATTTGTGAAAAACTTTTCACGGCTTTCTAATCCACTAACCAAGTTGACTCGAAAAGGGGTTAAGTTCATCTGGACAAAGGAATGCGAGGAAAGTTTCCAAGAGCTGAAGAAGAGATTAATTACTGCACCTGTGTTAACACTACCCTCTATCGGAGAAGGATTCGTTATTTTTAGCGATGCATCTCTGAAAGGGCTTGGGTGCGTCCTCATGCAAAATGACAAAGTAATTGCTTATGCATCTCGACAGTTGAAGATTCATGAGCAGAATTATCCTACGCATGATCTAGAGCTGGCGGCAGTTGTTTTTGCTCTAAAGATATGGAGGCACTATCTTTATGGGGAGAAATGTGATATATACACTGACCACCAAAGTCTAAAGTATATTTTCACTCAGAAAGAATTGAACATGAGACAAAGGAGATGGTTGGAGCTTATTAAAGACTATGATTGTTCAATTCATTATCACCCTGGAAGAGCAAACAAAGTCACGGATGCGTTAAGCAGGAAAGATCCTGTTGTTCTGGCAACAATGAGGATCCTGGGAGATCCCTTGATTAAAGATCTAGTAAAACTGGACATGGGAATTATAAGGAAAGGGACATCATCAACCCTATCCCAAATGATTTCTCATCCTTCATTACTAGAGAAGATCAAGAAGGCTCAAAAAGAAGATCCTTTGCTGCAGGAGAAGTTCGAGGCTGTAAAGGATGGGAAGTTCCCTGATTTCAATATTGATCAAGAAGGTATATTGAAATTTCGTACAAGACTATGTGTTCCATCTATTCCGGAGATAAAGAAAGAACTGATGGATGAAGCTCATAGCTCTACTTTATCTATACATCCGGGAAGCACTAAGATGTATAGAGACCTTCGTGATCATTATTGGTGGGATAACATGAAGAGGGAGATTGCCGATTACACTACAAGGTGCCTGGTGTGTCAGCAAGTAAAGGCAGAAAGACAACTTCCTAAGGGGGTATTACAACCGCTACCCATACCAGTATGGAAGTGGGATAATATCACCATGGACTTTGTAACTGGTCTCCCAAAAACATCCAAAGGAAACAATGCGATATGGGTTATTGTGGACCGTCTCACCAAGACAGCCCATTTTATCTCTATTCGGGAAGATTTCTCTCTGGATCAGCTTGCCAAGATATACGTGAAGGAAGTGGTAAGGCTGCATGGGGTACCACTATCCATCGTATCTGATCGTGACCCAAGATTCACATCAAAATTCTGGAGAAGTCTTCAGCATGCTCTGAATACTGAATTGAATTTTAGTATGGCCTATCATCCTCAAACTGATGGCCAATCTGAAAGGACTATTCAGAAACTCGAAGACATGTTGAGATTATTCTCAATGGAATTTAAGGGTGGATGGGATCAACACCTCCCATTAGTGGAGTTCTCCTATAACAACAGCTTCCATGCGAGTATTCAGATGGCACCCTATGAAGCTCTATATGGAAAGCGGTGTAGAACTCCTACTTGTTGGGATGAAACTGGTGAGAGGAAGCTTCTTGAGCCTGATCTCGTGCAAGAGATGACGGAACAGGTTCATGTCATCCAACAACACATAAAGGCTGCTCAGAGTCGGCAGAAGAGCTATGCTGACAATCGTCGAAGGGACTTGGAGTTTGGTGTTGGTGACAAAGTATTCCTTCGAATTTCTCCATGGAAGAGAGTCATGCGGTTTGGGAAGAAAGGGAAGCTCAGCCCTAGGTAAATTGGCCCCTATGAAATCCTTGATCGCATAGGAGCAGTGGCCTATCGTCTAGCACTTCCACCGAACCTAGATCAAGTTCACAATGTCTTCCATATATCTCTCTTGAGGAAGTACATACCCGACCCTTCGCATGTACTGAACCCAGAGGTGGTACAACATGAACATGACCTCTCTTATGAGGAGCAGCCAGTGGAGATCTTGGACCGTAGAGACAAGGTCCTACGAAACAAGACTATCCACCTTGTGAAAGTGTTGTGGAGGAATCATAAATATGAAGAAGCGACTTGGGAGCCTGAGGAAACGATGAATCAAAAGTACCCTCACCTTTTTGACTAGGCCTCAAGTATAAATTTCGGGGACGAAATTTATTAAGGGGGGAATAATGTAACGACCCAATCTTTTTGAGTAGTATATTAACTTACTCTTATTGATTTAATAAGATGTTAATGGTTAATGCAGAAAGAGGAGTCGATGGCTTCATCCAGTAGACTCAACCCTTATGAAGCCCACTTATCAGAGCTTGGGAAGGAGGTAGCATCTGTGGGCTTCGCTTTGGACCAAGCCCAAGCCGAACTCCAGCGTGTCAAGCTTGAACGGAAACGCCTGCGGGAGAAGTTCAAGTTAGTAGAGATTACTACTAGGGCAATGTTATCTGAGCCTCCCTCAGATTCTCTCACCATAGCACACCTTACACTCAGGTCTTATGCCGGTAAGGGGCTATGTGACGAGACCCTAGCTTCCTTGTGTAGTCCTTTCGGGTGAATAAATTGAGATTTCTTCCTTTAGTGATGTTTGTGAAATTTCAAATGTCCGGATAATTTTAGAATGTATTTTATTGATGAATTTTGAAAAAGGGATATTTTGAAATATTTATGTAAACCCTAAATAACTAATGATGTGTAATGATTTTCAAAAAATGGTCTTCTACAAAAGTGTTCATTAAGGAATTTGGAGTCTAATAAGATCAACTTAATTTTTGATGAATAGTAAATAGTGAATAGTGATTTTACGCTTAGGATTAGTAATGTGACCAAATGGATTAGTAATCTCACTTGAAGAAATTTTTAAAATAATCTAGGCACCTTGATTAAGTAATGTGATTCAATAAAATGGGTAAATAACGGTTTCATAAATTATTATTCAAGTATTAGTTTTTTTGGATGAATAGTGTTTTTTAATTAAAAATTTAATTAAAAATAATTATAAAATTATTTTTATAAAAATGACTTTATTTTTGAACTCAGAGCATCGATATTGTGTTATGGTAATTTTTGGGGATTTTTCTAAAAAAATAAATTTTCGGTGAATAGTGTATTTATTTAAAAATAAAATTAAAAATATTTAGAAAATTATTTTTATAAAACGGAGTTCATTTTTGAAATCATAGCATTGATATTTGGTTAAGGTGAAATTTCGGGATTATTCTGAGAAAGTTGAATTTTCGGTGAATAGTGAAAGTATAGTTTTTAAGTTACTGGTGTTTAATGACATCATTAAATGATGTATTAAGTATATATTCAATATGGTCGAATTATTAATAGTAAGATAAGGTGTGAGGTGTCCCAAGTGGCCAATACCATGGGCAAATACCATGGGCAAGCCCATGGTTTTGCCAAAACCACTAGTGAGGTGTCCCTTGGCCATTAATGCTTTGTCCCCTCACTTTCCCTATAAATACCCACCCTTTCCTCATTTAGTTTTCACTCCCAACTCTCCCCCAACGAAGTTCTGGTCTTCTTACCTTCCAAGGAGTCCTCCCAAGGTGCCCCCAAGCCCTCAAGGTCCAATCCTTTGAGTTTCAAGAGTCACGTTTTAAGGTAAGGGATCCGACCCCTCTCTTTCTTTTCATGTAATCTCTTTTATGTCATTCCTTTTCTGCTCCATGTTTTTATGTGAGAGGATGTTCTTTTATATTCCTCTTACTGCCCTTTCATGTTTATATGATGAGAGATCCCATCTTACTCTCATCATTTCGTTTTATGAAAGTTTAAGTGACGCCGTTAGGCTGCCGAATTTTTAAGGGATTCTTTCACCCTTCTCATTTTTCAAGTTCGATTTTCATGTCAAGTCTTTCAAGTTCCTTTTTATTATGTTGGGGTATGATCTCTATATCTATCATACTGATCTCTTATGATCATATGATGAGGGACCCTATTTTATCTTGTCAAATCATTTTCTTTTGAAGTTAAGTGACGCCGTAAGGCTGCCGAATTTTCATAAGAGAAATCTAATCTTTTTTCCTTCCATGTTTTTCATTACAAATGGTATGTCCCTAAAATTTCATTACCATGTCCATATTTCCTTCTTATTCTTTCACCCTACTGTTTTATGGATCATTTATGAGTGGGTGACCCATGTCCCCTCTCATTTCAATGTTTTCTAAAACCCCGAAACTTAGCCGTTATGCTGCAGAATGTTTCCCTCAAAATGCCTCTCTCTTTTCTCAAAAATTATTTTATGTTATAAAGTTAATACTCAAAGCTCTTATTTCTACAAGGGTATTAACATATATATCAAATTGTTTTATTTCAAATTCTGGGAATTTCATACATGAAACCCGCTCTCCCCTTCCGTGGGTTTAAAGTGACGTAAAGATCATGTCTTTAAAGCAGTTTTTAAAACGTTATGATTATGAAATGAAACCCATTTATTTTATGCTATGTGGGTTATTTATGAAATGTTTGATGATGATATATGTGGCTCACATGATAATAAATACAAATTAAGGGTGCGCCCTGATAGCGCTCCAATGCATTGGGTAATGATGTAACCACTAGAGATTACAATTTTCATGATACCTTGGTGAATAACCTTGGTAATTTTCAAATGACACCTTGGGGATGGACCTTGGTGATATGTTCATGATTGTCTATGTTAAATGATGTAGCCACATCTTCAAGTTATGGAAAATGTTGTTTTTATTATGAAATGCCTCATGATTTTCTTTCTCATACCTTAAAGTTCTTTTCATGTCCTTATTGAAGTATATCAAGTTCACATGTAAAATGTTCCTCTTGTTTTCCCTTACTGGGCCTTCTGCTCACCCTTTCTTTTGATGTATGTCCCCAGGTTATGAGATGCAGTAATGAACCTAGGATGAACTTAAGGAGAAGCCTTTCAAGTGTTTAAGAAGAATGATTTATGTTGTTTTCATGTATTATGTTCCTGGTTTCCAAGACACTAAACCTTAAAGATCCTCAGGTGTGTGTAATGTAATGAAAGTTTATGTTATAAAATGGCGGGATGCCATAGACCATATGTTGTGTAGTTTATCATCATGTTAAAAGTACTAAAATGTTTTGTAGTTTTAAGTTCAAATGACTATAATAAATTTTAAGTAGTTTAGATTCATGAAAAGGTTTAATTTATGCTAAATAGTATAACATCATGCTTCTAGGATTATTTTCTACTGAATGTGATGTTAAAAAAAGTTCTTCTTGAGTAACCTTCAATTTTTAGTAGGAATGGTACACTCCCCATCCATTGTGAATAAATAATAGACTTAATTGTATTTAAATGTATATATGGAATATGGTACCTCCCATTTTGGATCTATATTCAGGAGTTTCTTCCTGGGATTTATTGGTGTTCTCAGTTCCCGCACTAATTCTCCTTGGATGACTGAGTAGATAAAAACCTTCTTATTTTATTCCCACACAAATCTATTCTAATAAACCTATAAGTTGTTTATTTTTCATAATTTTTCTCATTATCAATCTCCAATTCATCCATCCATATTAGGTATTTATCATATTTAGATATCTGATTGTAGAAGGAAATGAAAAGTGAAGGAATTTGGATCTCAATGGGTAGCAATACCTATGTTCTATATACAAGACAATATGAAGTTTCTTGTGTGGTAGTATGGGTCATGGTGTGATAATCCCATAGATAATATAATATCATGTTATGTAAAGTCATATTATTATTTCCTACCTTTTACTAAAGGATAATAGATATATTTTTACTAAAGGCTTATATATATTCATTTGTTAGTGAATGATGGTGGGATTAATATATGGAAAGGATATTATTTTTTTGATATAGCCTCTCCAATTTATAAGAATATAAATTAGTTTTTTTTGTCAATATTTTTTTAGAGATTACAAATATATTAATGATATTAGATTTTATAAATTTGATAATATCCTTTGATTCAAATTTCTTGAAGAATATAGCCTCAGTCCCTTTGGAGAAGAATTCAATAGAAGTAAGGAATCCCTTGAATTGTCTAGATGTATCTGTGGGATATTTTCGCATATAATTTATTCACTATATAGAAAACAGGAAAGAACATTCAGTGGTGTGTAAAAATTTTAGGGGTTAATGGATAAATTTGGCATATATCTTGAAAGCACGACACTTCTTTGTGAACACCAAGAAATATTTCATAATCAATGGATATAAGTATCCAAGTATTCTAACTTGATGGAATATATTGGCTCCTGGGTGGTGGGTTTCACATGAAAAGGCTTGGACTTATTTTATAACAATGAGATTCTACCCTACTTCAATGTATCTAAGGATGACTCTATCAAATCCTTATTTTTGAAGAGTTTATGATAAATTAGGTCATCGTAAGTAATTAATATTGTTTCCCATTTACAGATCTATTTCATCTTGTATCAATTCTATGGGATAATTTCATTTTTGATGTAGTTTATTATGGGATACATTCATATGAATGTATCATTGGTTATTAAGGGTATAGGATCACCTTGATCAAGGATGGTGTTGACCTCATTCATTTCTTCCATGTCACTATAGAAAATGGAGATACCACTCAACGATGTGAAGTACTAGTAACTATCTCATCCAAGTTTTGATATTCTAAGGTTGTAGAAGTATGATCTAGTGCTTCTACTTGGCTATTTTATGAAAATGAAATATGAGATAGTATTAATATTTAGGGGAATTCATAAATCAAAACTCATATATAATCAATAAAGAGATTGTATCTTCATTATTCATGGAATATTTATCATCGATTTGTGAGATCACTAACTTTTAATCACAATTTATATTCATTTGGACCACTTATATCTACAGATCCAACTCCAAACTAGAAATAATGTCTTGATATTCCAACTCATTGTTAGTTAATCCATCCATCATAAAAAAATTAATAAGGAAAAACTAACATTAATGGGGAGATAAATACAATCCCCAATAAAAATTGGTTAAGATTTAGGTTTTTCAACCTTCTTCTTATCGAAATTATAAAGACTCCATCAAAGTAAATATCCCATATTAGAGTGGTTTCATGGATTTAAAATACCCTTTCATTAGGGTGGTCCATATTCAACAGAAATTTCTCTAGGATGGGGTGTGTTGTGCGTAAATCCACTAACACTTCTTCTTTGATTGCTTTCTATTACTTGAAATAGTTATCAAAATGCTATAGAATAATTCCCCATTACACTAGATATCTAGTTAACATTCTATTATTGATAATATACTTGAGAGGGTTGATATGAGATATTATATTGACCTCAAGATACTGTAAATATTGTCTTCGATTTTTCATTAAGAGAATATGTGCCAGTAAATTATTCTCTATATCTGAATATAAAGTCCTAGAATTCAATATAATTTTGATATGATAATATAATACTTTTTTCTTAGCCACACCATTCTTTTAATAAAGGAGGGTGTTAAGAGAACATCCAATGTATCCACATACATGATGATTGGCTTCCCTTCCACTAGAGTAATGAAGACCATATAATGTAGGATATACTATTTTAGACTCTAAAATTATTTCTATAAATATCCATCCCACTGATAGGTGACTGATTTCATTATCTTTTCTTTCAAATTAAAAACTTTTCTAAAAATATTATCTATGAAAAAACTGATATAAGTTATTCTTACAAATAATCTTCATAAATATTTTTGATTATAAATATGAGACATATAGAGTATCACCCTAGTCTTTTCAAGGTTTGGTTTAATGATAAGAATACGACAAAGTTGAAAAAACTTCTTGATGTTACCTTGAAAGATACTTTTATGGGGTTGATCCTTAAGTTTTCTCACTATAATTTTCTAAAAACTATTTTGATATTGAAATTATGATCATAATGTTGTTGAGACCTGATCACTAGATCACTTATGTAGGATCTCAGCCTTTTATGGAGATTTCCTAGGCTTGTTTATAGGTACTATTATGTTTAATTTTGATTACTCTTCATTTGGGTTGAATTTTGGTGTTTCTTTTGGTAAAATTTTAGAAAATGGAAGAAAATGGGTTGTTCATGGTTGGCGCACTATTAGAGAAAATTGTGTGCCCCATCCTAGAAAACTGTGAAACCCTAGATAGAGTGGAATTTCACATTTAGAGCATGGTTTTTCAAACCATGTTCCCTCCTAGGAGTAACCATGCACCCCTACAAAAGCAGTACACAGTTATTGCACATGGTTAGAAAAGATCTTGCACCCAACCTAGCTAACTGTGTGTATTAATTAAAGTCTCCATAAAATTAATTTTAAAAATTCTTAAACCCCTATTTTAAATCCCAAATTTACCCCCATTAGACCCTAGGTCCTTTTCATTAGTTTTGGTACCTCCTGATGAACTCCCAGCCTTACCAACATCTGTTCATCATGATTCTAATCTTGAATCAAATACATTCACCCCTCCCAATAAGTGAATCATATACCATTGTCTTCTTTTTCATCCTCCTTTCTTCTCTTCTTCTTTTAGTGGGATGTATTCCTCTATTTTTATAGATCAAGATCTAGATTTCATGAATCTAGATCTAGGATTGTGGATTTATATCTAGATCTAAGTTATCATGAATTGTTTAATCTTGATATAGGGTTATAGATCTGGATCTTGTTCTATGTTATTACTCTACTAAATTTTTGGGGATTTCCATTAGGTGATCATTCATCAAAAAATCAAGGTAGGTGGTCTAATATTCAAATACCATAGTCATGATTTTGATTATGTGTATGAAAATTATATAATTTCTATATTATTTTAGAAATTGATGTTCTTGATTAAATTAATTAATTAGAGTGAATTAATTAATGAAGAAATTGTGAAATTTTGGTATTTGGGGATAATTAATCATAGAATTAATAATTGTATATTGATATTATTAATTGAGATAATTAATTTTGGAATTAATTATATGGTAATTATATCATGAATTGATATAATTAATGGTATAATTAATTATTGGATATTGATATTGAGAAAAAGATAAATTAATTGTCGGATTAATTAATGGGATTAAAGTGGTTAATTAATTTTAGAATTAATTAACGGATGATATGTGATGTGATTAATTAATTATCGGGTCAATTAATGGAAATTTGGTTGATTAATTATTTTTATAATTAATTAATAAAATGATTTATGAGATGTATTTTTGTTGAATATTAATTGGTTGTGATTATGTTGGTATTAAGTGGACCTTAGGTTAATCAGGGTGTGAGCAAGGGATTTACCAAGGAAGATCGTGAGAAATTCCATTTTGATTTCCATATGACTTTAAGAGCCTTCAGGGAATATGACCATGAGAGGCTTCAGGGAAGAGGACCCTAAGAGCCTTCAGGGAAGAGGATTGTGAGAACCTTGGGGAAAAGGACCATGAGTGCCTTCAGGGAGGAAGGCAGTGAGAGATTCCATTTTAATTTCTAAAGGATCATGAGATCCCTTAGAGTTTGGACAGTGTAAATACCATGGTAGCTTATCCCTTTGACTTGCAAGAAATTGTGATTTGTTTAGAATGATTCATAATAGACCATTTAGGTTAGATCCCTAAGTTCACATTACTCATGAAGATTGATTTACAAGTTTTATGTATTTTATCATATATAAATTGTGATAATTAATGGTGACCTGGAACTCAGATATATGATGACCCTTGGTATAGATCAGACTCTATCATGAGATGAAGCAGGATTTGAGAGTTCAGTTTTCCTTGGTAACTGAGGTGTTAACTTAGTTGAATAAAGATTAATAGAATAAATGTAAACTATTTGTTTTATTAATTGTATTTTATTCTCTATACAATTAAATACACTACTTAACTAGATATTGTTTCATACACTGTTTGTGGTGGACTACTAGGTTGTACTCACTTACTAATCAGGTTGCATGATCGGTACCCGAATAGAATTTTTTATTGTAGTATAGAATAAGGTAAAATACCCTAGTTTAGATGGATGATTTGGGGATGTATCTTATATGAGGGAACTAGATGTAGTTCTGGACCTGATTCGGAGTCGTTGGTGTTTTTTTAGTTTCATTTTAGACACTTGACATGTGTATTAGCATGTCATGTTTTCTTCTTTATTTGGATATTGTATTTCCCACTTTGATTATCATGAGATATTGGTACTATTTATGGTTATATATTATTATACTATTTTTTATTTATTTTTTTTGGTGTATTAATCTGGTAAAAGAAGTTATAGTATCCCCATTATCGACTTATCATACCCTCTCTATTATTTCATAGCCTCTGGAATGTGGTGAGGCACATGGTAGGTCATGTGGAAGACCGTCTTGGGGAACTGTCATGTGTCACCTAGGCCAGGATGTTACAAAGTGGTATCAGATCCTAGTTTTATTTTATTTTACTTTTTCATTACTATTTAGGAAAGGTAGAAAGGAGACTAGGAAGAGTCGAGGATTGGACATGAGATCATGCATGGGAGTTTCAAACCCATATATGGGGGAAACACCAAGTACCCCTGGTGGGATTGTTATTATTGATGTTTTCTATTATAGTATAATATTATTTCACTTTGGGATACGCACTTGTTGTGTATTTGGAGATTTGTTTTGATGTTTTTTTAGAATTGACTTGTATCCTATAATGGAACAATATTTGAGTCTTCATACATCATTCTATGCACTCAAGATTATTGTGACATGCCTCATTTTAGGTATGCATGAAAAACAAAATTATAGGTAGGTTTTTAAACGTGAGCTATTTTAATTTTCATGTGAAATTGAAATTAAAAAAGTGCCTAATATGAAATTGAGAATTATAAATTATTCAATATGATTATAAATAGGTGTCTAAATGAGAAACTTGAATAATGATAATTCCATTTGATAACCAATAGCAAGTTTTATGATGGTTAAGGGTAGTGATAGTGCCACAGTTTTGAACGTGTGGTGAGATTTAGAGGAAAATAATCATTGTGACTTGTTGTGATTAATCCTCTTATCAAAAAAATGTGATAATGTTTTGTTATGAGACCTAAGACATGTGTTTGGAATTTTATAGTTATGCATCCTTGATGACACTTTTTGAGAGGATTACAGGAGGATATGACTGGTGATGTTCTACCAATAGTGGAACCTGAGGCACTGATATTGTCGGGTGATGAAGCATGGGAGAGTTTTTTAGATAACATCGATCACTTCATGAAATTCATGGAAAGATACCTATGGAAGGTTGAAAAGATCATGTTTGATCTAACCAAGGAGATTCAGTTACAACACCCTCTAACTTTTACTGAATAAGGTGGACCTAAGAGAGATGAGTTCTAGATTGAGTATATCCAGACAATACTTTTCCATTTGTAGAATCCGACTTAGAAGATGGTAAATTTGGATATGTATATTCCATGAGTATTAGAGAAGTGTTGGTGGGACATTCATGTGTGAACTGGATAGGATGATGGTATGACATGGAATGGATTTTTGGAGAAGTTCATGGAACACTTCTACCCAAAGACGTTGAGGCCGGAGAGATTAGTTGAGTTCATGTAGTTGAATCAGGGGAGCATGTCCATAATGGACTATGCTGGATGATTTACAAAACTATATAAATTTTCTCTAAAATTGGAAGTAGATGAGATAGTTATAAAGAGACATTTTCAGGATGGAATTATGTGAGAGATTAAGTCTTGTGTTAACCTCTTTTGGTTAAGGATGTTTGCTAAGATGGTGGATCAGGATCTCTTAGATGAGGGGAAACTGAGGGAGGATTTTGTGTATGATAGGTTATTTCTTATACACAGTTAGGAGGTGCAGATTCCTAGGTAAGGAACAATCATTTTGAGAGATTTATCCAGAGAAGTGGTAAATAGATAGTCTAAGGGGAAAAGGTCGGCTAACTAAGACCTTTATCTAGTGATTATTATTCTATAAACATTTTACTCGACCACAAGTGGAGTTTCAAGGCTTCATAAAGATGGGATATCTAAAGAGGTTCTGTAGGAACATATGATAGACAGTTAGTGGTGGAGGATCTAGACAGAACCAAAGTGTGGGAAGGGGGTCTTATGCACCATATCATTCTGCAATCTGGAGTTCTACTGGAACATGAAATAGAGGTAGTGTTCATGGTGCTTCTGGGAAAGACCACCCATATCAGTAGAGTGATGTAAATCAAGGGAGTCAGACTACATCATAGGTAAGAGGGGAAAGATAAGTACATGTAGGTAATTCTACACTTGTGGATAGAGAGTCTAGACCATCTATAGATAGAGTTACTATTATTATAGCTTCTATATTATCTAGTGCCTTATTTGAAACTGGTTACTCTCATTCCTTTATATCTATAAAACTTGTTAATGGTTTGATCCTAGTATTGGAGTTTGTGAGCGGGGTAATGACTATAGATACACCATTGTGAGTTAGGTCAAGAGAAATTTGTTTGTTCAAGGGGTGTTCTATTGAGATTGGGGAGTACCATTTTCTCTAGGATCTCTATATCCTTAACATGTCAGGCTTTGAACTAATTATGGGTATGAACTAGATAGTCGGGTACTAATCCCACATTGATTGTTACCACATGAGGTTGATGTTTACCATCTTCTAATAGTGACCATTACATTCACTGTGGATAATGGGATATCTAGGCAGGCCGAGCAGGGCCAATTACTCAGCAACTATGAGAGCATACAGACCAGGTTTCTAGTCTTTTGTTGGATGATGATGGTGTAAATAAAGATGTATTTCCACCAATATTAGAATGGTTTCAGGACGTGTTTCATGAAGACTCCTTAGGTCTTTCACCATAGAGAGATGTGAAATTAACTATTGAGCACATTATGGGGGATGAGAAAGTTTATATTCCACCATACATAATGGAACCAATAGAGTTTAAAGATCTCAAAACTCAGCTAGATGAGTTAGAGGATAAATGATTTATATGTCCGAGTACGTCTCATTGGGGTTCTCCAGTGATGTTATTTAAGAAGGTTGACAGGATACTACATTTGTTGATTGATTACTGGAAGTTAAACTGGATGGCTGTGAAGAATTGGTATCCTCTTCTGTGTATTAATGATATTTGAGATTGGGGTATCATCAGTTGAGAGTTCTGACTTATGATATATATAGGACAAGTTTCATAAGTAGGTATGTCCTATATTAGTTTTCCCTAATACTTTTTGGGTTGATGAATGAACCTATAGTTTTTATGGACTTTATGAATAGAATCTTCCACACATACCTATATCAGTTTATTATAGTATTTTTGGATGATATCTTGGTATACTCCAATAATCAAGACAATCATTACCAACATCTTTACATCATCTTGAGTACATTGAGTAAAAATTTTCTATATGTAAAGCTATCTAAGTGTCAATTACAGATTTATCAGATACACATCATGGGTCACATCATCTTGGAGGAACGTGTGTTAGTAGATCTGGAGAAATTATAAGTAGTTGTGTCTTGGGAGCATACCAAATTTTTTTTTGATATATATATATATTTATGGGGTTAGTTGGATATTATTAGAGATTCATATAAATATTTTCCCAATTGGCAGCGCCTCTCTTGGGCTTGACCAAGAAGAGGGTAAATTTTGAATGGTTAGAAACATGTGAGAATGACTTCCAGGAGCTAAAGAAGTGTTTGAAATCAACACCAATATCTATTATATCCAAGATAAGTGAGGATTATACTATGTATTGTGATGTTAGTGGAATGAAACTCGGAGCTATTTTAATGAAAGGGGGTCAAGTTGTGTCATATGGGGCACAATAATTGAGGCCACATAAACAAAATTACCCTACACATAACCTTCAATTAGAAGTAGTGGTTTATGTTATAAAGTGTCGGAGGCATTACCTGTTAGAATGAAATTATACTGTGTATACTTATCACAAGATCTTTAAGTACATATTTTTAGATAGATACTTGAATCTATAGAAGTGGAGATGGGTTGAGTATATGAAATCATTCGATTTTGAGTTAGAAAATATCCCTAGGAAGAGAAACAATGTGCTTGATGATTTGAGAAGTAAAACTCAGACTCTGGTAGTTCAAGAGTCTAGTGCTGAGGGGCAGACTTTTCTAGATGACATGCATGTGGTGGTTTGGGAGAGTCAATAAAATATGGCTCTCGTAAGAGTTTCACTGACTTCCACTCTTTTGAGTCAGATTAGAGACATGTGGTATGGGGATCTAGAGTGTTTGTCCTTGAGGGAAACCCTTGAAGTTTGGGAGTCACCATCCAATTAGAGCATAGATGAGTGTGGTATCATCTATTTCAAGAATCAAAACGTTTTACCTATGAGCATATGAGAGTATTTGATGTGGGTATTTCATGCCTCAAAGTGGGTGACATGTCCAAATGAGAACAAAATGTTTCAGGACCTTCGATAATAGTCTTGGTGGTTAGGAATTAAAAGGGAGATAGTAGGGTTCATGACATGATGCTAAACCTATCAGCTGGTGAAGTTTGAGCATTGATGACCTAGAGGATTACTATTTTCATTGCCTATTTCAAAATGGAAGTGAGACAACATTACTATGGATTTTGTGGTGGGTCTTCCAAATATTCCCAAGAATAATCAAACTATCTCAATTATTGTGGATTGAATAAAGAAAGTAGTGCATTTCTTTTATTGATTGAAAACATTCTCAGTGGAGTATTTGGTAGAATTGTACATTTGGGATATATTTCATCTTCATGGGGTTCCACAAACTATAGTTTCATACTAGGAATCATATTTCACTTCATGCTTCTGGAAAGGCCTATAGAAGGAGATCGATACACAGGTTTTATTGAGTACGGATTTCCACCCACAGATAGATGTGCAGTTAGATCATACTATATAGGTACTTGAGGATATGTTGAGGGTGTGTGTTCATGACATTGGTGAGTCTTGGGAAAAAACTTAGTATTATTAGAGTTTTATTATAACAACAGTTATCAATAAATGATATAGATGGAACCATATTATGCTCTTTATGAGAGGTCATGTAGACCACCTCTATGCTAGATAGGGGAAGGTGAGTTAGAATTGTTGGGACCGAGTCTCGTGCAAGTGACATTGGAATAGGTTTAGCTAATTTGGAATCATATTCCTATGGTTTGGAGTAGACAGAAGTTGTATGATGATCGATGCTGATGAACCCTAGAGTTTATAGGGGTGATTTTGTATTCCTTCAGGTGTCACCTAGGTTGGGTCACTGTAGGAAATTAAAGCAGGGAAATTTGGAATCCAGGTTCATTGGACCATTTCAGGTTGTGAATATAATTAGGTCAGTGGCATAACTATTGGCTCTTCCATAGAGATACATTGTCATGCACGATGCTTTCCATGTGTCCCAACTATGGAAGTATCACCCTAACCATTCTCATGTGATCAACATGGATAATGTTTATCTTGAGATTGATGTGTCCTCTATGGATCATATGATACATGTTTTGGGTCTCAATGCTAAAGTTTGTGGTGAAATACCATGTTGATAGTTCGAATGTTATGGTAACATGGGAATGTGTAGGAGGAAATTTGGGAGAGGGAAGAAGACAAGTGGACCTAGTGGCCCAATATTTTTTACCTAGAATCATAGATATTTTTACAGTGTAGATCAAGGAACAACTCTTATAATGTGGGGATATAATAAGATCCCTACCTTTTCTGGATATTTCTCATTCTTGTTTACAGGCACACTTTTTTTTAATTTTGAGTACTTATTGTTTGGGTTGTATTTTGGTGTGTGTTTTGGTAAAATTTCAGAAAATAAAAGAAAATGGGTTGTTAATGGTTAGTGCATGGTTATATAAAATTGTGTTCCTCATCCCTACAAATCATATAACCCTGGACGTAGGGGAATTGTACAGTTGGTGTAACACCCCAAAATTCTAAAGTGAGGACCTTATATTTGATAGTGTGCATGACATGCGAAACCAAGCATGTAAAGGAAAATAATACCCTGATACTTTAAAATATATTTACTATTTTAAATAGATTTTATATATTCTATATTTGGTAATTTATTCGACACTCAATTACCTTGTGTTACACACAAGAGAGACTTTCTTTCAAAGCTTACATTACACACAAGAATAAGTTTTACCTAATAAAGATATATTATTAAATATAATAATATATAACCTATCCTTTAAATTACTAGTCCTTAAAAAAGGTAAATAATTTATGAAAATCTATAGTTTACACAATTTAAAATGAATTCATTGGTTATAAATTAATTATAAATGAATATGAAAACTGATTGAATATAAAAGAAAATATTATTATTTTCGCAAATCTAATTTTCCCTAATGGATTTAATTCATAACAATTAGTGGGTGATATTAATTTAATATATATATTATATATTAAAAATTATATTATTTTTTAAGTTCGTCTAATATATTTTTTAATAATAAGATAAGAACAAACCAAATATTACAATTAAAAACCTATATTTTTATAAAGGAAATTTTACCACCTTTTAATGGAGAACCCTTTTTAAATATTAATTTTGACACATTAATTGATTTAATATGTAATATTTTAATTATAAATATATATATTAGTTTATGTTTAATTTTTGATATTTTTCTAAAACATTACATTTTTTAATAAAAAATGAAAAATACTGAATTTTAGTTCAAAGCTTCTTTTTCATCTAATTTATTTATAAAGATGTATTATGTTTTATAATTATTTTAAAGTATAATTATATCATATTTTTATGAATTAATACAATTTAGTTCATTGGTATCAATTTCACTATGAAATTTAATGTAAAAACTTTTCAATCTTTTTGACGTTTTTACTTTAAAAACCCACATTGTCGCCCCACCTGGGAAATGAATATTAAAATAATTTCATTCAATTGTGTGATTAGAATATGGAAAAATGGACTAAATATTTTTAATTATCATAATTTATAATTACTAATAATAAAAACTTTGTTTTTGACCAAAATTATTAGTGAAATTAACTAAAATTAATTACAATTATTAAGGTGAAATTAAGTTTACTGAAGGACTAAACATTTAACTTAAGGGCCAAAATAACACATAAACATCTCCAAAACCCATTTTATGTACATAATCTGTACATTAACCTTACATTATTTCGTTTTTTTGGTTTTGGAAGACTTTATTTAGGTCAAAAATGGGTAAAACTAACTTGTTTTTTTTAATACCAATTGAGCCCTTTTCCTCCCCAATAAAAGGACACCACCTATCCCCATTACTGACACCTATAAAACCACTTAGGTTCAGAAGATATCTCCCCATATAGATTAAAAAAATCCCTACCCTATAACTTTAATCCTACCTTTGTTCATAAATACTTCTATGGAATCCTTTTGGTACAAACAAAAAGAAGTTACCCGATTAAGAGGTAAAGTTTTCTCTCAATCTCTCTAGTTTCATTTCCATTATACACCCCCTAAAATATATTTATTCCATTATTATATAATAAAACCAGTATAATAATTATATTATTATTTTTTTATGTAATTTATTCTACCTACACTAACACAAAACTCCATAAAATGTGTAACGAACATACTGTTTCTATGTATGGAAAACTACTGCCTCGCGAAATGATGAATGTTCATTTTTCCTTTACGACCTATCATGGTGGAAATTATGATGTAAATTATGATTATATTTATTATATATTATATTTATAATGTATTTATTTTTCTTTATTTTTTAATTAGAACATAACTTTATTCTTTGAATCTTGTGTAAATATAATAATTTCATTTGAAGATATGTGGATTACTGCCCACTCAAAGTGATATGGCTCATTCATTCCATACATGGAACGTATAAATGATTTATTTTATAAATATATGTAACATATATAACATATATATGATACTATAATTTTAATATAAATATGTATAATGTAGTTTTAATTATTTAAATACAAAAAAGAAATTAAAGTAGTGTTCATACGTACGTACGGTCTGCCGTCTCCAAGAGCGGTGCACTTCATTTCTAATCTCCAAATATTATATACTACTATGAATAAATATATACAATATATATATGATATTAAAATAATTTTTTACATTATTTATATGATAAAACCATGATATATGTAATAATAACAACAAATAACTAGTTAAAACATACTCGAAAAACAAGGCAATTAACACCCGAAATAGTTAAATTAATGAAAGTTTGTTAACAAACGGGTAATGAGATATTATAAGAAGTTAATATATGGTATCATAAACATGGTTATAGTTATTATATTAGTTATTAATATATGTTAAACTACTATATAGGAGGCTAAATACCACACAACAAAAATTAAGGATAAAGTAAGGTATTTTCTTCTCAATTTACATTCCATTGAGACTTAATTGTTGTTATGAACCTAGTTTATTTTATTTGGTGTATATAATAACATTAATTTTATATCTTTAATATCATTATTCTCATTATATAATAATTTTAATTTCATTCATGTGGAATTATGATTTAAACTTTTTAAAGTTATATGGGACACTTTGGATGTTTAAATTTTATTTTTCCTCAAGAATGTTTTAATGTCAACAAACCTTATTGTTATTTATCCTCATATGAGGTATTATTGATAAATCCATACCATCTACTCAGTATTGATATTTTATAAGGAAAATTATTTATTTAATATAAAAGGAATTCTTTGTACATGCAATACACGGGCTGGGGGCCATTTAAGGAAAGCCCTACGAGTTGGGGATTAGTTAATGCAAGCCCCCCGATACATCGGTAGTCTCATGGGACGAATTCGTTGGCCAAATAAAAAATGTTTAAATTGTATCTTGATGTTAAAGGTATAGTTTTCCTATGAAAAATTACATCTAATAATCAATCATCTATTTTATTGATAATTAATTTATTATTATTTATCTTTGAGATTTTGTGTCGACATATATATGGATATATTTGATTACGGTTTATTGATTAAATGGAATTTTTTTCAGTTCCGTAACTTTCCATATTGATTTTTCCTTAACTAGTTATTTTAATGGCATGTTTTATCAGTTATTTACCTTTCCATATTAATTTATTCCTATTTATTCATTATTTATTCTACTTTACTTACCCTTATTTAGAATCTGAGCTCACCCTTATTATGTTTCCTTTTCACCGGTTATGAAGAATAAATATTTGAGTAATCATCCAAGGATGCAGTTTATTTTATTTTATTTTTATCATGTTTTTATTTACTTTTTCTCAGAGTATTATGGGAATTATGTATGTAATCTACCTTTCCAAGACTTCGAAACTAATCATTCCTTCAGGATTTGATTCCTTGTAATCATGCCAATGTAATAAAGTAATGCATCGGCTTTAGGATTATAAGGTTGGGGAATTATAGTTGGTTTCAGATGAATTTTAGTAGAAAAATTGGAAACTAGGTTTAGAAAACATGGATTATGTAGAAAAACCCTAGATAGACATTGAGGATAAGTAAATAATAAAATCCTATAAATTTGATAAGTAAGAGATTATGTGGGTATTCCAAGAAATGCATCCCTGGATGGATACAAGAAGTGGATGTGGTTCTGGAAAATATGAAAATAGGAGTAATAACTTCAAAAATATTTTTTGAGCCAGACTCATGGTAACCTAGTACATGAAAATGGGCCTTACTCTACACCTGTTTTTTCACTCCTGGGGGATACGCTTAGGATAATTCACATTTTCTTTATAAACCAATATGAAAGATTTAAAAGTAATTATTTCCCAAAATTAACTAATGTTTATAATTCTAGGATTTACAATGTATAAATTTATGTAATCTATTATACCATATGTAGAATTAAAAAAATTTCATAATTTTACGATCTTATCTAGTATATGGAATTGTTTAGAAATGGCCCCTGGAAGGACAAATAATATTGATACTCATGTAAAATATAGATATTTCCCAACTAAGGAAATCAATATAGCTGGTATCATAATATATAATGTTATGAATATATTAGGGTATCATAGTAAAGTTATGAAAAATAACCTTTCCTGAATGGATCAATATATTATATAGAGAAAGTATCTGATGTTGTATCTCTTTATGTGACAGAATCCCTCATCATTTAGTAGGGCTACTAATCTAATCGAAGCTGAGCAATGGATTAAGTATCCGGAGAAGATATTTATGGCCTTGGAATGTAGTGGAAATGAAAAGGTTACACTTTCAGTATATTGTATCCAATGTGATACTAATTAATGGTGGCCCTTAATCCAAAATAATAGAGAGTAAGAATAAATAGGAATCATGGAATGGTGATCATTAAAGGATACATTTTTCGATAAATACTTCCCTCGTGATTGGAAAATTGAGATGAAGAGAATGTTTCTTAGCTTAAATAAAATGGAAGAAGAGAGTGTTGTGGATTATGAATATACCTTTACAAGGTTTTCTAGGTATTCCAAAAATTATATGTGCAACACGAAGTTCAAGATCAACGACTTCTTTTAAGGTCTTAAGACAAATATTCAATGAGCATTGGTTTCTCAGAATTTCTCATCATATGAAGAGATACTTTTATGTGATATTAAAATAGAGAAGTAATTCTCAATATCCTATATATTCAAGAGAAATAAAGAGAAAAATATGTTTTATTAACACCAATAAAAAGGTAATGATTCAAAAAATATGAAGGAAAATAATTATTTTCCAACTTGTGATAATTATCGAAAGAATCACCCTAGTAAATGCTTGAAAGTATTTAGAGTTTGATATAAGTTTGAAGAAAAGGGGCACTATGAAAAAAATAAAAAAGGGAAAAAGGAAAATTCTTATATTTAAGGTTACAAATGTGAGTAGATGGGGAACTTTGAAAATGAATTCCCCAAATTTCAATGGAATATACCTCCGAAAAAGATATGGGATCAAGGTCGGGCATATTTTATTGACGCAACTGAAGTGGAATGATAAATGTTCTTCTATATTTGGATATAAGAAATAGGTTGTGAAATTATTATTTTTATGATGTTATCATCATATAATATATGAAAAATTTAAGGATTATACTATATTAAATTTACATTAAGGATTTTAGATCATATGCTGAATGGTACCAAGAAAAATTATTTAGTAAAAAAATTAAACTTTTCCAAAAACACATGATTGATTAAAATAAAAACCTTAATATGTACCATATTTTAAGATAATGATAAATATATGATTGATTCTGAAAATTGATGACTACCTCAGATTTGATTAATGATTTATTGAAAAATTGGTTAATTCTATCATTGATGGAGTTTACAACACTTTTGGATTCAAGTAATATATCCAATAACATGTGTCTAACTTAATGAAGAATGAATAATTCATGTTTATTATAAGGTTTTATGGTAATATGAGTTATTACCATATTTCAAGATGATATATGATTTAGTCATTCAAATGTTTGGAATGTGAAATTTTAGAGCTGCTTCAGGCTGATTAAGTCATATGATAAGTTCAGGGACATTCTTTCTAAATTATTGGATCATAATATTTTGGAAAAGTTAACCATTTATGAAATGGTTTAAGTTGATCTTTGGACAAGGTTTTATAGATTGTTTTATTACTTCAACATATTATGCATTATGTGCTGAGAGATGAAGTATAAATTGTTTAAAGACTAATGAAAGGAAAATATTATTCTTATAGAAATATATATTTACTTTTATTATTAGAGAGTGAAATAATTCCAAAAAACTTAGAAAAATGATCTTGAAACCAAAAAGGTTGTCTTAGTACTTTCGTTTTCAATGAATAAAATTGCCTCTTATATTATCGTGAATTTATGGCCTTTTGATTGTTAAATTTATCATTACCATATTCTCTAGAATTCTCTATAATAACTTGATTGTTATATTTTTCTTCTGTATCCATGTTTCCATTTCCCACCAATGTTCTCCTACTATGAGACCTATTTAGATGACCATTGTACTTTCCTTTATCTCTTATTAATAATATGTTATATTCACACTTTTATGATGTGGGTATTTCAAAAATATTTTATTTTCAATCCTTATATTTCCAATATCAATTTTAAATTATGAGGACGAAATTTATTTAAGGTGGGTAGAATGTAACACCCCAAAATTCTAAAGTAAGAACCTTATATTCGATAGCGTGCATGACATGAAACACCAAGCACATAAGGGAAAATAATAATCTGATAATTTAAAATATATTTACTATTTTAAATATATTATATATATTCTATATGTGTTAATGTATTCAACACCAACTTACCTTGTGTTACATGCAAGAGAGACTTTCTTTGCAATCTTACATTACAATCAAGGCGGAGTTTTACCGAATAACGATATATTATTAAATATAATATGATATAAACTAGAATTTAAATTATTATTTATGAAAAGGGGTTACTAATTTATAAAAATATTTAGTTTAAAAAAAATTAAAATTAATTAATTGTTATAAATTATTTATAAATGAATATGAAAACTGATTGAATATAAAAGAAAATAGTATTATTATCTCAATGTTATTTTACCATAATATATTTAATTAATAAAAATTAGTGGGTAATATTAATTTAATATTTATATTTAAATATATTCAATATAATATTTTTAAGTTCATATAATATATTTGATAATTATAAGATAAGAAAAAACCAATTATTACACATAAAACCCTATATTTTTATGAAGGCAACTTACTGCCTTTTAATAGAGAACCCATTTTAAACCTGAATTTTGACACTTTAATTGATTTAATATGTCAAAATAAAATTTTTATTTGAAATAGAAACATAAAAATTAGGATAGGGTGAATTTTTTATATTTTTTCTGAAATATTTAATTTTTAATGAATAGTGAAAAATACTGAATTTTAGTTCAAAAATGATTTTTCGTCTAATTTATTTACAAAATTAAATTATTTTATATAATGGTTTTAAAGTATAATTAGATCAAATTTTTATCAATTAATACAATTTAGGTCATTTCTATCAATTTCACTTTGAAATTTAACGTATAAACTTATCTATCATTTTGATGATTTTACATTAAAACCTCGCATTATTGCCCTGCCTACGGGATGCATTTTAAATTAATTTATTCTAATTATATGATTTTAATTTAAAAAAATGACCCCATATTTTGAATCTTAATAATTTATAATTTCTAATAAGGCCATATTTGTTTTTCACCAAAAATATTAGTGAAAGTAATTAAAATTATTTATAATTATTAAGGTAAAATTCATCTTAATAAAGGACTAAACCTTTAACTTAAGGGGCCAAATGACCTATGCATATATTAAACACCCATTTTATAGCCATAAGTAGTAAATTAACCTTTTATTATTGAATTTTGTTGTTTTTAAAGACTTTTTTATGTAAAAATGTGCCTACTCCTAACTTATTTTCAAAAATACCAAGTGATTCATTTTCCTCCCCAATAAAAGGAAACCAACTCTCCCCATTCCTCACACCACTAAAACCACTTAGGCTCAACAAATATATGACAAAATAGATTCCTAACATCCATAACCTCTACCTTGAAGCCTCCCTTTGGGCAAAAATCCCACCAGGGAAGCCTTTTGGTACAAACCAAAAGAAGTTACCCGGTTAAGAGGTAACATCTTCTCTCAAGATCTCTAGTTTCATTTCCATTATACACCACATAAAATATGTTTATTCCATTATAATATAAAAACACAGTCATCCTAAATATAATAATATGTTTTTATGTAAATGGTTTTCCCTACACTTACACACACCTCCATCTAATGGGTAACAAACATATTGTTTCTGTGTACAATGAACTACTACCTCACAAAATAATGATTTTTCATTTTTACTTTACCACCAATCATTGAGGCCATTATGGTGGAAACTTAGATGTTATATATGATATTTATAATTTCTTTATTCTTTTTTAATTTTTATTTATAACATACCTTTATACTTTCCATCTTGTGTAAATAGGATAATTTTGTTTGAGGAAGTGTGGACTAACACCCCCTCAAAGCGATATGACTCATTCATGCCATACATGGAATGTATAAAGGATTTTTTTAATAAACCTATCTGACATATATAACGTAAATATGATACTTTAATTATAATATACATATGTATCATTTATTTTGTATTCTTTTAATACAACAAATAAATGTAAAGTAGTATTCATGCGTACGTACGGCCTACCGTCTCTATGAATAGTGCAATTTATTTCTAATTTAAAAATATTATAAAATACTATAAATAAATATATATGGTATATATATGATATTAAAATCTTTTTTTAAATTATAGTGATTATGAAACCATGATATATTTAAAAATAATAACAAATAAAAAGTTAAAGCATACTCAACAAACTAGGAAATAAACACCCAAAATTATTAAATTAATGAATGTTTATCAACAAATGGGTATGGAGATATTATAAGAATTTAATATATGGTCTTATAAAAATTATTATGGTTATGATATTATTTATTAAACTATTTTAAACCACAATAAAGGAGGATAAATACCACACAACAAAAAGGAAGGATAATCTAAGGGATTTTCATCTCAATTTACATTCCCTTAAGACTTAATTGTTCTTATGCTCCTAGTTTCTTTTATTTTTTGTATATACTGATATTTTTCATGTTATATAATGAATATAATTTTTATAATGATATTATAAGTTTCATTTCATTCATGGGGAATTTTTATTTAAATATTTCAAAGTGGTATGATATACTTTGGAATTTTTAAAGATTACTTTTCCTCAAGAATGTTTTAATGTCAACAAACCTTGTTGTTAATTATCCTCATATGAGTTATTATTGATAAATATATATTCTTTGATCAATATGGATATTTTATAAGGCACAATATTTATTCGATATGTGAGTAATTATTTATTCATGTAATACATGGGTTGGGGAGCGTTTAAGGCAAGCCGAACAAGTTGGGGACCGGTTAATGCAAGCCCCTCGATGCATCAGTAGCATCATGAGATGAATTAGTTATCCAAATCAGAAAATTTTAAACTATAACTTGATGGTAAAGGTATCATGTTCCTGGAAAACATGATTCATCAATAATTAATCATTTATTTTATTTAGAATTAATTTATAATTATTTATCTATGAGATTTTTTGTCGATATATTTTTGGAGACATTTCATTATAGTTAATTGATTAAATGGAATGTGTTTCAGTTTATTATCTTTCCATGTTGATTTTTCCTTTTCTAGTTATTTTAATGGAATTTTTTATCAATTATTTACCTTTAAATTTTAATTTATTCCTTTTGATTCATTATTTCTTCCACAATACTTACCCTTACGGGTCAATTGAGCTCACCCTTGTATGTTTCCTTTCACCATGTTATGAAGAATAAATCATTGAATAAGCATTAAAGGATATAGTTTATTTCATTTAATATTGCATTCCTATTTACCAATATATTATGGGTATCATGTATATAATTTGTCTTTCTAGGACTAAAAAACGAATCATTCCTTTAGGATTTGATTCCTTTTAATCATACCAATGTAATAAAGTAATGCATTAGATCTGGGCTTTGGGGGTCGGCGCATTATAGTTGGCGAATAGTTTTTCAAATCATATACCCCCTTAGGAGTAATTATATACCCCTATAAAATAGGTACACGTTTTAAGTGCATGGTTAGGGAAAACTTTGTGCCCCATCCCCGCTAACCATGTGCAAAAATTAAAGTCTCTGAAAAATTAATTTTAAAAATCTCGAACCCCTATTTTTAATACCAAATAAACCCGCATTCTACCCTAGGGCCTATTTCATGATTTTGGTGCCCTCTGGAATAATTAAAATACTTCTGAACTTCCATTATTCATGATTTAAATCTCAAATCAAAGATCTTCTCCCCTCCTAGTAAGTGGATCTTATCTCATTGTCACTATGTTCTTCATCCTTTCATATATCCTTATTTTGGTGTGATTTTTTCCTCTATTTTAATAGATCTAGATCTAGGATTGTGTATCTATATCTATATCTAAGGGATCATGTGTTTTATAATCTTGATTTAGTTCTATATATCTGAATCTTTTTCTATGTTGTTACACCGCTGAATATTTGGGGATTTATGTTGGGAAATCTTTTATCAAAAAATTGAGGTAAGTGTTCTAATATTCAAATCCCATATTTTTGATTTTTTTCATGTATAAATATTGTATAATTTCTAGATTTTATTTAGAAATTTAATTTTTTTATTAAATTAATTAATTTGGGTGAATTAATTAATGATGGGATTATGAAATTTTGGGATTTTGTTATAATTAATCGTAGAATTAATTATGGTATATATATATATATTATTAATTGAGATAATTAATTGTGGAATTAAGTATAAAGAATTTATATCATAAATTGAGATAATTAATGGTATAATTAATTATTGGATATTTATATTGTGAAAATATTAATTAATTGTTGGATTAATTAATGGGATTTAAGTGGTTAATTAATTTTTGAATTAATTTACAGATGATATGTTATTATTTAATCATTAGGTTAATTAATGAAAATTAGGTTGATTAATTAATTTTAGAATTAATTAAATGAATTATTTATAATATTCCTTTTGGTTGTAAATCAATTGGTTGTGATTATATTAGCATAGAGTGGCATGTGGGTTAGTTGGGGTGTGATCAAGGGATTACCTGAGGAAGACCATGAGAGATTCCATTTTTATTTTCATAGGACCGTGAGATCCTTCAAGGAAGAGGATCATGATATCCTTTCGAGAAGAGGACCATGACAACCTTTGAGGAAGAGAACCATGAGATCCTTTAGGGAAGAGGACCATGAGATCCTTTGGGGAAGAGGACTGTGAGAGCCTTTGGGTAAGTGGACTATGAGTTCCTTTAGTGAGGAAGACTGTGAGAGCTTCCATTTTTATTTCCAAAGGATCATGAGATCCCTTGTATTTAGGCTAAGGGAAAAATCGTGGGAGCTTCCCCCTTTTCCTAGTAAGCAATTATGTGTTGTTTAGTCATACTCACATTAGACCCTTGAGGTTATATCCATATGTTCACATTACTCATGCCATACTGATTTACATGTTTTATTGATTTTTTGAGATGTAAATTTTGATAATTAACTATGACATGTTACATAGATATACGATGACCCTTGGGGTTGTTCAGAATCTGGTATGAGCTAAATAAACTATTTAGAGTTCAGGTGTCCTCAAAATCATAGATGTTATTGTGGTTAAATAAAGATTAATCAAATAAATTTAAACTTTTTTCTATATTTATTCTATTTAATTATCTATACAACTTCATACAATGTTTGATTGGATATTTTTTTATACACTACTGTGGGTGGCCTACTGAGTTGTACTCATACCCAATTTCGGATACCTGATTAGTACCTAGATAGACTTTATTATTGTAGTACATGTCAATGGAAAAGGATCTGGGTTAGATAATTGATTTGGGGATGGAGCTTGGATAAGGGAACCAGACGTGGTTTAGGACCGTCTATGGAGTCTTTGGTGTTTTTTTAGTTTAATTTTAGACACTTGACATGTAAATTAGCATGGCATGTTTTCTACTTTATTTGGATATTTTATTTTATACATTGATTATCATGATATATTGGTATTATTTATGGTTATATATTCTTATGATATTGTTTATTTATTTCTATTGGTGTATTAATATGATAAAAGAGGGTATAGTATCCCCATTATCAACTTATCAAACTCTAAATGATAGTCTGTAGGCTCTAGAATATAGGTAGTCATTATTGAAGTCATGTGGTGAACCAGCTTGGGGCACTAGAATGTGGTACATGGTCCAGGATGTTACAACATACTTTTCAATCAATGGTTTTCCCTAGGAGGGTTTTAGAGATATAATGCATGGAACAATGATATGTGACCCCAACATTTTCAATATGAAGGGAATTTATTTATTGAAATATATAGTATCCCATGCTATAAATGACATAGATAATACATTAATCTTTTGATTTCAAAAAAATATCATAATCATTCACACATTCCAAATCCCAAAAGGTTTAATGTCTTAGAGGTTCCCTACATAAATATCTTATTTTACTAATCTTGAAAATATTTCTCTATGATCATTATCCTCTAGATACTTTACTATATATCTTATAATGAACCTACCCAGGTTATCCCATCTCATCATTTAATTTGACATTACATGGGGCTCAAAGATCATTTATTATTTCCATAGGTAGGTGACTATCACAATCATGAAAAATATCCTCTTGGGAATGGTTTTTTCTATAATAAACTAGTATAACCCATCCTTTAAATGGGAAACACACACCAATATCATTATATTAAATGGTATAATAAATAATAATCCATATCAATGAAAAAAATACTATATTAATACCATAAAAAACAATATACGACATATAAAAAATTCCATAAGAGGACATATACATGGTATCTCTGGAAAAAGTTCAAAAACATAAAATAATGGGAATAAGGGAAAAAAGTCATATACATACATAAAAAATCATTGGCTCCCAAAATGGTTCCTCCTTGATCCAACCATTTGAGACCTCACCTCCTCCAAAAAATGACAGATAACGGTAATCAATAAGATCCACTAATATACATAGTTCCCTTATATTTATCTATATCTTATAAAAAAATATACATAAACCCAAATTAATATATATACTTTGAATAATATAGGATAGTATGATACCAATATAAATATATTTAACTATTTTAGTCCATGAAAAACTAATAAACTATTTTTAAAACTCACTTTTCATAACTAAACCACTTGAAAACCTCTCATTTTAAAATGATCCATTGAAATCCCTTTTATTTTCCTTAAAAAACAAGTTCTCAAAAACAATTTATAACATTTATCAAATAAGAAATAAATTTTATATGGCATAACATACTCAATAAACCAAACAAATAATAACAATGGTAATAAAAAGAAACCTCATCATATATAAAAATAAATGGAAATGGGAACAACATGTGATATCACATAAAAAAAGAACTAGAATAATGAATAAAATATTATAACTCAAATTGTAATGATTAAATTGTGCTAAGGGATATAAAAATAAGGGTATGATGTGAGTGATTCTAAAAGAAATTCTAGCTGACTAAATAAGTGGAAGCTCTCATAATCTTCCTCCAGACTAACTCTAAGATCTCTCATGGTCTCTTGGAAAAATAAGTAAAATATATCTCATTATTCCTACCAAAAAATCCCAAAGTCCCTTAGACAAAAAATGGAATATCTCTCCATATTCCTACTAATGTTTCTCACGGTCTCTTGGAAAACCCTTTCTCACACCCCAGGTATTCTTATATACTACTCAATGCCAATCACAATCTCACAACATGTTCTACACATCAAAATATATTTTACAAGACATTTTAATAATAAAACATTACCATTTTGGTAAAACTTTTTTCCCAAGGTAAATCCATTTCTAAAATATCCTTATAAATTCATTTGAGATCATAAAATATCTTTGAGAAATTTATCAAACATTTGATGTTAACTCAAGTCAGCTCCCTTTTTAAAACACACATTACACGCCTAAATTTCCAAAACTAACCATGAGCCACAATAAACATGGGGTAAACATAAATCATTAATAAATTTAATGTAAATTTGATAAACATAAACCAAAATTGATTATTAATTTAAGGGTAAGACATGTAAAATTCCCTTAAATAAAGACATCTGCCACAGATTCAGTTCTAACCTCATAACATTCAACAACAACAACCCAAAATAGGAAAGAGAATAAATCATACACCTAATCCATAAGAAAACATGGAAAACCCCCATTAAAACCCTAGTTTTATCCAACCCATAATATAAGGTTCTACACTTCCATGGAAATGGAAGGAAAATGGTAAGGAATGGGTAAGGGTGAGTAAACCTTTATGATTTAGACTTACCTCAATCCAAAATACCTTATATCCAAGGATAATCCACTAAGAGTAGGGGGGAATATTCTAATATAAGGGATAGGGGATTCACACACAAGGAATAAAAAATGATACAAAAAACATATGAACCTAATAGGGTTATTTTGGTAAAAAAATAACTTTATAAAGATTCTAGGCATCTCACTTGGTTAGGTTTCATGGTTAGGGAAAAAATTTACTAACCATGAAAGTGTTACTACCTCCCCAAAAACATTATGTATGGTTACTCCTTACCCTCAAATATTTTTTAAAATAGTGAAAATTCTCTCTATCCCCAAATAGTCACCCTATAATGGTTAGCCACATGGTTAAAAAAAATGTGATCCAATTGTGCTCTATGGTATGTGTTCCCCCCAAAAAACACAATTCTAACTCTCAAACCAATGAAAACTAAGAATAAAATCAAATTTAAATAAAAAGAACTCAAAAAAATATGTACGAGTGAATTGGTGGGTATCACAAACTCCCCACCATGCCACTTTTTCCCTCATGAATTCCTCATGAATTTTTAAAATAAAATAGATGAGGCCACTAATCCCTCACCAAATATTCTAACTCCCATGTCTCATGGATATCTATACCACACTGTTAGAGCACTTAGACCAGTGGGATACTCGTACCATGGAGCACCTTATTTTGATAATCTAAAATAAGGATAGTATGATCTACAATAGTGGAGTCAATCTCAACCTATAAATATTCCCACTTCAATACATGATATGTTTTTTCTGGTATCTCTTTAACTATGAAATATGAAAGACTTCATAGAGAAAGGTAATCCATGGTAGATACTCTAACTAATAGGCTACCATTACAAGATGTTATATAACTCAAAATGGCCTAGAAAAATATGGAATCATCTTTTATGCATTCCCAAGCAATGGTTCCCTAGTCAAATAGATACCCTAAGAAACACCTGATCACCAACCTGAAACTCTAATGGGAAATGAAATCAATCTTTTCATGAATTATAATGACTATGATATATCTCTTACATTTTCTATATTATTGTTACCATCTCGGTCATCTCCAAGATGATACTCAATCCCAATAAGGAATGATCTCCCACCTTATCGCAACATATCAGGGACTATCATGGATGCCCATACAAAGCCTCAAATAAGGCCATCATAATTGAGTCCTAAGAACTATTATTGTGTGAAAACCTATCCAATGACTGGTTCCTTTCCCATGAATCTCTGAATTCAAGCACACACACCTATAACATATCCTCGCTAGTCTGGATAGCCCACTCAAATTAATCATCAATCTATGTGTGATACACAGTGATCAACCTTATCTTGGTTCCCAAAGTCTCCTATATTACCTTCCAAAATAAAGATGTGAAATGTGAGTAATGATTAGAAACTATAATTGAGGGAACTCCATGATTCCTAACAACCTCTCAAACATAAAAACATCCAAGAAACTTTCCTATGTTTCCACTATTATGGGAATAAAATGGGATTATTGCATTAAACAGTCAACAATCTTCCAGATAACATCCTCTCTACACAGCATTCAAGGAACACCACTAGTTAAATCCATCATGATCTCATCCCACATACATGATGTGATATAAATATGTTGCAATTATTATCTGATTATCTTATTTTATTCTTTGGTAGGACAAACATTGAAAAAAAAGTCAATAATTACATGTCTTATCTAGAGCCACCAATACAGACCTCTCAAGTTATAAAACATCGTGGTTTCCCTATTCTTTGTGGTACAACTAGAGTGATATGCCTCATAAAACATCTCTTTATTGAAGATCAAAGGAATTATTAGTTGTTTCTTAAACAGTAGGGAGCCATTGGGAGATCCAGACCAGTCATCTAAGGTCTTCCAATAATTTAGAACACTACTAATCTTCTCGTACTTAGGGTCGGATACATTATCATACCTTTACTAATCAAGAAAAGAGGGTGTGACCTATATACTATCCAAGAAAAGCTATTTTCCATCCTCCTATACTTCCATTATCATATTAGAAAATAGACTCATCACACCCCACTCATCATCCTATTCTCGAGTAGTCTATATTGTAAAATTCTTGCTCAATGCATCAACAACCACATTTCCCTTCCCTTGTGTATAGTTAATGTACATATAAAAATTTTGAAGATATTCTACACAATATATCTACCTGAGGTTTATGTACCTCTAGGTGAAAATATACTTTATTCTTTTATGGTTAGAGTGGACTATAAAACATTACCAGAATAGATATTGTTTCCATGTTTTCAACACATGCATCATGTATGTCAATTCCAGGTTATGGGTGGGATAATTCCACTCATTTGGTTGTAACTACAAAGATACATAGTCCACAACATTGTCCAATAGCATTAGTATATATCTCAATACCATAAAAGATTCATCCTAATACATTGGGTACATTTTCCCAGGCTCGATAAGAATCTAGAATGGCATGGATGTAAAATGGGCATGTAACTATTTAAAAAAACGCTGGCACTTCTAATCCCATTAAAAATTTACCCATTTTCTATTATTAACCTTAAAGAGATAATCTATCCTAAATAATTCCCAACAAAATCATCTATAATACAAAACTAGGCCTAAAAAAATTCAGATCTTGAACATATTCTTGGGCCACTCCCAAGACAAGACTGCTCATAATTTCTCAGGATCCACTAAAACTCCTCTCTCAAAAATCATATGGCTCAAAATATTCACTCACTATATCCAAAAAAATGATTTTTATATCTTGGAATAAATATAATGTTCCCTTACGATGCCCAAAACAACCTCTAGATGGTTAGCACGATCCTTCTCCATCATGGAATACACTAAGATTTCATCAACAAAAATGACTATAAAGGCGTCTAAAAAGTAGTTAAAGATATGGTGCATCAATTCCATAAAATCTTTAGTAGAATTGGTAACCAAAAATGGCATGGCCAAATACTTGTAATAGATTTAATAGATTTGAAATGTGGTCTGTAGAACATCCTACTCCTAAACCCCCAGTTGGCGGTACATAGATCTCAAGTTAGTATTTGAAAACCAAGAATATCCTCTGATATAATCAAAGCGATCATCAATTCTAGCCAATAGATATTTATTATTTATGGTCACCTTATTAAGATTATGATAGACTATATAAATTAGAAGGATCCAAATAACATTATTTTCAAATAGAACTAGGTAATCCCATGCAAACATGTTGTGATGGCTAAACCCTTTTCTCTCAAGATACTATAATAACACTTTCATCTCTTTATATTTGGATAGATCTATCTGGTAATACTAAAAGGAAATGGGCATCATTCATGGGAGAATATGGATGAAAAAATAGACCTCTCAATGGGGTGAAAACCCCAAAAAATAATCTATGAAAACATATTGAAAAATAGTGTGATATCATACCTATAAAACTAGCATGATATCATACCTAGATATTTGGAAATTGGTCCTACCCTCCCTGATGGTGGGTCCCACTCACCCTGAGAAACATGAATTCTCTTATCGGGAGTAAGTATATTGACCCTATGGTGATAATAATCGATTGGATCCTTGAATATAATAAACCATTACATGTTGATAATAAGTTCAAAAATTTCTATATCCAAAATGAGGAAATCCCAAATCACTTCCATGTCAACAACCAAAACACATAATTCTTGGAACTTGAAACCTTACTCATTTTTTCTACCCAATGGGGTAAAACATTCATAACAAAATGAATCAACTCCACCTATATACCCAAAAAATCAAGATATTTTTGTTAAATAAAATAATGTTATACACATAAATTGAATATAATAAATTCCATTGAAGAATAAATGAATATCATACCTCTCAAGGTGGCCTTACCTGAATCTGAGCCTTCTATAACAACCTCTTATACATGAATACATGTAGACTCTAGCCTTCCCTAAGCCTTGAGGTAATCAGTCATGAGGATATTTGGAAAAACCTGAACTAAATTGGTAAATTGAGTGGTGTGATCTATCACTGAATGACCCCTTTTTCCGACATCAAAAACTCATGGGCCTCTACCTCCCTCAAGGTCTCTGGGTAGAACTATAAATTGAAATCCACTTTGAAGGTAGTACACATGAGATCCTCATATAACATCGAAGAAACCATTGACTCCCATAACTTTTGTCATATTCCATCTAACACATAAGTATAGAATACTACATTTTAGGTCTCATGGGTCTTCAAAAACTCAATGATTCGCTCAATCAGATCTAACCGCTCCTTAGGCTCATTGGGCCCCTTATCATCATGGAAGACTGGTGGTTTCTAACTAGTCAACACTTGACCATGGAACCTCATTCAGGTTTTCTATTTACTTCCCACCTGGAATATGTATTGGATCATATGAACCACCAACTCCACTAAAGCTAAGTCAAAAGGAGGGTTTTCTAGTGGGTTATTCACCACATCACCCTTTCTAAGCCCTAATAAGGCCCTACTAGGAGGCATCATCTATTGTACATCAAACATAAGCTCAATAAATACAAAATTCAATCTCAAACACTATCAATGAACCAAATTAAACCTTTATCATAGGTATCAAAAAGTAGAAAAATAATCAATAAAATTTTCTAAATTAAATGGAGTGAAAACATAAAAAAAATTATAACATTTCCCATTGTGCAAAGTTTTGATACACAATTAGGAAAACCATGAACCAACTATGCAGGCGTCACTATAATTTTATAGAAATTTTTTCACAATTTAGGCATGGTTACTACTAACCATGTTCCTTAACCATTCTCCCCTTAAGACTCTCTTATTTTACTCTAAAACTAAAAATTAACCTCCATATTACCCTATGATTCAAAACAAATAGTTAAATACTTAAAAAAATTCACATAAAAAACCCTAACCATGATAAAAATATAAAAAAACCCCGGTACCACCCATAGAAAATTCATGTTTGAGACAAAGAAGAGCTGACCAGGCACACCTACGCTTCTACCTCCCAAGTCTTGATGGTCCTAGCTTCAATATATCATTTAATCACAAATGAAAAAAAATTGATAACATTTTTGTAATAAACTGACCCAGGTTCACCTAACCCATCATCTAAGCCAACACACCACATGATTTGAACCATATTCTTGGTCTCAATGGACTAATGATAAGCATTGAGCATGAACATTTTCATCTTTGGAAAAGTTTATACCAAGATAAATTTTCATGTCCCATCCATGAAATGGTAAGGACACAACAATATCATTATATTCAATAGGATAATAAATAATCATCCAAAAAAATCAAAAAAAAAACTAGAAATATGTGATAAGAAAAATCATACATCATATACAAAACAATTCATTACAGGACATATACATGGTATCTCTAGTCAAAGGTCAATAACTAAAAATAATGAATATAATTCCAAACAAGGCCTATATATACATCCCAAAAATAAAAATCTCAAAAAATAGATCCTCCTAAATCCAACCCAATGATACCGAGTCTCTTCTAATAAAGCAAAATATGGTGGTAATCAAGAAGATCCACTAATATACATAGTTCTCTTACCTTTACCAGTGTCCTAGAAAACAAAATCTATATACACACAAATTCATATGTAGGTTATGAGGTAAAAATCCCAATAGGATGACACTAGGAATCTATTTAAGGATTTTAGACCATGTAAAATTGATAAAATAATTTTAAAATTCAATTTTCAAAACTAAACCACTTAAAAATATTTCATTTTAAAAAGATCCTTCGAAATAAATTTGGTTGCCTTTAAAAAGATGAGTTTTCCAAAAACAAATCTCTAACATGGATCAAATAAGGAAGCAAGGACATATGTAACAACATTCTCATTACACCCAAAAATACATAATTAGGGTAAGAATAAGAAACATCATCATATATCAAAATAAATGTAAATGGGAACAACTCATGATATAACATCAAATAAGGAACTAAAATAATGCATAAAAACATATAAATAAACCCAGAATTAGTAAATTTCACCAAGGGATATAGTCATTGTATCTAATGTGTCTGAGTCTACAGAAATTTTTCTATATGGATAAATGGGTGGAATCTCTCATGGCCTTTCCTGTGTCCAACTCTAAGAGATATCATGGTCTATTGGCCAAACAAGTGGAATCCCTCTAGATGTTTCTACAAAATCATCTCTTGTTCCCTTGGAGAAAAAATGAAATCCCTATCAATCTTCCTACTAAAGGATCTCATGGTTCATTGGACAACCCACACACTCACCCTAGGTATTCCCATGCACTACTCAATGAAAATAAAAATCACACCACAAGTGCTACACATCAAAATATATTTCACAATCCATTTCAATAATCTAACATTCCCATTTTCATAAAACATGTTTCCTATTGTAGATACATTTTTAATATCTTTTTTAAAATCCATTTGAAATCATAAAATTCCTTTGATCTATTTTATTAAACATTTATAGTACGTCAATCCAACTCTTATACGAAAACTCACTTTAAACATACAAATTTCTAAAAAATCCATAAGTGACACCAAACATGGGGTAAACATAAATCATAAATCAATTAAATGGAAATTTAATAAAAATAAACCAATAGTGATTATGGATTTAAAGGTAATCCATGGTAAACACTCTTAAATATAGACACTTACCTTGTATTCAGTTCCAACATCATTATATTCGACGACAACCACCCAAAATAGGAAGGAGAATACCTCACACAACTAAGACAAAAGTAAATAACAAAAATTTCCCATTAAAAACCTAGGTTTTTTTAACTGACCATCTAGGGTTCCTCACTTTCATGGAAATGGAAGAGAAAAAGGAAAATAAAAGGGAAGGGTGATGAAACCGGAAATATTTTGAATTATCTCAATCCAAAAAACCATATATCGAAGTATAATCCATTAATATATGAGGTATAAGATTTCAATCCAAGGGATATTGGTTGTTCACAAAGTAAAGGAGAAATTATCCCCAAAAAATAAAAACATAATATGTGAATTTTGGTAAAAAGTCACTTTTTAAAGATTTTAGGCAACTCACATGGTTAGAAAAATTATGCACCAATCATGAAAGTGCTACTACCTTCCCAAAAAAATGTCGTAAAGTTACTCCTTTTCCTAGAATGGTTTGAAAAAACATGCTCAATCTATAAAAAAATTCATTGTCCCCAAATAGCCACCATCACACAGTTAGTCACATGGTTAGAAAAACTATGCATAAACCATAAGAAATGTTCTGTGTACCCCAAAAACCATTATTCTGACCCCCGATACCCAGGAAATCCTATAATTAAATCATATATAAATAAAACTCATAAACAAACGTATTAATGACCTGACATCTGTCACATATCTCACATGATAAAATCATATTCATGAACTGGGGAATAGAAATATAATAAATTTTAATCTCAAATGCTGAATAAGGTTAACATAACAAATATCATAATGGTTAGATCATAAATATATATAAAATCATGAATAAATAAATATATATGATTTAAAATATAAAGAAAAAATTAGAGTTAACCATAAACATGAAAGGTAGATATAATATCTCAAATGTTAACACTTTTTATATTGCATGAGACAAATAAAACATATATCATAAAACATGGTTCATTGAACATAGGAAACAAAGTGTCACAATCATAAACATATTTTTTCTTACCTTTGTGAACTCGACTACCTACTAACCCATTCACTCCTTAAATTGGGATTAGTGTTACATGCCATCACACTCACCCTCTTTGAACCAAGATACTCACTAACCTATTCACATAAATTTAATCTATAATGATATATAAGCCTTTTAATAATGAATTATAGGTATATATAGGTCTATATCATCTTATAATCGATAAATTTGAGCACCACTTGAAAATCAAACATTCATAATTTCATAAAGAACCCACAGAAAATATATGGGATTCCTAAAAATTTCCAAAAACAAATACATATCATGAACTTAATAAATAATAATATTTCAAAAATATAATATTAAAAAAATCATATCATATAATATATATATATATATATATCTGTGTGTGTGTGGTGATCAAAAATCACTTCATGAAAGATAAACCTTTGAGTGTAAATAGATGTGAAAAATACAAGAGTTTTCACCAAAACTTTTAATAAAAAATGTAGAAATTACTTTCAAAAATAATTTTTTATGAAGGTAAATATAAGGCCTATCAAAACCATAATATAATTATTTATTCATAAAACATCTTTCAAAATATTTAAAGGTAATCAAAAATTATAAGTAAGAATACTTTGAAACATTTTACTTTAAAAAAATTCTTTAATATTAAAACCTTGAAAATATATAAATTTTTCAAAAGGAGAAGTGAATATACTTTGAAAATTTTTATTTTTGAAAATAATATTCAATAATGGAATCAATAAAAAATTATGAAAATAAAATGTGGAGTGAATGATAAAATATTTGGTATTTTTAATTTATGGAAAAACACTTTGAACATTATGAGATAACCTTTTTAAAAAACACATCAGTAAAAAAAATGGTGAAACATTTGTTTTAAAATGAATAAAGGGTGATAAAAGGATAATGAGAGGTAAAAAAATAGTTTCCATTAGGGAAAGGAAAAAAATTTAGCTAATTACAAACATGGACATGGAATAAAAATACCTTAAAATAAATTAGAATTATTCTTAGTAAAAATTCATTTTAACAAAATAATAGAATCCTCAAGGAAGAATACTTTGGTGTGGATAATTATTTCCTCAAAAGATAAGGTGAAAATATTATATTGCATAATAATAGGTTGTAATATATCAATTTTTAAATATTATTTTCATAGAATAGTGATTATGACTCAAGAAAAATATTTGAGTCACAAAAACCCCATACGACCTTTGTAACATTTGAATCAAAAACACATGAGAGGTATAAGATTAAATACATCACTAAATGTCATGAAATATAAGAGTATAATGATACAAAATTAAAATAGGGTAATATTTACACTATTAAAAATGAAACATTATGTGTAGCTTAAACATGTCTCAAAGAATTCAAAATTGAGACAAAGAAACCCTTATAGTAATGGATGGTTAGAATAAAGTATAAAAGAGAGGGATAAAATAAATGTAAATTTGAATATAATTAATGATTTATATTTATAAATCATTAAATCAATATGTAATTATACATATAAAATTCAATATAAATAGGTTAAAACCTGAAATGACGCCTCAATAAAAGTGAACTTGAGAAAACAAACCCTTACCCTGTTTCCTTTCTTAGCTGATGACACTCTATCTTCCTGTAAGAAAAACATAGATACCTTAGTAATAAATTTAATAACTATACTCACATATATTACCTTTTATATTACCCATTTATAATTCTTTATTATGGTTATATTGGTTAGTTATAGCTTATTTTAGCCATCATGTCTTAATAATTTTAACCCTTTTCGCAAATTTTATAATTATGATGTTATTACCCATCCTTTGAAGAAAATATCATCATTGATATATAATTTAAGATAATTTAATATCTATATATATATATTATTTATTTATAAATATACTATATTATTCTATAAGTGTTTTAGTTACACTGTGAGAAAATGCTATCGGTGTTGGTTTATTACGATGATTTTAATGAACAAAAAATGTTACTTTAATAATAAGTTAAATAATTAATATTATATTTCTATAAACATATACAAAAAAATTATAATAATATTATTTTATTTTTTCCATATTCATCCATAATGGAGTTTTATATCATTGTTCATGTAGGTGGTTGAACTAACCCAATATTAAATATGCTTTAACTCGATCGGAAAGTATGGTTAAGGAGGCTCTTTATTTTGACATAATATCATTATAACATAATCATATTTATTTTATTTTTATTTTTTAAATTATCTTGAACCATATTTTAATACTTTTATATAATTTATGAAAATCTAGGTGAAAACATTTTCGTCATGGAGATGGTAATCCACACATATACACAATTAGAATTCATTTTTCTCAATATTTGAGAGAGGGTGGTGTTGGATATTGAATTGAAAATTTAGAATCATAATTATATTGTATTATATATATATATATATATATATATATATCATATCATATCATATTTATTGATGTTTTCCAAAATTAATACCATCCATGAAAGGTGGTAATGAAAAACAAATGGCGTCGCTTCATGGAGTTAGTAGTCCACGTAACGCACTAATGAGTTATTTTGTTTTTACAAGTGGGTGAAAATGAATAACTCCGGGTTTTACCAATAATAAAACAACATATAAGTATAATTATTATACTAAATTAATTTTATTATTATATTTATAATATATTTTTGTGAATAATATCAAGAAGAAAAACATAAGAAGAAAATAATTCTTAGGTTGGAGACTTGATTTTTCCATGGAAGTTCCCTTGAAATAGAAAGGGTTACGATAAATATGAGTGAACAGAGGCTTATTTTTATGAGATATATTTATACGGAGAGTAAAATTTAATATTTTAAATAATTATGTAACGACCTGTAAATTTCAAGGAAATTTTTTTCTTAATTTTCTTTGGAATTTTACAAGAACGTAGTTTCTGACGGCACGTGATTCTGAGGCCCGGTGTGCCCGGAATTATTTTACAAAGTTTGGCTCGGGTACGTTCAGTGAACGAACGAGCGGGTTTTTTTTACTTTTGAACCGGTGCTCGGAATCAAATTCCGAGGGCACCGATGGAATTGCAACGCCGGTATTTGCTTAGAAACTCCTCTTCCGGAGTTGCGTTTTCTCGGGTGTGGTTTTTAATTTTTGGGGTTAAGTGAAGAAAATAAAATAAAGTGGTGTGACAACTTTATTTTATTTCACTTAAATCCACTTTAAGCTACTTAATCTGAGTTGAAGCGGATAGGGTGGAACCCAAAATATCCTACCCTCTTGGTAGGATATTTGTGAGGTGGGGCTCGTACGAGCCCCACCGTTTTTTTTCCTCTAAGTAACGCACCCGCGAAAACTCCTCTTTAATGAAAGTCAACTGGTGGGTTTTCTAAAACTCTTAAATGCTCCTATTAAATGGACATTTAAGTCATTACCATTAATTCACCAAATTAATGCTTCGTTTCTTAACATTTTTTCAAACTGTTGGCATAATAATAAAATAATACCAACACCCTTTTTTTTGACGGGTTGCTTGTTGAGAGGATTTGGAGAAACTGTATCTTCATCCTCCTTCGCGAAGAACGTGAAGAACGTGAAGAACGCGAAGAACTCCGGCCTTCGACGAAAGGCGACGAAGAATGTCGAACCCTCGGAGATCGACGACGCGACATCGTGTACCGCGACGCCGACGATTCTCCTCCCGCGACGTTCTTCTGCGACGTTCCTTCTTCCGCGACAAATCTTCGATCATCCATTTGAGGTAGGAGATTACGGATCTTTTTAAATTTATTTGTGGATTTTATCCTTAACATGGATTTAATTCGTGAAATTAAATCTGTGTGTTTTCTTTAACCCTCGGAGATCGTTGACGCGACGCCGTATACTGCGACGACGTGACACCCTTCCGCGACGCGACGATCCTCTTCTTCCGCGACGATCAATTCCGCAAAGAACTCTCGTTCGATGACAATGACGAGGTAAGAGTTTGTTTTATTGAATCCTTGTGATTTATACCCGCGGCGTTTCATTATTAAAATTGTTGTGAGACTTTTAAACCGCTAACGCAGTGGGTGCAGACTAACGAACAAGTCCGAACCCACCGCCCCCTTTTGTTCTTGGTGTGCGAAACGGCGGACGTCGACCAAGTAGGCCACACGGGCGATGCGGGGTCCTCGCAGTGAAGGACAGACCCCGGGAGGACTTTTGGCGAAGACGGCAAGGATTTCCGACCACCGGAACTCATCTGGTGGTCCGTGGAGCAAACCGCCAACGCTCCAGGCCGGCACGGCGGCGCCGGCGGCAGAAGGTGGCGGCGCCCGGCGCGCCGCCGAGGAGAACCGCTGCGGCGGCGGCTGGCAGACCCGCGACCGCACGGGTTTGGCGAGAGACGGGACGCGGCCGGCTGCCGCGTCTGCTGGCAAGGGCGGCCCCACGCGGGGCCATGGTACTCTCACGCGGGGGCAGCATGCCCCCCGCGCCGCTCGGCCGTAACCGGCCGCGCCCGTGCCGGCCGGGCCGGGTCTCACTCAGGCCGGGCCGGATCACACTCAGCCGGTTCGGACCCAGACCCGGGTCGGGTCGACCTGGGTCGGGCCGACCCAGGGGGGTTGGGTCGGGTCAGGTCAGGCCCAGACCCCCCGTTTTCGGACCCTTTTTGTTCTTTTACTCGTATCTTGAGCTACGGGACTCCGATCGACGCGCCGTCAGCGGCGATGCGATCCTTGGATCGAGCCGGGCGTTTCGGTATATTTCACTCAAGGTTTTGGAATACTTTGGGTTCGGTCGGGTTGGTTCGTACACGAAACCAACCGGGCCCTCGGAGTGGAAATGCTTATAACTTGAGCTCCGGACGTCCGATTGACATACCGTTGACTTTGATGGATTCCTCTAAGTGAGACGGATCTTTTGGCTTACTCCGCCCGAGGTTTGGACACAGGTGGAGTACGGTCGGGTTGGTTTTGCCTTAAAAACCAATCGGACCCCTGGGACTAAAAGGCCAATAACTCTCAGACCAGGCGTCTGATTGACGCGCTGTTTGCGTTGTTGAGTTCCTGTTGTCGATACGGAACTTTTGGATACATCAACTCTAGACTATGTGTCAGTTGATATATCAACATCTCAGCTCGTGGAGCGGACCCTCCCGAACGAGCTTGTTGTGTGCGGGAACCCTAGAGCTGGTTGCGTTTGCGACTACGACGACGACGACTGTGCAGAGATCCTCAGTGGATTCGACGGCGATGACTACAGCACTCAGTGATCCTACGTGGGTCAGTGCTCCAGATCCTATGTGGGTCTGATCCTGTGTGGGTTAGCGCTCAACGGTCCTGTGTGGGCCAGTGCCTATAGATCCTGTGTGGGTCCGATCTTGTGTGGGTCTTTGTGGGGGTTAGTTACCTATCGATCCTGTGTGGGTTAGATCCTTTGTGGGTCATTGCGGAGGTTAGTTACCTATCGATCTTGTGTGGGTCAGATCCTTTTTGGGTCATTGCGGGGGTTAGTACATATTGATCCTTTGTGGGTCCGACGACTTAGATGAATCAGTGGCAATACCTGATCATCTCTATCGTCATACAAAGAAGTATTCCTGTGTGAGCTGAAATCATGTTTTGCTTACCTTTGTGGATTGTGTTGTGCTATCCTTTGTGGATTTACGTTTTTCTTTCCTATGTGGACTGGGTTGTACTTGGGCTCGGATGTTGGAGCCGAATGAGAAATGAAGACTTAGGTATATGTATGGGCATATACCTAAGCAGTTTCAAATGTTACTTCGTGATTGTATCTTTCCTTTTTGGTTTATCCCTTGTGGATTCTGGGAGACCTTCGGGGGTCTCGGGGTCCCTATTGAGTAGCTTATACTCACCCCTGCACGGGCTATGCCCGCACTACGTTGTGTTGGTTACAGACGATGGATAGCGCTGATCGTGGTTGAGGCTTGCGGAGCAGGAAGGTACCTGGAGGTGGACCACTGGGCGGGACGTACTCGGAGCGGTCGGCTGGACCTGAGGAGTAGTGGAGGCTATCTGTACCCACCCTTCAGGTGGGATTTCCAGTGGACAGCTCGACGTTGCGGATTTACTTTCAGTTTTTGTTTTCCCTTTCGATCTGTACTTTACTTTCAGTTTGGGTTTTTATATTGGCCCACTTGCTTTTCTGCACTTACTGTTGTACTCAGTTTTTACTTAGTGTTTACTTCTACTGCTGGCTTGCTCTGTGGTGTTTGTTTACTTTACAAAGGCAATGCCTTCCCTTTTTACCGGGATTTACCCCTTGGTACTAGTCGCCAGCCCCTGGCCTATGGAAGGCGGGCTTGGGGTAGTCACCGCATGGGCCTCGAGGACGGGTCGTGACAAATTAATTCTAAGGGGAGATGTATCTTTGAAAGGGTGTAAGTGATCCACTTTTATAAGATAGGAAAGGAAACCTTTGGTAACACACTTTATATTTTAACAATGTAATGTCACTATTCTAAGGTAAATTTCCCTAAAGTTTCACAATAATGAATTTTAAGACATGTGTAGGTCTAAAAATTCTCCCATATAATAATTTTAGAGGTATATTTCAGTGATTTGAGGGTTTTTCTTTAACTTTTATTTTTACCCAAGTGTGTTTTTACATAGGTAATTTTTATTTTTTACCCGTGATAGTTAATTAAAATGAACACAATTAAATTTATCCTTATAAAATGATTTCAAATATATAAAAATAAATATAAAAATAATTTTATAAAATAAAATTTCTATGGTTAATAAATTTTAGTTTCAAAACAAACATACTTAGCACATAAAATGGGTTAATAGGAAAACTGTGTTTTTATGATTAAATTTTATGTGTGGAATAAAATTATGAATGTTAATTGTTTTTATGAAATATATTTATTTATTATAATCATAAATAAGATTATTTAACTTTTAAATTAATTTATAACCTAATTTATACCAAAATATTACTTAAATAAAATAAAAGGCCAAAAACCGTTTTTTTAATGTAACATTTTACTTTAGTTCTAAAAATGTTTGGAATAGGTTTTCTATATACAAAGAACATTTATAAATTCATAATACTATTATGAAATTTAATATTTTATTTCATTAATGGTTTTTAAATCTTATAGGATATTCTTACATGGTGATAAAATCATGGAAATTATAATTTTCATAAATTCTGTATTTTTCAACTAAAAAGAAACCTTATTATAAATTGTTCAAAAATCCAAAATAAGTAAATTTTAAAATTTTTAATTCGAAAATTATTTTTATTTTGTATAATTGAAATTATAAAATTTATAAACTTATCCTTTAATTTCAAAATTAAAAATATATAAAAAAAGATAGTTTTTATTGAAGATTCCATTTTTAATTGATTTTCTAAAATTATATTCATGGGTTTTTTAAATTAAAAATATTAATTTTAAATTAATTTATCACTCTATAAATATTAATTTTGTGTATCAAAATGTTTTAAAAAACTTCTAAGTCATATAAAAGTGCTTGTATTAGCAAAATTGGTATTTTTTTACTATTCACCTAAAAATCTGTTGTTTTTTAAAAATATCAAAAATACATTCTATGATAGTTTTTTTGTGATAAATTAAAAAAAAATTGTTTATTTATAAAATTAAAATTAAAAAATTTTAAATTTATCTTTTTTAAATACAAAATATAATATGAAGAAAAAAATTATTAAAAATATCTTTTTTCCATATTAACTCAAATTAATTATTTAACTTATAAATGTAATAACTATTAATGGTTTATAGTTTTAGTGTTTTTTATTGAATTACTAATAATTTACTCTTAATATTTTGTGGTTTTTTTGGGGGTTATGTGTGGAACAAGTTATAGAACATTTTATGTATTTGTAAAGAATCCAGAATCTCAAGTCATTACATTCTACACCCCTTAAAAAAAATATCATCGCAATTTAATTATCATTTACTTAGTGGAATAGATAATGTTTTTGAAATGATTTACATGCCAACAGGAATTATCTTTAATGATATATGATCCTCAATATCATATATAAGATTAAAAAACACTTATTTTCCCTAACCATTTTTAGGAAATGTATCTCATAGATTGGTATTAATGCCCATCCAAAGGATTTGGTTTTATTCTTAGATAATTCAAAGTTTTAATTTCACAAATAGATGGTCATAATTAATTTAAAATGTTTTTACCTATTCTATAAATTACTATGGATTTAAAATGAAGATATACATTCTATTTAAAAAATGAAATTAATTTTTTTTAGAGGAGGATACTTTGATTTAAAAAAGATTATTTCAAAAAACATAATAATCATATCACTATATGTTTTATTTAAAATAAGAAACACTAATATTGGTGTATTAATGTTCTTAGAAAAATCCTAGATACAATAGGGTTAATAGAATTAGAATGCATCCACTAATTTTAGGTAGAGGGTAGTGAAACCTAATTACCACTATTCTCTTCATCAATAGTCATTTCATAGGTACTTCCTTTCTCTCTACGTTTAAGAGGTTGTGGATTCCTACAATCCTTAAAAATCATTGAATTAGGGTATTAAAATTTTTAATTCCATATTTCTCTACACATAAGACATTGAATTGTTAATGGTTCCCTTGGATGAGTTATGTCATCTTTCCTCTTGTTAACTGAACATATCATTTTCCTTCAAAAAATGTGATGCTCTATGAATTCCTTTACAACAATTAAATAATCTTCAATTCTCCTTGATGAAAATCCCTTGGTTATTCATTCCACATTTGTGACTTATTATAAATTGAACATTTTTTCCAATCATCATCTTCATCCCTTGATCTTTCATAAGATTCCATCTTTCTCTTCTTTTGTTTGTTTAATACTTAAACTATATACATGTTATAAATAATATTTCAAGATATATTTTTTGCAATAAATATAAGTATTCTCATTCCATATATAATTTCAAGGATTTTTTCATTGATTTCATCTTTTCATTATCCTTTACACCCAGGTTTCCTTATATTTCTAGCCATTAAAAACCCAAAAGGGTTGACATGAGTGAAAAAAAAACAGGAAATATTTATCATAATCAATAACATAAAATCTATTAAAACTTAAAATATCTTTCAATTTCACATTATTACATTATCCTATAGTTCTTTTAGTTAATGCTATATAAATTTAAGTTTGAACTATGTTTCTTTAAGTTGGGTTATCTTACGCTTCTCATCCAAATACCTTAATGTAACTAGGAAATCAATCCTTCATAATGGTGCATAAATATAATATGGTTAACCAAAGAATATTCCTTGGAAGTGTCAAAACATGTGTGCATACTTAGGCTCAATAATAAAGCATCAGGGTTATGATCAATTCAATTCTTAAGCAACAATATTTAGGCCGATTACCCCTAACTATATCTATTCTAAACCTAAATCTACTTGTATTATCTAGAAAGGGGATAAATGTTAGGTAAAACTATCCACTACAAAATTTAAAAATATTTTATGATATCATTATATACTTAGACTTGTCTCTATGTTTTTCACTAATCTCTTCTGACCTTAAAACCAAAGGTAGATAAACTAATCTTCAAAAATAACTAAACCAATCTCCAAAATGTTTGGTTATAATGGAGATGAAAAAGAAAAATACATGAGAGGGGGTGAATTTTGTTCTTCAAAAACATTGATATATTTAAAAAAACCTCTCTTATTATGTAGTGAACCTTTACTTCTCTCATATATGATCAAGAAGAGGAAATAAATAAAGGAAAAAAACATAGTGATGTATAGTGGTTCAGGGCACAAAGATCCCCCAGTCCACTCCACCGACTCTCAACTCCATGATCTTAGTGATTTTCTATTGCAGGTCCTCTTATGCTAATACCCTCACAACTAAGTGTAGGTAGTTGATTCCTTTACAGTAAGTATTTATAGAGCCTTATGGTTTTTTTAAAGGAAATATAAAATCCAAATCTTGGTAAGAGAAGCTGAAACTCAACCATGACTGAGTTTGAGTAGTTAAAACTCCAATATATTAATAGGGATTGATTTTGCTGATAAGAAAGGTTTTACTTCCTAGTTTCAGCAGAAACTCACTGATGTAATTGATCTTAAATAACCCAAATCAACAAATATATCTTCAAAGTTTCATAGGATTTGTTCAAAAAATGATAGATAAAACACTAAATATATGTATAAACATGAATGTCTCCAAAGTGTATCTCTGAAAAATGTTGCATCGATCTTGATGAATAAGATGTAACAGTAAAATACAGTATCAGTGGCATAAACAGCAGTGATTCAGTTAGATAGATCAAAACATGTTTTTCTCCAAAGTGTAACTCTAAAGGAAAATACACATAGGTTTTCCTTATGTATATATCCTCTTCTCTATATTGTGATGAATAATGTATTGTTATTTATATAGTAGTTTGAAACTAAATCTAGAAAAATCTCAAAATAAATTTTTAATATTTGAATTATAAAAAAATTAAGTGTCGTAACATCACTTAATAAAAGAAATTATTTACTACATTGAATTAAATCCGTTAAAATAATCATAATGAGCCTTTCAATTCATCGTAAAATATCTTTGAATAGATATTTACTTCTATCAATACCATTTTATAAATAAAATTTAATATCTTAGACTTAAATCTCCATCATTTAATAGTCAAATGTATGTATCCTTCATGTAATGAAAAAAATAAAAATATAGGGTTGACAACATATAGTTGATCACAAAATTAGTGTTGACGTACCATACATTTGGTTCCTCAAACGTAGGTTTATTCATAAATGTATGGTTACTTAACCATAATTTCCAGACAACATAGGGTATATGATCCATACATACTATTTCAAACCTAAGGTTTTTGAACAATACGTGATGCTTAAAAATGTATGGTATGAATATTTCTTTCAAAATAAGTTTAACCACATCCGAAAAACTTCAAAAGAACTTTGTGGATCAATGACTTGAATATATTCCAATAATAAATTTTCTAATGGATATTAATTTCCTAAAATTTACTTCATATAAAATTCATTAGTAATATAAATGTGGGTGTTTTAAGAATAAAAACCAGAAATAAATTAAAAAAATTATTGAATCAACACATTCTCAAAAATCCCCCCCCCCTTCTTGATGAGCATAAAAACCATGACAAAATATATAGAATTAAAAAAATAGAAAGATCCCAAAATAATTTTCTCTTCCTTTTTTCTTTATTATATTTCTTATAATATTTTTCTCATAAAGTAAACTTCTAGAAAATATTCCTTTATATAATTTTCATTAAAAAATACTTTATAAAAAAACTTTTCTCTTATTATAAGGATACAAATTCTCCCCCATGTCAGTGATATTAAGGTTAAATTTATCCAATTTTTCTAACATGATGATAGCATCAAACTATAAACTTTTACCCCTTTTTTGTAATATTAGAAAGATAGGAGTATTAAAATTAAGTCCTCTTGAATTCAAGATTACTTAAAATGATATAAATTTGTAAAAATAGAGAATAATAAAATATTTAATTAATAAAATGATTATTTTCTTAAAACTCCCCCTAATTTATAGCATATAAAATATTCAATGAATTAAAACATTTAAAGAAAAATTTCATAAGTAATATTTAAAAAAACTATTATTATTTTTATTATTATTAATTTTACTTACATCAATAAACTTTATTTAATAGATAATTAAATATTAAGTTCATGCTCATGTAAAATAACTTAATAAAATATTAAAAAATAATTAAAAAATAATTTATATCACTATTTTCAATCAATGAAATATATTGAAAAAATACATATAACATTGATTTTAAATAAACAGAAAACAAAACGAAATGGTTAGGAAAGAGTAGACTATTTTTCTGAACTTTTCAAACTTCAAACATTTTAACTTAGACCAGATAAAACTATTAATAGTTATTCTAATCTATTTTGAATATCTACTATTATTTTATATGAAGAATATGAACATTGTTCAAGTAGAAAAAACTTTAGATTACCAAGATCTAGCTTAGTAATTGCTTCTCTTCTAAGTAACTCTATCTAAACTAACATTTCAACCATGGAAGCTCCAAAATATGATTTTGAGATCAAACTATGTTTCATATTCTAATATTCCTTTTTTAATGAATCAAAACCCATTTTCGATACAAATGCCATTTTTAGTTCTTCATATGATTTTCTAGACTCATCCAAAGAAGCTTACAGCTTTAATTTTTCTTCATTCAGGGTACTAACATTGAACATAAGCCTTTAATAAGACATTTGTGAAGAAGAGACTTCCATTTATTCATTTATTTGAACTTCCTTATTTTATTCAGAATACCTTTCAAACAAATATTCAATATATGAAAATAATTCTTCATTTAAAAGATCATAAGGATCACCTTTTGTTCTTTTATGAGAAAATGTTTCTTCTAAACTTGAAGTACTTGATCACTTTACCTATTTATGACTATTTTTTCAAAAGATTTTGAATCATATATTTTGAAGAATAAGGAGATTACATATAAATAAATAAAATATAAAAATATAAAATTCTCAGTTATGACATAATGTAGATGGTATTTCATATTTTTGAGTTGAAAAATCCATAATAATCATTACCGATTTTAATTTTTGAAAAGATATGTTATAAAAGAAAGGTTTTTATGGTCATGTAAACAAATATTGTTTTAAAAATACTAAATAAATATTCCAATATATTTTAAGACATAATACATAAACTTTTTATAATTTTAAAAATTATTGTATTTTATCTAAAGAGTATAACAATGTTTAAAGGTATTTGACTTTTTTTGGAAAATTAATCAAAATAGACTAACTCTTAATTTAAATAGTAAATAATTTTTTTATCTATTTATAGGAGATATATTTCTCTCATATATAAAATAGTTAATGAAACAGAAGAATATTGATATAAAAATGAAACACTTCCTCGATCGGTGATTTTAGTACTGAGGATTTTTTATAACGAACTACTTAAAAGTTCTTCACTCCTTTAGTAGAGACTTTTATATATCAATCAATCAATCACTTAAAGATTTAATGATTCAACTTACTAGTATAAACTTGAAAAACATTAGATGAAAGTTATTTTTATAACCCATATTCTTTTGGGTCTAGCAATGTTATCAATTAAATTCATAAGTAACCAAACTTCTTTATTTTTAGTAGGATTTATACTATTTAAGTTAAATAATTCTTTTGAAAAATAAACATTTTTAAGACCATAAATTTAAGGTTTTATAAAATTTAAATAATTCAAATAATGGCAATTAATATCCTGATAAAAAAATTTAACAATATTTTTTTTTATATAATCCAGGAACAAATTAATTCTTTTAAAGTTTTTGTCTTTCACCATTACTTCATATTTCAAATTTTCCTTTATGAATTTTATTTTTACCAAGGATTTGATTTAAATGTTTTTATCCTTTTATTAGAAAACTAGAAGCTTATTTTGGATTACTAACTTCAACCAATAATTCTTTAATCATAGTTTCATGAAAATCATAAGAATTTTAGAATAGTTTGATTTTAAATCTATAATATGTTTTGATAAATTTTATATATCTAATAAAAAACTCATAATATTTTCTAATTTTTCTATGGTCTTTATTTAAGGATTAATATTTATCTTTTAACATAAAGAAATTACCATTTAATTAATTATAAGATAGTTTTTCATAGCCAGATTTTTGAGAGTAAGAATATTATACCTTATTAGTATGAGCCATAAAACATACCATTTTTTTTCTTAGCCTCTAAAATAGTAGAAGATTCATTTTTTAAATTATAATTATTACTCATGTTAGCGTTTATAATTTTATTTCCCTTTCTCTTATAATAATATTTTCTTTTAACTTCTATTAAAGGATTTTTATCCATTGTATGACCTTTTTTCTTGCATTCATAGCATTCATTTTCATCAATCCCTTTACTTTTCGTTCTATACTTTTTCTCAAATATTTTAGAAATATATGATAATTATTTGTCCAAATTTGGATGAATTGAATTAGATTATTCATCCATAGTAGTAATGAGAGCGGCTTCTTCTTGTTTTACATAATCTTCATCTTCATCCTACATCTCGGCTTCATACATCATATAAGTCCCAATCAATTCCTTCATTGTCAAATCTTTGACTAGTGGTGAATTTTTTTATAGACATAGATATTCCATTATACTTAGAGGGTAGTACTATAAGTACTTTTAATGGTTGATCTGATTGTGAAAGTATATCTCCCAAATTAGTAATATTATTGACAATCTCTATCAATATTATATTCATTTGAGTGATAATTTCATCCTAGATTTTTTAAATGTATTAAATTTTAATTTCACAGTAGTGTACCTTAGTTTTCTAATATTATTAGTTACTTCAAAGGAAACAAAAATAGTATTCCACATTTTATATAAAGTAGGAAATTGGGATACTTAATTAAATTCATCAGTTCCTAAACCACACACAATAGTGTTCAAGGATTTTTAATTGAGATTATATTTTATTTCTTGATCATTATTCTGTTCTTACAAATCCTCCTTATTAATATCATAAGGATTAACAGCCTTTAAATAAACCATTATTCCAATATTTTTAAAATAAACAATCATATGGGATTTCTATCATCTATAATTGTCACCATTAAAATAAGTAGTATAGGCTATTGACATGCCATCCCTAGAATCATCCATTTTAAGATATCTTTGTTTGAATATTTAACTAAGGCTTGTCAGATCCCTTTGATACAAATTTTTAGTATCAAGTAAAAATATATATCAATAATGAGAAATAAGTCCACTATATTCCAAACTTTGATACAAATTATTAGGTCAGAATGGTGATGACGAAGAAAAAAGACACGGTAGGGGGTGAATTGTGTTCATCAAAAACTTTGATAGATTCATAACACCTATTTTATTATGCAGAAAACCTTTCCTTATCTCAAAGATGAGTGATTATCAAAAATAAATAATGGAAATAACACAGTGAAGTATAGTGGTTTGGGGCACAAAGATACCCTATTCCACTCCACTAACACTCAACTCTACAATCTTGGTGATTTTCACTTGCATGTCTTCTTATCCTAAGACCTTGACAAATAAGTGCAAGTAGTTGATACATTTATAATAAGGATTTATAGATTTTTTTGGATCTTTTACAGGGAACTAAAAATCTACATCCTGATACTAGAATTTGTCACATAACCACAATTGAGTATGAGCAGTCAAAAATCCAATAAATTAATAGATATTGATTTTATTGAGAGGACATGTTATAATTTTCAATTGTAACAGCAACTGAAAAATGTAATTGATCTTCAATAACACATAGTATCAAATAGATTTCTAACATTTCATTGTATTTCTTAAAAAATGATATATAAAACTCCAGTCAGATGTAAAAACATGAATATCTATAAATTGTATCTCTGAAAAATATTTTGGTGATCTTATAGAAAATGATGTTATGATAAAAAATAGTAATAGTGATAGAAATAGTAGTGATTCAATCAAATATATCAAAACATGTATGTCTCCAAAGTGTATCTCTAAAGCAAATGACCCAAAAAAATTTCTTATGTATGTATCCTCTTTTATATATTATGAGTAAGAGTGTATTGATATTTATATAGTAGTTTGAACATCTCCATGTCAAACCAGCTTCAAAAATAACACACAATAAATTGTGAATATTTGGATTAAAAAACATTAAATATATTCATAACATACCATAAGAATAGAAATGATTTAATCTATTTAATTATAGCCTTTAAAATAATCATAATAATAATTTGAATCAGTCATAAATTAACTTTGAATAGATCTTTAATTCCATCAAGACTGTTGCATAAATCACATATAATATTTTAGATTTAAAACTCCATCATTGAATAGTCAAACATAGATTTCCTTTATGTGACAACAAAACTATAAATTTTGGGTTGAAAACATATAGTTTATCACAAAAGTAGGTTTGATATAGCATATTTTTTTCCTCAAACATAGTGTTACTTAACCATACTTTCCAGACGACATAGGGTATATTATCCATACATGATATTTCAAATGTAATGTTTATGAACAATATGTTATGATAAGAAAATTAGGGTATGAATAGTTTTTTCAGAATATGTTTAAACACATCCATGATACTTCAAAAAATATTCCCCATGGATCAATGAATTAAATATATTTCAAGAAAAATTTTCTAATGAGTATTAATTTTTAAAAATTCCCTTAAAATAAAAATCATTTGTAACATAAATGTGGGTGTTTGTGAGCATAAAAACCAAAAATAAATTAACAAAATTTTGGAACCCACACATACTCAACGCAAAATAACTAGGCCCTTCTCTGATACCAACTATATAAATATTTTCAAGACAATACATAGATACTAAATTAATCTAATGATTTCAATAAAACATCTCACAATCAATCACACAATCCAAAGACTGAAAGTTTTATTGTCTTGGATATTAACTACATAAAAATATTTATTTTTCTAAACTTGTAAACATTTCTCTATAATCATTCTCATATTGATTATTTCCTATATATATTACATGATATAATAATCTTCATAACCAAGGGAATCTAAATATAAGGGGTGAGCTAAAATGCTCAGTAATTGGTAATATAAAAAATACTATATTGTTTAGATCGTAAACTTATAAAAAATAATTAATAAGGAAAATTATATAATATATAAAGATCATAAAACCATTAGAGTTAACTATAATAATGAAAGGAAGACATAACATATAAAGAGATACCACTTTTACCCTAGCATTAGAAATAAAACATGAATCATATAACATGGTCCATATAATTTTAGAGAGAAAGTGGTGCAATCCTAAACATGGAATTACTTATCATTGTGAACATAGCTATTTTCCAACCTATTCACTCATAAAATTGTGACTATAGCTAAATGTAATCAAACTCACCCTTTGTAAACCATGATATCCACTAACCTATTCAAATAAAATTTCTATCTCATGAGATATAAGACATTACCCAATGCATTGGAGGGATATATTGGTATCACCCATCTCATAATCCATACATTTGTGTGCTACTTAAAAATAAAACATCCATTATGTCATAAATAACCTATGAAAAAAAAAGAATAGGACTCATAAACCTTTTAAAAACATCACATATCATGAATGTATAAAATAATTATATAGAAACAAATATTATTTTATAAAATTAATCATATCATAATAACACACATATATATATAGGGTGATGAAAACATCACATCATGAAAAATAAACCTTTGAGTGTAAGAAGATATTAAACTATAAAAGTTTCACCAAACCTTTTAAATTGTCCAAGTAAAAATTACTTTTGAAAATACATTTTTATAAAGGTAAATATAAGACCTATGAAAACCTTAATATAAATTTATCCAAATAAATAATCCTTTAAAACACATAAATGTTATCAAAAAGGATAATTGAAAAATACTTTGTGAAATTTTACTTTAAAAAATAATCTTTAATAATGGAACCTTGAAAAGGAAATAATTTTTTAAAAATTGAAATTGGATATAAATTCAACCTTTTTTAATTATCAAAAGAATAATTAAAAATTTAAAATCTAAAAAGACAACAATATTATCAAAAGAAAATTTTTAGTGGATGATAAAACGTTTTTTATTTTGAAATTATTGAAAAACCTTTTGAAAATTTTGAGATAACCTTTTTCAAAACATGTATCATTAAAAATCATAGTAAAAATTTTGTTTTAAAATGAATAAAGGAGAATAAAAGGATAATTATATATAAAAAATTAGTTACTTCTAGGTAAATAATAGTATTTTTGGGAATTAAAAACATGGACATAGAAGAAAAATATTTTAAAAGAAATGGTAATTATTCTTAATGAAAATGAATTTTAATGAAATAACATAATCATGAAGAAATAATAATTTTTTATGGATCATAATTTACACAAACAATAAGGTTTAAATATAAAATAACATCTCCATAAGTTATGGTAGATCAATCATGAAATGTTATAGTCAAAGAATAGTTATTATGTCCCAAGGAAAATATTTTTGAGTCACAAAAAGTCTTTTCAGCGGTTGTAATGTTTAAATAAAGACCCCATGATAAGTATAACATTAAATACAAAACTTAATATCATGAAATATAAGTTTATAATTATAAAAAAGTAAAATATGGTATTATTTTCACTGCAAAAAAAGGAAACATGGTGTATATATTAACATGTCTTGAGGAATTAAAATTTTAGACAAAGAAACCCTTACGTTAATGGTATCATAAGAATAAAAAGAATAAGAGAGGGATACCTTGGAATAAATCATAAAATATAACTTATGTAATGATATTTATCATACATTAACAAATATTGTATTAGTTATATCACATTCAATAATAATCGGTGTAAAACATGAAATCGTGCCTCAATGAAAGTGAACTTAAGACAACAACCCATTTTCTTGTTTCCTTGATCAGTTGATGACACTCTATATTTCTATAAAAAAACATATATACCTTAGTAATATATTTATTAACTATATTCATATATGTTTTCTTTTATATTTTTCATTTATAATTATTTATTATGGCAATACTGGTTAGTTATAGCATATTTCAACCATCGGGTGTTAATAACTTTAAACATTTTCACACATTTTCTAATGCTAATGTCAATAACCATAATTTCACAAAAATCACATAAATGATATAAAATTTATGATACTATAATAAATATATTATATTTATTTAAAAATATCTTATATTATTCCATAAGTGTTTTAGTTACAATAAGTGAAAATGGAATCGGTGTTGGCTTATTTCGGTGATTTTAGAGAATAAAAATTGATACTTTAATAATATGTTAAATACTTAATTTAATACTTCCATAACCATATATGAATAATTACTTACATAGTATATTTTAATAATATTTTTTTTCATATTTAAATATCCATCCATAATAGAGTTTTATATCAACTTTTATGTAGGTGGTTAAACCGACCCAAACTTGAACATGTTTTAACTCTATTGGTGAGTATGGTTAATGAGGCGTATTGTTTTAAAATAATATCATTATAATAAAAGAATAATTGTATTTTTTATTTTATTATGATTTTTACCTATATTTTAATATGTTTTTACAATGTATGAAAATCTAAATGAAAAATTAAAATATTTCATTGCAGAGGCGGTAATCTGCACGTACACGTGATAAGTGTTCCTGGACTAAATGGCCCAAAGGCCTTCATTTTTATTGATTTTTGATAACCCCCCTTTCAAGGTATGAGGGGGAACCCTTACAAGGCCTGTAGGATTAGAGAGATTACATGGCCCATAGGATTAGGAGATTACATGACTCGAAGGTCTTAGGGAATTCAACCAAACTATTTACAAGGAACTGCCCCTCCCCAAAATCTGCATCCTTGATAGTATCTCTCCACCTTTTCGTGACTATCTGGCTAGGCTTCCCGTGCAAGCATAGGCTGGTACCAATGGCATATCCATACCCTCTCATTTTGACAATCCATTTGTCTCTGCTCTGGTGAGTGCACGTGCTCTGAATCCTCTTCTAGGGCTGCTCCTTTTTGTAGTGTGTCTGGGCCTGCATTCATGTGTACCGAAGGCCTTGGGGTGGACCTAAGGTCTTAAGTTGGCCAAAAGGCCTTGAGAATCAACTGGCCTGAAGGCATTGGGTGGCCCGAAAGCCTTGCAGGACCCAAGGACTAAACTGGTGGCCCAAAGGCCCAGATGGATGAATAGTTCTGTCTGCTACAGTACCGAACAGTGCCTGCTACAATGCCTATTACAGTACTGATACAGTACTGATATAGTACTGCTACAGTACCCAGAAATATGCCTCCACCCGGATTTGATCTTGGGTCTCTTGGATGCACCTATCGAGTCCTCACCAACTGGGCTGAGGCTCTTGTGCACGTGATAAGTGTTCCTATTTCTCAATGCGTGATAGGGGGAGAATGTGGGTATTAAATTGAAAATTTAGAATCATAATTTTATTATATATATATATATTATATTATATTTACTAATAATTACCACCATTTATACCACCCATGAAATTTGGTAATATAAAACAAGTGACGGCTCTTTGTGGAGGTGTTATTCTGCGCAACACACTAACAAGGTTCTTTTGTTTTTCAAATGGGTGTAAATGAATAAATAAGGGATGAAAAATTAATAAAAAAAATATCAGTATACTAATTATACCATATTAATAATATTTTTATGGTTATAAGATAATTGGAAGTGAAATATTAAGAAGAAAAACCTAAAAATGAGATAATACTTATGCTGGAGACTTGATTTTTCCTTAGAAGTTAACTTGAAATTGAATGGATTTGGATAAATATGGGTGAATATGGGATCATGTTTTGGGATGTAATTTTAGGGAGAGTAAAAGGCCATATTTTAATTAAATAATTAGAATGGTATATGTATATTTTAAAGGGTGTAAGTGATCCACTTTTATAAGAGAGGAAAACATTACTTTTGGAAACACCCTTTATATTTTAATAATGTCATGACACTATTCCAAGTTCAATAGATCCAAAGTATAACAATAAAGGATTTTGGGTATTTTGAGGACCAAATTTCATCCCATACACTCATTTTTTGGGTATCACTGAGTGATATAAGTTTTTTACCTTTTTAATTTTGTTTTTTCCCTAGTTCTCCTTTACCTAGATGGATTTTTTTACCCATGGTAGTTAAACAGAACGAACACAAGTAAATTGATCCTTGTAAATTGATTTTAGAATTATAATACAAAATATAAAAATATTTTATAGAATAAAATTTCTATAGTTAAACAATTTTAATTTCAAAATAAATCTACTTACGTATAAAAATAGTTTTTAGGGACATTATATTTTGAAGAATAAAATTTATGTGTGAGATCAATTTTTCAATATTAATATTTTTTATGAAATATATTGATTTATTATAAACTATCATAATTTTATCTAACTTTTAAATCAAGTAATAACTAAATTTTAATAAAGTATTACTTAATTTAAAGAAAAGTCCAAAACAGTTTTTTTATGTAACATTTTACTTTAACTCTAAATATGTTTGGTATAGGTTTTATATGTACAAAGAATATTTGAAAATGAATAATGTTATTACTAAATTCCATAGTTTATTTATTTAATGTTTTTTAAATATTTTAAGTTATGATTACATAGTGATAAAATCGTGGACATAATAATTTTCTTAAATCTCGCATTTTCAACTAAAAATTATCATTTTTTATAAATTATAAAAAAATTAATAATATGTGAATTTTATATTATAAATTAAAAAATGAGGTATTTTTATGTAATTAAGATTATAAAATTTTAAAAATTATATTTTAATTTGAAAATGAAAAATATTAAAAAATATTTCTTTTATTAAAATACCACTTTACTTGATTTTCTAAAATAATATTCATGGGTTATATCAATAGGGAATAATAATTTTAAATTAATTATTTTTCATTATAAATATAAATTTTTTATATAAAAAAGGTTTCAAAAACTTCTATGTCATATAAAAGTAATGGTATTCACAAAAACAGTATTATTTTACTATTCACATAAAAATCAATTATTTTAGAAAAATATAAAAAATAAATTAAAAGATAATTTTTTATGAGGAATCCAAAAAATAAATTTTAATTTATCAAATTTAAAATTCAGAAATTTTTAAATTTTTCTTTTCAAAATTAAATATATAATATATGGAAAATGGATTTTATTAAAAATGACCTTTTTGAATATTAACTCATATTAATTATTTACCTTATAAAAGAAATAACTATTAATGGTTTACCATTTTATTATTTATTATATAATTATTAAAAATTTACTATTATATTTTTTGGTTTGTTTACATTAGGTGTATTATGTGACACAAGTTGTAGAATATAGTAAATATTTTTAAATGACCCAAAATCTGAGGTCATCACAAAATATACTCTTAGGGTGCACTAAAGGTGGTGGACCCCTAATTTTTTGGGTCCATATAAATATAATTATATTTTAAATATATATATATATATATATATTTAAAATATAGGGAGTGGAATATATTTTTTACATCGATCAGAAATTCTATGATTGAGACTATGAAATTGTAACGACCCCGACCCCAGTAGCCCAGAGCTGGTTTCTTACTTTATTACATTGGCATAGTCTGTTATTATACAATGTGTGTGGAGTGTAACTTGAAGTTGAAGGGTGAATTTGGTGGTATACATCAAAGAAGTGGATGTTGGTGTTGAGCGACGAGGACCACGAAGACGGTGATGAAATCTCCAGTGACATCGGTGATGGAATCTTTGGCGGCGACGACGGTGGTGGTTCTAAGAATCGATGATGATGGAGGTGACAGGATGATTATTATGATGTCGGCTTGAATTGAGGAGGGTGAGTGATTCGGTATTTACGTGACTCAAGGTGGCTCTTGGATCAACTCACTGTGATGAAGGTTGGCACGTAGACCGAAAAGTTATTTATTTTTGTGAATTTTGAATTTTAAAACTATGGTGGTGGCATGGAACTTTGGATATGAAGTAGGCAGGATGTGAGTTCTTGTAATGTGGAGCAGTTTTTGAATTCTGTGATGTACAGTTACCTCTTTTCCTTAAATTGGTTCTTAGAAAATATCAAAAAAAGTATTTGGAGGAGGTAAGGTATAAAATCATGAAGTACTATTCAATTTAATAGTTTTGAGAACCATATACATCTATGATACCCATTTTACATTGGTAATATAAAATAAATCATAATACATAACAAAATAAAATAAAATGCACCCTTGAAAACTCATTCAAATATCTCTTCTTTATAACCTAGGGAAAGTAAACAAAAAAAGGTTAAACTCAAATTCTTGGTAAGGGTTAAGTACAATAGAATCTATCATAAGTAAATAAATTGTAATCATAATGGAAATGTAAATGATTAAAACTCATTCCAATTAATCAATAACTTGTTCATAATAAGACACGAATAAAAGATGATCAAATAATGCCATATAAATAATCACATGAGTTTTAAAATTGACCATGGATATTATAACTAATCGAATAATCACATGGAATAAAAATAATTATTGAATTCAGAATATTTTATGTTTGAACTATTAAGATATATCCTTATTACATTTATTGCAAGATTTATCCTAAATATAGTTTAAGTATGTGGGTAGAAACCCATCTGATCAGGAAAACCACTTCATCTCATAAGACTACTGATTCATCGAGGGTATTGCATTAACTAGTCCTAGACCCATTTAATATATGTCAAAATAATTCCTCATATGTATAATAATAAATTTAAATCATAAAAAATGTTCTTTATCAAATATCTATATTAAGTAAAGGATACTAATTTCTCAATATTTTCCTAATAAATCATATAAATTTGAAATAAAACACCATATTTAAAAATTTTATAGGATTTAGGGAATAATCATATCCATTAGACAATAATATGGATATTTAAAAAAAACATATAATGTCCAAAGAAAAATTATTTCAAGAAAGTGATTTTTTCAAGAGAATGTTAACAATAAGAAAAGGAAATGAGATTTTATAATAACTTTTACCACTTGGTAATTTTCATGTCAAATACCCTTATATGATATAATTAAAATTGAAACTTAAAATACAATTATATATTAATGAATCATGATATTACATGTTAATCGGCAGTATAAACACCACATAAAAGAGAATTGGTTCTTAAAAACACAGAAAGTATTAATAGAATTTAAATTGAGATGAAATACCTTACCTTGTGCTTCCTTTTGATTGAATGATCATTAACCTCCAATAATCTTTCATTATTTTCATTATTTCATGTGTTAATTGACAAGTTTTTTTAGCATGTTTTGAATTGTTATTTTTTGTTCCTCTTACTTATATCATGATTTCATTATCTCTAGAATTTAAAACATGATGTAAATATCATATATATTTAGTATATATGTATTTATAGTAATCCAAAAAAAATTTGAGAGGAAATGAAATACATCATTTAGATAGACGGTAGCCTATACATACGCATGAACATTTTTTCCATTTTATTATCATATTAAAAGAAATAAAATTCAATGATATATATATATATATATATATTTATTTATATATATATATATATATATATTATCATCACAATATAATTATTATATCATATATATCAAATATTTTTATTAAAACCATCCTTAATACATTTCATGTAAAGCATGAACGAATCACATCGCTTCACGAGGTGGTAGTCCACTTTACACAAGAACTAAGTTATCATATTACCAAAAAGTAGAGATCTTGAATTTATGTGTTATATAAAAATTATTGAACCATAAATATATAAATAAATATCATATAAATAATATATAAACAATATTTCTGTCATTATTCCAAACCTTTAAAGGTGTTATGGAAAAATGAATGACATTGGTTTGCAAGGCAGTAGTCCGTTGTACACATGAGTTATTTTTTTATAACTTAATTAATGTAAGTGTGTGAAGTTATAGATATTAACCTTGACATAAAAACATCTAATAATATATAATACACTATTTTTATTATATAATCATGTTGTTGGATCATAATGTATATGAAGATGGCTAAATACAAGATGGGTTCAATTGTAGGTTTAAAAACATTCATTTTTAACCTTGAAATAAACTTTGTTTAAAAAAAATTATTCACAAACCCTATTATGTATTTAAATGGTTATCAAACTTGTCCCATGGGTCCAATAATAAAAATATCTTAATCAAGTAAATTTGGATATGTAAGTCATAGGTTGTAATGATAAATTTATTATACCTTCATAGTGTATAGAATCGTAATTTTTAACTGATGGTAACATAATCATGGTTTAATCATATTCATAGAAGAAAATGATTACAAAAAGAATCATAATCACAAGGGTTATGATATATAAGAGTAATAAAAAAATTTATTGATTCTATCTTAAATCATATAGAATTATAATCAAGGTAAAATTGTATTGATAGAATAATATAGGGTAAAACAATTTTATTATAATTAAATCTATTATGATATACAAGATATAAATAGAAAGATGAATATAAAAGTATCACTTTATATTATATAATGTGTAAATAAAATACTTTTAATAAAAAATGTAATATAAATGAATAAACTTTTTATCCCAAAGAGTATGGTATCCAATAACCTTGGATAAAGGTACCTTATTTTATACTTATAATAAATTCTATCTTTTCTATACCATAGAAAGACCTCTATATGATGATAGATCTATCTCACTATCCCCATGAGTTCTAGGTATGATGATCATTCTATTTCACTATCCTTTTGATCCCTCTATATGATGATTGGATTTTCTCTGTCTACCTATCCATAGAATCCATTAATACAAATATCGATATATCTTTTTATCCCCGTGAGCCCTTGATATGATGGTCTAATTTCCTCTTTCTACCTATCCACAGTAGCCCTTGATCTTATTCATGTGATCAGTCATTAAAATTACAAATACGAACTCAAAAAGGTTACAAGTTACAAAGAATAAGTACTTCACTCTTATAAGCTTTAGAGCTCTCACACACTAAGATTTTAGCAAATGAAAATGATCAGCACATCGCTCCAAATTCTTATAATGATCAGTTATTTATAGGAAATATTCCAACAGTCATCTTTAACATCTAATGATCATATTTTATCAGATTTTTTCATGATTACTTGGATACCTGGGACTTCAAAGGTCATATTATAGAATAATTTCAATTTCGTTTTCATATACACTATTTGAAGTGTAAAATGTATTCATTTATGATAAAATACTTTTTTTTGTATTTACAATTTTAACTTATATAAATCTAATATATTTCCTTATTAAATTACATTAGGATTGTCTTTATGAGTATGATTCTAATGCTACCAGTTCTGATGTCAATTATGAATATAAAAACTTTCACTAGTATGAAGATAAGATAGAAATTATTTAAACCTGATTTGAATAAAGTATATTTATATTCATGAAAACAATAAAACTAATTCTAACTATAGTAAAATATATATGTTTTCTACAAAAAAAATATTAAAATACTTTGGACATGAACGAGTTAGTAATTTAGTATTTAATAAATAATTTGTGGTTTCCAAAACAAAAGGAATGGAAAGGTAAAAAAGGAAACTTTTGACTCAAAAATCTCCTCTTTTTTCTAAATAAAAAATAACAAGACTTAAATAGAAAATAACATTGAAAAAATTATGTCCATTATTATTTTTAAGAACTATCTATTCAGAATTAAACATTAATACTTATCTCACCTTGATTTCATAACTCATCTTAATATAATGATGAATAAAAATAACTCCCCCTTAGGATAACAACATACCCTAAAGATTGTATTCTTATCTTTTAGAAGTATTTTCACCGATTACTTAAAATATCTCCCCCTTTTAATAAAATTTTTCCCCTTTTTGATTTTCAAAAAGGAATAGGGAAAAGTCAGGAATTACCTGTAAATGGTTAGAGAGACAACTATACGAAACAAAATAAGAAAGTACTTTATTATCTAAAATGAATAAAAGAAAATTCAACCAATTAGAAATTGGAAAATAGTCAAACAAATTATAAGTGGATGAAAAATTATTTCATTGAAATTTTAATCAAAAGAGTTACAACAAGAGTTTAAGAAAAGAAATTAATCTTTCTTCGACATTACTTCTTTAACAATGGTCTTTATCTTGTTGAACTCATTTCTATCTTACAAAAGTTTTGAAATCATTTTATCTTGAGATCTTATTTTTTATTACTAATAATAAATCTTTTCTTCCATGATCTTATTATTGTCTTCAAGAGATTTAATTCTTTCTGATAATTCATTATTGTAATTCTTTAAATCCAAAATTTTATATTTATTTTCCTGTAATATTGAAATCTAATGTTGCAGATACATTAAGTTCCCTTTTAAATATATTAAATATTGAGTCTTTTTTATTGTATTTCTAAACTCCTCAAGGAATTTTACTCTATTAGCCATGTATTTAACAAGAATGTTGAAAGTATCATCGATATCATTAAAATAATTCTTAAAATTTCAAAATTATCATCATGATATTTTATATCATAATCAACACTATGAGACAATTTAACCATCTTATTGTATCTTTTCCTATGATCCTAATAACTTTCATTAAAGATCTTGAAATCTTCCTCCAAACATACCAATTTTTATATTAAATATTTTAATAAATCTGATTTTTCATGTTTATTTTTAGTAACCAAATCAACCTTGGTTTCTGGTCTAGGAAGGTAAGGAATTTTTTTCTCTAATCTATTCAATGTATTAATGATACGGTCGAGTCCCTAAGTTGTGATCATATTAGGTTATTAGGAATATGATTGATTATTTTTGGGAGGTATGATTTGGTTGGTTTTGATTTCTTCTTGAAGTTATTTCTTTTTTCTTTGTTTGACATCGATTTATCAATCCTTTTTTCAACCTGCACCTTCACTAGCTTTTTCTAGAATATCTATTTATGTGGTACCTTCTTCTATTTCTTTTCGAAATATCTCTAAAGTTGTGACTCCATTCTCAAATCAACTTTCCCAACATGAACCGATTCTTTATATACAAAAACTTATTTTTCTTCATCTCCAATAGAGGAAACATCATCATGGACAAAATATGTTTCTTGAAATAACAATATGATATTCTATTTTTGTAAAAAAAATTGCAGAAGTGGCCTCTAATATTTTTATAAAAAAGTCAACTAAACTTGAACATTTAAGCTTCTTATTTTGTTTCTTTTCCTTTTATTTTTTATCTATAACTTTAACACAATTTAAACTTACAACAAAGTATTTTTCTAGATCAAGTATGATCTAAGGATCTCCTTCTTTTCTTTCAGCCTTTCTACAACTCCATTCCTTAAATATTTATTTTGAGTATTTATTTTGTTTATTTTCTTTTATTTGAGTAAGGTACTCAGCCTTTATCTTTTGAAAAACCTCCTCTAATTTATTTGTCTTAGAATAATGTTCTTCTTATGATGTAGTAGCTTAAAGACTCTTCATAAAAAAATTTTATTTGGAATCAAAAACAAACATCATTCATTTCATTATGTCATCACTTATAAAAATAATATTTTCTCTAACAGTCTTGGATTTGTTTTACTTTTTGAAATTATTCATACTTTATTCAATCATCTTGCTTGTAAAAAACATTAAAATTTGAGACTTGATTGATTGTGATTATATATTTTTTATTTTCAAAATAACAAAACCTACCAAATTGATCTTCCTCATGTTTACCAAGTAATCCAAAATAAAGATATTAGATACTTTCAAATTATATCTATCTCCTTTTCTCGAAATTAGAAACTCATTCATCGAAAGGGATATTACCCTATGGTCTAGAATGAGATGAGTGAACTTCCTTGGTTCATCATATGATACATTTTTAAGTAAATATTTTTTATCCCTTTCTTTGATAAGTGTTCCCTCTGAATCAAGTATTTTATGATATGAACAAAAGGAATATCCTTCATATGAAATACCTAGGAAGCCTACGACTTCCCTATGTGTCATCTTATAACATTTCTCATATATTCAAAATGAAAACATCTCTTTTACATTTTCTTCAAAAAAAATTATAGAATCATAAAAACCATTAACCAAATCCAAGTAAAACAAATCATAATCAGGATCTGATTGTTCCATACATAGTGATTGTCAACCTTGAAAATCTATAATCCTCCTTAGAGATGAATCATAATTTTTATAAAAATCTATCTCTACTGACCTTTCCCATAAAAAATCATTTGTTGTAATCCTTCATAAGTTCCATCATATTGGGGATTGAAACTAAATATTTGGACATGAAGAATAAAATTCAAACTAGGAGTCTTAAACAAGGCATCACTTTGAGGAAGGAGACTTGATATAAATGACGTGGGTCATGAGGGGGGTCCTTCTTATATAAGATATTTCAGGTGATGATTGAACTTCTAAAAATATCTAATGGGTGAGATTTTTTCCAATTGATCTGCAAGTTGAGAAAAATATCTAAAGAAGAATCTTTTTTAAAATAATTTAAACTCTTGAGGTTTTATAAAATGTTTTTATCGTATTGGGTTAATACGGAAAAAATTGAAAAAAAAACATGTAAATAAAAATAACAACAAACAGGGATAAAACTAATAATAATGGAATAGTGTTAAATTATAAAAGGAAAGAATAATACCTTTTAGAGTGGAATCATCAATATTATAGTATGTTTTTATTGTTTTTATAAAATAATATATTATGATAGTTAGAAAATAGTACAAAAGTTTTAATAAAATTATTACTACGAAGAATTGAAATGAAAACTCGAATATGATAAATTTTCAAGTATAATTTAAAACAAACTCATATCCATAAAAAAATTTATATTCCTTATGTTTGTAAAACCCATTATTATAGAGTTTTTAGAAAAATTAAAAAAAAATAAAATGATAAAATTTTTAGAAAACTCAAGTTTAAAATTTTGAAAAAAAAATCATATGTACTCTCCCTTTGAAAAAGATTAACTTAATGTAAGGTGATGGGTAAAATAAGAAGTAGATATGAATGATTACTTTACATTAATCATTCCTAGATTCTGTTTAATGTATTCAAATATATTATAATGTAATGGTCTTATAAAAATGTCAGTAGGTTATTCTTGCATTCTAATGAATTGTAAAACGATATCTCCTTTTAGTGTGTAAACTTTCCCATTCATATTTGTAGAAAGAAAACAAATCATCCTTGTAATTATGTATTATAAATTTATCATTTATAAAATTAACCTGGTATAATTCATCACATAATTGAATTATGCTAATAAGTTTGTGCTTAATAAATTTAAAAAATGAAATACTTTAAATTAAATATTTTCCAAGAAGTACAATATTACCTATACTGATAATTTCTCCTTGAGGATTATCTTCAAAGGTAATTTTTCCACATTTCATCTTGATAATATTTTAAAATAAATATTTGTGTCCATTCATATTTATAGAACACCCACTATCCTTGTACTAGGTATTCTTATTATTGTTACTTCCTTTTTTCTCATGAAAACAAAACAATCAGAATTTCCGAACTCAACCCTTCTTGGGTTTGAAAAAGTTAAAAAAATTAGAAATCAACATTTGTTTTGAAAAATTGTCTTTGTAAAATCATAAAGATTGAAATTTATTTAATGAACAATTTTTATTCCAATGACCAACACTTGGAATTTTTTTGGCAAAAGGGTATACTTTTTAGAACAAAGTAATTGTTATTGAAAACACGTTTTTAATTAGTAAATCCTACTATAGAACTAGTACCATAAAGATAGATTTTCTTATACATTTTATAAAAACCTTACTTACCAAAATTAAAGTTTGAAAAAATTTATCTTAAATAATAAATTTTATATTTTAGTTTTACGGATAAATTTTTATCTTTCCAATTATTAGTTTCAGAAAAGAGTTTTGTTTCAAAAAAAATATCATAAATGAAATTCTCAAAATCTTTAGAAGACTTATCTTTTTTAAAAATGTATTTTTAATATTTTTTGGAAATAGTTTCAATTTCAAAATTCTGCTTATCAAGTTCCTTATAAATATCTGATACTTCTTTTGTTAAAACATTTATCCAAATATTTTTCTTTTCAAGTTTTTTACTACTTTACAATTTTCATTTCCAATGAGTTTTGAAAATCAAGAAACTTCAATATATGATATAAGATTATTATCTTCTTCAGAAGATATATAACCCTTATCATCAGGATAATTTTAATTTATATACATATTAGTAAAGTAATTTTTTGTGTGTATTTTTTCCAAAAAACATTGATTTTTAATAGGTATTCAAGCAAGAAGACCAATATTCATCCAATATACACTTTCATTATCTGAGGAATCGTCTAAAGAATCAACTCCACTAGCACTCCAAGTGTCAACATCTTTAAGAACTTTATTTCTTTTTAACTTATAAAACTTTTTATGATTCCTATCAGAATGTATATCATTTCTCTCTTTATTTTTCAACTTGGGATAATCTATTTGAATATGCCCTTCTTTATTATATTCATAGCAAGTAACTTTGGAATATTTGTTTCCATTCCTATATTTATTAATTTTCTTATAACGGTATTGAAAATTATTTTTACTCAAAATCTTGTTAATACTTCAAGAAATATTTGGAAGCTCGGATTCCGAATGTTCAGAATCACTAGAATCAGATTAAACAATAACTTTATTTTTCTTTATTGACTTAACAACCTTTTCAGAAGTCTGAGATTTTATCAAATTTGAATTAGAAGAAAAATAAACTCAACCTTTTTTCCTTTTTTCTTTATGATCATATCCTTTTAGTCTACCCTCATATTTTAAAAGTGTTCCAAATAAATCTTCAAGTGAGATATTTGTTATCTTCCTTGATTCATCAATAGTTGTTCTCTTATATTTCCACTCATTGGAAATGATATCAATTATATTTTCAACAAGGATTTCATATTCTAAACCTTTATATCCCATTGATTTTATAATATTGAATATTTTCATAAACCATTGTTTGTACTTTGTAATAGGTTCACCATATAGAAATTAAAATTCATGATATTCATCTCTAAGAATTTCTCTTCTCATTTCAACAACCTTTAAGGTTCCAAAATGATTAATCTCTAACTTATTCTAAATACTATTAGTGGACACACAAGAAGATATTTGACTATAAATTCTTTTTTAATAGAACATAATAAAGTATTTTTAACTCTATAATTCAATTGATACTCTAGTTTCTCTTAGTTTGGGAAATTAGTAACTTCCTTGTCAGGTATCTTTTACTCACCAGTTAACATGAAAAAATTGTAAACTTCAGTGTTTATAATGAATGTATTCATTCTATATCTCCAATATTCATAATCAGATCCATAAAAAATAGGGGTTCTATTTAGATTGAGTTTATCTATTGAACCAACATTGAATCCAACCATCTTTAAAACAAATACAAAAAATCTATTCTAAAATACACGTTAGAGTAGTAGGTATTTATAAAAAATAAATTTATAACAAAATTTAAGGAAAAATTATAATTGTAAAGAAAATATAAAAAGTTCAACAATTATTTGAGTGGTGAAAACTTTCTTTGATACCAATTTTTGGATCGTAATGTATATGAAGATAGTTAAATACAAGAGGGGTGAATTGTAGGCTTAAAACATTCATTTTTAACATTTAAGGAAACTTTGTTTATCAAGGTTAAACAAATAGTATTAACAAAATATCATAAGTATTTAAATGGGGATTGGACTAGGCCCTTGGGTATGATAATGAAAATGTCATAATAAAATAGATTCTAATATGTAAGTCATGGGTCGTAAAAATAAATTATTTCTAACTTCACAGAATATATAATCTTAATCAGCAATTGGTGGTAACATAATCATATTTTAATCATATTCATAGAAAAAATGAATATAGAAATAATCATAATCATAATGGTTATGATATATTAGAGTAATAAAAAATATATTGATTCTATATTAAATCATAAATAATTGTAACAAGGGTAATATTATATTCAAAGAATAATATTGGAAAACAAATTTATCGTAATTAAATCTATTATGATAAAAAAGATACAAATAGAAAGACAAATATAAATGTATCACTTTTTATTATATGAAATGGAAAGAACACTTGTAATAAAAAAAAGTAATAAAAATGAATACACTTTTTTATACAAAGTATTAGGGTATCCAATAACCTATGATAAAGGTCCCTTGTTTTATACTTATAAGAAATTCTACATTTCCTTTACCAGAGAAATCCCTCGATACAATGATCAGTATGTCTCACTATCCCCGTGAGCCCTCGATATGATGATTGGTCTATATCACTATCTCCGTGATCCCTTGATATGATGATTAAATTTTCTTTGTCTACCAATCCATGACAACCCTCAATATGAAGATAGGACTATCTCGCTATCCTCGTGATCCCTCGATTTAATGATCATATTTTCTCTGTCAGCCTATCCACAGTAGCCCTCGATCGTATTCACATGATCGATCATTATGATTACAAATACAAAATCAAAAAGGTTAAAAGTTACAAAGAAAAAGAATTTTACTCTTTTAAGCTTCAAATATCTAGAACACTATGATTTTTACAAATGAAAATAATCATCACATCACTCCAAACTCTTATAATGATCGGGTATTTATAGGAAAGATTCCAATGAACATCTTGAACCCCTAACAATCATATTTTCTCCAAGTTTTTCATGATGACTTGGACACCTGACACTTTAACAGTCATATTAAAACATAATTTCTAAAATTGTTTTGATTTACACCATTTGAAGGGTAAAATGTATTCCATTATGATAGAATATTGTTTTATATATTCAGAATTTAAACTTTGATAAAGCTGATGTATTTTTTTATATAATTTCATTATGATTTTCTACAAGAATATGATTCTCATGCTACAGGTTCCGATGTCATGTACGATTATAAAAACATTCATCAATATGAAGAAAATACAGAAATTATTTAAATCTTACTTGATATAGGTGAATCTGATCATTATCAGTTTCATACTCATTATGATAATTGTAATGAATAAATTAGTTTTATATTCATGAATACTTTAAAACTAATTCTAAGTATGGTAAAACATATATTTTTTCAACAAAAACATTCTTAATATACTTTTGACATGAAAGAGATAGTAATTAAGTATTTAAGTAAGATTTTTTGATTTTCCAAACAAAATTAATGGAAAATTAAAAAAAAATAAACTTTGGACTAAACACATGTTATAATAATAATTTAATGAGGCGGAGAAGGAAATAAAATAAAAACTCTATTAGAATAACATTACCTCTTCTTAGGGTATCCTCCTTATCTTTTCACTAAATTCTTACTATATTGGATTTCATCCCAAAATGTAACACCCCAAGCTTCCATGGTACGCTTCTCTTTGAATAATATTATAGCGTGTGTTGTACGCAGCTTCAAGTTCTAACACACTACAACCAATTAAACTAGCTGTTATGAATAGTAATACCCATGTTTTGAAATTTTATACATTTTATCTTTCAAAATGGACTTCATTTTTGGATTTGGAATATCAAAATTATCTTAGGGTGAATTTTTTGTACATTTCTGATAACTTTCATATTTTGATGAATAGTGAAAATTACTAAATTTTAATTAAAAACAACTTTTTTAATAGAAATAATTAATAGTGATAAATTATGAATTAGAGAGGTTTTAAAGTATATTCAGAATCTATTTTTACCATTTAATACAATTTTGTTCATTGGACGCAATTTCACATTTAAACCGGACATAAACAATTGTCAATCTTTTGATAGTTATTATTTTTTAAAAACACGCTTTTTGTTTTGACAGCGGGAATTAATTTTAAATTAATATCTGCCACTTCTGTGTTTTGAATTTAGAAAAATAGATTCCATATTTAGAATTAGGAGGTCCAAATTTTTTAAATAGGTAAATTTTATTTTTAGCCATTTTGAATAATTACTTCGGTAAATATTTTATTTACCATGGTTAAAGGGTAAATCCGGTAAATAAGGGTAAAAAAATAATATTATAATAATAATAAATTACCATAAAATGTGTCCTAACCCTATTGGTTGATGCATGTCCGACAATGGGCATCTTTGGGTCGATTTTGGGACCCCATGCATCCACTTGTAAGTGATAATGACACTTTATATTAATTAAGTTAAAGTAAATACAAAAATGACATAAGCATATATCTTTTAGAAAAACAATTTTTAGATAGGGTTATATATGTTATATTTTTGACTATAAATATTCATTAAAAATATAAAAATATTTCCTACATAATGGTATTTTATTTATAATTTTTAGACATTGAATAATTAAATTTATTTATGACACAATAATGATGCAGTATTTTCATTATTAATGAAGGAATCAAATAATTGGTATTATAAAATTTAAAATAAATATAATTTGAAAGTTTTTGTGACATAAATGAAGTTTATTGGTTAATATTACATTATAGGATTACTTAAATTAATTTTATTCGAATTAATAAATTTTTTAAGACCTTAACAAAAATCAATTATTAAATAGTGTCAAAATTGACATAAATGAGTTTTTTAAAAAAATATTATATTATTAACTGATATTATATTCCAAAAAAATATAAGGTTCGGCCAAAGGACTTATATAATGATAGTTTTATTATTAATGGACCACTTGGGGGTCGCTTGGAAGTTTATAGTACGTTTATTGACTATATAATATAAAAATACAAAGAGACGTGGTAAATGACAAACTATTTAACTAAGAGTTAAATCGAAACGATAAAGTTAATATAGTGACCCAAAACTGTCTAAGACCTATTGGTTGAGTGATTTTAGAACTATACCCACCTAACCTTTAAATAATACACTTTGGAGCCATTAGAAACCGAATATGATTTTATTATAAAATAGTATTTCTAGCTTTTCCTAAGGTGTCCCTCAACCCTCTTATAAAAGGGAACTCCCCCTTCTCACTAATTCACACCTTAAAATCCTTTTTTCTTGTCCAAAACATGCCCAAATATTCTTTCAACTTCCCTCACTTTATACTAGAGTCCTTCCTTTAGTCATAAAGCCAACCTAAGGAGCCCTTTTGATCAAATTAAAAAGAAGAACCCAAAGAAGAGTTAATGTTTTCACTACCCTCTTTCAAGTTCATTTCTTCTTCAACTTCTTCTTTATTGGTTATTTCCATTATAAAATAATAACTCCAGTATATCCTATATACTGTGATGTTATTATAAATATGGTACAACCATATTCAGTATTCTATCCATCCTTTGAATGGCATGTCACCATACGTGCATACGTACGGCTTACCGTCTCCACGTCATGGTGTAATTGTTATTCAAAACATTATCATTTGGATGGGTATGATAATTATGTGTAATTAATGTAAATATAACATGATAATGATTCTGTATATATGATATACCATCCAATTATATGTTATTTTAATATCAAAAGAATGATATTATCGCTCGTACGTACGTACGGACTACCGTCTCCACGAACGCGAGGAGATTCATTCCCCATCGTATGCATTCAAGAATAATTTTCATTTGATGATTAAAAATAATGTTTAAGTACTTGATATCATTCTGTATATGAATAAGATACAACCTATCTAAAACAAACACGACTTATGTAACAAAACATATAAAATAAAATGAGTAAGTTAACACCCAAAACAACGATAATAATAAGATATTATTAACAAAGCAATGTTAAAAGATCATATACGATATCATATTAATGTATATGATTCTTGTATAATTTAATAACAACTATTTCACCATTATAAATGATGTTAAACTACCCTCAACCAAGGAAAAGTACAAGGTAAGGGGTTTCTTATCTCACTTTTAATTCCGTGAGATTTCCATTGTTCACCACTTATTTATTGCATGTGGTGTGTGTACTGCACATGATTGTATTCATTGTGTAATATACTTTAATTTATGGATATTTACATCATAATTTTATGATCCTTATTTCATGGGTGTATGTTTCGTAAGTTACCAAATCGATAAGGGAATTGGAAATTTCAATTTCCACTCATTTGGCTTTATGCATACTTCAGTGATTATTTTACTCCAAGATTATGTGTGGAATCACTATTAATTTACTTATGTCATAATTTCCAATACCCTTTCTGTGGATACACTTTTTATACACATAATAACTCCATTGATAAATTCTCAAGTCATCGATATGAACTTGATAAGAGTGATTTTAACTCAATCTCCATTTGTTGAGCTAAATATCCAATTCATTGGTGTTGTTTTTACAAGAATATGTGTGAATGTCCTCTGATTTATTTACACTGAATATTCAATCATATTGAGTGTATTTGTATTTTTCATACATAATTATGTCGTTGATTTATCCTTAACCTAAGTATACAGTCTTTATAAGATATTTCATCTCAATTTACATTCCACTGAGACTTCTTTGTTGTTATACACCAAATCACTTTTATATGGTGTATATAATGTACATTGACATAGTATATCATGAATCCCTTTATTCGCATGATATTACAAAGTTTTTATTACCTCGATTATTTGTATTCAATTGTCTCTCTTTTGATTAGAAACTCTAACTAAAATATCATTTTTAAATGTTTTAAAGATTTATTCTTCTAAGTCATTCTCATTAATGTCCATGTTTTAAAAATGGTTTTAAGGATTTATTTATATGGAAATTAATGTTTTAAAATTAAAATTCCTTTTAAAAGTTTCAAAGTGGTATGGAACACTTTGATTCAAAAATCTATTTTTAAAACGGCTTCTTGACAAGTAGTATGACTATTAAATGTTTTCAAGAAAAAGGGGGTATTTCTCTCAAATAGTTTTGATGATTATTATTATCTATGTCAATATCCTTCATTATTATCGATTGAGGATAATCTGTTACAATAAAATCTTCCATATTGTATTGAATGAGTTATGTTTGACTGTGGATGTGCTATTTTTATACCATTCATGGTTTGTGGATAAAGTATTGACATTTCGTATGCTAGTTTTAATACGAATGTTTATGTTATGTTTCAAAATTTTCATATGAGGAATGCATTGGACATAGTAAGTGATAGGTGGAGACCGCTATAGCTCCTCGATGCATCAGTAGGTCTCATGAGACAAACTAGTGTCTTGGAACAAGGCCTTGACAAAATCTTATTTGTAGTCTTGGCACAAGGCCTTGACTATGATGTTATGAAAGTCAGGAATTATGCATTCTATTATTATGAAAGTGGTTATTGATATTTCATGTAATTATTTGACTATTAGAATATCCATGTGAATAAGTAAATGGAATTATTCCATTTTATCTTTTCCATATTATGTTGAAGTTCAAGTTTAAAAGGCTTTTGTTTTAGTTATACATTGCCTTAAATGTTTATGCTTATTTATAAGAGTTTCCACTATATTGTTATCCTTACTAAGCATATGAGCTCACCCCTTTCTATGTTTTATTTTTCCCAGGATGTGAAGAAGTATTTTATGAATGACCTATATGGATAGTATGAGGATATGAGTGTGGTCTATGGAGACAAGATGTTGTTGTAGTTTTTTACTTTATGATGTAATGTAAACTTTATGACTGTATCTTGTGATTATAAGGATACAAAACTAATCTCTCTTTCAAGACTTGATCTTTTGTGATCATTCCAATGTTATGTAATAATTCACCAAACTAGGGTAACTAGTTTTGAGGCGTTACAGTTGGAATCAGAGGATGTTTAGTACAAACCCTGAAAACTAGATTTAGATAAACTCTGATTAGAGCACATAGCCCTAAGATAGACTTTGAGAATTAGTATAGAAGAACTTCCTAAAATTTTGGTATTGTATATATTTTTTGAGTTTTCTAAGCAATACATCCCTGTCTAGATACGAGCAGGTAGAGGCGGCTCTGGCACAGATGTACCTCGGGGTAAAACCCGAAAACACCACTTTGAGCTAGACTCGAACGGGAACTAGAGCTCGACAACATGCCTTACTGCACTCTTGGTTACAACACTCCTGGGGGATATGCTTAGGATAATTTACATTTTCTTTACAAACCGATTTGAAGTATTTTAATATTAGATGAGAATAAATAACCTTGTTTAATCCTAAGGTGTTTCAAATTGAAAATATGGTGTCATGATATTATCTAAATGATTTTATGACTAATGTTACTCACACAATGCTTTCTGGTTTTAGTCAATGGTTGGATTCCACGGAAGTCATAGTAACATTGAGAATGATGTAAAAGGTGGTAACGGTGGTGGAAATGATCAACAAAATGGAATTTTGATAGGCGTAAAAGATATCATGTTCATGCCAAATCAGTTTTCCAAAATATTATCAACGACATATATATTAACCAACTCTCGGACTCAACAAAGATGATAAAGGTGATGAATGATAAGAGCTCTAGCAGTGGATAACATGGAGAAAAGAATCCTCAATTTCCATCAAGAAAGAAATGTGGAAGGAGGCACCCAGGAAAGTGTCTCAATGGAAAAAAGAAATGTTTTACATGCAGGAAAGAAGGACGTAAAGTGAATAATTGCCGAGGAAAAATGAAGAGTACTATGGAAGAAAATAAAAATGGTCCCAAGAATCCATTTACAGTCATTTATCGTAAATGTAGGGGACCTATCCATTACCCAAGTGAATGCCCTATTCTATAGGATATTTTCATGGTCAAAGAAGAAGCTATGTGGAAATAAATGGTTGGAGAAATTTTTAAAAGTATTAGTTCTCCTTGTTGATGGGATTACTTTGGAATAATTTTCTCTTGTATTTGTAACCCTGCAGTTTTCCATTTGAGAATGATATTTGAGGAATACTTGTCCTTTCTCTTGTGGATATAGTTATAAATAACCATTTGGTTTTATATGATCATTGGGTTTGAGGCAGTTACAAGTTATTATATTTTGTGATGAAAATGCAAGGTATGAGATAACATTTGTGGTTAAATTATGTTATGGTTATTTTGAGGAATTTATCTCATTTTGGTAATGTTATAAAATATAGTTTTTGAAAAAGGGCAACATGCAGACCGTGTGACAACCCATCGCGTCAGAAAAAACTGTGGGAATCGAACCCACAACCAATGTGTTATTGAGATTTATTTCCTACCACTGGACTATGTGAAGTACCTGGTTAGTGTGACTAATTATTTTTAGTTAAATGATTTTATTGATCAATAATAAGTTAATTTGGGATCTTATATCTTATCAAATGAATACCACTAGTATAGGAAAATGATTTGTTCATTAAGTGATAAATGTTATTTTGTAAAATGTTTTCTTTGTTGGGAACACTATATGCCCAAGGAAAGTATAATACCATGGGATTTCATTTGAGAATTAATGGTGGATTTTTATCTATGTTTTTTTTTGAATTAATAGTGATTTGCATTATTTATGGAAATGATTAACCTATAATAGAGAATATGTGATTAGGTTAATTACTTTTAAGTATGTGAATTTAAGAGTAGTTGATGTCATTTGGAGATAAAATTTAACGTGGAAGACTACATAACCAAATTATTCTAATTTTGGGGTTTCAATATTAGTTTGGATTATATTGAAGTATTTTAAGGACAATTATTTATTGAATTCTATTTCTTTAACTTGGGGTGTTGTTGGTTTAATTCTAGAAATTAAGATTAGTGTTTCTTTCTCTAATAGAATATCCTTTTGGGGGATTGTAAGATCTTATACTAACCATTTTGGTTTTGATTAATCTCTAAAGAAAAGGTAAATATATAGTTTATCCTTCATGGATCATTTGATTTTATAAGAAGTTTATTCTAGCTCTTCTAGTGTGACCAAGTCTTCTGGAATACTCATCATTTAAAAATGAGTTAGTAGTATAAATTTATAAAGAATCAAAATTTACTTAAAAAGTAAGTATATCTCTTTATGTTCTTATTCAATCTCAGAAATGAATTCCTCATCTTTATGTAATGTAACTTAAAAATAAAAAAATAAAAATGTTGTCCGTTTACTTTTCCTACTTGGAAACTAATGATTGTTTGTCCCGTCACAAGTTTGTGGTTTTCTTGTTGTTAACTTTCTCCAGATCATGTTTTTTATCCCTCTCTATCAGAAATTGACACCTATTTTATCATCCATATCCATGTTTTTCTACATGAAATCCTAGTATAGGTTATCTTGGGTGACCTTTGTACTTCTCTTTCTTTCTTTTATAGTGATAGTTTTATTGACTCTTTTCTGATGTGGGAATTTCCATTATATTCCCAAGCCCAATTTTAAAAATAATGATGACACAATTTATTGAAGGAGGTTAGAATGTAACACCCTAAGCTTCCATGATATGCTTCTCTTTGAATAATACAGTAGTGTGTGTTGTACGCAACTTCGAGTTCTAAAAAACCACAACCAATGAAATAGCGGTTATGAATAGTAATACCCACTTTTTGAAATTTTATACATTTTATCTTTCAAAATCGACTTCATTTTTTGATTCGGAGTATCTAAATTATCTTAGGGTGGATTTTTTGTACATTTCTAATAACTTTCATATTTTGATGAATAGTGAAAATTACTAAATTTTAATTACAAACAACTTTTTTAATAGAAAAACTTAATTGTGATAAATTATGAATTTGAGTGGTTTTAAAGTATATTTAGAATATATTTTTACCATTTAATACAATTTTGGTCATTGGACATAATTTCACATTTAAACCGGACATAAACATGTGTCAATATTTTGATAGTTATTATTTTTTAAAAACACGCTTTTTGTTTTGACAGCAGGAATTGATTTTAAATTAATTTATGCCACTTCTGTGTTTTGAATTTATAAAAATGGATTCCATATTTATAATTAGGAGGTATAAATTGTGTAAATAGGTAACTTTAATTTTTAGACATTTTGAATAATTACTTCGGAAAATATTTTATTTACCATGGTTAAAGGGTAAATCTGGTAAATAAGGGTAAACAAATAATATTATAATAATAATAAATTACCCTAAAACGTATCCTAACCCTATTGGTTGAAACATGTCCGACCATGGGCATCTTTGGTTCGATTTTGGGACCCCATGGATCCACTTGTAAGTGATAATGACACTTTAGATTAATTAAGTTAAAGTAAATACAAAAATGACATAAGCATATATCTTTTAGAAAAACAACTTTTATATAGGGTTATATATGTTATATTTTCGACTATAAATACTCATTAGAAAGATAAAACGATTTACTACATAATGGTATTTTATTCATAATTTTTAGACATTGAATAATTAAATTTGTTTATGACACAATAATGATGCAGTATTTTCCTTATTAATGAAAGAATCAAATAATTAGTATTATAAAAGTTAAAATAAATATAATTTGAAAGTTTTGATGACATGAACTAATTTTATTGGTTAATATTACATGATAGTATTTCTTAAATTAATTTTATTTTAATTAATAAAGTTTTTAAGACTTTAACAAAAATCAATTATTAAATAGTGTCAAAATTCACATAAATGAGTTTTTAAAACAAATATTATATTATTAATTGATATTCTATTCCTAAAAATCTAAGGTTTGGTAAAAGGACTTATATAATTATATTTGTATTATTAATGGACTACTTTGGGGTCTCTTGAAAGTTTATAGTAAGTTTATTAACTATATAATATAAAAATACAAAGATAAATGGTAAATGTCAAACTATTTAACTAAGAGTTAAATAAAAAAGATAAAGTTAATATAGTGACCCAAACCTGTCTAAAACCTATTGATTGAGTGGTTTTCGACCTATACCCACCTTAACCTTTAAATAATCCACTTTTGATCCATTATAAACCGAATATTAATTTATTATAAAATAATATTTCTTGCTTTTCCTAAGGTTCCCCTCACCCCTCTTAGAAAAGGGAACTCTCCCTTCTCACTAATTCACACCTTAAAATCCCTTTTTCTCAGCCATACCCTGACCAAATATTCTCTAAACTTCCATAAATGTATCCTAAAGGCCTTACTTTAGTCAGAAAGCCAACCTAAAGAGACCTTTTCATCAAATCAAAAGGAAGAACCTGAAGAAGAGGTAATGTTTTCACCACCCTCTTTCAAGTTCCTTTCTTCTTCAACTTATTCTTTCTTTGTTATTTCCATTATAAAATAATAAATCCAGTATCTCATATATAATATGTTGTTATTATAAATATGGTACAACCATATTCATTATTATATCCATCCTTTGAATGGCATGTCACCATACGTGTGTACGTACGGCTTACCGTCTCCACGTCGTGGTGTAATTGTTATTCAAAACATTATTATTTGGATGGGTATGGTAATGATGTGTAATTAAGGTAAATATAACATGATAATGATTCTGTATATATTATATACCATCCAATTATATATTATTTTAATATCAAAAGAATGATATTGTCGCCCGTGCGTACGTACGGACTACCGTCTCCACGAACGCGATAGGATTCATTCCTCATCGTATCCATTAAAGAATAATTTTCATTTGATGGTTAAAAATAATTTTTAAGGACTTGATATCATTCTGTATATGAATAATATACAACCTATTTATAACAAACACGACTTATTTAACAAAACATATAAAATAAAACGAGTAATTTAACACCTGAAACGACTATAATAATAAGATATTATTAACAAAGCAACGTTAAAAGATCATATATGATAACATATTGATGTATATGTTTCTTTTATAATTTAATAACAAAAATTTTACCATTATAATGGAGTTTAAACTACCCTCAACCTAGGAAAAGTAAAAGGTAAGGGATTTCTTATCTCACTTTTAATTCCGTGAGATTTCCATTGTTCACCACTTATTTATTGCATGTGGTGTGTGTACTGCCCAGGATTATATTCATTGTGTAATATACTTTAATTTATGGATATTTACATCATCATTGTATGATCATTCTTTCATGGGTGTATGTTTTTTATATTATAAAATCGATAAGGGAATTTGAAATTTCAATTTCCACTCATTCGGCTTTATGCATACTTCAGTGATTATTTTAATCTAAGATTATGTGTGGAATCACTATTCATATGCTTATTTCATAATTTTCACTCCCCTTTCTATGGATACAGTTTTGATACACATAATCACTCCATTGATAAATTCTCAATTCATCGATATGAACTCGATAAGAGTAATTTTAACTCAATCTCCATTTATTGAGCTAAATATCCAATTCTTTGGTGTTGTTTTTCCAAGAATATGTGTGAATGTCCTCTGATTGATTTACACTGAATATCAAATCATATTGAGTGTATTTATATTTGTTACACATAATTATGTCGTTGATTTATCCTTAACCTAAGGATACGATCTTTATAAGATATTTCATCTCAATTTACATTCAACTAAGACTTCTTTGTTGTTATACACCAAATCACTTTTATATGGTGTATATAATATACTTTGACATAGTATATCATGGATCCCTTTATTCTAATGATATTAAAAAGTTTATATTACCTCAATTATTTTTATTCAAGTGTCTCTCTTTTGATTAGAAACTCTAACTAAAATATCATTTTTAAATGTTTTAAATATTTATTCTTCAAAATATTTCTCATTAATGTCCATGTTTTAAAAATGGTTTTAAGGATTTATTTATATGGACATTAATGTTTTGAAATTAAAATTCATTTTAAAAGTTTCAAAGTGGTATGGGACCCTTTGATTCAAAAATCTATTTTTAAAACGTCTTCTTGACAAGTAGTGTGACTATTAAATGTTTTCAAGAAAAAGGGGGGTATTTCTCTCAAATAGTTTTGATGATTATTAGTATCTATGTCAATATACTTCATTATTATCTATTGAGGTTAATCTATTACAATACAATATTTCATATTGTATTTAATGAGTTATGTTTGACTATGGATGTGCTATTTTTATACCATTCATGGTTTGTGGATAAAGTATTCACATTTTTTATGCTTGTTTTAATACGAATGTTTCTGTTATGTTTCAAACTTTTCATATGAGGAATGCATTGGACTTAGTAAGTGACGGGTGGAGCCTGCTATAGCTCCTAGATGCATCGATAGGTATCATGAGACAAACTAGTGTCTTGGAACAAGGCCTTGACAAATTCTTATTGGTAGTCTTGGAACAAGGCCTTGATTATGTGGTTATGATAGTTTGGAATTATGCATTCCATTATTATGAAAGTGGTTGTTGATATTGCATGTGATTATTCGACTAGTAGAATATACATGTGAATAAGTTAATGGAATTATTTCATTTTATCTTTTCCATATTATGTTTAAGTTCAAGTTTAAAAGGCTTTTGTTTTAGTTATACATTGCAGTAAATGTTTGTGCTTATTTATAAAAGTTTATGCTATATTTTTATCCTTACTGAGCATCTAATCTCACCCCTTTCTATGTTTTATTTTTTCCAGGATGTGAAGAAGTATTTTATGAATGACCTACAGGGATAGTATGAGGATATGAGTGTGGTCTATGGAGACAAGATGTTGTTTTAGTTTTTCACTTTATGATGTAATGTAAACTTTATGAATGTATCTGGTGATTCCAAGGCTAATAAACTAATCGGTCTTTTGAGACTTGATCTTTTGTGACCATGCCAATGTTATATAATAATGCACCGACTCTGGGTAACTAGGGTCAGGGCGTTACAGTTGGTATCAGAGGGATTTTAGTACAAACCTTGGAAACTAGATTTAGGTAAACTCTGATTAGAGCACATATCCCTAAGATAGACTTTGAGGATTAGTATTGAAGAACTTCCTAGAATTTTGGTATTTTATAGATTTTGTGAGTTTTCCAAGCAATACATCCATGTCTAGATACTAAGAGGTAAAGGCGGATCTGGCACAGATGTACCTGGGGGTAAAACCCGAAAACACCACTTTGAGCTAGACTTGAACGGGAACTGGAGCTCGACAACAGGCCTTACTGCACTCTTGGTTACGACACTCCCAGGGGATATTCTTAGGATAATTTACATTTTCTTTAAAAACCGATTTGAAGTATTTTAATATAAGATTAGAATAAATGACCTTGGTTAATCCTAAGGTGTTTCAAATTGAAGATATGGTGTCATGATATTCTCTAAATGATTTTATGACTACTGTTACTCACACAATGTTTTCTAGTTTTAGTCAATGGCTAGATTCCATGGAAGTCATAGTAACTTTGAGAATAATGTACAAGGTGGGAACGGTGGTGGAAATGAGCAACAAAATGGAATTTTTATAGGTGTAAAAGATATTGTGTTCATCACAAATCATTTTTCCAAAAATATGATCAATAACATATATATTAACCAACTCATGGACTCAAAAAAGAAGAGAAAGGTGATGAATGATAAGAGCTCCAGCAGTGGAGACCATAGAGAAAATAATCCTCAATTTCCATCATGCAGGAAATGTGGAAGGAGACACTCGGGAAAGTGACTCAATGGAACAAAGAAATGCTTTACATGTGGGAAAGATGGACATAAAGTGAAGAATTGCCGAGGAAAAATGAAGAGTACTATGGAAGAAAATAAAAATGGTCCCAAGAATCTATTTACAGTCATTTTTCTTAAATGTAGGGGACCTAGCCATTACCCAAGTGAATGCCCTATTCTATAGGATATTTTCATGGTCAAAGAAGAAGTTATGTGTAAATAAATGGTTGGAGAAATTTTTAAAAGTATTAGTGCACCTTGTTGATGGGATTACTTTGGAATAATTTTATCTTGTATTTGTAACCCTGTAGTATTCCATGTGAGAATGATATTTTAGGAATACTTGCCCTTTCTCTTGTGGATATAGTTATAAATAACCATTTGGTTTTATATGATCATTGGGTTTGAAGCAATTACAAGTTATTATATTTTGTGATGAAAATGCAAGTTATGAGATAAAAGTTGTGGTTAATTATATTATGGTTATTTTGAGGAATTTATCTCATTTTGGTAATTTTATAAAATATAGTTTTTTGAAAAGGACAACACGCAGACCGTGTGGCAACCCATCACGTTGAACAAAGTTGTGGGGATCGAACCCACAACCAAAGTGCGATTGGGATTTATTGCCTACCACTGGACTACGTGAAGTCCCTGTTTAGTGTGACTAATTATTTTTAGTTAAATGATTTTATTGATCAATAATAAGTTGATTTTGGATCTTATATTTTATCAAATGAATACCCCTAGTATAGGAAAATGATTTGGTTATTAAGTGATAAATGACATTTTGGAAGATTTTTGCATTGTTGGGAACACTATATGCCCAAGGAAAATAGAATACTGTGGGATTTCATTTGAGGAGTAATGTTTGATTTTTATCTATGTTTTTATTGTGAATTTATAGTTATTTGGGTTATTTATGGAAACGATTAACCTATAATAGAGAATATGTGATTAGGTTAATTACTTTTAAGTATGTGAATTTAGGAGTAGTTGATGTCATTTGGAGATACAATTTAACGTGGAAAACTACATAACCAAATTATTCTAAGTTTGGGGTTTAAATATTAGTTTGGATTATATTGAAGGATTTTAAGGACAATTTTTTATTGAATGCTATTTATTTAACTTGGGGTGTTGATGGTTTAATTCTAGAAATTAAGATTAGTGTTTTTTTCTCTAATGGAATATCCTTTTGGGGGATCATCAGGTCTTATACTAACCATTTTGGTTTTAATTAATATCTAAAGACGAGGTAAATATATAGTTTATCCTTCTTGGATCATGTGATTCTATAAAAAGTTTATTCTATCTCTTCTAGTGTGACAAAGTCTTCTGGAATACTCATCATTTAAAAATGAGTTAGTAGTAGAAATTTATAAAGAATGAAACTTTACTTAAAAAGTAAGTATATCTCTTTATGTTCTTATTCAATCTCAGAAATGAATTCCTCATCTTTATTTAATGTAACTTAAAAATAAAAAAATAAAAATATTGTCCGTTTACTTTTCCTACTTGGAAACTAATGATCGTTTGTCCCATCACAAGTTTTTGGTTTTCTTGTTGTTAACTTTCTCTGGATCATGTTTTCTATCCCTCTCTATCAGAACTTGACACTTAGTTTATCATCCATATCCATGTTTTTATACATGGAATCCTATTATAGGTTATCTCGGGTGACCTTTTTACTTCTCTTTCTTTCTTTTATAGTGATAGTTTTATTGACTCTTTTTCTCATGTGGGACTTTCCATTATATTCCCAAGCCCAATTTTAAAAATTACGATTACGCAATTTATTGAAGGATGGTAGAATGTAACACCCCAAGCTTCCATGGTATGCTTCTCTTTGAATAATACAGTAGTGTGTGTTGTACGCGACTTCGAGTTCTAACACACCACAACCAATGAAACTAGCGGTTATGAATAGTAATTCCCAATTTTTGAAATTTTATACATTTTATCTTTAAAAATGGAATTCATTTTTTTATTTGAAATATCGAAATTATCTTAGGGTGAATTTTTGGTACATTTATAATAACTTTCATATTTTGATGAATAGTGAAAATTACTAAATTTTAATTACAAACAACTTTTTTAATCGAAAAAATTAATAGTGATAAATTTTGAATTTGAGTGGTTTTAAAGTATATTTAGAATATATTTTTACCATTTAATAAATTTTTGGTCATTGGATGTAATTTTACATTTAAACTGGACATAAACAAGTGTCAATATTTTGATAGTTATTATTTCATAAAAACAAGCTTTTTGTTTTGATAGCGGGAATTCATTTTAAATTAATTTCTGCCACTTATGTTTTTTGAATTTAGAAAATTGGATTCCATATTTAGAATCAGGAGGTCCAAATTTTGTAAATAGTTAGATTTTATTTTTAGACATTTTGAATAATTACTTCGGTAAATATTTTATTTACCATGGTTAAAGGGTAAATCTGGTAAATAATGGTAAACAAATAATATTATAATAATAATAAATTACCCTAAAACGTTTCCTAACCATATTGGTTGATAAATTTCTGACAATGGGCATCTTTGAGTCTATTTTGGGACCCCATGGATCCACTTGTAAGTGATAATGACACTTTATATTAATTAAGTTAAAGTAAATACAAAAATGACATAAGCATATATCTTTTAGAAAAATAATTTTTACATAGGGTTATATATGTTATATTTTTTACTATAAATATTCATTATAAATATAAAAATATTTCCTACATAATGATATTTTATTTATAATTTTTAGACTTTGAATAATTAAATTTATTTATGACACAATAATGATGCATTATTTTCCTTATTAATGAAAAAATCAAATAATTTGTATTATAAAAGTTAAAATAAATATAATTTGAACTTTTTGATGACATACACGAATTTTATTGGTTAATATTGCATTATATTATTTCTTAAATGAATTTTATTTGAATTAATAAATTTTTTAAGACTTTAACAAAAATCAATTATTAAATAGTGTCAAAATTGACAAAAATGAGTTTTTAAAACAAATATAATATTATTAATTAATATTCTATTCCTAAAAATATAAGGTTCATCCAAAGGACTTATATAATGATAGGTGTATTATTAATGGACCACATGGGGGTCTCTTGGAAGTTTATAGTAAGTTTATTGACTATATAATAAAAAAATACAAAAAGACATGGTAAATGTCAAAGTATTTAACTAAGAGTTAAATCAAAAAGATAAAGTTAATATAGTGACTCAAAACTGTCTAAAACCTATTGGTTGAGTAGTTTTCAACCTATCCCCACCTTAACCTCTAAATAATCCACTTTGGATCCATTAGAAACCTAATATGAATTTATTATAAAATAATATTTCTAGCTTTTCCTAAGGTGCCCCTCACCCCTCTTATAAAAGGGCACTCCCCCTTCTCACTAATTCACACCTTCAAAGCCTTTTGGCTTGGCCAAACTCTGCCCAAATATTCTCTAAACTTCCCTCTCTTTATCCTAGAGGCCTTCCTTTAGTCATAAATCCAACCTAAGGATCCCTTTTGATCAAATAAAAAAGGAAGAACCCAAAGAATAGGTATTGTTTTCACCACCCTCTTTCAAGTTCCTTTCTTCTTCAACTACTTCTTTCTTTGTTATTTTCATTCTAAAATAATAACTCCAGTATCTCCTATATATTTTGATCTTATTATAAATATTTTACAACCATATTTAGTATTCTATCGATCCTTTTAATGACATGTCACCATGCGTGCGTACGTACGGCTTACCGTCTCCACGTCGTGGTGTAATTGTTATTCAAAACATTATTATTTGGATGGGTATGATAATGATGTGTAATTAATTTAAATATAACATTATAATGATTCTTTATATGTGATATACCATCCAATTATATATTATTTTAATATCAAAATAATGATATTGTCGCTCGTGCGTGCGTACGGACTACCGTCTCCACGAACGCGATGAGATTCATTCCCCATCTTATCCATTCAAGAATAATTTTCATTTGATGGTTACAAATAGTGTTTAAGGACTTTATATAATTCTGTATATGAATAATATACAACCTATCCATAACAAACATGACTTATGTAACAAAACATATAAAATAAAATGAGTAAGTTTACACCCGAAACGACGATAATAATAAGATATTATTAACAAAGAAATGTTAAAAGATCATATATGATATCATATTAATGTATATGATTATGGTATAATTTAATAACAAATATTTCACCATTATACATGAGTTTAAACTACCCTCAACCAAGGAAAAGTACAAGGTAATGGGTTTCTTATCTCACTTTTAATTCTGTGAGATTTCCATTGTTCACCACTTATTTATTGCATGTGGTGTGTGTACTGCCCAGGATTGTATTAATTATGTAATATACTTTAATTTATGGATATTTAAATCATCATTATATGATCCTTATTTCATGGTTGTATGTTTTTTAAGTTACCAAATCGATAAGGGAATTTGAAATTTCAATTTCCACTCATTCGGCTTTACGCATACTTGAGTGATTATTTTACTCCAAGATTATGTGTGGAATCACTATTCATTTGCTTATGTCATAATTTCCACTCCCCTTTCTGTGGATACAATTTTTATACACATTATAACTCCATTTATAAATTCTAAAGTCATCGATATGAACTTGATAAGAGTAATTTTAACTCAATCTCCATTTGTTGAGCTAAATATCCAATTCATTGGTGTTGTTTTTAAAAGAATATGTGTGAATTTCCAATGATTGATTTACACTAAATATCCAATAATATTGAGTGTATTTATATTTGTCACGCATAATTATTTTGTTGATTTATCCTTAACCTAAGGATATGGTCTTTATAAGATATTTAATCTCAATTTACATTCCATTGAGACTTCTTTGTTGTTATACACCAAATCACTTTTATATGGTGTATATAATGTACTTTGACATAGTATATCATGACTCCATTTATTCTCATGATATTAAAAAGTTATTATTACCTCAATTATTTGTATTCAAGTGTCTCTGTTTTTATTATAAACTCTAACTAAAATATCATTTTTAAATGTTTTAAAGATTTATTCTTCTAAATCATTCTCATTAATGTCCATATTTTAAAAATGGTTTTAAGGATTTATTTATATGGACATTATTGTTTTAAAATTAAAATTCCTTTTAAAAGTTTCAAAGTGGTATGGGACACTTTTATTAAAAAATATATTTTTAAAACGGATTCTTGACAAGTAGTGTGACTATTAAATGTTTTCAAGAAAAAGGGGGGTATTTCTCTCAAATAGTTTTGATGATTATTATTATCTATGTCAATATCCTTCGTTATTCTCGATTGAGGTTAATCTGTTACAATACAATCTTCCATATTTTATTGAATTAGTTATGTTTGATTGTGGATGTGTTATTTTTATACCATTAATGGTTTGTGGATAAATTATTGACATTTCGTATGCTAGTTTTAATAAGAATGTTTAGGTTATGTTTCAAACTTTTCATATGACGAATGCATTGGACTTAGTAAGTGACGGTTGGAGCCCTCTATAGCTCCTCAATGCATAGGTAGGTCTCATGAGACAAACTAGTGTCTTAGCAGAAGGCCTTGACAAAATCTTATTTGTAGTATTGGCATAAGGCCTTGACTATGTGGTTATGATAGTCTGGAATTATGCATTCCATTATTATGAAATTGGTTATTTATATTACATGAGATTATTCGACTAGTAGAATATCCATGTGAATAAGTAAATGGAATTATTTCATTTTATCTTTGCCATATTATGTTTAAGTTCAAGTTTAAATGTCTTTTTTTAGTTATACATTGCCTTAAATGTTTATGCTTATTTATGAAAGTTTCCGCTATATTTTTATCCTTACTGAGAATCTGAGCTCACCCCTTTATATGTTTTATTTTTTCGAGGATGTGAAGAAGTATTTTATGAATGACCTACAGGGATAGTATGAGGATACGAGTGTGGTCTATTGAGACAATATGTTTTTGTAGTTTTTCACTTTTTTATTTAATGTAAACTTTATGAATGTATCTAGTGATTCCAAGGCTACTAAACTAATCAGTCTTTCGAGACTTGATCTTTTGTGATCATGTCAATGTTATGTAATAATGCAATGACTCTGGGTAACTAGGGTCGGGGCGTTACACAAAATAAGGCTTATAGTATTATATTAGGGAATTTGAGAAATTATTTGGGTAGGTATAGATGAAAAAAATTGGTTTTTATGTATGAATAGATGAGTATAGGGGTGTCCATTTATAAGTGGGGTGAGTGTCACTATTGTAATTTTTAAACAGGTAGATTTACACCCACGTTTTTTCAATTTCAATTGGATAAAATAATAGAAAAATATCAATATTATAAGGGATAATGTAGAGATATTTCCATCCAAAGGATATTGTAAATGTTTCTAGTTCGTTTATCGCCTTAAGTTTAATGTTTTTTCCCTTGGTAAACTTGTTTTTCTCTTAATCACTCCAATTAATTTTAACTGCTTTCAATAATTATTTTTGGTTAAAAATTAAGTTTAACTTATTAGAATTATAAATTATTCTTATTAAAAATATGGAATCCAATTTATAAATTAAAACTATATAAGTGTCAAAATTAATTTAAAATTAATCCTGTATGTGGGATGAGAAAGATGATTTTTAAAGTGAAAATGTTCAAAATTTTACTAATTTTTTATATCTAAATTCAATATAAAAATGATTATAATGTCCTAAAATGTATTAATATATGTATAATTTATATATTTTGACTTTAAAATCAATGAAAAATATAATTTATCATTATAAATTATTTAGTTGAAAATTATTGTTTAATTAAAATCTGGTATTTTTCACTATTCGTCAAAAAATGAAAATTTATAGAAAAATACTAAAAATTAACCATAAGATAATTATCAAATTCATATTTAAAAAATTAGGTTTATTTTTTAAAATAAAAATTATAAAAGTTTCAAATTTTAGTTTTGAAACAAGTGCACCATTAAAAGAAGAAAAAAGTTCTTCTAGAAAAATACAGCTTTTTATGCATAAAAGTGGATATGTTCTTATCTTATTACTATAAAATATATTGAATTAATGTAAAATAAATTGTTTAATATATAATATATAAATTTCATCAATATCATCCAATAATAGTAATTAATTTAATTTATTAAGATAACACTCCTTTGGCGCAAAAAATGGTTTTTTGTAAAAACATTTCCTTTATATTCCATTGGTTTTTATATTCATTTATTATTAATTTGTAACCAATGAATTAAAAAACATATTTCATAAGTTATTTTATCATATTTATAACCTCCAATTTAATTTATAGGTTTTTATTTTCATTTTAAATAAAAATATTAATAGTAATCGGTAAAACTCGGTCTTGCGTGTAATGCAAGCCATTGAAGAAAGTCATTATTTCATGTACTGCAAACTAACTTAGTGTTACAAAAAATTCAATTTATATCATTTATTGAATTTATTTAAAATATTAAATATATTTTAAATTATATAGATATTATTTTAGAAACTATTATTGGTGTTTCATGTCATATATTCTACTGAATAAAACATTATTCTTTTAGAATTTTGGGGTGTTACATTCTCCACACATTAAATAAATTGTGTCCTCATAATTTAAACTTGATCTTGGTAATAAAGTGTTTGATATTTCAAAATAACTTTATTGAAATATTAAATCATTATAAGGGTTGGTAAAACATCATTTTAATAATATAGTATGGGAAGTACATATGTCATCTAGAATAATCACATAACTTGGTTTCTAAATAAATGAACATAGGTGGGAAATTAAAACATAGTCTTGGAAGTGAAATTTGACACTAAAATACTGAGGTAGAGTGATAGATAACATGTTAAATAGAAATTTAATTACCAAAAAACCAAAATCTAGAAGTGTGAAAAGTGACATTGATATAATAAAAAATGATGATAATATGACAGTATTTTTGTTTCAAGTCCCTTTTCTCAGACTTGAGGTATTCTTTCACTCTCTAAGAATATAAGAAAGTATACTTTCTTGATACATTTCTTTTTCATAAGAACTATATTATCCTTTTTTTATGTCATCACCTATTTATACTTTATCTCTTAGAAAAGGTTTCATCATATGGTGAAATAAAATGGTAATATAAAAAACCTTGTCCAACGTTTAATTTAACCCATTTCATAAATGGTTAAACTTACGAACCTTAAAAATATTATGATCTAGAACATTAGAATAAGTTATAATTTAGTTATTATTATCCAATTTACTTTATATATTTCAATCATATCTTTATCCAAATGTCATTATCTCAACATCAAGAACATATTCAGGGTTATCTTTCCCTCAACCATGTCTTTTTCAAAAAAGTTTAACTTTCTACTGAATCACTTTTCATAGTACCATTCAATATATTCTCTCGAATACTTAATGAAATAGTACTATAGTAAAATATATTTCATAATTATTATGATGATAATATCATTAATAAAATAATTTTACAACATATTTCATGGATATAAATACACAATCATATTAATCATTCCACTTTGGTTGTATCAATAGTATAATTTTGACCTTGATCTCTTATCTTATTCTCATGTATATTTCATTGGTGATTATAAAATTAATTTTCATAGTGACCCATATATTTATATTTGTAACACTAAATATAATTGTTTTCTTTCTTTCTCTTACATTATTTATCATGATGACCCTTTTCACCACACTTATAACAAACTCCCAACCCTTTCAATAATTTCCTGAGGTGATTCCTTCCATAGTTATCACATGTGGGAAAATAATTCATTACCTTATCTCCTTTATTTTTGATTTGTTCCATAATAATATTATTCTCCTACTTCCCTTTGAATCCCTAATACTTGGTTAGTTATTTCTCTTTCTTGATAGCATATAAAACTATTTTATCGCATTAAGAAAAAGTTTGAGACACCAGTTACCTTTAGATAATTGGATTAATCCATTAAAATAAAAGTTCAATATTATATTTCATGTTACATATGAAATACTTATAATAACTTTCTAACCTTTTAATGGTATATTTGTACTATTTAACACTTTATTACTCCTTTTTGATTTAAACTACAAAAAATTCTCTTCATCTCAGTTTGCTTCTCATGAGGGAAATATTTTTTCAAATAATGTCTCCTTAAAATATTTACATTAAATGAGTTATATTTTCTCTTCCTACCTAGTATTTCGGATCAATGAAAACTATTGATCATCATCCTTATCGATACAATACATAGTAATTTTAACATTTTCCTTTTTACCCCATCCCAATTCCATAAATACATTCTCCAATGTCTAAATCCATTTCTCAGAGGCCATTGGATCAGTAGTCCCACTAAACTATGGGGGCATCTTTCATGTAAAGTGATGTAGCATTGGATAATATCATGGTGTAACAGGGTGTTCCATCTGAGAAAGGTTATTTTTTATATCTTGATTAACATTCCCTAACATATCTATAACATTCTTAGTTAGAATACCATCTATATTATCTTCCTCGGTAGGGAAACCTCTACATTAGCCATGAGTATTGATACCCTTCTTCCTTCCATGTTCCATTTATAAACAATGGAATGAACTATATTGGATCATAACATCATGTAACATAATTTTTAATCCCATGACTAGTTAAATAAGTATTATTAATTGAAAAATTTATCCTTAACTAATCTCATAATCATAAACATGGTTTTTTTCAGGATATCCTTACTTTCAAATCCTTCATAATCGTTTGTAAAGAAATTGTGAATTATCTCAAGAATATATCCTGGGAGTGTAATTATATGTGCCTGTTAAGGAAAATTTTCTTTTACCACGTTACGTTTAAGTCAATCCCGATGCACCACTTTCAAAGTTGTTACCCCTAGGTACATATGTTCTAGATTCATGCCCACTTGTAGTATCCAGATAGGGATTTAATTCTAGGAAGACCCATATAATATCTACCTTAACAAAAAAATTGGATGTTATTATATACATATACTAAAATTCTATCATAGTGTTATGTTCCCTAATATATGTTTTTCTAAATCAAGTTCCCTAGGTTTCTATTAAAACTCGCTTTGATATCAACTGTAATGACCCCGACCATAGTAGCTTGGAGTCGGTGAGATAAAATTATTGGTAAGGGTTAAGTACTATGGAATATATCATAAATAAATAAATAATAATCATTTTGGTAAGGTAAATTATTGAAACACATGTCAATTAATCAATAACTTTATTATATTATGGCATAAAAAAAAGATGGTCAAATGATTCCATATAAAAAAATAACATGAGCTTGAAACATAACCATGGATATTATAACTAATATAATAATAACATGGAATAAAAATAATGATGTAATTCATAGTGTTAGACATCTGAACTATCATGATTTACCCTCAGGATAGTTACTATCAATATTTTTCCTCAATAAATTTTAAGTATGTGGGTAGAAACTCGTCTAATTTGGCTAGCTAATTTGTCTCATGAGACTACTAATGCCTCGAGGGGATTGAATTAACTAGTCCCCAACCCATTTAATACTTTTTTAAAACATTCCTTTTATTTTAAATAATAAATTTAAATCATAAAAATGTTCTTTATCAAATATACATATTGAGTAAAGGATAAAAATTTGTCAATATTTCTACAATAAATAATATAACTTTCAAAGTAAACATCTTATATAAAAATGGTATACAGTTTATGAAATAATAATATTCATCATATAATAATATTTATATTTAATATAAATATAATATCCAATGAAAAATTATTATAGGAAATTTATTTTTTCAAAATAAAGCAAACAATCACAAAAGGAATTGAGATTGTACAATAACTTTTACCACTTGGTAATTTTCAAGTCAAATCACATTGGATGAGATAATTCAAAGTGAAACTTAAAATACCCTAAATTATTAATGAATAATTATATTACATGTCAAAGTTTCATTATATACACAACATAAAAGTTAATTGGTTCATAAAAACAAATAAGTCTCAATGGAATGTTAATTGAGAGAAAATTTCATACCTTATGCTTCCTTTTGGTTGAATAATCTTTAACCTACTATATAATGGTTTTATTCATCTTATTAACTATTTAAAGATCCATATTAATATTTATAATATCATATATAATCCTTTTATAACATATTATCACCCTTTTTTTAATAATCATTCATTTTTTCATTTTTTTGGGTATTAATTACCATGTTTTTCGAGTATGTTTGGAATTGTTATTTTTTATTCCTCTTACTTATATCATGATTTCATCTTATCTATAATTTAAACCATGGTTAAAATATCATATATATTTAGTACATATTTATTTATAGTAATCCATAAATTTTAGTGGTGGGAAATGAAATACACCATTCATGGAGATGGTTGATCATATATACGTATGAACACTGTTTCCATTTTCTTATCATATTGAAAGAAATAGAGTAAAATTATCTATATATATATATTATATTTTCATAATAATTATTATTTTATATAAATCACATATTTTTATTTAGACCATCATTAATACATTCCATGTAAAGTGTGAACAAATCACATCACTTCGCAAGGCGATAGTCTGCCATATACATGAACGTCGATATCATATTCCCACAAAATGGAAAGCATGAAAGTATTTGTTATATAATAATTAAAGAAGAATAAATATATCATAAATATCATATAAATCATATATAAATAGTATTTCCATCATTGTTCTATTCCTTTATATATGGTAATGGGAAAACTAACAACATTAGTTCGTGAGACGGTTGTCCTCCGTACACACGAATAATGATTTTGTAACCCATTTGATAAAATTGTGTGAAGTTGTATTTCATACCCTTAACATAACAACATATATGAATATATAATATACTGAGGATATTATATAATTATGTTATAATAAAAAATAAAGTAGGTGGATAAGGAAATACTATAAAAATGCTTTTAGAAGAACATTACCTCTTCTTCAGGTATCCTTCTTAGGCTTGAACTAAACCTTTACTATGTTGGATTTATTCCCAAAATAATTCTTCTAGGATTATCTTACGTAATTTTTGGACTTTTTTGTGTATGTATTGTCTGAACCAAATTTTTTTGAATGTGTAATGAGAGGAGTATAGGGGTGTCCTTTTATAAGTGGGGTTAGTGGCACTCTTGTAATTTTTGAAAAGGGAGAATTGCATATAGGTTTTTTCTCGAAAATGTGGATCTAATACTAGACCAATATAGATAATATAAGGTATAAGGTCTAAATATTTCCATATAATGGGTTTTAGACAAGTTTCTAGGTTATTTTCCCCCATATGTTTAAATATTAGTCCCTTGGTAGACACATTTTTTCTTAATCGTTGTAATTAATTTCAACTGATTTTCCTAATAATTTTAGAAAAAAAAATAATTTGACCTTATAAGATATTATAAATTATCATAATTTAATATATTTAATCTATTTTTTAAAATTCAAACCACATAAGTGTCAAATTGTAATTTAAAATTAATCCTGCAGTTGGGACAAGAAAGCGAGTTTTTAAATTGAAAATGTTCAAAAGTTTACTAAGTTTTTATATATAAATTTAATATAAAAATCATTAAAATAACCTAAAATATATTAATAAATGTATAATTTATCTATTTTTACTTTAAAACCAATTAAAAATATAATTTATCTTTATAAAGTTTTTAGACATAAAGGCAGCTTTCAATTAAAATCCATTATTTTTCATTATTCATCAAAAAATGAAACGTCTCTTAAAAATATAAAAAAATCACCCTAAGATAATTTTTAAATTTATATTTAAAATTTTAAGTTTATTTTTTCAAAAAAAAATTATATAATTATCAAAATTTATTTTTAAAACATGTGCGTTATTAAAAGGCGGCAAAACTGCCCATAGAAAAATACAGCTTGTTATGCGTAAAATTTGATTTTTTATTATAATATGACTATCAAATATTCTAGATGAATGTTAAAAAAATTAATGAAAATATATTATATAAATTTAATTAATATAATCCACTAAGATTAATAAATTTAATTTATTAAGATAAAATTCCTTTGGGGACAAAATAATTTTTTATAAAAACATTTCCTTTATATTAAATTGTTTTTTATATTCATTAATAATTAATTGGTAACTAATGAATCAAACCATATATTCCATAAGTTATTTAATTATATTTATAAAATCTAATTTAATGGATATGAGGTAATTGTCATTTTAAATAATAATATTAATAGTATTATGTAAAACTCAGTCTTGCATGTAATGCAATCCATCGAAGAAATTCATTGTTGCGTGTAACGAAAGCTTACTCAGTATTGTGTGAATTATAATATATATAATATATGGAATTTATTTAAAATATTAAATATATTGTAATTTCTTGGGATATTACATTCCCTTATACACTTGGTGTTGCATGTCAAACACTCTATTAAATAAAGCATTATTCTTTTAGAATTTCAGGGTGTTAGAGAAATCATCCTTTGGGTAGTGGTGATTGAGATACCTGAAGTAAATTCATTCCCTAATTTTATGATATTTTTCTTGAAGGGTGTGATATTTATGAGATAATTTAGGCATTGTAATTCCCAAATATAGTTTTCCTTGATTATCTTTTCAACATTGGCTTCCACTTTGGAAGTAGGGGTGGGATGCATTCTCTTTTCTATCAACTTATAACCACTATGGTCACTCGAAAAAACCCACATTGGGATATAATATTTCAATTTCAATATATTTACTTAAATTCACATCTATATATTATTTTAGTAAGGATATATACACATCCAATTCTTCATGGGTTATTGTTTCACTAATCAATATAGGTCATAGATATTCCTTTATAGCCAGATTAATCTACTTATATTTATCAATGGTGGTTGAGACACCTTCCTTAAATATTAGATCGGAAACCATGTGATATTTTTATTATTATACTTATTCTTATTATTATCTATTTATAAAAGTATAATATGGGTATAAATTTTGAGAACTATTAGATTACATGTGGTATTATAATTATTTCCATTAGAATGACATATTTCATTCAAATTGTTGGGAATATCTAACACAATTGACACCATAAGAATATGAGTTAATGTGTCCAATACCCATTCTATTTTTCTTATAGGGTTCATATCTAGTATATTGGAAAACATTTGATATGTTATCCAAATTTCAGATAGTATTTCCCATGTTTAATAATGTGCGGGTTAAATATTGACTTTCATGGACTGTCTGGAAAAAATTTATTTCTTTGATGGTGGATATTTGATAAAAATCTCTACCTTGCCATCATATGAGAGGAAATTGATTGTATTCTTTGATATATTTTCGAATATAACCTATTTTTCTTGATTAAATCCCAAATCAGAAGTTATCACAGTAATTCAATTGATGGGAAACACATATCCTTCATTGAGTTCTCTCCATGGACTGATGGGAGAGGTTTTAAGGCCATTTTGGGATGAAATATGAATGGAATACTTTACCATAAGCTGCTTTCCCACCCTTTTATCAAACCTTTATTCTGTTTATTGAGATTTAAAAGAATCAAATGGATAAATATCATCATACAATACTCCAACTTTTTTATTAACAAAGTAATTCAAGAAATAGTGGTATGATGAGGGAACTATTTTATGCATATGAATCCATGGCCCTCCCAAAAATAATTTTAAATCCAGGTCTTAGAAAACATCTATGAATTTAGTGTCAGAAATTAGGTTTCCAAATTATTCCCTCAGATTGATCTTTCATAGGGTCCTCTTTTCAATCATTTCATACCCTTGAATCATTATATTAGAGGGAGAAAATTTGGCTTTATTGTATACCCAATGTTTAAGGGTTTAGATTGGGATATGTTTGATCACTAACAATTATTTATTAGATCACACAAGATTCAATATTATCAAGCTTTCCCGATATGTACAAGGGTATGATATTCCCATGTATGATAGTTTCTTGGTCATATTCTATGAAGGAGCTGACCGTATAGTATTTGAAATAGATAGTCTCTATGTAATGTATCTCAACTGAAATATTTTTATTCACAAATTCTTGAGGGATTAAAGGGGTCTCAATTGGGGGATGCCTAATTTCTATCAATAGGTGAAGGGAATCTAGGATAGATAAACTGGACAGGATGGTAGTTAGATTATTTGAGATTTAACACATCTATACTAGAGGTTGATGCTTTTTAACATGAGTTTTTTCTCTAGTTTAATACCTTGGGGTTGATTCTTATAACATGGTCATATCCTTCCCTTGACCAAAATTAGGGGAAATTATTTTGTCATGTGATTTAGGCTGAATAGATCTTCTTATGCTTTGATATTGAATGGAAAACATAATTTTTTTAGTCATTATTTAAATATGAATAGTTTTAAAGGATCCTTTGATGATTTAGGATTAGATAAATATTCCTTCTAAGATCATTATAGTGACTTTCTATAAGTTTCATCCGTGTATATGGATTCAATAGAAATAATTTCTAAACATTATTGTTGACCAAACAAATTCTTCCTCGACTTCTATTACCTCGTCACCAGCTATAGATGGAGAAATCGGGTTCATATATAAATCCATCATCAATGAAAGGGTTTATCAAGTGTATAACATTGACTAAAATATATTTTGATTACTAATTAGATGAGGATACCATCTATAGGATTGGTACTCATTGTCTCATTTTGTGTAATGATTATCATACTTCCAGTGATGGTGGTAATAAATCCTGGAGGGTTTGAACCATATTAGATAACAACATGGGATCTTCTTCTTTTTTATTTTTATTTTGAAATTTATTATGATGGGTCCTAAAAGACTGTGATGATTTGGATTTTTTTCGTTGATATCCTAGGGGAAATTTGTTTCAAAATAAGAAGATACAATTGTTCAATGAGTATGGTGTATACCTGTCTAACCATTTTCCTACTAATCCAATCATCAAATTTATATGCATGTTTGCTTAATAATTCCTTCCACTATACTTATATTTATAAAATAATGGATGAGATGTATTTCACCTAAACTATAGGCCTATAAAACTTGACCTATCTAGATAAAATCATCTTATAAAGTATATCCTTGAAAACAAATAAATCTTGGATATTTTTTCTCCATAAATTATAGAATGGGAAGTAATCAGGGTAGTCATTTAGACCAACATCATTAGGTTTTCTGACCTCTGTAAAATTGAGAAGGTGGTTCTCCTTTTTGGTGAAAAAATACTATGGAGTGTTTTATATTCATAAAAAATAAAAAATAAATCTTATGATCTTCAAAATTCAGGGGGGGTTTGTTTATTATTCCCCTCCTATCAAGGGAATTGTTAAAGAGAAGGAAGAGTATGATATTAATTGGACTTGGGAACTAGTTATGGTTCTGGAGGTTTCTTCAGGGTGATGGTTATGTTCTCTTCTATATGGGGTTTCTTCCCTTGGGTTGAAGATGTTTTCTAAGATTTTTCCTTAGAGTGTCGAATGGAAAATTCTAGCCAATATGAAATGACTAAAATGTCATCTAAATGATCAAGGTATTTCAAGGTAATTATCAGTGTTTGAAACATATCTTAAAGATTATTTATGAATATATCCAGTAGATTCTCTTGTGAAATTTTTATATTTATGCAACATTTCATTCCATTCCACCTAGAAATGAAGTCTGGATCCTTATCATTTGAAAACTTCTTGAAATTCAATAGTTCAAGGGTCATTTTTTTCTAAACATGGATATGGCCTAGTATAAGAACTATTATAGAAGATATTCTCCATTGGTGAAAACCCAAACTGTTAAATTTTTATACTAGCAGAATGTTGGTCCCTCTAGTTTCTGCTCAAAATATTATATTTTTACTACTTCCTACTCATAGGCTTCCATCATGGGTACACATTGGGATATGAAGTGTGTGAGATGTTATTATGGATCTCCCATTTCATTTAATATCTAGAATGAGTGATTAACTAAATTGGGTAGTGGATGATTCATGTCTACCCATTTAGGATATGAATTCCTCTTTAGTTGTACTAGTGCGTGATTTCTTCCATTGGGTTATATTTTAGGAGTAAGTAACTCGATGGAGTTAGACTATTTGTGAGAACATTGTTCAAGCCTAGCTTGAGTGCAGATAGTGGTTGGATCTTGATAAGTTGGAATATCTTTATCCATTATTGATATCAAAATAAAGTTATTATGGGGAATCTCGCGTGAAATAGAAGTGTTTACAATCAAATAGGATGAAATTCCTTATAGTATTTAGTTTTTTATTCTAAATAAACTAGATGTAGTGGAATTGGGATAGTCAGATAACAAGATTCTACACTTATTAATCTATTGTCTCCCTCTTTTTGAGGGCAATGATTTTCTAGAGGAAATATATTAGGTATGGCTTGAGATTTTCACCCTTGAGGGATATTTCCTCTGAGTGATTTTACATTGATTCGACTTAGTTTCTCAAACTCAATTTTGTATTGAGTGATCCTTTACTAAGAAGAATAAGGCTCGCATTTTTTAGATAGTGGGTGAGATATAGCCATGAATTTCCCATTAACATTTACCAAAATCCATTAGGTAGGAAATGCACAAATATTTAGAGGTTCCCCACATATTGAATCTTTATATGGTTCCAATTGTTCATTACTTCTTCATGTGTTTTGGTGTAGACCATATTTGGAAAATATTCCCCATTATTACTTCTCTTATACATCAGTATCATGGTATTGGTTATTGATTTTCCACTAAAATATAAAGGCTATAGATTGGATTTTATTCTATTTTATTTAATATTTTATGTCTGTTCATTATTTTAAGATTTCCATTCGATGAGTTATTTTCTTCTTCATCTTCTAAAAATTTAACAACAATACATTTTTAGTTCTATTACGATATAATTACTTGGAGTGGTCATTAAATTAATCCTATAAGTACATTGATGATTAGAATTTGAATTTTTTAAGGGATAAATTTCTGAATGATCTTAGGGAATTACCTCATTGTTTGGATACATCTTGAATTAGTTATCTAACCTTTTCTAAGAAAAAAAATACATCCAATCTAGACCTAGAACAACCTAAGATCGACTAATCTTAATTAATTTTTTCCTTCAAAACATTATATTTTTTATTCTTAAATAAAAACCATTATCTTAGGTACTTTAGTATTTTAGTTTCTCAATTTAAATAAATAAATAAATCCACTTCATAGCCAATCCTATATATAATGTAAAAGTCTCTAGGATTTTTCTTAAGTATATGTGGATTCAATCCCTACATATACTACAATGGATACTTATACCTATAGGGTAAATTTGGGCACAACCATTTATCTTTAGTGTTAATAAAAATAACATTTACCAATGCATAATTTGTAGTGGGGATTCATACTCTCAATATATTTATAGGAGGATTTATCATAATTTGAATATACATCCAGGTACAAGTCATACTCAATGATATTTTCCTTCATGGTTGGTCATTTTGTATTACAACCCCTTTCTCTCCCTATTGCATCCCCAAAATTGTCTTATAGAAAGTTACCTTGAGGGATTCCCCATCAACCTATAATATGTATGCTCATAATGATGGATATAGATCCTAAAGTAGAAGAAACTGAAAAGGGTGTTCTCTATAAAGTGGCTCTTATTTTGGAAAACAATGACTTCCTCAAAAGAGGAGGAGGTGATAATAATTCACCCATACCTGTGTTATAGGGTTTATATTTATCTACCAACATCACTTCCTAGATTCACTATAGATTTTATGATCCTATAGATAGTGGTGGTGGTGATAAAAATTCCTCAAGCCCTATGGGTTGGGGTTTCACTTGTAATTTTGCGGAGGAAGATACAATTATGTCCATATTAATATTTTGATACTCTATTCAGGAATGATTGGGGTGTCTTTTCTATTAATTATTAGAGATACCTACTTATAAGGGTTGGTCTACAGTTATAGGATTCTCTTTCCTCATGTGAGAGGCCTACTTCAGCTTTTTGGTAGCTTGGTGTAGGAAAATTTCAATGGATCACTCTTATAGAGTACACCATTTATATGATTTAAGAATGACAGTATTTTTATATATAGAAAAACTAGAATATATAGATCTATGGCCCGAGACTTAGACCAAAGTGATGAAATTGAATGTTATTTTCTTGAATGATCCATTTTGTCCTGTGATCATCATGCAATATAGAGCTCCATACTCGCCCCTCCCTATGATATAAAAATAAGATAGGGTGTCATATACTATCTATTATATGGTCTTCATACCCATGATATATTCATATTAGATTCAATATCATTACCTCCCCACCTTAGAATTCTAGGCCACTAAAAAGGCATCCAGTTCTATATGGTGATAGATCTTATTTATCACCTCAACATGGTTAGTATACTCCATATAAGGAATGTTTATAGAAATACGGTTTTAGAGATTTTCCCAAATTTTTTTAGGAATATAGTTTATTTTATCCTGTTTAATTGACTTAGGAATATCATAGTGGGGAGTAGCGATGTTCCAAAACATGAATAGTATCCTATCATTGACTAGTTCTTTCCATAGGACCATGATGTTATCCTAACACTTTATGAGGGATCATTCAACATGATCTGATCATAATGGTCACTTCAACGCTAATTTTTCAAGATGAAAAATATCATTTGGAATCTCCTTAGTTATCTCTGAGGTTAAGTGATCCAAGGGATGTGTATATGATGATCACCACCTCAGGCTACCTTTCGATTGAGATGAGATGTTTTCAATCATTGATGGGGTGGTTAGTGTAGCTGGAAAGAAATTATCAAGTTCCTCTTGATATGAGGGAAGCCTCAAAATATCTTCAACATGGGGAGAAACTTTGTGCTAAGTAGTTGTATCATTGTGAGGAGGGACCTCACAATACACGCCATTGGGAGAACATCCCTTGTTAGTATCATATTTTTTAAAATGGGTGGGACCTTTATTCAAGATATTTTATCAACCATAGGGAGGACCTCTAAAATATATAATATAGGGAGGATCTTAAAGGTTCTTATAATGTATCCCATAGAGATTACCTTCATGGTTACTAATTTCTGGTGGGTTGGAAAGGGGAGAACCTCAGTTCTAGTGGATCTCTATGATGTGGGGAGTACCTTCACAACCTAAACCATGTGCAGGACCTATATAATAGATCAATATATTTCCATCATGATGAAATCCATGGATAACATATTTTTTATCATAGGGAGGGACTCTATAGAAAATTATCTTGGTTAGGGCCTCTAGAGTTGTTGAACATGATACCACGGGGAAGAACTTCACAAGCATAGATGATTTCTCCGGATTTATGAAGAACTGGTAGATTATTAGTATTCTAGTGAAATATGATAAATATATTTGAAATAATAATAATTGGTAGGGGAATGTATATGATCTTTCTCCTAGATTATATATTTCCTTTAGTGATACTTCATTTAGGATTCCCTTTATTAGGAAACCAGGGGTGGAACCTTAATCCTAATTGGGGTCATGTAGTATGGGAAGTGACTCCATGAGTGGGATATCTCCATATAATATCCCTAGTTATTGTAAAAATATGATAATGACATCTAAGGATGGGATTAGGGATATGATCTATCTCTATGGTTTCCACCAAAATATGTTGGCATACTTCTTGGAAGTGGATAAGAATGTTGGCATGATTTGTTGATGTTTCCATAATATGTTGAAGTTATTGTTGAGTTTGAGAAAGAATTTATGTCATGATCCTTGGTTACAACCAAAATATCTTTATATGATTCATATATGTTGGGAGGACTAATTTTATAATTTTACACTTATACCTCCACCAGAATATGCTAACATACCTCCTGAGAGTAAAGATATGTGCCTACTTTATAGTTTTCATTGAGATATTCTGAATAATTTCCTTGATGGGGAGGGGATTTAGGATATGATCATTATCATGAACTTATATTTGTATATGTTGAAGAATATATTAGATAAGATTATTGAAATGACCATGCTCCTTGGACACCACCAAGATATACAGATGATCTTCTAGAAGGTGAGAAGAAATATGATCTTGCTTCTTAGACATCGATTAGATATACTTATGAGATTAATGAGAGGTGACATGAATATGATCCTTATATAAAATAATATTTGTTTCATTCCACTCATGAAATACATTATCCTAATATACATGGTCTATAAAACCAAAAATGAGACCTCTAGATTTGTCTATGTAATGAATCCTAAAGTAGTTGGGGCCATGCGGTGGTGGAAAGTTGAATCCAACCTAGGAAGATTATGGGAAGCAATTAGGATGTGGTTATAATCCTCCTCAAAATCCTTGAGATAATGTAGGTATAAATTTTCATATTCCAATTACATTCTACCAAAATGGTTGTGCATGGTAGTAGAGGTCATGTTCTTCCTCATGGATCATTTTTGATAGGATAGTCAGTGGGTATCCATCCCCTATAAGATTTCATGATTCACCTCCAATGTTAGGATGAAGTCGTTGCATTTTTATTCTCACACCAAGTAATTTAACACTCATTATTATATTCTCTAGTTTATAAAAACGGTCCTCTTGGGTTGCGGGGACACAATATTCATTGCAACAGAGGTATATGTTTGACCAAGGCATCATACATTGGCTTATACATGATGTGATGTTTCCATTTGGATATAAGGGGGTTATGATAGGGTTACTAAAGGATAAAAACAACCAAAAACCCATTAATAAATAATCAAAATTTAAAATATGGTTGATATGTCACTTTCATGGGTAAAAGATTCCCGTTGGGTTTGCCATTCGGTTTTTTATTCACATCTACACGCATATGATTTTTTGATTCATTATGGACCAACTTTATTGGGGAAAGTAATGCACCTGAAGTTCATAAAACCAAAACCAAATGAAGTTTCTTTTAAGTTCATGAATTAAATACATATTCCAAGTTATTCAATTCCATGTATAATGAACATTATGCTATGAATTTTAAAGTCATAAAGATAACACTACTTGATGAAAAATGTATATAATTGGTTGGTGTGGGACTTATGAACAAGGAGACCTTTCTGGTTCACCCTCATATATTAGTAAATAAATGGGAGAGGTTATTTCTACACTCAAGGGTAATATGGACCATTGAAGAAGAGGGTATTTTAAGTAATTTCTTCCATTAATGATAAGTGACTCTCATGGTATAAGACACGTTGAGGATATGTTACTCACATGGAATATGGTCTCTTGAGGAGAATAATCATAGGGAATATTGATGGTTGAGGATTTTATAAAGGTTTTGGGATTGAACCTTAGAGAGATATCATTCATATCCTGGTAAATATGAATAAATTTCTATATAGTTTTAGTTTTATAGTTTCAGATCATGTAACCGTACCAAGAAATGCAGTTTATTATCATATAGTAAGGATATATGTCTCATGAAAGGGGATGAAATAAGAGATTGATCAGGTATTATGCATGAGATTACCTTATCCTGATTTAAACTGGAAGATAACTTAGTTGAAGGTAGGTTTTGGGGATTAATCCTGATTTGATTCCCATATATTGATACATATAATTGATTCAACCACTTATGAGATCATCAATGAGTATGTGGTTGGTTATTGCACCAGATATGAGACCCAATATATGTTTATACTCTCCCCTATCTATTTATAATTAGATAGATATTGATAACTAAAATCATGGTGGATATGGATAAATGAGGGATATTTTTATTTTACACATGGGCAGGCCTGGTGTGGACAGGTCTCATTGAGTAGACATGGGATGAGGCCACCAATGAGGATATGATTCAGGCTTACATCTAATAGGATTCATATATGTCTTCTTGGATCATTGAGTAGAAAAATGAATCCTATAAGATGTTAAGGATAATATGGTACTTAATATAAGGTATCCATAATGATAATCATGGTTCAGGGGAAGTTCTATTAGTATCCTTATGCTACGGACCCTCATTATCAAAGGAGTAAATGATTTTAAAAACCCTAAATTACCTATTAGTTTGGGAGTAAAACTCTAAAAATCTATTTTAGGGGAGTCCCAATCCTCATTATCAAAGTAATACATGATCAAAGGGGAGCACTCTGGTGTGCATATCCCAACCATGTATCTCAAGTATCCATGGAGAAGTCCTTGGTAGGTATCCACCCATGGTGGAGGACTAGGGGAAATTGAAAATACCTAAGTGGGTGACCTAGGTGATGGTGGTTCTTGTGTGTATGGTATGGATGAATGGCTGGAAAAGTGAGTAACATAGTATAAGTGGAACATAGAAATGTGATTTTACATTCATGTGAATAATTCTTTTAAGAATTAGGCCTTATACAAAGGAGGGTTCAAAGATCTTGTAGAATCATGTATTAGGATCCTGAATAGATAAAAACTCAATTGGGTAGCCACTTAGAGTGGGGAATAAGAATTAAAATAAGATTCGTGCATTCCCCATTTGGGATGGAAAGAGTTCATATATTGTAACACCCCAAGGTTTTAAAAATAAATTGAAATGAATGAAATTGTTTTTAAGTCGATAGTTATAACTATCCTTTAAACAAAATTTTTCCGCTTCTATGATTTAAATTTCAAAAAACGGTCATTTATGTTTGTGATCAGTAAGTTATTTGGGGTCTGATAAAACCAAATTGTTTTTTGGGTGAATAGTAACATACCCTTATGAATATTAATATGAATAGTAATATGACCCTTATGAATAGTAAATCATATTATTATTTTATTTTATTAAGGTTATAAGATAATGAGATCTTGATAAAATTTTCAAGGTGTTAAAAAATGAGTTATACTTTTAAAATTGTTGTTTTTGAATAAATTATGGTTTTATTTAAAAATTACATTATTAATATTTATAAATTCATTTTTAAATAAATGGAGTTCATTTTGAATTCTACACATCAAAAAATGGTTGGGGTGTATTTTTTGTATTTTTCTGAAATTCTTTAATTTTTTAACAGTAAAATATGATAAATGCTAAATACTTGTTTTACTACATCATAGGTGATGCAAGGCTGATGTAAGTACACTTGGTTTGAAATAACATTCACTTATTACTATTTGGGGTCACATGAATAAATACTATTCACATTCTTGAGCAAAAATATTAAACTAATGATTAAAATAATGTAAAACCCCTCCTCTCCTCCACTATAAATACCACCTGCATTCCCCTCTTCCTCTCACACCTCTCAAGCTATGAGAATTTTTTAAGTTCTACCCAATCTCATTAATAAGGATCTTCCCCACATCCAAGACCTTCTGTTCTCACAAAAAGGCCAACACCAAAGGCCTTAAGGAGGATCTCAAGGAGAATAGATCAAGAGGTAAGAATCCTCTTTCATTTTCGTGTGTTTTCTTTTCAATTATTTTCTTTTCTTATAATCTCTTCATCTCCCATAATCCAAGAGGCATGAAAGATACAATATGATATATATTATTTATTTTTATCATTTTTATGGAAATATTCATCATCGTTATTCCTCTCCTCTTCCTCTTATTCTAAAAATAAAAACACCATCTATGATATGTCGATTTACCAAAATCATGGACAATGTGTTTACAATTTCCATTACTTTCTTCAAAATTGGTTATAAAACCATTTTAATGGTTGAAATAGAATTTAAAGTTTATTATATATCCTCTTTTATGTTATTTAGTTAACATATATACATAATATTGTGTTATATAATGAAACTAGTTTGGGATTATCAAAGAACCGCAAAAAATGATCTAAATAGATATCACTAAAGATTTATCTAATGATTCATCATCATACCATATAAAAAATTAGTTATGGAATAATTTAATATTATAGAAACATATGAATACTATTTAATTCCAAATCTATAATTTCATTTCCATACTAGAAGAAAAACAAATACAAACCGACCACGGAAATCTTGTAAAGAAGGCACCTGAAACAATGGAAGGAACAAAATACTAATAATTAAAGGGTAAAATGATGTTGTGAAATGATCATATAAGGTGTTATAAACAAGAATATATTTCTTTAGGATATTTATAACACTCTTTTAACCATTATATAGGATGTTTAAACATGTTTTAAGTAAGACGAACCCGAGTTAAAGGGATTTTTAACCCAATTTTTATTTTTTGGGTTAACCTTCTACTTTATTTATTATGTGGTATTGAGAATATTTATGGGATGATTTTTTTTATACTATATTTTATTATGTTTATTTAAAATATATACACATATCCATTCAATTCTATTAATTCTCACTCTAATTATATTTATAAGGGACTTTCCTTTTAAATTCCTTTTTAAAGTCTCTTTAATGAAATTCAAAAAAATTATTTTTTATATATATTTGATGAGTGTATTATCTTAATTTAATGATTGTTTATTACTATGATATGTTACTTGGACAAAGTTATTTTGGTTTTATCCCATTATAGCTCAAGATATGTTTGTTTGAGCCTATTAAAGCTCAAGATATGTTGGGTTGATCCCATTATAGCTCAAGATATGATGGGGGAACCCCATTATAGCTCTCCAATGAATTGGTTACTCCAGAGATGGAATTTGAGAAAATTATTATTCCATGTTTGAGGGTGATAGTAATATTTATATGTTAAATATGTTCCAAGGAAACTACATGATGTTTCCATGCAAGTTAATCAGTTTTTATGAGATCAGTTTTATTGGTTTTTATGTTATCACTTGACTAACGATTTCGTTCCTTTTATCCATTACTAATATTTTTGTGATCATCCCAAGTTTTTAAATTTTTTCATAGGTTATAAGGATGTATAATAGAAATAAGGAAGACAATTTAAATGTTATGAATATTTTTCAATGAAATTGTCTTTTTATTTAAGTTTAAAATTTTGGAAAAAGTGGATACTATTTTAGTAGGATATTCATGTATAGTTATGGGATGTTATGTATGTTTTATGTCCCAATTTCTATAAAAATATAAACCTAAAAAAGATATTCAATGTGTAAGAATGTATTTTATTGTATAAGACTCAAGATTATGTATTGTTTTAAGGCTGGGTCCTTATAGTTGGTATCAGAGGATGATTTAGATAACTTTAGGGGTTAAGATGATGTTAAAATAATACCGTAAATAATTTTTACACAATGGTAATTTGAAATGTCATAACATTTAAAGATTATGATGTTGCTTCATCTAAAATATGTCTGTTCAAAATGGTTTTCTGTAGAAGAAAAAGGGAAACTGAAGTAGGAAGGCACCAAGAGACCGATGTCTATCCGAATCTGCAGCTTGGAATGGTGGGAAACAAAACCAAGCAGTTCATGAAAGAAATGGCTCAGTTGAATCAAGTAATAAATGGTGGTGGTATACATGATATATATTAAAATGATATATGATGAAGAAACATGTATTTTGTGGAGCATTTTTTGAGGAAACATCCTCCAGTATTTAGTGGAACCACAGATCCAGTGATATTCGAAGGATGGATCAATGCTCTAGAAAAGATAATTGATATCATGGGATGTTCAGAACGTAAAAAGTAAATACTATCCATTTATATTTTGGAAGGTGAAGTTGATCAATGGTGGTCTCTGGTTAATAATACAAGAGAAATATATTATCTTGATAGTTTAGAATTGGTTGGTTTTAAGAGCCTTTTTTTGGAAAAATATTTTCCTAAAACTATTCGACCCAGAATGGAGAAAAAAATCTTAGAACTGAAGAAAAAAAGATGATGATTCATTGGTAGAATATGAAGAAAATTATACAAGACTCTCTAGGTACATACTGAATTTTAATCAGGATTTCAATAGAAAACTTAATAGAATTTACCCTGGTTTGAAACCATTTTTACGAAGAGTGTTGGATTCATGGAAGTTTAAAAGCTATGAGAAACTTTTTCGTTGTGATGAAAAAGTTAAGATATATTTTTCTAACACATATATTCCTTGTGATGACAAGAATAAGAAGTGTTCAGGTCAGCAGGCATTGGGGAAAAATTCGTCAAATAAATCTGAAGGTAAAAAAATCAATTTCCCTTCTTGTGAAGAGTGTGATAAAAAACATCCTGGTGAATGTCTTGTAAATTCTAGGAAATGATAATGATGTGGAAAGTTTGGACACATTTCTCATGAATTTAAGGAAACTGATATAAAAATTAATGAGGATTCGATGGTGAGATGCTTTAACTATAAGGAATTGGGTCATTTTGCTAATGTTTGTCCATATCTAGTCACTCGGGTGGGGAATCAGCAAGATTGGAACCAGAAGGGTGTGTTAAAATCTTTTTAAACCACTTCTGTGGATTTTAACCCTTCAAATGAGGTAGAATCAAGTTAATTTCTTGTTTTTACATATTTTTCAAATGTGTTGTTTGATTCAGGGTCTACACATTCCTTCATTTCTGAGAAATTTTTGAAAAAATTGGGAATTACACCTCATGAAATAAAATCAGAACTCATGGTAAAAACACCTAGAGGAAATATTATGGAAAGAATAAATTATAAGAATCTAACTATCCTTTTATATATAAGGAATTTACCTACAAACCCATTGTATTTTCTCTAGTGGAGTTGGATATTATTCTGGGTATGGGTTGGCTTTATTTTTATCATGCTAAGATAGATTGCATAGAAAAATAAGTTTTTTTTTAGAAATAGTTTTAGTTTGTGTACAAGAATGAACCCATAGTATTGATAACATATCAGGAAGAAAAGAAATTTATAAAATATGGAAATGGAAGTTATTTTGTTCATATTTTTAAAGATAATGGAACTATCCAGATTAATGATGTACCTGTAATAAGTCAATACCTGGATGTTTTTCCTATCACAACCCGACCCTACCCGGGCTCGAGTCGCAACTACCCCAAGCCCGTCTCTATAGGCCAGGGGCTGGCGACAAGAAACGAAGGATAAAAAACTTGGGGAGGCCTTTTCCAGAGTACCTGTACACACACACGCATCCCACTTAAAGCACAAGAGCAGAGTAAAAAAAATTAAAGTACCAACTGCTATAAACAACCACAAGAGTACATCGACCTCTAAACAGTACAAAGTGAATGCTGAAGGTAAACTGAAAAGAAAAGGGCAAAACACACGCCCAACCAGAAAAGTGCCACAATCCAGAAACAGGTAAACAAAAGTAAAACAGTTGGGAGAGTCCCACACCTAGAACCTAACTACGACCACCGTACACAGTCCAAGCTCCTGAATTCCTAAGCTCTGTTGAAGTCATGACCAACATGTCTGTCGTCTGCAAGGGCACACCAAGTGCGGGAAAATCCCAAGCAGGGGTGAGTATAAAAATACTCAGTAGGATGCCTCGATGGATCAAGGTAGTAACAAAGGAGGAACAGAAGAGGTGAGCAGTAGATCGAACAGGGAAAAGTAAAGGAGTATAACCGAGAGTGCAGTAAAGAGTACAGCTCAACCCAACAAGAGGAAGGAAGTAGACTCTTCCAAACACAAGGAGCTATAAGCGGTGAGAAGATGAACTTCTCGTAAAGTCTTCGCTACCTATAGTAGGAGAGTATACTCGTCCAACCACTAGAATATAGACACAGAAATCACGTGGCATACCTCGTGCGTCTTCGCCTCTCCTGGAAGAAGAGTAACTAAAACCCAAGGAGTGGGTATTGGAACAAGTTATATACATATTCATATGCTCAATCAAGAAGCCCCAAAAAGATCGTAAGGGGATCTCCATCCCGTAGCTTAGCCCAAGAAAGTGAGTAGCCAACAGTCCCAGAAGTAAACACCATCGATGCCCAGTATCCCGTACATATGCCTCGAACTGCAAGTCAAGGGGCTCAAATCACTGCACCTCGACACTATCCGCTTTGGGCAGCACTGACTCGCCTGCACGGTTTTATGTCGCATATTAAGGACGTGTCTTGGTGGGGAAATCGCCCCTCGATCTTGAGAGATCTGGGGAAAGTCAAGCTATACCTCGTCATTGTCACATAGTCGAGAGGTCTTCTCAAAGTCAAAGATATCGCATCACTGACCTGTGCAAACAAGGGTACCGCTCTGATAGTCATGGAGAAAAGCTACAGACTAGCCTAAAAGAAATGAATGAGTCTGAAAGAAGTTGTCGGGAAACCCACTTCCCAATATCTGCTGGAGGGTAGACCCTAAGAGGTCATCGGGTGACCCACTGCCCAGTCTCTGCTGGAGGGTAGACCCTAAGAGGTTGTTGGGTGACCAACTGCCCAGTCTCTACTGGAGGGTAGACCCTAAGAGGTCGACAGGCAACCCACTGCCCAGACCTGCTTGAGGGTAGACCAAGAATAAGTCAACAGGCGACCCACTACCCAGTCTCTGCTGGAGGTTAGACCTGGAAGAAGTCGACAGGCGACCCACTGCCCGGTCTCTACTGGATGGTAGACCTGGAATAAGTCAACATGCGACCCACTACCCAGCCCTGCTAGAGGGTAGACCTAGAAGAAGTCGACAGGCGACCCACTACCCAGTCTCTACTGGAGGGTAGACCAGGAAGAACCCACTGCCCAGTCTCTACTGGAGGGTAGACCTAGAAGAAGTCGACAGGCGACCCACTACCCAGCCCTGCTGGAGGGTAGACCTAGAATTGGTCTGATGACTCGGTACTATGACTGACATCACCGGGTGTTACCAACATCGCTATTGTGCGTTGGTTTGGAGTGCGTTAAAGGGACCTCCATCCAACACCCCTTTCATGTTTCCACATTTAATAAGATCATGAAAGAGGATTCGCTCACCTGAATAGATTACACTTTTGTAATCCTCGTGGAAAAACACGTGAGATAGACTACTTTCTCACTAAAAACGGGCTCCCAATGAAAAAGTTATTCGACACCACTTCATGCCCACAAGGCATCTCGTGGGGCCCGCACCTTGATCCCGAGAGAGGTCGGGCGAACTGCACCACCGTGATGCTCTCAGAAAAACATACTAAAACGACTATTCATATGCCCCAAACGGACGCCTGATGAAAACATTGCAGTACGCTACACACAACTCTAAAGATGACTCGTGGGGCCCACGCCTCGACTCTGTTTTCAATGCTTGAAACCACCCTTGTCAATTTCGCCTCGATGCGAGGGTCACAACACCGATGAAGGCACCTAAAACAGACTCCGGATGCAGAAGCTGCAATTTCCTGCGTTATACGCAAACGGGGCCCCATGGGGCCCACACCTCGGGCCCGAATATAAGCGGGTGGATTGCACTGTTGCAATCCCCTCGGAAAAACACTCAGAAACAAGTACCCAAACACCCCAAACAGATGTCGGGTGAAAAAGTGGTGTTCCACCATAAAACATGCGAACTAGGCCCTATGGGGCCCGCACCTTATCTCCAACCCGAACGCTTCAGAAAGAATCTCAAAGCGTCCGCACGAGGACTAGGGTCACGCTGCCACTGATGGCGCGTCAATCGGACATCCCAAGCAGGAGTTAGGTCCCACGCAACAATAATTAATTAATTAATTAATTAATTAATTAATCGCATTAAGCGTTCCGTGCCATCGAGAAACGAAACCAAACCGCAAAGGTTACGAACCAACTTTGGAAGCACCATCTCAACTCCAAGGCCATAGTGCCTCTGACGGCACGTCAAACGGACGTCCGGCATGCAAAACATGCCCATCGCAAGTTTTAATAATAATTTATTATTATTAAATTAATGTGTTTCGGGTCACCCGCCTTTGGGTATTGAACCCAAAAACCCTAGAACCCAATTCAAACAGTCTGCCTCGCCGATACGAACTCACGGCCGCAGACGGTGCGTCAAACGGACGTGCCGTTTGGAAATTACGGCCCTCTGAATATAAGGGGGCCAACCCAGCCGGTTCACCCCGGTCGGCCCAGTCCGAACCGCCACGGCCCACTCCAACCGCACCGGACCCGCCTCAGGTCCGGTTTTCTTCCCAGTAGATTGGCCGAAGCCGGTCTCCACGTCGCGCCAGCAGGACCCGCGGTATGCGGGTTGTTGTTGCTGTTGCACACCCGAGGCGCTGACCGCCTCGGGTTCCTCCTGCCGAGCACGATATCTGCCCGTGCCGCGGCCTCCCCTGCTCGTCGTCGGCTCCATCGTCTTACAAGGTGCACAGCCACGGTCCCATGCTCGCGCCGCCGAGCTCCGTTGAAGCCCCCACCTGCGCCGCCACCGGGACCTCGCCATGCTCCACTGCCTCCGGCTCTGCCTCGCCGCTCTCCACCGTGACGACCAGCTGCGCCAGCCACATGAACCAACAACTCCCACTCCGGCCTCCTCCACATGGGCTCACACCCCCAGTCCCGCTCGACTCACCGCAGCCATCGCGTGCAGCCACCAGACGCTACTGCCGGCCCACTCTGGTGGTCTCTTCCACATACTATAGGGACCTCATCAGAGGTCCGATTTCGATTCCGAGGCCGGAATTCAGGCCCTCAGGACGAGGCTTTCACAGCATTGCCCCTTACTCATCTATCTGTTGAGAATTGACACGTTCAAAATGCGGATGAAGAACGCCCAAGAACATAATATGGGACGGGGCTCGGGCGATGGTCGTGTTCGTTTGGCCATCACCCCAAATTCCAGAATTATAGAATTTAAAATGATGAAAATTGATGAAAATTTCCAGAAATTGACAATGGTGCATAAATTCACAAGAACCCTACCTTGATATCGATGTGCGTCGTAGGCGATGCATCCGTGAGGCTCCACCTTCGAACCGCCAAGGTTTCGGCGAAGATCGATCCTCGATACGGCGAAGAATGGCGAAGAATGGCTAGAGAGAGAGGGAGAGAGGGGAAGAGAGAGAGATAGAGAGAAGGAAAATGGGTCTTCCCTCAACACTTTGTGAATTTATAAAAATTCACTGAAACTCTTCCAACGGGTGCGGATTCCAAAACCTCCGTGCCCGCCTATTTTATCTCACACCTAGGAAAAACGCCCCATTTCAAACTCAACGGAAGTCTCAGATTTCAATTCCAAGACATCATTCAAAAGTTATTCAAAAAGAATGTCAGTGATAAAAAAATCACTAAGTGGACATTTCGAAATGACCACTTTGCCCCTGGGAGACATCTCTCACAGGAGGCCTGCACGCGCAACTTTTACACCCCGCCTAGGGTAAACGGCATGCTACGGACTCAACGGTGCCCTCGGTTTTCCCATACGAGCAACCATTTAAGAGATACTAGAGTTTAACCATTAAACGAATAAATTAATTATTTAATTTATCCATTTCACATTCTGATAGTGAGCGAGGGGTCCAAACGCCTTGTGCCGACATGTTTTATGTCATTCATAGGGTAAAACCCCATTTCGGACCCATTCATACCCTCATATTTCTGATCTGAAACACCGTTTAGGAGTTATCCCATTTATTTGGCGTTCCTAGTGTGAACACACTGAAAATTTAATTCTGGACACACAGAGGCTCGGAATCGCACGCTCTCTGAAGGCGCTGCTTCGGAATAACATCAAGAATATTCCAAAGTCTTTTATAGCAAAAACTGGGTTCTTAAATCATTCCATCCTTCAAGATTTTTTTCCCCAAAAAGAAAAACCAAGGAACAACTCAGGGTACTAAGCCCACACCTGGATCTCTCGTACCCCGAAGAACTCTTGCACAGTTCTGTGTTACCGTGCATGCACCAAAGGATTTGGTCCGTTCACGTGGGATCTTCCCTCACCAATGTCGTGCATAGGTGCACACACACTTCTTATCAGGTGATTCACGTGGGAGACGTTATGCACCCAAACCATCCTTTGGGTTTAGGGCAAGGTGGTAGACAACCTCGCCATCCCTTCGCACGATCTCAAATGACCCGAAGGTCCTCGGGGGTATCTCACCTCCCCAGTCGAACCTCTACGTCATACGCCACGACTGGAGTCACCGCTTGGACATGGGACAAAGCCCGGTGATTCCCTCATTCAGAACATCCATATGGTGAAGCACCCAAGGATATCTGGTCACACAAGAGTTCACAGTCGATGTCCCACAACCAATACTCTCTTACACGCTCGAAAGGTGAAGGAGTCATCACCATCGACTAAAGAGAAAGGTTTCATGCCTTCTATTCCACTAAAACAGGGTTACACCGACGCCCCGCGTCACCCTAGTAACAACTCAAGCAAGGAGTAGGTAGAAAATCATTTCACTCACAGAGTCTAAAAATTCTACTTCAAAAGTAGAAGATCCTTAAAGCATACCTCTTGTCACTTCATGCTCTGTAGGATCATAAACATCCAAAGCTCGTGGCTGTCCCCAGTCCCAACTGTCAGCTACCGGGGCCTGATGTGGACCGCCTGGTGGTGATGGGAAGACCTTGTAATGTCATCCCCCACTTCCAGCTCCCCCTGCTCCTCTGTTATCACCACATCTCTGGGCGCTAATCAGATCACGGCGCTGCCTCTACTATGGTGGTGTTCCTGCTACTTTCCCGAAGTTCTCAGCATACCTGGTCAGGCATTCTCATGCCAAGTGACCTCACCTATCACAAGCATAGCACTAGTGCTCTCTAGGCTACCTTGGTGCCCTCTGGCTCCACTGTGGTGTATGACCACGGCCTGGAGTCCACTCACAGAAGGGTCTCCTCAGCTGAGGCCCTGCGGTTTTCCGCCACAGCGGTGCACGACCACGTCTCTGAAACCAATGGTGGGAAGGCCACCTGCGTCTAGGTTTTTTCTGCTGACGCCTGCCAGCTACGGAGGACGTCTCGGCTCTATCATGCTTATTGCTACCATCAACTGTAAAGCGCGACAAGAATCCCTCTGTCACCAGTGCCTTCTCTAGCACCCCATCATAAGTGGGAAAGCCCAAGGGTATTATAATAGCACGAATCTATCTGTGGAGACCCTACTCGAACATCCATGCTTGGAAGTTGCCTTCATGGACCATGTCCGGGTAAAAGTGTGCACGGTCCACGAACCTAGTCACGTACTCAGTCACTGTCATTCCTCCCTGATGAAACTGCAGGAGATCCTGGATCTGAATTGAGCGTAAGAAGGATGGGTAAAACTCCTCATGAAACAGTAGCTAAAATTCGTCCCATGAAAGTGATGACTCATCGAGTAACTAAGTCACCAGACTCCACCAACGTCCAGCTGCTCCATGGAAAAGGATGGCAGCTAAAGCCACCATAAGATCTTTCGGTGTCTATGCAAGCCTGAAGAGGCAAACCACTGTCTCGAGCCAAACCTATGCTACCTGAGGGTCTGGCTCACCACTGAACCTCAGCGGTCTCTATCGCTGGAACTCATAGAGCGCGCTCAACCTGCGCTCAAGCTCCGTCTACTCTGCTGGATCTGTCTGCTGCTCACCAAGTGGGGGTGCTGCTACCGGACCACCCGGATAAAGGGACTCGCATGATGGGTCCTAGACTGAGGCCTCATCGCTCACAGGGTTGTCGTCATGAACCAAAGCTGGTATCCTGGCAGGCTGTCTTCACGGAGACATCCTAAATGTTATCAAGGTGTTCCACGATCAGATGAGCATATATTTATATACCAATAACAACAATGGGGAGATGACTAAATAAGGACAGTCAAAGACTCAATCTTATGTGATGCACAACCAATTTTCCCTGCAACAAGTGTCTCTGCATGTCGAGTTGACAAGTGGGTTATCAGGGTCCTGGTGAACGGATACGTCGGCCGCCGCACAATCACTGGACTACCTGGCCTGAGAGCCGCTCTTGAGACACGTCAACAATGTTTCCCTAAGTCTCAACTAATTCCTTTTTAGGGACGTCCGAACAATTTCCTAAAGAACTAACCACCACTGATACCACTTTTTCATGACCAGACCCTACCCGGGCTCGAGCAGAAACTACCCCAAGCCCACCTCCACAGGCCAGGGGCTGGCGACAAGCGCCGAAGGATAAAAAACGCGGGGAGGCCTTTGCCTGAGTACCTGTAAACACACACACAACCCACTCAAATCAGAAGTGCGAAGTAAAAAAAGAAAAGTAAATTACCAACTACTATAAACAACCACAAGAGTGCATCGACCTCTAAACAGTACAAAGTGAGTGCTGAAGGTAAACTGAAAAGAAAAGGGAAAAACACGCGCCCAACCAAAAAATTTCCACAACCAAACAACATGTAAACAAAAGTAAAACAACTGGGAGAGTCCCACACCTGGAACCCGACTACAACCACCATACGCAATCCAAGCTCCCAAATTCCTAAGCTCCGCTGAAGTTACAACCAACCTGTCTGTCTTCTACAAGGGCACACCAAGTGCAGGCAAAGCCCAAGAAGGGGTGAGTATAAAAATACTTAGTAGGATGCCCCGAAAGATCGAGGGAGAAAAAAAAGGAGGTACTGAAAAGGTAAGCAGTAGATTGAACAGGGAAAAGTAAAGGAGTACAACAGAGAGTGCAGTAAAGAGTATAGCTCAACCCAACAAGAGGAAGGAATTAGGCTCGTCCAAACATAAGGAGCTAGAAGCAGTGATAAGATGAACTTCTCGTCGAGTCTTTGCTACATATAGTAGGATAGTAGACTAGTCCAACCACGAGAAGCTAGACATAGAAAGCACGTGGCATACCCCGCGCGAATTCGCCTCTTCTGGAAGGAGAGTAACCAAAACCCAAGGAGTGGGTACTGGAAAAAAGTATATACATATTCATATGCTCAGTCAGGAAGCCCGAACAAGATCTTAAGGGGGTCTCCATCCCGTAGCTCAGCCCAAGAAAGTGAGTATCCAAAAGTCCCAGAAGTAAACACCATCGATGCCCAGTATCCCATACGTCTGCCCCGAACTGCAAGTCAAGGGGTTCAAATCACCACACCTCGACATTATCTGCTTTGGGTGGCACTAACTCGCCCACACGGCTTTATGTCGCATCTCAAGGATGCATCTCGGTGGGGAAAGTGCCCCTTGTTCTTGATATATCTGGGGAAATTCAAACTACACCTCGTCACTATCACACAGTCGAGAGGTCTTCTCAAAGTAAAAGTTGTCACATCACTAGCCCGTACAAACAAGGGTCCTGCTCCGATTGTCACGAAGAAAAGCCACAGACTAGCCTAGAAGAAAGTACTGAGTCTGAAAGCAGTTGTCAGGAGACCCACTACCCAGTCTCTACTGGAGGGTAGGCCCTAACAGGTCGTCGGGTGACCCACTGCCCAGTCTCTGCTGGACGGTAGACCCAAAGAGGTCGATAGGCGACCCACTACACAACCCTGCTGGAGGGTAGACCTAGAATAATTTGACAGGCGACCCACTGCCCAGTCTCTACTGGAGGGTAGACCTGGAAGAAGTCAACAGGCGACCCACTGCCCAATCTCTACCGGAGGGTAGACCTGGAAGAAGTCGACAGGTGACCCACTGCCCAGCCCTGCTGGAGGGTAGACCTCGGAGAAGTCGACAGGCGACCCACTGCCCAGCCCTGCTGGAGGGTAGACCTGGAATAAGTCGACAGGCGACCCACTGCCTAGTCTCTGCTAGAGGGTAGACCTAGAAGAAGTAGACAAACAACCCATTGCCCAGTCTATGCTGGAGGGAATACCTGGAAGAAGTCGATAGGCGACCCACTGCCCAGTATCTGGTGGAGGGTAGACCTTGAAGAATTCAACAGGTGACCCACTGCCCAGTCTCTGCTGAAGGGTAGACCTAGAAGAAGTTGACAGGAAACCCACTGCCCAGCCCTGCTGGAGGGTAGAACTGGAATTAGTCTGATAACTCATCATTGCGATTGACATCACTAGGTGTTACCAACATCGCTACCGTGTGTTGGTTCGGAGTGCGTCAAAGGGACCTCCATCCAACACCCCTTTTATGTTTCCACATTTAATAAGATCATGAAAGAAGCTCTGCTCACCTGAATAGATTACATCGTTGTAATCCTCGTGGAAAAACACACATGATAGACTACTTGCTCGCTGTGTCACGACCCGACCCAACGGGGCTCGAGCTGCGACTCCCCAAGCCCGCCTCCAATAGGCCAGGGGCTGGCGACTAGCGCCGAGTAGGCTATCACACACATGGGAGGCATTAGCCTATGGTACCTGTACACACGCACCCACAAACACCTCCATGAAACAGTGCAGAGATATAGAAACTGAAAAGTAAATGCATGCATACAATCTATCCCAAACCAGAGTGCAACAGCAAAAGTACAAGGGCAAAACAGGGACCACCAAAAGAAAACTACAAAGCGCGTCCAACCTGCTCTGAAGAAGGGGAACACTGCCACAAACACCCGCCGGAAAGCTCCCTCGGCACAGCTCCGGTAAACACCCCAGTCAACTCGCTCACTAAGCTCTGCCTGCTCCGGGTCCTCCTGGGACTCCGTCAAAAGGCATGTGGTCTGCACAAGACACAAACATGTGCGGGCAAAGCCCGTGCAGGGGTGAGTATAAACATACTCAGTAGGCACCCCAAAAACCCAAAACCCAAGGGAGAAACTGGAAGGCAACAGTCCGCTCAACCCAGCCAGAGGGAACCCAGACGAGAGAGAAACTTCATCTCGTGACCATCCTCGGCTAAACACAACTAGTCAGCTCAGCTCAGGTGTATGCCCATACATACACCTTGAACAATCCAGATATACACAGCTCACGCCACAAAGCCACAATAGGTACCGACCTCATCACCAGTAACTGTCCACAACCAGGAGAGTACACCACGAACATTGTCATACCAGATGACACTCATCCGAGAGATACACTCCATCGGGTCCCAAACAAACATCTCAGACGCTCACCCGAGAGACCACGCTCGTCGGACAACATCACTGAGGAAACATCACTGAAACAACATAACCACCAAACTCCTCGGAGAGGGGATCGCCGCTAGGGTCCGCTAGGGGATACCAAGACCCACTCCGGTATACGTAGCTCACAGATAGGGGATCACTCCCAGGGTCCGCTGGGGGATACCACGACCCGATCTGGCATACGTAGTTCTCACAGATGGGGGATCACACCAAGGATCTGCTGGGGGATACCACAACCCGATCTGCACTCGACAGAAGCTTCACACTCAGATAGAGGATCATCTTCTATATAAATATGGTCACGACGATACCGGAACCCTATCTGGTATAACTCGCGATGTAGGGGATCGAACCGACGATGCCACAACCCTACTGAAACCACGCGCTGAGTAGGGGATCGCATAACCAACGATACCGCAACCCTACCGACACCAAGCGCTGATTAGGGGATCGTATAACCAACAATACCGCAACCCTAACGACACCAAGAGCTGAGTAGGGGATCGTATAACCAACGATACTGCAACCCTACTATAAACATCATGCTGAGTAGGGGATCGTAAACCCGACGATGCCACATCCCTACTGTGCACGACCCACCGCGTAGGGGATCATATTCCCAATGATGCCACAAACCCTACGGGGTTAACCTGCTAGATAGGGGATCGCCGCCCGTGAATAAGCGGTCACAGCGATACCAAGAACCCGATCTAGGGTAAATATGCTAGAGGATCCACTCTGGGCCCACCGGAGGGATACCACAACTCTAACAGTTTAAACATCCCATCGAGAGGATCACAAACCCATACGAAGGTTTTGATACCACACGAACCCTCGTAGGAACAAACCAAGGGAGAACCCTCAACCACTGCTGGTCCAAACGACACTACCCGATCGACTCACCCCAAAGCCACAATGCGCACCTCCGAAGCCAAAACCGAGGCCACCATCACGTTCCACGCGGAAAAACACGCAGGACAGGCTGTTTACTCGCCCGAAACAGAGCACCGGTGAAAAAGGCACTATTCACTATAGCTAGCTCGTGCGGGGCCCACACAACGATCCCGAAACCCATCGAGAGGATCACACCACGGCGATCCCCTCGGAAAAACAAGCGGAATCGACTACTCGCTCGCCCAAAATGGACACCCGGTGAAAAAGGTACTATTCACCGAAGGCCAGCTCGGGTGGGGCCCACGCCTGGATTCCGAAACTCATCGAACGGAACGCACCATTGTGATCCTCTCAGAAAAACACACAGGATCGACTATTCATCTGCCAAAATCGGACTACTGGTGCAAAAGCTGCGTTTTTCCGCAAACGCCAAAACCCGGCCTCGTGGGGCCCGCACCCCGTTCTCAGTCCCAACACCTGGAAACCTTCTCAAAAAGTCCGTCGTACCATCAGGGTCTCAACGCCACTGACGGCACGTCAATCGGACGATCCGGGTAGAAGTTACAACGGCCCGTAGTCGTAAAATAATAAAATAATATTATTTTATACAACGTTTCTAACTCCCGGGCCACGATCCCGAACCCTTAAACCCTCAAAGTGAGTTCAAAAGGTCCGTCTCGACGCAAGGAGCGCGTCGCCGCAAACGGCTCGTAAATCGGAGTTACGGTTTGCGAGTTATGGGGGTTTAAAGAACCCCTGGAACATTCTGGCCGGACCACCGGAGGGTCGCCGGAAACCACCGCGCCGCCGCCGGACTCCGCCGTGCCGGATCCGAAAACCACCGCGTCGCCGCCGCGCCACCGCGGAACTCTCCAGAATCCGCCATGGTCGCCGCGGGTCTCGCCGGAAAACCAGGTTTTTCGCCGGAAAACTTCCGGGAGCCACCGGGAGCACCCCGGTACTCCAAATTCAGATCCGAAACATGTTTCGGAAAGCTCGGGACCCGAACTATACAAATCTTATGAAAATTTGAAGAAAAACAACACAAAAACGGGATCCGGGATTGTAAAACTCAAACCACCTACCTCACGGGCGAAACGCCGACGTTCTGCCTCAGATCCGCGCTCTAGAGCTTCCGCTGCGCGCTCCTAGAACGTCCGTCGTCGAATTCTGAGCTCGTGGGCACTATGTTTGCTCAATTCGACGGAGTGGTGGCGAAGAACGGCGAAGAACGATTAAAGGGGGGGGCGCTGATATTTATATCAGTGGCCCGCCGGCGCCAAACCCGCCTCGGACCCGACGCCCGATGCGAACAAAAGTAAGGTCACCCCTAGGGTAAACGCGTCGTTCTGAACGCAACGGCGGTCTCAGATTTTCCATCCGAGACTCCGTTCAGAAGTTATTCGAGCCGGCGCTCACCCACTAACTTGCTACTTATTTACGGAAACGCCCCTGGTTGTGTTTCTCACCGCAGGCCCGCGCCCGCAAAGTTTACACCCCGCCTAGGGTAAACGACACGTTCCGGATGCAACCGTGCCCTCAGATTCCTGTTCTGAGCTACCGTTTAGGAGATATCACACTCCCCACCACGTGCATAGTATAAAAAAAATACTTAATATTTTTATAAAATTAATTCTGGGCACACCGGGCCTCGGAATCGCACGCCGTCTTCGCGCCTAGCTCTGGAATTATTCGTAGAAATATTCCAAAGTATGACAGCACCAAAAACCCGAGTCACTATATCCTCCCCCCCTTAGAAATTTTCGTCCCCGAAAAGCCCTAAGCACAAGGAAAGCGACTGGACTCTCAACTGGGTCTCACACACCAGCGAGCTCACCAAAAAACAACCACTCAGGGTCTTACCAACGCCCTGAACAAAACTCGAGCAAGCAACAAAAGGAAAGAGTACCGCTAAACAGTGTTTGACAAACTACTGCAGTAAGTAGAAAGACACAAGGCGTACCTCTATCCATCTGCGGTGCCTCTGGGTCAACAGCCCCCAGGGCATGCAGCTGTCCTCGCCCTCGACCACTAGCTCCCTGAGCTTGGCGTGGACCACCTGGGGGTGGGGGTGGTGGAAACTGGTACTGCCTACCACCGCCTCCCGCTGCGCCAGCTCCGCCGCCACGTCCGACGCCCTGCGGACCTCCTTGCTCGAGACGCTGCCTCTGCCAAGGCGGTCCATCGACTGGCTCCCTCTCAGCAGCACGTCGGGTCGGACAATCTCTAGCAAGATGTCCCCGACCATCGCAAGCGTAACACCGCCTCTCCTACGGCTGACCAAAACTGGCCTGCGACCCCTGTGAGCCCTAAAGCTCAGATCCTCCATCCTGGGGTCGCCTCCTGAAACGTCGACCACGTCCTGACCCCTGAGTCTGTCATCGGCTACCAGATGCCGATCTGACCGACGAAGTCTCATCTCTCGCGTGCCCAGCACTAACAGGTGATATCTGCTGGGCCAGAAATCTCTCCACCACCAGCGCTCGCTCCAGCACTCCAGCATAGGTGGGCAGGCACAGGGAAACCACACCTGGTCGGATATCCCAGCGTAAGCCCTGCTCGAAGGTCCGAGCCCTAAAGAACGGGTCTTGAACCATATCCAGGGAGTAGCGCGATAGGTCAGTAAACCTCGCTGAGTACTCCGACACAGTCAGGCTCTCCTGTCGAAGCTGAAGAAGCTTCTGGATCCACACTGACCTCAGTGTCACCGGATAAAACTCCTCCCTGAAGAGTCGCTCAAACTCTGCCCACGTGAGCGTCTCCTCGTCATGGGACTGCGTCACCAAACTCCACCATCGCCTGGCAGAACCATGCAGAAGGCTCGCCGCTAGGACCACCATCTGATCTGGAGGTGTCCTCACTAGGCGGAAAACTCGGGTGACTGCCTCAAGCCAGTCATCAGCTGCCTGGGGGTCTGGATCACCCCGAAACCTTAGAGGTCGCTGCATCTGGAACTCATGCAGCGCACTCAGCCTGCGCGCAACCTCATCCAGCCCCGCCGATACAATCAGCTGCTCGACAGGTGGTGGCTCAACCGGCAGACCACCTGGAGAAGCAACCTCAGAACCTGCGCCCTGCTCCACAACCTCTACACGGGGCGGGTCATCAGCACAATCCTGCTGCGGAACCCTCGCTGTCTGTCGTCCTGGAGGCATCCTGAAATACATTCACGACGCACCATAGTCAAAGAGTATATCTGGAGAGCTGACTCAAGAAGGACAAGGAAAACCCAAAAACCCGGTCCTATATGATGCATGTACCGTTATGTCCCCGCGACCAGTGTACGAATGTCCCGAGTCGAAAGGCAGGTTATCAGAGTTCTGGTGTATGGATACGTCGGTCGCCGCACCAACACTGGAGTCCCTGGCCTGAAAGTCGAGCTCGAAACACCCTAACACTGCCGCTATGTAACCCAAACCAAGCTCACAGCTAGACCAGCTACGCTCTGAGATCCCAAAGGTGGAACCTCCTTTGATACCACTCTGTCACGACCCGACCCAATGGGGCTCGAGCCGCGACTCCCCAAGCCCACCTCCAATAGGCCAGGGGCTGGCGACTAGCGCCGAGTAGGCTATCACACACATGGGAGGCATTAGCCTATGGTACCTGTACACACACACCCACAAACACCTCCATGCAACAGTGTAGAGATATAGAAACTGAAAAGTAAATGCATGCATACAATCTATCCCAAACCAGAGTGCAACAGAAAAAGTACAAGGGCAAAACAGGGCCCACCAAATGAAAAATACAAAGCGCGTCCAACCTGCTCTGAAGAAGCGGAACGCTGCCACAAACACCCGCCAGAAAGCTCCCTCGGCACAGCTCCGGTAAACACCCCAGTCAACTCGCTCACTAAGCTCCGCCTGCTCCGGGTCCTCCTGGGACTCCGTCAAAAGGCCTGTGGTCTACACAAGACACAAACATGTGCGGGCAAAGCCCGTGCAGGGGTGAGTATAAACATACTCAGTAGGCACCCCAAAAACCCAAAACCCAGGGGAGAAACTGAAAGGAAACAGTCCGCTCAACCCAGCCAGAGGGAACCCAGACGAGAGAGAAACTCCATCTCGTGACCATCCTCAGGTAAACACAACTAGTCAGCTCAGCTCAGGTGTATGCCCATACATACACCTTGAACAATCCAGATATACACAGCTCACGCCACAAAGCCACAAGAGGTACCGACCTCATCACCAGCAACTGTACACAACCAGGAGAGTACACCACGAACACTGTCATACCAGATGACACTCATCCGAGAGATACACTCCATCGGGTCCCAAAAAAACATCTCAGACGCTCACCCGAGATACCACGCTCGTCGGACAACATCACTGAGGAAACATCACTGAAACAACATAACCACCAAACTCCACGGAGAGGGGATCGCCGCTAGGGTCCGCTAGGGGATACCAATACCCACTCCGGTATATGTAGCTCATAGATAGGGGATCACTCCCAGGGTCCGCTAGAGGATACCACGACCCGATCTGGCATACGTAGTTCTCACAGATGGGGGATCACACCCCGGATCCGCTGGGGGATACCACAACCCAATCTGCACTCGACAGAAGCTTCACACTCAGATAGAGGATCATCGTCCATATAAAGATGGTCACGACGATACTGGAACCCTATCTGGTATAACTCGCGATGTAGGGGATCGAACCGACGATGCCACAACCCTACTGAAACCACGCGCTGAGTAGGGGATCGCATAACCAACGATACCGCAACCCTACCGACACCAAGCGCTGAGTAGGGGATCGTATAACCAACGATACCGCAACCCTACCGACACCAAGCGCTGAGTAGGGGATCGTATAACCAATGATACCGCAACCCTACTATAAACATCATGCTGAGTAGGGGATCGTAAACCCGACGATGCCACAACCCTACTGTGCACGACCCACCGCGTAGGGGATCATATTCCCGATGATGCCACAAACCCTACGGGGTTAACCTGCTAGATAGAGGATCGCCGCCCGTGAATAAGCGGTCACAGCGATACCAAGAACCCGATCTAGGGTAAAGATGCTAGAGGATCCACTCCGGGCCCACAGGAGGGATACCACAACTCTAACAGTTTAAACATCCCATCGAGAGGATCACAAACCCATACAAAGGTTGTGATACCACACGAACCCTCGTAGGAACGAACCAAGGGAGAACCCTCAACCACTGCTGGTCCAAACGACGCTACCTGAGCGACTCGCCCCAAAGCCACACTGCGCACCTCCGAAGCCCAAACCGAGGCCACCATCGCGTTCCACGCGGAAAAACACGCAGGACAGGCTGTTTACTCGCCCGAAACAGAGCACCGGTGAAAAAGGCACTATTCACCATAGCTAGCTCGTGCGGGGCCCACACAACGATCCCGAAACCCATCGAGAGGATTACACCACGACGATCCCCTCGGAAAAACAAGCGGAATCGACTACTCGCTCGCCCAAAACGGACACCCGGTGAAAAAGGTACTATTCACCGAAGGCCAGCTCGGGTGGGGCCCACGCCTGGATTCCGAAACTCATCGAACGGAACACACCATTGCGATCCTCTCGGAAAAACACACAGGATCGACTATTCATCTGCCAAAATCGGACTCCTGGTGCAAAAGCTGCGTTTCTCCGCAAACGCCAAAACCCGGCCTCGTGGGGCCCGCACCCCGTTCTCAGTCCCAACACACGGAAACCATCTCAAAAAGTCCGTCGTACCATCAGGGTCTCAACGCCACTGACGGCACGTCAATCGGACGCTCCGGGTAGAAGTTACAACGGCCTGTAGTCGTAAAATAATAAAATAATATTATTTTATACGACGTTTCTAACTCCCGGGCCACGATCCCGAACCCTTAAACCCTCAAAGTGAGTTCAAAAGGTCCGTCTCGACGCAAGGAGCGCGTCGCCGCGAACGGCTCGTAAATCGGAGTTACGGTTTGCGAGTTATGGGGGTTTAAAGAACCCCCGGAACATTCTGGCCGGACCACCGGAGGGTCACCGGAAACCACCGCGCCGCCGCCGGACTCCACCGTGCCGGAGCCAGAAACCACTGCGTCGCCGCCGCGCCGCCGCGGAACTCGCCGGAATCCGCCATGGCCGCCGCGGGTCTCGCCGGAAAACAGGGTTTTTCGCCGGAAAACTTCCGGGAGCCACCGGGAGCACCCCGGTGCTCCAAATTCAGATCTGAAACATGTTTCGGAAAGCTCGGGACCCGAACTATACAAATCTTATGAAAATTTGAAGAAAAAAACACAAAAACGGGATTCGGGATTGTAAAACTCAAACCGCCTACCTCGCGGGCGAAACGCCGACGTTCTGCCTCAGATCCGTGCTCCAGAGCTTCCGCTGCGCGCTCCTGGAACGTCCGCCGTCGAATTCTGAGCTCGTGGGCGCTCCGTTTGCTCGATTCGGCGGAGTGGCGGCGAAGAACGGTGAAGAACGATTAAAAGGGGGGGCGCTGATATTTATATCAGCGGCCCGCCGGCGCCAAACCCGCCTCGGACCCGACGCCCGATGTGAACAAAAGTAAGGTCACCCCTAGGGTAAACGCATCATTCTGAATGCAACGGCGGTCTCAGATTTTCCATCCGATACTCCGTTCAGAAGTTATTCGAGCCGACGCTTGCCCACTAACTTGCTACTTATTTACGGAAACGCCCCTAGTGGCGTTTCTCACCGCAGGCCCGCGCCCGCAAAGTTTACACCCCTCCTAGGGTAAACGGCACGTTCCAGACGCAACCGTGCCCTCAGATTCCCGTTATGAGCTACCGTTTAGGAGATATCACACTCCCCACCACGTTCATAGTATAAAAAAATACTTAATATTTTTATAAAATTAATTCCGGGCACACCGGGCCTCGGAATCGCACGCCGTCTTCGCGCCTAGCTCTGGAATTATTCGTAGAAATATTCCAAAGTCTGACAGGGCCAAAAACCCGAGTCGCTACACGCTGGAAATAGGCTCCCGATGAAAAAGTTATTCAACACCACTTCATGCCCACACGGCGTCTCGTGGGGCTCACACCTCGGTCCCAAGAGAGGTCGGGAAAACTACGCCACCGCAATGATCTCGGAAAAACATGCTGAAACGACTATTCATACACCCCAGATGGATTCCTGATGAAAAGGTCACAGTACGCTACACACAACTCTAAAGACGGATCATGGGGCCCATGCCTCAACTTCGGTTTCAATGCCTGAAACCACCCTGGTCAATTTTGCCTCGATTCCAGGGTCACAACACTGCTGACGGTGCCTAAAACGGACTCTGTATGCAGAAGCTACAATTTCCTGCGTTATATGCAAACGGGGCTCCGTGGGGCCCACACCTCAGGCCCAAATTTAAGTGGGTGGATTTCATCATTGCAATCCACTCAGAAAAACACTCAGAAAAAAGTACCCAAACACCTCAAACGGATGTCGGGTGAAAAAGTGGTGTTCCACCGTAAAACGTGCGAACTAGGCCCTATGGGGCTTACACCTTGTCTCCAACCCGAACTCTTCAGAAAGCATCTCAAAAAGTCCACACGAGGACTAGGGTCACGCTGCCACTGACGGTGCGTCAATCGGATATCCCAAGTAGGAGTTAGGTCCGATGCAACAATAATTGATTAATTAATTAATTAATTAATCTCATTAAGTGTTTCATTCCATCGAGCAACGAAACCAAACTGCAAAGGTTCTAAACCAACTTTGGAAGGACTGTCTCAACTCCAAGGCCACAGTGACTCTGATGGCACATCAAACGGGCGTCCGTCTTGCGAAGCACGCCCATCGCAAGTTTTAATAATAATTTATTATTATTAAATTAACACGTTTCGGGTCACTCGCCTTCAGGAACTGAACCCAAAAACTCTGAAACCTACTTCAAACAGTCCGCCTCGCCAATATAAACTCACATCCATAGACACCACGTCAAACAGACGCACCATTTGGAAATTACGGCCCCCCGAACATAAGGGGGCCACCCGGGCCGGTTCACCCCGGCCGGCCCGGTCCGAACCGCCGCGGCCTACTCCAGCCGCCCCAGACCCACCTCGGGTTCGATTTTCTTCCTAGTAGACCGGCCGAATCTGGTCTCCGCGTCGCGCCAGCAGGACCCGCGGTATGCGGTTCCTTGTTGTTGATGCACACCCGAGGCACTGACCGCCTCGGGTTCCTCCTACCGAGCACGACAGCCGCCCGCGCCGTGGCCTCCCCTGCTCACCGCTGGCTCCGTCATCCTACAAGGCACACTGCCACAGTCCCCTTCTCGCGCCGCCGAGCTCCGCTGAAGCCCCCACCTGTGTCGCCTCTGGGACCTCGCCATGTTCCGTCGCCTCCGGCTTGGCCTCGTCGTGCTCCACCGTGACGACCGGCTGCACCAGCCACATGAACCGGCAACACCCGCTCCGGCCTCCTCCGCACGTGCTCACACCCCCAGTCCACTCGACTTACCGCAGCCGCCGCATGAAGCTGTCGGCCGCTACTGCTGGCCCACTCTGATGGTCTCTTCCGCAGACTACTGGGACCTCATCGGAGGTCCGATTTCGATTCTGAGGCCGGAATTCGGGCCCTCGGGACAATGCTTTCACAGCGCCGCCCCTTACTCGTCGATCCGTTGATAATAGACACATCCGAAATACAAATAAAGAACGCACAAGAATAGAAGATGGGATGGGGATCAGGATATGGTCATTTTCGTTCGGCCATCGCCCCAAATTCCAGAATTATAGAATTTAAAACGATGAAAATTGACGAAAAATTCTAGAAATTGACGATGGTGCAAAACATCACAAGAACCCAACCTTGATTTCGATGCGCGTCGTATGTGATGTGTCTGTGAGGATCCACCTTCGAACCGCCGACATTTCGGCGAATATCGCTCCTCAATCCGGTGAAGAACGGCGAAGAACAGCTAGAGGGAGAGGGAGAGAGGGGAAGAGAAAGAGTGAGAGAGAAGGAAAATGGGTCTTCCCTCAACACTTAGTGAATTTATAAAAACTCACTAAAACTCTCCCAACGTGTGCGGATTCCGAAACCTCTGCGCCCGCCTATTTTATCTCACACCTAGGAAAAACACCCCCTTTAAAACTCAATAAAAGTCTCGGATTTCAATTCAGAGACTTCGTTCAAAAGTTACTCAAAAAGAAAGTCAGTGATATAAAATCACTAAGTGTACATTTCGAAATGACCACTTTTCCCCTGGGTGACATCTCTCACAGAAGGGTCGCGCCCGCAACTTTTACACCCCTCCTAGGGTAAAAGACATGCTCCGGACTCAACGGTGCCCTCAGTTTTTTCATCTGAGTAACCATTTAAGAGATACTTGAGTTTAACCATTAAACGAATAAATTAATTATTTAATTTATCCATTTCACATTCTGATAGCGAGCGAGGGGTCCAAACGCCTAGTGCCGACATGTTTTATGTCATTATTAGGGTAAAACCCCCATTTAAGACCCATACATACCCTCATATTTCTGATCTAAAACACCATTTAGGAGTTATCCCATTTATTTGGCGTTTCCAGTGTGAACGCACTGAAAATTTAATTCCGGCCACACTGGGGCTTGGAATCGCACGCCGTCTGAAGGCGCTGCTCCAAAATAACATAAAGAATATTCCAAAGTATTTTATAGAAAAAACCAGGTTCTTAAATTTCCTGATTATTTTCCTGGTGTTATTATTGATCAAGAGGTTGAGTTTATTATTGACTTAGTTCTTGATGGTAATCCAATTTCTAAACTCCCTTATCAAATGGATCAAATGGAACTTCTCGAATTAAAAAGGCAGTTGTAGGAATTATTAGATATAGGCTTCATCTAACCCAGCACTTCACCATGGGGTGCTCCTTTCTTTTTTGTTAAAAATAAAGATAGTTCAATGAGACTTTGAAATGATTATAGAGCCTTGAATAACATTACTATTAAAAACAAGTATCTTTTTCCTCATATCGATGATTTGTTTGATCAGCTCTATGGAGCACGGTATTTTTCAAAGGTTGACCTAAGGTCGGGGTACCATCAGTTTAAAGCAAAGGATGCATACATCCCTAATATTTTTTTCGTACTTGATATGTTCATTATGAATTTTTATTTATGCATTCGGGGTTAACTAATGCACCTATTGTATTCATGGATCTTATGAATAGAATATTTAATGAGTTCTTGGATAATTTTGTGGTTGTGTTTATTGATGAAATTCAGTTATATTATAGAAGTAAAGAGGGGCATGAAAAACATATAAGGGTTTTTTTTCAAACTTTAAAATAAAAGAAATTTTATGGAAAATTCAGAAAGTGTGAATTTTGGTTGCAAAAAAATTTATTTCCTTGGTCACATTGTTCAAAAATATTTCATAACTGTTGATCCAACTAAAATGAATGTTATTTATGATTGGCTAATACCCAAAAATATAATTGAGATTCATAGTTTTCTTGGTTTTCCAAACTATTATCAAAGGTTTTTTGAAAACTTTTCAAGGTTATCTATTCCACTGACTAAGTTAACTTTAAAAAGAGTTAAATTCATCTGGAAAAAATAATGTGATTATTTTTTTCAAGAATTCAAAATAATATTGGTGAATGATCCAGTCATGACCCTACCTTATAGAAGTGGTGAGTTTTTCATCTATAGTGATTCTTCTTTGAAGGGACTTGGTTGTGTTCTGATGCAGAATGATCAAGTAATTTCTTGTGCTTCAAGATAACTAAAACATCATGAGTTAAATTATCCCACACATGATTTGGAAATAAAATATGTGGTTTTTTTTAATTTGGAGGCATCATTTATAAGGATCCAAATGTACAATATATACTAACCATAAAATTATGAAGTATTTATTCACTCAGAAGGAATTAAACATGAGGAAGAAAATATGGCTTGAATTGATAAAATATTATGATTTCACAATCAATTACCATCCCGTAAAATCAAAAAAAAAGTGGTGGATTACTTGAGTTGAAATATCATGAATCATTAACCATGTTAAGTTTTGAACATGACCCATTTACTAATGATTTGATGAATTTTGGCTTGGAAGTTGTTGGTGTAAGAAAATTCTCTATTTTGTTTTAGGTTTCAGTGTAGTCATCTCTGTTAGGAAGAATTAAGAAAGTGCAGAAACAAGACAGTGAGTTATAGAAGAATTGGTTAAAATGGGTAAGTTAACATAATTTAACCTTGATAAAGATTGTTTTTTTGAGGATTGATAAGAGATATGTGTTCTTAGTGATTCCCGGTTGAAGAAAGAATTTGTATGTGAAGCTCACAGTTCTCCGTTTTCATCTCATCCCGGCAGCACAAAGATGTACATAGGTCTTCGAGAGTATTACTAGTGGGATGGAATGAAAAGATATATTTCATATTTTACCATGAAATTTTTGACATGTCAATAGGTTAAAAATAGAGCAGTAGTTACCAAAGGGGATACTTCATCCTTTTTAAGTGCCATAGTGGAAATGGAAAAATGTATCCATGGAATTTGTGGTGGGACTACCAAAGACTTCTCTAGGTAACAATACAATATGGTTTATTGTTGATCAATTGACTAAATCTACCCAATTACTTCCTATTATATATACCATGTATTTGGATTAGATTTCTCGATTGTACCTCAAAGAGATTTTTAGGTTACATGGTGTTCCTCTTTCCATTGTATTTGACCGTGATTGTAACACCCCAGAATGACAAAGGGTTAAATGAATAAATGATATGACTCATGTCAACAAAGTGAACCTTTATTTTTGTGAGCCTACCTGATTAGAACTCCATAGTTAAGTGTGATTGACTCGAGTAGTGACTAGGATGGGTGACCATTTGGGAAGTTTCTCAGGGTGTGTGTGAGTGAGGGAAAAGCACATTGTAAAGGATATGTGTTGTCTTGTTGGGATTTTCATTAGTCAGATGACCCGTTCAGGCATGTGGGTGGGCCTCAGGGTGGGGATCATGTGTCTGTGAGGCAATTGGTGGTACCTGGTGGGTCAGGACCCGACGACCATGTTAAAGGCGTGGTGTTTGTTCTATCACTGGGACCTAGTTGTTACATTTGGTATCAGAGGTGGTACCCAGCCTCGAGTGTGGTGCACAGCCTGGGTTGAGGTGTAGGTCCCACAACGAGGACATTGTTCTCTAAAGGGGGGTGAATGTAACACCCTAGAATGACAAAGGGTAAAATAGATAAATGATATGACTCATGTCAATAAGGTGCACCTTCCTTTTTGGGAGCCTATTGAATTAGAACTCCACAGTTAAGCGGGCTTGTCCTGGAGTAGTGATCAGGATGGGTAACCGTCTGGGAAGTTTCCTAGTGTGTGTGTGAGTGAGGTTAAAGCACACTGGAAAGGACATGTGTTAGCCATTGGGGACTTCCATTAGTCAGATGACCCGTTCGGGCACATGGGTGGGCCCCAGGGTGGGGACCACATGTCCGCGGGGCAACTGGTGGTACCTGGTGGGCCAGGACCTGATAGACATGTTAAGAAGGGGTGTTTGTACTATCATCGGGACCCAGTTGTTACATTTGGTATCAGAGGTGGTACCCAGCCTTAAGTGTGGTGCATTGTGTGGGTTGAGATGTAAGCCCCACAACGAGAAAGTTGTGCTCTAAAGGGGGTGTGAATATAACACCTTAGAATGACAAAGGGTTAAATGACTAAATGATATGACTCATATCAACACTATGTACTTTCTTTTTTGGGAGCCTACCTGATTAGAACTCCATAGTTAAGGGTGCTTGGCCTGGAGTAGTTATCAGGATGGGGTGCTTGTACTGTCATCGGGACCCAGTTGTTACATTTGGTATCGGAGGTGGTACACAGCCTTAAGTGTGGTGCACTATGTGGGTTGAGATGTAAGCCCCACAATGAGAACGTTGTGCTCTAAAGGGGGGGTGAATTTAACACCTTAGAATGAAAAAGGGTTAAATGACTAAATGATGTGACTCATGTTAACACGATGTATTTTCTTTTTTGGGAGTCTACCTGATTAGAACTCCATAGTTAAGTATGCTTGTCCTGGAGTAGTGATCAGGATGGGTGACCTTATGGGAAGTTTCTCAGGGTCTGTGTGGGTGAGGAAAAATCATACTAGAAAGGATATGTGTTGGCCTTTGGGGACTGTAATTAGTCAGATAATTTGTTCAGGCACATGGGTGGGACCTAGGGTGGGGACCACGTGTCTGTCGGGCAACTGGTGGTACATGGTGGTTCAGGAACCGGTGACCATGTTAAAGGAGGTGTGTCTGTGTTATCACTAGGACCTAGTTGTTACAGTGATCCCAGGTTCACTTCTAAATTTTGGAAAGGCCTTCAGAAGTCATTGGAAATAGAATTAAATTTCAGTACATATTTTCATCTTCAATCAGATGGGAAGTTAGAAAGGATGACTCATACTTTGGAGGATATTCTTCGAGCTTGTTCAATGGACTACCAGGGAAGTTTGGATCAACATCTTTCATTAGTTGAATTTTCTTATAATAACAGTTTCCATTCGAGTATACTGATGATACCTTTTCAGGAATTATGTGGGAAGTGGTGTCGAACTCCAGATTTTTTGGATGAAGTCAGGGAAAGAAAGTTGAATGACTTAATGATATGACTCATGTCAACAAGGTGCACCTTCCTTTTTGAGAGCCTCTTGAATTAAAACTCCACAGTTAATCATTCTTGTCCAAGAGTAGTGATCATAATGGGTGAACTTATGGAATGTTTATCACGGTGTATGTGAGTGAGGACAAAGCATACTAGAAAGGATATGTGTTGTTCTTTGGGGACTATCATTGGTCATATGACCTGTTCGGGAACATGGGTGGTCCCTAAGGTGGGGACCACATGTCTGTGGGGAAACTGGTGGTACCTGGAGGTTCAGGACTCGATGACCATGTTAAAGGCGGGGTGTATGTGCTGTCACAGGGACCCAGTTGTTACAGTGATCCCAAGTTTACTTTTATCTTTTGGAAAGGCCATCAGAAGTCGTTGGAAATAGAATTAAATTTCAGTACAACTTTTCATCCTCAGTCAGATGGGTAGTCAGAAAGAATGATTCAGACTTTAGAGGATATGCTTCAAGCTTGTTTAATGGACTACCAAAGAAGTTGGGATCAACATCTATTATTAGTTGAGTTTTCTTATAATAACAGTTTTTATTCTGGTATACAGATGGAACCTTTTGAGGTATTATATGGGAACCGGTGTCGAACGCTAGCTTTTTGGGATGAAGTCCGGGAATGAAATTTGATGAGACCAGAATTAGTAGAGGAAGTGGCTGAGAAAGTAAATATGATCTAGCAACACATGAGAACAGCTTAGAGCAGACAAAAAAGTCATGCAGATAATATGAAGAAATGTTTTTCTTTCGAGGTAGGTGATCGGGTTTTTCTTATAATCTCACCATGGAAAAGTGTTATGCATTTTGTTAAGAAATGGAAGCTGATTCCACAGTTCATTAGACCTTATGAAATCCTGGAAAAAAGTTGGATTGGTTTCCTATCAAGTATAATTTCCTCCAATTATATCAAAAGTACATAATGTTTTTCATGTTTTGATATTTATAAAGTATATTCCAGATTCATCTCATGTTCTGAGCCCAGAAGTAGTTTAGCTAGAAGATAACCTTAATTATGAAGAGAGACCAGTTCATATTTTTTATCGTAGAGAGAAAGTATTGCGGAATAAGGTAATCCACCAGTTAATGGTTTTGTGTAGAAACCATGTGGTAAAATAAGAAACATGGTAATCTGAAAATTATATAAGGTAAAAGTACCCTCACTTGTTTAATAAGTACATAAAATTGTGAGGAAAAAATTTCTAGAAGGTTGGGAGAATGTAACACCACAAGGTTCTAAAAATAAATTCAAATGCATGAAACTTTTTTTAAGTAGATAGTTATAACTATCCTTTAAACATAATTTTTCTACTTCTATGATTTGAATTTCAAAAAATGTTCATCTACGCTTGTGATTAGTAAGTTATTTGGAGTCTGATAGAACCAACTTGTTTTTTGGTGAATAGTATCATACCCTTATGAATAGTAATATGACCCTTATGAATAGTAAGTCATATTATTATTTTATTTTCTTAAGGTTATAATATAAAGAGATCTTGATTAATTTTTCAAGGTGTTAAAAAATGAGTTATGGTTTTAAAATTGATATTTTTGAATAAATTAAGATTTTATATAAAAATTAAATTAATAATAATTATAAAATTATTTTAAAAAAATGGAGTTCATTTTGTAATTCTACATGTCAAAAAATAGTTGGGGTGAATTTTGGGTATTTTTCTTAAATTCTTGAATTTTTGATGAAAAGTGAAATAAGATAAATGCTAAATACTTGTTTTACTGCATCATAGGTGATTCAAGGATGATGTAAGAACACATGGTTTGAAATCACATGCACTTATTACTATTTGGGGTCACAGGAATCAATAATATTCATATCATTGAGCAAAAATATTAAACTAATGATTAAAATAATGTAAAACCCCTTCTCTCCTTCACTATAAATACCACCCTCATTCCCCTCTTCCTCTCACAAATCTCAATCATTTTGAAATGCCTAAGTTATAAAAAATAACCCTCCTAAGGATCTTTCCCACATCCAAGACCTACTGGTCTCATCAAAATGCCAAAACCAAAGGCATTATGTATGATCTCAAGGAGAATAGATCAAGAGGTAAGAATCCTCTTTCATTTTCTTGTGTTTTCTTTTCAATTCTTTTCTTTTCTTATACTCTATTCACCTCCCATTGTCCAAGAGACATGAAATATCAATTATAATATATATTATGGAATTTTATCATGTTTATGTAAAGATTAATCACCATTCTTCCTATCCTCTTTCTCTTATTCTAAAAATAAAAACATCGTTCGTGATGTGTGGATTTACCAAAATCAGGGATGATGTGTTTTCAATTTCCATTAATTCCTTCAAAACTGGTTATAAAACCATTTTAATGGTTGAAACAGAAATTAAAGTGTATGATATATCTATTTTCATGTTTTTTAGTTAACATATATACATAATATTAGGTTATATAATGAAACTAGTTCGTTATTATCAAAGAACTGCAAAAATGATCTAAACAGATATCACTAAAGATTTATCTAATGATTCATTCTCATAACATATAACAAAAATGAGTTATGGAATAATTTAATATTATGGAAACATATCCATACCATTTCATTCCACTTCTAGAATTTCATTTCAATATGACAAGAAAATCAAATAAAACTGTTCATGGAAATCATGTAAAGAATGCACCTGAAATAATGGAAGGAACAAAATACTAATAATTAAAGGGTAAAATGATGTTATTAAATGATCATATAAGGTGTTATAAACATGAATATTTTTCTATAGGATATTAATAACACTATTTTAACCATGATACAGGAATTTTAAACACATTTTAAGAAAAACCTGAGGTAAGGGGATTCTAAACCTAATTTCTATTCTTTGGGTTAACCTTCTACTTTATTCATTATGTAGTATTGAGATTATATGTATGATTAATTTTCTTTTATATTATGTTTTATTATTTTTATTTACATTATATACACACATCCATTTCATTCTATTAATTCTCACTCCAATTATATTTTTAAGGGACTTTCCTTTTAAAATCCTTTTTAAAGTCTCTTTACTGAAATTCAAAAACGATTGTATTTTTTATATATATTGCATGAGTGGTTTCTCCTGTTTTAATGATTCTTTATTAATATGATGTTTTCCTTGGAAATATTTATGTTAGTTTGATTCCATTATAGATCAATATATGTTGGGTTCAACCCATTATATCTCAAGATATGTTGGGTTGAGCCCATTATACCTCAAGATATGATGGGTGTGCCCCATTATATCTCTCTAATTCATTGGTTACTCCGGAGATTGAATTTGACCAAATGGTTATTACATGTTTAATGGTGATTGTAATTTTGATATGATAAATATTTCCCAAGGCAACTACATGATGTTCCCATGCATGTTAACGAGTTTTTATGAAATAGGTTTTATTGGTTTTTATGTTATCACTTGACTACTGATTTCTTTCCTTTTATCCCTTACTGAGCTTTTTGTGCTCATACCAAGTTTTTAAATGATTTACATAAGTTATAATGATGTTTAAGATAAATAAGTAAGACAATTTAAATGTTATGAATATTTTTCAATGAAATTATGTTTTTATTTAAGTTTTATATTTTGGAAAAAGTGGATAATATTTTAGTATTATCCTCATGTATGGTTGTGGGATGGTATATATGTTTCATGTCCTAATTTCTCTAAAAATCTAAACCTAAAAATATTCTAAATGTGTAAGAATGTATTTTATTGTATAAAACTCAATATTATGTAATTTTTTAAGGTTGGGTCCTTATATAGATGGCATTCCCTAATACCTTGAATTCACCTCTCGAGGAGGGTCCTTCACACTAATATTAATGATGATTTATAAAAAGTGGTATTTTAAAAGAAATATGTATTTAAAGATACAATTATCCTTATTTTTCTTTCTTTACCCCTTGATTTAGAGTCAAAACTCAAAAGGATAGTAATTCATAGGAACTGGGAATGGATTCTAGGTGATTAGTTGTTTCAAATGATTTTTTTTATGCTTAGTTTTATCTCCCTAAAACTTAGTTTTTCTTCATGAAAAAATTGGGGGTATGGGGGTCCTTATATAGAAAAACGAATCTGGGAACTCGAGTCATGTCAAAATACACCTCAGGTGCCCATATTATCAAGTAGGGTGTATGACATAATGAGGAGTAAGGAAGATCATATAACAAGATGTGACACTAAAGATAATAGCGAACACAATTGTTTAATATTCAATGAATGCATAAAGTTTTAGGAGTTGTTCATAATATGATCTATTCACTCGAATTTCTCTCCCTTTCCTTTGAAATTTTTCAATCTTCACAAGGATTTGTGGAATTCATCCTTTGTAAAAATTAGAGTGCCAATAGTTGTGTGGCTTCAATTCCTTGAGGATTTTTATAATATGGAAAGAATAATTTTTTAAAGAAAATTGGAATAAATAATTGAAATATATATTATGTTTTAAACACATTAGAAAAATAATATTTTTTTACATTGATTTTATTTCACCATCAATCATGATATCTTATTTTTTTTCTTTTAATTTATATCTTAGGATGAATGGGTTAATAAATCCCTCATGTTTTTCAATAAATTTTATTATAATAATTTTCCTTGAATTATTTATGTAACATGGTTTGTTCTTGTTTAAGAATATGTCTTTATTATTTATCTTCAATTAAATAATTCTATAAATAATTTCTTTATGAAATAAAACCTTTGTTAAATCTTCATAAACAATTGGGAAATTTTTCCATCATGAATGAAAATTTTATTATTATCTCATTTTCATGTTCTTCAATAAACTTTATTGTAATCACATTCTTAGGTGGTCGAGTATTCCACATACCACCACCTTTTTGATTATTATTCTTTTATTCTTTCTATTTGAGTTAATAAGTAATTTCATGATACTACAATATAGGAAAACTAAAGAATATTGGGTTTATTTATGTGATAGAAACAGTGTGATGATTTCATGTGTGGTTTCATAAGAGAAAAAATGATAAATAACAGATGATGGAGGTTACTTGTTAATCACCCCCTTGGGGTTTTATTATGATTTCAAATGTTATAAATTTGTTCAGTAGTGGAGGTGTATCTATAGGTGAGGGTGAAAGTAATAGATATTGTATGAAAATGAAAATCCTAAAAAATTTCTGACTACACAGTATTTCATTTCATCACACACCCTATGTAAGTACCTGATGATAGTATCCATGTGAAATGAAGTTCACATGACATTTAACCCCTATAAATATCATCATGCGACTATCCATTTGACTTGGGTTTGTCAAACACAGCATTTTAAAAATTACATTTCATGTGACTTTGGGTCACATGTCATGTATATACTAACTAAGTTTGTTGGAATGTACCCTGTATAAATGAAAATATCACTCAAAAAGACACACATGATGTGTGCGTAACTCATACATGTTGTGTAAACTAGCCTGTGTAAAAATAGTTTGAGTTTTTTTTTGCATACATAATGTGAATTACATACAGATTATTCCATTAATATTTTTCATATAGATATATACATTTCATTTAATCTATCACAAATTATGTATTCTATGGGATTCATTTAGAATAAATCGGATTAAATCATATGCATTTTATCTATATACTCTATGTACCCTACTATACACATCGTGTATGTGTATTTCACATGAGTTGGAAAATGGTAATACACAACCAGCATACCCAAGTACTCTACACACCATTTACTTTGTCTTCATGTGGATTAATCTATAATAGTGTATTAATATACTTTTCTAGGATCCCTATACATCATGTACATTACTTGGAACACCATATACTGGTAAATTTATAATTTCCTTCAAGATTTATTTCCTATATGATAGTTTTGGACATATGAGCTGTCTATTTTAAGAATATTCTCATATATAGCATGATAGTGTGATTCCCTTGTCCATATAAAGTTGATCCTAGTTTAATTTGTATAGTTTGAGGATATTAGCTCCGGTGGAGAGATGATAGGAGGAGAATGAGATGCTTTGTGTAGATATGGAGTAAGTACTCCCCAGAGTGTTGGGACATGGTCTTCCGCATATAGAGTTTTGTGTTCTCCCTTAGTGATATATACATTATAGGGCATGGTCCCCCATATGATATTTTATTTCAGGTACTCACTCATATATCGAGATAGGGTTCTCTATCAATGGATTCATTACTCCTATGTATATTTTGTATGTCCCTTCATCAGTGGAGTTGGTACTCCCATTGTCTTTTAGGGTGAAGTAATCCACATGGGTCATTTTCTCACTCAGATGATACACACATACCTCGATGAGGCATGGTTCCCCTGTAAAGTTCTATAGAAATACCATGGAAGTTATATAATACTCAAAGATCAAGATTTGTGGGACTAATGATGTGTCATATTTTAGATTCATTTGGGATACTAATATAATTTTGAGCCTTTATATTTTATTTTTTGTTACGGATTATAGTATTACTATTAGTATCATGCATTATGGGGATTAAACTACCATAAGTATCACTAGTTTCTAAAGTGATGTGATCCTCTCTGGATCTGACCTATGAAGATTGGTTTTTTTTCTTTCCAATGGTTGTCTTGACATTAAAACATATTTGGTTCCCTTGGGATACCTTTTTTTATTTTCTGATCTTGGGTTTAACCTACCTTATTGATTTATCTTTACTTTATGTTTTTTGTACATTCTACTTGATATGTTTATGCTCACTATTGTACAAGTTATGTTCCCACATGTGTTATGTCTATGCAGATTTTACATAGTTTAGAGATGATTTTGGAGGATGTCGACCTAGTAAAGTTCAAGGATCTATTACATAGTATCTCATGATAGTTCATAGTAGAAAATTTTTAGATTTTTTCCATTCTTAGAGACCTTATAGAGAGGATATGTCATCCCATTCAAAAATTTATTTGTACCAAGTGTTTATTGTCTTATATATATACACACATTTTATATCTTTTACTATTATGGAATTGTATATGGAATTTTTTCCCCATGCTTATATTATATAAATTTTAGTTTTTATATCTACCTATTGGGGTTGTTAGATTTTATTATATATTGGTGATGTATTCATATTGTTGATTATTGTAGGTTAAGGCCTCTCGTGTATGTTATACCTTTTTGGTGCTAGTTGCCAATCTTTGGCCTATTTGAGGCAATATGGGGGTGGCACACTCATATTACTTCTATCCTAGAGGGTTTATGGTGGGTAGGGTCATTTTAGAATGGTATCAAAGAATTTCAAGTCTTAGGGATGGATTTTAGAGTTAGTTTACTTGTGAGTTTTGGTTTGGGAATAGATTAGTGATGTTAAGGGGGTCTTGAGTTCAGTTATCATACCAAGGAGACTAGTGTAGGTGTGGTGGATGATTTATCCTTTCTCCAAGACTTTTATAACTTATTAGTTTACCCAAAACTCTAATGGATAATTTATGGGTATTATTAAGTATGTGCATACATTATTTAGTGCAAAGTAATGGTGTTTTTTATCTTTCATGTGATATCTTACCCAAATATTCTCTAAGAAATGTGGGTACCTCCAGTCTAGTTGATGATGCTACACACAGACCACCATATCTTATTCAGATATAAGTTCATGATGTTCCCATGATAGAGTTTGAGTCTCTCTGTATAAATCATATGTTAGTTCCTCCTAGGATGGATAAAACTATATATAGTCTAAATGTGTTATAAGTGCTTCATCGTTGTGTGTTGTATCGTATGTGTTATATATTATGTGTGAACTATCAATAAACACCTCATGAACTTATGAGGAGATTCAAATCCAAGAAAGGTATATGCTTGGTTAGTGTTTTAGATTTATGTTACCTGTTTTTTTGGATATCCTTTGATCAGATAGTTATTATTGATTTTAACTTACCTTCCATGGTATAGAAAATCATTGATTAATGATTATTTAAAACCATAAATGTATTATCTTACAACGTTTAGGTTTCAACCTTATGTATAGTTTTTTGTATAGATCACTTACATATCCCAATTAAAAATTGGTTCCCTTGAGTTTGGAAATCTAATAGGTGCTCCAATTTGGGTTTCAATATTATAATTATACCACTCCTATATCCCTACAAAATAATAGAATCCTAGGGAAATATTATGACAGTTTATATTTTCTTATTGAAATTATTCCTAGATTTAAGAAAATAAATTTATTTCCTATGGATAGCTAGAGTGATGTTGTGGATGGATATCCATGGTAAGGGAAGCTTTGAGATTAAGTGCTTCCCTATATAAAGCTCTAAAATATTTCCATGGGAAATTAAAATGGGTATTCGATGATGTAGAAATAGTTAAAGAATGATGAAGCTTTAGTCCATATCCATCTACTACCTTTAGGTAATCCCCTTCAGACCCAGAGTGTTGGTGGTTGGATTTTGGATGTACAATTCATGCCATATTTATAGACCATTGTGTTAATCAATGTTGGATTGAAAAAATTTCCCCTTCCAATGTTATTTTTTAATGATTTAATGATTCTATTATAACTCTTAGATAGAAATTTGTGTCTAGATGCTTCTACTGATAGTGGAAATCCTTTTTTCAGGGATACTAAAAGTGTGAATGTTCCCTCAAGTGAGGAATAGATTTTATAGTGTTGTTTGTAACCATCAATCAATTAGAAATCTTATCATTTCAAGATACGTTGGATTGGTTAACTATAGTGGTTTTTGGACTCCAAAATTTTATCTTGGATGATACACTATTGTTACCATTATCAAGTACTTTGTTCATGTATTGGAATTTTTTAAACATTGTATCTCTATTTATTACTAGTTATCAAATATCTTAGACTAGATCATGAAAATAATGTGTAATTGAAAAACCTTGGGAAGAGTTTTATTTTTGGGAATCTTGTAACCTTTCCAAATAGTTGTTTCTAGAGATAGAGATCAGGTTTGGTTGCTAATATCACTATTTTTTGAGAATGATGTTCCATAGGCCACATTAAATGCACCATTGGGAAATCTAAAAAATCATTATGATGTTATTATAAGTAATTAATTCCATGTAGTGAATGTAAAACCCATGGATTTTTTTTAGTGATCATCATTAATTAAACCTTTATTTTAACTAAAGTATAGGATGAGTTTATTGATAATTTGTATGTTTCTTTAACATTCTTTGATAACACCAATGGTGTGAAAAACCCCCAGGTGTGAGTTATGGTTTTGATAATTACATCCCTTAAAACATAGTATTCGATAAGATGGTGTTTTGACTCATATACATTAATATCAAGTCTATAATGTATTAGTTATTCAGATTGGGATAATAGTATGGTAGTTGACACCCATGGAAATAGTTTTTGTGCTCAGTATACATTAGTGAGGTATGATCAACTGCCTTGGTGGATGGATTTTATGTAAGAGGTGGTATGTCTTTTTCTAGTTGTAATGGTCCTTATATCTCTATGAATGTGATATCCCTTGAATGGTATCTTTGAGTTTGGAATCACATAGAATCTAGTATTCACGCATATTTCTCCTGACGCATTCCCTTAAAGGTGGTAAGTACACCATATTTCTTCAGGAATTCAATAGTGATGTATTTTTAATACTCATATTGGGCAGTGATGGGTAGTAGAGAAGTAAGTGCCCCTAATGGGTATAATACCATAGTGATAATGAATAATTTGTGTTATTTTTGTGGTCATTTCATCTACGTAGTGAAGGATTTTACATTGAGAGTTTTGGTTATAGTCATTCTAGTTTTGAATGTGTTATTCTAGGGTGTGAAGCTAACATAGCTAGGTAATATTAATGATATGGAAATTTCACTTCAGATAGTGGTATATTGATTCACTAAAGATATTTGGTTCATTTATACAGTGGTTTGAGGAAATAAAGGTTATGTCATGGTATGATCGTTAGTCACTTTCTCATGGAGAACTATAATATAACCAACATACCATTATTATTGGATGAAATATTTTTTGTATTACTAGTGATGCTCTCTCTGATGGTTCCCCAGATAATGAGACTTTATAAGGATTATTTTAATGGTTTTTGGTTCACTTCATGTTATACGAATAACATGGGCAATTTATATAAATTTCATTGATGAGGAATCTTGGTGGAAGCTCCATGACTTGAGATTATTCCATTTTATAAGGTAATTCAAGGATTGTATTGAGATAAAAAATTCATGTGTGGAGGTGAAGTGTGTTTCCATGAGTAGTTGTGTCTCAAGTCTGTTCTAGGCTATGACCTTTAAGTTTAGATTATGTACACATAATGGTAAGTTGTATTACATATGATATTATTTTAAAATCTTATAATTAAGATCTTGGGTTGTTTTCTTTTCAAGTATAAAAAGGTTCAAAGGTGGTGAGGATGTATAATTATAGATTTTTCATAAGTGAAACTTAGTTTATTTTTACGTTTCATGGGTCAGGACCCTTAAAGAGGTTTAAATGGTAAATTTATCCTAGAAGTTGACCTTGGAAAAATAAATTTATGGTTCCATTGAACTCATAACGCAGTATTTATCTTTGGGTTTTTTTGTGAAATTATAAGTAAATTTAATTTTAGATATATTTAATATTTATTAAATTAAAAAAATTGGCCCATGAGTTCAAGGTCAATATTTATATGTGGAGAATTATATTTCAAGAATAATTCCCTTAAAAATCATTAATGACATTTTCCGAGTTGGGGATAAAATTAGTTCATTTATTTTTTGTGTTTCCAGATTTTGAAAATAAGTAATATATTGAATATATTGTTTTTTATCTGCGTGCATGAAAACATTTAATATCTCCTAAATGGACTTTTGAATCAAAATTCCAACATTGTTTTTGTGTCTGGTGTGGGGGTATTTTCCTAGAAGAGTTATAATTTTCTTGTTTAGTTTTTAAACCTTGGGACCAATAATTTATTCCATTTAAATTAAATAAAAATAAATTATTATTTTTATTAGTTATGTATAGGGATGATGCGGTGATGTGTCACAATGACATGGATAATAATGTGCCATGTGGTGATGACATAATAGTTAGATATTTTTTATAGAGAACTCTAGAAACTATTAATTTAGGCATGTCAAAGCCATAATGAGTGTTTTTAATTCATATTAAAATAGGGTAATTAATTGAGGGAAGTTATAGAAATAAATCTCCCATTTCACTAATTATTTCTTTCCTGCTCTTTTTTCATAAGTGCGAGTAAATTATAGAATTAATCTCTCATTCTAGCTTTGAAAAATTAATGGTGTTAATATATTCTCTTAATATTATTTATGGTGGTGATGACAATAAATATTGAGGAATGTGACATGATCATCAATCGTTGACAATGTTTCATTGATCTAAGACTCCTTTCTAGGAACCCCATGTATCACTCGTGTATTAAGATTTTATCTTCATATCCTAATGATTGAATCACCCAAAATTCAATGGATATGAAATAAATAAATATATTAAAGTATTTAAATTTCAATTTATTACAAAAATATTAATAATAATTTATTCCTAGATTATTAACAAGGAAAATCTCAGGTGAATTTTTTTAGAAGAAAATTTTATTTTATTTTATTTTTCATTTGATAATAATTTTGGAGATGATTTATGGAAAATTGTTTTTGTTTTACAAATTATTTATTTCCAAAAATAATTTCTCCAAATAAATATATATATATATATGGTAAACATTAATAACTGAAAATTAGAAATGAAATAATATTTAAATTTCAATATTTTATTTTCAGTCAAGAGGCGAGTAGTGAAAATTATTAAGTTTGTAAAAATATATTCATTATTCGACTATAATTACTTGAGGATGTTTATATCATGAAAAGAATGAGTTTTTTAATTAAAAATAGATTAAATTATTAAAATATATATTATTTTTTCAACACATGAGGAAAATAATATTATTTTACTTAAATTTTATTTTCCATCCAATCATTCTTTTTTATTTGTATTCTTTTAATTTATAGAATGGGAATAACATATGGATGAATCCTCCATGTTTGTTGAAATTTTATGTTACAATATTCTTCCTTGATTTATTTCTATAACATGGCTTGTTCTAGGTGGTGGATATTAGATCTGTTATTTATCTTTAAATAAAGTATTATTTGATAAATGATTTTTTTTGAAATAAAACTTAAGTCAATTGTTTATAAGCCTGTGATAAATTTTTGCACCGTTGATGTAAATTTTATTCTTGTATCATTCTCACATTCTTTAAGAAACCCAAAATTTTAGGTGGTAAAATATTCCACTAACCAACACCTTCTCATTATATGTTCTTCATACTATAGTTTGGTAATGGTTTGAAAATTAAATAATGGACGAAACTAAAGAATCATGGGTTTAGATGCACAGTATCAATGGCATGATAGTTTAAATCATGGTTCGATGAATCTAAAAATGGTGTTGAATGAATGATAAAGATTTCCCAATAATCACCCCAGTGGGGTGTGATGATGAGTTCAGAGGTGATGGATCTGTCTGATAGTTTAGGCATTGTTAGAAATAAGGGTGATAGCTACAAAAGTGACATATAAAATGTATTGCCTAAAAAATTATTCACCCAAATGGCATATAATCCAATAAAATATAGTTTCTATTTAAACTTAATATCACGCAACATGAAACCCCCAGTAATCTCACAGTGTGCCTCATTTTTTGACTTGGATTATCCTGACATGACATTTTGAAAATAATACATTTTGTTACTCTATGTCACACACTATGTATATCTAGATTTATTATCTCAGCATTAACCACATGTATAATCCCAACCTATGTGGAAAGACCTGCACATTGTCTACGCAGCCTGTACATTTCTTTAAAACCATCCTACATAAGAATCGTTTGAGGTTCCTTCTATGTACATAAGATTATGTCATGTGAATTACATGTTGATTATTTCACATATATTTCATTGGAATATTGTTACATTTTGGGTACTTTGTCACATATTGTGTAGTATACGTAAGGATACCATGGAATTCCTTTATCATGAATTAGATTAAATCATCTTCCTCTTATCTATACACATTTTGTACCTTAGGGGGCATGTCGTTTATATTGATTTCACATGAGTGGGGTGACGGTAGTACACAAACATTATTTCTAAGTATTTTGTATACCATGTAACCTAATCTACCCATCATGTACTTTTCCTTCATATGGATTGAGTTGCAGAAGTTCATGACCCATCTTTACCAAGATCACTACACATCATCTACCCTACTAGACACACCATATAATTGGACTTTTATATTTTTCTTCATGATTTATTTCCTAGATGAAAGTTTTGGATGTATAATTAGTATATTCTGAGTATAATATCATAAAAATTGTGATAGTGTGATTCCCTCAACCATGGGAATATTTTTACGATGTAGTTTGAATAGTTCAAGGACCTTAGATATATTGGAGATATGACAAGAGGTGGTTGAGATATTTGTAGAAGATATAGAATAGGTACTCTCCCATGTGTTATGGTATGTTGATCCATGTGTGGGGTTCTGAGTACTTCTCTAGAGATATATACATGAATGGGCACAGTCCCCTTTAAAATAATAGTCCAAGTACTCCCCTTTATTTGGGGAAATATTCTCCATTAGTGGAGTTGATTCTCCCCCATGTGTTAGGATATGTTCCTCCATTAGTGGAGTCGGTACTCCTTCATATATTGATGTGTGGTTCTCTATATGGGTAAGGTACTCTCTCAAATGATACACACATAGCTTGATGAGGCACAGTCCCCTAGTATAATTCTAGAGAGGTATCACGGATGCTATAAAATACTAGAAGATTGGTAGTTGTTTGAATTAAAACATAACAACTTATAAATACCTTTGTATACTTGTATAATTATGAGCCTTTGTGGATTCCTTCCCATTATTTCTTAAAGAGAGACCATCGATATTGGGTATTGTGGATATTATACTTCCATATGTATCACCAATCACTTATGTGATATGATTACTCATAGTGATGAGTTATAGATATTGGTTTTTTTCCTTTATAATGGTTTTCTTGACATTAAATCATATTTGGTTCCTTTTGTATACCTTCTGTTATTCCCTAATCTTAGGTTTTATCTAACTTGTTGATTACTTTGGGTTTCCAAGTTATCCTATAGGTTATGTTTATAATCACTCATTCACATACCTCATGAACATATGTGTTGTGTTTAAGTAAATGAGATATAGTTTAGAAATGGTTTTATAGGACATGTATCAAGTGGAGTTTGGGATCGATTACGCAGTGATTGATGATGGTGCATGGTTGAGAAAATTATAAATAGAGTATATTCTAGGAGACCCTATGGATAGGATGTTTCATCCCATACCTAGAGTTAGTGTACATCATGGATATTATCTATTGCATATGTATTTCCCTTTTTTGGTGTTTTCATATATGGAATTATACCTAGAATTTATTTTCAGTTATCACATTGTATACAGTTCAGTTACTATATCTATATGATGGTTTTTTGGGATCTTATTGTATATTGGTGATCCATTAATATTGAAAGTTGTTATAGTCTAATTACTCTCAAGTAAGTTATGTCTTCTTAGTGCTATTCTCCATCACCTATCTTGTTGGAGGTGGTATTGGGTTGGAACACTTGATATAAAACTATCCTAAGTGGGGTCCCAGTGGGTCGGGTAAGGTTATCCCGGACCAAGAAGAGGCTAAATTTCACGTGATCAAACTATTTTGAGATATACATTCAGAAGTTGAAAGGGATATTGATGTTTGTGTCTATCCTAGACATACCTTAGCTGGGAGAGGAGTATAAATTTTATTTTTATGCTTCAAGAGTTGGGATTATGGAATTTATAATACAAGGAAGGTGATCGGTCACTTATTCATCCAAGAAGAGGATCTGACATGAGCGTAACTACCCAACACATGATCTCAAGCTAGTAAAAATGGTGCATGCTTTGAGATGTTGGTGTCTCTACCTTCTGAGTGAAATGTTTGTGGTGTATACTAACCATAAAATCCATAGTTATATATTTTATTATAGGGACATACACCTTCATAGGAGTATGTGGGTTATATACCTAAAGTATTTTGATTTCAAAGATGGTGTATACCCCTAGAGAGGGGATGTAACTACTGATCACTAAGTAGGAGGACACGGGCATAGTTAGTGTAGGGATAACATTTAGTGTAGCATTCACTCACATCACATGAAACCCATATTATAAGGCCTATCATATGGTATTATATAAACCAATAGAAGCATCCTCATTCCCTTTATGATATATTAATATCATAAGAAATGTTATGCATCTCATATATAACATATCATAAAAATTAAGGTATATCATATATTATGATATCCCTAATTTTATTTCATTTACAACAATATAATACTTTCAATAAAATCCCTAAGTACTTTATGTAAAACTTTACAACTCTCTATTAATCCATCCAAAACTCTTTTTGATGTGGTTTATCAAACTCTCTTTGTTTTGAAAAAATTGATTTGTCTAAAACATAATCATTATATAAAGGTATAAATGTGTGACCTTTCACACCATAGCATCATTTAAAAAAATATAAAATTTTGATTTCATAAATGTAAGAAAAGAGCAGCATCTAGTAAAATATCAATATTACTCAAGCTACTAAGGGATCTATTGTGATCTTGATCAAACATACACATATATCCACATGAACCTGTAAACCAAAATATATATCATATAGTTTATATGTATACCTATATAATTTCTTTTTTCATGAAATTAAGTGACCACTAGACATGGATAATGTCAATACAGTATAGGTTATTTCATTTTTTCAAGATTCTCAAAAATAGATTGGTCGGGTCAATGAATAAATCACATTTCATTCATCTAGAAGATGATCACATCACATGTACCTAATTCAAGTTGATGGAAACATAAAAGTTGAATCAATTTATAATGTTCAAACATTTCCTTTGTAGCACCCCAAGATTCTACGGTATGCTTCTCTTTGAATAATGCAATAGCGTGTATTGTACGCAACATCGAGTTCTAACACACACCACAACCAATCAAACTAGCAGTTATGAATAGTAATACCTACTTTTTAAAATTTTAGAAATTTAATCTCTCAAAATGGACTTCATTTTTGGATTTTTAGTATCGAATTTAGCCTAAGGTGAAATTTTGGTACTTTTCGGATAACTTTAATATTTTGATGAATAGTGAAAATTACTAAATTTTTAATTAAAAACAACTTTTTTATCAAAATAATTAATAGTGATAAATTAGTAATTTTAGTGGTTTTAAAGTATATTTAGAATATATTTTTACCATTTAATACAATTTTGGTCATTAGACATAATTTCACAATTCAATCGGACATAAACAAGTATCAATCTTTTGATAGTTATTATATCTTAAAAACACGCTTTTTGTTTTGACAGCGGGAATTAATTTTAAATTAATTTCTGCCACTTCTGTGTTTTTAATTTGGAAAAATGGATTCCATATTTGGAATCAGTATTTCCAAATTGTGTAAATAGGTAACTTTTATTTTTAGACATTTTGAATAATTACTTCGGTAAATATTTTATTTACCATGGTTAAAGGGTAAATCCGGTAAATGAGGGTTAAAAATAATATTATAATAATACTAAATTACCCTAAAACGTGTCCTAACCTTATTGGTGGATACATTTCCGACCATGGGCATCTTTGGGTCGATTTTGGGACCCCATGGAGCCACTTGTAGGTGATAGGGACACTTTATTTTAATTAAGTTAAAATAAATACAAAAATGACATAAGCATATATCTTTTAGAAAAAAAAAATTTACATAGGGTTATATATGTTGGATTTTTTACTATAAATATTAATTAGAAATATAAACATATTTCCTACATAATGGTATTTTATTTATAATTTTTATACATTATATAATTTAATTTATTTATGACACAATGGTGATGTAGTAATTACCTAATTAATGAAAAATTAGAATAATTGATATTATAAATACCCAAATAAATGTAATTTGAGACTTTTTATAAATAACAATAATTTTCTAGGATAATATGACATGTTAGTATTGATTTAATTAACTTTTTTTGAATTAATCATTCTGTTATTATTTTTACAAAAATCAATTATTGAATAGTGTCAAAATTGACATAAAAGAGTTTTTAAAACAAATATTATATTATTAATTGATATTAAATTCATAAAAATCTAAGTTTTGGCCAAGAGACTTATATCATGATAGGTGTATCATTAATGGACCACTTTGGGGTCTCTTGGATGTATATAGTAAGTTTATTAACCATATAATATAAAAATACAAAGAGACATTGTAAAAGTGAAACTAATTAACTAAGAGTTAATACTTAAAGATAAGGCTACTATAGTAACCCAAACCTGTCTAAATCCTATTGGTTGAGTGTTTTTAGAACTATACCCACCTTAAACGTTAAATAATCCACTTTTTAGCCATTAGAAACCGAATATAAATTTATTATAAAATAATATTTCTAGCTTTTCCAAAGGTGCCCCTCACCCCTCTTATAAAAGGGCACTCATCCTTCTCATTAATTCACACCTTCAAAGCCTTTTGGTTCGGCCAACCCCTGCCCAAATACTCTCTAAAATTTCCTCAATTTATCCTAGAGGCCTTCCTTTAGTCATAAAGTCAACCTAAGGAGCCCTTTTGATCAAATCAAAAGGAAGAACCCGAAGAAGAGGTAATGATTTCACCACCCTTTTTCAAGTTCCTTTCTTCTTCCACTTCTTCTTTCTTTGTTATTACCATTCTAAAATAATAACTCCATTATATAATATATACTTTTATGTTATTATAAACATGGTACAACCATATTTCAGTATTATATCCATCCTTTGAATGACATGTCACCATACGTGCGTACGTACGGCTTACCGTCTCCACGTTGTGGTGTAATTATTATTCAAAACATTATTATTTGGATGGGTATAATAATGATGTGTAATTAATGTAGATAATAAATATAAAATGATAATGATTCTGTATATATGATATACCATCCAATTAAATATTATGTTAATATCAAAAGATTGATATTGTCGCTCGTGCGTACGTACGGACTACCGTCTCCACGAACGCGATGAGATTCATTCTCCATCGTATCCATTCAAGTCTAATTATCATTTGAAGATTAATAATAATTTTTAAGGACTTAATATCATTCTGGATATGAATAATATAAAACCTATCCATAACAAACATGTCTTACATAACAAAACATATAAAAGAAAATGAGTAAGTCAACACCCAAAACGACAATAATATTAAGATATTATTAACAAAGCAGTGTTAAAAGATCATATATGATATAATATTAATATATATGATTCTTTTATAATTTAATAACAATTATCTCACCATTATACAGGAGGTTAACCTACCCTCAACCAAGGAAAAGTACAAGGTAAGGGTTTATTTCGCAATCTCTTCATTATCCGAGGTTGTTTATACGTAATAATCTACTGGGATCTCTTTATCATCCACATCCATGTTTCTTAAAAATGTATTTCAAAAAAATTTTTACTATTTACTAGAATACGGTTTAAAGTCATTTATACCCTTGTTTACTTTTATAAGTGGTTTATAAAGGAATCTTTCCGTCATTTTCCAAACAAGGTCCTTTTTAAACTTTTTGAAAAAATTAAGGTAAGAATGTTTTTTTTAACTTATACGGAGGGTGCGGCTATTTTCCGCCATTATAAAATATTTGAAGCTTCCCTTACAAGATTATAAGAAAATTTTCAAAGTAAATGTTTTATTTTATAATTATGTGACTTTTAAATGATTTCAAAAAAAAAAGGGATATTTCTCTCAAATAGTTTTGATTTCATCTATATCAACATCGTTTGATGGATTTTAAGCTTATTTGAAGTTGATTTATTATGATACAAACTTCCATATTGTATTAAAGATTTTGTGATTTGTTTGACTGTGGATGTTTTATTTTTATACCATTAATGGTTTATGGAGAAAGTATTGACATTTCGTATGCTAGGTTTAATACAAATGTTTATGTTATGTTTAAACATGTTCATATGATGAATGCATTGGACTTAATATGTGACGGGTGGAGCCCGCTATAGCTCCTCGATGCATCGGTAGGTTTCATGAGACAAACTAGTGTCTTGGAACAAGGCCTTTATAAAATCTTATTTGTAGTCTTGGCACGAGGCCTTGGCTATGTGGTTATGATAGTCTGGAATTATGCATTCCATCATTATGAAAGTGGTTATTGATATTGCATGTGATTATTCGATTAGTAGAATATCCATGTGAATAAGTAAATTGAATTATTTCATTTTATTTCTTCCATATTATGTTGAAGTTCAAGTTTAAAAGGCTTTTGTTTTAGTTATACATTGCCTTAAATGTTTATTCTTATTTATGAAAGTTTCTGCTATATTGTTATCCTTACTGGGAATTTGATCTCACCCATTTCTATGTTTTATTTTTCCCAGGATGTGAAGAAGTATTTTATGAATGACCTGCAGGGATAGTACGAGGGGATAAGAGTGTGGACTATAGAGACTATATTGTTATAGTTTTTATTTTATGATGTAATGTAAACTTTATGAATGTATCTAGTTATTCCAAGGCTACTAAAATAATCGGTCTTTCGAGACTTGATCTTTCTTGTGATCATGCCAATGTTATATAATAATGCACCGACTCTGGGTAACTAGGGTCGGGGTGTTACAGTTGGTATCAGAGGAAGTTTAGTACAAACCTTGGAATCTAGATTTAGATAAACTCTTATTAGAGCACATATACCTAAGATGGATTTTGAGGATTAGTATAGAAGAACTTCCTAGAATTTTGGTATTGTAGAGATTTTGTGAGTTTTCTGAGCAATACATCCCTGTCTGGATACGATCAGGTAGAGGTGACTCTGGCACAGATGTACCTAGAGGTAAAACCCGAAAACACCGCTTTGAGCTGGACTCGAACGGGAACCGGTGCACGACAATGGGCATTTCTGTACTCTTGGTTACGATACTCCCGGGGGATATGCTTAGGATAACTCTCATTTTCTTTACAAATCATTATGAAGGGTTTATGAGTATATAATTCCTCAAATAAAACATTTTTATGATTATGGATTATATCCATAAATAGTTCAATTTATGTTAAGTGTTTTATAAGTATGAAATTATGTATTTTGATTCATAAACTGATCTAGTTTATGCCATTGTTTAGAAATGGAACCTAGTGGAAGAAATGGAAACTGTATCAATGCACGCACTCCATGTAGGGATTGACCTCCTGCTCAAGATAATTATAGTGGAGCTGGTGATGAAACTAGTGTCGATCAGCTAATCACCATACTGGGACAACTCACTCAGGTTCTGAATAATAACCTTACCCGTATGAAGCACCCTGATCCGCAACATGGAGGATCAATGTTAGATCGCTTCATGAGAAAACAACCACCAATGTTCAATGGGAGTACAAATCCCTTAGTAGATGGTCAATGGATAAATTCCCTAGAGAATATATTTCAGTCTTTGGGGAGTAGTGAAATGGAAAAAGTTATCATGGCAGTTTACCGCCTCATTGGAGATGTTGATCAATGGTGGTCATTGATTCGAAACACGAAGGAAGATGATGAAGTATCAAATATGGAATGGAGGGAGTTCAAAGATCTATTTTTAGAAAAATACTTTCCTCGTGACCATTGAGCAGATATGGAAAGACAATTTCTGAGTCTGAGACAAAAGGAGGATGAGAATGTCGCAAAGTATGAGGCTAACTTTACAAGGTTAGCAAGGTATGCTGGAGAATATATACGTAACCCAAGAAGTAAGATTCACTACGGGAAAAATGGGTATTTGCGACGGGTTATTTGCGACGGGGATAAATCTCGTCGCAAATAAGTAGCCTTTTGCGACGGGCTTGTTGTCCCTGTCGCAAAAGAACTGGCGCATTTGCGCGCCAAATCGCGGGAAACATATTTGCGACGGGCAATAACCGCCCGTCGCAAATAACCGGCGGCGGTAAAAGGTATTTGCGACGGGCATATTCCCCCATCGCAAATAGTATGTCGGCAGGTGGTTATTTGCGACGGGACCCGTCGCAAATAACTATTTAACCGTTGACCGTATTAAATGATGGCTAAGGTATTTGCGACGGGCACCGTCGCAAATGGACCCGCCGCAAATAATTTAACCTATAAATACCCCCATCCGTTTTTTTCAATTCATTCTCAAACTCCATCTTCTTCTTCTCTCAAAATTCTAGTTCTAGAATTGAGCGTTTCTCAAGTTTAATTTTTTTCTTCGGAGTTGATTTTGAAGTTTTCAAGAACGATCAGAGATCAACCTCAGATCAAGTTTCAAGGTATTTATATTCATTTTAATTTAATATTTATTTTAAATTTTTTATTAGTTTCAATTATTCTTAATTAGTTGTAATTTAATTATGTTTACATTGTTTTGTTACTTAATAAATTTAAATTATTAGTATTGTTCATAGTTAATGGTAATTAGGAATAATTAGTAATGATTTTTAATAATTAAGAATAAATATTAATAATTAGTAATAAATACAAATAATTAGGAATAATAACATTATTACATTATTATTATATTTTATTATTAATATTAAAATAATATAATTTTTTATATTATTTATACAATTCTCTTTTCATTTGTGTGTTTTCTGTCTCCATATGTATTATTTGTATGTGGTAAAAGAAAACACACAGATGAAAGGAGAATTGTATATAATATAGAAAATTATATTATTTTAATATTAATAATAAAATATACTAATAATTTAATAATGTTATTATTCCTAATTATTGGTAATTATTCATATAATTACTAATAATTAGTAATAATTACCAACAATTAGGAATAATTACCAATAATTAGGAATAATTATCAATAATTAGTAATAATTACCAATAATTACCAATAATTAGGAATAATTACCAATAATTACCAATAATTACCGATAATTACCGATAATTAGTAATAATTAGTAATAATTAGGAATAATTTGTAATAATTACCAATAATTAGTAATAATTACCAATAATTACCCATAATTACTGATAATTACCAATAATTAGAATTAATTACCAATAATTAGGAATAATTAACAATAATTAGGAATAATTACCAATAATTAGGAATAATTACCAATAATTACCAATAATTAGTAATAATTACCAATAATTAGTAATAATTACTAATAATTAGTAGTAATTACCAATAATTAGTAATACTTAACAATAATTAGTAATAATTACCAATAATTAGGAATAATTACCAATAATTACCAATAATTACCGGTAAATAGTAATAAATAGTAATAATTAGGAATAATTAGGAATAATTACCAATAATTAGTAATAATTAGTAATAATTACTAATAATTAGTAATAATTAGTAATAATTACCAATAATTAGTAATAATTAGTAATAATTACCAATAATTAGTAATAATTAGTAATAATTAGTAATAATTGCCAATAATTAGTAATAATTACCAATAATTAGTAATAATTAGTAATAATTAATAATAATTACCAATAATTAGTATTAATTACCAATAATTAGTAATAATTACCAATAATTAGTAATAATTAGTAATAATTACCAATAATTAGTAATAATTAGTAATAATTACCAATAATTAGTAATAATTACCAATAATTAGTAATAATTAGTAATAATTATTAATAATTAGTAATAATTAACATTAATTAGTAATAATTACCAATAATTAGTAATAATTACGAATAATTAGTAATAATTACCAATAATTACCAATAATTAGTAATAATTAATAATAATTAATAATAATTACCAATAATTACCAATAATTACCGATAATTACCAATAATTAGTAATAATTAGTACTAATTACCAATAATTAGTAATAATTAGTAATAATTACCATTAATTAGTAATAATTAGTAATAATTACAAGTAATTAGTAATAATTACCAATAATTAGTAATAATTACCAATAATTAGTAATAATTAGTAATAATTAGTAATAATTAGTAATAAATAGTAATAATTAGTAATAATTAATATTAATTAGTAATAATTAACAATAATTAGTAATAATTAACAATAATTAGTAATAATTAACAATAATTAGTAATAATTACCAATAATTAGTAATAATTACCAATAATTAGTAATAATTACCAATAATTAGTAATAATTACCAATAATTAGTAACAATTAGTATTAATTAGAAATAATTAATATTAATTAGTAATAATTAACAATAATTAGTAATAATTAACAATAATTAGTAATAATTACCAATAATTAGTAATAATTACCAATAATTAGTAATAATTACCAATAATTAGTAATAATTACCAATAATTAGTAATAATTAGTAATAATTAGTAATAATTAGTAATAATTACCAATAATTAGTAATAATTACCGATAATTACCAATAATTAGAAATAATTATCAATAATTAGTAATAATTAGTAATAATTACCAATAATTAGTAATAATTACCGATAATTACCAATAATTAGAAATAATTACCAATAATTAGTAATAATTAGTAATAATTAACAATAAATAGTAATAATTAGTAATAATTAATATTAATTAGTAATAATTAACAATAATTAGTAATAATTAACAATAATTAGTAATAATTAACAATAATTAGTAATAATTAACAATAATTAGTAATAATTAACAATAATTAGTAATAATTAACAATAATTAGTAATAATTACCAATAATTAGTAATAATTACCAATAATTAGTAAGAATTACCAATAATTAGTAACAATTAATATTAATTAGTAATAATTAACAATAATTAGTAATAATTAACAATAATTAGTAATAATTATCAATAATTAGTAATAATTACCATTAATTAGTAATAATTACCAATAATTAGTAATAATTACCAATAATTAGTAATAATTAGTAATAATTAGTAATAATTACCAATAATTAGTAATAATTAGTAATAATTACCAATAATTAGTAATAATTAGTAATAATTACCAATAATTAGTAATAATTAGTTATAATTACCAATAATTAGTAATAATTAGTAATAATTACCAATAATTAGTAATAATTACCAATAATTACCAATAATTATTAATAATTACCAAAAATTAGTAATAAGTAGTAATAATTACCAATAATTAACAATAATTACCAATAATTAGTAATAATTAACAATAATTACTAATAATTACCAATAATTAGGAATAATTACCAATAATTACCAATAATTAACAATAATTCGTAATAATTACCAATAATTAGGAATAATTACCAATAATTACCAATAATTAGTAATAATTACCAATAATTATTAATAATTAACAATAATCAGTCGTGTATGATATAAACTCTATAATTATCCTAGCTTGAGTGTTTTTTCTAACAAATTATTCAAAACCGGTAATGATTTTATATTTTATAGAAAAATATGGAACATCGAGGTCGTCAACAATCATTATTAGGTGACCGCATATGGATAAATCAACGTAGAAATCCAAACGGTTCTGGTTTAAATCCAGTATATGTAGAGGGTGTTGATACTTTTTTATCATTTGCGGCATCAAATCCAGAATTTGTTTCAGAAGGCAAAATAAAATTCCCTTGTAGAAAATGTGCATTGAGAACGTTTGACACGTTTGAAAAAGTGGGGGAACATCTCTTGTGTTTTGGTTTTCAACCAGATTATGTTTTTTGGTATCAACACGGTGAACGCAGTTCCAGAGCAGGTGATACCAACTTGATTCCGGATCCATCCCGGTTTCAAGATTTAGTACATGATGTTGCAGGTTCATCTGTTCAACATACAGAAACTCCGGCTGATATAGCTTCAAATCCTGAGTTGGCACCGTCTGAATTTTATGAGTTGTTGAGGTCTGCTGAGGATGCATTATATCCTGGCTGCAAGATGAGCAAATTAGAAGCAGTTGCAAAATTTATGGCTATCAAATCAGATAACAGAATGTCAAACACATGTTTTGACCAGATATTTTCTTTTCTTAAAACACTATTACCCGAAGGAAATGTTTTGCCTGCAAATTACTATGAGAGTAAGAGGCTGGTTCGAAATTTGGGACTTACTTGTCAGAAGATTCATGCATGTTCAAATGACTGCATTTTATATTCTGGGGAAAATGAGTCGTTGGATAGTTGTCCCACATGTGGGAAACTGAGATATAAAGAAGGACAACACGGGAAGTCTGGTTTGATTCCTGTAAAACAGTTGATATATTTTCCGCTTACATCCAGACTTCAGCATTTATTCATGTCTAAGAATACAGAGACAATGATGTCATGGCATAAAGAGAATATTTCAACCGATAAAAGCTTGAATCATCCAGCCGATGGTGATTCATGGAAACATTTTGATAGAGTGCATCCATCCTTTGCTTTAGAAGCTAGAAATGTTCGACTGGGCCTTTCCACTGATGGTTTCTGTCTGTTTGGATCTTATGGTAGTCAATATTCATGTTGGCCTGTTTTTTTAACTCCGTACAATTTTCCTCCATGGATGTTGATGAAGGAGCCATATATCTTTTTGACTTTACTAATTCCAGGACATCCGAAGAAAAATATTGATGTTTATTTGAAACCATTGATTGATGAATTAAATTTATTGTGGAGTACTGGTGTCAGTACATATGATGTTGCAACGAAACAGAATTTCATACTAAGAGCAGCATTGATGTGGACAATTAGTGACTTCCCGGCTTATGGGATGTTATTTGGCTGGAGTACACATGGTCAGAAATCATGTCCTTACTGTATGGGAGAGAACAAAGCATTTATGCTCATTCATGGAAAGAAACCTTGTTATTTTGACTGTCATCGAAGATTTCTTCCAGCTGATCATCCTTTTCGCAGAAACAGATCTCATTTCAGAAAAGTAACAGTTGAAGGGGATGGATCTCCAAAAATGTTATCAGGTTCGGAGTTAAAATAAGTTTTATTTTCATTACCTCCCATCAATTGTGGTCCCACAATAAACCAACAGAAAATTTCTGGTTTTGGGAAAGAACACAATTGGATTAAACGTAGCATATTTTGGGATTTGCCATATTGGTCTGATTTGTTGGTCCGACACATGTTAGATGTCATGAATATTGAGAAGAACTATTTTGATAATTTGTTTCATACAGTTTTGGATACGCCAGGAAAGAGAAAAGACAATGTAAATGCACGTTTAGATCTTGCCCAAATTTGCAGGCGTTCAGAATTGGAACTGTTTGAGAATGTCAGAACAGAAAGGTTACTGAAACCAAAAGCAGCTTATACACTGTCTAAAGAAAACCGTTTATTATTTTGTTAGTGGATTACAGATTTGAGACTTCCAGAAGGTTGTGCTTCCAATTTGGGTAGATGTGTAAAGAATGGTCATATTACTGGATTAAAAAGTCATGATTGTCATGTTATAATGGAAAGAATTCTACCCATTGGATTAAGAGGTCTGTTGAATTCTGTGATTTGGGATTCCATAACAGACATGTCTCATTGTTTTTAGGAAATTTGTGCGGCTACAGCAGATTATGATGCTCTAGGAAAACTTGAAAAAGATGTTGTTGTAATTATATGTAAACTGGAAAAAATATTTATGCCGTCTTTCTTCGACTCAATGGAACATTTGATGTTACATTTTCCATATGAAGCCAAATGTGGAGGTCCAATATAGTTTCGATGGATGTACCCATTTGAAAGATGCATGCAAAAATTGAAAAGAAAAGTACGTAACAAAGCATCTGTTGAAGAATCTATTGCATAAGCTTATTTGCAAGAGGAAATATCTTTTTTCTGCTCCCATTATTTTGAATATGAGTATCCTTAAAAACACAACCAAATGGGATGGAACGAGAGGAATATTGATGAAATCGACAATCAATTATCTGTTTTCAACTAGCCAGAGCTTGGTTTTGGTGGAGTTTGTGAACGCTGGCTTTCAGATGATGAACATCATAGAGCTCATACATATGTTCTGCTCAACTGTGAAGAGATGACATCAGTTGTACTGTAAGTGTTTATATCACTTATTCTATCATTTATGTTACAGTAAATAACTTTGGTTTTTATAGGTTGTATGATAATCATATCAAGAAACAAATTCCACAAATTACAGCAGCTGCTCTCGAAGAACGTCGACTGAAAAATTTCTCTCAGTGGTTTCAAAAACTGGTAACATAAATTCTTTATCTTTTAGCAACTCATTCAATGTATTGTTTACTATATTGATAATTATTTCACAAATTTTCAGGTGTCTCGACATGCTGCTAAAATTGACAAACGATTGTGCGTATTGAGTAACCCACCTTCCAAACTTGTTAAAACTTATAATGCATATGTGGTGAATAGATTTTGATTTCACACACATGCATATGGGGAATCAAAAAAACAATGAACAGTGGAGTTAGTTTGAGAGGATCTCATCATCGAGAAAATGAAGTTGACTTTTATGGCATACTTGATGAAATCATTGAACTCTGTTATCTTGAAAAACATTACATAACCATGTTCAAATGTCGGTGGTTGGATACAGAGAGACGCGTGCGTGTTCATCCGACTCATGGAATCATCGATATTAAATGTAAAAGTGTTCTTGCAGTAAATGAACCATTCTTATTAGCTCAACAGGCACATCAAGTTTATTACGCAAAGTACTGTGCTACATCAAGAGACTTGACTGATTGGTGGAGTGTAATAAAAATCAAAATTCGAGACAATCAGTTTAGTCAAAGTGAATGTGCTTTCACTGATGTTCAAAGAATTGAAGTTTTTCAAGAGAGTACTCAAAATCAATATTTTTTACAAAGAGATATGAGTATCGATGACGACACCCCGCATTTAAGAGTCAGTGATGATGATGATGTTAATGATGTCACATATGAATTTGAAATGGTAAGAGATGAAGCAACTATAACTCGAATGGATGTCGATGATGTTGAGGAGGAATATAAAGATGACATTGACATATATGAAGATGATGATGAAGATGAACATTGATAGAATTCCATGGTATTTATATACAATCATAATATGTATATATGTATATATAATAGTAATTATCAATTATTTGCTAAAAACATTAACATTTTCTGTTTCAGATGGATGACGCCACATTTCATGAGTTGGCGGATGCTGAACTGTCTTTCGATGCGGATGAGTTGCTGGCAGATGACCCTCAGCCTGCAGGCACTCCAGGGAGTACGCGGAGGGGGCGCGGTCTTGCACGATTGATGATTCCTGACCCCGTCCCCGAGCGACGTCCACGTCTTGGGTTTGATCCACGCACACGGAGGTGTGATAACCTGTGTGATAACCTGTGGATTTGACTAAGATTTCATTAATCTATTCACATAATAAATGTTTATTATTTTTACAGTTTTCCTCATATAGTAGTCGGACAGGGCAGCGCTATTTTGCGCAACTATTTCTCTTAGTCGTGGACCACATGGGATCAGATTCCCATTGATGTGCAGTAGTCCATGTTCGGCCATCGGTTGGTACGTACGTAAATAAATAATTTTTATTTTGAAAATTATTTCATTTCTAACTTGAAATTTTGATTTATTTGTAGGGTTTATGGTATCCGATCGAGGATACCATGCGTGACGCCATCCACGAGGCATGGGAGGTGGCCATGCATGATCGCCTTCATCAATTTTTGCACAATTTAAGAAAAGCTTCCATGAAGAAAGCAGGAGTGTCAGATTTTGATGAGTCATGTAGAGCACACCGACCAGAGTACATTTCATCCCATGTATGGGATGGATTATGTGGGCACTGGTTGAGTGGTGACTTTTAGAGGAGATCATCGGTGGGGAGGCAGAATCAGGGGAGACAGGAGGTGACTCATCGAGCTGGGAGTCATTCTTTCTGTACTCATAGACAACATCTGGTATGTACATTATTTATAAATATTTTATATAACTATAAATATTAACAGTTTATTTTTTATTCTTATAGGCTGTCAAGCACCCCGATATTACGGAGTACGACGTATATTAGAGGATGTATAGTGATCCTGCTATTGGGGAGCTCAGAGGTGATCGTCAGCATCACATCGTGGTCAGTATTATTTGTTTTCAAGTTTAAAAATTAACTACATATAATATATTCACAATTTTAATTTTAAATTGCAACTACAGGAGTCATATGAGGCCGCAACGTCACAGGCCCGGCCTGAGAGTCAGGCCGAGTCATCAGATCAGACCACTGGCCGTCAGTTTGATGAGGCGGCATGGATGCAGGCCACCTAGTATGCCTTCGAGAAGGGCCGGGTAGTTGGTATCAGCTCTCAACTAACTCCCGGAGATTATTATGGCAGTGCTGCGATGTCGGGGTCCAGCTCGAGAGGAGCTCGTGCATATTCTTCTGCTACACAGTATGAGGATCAGTTTCGATCTCAGACTGCACTGATAGAGAGTCTCTGACAGGAGTAGGAGCAGATGCGTCAGCAGCATGATGAGGAGCGTCGACGCCAGCAGCAGTTGTACGAGGAGCAGACGAGTCGGTGGCAGTAGCAGCATCAGGAGCAGATGGAGTACATGCGCCGACTCACTCATGCTTTAGGGATGGAGTTTCCTCCACCACCATCTACAGATCCCCCCCTCCCCCCTCCCCCTACTTCAGATTAGAGTTTGTTTTTATGATATAAAATTTGTGAAATCAAAATATGATTTTTTTTCTATTCGTAGTTTCTGTCTCATTATAAAATATTAATAATATTATATTTTAAAATAACAATATTAATATGAATAATAATATTATTTATATTTTATAATATTAAATTTTATATATATATTAAAATTTTATAATATTATAATTTAATTATATTTTTTTTGTAATACTTGTATTATTTTAATATTTGAATGTAAAATAATTCTATTATTTTTATATTAATTAAAATAACTTATTAATATTTTTTTATTTATGAACTATAATTATAATATTATTACATTAATTAAATCATTTATTAATATTCTATTATTTTTTATTTTTGAATTATAATTCTATTATTATTATATTAATTAAAATAATTTATTAATAATTTATTATTTTTATTTTTGAATTATAATTCTATTATTATATTAATTAAAATCATTTATTAATATTTTATTATTTTTTATTTTTGAATTATAATTGGATTATTATTATATTAATTAAAATAATTTATTAATAATTTTTTTTATAGTATTTGCGACGGGATACTATGCCCGTCGCAAATAGTATTATTATTATATGCATTAAAATAATTTATTAATAGTTTTTTATTTTTTTAAAAATAGTTTTTGCGATGGGACCCGTCGCAATTACTATTTGAAAAGTTTTTTACAAATATACGGAGTACTATTTGCGACGGGGAGAATCCCCATCGCAAATAAAGGCTTTAGCGACAGGCCCATTGCAAATAATTGTTGTTGCGACACCGTTTTCAGCAACGGGCCATTTGCGACGGGCCCCCGTCGCAAAAAGCCATTTGCGACGGGCCCCCGTCGCAAAAAGCCATTTGCGACGGGATCTTGTCGCAAATACCTTTTTTTCTAGTAGTGATTGATCGTTTCTTTGATGGGTTAAAACCATTTCTCCTTCGAGCATTAGTCTCACAATCCTTCTCGTCATACGAAGACATTGTCTCATGTGCTATCAAGACAGAGAAAGAATTCTCTAAGTCATATGACTTTAAAGAAAAGCAAGAGAAGAAGAGATCTACTGATCAATCTGGGAATGGAAATTAAGGGAAGAACGGAAAAGTTGAATATCCATCCTGCAGTAAATGTGGGAAGAAACACCCTGGTACTTGGTTAAAAGGAATGGGAGTCTGTTACAAGTGTGGTGAAAAAGGCCACCAAGCTCGTGGTTGCAAGGGGAAGAAGGAAGCTACCAATGTCCAATGCTACAATTGCAGGGAGATGAGACATTATGCAAATGAATTTCCTAAGAGTCAGGGGAACTTACCTCAGAAAAGGCCAAGGGATCAAGGCCAAGATTATGTTATCACTACTACTGAGGTAGAAGCTCCAAAAGACGCGGTGGCAGGTAATTTAATGGTTTCCTCAAGTTTTGAAAATGCATTATTTGATTGTGGATCATTGCATTGTTTCATATCTTCCCAGTTTTCTAAGAAAATTAGATATTTCCAATTTGATTTGACAAGGGAGTTTTCAGTTAAAACTCCTAAGGAAAGTATCATTGCAACAAAGTTTTGTGAATCAGTACCCATTAAGGAACATAAATGTTCTTTATTTGCTGATCTCATTGTCATGCCTATGATTGAATTTGATATAATCCTCAGTATGGATTGGATTTCAGACCATGATGCGAAGATTTATTGTAAGAAGAAAGAGGTTACGGTTATTGATGATGATGATAAGGAACACCTTATCTTTAGAGTATATTCTTCGCCACCTATTTCTTATATAGATCCACCCTCAGTAGCTCAACTAAATTCAATTATTGGGGAGGAAGAGAATGAAATGACTATGGGTGAGGAAATAAATGTTCAAATAGAGGATGTACCTATTGTGAAAGAATATGTAGATGTGTTTCCGGAATATTTACCTGGACATCCTCCAGAATGAGAAGTTGGGTTTTCCATTGATTTAATTCCTGGATCAAGGCCTATATCGAAGACCCCTTATAGAATGGCCACTGTAGAATTAGTTGAACTAAAGAAACAACTAGATGAATTGAGTAATAAGGGATTTATTCACCCTAGTGTTTCTCCATGGGGATCCCCTGTTCATTTTGTTAAAAAGAAAGATGGATCTATGAGGTTATGTATCGACTACAGGGAGATCAATGTTATAACAATAAAGAACAAGAATCCCCTACCTCGCATTGATGATTTATTTGACCAACTTCATGGAGCTCAATACTTTTCAAATATTGACCTTCGATCTGGATACCATCAGTTGTGTGTGAAGAAGGAAGACATTCCGAAGACAGCATTTCGAACCAGGTATAGGCAATACGATTTTACAGTAATGCCTTTTGGATTGACTAATGCACCCTCTGTATTAATGGATCTGATGAATAGAGTTTTCAATGAATATCTTGATGAATTTGTGGTGGTATTTATTGATGATATCTTGGTATACTCCAAAAGTTACAAAGATCATGAAAATCACTTGCGCATTATATTGAAGACTCTTAGAAGACATGAATTATTTGGGAAGTTTAGCAAGTGTGAATTCTGGCTTCAGGAGATTTCTTTTCTTGGACATATTGTCTCTAAGGATGGAATTTCCGTTCATCCTTCTAAGACCAAGCCAATCCAAGAATGGCCTACACCGACAAGTATAACTAAGGTACGTAGTTTTATTGGTTTAGCAGGTTATTATCGACGTTTCGTCCAAAATTTTGTGCGGCTGGCTAACCCATTAACAAAGCTCAAATGTAAAGGGGTTAAATTTTTTTGGACAAAATAGTGTGAAGAATGTTTCTAAGAACTGAAGAGAAGATTAGTCAATGCTCCTATATTGACACTACCATTGGGGAATGATGGGTTCGTTATTTATAGTGATGCATCGAAGAAAGGACTTGGTTGTGTCCTTATGCAGAATGATAGGGTTATTGCCTATGCATCACGACAGTTGAAAATTCATGAACAAAACTATCCTACTCATAATCTCGAGTTAGCAGTTGTGATCTTCGCTTTGAAGATATGGAGGCACTACCTCTATGGTGAAAAATGTGAGATTTATACTGATCACAAGAGTTTGAAGTATATTTCCTCACAAAAAGAACTCAACATGAGGCAAAGGAGATGGCTTGAATTACTCAAATACTATGATTGTACGATACACTACCACCTGAGGAAATCAAACAAGGTGGAAGATTCTTCTAGCAGAAAAGATCATGGAGTTTTGAACAATATGATAATTGAAAGGGATCCAATTTTCATGTATCTAGTGAAGATGGACATGGGAATAACCAGGGAAGGTGAAACATCAATGATTTTTAAAATGGTTTCCAAACCATCTTTACTAGAAAGGATTAAGAGTTCTCAGACCGATGATGAAGAATTTCGAAAGAATATTAAAGCTGTGAATGATGGGAGATTGAGAGAATTTGTGTATGAAGAAGGAATTTTGAAATTCGGGAAGAGACTTTGTGTTCCCAATATACCTGATCTAAAAAGGGAATTGATGGATGATGCTCATAGTTCCAATTTCTCTATACACCCTGGGAGCACCAAAATGTATAGAGATTTGAAGGAACATTTTTTGTGGGACAACATGAAGAGGGAGATTGCCGATTTTGTGTCAAGATGTATGGTTTGTCAACAAGTGAAAGCTGGAAGGCAACAGTTTGGTGGAGTATTGAAACCTCTTCCCATACCTAAGTGGAAATGGGATAATATCACGATGGACTTTATCATGGGACTACCAAAGACTCCTAGAAGGAACGATGCAATATGGGTTATTATTGATCGTCTTACCAAGTCAGAACATTTTCTTGCTATAAGAGAAGATCTACCACTGGAACGTCTAGCAAGACTATATATTGATGAAGTTGTGAGACTTCATGAAGTACCCCTATCGATTTTTTCTGATCGTGATCCCCATTTTACTTCAAGATTATAGAAAAGTCTTCAGAAAACCTTGGATACTGAACTTCATTTGATCACTGCCTACCACCCTCAAATAGATGGACAATCAGAATGAACTATTCAAACCTTGGAAGACATGTTGAGATCCTGCTCACTTGACTTTCAGGGTATGTGGGATCAATATTTACCTCTGGTAGAATTTTCCTATAACAATATCTTCCATTCGAGTATTCAGATGGCACCATATGAAGCATTATACGGAAAGAGATGTCGCACACCAACCTGTTGGAATGATGTTGGTGAAAGAAAACTTGTAGGCCTAGAACTGGTGGAGGAAATGATGGAAAAGGTAAAGGTAATCCAAAACCATATCAAAGTAGCTCAAAGTAGGGAGAAGAGCTATGCCGATAATCGAAGGAAGGATTTGGAATTTCAAGTTGGTGATCATGTTTTCCTGAAGGTATCTCCATGGAAGGGAGTCATAAATTTTGGTAAGAAAGGTAAATTTAGTCCCAGGTACATCGGACCTTTTGAAATTTTAGAACAAATTGGGGTTGTAGCTTACCGATTGGCAATGCCTCCAAGTCTCTCCAAAGTTCATGATGTGTTCCACGTATCTCTGTTGAGGAAATACATGCCTAACCCAACGCATGTACTCACCTATGAGGAATTAGAACTGGAACCCGATCTGTCTTATTGCGAAGAGCCCTTCAAGATTCTTGATATGAGAGAACAAGTACTGAGAAACCGGACGACTCATTTGGTAAAAGTCTTGTGGAGAAACCATAAGATGGAAGAGGCAACGTGGGAACCCGAGAAACTTATGATGAAGAAACACTCGAGTATTTTCATGCGGTAGTATTCTAGAAATTTTGAGGACAAAATTATTTGAATGAGGGGAGAATGTAGCACCTCAAGCTTCTACGGTATGCTTCTCTTTGAATAATTCAATAGTGTGTGTTATACGCAATATCGAGTTCTAACACACACCACAACCAATCAAACTAGCCGTTATGAATAGTAATACCTACTTTTTAAAATTTTAGAAATTTTATCTCTCAAAATGGACTTAATTTTTGGATTCGGAGTATCGAATTTAGCCTAAGGTGAAATTTTGGTACTTTTCGGATAACTTTAATATTTTGATGAATAGTGAAAATTACTAAATTTTTAATTTAAAAAAACTTTTTTAATCAAAATAATTAATAGTGATAAATTGTGAATTTGAGTGGTTTTAAATTATATTTAGAATATATTCTTACCATTTAATACAATTTTGGTCAATGGACATAATTTCATAATTAAACCAGACATAAAAAAGTATCAATCTTTTGATAGTTATTATATCTTAAAAACACGCTTTTTGTTTTGACAGCGGGAATTAATTTTAAATTAATTTCTGCCACTTCTTTGTTTTGAATTTGGAAAAATGGTTTCCATATTTGGAATCAGGATGTCCAAATTGTTTAAATAGGTAACTTTTATTTTTAGACATTTTGAATAATTAATTCGGTAAATATTTTATTTACCATGGTTAAAGGGTAAATCTGGTAAATAAGGGTTAAAAAATAATATTATAATATTACTAAATTACCCTAAAAAGTGTCCTAACCTTATTGGTGGATACATGTCCGACCATGGGAATATTTGGGTTGATTTTGGGACCCCATGGAGCCACTTGTAGGTGATAGGGACACTTTATTTTAATTAAGTTAAAATAAATACAAAAATGACATAAGAATATATCTTTTATAAAAACAATTTTTACATAGGGTTATATATGTTGGATTTTAGACTATAAATATTAATTAGAAATATAAAAAGATTTCCTATATAATGGTATTTTATTTATAATTCTTAGACATTATATAATTTAATTTATTTATGACACAATGGTGATGCAGTAATTTACTAATTAATGAAAAATTATAATAATTGATATTATAAATACACAAATAAATGTAATTTGAGACTTTTTATAAATAAAAATAATTTTATAGGATAATATGACATGTTATGATTTATTTAATTAACTTTTTTTGAAGTAATCATTCTCTTATGATTTTTACAAAAATAAATTATTGAATAGTGTCAAAATTGACATAAAAGAGTTTTTAAATAAAATATTATATTATTAATTGATATTAAATTCCTAAAAATTTAAGGTTAGGACAAGAGACTTATATCATGATAGGTGTATCATTATTGTACCACTTTGGGGTCTCTTGTATGTATATAGTAAGTTTATTAACCATATAATATAAAAATACAAAGAGACATTGTAAAAGTAAAACTAATTAACTAAGAGTTAATACTTAAAGATAAGGTTAATATAGTAACCCAAACCTGTCTAAATCATATTTGTTGAGTGTTTTTCGACCTATCACCACCTTAAACTTTAAATAATCCACTTTGGAGCCATTAGAAACCGAATATGAATTTATTATAAAATAATATTTCTAGCTTTTCCAAAGGTGTCCCTCACCCCTCTTATAAAAGGGAAATCCTCCTTCTCATTAATTCACACATTCAAAGCCTTTTTGTTCGGACAAACCCTGCCCAAATACTCTCTAAACTTCCCTAAATTCATCCTAGAGGAATTCCTTTAGTCAGAAAGCCAACCTAAGGAGCCCTTTTGATCAAATCAAAAGGAAGAACCCGAAGAAGAGGTAATGATTTCACCACCCTTTTTAAAGTTCCTTTCTTATTCCACTTCTTATTTCTTTGTTATTACCATTATAAAATAATAACTCCAGTATATTATATATACTTTGATGTTATTATAAACATGTTACAACCATATTTCAGTATTCTATCCATCCTTTGAATGACATGTCACCATACGTGTGTACGTACGGCTTACCGTCTCCACGTCGTGGTGTAATTGTTATTCAAAACATTATTATTTGGATGGGTATAATAATGATGTGTAATTCATGTAGATAATAAATATAACATGATAATGATTCTGTATATATGATATAACATCCAATTAAATATTATTTTAATATCAAAAGAATGATATTGTCGCTCGTGCGTACGTACGGACTACCGTCTCCAAGAACGCGATGAGATTCATTCTCCATCGTATCCATTCAATTATAATTCTCATTTGAAGATTAATAATAATGTTCAAGGACTTAATATAATTCTTTATATGAATAAGATACAACCTATCCATAACAAACATGTCTTACATAACAAAACATATAAAAGAAAATGAGTAAGTTAACACCCAAAACGACAATAATATTAAGATATTATTAACAAAGCAATGTTAAAAGATCATATATGATATAATATTAATGTATATGATTCTTGTATAATTTAATAAAAATTATTTCACCATTATACTGGAGGTTAACTTACCCCCAACCAAGGAAAAGTACAAGTTAAGGGTTTATTTCGCAATCTCTTCATTATCCGAGTTTGTTTATACATAATAATCTACTGGTATCTCTTTATCATCCACATCCATGTTTCTTAAAAATGTATTTCAAATTATTTTTTACTATTTACTATAATATGGTTTAAAGTCATTTATACCCTTTTTGACTTTTATAAGTGGTTTATAAAGGAATCTTTCTGTCATTTTCCAAACAAGGTCCTTTTTAACCTTTTCGACAGAATTAAGGTAAGAATGTTTTTTTAACTTATACGGCGGGTGAGGCTATTTTCTGTCGTTATAAAATCTTCGAAGCTTCCCTTACAAGCTTATAAGAAAATTTTCAAAGTAAATGTTTTATTTTATAATTATGTGACTTTTAAATGATTTCAAAAAAAGGGATATTTCTCTCAAATAGTTTTGATTTCATCTATGTCAACATCCTTTGATGGATTTTAAGCTTATTTGAAGTTGATTTATTATGATACAAACTTCCATATTGTATTGAAGATTTTGTGATTTGTTTTACTATGGATGTGTTATTTTTATACCATTCATGGTTTATGGAGAAATTATTGACATTTCGTATGCTAGTTTTAATACGAATGTTTATGTTATGTTTAAACCTGTTCATATGAGGAATGCATTGGACTTAATATGTGACGGGTGGAGCTCGGTATAGCTCCTCGATGCATCGGTAGGTCTCATAAGACAAACTAGTGTCTTGGCATAAGGCCTTGACAAAATATTTTTTGTAGTCTTGGAATGAGGCCTTGGATATGTGGTTATGATAGTCTGGCATTATGCATTCCATCATTATAAAAGTGGTTATTAATATTGCATGTGATTATTCGATTAGTAGAATATCTATGTGAATAATTAAATGGAATTATTTCATTTTTTTTCTGCCATATTATGTTGATGTTCAAGTTTAAAAGGCTTTTGTTTTAGTTATACATTGCCTTAAATGTTTATTATTATTTATGAAAGTTTACACTATATTGTTATCCTTACTGGGCATTTGAGCTTACCCCTTTCTATGTTTTATTTTTTCCAAGATGTGAAAAAGTATTTTATGAATGACCTGCAGGGATAGTATGAGGGGATAAGAGTGTGGACTATGGAGACTATATTGTTGTAGTTTTCATTTTATGATGTAATGTAATCTTTATGAATGTATCTAGTTATTCCGAGGCTACTAAACTAATCAGTCTTTCAAGACTTGATCTTTCTTGTGATCATTCCAATGTTATGTAATAATGCACCGACTCTGGGTAACTGGGGTCGGGGCGTTACATCCTTAGTCTTATTAAATCAAAGAACTAGATGAATTTTCTCATCATATGAGCGGAAAAATCCCACCTTGGTTGATCTCTAACTGATGAAATGATTAACATCATACCCAACTATCCCCTAACTAGCTAATCCTCAAGGATTGTGTAAGAAATTAATAAAAGTATAAAGTATCTCATGATAGGTATCCCTCCAAACTTAGGTAATGGAGATTGATAATAATAATACACCTATAAGTATATTAATGATTGTATGATATTCCATGATATATAATTTGGTAGGTCATTCTATGTAATAAGTCTCAATATATTATCTCATGAGTCTATTCTTAATATCTTGCATAAAAATTTCATATTAAGAAGAATATTTTACTCATACTCATCATAAAATATCAAGAAAATCCATAATACTCTATGATGATCATTTATTATGTACAACCCAAAGTCGTACATTGAGGGGATATTATCATTCTATAATTTATGTAAAATAAATTAAAATACCCATGGATGAATGATAAATGGATATTTTTATTATTTATAAAATCATGATACATTATACAACTATTAAATTCAATATCTTATGTATCATATAACAAGAGATTTAACAAGACCGTCGTGTTGTTCTGCGGAAATGGAATCATTAATGGATTGGTTATATCATCATTTTTCACCACCCAATAGATCCTAACATTAACCCTCTCAATGATCTTCTGTATGAGACAGTATTTTTGAAGTATGTTTTTATTTATTTTGTGAGACTGAGGTTTATTGGACTATGCAATGGATCCATTATTTTCTTATAAAATATAGATTGATATATTGATTCTAGGAACCACCATAAGTTAAAAAATGAAATTTCAAATAAAAATTTCTTTCTTCCTAGAAGTTGATGCTATGATTTACCCAACATTTATTGTTGAATATGCCATGGTGTCTTGTTTATAACTATTATAAGTGATTACTCCACCATCCAAGAAAAACACAAAACGAGATTCAGATCTCATTTCATCTATATCAAATTGTAAATTTTCATCAATGTAACCCTTTACATTATGATTGTCCTCTCCTATAAAGACCAATAACTTACCCTTAGTCCTTATCAATTATGTTGGGATGTTCTTAACAGCAATCTAGTGACACTAACCTAGACTTAATTGATAACTACTAGTTATGGTAAGATCATAGGTGACATCAGGTTTGTAACACAACATCGAATAAATGATAGATACTATAGAGGATACATAGAGAATTATATCCTTACTTTTGAACTCTTTAAAAGCATATTGAATCTTCCTAATATTTTTTTATGAAATGATGGTAAATACCCCTTTTGGAGTTTTCCATGTTAATTCTCTTTATCACATTACCAATGTATATGTCCTGACTGGGTCCAAGTATCCTCTTATATCTAAATCTATAAATCTTCATACCTATTATGCATGTTGATTCACCCATATCTTTTATATAGATTCATTTTCCTAACCACATATTTACATAGTGTAAATTTGGGATTCCATTTCTGACAAGTAGTATGTCATCTACATATAATATCAAAAACATCATTGCACTCCCACTAATCCTCTTTCATACATTAGAATCATCTGAAATCTAGATGAATCCAAACTCTTTGATTGCATTATCAAACTAGATACTCTAACATTAAGAGGCTTATTTCAATCAATTAATGGAATTTTGAAACTTTAATAGCTTGGAAGAATCATTTTGAATTTAAAAACCATCGGGTTTTATTATATACATTCCGTAGACAAAATTCTCAATAAGGAAAGTAGTTTTGAAATCCATTTGATATATCTCATAATCAAAATAAATTGTTATAGCATACAATATCTGAATAGAATTGTTTATTATAAGAGATGAAAATATTTCCTTATAGTCAATACCATGAGTTTTCTTGTAAACCTTTACCACCAAGAATGCATTATAGGTATACACTCTACCATCCAATTCAGTTTTCTTATATAAAACCAAATTTCACCCTATGGTTCATACTCCTTCAAGTGTATCAACCAAGTTCCAAACTTGGTTAGTGTATATGGATTCTATCTTAGATTCCATATATTTTACCATTTTTTGGAATCAGAACTCCTTATAGACTCTCAGTGGGTAATAGGTTCGTATTCTATGAATATTACTTCATCATAATTTCCTATAATAAATCCATATATCTTAGGATCTTGAAAATCATACTAGACCTTCTAGGTTCTTTTGTATCTTGAGGTAATTTAAAAAAACTCTTTATGAAACCAGCTCAAATTTTATCTCTGAAACACTTCCTGTTTATTGTTCTTGAACTTATCCAAGTCATAATTTCTTCCCACTTACATTGTGACTTATATATTTCTTCTTAATTAATGTTCTAGTTTAGTCCATGTACACTTTTTGTTTAGTAGTATTATAGAATCAATATCCCCTAGTTTCCTTGGGATACCCAACAAATAAGAACTTATCAGACTTAGGGGCGTGTTTTTTTGAATCCAATCATCATATGAGTTCTTCATTATCCCAAATATTTATAAAACAAAAAATGGAATGTTTCCAATTCCATATCTCATATGGTGTATTTATGAATACTTTATATGGATTTTAGTTAAGGATAAATACAACGGTATCCAAATAATATCCACAAAATTTAATTAAAATATCACAATGACTCATCACTAATCAAACCGTGTCTAATATTCTATAATTTATTTTCTCATACACACAATTCAACTATTGTGTTTAAAGATGACTTATTTATTTAATAATTACACAATATCTCTAATTATCATGGAATTCTCATCCCAAGTACTCACCACCTCGATCTGATTAACGAATCTTAATACTTTTTCTAAATTGATAAAATAGTTTATTTTAAACTCTTTGAACTTTTCAATGGATTCATGCTTATATCTCCTCATAAATGCATATCCACATTGACTAAATTCATTGGTAAAAGTAACGAAGTGCCTAAAACAACCAATTTCTTATACACTCATTGGTCTATATATATCACTATGTATAAGACCCAACATCCCACTAACCCTTTAATTTTTTTTACTAAAATGATATTTACTCATCTTTCTTAATAAATAATATTTTCATGTATAAAATTATTCATAATAAAAATGAACCCAAAAATCCATCTCTATAGATTATTTGTATTTGTTTCTCATTTATTAGTCCATGGAGACAATGTCCATGGTGGGCGGGATTAGAATCAACTCTAACATTATTATTCTAAATGTTATAAATAATATTATCCATATATAGAATGTATAAAATTTTAATTGTATTCCCAATTCTATAAAAAAATTATTCTTATATATATAACAATTATTGTTCTTTATAATGAATGAAAATCCCATATTTTCTAAATAAGATATAGAAGTTGAATTTTTTTAATGGTGGGAACATAATAATAGTTCTCCAATTATATAAATAATCCATTGGGTATACTTAAATTATATGTGTGTAGTTATAATGAAGAAACTCTTACTCCATTACCAACATGAATATATACTTATCTATTTTTCAATTCCCTCATATTTATGAGTCTATATTTTTCAGCACAAATGTGTGATTCACACTCAGTATCCAACACCCATGAGTCAAATATCTATAAATTGATCACTATGACATTATCATTTATATGCTCATAATTATCATTCTTGAGAATACTCCTCAATATTTTACACCATTTTTTAATTGTTTTATAGTTCATACATATAAGATATATTAAAATGATTATCATGTTGTATGACATAGTCTATCACAAAGATATATCTATAGGTGATTATCATGTTTTTTTATTTTCATAAAAGACATTTATTTAATGTATTACATCTAAAAATGATGGCCCCATACATCATTTTCATTCAGTGAGAAAAGATCCATACTTCAATAAGTAATGATTATTATATGGTGTTTCTCTTGATGTATTGTTATTTAGGTAAGAAATCATCACAATCATAAAATCTATGAATCTTTGATAGTTGAGTGGAAAACCCTTTCCCTCAATCCATCATATAGATTTACTCAACTATATTCCTTCATTAACCTAATCCTTTTATGGTCACCTGGATAATGTAACCCAATTAAAATTTTAATAATAGGTTCTTAATCCTCTTTGGATCACTCATTAATTTCTTTCCTTATATAAGATAATCTAGGGGGACTGAACTATGGAATGACCTACCTAGTTGTATGATTGAGATCTTTAAAAGTTTATATTTGCAAAGAATCTGACGCTTATTATTTTAGGAGTTTTATTTTAAAATTAAAACCTATTTAATATACATCATATTAATATAAAATTTATAAGTATTACATCATATTAAATTTTTATAATCTTATGTTTTATTCCATTATGTATTCATTCTTCTAATGATTTAGTTTTGGAATCCCTATTTCTTCAAAAAAAAAATATGTTCAAACCATATTAATGTATAACTCTTTACAAAACCCACAGTTTATGTTGCTCACACTAATATAGAAGCTAAACATATTCATACATATCCAAATACATCATATGATTAATGTAAATTAACTCTTCATGTAATGTCTTAGAACTATATGATATGGAAAATATTTGTATGAGTAAGCCTGGAGTGAAAGGAAGCCAACCTAAAACTTTATAGAACACGACATAAACATTCAATCAAATAGAAAGTCTGAACCAAAGTCCCTCTCCCTGGGGAGATATTAATCCAGAGAGAATCCAATTAATAATAACTCTAAAACATAATATGAACAAACTATATTTAAAAGACAAATTTAATCTAATAACTTTAATTGAAAATTGATGTCAAGGTAGATAAAAAATAAATCTCATGATGTCATACCTAGCATATAATACATGGCTAGACTAGTAATAGTAACAAATTTACCACAGAAAATAATCATAGACAATAATTATATTTCATAAATATTTTATAAATGTGAATATTCTAAGTAATAAACAAATAAATACACATTTTAATTATCTTTAAAAACATGATATAGAAATATGAACTTTTCGTATTTAATATAGGTATGAAAAATATCATTTGGAATGGCCTAAATCTTATCATTTATAATAATTTTATAAACCATAAGAAAATCTATAAAAATATAATTTGTTTATACATTTTTTACTATATCATATTTTATGACTAATAATGGGATTATAAGTTGTAAAATATGATTCATAAGTAAGAGTAACTACACCAACTCTTACATACTAATCATATGTTATGATATAACCTAATCATAATATGTGATTGATATCACTGCTTACAATTGGTGATATCATAAGGATCCAAATATATTATATGGTATACATGGTATCATAAATATTTTATGATGATCTATTTTTATAAAATCAAGGAATAAGTCATACTTTATGATATCATATATTTTATCCTATGAAATTCTTAAAATTCAGGTAATTACACTATATCATATCCTATGATATTAGTATTCATATGATATGAATAAAAACAGATGTATCTTCACATATCATATTCTAAGATATAGTTTCAAATTCCATATAATATATAAATTATTTTAAAAAAAATAAATAAAAACATTGATCCATTGATGAAGAAGGCTATGAGACCATTGATGGGATTTAGGTTGTTAGTCAAATGAACTTATAGTGGAAGAAAACTATGATGTTCCCAATCTATCTTCTACCATATCAACATGAAAAAATATGAATAACATATAGTGTACCTGAACTTCCAAGTAATCCATATTTTACTCTTTGGTATACTAATGATTGGGAGAATAAAGGAAGCATCTAAATTTATCTTACCTCTGAAGGTAGTACAGTGGATAGTAGATCCTCAATCATATCAGGAGAATTATTGATCACTAAAGGGGTGTTAGTGCCTTCTCCATGGAGATAAACAATGATCAATGCATGAAGATATTTTCAACATTGTATTATAAGATTTCATTCACTTCACCAATGGATGGATCAAATGCCTTTTATATTCACTTTTGATGATATTGATTAATTGAAGGTATAGATCATAGATCATTGACTGTATATGTTTCCATCTCATAAAACCCATATATCACTACATGTTGGTGTCACATACATTGAACACTTAAATGAATGTACTAAGACATAAATGAATCGTATTATTATTCATAACTGATCAAAACTATGTGGGAGAATGTGGAAGTGTAACATGCACTCGCATCCCATGAAACCCATATCATAAGATCAATTGTATTCTATGATATAAGATAATGAAATCATCTTTATTCCATTTTAAATATAATAATATCGTAATCTATGTTATGAATCTCATTTATATCATATCATATGACTCAAGGGATATCATAAGCTATGATATCTCTTATTTTAGTTCATATCCAATAGGTAGTGCCTCACCAACATAAAGATAAAAAGTAGTGGTATCATGTCCACTTGAATATGGTAAGTGATTATTCACCATGAGGCTAATGAAATGGTGAAACATCTTCCACTTTAAAATTTCATTTTTGTTCTATATCATCTGTATGAGTTTTCATATATATAGTTCATTGTACACATATTAGAGTCATCTCAGTGATACCACATCCACTTGGGGACTAATTGAAGGTTTTAGGGCATATAAAAAGTGGTCGGTCATGTGAGAAACAATGGAGATTAAATAATTTCATAGAATTTTTCCTTATAACTAGATGAATAGAAACCTAAATATCCATCATACATGATCATAACATATAATTTATAATCAATGTATATAAATTAATAATTTTATAATGTTGAAATTATTTCTTCATTAATGAATCAGATGACAGCTTCACATCATACCATCTTTTCATTAAATTATTTAAAGGTAAAATATCTACAGTGGTGATCCAAAAAAGAACCATGAACCTTTGAACCTCACCATAGAAATACCTTGGTGAAATAATGGAATATTTTAATGCTTGAATTTTTCTTCAATGATCCCCACAATAAACACTTCAAGGAAGAATGATTCCTTTTGTTCTATAACGCCTTGACTCCAAATGCTCAGAGCCATTGCATTATTTTAAAACATTTTCATGATTACAAGGAATAAAATCTCAATGTATTGATCAGTTTAGTTGTCTTGGAAAATAGATTACATACATTAACCTTACATTACAATTCAAAAAATAATATAAAACATAGATAATTCTTTGAGAACATCATTATTCTTGTAGCTTAACCCTATATATAAATCATAAAACACTTCTTAGCATCTTGGTAAAATAAAACATAAGAAAGGGGTGAGCTCAGATGCTCAATAAGGGTAAATAATATAGAATAATCTTTCATAAATAAGCATAAACTTTCAAGGTAAGGTATAAAACTGAAACAGAAGCCTTTAAAACATAATCTTCATTATAATGTGCCAAGAATAAATCAAATAATATTATTTAAACATTCACATGGATATTCTACTAGTCGAATATTCATAGTTAGTATCAATAACTAATCTCATAATGATGGAATGCATAATGTCGGACATAATAACCATATCTTTAAGGTCTCATGCCAATACCATACATAAACGGGTAAAAACCCAAACTAGTTTGTCTCATGAGACCTATCAATGCATCGAGGAGCTATAGCAGGATCCGCCCATCACTTACTAATTCCAATTCATTCCTCTTATGAAAAAGGCAAAACATAACAAAAATAAGCATTCATATTAAAACTAGCATACAAAATATTAATACATTAACCATTAACCATGAATGGTATAAAAAACAGCATATCCATAGTCAAACTATTCATAAATCCTTCAATACAATATGATAGGTTGTATCATAAGAAATAAACCTTAATTAAACATAAGATATAATAAAGGATGTTTAAATAGATGAAAATACTGTATTAAAATCATTAAAAATATCTTGAGACAAATACCCCTTTTTCATTGAAATCATTTATTCAAAAGGAATTCACTTATAAAAGAAGACATTTTAAAAATTATTTTTGAATAAAGTGTCTCATAACACTTTGAAACTTTTGAAAGTAATTAACATTTTAAAACATTCATGTTTATATTAATAAATTCTTTAAACCATTTTGAAAACATGGACATTAATGATCAATATTTTGAAGAACAAATCATTAAAACATTTAAAATGATGTTTTAGTTTAAGATTCCATTACATAAAACCTTAAAAAATATTCCTTTTGAAAGAATTTAAACGAAAATAAAAATAGACATAAAATTTTCTGTATAATTTTTTATATACATATAAATAAATATGTATGATAATATCAAGACTATTGAAATTGATAAATGATTAATTCTATAAACATTCAAAGCATCCCATACCTCTTTCAAAATTTAAATAATAAGCCCAATATATTCACATGAATATTTAAATACCATGAAGATAAATTGATTCATGATATCAAATAAAATTGGTTCATTACATACACGACACATAAGAAATAGGTGGTGAACATGGCTTATATCTCATAAAAATTAAAAGTGATACATAATTCCCTTACAAAGATCGTATCATTAGTGTGAGGATAAATAAATGACATAATTATGTATGAAAAATATAAATCCACAAAAACATAAGTGTATATTTATTATAAAACAATCATGGGTCATTCATACATTTTTTTTTTTGAAGAACATAACCAATGACGTAGATGTTTAACTCAATGGATGGAAATTGAGTTAAGATTTCTCTTACCTTAGGTTTGACACTCTTCATACATGTCTGAAACTCCTGTATAATGATTTTAATCATATTATTAACTTATTCCATAATAATAATAATATTTATTATGTCATATATGATTCTTTTATAACTTAATATTACCCATTTATTAACAATTCCATGTTAAAGAAATGTTCCGGGTAATAATCGCTTTGTTTAGCGTACGTGTTTTGACTTTTTATTCTTGATATTATTAAGTAGATCATGATTTACTTACTTAAATAATGTAAAACATGATTTATATATCATATATATTCATTATATAAATATATATAATATATAGATAAATGAAATGGAACACACTGTTCATGGGGACGGTAGGTCATACGTATGCATGAATGTTGTTTCGTTTTCTTATTGTATTGAATGGAAGCAAGTAAATGGAATATATATACATATGTATATATATATATAATATTACAATAGAATTATTATTTCATATATTTCATATTTATTCAGTATATACATTTTTATAATCATTCTGAAATGGTTGTAAGGGAGGATGAATCTCATCACGTTGTTGAGACGGTAAGTCGTTCGTATGTACGAGCAACGATATCATTCCTTTAATGGTAAATTGGTATATAATTGGATGGTATATTAATTATTAATAATAATTACTATGTAATATTAATTATTTATACCCATTATATTCATCATTATACCCGTCCAAATAAATTAAAGATGAAAAACAGTTTACACCACGGCGTGGAGATGGCAAACCGTATGTACGCACGTATGGTAATATTATTTTTCAAATGATGGGGTAAAAGGATAAATATGGTTGTCCAATAATCATAAAAACATATCATAATATATTATATTATAGATTTATTAATTTATTATGGAATCAATATTGTAAAAAGAAGTATAAGAAGAAAATAACTTTGAAGTAGTTGGTAAAACAATTACCTCTTCTTTGAGTGTCTCCTTTTGATTTGCACAAAACGACTCCTTATGTTGTCTTTATGCCCAAATTATGGCCTCTATGATGAATTGATAGAATTTTGGAGAAGACATGGGTAGTTTTTGACCGAACTAAATGGATTTAGAGGTGTTAATAAAAGAGAAGGAGAGGTGCCCTTTTATTAGAGGGAGGAGAGGCACTTTATGAAACTCCAAAATTATTAATTTATTATAACTTTATTTTCAATATAAAATAGATAAAAAGTGAGTTATTTTTAGGATAATATGTGGATTGATCTAAATACTCTCAACCAATGAATTTTAGACATGTTTAGGCCACAACAGTAACCATATTTTTTTATTTAACCCTTAGTTAAACAATTTAACTATTATTGTGACAACTTGTCATTTTACACTATAGGGTTATTATAGTTACTATAATATGAAAAACTAACCCAAATTAGATTATTTATGATATATTTGACATTATAATATTTACTTTTCAGAATCCTATATTTTTATTAATTTTATTGCTTTTAATAAAATATTATTTACTTTAAAGCATCATTTATGTCAATTTTGATACTATTCATTATTTTTATTTTTTAAAATATTATACCAACATGATAACTTCAGAAAAATACTTCTGATATGTCACTAAAAAGTATAATTTATCTATAAAAAAATATTTTTTCATTAAATATGAAAAAATATATTTATTTTAATATTTTTAATAATAGTTGTTTGATATCTCAATTAATTAAACAATTAATGCATCATTATTATATACGCATTTAATTAAGTAATTTATTCTATAAAATTTTAAAATAAATTATTATTATGTATTTAAATTTATTATATTTTAAATTAATAATTATAATAGAGTTTATCTAATTTATAACACTACATTAAAAATGATTTAGTTATTAAAATTTGAATATGGAATTTTTAACTCTTCTTTAAATAAAATATAATAAATGTCCTAATCTAACACAAGTGGCTTAAAGAGGATAATATTTTTTTAAATAAGGTTTATTTAGGTCTAAAAAACTTATCCAATGAAATTAGGATAGGTTTTAGGGTAATTTTATATTATTATAATATTATTTAAACTTTAATTACCCTATTTACCTTTAACCGTGGTAAATAAAATTGAAAAGTTACTATTCACCAAAAAATAGTTTTATCCTATTGGGCCACATTTTTCATAATGATTACAATAATTTATGTTAATTTTTCTAAATTCAAGTCATAGAAGCGGTAAAATTACATTTAATATTAATCCCGCAAAAGTGGCCAGAAGGCGGGTAAAAGAGACATTCAAAAGTTCAATAAATTTTTATATTTAATTCTATTATAAAAATGATTCCAATATTATAAATTGTATTAATATATTTATTATTTATCTATTGTTAATTTAAAATCAATTTAAAGAAAAATAATTATTTAAATGAAGAATTTGGTTTTTAACAACAATGCAGTATTTTTCACTATTCGTCAAAAAATGAAAGTTTTCAGAAAAATAATAAAAATTCCCCTAAGCTAATTATGATATTAAGAATTCAAAAATGAATTCTATTTTGAAAAATAAAATTTATAAATTTCATAATTTTGTTAATATTATTCATAACTGCATTTTAAATAGCTAGTTTGATAGATTATGGTGCACTCGAACTTGGTGTTACATGCAACATAATCTATTGAATTTATTTAAAAAGATAATGTACTATTAAATATTGCAGTGTTACATTATACCCTCATTCAATAAATTGTATCCTCACAATTTTTAATTTCACTTCAAAATTAAAATATTGATACTAGAAAATACCTTTATGGAAAACCCACATCGTAAATAGGGTTAATAAAATATACTCTTGATAAAAGGGAAAGGGAAATGTGAAGGTCTCCACCAAATTATGATTTCAAATAAGAGAACATTAGTGGAAATTAAAGATATGTACATGGAGGAAAAACATAAATATTTATAGGGATTTATTGAGGCCATCAATCAAAAACAAGTAAACAATCAATGGAAAATTGAGGGCCTCAAAGCCATAAATTTATGATGATTTAAAATACCATCAGTTCAACAAAAATTAAGGTATTGGGATAACACATTTTTTTAGATACTTTTTCCTAGATTTGAGATATTATTTTACTCTCCAGATAATAACTCAAGAAAACTTACTTGTTTTCACTCCATGTATCAATTTTATCCTTTTATTATGCTTCAATTTATTTTCACTTCATTTTATTCACCTAGATAAGGATATTCAAGATGATTATATATTCATTAATAACTTTTAATTAATCATACAATCCATAATTATTTCATTCATCCTCTAATTTTTTACTAAAAACAAAGCGGTTTTCACATAATATCTAATAAATCATACTTAAACCTCAAACAATAATATACAATGTGCAACTTAACCCAATCCAACCATAAGACTCGACCATAATACTTCCATCCAAATTTGCTGTCCAAAATGGTCCCTAAATTTCTAAAATCAATCTTAACATCATATTCCCCAAACAATATAATGTAGCTCTTATTGTCACATACCAAATATTTGATCACCTTTAAATTTGTAATGAAAACTCTTATTCTTCCAAATCCTTAAAGAATAAGTACTACAGTACAATCCATATATATTACATGAATCTTATAACCATAGAACCATTGATGTAATATTTCTTGAATCCAAATAAAAATAACCTTAATAATTCCAATTCACTCATAAACCATTAACTACACTTCAACATCTTATTCCTTAATAACTCCTTCATCTCATTTTTCTTTTATATCCTCTTCATTATCAACAGTATAACCATTACTTGTATAACCTTTGTGATTCTGATCATTGACCAAAACTAAAAGAACAATCTCAAAAACACTAATCATAGTGATATAGTCATTAAGAATCATATATATGATCTATAAATGATTTCATCTTCTTCTCAATCCATAATTCTATAGTATTAACCTAGTTTATCAATTAATAAATATAAATAATGATATCTTATACTTAGAATTATCCTCAAAGTTTGTATTAAGGTTATGTTCTCTAATATTTAATTTCTAAATCTAGTTTCTAAGGTTGTTGCTAAACCTCCCTTTGGTACCAACTGTAATGCCCCAACCACAGATGCCTGGATCCAGTGAATTATTTTAATACATTGGCATGATTACAAGGAATCAAATCCCAAAGGACCGATCAGTTTATCAGTCTTGGAAAATAGATTACATACATGAACTTTATGTTACAATTCAAAACATAAAATTAAACATAGATAATTCCTTGACAACACCATTATTCTCATATATTAACCCTATATATCAATCATAAAATACTTCTTAGCATCCTAGTAAAATAAAACATAATAAATGGGTGAGATCAAATGCTTGGTAAGGGTAAAAAATTCAGCAGAAGCTTTCATAAATAAGAATAAACTTTCAAGGTAGGTATAAAACTGAAACACAAGCCTTTTAAACATAATCTTCATCATAATATAGAAATAATAAATAAAATAATTCTATTTAAACATTCACATGGATATTATACTAGTTTAATATTCATTTGAAATATCAATAACTAATCTCATAATGAGGGAATTCATAATGTCATACATCATAATCATGTCATCAAGGCCTCATGCCAAGACCTTATATAAACGGGTAAAACCCCAAACTAGTTTGTCGCATGTGACCTACCGATGCATCGAAGGGATATATCAGGCCATACCCATCACTTACTAAGTTCTATGCATTCCTCTTATGAAAGGGGTAAAACATAACTAACATAAAAAATCTTATTTAAACTAATATACGAAATATTATTACATTATCCATAAACAATGAACGGTATAAAAAATAGCACATCCACAGTCAAACAATTCATAAACCATTTAATACAATATGGTAGGTTGTATCATAAGAAATTGACCTCAACTAAACATAAGATAAAATAAAGGATGTTGGTATTGATGAAAATACTGTATTAAAATCATTAAAAATATCTTGAGAAAAATACCCATTTTTCTTTGAAATCATTTATTCAAAAGCCATGCACTTATAAAAGAAGAAATTTAAACAAAAATTTTTGAATCAAAGTTTCCCATAACACTTTTAAGATTTTTAAAGGAATTAAAATTTTAAAACATTCATGTCCATATAAATAAATCTTTAAAACCATTTTTAAAACATGTACATTAATGTAAAATATTTATAAGAATAAATCATTAAAACATTTAAAAATATGTATTATTTTAAGAGACCAATACATAAAACCTTAAAAATATTCATTTTAAAAATATTTGAATGAAATTAAAAATATAAATAAATATTTATTTATAATAATTTATGTACATATAAATAAATATGTATGATAATATCAAGAATATTGAAATTGAGAAAGGATTAATTCTTTAAACATTCCAAGCATCTCATACCACTTTGAACATTTAAATAATAAGCCCAATATCTTCAAATGAATATTTAAATACCATAAAGATAAATGTATTCATGATATCAAATATAATAGGGGTATTACATACACCAAACATAATAAATAGGCGGTGAACATGTCTTGTATCTCGTGAAAATTAAAAGTGAGACAGAATTCCTTACAAAGATCGTATCATTAGAGTGAGGATAAATAAATGACATAATTATGTGTGAAAAATATAAATACACCCAATATAAGTTTATATTAAATATAAAATAATCTGAGTTCATTCACACATATTCTTGGAAGAACATAACCAATTACATAGATGTTTAACTCGATGAATGGAAATTGAGTTAAGATTTCCCTTACCTTAGGTCTAATACTCTTTGTACATGTCTAAAACTACTTTATAATGGTTTTAATCATATTATTAACATATACCATAATCATAATAATATTTATGAGGTCATATATTATTCTTTTATGACTTTATATTACCATTTTATTAACAATTTCAAGTTAAAGCAATGTTTTGGGTAATAATCGCTTTGTTTATCGTACGTGTTTTGGCACATTATTCTTAATATTAGTAATTAGATCATGATTTACTTATAGAATGTAAACACGACTTATATATCATAAATATTCATTATCTAAATATAATATATATATATATATATATGAAATGCAACGCACAATTCACAGAGATGATAGGTCGTACGTACACAGGAACGTTGTTTCTATTTTATTATTGTATTAAAGGGAAGAAATTAAATGATATATATATATATATATATATATTCTAGTAGCATTATTATTCCATATATTTCATATTTATTTAGTATATAAATTTTTATAATTATTCTAAAATGGTTAAAATTGAGGATAAATCTCATCGCATCGTGGAGATGGTAATCCATACGTACGCACGAGCGATGGTATCATTACTTTAATAGTTAAATGGTATGAAATTGGATGGTATATTAATTATTAAGAATCATTACCATGTCATACTCAATATTTATACCCATTATATTCATCATTATACATATCCAAATAAATTAAATATGAAAAACAGTTGATACCAAAGTGTGGAGATAGTAAGTCGTATGTACGCATACATGGTGATATTGTTTTTTTAGGATGGGTAAAATGAATAATATGGTTGTCCTCAAAACATAAAATCATTTAAACATATAGTATATATGTGATTTATTACTTTATTTTGGAAACAAATTAGGAAATGTAAGTATAAGAAGAAAATAACTTTGAAATAGTTAGTAAAAGAATTACCTCTTTTTTAATTTTCTCCTTTTGATTTGCACGAAATGACTCTTTGTGTTGTTTTTCTACCTATCATGTACTATTTACATTTTTATCAGTTTATAGGGACAACATGTCTATACCATTGGCTTTATTGGTATGTTATTTCTTTACTAAAAATTAAAAATAAATTATCATGATAAAGATAAATTTATTATCTTTCAAATTAATAATTATAGTTGAATTTATCTTATGTATAATAATATATTAAAAATTATTTAGTTATTAAAATTTGAATCTGAAATTTTTAACTCTTCTTTAAATAAAATATAATAAATTTCCTAATCTAACATAAGTTGCTTAAAAATAATCATATTTTCTAACTAAGTTTTATTTGGGTCGAAAAACACTTATCCAATGAAATTAGGAAAAGTGTTAAGGTAATTTTATATTATTATAATATTTTTTTTACCTTTAATTACCCTATTTACCTTTAACCGTGGTAAATAAAATTAAAAAGTCACTATTAATAAAAAAAATTACTTTGATTTTATTGGGAAACATTTTTCATACTGATTACAACCATGTATCTATATTTTTTTAAGTAAAATTACATATAATGTTAATCCCATAAAAGTGGCTAGAATGTGGGTAAAAGAGACATTCAAAAGTTCAATAAATTTTTTTATCTAATTATATTATAAATATTATTCCAATGAATAATATTGTATAAATATATTTATTATTTATCTATTGTGTCTTTAAAATAAATTTAATTAAAATAATTATTTAAATGAAAAAGTTAGTTTTTAGCAAGAATGTATAATTTTACATTATTCATCAAAAATTGAATGTTTTCAGAAAAATATCAAAAATTAAACCTAAGATAATTTTGATATTATGAATTCAAAAATGAAGTCTATCTTTAAAAATAAAATTTATAAATTTCATAATGTGGTTAATACTATTCATAATCACTTTTTAAACGGTTGATTTGATAGATCATAGTACGCTTGAACTCGATGTTGCATTCAATGTAATCTATCAAATTTATTTGAAAATATAACATGCCATAATATCTTGGGGTGTTACATGTTCTCTCTATAATTTATATTTTGGAGGAGGAGGATCTATCTATGTTCTTAAGATAATTCTAGGAGAGGATATCTTTGTATCTTGAGAGAATCTCTCAAGAATTTCATTGTAAAAAACAAATACTCTAGATGAGACTGATATAATCAGGTTTAAATAGATCTAGTCATTGAGAATAAATAATTTCACATGAACCATTATTATTTTATTAATCACCATCATACGCCATGTCAAAATAATAATAATATTATTATTATTTACTTGAAATTCTCTAGACTCAGGGATAAATAAATATTATTTCTTCAATAAATAAGTTAACATTTATTCAAATAATATTTAATTTATCATTTTCATTGGATTTTTAACTACACCATCTTTATTCCTAATTATTTATCAAACTTTGAATAATTACTATTTATGTAAATAAATAAATATCACTACATTATTTTTTGATAAATAGAGAAATATTATATTCATTAAAATAGAGAGTATATATTTATTCATTATTTAACTCACATATATTTTCTTGAATGAATGGTAACTAGATATTTTCCATAAACTAAATATGAATAATTATTAAACCATTTATGGGAATAATATTTATTCAACATGTTAAATTCATATAAAATTTAATTGAGGTTATGGATACACTTAGTGTGTGACTCTATTGGCCCCTTAATTAGTGTCATTAGGTAGAACTGCCTAAAGTCTAAGGTTATCATATAGAAAATTTGAAAGGAACCCATTGTGAATGAAGTTAATGTCTCAATGACATAAAATATCATATGAACGTACACTATGTAATATAATCCCTTTTTCACAATATCTCTAATCAATATTTGTGTATGCAAGTGTCATCAAACTAAGTGCTCTATGTCATTTTCTTTGAATTTCTGAAAATGAATTTTCTAACATAACTCCATGGACATGGACTTAATTAGATAGTTTTATTCCCATAAAAGATCTAGAGATATCAATATTTAGTAAATAATAGAAGGGAAAAATCTTTTCTCACATTATTATTAACGTATTATCTTTCATGATGCACTCAACATATCCAACCTCACCTTGAGAATATATTGTCACGATTTTCATCGAAACATAGAATTTTGTGACTCATAACATGCATTAATAATAATATTAAAGTATAAGTACCATTACATATGTCCACAGATAGTAAAATTTAATGACACTTATAAATTTGGATTTCCTACTGGTGTGTCAAGTTCTCATAACCTACTTCTCTTGAATATTACTAAGGGAATACTTCATGAGAAGAATTCTAAATGTATTATGATTCTCCTACCCCATATAACTCATATAATCTATGTAATTTTAGAAAATTTCATCCATCCATATAATGTGTATCTTATAATAATATGATATAAATTTAATGTTTTCATCATAGTAAGGAAATTTCAGGAACTTTTAGTGTGACAAGAACCCTTAAGACATTATCAAAAAGGTTCTATATAGAAAAAAGATTATCATCTTATAAGGTATAAATTAATATTTAAGACTATGAATATTCTAGTAATCTATTGTTCCAATAAAAAATGAAGGCCTTTGGGTCATTGGAGTGGTATTGTTCCAAGTAGTTAGTTCTAGGGAAACAATTCCAACAAACTTCTACATACACTTGATAAAACTGCTAACAATCACTAGTTAGTCTCACATGATAAACATATTTTTACTTACATATTTCTATAGATATTAATCTCATCACATTACTAATGGTTATTTTACTTATTATGACCTAGTATATCTAAAAAATACCAGTCACGAGATGATATCAATGGGTATATAATTTTTTCCAATGTCATACCTAACATCCTGGATAATAACATAGTTAAAATTCATTATAATCTGATTGAAATTTACTATATGGGTACAATTTCAAAATCTATAACAAATCATTCTTAAACATTCTTATTAAGCTAAATTAAAATCCACAATGTACTTGGTCTAATTTAGATATGAAAACTTCTTTCTGTATTAATATTAAAACTTTTATATTACCTTATCCTTACTATGATTCCATATCAAAGTTACCTAATGAAGACCATTTTTATATCCCTAAAAACTAGTATTCCTATTTCTCTAATTACCAGGAAGTCATCCAGTTTTTCTTTCTCAAACACTATTGGATAGTTTTGAATGCTAGCCTATCTAGTACTCCAAGTCTTGTTTGAAATTTTAATTTTATGATTTACACATATTCAAGATCAAACCAATGTACATATCATAGAATATGAGATATAATTCTATTTTACTCTTAGGAATATGTATTTTATTCATCACAATAATACCATGTGACACTTCAATTAATTAAGTTAAATTGTTCAATCGTATATTTTCAATACCATGTCAACTATGTATTATGACATAGAATTAGAAACCCATCAATCTAAGATAATGGACTATGTTCTCTAGAACATGGGTTGTTACTTAAGTCATTTTTTGTGAAATTAATTTTAGTCTCAATTAAAATAAGACTAATTACCTATTTTCCAAATGTTTTAAAACATATTTGTCTTGGAAAACTATATCACTCCCACTAACCTCTTGTAGAAAACTAAAAACATTTCATTTTAAATGAATATACTATGATCATTATACTTATTTTTACCCATAAATGAACCCTTGAAACTTGAATTTCATATTTTTGTTCTTTGATGTCACCAACCTTCACATCATATAGACACGTTATATGAAGTTACCTCTAATGGAGGGGCCCTTGACATCCAATACCTAATACAATGATCATATTAGATATTACAAGTATAATTAAAATGGTTTTAAGTATGATGGATTGGTATAACTAGTTGATCCTTATTGGTACTTTGTGTGTAGCATCCCTGTATATTTTTTCTAAATACCCACCGATGGAATCACATCAACGTCCAAAATAAAGAATGAATTTTGGTACATGGAATCCATGTTTGAATACATAATAACTTTTCAATCATGTATAGTTGAAACTTACTGCTCTCTGTAGGACTTATTATTCTTATTGAATAGTATATCACACATTTTGGTGAATATAAACCACCACTACAATTTTATTTATCATATATAGTATGTGTCTCTGGAACAACTCATCCAAATAAAAATTGTAGAGTTTAATGTTATTGTGCTAACTTGTGTATCTGGATACTAGATTAAATTGAAGTATTTCTTTCTACCACTATCTCATAATACATATACTTCCCTCATAGAAATATATTTGGTATAATTAATACCTTTTCTAGATTTTTGTGTTAATGTCCTTAGTAACATTATGATAATTAAATGAGATGCACCTTGTCTTTTTTATGATAGACATTTGAATCTTTCACTATATTTTCAAATAGACCCCATTAAAACACCTAAGGTTGTGTAATAATATACTTTCATTGTATTATAACTTATATAATATTAATTAGTCTATGTAATTATAATATGGTTAGTTTTTTATACTTTTATTTTCAAATCATATCTACAAAGGAATGATGAAAGACTAAAATATGTATATAAGACTCCTCATTGATCTTACCTTATAGATAATATATGAATAAGGCTATGTGAGTTTAGTAAAACCCTCACTCTACATTAAATGATTGATTAATACTTGGTTAAGATGTACTCTGACAAACCATTCTTGGGGAATGTTTATCCTTTACCAAGTTAATTCATTAATTCACTAAGAATTCCTATAATTTCTTAAAGGAATCCCATGGAGTACATGAATATACCTCTATATTCACCTTTGGAATAATTATTACCACTATGTTTAAACAAATTCTGAAATATTTTTTATTGCCTTTATATATAAAGGTTTCATTATCTAAAACATAATTATGCCATATACCTAATATTTTTATCTCCAAAGATTTTAAACATCATACTGGGTATATACATCATAACTTATAGTTTTACTTGAATAAGAATTATCTTTCCATAATTATGTATGAGTATTATAACAGTATACATAATCATTTATTTTTAGATTGTATATCTATGATTAAATAATTATTTAACTACTAATTAAGTGTATTGTACAATAAAAAAATTAATCTCAAAAATAAATAATATATCCTTGTGTATAACAGAACATTAATATAAATGTTTAGTAACACTTAACACAAATAGTAGTTTATCTATAATCAATCAACTATGAAATCAAAAAAAAATTGTTTTTTATTATTGAAATAGGAATCACTCTTTCTCAACCACTAGAATAATACACCTTACTTATGATGTATTGTATTTCTCACTACTAACATAGGAATAACCCTTTCTCAGCCACTAGAACACACCTTAATTCTTGTAATGTTTTTATCAGACTTCTAACATAGTAATCTCCTTTTTTATCCACTAATGACATAGAAACATTACTATAATAAACATGTTCCTAAAGTAGATGCAACTAATTTCTTCCTCTTTAATACATTATAGTTTCTTTTCAAACGATCTTTCTATATAGAATCAAATAGCATCATTCTAACAGCACAACCTAGGAATCTTTTTTACCTTTGAAATACATTGTAATGAAACTATTAACCTAGATTCAATAAAAGGATTTTTTTAACCTTATCTTTTCATCTTGTTCACTATAAGGTTTTGGAACCAAGTTCCCCGTAACTCCCACTACTACAAAATAAGCCTTTAACAATGCTAAAAATGGCATTTATCGGTGTTAGAGAAGCACTTACTACTAGAGAGAGGTTAAAATCCCTAATCTTTTATCAATGATTATATAAGAACTGATAAAATACCACTTCATCATCACTTTATCAAGCGCTAATAAAGGACCATTTATCGACGCTTCTATAAGCGCTGATAAAGGGGATTACTGTAGTGTGTTGTTACAACACACTACCCCACCAGTGTAGTGAACTGTAATAGCACTCTATAGCCCCAAAGAAACCACAAAATCAACAAAATAAAGTATGAATATAAAATTTAAATGAATAGAAAACAATGTATGCTCGTTTGTTTAGTTTTGGCAATATGATGCATGTTTTAAACTAAAATGATACTTATATATTGGAAAAAACACTTGGAGTCATACTGGTCACACTGTGTGTCATATTTAGGTGTGGATGATACTTACATATCTAAAATGACTTATGTATCATTTTCCTAAAGTATCAAAACAATTAAAATGTGTTTTCCTAGTTTTGAGTGCGTCCCCTGTCTTTTTTACAAAAATGTAATTTTAAACTGGAAACACATACTTTGACTCATATCGGTCATATCATGTGTCAGTTTGATATGATACCAATTCTAACATTCAAAAATTAATTATGAATCATTGTCTTAAATTATAAGTACAATCTGAGTGTGTTTGATAAGTTTTGAGTGAGGGACACTTTTTGAACTAAAATGTTGATTTTAAACTAATAACAAACAAATTGAGTCATACTAGACACATCATGTATCGGATTGAGGTGAGCCTGATTCTTATACATCAAAAATGAATTATGGATCATTGTTCTAAATTATCAAAACAATATGAATGTTTTTTCTTGTCTTTGAGTATGTGAGTTGACCTTTTTTCTAAAATTGATGTCCATTTTAAATAAGAAAATGAATTTTGAGTCACATTGGTCACATCATGCATCGGATTGAGGTACGGATAATTATTACACATCCAAAATTTCTTATGGATCATTTTCATAAAGTATCAGAACAATATGAATGCATTTACTCATTTTTGAGTACTTCACATGTCTCTTTTACTAAAATTTCATTTTAAACTAGAAACACGCACTTTGAATTGTACCAATCACATCATGAATAGGTTTTATGTGAGATCAATTCCTATGCATCAAAAATAACTTATGAATAAATTTCCTAAATTATCAATAAAATATGAGTGTGTTTTCTTAGTTTTCATTGAGTGACATTTTTTGAACTAAACTGACAATTTTAAACTAATAACAGGCACAATGAGTCATACTAAGTACAATTTGCATCAGATTGAGATGCGGCTAATTTATAAACATCTAAAATGACTTATGGATCATTTCCCTAAAGTATAAAAATAATATGAATGCATTTTCTTGATTTTTAGTAGGTTAGTTTTCCTTTCTATTAAAATTGATGTCATTTTTAAATAGAAAGACACACTTGGAGTCATATCAGTCACACCATGCATCAGATTGAGGTATGGATGATTCCTATATGTCTCAAATGACTTATGGATCATTTTCCTAAATTATGAAAACGACACTAATGTGTTTTATCAGTTTTGAGTATGTCACTTGTTTTTTTTACTAAAATTCCATTTTAAATTGGAAACATGCACTTTAACCTATACCGATCACATTGTGTATCGGTTTGACGTGAGACTAATTCCTACACATCACAAATGACTTATGAATCGATGTCCTAAATTATTGAGACAATCTGAATGTTTTTTATTTGTTTTTATTTAGTGATATTTTTTGAACTAAACTATTAATTTTAAACTAATAACGGACACATTGATTCATAGTGGTCACATTGTGCATTGAATTGAGGTGTGGATGATTCCTACACATCTCAAATGACTTATGGATCATTTCCCTAAGTGTGGATGAATTAAACGCCTCCATAGACCTCTTTTTCCAATCATATAAAACCCTATAATTTTTTTAATAAAATAAAACCTATTACAAAACCAATTTTTGTAAAAAAACATTAAAAAAATCCTCAACCAATTATTTTATTAAAGTTTTATCTAGATACTTATGGATAATTTTGAGGATAAAAATGAAATTAATTCATTATTAACTCTACCACCATGTCAAATAAAATAAATTAATTTCATTAACATATACTTGTTAGATGAAATTATGCTATAGCAACCCAATACCTTGGGCTACGCAGCATTGTAGTTGCATATTCTGATTCTTCCATCTCCACCTTCTCCATTTCTTTCCCTCACTTCACTCCATCATTTTTATGGTTGTGTGAAGATTTTATTTAGAAGTAGTTAGTGTAAATGGAGGTGTTGATTTAATAACTAGTTTCAATGGTGTAATTCTTATAAATGGGATACATTTTCACTTTTAGATAACACAATGAAGTACAATTGTCATCCTCAACTACTCATATCCCAAATAGTTATCATTGTATTTTATTGTTTGAAACACATTCTTTATAACTTTTAGACATGAACCTATGTTTCTTGAAATACTCTAAGTAGTAGTAATCTATGGTATGACTAATTCTTAGAGTATTACAGAAAACATAAGATATGGGTGATGATTCTCAAGGCAACAAAATTCAATAATAACTTTTTGGGATATGAAATTGATGAGGATGAAAATTGTACTTCATTATGTTCTCTAAAAGGGAGAATGCCTCCCATTTGTGAGAATTACACCATTTAAACTAGTTATTAACTCGATTCCTCCATTACTACCAATTCCTTCGAGAGAAAATATCCACACAACCAGAGAAATGATAGAGTGAAGGGCAAGAAATAAATAGAGAGGGAGGAGATGGAAGAATCAGAATACGCAATTGCAGTGTTGCGCATCCCAGGGGTCTTGGGTTACTATGGTGTAGTTTTAGTTGATGAGTGTATGTTACAAAAATTAATTTATTTGATTTGATGTGGAGGTAGAGTTAATGGTGAATTATTTTCATTTTTACCCTAAAAATTATCCATAAGGATCTGAATAAAACTTTAATAAAATAATTTGTTGAGTATTTTTTTAATTTTTTTTATAAAACTTTGTTTTCTTAATAGGTTTTATTTTATTAAAAAAATATAAGGATTTATATGATTTCAAAAATAGGTTGTTGGTGGCGTGTATGTCGTTCACACTTACCATGATAGGCAATAAACCTGAATGAGGTTCATGCCTTCCACCATCAAAAACAATAAAAATAGAGGTCACTCCTAATTCGATACATAGATAAATAAAGTGAATCTACCTAAATATTTTATATATATCATATATATATATATATTATGTTAGAAACTTTATTTAAATATAATTATATATATATATATTATTTATCATATTTAAATTTATTTTTATATACAATTTATTATTCGATATATATCTATATATAATGCTATTTTTTCTAATGAAACTTAAAAAATACTATTAATAATAATTGTTAAATTATATTAATAATAAATAATTATTATTCTGGGTAATTGTGTATAAAATGTTATTATTTAAATATTAGAAATTTTAATTATTTCAAAAAAAATTATATATAGTTACCTAATTTTATTATTTTACAAGTAACATGAGTTTAAAATATTTTATTGGTTATTTAAGTATAAATTATATTAGTATTAGTTAAATATATATATAGACATAGAAATTATTTATAGACCTAAAATGATGAATACTTAAAAATAATTTCTAATATATATAATTTGATAACATTTATTATATTTTTTGGAACAAATGATGTAGCAACCTAAGGATTCTAGGGAGACTATCAAATACACATTGACCCGTCCTTCAGATTCTAGGGAGGTCCATAAAGAAGTTGGAATAAAGCAATAATACACATCAATATGATATATCAAAAACAAAGGATAAAAACACACCAACCCTTGCAACGTCTTTCCCATACACATCTAAATCAATTTTCTTGTTCATTTGAGGTTTTTATATCCAAAACCTCCAATGTTTATATATTGGAATAAATATTTAATTAATTGGATTATCTTTAGAATATAGGTGATTCACTAAGATTTCAAAACAACGAAAAAATTAAGCTTCTTGAGAAAGATGGGGTATATATGTTAATAGTGAAGCAAATTAATTCAAAACAACAATTTAAAAAGACCAAAATAAGATATCCAAAATAGTAATAAAGAAAAAATGGATCATAAAAAAATCAAAATAGTATACAATAACTTTATAATAAATATAAAAAAAATAGAAACCTATATAAGAAAATAATAAACCCTCATATCCAAATCTTGAAACAACAAATACAAAAAGAAAATCATAACCTACAAAGGAAAACACAGGCCTACCTTACTAGGTTGAATAAAATCCAAGACCCTCAGATAAATAACTCGATGTTTTCTTCAGAAACTCTAACTACAACCGTATGTTGGATTACAGATAATGTTTGAGGAACTGGAGGCAAATGGTTAGTGTGATTCAAGTGGGTTTGTGTGATTCGAGCTACAATTCAACGAGGAGATGCGCTCCCTTTGAGACTTTAATTGAATAGACTTTTCATTGCATGGGTTAGTATAAATGTCCAACTGACTCTGCCCCAATGTCCCTTCACCAACACCAGTCTTGAAGCCATTATTTTTATCTCCAGAAACTGCAACCTGATTTTGTTTGTGGTTCTTGGTCCCTTTCCTACAAACAGGTGTAGAATAACCCAATTTCATAGTGTAACCATAGAAATCAACCCATGATTCAAACCACACAAATTTCTTGCATCAAAATTATTCCCCCGCTCTAATCCAAATATAATAAGTAGGAACTCTTGAGACATCAACTTCCACACAAATGTGAGGAGAAACAGGGTGAGAAACTGGTTGGGTTCTACTATCAGAACATAAATACTTACCTACTATATTCTTTATCATGTGTATGATCACTATAAGGTATCTTGGGGAAACTAACCCAAACCATTGTTGTTGGAATTTCACGCTTTATATTGAAGTCATATGACCACCTGAAGAGATAGAATCAGAAGTCATTGCAGCTACGGGGGGCATTGGACCAAGCCCTCACCAGATATTCCTCCGAAGAAAACCAAATCATGATGTTCCTTTTGTCGATAAAACCTACCATTTCATGATCTTACAACCCCCAAGACTCAAAGATTAACCTATCTAAGGAGTCTACTGAAGGGCGGTGCTTCTTAAAACGCATAATCAAGGTGAGATTAATAAGTTCTGATGTCACGTTATACTCTGAGGTCGAGATCGAAAGATTCAGAACAAAATTGAATAGATCTGGGACCTTAGGGTTAAGCGATTGAGGGAAAGGTGGGAGAAAATAGGGGTTATAGAAATGATATAATGAACAAGAAGCGCCCTCTAAGGGTTCACAATAGGTTTTTTTCTGATATCACGACGGGTTCGCAACAGGTTATGTTTTTTTAATTAGATTGAGGCACTTTTATCAGCACTTTTTTAGTGATAATAACGGTAGGTCTTTATCAGTGCTAAAGTTTTAGTGCTAATAAATCCTTATCTTTATCAGCGCTAAAAAAACGTTGATAAAGATTTCTTTTATTATCCTTATAACTTAAGCGCTGATAAAGGATTTATAATTATAATTATAAATAAAAAATTTGTAAATATATATATATACTTAATCAATATATATAAATATAAATAGATTAAATATATTTCTTATTTAAATATATTTATTATAATTTCATAATTATTTAAATATATAATTATTTATTTATAATTATATAAATATTTTTAAAAAATAATATTTATATCATTATATATATTTATATAATTATATATATATATATTTAATAAATATATATAAATATAAATATAGAAAATATATTCATTATTTAAGTAATTTTTTCATAAAATTAATAATTATTTAAATATATATAATTATTTATTTATAATTATTTAAATATATATAATTATTTATTTATAATTATAAATATATAATTTTATAAATATAGTATGTACATTTTTAAATATATTTATTTATAAATATTTTTCTTTAAATGTTTTTTTACAGATGTTTTTTTATCATTATTAATGATATCTAATTTTAAGTGCATGCGTGTTAAAAATTAGTGAAATTGAATAAATTAAAAATAATTACACTTTAATATTATTAAAAAAATGGATAAGTTTTGTGTGTGTAAATTGTATATAAATATTCATTAATTATGTATATATGAAATCAATATAACAAACATTTGATCTATGTTTACATGAAAAATAAAATTTCATTCAATTAAATGTCCATTACTCTATGCAATTAGTCAGTATTTTTAATTCATATTAATTTTTAATTATAAACCATTATTTTCTAAATATATTGCATAAATATTTTGTAATATATAAATCATATTTATATATATTAATATATATCTATATAATTAATATATTTTATTTATTAACATTATCAATAATTATCTAATTAATAAAATGTTTAATATTTTTATCTATTTACTTATTTTTATTTTTAATTTGTTTAATTTTCATTTTTCGTATCTATATATTCAATACATACTATTTATTAATATTTATAATTTATATATAGTATAATAAATTTATTCAATTTTATAAATAATTGTTTAGTTAATAAAATTTGTTACATTTATTTTAATAAACTCATTTTTTATTTGTATTTATTTAATTATTTAATTTTATTTATTTGGACCTTTATTAGTGCTAAAAATCACTAATAAAGGAATCTTTTATGTGTGTTAAAAACATAGCACTGATAAAGGGTACCCTTTATGAGTGCAAAAAATAAAGCGCTCATAAAGGGTAGCCTTTATCAGCACTAAAAATAAAGCACAGATAAAGGGTAGCATTTATCAGTGCTAAAAATAAAGCACTAATAAATGGGGCCTTTATTAGTGCTAAAAACATTGATAAAGTGTTAAATTTATCATCGCTTTCTTTAGCACTGATAAAGATGTCATATGTCAGTGCTTTTTTCTAGTGCTGATAAATACCAACGCTATTAAATTCCAGTTCTGTATTAGTTTCCTATTTATCTGGTGAGTCTTAGTCAATATATTACGGATTTTTTTATCTGATTATTCTATATTAATAATAATAACTTGAAAGATAAGGATGATAGTATGAGATTAAGGGTTAATTTTTTATCCATATACAAGCCCAAATTTGCTAACTAATCAATGTACTTTTGTATAATGAATACATGATCAATAGGTAAGTATCTTATTCTAGTTCACACTAATATATGGTAGTGACAATCTCATTTATCTAAATCCTCTTTTTCTCCTTATAATTTGAAAAAAGATGAGATGTCATAGTATAGGCATCCATGTCTGTATCATTTTAATTTCTTTAGAAATAACAGATATCATGATTCAACAGATAGATATTTCATCCCTATGTACCTTCTATTGGAATCCTTTTCACCTTTGCTTTCTATATGAGGTGGTTGAACAAGTATAAGGAATTATAGAGTATAGTATAAATTTTCTTATTGTAGTTCAATATAAAAAACAACTATATTACCCATTGTAATATGTGTTGGTGCATAATTAGTTTTTGTCTTCAAATATCATAGTGTTATAAAGATTTATATTTCTATATACAACATTAATTAAAATAATATTGTAGCTTTTATCTTGATTACAAAAATATAGTTGTAATAAATTTTATTTATTAGTCTCCTTCTATTTTATCAAAACCCAATATCCCTTACCATTTGTTTTAGAATATCCTATCATGTGGATATTCTATTGGAAAGGATCCAGATACACCTTCTCATAACCCAAATAGGGGCCTGATAATCTATTCAAAAGTATTTAAGTAGGCATAACTTTCAATCTGTATTAACTCATAGTTCCTTGATCCATTGAGTGGACTCCCCAATCCTAAAATCCAAAATCTGGATTTCCTCAACACATGCCTACAAATTACATTAAGTCCCATGGAGGTGATCAATCCTTAATATGAACTATATTAATTCTTCCCAAAACTCGAGATAAAAATTCCTTGATAATTGAAAGCACCCCAATAGAGGTTGGACAAGCACCTTGAACAATAGTTCAATTTCAACCTAAGTAGTGGAAGGATTTTTTGACATAATATTGGATTTTATGGATTTTTATCTTTATATATAAATTGAACATTTAATCTTTTAACATTATTGTTAATGGTGGGGGGATTTTACATAAGTGGTTAACCATGGATTGATAAATTTTATGAATAAATCCAATTTATTTTAATTTCATCTTAAATTGTTTTTAATTCATTTATTAAATTATAGGAACAAAGACTTATAAATAATTAACCATGAAACTTATAGAAATAAAATAATAAATGGAATGATCATGAGATTCTAAAATGGTTAGTTTATCTAGTGGATGATAAACCAACCCTTGACCCTAAGGAAATGACTCCTAGAACCATGACTAGTTTGAGTTGCAACATTCCACTTGTGCACCTATGTATCTCCTGGCTTTATTTCACCTTGGCTCCAGATTTGGATCACCTCTAGTCTCCTGGGATATTCATCCTTTGTATATGATTTTACTCACTCATACATGATGTGAACCAATATAATAGTTAAGGGTATTTTCATAAAAAGGACCATGGACACGTAGGTATTATATATTATAGAGGAGGGGATGACACACAGGTAATCATTTAAAGTTAATAATAATAAATTAAATGAAACAAATCACATACTCTAGTCAGTCTAAGATCATGATCATTCACACATACAACTAATACATATTTGTACACTAGTTATCATTCACTTTAATATTTTATTTTATTAAGATAAATAACCCTTAATTAATCCAATTAATTATATTATTAATTCATTAATTCATTTTATCTTGTCTAATACACCCTATAAATTCCATCATCTATAATTTTTAACAAATTAAATAAATTATTTTATTTAAAATTAAATAATTACAAAGTGTGTACTTGGAGGAAACATAACATATAACCAACTTCAACATCTTTAGTTGTGTATTAAATACTAACATATAATGTTTTCATACATGAAGATTCATGTGATTAAGTAGTGTGATATTCCATATATTGAAATATCACATAATAAATATGGAATTTATGACACTTGGACATTTGTTAACCCACATAGTATGTACCGCTTTAAATTCCTGTAGTAAATAAATCAACCATTATAGATGTGAAATTAATTTATAATTTATTTACTCTTAAAACCCTATTACATAGTATCACTCTAGTTAGTAGCTATTAAGTTTAGTTTTGATGCTACAATTAATTAATTATTTATAAAATTTAATTTTTTTGATTAATAGTTTACTACACGGTGTGTACTCGAGAGATACACACTATGTATATCAAATTTAGTGTCTTCGTGACACATGCTTGGGGGGATGGAAATGTACACCTTTTAGACATTAACGAGTTTCATGGTGTGTACATGGTTCTTACAGAATATAGTCTGATTAATTTTGGGTTGATTGTATTTAAGTATTTACACATAGTGTGATGCATATGTTGACAACACAGTTTCTATGAAAACCACTATATGAATTGTGTAGGATTACATGGTGTGTAAGTGGGATACACAGTATTTAATCACTAAATTTGTGTCCCTATCTGGTCATTCACTGTACGGTGTATTCTTCATTCCATGTGATGAATTTTTTTGGAGATCCATGTACCCCACAGCTCATCCAAATGTGGATAGCCTTGTTAAAAGACATATAATTTTCAGTTATATTCCATGTAACTATGTGAATAGGCCAAAACCCTTAGCACCTCTCAATGGAACCTCTAGTGATTCTTCATTTGTTCTTATACATATGAAGGGTAAATAAATAATAAAATTGAATTTTGGATAAATTTAGTAAATTATCGAAAATAAAATACTAACTAAAAACATGCATATCAATCAATAAACAACAAATAAAAATAAATTATTATATGTCCACTTTGATACCACATTAAGGATTCAAGTTGTAGCAGAATATGTTGGTCCCATGCATAAAAATGTAAATCCATAAACTTCTTAGGATTTATCCTTATAACTAGATGAATAGAAACCACAAAATCCAAATTATAGGGTCATCACATATAATTTATAACTAATTTATTTCAATTAATAACTACATCATGTTGGAATTATTTATTCGTTAATTAATAAAATGATTAATTTACATTGTACCATCATTTAATCAAAGGATTCAAGGGTATAATCATTATGGTGATGATCCAAATGTGTACTATGAACCTCCAAACATCTCCATATAAATCCTCAGGTTCTATCATGGAAGATTCTGATACTTTCATCATTCAATGATGATCACCACAAGAATTTATTTGAGGTAGAAGAATTATTTTTGTTATCTTTATAATCAAAATGGTGGTAGGGGATCACTCTCTATTCTTGAGAGAATTCTAGGAGAGGATCTCTCTAGATATTGAGTGGATATTTCTATAATTTCATTATGAACAATGATTACTCTAGATGAGAATTATATAATCATCTTTAAAAATATCTAGTGTTCAAGAATAAGTAAATGAACAGGGACCCTTATTATTCTATTAATCCCCATTGTACCCCATGTTTACATAATATTACTATTATTATTTACATAACATACACTAAAATTGTATATAAATAAATATTATTTCCTAAATAAATAAATTAATAAAAATTTATTAAAATAATATTTAATATATCATTTTCATTGAACCATTAAATCAACCAGTCTTTCCTCCTAAATATTTATCAAAAATTGATTAATTAATATTTATTTAAATAAATTAATATCACTACATTCTTTGCTGACAAATAGAGAAATATTATATTCACTAAAATATAGAATAAATATTTATAAAATATTCAACTCACGTATATTCTCTTGAATAACTAGAGACTAGATATTTATGATCAACCAGACAAGAATAATTATTAAACCAAATATGGGAATAATATTTATTCAATATATTAAATTCATATATAATTTAACTAAGGTTATAGAAACACTTAGTATGTGAACCTTTATACCCCTTTCTTAGATGAATTAGGAAAAAATTCTTTAAGTCCAAGGTTAGCATCTAGAAAAATGCCAAGGAACCCATAGAAAAATAAGTAATTATCATAATGACATACAACCTCATGTGAACATACATAGTATAATATAACCCATTTATCATGATATCTCTAATTAAATAGGTTTCGCACTTATGTCATCAACCAATGTGTTTGACGTCTCTTTATTTGAATTTCCATAAATTAACTTTTTGACATAATTTCATGGATATAGACTTAATTAGGAAGTTCCATTACCATAAAAGGTGTTAAGATGTCAACTTCCATTAAAAATAGAAGGGATAAATCCTTTATTTCATTGTTCATTAATGAAATATCTATCATGATGCACCAAACATATCATAACTCACCACATGAATATGTCATCAAAATTTTCATCAATATATAAAAGTACAAGACTCATGAATGAATTAATAACAATTGTAAATTCTAAGCATCATTACACATATCCGTAGATAGTAAAATCCAATGACACATATAAATATGGATTTCCAACTGGTGGGTCATATTCTCCTAACCTCCTCCTCTTTGAGATTACCAAGGGTAAAATTTATGAGAGAATTCTCAATATATTATAAGACTCCTACACCTGATAGTTTATATCATCTGTGTCCCTTTAGATAATGTCATCTAAACATAGAACATGTATTTATGGATATTTTCATAACACTTCAAGTTTCTCATAATAGCAAGGAATTGTCATGACCTTTTAGTGAGAAAAGAACCCTTGGGACATTATAACATAGATATCTCATAGAATAAAGATCATCATGTGAAAATAAATAAATTAATATCCATGACTATGAATATTTTGGTAATCTATTATTCAAAGTAGTTGGTTCTAGGTCACCAACCCTAACACCTATTTTGGTGGTATACCATCCACCTAAGATTTGATGTCGATTTTGTATAAACCAATTGAGATGTGATGCTAATGGTATATCACCCACCTAAAGGATGATATTGGCGGTGCATCGCTCAGTGGTGCAGCATCCACATGAAGACAGTGATAATGGCATTTTATCCACCTCAGGAGTGATATTATTGGTATATCTACCACTAAGATGAGATGTTTTGGTGGTGTACCATCCACCCAAACTATGAAAAAGTGGTATATAATCCCCTATTTCATGGATATTGGTGGTTTATTTCCAACCTGGGGTTGTTAATGCCTTATAAACCCTATGACGTTTCATTCTCTATTGACATTGGAATAGTGATGGATTGTTCACCTAGATGGACTACGATGGTGATGCATAATTAACCTAGATTATATGATGGTGATATATCATACAAATTGACTATTACATGATGATTTATTTATTATTAATCCTTGAGGTGTGTTTAGGCCATGGGTATATCGTCCCATTTCATCACTTCTTGAAGCAAGTATAGTAACACATGGTTTAGCAGGATCACTCCATAAGGTGACATGTTATTGATTTATTACTTTATTATAATTTCCTATTGATAATGCATTGGTATTTACTATAATTTTTATGGATATCATTGATGGTGGTCAAGTGAGTTGTATTCACACCCTGCCTAGGTATTATGGTACACAAGAACACTTTACGTTTGATGACCTAGGTAAAGTAAAGGGCCCTGCTATTATAAATCATTGGGCTGGTAGAGTTTGATCATATTTGAGATATGGGACTAGGTTAGGACTCGAGACTAGTTTTATGGATAATTCCTTATATTTTTTAAATTTTAGACCTTTTTTATATTATCTTCCCTTGAGAGATATTGTTTAAATTGTGTGACTTGTATGAGATGTATAATAGTTTATTTTGATATAGCATGGTGTTGATATTTACTATTGGTTATATTTTAGTTGTGTTATCTATGTAATTTTGTTTTTGTGTTAGTATGAATACTTCTTGATATTAATTTTTCTTTGTTTTATGGTTATATATACTTAAGGGTATAGTCTCACTAGTTGTTATATCTTGATCCTCACTACTAGTCAAAAACCTCTAGTGTATGAGGATGCATGCTTGAGGTATATAGAGACCCTATCCAGTCATGGTGGGGGTGACCCATACTGAGGATTTTACACATAATGTGACCTAGTCCTTCAACTCATGCCTTCATGCTCTGGTATATCAGGGGGTACACTTAAGATGATTTCATTATCTTACTTGGGAATCATCCAGTTGAACTGGGTTATGACATTATGTATTTCTTCTAAATTTTATAGAATGAATAATGATTTTTTAAAAAATACAAAAAATATTCTTGGATTAAAAAGTATACTCAAAAAATGAACAACTATCAATAGTTATAGAGTTTTTAAATGGGTGATCATAAAAGTAAAATTAAATTTAGTATAATAATTACTTTTTCTTTTCACTATTAAAGTACCCATTCAAGGATTGTATTTGTTGTTAGCATGGAAGGATTTAAATATGTGTTATAGAAGTATGGATGTAATGATGAGGTTCTTACCTTAAAATTTTAAAATAAATAAGAATAAATTTTTAGGTGTTTCCATTATACATTGAAAAGAAAGAATGAAGAATTTGTAGCTACTCCTTGAAGAAATTGTGAAGAAAATTTCAAGTAACCCGATATGTGATGATTATTTGTGATGTTCTTCATTTCAATGACATATGATAATGAAGAAATTATATCTATAATAATTATAATTTGTTTTGGATGAAACCAGTTAGTGTGCATAAATTGAAGAATTACTTTTTTCAAAAAGGAGGATCTAGTTGAGGTAAAGAAGAACTATCTATTAATTAATGAGCATGCACAATATTGTTTTATTATTAGGAGTATAATGTTTTGAGTTGATTTTAATTTATTAATAATCCAATTAAATAAGATAAATAGATGCAATTAATATTTTTTGGAGTATTTAAAAAATATGAAAATGAAAGAAATGGAAAAAAAATAAACCCGGTGCACTTCTTAGGATATATCATCAAGACTTTATAAGGTATATGTTAGGTATAATAAGTGAAAAATGGAAAAGGAATGAACCTTATGATGATCTATATAGGGTATATGGGATCATTATAAGGTAAAAGTCAATAAGTTTTTATTTTATAACACACTTCATTGGGTGCATTAACCCTATGATGAAGACATTTTAAGGTATAAGAAATATTATAAGGGTACCTTCAAAGTGTATAAGGGAAAACTTAGAGTATATGATCTTTATAAGGTAAATTTAACCTTATAAAGAATCAGAGAGATTATCCTACCCTATGAAAATAATGAAACCATGATTTATGGGGTACAGTTCAAAGGAACTCTACAAAGATTGAGATATCTAAAAAAATGGGAAAAATTAGAATGAATATTCTAGTAAATTAAAAAAATAGAATTCAAATATTCTGAGAAAAAGAGGATCAAATCCAAATATGATCAAGAATGATCTTTAAGTAATTCAATATCATTATAACCTAAATGGAGAATGATTTAAGTAGAGATAATGAATAAATTATAAGCTGATTCAAGATGAAAAATGAGATGATTTCCACACCACAAGCTATAGTGTAATGTCACAATACATGGAGACATACATATGTACAAAAAATTAAAAAAATTGAAATCATAGATTTTTTGAAGAAATTGAATGAGTGATATTTATATTATCATGTGGGAAATAAATATATGTTTCTTAATTATTTGTTTATAAATCACCTTAACTTAATTTAAATGAGTTTGAATGAGTAAATATCCCACTTTCAAAGATCATGGAGTTTCCATAATTCATTAGGGAAATAATATTCATGATTCTATGAATATTAAAGTAGTAGGAAATGAATAAGGATATGGATATTAAAGAGAGAACCCAATACTGATTCCATGATAATACCTACTAGTATTTATGGATAAGATCTTATTTTATTTATCACTTCCCTGCAAATTGAAGAATGAGGTGAGCTAACACATGTAGGAAACACTTGTGCATTGAAAGAGGTTGAGGAGATATCCCAGACTACAACTAGAATTTTGGAGTGAGAAATGATAAAAGATCAAATCAATAAGAAGAAGGATGGATGTGTGTAATTGAAGAAGTAAAAGGCCAATATGCATACTACATCAAGAGATCATCATATTTGATGACCTATTCAAGTAAGGTTGAGGAGGATAGTTGAATAATTTTTTAGTGGAATTATAAATACCCCATAAGGGGATGGTTAATAAATTTTTAGGAGATAACATCAACTAGATAGGACCAATATAAATAAATCAATAGGAATTTTCTATTTTATTCTCTATAGACCATGAATTTCACAAGATTTTATGCCATGTTTTTTGGGAGATAGCATGCACTTTTACTTAGTTTTTTATAGTGGAGAAACCAGGTATCATAACTTAAACCAATCCTAGAAAGGAGTATAATTTCAATTCAAAACCGTGTAAACTTCTTGTATTCCTTCAATTATTTATCACATCACTTGAGTATGGCTAACAGACACAATAAATAGAGGATCATACTTTAACCAATCAAAAAAATTAAATAAAATATAAAAAACATAAAAAGGAAAGGGATAACATATTAACACCCTCACCTATATAGTGATCTCACCTGAATTGGGAACAACATGTGGTATTATAGAAAATACATTTTATGTCTGAAAGAAGGATTATCATTTAAAATCTCAATCTTTTCAACAATAGAGGAGTGCCTATTTTTTATGGTAATAATTTTCATGGATGAAAGAACTATATGCTTTTATATTTTCTACCAAAATTATTTAAAGTGATTGATGTTGTAACAACGGGTTTTACTCCACATAGAAGAGATGAGATAATGACTTATGTTTACAAGAGTAATATTTAAGTGGATAGGAAATATATAAATTCTATCCAAACATCTATATTTGATAAAGTATACACCAAGATAATGGTACTTAAAAATACCAAAGAGATATGGGATAATCTATAAAATATATATGTAGGAAATGTGATGATTAAGGAGTCTAAACATCAGATTTTGAGGGCTAGGTTTGAATACATTAGAATGTATAATTATGATATTGTGTATGACTACTTTACTAGGTTCAATGATTTTTTAGAGACAATATAGAATATTTGAAAATTATAAGGAAGCTGATGATGAATTTTTCTGATATGTTTAACCCAAATTTATCATATCTTGGGCATATATGAGACATTTCCCTTAATTATTTTCATAACACCCTCCTCAACAATGAAATGTGGAAAGAACCAGTGTTAAAAAAAGAAGTAAAAAATTTGATATGGAATAAAAATACATAATAGAATAAAATCATAAGTAGAAGAAGGTTGAATCTGATTTAAATTATGAAAGTGATGGTGAAAGAAGCATGGAGTATAATAAATCTATGAAATTTATCTCTAAAAAATCAATAGAGGAAATATAAAATAATAGTTAGGATTCCTCAAAAATTATTTAATTACGGTGGAATTGGAAATTTTTAAATTGACTTCCCAAAGAAGAAATTTGATGAAACTAAAAGTGATGATTATAAAGAATACTTTTCTAATATAAATTATAAAAAAATTAAAAATGTAATTTTAGAATAAAGAATAAGTCTTCAATAAAACTTAGGAGGTACTTTATTAGAAAATATGAAAGTGAAAACTCATCAGACTAGAGTGATTCAGATGAAAAAGGTATATATCAAAATTAAAAATCCTTCATAGTTCATATCAAGAAGCATGATACTTCTTTAAGTAGTGAAGAGGATGAAGAAGGAGATGAATATAATGAATAAATGTTGGGATTAGAACTTATTTTCAACCACGAGAAAAATTACAAGCCTAATAAGAGATTAAAGTTTCTAGAAAAAGATAAAATAAGTGAATATGAGGAAGGAGAGTGGTCTCATATATAATATCAAAATTTCTAAGGTGAAAATTATCGAACAAGATAAGATACTAGAAGAACACAATACAAAACAGGCAGCTAAAAATAATGAACTTCATGAGGTTTAATATAAGTGTCTCAAATATAAAAGCAAATTAAATATACAAATAAAATATTATAAGAAAACTATAAAAAATCAATCTATATCATCCAAAGATACTGAGAAGACCTGCCCTAATAAAGAGGAACAAATTGTTCTTATTTTCTCAAGTGATACTGAATCAATTTTATCCAGTTAGATAGATTCTTAACCAAAACTAGACATGTTTGTTCTGAATAAATTAATAAAGTATATTATCTTATAATAAGTATAAATATAGAGGAGTTAATAAATGGAAAACCCATAAGATGATGGAAAAATAAAGGATGGAGTGCACTAGGATAATTAGAATATTTTCACAGATATACCCATAAATATTTTTAAAGTATCAAACTTAAAAGGTTACTTCTGGTGTTTTGGAAAATTTGGGTAAAAAACTATAATTTTTGGTACCATATGTAATTCCCATGGATGTGGAATTAATAATGTTTCAAAATACCTAAAAATAATATAAGTTTCCTTATTAGAAGAAGAAACTCTATTGAAAGACATAATATTGAAGTTATAAAATATTCTATACAAAATTCACATGTTAATAAAGTATAGAAATACTAAATAGGAAGGGGGATACATGACCACTCTGGTTAAGGGTATTATTGTCAAAATATGAAGGTTAATAAGGCACAAGAGAATTCATATCCTAAATAAATACAATGAAGTACATAATAATTTGAAGAATATCAAAAAACTAAAAACTAAAAAACATGAGGAATATTGGGAAAACTAAAAATAATTCAGAACATAATTTATTAGTAACGGAATCTTATTTTAAAAATCCAAAAAAGTCAAATCAACACGCATGTGAAGGTGAGTGTGCCTTTATGGATCACAAGGTGAGGATAGTAGATAATTAAAGGGTTCCTCTCTAATGAGATCCCCTCTCTCAAAGATGACCAAAATTTTCAATGTTGACCATAAAGAACCATGTAACATCATATTACCTTGATAAGGTATGTTTTATTTTTTTATAAGTTCCTTTCTGGTTTTAAAATACTTTTATGTGATTTTACTGGGTTTACTGTTGACTGCAGAATAGTTACACATTGTATACCTGAAGTACAGGTTGTGTACTTGGTGCTAGTTGCATGTCGTGGATTGGGAGATCACAACATGAATGGGTAGATCATGCTGTGAGCTAGTACACATCATTTACTTTAGCTACACATTTTTTAGGGGTTAAATAGCAGATTTTTAACCCAAGGCAATGGATTTTTCAGCATACTTATCCAGTGTGGTCTGCACGTCGTGACCAAGGGGTACACATTGTGACTTGTCCTACTTCTAGGTTAAATTCACGTGTTCTGAAGTTTTTATCAGTTCTTTTCTCTCTAGACTTCATGGCTCTCAACCTAAGGCAGTTCTGGTGCATTTTTAAGAGACTCAACATCTTCTAGATCAATCTAATCGGCTCCAGTTCATCATTGCTTCTATGGTGCATCTCTCCGGCAAAGTGTTCTCTCCAATTCTTACTTGTGATTAATCATGATATCACTCTAGAATTCTGTTATCGAATCTACTGATCCAAGTTGGATGTTTCTTGTTGTCCTCATCTAGATCCGTTGGGAGATCTTGTCTCGAAGTCTGTTCCTTGGTTAGTTGTGGTGGATTAGATGTTCTTTTTTAAGGTATAGAGGATTTATTCTATCCTCTAATCCCTTGTCTTCAATTTTTAATCAATCCTTTGTAATTTGGGTTTGATTCTAGGGCCTTTGTTTATGGCATTGTTGTGTTTCGTTACTTTTGGATTTTGTTGTGGACATGTGCATCCCGAAATTTGAGGTAGGTGGTTCCATCTCTATCCTATTATAATGAACCTTCTTGTTTTGATTTACAAATTTATTTATAAATCGATTTATAAAATTGGAATGATTTTTGTGTGTGTTGAAAAGGGTTTTGAAAGAAAAATGGTTTTTCCCAAGATTTTGATAAATTGATTATAAATGGTTTTGAGTGGTTTTCAAGACATCAAAATGAGTTTGCGAAAAATATAACATGGGTTACTTTGGGTACTCAGGTGGAAGGTCTAGCTTGAGGCCGTCCTCCATTGTTGTTGTTATCAAAGAGGTTTTCCTTGGAGTTTTTCTCTATTCCCTAGTCCCATTGTTCTAGGATACCGATATTTACATTTTAGAGGGATTACTCTTGGGGTTTTCCTTTGCTTCCTATGCCTATTGTTCTAGGATTAGTTTTGTGCACTTGATTATTATTATATAAGTAGTATACTTCCTAGACCTATAGTATTCCTTGGTGCATGATACTTGTACTTCTATTTTTAATTTCTTGTATTTCTAAGCTATCCTAGATATGCATGTTTATGCTTGTGGAAAATTATATGGAAAATGTGATTTGGAACTGATATACCTACTTTTTTTTAGAATTGTGGAAAAAGTAATGTTTACCATGATTTCTATAAAACTACATTACTACTTATAATTCCATGTTTTAAATTTTAAATAAGCATACAGGAATTGTTATATAGAGACATTCTATGGAATGCCTGGATGGGATCCTACTAAGCCTGTTAGCTCACAACTTGTGCACTGATTTGGTGGTGCGTAGACCTTTGTTTGTCTTCCAGTGTAGGGAAAGGTAAGTTTCCACAGTGAGGTGGTGAGGTTTATGTCAGATGGGATGGGTAGCTAGTGGTGATATGGTTGGAGTCCGTCCATTCCATTTTTAGAGTAGCAATTTAGTTTTGAGTCCCTTACAATCAGAATTGTCTTTTGGAGTTTTTAGCTTCTTGTTTAGTTGTTCTGTTTCTGATGTTTTCCTTGAAGTTATGGAATATATATATTTTAGCCTTTTTTTGTTTATTATTTTCTCTATATATATGATGTGTGGTCATTCTGGTTGGGTGAAATCATTCCCTCATTTTTTTTGTTCGATGCCCAGGTGCTTGTTGCCAGCCCGTGGGGATTGGGAACTCCCTTCAGGTATGTGATAGATCAGGTCAGGTGTTGGGTTTCAGGGAAACCTTGGTCGGTTCATCACAGTTTGGTATCAATGGAGTCATGTCCTCAAGAATCTTTTCTTGGTATGTCTATTAGACTAGAGATAAGATTTTATGGAATTGAGAGGTATGTTGGGATGAGTGTCTGACCATCTCTTGTCGTAATGAGACTCAAGTTACCATGGTATGTCGGGATATGTGTCTCTAGTTTTGGTTTTTTTTAATCTCGTTTTCTGCTTATGGGTTTTCTAGTTTGAACTGATATTTTTCCAATGTCTAATTGTTCTTATTTTTTGGTGTGCAGCAGTATGCCTCCAAGACATCTTCTACAGGTTCCTTTGGAAGGTGCAGCTGATGCTCCTCAAGGGAATCTACCTATGGATCAGAATCTCATCAAGAAAATTGTACGAGCATTTCGTGTTGTTGATCAAGATGTTCCACATGTTCAAAACATAGTGGATAAGGAATAGCCAGTAGCTAGAGGGGGAAAAGATTGATCACGGAAGTTCTTGCGTGAAAATACACCATCCTTTAAAGGGAAAACTGAACCTCAAGAGGTAGAGGATTGGTTGGATAAGATCAATAAAATTGTATACTTCTTAGAGACACCTAAGAATGTCAAGGTGAAGTGCACATCATTCAGACTCAAGTGTTCCAGAAAGCGTTGGTGGTAATCTATGGTCCAAGCAGATAGACATATAGGCTTGGATTGGAAGGGTTTTAAAACCATATTTTTTCAATAGTTTTTTCCAAAGTCTCTGATGTTGGAAAAATCTCTAGAGTTCCTGTTGTTGTAGTAGGGAGAGCGTTCAGTGTCATTATACACCAATTGTTTTACTAATCTTGTCAGTTTTTCTCCGAACATGGTAAGGAATGACCAGATGAAGGCACAGGAGTACATGTAGGGTTTGTGACTGAATATTAGATTGTAGGTGTTCATGTTGAAGATTTATACCTATGTGGAGACAGTGGATAGAGAAATGATGTCATAGATGGAAATGACAGGAAGAAGTGCAATCGTTATGGATGTGTTGGTCATATACAGTGTTTCTGTCAGGCTATGAATATGCCTCGTTATGGTTAGGGTTCGTCGGCTCTAAAGGCTACTGCGGTGCAGTCATAAGCTTCAATGACTATAGGGATCTAGCCACAGGCCTTAAGTGTGAAGAATTTACATGCATTATATGAGTGTCTAATGGAATTTTATGCAAGTCCGGCAATAGTGAGAGGTACGCTCCTTATTGCATCTTTAGTAGCTACTACTTTGTTTGATACTGGTGCCTCCCACTCATTTATATCTACACATTTTGTCTCTATTATTAAACATCCAATGGAACTTATTCCCTTTATAACGGAGTTAGCGACACCTCTTGGCAAGAGTAAAGAGCATGGGTTCAGGTGTCCTTCTTGTTTGTTCGCGATAGCTGACATGGAGTTGGTCTAGGATTTTATCATTCTTGATTTGGATCTATTTAACATCTTCATCAGTATGGATTTTCTTGTCACTCATTGATATGAGGTTTATTGTTATGATTGGTGTGTTTAATTTCTTGTTTTATATGGTATATCTCATGTGTTTTAGGGAGACTGGGACCCGAGGTTAGGTCATGCAGGATCGTCCCTTCGAGAGCTCATAAGTTTGTTGGTTGTTGTTGTGTTTGAGCTCGATGGTGTTTCTTATATTAAGGTTCTTCCTGTTGTTTTCTGAGACATTCTTAACATTTTCCCAAATGACTTCTCTGGTCTTCCTCTAGAGAGATAGGTAGAGTTTATAATTGACTTGGTTCCAGGTACACAGCCGATATCAATACCTTCTTACCATATAGTTCTAGGAGAGTTTAAAGAACCCAAGATTCAGTTGGATGACCTGTTAGACAAAGGTTTTGTTTTCCCTAGTGTTTTTCCTTATCAATCCCCTGTGCTTTTTACCAATAGAGAAGATGGTTCACTTCGATTACGTGTGGACAATCAGAATTTAAACCGGGTGAAGGTTATGAATAGATACCCTTGGCCTCATGTGGATGATTTTTTTAATTTGTTGAATGGAGAAAAGTGTGTTTCAAAGATCGTTCTTCATTGGGGTTATCATCAGCTCAGATTCTGAGAGTCTAAGATACCAAAGATGGCCTTCAGAAACAGGTATGGACATTATGAATATATCATGATGCCTTTAGTTTTGACTAAAACTCTTATACTTTTATTGGCCTTTATGAATCAGATATTCCATCAGTATCTTGATACTTTTGTGGCAGTTTTCATGGATGATATTCTAGTTTATTCAAAGTACGAGTGTGATCATGAGCACCATATGTGTTTGGTTCTGGAGATTCTGAAAAATCATCGTCTATATGGAAAGCTTTAAAAATGTAGTTTCTAGATTTAAGAATTGAAATTATTGGGGCCCAAAATTTATGAGCATGAATTATCAGTTGATCCGGAGAAGGTAAAATTTGTTTTTTCTTAGAAGGAACCATGAAATGTGTTTGAGATATGAAGCTTCATTTTCCTTGATGGATACTACCGACAGTTCATTATGTATTTCTCTAAGTTGGCATCACCTTTGACTAATATTACTAAGAAATCAGTGAAATTCTCATGGGATGAAAAGTTGCAGTCTTCCTTTAATTAACTGAAATAACTTATGACATTGGCACATGTTCTGGTCTTACTTGAGCTCGGTAAGGGGTACATGGTGTTCTGTGATTCTTATGGTGTCGGTTTGGGATGCGTGATTATGAATAATGATCATGTGGTAGCTTATGAATCTTTTCATCTCTAAACACATGAGAAGAATTTCCCCACTCATGATTTAGATCTTGTTGCAGTGATACATGTGCTTAAGTGTTGGTGGCACTATCTCTGAGCTATATCTTTTCTCAAAAGGACTTGAATCTCAAAAAAAGATAATGGGTAGAATAAATTTAGACCTTTGAATTTGAAATAACCTACAATCTAAGGAAATAGAATGTAGTTATAGATGCTTTAAGTAGAAATATACCATCATAGGTTGTCCTGGAATCGAAGGAGGAGTGGAATCTTATAGGGATTTTCACTCAGTTTCACTTGGATTCTTAGGAGGATGTATCATGTATGGTTCTAACTAGTGTTTAGTTTTCATCACCTCTCATGGATTCTATCTTGAAAATTCAACAACAAGACGATGAGTTTCAATAGACTCGGGAAAACCTTTATGGTGGGGAGACAGTTCCCGGTTGGTCTCTTTCTTTAGATGGCATAATTCACTTCAGAAAGCGAGTTGTCATCCCAGAATTTGTGAGAAGTTCAGTTTTGTTTTATTGTCATAGATATTCAGGGGCCATTCATCCATGTGCTAAAAAAATTTATTATGACTTGATAAGACGGTTCTAGTGTCCATGTATAAAGTGTGACATTGTAGATTATGTGTCCAGCTGTTACACCTACCAATAGATAAAGGCAGAGCACCTAAAGCCATCTGGTTTGCTTCAGCCTCTTCCAGTGCCAGTTTGTAAGTGGGATGAGGTGTCCATGGATTTTTTTTGGGGGGGGTTAACATGGAAACACTGAGAGAAAAATTCTATTTGGGTGTTTTTTGATCAGTTGACAAAGTCTTATCATTTCATTCCTATCAAATACATCACTAAAGTTGAAGATCTAGGTAAGCTTTATATGAAGGAGATCATGAGGTTACATGGGATTCCTTTTTCCATTATTTCATATAGGGATCCTAGGTTTACCTAAAGGTTTCGGAGGAGTATTCAAGAGGAAATGAGGACTTGGGTCAAGTGGAGAACAACTTACCATCCACAGATAGATGGCTAGATAGATCATGTAATTCAGATCCTAGACGATATGCTTTGTGCATGTGTCTTGAATTTAAGTGGATCGTTGGATAGCCATCTCGGACTAGTTGATTTTTTTTACAACAATAGTTACCATTTTTCAATCATAATGGACCCTTTTTAATTATTTTATGGTCACCCATGCAGATCACCTCTTTGTTGGGAAGAGGTGGGTGAAGTATCTTTGGTTGGACCAAGTCTAGTTCAGGAGATGTCGGCAAGGATTCAGGAAGTTCAACTATGTTTGGTTACAGACCAGAGTCGAAAAAAATTGTATGCAGATCTGTAAAATCGTCCTTTGGATTTTTCCTTTGGTGAATTTGTTTTCTTGAAAGTTTCTCCTAATTTCGGTCATTATCGACATGAAAAACAGGGAAATTTGGCTCCAAGATATGTTAGACCTTTTTAGATCACTAAACAGCTTGGAAAAGTTTCTTATCGGCTAGAATTTCCATCTCAGTTGATGGGAATTCATGAAATTTTCCACATATCTCAGTTCAAGAAGTATTACCCTAATACCACTCACATTCTAAGTTAGGAATAAATTGAGTTAGATCCAAACGCTTCTGTTTTAGAGAAACCAGTTGAGATCATTGAATCTCATATGAAAGTCTTGTATGGAAAGTCGATTCTACTGGTCATAGTTATATGGAAACAGGAATTGGATTCTCATGAGACTTGGGAACGTGAGTTTTTCATGAGGGAGTAGTGGCCTCTTCATTTTCTAGGGGTTACATCTTCCATATGACTTACTAGGGATGAAAAGTCCTTATGTTGGGAAGTCTGTAACACCCTGTTACCTTTATCGGGTATGTTTTACCTTTTTCTGGGTTTCTTTATGGTTTTAAAATCCTTTTATGTGATTTTTCTGAGATTACTGCAAACTATAGAATAGTTACACACCGTGTACCTGAAGTAGACGTCATGTACTTGGTTCTGGTTGCATGTCGTGGATTGGGAGATCACCCCATGAATGGGGAGATCACACCATGAGATGGTACACACCATGCACCTAAATTACACATCATTTAGGGGTTAAATAGTGGATTTTTAACCCAAGGTGACTGGTTTTTCGGTGTACTTATTCAACGTGGACTACACGTCTTGACTAAGGGATACACGTCATGACTCGGCCAGTGCCTAGGTTAAATTCACATGTTCAGGAGTTTTTCTTGATCCTTTTCTCACCAGACTTCATGGATCTCGACCTAAGGTGTTTTTGGTGCATTTTTTAGAGACTCAACATCTTCTGGATTGATCTGATGAGCTCTAGTTCATTGTTGCTTCTACGGTGCATCTCTTCGGGTAAGTGTTCTCTCCAATTCTTCCTTGAGATTGATTTTGATAGAGATATAGGCTTATGTTATCACATATGTTGATCTGAGTTTTATGTTTCTTATTATCCTCATCTTGATCCATTGTGAAATATTGTCTCGAAGGTGGTTCATTGGCTAGTTGTGGTGCATCGGACATTCGTTCTTAAGGTATGGGGGATTTATTCTATCCGCGAGTCCCTTGTATTCAAATTTGAATCAATCATTTGAGATGAAGTTTTGATTCTAGGTCCTTCATTGATGAATTTGTTGGGTTTTGTTGCATTTGGATTCCTTTGTGGGCATGTTTGACCCAAACTTTGAGGTATGTGGTTCCGTCTATAGCCTATGATAATGAACCTTCTTGTTTTTCTTTTCAAATTTCTTTATAAATTGTTTTATGAAATTGGCATGATTATTGTGTGTGTTAAAAATGGTTTTGAATGAAAAATGGTTTTCCTTGGATTTTTATAAATTTATTATAAATGGTTTTGAATGGTTTTCAAGACATCGAAATGAGTTTGTGAAAAAAATAACATGGGTTACCTTGGGTACTTAGGTGGAAGGTTTAGCATGAGTCCATCGTCTATTATTGTTATTATCAAGGAGGTTTGTCTTGGGGTTTTCCTCTGTTCCCTAGTCCCATTCTAGGAGACCAATATTGATCTTTTTGGGTATTACTCTTGGGGGTTTCCTCTGCTTCTTAGGCCCGTTGTTCTAGAATCAGTTTTGTGCACTTGATTCTTATGGTACGAGTAGTCTGATACCTAGACTTGTAGTATTCCTTGGTGCGTGATACCTATGCTTCTATTTTGTATCGCTTGGATTTCTAAGTTATCCTGAATATGCATTTTTATGCTTGTGGAAAATGATATGGAAAATGTGCTTTGGAACTAATATACCTGCTTTTGTTTAGAAATTTTGAAAAAGGAATGTTCACCATGCTTTCTATAAAACTTCTTTACTGCTTTTCATTCCATGTTTTAAATTTTAAATAAGCATATAGGAATTTTTATACAGATACTTTCTATGGAATGTCTAGGTGGGATCCTACTGAGCATGTTATCTCACACTGTGTGCACTGCTTCGGTGGTGCATAGACCTTTGTTTGTCTTCTAGTGCAGAGAAAGGAAAGGCGTCGAAGTGAGGTGGAGAGGTTTATGTTAGTTGGGATGGGTAGATGGTGGTGATATGGTTAAAGTTCATCTATTCCATATTAGGAGTAGTTGTTTGGTTATGAGTCCCTTGTAGTCAGGATTTCCTTTTAGAGTTTTTAGCTAGTTTTTCAGTTGTTCTATTTCTGTTGTTTTTCTTATAGTTATGGAATATATATTTGTTTGTCTTTCTCTATTTATTCTTTTATCTATATATATGCTATGTGGTCATTCAGGTTGTGTGAAATCATTCCCTCTATTTTGTCATTCTATGCATGGGTGCTTGAAGCCAGTACGTGAGAATAGGGAATTCCCTTCAGGTGTGTGAGGGATTGGGTCGGGTGTCGGGTTTTAGGGCAACCCGGGTTGGTTTGTTATAAACCCCCTACCATCGAGGGATGGTGGGTCCTCTTTCTCCTAATATTCAACTTCCTAATTAAGATTAGTGATCATAGAATCCAATCATAAATCTAGTCCTGAAGATTCTTGGACTCTTGGAGGGTCTTCCTATATTGGAGATCTCCTCCTTAGAATTATCACTTTCCTTAGATCATTTTAGCTTGGAACTGGTTTCTCCATTAAATTTCATGTCTGTATTTTTTAGATTTTGTACTCCATGTAATTTTGACTTGGGGTTTGAAGGCCTTTTTCTAGATTGTTATTCTTTATTCGAATAGTTTCTTTCTACTTTTTCAAAAGGAGGTGAATTTTTTTAGGGCATGGCCATGGAAATACCGATATTTTAGTTTATTAAAATTTATTTTATTTATATTATCAATTGATTATTATAAGTTTCATGATCCACCTTTATCTATTTTTTGGGTGTAGCTTCTAGGCTTACCCTTCCCTTTTTTCAATCTGCAAATTTTGAGACTTGTCAGAAATTCTTGTGGTAGATTCTTTTGCTCAGATCTGCACTTGATGTCATTAAAACATATTGTTTATACCTAGATATGTTTAGAATATTGAATATCTAAATATCTCCCTAAATTTTTTTACATCATTATATAAGAGGAATATTGATTCAAATAATAGGTGATTTACGTAGCATGGCCTCCATTCTGTATAAAATGCTGCTGGAAAGGTCACTCTTTTTTTGAATGCCATAGGGTTGTCTTTGAGAAGTACTAGGATTTGTCTCATGTGAAGGAAGTTTATAGGTTTTGTTCTGTTAGTGAGGTTGGTGATAGGTATGTATCGAGTTCTTCCCAACCAAATGGTCAGCCTCCTCTAGCATGTTTGACATTTTTAAAGGTCTTCTATGAGAATTAGGAGTCAATAATGATCAGTACAAGATCAAAAATAGATAATTAAATCATGTATTTTTTGATAAATTACTGATGGATAGGTGTTATTATAAGATATGTGACATCTAATGGATGGTGTTGAGCCCCCTTAACAAGAAAAAAAATAAGGGTATAGAAAATTTATGTCCTAATGTGCAGTCCAAAGATGATGGGATCATATTGGTTCAATAGTGAAACTGATTTTGGTCATGGTAAAGGTCATACTAAACTATAATAAGAATGGAGGATGGAAATTAGTGGGATCCAGAATGATTAAGAAACAAGCCTGGGGTGATAAAGTGGTTCTGGTGATGGACAATCATTTTTATTCAGAAGTTAATCCCCCTAATGGAAGAGTTCTAGATCAAGGATATATATATATATATAAATAATACTATTAAGTGAATGAACTTATGGAAGGTTTTTTCCATTCATGTTAGAATAAATGTAAAATACTCCATGGATTCTTGGGACTTTTCATCACCTACCAAGAAGAATAAAAGGAATTGTAAAGAATACTCATACCTTCCCAAACATATATTTACTAGATAATTGGGGAATATTGGAGTATCCCTGGGATATACAGAATAAATATTTTATGGAACCTTGAAAAAAAAATTCCCTTAGACTCCAACCCCTCAAAGGAACATAAATTTTCAGAAGGTACGAAGAAGGGAGACTCTACGAGAACCCTAGTTCTTAATGCAAAGATTATAGTGACTTTTAGTAATTTCATAAATTCAAAAAAAGAATAAATCAATAGGGAATGACTTGGTTATGATGAATTCACATCGAAGGAGTGGTATAGTATTGATCAAGAGATATTATATAGATAATCTCATAAAATAACATATGAAATGGTACACCTCATAAATTCATATCTTGTTCCTATATTTTAGAACTTATTTATTTAACATGGATTCATTTATAGAGTTTACTGATTTTACTAATATAAAGTTAGATGGATATGTCTCCACACACCCAAAAACTGATATTAGTGACTTGTCTTGGAATTACTAGGCTGACCTAGCTGGGCAACTTATGTAGTAATAGATGGTTCTATTTTGGCTGTTTGGTTGTCTACTTTCTACATTTATTTCTTTTCTTTTTTTGATAGGTTTACTTTATTTACCAAAAAGTGGGTTTTCCTTAAAAATAAAATACTAAAAAATTGATTTGACCATTAAGGATCACAATAGGGATTACCCACATAATGATACTATTGATAAAAATAATAGCACCATGTTTCTTCAGAAATATCAAAGATGTAAAAACAAATGGTCATACAATCATGAAGATATCTCTCTATTTTAGTAATAAAAATAAGGTTTATGGATTTAGTGATAGGCTTTGAGGGTGTCGTTAATTTCATACGAGTCTATGAAAAAACAAAATTTATAAAAACTCAATTATTATACTTAATTAATTAAAATGATTATTAGTAGAAGGTCAAGATCGGTCTACAAGGAAATTGAAAGTATTTTGATTAGGTATTCAAAAGATTCAATTTTAATAAATTGAATAAATAGGTCATAAAATATTTGTTTGATTTTATTTTTAGAAAACAAAATTAAAATGATGTAGATTGATTGGTTGTGATCAGATTTGAAAGTTCTTTAAGGTTTTGTAATATCAAGTTTCATGTGCAATTGGATTTTAAAAAAATATGTTGATTAATTCATGATTGGTTTTGGAGTTGAGATGAGTAAGATCCAATGTTCATGGTATCTCCTCATTAATGAGCCAATACCCTATTTCCCTTGGTCTAATAATTTAGGGTCTCGCCAAATTGAGTTTTTCTTGATACTATATTTAAACCTAAATTCTCCTAAATTAAATAATGTCCATGCCTTCTTTAGGGTTTTTTAGTTGTTAAATATTAACGTTCCTTTTATATTCAATTATCAATGGTCATAATAATTGAAAAAGAAATGGATTAGAAGTTGAAATTAATTACAACAAACAAAATACATGGATAAATAAAAAGAAATAAATCCAATGCACCTTCCCCCTTATATTACATTACCCTAGCACATAGTGAGTTTACCCCCTCATTCTAGTGATAAGATAGTAATAGGGAAGGAGAAAATAAAAATAAAACATAAAGGAAATAAATAAAAACTCGGAAAGGATGCATCAGCTTCTCGCTCCACGCTTTGGTCTCCAGATATGAATTACTCCAATAGCAATAACCTAGACCTCCTTTTATAGGCTCCATATAGATCCTATAGCATTTAAAAACATTAAGTAATGGTTAAAATGTAGTTTAGGGTGGGTCCCAAGTCATATATTTGGTAAAAATTTGAAGATACATAGAATTTGAACATTGAAATCTCGTCCCGTGAATTTACATGATGTGTAATATTTTAATTCTGAGGTGTTGTGAATTCCAGCGTATCTCTTCCAAAAACTCATCTCAAAAAAAGTCACATCATGTAATTTTAATACATGACATGTAATTTCCTTTAACATCATGTAATGGTGTCACATCTTTTCCTATCAGTGCTACTTATTCTTATGAAGTTACGATGTGTAAATTTGTTACAAGGCATTTAATTGTTCTTCTCCAGTTTTCCAACCCCCCTTTATCTTCAAAAATCTAGTGCCACGTTGCGAGTGATATTTACCTCTTTTCATTACTATTCTAATAATTATTTTATACTTCCATGAAAACATAAAATAAGTTAAATCACTCACAAATTAGAAAGAATAATCAATTAAATACATAAATTAATAATTAAAACACCCTAAAATGTATGCATGAAATATAGATATCAAATTCCCCCACACATAAATTCATACTTGTCATCAAGGATAGAATATCAACATACTAAAAAGGATGTTCACATTCCCATGAATAAAATTCAATTTCAATAAAAACAATTGATCAAATTGAAAATTAAATTTTTGATCATAACATGTATAAAATTTATCAATGCCTCACTTTTCAAAGAAATAAGTCAACCATGTATGTTATTTTTTCCTTTTTTGAAATTTTCCAGACTCTTCATTCTTCCATTTACATTTTTTAATGCATTATTAATATGAATTCCATTTTTAATTTACCTCACTTTGAATTTTTCTACACATCATTTGGGTATGAATGAGTCGAGTGATACACATACCTCAAGAACATGTAACTTTCCATAGTCTTGTAGAGAATCTATCATCTCCACTGCGTAAAGATAGAAATCAAAATTAATCATGAGGGATTAACCTATTAGGGTCAAACGAATATGAGGATTAGTATTGGTTGGTAAATGATGTAAATCATGTAAGGATCAAAAAGGAAGTTCAACTCTAAAGTACTTTTCATGATAATCAAAAATAGCTCAATGAAAGTCTCCTCTTTCCCAAGTATCTTATAGAAGGCTCATAACAAGATGAAATGAAATAAATTAAACACCATATTTTATTATTATTTCAATTTTATTTTATTTTTTGAAATTTTTACTGGGGATAATTCTCACATCCACAACCCAAACCCTAATGATCTCCTCACAACACTATTTGTAATATTTATAACAAGATCATTGTTCAAGTAAATAGTGATTTTTGAATTTACTTATACACAACCAATTTTTATTCTTCTTTTTTTAAGAGGGTGTGAAATAAATACAATGAATGCACCTTCCCCAAATCTCATGAAAGTTTTATCACACTTATTCATTACAAAAATTCCATCCCTTCAACTAGATGTAACTTCCCCCACTCTTATGTTTTACAATCATGAAAAATATTTAGAAGAGTGTAGGAATCGATAAAATAGTCTTGTGACATGGATCATTTCTTAACAAGGATATTTATTGATTCTATGGGATTAATATGGATTAATGTAAGGTGGGACTTGGGATAAGGGTTAAGAAAAATGTCTCAATCAATTTAAAAGTGATTTTTTCTAGTCATAGCTTTAATAATATGTAAAGAAATTTCTAGAAGAAATCATGCTCGATTTTTTAAAGAAATATACAAAATAAAGAATAGAAAATATTGGTTCAGTGGATGTCTCTATAATGAGACAAAGGTTTGGGAAAATTACTCATGGAAATTTATATGAACAATTAAATAAATTAATGAAAATATCATAAATACAAATCATGGCCAAATCTTAGAAAAAAATCATTTAAAATTATCAATATGCTCCCATAAATAATGATTTGTCCAGTATTAATCCACATGCTTATACCTACTAATTATTTTACCATTTTTATTATTCAAATTTATTAGCAAATAAATTTAAATTTCATGGAATGGTTTTTGTCTTATGTAGTTTATGTCTCCTAGTTTAGTTGATAAAAGAATGAATCAAATATGGGGCATGCAATTGGAAGTTAAAAACATTAATTAAATTTTGGTAATATAGTAGAAATTTTTTGAATTTAAAACCTATACTCCCCTTTCAATTTTCACTACAAACATGACTGTATGGATTTTGGCTACTGCAGATTCATGATGTGTGAATTCCCATCACAACATGTAATTTTTCTATAGTCTATTCCTTCGATTCTTGCTACTTGTTGCCACCTTGGGTCTTGATGGTCCTATAAATTAAAAAAACAAGTGAATTTATATGCCGTTATCAATGAATTTTGAAATATTTAGAGCGAGATCATGGGTGCCTATAAAAATAAATAAAAACAAAAAAAATAGGTTGCATCCCAAAAGCGATTTTGTTTACCTTCATTGGATTGACCTTTCCTATTTTGGATTAAGCTCATCTGATGGATGGTTGAAAATTTTATACCTCTTTAGGGTCCATAAATAGTCTCAGTTGTGTCCTATCCACATAGTTCATCCCATTTCATTCTTCTATAAACAAATTTATTTTCCCTGATAGCAGTACTTACTTAATCTCCATTATACCGACCCACTATTTTTTCCTCAGTCCTAATGAACAAAATGGAAGTTCATATACCATCCATACCTACTATCCTTTATCAAATTTAGTGGATTCATTCACTCATTTGGTGGAAATGTCTTATTATTTGTCTTATTTTTCTTCTTCAGTTGAGAATCCTCTTTCACAATAGCATCTAACTCATGTACACCTTTAATTTCATCAACATCCTCAACTTTGGGTTTATTTTCTTCTCCAGAGTCATTTTCCTCTTACACATCGTAGTTCTTCATTGCCTGATGGATTTTAAAACTTACTTGATCACTTCCAACTCTCAAAAAGAGTTCTCTATTTTGAACTCCAATCATCACATGCACAATGGATAAAAATGGTCTTCCTAGAATGAGTGGATTTCACTCCTCTTCTATATCCAGCACTATAATGTTGATGGGGAGGTATAATTTTTAAAATTTAATCAGGATGTCCTTGATGAGTCCTTGGGGATACTTTGCTATTGAATCTGCTAATTGGAGTGAAAAACTTGTGGGCTTTAGGTCTTCCAGTCCCAAACTCTTGAATGTTGTTTACGACATGATATTGACACTTTCACCTAAGTCACAAAAATATTTTCCACATTTTTTAGCTCTGATAAATATGGGAATTGAAAAGCTACTTAGATCACTTTTGTTTTTAGTTAATTACTTTTATACCACCACCGAATACTCCAGTATAAGTGTAATAGTGCCAATATCTTCTAGATTATTACTCTTAGTTACTAGATCTTTCATGGATTTTTTATATATCGACATGTTTGTGAGGGACTCTTCAAAATTTATATTAATATGTAATTTTTTAAAGTGTTCCAAAAATTTACCTTTTGGCACATTATTCATTACTTTGACCTTTTTTTTGGAAAAGGAATTCTCAACTTGTATTGATGTGGTTCTTCTTCTTCTTCTTTATCTACTTGTTTCTTATTAGCATACTCTTATCTTGCTTAAACTAGTTGTTTTCTAGAAAATTCTATACCACTTTATTTTGTTTTCATCCCAATTCTATGTTGTATAACTTTAAAATATTCATGTGGGTTTACTTCAGGGTATCTTGGTAGTGTAAATATAGGTCTATCTCTTATTTGATCAATAATTTTTTCAACTTGACTCTCTAAATTTTATAATGCGGCCTTTTGGTTTGATTATTCTTCTTTTATTTCTTTTATTACATCCCCAAAAGTAGTCATGAGTGTTTCCAATGTCTCTTCTAATGTATAGACATAGATTGTTAGTGTGGTCCTTTAAGGTTCTTGTTTTTGGTACCCTTTTGGTCTTTGTTGATATCCTTGTCCTTATTGTTGTTGTGGTATCCAACCCTGAAATTGATTACCATGGTTTTAATTATCATAATTTTCATCTTTAATGTGGGTACCATGGGGGTTTTATTGGTATCACATCATTATTTCCATATTCTTGGTCAATAACTCCAGCTTTTCTGCTATCCAGTCATTGTTGTTGATTTCATGAATTCCTTTTCATTTTGTTCCTTCTCCTTTTCAAAGGGAACTATTTCTAACCATTTCATTCAATAATTTCTGGCTCACTTCAGGTTACTTCTTCATTAATTATCCTCCAGCATTAGTATCAAGAATTACCATGTTTCCCTATGAAATTTTTTTATAGAATGTTTGGATTAGCATCCATAGCTCTATTCCATGAAGAGGGAATATTCGAGTCATATCTTTATAACATTACCACAAAGAATATAGTGATTCATCATAAAATTGACAAAAGTTTAGAATGTTTACCCATATGTCCATTGACTTAGAAGGTGGAAAGAAGCAGGTGAGGAAGTTCATGGCCACATCATACCATGTAGCGATGGAATGCGCATGTAGGATTTGAATTCAATGTTGAGGTCGATCGCATAATAAAAATCAAAAAATATAGAGTCTTACCACATTGCTTGAGACGTTTTGAAATTAGAACATGTCACAAATCTCAAAAAAGCTTCCCAAACGTCTGTTCGGGTCTTCATGTGGAAGTATGGTGAATTCCACATTATTTGATATCATTGAAATGATTGAAGTATTTATCTTGAATAGGTTTTCTATAAAGGGGGTGTTAGGATGCTTGGTTGCAATCCTATGTTTGACGGCTGCCCATAGTCTACAAGTGTCCACAGCCCCTGATCTCTTTGAAGAACTCTAGAAGGTTTATTTTTATTAGTTCCCACCATGATTGTAGTGACTTTACTCTCAATGTTTGGTTCATAAAGGTTTGTGTCCTTGATGGTTCCTTTTCTCTTAGACTGAGTGTTGTGGTCATGCATTTAAAAAAAACCTAAAACTCACAACACGAACACACTCAATGTAAATAGATAAAAATAATTCAATAAAATGAAATAAAAAATTTGAAATCCTAAAAATTAAAAAGAAACCATCCCCAGAAACGACACCAGTTTGATAGGTCAGGAGGACATCATTAATTTCCTATGGGTCTATGAAAAAACAAAATTTTTAAAAACTCAACAATGCTACTTAATTAATTAAAATGAGTATTAGCAGCAGGTCAAGATCAGTCTACAGGGATGGTGAAATTAGTTTGATTAGGTTTACAAAAGATTTAATTTTATCAAATTGAATAATGAGTTGAGAAAATATTTTTTGATTTTATTTTAAGAAAACAAAATGAAAATTATGTAGATTGATTAGTTTTGATCATAATTTAAAGAACATCAGGGTTTTGTAATATCAGGGTTTAGGTGTAATTGAATTCTAGAAAATAGGTTGATTAATTTATGATTGGTGTTAAAATTGAGATTAGGAAGATCCAATGGTCATGTTATCACATCCTTAATGCGGAAATACCCTATTTCCATTGGTCTAGTAATTTAGGGTTTCACAAAAGAAAGTTTATCTTGATATCATATTTAAACCTAATTTCCCTTAAAGTCAACAATGGTCATGTATTCTTTATGGTTTGTTAGTTTCTCAATATTAAATTTCCTTTTATATTCAATTATAAATGGCCATGATGATATAAAAATAAAGGTATCATAATTTGAAATTAAATTATGAAAAACCAAATACATGAATAAATAAAATGAAATAAATTCAATGTACCTTCCCCCTTCTATTACATTACCCTATCACATGGTGGGTTTAACACCTCATCCTAATTATGAGAGAATAAGAGGGAAGGAGAAAAGGAAAATAAAACATAAAGTAAAGAAATAAAAAATCATAATGGTCATAGTAACTTCTCGCTCTACGCTTTGGTCACCGGATCTAGATCACATCAACAGCAGTAGCCTAGACCTCCTTTTATGGGCTCCATATAGATCATACATCATTTGAAATCATTAATGAATGGTCAAAATGTGGTTTTGGGTGGGTACCAAGTCATATATTTGGTGTTAAATTAAATATATATATATAATCTGGACTTTGAAATATCATCCCGTGAATTTATACGATGTGTAATGTGATTACACAAGGTGTAATCTTCTAATTCTAAGGCATTGTGAAATTTGGCGTATCTCTTCCAAAAAACTCACTGAAAAAAGTCACATTGTGTAATTTTAATACATGATGTGAAAATGGATTTCACATCATGTAACGGTGTCATGACTTGTTCGGTCAGTGATTCTTCTTCTGATGAAGTCACGATGTGAAAATTAGTTACATGTTGTTTAATTGTTCTTCTCTAGTTTTCCAGCTCTGTTTTGGATTCAAAAATTTGGCGTCATGCCACAAAAGATATTTTCCTATTTTCATTAATTTTTTAATAATCATTTTATCCTACCATAAATACAAAAAATAAGTTAAATCACTCACAAGTTAGAAAGAATAATCAATTAAATATAGAAATTAATACTTAAAATACCCTAAAATATATGTATGAAATACAAATATCATTGAGACTGAATTATCAACCTTTCTTATCTTACTAAATATCAATTAAAACCCCTCCTTATTTATTTGTATATATTTTTGTTACTAACATGTAGGGATTTGAAGGATTTAGGAAAAAGAGGGAGTTGTATGAGGCTGGAAATGTTGTGTTGTAAAACAAACTACCCATCATGGAGTAAACATGTCCAATATGAAGAATAGAGTGATTAAATCCGTTTATGGGGAGAAACACATGAATATTATTTATCAAAATATCATTACTTAATGCATCTATAATTTTATGGACAACCCCTTAAAATTATAATTTGAGGTATGCCAATAAAAAATTTCATCCTTATTTTGATCTTATCAAAACTAGTTATCAAGGGGGAGTGTTATTTAATGGATAGTTTAAGATTAAGGTTGTTATATTCCTTGAAGCATATATTTTTATGTGTTTTTTTATATGTGTGAAAGATATACATTTCCTGAAAAAATATTTGAAACAAGTCCAAAATGAGTAAATTGATAATGGTATTACAAGATTAATATATTTTTGGATAGTCTTTATTTCTTAGTGAAATATTTCTTATTTTCTAAACCATGGTTTTCCCATCTAGACTTAGAGTAGATTAACTAAATTCTCTTGGCTATGTTGTGTGTGGTGTTATACTTCTCTCATCAATGTGAATCGGGCTATAATTTAGAACTAAAGAGGGAGAAGAAGTTATATTAAATATATCCACTTACTAATAAAAATAAGAATAAAATGATATAGGAAGGCCCCTATATTCCTTTTCATTTATTTTAAATAAGGGTATAAAATAAATTATCCCACATATTTTCATAAGAGTTTTTTAGTATGAACAAAAAATAAAAAGGGAGTGATTTAAGTGTCCATGCATGGATTATATTATTGTCAACATAAAAGGATTTTAATATGTGTACAAATAATGATGATCTTATTCCCTTGAAATTGGAAAAGTTTTGAGACTAATATTGAAGATTTAGTGAAGAAAATTCGGAGTGGTTATTATTGGTTTGTTTTCTTTTTTTGAAAATAAATAAATCATGTTAAATATAATGATTAATGAGTAGTTAAAAAAGTAAATCAAGGAAGAATTTTGGTGGAAGTATTGAAATTATCTTCAACATGTGTAAAGTGTATTTGAGATTTTTGAAGAATGATAAATATTTATTAAAGAGGCTCTAGTTAGAAGATAAGAAAGTCTAAAATTTCTAAACTAAGAGGCATGGTCAATCTATATTTGGACATGTAGTTGATCAAAATTTGGTCTTGTGGTCAAGCTATAATTAGTCATATGGATGATCCATATTTGTTCATGTGGTCGATCCAGACTTGGTAATGTGGTCAATCTAGGTTTATTCATTTGGTTGATCCATGTTTAATTATGCAGTTGATCCAGATATGGACATGCGGTCGATCCATGTTTTTTTATGTGGTCTAACCAGATTTAGTTGCATGGTTGATCAATACTATGATCTATTAAAATATTTTATATTATTACTCATGTGGTTTATTTTGATATATTCAATACACTGACCATATCATTATATGGTATTTTTTTCAGCCACATTCGGTCATCATGGTATGTCATCTCATCATGTGGTCGATCTCTTAGTGGTGGTTATTGGAGCTGGTGGCCTATAACCAACATATGATAATACTCTCTATGGCTAGATGATGTTATTTGAGGGACACAAATAATATAGGCCATTAGGGATGAGGAATCATAAAAATTTTAGGCACATTCTCATGGTGTGCACCCTTGGTAATATCCAGGAGGATATTATGAGAACGAGACCCTCCGGTAGTAAATCTACATTTCATAGTGTCATTGGATGTTCCTATCTGAGGACGTGTGTATTGGTCCATAGACTTTAAGATTATAATTAATGGGTATTACAATTCATGCACTTAGATGTATTGATGAAAACTATGACGACACACTGTTTGTAGCGAGGTAGGATATGTTGGGTGCGTCATGAGTAATATTTCATTAATATATAATGCAAGAAAGGATTTTTCCCTTCTATTCCATAACAGAAGTAGATATCTTAGTCCCTTTTATGGAATTGATATAGCCTAAATAAATCCATGGCCATGGTAAGGAATGGGCGAGTTCCATTCTGGAAAGTCAAAGAAAGAATAATCGAGCACATGGGTTGATGTCACTAGCCTGCAACCCGCTTGATTCGAGATATAGAGACCAAGGGATTACATTACATAGTAAGAATTCTTAGGAGGTGACATGTCATTGTGGCATTAACTTCTTTATCTATGGGTGCCTTGGCCTTTTTCTAAACACTAACCTTTGACTTTAGGCAGGCTCTGCCTAATGCCACTAAGAAAGAGGCCTAGAGGGTCACATACTAAGTGTGTCCAAGTATCTCAATTAAATATTAATTTAACAAGTTGAATAAAGATTATTCCCAATTGGGGTTTAATAATTATTTAAGGATGCCTAATCACATTTATTTCGACACTAGTTAGTTGAGAGAATATATTGTGGATGAAATAATATATTTATTAGCGAGTAATTCAGTGACATTTATTTGAGAAATAAATAGCCATTATTCAAGGTCTAATAAATGTGATGGACTAAATAAAGAAAATGGAAAAACAAAAGTACACACCGTGTAGTTTTTCTAGGGAATTATGAAAAATAATATTATTTATTTAATTAAATAATATTAGGTGTAATTCGATGAGATCATGTCAAGTAATAATAATAGTCGATTGTTATTATTATACATGGGGTATTACTAAGAATTAAATGAAATGAATAAATGATTTCAGGTAATTAATTCATTTTATTATTCTATGTAATTAAAATCTCAATTAAATAATTCTCATTACCCTAGACCTTTTTGGGGTTGTGCACAAAAGATCTAGAGAAATATCTACATCCAAGAGAGAATTATTTTCTTTCAAGAATGCTCTCAAGGTACGAGAGAGATCCTCCTCCACTGGATCAGGGAGAGTTCTTTGCAAGCATCTCTCAAGGCGATCAAAGGAGGACATCGCAAGCGGAGGATCTTCCGCACTAGCACCCAGATATCCCTTTGGAGGTGTCTAGAGATATGTGGAGAACATGCGGATCATTTCTAGATTAATCCTACACTTGGATTCTACGATGCAATGTTGGTTCACATCGTATCGTGACCAAAAACATCAACGGAGAGAGAATTACATCAAGATAATTCTTGTCTTTTAATTAAATTAATTATAACCAACATATGATGATCCTCTCTATGGTTCTAGTACTCCCCTATTTTCTGTCGTTATTCATTCTATTCCAAAGATCTGGCATTTTATTATCGTGATGGATCTCAGATTTATCATCGTTAATGGAAAAAATTAAAGTTGGGAACACCCACCAATGCACTTCCGCTGCGCCTGGAACCTACAAGTGGTATCATAGCGGTCATATCATTTACTATAATTATTTGGTTTTTCATTGTTGATTTACACATTTAATAATTTAGTTCTTTCAATTCAAGTTAATTGTTCTATAAATCTGAATCTCGAGATCTATTCCTCCTCTTTCATTTCTCTTTCACCTTACAAAAACAATTTTTTCTTTTAATTTTGATTAAAATAAAACATAGGATCTAATCCGGAGGTTCCAAATCTTCTTGGTCGTACAAAACCAGAACACATGGCGTGTATTAGGAAGTACACACCATGTAGTATAGGTTCCATGAACCAATATGGTCTGCCAAACTAGGTCGTGTCATTGGATTCTATCTAAGTCTTTAAGACTCCATGTGTTGACTAGGAACAGGTGGAACACGGTTTCTAGATTACACATTGTGTGGTCCACTGAACACGACATGTAGTTCCTTCGGGTTATGGTTGGACCATGTACCCAATACACAGCTTGCCCGACTGGAAACCGTGTAACACGGATACTACACGGTGTGTGTCCCACTGAACACGTCATGTACTCCAAAGATTTTCGAAGTACATCTACACACCATGTACCCAGGCATGTAATTCGGATGGACGGTGAACAAAAGTACACGTCATGTAGTCAGAACTACACATCATGTACTCATCCAAATTACACAGATTTATTAAAATTTATTATTATATTATACAAACCCTTGAAACATGTACCGTAGTGTGGTTGTAAAGCTAAGGCACAACATGTGATAGGTGTTTTATATATATGTGTTTAATTTAACATATACACAATGTTTATTTCTACTCATTGGGTAGTTATGAACGGGAATTCACCGGGTTGCCTCTAAGGTAAAAGTTACGTACAAGGATAATTTTAAATGAATTTAGTTTTTTAAAATTATGATGGATGATAATCTCAAGGAAATTTATAAAAAAGATTTAAGATAAAAGGATTGGTTAATTAAATATAATTTATTGATTCAAGCGTGATTTATCTTAAATAAGAAAAATTAAATAATTGAATGCTAGTTTTATTTATGCATAAATATCATTGCATGTATGGATGATCATGAGCTAGACCAAGACCTTTGTATGTGAATGGTTTCCTTTTAATTTATTTATTTAAATTAAATTTGTTGGCCTACAATCCTTTTCCTCGTTAATATGTAGGGTATGCGTGCCCAAGGTTTCTTTTATATAAAACACCATTTTACCCCTCACCTGTGAGTGAGATAAAATCATATGTGATGGATGGATCTCCCAAGCTAGTGGAGGTGGCTCAATTTAGGGGCCAAGGTGAAACCAATCCAAGGAGATACAAAGGTGTACAGGTGGAAAGCTATAAACACGAACCCAAAAGGTTCAAGGTGTTTCTCCCCTATGTCTTGGGTTATTTTATAAACCGCTAGATAAACTAACCAATAGAACAATCTCATGATCATTCAATTTATTTTATTTCTATTAGTTTCGTGTTTTATTTATTGCAGTTGTATTTTCACGATCACCCAATTAATTAATTAAAAAAGCATGCAAGATATAACTAAAATAAGATCAGCTTATGCGTAAATATTATCTTAGACATGGTTAATCACTTAATTATATACCACTTAATATTAAAAATCATGTAATCAAAGATAATAAAATATAAATTTATGTATAAGGATAAAATCCTTCAAAGAAAAAATAAAGTCAATATAACCTTTTATAATCTTGGTTAGAATCGAACCATAGTTCAAAGTGCTTGACCAAACCTAGTTGGGGTGATTTCAATTATTGGGGAATTCTAATTCAATGCTTTGGGTTGACTTGACTTGGTCTACATCAAGGGTTGACTTCCACAGTAGGACTTGATGTGAAAAAGAGGAAAAGGTTGAGGAAATCCACAATAAAAGGATTTTAGGATTGGGGAGTCCACTCAACGGATCAAGGAGCTGTGAGTTAATGCAGTTGGAATTTGGAATTCCTACCTAAAACCCTTAAAGTTTCTTGACCAACCCTAGTTTGGGTAATGTGAAGGGAAATATGGATATTTTCCACTAGAATATTCAGGTAACAGAATATTCTAAATTCAATGGTGAGGGCTATTGGATTTTGATAAAATAGTGGGAGACTAATGAGTATTAAATTGTTTATTTGTCTCGGTTTTATAATGATAAAGTAATAAACCTTTTCTCATATTAATTTGTATAAATGGAAAGAAAAATGACTTTAAACATATCATTTCGAACCATACTCGAGAAGGAAAAACTTCTCACCAGCACCAATTTCTAGGAATGGCATAGGAATTTACACGTCATCCTTCACCACGAGAGAAAATTGTATGTGATTGAAGAGCCTATTACAGTTGCACCTGGAAAATAGGTCAGTGATGAGAAACTATATATCTATATGAAACATATGGATGATGCCACATATTTCCAATGTTTCATGCTATTTTCCATGTCTAATGAGCTCTTGAAGCAACATGAAAACATGGACGCATATAGCATGATGTCTCACCTTAAGGGTCTCTATCAAGAGAAGCCAAGACAGGAGGGATATGAGATATCCAATTCTTTGTTCATGACTAAGCTTATAGATTTTGTGCCAGCTGGGCCTCATGTAGTCAAGCTTATTGGCTACATTGAACGCCTGGACATCTTAGGGATTAAGTTTCCAGATGACTTGCGTACAGATCTCATCCTATCATCACTTCCCAAGACCTTCTCTAGCTTTCTTGTCAAATACAACATGAGAAAAAATTATAAGAGTCTATTGGAACTTCTGACCTTAATTCACTAGGTAGATAAGGACATGGGGCATGAAAAACCCATAGTCCTTATGGTGAATAAGAAAAGTAAGGACAAGTCAAAGGGACCAAGGATTCATAAATGGTCTTAAGCCCCTGAGCATCATCCATCCAAGAAGGGGAAGATCCAGAGGAAGGGCAAGGAATGGGATGCGGTATGTTTTTCATGTGGCAAGCAAGGCCACTGGAAGAGGAACTACACCCATAAGCATGGGGATGCTAAAGGTGTGTTCGTTATCAAGTGTAATCTTTCCATTTCTAAACATAGGGTATTAGATATAGCTTGTGGGGCTCACATCTATATTAAAATGTAGAAACCAAGTAGATTTATAATGATTATAAGAGGATAGGTATATCTTTGAGATGCCAATGGCGTGAGGCTAGCTGTGTTGGCCATTTATGATTACCATCTCTCATTACCAACTGGAATGCTTTTAGTTTTACATAACTGTTATTATGTTCCTAGTGTTACCAAGAACATAATTTTTGTATCTTGTTTGGATATGGATGGATTTATTTTCAAATTTGGAAATAAGGGTTGTTTATTTTATAAGAAAAACATATTTTATGGTATGGCACATTTTAATAATGGTTTGTATTTATTAAATTATGAAAACCAAGTGTTTGCAATCGATAACGAAAAAAATTCACATGACTCGTACAACACCCAGTTGTGGAATCATCGTCATGGTAATGTAAATGAGAAGTGATTGAAAAGATCTGCCAGGATGGTTATTTAGACTCTACTGAGCTAAAACCACTTGATATATGTCACGCTTGTTTACAAGGTAAAATGACCAAGCCACCTTTTGGTGGACAGGGTGAAAGGGCCACAGAGCTTCTAGGATTTGTGCACACAGATGTGTGTGGACCATTTTCAGTAGAAATTAGAGGTGGATATTCTTACATCATTACTTTTACTCATGTTTTGAGTAAATGTGGCTATATCTACTTAATGAGGTATAAGTCAGAATCCTTATATAGAAATTTAAGGAATTCAAGAATGAAGTAGAGAATTAGCTTGGTAAAAAGATAAATAATCTTCGATCCGATCAAGGTGGAGAATATCTAAACTAAGAGTTCATCGATCTTCTATGAGATTCTGGGATTCTATCTCAGCTCACTCCTCCTTATACACCATAGTGGAATGGTGTTAGTGAAAGGAGTAACCACACCTTATTGAACATGGTCAGGTCAATGATGAGTCATGCAGATCTTCCATTATCCTTTTGGGGATATGCATTACAAACTGTAACATACATATTAAACCGAGTAACAACTAAGGCGAAAAATGGAACTCCCTATGAGTTATAGAATGAAAATAAATCCATTTTGTCACACACATGTGTATGGGAATGAAAGGCGTTTTTTAAGGTCTTATCAGGAAACAAACTAGCACCCTGGGGAACGAGGTGTATCTTTATAGAATATCCCAAGGAAACGAAAGGATATTACCAATATAACCCATTAGACAAGAAAGTGATTGTCTCCAGACAAGCCATCATTATTGAGAGGAAGCACATCCTCAAAAAGGATAGTGGGATCAATATTGAATTCAACAAATTTGATGCTCAAGATACACAGGAGTAGGTACAGGAACAAGTTCCACAGGTCCCCATGGAAGAGGTTCCAGAAACACAAGTACTGCATAGGAGCTCAAGAGAGGTAAGGGAACCAGATATATTTGGTTTCCTTGTCACTGAGGATGGTGAATCATTATTATTGGACAATAATGAACCTCTCTCCTACACGGAAGCAGTAGAAAGCTCAGAAGCTACAATATGGATAGAAGTTATGAATTCTAAGATGGATTCCATGTATCATAACTAAGTCTAGGTTCTGGTCGATGTTTTCACCTAAAGGATCGGGCTCGAAGCGGCGATGGTAGAAACCCAATGGGGACGACGGAGTTCCTCCCTCCGCCGCGAGTTGGCGGGAGGGGAGAGAATCAGCAGCTTCCTCGTAATGGTCGGAGACGCGACTTCTACCCTTTCACTGATCCTAAATTGATTCTAATGTTTCCTGAGATTAACCTAGGCCTGAAGGTCCCTGGTATTCACGATGGAGATCCCGTGATCCCGCTATCGGTTTTGGAGTTTACAGAGGCGGAGAGCCTTCTGAATATAACTTTGGTGGCACGATTCAGTAAAAAACGGTCTTCGGTGGATGACTTCGACAGGTTCGTATTCGAAACGTGGGGACTTCAAAAATGATCTGTTGTCGGTCTGTGAGATAAAAGGCATTTGATGGTGCATTATTCTTCGTCGGATGATTTTGTTCATGCTCTGTCATGCGCTCCCAGGAAGTGTGGTGGTTGCAGCTTTTATCTGTTTCACTAGAGCTACGATATATACTTGAATCATGATTCCCCTTCAATTATGGTCTGGGTAAGTCTTCTGTAATTACCTCTACTTTTTCAAAATCCTGCGATTTTACGTATGCTAGGAAATTTAGTGGTTCGGTTTCTCTGTGTTGATACGCGTACTGCTTCTATGTGCCCTCCGATCAACCCACTCATGTGTGTGGAAGTTGATGTGTCGAGGCCACCAGTCAATTCTGTGTGGATTGAAGTCAGTGAGGAGGTACGATGCAAGCGACTGGTGGTTTTTGACCATTGGGTGGAGTTCTGTTCATCTTGTCGTCGACTGGGTCACTCGGACTCCAACTGTAGACGAGTTGTTCACCAGGGGAAGGTTCCAGTGCAGGGGAAGAATGGAGAGAATATTAATCAGGAGATCCATTTGGCAAGCAAAGCAGTGCAGATTAAACCAGCAGAAAAATAGTTTGAGGAACCCTCTATGTTAGGGGTTTTTGATCGGCTGAAAGAGGATTTGAGGGTCCGGGATACTGGTAAATCAGTGGAACAATGGACTGATGATCCATCTTCACGACCGCACCAAACTGAAGTAGTTCGCTTCTCTGGGAAGGAGGTTATGGCCTGGACGGAAGGGCTAGATATAGAACTCCAAATCAATTCAATTCATATTGTTGGAACTTCGAGGGTCATCAAACTTCTAGTAGGAAAGGGATCAGACCAGGGTGGGGTTCAGACCAACAATTATTTTAAGTGTTTGAACAATGATGAAACTACACAGGAAATTCACTATGAGCTGGATGAGGGAACAGTAGAGGGTGTGGAGTCTGAGGAGGATTATAGAGTATCTAAGGTCCATGAGTAGGGGAAGATCCCTAAGGAGAATAAGGGGAGAGGCTGCAAGGATTACTCGAATTTACCAGAACCGATGGAAACATGTTTAGGTAAAAAATCTAAACCCTGTGAGAAAGAAATATCATCTGCTTCCATGGTTGATGTGCAGGAAAAATCTCAAATTTTGGTTCAGGGAATTAGCAACGACATGCTGCTTTTGAGTGGTAAGGATACTGCAAACTGTACCGAAAAAGAAAAGGACTCTAATGAACCTATCCTCCACTCGAAGGAGGAAATGGTGGAAGAATTCCTTTATGTCAACATCCCACAGGAAGAGGCTGAGATGATGGGAAGACATATTCAAGTGGAGGTCAACATCGAGCAAGATAATTGGATTGATAAACAACATATGATCCTGATGAGAGGCTTCAATGACGGGAAAATCAGCAAAGAAGAGTATATTCGAACCTGGGACAAAATGGCATCTCGTTTAGAAGTTGTTATCGGCAAAGACCCTAATGCTAAGGTATGGCTTATGAAATGAAAACTTTATAGAGAGGAAAGTTCCAATAGGTTGAGGCTTTGCTTTGATGTCTTTTCCTTCTCCTATGAGGCTTCACCTTCGGATTTATTGGGAATAGTTTCTCACTTTGCCTTAAAAGTGACTTTATTAATAAAAAGTTAATTTTCAATTAGGTTCTGGTCGATGAGCCAGTTGATGTAAATCATGTTGGATGCAAATGGGTATTCAAGAGAAAACTATACATGAAAGGTCAAGTTAGAACCTATAAATCAAGTCGAGTGGATAAAGGATTCAGACAGCATCAAATAATTGATTATGATGAAACCTTCTCACCTTTTTCCATGTTTAAATCCATAATAATCATACTTGCCATAGTATCTTACCATGACTACGAGATTTGGCAAATGGATGTCAAAACATCATTCCTTAATGGGAACCTTCAGTAAGATGTCTATATGATACAACTAGAAGGGCTTGTGAAACCATGTGAATCCAAATGGGTTTGCAGGTTGTAGAAATCCATTTATGGATTAAAGAAAGCATCTAGTTCATGGAACATTCAATTTTATGAAGCCGTAAAGGAATTTGGTTTCATTAAGAATGAATTTCATCCATGTGTTTATAAGTAGTTTAATAGGAATGTGTTCGTTATCCTAGTAGTATATGTTGACGACATATTACTTATTGGAAATGATGTACCAGTCTTACAGTCAGTTAAGGACTGGTTGAACAAGTGTTTCTCCATGAAGGACTTGGTTGAAGCAGCCTACATTCAAGGGATCAAGATCATTCGTGATAGATCCAATAGGATTCTTGGACTAATACAGGGTACATACATTGACCAGATACTAAACAGATTTTGTATGGAACAATCCAAGAGGGTATTGGTTCCAGTGTCACATGGCCTACATATTTCTAAGAAAATGCGTCCTCAGACACAAAAGGAGAAAGATAGAATTAGTAAGATCCCATACGCTTTGACTATATGATCCATCATGTATGCCATATTATGTACCAAGCTTGATGTTTCCTATGTACTAAGCATGGTAGGAAGATATCAAGAAGATCCAGGAGAACAGAGTTGGACTGTTACTAAGACTATCCTTAAGTATCTAAGAATAACTAAGGATATGTTCTTGGTGTATGGAGGAGACAAGGAGCTTGTCATTAGAGGATATGCTGACGCTAGTTTTCAAACAGATCAGAATGATCTAAAGTCGCAATCTGGATATGTTTTCTGTCTCAATGAAGGATTTGTGAGCTATAAGAGTTCAAAGAAACCAATTGTCTCTGATTCTACAGTAGAGTCTAAATATATAGCAGCTTATAATGCATCCAAGGAAGTCGTTTTGATTCATAACTTTTTCAAGGATCTTGATGTGGTGCCTAGTAGTAAATATCCTATCACATTGTATTTTGATAATACTACAGTGGTGTCTCTTACAAAAGAACTAAGGTCACATAAATAGACAAATCACATACTCCAGAAGTATCACATCTTGGGGGATTTCTATCAAAGGGGTGAATTTGCAGTGATTAGAGTGTCCACAGAAGAGAACATAGAATACCCCATGACTAAAGGACTATCTCATAAAAAGCATGAATATCATGTGAGAGCTAGCGAGTTAAAGGTTTTTAGCAGTTGGTTCCAGTACAAGTGGGATTCTATTGGATTTAGTGTTCTAGAACCAACTACTTTGTACTTTATTCATTAATAAATACCTTATCACATCTTGATTGTTCATCTGTGTGACAATACATGTGATAATGTCCTAAGGATATTTGTTTCACTAAAAGGTTATAGTGGATCCCGGCTATGATGAGAACCCAGAAGTGCCATGACACTGTTCTTGAATATATGTTCTACGGATGGATGATGTTATTTTAGGGACACAAATAATACAGGCCATTAGGGGTGAGGACTCATAAAACTTTGAGATGCATTCTCATGGGGTGTGCCCTTGATAATATCCAGGAGGATATTATAAGAACGAGACCCACCAGTAGGAAATCCACATTTCATAGTGTCATTGGATGTTACTATCTGCGGACATGTGTACTGGTCCTTAGACTTTAAGATTATTATTAATGGGTATTAAAATTCGTGCACTTAGATGTATTGATGAAAACTGTGACAACACACTATTCGCAGCGAGGTAGGATGTTTTGGGTGCATCATGAGTAATACTTCCTTAATAGATAATGTGATAAAGGATTTGTCCCTTATATTTCATAATGAAGTAGATATATCAGGCCCTTTGATGGAATTGGTATAGCCTAAATAAATACATGTTCATGGTAAGGAATGGGAGATTTCAATCCCATAAATTCAAACAAAGAATAATCAAGCACATGGGTTTATGGCACAAGCATGCAACCCACTTGATTCGAGATATCGAGACAAAGGTATTGGATTACACGGTAAGCATTCGTAGGAGGTGACATGTCATTTCGGCGTTAACTTCTTTCTCTATGGGTGCCTTGGAGTGTTTCTAGGTGCTAACCTTGGACTTTAGATAGGCTCCGCCTAATTCCACTAATAAAGAGTCCTAGAGGGTCACACACTAAGTGTGTCCAAGTATCTCATTTAAATATTAATTTAACAAGTTTAATAAAGATTATTCCCGATTTTGGTTTAATAATTATTCAAGGATGTCTGATCACATTTATTTTGAAACTAGTAATTCGAGAGAATATATTGTGGGTGAAATAATATATATATATTAATGAGTAATGAAGTGTAATTTATTTGAGAAATAAATATCCATTATTCAAGGTCTAATAAATCTGGTGGAGGAAATAAAGAAAATGGAAAAACAAAATTACATGTCGTGTAGTTTTTCTGGGGATTTGTGAGAAATAATATTATTTATTTAATTAAATACTATTAGGTGTAATTTTCTGGGTGCATGTCAAGTAATAATAATAGTCAACTGTTATTATTAGACATGGGGTCTTGCTAAGAATTAAATGAAATGAATAAATGCTTTCCTGTAATTAATTCATATTATTATTCTATATAATTAAAATCCAAATTATATAATTCTCATTAGACTAGATATTTTTGGGGTTGTACACAACATATCTAGAGAAAGATATCAATCCAAGATATAATTATTTTCTTTCAAGAATGCTCGCAAGGTACGAGAGAGATCCTCCTCCACCGGATCAAGGAGAGCGCTTTTCAAGTGGCTCTCAAGGTAATCGAAGGTGTACATCGCAAGAGAAGGCTCTTATGTGCTAGCACCTAGAGATCCCTTCAGCGATATCTAGAGATGAATGGATCATGTTTGGATCACCACTAGAGGAATCCTACACTTGGATTCTACGATGCAACGATAGATCACATCAGATCGTGACCGGAAACATCAACGGAGAGAGAATTCCATCAATGTAATTCTTGTCTTTTAATTAAATTAATTATAACCAATATATAATAATCCTCTCTATAGTTCTAGGAATCTCCTCTTTTCTTTCATTCTTCATTCTATTCCTAATATTCAGTGTTTTATTATCATGATGGATCTCCGATTGATCATTGTTAACAGCAAAAATTAAAGTTGGGAACACTCGCCAATGCGCTTTTGCTATGCCCGGAACCTATAGTTTTTCCATATGGCTAATCTAAAATTTAGTGTCATTCAAAACCATACAAAAACTAGATAATTTCTTGTAGGAGGTATATGTTTTTTTTTACCCAAACAAATTGTTATCATTATAAAGTGTGGGGTGAATTGTTTTGTGTGATGCACTAAATCATAATTGAGAGACATTAAAACATGAGTTTTAAGGTTATATCATACATGTTTTACTCACATAATTATTATAGTGGGTAGTGTGATCCTGAAGGAATCCATATCAATGTCAAATACTAGCATTCTCACATTGTGAGGCTAACTTTACAAATAAATTATGTTACCTTGAGTTGGTGTGCATTTGAGTGTGTGAGAAGAAAACATTACTATGTCCTAAAAAATGTTGAAGGTTATTTCAAAATAAATTTAAAATAGTATAGATCACTAATTCACCCCTCCAAAATCCCTCTTAGTGGTCTTCCATTGATCTTTAAGTGGTTATACAAGTGATATTAGAGCATGTTTCTTTATTTATTTTTGGATTTTTGGTTTTGAAAGTCTCTCATACAAAGAATAATGTGTCACTAAATTTTCTTTTATCTAAAATATATTATTTAAGTTAGATGAATATAAATGGGATACCTATATTTGATGGGAAGGTTTATCAAATTTGGAAGGAAATGATGTTTTAATTCTTATTTTTTATCACTTATGATGTTTTGGAAGTAACAACTGATGGGTTTGTTCCCCGTGTTGAAGGTGTTTTCATGAAAGAAGTAGATAAGAGGTATTTTTATAATTATGGTTGTGCTAATATTGTAATATTACCTTCTATTTTATATAATTAATTACTAAAAGTTAAATTCCTTAAAATATAAAAAAAATTCATATTAACTTTAGAATATCTATGAACGAAAGACTAAATGAAGTAGGATAATTTTAAATTTTGGAAACTTAATTATAAAGATCTCTGGATGAATTATGATGATATTATTGATATCTTATTCATAAGGGTAAATAAATTTGTGATCAGTATCATAGGCTATGGTGTGAAATAGAAAGATTCATATTTTGTTAAAAAGATTTTATATATCTTACCAGACAAGTTTTATACTAAGGTATCTACTTTAGAATAAAATTATCCATGTGAAATTAATATTGATAAATTAAATAGTATTTAAATATCTTATTAAATGAGAAACGATAATATTTTCAAGAAGAAGATGAAGGCTGGAAAGTAATTTTCTTTTAAATCCATAAAGTAAGAGAAGTTGAAGAAGAATATTGCTATTGAAGAGGGATCTTATTGTTCATATTTTGATGAATATTTACAGTAGAAATATAATTAATTGATATCATTTATCTCAAGAAATATGAGAATAGAAAAAGTAAAATACAAGGTGATGTTTTCTTTAAAAAAATTAAGTGTAGAGGAATTGAATATTTTGTTGAAAATTTTCCAAAATCCAAAATTGAAGAAGATAGTGATGAGGAAGTGGTTAATCTTATAAAATTATAAAAGAATAAAAACAATAAGTATGAGTATTTTTCTAATGAGAAGGATAAAAAGTTATCTAAATTTAAAAGGAGAAACTTTTTACCAAGGAAAGTGATAACATTGTAAATGAAAATGAATATGGATCATCTGGTGATGAAGATGGTGAAACACATATCATTGTTAAAGTAAATTATGAAAAGGTTTCTAGTGATGAATGATTTTCTAAAAGTGAATACTAATATAATGATATATATTTTATAATAAATAGATAATTAAAATATTGTCTCTCAAAAAGATAAATGATTTAAAAGGAAATTAGAAGTTAAAGAAATATGATAAATCTACCAATAGTATTAAATCAATACATGAAGAATAAGAATATAATTCGTTGAATGATATTAATGATCTGAAATAATTACTTAATGATAATAAGATCTTAGATATCAATTTTGAATAAATAGTTAAAGTGTTGTAGAATGAACATGATCTTATTGGACATAAAATGGTCAAGGAAAAAAAGAATAATTGAACCTATCTAGGCACATTTTTCAAAACTATATTTGAGAAGCTAGAGTGTGTAAAAAGAAGAATAAAGTATGAAATGGTCAAAAAAATCATCTTCTCTAGATTATTTTTATGTCAAAAATATTGGAAAAATCCTGAGAAGAAGAATAAAGTCAAAATAATGTAGTTTATGGATAAATTAAATGAGTCTCAAAAATATGGAAATTGTTGGAACTTAGATTTTGATACAAAATATACTATAACAAGTGACTCTATACATGATAAAAATAAGTCTATCATGAAGAATAGTATTTTGGGAGATCATCAAATTTATGGTTCATAAAAAGGAGTTGATATTGATTGTAAAAAGAAGGGTGGTAAGCAGAGATACGATTTTAAAATTCATGCAATTTTCAAAGGTAAATATGATTTTTGTGGGTATTATTGGCACTATGTTTATAAGTACCCATCATTAAAAATCACATAATAAAATAAATTCAAATATAATTCACATTATTTCATTCCCAAAGATCTTTTCAGTTTAGAGTTTTATAAAATTATGTCTTAAATCATACATAAAAAACCCATAAGCATAAAAAATAGATACTACTAAAACAATATCCATTTTTTCACAATATAAATCTTTTAAAACAAAACATTCATTATTTTTGTGATAAATATCCATGACTTTAAACTTTAATCCTTTCTTTCATTTACCCATCCATAAAACCAGTGAAAAAAATTATAAAACTCAGGATGAGTAAAAAAAATTCAATAAGGGACATAAAAGAGAAAGGAACTATTATTCCATGAATACTTATAAACATATGAAATCATTTTCACAAATACATACTCCTCACACATAAAGTATCATATAGTTACTTTATGAAAACAAGAGATTTCCATAAAACATAGAAAACATAAATAAAACCATATAGGTATCTTAGGGAATTACTTAGTTAAGATTGTAACCCTCATGGATACCATATGATTTGTAACACTCATAGATACATTACAATGTAACCATAATTTCTACCTTATGATGTAACCCTTATGACTACCTTATGGTGTAACCATCACAGTTACACTTGGAATAACCATTATGGTTAACTTCCAACATAAACATACCCAATACATTAAATAGAGATATAGGTCTCGCCCTTAATCATAAAAAATAAACAAGAACCATAACATAATCATAAAACAATAATACTTTCATCATAAAAACATTCCTTTTGAATTTTTTAAAAATAGAAATTTAAAAGAGTATTTTTAAAGAAAAGTATCTTCCACAGGTTTATCTTACTTAAAAAAATATTAAAACATCTTGTATAATGGTTTAAAGAGTGTTATTAATATATTAAAGAACCATATTAATATTTATAATTCCTTATATGATCTTCTTATAACATATTTCCACCCATTTATTAATAATATTTTGTTATTCTAATTATTTCAAGTGAATTTATTTCATGGTTTACATGGTTGATTCAATATGGATTTTCTTTTCGAATAGAATAAAAACTCTAGAAGTGGAAAGAAATTGTATTAATATGTTTATATAATTTTAAATGATACCATATGTGATTTTATTTTATGATATGTGGATGATTCATTAGATAAAACATTAATGAACATGATTTAATTTATTTTGATGGTTTTTACGACAATCATGAACTTATTTCATTTTTTTAATATCATGTTTATATATTGGTTCCAGAACATTATATAACTTATATTATATATAATAAAATCTTATTTAACTATAATAATGGTTTTATGATCAGACTTGAAGGTTGTAAAGGAAAATTAAAACACATTTTCCATGATGATGGTAAATCGAAACATCACAGACGATGTTTTCATTTTTTAGAATAAGTGGAGAAGATTAGAGATTTGTTGATGGATATTCCATTAACACAATAACATTAAAGTATTTTTAAGATACTGGAGTTATCATTTCACTTGGATGAGGGGAGGTGATGTGATAATAATAAAATAAAATAAATTTAAAAGAAAATGAAAGAAGATTTTACCTCTTGAATTCTTCTCCTTGTGAACCTCTTTAAGGAACTTGGTTTTGTCCTTTTAGTGATACCAGTAGGTCTTGGATGTGGAAAAGAGGATTAGGAATGGAATTGGGTATAAATTAAATATGCTACAAGTCTTTTAATTTTGAGGAGAATAGGTGGTGGGGTGGTATTTATAATGGATGGGAGAGATGTTTTTTGATTATTTTATTCATTTGATTAATATTTTGGATCAGGACTATGAATAGTGTGGATTATTGTGACTAAATATAGTACCTAATTCATATGATTTTGAATCAATGGTTCTTATATCATCCAAACATCATCTATATCTTAGTAATTCATGCATTTACCTTATACCATAAATTACTGTATTTCACTATTCACCAAAAATCAACTATTTTAGAAAAAAAACCCAAAAAAATCACCCTAACAATTTTTAGATATGTAGAATTAAAAAATGAACTCCAGTTTTTGAAAATAATTTTCTAAATATTATAAAATTAATTATTAATTAAAGTCATCATTTATTTAAAAAATACCAATATTAAAATTATAACTGATTTTATAACACTTTGAAAAATTAATTAAGGTCTCATAAAATTATATTATAATAAAAATAAAAAAAATATTAATTTATGAATATATTTTTTGGAGATAAATTTTATTTTAAATCATTATATTAATTATAAAATTGTAAATAAAAAATTTTGTGTCACAAAAATACCAACACTTGATTTATCATTTTCAAAACATTTATTTACTTATTCCATGATATAAATATATCATATTTTCACTTATAGGATGCATAAATTTTATTTATACTTTCATATAAGATTTTACTATTCAATTATTATATATTTTTTAATTTCTATAAATACCACTTATTTCATTATACATTTATAATGAATTTAACTATTTAATTCCAGATTGAAAACAAATCATTTTATAAGTACTTGGGTTGCTATAGTGTTGGTTTTGGGAACACTTCTATGATGTTTTATATTAATTACCAATATCACAGTGAGTCTAGAAATCTTTCTATAAAAACATGATGGGGATTCAACCAACTCAAACAAAACATGTTCAAAAATAGTTTGAAAAATATGGTTTAAAGGTGAGAACGAATTTAAACCATTTAAATGTGTATGTGAAAAATGTGATCAATTGGTTTACCTTGATAAAGGAAATCTCACCATGTTACCATCCCAATAGGAAAATGAGTCTTAGGATAGATAGAATAATGGTAAATAAAAATATTTTATTGTTGATGTTTCACATAAATAATCAAATAAGGAGAGTCTATGGATATTGTAATGTGGATTATCTTCATATATGATAGGATATTTGAAGCTATTTAATGATGTTTAAAGGTGTAAATAATAATTTCTGACCTTTGGAAATGATGTTTCACTTAAGATAAAAGGGTTTTGTTCTACTATTATTAGAAAATATATGTTAAAATTCAAGAACATCCATTATGTTTATGGGATGAAACGCAACTTGTTGAGTATTTTGTATATTTTTTATGAAAAAAATGAATTTATTTTTAGAAAGGATGTGTTTCTTTTTAATAACCTTAAATATATAATTTTGAGGATAAGATTATAGTTAATAGAGAAAAATTATTTTAAGTGGGTGATGATGTAAATTTATGTTATCTTGGCATGAAAGAAGAGAATGAGTTATGGAATCCAAGTCTTGGATATCTTAATAAAAAGAAGATGAAAATGTTTACTCAATGGGATAATGTTTGTGATGTTTTTTTGTTGAGAAGATAAATATATTAAAGGTACTCAACCTGATAAAAGGGGAAAATTGTTAGATCTTCACACAAGAATGTGGAGATTAAATATACTCAACCTTTGGATCTCATTCATTCATATGTATGTGGGCCCCTAAGGAAGAAATCAACTGATTAAGATAAGTACATTATTACTTTTATTTATTACTTCACTGACATTATTTGTGACATGTTTATGAATCATAAGTTTGAGGCCTTAAAATCATTAAAAAAAATCAAAGAAGTGTAGAAAAGAAGTATGGATTTTATATCAAGAAGATTCAGATAGTCAATGAAACTAAGTTTAAAAATTGGAAGTTTTAATATTATATAGAGAATAGTGGAATTAGAAATTAAATCAGTGATCCATACACACCATAACAAATTGGTGTGTCTGAATGAAAGAACAGACATTTAGTGGAGATGGATTAGACAATTCCTATTAAACATGATACTTCTCGATATTTTTTGAGAAAATTTATTAACATAATGGTTTATATTTAAAACTATTGTTTTCACATGACAATTTTAGATAATTCCCCATATAATATTTATTATAAAAAATATCCAAGTTTTAAGTATCTCAGGGTTTTTGGTGTCTCTGGTATCATCAAAATAACAGGTGAAAATCTGGGTAAATTTGATCCAAGAGGTGCTACTAGAATTTTTCTTGGTTATCCCATAAATTGAAGTGGATATCACTATTATAATAAGAGGCATAGGATAATTGTTGATATAGTCAATGTGAATATCTAGTAAAACACAAAGAAGGGAGTTTTTTAAAATGAATTAAGATCTAGAAGTGATGTTGATATTTATTTATCATTTAATAGATTGAATAAATTATAGAAAAATGTGATTGTTGAAGATATATAGGTTAGAGAATAAGATTCATTCATTTCAAGTGATTAGATGAAATTAAATTCAACTCATCTATGTCTAAGAATCCATGTTCAGGTCTAAAAAATCATTTGGAATAATCGACAATAGGTAAAAACAAGGAGAACTCTGAGGATAGCATATCATACTTCACTTTTCTCTCATGTTAAACCTAGAATTGTTGAATAATCATTAGATAATAAAGAGTGGGTTGATGTTATGAATGAATAATTATTCCAAATTAATAATAATTGGTCATGAGAGTTAGTTCCCAAATACAAAGAAAAAAATACTAGTAAAAAGTTGGTGTTTCATAATTAATTTAATTGGAAGGGAGAAGTGGTGAGAAATAACAAAAGATTGGTGTGTAAAGGATATTCCCAGGTTGATGAGTTGAAATTAATGAGTTATTTTTTCCAATTTCAAGTCATGAAACTAGTAGATTTTTTCTTATTATTATGTCACAAAGGAAATAAAAGGTATTCCAAATGGATATTAAGTCATCCTTCCTTAATGGTAAGTTGGAATATAAGGTATATATTAAGAAACCATGTAGTGTATTACTTTGTAAAGATGAAAATTGTTTTCTCATGTTAAAGAAGGATGTATATGGGTTCAAACAAGACCCAAGAGCCTATTATTCTAAGTTGAATATATGTTTGAATAAGTTTAATTTCAGAAATGGAATTATGGAAAACAAACTCTACATTAAATATGACAAAGATGTATCTCATCTTATTATTATGTATGTAGATGATATCATATTTCCCAGAAATGATGAAGAAATGTGTGAGAGGTTTTCTAAGGAGATGAAGGAGTTATTTTAAATGTTTATGCTCGAAGAGATGAGATACATTCTTGGAATTAAAATTACTCAAGGTAGATATCTCATTTGTATTTTTCAAGATAATTATGCTACTAAACACTTTAAAAGGTTTGTTATATAAGATTCAAAGCCTGTTTTTGCACCCATTTTAGTGGGAAAAAATTTGTCTACATGTGAACAAGGAAAAGAAGTTGATCAAAGGCTGTTCATAAATTTAATTTTAAGTTTTTTTATATCTCATAACTTCAAGGAATGATTTAATATACATTTTAAATCTTTTTTATAAGTATCAAATTACACCTAAAGAATCCCATTTTATAATAGGAAAAAGGATTCTTGGGTATATTAAAGGTACAATAGATTATGGGTTGAAATTTTACATTAAATGGAAGTTGTGTTTGTTTGGTTAGGACGATATAGATTGGGTGGGATGTGTTAATGATAGAAGATACAAATATTGTGTATTTTTATTCTTTGATGATAGGTTTGTTTTTTGGAATTCTAATAAGTAGATTTTGGTGAATTTAAGCACTATTGAGGTAAAATATGAGGCTACAATTCATTCCACAACTCAGTTCATGTTAATGAATATACAGTTAGAATATATGAAAGTTGAAGTGAAACTGTAACTACAAAAAAATTATTTTTAGAAATAAATAACTTTATGGGTGAGTGAGAACCAAAACAAGCAAGACATCGTGCCCAAGGGGATCCACCATTGCAGACACACAAGTAAGAACAAAACCAAAACACCAAAATAGAGGCAGCAAACAAAACTAGAATCATCATAATAACCATCGAAGGAGGATTACCGATTGAAAGAGAATCATCGATAGATATCCTCAATGAGGAACCATGGGAATTTCAAGCTACAATGAAGACACCACCAAGCCAAAAGAGAACCCCAACATATCCACCTTTTCTAAAGCCACCAACACAGTCCAAAACCTCATGGAATCCATCACACCCAACCAAGATGGGGTCTTGCATAAAGGATAACAAATAAATGATAGAGGAAACAAGGAGAAGTAGAGCCATCGTCGGAAAAAGGCAACATATTCACTGGAGAACAAACCAGAAAGGAATTATAGATCGATTTGGTGAGGATAAAAGCACCAATGACATCAACCATTCCTGCGATGTCCATATGCATCCACGTATAGGCCTAGGTTGTCGATGATGACCATACCACAATTCGAATCCAACAAAAACAAACCAGTCCTACCACAACAAGCCAACAAAAAAAAGGGAAAACCCCATCGTGAACAGTTGTGACACCCATTCATCAGAATCCACTTGAAGTGGTCATGCTAAGCTGATGTGAGGATCAGAACCAGATCTGAGATCACCACATTGTCCATCTATTTCAGCTTCAAGGAAGGGGAGAACTTTGAGCCAACATGGGACAAGACCTAATTCCAAAAATCTCGGAGAAATTTGGATCTGAATATGACTTCCAGATCCAAACCATCCTCCCTCTTTTGTGCAACGCGGGCAAGATGGCATCATAGCTTCTTGACAGCTAGAAGCTAGGGTGGGAGCAGTAGAGAGGAGGTCGATCTGAGGTGGGACAAAGGCCGACAGATACACAAAGTAGGAGACCGGGCGGGAGGGAAGGGTGGTGAAACCCTAGATCTGAGTGGGAGGGAAGGGAAACACAAGCATTACTCTGTTGAAGGGACCAATAGAGATCTTGACCGTACGCATCACTCTATCGAAATGGGGGCTTCACCGAAAGGGATCCCGCCCGCATCGCCAACAAGATCCCAAACACTAGCACTGAGTTAAATCACTCATTAGAAATTCGATGCTCACTGATGAGTCTGCATTCTAACAAATCTAAACCAGAATTAGAAATTGGAAGGATAAACATGATGAGGAGGGGAGTATAAGAAGGATAGGAGTAGTAGAGACCCTATCCCGCTGATAGGAGAGTCCTACTCAACTACATCATGCTTTAGTTGAAATGAAACTGTCACTTCTTATTAGATGTGATAATCAAAGTACTATCAATTTATCTAATAACAGTATTCAACATTCCATGAGAAAGTACATTGTTATTAAATTTCACTTTATCAGGGAGTTTTTGGATAGAAATAAATTAAAGTTTTAATATATTCCAACAAAGGAACAAATTGTTGATGTGTTCACCAAACCATTATCTAAAGAAGCCTTCTAAAATATGAGTTTGAAATTGGTTGTTTAACCTCATCCATATCAAGGATAAGTTATGTTTAGATTACCTCTAGCTCAACTTTTCTTTTGATATTATTGTCTAAGGGGGAGAAAAATAACTTAAAACATAAATATTTCTTTATATTTATCTCAATATAGTTTTCTAAAGGGGGGATATTTATATAGTAAGTATCCTTTGATGTGTGTTTCTCTTATCGGGCAACATATGTTTATAGAGAGGTTTCAAAAAAGGTAAAGTTGTGATTTAAATATTTTTGAACTGTTTATAACTATTTAGTGAAGTTGTAGTAATAAATTTTTTATCATAAGTTTTAAGAATGGTTTTGAGATGTTAATTATGTGATGATGAATTTTTGATTGAATAAATGTGTGATTTGGGTTAAAGAAGATGAATATAGATCATTGTTATTGTATGGACAACATGGGCATGATTATTCAAAGTTCTCATTTCCTACACTGAGTTCACTCAAGTAGGATTATACATATTTAATGTTGATCCATTATTAAGAACTTTTTGTAACAAACTTGGTACTTATAAAATAAGTTTTTTTCATTTTGGAATTAAAAAGTTAAATTCATTATAAATGTATAATAAAATAAGTAGCATATAAAAAAATTAAGTAATCTATACAAATATAATAGTAACCTGACCTATGAAAGTATAAATAAAATTTATATATCCTATATGTGAAATTATGATATATTTATATCATGTAATATGTAAATAAATGTTTTAAAAATGATAAATTAAGTGTTGGTATTTTTGTAACACATAAATTTTTATTTACAATTATATAATTAATATAATGATTTCAAACAAAATTTATCTTCATAAAATAGATTTATAAATTAACATTTTTATCTCTTATGATTATAAGATAATTTTATGATACCTTTATTAATTTTTCAAAGTGTTATAAAATGAGTTATAATTTTAAAATTGTTATTTTTTGAATAAATGATTATTTTAATTGAAAATTAAATTTATAATACTTAGAAAATTTTTTTAAAAAAAAATGGAGTCCCTTTTTTAATTATACACATTGAAAAATGGTTAGGATTAATTTTTTTTATTTTTCTAAAATAGTTAAATTTTGTGAATAGTGAAATACAGTAATTTACAGTATTTAGAAAATACATGAGTTATTGAGTCACGGTTGATGTATGGATGATGTAAGCCCATAATATTTAAATCTTATTCTCCCTTTACATTATTTAGTCATGGTAATAAAAATTATTCATAATATTGATCTAAAATAATAAACTAATGAATAAAATAATCAAAAAACACTCCTCCCCTCCACTATAAATATCACCCCTCACCACCTCTTCTCCTCATACCTCAAAGCTTTTTAGCTTCTTTAATTTTTTCCCAATTAACTTCCCAAGCCTCTTCCCAATTATAAAGACCTATTGGTATTACCAAAAGGGAAAAACCAAGTGCCTTAAAGAGGTTCTCAAGGAGAAGAAGTTCAAGAGGTAAAATCCTCTTTCATTTTCTTTTAAACCTCTTTTCAATTTATTTTAATTTTGTATTCTCTCCTAACCTCCCCTAATAAAAGTGACATGAGAACTAAGGTATCTTAAATATACTATAATATTATTGTTTTAATGTAATATACATCATCAAACCTCTCATATTCTTCTCTTATTCTAAATAAATGAAAACTTTGTCTGTGATGGGTCGATTTACCGTCATCATGGAGGATGCATTTTAATTTTCCTTTTCCGCATTAAATTATAGTCATAAAACAATTATTATGGTTAAATAAGATTTTATTATCTATATTATAAGTTATATAATGTTCTAGAACCAATATATAAATATTATATTAAATAAAATGATATAATCTTTGCATGGTCGTAAAAACCACCAAAATAAATTAAATCATTTTTATTAATGTTTTATCTAATGAATCATGCTAAAATAAGAAAAAAAATATTTATGGTATCATTTAAAATTATGGAAACATATAAATACCATTTCTTTACACTTATAGAGTTTTTCTTTTATTTGGTAAGAAAATCCATAATGAACCAACCATGGAACCATGAAATAAACGTACCTGAAGCAATAAACAAACAAATATTATCAATAAATGGGTGGAAATATGTTATAAGAGAATAATATAAAGAATTAAAAATATTAATATAGTTATTTAATAAATTAATAACACTATTTAAACCATTATACAATAGTTTTGAACATATTTATAAGGTAGTCGAACCGAAGGTAAGGGACTTTCATTTTAAAATCCTATTTAATGTATATTTTTACAAAATTCAAAAAATAATATTTCTTATTAACTTATATGACATAAGTGGAATATCCTAATTTCATAAAACATTAATTTTTTTATGTTTTATTTACAATATTAAAATATTATTTATAGAGAAAATTATTTCCTTTGTATTTGTATAGTATTCTTTTAAAATAAGTGTTATTACTCAAGAAATGTTTTTATAGTGCAAGTGTTTATGTTTATGATTATGTTATGGTTCTTGGAAATTGTTTATGATGAAGTGTGGGACCTATATCACCCTCTAATGCATTGGGTATGTTTATTTTCAAAGTTTACCTTAATGGTTATTCCTAGTGTAACTACAATGGTTACACCATAAGGTAGTCGTGAGGGTTACATCATAAGGTAGTCATGAGGGTTACATTGTAAGGTAGTAGTGAGGGTTACAAATCATATGGTAGTTTTTATGGTTATAGTATTAATTGAGTAATTTTCCAAGTTACCTAAATGGTTTATTTATTTTTTTCTTTTTTTTTATGGATATCTCATGTTTTCACAAAGTAAGTATATGATACTTTAAGGGTGAGAAGTATATCTTTTTGAAAATGATTTCATATGTTTATAAGTATTCATGGACTAATGGTTTCTTTCCTTATTTTATGTCCCTTACTGAGTTTTTTATACTCATCCTAAGTTTTAAATTTTTTTCACGGGGTTTAAGGATTCGTGAGAGAAAAGAAGAAGCTAAGCTGAATTTTGTGAAGAATTTTTATGAAAATAATTCATGTTTTATTAAAAACTTTTTTATTATGAAATAAATGGAAATAATTTTAGTATAATCCACATTGTATTCTTGTGGGTTTTTATGTATGAATTATGACCTAATTATCTAAAACTCAAAACCAAAAATATCTTGGAGTATGTAATAAGTTTATTGTAGTTGAATTGAATATAATATGTAATGTTTAAGGTTGATTCCTTATAGTTGGTATTGAATCACGATTTAGATAAATTTAGGGGTTAGGATGTTGTAAATAGAATTCCCACAAATTGTTTTCACCTTTTTTTTAAGTTTAAATGAATTAGAATTTAAAGATTATCATGTTGATTCGTCTAACATATGTCTATTAAAAATGGTTTTCCACAGAAGATATAGGGAACCTGAAGTAGAAAGACACTAATAGAATGATATCCTTTTGAATCTGCAGCCTGGAATGGTGGGAATTAGAATTGAGCAGTTTTTTATAGTAATGGATCAGTTGATGCAGGATATAAATGGTGGTGGTATTCATGCAAGATAACAACCAGAGCTATCACAAATAAACATGATGATAGTGGAACATTTTATGAGGGAACACCCTCCTTCTTTTAGTGGATGTTCTAACCCAATGGTGGCTGAAGGGTGGATTAATGACCTTGAAAATATATTTGATTTCATGGGGTGTTTACATAATCAAAATTTTAGTCTTTATTTTATTTTATTTTTGATGGTGAAGTGGACCAGTGGTGGTCAATATTCAAGAATATCAGGGATAGAGAGAAGATTTATGCCTTGGAATGAGATGAATTTAAGAATCATTTCCCAGAAATATATTTTCTTAAGGTGGTTTGACTTAGGATGGAAAATAAATTCCTTGAATTGAAACAAAAGGAGGAATATTCAGTGTACATGTATAAAAAAAACCTCACTCTATTGGAAAGGTACGCTACAAAATCTTATTTTGGATCTTGATAGTAAAATCAATCTTTTTTACTTAGGATTGAAGCCAAGATACTGAAGGGATTTGTCCTATCATGAAATCAAAATTTATAAGAAACTTTTTTGATGTGATGAGAGGGTATAAATTGAGTTTATTTATGTTCATGTGTACTTTGAAAACATGTATAAGAAGAGGTCAATATGAAAATAAATGGCTAATATTCAATCAAAGAAATCAAAAGGTAAGAAAATATATTTTCTAATTTGTGGAAAGTGTGGTAAAAATTACCCTGGGGAATGCATTAACAAATTCAGTAAGTGTTTCCGATGTGGTAAGTTTGGATTTATGGCCCGATATTGCAATGAAAATGATCATATACTTAATTCTGATAAGAAAACTGTGAAGTTTTTTAAATATGGTGAGATAAAGAATTATGAAAATACCTACCCAAAGAAAGATCTAAATGATGGGAAGTAGCTAGACTATAAGAAAAAATTTATAGTTAAATCCTTTGTGACTACTTCAGTATATATTGGGCCATCCAATGAAGTGGTTTCAGGTACATTGTTTATTTAATCATATTTTTCAAATGTCTTGTTTGATACGGGGTCTACGCATTCTTTTATTTCTGAGAAATTTTTTGGTAAATTTGTAATTTCACCTCAAGAAATAAAATCAAAACTTATGTTAAAAACACAAGGGGAAAATATTGAGGGAAACCAACATTATAAGAATATTCATGTTTTTTTAATTACATTAACTGCAAACCTTCTTATTTTTTCCTTGGTAGATTTTGATGTTATTCTGGGTATAGATTGGATTTATGTTTACCGTGCTAAGATTTATTGTAGAGGTAAAGAAGTCTTTTTTAAAAATATTTTTAGTTTGTATGCAATAACTAAACTATACCATTGAAAGAAAAACGGGAAGCTAAGAAACTATTAAAAGATGGAAATGAAAGTTATCATGCACATATTATTAAAAAAAATGGAACTGATCAGATTAATGATGTATCGATGGTAAATGAATACTTGAATGTTTTTTATAATGAGTTATCCAATGTTATACCTAATAAAGAAGTTGAATTTACTATTGACATAGTTCATAATCCTAATCCAATTTCAAAACCCCCTTATCGAATAGATCAAGAGGAACTTCTTTAATTGAAAATGCAGTTGCAGGAGTTTCTTGATAAAGGTTTCATTCATCCTATCACTTCACCATGGGGTGATATTATTTTTTGTTAAAAGGAAATATTGTTTCATGAGGATCTACATTGATTATATTGATTTTAATAACATTACTGATAAGAATAAGTATCCATTTTCTCATATTAATGACTTGTTTGATCATCTCTAGGGAGATCAGTATTTTTATAAGATTGACTAGAGATCCAGGTACCATCAGCTAAAGTTGAATAAGTATGTCATTCCAAAAACAGCATTTTGAAATATATATAGGCATTATTAGTTTGTTTTTATGCCCTTTGGTTTGAAAAATTCTCTTATTATATTTATGGATCTTATGAGTACAATCTTATGTTAATATTTGGATAAGTTTGTTATTGTTTTTATAAATGATATTTTGGTTTATTTAAAAAGTTATGATAATCCTAAAAAACATATAAGGATTGTTCTTAAAACACTTAAATAAAATAAGTTATATAGTAAATTTAGAAAATGTGGTTTTTGGTTGCAATATATTTATTTTATTGGAAACATTGTAAATAAGGATGGCATAACAGTTGATCCATCCAAAAAAGGTGGTTGATGAATGGACAAGACCTAAAAATGTTACAAAGATTCATAGTTTTCTTGGATTAGCAGGATGTGTCTGATGGTTTATTAAAACATTTTCACAGTTTTCTAGTCATCTAACTAAGTTAACATGGAAAGGGGTTAAATTTATTTGTACAGAAGGATATGATGTTTGTTTTCAGGAACTGAAAAAGAAGTTTTGTGAAATCTCTAGTTTTTTACCTACCTTTTAGAAATTGTGATTTTGTTATCTACGGTGACTCTTCATTGAAGGTACTTGGTTGTGTTCGGGTGTATAATGATCAGGTGATTTATTATGCTTCAAGACAATGAAACCTCACAAGTTAAATTATCCCACACATTATTTGGATTTAGTAGTTGTGGTTTTTTCTTTAAAAATTCCTAGGCATCATTTATATGGAGCCAAATGTGAAATGTATACTTATCATAAAAGTTTTAAGTATATATTTACTCAGAAGTAATTCAACATGAGGTAGAGAAGATGGATGGAACTGATAAAATATTATGATTTCCTGATCAATTACCTTCCCTGAAAAGAAAACAAAGTTGTGGATGCCTTGAGTTGAAAACAACATGCCACATCAACCATGTTACATTTGGAAAATGACCCCTTGATTAATGATTTATTGAATTTTGGATTAGAATTTTTTAGTACATGAAATTCCTTTATTTTATTTCAATTGTCAGTGTACTCATCTCTATCAGATATAATTAAGAAAGTACGGAAGGAAGACCGTGAGTTACAGAAAAAGGTAGAATTGGTTGAAGAAGGTAATTTTTCTGAATTTAATATTGATAAAGATTATATCTTGATATTTGGGAAGAGATTATGTGTGTCTTTTGATTATTAGTTGAAGAAATATTTATTAAGTGAATTGCATAGTTCTCTGTTTTTAGTTCATCCTGGAGTCACTAAGATGTATAGAGACCTTCTGGATTATTACTGGTGGGATGGAATAAAAAGTTATATTGCTGATTTTACCATGAAATGTTTGACATGTCAATAGTTTAAAGTAGAGTGAGAAATATATAATGGGATTCTTAAAACTTTTCCATTACCAAAGTGGAAATGGGAAAATATATCCATGGAATTAGTGGTAGGACAACCAAAGATTTCTCAAGGTAATAATGTTATTGGGATTATTTTTTATCAACTAAGACCACACATTTCTTTCCTATTTGAGAGACTCTTTCTCTAGATCATCTTTCTTGACTGTACCTCAAAGATATTATCAGGTAACATGGAGTTCCTCTATCCATTGTATCTGTCCATGATCCCAGGTTCACTTATAACTTTTGGAAAGGCCTTCAGAAGTCATTGGGAACTGAATTAAATTTCATTGATTCTTTTCATCCTCAATGTGATGGATAGACCGAGTGAACAATTCAAACATTGGAATACACAATTCGTTCTTGTTCAATGGATTACCTAGGATGTTGGGATCAACATCTTCCTTTAGTTAATTTTTCTTATAATAAAATTTTTCATTATATTATACATATGGAACCATTTGAGGCATTATATGGAAAGTGGTATTAAACTCCATCATTTTGGGATGAAGTCAAGGAAAAGAAGTTTATGGTACCAAAATTAGTAGAGTAAGTGGTTCATAAAGTGAATATAATCCAACAACATATGAGGACAGCTTAAGACGGTAGAAAAGTTATGCAGATAATAGAAGGAAATACATTTCTTTTGAGGTACTTGGTCATTTTTTCCTTAAAATGTCTCCATGTAAAAGTGTTATAAATTTTTGTAAGAAAGGAAATCTAATCCCATGGTTCATTGAACCTTATGAAATTTTAGAGAAAGTTGAAATATTTTCCTACCGAGTAGCTTTGCCTCCGAGTTTATCTCAGGTACAAAATACTTTTCATGTTTTGATATTAATAATGTATGTACCAGATTCATCTCATGTTTTGAGACCATAAGTAGTTTAGTTGGAAGATAACCTTTCTTAGAAACCTATTTATATTTTCGATCATAGAGAGAAAGTATTGCAGGATAAGGTAATTCACCAGGTTAATGTTTTTTGAGAAACCACATGGTTGAAGAAACGACATGGAAATATGAAAATGATATGAGGGAAAGGAATCCTCACTTATTTAGTAAGTGAAAAAAAATACAAGATGAAATTTTCAGAAGGGGGAGAATGTAACAACCCAGGTACTTATAAAATAATTTTTTTCATTTTATAATTAAATAGTTAAATTCATTATAAATATATAATGAAATAAGTGGTATTTATATAAATTGAGTAATCTATACAATTATAATAGTAACTTCACCTATAAAAGTATAAATAAAATTTATTTATCCTATATTTGAAAATATGATATATTTATATCATGGAATAAGTAAATAAATGTTTTAAAAATGATAAATTAAGTGTTGGTATTTTTGTGACACATAAATTTTTATTTACAGTTATACAATCAATACAATGATTTAAAAAAATTATCTTCATAAAATATATTCATAAATTAATATTTTATGTCTTAAGACTATAATATAACTTTATGAGACCTTAATTAGTTTTTCAAAGTGTTAAAAAATCGGTTATAATCTTAAAATTGGTATTTTTAGAATAGATGATGGTTTTAATTAAAAATTAAATTTCACATATTTAGAAAATTGTGTTCAAAAAATAGATTATATTTTGAAATTCTACACATCTAAAAATAGTTAGGGAGAGTTTTTTGGATTTTTCTAAAATAGTTGAATTTTCGGTGAATAGTGAAATGCAGTAATTTAAGGTATTTAGAAAATACCTGAATTATTGAGTCATGGATGATGTATTGATGATGTAATTAAATAATCTCTAACTCTATTAACTTTACTATATTTAATCATGGTAATAAAAACTATTCATATTCTTGATCCAAAATAATAAACTAATGCATAAAATAATCAGAAAACATCCCTCTACTTCACTATAAATACCACCCTCACCACCTATTCTATTCACACCTCAATGCCTTGTAGATTATTTAATTTCTATAAAATTACCTTAAAAATCATATTCCCCACTTCCAAGACCTTATATTCTCATCAAAAGTTCAAAACCAAGTGCCTTAAGGAGGTTCTCAAGGAGAATAAGATCAAGAGGTAAAATCCTCTTTCGTTTTCTTTTAAATTTATTTTATTTTTTTATCTCATAAAATAACCTCATACAAGTGACATGATAACTAAATTATCTTACATATAATAAAAATTTATTTTATTAATTTAATATCCATCATTAAACCTCTCATCTTCTCCTCTTATTCTAAAAAAATGAAAACATCGTCCATGATGTGTCGATTTACTGTCATCATGGACGATGTGTTTTCATTTTCCTTTACCACCTTCAATTCTAGTCATAAAAAAATATTATTTTTAAATAATATTATATTATATATATAATAAGTTATATAATATTATGGAACCAATATATAAACATGATATTAATTAAAATGATATAAGTTCGTGATGGTTGTAAAAACCACCAAAATAAATTAAATCATTTTCATTAATGTTTTATCTAATAAATAATCCTAAAATTATAAAAAAATGATTTATGGTATCATTTAAAATTATGGAAACATATTAGTACCATTTATTTCCACTTCTATATTTTTTCTTCCATTCGACAAGAAAACCCATAATGAACCAACCATGGAAACTATGAAATAAATACCCCAGAAACAATAAAAAATAACAAAATATTATCAATAAATGGGTGAAAATATGTTATAATAATATAATATAATGAATTATAAATATGAATATAATTATATAATAAATTAATAACACTATTTAAACCATTATACAGGAGGTTTGATCACATTTGAAGGAATTCGAGCTTGGGGTAAGGGACTTTCCTTTTAAAATCCTCTTTAATGTCTCTTTTTACAAAATTCAAAAAATAATGTTTCTTCTTAACTTATACGACATGAGTGGATTATAACACTTTAATTAAGCTTTAATGTTTTGATGTTTTTATTATAATATTACATGATTATAGAGAAAAGTATTTTCTTTGTATTTGCAAATTATTCTTTTAAAATAAGTGTTGTTCCTCAAGAAATGTTTTTATGATGCAAGTGTTCATGTTTTATGATTATGTTTTGGTTCTTGGGAATTATTTATGATGAAGTTTGGAACCTATATCTACCTCCAATTCATTGGTTATTTTTATGTTGAAAGTTTATTATAATTCTTATTCCAATTGTAACTGCGATGGTTACACCATAAGGTAGATGTGAGGGTTACATATCATAAGGTAGCTGTAAGGGTTACATTGTAAGGTTGTCATGGGGGTTAAAATCATATGGTATTTATGAGGGTTACAATCTTAAGTAATTAATTACCCAATTTACCTAAATTTTTTATTTATTTTTTCTATGTTTTATGGAAATCCCATGTTTTCACAAAGTAAGTATATGATAATTTAAGGGTGGGAAGTATATATTTGTGAAAATGATTTCATATGTTTACAAGTATTCATGGACTAATGGTTTCTTTCCTTCTTTTATGTCCCTTACTAACCTTTTTGTGTTTATCCCAAGTTTTAAAAAAATCAAAGGGTTTAAGGATTTTTAAGATAAAATAATAATCCAAGATGAATGTTGTGAAGAATTATCATGAAAAGAATTCATATTTTATTAAAAACTATTGTATTATGGAAGAAATAGACACTATTTTAGTAGAATCCACATTGTATTATTATGGGTTTTTATTTATGAATTATGACCTAATTTTCTAAAACTCTAAACTAAAATGATATTTGGGTATGTAATAAGTATATTGTAGTTTAATTGACTAGATTATGTAATGTTTAAGGATGGGTCCTTATAGTTGGTATTAGAGTGAAATTTAAATAAATTTAGGGGTTCAAATGATGTAAATATAATTCCCATAGATTATTTTCACCTTATTTTTTAGTTTAAATGATATAGAATGTAAATATTACCATGTTTCTTAGTCTAAGATATGTCTATTCAGAATGGTTTTCCGCAGAAGAAACAAGGAAGCTGAAGTAAGAAGACACTGACATAATGATATTCTTCTAAATCTGTAGCCTTAAATGGTGGGAATTAGAACTGACTAGTTTGTGACATTAATGGATCAGTTTAAGAAGGCTATAAATGGAGTTGTCATTCATGCAATATAATAAACATATCTACCACAAATGAATATGATGATAGTGGAACATTTTATAAGAAAACACCCTCCTACTTTCAGTAGATATTTTAACCTAGTTGTGGATTAAGGGTGGATAAAGGACATTGAAAATATATTTTATGTCATGGGGTGTTAAGATAATCAAAATATTAGTCTTTATATTTATTTTTTTTAAGTTCAAGTCGTTTTGTGGTGGTAAATGGTCAAGGATATCAAGGATAGCGAGGAGATTGATGCCTTAGAATGGGATAAATTTAAGAATATTTTACTTGAAAAATATTTTCCTAAGGTGGTTTGAATTAGGATGGAAAAAAATCCATGAATTCAAACAAAATGAGGGATATTTAGTTTCTGTATATGAAAAAAACTTCACTCAATTAGAAAGGTATTCTCCAAATATTTTTCGGGATCTTGATAGTAAAATCAATCATTTTTCTTATGATTGAATCCAAGATACTGAAGGGGATTTGGCCTCTCATGAATTAAAAAGTTGTGAGAAATTATTCTGATGTTTTGAGAGGGTAGAAATGGAGTTTTCTGGTGATCATGTGTACTTTGAAAACAAGCATAAGAATAGGTCTAGATGACAAGGAATGAGTAAGAGTCGGTCAAAGAAATATGATGGTAAGAAAATACAGTTTCTAGTTTGTGGAAAGTATGGTAAAAATAACCATTGGGAATGTCTTAACAAATTCAAGAAGTTTTTCTGATGTGGTAAGTTTGGACATATGGCCTAATATTTCAATGAAAATTATCTTATAATTAATTATTCTAAGAAATATATAAAGTGTTTTAATTGTGGTGAGATAGAGAATTATGAAAATACCTACCCAAAGAAAGATCTGAATGATGGGAAGTATCCAGACTATAAGAAAAAAATGTGTAGTGAAATCCTTTTCAACTACTTTAGTAGATTCTAGGTCATCTAATGAAGTGGTTTTAGGTACATTGTTTGTTTACTCATATTTTTCTAATGTCTTGTTTGATATGGGGTCTACTCATTTATTTATTTCTGAGAAATTTTCTGGTAAATTAAAAAATTCACCTCAAGAAATGAAATCAGAACTTATGGTAAAAAAATGGGAGAAATATTTATAGAAAACAACATTATAAGAATATTCATTTTGTTTTCTGTGGAAATACATTACCTTTAAATTGTTTTATTTTTTCCCTAATAGAGTTTGATGTTATTCTAGGTATGGATTGGCTTTCTGTTTACCATGTTAAGATTTATTCTACAGTTAAAGAAGTTGTTTTTAGAGAAAGAGTTTCAGTTTGTATACAATAATGAAACCATACCATTGACAACATATTAGGAATCTAATAAACATTTAAAAGATGTAAATTAATATTATCATGCATATATTGTTGAAAACAAGGGAACTATTCAGATTAATGATCTTCCAATTGTAAATGAATACTTGAATGTTTTTCCTAATGATTTGTCTTCTCTTATACCTGATCGAGAAGTTGAATTTACTATTGACATAGTTCCTGATGCTAATTCAATTTCAAAATCCCCTTATCAAATGGATCAACTAGAACTTCTTGAATTTAAAAATCATTTTTAGGAGTTTCTTGATAAAGGTCGCATTCATCCTAGCACTTCACCATGGGGTGATCCTATTTTTTTTCTAAAAATAAAGATGGTTTTATGAGGTTTTTTATTGATTATAGAGCTTTTAGTAACATTACTATTAAGAATAAGTGTCTATTTCCTCATATCAATGACTTGTTTGATCAAAACTAGGGAGATAACTATTTTTCAAAGATTAAATTGAGATCCAATTACCATCAGCTAAAGGGGAAGAAAGATGAAATTATAGAAATAACATTCCAAAATAGATATGGATATTATGAGCTTTTTTTTATTCCCTTTGGTTTGAAAATTTCCCTTGTTTTATTTATGTATCTTATGAATAGAATATTCCATGAATATTTGGATAATTTTGTTATTATTTTTATTGAAGATATTTTGGTTTATTCAAAAATTTATGAGGATCATGAAAAACATCTAAGGATTGTTCTGAAAATACTTAAAGAAAATAAGTTATACAAGAAAATTATAAAATGTTATTTTTGGTTTCAGCATATTTATTTTATTAGGAACATTGTAAATAAGGATGGAATAAAAGATGATCCCTCCAAAAAAAAATTGGTTTATAAATGTCAAATACATAAAAATGTTATAGAGATTCATATTTTTTTGGATTAGTAGGATATTACTGATGGTTTGTTAAAAACATTGAACCGCTATCTAGACCTCTAATTAACTTAACACGAAAAGGGGTTAAATTTATTTGGATAGTAGACTGTGATGTTTTTTTTCAAGAACTGAAAATAATATTTTTGAATTCTCTAGTTTTGAGCCTTTTTTCAAGAAATGGTGATTTGTTTCATCTACATTGATGCTTCATTGAAGGGACTTGGTTGTGTTCTGATGCAGAATAATCATGTAATTTCTTATGCTTTAAGATAATTGAAACCTAATGAGTTAAATTATCCCATACATTATTTGAAATTAACATCTAGGGTGTTTACTTTAAAATTTTGAAGGCATCATTTCAATGGATCCAAATATGAAATATATAATGTCCATGAAATTTTAAATTATATATTTACTCAGAATTAATTGAACATGAGGCATAGAAGTTGGATGGAACTAATAAAATATTATGATTGTACGATCAATTACCATCTTGGAAAAAAAGTGGTGGATTCCTTGAGTTGAAAACGTCATGCTATATTAACCTTATTACATTTAGAACATGACCCCTTGATTAATTATTTGATGAATTTGGTCTTGTAAGTTGTTGGTGCATGAAATTTCTTTGTTTTATTTCGGGTGTCAGTGCAGTCATCTCTATCACATAGAATTAAGCAAGCTCGTAAGGAAGACCATGAGTTATAGAAAAAGGTAGAATTGGTTAAGGAAGGTATGTTTCCTGAATTTAATGTTGATAAATATTGTATCTTGATATTTGGGAAGAGATTATGTGTTTATTGTGATTCCCAGTTGAAGAAAGAGTTATTAAGTGAAGCTCATAGTTCTCCATTTTTAGTTTATCCTAGTAGTACTAAGATGTATAGAGACATTCAGGAATATTACTGGTGGGATGGAATGAAAAGAGATATTTCTAATTTTACCATGTAATGTTTGACATGTCAAAGAGTGAAAACTATAAAATGGGATTCTTCTACCTTTCCTAGTACCAAAGTGGAAATGGGAAAAATATATCTATGGACTTTGTGGTGGGACAACTAGATATTTCTAAAGGTAACAATGTGATTTGGATTATTTTTTATCGACTGACTAAATCTGTACACTTCCTTCCTATTTGGGACACTATTTCCCTAGATCATCTTTCTCGACTATACCTCAAATATATTTTCAGGTTACATGGAGTTCCTCTCTCCATTGTATCTAAGCATGATCCCAGGTTCACATATAAATTTTTTAAAGGCCTTCAGAAGATTTTAGGGACTAGATTAAATTTTAGTGATACTTTTCATCCTCAATCTGATGGACATACCGAGAGAATAATTCAAACATTTTAAGACATTCTTCATGTTTTTTCAATGAATTACTAGGTAATTTAGAATCATCATTTTTATTTAGTTAAGTTTTATTATAATAACAATTTTTATTCTAGTATATAGATGGAACCTTTTGAGGCATTATATGGAAGTTAGTATCAAACTCTAGAATTTTGGGATGAATTCTGGAAAAGGAAGTTGATGGGACCATAATTAATAGAGGAAGTGGTTAAGAAATTGAAGATGGTCGAGCAGCACATGAGGACATCTCAAATCCATAAAAAATTAATTATGGGATTATACTTGGACACAAAGGAGGGTTCCACTAATGTATTTTTTGTATTCATGCATATATTTATATACATATTTATTTCAAAAAAATTATCACAGATAGAAGATGAAGTACACAATAATTATGGGAATTATTTCACATATATGATGAGTTTTAAAATTCATGGAATATCATAGAAGGAAATAGGTGCTTGTTCAATGTCTTAATGGGGAAGAATTCTATGATTATGTGGAAGTTACTACTAACACTTATTAAAAGAATATATTCATCAGTTATGAAGTGGAGAAGTGGGATTTTTTGAATTCAAAGATCTGAGTCTTCATGAGAATTTAAATTCAAATTATCATAACTACATTTTAATAGTTGTAAGACCGATTTGGATGGAATAAAATCAAGAATATTATTCATGTGATTTATTGTGTATGAAAATATTTGTTTGAGGAAGGATAAATCGGTGTGAGCGATTTGTGAAGAAACTAGTTGGGGAAAGTTTGTCTTAAAGTTTTCATCAAAGTGAGGGAGGGTATTTCATTTCCAGTATTATTTGAAAGTTCTTATTCTCAATAGTGACGCAGTTAGTCTATTAAACTTTTTCATGCAGTGTTGTGCATGTGATTTGAATAGAATAAAAATCCAACACATCTGAAAACTAGATAATTATCTATATGAGTAAGACATATCGGTTGTTTCCCAAACAAGTTGTTATCATTGTAAATTGTGGGGTTCAGTTGTGTATGGAATGCACCAAAGAATAGTTGAGAGACATGAAAATATGATTTTCAAGTGTTTACCCTATTCATTATAATCACATGATGATTCTAGTGGGTAGTGTGATCCTGGCGGAATCCATATCACACTAAGGACTAGCCTTCTCACATTGGGAGGTAAATCATGTAAATATATTTTATTCCCTTATGTTGGTGTGTGTTTTTGTGTGTGAGAATCGAACATCACTATATCTTAGATGGTGGTGAAAGTTATTTTTAAAGAAATTTAAAATGGTACAGATCATTGATTCACCCCCCCCCCCCCCCCAGTGATATTTTATTGATCTTTAAGTGGATCTATAAAAAGTAAAAGTAAGAAAAGGTGAGGTGATGGCATTGTACAAGTAAAAGAAATAATGAAGAAGTTAGAGCCACTACTTGAAGAGACTGTAAATATAGATTCAAGTAGTCCTATATGTGATGATTTTTTATATTTTTATTTATGTTGATGATAGTTGCAAATGAAAAAAAAATCTATAAAAGTTAGAATAAGTTTTGTAGGAAACCATCTAATGTGTAGAAATTGAAGAATTTATTTTATCAATTAGGAGGATCTAGTTGAGGTAACAAAGAATCCATGAAGTTCTGAAAATGAACATTGTTATTTCAATGTAAGGATATTATATTTGGAAAATGGTTTGAGTTGTTTTGAAGTTATTGAGAATCCCTCAAAGTGAGCTTAAGAGATTCTGTTAATATTTGGTGGAGTCTGAAAATGTTGTGCAGAATCAAGGAATGGAAAAAAATGAACTTTATGTACTTTATAGGGTCCAACAACTAGACTTTATAAGGTACATGTTGGAAGAGGAAGAAAAAAATGGAAAATGTGTGAACCCTATGATAAGATTCGTAGGGTATAAGTGATATTTGTATGGTACAATGCATTATCTTCATATGGTACAACTAACTTTTTACTACACATGAACCCTATGATGAAGACATCATAAGGTACATGAAATATTTGTAGGGTACCTTTGTAGGGTATTGTTGAATATGCTCCTGCATGTACATGGTTTCAATGAAATGAATTCACTTTTTCAGTTTGGTTTCTTGAATATAATTCATTTTATTTGTTTTATTACCCTACATGGCTGCATGGCACCTTATGTGTGTCTTTTCCTGATTCCGGTTCTTCCCTATTTTATATGTCAGTTTTATTTCTAGAACTTAGTTCATTGTTTTCCTTATGATGATTCGCGGCATGATTTTGGACCATCTATTGGGTGTGATCTGATGGTCCAGCGTGGATCCCAGTGTGTTTATTTGATTGGATTCAATCCTCTTGCAATGCCATCCCACCTATCTTGTTGCGTCACATGGCTTGTGTGTTGTCTTGGCTTCGGTTATGTGAACTATCACATTGATCTCCACCATACATGTGGATTCCATACCATGCCTTCACATAACCATATGACGATTTATCTAGCATTCATTTATTATGTCTATCCCTTGAGGGTTCATTTCAAGAGTTGTGGTTTCTATTTGGTTCGAGGAGATATCTCGACGGGCGAATCTATGTTCTGAATCCACGAAAGAAGAAAGGAGAACCATCCAGGAAACTCCGGCCACCCGCACTCCCCTCTGCATATGTATGTCCCACCTCTTGCAACCGGAGTTCTTCTCTAGTGGAGACTCAGTGGGGATCATCTCATTTCTAGGTATTTGGATGGCTACGCTTCAAGTGGTAACAGTTTTTTTGAAGTACTTTCCATCGTAACCAAGATCTCATTTGTAGTCCTTGTATTTGTAGTGATTTACCTTTTCTTCATCATGTATGCTTTTGTATCCTACTTATGTGTGTGCATGATTCTATCTAGGAGTGGATGGGGATGACTCTACATGACAGGGTTTACCACTTCCACCTAGTTCAACAAGATCAACCTCCTCGGATAGTTTCTGGGGTCCTTTAATTTTTACATTCGAGTCTGTAATTTGTTCTTCCTTTATTTCTTGACTTCTTAATAAAATGGTTACCATGGTGGTGTTCTCTCCATGCACATAGGTCCCCTCAGGGCTAAAGAACATTACATATTTTGTCCTCTTTATTTTCCTACACCAACTATTTATCTTTTTCTAATTTCTTGATTGTGATTATCATTCTTGATCTAATTCAATTGTAACCAATCTATTAATTAAACTTATGAATTTGTTCACCATTAAACGCAATAGTGGATCTTGGATTATTTAGGGCTTAAGTCATTAACCCCAACAAGTGATATTAAATCCTACTATTTCATTTCCATGGGTTCAACTAAGTTCTATATTGATAATTTTGATGGTGAGAATGATTTTAATCATTGTATAATTAAGATGATAGCCTTGTTAGATCATAATGACCTAATTGATGCCCTAGATAGCTCTAGGAATAAAGTCACTACCACTTCCCCTAATGGTCAGGCTACTGTCTCCTTTGTTTATTTCCCCGAGGAGACCCTTAGGAAATCCCATAGACTAATACTTTTATCTTTAGGAGACACAGTGTTAAGAGAAGTTGCATATGAGCCCTTTTCTGTTGGAATATGGTCAAAATTAGAGTCCCTTTATATGACTAAATCTCTTATTGGTAGATTATATAATAAAATGAGATTATATACATTCAAAATGTGCCCTGGAACTGCAATCAGGATACACATTGATGAATTCAACACAATCTTATTAGATCTATCCAACATTGAAATTAAATTGAATGATGAAGACCAAGACATCATATTTTTGACATCATTAGATGATTCATTTGACTCTGTTAAAGACTCTATGATGTATGGGAAAGACACATTAACTCTTGAAGAAGTAAAATATTCTTTTCTCTATAAATACCTTAAAAGTAAGGGTAGTTTGAAAACTGAGGCTGAGGTTTTAAATGTTAGGGATAGAGGTTATTCTAGAGGCTGAAGTGAATCAAGGGGTAGGATAAAAGATAGGGGTCAGTCTAAGAAATATAAAAGAAATTATAAAGGAAAGGTAATCAAATTTTTTTAATTTAATAAAACTCTAAATATTAATAGGAATGGTTCTAATATAAAGGGTGACTATAATAATAGAAATAATGACCCTTCCCTATTAGTTTAACAAGACTTTGACACTGTTGATGTGTTAAATGTCACTAACATATCCATCTTAGATGAATGGATCATGGATTTCAGATGATCATTCCACATGATCCCTAGGAAGTAATTATTTACTAAATTAAGGGAAGTTAAGTCTGGTGAGGTCTTTCTAGGGAATAACAGGAGCTGCCACATTATGGGAATAGGCTCAATTTTACTTGAGATTTATAATGGGTCTTTCAAATATCTTTAGGAAGTTAGTTGGGTACCCAAGTTGAAAAGAAACCTAATATCCCTAGGAATCCTTGACCAAAAGGGTATGGCTTCAAGTGTGGATATGGAAGCCTTATATTTTCTGGAGGATCCCTCACAGTAATGAAAGGAAGCCTTCTCAATGGCATGTATGTGTTAGATGGTAATGTGTATAAAAACTAGTTGAATTACTCTTCAGATTCAAAAATTTATTCCACTGCCTTATGTCATAGGATACTATGGCATGTTAGTGCCAAGGGTCTTAGTGAGCTTAAGAAATAGGGCCTTCTAAGTAACATCACTCCTAGTAGTCTACCCTTTTGTGAAGACTGTGTATATGGGAAGTCTAAGAGAGTCATTTTCAGTAGGTCTATGTATAAGGCTAAAGAACCTATTGAATGTGTACATTCTGATTTTTGGGGTCCTGATAGGGTCACCTCCCATGGTGGAGGCTTATTATTTGTGACTTGTATTGATGAATTCTCTAGAAGAGTATGGATTTATATACTCAAGCATAAGTCTAATACCTTTCAGAATTTTAATAAATGGAAAGTTATTATAGAGAGTGAGAGTAATAAGAAACTTAAGGATTTAAGGACTAATAATGGTTTAGAATATATATATACTAAATTCATTGAATATTGTGAATCTTAAGGAATAAAAAGATACTAAAATATTGTGGAAACCCCACAACAAAATGGTTTATCAAAAAGAATGAATAATATTTTCCATGAGAGGATAAAGTGTATGTTGTCCCACTGAAAACTCCCTAGGTCCTTTTGGGACGAGGCTACTTCAACAGAAATGTACCTCATTAACTATTTCTCGTCTTTTTCCAACTCCTTTAATACATCTAAAGAACTTTGGAAAGGAACACCCCTTGAATCTTTCTCACCTTAGGAGTTTTGGATCCATAGCTTATGCACATTCACATAATGATAAGCTAGCTCCTAGGGCTATTGAGTGTATATTCATGGGATATCCAAAGGGTGTTAAAGGGTATCATTTATGGGTAGATAAACCAGATTACCAGAAATGAATCGTTAGTCGTGATGTGGTCTTCCATGAATCTGGTGTGTCTGATGATAAAGAGCTTGAACCTATTGCAACTTTTGATGAAGTTTTAGGACCCTCAGGGGTCCTAACACCTTTAGGTGTTGAAGTTCCTTTAAGATACAGTGACCAACCACAGTTTAGTGTTGGTCTTATTTATTTGGGTTCCCAAGCCCAACCTAAATCTAATTTCTGTTCAGAGTCATAACTTGAGGGCCAGGAACCTGATGATTTGAGAAACTATCAACTCACACGAGATAGAGAGAGGAGAGTTATTAGACCTCCAACCTAGTTCAACTAGGTATAAATTGTTGCCTATTCCTTTCAATGTATCTCATGATTTGTTTAATGATGATCCCCAACCCTATACTCAATCCATTAAGTCAAAAGAAGCCAGTAGTTGGCTGAGAGCAATGGAAGAGGAGATGAATTCCCTTCTTAAGAATAATACCTAGGTTGTTATTCCCATACCTAATAACCAGAAAGTTATAGGTTCTAGACAGATTTATAAGAAGAAATAAAATAGTATATGAGAAACTAAAATCAAATTCAAATCCCACATGGTATCCAAAGTATTTATTCAACATGAAGGTATTGATTATAGTGAAATCTTTTCTCATATTGTTAACCATTCATCCATTATAATTCTGCTTGAATTTTCTGCCATACTTGATCTGCATGTTGATAAACTTGATGTAAAAACTTCTTTTTTACATGGTATCCTTGATGAAACAATTTATATGACTCCTACTGAAGGATTTTCAAAACTGTTCAAACCTAATCATGTTTTTATTTTACATAATTCCTTGTATGGACTTAATCAGTCTTCCATAAAATGGTATAAAAGGTTTGATTCCTTTAGGATTGAGAATCAGTTTTCTAGAAGAAAATTTTATGCATGTGTGTATTTTAAGACTGTTAAACATGAGTTTTTTACCGTTTATTATATATTGATGACAAGTTGTTAATCTATAAAAACATGAGGACTATAAATTATGTTAAGAGCCAATTGAATTGTGCCTTTGAAATGAAAGACTTAGGCCATGAAAATAAAATACTTAGTATGGACATAATTAGGGATTGGAAGTGAAAAACCCTGTACTTATCCTGATTTTATTATGTTAGGAAGGTATTAAAGAGATACATGTTTGAGAACATCAAACCTGTAAACATTTCCTTAGGATAACATTTTAAAATGTCCTTGAATCAATACCCTAGGAATTAAGATGAAAATGAATCTAAGTAATATTACATATGAAAATGTTATAGGAATTCTTATGTATTCCATGGTCTATTCTAGGCCAGATATAGCCTTTGCTTTTTTTACATTGAGTAGGTTTATGGGGAAACCTATTAAGGCTCATTGGTATGCTTTAAAATGGTTACTAAGGTATGTTTCCATGTCTGATAAACTATGCATGGATTGAACACTGGTTTTAATGATTGATATTATTTATTTATTCATAACTTTTTGTATAATCTATTTAGTATATTTCATGTAAAAGTGCATAATTGGTGTGATATACTCATGTTTTAATACTAAATATAATTTTTGAGCATTATTTGAAGTAGTCCAATTGATTCGGTTTACTATTTTAATTATAAATCTCACCTTGATTATCCAAATTTATTGGTTATTTTTTTTGGGATTACTTATTCCATTTAAAACATATAATTATAAGGAATCATTGGCCAATTCTACCATTTGAAGGGTCATATAGACCACACAAGAAGGCCCAAAGAATCTATGAAGAAACTAGACCAGCCATGAAGATTGAATTACTGGGATCAATCTAGAATTCCAAAATCGTTTATTATATACCAAAAGTCTGGGGACAATACCATTCATATTGGATAAAAATTTCAAGGCCCAAATCCACTAAAAAGGGGCTCAAATGATTCTATGAAGTCCATACCACCATTCTGTATAGGAATTAAAACTAGTACATATTTATTGAATTTTATCCTGCTATAGACATCCATGAAATCTGAGATTTTTCATTTTGAAATCCAAGATATAGGTGGAAAACTTTGTAGAATAAATGTTTCACATTTTATAGAATCTTTCTATTAAAAAACCCATTCGCATTTTGTCCTTCGAAAAAGTGTTGATAAAAATGGACAGTTGCACACTGTTTAGTAAAATAGACATATCTTTGTCTCCAAAAGTCCAATGGACACCAAATATTGAGGGATGACAGTAAACATCAATGTCTACAACATTAAATAATATCATATCTCAAGAATCATCTATCTGAATGTCCAAATTGGTGATCCAAGTAGAGGGACATATTTGGAATGAAAACAGTCAACCACCTTGGGATTTAAATACATCCCCCTCCTCTCCTTGCAAAGGGTTGGCATTTCATAATAGAGGATAATACATTTTCCTGACCAATTCCTTGAAAAGGGATTGGTAGGACCTATAATACTCATGTTTTAACTTGAGATATTCTTTCTCCTCTCTTTGTTTTCATTTACTGTTGTGTTCTTCTTTGTTTGTAATCTCATAAGTGCTTATGTAGTAATTCTATTTTAATGCATGTTTATTTTTCATTTTCTATTTTAATAATCCACCCTCTATTATTAAATATCAATGGTCTTAAAATAGTTTAAATATAAGTTAAAACCACATCCCTTCTTCTACTTTCTCATTTAATCAAAAGTTTGTGATTAGTTCTCATCATTGTTCGTGTGTGTGTTCGGTGCACCACTCTTTTCTTATCTCGTTCTTTTTATTTTATTTTAAACACATTAACATAATAATTTCAATCATATTAATAACCATCTCAATGTCTGGGTAAATATACTATTGGGTTGATTCATAATTTGGGGATATTAATTAATTTAGAGTTTTTGCTCGATGAATATTCTTTAAATTAACATTGTGTATATTGAACTTAAAATTCCATGGATTAATGACATGATTTGTTTGATGAGTAGTTTCTATGGATTATTGGAACCATAAATACACTACCATAAACAATTTTTAATTGATATTAGAACCCTAGTTAAGTTAATTATTGGATTAAATCCTTAACACTTGGGTATTCTGATCAAAATTATCTTGTGAAGTGGGTGTTAATTTAATGAAATATAAAGTAAAGCTCAATGATATCATAATCTTAAGTCCCAAATAATGAATTCACCCCAATATTTATAAAATTTTTAAATCGATCTAAATAAATAAATCATTTTATTTTATCTCTAGAAACACCCCCCATTAAAAAGACAAATCACAGAAAACAATCGACTATTAAAAAGTATCATCACTGAGGATTCAACCCGAGTGCCGCTATACACATTAGCGTAGCACCGGACCCTTGAAGGGTTGATAGGTGACAATCGGTCTTTCTTCAAATGTTTCTATTTCCGGGGATGGTGCCTTACGTAGTTGTTAGTTTTTGGTTTTTGTAAAAAAAACAAGTAAAAGAAAAAAAATTAACCATAAAAATCTAAAAAACACAAAGAAAAAACCGTCTTCTCATAAAAATCATAAACGAAAAAAAACACAAAGAAAAAACTCATCTTTCTCATCCTTCCAAATTTTCTCTAAATGCCCCATAGCCTCCCAAAAAAACCCCTCAGATTTGTTTGACCCTAATATAGAGATAAATCTTCACCAACTTAGAAGGAACATTAGATATAATCAAATCACTCATGATATAGTAATTTACCAACCAATTGAACTAGATATGGACAATCCTAGGGAACAAAACCTTAAATAACTCACTTCCCCTAATATGAATTACCAACCCCTTGTTATTAATTATCCAAACATTAAGGATGATTTCAAACTCAAATTGGGTTTGATTCATCTTTTACCTTATTTCCACGGGCTAGTCAGTGAGGATCCACATATTTATCTCAAAGAGTTCCAAGTGGTGTGCTCTACCGTGAATCCTCAAGGGGTTTCTGAAGAATAAATCAAACTTTGAGAATTATCGTTATCCCTAGTTGACTCTACCAAGTCATGGATATACTACCTCCCTCCTGGTTCCATAAACTCATGGATTGACATGAAGCGTATTTTTTATAAAAATTATTTCCTACTTCTCATACCACTTCTATCCGAAAGGAAATAAGTGGTATGTGTCAATTCCCTAATGAATCACTCCATGAGTACTAGGAGAAGTTAAAAAGGCTTGTGTAAACCTACCCACACCACTAAATCCCTAACCATCTCTTGATTCAATACTTCTATGAGGATTTATTGTCTATGGAAAGAACTTTAATTTATGTTGCAAGTGGTGGTGCTCTTGTTGAAAAAACTCCTACAGATGCATGAGATCTTATAAGAAATATGGATGAAAAAACTTAGTAATTCCATACTCAAGCACATTCTCAAGCCAAACAAGTCCAATAGAATCAATCCATAGAGTCCAACAAGATGGATGAGTGGATGAGTGAACTTGCAGGTCTTTTGAGAAAACTAGCAATGGCTGCCAAAGCCCCAAACTCGTCTTCTCTATAATCTATATTCCCTAGAACTATCAAGAATTGTGTAATATGTAGCTCACCAGCTCATCCAACTGACACATGTCCACAAATTCAAGAGGATTAATCTAATTCAACCGGACCAATTAAGTTCAATGTATCATATGCTCAAAGGAATAACAACCCTCAATAATCAGATCAGTTCATTAGAAACATCAACTAACCCCACTCTAAGCCCTTATCTTCTACCTTTAACCAAGGCTTGAGATATGGTAATCCCATTTCTCATACACCTCAGTTCCCTCCTCAAAATCCAAACTAATTACAATATGTTCAAGGTGGTGGTAAGTTCCAACAACCTTATCCTTTTGTTCCTCAACCTCAATGGATCAATCCTCCTCTTTCTCCTCTTGTATTCCACTATCCTAATGAGCCTTCTCAATTCCCAACCTAATACAAGCACTTTCCCAAGAACCAAAATAAAGGTAATCCCAATGCGAGACATGCCTCTTCTTCTAATAAACAGTGGGAAAGTGTTTTGGAATATCTTACCTTCTTCACCCATTCTAGCCTAAAAACATTAAAACCCAAATTGGTCAACTTTCATCCCACCTAATCCAGAAACAACCATCCAATTCTTCCCAACTCCCAGCTTAACCATTTCCCAACCCTAAGGGTAATATAAGTGTAGATTCACTTATATCAGAAAAAAAATGTCCATACCTCATGATGGATCCTAAAATGAACCATTGAATGTTGACCTAGAAAAATAAAAAGAACAAAAATCTAGAAAATGAACCTAAAGAAACTCCATTGCCTCCTTTTATCCCTTTAAGTAACCCAATTCCTTTTCCTCAATCCATTTCTAATCCAATGAAGTCATTTATACCCGATCCTAAAATTCTCAACATGTTTAGACATGTTGAAGTCAACATTACCCTCTTATATTCCATAAAATAAATACCTAAGTATGAAAAGATTCTTAAGGAGTTGTGCACCCATAAGAGACAACTTAGGACCATTGAGAATGTTTCAACCCATCAGTCCATACCTGTGAAGTGAAAAGACCTAGGGACATTTACTATTCCTTTACAAATAGGGAGTTCCAAATTCGATGATTCGCTAATTGACCTATGAGCCTCAATAAATTTCATGCCCAAATCCATATTCTCCAACTTTGGTCTTGGTCCCTTTAACCCAACGAGTGTTGTCATCTAGTTAGTAAATCGAAGCATTGTTATTCCTAAGGGAATAATTAAGGATGTCCTTATCTGAATCGATGATCTTATCTTCCTAGCTGACTTCTATATCCTTGACATGGAAGGTGAGACAACTTCTGACCAATCTCCTCTAATTCTGGGAAGACCTTTCCTCATGACATCTAAAACAAAAATTGATGTCCATGTTGGCATCTTATCCATGGAATTTGGTGACTAACTGGTCAAGTTCAATATTTTTCAATCCATGCAATACCCACTAGAGAATCAATATATATTCTCTATCCATACTTCTTAAAGTCTATTTGAGAGTGTGTTGAATACCAATCCATCATGTTATTACTGTTCTACTTATATAGGAGTTTGTGAATATTTCATCCTCATTAACCAAGTCATAAATGGAGAAGTTGATGTTAAATTACAAATGAAAACTCCATTGATCTAAAGGATCTTGAAAACTCTTTGGAATCCCATATCACCTCTGACCTCCACTATTTCAACTTGGATGGTAATGGGGAAAATTAACAAGCATGTTCATTTTTTCATTCAAACCAAATTATCCAACATTCATCATTTTCTATCCATGATTCTGAAAATTTTGTTATATGTGAGGTGAACCCTGAACCAATATGTTTATCTTGTCCTGATGGCAGTGATGTTTGTGATATATTTTCCTTAATTAATAAATTGATCACTAGTGATTTTGAAATTGACCATTATTTTTCTAGAAACATTGATATAAATGATATTGAATATTTTATTTAGTCTTATGACTCCATTGATCGTCATTATTGTACATCGGTAAGTGATAAAATAAATGAGTTAAAAACAATTGGGATCTCATACTCTGGTTTCATGTTATCTGAACCTTACATAAATGTACCAATATAATTGAAACATCTTCCTAAATTTCCAATCATAGAAAACCAGAACTTTGTGGAAAATTTCATTACTCAAGTTTAAGACCAAAGGGAGGATATCCAAATTCTCTTTCCACCCCCATTTACTTTCAAGCACAACATCAATGAAGGGGGAAACTATCCAAAAAATAACCAGGCATCCCAATGGATAATTTTTTCTGGAATCACACTAAAGTTGAGAAAATACGGTGGCCACCGTCAGACTATGGGTAGTCAACCGCAATTATCCATCTATAGACAAATAAATGCAGTGCTACTAGGGAGACAACCCATTTTTTCTTTTACTTTTATGAAATTTTAATTTCTTTTTAGTTTTTTATTAAATAAATAATGTTTCTTGTTTTTTATTCTCTTTTAGGTAATGGAAATTTTCCAAAGTATCACTTGAGAGGACACATGTCCCAAGAACTTGTTGACTTCCATAGACCCACCACTGTATGGAGATGGATACCCACTTAATCCAAACCAGGGGGAACCTCTTTCCCTTTAACTCTCTCTCTCTCTCCCTCTCTTCCTCTCTCTCCCTCTTTCTTCTTCTTCCTCTCTCTTTCAATTTTTTTACCACTTACTTCATCAAACCATTTCTATTTCTTTTTCTATTTTGTGTGGGTGTTTATTTTAAAAACACTAAAAACTGAAAAAAACTGAAAAAATTCAAAAAAAACAAAAAAAGTCATATTTACTCACCATCCACTTTTGAAATGTTTTCCAACCATTTTAGGGTGTCAAAAAAATATGTTTTCATCTCAAATTTTTTTTGTATTTTCATCATGAATTTGGACAAATAATCTTGTTTCAAAACCAAAAAAAATTGAATGCTCAGTTTTAGATTTGTAAAATGTTTATTCCCCAACCGTGAGGAACAAAATTAGCTTTCTTGCTAAGGTCACCTATGACCATCTTTTCATTTTGTGCATTTTTTACCCCTGATTGTGAGTCATGAGTTTGTGAACCTTAAAGTTTAATTTCCTACTTCAGTGTTCTTGAATATGATTGAGGTATTTTTAGAACCACATGACAATCACAATATCCAAATAGCCTCCCATTAACCTTACATTAGTCCTCCTTTTGAAATCTCATCCGTGCCTATGAAAACCTTTTCTTTGATAGCCACATTACAAGCCCAATACCTTGTCTCACCCAACATCTATATGGATTTATTTTTTCATAATTTATTGAAATTTAAGTGTGGGGGAATGGATTTAATTTTGGGTGTCATTTCCTTGATTTTTAATGTGTTTTCATACTATTGAGGACACACATCCATTTTATTATAGGGGATATGTTTTTATTCAGTGAGTTTTGTGGAATGGACTTTCATTTATGTAATTTTTTAAATTTTATTGACAAGTTTTTAAAAAAATCAAAAAAAAACAAAAAATGGGTTGTGTCTTGGGTAGGTCAAAAATAACTCTTCCTAAACCTATGATATTTTTATAAATATTACAATTAGTGTTTTGAGGATATCAAACATGGGTTGGTATATGAGTGTGAGATATTTTTCAAGTTCAAATTTTGAAAAAAAAATAAAAATAAAAAAAGAACACTTATGTCATTGGGAGAAGTTTTGTGTTTTATAAATATTTCATCTTCTCATCCCCTTCAAATTTTATTCTTCCTTTGTATCTTTCATCACACAATCATGCCCTTGTATATATGTGTTTCTATTTCCTTCCATGTTTCATTTCAAAAAACTTATGCATTGTTTTACCCATGTTGATGTTTTAGCCCTCTTCTCCTCTCTATTGGACATTAAATTCCTACCATCTCATTGCCATATAAAAACCCCTTCAAAATACCTCTTGATTATTTTTCACTTTATGATAGGTAATGGAAGATGATAGATCTTTCAAACTCTAATATTTTTACTTTTGGTTGGTGAATGAGTGAACCTACAGAAATTAATTTTTATCATCTTGATAGGAGTAAGTTTTGAGTGCCTAACTTTTCCATTTATAATTTGAGCATGAAAAATGAATTTTTTTTGGAATATTATTTTTGTAACAATTTGTGGTGGAATTCAATATGGATGAGTGAAATGGTCTAAACCTCCCCTTATTGGGGAAAACATTTAATATTTGTCAACGAGTGAGAATGATTTAGTTATGTTTTTTGATGAACATGAGGACATGTACAAGAATAATTGTGGGGTAGTTGATATTATTCATTTATTCATAATTTTTTGTATACTCCATTTAGTAAATTTCATGTAATAGTGCATAATTGGTGTAAGATACTCTTGTTTTAATACTAAATATAAATTTTGAGCATTACTTGAAGTAGTCCAATTGATTCAGTTTAATATTTTAATTATAAATATCACCATGCTTATCCAAATTGTATGGTTATTGTTTTTTAGGATTTCTTATTCAATTTAAAAAATATCATTAGAAGTAATTATTGTCCAATTCTACCATTTTAAGGGTCATATGGACCACACAAGAAGGCCCAAAGAATCTATGAAGAAACTGGACCAGCTATGAAGATTGAATTATTGGGATCAATACAAAAGTCCAAAATCATTGATTATATACCAAAAGTTAGGTTACAATACCATTAATTTTGTATAAAAATTTCAAGGTTCAACTACACTAAAAAGGTCCCCAAATGATTCTATGAAGTTCATCCCACCATTCTGTATGGGAATTAAAACCAGCACACATTTATTGAATTTTCTCCTAATATAGATATCCATGAAAGCTGATGTTTTGCAGTGTGAAAGCCAATATATATTTGGTGGAATTTTTATAATAAATGGTTCGAATTTTAGGGTATATTCCTATTCAAAAACTCATTCACGTTTTGGCCTTCGAGAAAGTGTTCATAAAAATGGACAGTTGCACACTGTTTAGTAAAATAGCCATATATTTGTCTCCAAAAGTCCAATGGCTACAAAATTTTGAGGGATGATAGTACACATCAATTTATACAACTTTAAATTATTTCATATCTCGATATTCATCTATCTGAATGACTAAATTGGTGATCCAAGTGGAGGGACATATTTGGGATGAAAACAGCCCACCGCCTTGGTTTTAAATACATCCCCCTCTTCTCCTTGTAAAGGGTTGGAATTTCATAAGAGATTATAATACATGGTAACTACCAAAGCCTTGAAAAAGGATTGGGATGACCTTCCATACTCAATTTTTCACTTGAGATACTCTTCCTCCTCTCTTTGTTTTCATTTACTTTTGTATTCTTCTTTGTTTGTAATCTCATAAGTGTTTGTGTATTAATTCTGTTTTAATGCATGTTTCTTTATAATTTTATATTTTAATAATCCACCCTATATTATTAAATATTAATGGTCTTAAAATAGTTTAAATATAAGTTGAACCCCCCCCCCTTCTTTCGCTTTCTCATTCAATCAAAAGTATGTGTTTAATTCTCATCATTGTTCGTGTGTGTGTGTGTGTTCAGCACACCGCTCTTTTCATGTCCCATTATTTTTATTTTATTTTAAACCCATTAAAATAATAATTATAATCAGATTAATAACCATCTAATTGGATGAGTAAATATCTCATTGGGGTGATTCATAATTTGGGGATATTAAGTGATTGAGAGTTTTGCTTGATGAATATTCTTAAAATTAACATTTTGTATGTTGAACTTAAAATGTCACGGATTACTGACATGATTTGTTTAACTAGGGGTTTCCATGGATCATTGGAACCAAAAATACACTACCATAAACAAATTTTAATTGATATTAGATCCCTATTTAAGTTAAGGCTTGGATTAAAGCCTTATCACTTGAGTATTCTGATCCAAATTATCTTGTGAAGTGGGTATTAATTTATTGCAATATAAAGCAAACTTCTATGATATTATAAGCTTAAATACCCAATATTTAATTCACCCAAATATTTATAAAGTTGTTAAATCAATAATTTCATTTTATCTCTGTAAACAACCCTCCCCCCCATTAAAAATACAAATCACAAAAAACAATTGACTATTAAAAAGTATCATCACTGAGTACTCGACTTGTGCGTCGTTATACACATTAGAAGAGCATTGGACCCTTGAATGGTCTATAAGTGACAATCGGTCATGCTTCAATAATGATACAGTTGGTTTTTTTTATTCTGATTATGTTGTAAATATTGACAACTGGAAGTCTATTACTGGTTTTGTTTTCCTTTCATATGAAGGATCGGTCTCCTGGAAATGCAGCATGCAATCAGTGGTTGCACTTTCTACTAATGAGGTAGAGTACATTTCCTTAACATAAGCTATTAAGGAATCCATTTGTCTTAAAGGTTTTATTTTTGAGTTGTCATTATCTTCTGATATTATAGTGGTTCACTGTGATATCCAATCGGCCTTGCATCTATCTAAAAATTATGTATTCCATGGTAGATTGAAGCACATAGACATTATGTTTAATTTTTTTAGGGATATTATAGAATCTGGGAAAGTGAGTGACACAATGATACCCACTAATTATAACCCGACTGATATTTTGACTAAGTCTATTCCATTATCTAAATTCCCGCATTATCTTAAGCTTATTAATTTAGTCCCAATTCTATAATGTAGGTTGTGAGAACACCAACATTGAATTTATTTGATTTCAAGGTGGAGATTTGTTGAATATTCTCCTACATGTATTATGGTTATAATGAAATGAATTCACTTTTTTCAATTCGGTTTATTGAATATAATTCGTTTTATTTTTTTTATTACCCTTCATGGATGTATGGAACCTTACGTGCATCTTTTCTTATTTCTGGTTCTGTCCTTTTTTATATAATGGTTTTATTTTTGGAACCCGGTTCATTGTTTTCCTTATAATGATTCGTGGCATGATTTTGGACCGTCGATTGGCCATGATCCGACGGTCCAGTGTGGATTCTGGTGTGTTTCTTTGATCGTCTTCAATCCACTTGCAATGTTTTCCCACCTATCCTATTGCGCCACATGGACTGTGTGTTGTCTCGACTTCAGTTACGCAAACTGTCGTACTAATCTCTATCATACATGTGGCTTCCATCCCACACCTCTACTGAATTGTCTAACGATCTCTCTGGCATTCATTTATTGCTCCTATCCCCCAAGGGTTCATTGCTTGAGTTGTGGTTTCTCTCTGGTTCTAGGAGATCTCTCAGTGGGCGAAGCTCTGTTCCGGATCTATGAAGAAGAAAGTTGAACCATCTAAGAAACTCTACCCACCTGCACTCCCCTATATAGTTTTACATGCCACCTACTGCAACCGGAGTTCTTCTCTGGTGGAGACTCAGTGGGGATCGTCTCGGTTCTGGGTATTCATATGGCTACGCTTCAAGTAGTAATATATTTTTTGACATACTTTATATCATAACCAAGATCTGGTTTGTAGTTCTTGGATCTATAGTGATTTACCTTTTCTTCATCATGTATGTTGTTGTATCCTACTTCTGTGCGTGTGTGAGTCCGTCCAAGAGTGGACGAGGATGACTCTACGTGACAGGGTTGACCACTATCACCTAGTTCAGCAAGCTCGACCTCCTCTGATAGTTTCTACGATCCTTTAATTTTCGCATTTGAGTCTGTGATTTTTTCTTCCTTTATTTCTTGCCTTCTTAATAAAATGGTTAACCTGGTGGTGTTCTCTCTATGCATGTAGGTCCCCTTGGGGCTGAATCACATTACATCTGTTGTCCTATTTATTTCCTTGTATTGTCTGTTTATCTTGTTCCACTTTCTTGATTGTGATTATCATTCTTAAACCAATTCAATTGTAACTAATCTGTTAATTAAACTTATTGATTTGTTCACTATTAAACACGATAGTGGATCTTGGCTTATTTAGGGTTTAAGTAATTAACCCCAACAGATATAAGAGATAACCTAGGGTACATGATCTTTGTAAGGTATAGTGAACCCTATAAAGAATCGGAGAGCTTATTCTACCCTATAAAAATAGTGAGACCAGACTTCGTAGGGTAAAGTTACAAGGAACTCTATAAAGATTGAGATATCAGAATAAATGGGGGATAATCATAATGAATATTCTAATAAATTCTTTGAAATCAGAATTTAAATATTTTGAGAAAAATAGAGTCAATTCAGAAGATGCTTAAGACTGATTTTCAAGGAATTAAATATCATGATCAATCAGATGGATTGTGATTCAAGCAGTGATAATGAATCAAGCTGAAGCTGATTCAAGATGAAGAATGAGATAAGTTCCACACTGTAATCCACAATGCCATATCACAATGCATGGAGCAATCCAGAGGTGTGTGAATTTCAAAAGAATTGAAAGTGTTGATTTGGTGTAGAAATTGAAGGAGCGATACATATATTATCATGGATTTGGTGGAGAAATTGAAGGAGCGGTATTTATGTTATCATATGGGAATTGAAAGGCCGAGTCTTAATGATTTTTAAAGGAAATACCTTGACTTGATTCAAATGATTTTTAATGAGGAAATATCTCACTGTTGAAGATCATATAATTTACATAATTCTTTATGGAAGTAATATTCATGATTCCGTAAATATTAAAGTAACAAGAAATGAAGAAGGTAGTGGATATTAGATAGAGATCCCAATACTGCTTCCATGAAAATACATGATGGTATCGATGGAGAAGAGTTGGTTTCATTCAAGACTTCCTTGTGCATTGAAGAAGGATGAGAGGTGATGTATTGAGGAAACACATGTGCATTGAAGGTGGTTGAGGAGATAACCAACACAGAAACTACAGTGCTAGAGTGAGCACAGCCAAGTGATTCAAGCAATTGGAAGAAGGCTTGATGTGTGTACTTGAAGAAGGATAAGGCCAACATGCCAACTGCATCAGGAGATAGTCTCGGTTGAAGATTTGTTCAAGAAAGGTTGTGGAGTACCTTTGATGAATTGTCGGGGGGTAGTATAAAGACCTCATCGAGTGATGGTCATGAGATTTTTGGGAGATAACTTCAACTAATGGGATCCAATATAAAGAACCCATCAGGAGGCAGCCATTGTATTCACTAGAGACCAGACATTTCATGAGATTGTTTTCTAAGCTTTTCGGAAGATAGTTTTCATTTATACTCAATGTTTTATAGTGAAGAAACTAGGCCTTGGAACTAAATCATAACTTTGAAAGGATTAAGATTTCAAGGTTTAACCTTGTGTTTCTGCCTTTATTTACTGCATCCCTCAAGTAAGGTTGAGTGAAACAAGAGATTATCAAACTTGAATAGTTACAAAGGTTGAAATAAAAGAGAGAAATTAAAAAAAACAAAAGGGATTAGTGATTCACCATTTTCCATCTCTCGGTGATCTCACCTAACTTAGGCACTACAGTTGTCTTGTGTAACTTTAATGAAATACAATAAGCTATGCATTTATGCCCCAGTGTTGGTGGTGCGGTGGTAAGGGTTTGGGGGAGGGGGAGAGAGGCAGGTTGTGGGTTCAAGTCCTCAGGCTTGCGATTTACTATAACAAGCTATGCATTTATAAAATAGTTGATATATTCATTTCATTTTGTTATTGCAATTTTATAAGTTGTGGTATTAAATATTTTAGTTTTCTTTCCTTTGGTTTTGTATAAATTGTTTTGAGTTTATTCATAGAAAAGAAACTTTTCTGACTTTCATTTGATATTGAATCTATTATCTATACTAAACTTGTCTTTCTTCCAGCTTACATGTCACCAACACGCTATTCCACATCACCCATATCCAATATTTCTTCCCTCCAAACCCAAAAAAAACATCAGCCAGTCCCGCCCCTGATCAGGATTTACTATCCTAGGGTTCCCGCTTCTCTCCTCCATTCCACTCTCCTGCTTCCCTCTGTGGATCCCTTCTCCCACTCCCCTTCTCGAATCTCCTCTCCACTCATTCATCCTCTTCTATATGCTCCACCTTCGGCTCCTCCAACTTCGGCTCCTACTCCTTTGGCTCCTCCGCTCCATCTAGGGTTTCCGTATAAAACCACATGGTACACCTCCTGTTGCTCCGCCTCCACCTCTGAAACCTCTGCATCTGTCTGCTCCACCTACGACCGGTCTGTCTCTGGGTGGTCTACCTATGAGTTACCTGTGCATCTGATTTCTCCACCTATGATTGATCTGCCTTCAGTTGGTCTGCGTCTGGCTCCTCCACCCCCACCTCCGCCTCTGGCTCCTCCATCCACTCCGCCTTCTCCATTTTCTCCGCCTTTTCCACCATCTCCATGCCACTTTGTATTTCTTAGTCATTTTGGTTGACATTAAGATTAAATTTTTAAAAGTGTAATGATGATCTGTAGGTTTAAGTGTTTTCAAAGTAGATGGAGAATAACAACCATCTAAAACATATTTCTACTGATGCGATGTTGGGGGCCTCTTCCAATGATGTTTCGTATACTATAACATAACTCCCTGATGTGAGAAAAATCAGATTCCATGTCTAACATTACTTCCTTTATTTCCAATTTCCAAAAGGCTGCATTCTGAACTATTTCTTATATGCTATGAAAACAATATTGTCAGTGTCTTTGTATTTCTTTACTTTTTTTATATTTCATATAATTAATTGTTTCCAGATTTCTTATACATTTTTGTTTTTTTATACATAATTGTTTTCAGATTGCTTACGCATAGGTATTTGTAGATTTCATATTGCAGATTGTTTGATGATTGTAGATTAGAAGATTTCATGTTCAGTAAGTGTTGTTATGACATAAATCTTTAGTTTTTATGTATCATAAATGTCTTGTATCAAAATAAAAATTATTCTATATTTTATTTCAATATACAATACTTGCTATGTTTAGTAAAACATGTTTTTTATTTCATTTTATACGAAACAAAAAATTCGAATTGGTATTCATGTTTCTATTATCATTATTTTTTTCTAAACATAACATTGAAATCATTAACATTTTAGTTTTTATGTAGGATGATGAAGAAATTTATTTGAACACAAGTCGTTGAACTAATTTTGGGTTTGTAAAATTAGTCGTACATGCTTTATCAACTCCGGTAAATATCTGTACTCTTTATTTACAATTATTTTTATTGAAACATTATAATTGAAAAATATAAATTTTTGTTCTCATTTAAATTTTTTTGATATTTAAAAAAAATGATTCATTTATTCTTTTCAATTGTTTAGAAATCAAAATTATTTTTAGATTTCTTATACATAACTCTTTGCAGATTTCTTATATTCATTTTTGTAATTTTTGTCAACTATCCATTCAGATTTTCTGCTTTAGGTTTCCCTCTGCACTGGGCCTAAACATTTACTACAAGAACATGTTTTCCCCATTATAAAGTTTCTTGGTAATGGATTTCAATTTAAATTAAGCATTATTTAATTTACATAAACATTCAACAGTTACCTATATGATGTTTTCTTTCCCAATTTAATAATATACATGTTCTAATTGATTCTTATTTACTTCTTCTTGGGTTTAACTTGGTTGTTCCTGTTATTGATGAGAGATCAAGTGGACATGGTTTGTGGGAGTATTTTTTTTAAAAAGTCTACACTGGTCTGCAAGATCAAGTGGACATGCATCTGTTTTCCTTTTATCCAAAGCTGATCGAATACCTATGGTGTGGGATTATCATATTTGTCCACCATGTTTTCTTTATAAAATTTATTATCATTGGGACTCATTATACATATGTGGCCTATTAAGAGTTTGTATGCACCCCACTAGCTATTTTTTTATTTATTGTTCGAATGGATCCTTTGATTTTGGATATCTATATGGGTTCCATTCTGCATGCCACACTTTCTTTGTCTATTATATTTTTTGTGAGGCATTATATCCCTACTTCTTTATCTAATGAAATTTGATAGAAATATCTCATTCTATTTGGTTTTTCTTTGAGTGAGTGCAGACAAGAAGTTCAAGTATTTTGCATGATCTCAAAGAAGATGAAGTGCGGATTGGGGTTCCCAATGGGATACGTTCTCCTCAATCCATGTCATTCTGAACCCCTGATAAAACACTATTTTATTGAATATTGTATTGATAATAAATGATATAATTTCCTCACATTGTGTTAAATATGTTTAATTAGAAATTATTTGGGATTAGATCATTCATTTGAATATTTGATGAAAATTCCAGTTTTACCCTTTATAGTTCACTGTAGTATTTCGAAGATACATATTTTTATATTTATTATTTGAATTTTAAATGTTGTAATAGTTTTCCTAACTTAATTATCTACAACCTTTATTCAGGACACTAGAGCTAAAGAGTGCATTTGGTTATTGAATATGGGCCATGAAGTCAAAGTTGGGCTGGACTCGCCAGAATGGAGAAGCTTCTGTATTTCGGACATAACTCCTTCATATGGGCCTGGATTAAGCCCAAATTTGGAGAGGAGTTATAGGACCCATATCCTCACATTTTATCCTTATGGAAGGCCGGAAAATTCACGCGTTTTGGTGGTCAAATGGGCGGTGCAAGTTGGCATAAAATATTTGGCCGAGATTCCCCATTCACACTTGAAACCACTTTGAACCTAGCCTCCCCACCACTCTATAAATTGGTGTTTTTCTCATTTGGTGGGTTTGTGACGTGATTTGGGAAGTTTAGGGCAGATTATAAGTGGATCCACTCCAATTCTCCAACCATTTCAATAAGGGTAGCTCTTGAAGCAAGGATCCCTTCGATGAAGCCTTCTTCTTCTCCTTCATGTTGTAATGATTTTGTTTGTGTAATAAACTTCTTTGTTCTTCTTTTATTTCTTCTCTTTTCTTCTGTTTTGTTTAAATTTATTCTTCTTTTAATCTTCCTATTTGGGCTGGAATTCTTGAGTAGAAGCGTTATTGGGTTATACCCATTATAAACCTTTGCACATGTAAAACGCTTCTACGATGATTACGCCACTCATGGAAGAGTAGTCTTTTAGTAATCGATCTATCTTCTACCCTCTTCATTTAATTATTTTGAATCAATGAGATACTATAATTCAAATAATATTATCCATGAATTGTGTTTTTAAATTACAAGAAACTAAGCAAGCAATTGAACAATTAACACAAAAACACGCGAGGTCGGGATTTTGTGTAAATTGTGAGAGCGTAATCTTAATCGGTAATACAAGACCACACGGGATAAATTTGTAGAGTTCAAATATAATCCCTAAACACAATTTATCCTCATTTCCAGAATGGATATGTGCTCTAATTAACCACTGACCATAAGCAATCCTTAGAACAACAATCAAAGCAGGGTGTTGCGATTGTGTGTTCCGAAGCTAGCCTAGGGTTTAAGTAATTTCATCTTTGTGGTTAAGTTAACTATCGTAGGGTTTGAGGGATAAAAAATTAGGGGATCATAATTAAGTGGATATTGATTTAAATGATAATGATTAATAAGTGAATGAAGAGGTAGAGTTAGATCGATTACTCCTTTTAAAATAGATTTCTAAAAAACATCTTCTTGTTGTGTCATTTTAATCGAAATTCATTTCAAAACTAAAAACAAAAAAAATATACAATATTCTTCCAGAAAACTTCTTATAGATTCATAAACTATAAAAAAACCCAATCCTTTAAAGTAGTGTTTTTATTTTATTCTCTTTTATTTTTAGAATACCTTTAATAAGTTGTTAAATTCACTTCCTCCTTTGAGAGACGACCTTGGTCAGCCACTCTACTGCACCTAAGTACCCCAAAATCACATTAATCATTTGAGGGCGCCCACGATAACGCTCTTTCAACCCCTATATCATGTTTTATAATATGTTGGAGATTTAATATAGAAGACGAGTTTCTTGGAAGCTCTATGTTGTAAATTCATGTGTGGAGGATGCAGACTTGATACGTTATATCATAACCAGGTTTGGATCAAGAAACATGTATTTATAAGTGATTTATTATATTCCCTATAGTGTCCATTTTTGTATCCTTTTTATTTTGTGCGTACATGAGTCCATCCTAGAGTGCATAGTGAAAACTCTTTATGATGGAGTTAAACATTTCCACAGGGTTCATCTTAACCAGCTTCCTCAAATAGTTTCATTGGTTATTTAATTTTGATTATCATTCTTTCCCATTTTTCTTTAGTAATAAAATATTACTTTATGTGGTGTTCTCATCATGAAGGTAGGATCAACATGATCTGAAGCATGTTATATCGTGGTCTCCTTAAATTGGTTTATAGTTTTTTAGAAGAATACTCATTTGACTCTATTCAGTTAATTCATGGTTTTCCTAAACAAAACAATTCACCTAATCATTTTTTAATCCATAAAATATGAATCAATGGATCTTGGAAGATCTTTAGGACAACCACTTCAATGTTTCCCTACAAAAAATGGTACCAAATCCATATAAATCATAAAATGGGGTCTGAAATTTTAAATAGATAAGTTTGGTGATTAAAATGATTTCAACTTATAGTTAGAGGTCCTAAAAATAAGGTCACCACTCTATCCCCCCACAATAAAAATCCCACTATTTCAATTGGATATATCATAACTGTAAAGTGGACTGCAACTATTGAGAATTTCTTCATAATGTAATATTATTGAGAATTATTTTTCCCTCATAGTTCATGTTATATGGGAGAGATGTGGATATTTATGCAGAGTTCATGGGTGGAAGTGTCACCTATGTTGCATATCACAGAACTGAACCTCACCTAGAAGGTAAGTGATTTTTTGTTGAGATGATTTATAACAAAACACTTACAAAAATTTGAATCAATGCTGACAGTTTCATGATTTTTTCTCTTAATATTTTTGTTTTTCTTTCAGAGATGGGTGTCATTCTTTGCATTGAGAAAGCCTTAGCCCAGTCCAAGGCTGCCAAAGGAGATGTTAATGATGTAAATGTGCATTCTAACTCGACACTGGTGGGTGAACTGATAGAATATGAATCTTTAATTGACTGCTTTGTCTTAAATCATGGGGTAAGATGATTGATATATCATTATCAAATTAGTGTGTATTCCACATTATTTTAGTGCACTCTGATTCACTTGTGACACTTTTTTCTTTAAAGTATTTTTTCTAAGTCATGTTTGATGTTTGCAGCTAAAAGTTATTTTTACAAGGTCTATGACTGGCCACCTTCTTGGAGTTGCAGGTGCTATAGAAGCTATTGCAGCAGTGAAGGTATTACACATATCCCTCTCTGCCATAGAATTATGTTGCATGTTGCTTATGATGTGGGTATCAGATAACATGCCATGTTTGTTACTACAGAGTTCCAATCAGAAATATAAATTAATAACAAACCATTTCAAAGGAATTAAAGAAAAGAGTTAAAATCGATTGAACAAATTGAATTTATCATTTGTTTTTTTTACTTTAACATTTACATTATATTCTCTTTTCTAGTTAAGGAATTCTGTTTGTGGGAAAATAGAATTTAATCGACTAATTGACGAAGTGTTGTGCAAATGATTAACCGTTTCAAAGGTATTGCACATATCCCTCTCCTGGTCATGTTTTTTATTCTTTCCATTTTGTTACAATTGTCATTTTATGACATATACTTTACTTTATTTTTACGTATTTTTGGATCATTGGTTCACGCCTCATAATCGGTATGTTTGATATTTTCTTCTAATTCCATAGTGATTTAAATGAATATGTTTTTAGAGTGGATTCATGTAATTGTTGTAGGTTATTATGGCCCATGAAGTAGTTGAACTGGTTATTAGTGGCTATGTGTTTAATACATCAAATTATAATTACTTCCTCGGAATGAGTGACTTGCAGGTTAATTTTATATATGTATTCATATAGTAATGTTTTATTATATAGTTTATATTTGGATTTATTTTAGTAGACCTGATATACAATTACTAGAAGCTCTGAAACCGTAATCAGATGAAATTTTATTTTCTCACCCACTTTGATCAATCATTAAGGGATCAAATAGTTTTTGCTGAAAGGGTTCTATAATAGGTATTGAATGAATTAATTTTTTCCAAGTTTTTATCCTTTGGTGTAAGATCAAAGGATTGATTTTTTTCACCCACAACTCCTTTCTTGGTTTCATTATTATTTGGACAGCATTGGAGTTATCTTCGGGAGCAATGCTTGATCATGACTATGGTTGGATCAACAACCTGTACCATGAGGGAGATGTTTTTTACTTTGGAAAAACTACCATGAGTCCAAGAAACAAGTTCCCCTCCAAAGGTACATAGTTTTTTCCGATAGGGTTCCATAACATGTTTTTATTGAAATAATTGCTTCTAATTGACTGTCCTTGGGAGTAAGATCATGGGATTGATTTTTTGCCCCCATAAATCCATTTGGGGTTTCATTATTGTTTGGAAAACATTGGAGTTATCTTCATGAGGTGACTCACAATTCTTGACCGTGACTATGGTTGGATCAACAACATGCACCATGAGGGAGATGTTCTGAACTCAGGAAATACTACCATGAATCCAAGGATCATGGTCCCCTCCAAAGGTACATAGTTTTTGCTGGAAGGGTTTCATAACAGGTTTTGATTGAATTAATTGTTTCCAATTGACTATCCTTGGGAATAAGATCATGGGATTGATTTTTTTCACCCACAACTCCATTCTTAGTTTCATTATAGTTTGGACAACATTGGAGTTATCTTTAGAAGGGGACTCACAATGCTTGATCGTGACTATGGTTGGATCAACAACATGCACCGTGAGGGAAATGTTCTGTACTTGGGAAATACTACCATGAATCCAATAAACAAGGTCCCCTCCAAAGGTACATAATTTTTTTCTAAAAGGGTTCCATAACAGGTTTTGATTGAAATAATTGTTTCCAATTGACTGTTCTTGAGAGTAAGATCATGGGATTGATTTTTTCACCAACAACCCCTTTCTTAGTTTCATTATTGTTTGGACAACATTGGAGTTATCTTCGAGAGGGGACTCACAATGCTTGATCGTGACTATGGCTGGATCAACAAAATGCATTGTGAGAGATATGTTCTGTACTTGGGAAATACTACCTTGAATCCAAGAAACAGGGTCCCCTACAAAGGTATATAGTTTTTGCTAAAAGGGTTTCATAACATGTTTTGATTGAATTAATTGTTTCCAATTGATTTTCCTTGAGATTAAGATCATGGGATTGATTGTTTTTCACCCACAACTCCTTTCTTGGTTTCCTTATTGTTTGGACAGTGTTGGAGTTATCGTCAGGAGGGGAATCACACTGGATGATCGTGATTAGGGTTGGATCAACAACATGCACCATGAGGGATATGTTCTGTACTCTTGAAATAATACCATGAATCCAAGAAACAAAGTCCCCTCCATAGGTAAATAGTTTTTATTGAAAGGGTTCCATAAGAGGTTTAATTGAATTAATTTTTTCCAATTTACTGTCCTTGTGAGTAAGATCATGGGATTGATATTTTTCACCCACAACTCCTTTCTTGGATTTATTATAGTTTGGACACCATTGGAGTTATCCTCGGGAGGGGGACTCACAATGTGTGATCATGACTATGGTTGTATCAACAATATGCACCATGAGGGAGATGTTTTGTACTCAAGAACAGTCAATCATGAATCCGAGAAATAAGGTCCTCTCCAATGATACATAGTTTAAAGAGATTGAGGAATCTGTTGGAGGAAGAGTTGCGTGAAAATGATCCCTAGAAGCCAATATTTTTCTAAAGTTTAAATAGATTATATTTTTGTGTTATTCCACAACCTATTATAGGTGGGACATCTAATTTGTTTCCTCCTCTATAGGGTATTTATTTTAAGGATCAGAATTGATATTTCATTATTCTAATTGTTCAAAGACTGATGGATCTTTCTTTAGTACTAGTTTGAATTATTTGAATGTTATCAGTTAAAAAAAAAACATTTCTCGTTAAAAATCCCACAGAAATAGATGCAAAGCGTATTCATCACCTCCCTCGGCTCACCTGCTCACACACAATCCCCCCAACCACCAAGGGAGACCCGGCATCCTCTGCGTCTACGTCTTCCTCCCCTGCATCTCTCTCTCTCTCTCTCCCCCATCTTTGAGGAATTTAAAGACGGAAATGCCTCTGTTTCAGTTCCAATCCATCTTATCGTTGCCTTCTTCGTCACCTTCTCCTTTCTTCTGACCTAAAAAACCCCTCGATCCCTACATTACCACGCAATATCGGCGGCCGGCCACCCTGTATATTTAGCCCCAATCCCTCAACCAATTCATGGCTCCTCTTCATTCTTCCTCAATGCTTTTTGGGGCGCTCACAGCTTACCTTTACTTCTTTTATCCGGCGTTTTCAGTCTCCAGGGTGCTTCCCGTGAGTCACGACGGCCATGGCGGTCGCCCTTCCGGGTTTCGGGTCCTCCTCCACCACGTCGATTCCGGGCGGAACCTCACCCGATTCGAGAAGATCCACCGCGGTATCCACCGCAGCAGGCACCGCCTCCAGCGGCTCACCTCGATGGCAGCGGCTACGTCGCCGTTGGGTTTGGGTTCGGGTTCGGGTTCGGACTCTGGCGGCGGCGCGGGGGTACAGACCCAGGTCCATTCCGGCACCGGCGAGTTCCTGATGAGGCTGTCCATCGGCACGCCGGCGAAGCCTTTCACCGCCATCATGGACACCGGCAGTGACCTGATCTGGACCCAGTGCAAACCCTGCAGTCGCTGCTACAAGCAGCCGACGCCCATCTTCGATCCCAGGAAATCGTCGTCTTTCTCCCACCTCCCCTGCTCCACCCCGCTCTGCGCCGCCCTCCCCGCCTCCTCCTGCGGCGCAGACGGCTGCGAGTACACCTACACTTACGGCGACTCCTCCTCCACCCAGGGAGCCATGGGCAGCGAGATCTTCTCCTTCCGAGGCGGCGATGGCAAAACTCCCAAGAAAGGCGACGGCTTTTCCGTCTCCGGCGTCGCGTTCGGGTGCGGCGAGGACAACGAGGGGGATGGATTCGACCAAGCCTCGGGGATCGTGGGCCTGGGCCGCGGCCCGTTATCGTTGGTCTCTCAGCTCGTCGAGCCTCGGTTCTCTTACTGCCTCACCCGCATGGGCGACCCCCACCCCAGTAGTCTGCTTATGGGCTCTCTCGCAGGCCCAAAATACCCCACCTCCAAACCCATAACAATTGGCCTGCTTCAGAACCCAGCCCAGCAGTCGTTCTATTACCTCCCAATTGAGGGCATAAGTGTGGGCGACACGCGTCTTGACATCGACCGGTCCACCTTTGCGTTGGAAGAAGACGGGTCCGGTGGGATGATCATTGACTCGGGCACGACCATCACATACTTGGAGCAGAGCGCATATGATGTCGTTCGGGATGCCTTCGTGTCTCAGACAAGGTTGCAGATTGACAATTCTAGGGCGGGTGGGTTGGACCTATGTTTCACGTTGCCTGAGTCCAAATCTAGGTCCCAGGGAGATTTGGAGGTTCCAAAGTTGGTGCTCCACTTTTCAGGTGGGTCGGATCTGGAACTTCCGAGCAACAATTATATGATCGCGGATTCGGATGTTGGGGTGGCCTGCTTGGCCATGGGTGCGAGCTCGGGCATGTCTGTATTTGGGAATATACAACAACAAAATATGCTCATCCTCTACGATCTAAAAAATGAAACAATGTCGTTTACACCCACAAATTGCAACCATATGGAGTAAAGAGGGATTCCAAAGTGGTTCTTTGTTATGAAAAACATCTGTCTTTAATAATATTACTTGCAAGATAAATGTTTTTTTGCTTGTGGTTAGAACGTAGAGCGAGAGAAAAATAAAAATATACTATAATGGGACGATTTAAATTTTTATGAACCCAAATGTAATATTCTATTAAGAGTACGAGCAGAATCTCATTCTCCAATTGGCATTATTTGGTTTGTAATGAAAAGACAAGATAAATGAGATTAATTTTCACTACTACAAAACCGACCTTTAACAGCGCTAAAATATAGCAGTGCTAGAAAAATGCGTTGAGAAATTCCATCTTTATCAGCGTTAAATGAAAGCACTGATAAATGATACCCTTTATCAGTGTCTTTTATTTAGCGCTGATAAAAGGTCTACCATATCATCGCTTTATTTTAGCGCTGATAAAGCTTATCCTTTATCAACACTTTTTCTTTAGCACTGATAAAGATGTTTTTATCAGCGTTTTTGTAGCGCTGATAAATATCGTAATATATCAGCGTTTTTTTATCGCTGATAAACATCACTTTTATCAGCGCTTATCAATTTAACGCTGATAAAATGGATATTTATCAACGCTTTTATAAAAGTGCTGTTAAAAATGCCGCCGATCTATTTTAAAAAACCCTAACCCGCACTCAGTCGTCGCGATTCTGAAACTCTCGCGGAACTCCCCTACTGTCGGCGTGACTCCACTACAATCCATCGGGCGAATCAAGAAAAAGAATCCAAGGTATGTTATTTTCTACTTTTCCTATATCGTTGTATGATCTTTCTGGGTTCCGCGTTTTGCGTTTTTGCGCTGTTACGAATCCTACATCTCATCTCTTCGCCGCTACTGGCGCGACTCCTCTAAAGGACCAACCAAATTACTTTATTGATATATAATCATTAACAATAATGTATTTTGAGATGAATTGCCATACGTAGTCATTTACATTGTGCATAAAAAATATACCGGCTCAAGTAAGATTTTTTATTGGTTTCTTAATGGCCTTAAAGAAGACCCCTTTTGTTTACCTCATCTAATTTCTTTGTGGAGGGCTATCTATAAATTTTTTATTGTAGTCACTGTCCTTAAACTCATTTATCCTCCATAGATGCCACTCATTTACATAAGGAATTAAATTTTATATAGTCTATTAGATTCCTAAAGAATGTGTTTCCCTATATCATGTAAACCATCTCTTTATAATATTTGATCAAGGATGACCCCTTCATAAATGATCCTTTATGTGGTCTACAAAAATATCACGCTAGTCTCTAATAAATAGATTTATACAAAGATTTATAAAATATAGATGAATACCTTATTCGCTAGGGTCTCCCACCTTAGATGATCTTAATCCCTACGTGTTGATGGATCAAAAGACCTTTCAGACACTTTATTTACTTGATGAAAACCCCTATAAGCATATTTAATTAAGGCCTCCTCTGAAGAAACTTTACTTGGATGGGTAATACTTAGTTCCCAAGAACCAACTAACATTTTACATTTGACCACATGAATATTAATAAATATTTTATAACATTAGGAGTGTTCTTCTTTATAACATTAAAGTTATAATGTCTTTAGAATATCTATCACATCAAAACGTTTTATGAGTTACCCAATATAATGTGATCTATGAAATGTAATGGAAACATTCATAAACATATATCCAGTGATCTAGATTTCATTTTTTTGATCGGACAAAAATGATGTTTAACCCATTGGGTGTTGGATGCTTATAGGTACAAGACAAATATTCTCATGAATTTTAAACCTTGTAATCCTCAAGAATGGGGTTATTAGGACTGACCCTGAAATAAGAATTCCCCTTATTATATGTGTCATTAGTTATTTCTAACTATACTTGGGTATTTAAATATATATAGGATTTTATTAAAGATGTATATTATAATCAACATAAATTGTCATTTTCATGTAAACAGTGGAAACATATTTTCATGGCGTGTTATGATATATTGGGTTTTTCATAAGTTATATGACATTAATTGACTAATTTGAGAAATATTTTTTTCTTTAATGTTGTGGAATATGACATCTCTACCCTTTTGTTTGAAGTTGAACCGTCTGATTAAATCCATAACCCTCGTAGTTCATTGATGAGTTCATATCAGAAAGTCAAATAAAGATAAATCAATAATATAAGTTAATAACAAGAGTATGAAACATTTATTACGAGATATAATTATAAAGGGATTTCATTGAATAGTAAGCTTTCATATGAGTTGGTTGTCATTACAACATTATCTTATTTCTCTATGGGTGTCTTAATGTATTTCTATATTTCAATCATAGACTTTAAGCAATTTCTACTAATCGAACTGAGAAATTTTCCTATAAGGTCACACAATAACTCTATCCCCAATCTTAGAAAAAATCATTTTAAATTTAATATTAAGAATAAATATTATTCTTGATTTTGATAGAAAAATCATAAACCAGAATTAAGAACAAAGAACATAGATAGAATGAAATTAAACCATAAAGCTAGAGTTTAAATACTAATTCTTAGGATGTTCATAGAGCTTGATGACTTGGATAAATTTGTTTTTTGGTCTAGTAGCCACATATACGCTACTCATCATTGGTTTAAATTTGTTTTTTTGGCTTATGAGCCAATTGTTTTGGCCTAAGATGTTTCTTTCGGTTGTGTTTCATATTGATTCTGAACCTAATTTTAGGATTTTTGTGTTATTCAAAATATGATGCCTAAAAAGGCCCCTGAAGTTTCTAGTGGGTCTTGCCCTGTTTATAGTTCTCCTTAGTTGTTGCCCATCTTTCGTGGCAATTGAGGTTTGTTAGAGGCAGTGAAGTGACTTGAGGAAGTTGAGCATGTCTTCAGAGTGTTTGGAACTCCCAAATCTATTAGAGTTTGTGTTGTTTTGGGTCTTCTTGGGGGTCTAACTTTGGAAGAATGGATGTTGCTTTCCCCACCAATGATGCAAGTTGGGATGACGTGGGAATATTTTAAGTCCCTCTTTGTTTGATGGTTTATACCTAAGGAGGTGAAGATGAAGAAAAGGGAAGAGATCATGAGTTTCCAACAAGGTTAGCGGATGGTGAAGGACTGTGTTGAACACTTCAAAGACCTACTTTCCTTTTTTATGGAGGTGGTGTCGTAGGATCTGTTAAAAGCTTCTCTTTTCATTGGGGGTCTTAATATAGAGATCAAGGATCAAGTACTCTTACCCAAGGATCTCCATTTTGAAAAGTTTGTGGAGGAAGTCTTTTTGGTTGAGTTGTTGTGAAAGAATCATAAACACATTGGCTCAGTTGTTGTCTCCCGTGTTGGGGTGCTCTGTCCTACAATTAGGATTGTTTTTGAATGTATGTAAAAATTTGTATTTATGTAATTGTATAAACTAATATTTGAAATGTTTATAATATTGTGTTTTTTTCTGGTATTTGTGTTGTAAATTTCATTTCATTTAAATTATGTATTGTGACTTGTTTTGATTGATATTCGGTGTATTTTTAGTGTTTCTGGTGTTGCGCTATAGTGTCCTGCAACAGTACATTATATCGGCACTTTTAAAAGCATTTATAAAGAATACCTTTAGCGATGCTAAAAAAAGCGCTGATAAATGGGACCTTTATCAGCACTTTTAAAAGTGTGGATAAAGGTCCTATTTATTAGTTATTTTGTTAGTGATGATAAATGTACCCTTTATCAGTGCTATTTGAGCACTGATAAAAGTCTTGAGCTTTTAACATTACTCAAGTAGTCAGTGCTTTTCTAGCACTAATAAAGGTCATTTCTAGTGCTTTTAAAGACCATTTTTGTATTAGTTTTTATATTATACTCACATGTTTAAAAAAAATTAAATATTCAATCTATTAGGGATAATTTGATAGTTTCCATTATATTAGAAAAAAATTAAACAATCATTATGATTCAATTAAGCATGTTCAGTGAAAATATAACAATATATATATATACATCAATATTATACCAGTTCACTTAATGAGACATATATGAGTTCTTCTTTATCCATTATTTGATCATATATTTCACTATTTGTTTTGTTTTTATTTTTCAAATATACTTGTTTTCCTTGATAAAGAGACCCAATTTTTTCTCACAACTAACAACACTATCACACTTCAAAAAATAGTGATACAATTGATTACACTCCATAAATGGTAGTAAGAAACCTCACAATGGGCTTTTACTTAAATGGTTTTAAGAAAATAGATAACATTCACAACTTAAGTACACGGGGTTACTAGGCTCACAACCTTGATCAATCACAAAGTTAGTAATTTTCCTTGATTGAAAGTTGATGGTGTAAAAAAATCTATATGATTAGTCTTTAAGAGAAATAATTTAAAAAAAATTTAAGAAAATTTGGTTCTAAGAAATCCTATGAGGTTTCTTATGTCTAATTTTATGTTTTTTTTCAAGAAATGATATTGACCATTGTAATTCTCTATACAGAGGATGAAATATTTGAAAATGAGACAATTATTTAAAATAATTCATAAAGATGACTAAAAAAATAATTAAGATTCTGAGAAGGATTCTTCAATTACTTAAGTATAATTCCAATATCCTCATAGAAATTACCACATGGATGGGGTTTTCACTACTCTAAATTTGAATTTATGAGAGGACCCATCATTAGCGCTTCTAATATGCATTGAGAAAGTACCGCTTATCAGTGCTTATTTAGTATCAAGAAAAGCCATACTTTCTCAATGCTTTTCCTTATAATGCTAAGAAAGGATCCCCTAATTTAACTTAAATCATCCCTTTTCCCTCCCTCTATCTTCTTCCATGCTCCATGGTGTGGTAGATAACTTCTCATCCATTATCTTCCATGATTTTCTTCCTCAAATATATAAAGTAGTTCATGTATGTGATTCTCATTTCACTTCAAATCATATTGATATGTTTTTATGAAAATCGATAGTTTTTTGGGGTTAACTTCTTTTTTTATTGAGTTTCATCATTAATTTTCATTAAGGAAATAGTTCTTATATACCTTGCATATCTTTCACCAACGATAAATATTATGACAAAGAGATTTGTTTCTTATGTTTTTGGTAATTAAATAAAATATGGAATCATGTGACAACTCATTCAAGGATGGTCCTTGGGAAGTCCCAATCATTTTGTGTTGAACATACTGAAGATGGTGGCATCTTGTATGTTAGAGGCAATCATAGTGAGACAATTTGGATAAAAAATAATAATTTTGAATATTCGCCTTTATTTTTTTTAACTAGTGATTCCCACAATGTCTTCTCTATCTCAAGATACTGCTTACCCTGATGGGGAACATCTTAATGATCCTCAGGGTGAATAAGAAATTATGTCAAAAAAGAAACTACCACTACAAGAAATCGTAGTATTTGCGATGGGATCCCGTCGCAAATAGCCATTTGCGACGGGATCCCATCGCAAATAACCCATCGTGGAAAATGGCGTCGTAATTAAAACTATTAGCGACAGTTCCGTTGCTAATAATATTAATAGCGGCAGGAAATATTACCGTCGCGAATACTTCTCGAGTTATTTTTAAAAAACCTATTTACGATGGGTCCGTCACAGAGAAATTTTGTGATGGGTATCTTTGCCCGCCACAAATAGTTATTTCGAAATAACTATTGGCGATGGGCCCGTCGCAAATACCTTTTGCGACGGGCTCCTATTCCCGCCGCAAATACCTTTTCGAAAAATCCTATTTGCGACGGGCCCGTCGCAAATACCTTTTGCGACGGGTCCTTATTCCCGTCGCAAATAAGTATAAAAAAATAAAAAAATGAAATAATAATATAATAAAAAAAATATATTTTAATAATAATAATAAAATTATAATTCAATCAAATATTAAAATAAAAAATAATTCCAATATCTAAAACATTATAATTAATTATAATTTTAAATATATTTAAAATTCTGAATATAATAAAATATGAATAATATTAAAAAATATTAATAATCATATTAATACTATAATATAAAAAATATAATATAATATAATATAATAATGTTATTATTACTATTAATATTTATGAAAATCTATTATTAATATTATTAAAATAATTAAAATATGAAAATTATCAATATTTGCAAAAAAAAAATATAAAAAACATTAAAAAATAATACTAATAATAAATCATAAATTTTTATCAATATGTGCAACAAAAAAAATATAAAAAAATAATAAAATAGTAAGAGTAATATTATTATTAATAAAATAAACAAAAATTAAAAAAATAATACTAATAATAAATAATAAACTATTAAAAATAAATATGAATTAAATAATGCAACATTGACACCAATATAAAAAAGACAGAAACTATAAATAGAAAATAATTCATATTTTGAATTCAAAAAACTTTATAACATCAAAATAAATCACTGGTCCGAAGGAGGGGGGGAGCTGGTCACTAGTCCGAAGGGGGGGAGCTGGAGGATCTGGAGGAGCTGGTGGAGGAAACTCTATCCCTAATGCATAAGTCAGATGACACATGTACTCCATCTGCTCCTGATGTTGCTGCTGCCACCGACTCATCCGCTCCTCGTGCTCCTGCTGCTGTCGTTGACGCTCCTCCTCATGCTACTACTGCTTCTGACACATCTTCTCCTGCTCCTTACGAAGACTCTCTATCAGCTCAGTTTGTGATCGCAACTGATCCTTATACTGTGATGCGGAAGATGATGCACGAGCTCCTCTCGAGTTGGACGCCGACATCGCAGCACTACCATAATAAGCCGCAAGAGTCAACTGAGAGCTGATACCAACTAATCGGACCTTATCGAAGCCATACTAGGTAGCCTGCATCCATGCGGCCTCATCAAAATGATGGCCACTGGTCTGATCAGATGTCTCAGACTGACCCTCAGCCTGGGTCTGTGACGTCGCGACCTCATATGACTCCTTCAGTTGCAATTTGAAATTAAAATTGTGAATATATTATATGCAGTTAATTTTCAAACTGAAAAACAAATAATACTGACCACAATCTGACACTGGCGATCACCTCTAATCTCCCCAGTAACTGGATCACTATACATCCTCTAATATACGTCGAAATCCGTAATATCGTGCTGCTCGACAGCCTATAAGAATATAAAATAAACTGTTAATATTTAAAGTTATATAAAATATTTTTAAAAAATGTACATATCAGATGCTGTCTATGCATACTGAATGTACGACTCCCAGCTCGATGAGTCACCTCCTGTCTCCCCCAATTCTGCCTCCCCAACGATGATCTCCTCTGAAAGCCACCACTCAACCAGTGTGAACATAATCCATCCCATACATGGGATGAAATGTACTCTGGTCGATGGGCTCTATAGGACTCATCAAACATGGTCACTCCAGCTTTTTTCATGGTCATTTTTCTTAAATTGTGTAAAAACCGACGTAATCGCTGACGCATCACCACCTCCCATGCCTTGTGGATAGCGCCACGCATGGTATCATCGATTAGATACCATAAACCCTACAAATAATTTACAATATCAAGTTATAAGTGAAATAAATTTCAAAATAAAAACTATTTATTTACGTACTATCCAATGGCCGAACATGACCTACTGCACATCAATGGGAATTTGTTCTCACATGGTCTATGGCTGAGAAAAATAGTTGCGCAAAATAGCGCTGCCCTATCTGACTGCTATATGCAGAAAACTGTAAAAAAAAATAATCGAACATTTATTATGTAAATAAATTAATGAAATCTTAATAAAATGCACAGGTTATCATACCTCCGTGTGCGTGGATCGAACCCAAGACGCGGGCGTCGCTCGGGGATGGGGCCAGGGATCATCAGTTGTGCAAGACCACACCCCCTCCGCGTACTCCCTGAAGTGTTAGTAGGCTGAGGGTCAAATGACCCTAAATCATCCTCATCCAAAGGTAGGTCAGCCTCCGACAACTGACGAAATAGCTCATCATTCATCTGAAACAGAAAATGAATGTTGTTAGAAAATAATTAAAAATTATTATTATATATACATATATATAAGTTATGATTATATATAACTAGCATTGAATTGTATTAATGTCCACCTTCATCATCTTCTTCATATCTGACGATGTCATCTTCATATTCCTCCTCAATATCATCAATATCCATTTGAGTTTCAGTTCCATCATCTCTTACCAATTCAAATTCATTTGTGACATCATTAACATCATCGTCACCATCGAATCTTAATTGTGGGATGTCATCATCGATACTCATGTTTCTTTGTGAAAAATATGGATTTTGAGTAGTCTCTTGAAAAACTTCAATTCCTTGCACTTCAGTGAAACAAGATTCACTTTGAGAAAACTGATTGTCTTGGATTTTAATTTTTATTATGCTCCACCAATCACTCAGGTCTATTGACGTAGCACAGTACTTTGCATAATAAACTTGATGTGCCTGTTGATCCAGTAAAAATGGTTCATTTACTAAAAGAAGACTTTTATATTTAATATCAACGATTCCATGAGTAGGATGAACACTAACTCCTCTCTCAGTATCCAACCACCAACATTTGAACATCATTATGTAATGCTGTGCTAGATAACAGAGTTTAATAATTTCATCAAGCATGCCATAAAAGTCAACTTCATTTTCTCTATGATGAGATCCTCTCAAACAAATTCCACTATTCATTGTTTTTTTGATTCCCCATATACACGTGTATGAAATCTAAATCCATTCACCACATATGCATTATAAGATTTAACCATTTTTGATGGTGGGTTACTCAATATACACAGACGTTTGTCAATTTTATCAACATGTTGAGACACCTGAAAATTTGTAAAATAATTATCAATATAATAAACAATAAACTGAATGAGATGTTAAAACATGAAGAGTTTATGTTACCAGTTTTTGAAACCACAGAGAAATTTTTTTCTGCCGGCGGTCTTCAAGATTAGCTGCTGTAATTTGTGGAAGTTGTTTCTTGATATGATTATCATATAACCTAAAAAAAATAAAGTTACTTATTGTAACATAAATGATAGAATAAGTGATAGAAGCACTTATAATACAAATGATGTCATCTCTTCACAGTTGAGCAGAACATACGTATGAGCTATGTGATGTTCATCATCTGAAAGCCATCGTTCATGAACTCCACTGAAACCAAGCTCTGACTGATTAAAAACTGATAATTGATTGTTCATTCCATCATCAAAATTCCCCTCATTCCATCTCATGTGATTGTGTTTTGAGGGATACTCAGATTCAAAATAGTGAGAGCAGAAAGAAGATATTTCTTCTTGCAAATAAGCTTCAGCAATTGATCCTTCAACAGATGCTTTGTTACGTACTTTTTTTTTCAACTTCTGTATGCATCTTTCAAATGGGTACATCCATAAAAATTGTACTGGACCTCCACACTTTGCTTCATGTGTAAAATGTAATATCAAATGTTCCATTGAGTCAAAGAAATATGGTGGAAATATTTTTTATAGTTTACATATAATTACAACAACATCTTATTCAAGTTTTCTTAGAACATCGTAATCTGCTGTCGCTGCAAAAATGTCTCGAAAAAAATATGACATGTCTGTTATCAAATCCCAAATCATGGAATTCAACAGACCACTTAATCCAATTGGCATAAGTCTTTCCATTATAACATGACAATCATGACTTTTTAATCCACTAATATAACCATTCATTACACATCTACCCAAATTGGAAGCACAACCAAAATAATCAAAATAGTTCTTCTCAATATGGGCAAGATCTAATCGTGCCTTTACACATCTGACATTCTCAAACAATTCGAGTTCTGGGCGCCAGCAAATTTGGGCAAGATCTAATCGTGCCTTTACATTATCTTTTCTCTTACCAGGTGTATCCAAAACTGTATGAAATAAATTATTAAAATACTTCTTCTCAATATACATAACATCCAGCATGTGGCAGACCAATATGGAAAATCCCAAAAAATGCTCCGTTTTATCCAATTGTGTTTTTTCCCAAAGACAGAAATTTTATGTTGGTTTATTGTGGGTCCAAATGTGATGGGAGGTAATGAAAATACAATTGATTTTAACTCCGTACCTGATAGCATTTTAGGAGTTCCATCTCTTTCAATTGTACCTTTTCTAAAATGAGATTTGTTCCACCAAAAAGGATGATCAGTTGGAAGAAATCTGTGATGACAGTCAAAATAAAAATATTTTTTCCATGGAAAAGCATAAATGCTTTGTTCTCTCCCATACAGTAAGGACATGATTTCAGTCCATGTGTACTCCAGCCAGATAACATGCCATATGCCAGGAACTCACTAATTGTCCACATCAATGCTGCTCTTAGTATGAAATTATGTTTCGCAACAACATCATATGTATTGACACCAGTACTCCACAATAAATTTAATTCATCAATCAATGGTTTCAAATATACATCAATATTTTTTTTCGGATGTCCTGGGATTAATAAGGTCAAAAAGATATAGGTCTCCTTCATCAGCATCCATGGAGGTAAATTGTACAGAGTTATAAAGATAGGCCAACATGAATACTGACTACCAGAAGATCCAAACAGACAGAAACCATCAGTGGAAAGACCCAATCGCACGTTTCGAGCTTCTAAAGAAAATAACGGATGAACTCTATCAAAATGTTTCCATGAATCACCATCGGCTGGATGATTCAAGCTTTTACTGGTTGAAATATTCATTTTGTGCCATGACATCATTGTCGCTGTATTCTTAGACATGAATAAATGCTGCAGTCTGGATGTAAGCGGAAAATATCTCAATTTTTTTTACAGGAATCAAACCAGACTTCCAATGTTGAGCTTCTTTATACCTCGGTTGTCCACATGTGGGATGACTATCCAACGAATCATTTTCACCAGAATATAAAATGCAATCATTTGAACATACATGAATCTTCTGAAAACTAAGTCCCAAATTCCGAACCAGCCTCTTACTTTCATAGTAATTTACAGGAAAAACATTTCCTTTAGGTAACAGTGTTTTAAACAAAGAAAATATCTGATCAAAACAGTTGTTTGACATTCCATTATCTGATTTGATAGCCATGAATTTTGCAACTGCTTCTAACTTGCTTATCTTGCAACCAGGATATAATGCATCCTCAGCAGACCTCAACAACTCATAAAATTCAGATGGTGCCAACTCAGGAGTTGAATCAATATCATCTTAATTTTTGGTATGTTGAACAGATGGACCTGCAACATCATGTACTAAATTTTGAAACCGCGATGGATCCGAAATCAAGTTAGTATCACCTTCTCTGGAACTGCGTTCACCGTGTTGATACAAAAAAACATAATCCGGTTGAAAACCAAAACGTAAGATATGTCCCCCAACTTTATCAAATGTGTCAAACGTTCTCAGGGCACATTTTTTACAAGGACATTTTATTGTGCCTTCTGAAACAAATTCTGAATTTGATGATGCAAATGATAAGAAAGTATCTACACCCTCAATATATACAGGATTTAAACCAGAACCATTTGGATTTCTACGTTGATTTATCCATACGCGGTCTTCTAATAATGACTATTACTGACTTCGTTGTTCCATATTTTTCTACAAAACATTAAAACATTACTGGTTTTGAATAATTTGATATTAGAAAAATTCCCAAAGAGAAGATATTAGAACTACTTCTTAATAATTACCACTATTTACAAGCGACACAATTTTAAGTGAAATTACTGCTAATTATTGGTAATTATCGGTAATTATTACTAATTATTGATAATTATCAGTAATTATTACTAATTATTTGTAATTACTGATAATTATTCGCAACATGATTTAATCTATTCTTAACATGTTCAAATCTTAAAGGGTCTTTAATATTAAGGTCACGCTCAATAAAAAGTTTGCGTCAGCTGTGTACAACGTTAACTTAGAAAAATCCCCAAAAAGAGAAGATATTAAAACTACTTAATAATTACCACTACTTACGAGTGACACAATTTTCAGTGAAATTACTGCTAATTACTGATAATTATTCGAAACATGATTTGATCTATTATTAACATGTTCATATCTTAAAGGGTCGTTAATATTTAGGTCATGTTCAATAAAAGTTTGCGTTAGCCGTGTACAATGTAAAATCTATAATTGTCTTTGCTTGGTTGATCACCTCGCAAGTAGCGTTGCAATAAGATGACCCAAGTCATGTCGTTCACGTCTCTAAGAATCATCTCACATTACCGTTTACATAAATCATTTTCCTTAAAAATTTAATCCCTTAAATTTTCAAGGAGCAATGGTATGTAAAGGGTCATGTGATATGATTCTTATAGATGAGAAATACATGACTTAGATCATCTTATTGCAACGCTACTTACAAGGTGATCAACCAAGCAAAGAAAATTATAGAGTTTACATTGGACACGACTGACGCAAAATTTTTATTGAACATGACCTAAATATTAATATTATTTTTTCATAAATATTAATCATATAATAATAACATATGTTACTAATTATATACTAATTATATACTAATTATGTTACTAATTAGTAATGGGAAGATATACAGAGAACAGGTGATTAACCACTCGTTCAATGGAAAAGAAAACGTGATTGACCACTCATCCACCTCAATTCTATTTTCATCTATATATTGACGATTGACAAGAAACTTCTATCTCCACATGTAATATTCACATTCACTGGCAGGTTGATTTTGACAGTGAATGCAAATATTACATGTGGAGACAAAAGTTTCCTGTCAAACGTCAACACATAGATGAAAAGAGAATTGAGGTGGATGAGTGGTCAATCATGTTTGTTTTCTCATTGAGCGAGTGGTCAATCACGTTTGCTGCTAATTATTTTAATCACTTGCTAATTATTTTAATCACTTGCTAATTATTTTAATCACTTGCTTTGCTAATTATTTTAATCACTTTCTTGCTAATTATTTTAATCACTTGCTAATTATTTTAATCATTTTCTAATTATTTTAATCACTTGCTAATTATTTTAATCACTTGCTAATTATTTTAATCACTATCTAATTATTTTAATCACTTGCTAATTATTTTAATCATTTGAATTAAATCGCTATTTATTTTAATTCCTAATTATTTGAATTAAATCGCTATTTATTTTATTTGATAATTATTTTAATTATTTTCCAATTATTTTAATTAATTATTTTAATTAATTATTTTAATTATTTTCTAATTATTTTAATTAATTATTTTAATTATTTCCTAATTATTTTAATTAAATCCCTAATTATTTTAATCACTTGTTAATTATTTTAATCACTTGCTAATTATTTTAATCACTTGCTAATTATTTTAACCATTTGAATTAAATCACTATTTATTTTAATTTCTAATTATTTGAATTAAATCACTATTTATTTTATTTGATAATTATTTTAACTATTTTCTAATTATTTTAATTAATTATTTTAATTATTTTCTAATTAGTTTAATTAATTATTTGAATTAAATCACTATTTATTTTAATTATTTCCTAATTATTCTAATTAAATCCCTAATTATTTTAATCACTTGCTAATTATTTTAATTCCTAATTATTTGAATTAAATCGCTATTTATTTTATTTGATAATTATTTTAATTATTTGCTAATTATTTTAATTAATTATTTGAATTAAATCGCTATTTATTTTAATTATTTGATAATTATTTGAATAAATCTAATTAAATCACTATTTATTTTAATTGCTAAATATTTTAATTATTTTCTAATTATTTTAATTATTTTAATTATTTTAATTATTTGCTAATTATTTTAATTATTTGCTAATTATTTTAATTATTTGAATTAAATCGCTATTTATTTTAATTATTTGCTAATTAGTTGAATAAATCTAATTATTTGAATAAATCTATTTTAATTATTTGTAAATTTCTAATTAAATCTAATTATTACCAAATAAATATCCCCCGGGAGTGTCAAACCAAGAGTGCAACAATGCCCGTTGTCGTGTACTAGGATACCCCGGGTCAAGCCCGAAACTCCTTGTCAGAGTTTTCACTCCTAGATACATCTGTGCCAGAGCCGCCTCTACTTGTTCGTATCCAGACAAGAATTTATTTGATTGATAAAACAAAAACCATACTAATTATACCGAATTAATTATGACTAATTATTTATAATTATTTATAACAATATCATTTTATTAATAAAACTAAATATAAATAATAAATTAATTTAAATCTAATTTAATTAGAAGAACAATTAAAATTAATATAAAAAAATGAAATAAATATAAAATTAAATAAAACATAAATACCTTTGAAATCTTGAAACTATGGACCCCTTTGATTGCCTTCCGACGGTCTCGCAAAAAGAATCGATTTTTTTTTGCTTAAAACTAAAGCTTCATGGAGAATAGAGGAGAATAAGAAGATTTGAATGTTTTCAAAAATGAAACGGTTGGGGGTATATATAGGTTAACGTATTTGCGACGGGTTACCCGTCGCAAATACCGCTATTTGTGACGGGTCCCGTCGCAAATTCTCGTTGCCCGTATTAATTACGATCGGCGGTTAAAAAGGCTTTTGCGACGGGAACCGTCGCAAATACTTACCTGCCGACATAACGTTAGCGACGGGCGGAGTTTCCCGTCGCAAATACCCTGACGCGGTAAATACTATTTGCGACGGGTACCCGTCGCAAATTCCCACCGCCCGCATTAATTACAGTCAACGTTTAAAAAGGCTTTTGCGACGGGAACCGTCACAAATACTTACCTGCTGACATAACGTTAGCGACGGGCGAAGTTTCCCGTCGCAAATACCCTGCCGCGGTAAATACTATTTGCGACGGGCGGCTTTACCCGTCGCAAATAGTATTTACCGCGGTAGGGTATTTGGAACGGGAAGTAGCCACCCGTCACAAATACTTTACCCGCGTTTTGGCGCGAAATCCGCGCCAAACCTATTGCGACAGGGACATTGTCCCCGTCGCAAATGATAAGTTGTTTGCGATGAGAATATTTTCCCTGCTGCTTGCTGCTGCGGCCGGGGTGATTTCCTTTATTTGGAAGGCACGGAATGATTTAATTTTTCATAATGTCGTCCCTTCCTTTCATGCTGGTGTTTTATTTTTGCACCGGACATTTTTGAATGCCTCTAAAGTGCAGACTGGCCCCATGAAAAATGATGTTTCAGACTTAATTTTGTTGTGTTCTCTTGGTGTCAATGGTCGGATGAAAAAGCCACTGATGATGAGGCATGTTCGATGGATACCACCCATCCCCCGCTGGATGAAGGTTAATGTTGATGGAGCGACCTCTGGAGCACCAGGACCTTCTGGATGTGGTGGGGTTTTTCGCACGTACCGCGGTTTTGTGAAGGGCTGTTTCTTCCATTATATCGGGAATGGATATGCCATTGAAGCGGAGCTGTGGGCGGTGATCAAGGCAGTCAGGTATGCTGTCCGTTATGGGTGGACTGATTTATGGATTGAGTCAGACTCGTCTATTGCAGTTCAAATTGTTAAGGACCGGTCAAAGAACGTCCCGTGGAAGATGCTACCTGAATGGGGGGACTGTCTTCGGCTTATGGAAAGGATTTCTCTGGAAATCACTCATGTCTATCGGGAGGCTAACCAAGTTGCAGATGTCCTCTCAAAGAGAGCCATCTTGGAGGTCAGTTCGAGTTGGTCTTTTGTTCTGCCTGATTATTGTAATGGTCTTGCTCAAGATGATCGGGATGGGGTGACTTATACTCGCCTGTGGGAACCCAACAGTCATTAATGTGATTCTGAATCATGTTGGAAAGGAAATTTCTCAATACTGCTACTCTCATTACGATACTTTGGTATGGATGCCGAATCTTAATGGCATGTTTAACACAAGGGAAGGCTACAGGTTACTGTGCGGTGCTTCCTTGGATCCTCCCTCTTGTGTCACGGATTTCTCTAAGCCTTTCATTCCCCCAGCTTCAGCTCTACTTATATGGAAAATATGAAAAAAAGGCTTCCCCTGCAGGCCATGTTGCAGCGGTCTTGACTCTGTCTGGCTGTAGGCTGAAGAGTCCGCTGATAATGTGTTTGTTTCCTGCAAGTTTTCAGCTCGATTATGGTTCTATGTGCAGGGTCTGGCCCCTTCTGTTTTTAGCCGTGGCCAGCTTGTTGTCTTCTGTTTGGAAGGCAAGAAATGCTGCTATCTTCAGCAGCGCTTCTCCCTCCTTCTATGCTGCTGTTCTGGCAATTCATTGTGACACTCAGACTGCTTCAAACATCCAAACCGGTACCATGAGGAATAATGTTTCTGACATTATCGTGCTGAGGTCTCCTGGTGTTAATGGCAGGTTGAAGAAGCCACTGATGATGAAACATGTCCACTGGATTCCACCCATCTTTCGATGGTTGAAGGTTTATGATGATGGGGTGGCTTCTGGAGTGCCAGGCCCCTCCGGATGTAGTGGTGTCTTCCGAACTCACAGAGGGAATGTGCCATGGAGGATGATACCGGCTTGGGTGGAATGTCTTCGGTTCGCAGACTCTCTCTCACTTGAAGTCTTACATGTTTATCGTGAGGCCAACCTAGTGGCGGATGCTCTTTCCAAGAAAGCTATTGAAGAGGTGAATTACAGTTGGTCCTTTGTGTCACCAGAGTTTTGTAATGAATTTGTGCAGGCTGATTGTCGTGGCGAGATATATTCTCGCCTTTGTAGACCGCCCCCTGACTCTATGTTGTTTGCTTTACTTTTTCATTAATAAATTTTCTTGGGAGCAGGCGTGCCTGTCTCCTGAACTTCTGGGTATATTCCCATCACAAATATCCCTTTCGTTGAACCTGTTGCGACGGGAATATGTCCCGTCGCAAATAACTCATCGCAATAAACCCTTTTTCCCGTAGTGTACAAAAACAAGAGGGGTGACATGTCATTTTTGACAAGAGTAGTTATAATAAGAAGAAAAAGTAAAAAGTTCATGGTTGGAAGGAATGACCATGGTTAACCCATTAAACCAAATGAAACAATATTCATTAGTTATATTGATGTAAGTACTAAATTGAATGGGATAATTGAAATAAATAGTTGTCATTGTGTCATACATACATTGAAAACTATTGTTTGGGAGGAATATTTCATAACATAATGCTACACTTTTTATTCTATTAACTTGAGATCAAGAATTGAAATGATGGTGATTATTTTTCTCTTTTGAAGAGTGCATTTAATATAGATGATTTCAAAATGGATTTTTTATAAAAATTATTAGAAAGGACCATAAAGGTTTCCCAACAATACTTACCACTAGGAACATGAGAGATATAGATGGGAAAGTCAATCCTAACCCACCAATGTTATATGTTGGCATTAACACCCATGAATATTAGAATTCTTTCATTTACAAATGTGAGAATGAGAGTTTTATGTTAAATTTTCTGTGATTTTAATTTATCTGTCATGACATGTATGACACAATCATTTTCATATATGTTAATAAATAAAAATAGAAAATGAGTGTAGAGAATAAACAACATAAAACAAAGATGAAATACTTATAATATAAATCAAGGATGGTAGTGTACTGCACTTGAAAAAATGAACACATTATTAGAAATTACAATAAAACAGTTGTTGGACACCCATAAGGTTTTTGTTAGATTTTTAGAAAAGAGGTGTGGACTGGGCCCAAGTTCTTTTTTGACAAGATGTAGAGATTTTTGGATAAACCTAAGTTCATTGGAAGTTTTGAAAATGTGTCCAAGGTGATTTTTGGATTTATTGATAGACTGTAATGAACCGGTTCGAGCTACCATCTTAGTCGACACCCGGATTAACCCTCTATTGGCCAAAAAGGCATTCCCAACCCCCTCGGGCTGGAAACTAGTGCTTGGGTATCAATAATTCTCTTTGGGAATGATGTGAACCTCATTAGAAATATAAAATAAACAAGTAGCAGAAACAGATAAAACATCCAACAAATATAGCATAATAAAACATTCATATAAGGATAAACATACAACCAAAATAAATACATAGAAGAAGAAGAATCATAGACATCTTAGGACCAAAATCCCATTACAACACCCCCAAAACAAAATAAATGGAAACATAATACTAACAACTCTAACTATACCACAAGTGACCCCTGGTCACTCATCACATTCCACTTGCCCAATCATAGATAAACTTAGAAACTGAAGCAAATATGGGTACTAGAAACCTATAGAAGATATATATCGATGTGATATAAACATCCCAGCAGGTTTTCAGCCACCGATACTATGGAAATCCCCTTAGTAATATATTTTATAAAATTCAAGTTTGAACATAAGATAAAAAATGGGTTTTCACATTCCTTATAAATCAAGTGTAATAATATGCCACTTAACCATTTACACACAACCACCCTCTTAATAATGCAAACCAAGGATGGTTAAAAATTTTAATAAGATGATTTAACTAAAGAAATGAGCCTTTAAATCCATAAAAACAAACCAAATAACATTTTAATACCTTTTACAAACTTTTCATGAAAACTCCCTTTTCATAAAAAATCATAAGAAAAAAAACCATTTCTTAAAAACCATTTACAAAATACAAAAACATTTTTTTTAAAATGACATGGTAGTCCTGTTGGACTATACAAAAATAAATGGCCCAGATTCTCCTTAACTACATGGGTTTCCAAAAGGTTTATAGCTCAATGACCTGCTATCCTCTGGGCCTAACCAATGGGGTATTGCTAGACAATATTACCCAGACAACCCATTGTTTTACACTAGGTATTTCTCCCATACAGGTCACCTACTAACTACTCAGGACTCCCATGATAAGTCAAAGGTAGGTGAGCATAAATAAACCATCACATATGTCAAATATAAAACATTTGAAAAAACTCATGCCTCACCTCATACACCCTCACAAGAAATAACCCCATTCATATATATGCATAAGAAGCATAGATAAGATGCATCAATATAAGACATCCCCTCATGGGATCACAAGGCACCATGGGCATAATAATAGTCACATGGGGATCAAATAGGGTCTCACACATTTATAAAACCACTTTAATTAAAGTGCCAGTCAGGGTTTCATAAAAGTGATTTAATATGCCATGTCACATCTGTGATTTTATTTCGAGGTATTACTTTATTTTTGGTCTTGTATTTATACCTTGGTTTTCTTAGGAGTTTTTGGAGAAAAATGGAGTTTTTCGACCTGATAGCAGGTCGCACACGGTTAGGGGAAACCATGTTCCATCCTTGAAAAAATTGTGCACCCTAGACAGTGGCACTATCTATGCCACACAACTTTCCTCACGGGCATACTCCCTCCCCTAGGAAACCGTACGGCTAGTTTCCTCTTAGATAGAGGAGACCACATGGTTTCTGTATGGTTTAGAAAACCATGAGGGCTAACCGTGTAGCCTATCTAGGTCATTAAAAATAAAGAATTACCTTTCTACCCTCCCCAATTTTAACCCTAGACCACCCCTAATTCGAACCATATGGGATTTTCATCCCTAGAAGCCTCCTCATCTCCCTATTGGACCTCTTTAACTTCAATTTTTGGGTGGATTTGGCCTTACATCTTCAAAGAATCGTCAATTGACCCATTTTATCTCGATTTATCCCTTCTTCTAGGGTTCTTCCTCTCTCTTCGAGTTATTCTTCTTCAAAATATTGATAGAATTAATAAGGGTTCAATCTTGAGTTTTTAGGTAAAATATTGATGTTTATGGATCAATATTTTCTTTATAGGGTCCCTTTGAGGTGTAGTTGTGGTTTTCCACTAGATTTCAAAACTTTCTAATCTTGAGGTGGGTGATTCCATGATTTAGAATTATTAAATGACGTTGGTATTCTTTATTTTCTTATTGAACGTGCTCAATGGTTTATTTGTGAGGTGATAAATGTGTTTTCAAAAGGTTTTAAGGTGTGTATGGGTTGAAATATGGTTTTATAAAAGAAATTGTTTGTGATGTATGTACACTTCCCTGTTGTTCTACTCAAATGAGTTCTATAAATTGTGCAAGTGGTGCGAAGTATGTTTTAAAATGGATTTGGTGTGTGTATGGATTTAAAAGAGATTTCCTATGAAAAGTGGTGGTTTAACATGTGTATTCATGATGCTTGATGTGTGTATGTGAAAGTGGTGATCTATGTGGCATGTGAAATGGAAAGTTGAGCAAAAAGGGAACCTTAGGTATCTAGGTGGGCAGACTAGGACTAGTACGATAGTTGGATCGATGGGGCTGAGACCCAGTTTCTTATAGTATGATTGATGATACAACACTAACTAAACTTGATGATGATTGGAGACCAGTAGACCTTGGGATAGATTCCCCTCTAGTGGCTCATGCATGAGGACACCATGGGTTATGGTTGTTATACCATGTTTCACCGAGATATGTGGTTCCTAGGGTCCCACTAGTGCTAGTACCTATAGAGATTTCCCACGACGTGGTTCTCTCTTGTGATGTAGTGCTTACCTTTGATATACAATGAACCTTACTCTTATGTTTATTTAAAAAACATGCTTCTTTGAAAATAGTTTCCTAATTTTTTTATTAAATGTGTTTCTAAATTATTTCTAAGACTTGCATAGTGATTTGTATTCTAATATTATAGCATGAACTCCTTCTTTTTGGTGGCATCCAACTGGTCTTTGGATCACACCCTACATACACCCTTGGGTGCATATAAAATTTGTTATGTTTGACTTAGGTAAAGGTAAGATATTCCATAGAGGCGATGGTATATCCAATTACCAGTATTCCAATCTTGCAGGTGTTTTTGGAGGTGGATTGAGGGTGATGAAACTATCATTTCATGGAGGTTTTGGGTTTTGGTTTAGTTGGTTCCCCTCCCCTTTCAATAGTTTTGTTTTTGGTTAAAGTTGTAAAAATGTTTAATTTTGAATTGTTGTATCTATTTTGGTTATGGATATTGATCATGGTGTGATGTTTCATTATTGAGAATTATCTATGGTTTCTTATCATGGGTGAAATCATTCCCAAAAGTGTATTTTTGATACCCATGCACTAGTTTTCAGCCCGTGGGGATCAGGAATTCCCTTTAGGCCATGTCATAGGCTGGGTCAGGTGTCGGGTTGGATGGAACCCCAACTTGGTTCATGAAAAAAATGGTATCAAAGGAGGTTTCTACTTTTATTTGGGTTATGATATTTGAAAGAGTCTGGATAAAATGGAGCTAGGATTTTTGGGGATTGAGGTCCTGGTTGCGAGTGTGGTATCTGGCCAACACACCTCGTGACAGATCTTGAGTTTCCTTAGAATTTTGGGAATTTGGTTTGAATTCCCCTCCAGGTGAGACGTACATGCTGCGGAATGTGCATGGACACCAGGTTAGGGTGAAGTGGTTTTTCTCGTTATTATGATGTATGTGGGTTTGTTTTGATTTATGGAAGTTCTTGGAAATTGTTGTTTGTTGCTGAAAATTTTGAGAATGGTGTGTTGATTTTTTCCCCTTGTGGTTGTTGCTTGTTGTAGCAAGATGCCTCCTTGGAGACTTCCTATGCAACTGTAGGAAGAGGTTGGAGAGAGTCTCCCTCACCAGTTGATCAGAGACTAATGGAAGTTGTGGTTCGGGCTATCCAAGATTTAGGTCAGGGAGAGGTATCTGAACCTACTCATGTTGGGGAAGCTGAACCAGTTCCTAGAAAAGAAAAATCTTAGGAGTTCCAAAAGAGAATGCCTCCTTCCTTTTGGGGTAGCATGGACCCCCAAGAAGATGAGGACTGGATTAAGAATATTGAGAGGATGTTTGGGTTTCTTGACACTCCTAAGGTGATAAAAGTGAAGGTTGCTTCATTCTTGTTGGAAGGTCCCAATCGAAGGTGGTGGGACTCAATTGTTCAAGCTGGGAAGCACAAGCAGATGGGTTGGAAGGATTTTAAGGCCATCTTAAATGAGCTGTATTTCCCTGATACCTTGGCTATTTATAATACTCAGATGTTCTTGGATCTTCACCAGGGGGATCATACCATGATGGAGTATGCCAACCATTTCGATGAATTGGTTCGGTTCACATCCAAGGTGATTTCCAATGAGTAGATGAAGGCTCAAAAGTTTGAAATGAGGTTGAAGCCGACTATCCAATCCCATGCCTTCCTATTCAAGTTGAAAAGATATGATGAGGTGGTTGATCGTGACTTGATGGTGGCAATCGATCATAGTGGAAAGTTTGGTTTCTTTGAATCTATGTCATAAGTGGATTTGGGTAGTTAAAGTTCATCTAAAAAGAAGAGGGAGTAGGACTAGAAGGGGAAGAGGGGAGGTGGTAGCTTGGGCCATCCTTCCCGATCATTTTCATATGTGGATTCAGATGATGGATTAGTTCCATGCCACTAGTGTGGTAAAGCAGGGCATGTGCGGTCTGTAAGTTTAACTCCACCCAGATCATGTCATTAGTGTGGAGCCATGAGACACTTGTAGAGGGTTTTCAAGGTGGCATGCCCATATCAGAGTGGAATAAGTTCCATAGCCTTCAATGGAATTTCATCCCAGTCAAATCCAACTAGGATGGTAGATTCTCAGTTGGGTGGTTGTGGCAGTTGGGAAATATCTTCTTTTGGTCAGATTCAACTCAAGGAAAAGTTGCAGGCTAGTGATCATTCCTAGGCTCAGGCACCAGGCACCAGTAGAATCTGATGTAGGACTCGTGATAGTTTGAGTTACCATTCTTATTGCATCATCCATAGTTGTTTCTTTGTTTTGATATTGGTGCCTCTACTTCATTTATTTATTCTCATCTTGTGGATGTATTGAAGTTGTCAACTGAGCTTATGTCGTATGCAATGGATCTTGTAACGCCGCTTGGTAATAAGCAAGAGCAGGGTTTCAGGTGTCCATATTTCACACTCACCGTGTCAAGGGTCAAGTTGGAATGGGATTTCCTAGTTTTAGAGATATAATTATTTAAAGTGATCCTTTTTATGGATTTGATGGTGCGTTTCCAGGTGCACAATGATTATTATCATTGGTGAGTGAGTTTCGTGACACCTGATGGAAGTACCCAAGTTTCTTAGGGTGAATGAGATCCTCAGTCAGGATGTGATGGACCCCCACTTCTGGAATTGGGAAGCCTCATTTTTCATATCTCACTGCTCACATTGGAGGATGATGATGGTACTCTTAAGGGTGGATTACCTCCTGCGGTGTATGAGTTTCCATAGGTATTTACAAATGACTTTTTGGGTTTTCCTCCAGAGTGGGACATGGAGTTCAGAATTGATTTGGTGTTGGGAACAGGACCAATATCCCTTCCATCATACCATATGGACCCTATTGAGTTGAGAGAGTTAAAGGTATAGCTGGATGATTTGGAATCCAAAGGATTCATTTTCCCAAGCGTCTCACCTTGGGCCTCCCTAGTCTTATTTTTGAAGAAGGTTGATGGATCTCTCAGGTTATATATTGATTACCGAAAGCTGAATAAGTTGAATATCAAGAAAAAATATCATTTTCCCCATATCGATGAACTCTTTTATTAAATTAAGAGAGTGAGGTGGTTTTCCAAGATTGAACTGTGTTTTGGGTCTCACTAGGTCAGAGCCAGAGAGGCGGATGTTCTGAAAACTTCCTTATGAAGAAAGTATGACGACTTTGAGAACTTGGTCAAGCCTTTTGGATTGATGAATGATCCAGCGGTCTTTATGGAGAATATGAACTGAGTATTCCATCAATATCTCTATTAATTTATTGTGGTATGTGTGGACGACATCCTAGTTTACTCTAAAACCAAGGAGGAGCATGAATGACATTTGGGATTGTGTTGGGAACTGTTTTTGATCATAATATCTATGTGAAATTTTCCAATTACACGTTATGGATTAGGGAGGTGATGTTTTTGTGTCACGTGTTCTCGGAATGAGGGGTTTCGGTGGAACCTGAGAATATTAGTGTAGTGATTTCATGGGAACATCCAAAGAATGTTTTCTGGATTATAAGTTTTCTAGGTTTGGAGGGGTATTACATGCTATTCATTAGTGGTTTATCTTAGCTTCACCCATGATGGCGATCACCCACAAGGGGGTGAAGTTTGAATGGAGTTCATAGTTTCAAGCATCTTTTTAGAAGCTTAAGCAGTGGTTGACTACAATGTCTATTTTGATCTTTCCAGAATCTTGTAAGGGATATGTGTTCTACTACGATGCTTTAGGTATGGGTCTTGGGTGTGTGCTGATGTAGGATGAGCATGTGTTGGCATATGGATCTTGCCAACTTTGACCACATTAAAAGAATTACCCAACCCATGATTTGGAATTAGAAGCTATGATGCATGCCATAAAGACATGGTGTCATTATCTCTTTGGGGAGAATTTTTTGGTCTACTCAGATCATAAGAGTTTAACCTGCATTTTCTCTTAGAAGGATCTAAATTTGAGGCAACATCGTTGGGTTGAGTACCTTCAGGGGTTCGATTTTGATATCATGTATACCTCATGAAATGGTAATGTAGTGGCAAATGATTTGAGAAAGAAAGTGCTAGTGCAAGTATTGAAAGAGTCCAGTGATGAGTGGACTTTCATGGGTATTTTTTCTCAAATGCATCTAGAAACCAAGGAGCATAGTGGAGGTTCATTCTTGGCTAGTGTTCAACTAAAACCTTCCCTTATGGATTTTATTTGGAAAGAGTAGTTGAGTGATGATATTTTACAACATTCAATGCAATTCATAAATAATGGGGAGATGCCTTATGAATGGTCGTTGTATCCTAAGGAAGCTTTGTGCTTTAGGGGTCGCTTCGTGGTGTCGTTGTCATTGTGGAATGTGGTGATGTAGGATATAACTAGTCTAAGTGGTCCATTCATCCTGGTGCCACCAAGATGTTTCATGATGTGCGTCGTTAGTTCTGGTGGCCAAGTATGAGATGATACATATCTGACTTTGTATCTCGATGGAATATTTGTCAGCAGGTCAAAGTAGAGCACCAAAGACCCTCCAATTTTCTTTATCCCTAACCATTCCTACCTATAAGCAGGATAAGGTCTTTATGGACTTAATTATTGTCTTACCTCAAACACCCTAGGGACGTAACATGATTTGGGTAGTGAATTACCATCTGTCTAGATCATACCATTTCATTCTGATCAGGGATTCATCCAAGATGGATGAGTTGGGTTGATTTTATGTTTAAGAAATAGCGAGGCTTCATGGTTTTTATCAGTTATCATTTTGGAAAAAGACCCCCGTTTTACCTCACAGTTTTGGGAAGGCCTTCAAAAGGCAACAGGGTCACATGTCAAGTTGAGTACAACATACCATCCTCAAACGGATGGTCAGATGAAGCAGGAGAATTTGATCTTTGAAGACATGCTTTGGGAATGTGTGATAGATTTCAGAGGTTCATGGGATAAACATTTGGGGTTGGTTGAGTTTGCTTATAATAATAGTTACTAGTCCTCGATATGAATGGATTCCTTTGAGGCACTTTATGGTTGGTTGTGTTAGACCCCTTTGTGTTGGGATGAGGTAGGTGAGACCTCATTGTTGGGACCAATCCTTGTGTACGAAACATCTGATAAAGTTAAGTTGATCATGTAGCATTTGTCGACAGTTCATAGTCTTCAAAAGTCATATGATGATCAGAGGCACCAAGACTTATAATTCTTAGTGGGTGATCGAGTGATTCTGAAAGAGGAACCTCATTTGGGTCATCATTGTCTTGGTAAACAAGGGAATATAATGCTGAGGTATGTTAGACCCTTTGAGATTACCGAGCATATTGGTAAGGTGGAATATCAGTTAGCTTGTCCTTCTTTGCTGACATCAATTCATGATATGGTCCATGTTTCTCAGCTGAAAAAGTATAATCCAAATCTGTCTCATGTGTTGGATTGAGAAGAGTTGGAGTTGGAACCTGATTTGAATGTGTTTGAGCATCCAATAAAGATTGTGGATTCCCAAGAGAAATTGCTTCGGGGAAAGTAGATATCATTGATCTGAGTCATTTGGTAGCATGGGAATGATGAGCATGAGACTTGGGGTGGAAGTATTGGGTTGAGGAGCAGTACCCATTTTTATTCTCTGAGCAGACCCTGGGATAACTTTCTGAGGGCAGAAAGTTTTCATGATGGGAAGAATTTTCACATCCGTGATTTCATTTTGAGGCATTCCTTTGTTTATTTTTGGTCTTGTATTTATACCTTGGTTTTACTATGAGTTTTGGAGAAAATGGAGTTTTTGGACATGTAAACAGGTGGCACATGGGTGGCATATTGTTAGGGGAAACCATGTGCCAACCCATAAGAAATCTTGCACCCTGGATAGTGGCACTGTCCAGGTTGCACGGCTTGCCTCACGGGTGTGCGCCCTCCCCCAGAAAACTGTTTGGGCTAACAGTGTGGCCTGTCCAGGTCATTAAAAACAGTGAATTACCTTTCTACTCTCCCCTAATTTTAACCCCAAACCACCCTAATTCGAACCATACAAGATTTACAGCCCTAGGATCCTCCTCCTCTCCCTATTATCCACTGTGAACTTTAATTTTTTGGGTGGATTTGGCCTTGGATCTTCAAAGAATCATCAAATAAGCCTCTTTTCTCTCGATTTCTTCCTTCTTCCAGGGTTATTCTTCCTCCCTCTTTGAGTTATTCTTCTCCAGTAGATTTATTGACCTAATAAGGGATCAATATTGAGTTGTTAAGTAAAATTTGGATGTTTATGGTTTGATCTTGCCTTTATAGGGTCCCTTTGAGGTGCTTTTGTGGTTTTCAACCAGATTCTGGAAGTTTCCAAGCTTGAGGTAGGTGATTTCATGATTTATCATTATTAGATGATGTTGGTATGCTTGATTTGATTCTTGAATGTGTTCAATGGTTTATTTTTGAGGTGATAAATGTGTTTTCAAAATTTTTTAAGGTGTGTACGGATTGAAAGACGGTTTTATAAAAAAAATTGGTTGTGTTTCATGTGTTCTTCCTTACTGTACTTCTCAAATGTGATCTATAAATTGTGTAAGTGGTGCAAAGTATATTTTAAAATGGATTTGGTGTGTGTATATATTTTAAAGAGGTTTCTTATTAAAAGTGGTAGTTTAACATGTATGTTCATGATACTTGATGTGTGTATATTAAAGTGGTGATCTATGTGGCATGTGAAATGAAAATTTAATCACAAAGGAAATCCTAGGTATCTAGGTGGGTGGACAAACACTAGTATGCTAGTTGGATCAGTGGGGCCAAGGCCTAGTTTCTTCTAGCAGGATTGACGATACAACACTAACTAAACATGATGATGATTGGAGACCACTAGACCTTGTGATGGATTCCCCTCTAGTGGCTCATGCACGAGGATATTGTGGGTTATGGTTGTTATACCATGTTTCACTGAAATATTAGGTTCCTAGGGTCCCACTAGTTCTAGTACTTATAGGGATTTCCCATGATGTGGTACTCTCTAGTGATGTGGTGCTTACTATCAATATACGGTGAACCTTACTCTTATGTTTATTTTCAAAGAATGTTTATTTGAAAACATTTTCCTTATTTTTTTATTAAAAGTATTTTACAAATTATTTGTTAAAGATTTCATGGTGATTTGTCTTCTAATGTTATGGAATGGAATCCTTCTTCTGGGTGGAATCATCTAGGCTTTGTCTCACACCCTACATACACCCTTGGGAGTATGCAGACTTTGTTATATTTGACTTAGGTAAAGGCAAGATGTTCTGTAGAGGTGATGGTGGATCCGGTAGCTAGTGTTCCTCTCTTGCAGGTGTTTGTGGAGGTGGCTTGAGGGTGATGGCCCTCTCATTTCATGGAGGTTTTGGGTTTTGGGTTAGTTAGTTCCCCACCTGTTTGGGTAGTTTTGGTTTTGGTTAAATTTGTAAAAATGTTTAGTTTGAATTGTTTTATCTCTTTTGGCTATGAATATTGATCACAGTGTGATGTTTCATTATTGAGAATTACATATGGTCGCTTATCATGGGTGAAATAGTTCCCCAAAGTGTATTGTTGATACCCAAGAACTAGTTTCCAACCCATGGGGATTGGGAACGCCCTTCGGATCATGTCATGGGCCAGGTCGGGTGTCAGGTTGGATGGTACCTCAGCTTGGTTTGTGATAAGCCAATCCATTTTCACACCATTTGAAAACCACATTTCAAATTTCCTTTGAAATACATTTATCAAACCACACTTAGAAATCCAATTTGGGAATCTAACTATTTCCATAAATAACTTTTTGAATGACACACCCCTTTTGAAAGAAGTCAAATGGAGCCAAATTCCCTTTCACAAAACCATGCCTCCCAATTCAAAATATTTTCAATCCACCATGAGAAACCACAGTTTCAAAACCATTTAAAGATATTGAAGTTCAATTCACTTTGATTTCCAAAACATGCCTTTAGAACATCACACATGCATCTTAAATACAAAATTGATGACAAAAACCCCTTTAAAACATTTAAATGCCTTTAGAAAATCCACCAGGTCATCTTAACAAACATTTGGAATAAGACCAACTTCCATGAAAAGACTTTAAAAAAATTCTAGGAAACTCCAAAAACTATCCATCCATCATTATGAAATTTTATTGAAAAAGGGGCATAGCCTAAATACATCACAGAGGTCTAAAATAATGAAGTCCAAGAGCATCGACTTTCACAAGATTAACACACTCCGGGGGAAGGGAACCAATTGTATTAAAAATGATAATCGAGTTTTCTGAAGACCCCTTGGAGGCAAGGAGGTCCGCCACCATATTACCCTCATGCCATGTATGAGTAATAGCAATGCTATTGGATAGTATGCTCTTGCATCTCTGCACAAGATAGGTGATAGCGCAAGGTATTGAGATGATCCCTTTCAAAGATCCGTGAAGAATAGATGAGTCAGTTTCCACCCCTTCTAGTATAATATCACGGGAAAGACACACTTCCAATCCCTTAAGCATAGATAGAGTTTTCGCGAGAAGAGAGTCACCACCGCCAAAAGTAGCACTGAAACCAAGAGTAACAGAACCATCTCGGTTACGAACAACCCCACCCCTCTCATAATTCCACCAATACACGACCCATCAATGTTTAATTTAAAACCACTATCATGAGGATACCATCAAACCCAATTGCCCTGTAATAAGGGACTGTGACCCGTGTCCTCATTAATCTTACCATGCAGGAGGTGTCGCATGGATAGTGAGGATTCCCAATGCTTGAGAAAAGGATCCAATTCAATTTCCCAGGTGAGAGCTTTAATCAGCACAACCATACGAGAGTAGAAAATCCCTTCATGTCGCCCCTTATTTTGAGCGTTCTAGAGGGTCCAACATCCGAAATCCAGGAGGAGAGCTCTCGCCTTGTATTCATGGAAATTATTAGTGGAATCGTGAAACCAATCTTGAAGGAAGCCATTATTAGGATGCTTCAGTCCGAACAAACCACTGTATTCGCGTAAAGCAAGCCACACCGTGGACGCTCAGTCTCCTTCGAAGAATATATAATCCATGGTCTCTTCATGTGGAAGAAGACAACAACTACAAGATGCCAAAGAAACACCTCTCCTACAAACCATTTCATCTGTAGGTAAAGGATTTATTATGCACCCGCCATAACAAAAAATTAATCTTGGTTGGGATTTCCTTGCACCACAAAGTGTCACCCCATGCATGAATATCGTATTCCCCATGCATGATGCACGTGTATTCTTTCGTCGATAAATACTCAAATGAGGATCTTATGAAAACCAGACTATCATTCTCCGAACAAAGGGAAACACTATTGAAGACATCCTGCTGCCGCTAATTAAGATTCATACTGATAAACAGAGGATGGGTACTTGCTTGGGAAAAAGAAATATCCAGTATTGGACAGCCTGGAAAAGCCAGAATATTACCTGCCTAGTGGTTATTCCAATAACTGATGGAACCCAGACCAACGACCCAACACGAGTGTGGCTTGAGAGAAGGTAGGTGTTTGCTGATCGAATTCCATAGATTGGAACTCCTTCTCACTGGTCCATTGAAAAATGTCCCATATTTATTGGAAATAAATTTTGCCCACAACGACGTACCTTCCTTAAAGTCCCATGCTAATCTGGCTTGGAGGCTACTCACAAATTCAACGACACTTCTAAGATCAATGCCTCCACCTTCAAATTCTCGAGCCATCCTATTCCATGAAGCCCAATGATGCTTTCCTTCACTGTGTGCATCCCAAATAAAGGTGGTAAGGTTTTTTTTAATTTTCTTTAGGACAACTTTTGAAGTAATAAGGGAGGACAAGACATGCATAGGAATTGAAGATAAGACACTGTTAACCAAGGTGATTTGACCGCCAAAAGAGAGGAATATGTTTTTCCAATTAAGAATATTGATGATGATTTTATTAACAAGTGCATCAGAGTGTTGAATTCTAACTATACCCAGAGAAATAGGTGCTCCCAAATATTACATGGGAAACGATCTTTTTTGAACTCCCAATTTATCAACAATTCTTTTACCCCTTGAATCTGAACATGACTTTGATAAATAAACACAACTCTTTGCCCGGTTGATGGATTGGCCACTCCAATGACAATATTCAGCAAGAATACGGTCAAACTCATGAATATTTCTGATATTTCCATTAAGGAAGAGAAGGAGATCATCTGTAAAGAAAAGATGAGATGGTCCCCTGATGTTAGGCTTGCACCGAAAGGGTCTCAAACATCCCTCATCCATCTTCTTGTTAAAATATCTGCTAAAAGAGTCTTGGGACAAGATAAAGATAGTAGGAGAGAGGATCTCCTTGCCTTAGCCCTCAGACCGATTTGAAGAATCCATAGCTTCTCCCCGTGAAGGTGATAGAAGACTAGGGAGAACTCATGCACCTGAAAATAAGATCAATAACTTTCTTCAAAAAAACCCATACATCGCATAACTTTAATTATGAAACACCACTCCATCCTATCATATGCCTTTTCCATATCTATCTTAATAGCAATGTTGGACCCAAGGACCTTCTTATTAATGTCACCTATCATTTCATGAGCAATGGAAATGGAAACCTGAGTAGATCTTCCATGAATGAAACCCAGTTGTTCCTTAGATATCCATTTCGGCAGGTGTATGGATATTCGCTTGTTGATAATCGAAGCAAGTACTTTATAAGGAAAGTTTCACATGCTAATTGGATGTAACTGCTTGAGTGAGGAAGGATTCTTGACCTTCGGAATGAGTATCAAAGAAGTGGCACAAGCCACTATAGGCGGACTTCCACCACGAAAAAAATCCCGAATGATTTCCACAAGTTCATTTTTAACAATGTCCCATGAGTTAATGTAAAATGACCCTGGGAAACCATCTGGACCCGGGGCACTTCGAGAATTCAAGGAGACAACCTCTCTCACCTCCCTCTCATCTGGTATTCCCTCTAAAATACCATTTGAATCAACAGATACACAAAGATGTAAGTTATCAATGAAATCTGTGGGCCCTGTAGGATAACCATCTTGCATGCAAGGATTAACACTAGCAAGTAAGGAGGAAAAGCGAGATGGAGCCAAACCACCCACACCTTATGAATTAGAAGAGAAGGAACCATCCTCAAGAAATATGTTTGGAGCAATGTGTCTTTTCCGCTCATGTATGCATGCCTGGAAGAAGGCGGCATTACAATCTCCCTTTTTGAGCCAAGTCACTTTAGATCTCTCTCTAAAAGTTCTTTCTTGTTCAAGAAGCACTTCAGAAAGATGAGACTTCATGTTAACCAAATTGCTAAAAATGTCATCATCCCAATGTGATTCAAGAATCCTCTCACCCTATTCAATATCCACCTTAAGACCATCAATGTCCTGAAAACGAGAGGGTTTATTGGCCTCCCAAATAATGAGGTCCCCTTTCAAGTGCCAAAGCTTGTTATGAAACCCGACCCAAGATCTGTCATTCATAAATTACCCCATGAAGATTGAACCACAACATAATAGTTAGGGCCAAATGTTCATCACCCTGAATAGAAAAAATGATTGTTTCTGGAAGAATTATCAGCCAGGCTAATGCACAAAGGAAAATGACCAGATAAAGCTCTAACAAGGTGCTCAACTTTCGCATTAGGAAAGGATGCAATGGCTTGACTGTTACCCAAACATCGACCCAAACGACACCACCTGCGATGATCCCTCTTTTGGTTATTACACCATGTGAAATTATCACCTGTGTACCCCATGTCGGGAAGACCGTTACGGGCTGTGAAGCTTACAAAATATTGTTTGTCCTTCCACAGGTAAATCCCTCCTCCCTTCTTCTTAGACGTATCCATAATGACGTTGAAATCACCACCAATAAGCCAAGACATATCACCCATATCAATATTATCCAGTTCCTGCCAGAGAAGTTCTCTCTCCCCCACACTGCACTTCACATAAACAAAGGAAATGAAAAACCTAGAACTCAAACTGACCTTTATAGAAAGATGTTGATCGAAGACGGCCACTTTCTCCACTGTGATAGAGTTCCAAAAAATCCAAATGTGATGGTTTTTAGGCTCCCTATGCATGCAATTGCAGATACCAAGCTTGGTAGTGAAATTATTAATATTCGCATACTGTTGTTTGTGTTCAAGAACAGCAACCAACGTAGCTTCACAACGACAGAGTTCTGAAAAGATGAAATCAAGCTTCACCAGAGAACCTAAACCCCGTGAATTCCAAATGAGAAAAGATATCATTGGAAGAGAACCCACAGGGATTTGGACCCCCCCCCCCCCCCCCACCCCCCCCCCCCCCCCCCGCAACACAGGGATCATAACCTTGGAAGAAAGGAGCTCATGCTCCCGTTTTGCACGACCTCTGGTACAGGCTCCACTCTAAGGAGGAGACTGGACTGCTATCTTATGCGATTCCACATTGGATAGAACACCGAACCCATTCAAAATCTAAATAGGAGGAATGTCCGAAAGTTTTGGGATAAAAGGAATTGCCTCATGAGAAATGACCTCCTTTCCTCCTCCAAGGTCGGCCTTCACAGAACTAGAGGTAGAAGAAGAAGGATCCAACCGAGCTGATGCTACTTCCAATCTGTTATTGGTAACTGTTGCTGAATGAAAAATAACCATATCTGTGCATGCAACCAGTGGAGCCTCCAATTGGGGACAGAGTACTTCAGGATAGTTATCAACAGGTACAGGCAAGGTCACCGAGGTCACCTCGACTGGAATGGTGGAAGGGGGACCTGGTGATAAGAATGTAGAGGGAGAACAACCACCTTCAGCCTGAAAATCTGGAGCAGGAACTGGAAGGAGCGTGAGCGCTGTCTCTGCAGGAACGAAGGACGTCACTTTTTCCAGTGGAAGTAAAATCTTTAACGGAGCCAAGTTCTGGTCAGAAGGCGAAGAGCGCGCCAAAGGTTGGATACCTGGTCTAGAATGATGCTTTCTACAAACGGGGACGGAGTGACCTTGAAGACAACATCCTGTACAGAACCGCGCTGGGGAGAGGAAGATCAGAGATTTCCACCATGAAACTGAGTCACTCGCTCGGAGAAGGATACATGCCGGTAGAGGGCGAGACAGATCAAATTCAACACAGATACGCGCTACAGAAGCATCTTGAAGGCGAAGTGTATGTTCATCCGCACAGAGGAAGGAACTGAAGGTATTACCAATACCACGCAAAAAAACCATGGTTATGAAAGGAAGCGGGAGACCTAGTAAATTGATCCAGACCACTTCTTATGAAGAATCCCATCTGAAATGAGAATCCATCATCCACCAGAATAGGTTGAATCTCCATTTGTCAAGAGAGCGGGGGCTTTGGGACCATTATTTCACGAAGTCCTTCCAGGAATCAAGAATGAAGTAGAACGCCTTTCTAGCTGGAGCATCCAAATTCCAGGAGGCGACAAAAGACTGAAAAACTGGAAGAGGCGGTTTATCAGCCCCAAATGGCCACCAGAGTCCACCGATGAATATCAATAGCCACCCTGAACGCATCAAGGGAGAAATCCAGTGTAGGAGATCCATCCACTATTGAAGAGCGTCGGTCCCCCATCGGAATCTTCGGGATCGGGGATAGGCGAGAAGAACCGGACGACGTCTAACGAGGAAAATCCTTCACAGGCAGTCCCGATAAGACGTCCTTGTATGGAGCCCGGAGGGTTTCGATCCCCCGGATCTGGAAGAGATGAGGACGGCGGAAGATCTGATGAAGGAACAAGGTCCATCGCCACCGGGATTTCAGATGAAGAAGAAGCCGGCAAGGGCGGAAGAGGGCAGACATTCAGCCTAACATGGGGAGAAGAGGGGCGCCCTACCCCTTAAAATATTTATGGGAAAAATGGTAAAATCACTCTATAATGAAATCTGGAGAGGCCGCATGATTTTCTAAACAATGAACCAATCGCGTTGTGGCCACTATCCAGATGAACCAACCTCGCACGGTTTGTTCACATGGTTCACAAACCATGCACCAATCATGAAAAAAATCTTCCATTAAAAATACAAACCTACACACATGTTTACTACACTATTTCCTCTTACCGTACTCAAGATGTGTGCTAATACCGTGGCCAAATGACGACCAACTTGGTTTCCCCTAAGCCTCATATGCTTTGGACCAAAACATGCACTACTAATCAATACTAAACCATGAAAGAGTAAAAATAATTGGAAAAGACCCTGTCGTAAGATAGCCACACAATTTCCCCTAAACCGTGTTTGCAAAAAGTGCACAAAGGAAAAAATTCAAGATTTCTGATGTTTTGGACCCACACCTTTTAGAAACTTGAATTACCCAAATATGGAATAAAATGATATAAAATAAATGGTAACATTGACATGTGGGTGTCATAATTCTCCCCACCATGCAACTTTCTGTCCCCAAGATTGTTGGAATTGGTGCCCCAAAACTGACTTTATTGGTACTTTATTACATGTTTTATTAGTAATGAAGTTTTATTATCACATCATGATTGTTCCTCCGCATAATATTTTCATGTGATAATGTCCTATTAATATATACCACACTAAAAAGTCATAGTAGTTCCCAACTACGATGAGAACCAGGAGGTTCCCTCATAGTATTCTTGAATATATGTTCTATGGATAGATGATATCATTTTATGGGACATAAATGATTTAGGAAATCGAAAGTGGAGACTCATAGTACTTTGAGGCACCCTCTCATGGTGTATGTCCTTATTAATTTCCAGTGCAGGAGATTATAAGAACAAACTTTCCAATAAAAAATCCACATTTCTATACATCATTGGGTGTTACTTTATGCAGATATGTGTATTGATCCTTGGACTTTAATATTATCATTAATGGATGTCATGACTCATGTAATTTGATATATTGATGAAAATTGTGATGATATATTCTCACAGTGAGTCAGGATATATTAGGCACATCATGAGGGATATTTCATTAATGGATAATGTGAGAAATGATTAATATTTTCCATCACTTGATGAAATTTGATATCTCATGCCCTTTAAAGATAATAGAATTGCCTGTATAAATCCATGTCCATGGGGTTCGGTGGGAAAGTTCATTTTTAGAAATTCAATGAAAGAGACATCAAGCATATATGTGGACGGAATTGATATGGAACCTGCCTGATTTGATATATCATGATAAAGAGATTATATTACAAGTTAATCATTCAAAGGAGGTTGTATATCATTGTGAAATTAACTTATTTCTTTATGAGTGCCTTGGTGTGTTTATAAACACTAACCTTGTACTTTAGGTAGTTATGCCTAATGCCACAGAGAAAGGTTCCTATAGGTTCAAACACTAAGTGTATCCGAAATCTCAATTAAATTCAAGTATTGAATTTAACAAGTTAGAATAAATAATATTTATTTGGGTTTAGTTGATATCAAAGATTTAATCATGAGTTATTCAAAAGAATAAGCGAGTTAAATAATAATAATCATAAATATTTTTTTACAGGGTTTTGTGAATATAATATTTATTATATTTATCGATAAATAATGTAGTAATATTTATTGAATAAATAGTCATTATTCAGGGGTTGGTAAATATCGAGGAGGATAAGTGGACTGAGATTAATGGTCTGATTAGAAATGGTATAAATGATATTTATTTATATATTCTTAAATGTGTTACACATTTCAAGTGACTAGTAATAATATTTGTATTATTATTATTGGACATGGGGTCAACTAAGAATTATAAAGTTGAGAAAGGGCTTGTGTGAAATTTTCCAAACCTAATCCCACCCTAATAAATATCTCATTATATAATTTTCTATAATTAATCTTGTTGTGAATGACATATAGATCAAGGATCTATCTCAAGCCCTAGAGGGAGATCAAGAGATCAAGAGTTCTCTTGTTTCCTCCTCTCAGAAGCCTTCGTGAGAACACCAAGAGTTCTTCATTCTTCAAAAATAATTTTACTACAATCGACAAAGAATAATGAAAATGACCGAGATTGGATGTGCTAGCACCCGATGATTCTATGATGATGTTTGGAGATTGTGGAGTGTTGGGTCGGAGGTGATGGCAAGAGGGGGGGTGAATTGCCTTTTTAAAATTAATTAACAATTTAAAACAAATTTAAATGCAGCGGAAAGTAAAAAAGGCAAGACACAATTGATAACGGAGTTCGGCTTTAAACTCAAGCCTACGTCTCCGCTCCCAACTCAACCGTTGGGAGATTTATACGACCGCTTGCTTTTTAATGGCTATAGCAAGAAACCCACTAGCCGTTTTAAGGTAGGCTAGATCACCTTCTTACAGCTTGCTTTTTTATTATGGTTGTAGCAAGAAACCCAAGTTGAAATAAGGAAGAAAAAGGGTGGTTTGTTTTAATACAAACCCAATTAAGAACTAAACAAATGAAGTAAATAATTTAGAACAAACTAGAGGAAGCCTTGAGCGCCAAGAGGTGAGTGTAGTTGATGTAGAGGCAGCCCAAGCTTCAAGGATGGCAATTGGATCTCAAGTGGCCTTTGAGAATTGTCGTAGGAGCCTCAAATGATCAAAATAGCTTTGGTATGCTTCGGTATATGATCAGTAGTGTTCCCGGCATCCATGGATGTCTATTTATAGGAGAAATACTCCCAAATACTTCAATATGGCCGTTGGAGGGCTTTCGGAGCCGTTGGGGATCAAGTAGACAAGTCTGGTCAAGCTCCAACGGCTAGTTTGACTTTGCTTACCGGCTGACCGGTGATTGTCCACCGGCTGGCCGGTGCTTTGGAAGGTGGAGAGTGCTTCTGCCCAGGATCCACCGGCTGGCCGGTGAGAAGGCCACCGGCTGGCCGGTGGTGAGACAGTAGGTCTCACTATTCCAAAGAGTTCCACCGGCTGGCCGGTGAGGAGGCCACCGGCTGGCCGGTGGTCTGGACAGAAGACATCCCATTCTGTCTGGGCCCACCGGTTGGCCGGTGGCCAGACACCGGCTGACCGGTGGCACCTGGCAGAGGGCAAGCCCTTCTGCCTTGTCCACCGGCTGGCCGATGGGCTGGATCCGGCTGGCCGGTGCCCTTACCGGCTGGCCGGTGGTCCTACACCGGCTGGCCGGTGGACTTGAAAAAAGTCCACTTTTCCTTTTTTTGAATTCTTCTTGGGCCAGCTTCTAGGCACCCTATTTCCTATCATCAAAAACACTTGAAACAATATTAGATCACGATGAGAGTGATTGTGATCATTAAAATCCAAGAGAGTGGGGTACAACAATCTCCCCCTATTTTGATGATCACAATCACAAAAAAAGAAATCTTTAAAAAGGGTATGAAAGCTTTTAAAAAAGGTATGTCAATTGAAAACTTAAATAAACAATTTGAACTTGGAAAACGTAGAGACGTGCCAAATATAATGATCTTGAAAGCATTGAAATACTGAGAAAGGAGCTTTTTTGAAATTGCAACCAAAAGCCATTTTTTAAAGAAATCAATTGAAAACAATAACTTAATCATTTAAAACAGATTTTGATGACATCAATAATTTCAAATGGAACTTGTAAAAAGAGCATTTTAATAAAAAACTATGTAATAGAGAGGTTTTCTCCCCCTTTGGGATTATCAAAATAGGAGAAAAATTATGAAAGAAAAATACTAATAAGTGATGAAAAAAAGGATGGAAAGATAAGATAACTTTGAATTCCATAAAAGATGAAACGATACAAAGGAAGTTCAAAAAACAAATACAAATACAAATACAAGCCAAAAAACAGAAACGGCTCTATTCACTCCTAGAGGGACGAGAGTGACGGCGGCGCCTGAAGGTCGGAGGAGCCGGAGGAGCCTGGACCGCCTCAAAGCGACGATCTAGAGAATCAATCCGTGAGTGAAGCTGATCAAACTGAGAGCTGATGTAGGAGAACTGTAAGTCCAGCCGGTTCTCAATCTGATCCTGGAAGCGTAGGAACTGGTCAGCCGTCACCGGCAAGCCACCAGCATCAGTAGGAGGGGGCACAGCCTCAGCAGGCTCAGGTGCATCATCACCCTCTCCAGCCTCCTCATCAGCAGCAGCATCAGCCTCACCTTCGCCGTCACCACTTCCTTCCTCTTCATCATCATCACTATCCTCACTGTCTGAAAGAGGATAGGCAGCGGCTATAGCAGGAGGCATGGCATTGGCAGGAGGATGGGAATGAGTTTGAGGAGAGTAGGCCTTGAGAAGACCGTCCTTGTCGACAATCCATTCCTGACGCCAAGGGTGCCAACGGATGTTCATTCGTTGCACCATCATAAAATTTACTATGCTATCCTTCGTTGGCTGCTCGAAGGAAGTAGTATGAAGAGGCACATCAAGAAATGAAAAGATTTTAGTCAAGAGGCGTCCGTAGGGTAGAGTTTTGGACCGGCGCGGGTGCTCAGCCACATAAGTCATGGCCCGGAACAGAAACCGGACCAAATTGAAGTGTATGCCTCGGGTGATAAATGAGAGAAGATAAATGTCAATGAATTTGACATTATCATGATCCCCGATACGGGGCGCAAGGGAAGTTTGGATGAGGCGCTCAATAATACGATGATTAGGAGAAAGCTGGGAGAGCTTAACAATAGGATTTGTGGGCTGCCCTGTGAGATGCTCAAGGGCTTCAGCTACATCAAACTCACGGTCCCGTGGAAACTCCCCCTGAGCAAAAGCATGGGGTCCAACATGAGGAACCCCGAGCATCCGGGCAATCTCCAACGAAGTGATAGTGATGGGTTGCCCAAGAGCAGTGGAGGAGATGGTATCAATGTCATCAGAAACGGACCATGTCAAATGAGCATAGAACTCTTTGACTAGAAGAGGATAAATGATATCCTTTTCAGGGGGTTCAAAGAAAGAATGCCAATGTTGATACTCAATAATCGAGAAAAGCTCAAGACGAGCAGTAGACAACCAAGGATAGTCAATAACTCTACCCGGCAGAATAACTTTTTCATGCCAAATGTCCGGGAGTTGAGGGATGGAAGGAGGAGGAGGAGCTTCTTGAGCGATTCCCTTGCCTTTACGTGTAGAGCGAGGACCCATGATGGCAAAAGAAAGAAAAAGAGAGAGATTGAGAGAAGAAATGAGGTTTGAGAGGTCAAAAATCAAGAAAGGAGGCTAGGGTTTGGAGGACCTTCGGTTTTAGGAGGAGCAGCCCGAGAGAGAAGAGAAAAATGAGGGAGGAAGGGTTTTAAAATTGATTTTAACCCTTCCTCGGGTCGGCCCAAAAAGCAAAACCCGAAACCACCGGTTAACCGGTGATGTACCACCGGTTGACCGGTGGTACTAAAAGTCATAAAAAAAGATATAAAGAAAAACAGAATTAAAAAAAGTTTAAAAATTTCAAATAAAAAATAAAATATAGGCAAGCCAAAAAAGTCAAATATTTATTAGTGCTCATTGACGAATCATTCCTAACTCCCCTTTAATAAAATCAAAACGGTCAACTGGGAGCGGTTTGGTAAAAATATCAGCTAATTGGAAATCAGTGGAAATGAAGTCCAAAGTGATATCCCCTTTTTGAAAATGGTCACGAAGAAAATGATGTCTTAAGTCTATATGCTTTGTCCTAGAATGTTGTATTGGATTCTTAGAGATACTAATGGCACTAGTGTTGTCACACCGAATTGGGACATGATCATAGGAAAGACCATAATCCAAGAGAGTGTGTTGCATCCAAATAATTTGGGCACAACAATTGCCAGCGGCTACATACTCGGCCTCGGCAGTAGAAAGAGCAACACAATTTTGCTTCTTGCTACTCCACGAAACAAGGGACTTGCCTAGCAGATGACAGGTTCCACTAGTACTCTTACGATCTAATTGACATCCGCCAAAATCAGCATCCGAATAAGAAGATAGTTCAAAAGAAGTATTTGAGGGATAAAATAAACCAAGATTTTTGGATCCTTTTAAATACTTGAAAATTCTTTTGACCGATTTAAGATGGGATTCTTTAGGATTGGCTTGAAAACGAGCACAAAGGCAAACACTAAACATGATGTCAGGACGGGTCGCAGTTAGGTAAAGTAGACTCCCGATCATACTCCTATAAAGCTTGTTATCCACCGGTTTCCCGGCTTCGTCTAACGTAAGCTTACATGAAGTACTCATGGGTGTACTAATTTCCTTTACTTGATCCATACCAAAACGACTTAGAAGCTCGTTTGTGTATTTGCTTTGGCTTAGAGAAATACCTTTTGAATTTTGAAAAATTTGAAAACCAAGAAAAAATTTCAATTCTCCCATAAAACTCATTTCAAATTCTTTTCTCATTAAATCTGAAAAATCAGTACAAAGAGATTCTTTGGTAGAACCAAAGATAACATCATCAACATAAATTTGGACTATTAAAAGATCTTTTGAAGTGCGTTTTAAAAAGAGGGTACAATCGGCTTGACCCATTTTAAAATCATTTTCTAAAAGAAATTTTGTTAACCGCTCATACCAAGCCCGAGGGGCTTGCTTTAAGCCATAAAGAGCCTTGGTTAACTTAAAAACATGATTTGGAAATTTTGGATCTTCAAAACCGGGAGGTTGTTCAACAAAGATTTTTTCAGAAATAAAACCATTTAAAAAAGCACTTTTAACATCCATTTGAAAAAGCTTAAAATTTAAGTGGGCGGCGAATGCCAACAAGATCCTAATGGATTCTAACCTAGCAACGGGGGCAAAGGTTTCACCATAATCAATTCCTTCTTCTTGATTATAGCCCTTAGCTACTAGGCGAGCCTTGTTCCGGGTTATGTTTCCTTGATCATCAAGTTTGTTCCTAAAAACCCATTTAGTGCCAATAATTGGATGATCATTGGGTCTTTCACAAAGAGTCCAAACATTATTTCGAGAGAATTGATTTAGTTCCTCTTGCATTGCAAGAACCCAATTCTCATCATTAATGGCATCATTAACGGTTTGAGGTTCTAGGTGAGAAATGAAGGCTTGATGTTCAACTTCATTGAGGATAGATCTTCTAGTTCGAGTACCGGCTTGAAGGTCACCTATGACATTTTCTAAAGGATGGTCTCTAGAAGGTTTCCAAACCTTAGGCAAGGTGGAAGGTGAAGAAGGTGAAGAGGGTTCTTGATGGTCATCCTCCTTGGGAGGAGAAGATGAATCATTCAAATGAAGCTTATCAAGCTTATCTTCAACATCCTCAATGACCGGGTGAGGTTTTGGAAGAGTTTCATCAAATTTGACATGAGATGATTCTTCGATGGTTTTTGAACGTTTATTGAAGACACGATAGGCTTTGCTTGAGTTGGAGTACCCAAGAAAAATACCTTCATCGGATTTGGCATCAAATTTCCCTAGGTTATCTTTTGTGTTAAGGATAAAGCATTTACACCCAAACACTTTAAAATAACCAACTTTGGGCAATTTGCCTTTCCAAAGTTCATAGGGGGTTTTCTTAAGAAGGGGTCTTACAAGGACTCTATTGATAGTATAACAAGCAGTGTTTACCGCCTCGGCCCAAAAATATTGAGGGAGGTCGAATTCACTAAGGAGGGTTCGAGCGATTTCTTGGAGAGTTCGGTTTCTCCTTTCAACCACTCCATTTTGTTGAGGAGTCCTAGGGGCAGAGAAGGTGTGATTGTATCCTTGAGAGGAACACAATTCATCGAATTCTTTGTTCTCGAATTCACCACCATGATCACTACGAAGAGATATGATTTTATATCCTTTTTCGTTTTCTACTTTCCTAGAGAATTTCAAAAAGGTTTTACAAGCATCATTCTTGTGGGCTAAAAAGAAAACCCAAGTAAAACGAGAAAAGTCATCAACAATAACTAAGGTATAGGATTTTCCACCTAAGCTTGCTACGGGAGTAGGACCAAAAAGATCAAGATGAAGGAGTTCAAGAGATTTTGAGGTGGACACTTCCTTCTTAGATTTGAAAGAAGACTTGTGTTGCTTACCAAGTTGGCATGGCTCACAAATCAAATCTTTCTTAAATTTAAGTTTAGGAAGGTCACGAATGAGCTTGTTATTATTAAGATTTAGAAGTGAATGAGAGCTACAATGCCCCAATCTTCTATGCCAAAGCCAAGACTCATTGTCAAGAGCACTTAAACATTTAACATTTTGGCTAGCTAGAGATTTTAAATCAATAATGTAAACATTTTGAAAACGGGAAGCAGAAAATATCAACTTGTTTTGAAAATCTAACACATTGCATAAATCATTTTGAAAATTGACTGAAAAACCACTATCACAAAGTTGACTAATGCTAATTAAATTATGCTTTAAACCTTTAACTAATAAAACATCTTTAATAAAAGAGGAGCTACCAAAACCAATGGTACCTATTCCGACGATCTTGCTTTTTGAGTTATCACCAAAGGTGACATATCCTCCATCGAATTCTTCAAGTGAGTTAAACTCGGAGGGATCGCCACACATGTGCCTTGAGCAACCGCTGTCGAGATACCACGAGCCTTTAGAGATTCTACTCTTTTGGCGTTTATCCTACAAAATCAAGAAAGAAGAGATTTTGGTACCCATATAAGTTTGGGTCCGGAAAGATTAGCAAAAAGAGACTTTTGAACCCATAATGTTCTAGAGGTATTCCTTCTATGATACTCATCCGAGTAGGTAATGGATTTGGGTCTTCCATACCTAGCATTTTTACAATCACATTCATAAATCATGTGACCGGTCTTTTTACAATAATTACAAAATTTGTATTGAGAGCTCCCCCTTACAAAAGTAGTGGGTGCCCTAGATAAAGTGGATTGCTTGTTATAGCCAAGACCATGTGTGGTTCTAGCCGAATGCTGAGAACCTAGCAATTTAGTTAAGTTTTTTTCACCTTGGGTGAACTTGGCAAGAGATTCCTTCAAATCTTTAATGGTAGAATTTAAAGAATCTACATTTGGAATGTTTTTGACTTTAAGGGCAAGCTCCTCATTCTCTTTGAGAAGTTTGTCTTTTTCGGAAATAAGAGTTTTGTTTTTCTTTTTCAAGGTCAAAAATTTAGAGGTAAGTTCGTGAAAACCTTCCTCTAATTGATCTCTTGCATTTTGAAGTTCTTCATAAGACATATTATTATCAAAAGAAGAAGATGAGGAAGAAGAGTGAGAAGAAGAGTGAGAAGAGGATACCTCATCAAATGCCATTAGGCATTTTCCACCTTCATCGCTTGAGTCGCTTGAAGACATGGAGTCATCACTTGCACTCCATGTTGATGCTTTGAAGGCCTTCTTGTTTTTCTTTTCTTTTAACCTTTTCTTGAAAATGGGGCACTCCGGTTTGATGTGGCCTTTCTTTCCACATTCAAAGCAAGTGATTTCTTTCTCCGCCTTTGGCTCTTCCTTTCGTGCCTTTTGAAATTTCTTCTTTTTCTTCATGAACTTGCTCATTTTCCTTGCTAGTTGAGCCATCTCGGATTCACTATCATCGGAGGAGCTTTCTTCCTTTGCCTTGAAAGCTATGTTCTTTTTCTCCTTGAAGATCTTTCCTTCTTTATCGGCTTGCCTCTTCATGGTAATCTCATAAGTCATGAGTGACCCTATGAGTTCTTCAACCGGCATCTTCTTGACATCTTTCGCTTCTTGGATTGCCGTCACCTTTGGTGCCCAAGAGCTTGGTAGGACCCAAAGAATTTTCTTCACCATTGTTTCTGCTGAAACATCATCACCAAGGGACTTTCTCCCATTGCAAACATCAGTAAAACGAGTAAACATTTCAGTGATTGACTCGTGTGGGTGCATTGTGAAACTCTCAAAGTCTTGACGATACATATCTAACCTAGTGTCTTTGACTTTGTTGGTGCCCTCATGGGTCACTTCCAAAAGTTTCCAAATTTCGTGTGAGGTGGTGCAAGTAGAAATACGATTAAACTCATTACGGTCTAACCCACAATGAAGAGCATTCATGGCTTTTCCATCAAGCTCAAAATTGGCAATGTCTTCGGGGGTCCAATTAGATTCATCCTTACTAGAAAGAGTGTAGCCTTGCATAACAATTCTATATATAGGATAGCCAATACTTCTAAGAAAAGTAATCATTCGTGTTTTCCAATATGTGTAATCGGTTCCATCGAAGTATGGAGCCCGAGTCATGGAATACCCTTCGGGTGCTTGTGAGAAAGAAGCCATCACTATGGATTTTTCGTTTGTAACCGGTTAAGGTATTACACAAACGCTCCCTCTGATACCAAATGTTGGGTCGGAGGTGATGGCAAGAGGGGGGGTGAATTGCCTTTTTAAAATTAATTAACAATTTAAAACAAATTTAAATGCAGCGGAAAGTAAAAAAGGCAAGACACAATTGATAACGGAGTTCGGCTTTAAACTCAAGCCTACGTCTCCGCTCCCAACTCAACCGTTGGGAGATTTATACGACCGCTTGCTTTTTAATGGCTATAGCAAGAAACCCACTAGCCGTTTTAAGGTAGGCTAGATCACCTTCTTACAGCTTGCTTTTTTATTATGGTTGTAGCAAGAAACCCAAGTTGAAATAAGGAAGAAAAAGGGTGGTTTGTTTTAATACAAACCCAATTAAGAACTAAACAAATGAAGTAAATAATTTAGAACAAACTAGAGGAAGCCTTGAGCGCCAAGAGGTGAGTGTAGTTGATGTAGAGGCAGCCCAAGCTTCAAGGATGGCAATTGGATCTCAAGTGGCCTTTGAGAATTGTCGTAGGAGCCTCAAATGATCAAAATAGCTTTGGTATGCTTCGGTATATGATCGGTAGTGTTCCCGGCATCCATGGATGTCTATTTATAGGAGAAATACTCCCAAATACTTCAATATGGCCGTTGGAGGGCTTTCGGAGCCGTTGGGGATCAAGTAGACAAGTCTGGTCAAGCTCCAACGGCTAGTTTGACTTTGCTTACCGGCTGACCGGTGCTTGTCCACCGGCTGGCCGGTGCTTTGGAAGGTGGAGAGTGCTTCTGCCCAGGATCCACCGGCTGGCCGGTGAGAAGGCCACCGGCTGGCCGGTGGTGAGACAGTAGGTCTCACTATTCCAAAGAGTTCCACCGGCTGGCCGGTGAGGAGGCCACCGGCTGGCCGGTGGTCTGGACAGAAGACATCCCATTCTGTCTGGGCCCACCGGTTGGCCGGTGGCCAGACACCGGCTGACCGGTGGCACCTGGCAGAGGGCAAGCCCTTCTGCCTTGTCCACCGGCTGGCCGATGGGCTGGATCCGGCTGGCCGGTGCCCTTACCGGCTGGCCGGTGGTCCTACACCGGCTGGCCGGTGGACTTGAAAAAAGTCCACTTTTCCTTTTTTTGAATTCTTCTTGGGCCAGCTTCTAGGCACCCTATTTCCTATCATCAAAAACACTTGAAACAATATTAGATCACGATGAGAGTGATTGTGATCATTAAAATCCAAGAGAGTGGGGTACAACATGGAGAACATGTGGATCACTGATAGATGGATTATTCACTTAGATCCTGTAGTGAAATAATGATTCGATGAGATCTAGTAAATCATATCATCAATGAAGATAAAATTAAAAGTTTAGGTAATTCTATATCTGCTCATAAATTAATTATAAATTAAATGTGAAGATCCTCCTTTTGGTTTTAACATTTATCTAGTCAAGCAATCTTTGATTTAAATCACTACAACATAACCAACTAGTAGTGATAGTTTTAGTTGCTACTAAACCGTTTCATGATGATTTCCAAAAAATATATCTAAAGTTGGCATTGACATCCAACTTTTGGCAGTTTCATCTATTTAGTGGCGGTTTCTGGGAAATGTCATGAAACATTTTTTTAGTGGTGGTTTTTTCATTTTAGTGGTGGTTCCCCCCCTCAAAACTTTCTAGTAGATAGTGGAAGTTTAAACCACCACTAAACTTAAAAATATATACCAGTGATTAATTAATTTTTAACAGTGGGTTCCCCTCTCAAAACTTTCCAACATATAGTGGTGGATTAAACCATTGATAAATTTAATACTACATATCAGTGGTTTAAACCACCATGAAACATTTTTGGGCTTATATAGCAGCGGTTTAAACCTCCACTAAACAATATTTTTCCATATATATGGGTGATTTAAATTGCTGCTATATAACACTATTGAAAAAAATATAGATGCAAAAACTATAGACTGAAAAAATCCAAAACAAGACAGATATTACATTATACAAATAGTAATCAAACTATTCTAGCCTAATAAAAACATAATTAGAACATTTCAAGTTCAATTTATACAAAAATAGAATACAATAGATCCTTAATATAATAAGAATAATAACCAATAATTAATTAACATGAATAATGTTATTTAATGTTCCTCTTGAGTTTATTTTGATGTCTAGGTCACAAATTACCATTCATTTGACCATCATGCTACATAAATGATATAAAGGAACCCATGTTTGGTGTTTTCAAGCATGTCATATACTTGTGAACTAAGTTATAAAACTTAGATCCCTCTATGATAAATTATAGAATGATAAGGTAAGGAAAAATGGTGGTATCCTTATGAATTAGTGGGAATTTAAAAGAGGTCGGGTGGGCTAATATAGCTACCCTAGCTTGTGTAGCATTTAGAGTTGGGTTTTTTGATAACCTATGAGAACCATTGGCCTTTTATATTTGTACTTGATATGATTAATATTATCATTTTTAATAGTGAGTTATTAATTGTGTCTTTATATTATCTATGATTGGATTTTATTTATCATCATTTGGTAGTTATTTAATGTATTATAATCATTTATTATACACATATGAACAATCAATGATCATCATTTTTAATTAATTTTTACTATTATGTTCATAATAATATTTATAATAAGATATATATATATTTTTAAATAGAATTTATCACATTAAAATTTACATATTTATAACATCTTAAAGTGTACTTGAAAACCACAAAAATACTTTCACATAAGCTCTAAGTGCGGGATACAAATTTTTCATAGTCAAGGGTGGTGATTCATATAGTATAAATATTGAAACCACTCAGTTTTCTTGTATTTTTGATCAATAAAGACGAAGGTAATATGAATGATATCAATATGTATTGTGGAGTACATCTGAAAAGTAGTTTAGAGTTCCCAAGCATGCTGATGAGAATGGAGTTGTATATTATCTCATGGTTTATCTATACTAAATAACATTTATTGTAACACCCCGAGATTTTATGAAAAATATTCTTTTCATTAATGTCTTGTGTTATACGCTACACCAAAAGGAGCTTGCACAACACACATCCTTGACTTGCCTTGCATTAAACACAATCACGACCTTCCTCGATAGCGTGTGTAGTACGCAATACCGAGTTTCACTAAACAATGATATGCTATTAAAATATTATTAAAACTAGCCGTTATGAATAGTAATAACCAATTTTTGAAATTTTGTAAATTTTATTTTTCAAAATGGACTTCATTTTTGGATTCGGAAAATCGAAATTAGCTTAGGGTGAAATTTTGGTACATTTCGGATAACTTTCATATTATGATGAATAGTGAAAATTACTAAATTTTAATTAAAAACAACTTTTTTAATAGAAATAATTAATAGTGATAAATTATCAATTTGAGTGGTTTTAAAGTATATTTAGAATATATTTTTACAATTTAATACAATGTTGGTCATTGGATGTAATTTCACATTTAAACTAGATATAAACAAGTGTCAATCTTTTGATAGTTATTATCTCTTAAAAACACGCTATCTGTTTTGACGACGAGAATTAATTTTTAAATTAGTTAATGTAACTGATATGTTTTGAATTTGGTAAAATAAACATCATTTTTTAAATCATAATATCAAATATAGCTTAGGCCTAATTTTTGGTATTTTTCTGAAAACTTTCAATTTTTGATGAATAGTGAAACCACTAAGTGGTAGTTAAAAAACTGAATTTTTCATAAAACTTAATTTTACCGCTTCTGTGAGTGGAATTTCGAAAATCCGAGAGACACGGTTAATATCAAGGATTAAAATGTGGTTCAATGAGATGAAAATAATTTTTGGTGAATAGTAACTTTTCACTTTTATTTACCACGGTTAAAAGTAAATAGGGTAATTAAGGGTAAAAATGATATTATTATTACCCTACCACATGTCCTAATTCTATTGGAAAAGTTTAATTCGACCAAAAACAACCTTAGAAATAAAATATGACCATTTAAGCCCACTTGGATTAGATTAGGACATTTATTATTAAAGAAGGGTTAAAATAGTTAAAATCAAAGTTTAATAAGTAAATCATTTTTAATATAGGGTTATACATAAGATAAATTAGACTATAAATATTAATTAGAAAGATAAAAATATTTCCTACATAATGATATTTTATTTGTAATTTTTAGACATTAAATAATATAATTTATTTATGACACAACGATAATGCAATAATTATCTTATTAATGAAATATTGACATAATTGATGTTATAAATACCCAAATAAATAAAATTTGAGACTTTTTAAGAATTAAAAGAATTTTATAGGTTAATATGACATGTTAGTATTGATTTAATTAACTTTTTTCGAACTTATCATTCTGTTATGATTTTCATAAAAATCAATTACTAAATAGTGTCAAAATTGACATAAAATAGTTTTAAAAAACATATTATATTATTAATTGTTATTTTATTCCTAAAAATCTAAGGTTTGGCCAAATGACTTAGATAAGGTTATATATATTAATAATAAACAACTTGGGGTTCGTCTGGCTTGATATAGTAAGTTTATTAACCTTATAGTGTAAGAACACAAGAAGACACGGTAAAAGTAAAATTATTTAACTTAATGTTAAAACTAAATGATAAGGTTAAAATAGGAACCTAAACTTGTCTAAATTCTATTGGATGAGAGGATTTCAATCCATACCCACCTTAGCTTCAAAATAAATCAATTTGAAGCTATTTAAAACCGAATATGACTTTATAATAAAATAATATTTTTAGTTTTCCAAAGGAGCCCCTCTCCTCCCTTATAAAAGGGAACCTCCTCCCTCTCTTCCTCACACAACTTTGAGCCTTCAAGCTCGGACAAAACCTGCCAAATTATCTTATCCACTTCCCTAGAAACATTCTAGAAGTTATGGTCTTCCTCAAAGACCAATTTTAGTGCCCTAAAAGGAGATCTCAAAGAGGCGCTTCAAAGAAGAGGTAATTTCCGTTACCGATTCTTTCAACTTTATTTCTTCTTCCACTTCTTCTTCTTAGGTTGTTTAATTATGAATTAATAACATAAGTATCAATCATATACTGATATGTTATTATAAGTATGAAAAAACCCTATTTCACCATCTATCCATCCTACGGAAAACGAAATCACCGCGCGTGCGTATGTACGGAATACCGTCTCCACGCCGTGGTGAAATCTATTTTACACCACCACCTTACTTGTATGGGTATAATGGTGTAAATAATAACTATATATGATTATTTTAAAGTGATATTGATTCTGAAATAGTATACATACACTCCAATACAGTCCCACGATCATGATAATGATATCATCGCTCGTGCGTACGTACGGACTACCATCTCCACGACGCGATGAGATTCATTCTCCACTTTAACCATTCATGAATGATTATAAAGTACATATAATAAGTAATCATGAAATATATGACATAATAATGATACTGGATTTATGTGTATATATATGTATGTCATCTACTTAATTCCATTCAACTCAATAAGGAAACGAAAACAGCGTTCATGTGTACGTACGGCCTACCGTCTCCATGAATGATGTATTTCTTTCCATTTATTGATTTATTATATATATGTATATTCTGAATATATATTATATATAAATCATGTTTTATATTCTATAATTAAGTAATCATAATCTAAGTAATCATATGAATAATTACAAGTCAAAACACGAACGACAAATGAAACAATTTTACCCAAAACACTCTTTAACATGGAATTTACAAAAGAACGAGTAATATAAAGTCATAAGTGAACCATATATGATATCATAACAATGAGTTTGATTCTGGAATAAGTCAATGACATTATTTAAACCATTATACAGGAGTTTCAGACACTTACGAAGCAAATCGGACCTAAGGTAAGGGAAATATCACAATCTCATTTTTATCCGAGATTGTTTATACTTTGGTATTTACTGGGGTGTATTTTATCATCCACATCCATGTTTCCTAAATATGTAATATTATTCCCATCCACCTACAATTTTATAAATACAATTTTACCCTTCGGTGAGTTTTTAGTAAAAGATATGAAAGGAATCTTTTGTCATTTTTCGTACGAGGTACTTTTTGACTTTTCCGACAAAAGTACGAGAAGAATGTTTTTTTTAACTTATATGGCATGAATGGATTTTTAAAACAAAATTTCCAAGAATATTCCTTTACAAGTTTTCAAGTTTATTTTTAATCAACTTCTTTTAGTTTAAAATTGTATGACATTTTAAGAAAGGAAAAATGTTTTTGAAGTAGAAAGGATATTTTCCTCAAGAATGGAGTTCAAGTGTTTTATCAAAATTATTTTCCATCTAAGATAATAAAGGGTTCTGTTTCAATCCATATTATTAAATGGATTTGATTATGTTGTGATGGAAATATTTTTATGAATTATTTTATCTTATATGAATTGTTTTATGATGTCACGATGTTTAAAGATTCCCATTTTTATTACATGGGTTATGCTATGATGTATGGTTTATGATTTTGTGGCACACATAAGAATGGTTTCATTATGAGATGGGTGGGACCTATATCTCCCTCCAATGCATTGGGTAAAGATTTTATATCTCATGAGATAGACATGGCTGGAATGGTAGGTTATACCGGTTCAGTGAAACAGGACTAAAACGAGGGTGACTCGGTTCAGAAATGGACTTTGTCCACTAAGATAGTCTTGGCAATGAGTCTTGACTAACAAGAAATGATTCTCTATGATTATGTGTGTATGACACAAGGTTTCATGATTTAAGTTATGATTAATGGGATTTCATTTCACTACTATGATTTATCCCATGTTATGAAATTATGATCTCTTTTACAGGTTAAGATTTCCAAAAGATATGTTCTTATGAATATGACGTGATTGATATTTCTTTTGTTTACCCTTACTGAGCATTTGAGCTCACCCTTTTATGTTTTCTTTTCCCCAGGATATAAAGAAAGGTTTTAGGTAAGAAAAAAATGGAAGATATTTGTGGGAGATGTTGAAGATCTTTCACCATGATTAGAAGATTACGTTCCGAGTTTCCAAAGACACTAAACTATTACGGTTCTTGTGTGTGTGTTTTTGTTATGTACTAACTATTCCGCAAAAGTAATGTGATGTCTATGTACGTTAAGCTTTGGGTCTCTACAGTTGGTATTAGAGGAAAGGTTTAGTCAACCTTTGGAAACTAGGATGTGAAAACGTTAGTGAGATCCCTAGAGATATTTCTAAGGTATGTCTAGGGATGTCCCTAAGGTTAAGTATAAGTATAGGTTATAGTACTAGAATTACGCTAACGATCATAGAATTAAACCTAAGATGTTAGATATTGAAGGTACTCCCCCTTTATTATGTTGTTTTCCCTAGCATGATTTTTGCCTCTCACACTATTCTTTTTGGGTTTTAGAAAATGGCTGGAAACAAGATGATTCACGATAATGGAGGATATGATGGACAATGGAATGATATTCTTCATGAGCAACCAAATGAAATAGGATTTGGAAGTCCAAACATCATTATTATGCCGAATCAGCAATCTCATAATATGATCAATAAAGTAAAATTTGGTAAGTTTCCTGACTCGGCTAATAAGAGAAAGATGGAGTTTCATGATGATCATAGAGGAAAGAAAGTTCAATTTCCCCTATGTAAATCATGTGGGAAGAGGCATCAAGGAGAATGTTTCAAAGGAAATGGAAGATGCTTTGGGTGTGGAAAAGAATGACACAAAGCCAGTAAGTGCAAAGGAAAAGGTTCAGTTAACACCAGGGATGAGGATAATGGTATTGCTACGATATCAACAATGGTTAAATGTTTTAAATGTGGAATGTACGGGCATTATGCAAACTAATTCCCTAAGGGAAAGTCTCATGAAGAGAATCAGTATGGTCGTATGGGTAGTATTTATGTGGATGATGATGAAGAGACTACAAATGATATGTGAGATGAAATAATTGTTGAAGCTCGGTCAATGGTTTAAGAATGCAGTGGAATGATTACATGTTTATCATGTGTAATCTCATGGTACTATGGAATAAAGAGACATCTAAGGATTGTTACACTGTTGTCTTTCCTTGAGTTTTGAAAGTGTATGATTAATGTTACCAGTATCCATGAAAGGTTCTTCAGATATTTTTGGAATGTAGATGATATGCGCATAATGAAGGGATAAGGAGAAAATTAAATGTTTGATAGTATTCATGAGCTCATGACTGATATAAGGAGAAGGTTATATCATGGTTTGAGTATATAGATTTTTTGGATTTTGGTATGTGGAAAGAGTTAACTTTTGACAGCATTCATGTTTTCACTAAGGTTTAATGGGTATTCATTTTTCAAGAGAATACATAATTAAGGTATTCACATGATTGGAATGTGACCAACAAGATATATGGGGGATAAATGATGGTATTCACATGCTTGGTTGACGACATTTCAAGTTATCATTTTCTTTATACTATGAGCTTGGACCGAAGTATTTTAGATAAGCCTAAAGATTGGAATGGATTATGTTAACCATAAGTTAGTATTGTTGAAGGATAGAATTTTTTTTGATATTATTTATGTGATGTTATAGTAATGTAGTTTTAGAAAAAGGACAACCTGCAGGATGGGCGACAGCCCATCGCGTCGGACAAGGCTGTGGGAATCGAACCCACAACCGAAGTGCGACTGGCCTTTATCGCCTACCACTGGCCTACAGGAAGTCCCTGTTTAGTAGAAACTAGTTTTATTATATTAAGCAGTATGATATATGATGTATAAGTCCATTTTAGGAACTATATATGATTAATCTCACTATAGATGGACTTATGTATTTTTTGATAACTTTTCTAACCTTTTGTTTGTGACAGATGGAATGACCCATCATTCTATCACATGATCTGCTAACACATCACGAATGAAAAATTCAACTTCATTTCTTTAAGAGATGAAGTGGAAATTTTCCAAAGAACGACCAACGGTGAGACTATACCAAAATCACGAAATTATTTCTTCTAATTCCAATTTCATCAACTTTAGAGAAATGATCTTGAAAACCAAAAATGTTGTCCTAGTGATCTTATATCTGATGAATCAGATGGTACCTTAGATCGTCACAAATTTATGGCTTTGTGATTGCTGGCTTTTCTATAGCCATGTTCTCTACCACTCTCCATCAGAATATGATGGTTATATTTCTCTTCCATATCCATATTTTCACCTATGTGGAAACCCACTGATTAGTTTATTTGGGTAACCGTTACGTTTCATACTTTTGTTTTTAAATATTGGTTTTGGTATTCCTTTTTACGATGTGGGTTTCTATCAAAGAAACTTTCGAATAGTAAACCATTTATAACCCCGACAAATTTCGAGGGCGAAATTCATTTTAAGGGGGGTAGAATGTAACACCCCGAGATTTTATGAAAAATATTCTTTTCATTAATGTCTTATGTTATACGATACACCAAAAGGAGCTTTCACAACACACATCCTTGACTTGCCTTACATTAAACGCAATCACGACCTTCCTCGATAGCGTGTGTAGTACGCAATACCGAGTTTCACTAAACAATGATATGCTATTAAAATATTATTAAAACTAGCTGTTATGAATAGTAATAACCACTTTTTAAAATTTTGTAAATTTTATTTTTCAAAATGGACTTCATTTTTGGATTCGTAATATCGAAATTAGCTTAGGGTGAAATTTTGGTACATTTCAGATAACTTTCATATTCTGATGAATAGTAAAAATTACTAAATTTTAATTAAAAACAACTTTTTTAATAGAAATAATTAATAGTTATAAATTATCAATTTGAGTGGTTTTAAAGTATATTTAGAATATATTTTTACAATTTAATACAATGTTGGTCATTGGATGTAATTTCACATTTAAACTAGATATAAACAAGTGTCAATCTTTTGATAGTTATTATCTCTTAAAAACACGCTATCTGTTTTGACGACGAGAATTAATTTTTAAATTAGTTAATGTAACTGATATGTTTTGAATTTGGTAAAATAAACATCATTTTTTAAATCATAATATCAAATATAGCTTAGGCCGAATTTTTGGTATTTTTCTGAAAACTTTCAATTTTTGATGAATAGTGAAACCACTAAGTGGTAGTTAAAAAACTGAATTTTTCATAAAACTTAATTTTACCGCTTCTGTGAGTGGAATTTCGAAAATCCGAGAGACACGGTTAATATCAAGGATTAAAATGTGGTTCAATGAGATGAAAATAATTTTTGGTGAATAGTAACTTTTCACTTTTATTTACCATGGTTAAAAGTAAATAGGGTAATTAAGGGTAAAAATGATATTATTATTACCCTAACACATGTCATAATTCTATTGGACAAGTGTAATTCGACCAAAAACAACCTTAGGAATAAAATATGACCATTTAAGCCCACTTGGATTAGATTAGGACATTTATTATTAAAGAAGGGTTAAAATAGTTAAAATCAAAGTTTAATAAGTAAATCATTTTTAATATAGGGTTATACATAAGATAAATTAGACTATAAATATTAATTATAAATATAAAAATATTTCCTACATAATGATATTTTATTTGTAATTTTTAGACATTAAATAATATAATTTATTTATGACACAATGATGATGCAATAATTATCTTATTAATGAAATATTGACATAATTGATGTTATAAATACCCAAATAAATAAAATTTGAGCCTTTTTATGAATTCCACTAATTTTATAGGTTAATATGACATGTAAGTATTTATTTAATTAACTTTGTTAGAACTTATCATTCTGTTATGATTTTCATAAAAATCAATTACTAAATAGTGTCAAAATTGACATAAAATTGTTTTTAAAACAAATATTATATTATTAATTGTTATTTTATTCCTAAAAATCTAAGGCTCAGCCAAATGACTTAGATAAGGTTATATATATTAATAATAAACAACTTGGGGTTCGTTTGGCTTGATATAGTAAGTTTATTAACCTTATAGTGTAAGAACACAAGAAGACACGGTAAAAGTAAAATTATTTAACTTAATGTTAAAACTAAATGATAAGGTTAAAATAGGAACCTAAACTTGTCTAAATTATATTGTATGAGAGTATTTCGATCCATCCCCACCTTAGCTTCGAAATAAATCAATTTGGAGCTATTTAAAACCAAATATGACTTTATAATAAAATAATATTTTTAGTTTTCCAAAGGAGCCCCTCTCCTCTCTTATAAAAGGGAACCTCCTCCCTCTCCTCCTCACACAACTTTGAGCCTTCAAGCTCGGCCAAACCCTGCCAAATTCTCTTCTCAACTTCCCTAGAAACATCCTAGAAGTTCTGTTCTTCCTCAAAGACCAATTTTAGTGCCCTAAAAGGAGATCTCAAAGAGGCGCTTCAAAGAAGAGGTGATTTCCGTTACTGATTCTTTCAACTTTATTTCTTCTTCCACTTCTTCTTATTAGGTTGTTTCATTATGAAGTAATAACATAAGTATCAATCATATACTGATATGTTATTATAAGTATGAAACAACCCTATTTCACCATCTATCCATCCTACGGAAAACGAAATCACCGCGCGTGCGTACGTACGGAATACCGTCTCCACGCCGTGGTGAAATATATTTTCCACCACCACCTTACTTGGATGGGTATAATGGTGTAAATAATAACTATATATGATTATTTTAAAGTGATATTGATTATGAAATATTATACATACACTCCAATACAGTCCCACGATCATGAGAATGATATCATCACTCATGCGTACGTACGGACTACCGTCTCCACGACGCGATGAGATTCATTCTCCACTTTAACCATTCATGAATGATTATAAAGTACATATAATAAGTAATCATGAAATATATGACATAATAATGATACTGGATTTATGTGTATATATATGTATGTCATCTACTTAATTCCATTCAACTCAATAAGGAAACGAAAACAACGTTCATGCGTACGTACGGCCTACCGTCTCCATGAACGGTGTATTTCTTTCCATTTACTGATTTATTATATATATGTATATTCTGAATATATATTATATATAAATCATGTTTTATATTCTAGAATTGAGTAATCATGATCTAAGTAATCATATGAATAATTACAAGTCAAAACACGGACGACAAATGAAACAATTTTACCCAAAACACTCTTTAACATGGAATTTACAAAAGAACGGGTAATATAAAGTCATAAGTGAACCATATATGATATCATAACAATGAGTTTGATTCTGGAATAAGTCAATGACATTATTTAAACCATTATACAGGAGGTTCGGACACTTACAAAGCAAATCGAACCTAAGGTAATGGAAATATCACAATCTCATTTTTATCCGAGATTGTTTATACTTTGGTATTTACTGTGGTGTATTTTATCATCCACATCCATGTTTTCTCAATATGTAATATTATTCCCATCCACCTACAATTTTATAAATCCAATTTTACCCTTTGGTGAGTTTTTAGTAAAAGATATGAAAGGAATCTTTTGTCGTTTTTTGTACGAGGTACTTTTTGACTTTTCCGACAAAAGTACGAGAAGAATGTTTTTTTTACTTATATGGCATGAATGTATTTTTAAAACAAAATTTCCAAGAATCTTACTTTACAAGTTTTCAAGTTTATTTTTAATCAACTTCTTTTAGTTTAAAATTGTATGACATTTTAAGAAAGGAAAAATGTTTTTGAAGTAGAAAGGATATTTTCCTCAAGAATGGAGTTCAAGTGTTTTATCAAAATTATTTTCCATCTAAGATAATAAAGGATTCTGTTTCAATCCATATTATTACATGGATTTGATTATGTTGTGATGGAAATATTTTTATGAATTCTTTTATATTATATGAATTGTTTTATGATGTCACGATGTTTAAAGATTTCCATTTTTATTACATGGGTTATGCTATGATGTATGGTTTATGATTTTGTGGCACACATAAGAATGGTTTCATTATGAGATGGGTGGGACCTATATCTCCCTCCAATGCATTGGGTAAAGATTTTATATCTCATGAGATAGACATGGCTGGAATGGTAGGTTATACCGGTTCAGTGAAACATGACTGAAACGAGGGTGACTCGGTTCAAAAATGGACTTTGTCCACTAAGATAGTCTTGGCAATGAGTCTTGACTAACAAGAAATTATTCTCTATGATTATGTGTGTATGCCACAAGGTTTCATGATTTAAGTTATGATTAATGGGATTTCATTTCACTACTATGATTTATCCCATGTTATGAAATTATGATCTCTTTTACAGGTTAAGATTTCCAAAAGATATGTTCTTATGAATATGATGTGATTGATATTTCTTTTGTTTACCCTTACTGAGCATTTGAGCTCACCCTTTTATGTTTTCTTTTACCCAGGATATAAAGAAAGGTTTTAGGTAAGAAAAAAAGGGAAGATATTTGTGGGAGATGTTGAAGATCTTTCACCGTGATTAGAAGATTACGTTCCGAGTTTCCAAAGACACTAAACTATTACGGTCCTTGTGTGTGTGTTTTTGTTATGTAATAACTATTCCGCAAAAGTAATGTGATGTCTATGTACGTTAAGCTTTGGGTCTCTACATTTATTATGATGGAAGAAGTTGCTGCCATTAATAATACTACATGAATAATACTCATTTGTAAAATTAGGTTAAAGATGGTGTTGATGTTTTATCTTGTATCATGAAGATATTAAAGATACACATTATTCATAATTATTATGGTAGATTATTACATAAAATGAGTTTTAATGGGTAGGGATTCATCATATGTAGCATCTTATATGTTTGAGATAATGTGAGAGTTCCATATACAACATTCACCCAAGTTAAAAGTTGATGGTATCCCCCCTAGATGATGATTTCAATGTTATATTAATGGTAAACATATATAACAATCTTGAGATATCCCTGAGAGGAGAGTGAATATAATAATCTATGTTTTGAAAAGACAAGAAAATTAATAGTGGTATTTCTAGATGCAAGCTAACCAATATGTTTATTTATACAGGTGGTACTTGGTGAATTACTAAGTGAAGAAAAATAAGAGGTGAAATTTCATGGAGTACTAAAATAAAGCAAAACCTAAAGAGACTAAGAATGATGAGTACAAGGAAAAATTTAGAATAAAACATATAAAATCAACCAAGCACATATATTTCATCAAATGTAAGGGAAATAAAGATACCCCTACCTCAATCCACAACTTAGTTTCTCAATAACCATATTAGTGTTAGTTTTTCATAAGTTTAGTTACAAATCACCATCACTGAATCCAAATTCAACACTAATCACTACCCGATGAACTAAGATCAACACCATTTCCATCTCTATCTCTATCTCCACTCCCTATTATCAGAACTTGTATGAGAATTTACTTAAAATTTAACAGTGTTGTATATTTAAATTTAAACATAAAATCAATAAAATTTTGTGTACCAAATGATTATGATGTTGTGTGATTTATCAACACACTCAAACTATCCATCAACACAATATCATTGAGGACACATTTAGTCATCTTCTGATATAATTAAATCAATTATTTCTATAGAGCAATTATCTTTTCATCTTGTATCTTTATATGAGTCCCATTCTCCTTTATTGTGCTCCCATGTTACTAAATTGTATTTTTCATTATAAAAAAACCATTTGAGAATATCAAGGTAGGGAGTAACTAAAACCAATAGTAGATGCTAATACAATCCTCAACAACCTTCCAAATACCTCAGTTGGTAATGGTTTTAAACCTATCCCATACATGCGACTAGGATTATCCTTCCCAAGGACTTTACCAACTGGATCATCCTTGGATACCGAGACGGATTGCGTGGTATTCACAAATAATAGTTATTTTATTTTTACCTATACATAAAATATCAATCATATTTAAGGAAATACATATTTACAAATTGAAAATCAATAATAAGTTATTACAATGAAAAAATAATTCATACCCCAACTTCTTTGGCATGATCATTCACATAAATACCATAATATTTTGTATGAACATCCAACAAAAGTTTTATCTGGGAGACTTGGTTCCATTAATTATTTGACTAAATTAAACAAAGATAAATAAATAATTTAATATATGAAACATATAATTTTATCTTATAAATATTTAAACTAATGAAAATATTACCATAGTCGATCTGTTTCAGGAATGTCTCTTTGAACCGACAATGTGGGTGATGATTTTTTTAGCCCGAATTGATGCATTATTCCTTGAAACATCTTGATATAAATAATATTTAATTTAAAATTAATGTATAAAATGTCATATCCTTGTCATATTCATGTATATATGTAAAATGATATTAATATAATAATATATATATTTCAATACCACGTGCTTCTCATGATGATGTCTATTAACAAACACCTTCCAATACTCCCTAGGTACCCCTTTCAGGTACCTTATCATACTTATTCTTAGTGGTCAATGATTTATCATTTAATTCATTCCATAATCTCCATTTAAAATCTTTCCACTTCTTACCCAAAAATTTTCAACGTCCACTTTCATGTGATAAAATCAACAACAATAAAGTGGAATAACAACTGTAAAAAGAGATTCATTTTAAAATATTAAAATTTATTTACATAATGACATTAAATTATGAAATAATGTATTAAAATTACCTTTATCTAGGAATAAAATACTTTATTATTCTAAGATTTATGCATATGTCTCCAATCAGAATAGGTAATCAGAAGGGTAACCGAATCCGCTGCTAGATGGCCTAGAGTCTGGCCAAATAATCTCATGAAATCATATGTGGGGACCCCATAATAGTCAAATGGGACAAATAACATCAATTCATTCAGATTATAGACATCTTACCTATTCATATTTGTCTTGGTAGTAACATTTCCTGCACCTTTTATGAAAAAATAGTTAGTAGTACAAAAAAAGTGCAATAAATTTATTAAAATTAAATTTTGTACCTATAATCATCACCCTCTAATATCCTCAAGAAGTAATAGGAGTGAAGACCTATTCCATCACTATTGAACCTACTAAATGGGGAGGCAATGTCCTAGATATTGATAGGACAAATAAGGATGTTGTTCCAGATACTAACAGAATGGATGAGGGTGTTAGAGACATAGACGGGGACAAACATAGGGTGTCTTGGATGATATAGGGATAGAGCCTGATGGATCATTAGCTATCTGTGTGGTCAAGGGAACATAAAATAGGAGTTTATTTGTATAAGTGAAATGTTTTTTTCCTGGTCATTCCTATCATTTAATAAATTAAAATTAACTTCAGAACATATATTTTGAAAAATTCATGCAAGAAAATAGAAATGATAACATATTAATAGTACTAAAAAACAAAATATACATATATATGACAATGAATGATTTCACATATAACATAATTGGCTGATAAATTAATGGATGACTACACATAAAATCATTTTATCCTTCAATAATGTCATTGTATTGCTATATCATTACTCCATATACTTCATCCACCCTTAAAAGACAAATATTTTCAATATCATGATGGAAAATAAGTTTGTTTCTTACCATTGATGATATTTAATGTTAGAGGTCAAATCTTTCACTTCATCCCCCATATCATACAATTCTCTTTGTTTTATGTGAACAACTATAGTCCACCCTTTATCCACATCATCTTACATATAATATACAATTTTTTCTTAAGATGATAAGACATACAGATCATGTAATTCATGGTCACTAACATCAATCAAGAAAGATAAGTTCACAAAAGTAAATTGCAAGGAATCTCTTATAATACCACTGGTAATATCAACCCACTTTAATTTGAATAAAACAACTAAAAAATGACCATGGTAGTTTAATTTCATAATATCGGTCAAACTTCCATAGTATCCCAATTTGGAAACTATAAATATACCACTATTATATGTTTTCAAACCCTATTCCCGATCGACTATGTAAAATTGAAATCTATTCACATTGCAAGCATCAAACATTCTAGCCTATTTTAGAGGACATCGATCTAGAAACTTAAAATCTTCTAAAAACTTAGCCTGAGTATTAGTATTCATGATCTAAAAAAGTAATTTAAATTATTAGATTTAAAAAATATACGTGTCAACCTAATATCCATATTGATTGAAATATTTATGAACTTACACAAAGTGAAAACCATTCTAAAAGATTTTTATTTACATCTTTTGTTACATATTTCTCATTTCATGTTCAGATTCTCATTTGTATCTCTGTTAATATCCTGATCTCTTTAATAAATGGATCTGAAATTTTACTATTAAATAGATCATGTCTATGTGCATGTAATAATTCTATTTCTATCAGTGAAACATTTTAGAACCTCCCAAATGATAATCCAATAACAGGAAGGATTTTTTTTTATTTTCCATGTATTTGAGATTGAGTTGATGTGTTGTCAACAATTCCAGCTCAATTGAATCTTATCTCAATATCATCCAAGTATAAAAAAGGTAAAACACTCTTCTACTAAATATCATTCAAAAATAGAGCCTTCACATTGAGTTTTATTTTTCACATATGATTTCAAATGACCAAGATATCTGTGAAATAAAATAAATAAAACATAATTACATATTTAAGGAAATTACAAGAATTTTTTACTTAAGATAAAAAATATAAATATAGTACCTATCATATATATATATATATATATCCATATATAATGTATGACACCTCCTAATTTAGTTTCCTCAATCAAATAAATAGTTAAATTCATTATAATAGTAAAAAAATGAAGGAAATATCATATCCATTACACAAAGTGTTAGTGAAAATATCTCCTTAAGGTTTTCAAGCTTAGATGGTTGTATATTTTTCTTACATAGTTGTATAAAGAATGTGAAAAATCAGAGTACAACTACAATAACCTTTTCAGTTAATAATGTACACAATGCCAATGGTATTAACTATTATAAAAACATATGTGAACCATGAATTTTAAATCGATGTAAACTACAATGATTTAAGTCAAAAAACCTTGAGATGTTACTTGAATATCTATCATATACCTTCACATGTTTTAAAATTCAAAGGAATGTATCTTTATCCCTATTTTTATTTGAAAAAATTATCAGATCATACTTAACATTGTCGTCTGTACATTGATCATGCTTTATATTCATTGTTTGTAATTCCTTATGAGCATTGAGATGGTCCTTTTATTTTATATTATAATTAAGAAATGTGAAGATCAAATAGTCACAAACATTATTATCAATATATAAATAAAATCAAGATTATGACACAACAAATTAAATTCACAATACTAAATTTTGAAGAATATTTTTTTCCTTCCATTGTTGTGTTCTAATTTTAAGAGACGATGCACTTCAAACTCATTTCCCACTATCATTAAAATGATTCACCTTCCCAAATTCAGTTTCAACATTTCCAAGTTGTACTAATATTTTAAAATCTATCAATAACTTTAGAGGTGTTCTATGGTCAATAGAACCGTTGAATTTTGAATTGTTCAACCGAAATATATGATATGCATCGAGAAATATGTGATGACACAATAAGCACCATTTTTTACTGTAAGGTAGTTTTTTGGGATCAAAATCAAAGTTATGAATAGGAAAATCCAAAACTATGTAAGTGTTTAACTGATAAGTTCCCAATTACATGGAATTCACTAATAATCCACATTAGAGCAGTGTGAATTTTGAACATTTTTCTAGAAGATGCATCATATGAATTAACATTGTTACTCCATAACTATTCTAATTCTTTAATTAGAGGATACAAGTATACATCAATATCATTTCCAAGAATTGTTTTTGCAGGAATAATCATTTAAATGATAAAAGAAGTTTTTTTATACACATCCATAGAGGTAGATTGTAAGGGATCAAAACAACTTATCAAATGCTATAACTAGTACTCAAAGTCCCAAATGGTTTGAATATATCAGCAACTAATCCCAATCACACATTCCTAGGATCAGATAAGAAATCAGGATGTAATGAATCAAATTTATTCCACGATCTTTAATCTCTTGGTCACATTAACCCATCATTGTTATTATTTATAGAATGACACTTCACGTGATGAATGGTTTTCAATGACATGAATAATCTTTTCAATCATGGATTTAAAGGTAAGAAATGAAAAAACTTTACAGCTATGTTCATTTTCTTCTTATTCATAGTAGTATGTTGATTCAGACTTCCAACATCACCGATTGACTACGATCTATAAGAAGATTTTTTTTGCAATCCTATCTGATTTAATACTCTCCCCAATAAAGCATACAATCATCAAGAAAATCATGCATTTTTTAATAATTCAGACCAAGATTGTTAACAACTTTTTTCATATCATAAAAATAATCAGGGATATTATCTATAGGAAATGTATCACTAAAAAATTATAATATCATGAACAACACCTTATTTGTAATTCCCCATAGGCATTTGATATGGTATAACTTAACTATATCTTTTTTTGAATATTTCATACACCCACCTTATAGCTCTTGATTTCCATCATCAAATAAATCATGAAACACATTTGTATTCTCAGTGAAGTTATCTCTTACATTAGTCTTAGTAGAATCAAGAGGAGGGTCCAATTATATATTACAATCTTGATCTGGTTATCCTATATTCCCAAAACATCACTTTTCAAGTTAATATTTATATCACCCTCAACTGGTTGTTATGATATGTTTATATGTTGGTATTTTTGTCTTGCAATTCCTAAAGCATCATTTATATGTTTTTTCATTTCACTATCCATTGTCGATAAAGTTGGGATATCATTCTATTGACTGACATCAGTGCTCAAACTTTCTATAATGTTCGATTCTCCATGCCAAAACCAATATAAATATTGAGTCAGAAATTGATTCAATATCAAGTGTTTATAAACTTCATGTATCTTAAAACATCTTCTAAATTTACATTTAGGACATGGACATCCATCAACAGATCAATTAGAAATTTCAAAATCTGAAAACTCCACAAAAACCTTAGCATACTGAGGTTTGTTCCTCGGTAATGTTATCCAGCTTTTATCCATATATATCAAAGTGTTCCTACACTTTGTTAAATAAAATTAAAAAACACAAATATTACAAAGTAGGAAAAGAGATAAATGGAAGTGAAAAAAATACAACCCAATTAGTTATAAAAAGAGTCATATAAGTACTAAAAAGGTCAAAGTAAAAAAAGGAAATCAATAATGTATAATATAACACAAAATAAAAGTAAGATAAAAGCCATATAATTATTAATTTAAAACAGGCATCATAGGAGAAACACTATAGGGTCACTAAGTCTATGTGAACCTAGTAATTATATGTCACCCTAGTAGTGGATTTAGAGTTCTAACAAATATCTAGCTAGTGAGGGTCTCACATAATACTTCACTACCATTTCTAGTAGTGGAGGAACTCTTACTATATAGGTTAGCATACCTAAGAACCCAAGGTTTAACAAACAAGAAAAATCGATAATAGAAAATTTTTCATTAAGCATTAAATGAACAAGTCTCTTTCAAATACATATAATCATTTAGAAAACCAAAGAATGAATCAATATTAAGGTTAAAAGTCACTATTTTTATTATTATACCCATATACATGTACACATTTATATATATACATATATCCTATTTCACAAATTTAGATTTTATCAAGTGAATTTGTATACACAATAACATATATGTATACTTATGTATATGTGCAGAACCAGTATATATATATATATATCAAAATACATTTTAAACACATATAAATTTAATAAACATTTTTATAACAAGAGATAACCCCACTTTTTAAACCAAAACCTCTCTTAAAACATTTAACTTATTAATTAAAGTTTTTTTGGGTTTTCACAAAATATTTGGTGTGTGAAATGAATTAAATTAGGATTTTAAAAAACTTTAAATTAGAGAAAAACCTTAGAGCTGAAGTGGAAATAAAGTGAAACTTTATTTCCACATAAAATACCTTTTGAAAATAATTATTATTGTAATTTTATATCCAAATGAAGGATTAAAAATACTATCAATCAACATTATAAAATTTAAAGACACAAAACAAAGGTCCACTTACCTGAAACTCATTACCTTTGAAAATGATGGCACTAAACCACCTCAAAAGGTCCAAGATACCCTATATAATAATGTTGGACCTAAAAATCAAGAAACCCCTAATTAAAATCAAGCCAAAATGGAAGAACTAACCAAAACACAACCCAAAATCAATTTAAATTCATCACATTCATTTTTTGTAGCAAATATTTGACTCAATTGGGTTTCATGAACCTTAGACACCAAGAATCAAAAAATGGAACACCTAAAATAGGGTTAGTCTTTGGATGGGTTGTTTGAGCAGCGATGAAGAGGAAAAAATAAACAATAAGAGATAAAGGGTCAATGACCAGGGTTCAGGGCGACGAGGGGGAAGGGGAGGTGATGAGGGGGAGCATTGGAAGGGTGATGACGAGGGGGATTAGTGGCAGTGAGGTTTTAGGGGAGAGAGGGGCTAATGGATCAGGATTGGGGTCGGGGGGATCAGGTGAGAAGGGGGGCCAACAACGAGGGTTGGGATTCAGGGGAGAATGGGGAGAATGAGATGGTAGCAATGGATCGGGGGATAATGGAGTGATGGAAGTGAGGGATTAGGCTCAAGGGGCATAAGGGCTCAGGGACTCAATGGTAGGGGTTGGGGAAGAAGTTATTTAAAAAAATGAAAATTTTTAGTGGCATTTATTCAGAAACCAATGCTAAATGTTTTGAATTTTTTAGCGACAATTTAAGAAACCGCTACTAAAAAATTGCCGCTAATAGATGATTTTGGTGTAGTGAATCAATTGGTCATGATGTTTATTTCATGTACAACAATATTTATCATAAATTAATACTAAATTATGAGTTTTCCATTCTATACATGTGCTTATGATATGATCAAAATCTACAAGAATGTCCTTAGTCAAATAAATATAGGGGAAGAAGGGGGAAAATACAAAACTCCTCCACAACAAGTATAAAAATCAGTGATAAATATAAATATTGAATATCACTAAAGCATTAAGAAAGGTTTATTCACCTAAATAATCTCTAAAAACCTCAAAAAACAAAGCGCAACCTCAAATAGAAAACAAGCACAAGAATACAACAAGGAACGTTGAATTATGGGAGATCGAATAGGGTTTCTAAACCATTAAGAATTGATCTAAATTGTGAATAATTAAATGAATTCTCCAACAATGGGACTATCACTAAGAAAAATGTGATTTCTAGAATATACAAGAGAAACTACCAGATTCAAATAACCAAAAACATCAATAAGAAAATCCACTCAAAAAATTAAACATTGTCTATGAAACACTTAGAAGACCCCAAAACCCAAAAACATCCAATATCACAAGACCAGGTCCCCAAGATGATCTACAACCATTGCATAAAAAATAACCAAATTATATGAGATGATGTTACCAAAAACCAATATATCGCAAAAACACCCAAATCATACATCGATAAAAGAAATTCATTGATCAAGAAACAATACAGGCTCTAACCACAGATCATATACCTAATGAAAGAGTGGACTAGGACCTCTGATTGGTTCCTAAAGGGAATCATTAGTTCCAACAAGATCATCAAATTTATAAATTTATTATAAAGTCAAACTAGAGAAAACTACTAACTAAATAAATTTAATATTTAGAAAGATTGAGTGTTGAACCCACAAGGATAATTGGGAATGAATTAAGAAATTAGAAAAATTATTAGAAAAAGGTAGGATTTTGGAAATCAATTGGATATGGAATACCAAGTTCAGTAATTTATGTTTCATGTGTCATTGGAATGAAAATTTAGTTTAATTAGTCTTGTTTTTATTGTATTTGAATCTAGGAGGATTTTTGGTCTTGGTATCCCCATTCATATGGTCAACTAATTACGAACATTATTTATTTAAATGATTCAATAACATTTTTAAAAATAATCATTTCCACACATGTAATGGTTATTCATGGATTGAAATGACTAGTCATGTATTTAAAGAATACTCCCCAATTCACATAACAATGATCATTATTTAAGAAACACATGACCCAAACATAAACAAAAAATACATGAAATATCCACTAAGAAAATATCCCTAAATTACATAATAGTGAGATAAATAGTAGAAGATTGAGTAGTCTACAAAAGTAGAACCCCAATTACATAGAGAGAAGATGGACCAATCCATCCACACTAGCAGTCCTACCTCTATATTTATAGGTAAAAACAATAAAAAAGCTCTGAGTTATCTTTAGAACATATCCTTTGAGATCCCCTTATATTCTACTTTGATCTCATATTTGAATCCTTTGAATATATTAGTAAAATCCCACATGTGATAATATCTCTCATGTTGGAGTTAGAGCCTTCAAATATCTTGAATAAATGAAATGTTTCAAACTTACTCCCACCACTACATTGTATCTTTATTACTTTATTATTTTCTTATCCCATTTCCTCCATCAAAGGAAATATCAAACCTATACCTGTACTCATCAAAACGGCATGAAAAAATCACTCTATGCATGACCATCACCATTTCTTGTAGATATTATACTTACCTTTACATGAACTTTCCAAAACCACTTCTATGCCAAAGGATAAGGTGATTCACATTTAGATATCACCTATAGGCCATGGATTCATCTAGCATGGGGTATCCTCATGCGTTTATTCCTTCAACAACCTTCTATTATGTACAATGACCATATTTTGACACATGAAATTGTGAAATTCCTATAGCTATTTCAAACTATTCATAGACTTTGAAACAATTAGTAGACCATTGCAATCAGAGTTTTGTCCTCAATATATCTCCATGCACCATAACCTCTTCCTCCATGGTGTTGAGTTCACCATTTTGGTCATATTTTCCATCCAAACTTCATAGTGGCTAGATCTAGTTCCAAGTTAATTCATGGATTTGTTCATCATTACAAGGGATCAACTCAAGCTATAGCGGTGTTTTATAGAATTCCTAAGATTTTTCCAATCAGAGTTCGATTTTAGTGATCTAGGAGTCATTTCTAGCTATTTCATCTGTTCTGGATGCATCCTTATGGTTATATTTTTTTATATTAGCACTATATAAATGAAATAAAATATTATTAACCTGATTAAGACTATCTCTTTTAATTACACCATCTAGAAACCCAAAATAGAGGAATTTTCTACATTAAAGATTTTTGGAAACCAATAGTGGAGACCACTAATCCCATCGTAGTGCAAGTGGATGAATCTTTAATAAGTGATAAATATAGTGGGAAGAATTAATCCAATACCCCACCAGTTGACGTGGAGTGGGTTGTTCTCAATAGGAAGTGCTCTACCTAAATCAGATAGTGGATTGACAAGAGATTCTTTCAAAAAATTTCCAACAAACACGATGCTTCCAATATATAGAGAAAATTGTAAAAGTTATATGTGAGAAAATCCAAATAGTATAAATAAATAATTATACGCCAACTTTTCAACATGAAATAAAAATATGGGACTGATGTATCAGAGCACATGAGAGAGTTCCATGGTATTGTTGATCAGTTTAATTCCATAAAAATGATGATTTATAATGAGTTATAGGCACCATTGATACTGAGTTCATTAACAAAGATATGGGACACATTATTTGTGTTAGTCAGAAATTCAAATCTAGATGGAACTCTCACTATGAAGATGATGAAATATAGAATGTTGAATGAAGATTCATGAAGAAAAGATAAGGGAAATACACTTGAATTAAAGGATCTTGTCACTGAAATATAAGGGAAAAAGAAATGGAAGGGAAGAAGCAAAGGAAGAGAACCCTATGACCAAAGTCTACAAAGGAGGAAGTGATCGAAATCCTAATTAAGATATGAAATGAAGTTCCACAAATATGGAAATCCCAGATACATCATCCAGGAGTGTAGAAGGATAAAGGAAGAGTAGAGGAATTAGGAAGGTAAGACCCAAAATAATGATGCTGCAGTCATAAATGAAGAGATTAGTATTGTTTGGGAAAATAATCAGGTCAGTATTGCAAGATATGACTCGACATGGGTGATTGATTTGGGAAACTACTACCATGTCACTACTAGAAGAGATTTATTATCATCTTACACTTCAAGGGGTTTAGAAAATTTAAATATGGGAAATGATGGTGCATCCAAAATCCATGGTATTTGTAATATTTTTTTGGAAACTAATATTGGATACAGGTTACTATTGAAGGATGTTAGGAATGTTCCTGATATTTACCTCAATTTAATATACACTAGATTTTTTTTGATAATGGATATGTCAGTTCCTTTAGTGATGGGAAATGGGATCATACCAAAGGTAACTTGTTAATTTCCAAAGGAAATAAAGATACTTGTCTTTATCTCACAGATATGATACTATGTAGAGGAGAATTCAATGTAGCCAAGAAAGATATTCCTATAGAAGTTTGAAATAGACGTATTGGTCACATTAATGAGATAAGAATCAAAATTCTATCTAGGAATGATCTATTACCATGAATAAAAGGTACACATTTGGATATTTGTGTTGATTTTATCATGGGAAAACAACACCGAGTGTCATTTCGTGGTTATTTACCATATAGAAAAGAAAAATGTTTTAGATTTGATTCAAAATTATGTCTACATGATGAGAACTAAATTTATGGGAGGTGATATTTATTTTTTTAACTTTATAGATGATCATTATATAAAATTATGTTCATTTTCTTTGAAAAATAAAGATCAAGTGCAAGATGTTTTCAAGTAGTTTCACGTGAAGGTGGAAAGAGAAACAAACATACGGTTAAAGTGTGTGCGAACATAAAATAGAGGAGAGTAACATGGTCCATTTGAGGAGTATTTTAGGAGTTTAAGCATCAGTTTAGAAAAATTAGTACTGAAGACTCATCCTCATAATTGATATTTATATTTCATGTATATATTTTAGAGTATTTTAATGTACTTATTTTTTATTTAATTGATTAATCTTTCCAATATTTGGAGTGTTTGACTTGTTTTATGTTTTATAGAAGTAAACAATATATTTTTGAAAAATAATGAAAAGTGGTGAAATTTGGAGCTAAAAGACACTTATACCACTTTGCTTTGCTTATGGCACGACACAAGATTTTTGAAGTCAAAGCGGAGATGGAAAACTAAAGCAGAATGATTACACACTGTGTAATTTATTTATACATCGTGACTTTATCAGAATAAGCACTTTGAAAATAATTTACATGTCGTGTATTCTAATTACACAATGTTTATTTTTTTGAGATGATTTTTTTGAAGAGTATGTTGAGAATCACGATGACTTTTCATAGAATGAAATTTGAGGGATTACACAATGTGAAAGAGAATTACACATTGTGTAAGTTTCAGCAAGTATAAAAATAAATGTAGATAAAGAAAAGGTTTGATAGTATTTTCTATATATTTATACCTCATCCATGTGACAAAAGATGTTTGGGACTATAGGGAGCAACACAACCTCAATGGAATGCTTCCAGATGATAGAGTGACGATTCAGAGCCCTACTTCACCATCATTATTTGCTGAATTTCTTCTTTGGGTACCCATGCTGCTCATTCTCATCATTCCTAGCATGATTGAGTGGTTTCTTTTATGATAGGTGATGTGATTATAGGCGGAGTGCAACTTAGGAATTATTTCTATTTTATTATTCTTGTTATGTATTGTTGTAACTTTGTTTACTAATTCTAATTCATCTTATTTTCATATTTCATGACCACAACTACATTATGAGCTCATTTATTTAATTTCATCAATTAATTGGCCTGTTTTGTGTATGAAAATTATGATATATAGGTCGGTTATGTTTAAATATGGTTTTGGATCACCTAGTTTTTCATCCTCACCAAGTAGATGGCTATTCCAAAGGTGAAATCACATGATTAGGGTAGGATACCCAGACCAAAGATCCCTTCTGACCCATTTCTGACACCAAACCTAAATTAATTTATATTCAATTGAATACCTAAAACATGAACCTAAAAATAATTGAACCTGGCATGCCTAATCTCTTGATTTCAATCCCAATCCTTACTGCATTATTTTTTCTTCAAACAAACAATCAACCAATTGAAATTTCAATCTCTTTAATTAATTTAGAACATACGAATCATCCCTATGGGTTCAAAAATCATACTTTCTAGATAATAAATTTTTAGTTATGTTGTTTGAGTTTAATAAATTATTAAATTTGTGTATCTCCATAGGATTTAATGAAGTCCTATGGGATATCAATAACGGTGTTGCTGAGATGATAAACAGAATAATTCGTGAGAGATTCAGGTGTATGATCTCAAATTCAAAGCTACCAGACACCATTTAGAGGTAGGAAACAAGGGATAAAATTGATATAATCAACCTCTCCCCATTAGTTCCATTGAACTATGATATTCCAAAAAGGTTTTGTATAGATAAATATGTTCCATAAAAACACTTGAGAGTATTTGGTTGTATGGAATTTATTTATATCCTGAAAGATGAGAGGGTGAAGATAGATGGAAAAAGAAAGCAATCTATCTTTTTACGATATGATAATGAGGAGTTTGGATACAAAATTTGGGAAACTATTAGTAGGAGGATCATCATAAGAAGAGATGTTATGTTTCTTGAGGATCAGACAATCAAATATTTTAAGAAGACAGAAAATGTAGAGAAGTTACAGTCTAAGAAAATTATAGTCAATCTAGAACTAGTCTCATAACCACCAGTTCTTGATATCATGTGAGATATATATGAAACTGATGATATATCACTTCCAAGTAATATGTCTCCACATTCTGATACATCTCTACCATATAATATTATATTACAAATTCCCCCCAAAGTTCAGTTGAGGTGATTCATCAGAGAATGAAAACCAAGTTGTAAATACTCACCATATGAGTATGTGTTTCTCATTGATGGGGTAGAGCCAAATAGTTATGATGATGCAATTGAGATTTATCAGAAGATATAATGGAAGAAGGCCATGCAATAGGATATGATATCCTTTCAAAAGAACCACACATTTGATTTGGAAGAGTTACCACAAGGAAAGTAGACACTCTAGAAAAAGTTGGTATATAGAATCAAAGGAGAAGATGATAGCTCAAAACTATGCTATAGATCCAGAATGGCCGTGAAGGGATTAAGTTAGAAGAAAGGTATCTAATTTGATGAAATTTTTTATCCTGTGGTTAAAATATCTTCTATCAGAGTTGTTCTTGGATTGGAGGCCAGTATAAACCTGGAGGTTCAATAATTGGATGTAAAGACAACATTCTTACATGGTAATATTCATGAGGATATTTACATGGAATAGCTATAGGTATTTCAAGTAAAAGGTAAAGAAAAATTGGTATGAAAACTCAAGAAATTTTTATATGGTTTGAAATAGGCATCAAGGCAATGATACAAAAAATTTGACTCATTAATGGAGGAAAATGAGTACAAGAGGATGACTGATGATCACTATGTTTCCATGAAATAGTTTTTGATGGTTATTTCTTTATTTGATTGATTTATGTCGATGATATGATAATTACTGGTAGAGATATCAACAATATTGATAGGTTGATGGAGGATTTGAACAATGTTTTTTGAAATTAAGGACTTATAAGATACTACACAGGTTCTTGGTATGACAATTTATCATGATCGGAGGAATCATAAGATTTGGCTATCTCAAGAGTGGTACATTGAGAAGGTTGTATAAATGTTCAATATGAGAAAGGTAAAATGAGTTAGTACTCCACTTGCGAGTCACTTTAGAATTAAAACAAGTCAAAGTACTTCAAATGAGGAGGATAAATCAGACATGTAAATAGTTCATTTTTTAGTTGGGAGTAGGCAGTCTTATGTATTCTATGGTGTGAACCAAACCTAATATTTCTCACACTGTTGATGTTGTGAGAAGATTATTATCAAAATTATAAAATGATCATTGAACAATATTCAAATAGATATTGGGGTATCTCCAAGGTACATCTAGTCATTATTTATGTTTTGGAAGTGATAAACGTATTTTAGAAGGATACATAGATGCAGATATGGATGGAGATACAGAAATGAGGAAATCCATATCCAAGTACCTGATATCATTTGCAGGGGGAGAAGTCTCATGGAAATCATGACTTTATAAGCGTGTTTCCTTATCTATCATAGGATAAGAGTATATTTCATCAACTGAAAGTTTCAATGAGATGTTATGGATGGAGAATTTTTTATAGGAGTTGGGATAGAGTTAAGAGAATTATATTCTCTACTATGATATTTAGAACACTATTCATCTCATTAAGAACCCAAAATTTCATTCTAGGTCTAAACACATTTATGTGTGATACTAATGGATCTAAAATGTGTTGGAATAATTTTTTTTTAAAGTTGAGAAAATTCACACCAATGATAATAGGGAAAACATGATGATGAAGGTTCTACCGAAAGAGAAGCTGGAAGACTAGAAGGTGACTTTGGGTCTAGATTTAACCCCAAATTGGACATGAGGGGGATATTTTTGAGAGAAACTCCCAATTATGGGATATTTTCATAGGAGACAATTTTCAGCAACCAACATTAGTGGTTTTTTCTTTAGTTGTAAAACAACCCAACAACCTCTTGGACTATGGATAAGTAACCCGTGGAAGGAGAAATTCTCAGGGGTATATAAAGTTGGTGAACCAACCTTAAAAATTGAATTTTTTTCATCTATAAAATCATAAGAAACTCTCTTGTATTTTTAAATTGAGATCTTCTAACATTTAATCTGGAGAAAAAATAAGATAAACGACCCCCTTCTCCCATGAACATAGGAAACTTTCCAAACCATGTTAAATTTGTGTGTTCTTATATTTTTCTTCCTTATTTGTGTTCATTTTTTTCACCAAGTAACTACGATTCCCCAATAATAACCTCTTACTACATGGCGTTGAGTTCACTATTTTGGTTATATTTTCCATCCAGCCTTCATAGTGGCCAGATCAAGTTCCTAGTTCATGCATGGATTTATTCATCATTACAAGGGATTAAATCAAGCTCCAGTGGTGTTTCATGGAATTCCTAAGATTTGGAAGTGGATATCTAGTCATCCTCTAAAATTACAGGAGGTGAAAGTATAATTTCTTAGTGACTAAAATGTCGGTCTAATGATCTTTGAGTGGTGGAGGTGGTAGGCGATGACAAACTGTGTCTGATCGATGGAACACATGAACAAGTGAGAAAATGTGATGTATCTTTAAATAATTAATAGTTCCACACCTTTCACTATCACACATTGGAAAATATAATGGGGAGTATATTATTTATCATATTTGATGTGATGAATATATCTTAGAAATACTGCTGGGTACCTCCCTATGCCTAATCTCCCTTACACATACCAACCTGCATGATTTCGCAGTACCTACATGCATTGGGAACTCATATTGTCTCTCCTGTGTACCAAAACATGCCTATATATACATGTGTTCTCATCCTAGCTTGTCCATTCAGTGTCTTTGGCTAGATGAAATTCCACTTTATTCTATCACCTTTAATTACATAATTTTTCCTTTAGTAAAATTATCATCAAAATGTGAACATTTCTTTTATTTTTTCCAAAAAAAATTAAAATATTATTTACCCATAAAATAATTAAAAATATACTATTCGAGAAAATTAATCAAATAAATTCATATATTAATTAAATTAAATAGTCAATAAATTTATACATGAATTATAAACATCAACTCCCCCACACTTAGATCCATACATTTCCTTATAGAATATATTACAAAAAATTTATAAAGGAAACTCATTCTACCATGATCTAAAATCCAATGTTAACAAAATTAAGTGATTCAGTGGGGAATTTAAATTTTGATGATTTAAATAGATAATTTATTCAACTAATTATTTTTTAAATAAATATGTTAATAATGTATTTTACTTTTCCACTTTTTGAAATGACCATGTCTTTTCATTCTTTCATTTATATTTATCAATTTATTATCAATGTGAATGACACTTATAATCTACCTTGGTTGAATTATTTTATATTATCACTAAAGTAATGTAATATATTTTTGATCATACCTTAAAGTCATGTTACTTACCATATGTTTTCAAAATTTTTTGAATCTCTACCTTATAGAGACAAGAGTAAAAAAAATCATGATGGCTTATCAATAAGGTTTAAATATCTCCAAAGATTTGGGTAGGTTGGTAATGATGTAAAAATCATAAAATATCATAAATGAGTTTTGAATCTTAATGTATATTTCATGATAATCAATAATTAAGTACAATGAAAATATCCTCTCATAAATGAAATCTTCCTTACACCCCCAAAACTCAAAGCAAGATCATGAAGTGTAAAAGCATATATACCCTCTTGATTTTTTTTCATTTTTTTCATTTTTTTCTTTTCAAATTTTTTTTCAATATTTTTATTTATAATTATATTATTAAGAAAATTCCATATCCACTACCCAACCCCAAATTATCAAGATAATTGGTCAAGTAATGGTGATTTTTGACCCACTAAAGACAAAACCTATTTTTTATTTATATATATATATATATATTATTTATTTTAGTGATAAAAATAATTTTCAATAAAAAAAATCATGAACCTCTTTAAGTATCCCATGAAATCACCCAAATATTTTACACTAACAAAGGAACACATACCATTTTCACCATAAATACCCTCTCTCCCACACTCAATCAATTAAATGTCATGTAAAACACTACGAGTTAGGTGGGAAATGATACATTTGTCTTGTAATGTGTAAATTTTCTTATCAAGGATTTTATTGATTATATGTGATTAAAAAAGGGTAAATTTCATGTTGGGTCCAAGGATAATGGTATTATTAAAAAATTTCTCAAACTTGTAATAGTAAAATTTTACAATCATATATTTAATGAGATGAAATGAAAGCTATTTAAGAAAACATGCCCGAGTTTCTCTCAAGAAATATACTCAAGATAGAATGTGAAAAATTATTTTAGTAACCTCTTAGGAATGGGAAAATATTAATTGGGTTAATTAATCATGGTAATGCACACCAAAAGAAATAATCATTAAATATTTTAGAAATTTAAAGCATGCAAAATCTTAGAAAAATTTCATTTACAAAAAATTAAAAAATACCTCAAATCATGATTTTTCAAAATCAACTCTCCCATACTCAAGTATAATTATTCAATATCACTATTAATCATTAAAATTCATTAAAAAAATATAAATTATGTCATAATGTTTATATTAAGTGTCCTTTTTCTCCAAGATAAAAAATTATCATAAGATAAATGCGGGGTATGCAATTTATCAATTCAAACATAGAAAAAAACATGAAAATAGAAAATAGGGGAGTAAAAGGAAATTAATTTAAAATAACACTCCCCTTTTTTACTTGTAGCACACTTAGTTTTTCCTTTTATTTCTATTATTCCTATTTCATTTTGTTCCTTCCATTATGGACCTGAAAATTAAAACAATCTTAGTGAAAGTACATGACTAATTTTCAATTAAGCTCAAAAAATAGACAACCGACACACTCAAAACTAAACAAACACATTCAGATTATTTTGATACTTTAGTATAATGATCCATAAGTCATTTAGGAAATGTATGAATCATATGAACCTCAATAAGATGCACGGTGTGATTGGTATGACTCAAAGTGTCCATTATTAGTTTAAAATTTTCATTTTAGTTTAAAATGTGTCACTCATTGAAAAATGAGAAAAAAACTCAGATTGTATTTATAATTTAGGAAATCGATTCATAAATCATTTGTGATGTGTAGGAATAAGTCTCATGTAAAACTGATACACAATGTTACTGATATGAGTCAAAGTGCATGTTTCCTATTTAAAATGACATTTTAGTAAAAAGATAAGTGAAATACTAAAAACCAAGAAAACAAATTAAAATTACTTTGATACTATAGGAAAATGATCCCTAAGTCATTTGAAATGTGTAGAAATTACCCACGCCTCAATCCAATGCATGGTGTGACCAGTATGACTCAAAGTGTGTCTTTTTATTTAAAATTGACATTAATATTAGTAAAATGACAAATAACCTACTCAAAACAGGAAAAACATTTGGATTATTTTGATACTTTTGGGAAATGATACATAAGTTATTTAAGATGTGTAGGAATCATCTGGACCTCAATTAGATGCACAATATGATCAGTATGACTATAAAAGCGTCTTTTTATTTAAAATTGACATCAATTTTAGTAATAATAAAATCTGACCTACTGAAAACCAATAAAATGCATTCAGATTATTTTGATACTTTAAAACAATGATTTGTAAGTCATTTGTGATGTGTAGGAAATAAATAAACCTCAATATGATGAATGGTGTGATAGATATGATTCAAAGTGTGTCTTTTTAATTTAAATTGACATTAATTTTAGCAAAATGAATAAAGGATGTATGAAAAATTGATAAAATGAATTTAGATTGTTTTGATACCTTAGGGAAATTATCCAAAAGTCATTTTAGACATGTAGGAATTAGCCGCACCTCAATCCGATGCATGGTGTGACTGACATGATTTTAAGTGCATTTTTTTATTTTAAACTAACATAAATTTTAATAAAAAGAACAACAGGCCTACTTAAAACCATGAACATGTATTCATATTGTTTTGATACTTTAGGAAAATGACTCAAAACTCATTTTTGATGTGTAGGAATCAACCAAACCTCAATACGAATACAGTGTGACCGATATGACTCCAAGCATGCCTTTTTATTATTTTAAATTGAAATTAACTTTAAAAAAAGGAACAAGTTACATATTTAAAACTAAGAAAACATAATCAAATTATTTTGATACTTTATTATAATGATCCATGAGTCATTTGAGACATGCAGGAGTTATAAAAACCCCAATTTGATGCATGGTGTGACAATTATGACTCTAAATGCCTCTTTTTATTTAAAATTGACATCAATTTTAGTAAAAAGGACAACTGACCTACTCAAAACTAATAACACATATTAATATTGTTTTATTACTATAGGAAAATAATCCATAATCCATTTGTGATGTGTAGGAATCAGATGTACCTCAATCTAATGCATAGTGTGACTGATATGACTTTAAGTACCCATTATTAATTTTAAATTTACATTTTAGTTCAAAATGTGTGTCACTCGCTGAAAACCAATAAAATTCACTCTGATTGTATTTATAATTTAGGACAACAACTCATAATTCATTTTTGAAATATAGGAAGTAGTCTCATGTAAATTTGACACACAATGTAACCGGTATGACTCAAAGTGCATGTTTCAAGTTTGAAATGACATTTTAGTAAAAAACAAAAGTAAAATACTGAAAACTAAGAAAATGCATTTAGATTGTTTTGATACTTTAGGAAAATGATCTATAAGTAATTTATGACATATAAGAATCAACCACACCTCAATCCAATGCACAATGTGACTGATATAACTCCAAGTGTGACTTTATTTAAAATTGACATTAATTTCATTAAAAAGAACAATTGACATACTCAAAAATGAGCAAACAGATTCGAATTATTTTGATACTTTAGGAAAATGATCCATACCACATCTGTGATGTGTTGGAATTAACCACACCTCAATATAATGCATGGTGTGATGGGTATAACTCCAATTGTGTTTTTATTTAATGTTGACATTTTTAATGTATTCTTTCATATTAATGTTTAATTTATTTTCTTATAATATTACTAACATAAGATTTGTTTTCTTATATAGGTGGATTATTTTTCTCGAGTTTAGGTGATTTGTTCAGGAATGGATACCATAAGCATACCATTTTGAGAGGGGATCACATGTGCCAAAGATGATGAAACATTAATGTTTTTAAATATTTGTGGATAGAAATTGTAAATCTAATTATACAAAACATTGTTTGAATTGTACATTGTATTTTTTTTCATATTCGTGATGAAAATTTTATTTCAATTAAATTATATATTTTTGTGTATAGGTTATAGGTTGGGGTTGCTACAGTGTGCTTTATACAAACAACACATTGCGGCAGGTGGGGCCATCATCTGTACTATTTCTAGCGCTGATAAAGGAGGGTCATTATCAGTGTTGAGGTTAACAATGTTTTTTAGAGATGTTGAAAGCCTTTTTGCATGCTATTAAAGGGAATAATTGTAGTAGTGTTATTACACTACCATAGAACCAGGCAAGGGATGCACCAACTTTTCTATGCGCTAAGTAGAAAGCGATGATACAAGCTGCACCTTTATCAATGCTGATAAAGTTAATGTTTATCAGTGCTATTCTTAGCACTGATAATTCTTTAATAAAAAATATTATTACTATATAAAACTATTATACTTATATTAAAAAATAATGTTTATTTATATTCACTAATTAAAAAATGCAAGTTTATAATTAATATTTTTTAATAATTAATATATATATAATGTTTTAAAAAATATTTATAAGATTATAAATAAATAAATATATATTTAAATAATTATATAATTATGATATTTTTTTTAAAATAAATATATTCATTATATTTATAATTATATATAAATAATTTTTAAATATATTTCTTTATAATTATAATTATATAAATAAATATATATTTAAATAAATATATGTATCCAATGAATTTGGTCAATATATATATATATATATATAAAGATACAATGATGATATTCATGGACATGATTGGTTGATGTTCATACATTGATGCGTGAGTACATATAATTGATGTTATATGATCATAAGTTTATTTGTGGACATGATTATGGGTTTCTATGTTCCAAATGTTACGATTATCTATATTATGATGACATATGCATATGTTATGTATTCATAACTAATGAATTTTCATTTATACATTGACACCTTTATTAATCATGCTTTCCATATATATGCGATGACTCATTTTTTATAATATATACATTATTAGGTATGATTCATTCATGTTATACCCATTAACTTATTATATTCCCATAAATATTTATAAAATTAAAATAATTATATTAAAATAATAAATATATTTATTATATTTATAATTATAAAATTTTAATTATATATAAATACTTTTTAAATATCTTTATTTATAATTATAATTATAACTAAATATATATATATTTAAATAATTATAAAATTACAATAAATGTATTTATTATTAGTTTATATATATATATATTAATAAATAAATAAATATGAATATATTCATAATTATATAAAAATATTTATTTATAATTATAATTATAAATATATATTTATATATTTAAATAATTTTAAAATTATAATAAATATATTTATTATATTTTATAAATATATATATTTATATATTAATAAATATATAGATATAAATATATTTATAATTATATACAAATATTTATAAATATATTTATTTAAAATTATAATTATAAATAAATAAATATATATTTAAATAACTGTAATAAATTATATTTATAATTTTATAATTATGTATAATAAATATATTAATTATATATATTTATAAAATTATAAATATAATAAATATATTTATTATAATTTTATAATTATTTAAATAAATAATTATTTATTCATACTCGTAACTATAAATAAATAAATAATTATTTATATTATAAAATTATAATAAATATATTTATTATATTTATAATTTTATAATTTTATAATTTTATATATTTATATAAATATATAAAAATATTTATAAAAATATTTATTATATATATAATTATAAATATATTTATTATATATATAATTATAAATAAATATATATTTATTCATAGTTATAATTATAAATAAATATATATATTTGTTATATATATATAATTTTATAAATATATATAATAATATAAATAAACTATTAACATTAGATCTTTATCTGCGCTTTTTTAGTGTTGATAAGGATATCCCTTTATTAGTGTAAAAAAAGTGATGATAATATTATTCTTTATTAGCACCTTTTTTAGCACTGATAAAGAGTTATCTTTATCAGCACTAAAAAGCACTGATAATGAGTAGTTTTATCAATGCTTTCTATATTATCACTGATAAAACTAATCTTTATCATCACTTTTTTGAAAGAGTTGATAAAAACCTTACATAGTATTCTAAAAAAACCCTAATAGATCACCATCTTTCTCGTGCCTTCAAGCTTTTGTTGAACAGTGGTGCTACCACTATTGCTCACCTTCGCCATTTCCTTTGTCTCCACATTCCCTACCACTCACCTTCACTGCCACTCGCCTTTGCCACCACTCGCCTTCACCTTCGTCGCTCGCCGTCGCCGCTCACCTTCCCCATCCCCACTCTCCTTTTCCATCACCATAACTCTCTGCTGCCATCGCTCCCAACCAAACCCGCAACTATATTCATCAATGAATCATCACCACTCTAAGTTATGAGATTATTTCTTCTCCATTTTATAGATTCATGATTTTTTATTCCTATACCTTTGGGTTTTGGGATATTTGAAAATGTTCTAGTTGAATCATTGATTATCCATGTGTATTGGGACTCAATAAAGGTGTTAGGGGTGCCAGTGTAGGCTAGGAATTGAGTCTCAGGAGTGGATTAGTTTTTAGGCTGTGTTTACTACATTTTTTTAGTATTTTTCTTGTTTATAAAACATGTGTATGTGGTGAAAAGGGTTTTGAAATGTTTTGGGGTCAATTTGGTAACATTTTTACGTTTTAGCAGTTTTATGAAAACTTGGATTACTCAAAAACCTTGCATCTGAAAAAAATATAATACATATGTGGTCTAAATTTTATAATTTTCTTAATGTCTAGTTGTGTGAAATTTGTTTTCAATTAATTTTTGGAACTCTCGGAAGTAGAAAATTTATAATTTATCTTCTGATTCTAGATGATGATGATGGAGTGGAGTAGCCAATGCCCATATGTAAGGGTCCCATATATAATGTCCCCTATACAAAATAGTCCCATTGTTTTCTGAAAATTTATTGTGATAAGTTTGGTTTTGATTTTCTATAATATGGATAAATTTTTTACAAGAAATATAAAAAGGTTTTAGGCCATTTTTGTCCAAAATATAGTGATCATGCCTTAAATTGTTCTCTCATTTCTATTTTCATCTCCAATTGATATATTCATCAAATATTGTTATATATTCATGTCATTTATTGAAATTAGAATGGGTAAATATACCATTCCTAGAGTATCAATTCCATAGTTTCTCTCATTGTTTTTTAGATTTAGGAAAATTAAACCCATTTGTGCCCATTTTAAATGTTTTCTCTATTTTTCTTAATTTCACTCATCTGTGACCAAATCAACCAATGATATTCAATGAGAAGCACCCAACATGCATAAATTAGGTGGTCCCTAAGTTATCCTTCAAGGCTAATCTCATTTTATGTGTGTATTATGTGTGATCGTGCCTACCTAATGTGATATAAACCAAACAATTAAATAAATGGTATATATAATAGTTCTATATGGAAATTTTTGTTATTTAGGTTATGAGGGGTCCACTAATAAAATTAAGTCTTTGATCATTGGACACTAAAAAAGGAATTCCTTGGAATAATGAGAAAGTAATTATAGGAGGCAACCTAAAGGGAGATATAAGTGGATCTATTACCATGTAATCCAAAAATAGATTCCCTACGATAATCCCTAATATGAGAACATGTGGTAAAATGGGTAAGAAAATTGGTAACCCTATTTGAATATGAATATAGAACTTTGGTTGGGAAAACTCCAAACTCTTTAATTGAATATTGATATTTTAAGTGATGATGGAATTGTGACCTTTTTATAACTTGGTTATATTTAATTTTGAAATATGATTGAGATCTCAAATCATCTTGTGCTTACTTTACATCTTATTTTAGGGAATTTTTTATTGGTAACTTATCCACTATGAGATTTTGAGGATGTCTCTAGGGTGGGCTGTCATTCCCTCTAGGTGATTAAAAAATGGAATATTGATATGGTTATAGGGTGGGGCTCTCCTCCCTCAAAGGGTGATGATATGAGATGGTTTATGAGTGGGGATCTCTAATCTAAGGGTTTTTTGAAAATACCTTTATATCCTAAGGTTTTTCATAAAATCTCTCTTCCCTGTGATTTTTAATAAATTACACCCATTTAAACTTCTCAGTTTATATCCCAAAATTTCAAAAATAAAATATTTCCCTAGATTTATTCAAAACCATAAAATTAAAATTTAACTTCTTAAAAGAGTTATAGAAGTATTTCTATCCATTTAAAATTCCACTTCAAAACCCCTTATTAATTTTCAAATTCTATTTTATACAAAACATTTTAAATCTAGTCACTTTTTCCATTAAAAAAATATTTACACACATCACTGTATTAAATCCTTGGGTCTCATGTAATAACCCAGATTTTCTTAAAGGTGTGGGTTATTATTTTAAAAAATATAATAATTTCTTTTTTTTATTTATGAAACCATTATTATATTCAATAGTCATATTTTGTATTATAAAAAGGGTTTTCAAATAATATAGCCTTTATTTTTTATATTTCCATTATTACATTAAATAGATGTATTTATAAATTTCCTTCAATAAGTTTTTGTTTTTGATCATGTGGGATGATAAACCATTTTTCAATCTTTCCATTATTTTTCAAGAAATTCATGAGATCCATCTATAATTGAACATCTTTGGTGTATTTATTTTGTTAAATATTAATTTTAACAAATCAAATAGGATGGATAAGAATAAATAATTGATGGATTCCAATCATATGACAAATGAGTATGAAGATGGGGTGAAAGAGTTCCTGTATTTTTCATAAGATCATGCATATGACCCTTCTCAAATCCTTTGTTCATGTTTATGCTATTTTTATTCAAGACTAATTAGTTCATAAGAGTTGAAAGAACACTTGATTTGTCACAGAATTGATCAAAGTTATAAATGTCGTAATAAACATGGGGAAAAGGAGAATATAGCTAGTGACTAGGATAACACTATGTTTTATGGATCATATGATATGATTACAAGTGTATGAAATGAAGAATATCATTTCAAGGATGTGATTATATGTGTGAATGATGATGAAGATCGTATTTAGGAAATGACAATAACACTTTAAGATGATCTTTGAGATTGTCCAAAATTGTTCGAGAAGCTAAAGAGTTGTGAAAATATTCCATTGCATGTCGGTTTCACTAAATATATAGCATTATCATCCATACTGAAGCTATGTAATTTAAAATCAGAGAATGGATGGAGTGACGTCAGTTTTACTAAACCACTTCCTCTCTTGAATGACATGCTCCCAAAAGATAATGTGCTCCCTAGACGAACATACGACACTAAACAAATGATATGTTCAATGGGTATGATATATGAAAGAATACATGATAACCTAAATGACTATATATTGTTTCTAAAGGAACAAAAATCACTTAAAGAATTCCCAAAGCGTGGTTCTTCTCGATACAAGAAAGATGAATTGGGTCATATGAAAGTTGTATGGTACTTTCCAATTATTCCAAGGTTTATATGCCTATATGGAAGTGAGGAGACTATAAGGAAATTGATGTAGTACATAGATGCAAGAAATAATGATGAAAAAACTCATCACCCAGTAGAATATCTTTAGTGGAAGAGAATTTATCATGAGTATCCTAAATTTGGAAATGAGATAAGAAACCTTCATCTTTTATTATCTATGGATGGTTTGAATCCTTTTGGTTTTCAAAGAATCACTCATAGTACATGGACAATTATGTTGGTAAATTATACCTTTCTAACATGGTTATGTGTGAAATGAAAATACATCATGTTATCTATGCTTATATGAGGACCAAAACCATCAGGTAATGATATTGATATTTATTTGGATCCATTGATCGAATATTTGAAATTATTGTGGGATTCAAGTGTTACATCGTGTGATACTTACAAAAATGAATATTCCACATTGAGATCCATGTTGTACGAGATGATAAACGACTTTCCTACCTATGGAATTTTTTTAGGATATAACATTAAAGGAATTGAAGGATTTATCATTTTCAGACAAGGTACACAGTCAATTAGGTGGAAACATTCATCATAGACTGTGTTTCTAGGATATCATAGATTTCTACCCCAACGACATAAGTACCGATCTTGGATGACATCATTTGATGGAAGTTCAGAAGAATGTACAACATTATCTCTACTAATATGTGATTTACTTCTTGAGAAATTTAAATATGTGGACACTGATTTTGGTAAACTGTTTTCGAAAATTCTTATGAAAATTATTTGGAAAAGAGATCAGTTTTTTTGAATTACCATATTGAAAATGTTTGTACACTAGAAATTTTATTGATATTTTTTATGTTGAAAAAATATATGTAACAGTGTAATTAGAACTTTACTAAATGAAAAAAAAACAAATGATGGAATTAAGGCTAGGTTGGACATGGTTAACATGGTAATACAAGAAGAGTTGATGCCAGTGAAGGGTGAAAAATGAACTTTTCTTCCTCAAGCTGCTTACACTCTTTCAAGGCAGAAGAGATATCAGTTTTGAAACTTCTTGAATGACATAAAGGTTCTAAAGGGGCATCAATAAATATCAATAACTTCATGTTAATGAATGATTTAAAGTTAAAGGGTTTTAAATCATATGACTACCATGTTTTGGTGAAAGATCTAATTCCTGTATCTTTATATTGTTTTTTTACCAAGAATTTTCATCATATATTAACCATGTTCTATTTATTTTTCAAATCTATATACACCAAAGTTATAGACCTGGTGAAATTGCTGACTATAGAAAAGGAAATTGCCATCATATTATGTGAATTGTAAATGTTTTTCTAGACATATTTATTTGATATGATGGTTCAATTGATGGTTTATTTGGTGAGAGAGATTCGACTATGTGGTCCTATACACTTTAAGTGGATGTACACCATTGAATGGTATATGAAGATTTTAAAATGGTATGTCAAAAATCAAATTATTTCAGAGGGTTATATTATTGAGTGATATATTGTTGAGGAAGCCATTGAATTCCATACCTTCTACCTATATGGTGTGTAAAGCATTGGTCTACCAATATTTTGTCACATTAGGAATCTTATGGGTGAAGGAATTTTTGGAAGATATGTTTTCATAATCAATATTACAGATTGGGAGTAGACCCACATTTACATTTTTCATAACATTTTGGTGGTTTCCCCACATGTTGAAACTCACAAATAAATTCTTAGGCATTTGAATCCATTAAGGGCTGAAAGCTGGATATCAAATAAACATATTAAATAGTTTATAGGATGGTTTCATGACCATATTTTTAAGGAGTCATATAAAAATATGGATTCAATTTCAAAAAAACTTTGATGGATAGACATAGGACCAAGTGTGTATATATTATTTTATAATGGTTAAATAATTAATGGTTATACATTCTATACAAATGAACTTGATGAAGGTAGTACCATGAAAAATAATGGAGTTACACTTGTGGCTGATGTAATGCATGTTTCTAGTAATAAGGAAATACATCTAATTTATGTGAATATGTTATACTTTTACATCATAAAATATATATAGGAGTTGGATTATACAACATTCAAAGTGATTATTTCTCAATGCAAGTGGGTTGATAATAGAAGTGTTATAAAAATAGATGAATTTGGATTCATGAAAGTGGATTTTAGTAAGTAAGGGTAAAAATATGAACTGTTTATAATGGAATCATAGGCAACACATGTATTTTATGTTTTGGATCCCACAAACAAAAAATGGTCAATTGTTCTGTAATAAGAAAAACCATTGAAATGTCATATGAAAATTCAACTAAGGATGGCCCTTTCATTGGGACATCACAATCATTTCATAGGGATCCCAATGTAGAAGGAGTTTTGTATATCAGAGGACACCACAATGAATGTATTTAGATACTTGATAGAGGGGTTAAATTCATCTAGCCTTAAAAAAAGAGAGTTCAATAATTAGGTTATTGTTTTATAATATACACTAAGTTACCTCATGTTATAATCTATTCACTGTTGCATTTATGTAATCTAAATTAAATGTTAAACAAAATATGTATATAATGTCTTATGCATGTGATAGTTCTCCCAATACCGAGGAACAATAGATCTTTCAACCTACTGCTACTCCCGGTGTAGAGAAACAACGACCTTCTTCACGTGCTAGTGCTCCCAATCCTGAGGAACAATAGGCTTCTCAACCCATTGCTGCTCCCAGTGCAGAGGTATAATGAAATTCTGAACATACTGATGTAACTGATCTAGAGTAACAACATATTGATGATGTTTAATATGAGGAAATGGTAGGTGGTGAAGGACTGATGATGCATAAAAAATAGGAGCACTATAGTGTGACGGTGTTAAAAAAAATCATTAAAAGTGAAAATAAAAGGCATTAAATTCAAGGTCAGATGGAATGCATGGGGAAAATATGTTAAACCTAACCAATTCATGTTTATTAGTTACATTAGGCTCATCACTCATAAATTCATGTAGATTTATATAGATTCATGGCACCATGTTGTGCCTACACTTAAGGAACTGATGTGGGAAGAGATTACTATAACATTATGATATCATTTATTTATTTTACTAAAAAAAGAACTAAAAATTTAATTACTCTTTATCATCCTTTAAAGAGTGCATTTATAGTAGACGAATCCCACAATAAATATGTATTAATGATTTCTGGAAGGATTCACAGAGGCTTTCACACAATTCTAATGAGATTTAATCTTAATGGTGATAAAGGTAAAATAAACCTGTACCTATCGCTTATGTATGCATACCTAATAATACAAGAAGTGTGGTATGTGTTTACTGGCCATCATACATAGATGTATTTTTTGGTACATTCTGTCTGGTAATATAATGTTTGACAATACATGTATTCATCACTTTTATTGAGATTTTTTTATTTATGAAATAGAAACTGAGTGCTGAAAATAAGTAATGGGCAACAAAACCAATGTACCCCTACCATAAAATAAGGATGGGGTATGCTTCACTTGAAATAATTGGTACATATTTTAAATATACTATAATATTTTTATGTGACATGAAACAAAAACATAATTATGTTCCTCAATTTATATGAAAATTTATGAATCCAAATCCAAATCCACTTCCATCCCATGTCATGTGCTATAGAAGGAGGCATGTGTAAATAAATACGGGATAATAATACATGAAAATACACAAAAAGTGTGGGAAACATGTGTAAGTATGACATAATATTTTTTTTTGCTTTAAATTACTATTATATAACAATGATTACTTATTTTACTATATTTTATATGTTACATAGTCATAAGAATCGTCAACATTTGTACTAGATAAACACCTACTATCAGTGGCCTTGAAGTGTCCAGAAAAGTATGGCTATGTTAGAGGTGAGATTTTTGGGGTGACACTCCAAACATATTTCGAGAAAAAATAACAACTAGATGATACAGATAAAGAAATGGAAAAGATGAAATCAAGATTACCCACCATTAAAGAACAATTTCTTTGGAAGATTGAGTTTCTAGAAAATATTTGGGGGGGGGGGGAGAAAGAGAAGAAATAAATCAAGAATAACCATTGCATGAAGATCATGACCTTCCCTCACTAGATTTGAGGTGATACATTCCCCTCAAAGAGCTATCTTAGTTGAGATAATCAATATTCTAATAACTATTTTTGTGAAATGTGAATTAGATAGACAATAATACCTTTCCTGTATTGATATTCTATAGGGTGAAAATGACCATGATTTATATCGACTAACACCCACCCATCGCCTTGTAGTGAGGGATGCAATGTTCAATATCTGAGACATCCATCTACACAATAATCCACTTCCAATAGGTCATGTGAGAGTGGAGATTAATATATCTCATGAGCTGAGCACTGAGCTACCTATTTCTCTTGACAATGAATATATTCATATGGTTGGCCAAGCTATTATAACATTCATCACATGGCTATCAGATCTTTTAAAAACACATATTGCCAATGAGGTATTCATTTCCAATTTATTTTTCATGCTAAACCTTTAAAAATTAATGAAAATAGGTCTGAACCAATGAATGCTATTATATAAAGACAATGGGAAGGTGGTGAAATAAAATTATGAATCAAAACCATCTAAAATATCAAATAATCAATCAAAAATATCTTCCAAAAGAGCCTTTACCTCACCCATTCAATATCCATATTTACTAACATTGAAGGTTCACACAGATAAAAATTTATGAAGTTGTAGTAGTCATGTAGTTGATTTTGAAGAAAAAATGTAAAAATAGGAAGTTATAGAATATATCTCTTTTGAGAATGTAAATGAAATCCTTATTTATGAATGATCAGGAGCCTTAGTTGTAAATGTATACATGAGGTATGTTTTCATGATTTGTTTTTCCAAAATATGATATACTATGTTAATTATGACTAAATATATTTCATATTTTTTGCAGGACTATATATAAATACCTATTGAAGGAATTACCCATGAAAATAAATTTGGACTTAGTAGTCCTCACATCACTTCTACAAAGCAAACAATAATAGATTAAAAAAAAGGAAGAAATAGTGGCATACCTAGCCAAATTGTTTGAAAAAAACTTACGGATGATAGAATCTTCTTAATTCCAATGATGTAGGGGTAAAAATATAAAATTTAATCATATAAAATATATTTAATTTATTTAATTAATAATTATTTTTTGTGTTTTTAGGAATCATTGGATGCTCATTATATTTAATTTGGATACTCCAATGATTTATTTCCTGGATTCATTTTATGGATACCCAACAAACCGACCACACATGATAACATTTTTCAATTTATAATACACTACATACAATGTTTTTGAACTAAAAATCAAGTTATATATTTTATATTATGTTTTCATGATAACTTTTGTTATGATAGTGTGGTGTTTAAATATCATGAAAATTATGGCATGAGGACATTCTATGTGCACGAGAACCCTAAAAAGTTCTAAAACTGGACAAGTATCAAGGTATATATAATAATATTTCACTATCCATGTCACAAAAATGACTTATTTTAAAGTTAAATTCCATTTAATTTCCATTCATGCTTTGTTTTTAGGGTTTCCCAAGCATTTATGGAGGAATGGGGGAGTTTTTATGAATTGGGCCAAACTGTGAGCCCAATTCCAGATTTAAAAATAAATTTTGATTACTTTATAACTCCTTCATTTTCAACATTTTTCATCCATTAAAATTCCTAATTGTCATCCACTGACCTATTAACACCACCACATTAATTTGGACCATTTATAAATCCATAATTATGGTGGATATGAGTTTTTATGTAAGGGATTGGGCCTGCCCGAAAGCCAATTTTATGCATTAAAAATAAATTTTAATTCTTTAATATCTCCTTCACTATTTGAGTTGTTTCAGTGATTCCAACTCTCACTCGAGACCACTTACCTAAGGTGTGACACAATTCCCTCCTCCCATAATTTGGAGCTCGATAGAATCGAAAAAATGGTCGAAACATAAATGGATTTCAGAAATCGTCCAGATTTGGAGAAGTAAATTGATCCTTTAATAACTTCTTCTATTTTTACTCTTTTTCCCCAATTCTAGTTCCTAAAAGATCTCCTAATCTTTTTACGAACCTCCCATGAATGGTTTGATGTTTTCAAATTTAGATGCTGGTGGATTTTGGGTCGTTTTCTTCAAGATTATTTTGGGTATGTGTTTCTCTCTTCAATTCCTTCCTTCTCTTTAGGGTTTCCTCCCACTTTCATAAATTTATAGTGTCCAGAAGTTAGGTTTCATACCTAGGGTTTGATTTGGGGTATTTTTGGTGAAATATTATGGTTTAGGGTTTGTTTTCACATCCTTGTGGTGCGGAAGAGGTGCAGTTGAGGTTTCACACCAAGATTCAAGGGGTTTGACTCAAAAGGTAGGTGGTTCCATGTGTAAACAATTATTGATGAGTTATCTTGCTATATTTAACCATTTTTCATATTCCTCATATGTTGGGTGTGGTGTGAAAAATGTTTATGATTGATTTGGTTATGTGTTAAATTTTATAGTCGCTTTTTAACATGAAATTGGGTGTTTTCATGTGTAACTCATGAGGTTTTATTTGGGTGTGGTTTATAACTTATGAAATTGGTTTATTTAATCTTGTTTGGCCTGCCAATTCTGTTTTGGTAATTTAATAGTGTCATGTGGTCCTAAAAATAAGGTTTTTGAATAGGTTTGATGTGTAAAACATTGTTATACTTCTTGAGGTCATTTTAGGAAAATGTGTGTTTTCATTTGTATCTTTTGTGGTATTATTCAAGGTTATTTTATAACACTTGAATGTGTTTTTTATAAATGTATATAGGTATTCCAATTCTATTTTTTATAGGAATTGGTATTGTTTTGGTCTTAAATGTGGGTTTTGATATGGGTTTTGTGTGCAAGACAGAGTTACATCCCTTGAGTTGTTTTATGAAAATTGTGAATGTTTTGTTTGGTTAAACAGAGTGGATAAAAGGGTGTATACGTACTTTTTTGGGGGTGTGTTCACCTAATATGGGTTTTTTAAAGGTATGGTGGTTATTTAAGATTTCAAATATTTTTTTAGAATGTTTTATAAAGTGCTAAAATGTTTTAGAAAATGGAAAGAGAGCTGCAAAACATGGTTTTGGGCTGTTTTGTGTGAGTGTGTTGTGAAAATTGAATTTTGTTGATGAAAGTGGTATTATATGTTATTTGAGTGGGCTGTTATGTGAGTTAAAATATCTTGGAATGGTTTATAATTTTTTTAAAGGATTTGTGGAAGTTTCAATGTAATGTGAAGAGTGTTGTGGGCTATTTTTGTATGAGTCGGATTTGAAAATCAATTTGAATGAAAAGTGTAATTTTGTGACTTGTGTGGTATACATGTGGGATTTTTGGTGAATTTTTGATATGTAAATGATATTTTCATGTGCATAGTATATATCTTGACTTGTTGAACTTGTTTGAGCACAAAGGGAAAACCCAGATATCTAGGTGGGTGGACGTGTACTAGTATGCTAGTGAATTCTTGGGGTTTGGCCTCAGTTTCACTTAGTAAGATTGACACTTAAAACTCTAAATAAACTATGATGATGATTATTTGAGACCAATAGGTTATGGGTATGTTCCCTACTAGTGGCTCGTGCATGAGAACAAATATTTGTGATGGTTACTCTCACCGAGATACGAGGTACCTGGGACCCACAGCTAGCTAGTGCCTAGGGGTTATTTCCCATTGCTTGTGCTCACTGGATATTTTGTTCTTACCGTCAGCATACAGTATGATAGGATAGAAAATTAAATATATATGGTATTTATTTTAAATGTTTTTATTCTTTAAGTTAGCCCACCTAAAAACTATTTTTATTTAATGTTGCATCTTTTAGAAATTTTAACTAGCATCTCATTTTTTTGAAAACTTGCATGCTTTTCGTCATTAAATATTTATCACATGGAATCTATTAGTGGTGGTATCCTATTGGGCTTTGGCTCACACCCTACTTACACCCTTGGGTGTAATTAGACTTGTTTATTTTTGTTGTCACAGGTTGGGTATAGTTTTTAGTTCCAGTGGTTCGGGTTTCTGGCAGGTCCTTGGTGGTGAAGTCTTGTGGAGAAGGCTTAAGGGTGGTGCCCCTTGCCATGAGGGTTCTTGGGATGTCCTTATTTGTTTTTTTAACTTTTTAATGGTCTTTAAACATAGTTTTAACTTATGTAATTCAGTTCTGAAATTTTGTAAAAGATGGTTTTAGTTGAAAAATACAGATTTGTTTTATGGAATTTGTTTGTTGTTTTATGTTTATAAAATTGGGTAAATTGTTCCCAATTATCATTATATGATACCCGGACACTTTTTCCATCCCGTGGGGATCGGGAACACCCTTCGGGACTTGTCACGGGCTGGGTTTGGTGTCAGTTTTGGCGGCGATAAGATTTGGTTCATGACAAAATGGTATCAGAGGGAGGTTCAGGTTAACTCTTTGAGTCATGTTATTTGGGGAAGAGTCAGGATAGTCTGGAGTTAGGTTTGTTGGTACATGGAATTTCTGTTATGGGTAGTGTTCCTGATTACCACACGTCATAATGGGATTCAAGTTTCCAGGAGAAGTTGGGATTTATCTAAGTCCTTTGGTTTTCATGGTTCGATGATGATTAGGGGAAATGAAAAGAGAGTTGGGTTAATGGTCCTAGTGAGCTCACATGGCCTGGAAAGCCATGTGGATCCAAGGATATTCCCTAGAACACTCTCTGTGATAGTGAAGTGATTGGAGTATGGATGCCAACCATATTCCCAAATCACCCACTGAAACTAGTTTCCTCTCACATTGTTTTGTTCTTAGGTTTTGAAATCTTGGAACTTTGGTTTTCAGAAGCGTAAAGTTTTTGTGAAATGATTTTCAAATAAATAGGGAATGGTTTGATTTATGAAATGGTGGACCTGAATTTTTAGAATTGTTTTGAAATGGAAAATGGTGTGCTAACACCTCTTTTGAAAGCAGGAATTATATTGAAGTTGGTTTTGAAAAGTGTTTCCAATAGAGTTTTCTAAACAATCAAAGGGTGTTTTAATGGGATGATATGTTTTGAAATTGATGTGAATATATTGAAAGTGAGTTATTTTCTAAATGGTTGTGTCTTTCTGAAAAGTTTTATAAGATGTGCTTTGGGATTTTGATCTCGTGGTTAGCGATTTTGAGAAAAAGGATGTGTTGGTTGACAATTTTGGTTTTGAAAAGTGAAAAGAATTTTTGTTTTAACCTTTGGTATTTTCATGAGAAACCACATGCATGGGGTTATATGGGAAGATGGATGGTTGATGACATGACTGGATGAGTTTCGGGATGGATATGAGGAGGGTGCCCGGTGTGGCATAGAAACATGCATGTTTAAGGCCCATGGGGTACCATTGATGGATTCACTAACCGCTGAACCATTTCTTTTCAAAGAAAGGGTTTTAAAGAGAAACATAATGTCTTGATGAATTGTTTGAGATGGTTTATATTATTTGTTTTTTGGAAAATGTTAATGTTGTGGGATGTTTTGAGTCCAAGAACCCCTCCTGTTCGATCTGTGTTTTGAGTTTGTGTTTGGTAGGTAAGCTGGGTAGAAGGACCGGTTAGTAGTCTCCTCTGAGATATGTTTCAAGAAACCTTTACGGTGGATCCCTTCATGTGTTTGGATCTGGTTTGTGGCACTTTTTGATCAATGTACCAGCATGGTTGGGTCTTTAGGTTCTCTTGTTGGATAAGGTATTCCCCCATTAAGGGTTAATGCATAACTAAAGTGAAACCCATATTGTTTTTCCATTCAAAAATCCTCCAGTTGATCAATATAAGGAATATTTTTTTTCTCAAGATTTGCAGATTGAGTCTACACCCATTCCTTTCTTTGATTTTTAGATCCTCTTGTAATGAGAGATTGCTCGTGGAATGTTGAAGGAGACCTTAGTTTATTAGGTTTTCTGATTCGTTGAAGGTGGATGTGGTCTAGGGTTGTTAGTGTGGATGAGTGTCTCGATGGTGTCTAAAAGGGCCTTTAGGTTCATCAAAGTTTCTATGAAGCATGAGTTCATGTTAAACCACCGGTGTGGGAAATATTGTCACGATAGGATATTGTATCCACTTTCTAGAACTGTGTGTTGTTTGGGGATGTCGTATAAGGTCCGTCTCCATGCATTGTTTATATCAGTCACAATGGTCATGTTCGGTGATGCCTTATGATGTCATGTGCTTGATTGATCGTATAGGTGAAAGTCATGAAATCCTCCAAAAGTCCCTGTTATATTGGGCGAATGTATCCCTTGAAAAAACTTCAAAATATTCCATTTTAGAGGAAGGTGAGTTTAGGTGTTATTTACTTCTATTTTTTCTCACCTGAACAAACAAGGATTGTTGTGTGTGCATTTTCTAAGCCCTTATTTCAGTGAAACATCAGGTTAGGGTAATGTGAGTTTGGAATGTGTTATGTCATGGAAAACATATCGAGGATTTCAATGTAGTTGTTAGTTGCATTGAAAGAATAATTATCGTCCAAGGGGTTTCCAAAGCCCAACTACGAGGCCGAAGATGCTTCAATCATTTGAGCTCCAGCCATAGGTCTCGGAGAAAAGATGGCTCATAGTGAGGGGAAATCCCAGGGTCATTTAAACCCTTGTACAATGTCCTATCCTCATCATTAAAGATAGGAATATTTTAAATCTCTAGTGTCATCATCTTTTCTCTTTTGTTCCCATTCAGTGGAAATAGGTGGAGGGCCTTGTACCCATGACTTCGCGTAATGTCATTCCCTCCCACTTTGGTTTCCATGGAGTCCTTAGATAATGGTTGGAAATTTGGATAGAAATACCGAGGACACAGTTTGTGCACTATTAGTAGTGACCATGTTCCAGGAAGCCATGCAGAAAGAATGATCTGCACAACTAGTGCATGGTTTCCCAAATCGTGCAGACTAACCCTATGCCCTTCCCAAATCTTTAAAAAAATTTGGGCCTGCCTGTGTCGGCCCATACTGGTCAGTTAAGATGGTTAGTTCTTATGGTGGGGAGACCCACTATTATTCTCATGTACATTCCTTCACAAAAATTGAATGGAATTCTACCCTTTGTAATAAGGAGTCCGTTCAGGCCTCCCCTGTTAGTGTCCTGATTCTGTCTCAGAAAAATATAGGTTGTCTCTTTTGGCGGGGAGCCTATTTGTGTCCACCCCGTACCAATAACTCAGATTTATCCATGGTCTTGGATTGGCAGTAGGTAGTCTTATTCGGAACTATCTAGATACCAACATATTCCTTGAGTAAACGTTGGGATTGGAGAGTGCCCAATGGTTTAGTTAAAGGTAAGTGTAACCTTGTTCGATGTTGTTGTTCGTTTGGGTGAATTGCTTGAGTCTTGTTCGGATAGTGTTTGAGGAGTTTTCTTTTGGGATAAAGTATGAATGTGATTAATCATTTTAGGAAAGTGGTGTATGTTTTGGTTGTGATAGTAATCCTTAATTGATCACTGGAGGTGTTTTGGCCTTTGGGGGTGAAACCTGGCAAGGGAGTACCTCTTGGTTTCTCAGTTGGGTTTGGTTGTTGCTTTGGCCTTGAAGTGACTTTCCGAGGCGAAAAGTTTTCATGGTGGGGAGAATTTTCACATACATGAATTATTTTAAAGTTAAATTCTATTTAATTTCCATTCAAGCTTTGTTTTGAGGTTTTCCCAAGTATTTATGGAGGAATGGGGGAGTTTTTATTAATTGGGCCAAACCGTGAGCCCAATTTCAGATTTAACAATAAATTTTAATTCCTTTATAACTCCTTCATTTTTCAACATTTTTCATCCATTTAAATTCCTAATTGTCATCCCCTGACCTATTAACACCACCATATTAATTTGGACCATTTAGAAATCCATAATCATGGTGGATATGGGTTTTTATGTAATGGATTGGGCCTGCACGAAAGCCCATTTTATGCATTAAAAATAAATTTTAATTCTTCAATATCTACTTCACTATTTGGGTTTTTTCGGTGATTCAAACTCTCACCCAAGACCACTTACCTAAGGCATGACCCCATTCACTCCTCCCACAATTTGGAGCCTGATAGAATCACGAAACTGGTCGAAACTTCACTATATTTCAGAAATCGTCCATATTTGGAGAGGTAAATTGATCCTTTAACAACTTATTCTATTTTTACTCTTTTCCCCCATTATAGTTCCTAAAAGATCTCCTAATATTTTTTGGAATCTCCCATGAATGGTTGTATGTTTTCAAATTCAGATGCTGGTGGATTTTGGGTCGTTTTCTTCAAGATTATTTTGGGTATGTGTTTCTCTCTTCAATTCCTTCATTCTCTTTAGGGTTTCCTCCCACTTTTATAAATTTATAGAGTGTATATAAGTTAGGGTTAATAACTAGGGTTTGATTTGGGGTATTTTTGGTGAAATATTATGGTTTAGGGTTTTTTTTCACATCCTTGTGGTGTGACGGAGGTGCGGTTGATGTTTCGCACCAAGATTCAAGGGTTTTGACTCAAAAGGTAGGTGGTTCCATGTGTGAACAATTATTGATGAGTTATCTTGATATATTTAACCATTTTTCATATTCCTCATATGTTGGGTGTGGTTTGAAAACTGTTTATGATTGATTTGGTTATGTGTTAAATTTTATAGTCGCTTTTTAACATGAAATTGGGTGTTTTCATGTGTAACTCATGAGGTTTTATTTGGGTGTGGTTTATAACTTATGAAATTGGTTTATTAAATCTTTTTTGGCCTGAAAATTATGTTTTGGTAATTTAATAGTTTCATGTGGTCCTAAAAAGAAGGTTTTTGAATAGGTTTTATGTGTAAAACATTGTTATACTTCTTGAGGTCATTTTAGGAAAATGTGTGTTTTCATTTGTATCTTTTGTGGTATTATTCAAGGTTATTTTATAACACTTGAATGTGTTTTTATAAATGTATCTAGGGATTAAAATTCTATTTTTTATAGGAATTGGTATGGTTTTGGTCTTAAATGGGGGTTTTGATATGGGTTTTGTGTGCAAGACAGAGTTACACCCCTTGAGTTGTTTTATGAAAATTGTGAATGTTTTGTTTGGTTAAACAGAGTGGATAAAAGGGTGTATATGTACTGTTTGTGGGGTGTGTTCACCTAATATGGGTTTTTTAAAGGTATGGTGGTTATTTAATATTTCAAATATATTTTTTATAATGTTTTATAAAGTGATGAAATGTTTTAGAAAATGGAAAGAGAGCTGCAAAACATGGTTTTGGGATGTTTTGTGTGAGTGTGTTGTGAAAATTGAATTTTATTAATGAAAGTGGTATTATATATTATTTTAGTGTGATGTTATGTGAGTTATAATGTCTTGGAATGGTTTATAAATTTTTTTAAAGGATTTGTGGAAGTGCCAATGTAATGTGAAGAGTGTTGTGGGCTATTTTTGTATGAGTCGGATTTCAAAATCAATTTGAATGAAAAGTGTAATTTTGTGACTTGTGTGGTATACATGTTGTATGTTTGGTGAATTTTTGATATGGAAATGATATTTTCATGTGAAAGTATATATCTTGAGTTGTTGAACTTGTTTGAGCACAAAGGGAAAACCCAGGTATCTAGGTGGGTGGACATGTACCAGTATGCTAGTGAATCTGTGGGGTTTGGCTTCAGTTTCACTTAGCAAGATTGACGTTTACAACTCTAACTAAACTATGATGATGATTATTGGGGATAACTAGGTTATTGGTATGTTCCCTACTAGTGGCTCGTGCACGAGAACAAATATTTGTGATGGTTACTCTCACCGAGATAAGAGGTACCTGGGACCCACAACTAGCTAGTGCCTAGGGGTTATTTCTCATTGCTTGTGCTCACTGGATATTTTGTCCTTACCATCGGCATACAGTATGAGAGGTTGAAAAAATCAGTAGATATGGTATTTATTTTAAATGTTTTTATTCTTTAAATTATCCCACCTGAAAACTGTTTTTATTTAATGTTACATCTTTTAGAAATTTTAACTAGCATCTCATGTTTTTGAAAACTTGCATGATTTTCATCATTAAATGTTTATCACATGGAATATATTAGTGGTTGTATCCTATTGGGATTTGGATCACACCCTACTTACACCCTTGGGTGTAAGTAGACTTGGTTATTTTTTTTGTCACAGGTTGGGTATAGTTTTTAGTTCCAGTGGTTCGGGTTTCTGGCGGGTCCTTGGTGGTGAAGTCTTGTGGAGATGGCTTAAGGGTGGTGCCCCTTGCCATGAGGGTTATTGGGCTGTCCTTATTTGTTTTTTTACCTTTGTAATGGTCTTTAAACATAGTTTTAACTTATGTAATTTAGTTCTGAAATTTTGTAAAAGATGGTTTTAGTTGAAAAATCCAGATTTGTTTTATGGAGTTTGTTTGTTGTTTAATGTTTATAAAATCGGGTAAATAGTTCCCAATTATCAGTATATGATACCCGGGCACTTGTTCCAGCTCGTGGGGATTGGGAACACCCTTTAGGCCTTGTCACGGGCTGGGTTTGGTGTCGGTTTTGGCGGTGACCAGATTCGGTTCGTGATAATCCAAACAGATATAAAAAAATTAATTATTTTTATCAATGTTTATATGGAGTCTGAAACAATCAAATTGAAAATATTGTGGTTATTATGTTTGTAAATTTATGAGATAGATCACATTCCATCCAAAATCTCGCATCCCCAAAGAGTTATTTCTAAAGATAATTACTATTTCATTTAAAATATTTATTAATAATTTGTGTATTTATATTTTTCCTACACTACTATGACTTCTGAAAATAATCATATTCATAAGATAATATAGATTTTCTTAGAAATGAATGGGAAACATACCTGATGGAAGAATGTACACGAATAACATAAATATATGACTTCTATATAAGTACTTGATAGTTTCATATTTATGTTTAATTTATTTATTTCTAGTATTACTTATATAAGAATTTTTTTATTATATAGGTGGATTCCATTGTTTGAGTTGGGGTGGTTTGTTTGAATCTTCTCATGCTCGTGAGAGATTGGACTTCGAGGCTGCAACTTAGATAATGAAAATAATGAAATGAGTCAAGAATGTATACAACCATTATGATAAGGTGAATTACTAACACTTAATTAATTATCTTTTTAACATTTTATCTAATATTTTTAAGTTATTTTCTCTATCATTTTTTCCAATACTTATTTAGTTTTTTCATAGATCTTTTGGGATTCATATTTTTCTTTTAACTATCTACAACAATCCACAAAATAGATAACATGACCCTTTCTTGTAATGTTGCCATGATTTCCATTAATTTTATTTTTTGACCTACCAACACTGCATATTGATTTGATGTTCTTAGCAGAAAAAACTTTCTCATTTTTGAAAAATAAAAGAGTAGAGGAAGGTTTTTCAGCTAAGAACATCAACTCAATATGCCGCGTTGGCAGTTAGACAAATAAAGACAATGAAAAGTGTGGCAACATTGGAAGTTTATATTATTTTTATACTGGAAGAAAGTGATCCATATTTAATTTGGGATGTATAAGAATCAACAACACCTAAATCTAACACACTGTCTGATTGGTATGACTCCAGATGTGTCTTTTTATTTAAAATTGACATTAATTTTGGTAAAAAGACAACTAAAATAATAAAAACTAAACAAAAACCTTTATATTATTTTGATACTTTAAATCTATAATTCATTTAGGACATATAAAAATTAGCTCCACATTAATCTGATGCATGGTGTGATCGATATGACTCTATGTGAATCTTTTTATTTAAAATTTACATTAATTTTAGTAATAAAGGCAACTCACATACTCAAAACCAAGAAAAAATATTCAAATTATTTTGATACTTTAAGAAAATGATCCATATGTCGTTTTTGATGTGTAGGAATCACTCATACCTCAATCTGATACACAATGTTTCCAGTATGAATCAAAGTGCCTGTTATTAACTTAAAATTGATATTTTAGTTCAAAAAGTTTCACTCAATAAAAATCAAGAAAATTCACTCATATTGTCTTGATAATTTAGGAAAAAAATAATAAGTCATTTTTGACATGTATAAATCAATATCACATCAAACCAACACATGATGTGGCTGATATGACTCAAAGTGTGTGTTTCCAGTTTAAAATGGCATTTTAGTTAAAAAGAAAAGTGATATACTAAAAACTGAGTAAAATAATTCAGATTGTTTTGATACTTTATGAAAATTATCTATAAATCATTCAAGAAATGTATGAATAATCCACACCTTAATACAATGCACAGTGTGATCACTATGACTCCAAGTGTATCTTTGTCACGAACCAGCTCGGGTCGACCCTGAATCTGACACCTGAGCCAGTACACGACAAGTCCCGAGGGGCGTTCTTGATCCCCTCGGGATGAAAACTAGTGTCAGGAATCAAAGTACACATGAGGGAATGATTTAAGACCAAGAGATAAAACCATAACCAGATAAATAAATAGAACAAACAGAGTACACTGAAAAAAAAACTGAATCTTAAATAAACAAAGAACTGATCCAGATACAATGTACCGCTAAAAAGAACAAAACAGGAAATAAGACCCCGCTACAAAGATCTTCGTGTGACCCCTTGTTCACCTCTAAAGACAAGCCCAAAACTACTCCCACACGAGTAAACACTAAGGAAAGGCCTGAACAATAGCTGAACCTTCAACTGACATGGTAAAGGATAGGTGTGAGCACAAAAATGCTCAGTAGGGATGCCAAAAGTAAACCACTGAATCCATGTGTTTCCTTAACCAAATTTGTCTGATGACACAAGTTTGGAAATACAATTATAAAAATAAGGTTTCTACCATTTAAACAAAATAAAACCTCTTTCACACTATAATAACCAACACACACCATATATTATTTTAAAAATAGTTTACCATTTTATAAACAAAACCAAATAAGTAATAACAGGGCTGCAAAAAAGGGAGTCAGGTAAACAATACAAGCTGAAAATAAACCAGTGTAGCATAAAAATAGATAAGCAATACAAGCTATAACCATGGGTGATCTTGAACATCCCTAGACAACCCCTGGATGCTTTCGGTTCAAAACCACCTGCCAATGTATGGTGAATCCCTATAGTCTATAACCCACTGATCACCCTCATGACAAAATCAGCAGAAAATCCCACTTGGACTCTCTATCTTTCAGGATAACCAACCCATCTAATAGAGGCTTGTGAGTAACCGTCACATGATAATCTATAAGACTCCCAGGAACCCATGGTGGTTATAGTAATACTGTGTAAGTAGGAGGCCCTCACACACGTGACTAATTAATCTCACCACACTTGCCTACCCCAAACACAAAAACCAATATACGATAAACCCTAAGGGATATCCTTCTTATAAAGGTTCCCCATATTTATATACATACATTTCATATCACATGAAGGTTCTAAACATACCATTGTACCATTTAACATTTAAACCATTTCATAAAACCCTCAAAGTTGCCAACCGGGCATACACTTTCGCCAAAGCACAATCTCCTTTAAAAGTTAGTACAAACATTATCCTTGGGTTAAAAGTGAAAAATGAGCCTTTAACTCAACATGTATAAATACATTTACCCCAAACATCTTACCAATACATCTTTTAAATTTACAAATCTTAATGATTCCTTAAGCAAACATTCACCAAAACCCACACCAAGAGCCAAACAAGCACACGGTTTTAAACGCACACACCAAAGCATTTTCAAGGTGAAATGGAACAAAACTTTAAGGAATACATTTAAACCCATACTTTTAAAATTCTCAATGAACCCCAATCCTTTATAATCTGAAGATCCATTTTTTGGAACCATGGTTTTAAAAAAAACACCATTTTATGTCACCATATTCATTTGGAGGCACATCCATGTGTGCACCTAGTGCACTCATGGATGTGTCAACATATAATGGTGTATCACAAATGCAAAGGGTTACCCAAAAACCATTTCCATAAAACACCATTTTCTTTAAAACCATCTCCACTCACCCACTTTATTTTAAAAGAACACAAACCAAAACATTGAAGCCATGAAATCCTTACCAAAGTGTTTTACCACAATAATCAAGCCATAACATAAAAAAATATCATGCATCAAACCAATTTCATTAAAAAACAATTTCATTGAAACAAAATAATCTCTATACATTTCATAAAAACCCAATTCCTCATTAAAAGAACAAAGGCAATTAGAACAAGCTTCCTAGGTACCCCAAACCTAGTTAATTTACACAAAACTCATTTAAAACCTATTTTTAACAAACCAAATAAATTAAAAATTGCTATAATAATTTAAACAAGAGTGTAATAGAGGTGAAAAACTAGTTTATAAATTTATTAAAAATTTCAAGCATCAAAGGAAATTATTTAGGAAAGAAAAACTTAGAAACACTTATCAAAACCTCGTGCAATTAAAATGAAACTTCAACAAGAGGAAGAACGATGCCACGCAGAAAAATCGCACACCCTAAAACCAAAAAAAAAACACTAGATACACATTAAACCTAACATTTTGGGTTCTTATAACAAGAAACCCCACATAGAAACCCTAGAAATTGAGTTAGGAGAGGAGAATATAGGGAATATGACTCACCAGAAAGAACCACCAGAGGGAGGAGCATCCGCCAAAAGGAGTTCCAGAGGGGAGGGATGCATGAGAGGGACAATAGGAAGAGGGGGGGGGGATGTGCATGAGGGATAATCGGGAAAGGGAGGGGAGAGTGTGTGAGGGGATAAGGGGAGAGAGGGGAGAGTGAGTGAGGGACAAAAAAGGATTAAAAAAAAGATAAATGGAGAGAGAGGGGGGATATGTGAGGGATAAATGGGGATAGAGGGTGAGTGGAGAGAGGTGCATGAGGGATAAATAAAAGTGGGGAGGCTTGATTAGAGATAGGTGTGAGTGGAGAGTGGGATAAAAAAAGCAGGAGATAAAAAAAGAAAGGAATTAATGGGGAGAAGAGTGGTGTGTGATGGGTAAATAAAAAGGGAGGGGTGCGTGATTAGAGAGAGGTGTGAGTAGAGAGAGGGATAAAAAAATGGGGTAATTAAATGGGAGAGAAGGGTGAGGTGTGGAGGATAAAAAAAGATGGATTAAAACCCTTTAAAAATAAAATAAAATTAACAGCAATAACAAATAAAAAAATATGTTAATAATAATAAAGATAATGATAATAATAAAGATAATAATAATAACAACAACAAAAATTTAAATAATAATATTAACAACAAAATTTTAATAACAATATTTATTATAATATTAAAAATTATATAATCATAACAATGTCATTAATTTTTTTAATGACAATAATATTAGTAATAATAATAAAAATAGTAATAATGATAAATCAAAATATTATTCATTTTCATTTAAATAATGACAAAATTAATCACAACCAAATAATAATTATATTTATAACAATTTTAAGGATAATAATATCATTAAAAATTTTAATTAAAAAACCATTTTTTACCTACACAATAATGTTATTATTATTATGTCTTCAAAATTTATTTTTTTTCATTCTCATAATGTTTTATTATTTTATGTAATGGGTAACTAAAAGGGAATCCAGGACAACCGCGTGGTTACTAAAAACCGTGTGGTGCCCGTTCATCGGTCTGAAACCCACCAAAAAAATCAAACATCAAAAAGTTTAAACATGCACTCAACCCACACCTTGACGAGGCTAACCGAATCCAAGAAGTTATAAAATAAAATAATTTAAAAGCTTGAGGTGTGATGATATTTTTATTTAAAATTGATATTAATTTTAGTAAAAAAGAAAACTAACATACTCAAAACCAATAAATAGCATTAATATTGTTTTAATACTTTAATAAAATGATACATAAGTCACTTGTGACATGTATGAATTATCATCACCTCAATCTGATAAACAATGTGCCTGGTATGACTCAAAGTGCCCATTATTAGTTTAAAATTGACATTATAGTTCAAAAAGTGTTACTCACTAAAAACCAATAAAATCGGGTCATATTGTCTTGTTAATTTTTGAAAATGATTCATAGGTCATTTTTGACATGTAAAAATTATTCTCACATCAAACTGACACACAATGTGACTGGTATGACTCAAAGTTCGTGTTTCCTATTTAAAATGAAATTTTATTAAAAAATACAAGTGACATACTGAAAACTGATAAAACAAATTCATATTGGTTTGATACTTTAGTAAAATGATCCATAAGTAATTTGGGATGTTTAAGAATTAGTCTCACCTCACTCTGATGCATTATGTGACTGGTATGACTCCAAGTACATCTTTTTATTTTAAATTGACATTAATTTTAGTAAAAAAGACAATTAACATACTCAAAACCAAGAAAAAGCTTTCATATTGTTTTTATATTTTTGGAAAATGACCCATAAGTCATTTTTTATGTGTAGAAATCAAACAAACCTCAATCTGATACATGATGTGCCCAGTATGACTCAAATATTCCGTTATCAGTTTAAAATTGACATTTTAGTTCAAAAAGTGTCACTCACAAAAAACTAAGAATACATGTTTTAATTATCTTGATAATTTAGGACAATTATTCATATGTCATTTGTGATGTTTAGTAAGTAGTCTCACATCAAACTGACACTCTATGTGACCAGTATGACTCAGAGTGTGTGTTTCTAGTTTCAAATGACATTTTATTAAAAAACACAAGTGGCATAATGAAAACTAAGAGAAAAACATTATAATTACTTTGATAATTTATTAAAATGATCCATAAGTCATTTTTGACATGTAATAATCAGCCTCCCCTCAATCCAATTCATAGTGTGACCATTATAATTCCAAGTGTGTCTATTTATTTGAAATTGACATTAATTTTAGTAAAAATAATAAGTGGCATGTAAAGACCTGTAAATTTCATGGAAATTTTTTTCTTAATTTTCTTTGGAATTTTACAAGAACGCATCTTCTGACGGCACCTGATTCTGAGGCCCGGTGTGCCCGGAATCATTTTCTGAAGTTTGGCTCGGGTACGTTCAGTGAACGAACGAGCGGGTTTTTCTAACTTTTGAACCGGTGCTCGGAATCAAATTCTGAGGGCACCGATGGAATCGCAGCACCGACTTTTGCTTGGAAACGCCTCTTTCGGAGTTGCGTTTGCTTGGTTGTGGTTTTTAATTTTTTGGGTTTTAAGTTAAGAAATAAAATAAAGTTGTGCGACGATTTTATTTTTATTTCACTTAAAGCCACTTAAAGACCACTTCAAGCTATTTAAGCTGAGTTGATGCAGATAGGATGCTATCCAAAAATATCCTACCCTCTTGGTAGGATATTTTTGAGGTGGGGCCCGCACGAGCCCCCCCGTTTCTTTTTCCCTAAGTAACGCACCCGCGAAAACCCATTTTTATGAAAGTCAACTGACGCATTTTCTTAAATTCTTAACACACCATTTAATTGGGAGGTTTTATTCGTTGAATTAATTCTATGAATTAATGGGTCGTTACTTATCTCTTTTTCGTTTGTTGGCATGTTAATAAAATAAGACCAACGCTTTTTCTCCTTAAGTGTTGTTCGTTGAGAGGATTTGACAAACCTCAAGTTCTTCATCCTTCTTCGCAAAGAACGCAAAGAACGCGAAGAACGCCAGCCTTCGACGAAGGGCGAAGAAGAACGCCGAGCCCTCGGAGATCGACGATGCGACGCCAAGTTCCGCGACGCCGACGGTTCTTCTTCCGCGATGTTCTTCCGCGACAATCCAACCCCGCGACAACCTTCGATCGACAACGACAAGGTAGGGGGTTGCGCTTCTTTTAAATCTCTTTGTGGGTTATAACAACATCACAGATTTAATTATTATTAATTAAATCCGTTGTTTCTTGATCCTCGGAGATCGTCGACGCGACGCCCTTCCGCGACGATGCGACGCCCTTCCGCGACGCGACGCTCCACTTGTTCCGCGACGGTCAATTCCGCGAAGAACGCGCGTGCGACGACTTGACGAGGTAGGGGTTGTTGTGAAATAATTTATTTCCCGTGATCGTTTCTTTTAAAATAAAGAACCCGGTTTCATAAGAACAATTTTAATTTATTAAAATTTTTATTTGATATGTTGATATTTCTTCCCGATTGTTATCGACTAACGCGGAGGGAGCGGGCCAAACGAACACGGCCCGACAACCCTCCGCAGTTCTTCGTTGTTGTGCGAATTTGGCGGGTGATGACAAAACGTGCCGCAAGGGCGATTTAATGATCCTGCAGTGAAGAACGGAACCCGGGAGGAACAGCGGCGCAGACGGGAAGGAAATCGGACCACCGGAGCAACTCCGATGGCCCGCGGAAGCTTCCGTCGGCGCGCCACGCCGGCAAGGCGGTGCCGGCGGCCGGAAAACAAAATATCTCCGCGACTTCAGCTGCGGCGGCGAGGTGGTTCCACGGCCGCGTGGAACCATAGTTCAGGGACGCGGCGGCCCGACCGCGTCCGGGTGATCCAGGGCGGCCCCCCGCGGGGGCCGCGGTGTTGTCACACGGGGGCATGCGCGCCCCCCGCGTTGCTTGGCCGCTCGGCCGAGCCGGGCCGCGTCCTGGCCTGGCCGGACTTGGTCCCGCCGAGACGGACCGGGTCGGGTCGACCGGGTTCGGCCGACCCTAGGGGGGGTCGGGCCGGGTTGGTCCGGGCCCAGACCCCCCGTTCCCGGACCTTTCGGTATTTTGCTCGTAACTTGAGCTACGGGCCTCTGAACGACGCGCCATCAGTGGAGATGAAATCCTTGGATCGAGACGGTCGTTTCGGTATATCACAGTCAAGGTTTCGGAAAACTTTGGGTTCAGCCGGGTTGGTTCGTTCACGAAACCAACCGGGCCCTCAGAGCGGAAATGCTCATATCTTCAGCTTCGGACGTCCGATTGATGTGCCGTCAACTTCGTTGAGTTCCTCTAAGTGAGACGGATCTTTTGGAATACTCCGCCCAAGGTTTGGACGCGGGTGGAGTACGGTCGGGTTGGTTTTGCCTTAAAAACCAACCGGGCCCCTAGGACGAAAAAACCAATAACTCTCAGACCAGGCGTCCGATTGACGCGCCGTCTGCGACCAATGAGTTCCTGCCGACGATACGGAACTTTTGGATACATAAACTCTGGACATTGTGTCAGTTGATGTATCAGCCTCTCGGCTTGTGGAGCGGACCCTCCCGAACGAGCTTGCTGTGTGCGGGAACCCTAGTGCTGGCTGCGACTTCGACGACGACGACTGTGCAGAGATCCTTAGTGGACTGCGACGATGAAGAGTGCTGGTCTTGTATCCTATGTGGGTCCCAGCCATGATGGTCTTGTATCCTATGTGGGTCACAGCTTAGATGATTCAGTGCTGGTCTTGAATCCTATGTGGGTCCCAGCATAGATGAATCAATGAAGAGTGCTGGTCTTGTATCCTATGTGGGTCCCAGCCATGCTGGTCTTGTATCCTATGTGGGTCCCAGCTTAGATGATTCAGTGCTGGTCCTGAATCCTATGTGGGTCCCAACATAGATGAATCAATGAAGAGTGCTGGTCTTGTATCCTATGTGGGTCCCAGCCATGCTGGTCTTGCATCCTATGTGGATCCCAGCTTAGATGATTTAGTGCTGGTCTTGAATCCTATGTGGGTCCCAACATAGATGAATCAATGAAGAGTGCTGGTCTTGTATCCTATGTGGGTCCCAGCTTAGATGATTCAGTGCTGGTCTTGAATCCTATGTGGGTCCTAGTATAGATGAATCAATGAAGAGTGATGGTCTTGTATCCTATGTGGGTCCCAGCCATGCTGGTCTTGTATCCTTTGTGGGTCCCAGCTTAGATGATTCAGTGCTGGTCTTGTATCCTTTGTGGGTCCAAGCTTAGATGATTCAGTACTAGTCTTGTATCCTATGTGGGTCCCAACATAGATGAATCAATGAAGACAGCTGGTCTTGTATCCTCAGTGGGTCCCAGCTTAGATGATTCAGTATCTATATCTGATCATCCCTTTCACCTTTTTGACGAAGTATACCTGTGTGGGCTGAATCCTGTGTTACTCTCCTTTGTGGATTGTGTTGAACTATCCTGTGTGGATTTACTGTTTACTCTCCTTTGTGGATTGTGTTGAACTATCCTATGTGGATTTACTGTTTACTCTCCTTTGTGGATTGTGTTGAACTATCCTGTGTGGATTTACTGTTTACTCTCCTTTGTGGATTGTGTTGAACTATCCTGTGTGGATTTACTGTTTACTCTCCTTTGTGGATTGTGTTGAGCTATCCTATGTGGATTACTTTTACTCTCCTTTGTGGATTGTGTTATGCTACTCTCTGTGAGTATACGTTTTGCTTTCCTGTGTGGACTGGGTTGTGCTTGGGCTCAGATGTTGGAGCCGAACAGAATTGATGACTTAGGTATATGTATGGCCATATACCTAAGCAGTGTCGGTTGTTACTTTGTGATTGTATCTTTCCCTTGTGGTTTATCCTTTGTGTATTTCGGGAGACCTTCGGGGGTCTCGGGGTCCCTACTGAGTAGCTTATACTCACCCCTGCACGGGCTATGCCCGCACTTCGTTGTGTTGGTTGCAGACGACGGACAACGCTGATCGTGGTGGAGGCTTGCGGAGCAGGGCGGTACCTGGAGGTGGACCACTAGGCGGGACGTACTCAGAACGGACGGTTGGACCGAGGAGATAGGGAGGATATCTGTGCTCGCCCTTCAGGTGGGACTTCCAAAGGACGACTCGACGCTGCAGATTTTCTTTTCAGTTGCTGTTTTCCCCTTTCAGTTGTACTTTACAGTTGGGCTTGTATTTCTAGCCCCTTTTAGTTTCAGCACATCTTGTTACAGTTTTTACTTAGTGTTTACTCTTTCCGCTTGCTTACTCTGTGGTGGTTGTTTACTTTACAAAGGTAATGCCTTCCCTGTTTATCAGGATTTACGCCTTGGTGCTAGTCGCCAGCCCCTGGCCTATGGAAGGCGGGCTTGGGGTAGTCACGGCACGGGCCCCGAGGATGGGTCGTGACATGACATACTAAAAATCAAGAAAACTCATTTGAATTGTTTTTATAATTTAGAAAAATGATTAATAATTCATTTATAACATGTATGAATGAACCCCACCTCAATCCAATGCACGATGTTACTGTTATAACTCTATATGTGTCTTTTTATTTAAAATTGACATCAATTTTAGTAAAAAGAACAAATGACATACTGAAAACTGAGAAAAAGAATTTTTATTGTTTTGATACTTTAGGAAAATGATCTATAAGTCATTTGTGATGTGTAGGAATTACTAAAACCTCAATATGATGCATGGTATGACTGATATGACTCCAAATGTGTCTTTTTATTTAAAATTGATATTAATTTTAGTAAAAAGAACAAAAGGCATATAGAAAACTGAGAAAATAAATTTCTATTATTTTTATACTTTAGTAAAATGATACATGAGTCATTTGTGATGTGTAAGACTTAACCACACCTCAATCAGAATCACATTGTGACCAATATGACTCCAAGTGTGTATTTTTTATTTGAAATTAATATTAAATTTAGTAAAAAGAACAAGTGACATACTAAAAACTAATAAATTGAATTAAGATTGATTTTATAATTTAAGAAAATGATCTATAAGTCATTTGTGATGTGTAGGAATCAATGACACCTCAATTTGACACATGGTGTGACCGATATGACTCCACACATAACTTTTTTATTTTAAATTAACATTAATTTTAGAAAAAATAACAAGTGACAAATTGAAAATCAGGTAATAAAATTTAGATTGTTTTGATACTTTCAGAAAATTATATATGAGTCATTTTTGATGTTTAGGAATCACCCGAACCTCAATCTGGCACATGGTGTGACCGGTATGACTCAAAGTGTCTGTTATCAGTTTAAAATTTATATTTTAGTTCAAAACGTGTGTCAATCATTGAAAACCAAGAAAATTCACTCCAATTTTCTTGATAATTTAGGAAAGTGATTAATAATTCATTTTTTACGTGCATGAATTATTCTCACATAAAAACAACAAACGATGTGACCAGTATGACTCAAAGTGTGTGTTTTGAGTTTGAAATTATATTTTAGTGAAAAACATAAGTGACATACTGAAAACTGATAAAATACATTCGTATTTTTTTGATACTTTAGGAAAATGATCCATATATAATTTGTGATGTGTATAAATTAGCCGCACCTCAATCCCATGAATTGTTTGACTGGTATAACTCAAAGTGTCTCTTTATTTAAAATTGATATTAATTTCATTAAAAATAACAATTAACATACTCAAAACTGATCAAATTAATTCAGATTGTTTTGATACATTAGGAAAATGATCCATAACTCATTGGTGACATGTTGGAATCAATCTCAACTCATTATGATGCACGATGTGACTGGTATTAATCCAAGTGTTTTTTATTTAATTTTTATATTTTATTAATGTATTATTTCATATTAATGTTTAATTTATTTATTTATAATATTACTAATATAAGATTTGTTTTCTTATATCGGCGTATTATTTTTCTCAGGTTTAGGTGATTTGTTTGACAACTGATACCATGGGAGGAATTTTTTGAGAGGGTATCACAGGTGCCAAAGATGATGAAATATTATTTTTTTTTAAAATTTTGTGGATAGTAATTATATATGTAATTATATAGAACATTATTTTAAATGTATATAGTAGTGTTTTTTAGTATTCATGATGTAAAAGTTATTTAATTTAAATTATACATTTTGTGTATAGGTTAAATGTTAGTGAAATTTGATATTGTACAAACATCACATGACAACAGGTGGGTCATTTATCATCTCTATTTATAGTGTTGATAAAGGGGACCCTCTTTAATAGTGCTAAGGACAACAATGCTTTTTTAACACTGTTGAAGGCCATTTTGCACACTATTAAATGGTATATCTATAGTAGTGTGGGAGGAACAATTTAATTATGACGAAACATAGTCCTCACTTGGTCATGTTTTCCAAATAACATAATGTTTTCCAAACCCACATGAAAGGACAAAATCCAGAAAACACCAAGAAAACAAGGCAACTCACATGATAAAAATCCAATTCATTTAAAAGATACCACATTCTCGAAGGAATAAAATCCATATTTTAAAAAATATACGATTTTAAAAGGACCCAACCACTTTTAAAACGTATTATTTCTTTTAAAAATCCAGTTCCCTAAAGAAATTACAATATAATTTCACCTGATTTTAAAAACCATAAATTCCTTTACAAAACAAGGGACCCACTCGATCCCCTCAAAGATCATTCCATAAAACATTTACAATTTCATTTTCATTAAATGAAGACAATCAATTTTTCAAAAACCACTTAATGAGGTTCCTAGTTCATTTACTATAAAAAAACAATGGGTTTAAAATAAAAACATTTTCTTTGATTTATAATGAAATCAACCTATTTCAAATAAGATATTTCCCAAAAAAATTCTATAATACCAATTACTCTTTGAAAATAATTATGAAGGATTAAATTATAATAAAAAAAATCTTCATGAAACCCAAAACCATTTTTCATCATCTATCCTCAAGGATCATTTTAAAAACAAATTCAGTTTCATAAAATCTTTTGTTTTTTAAAAAACAACACTTTACACAATAATAAAATTAAAAAGGAGGAACATAAAAAATCTCAAACCTTATTATCAACATTTCACAAGACCAACCTTGAATGTCCCCTATCATTAGGGAAATCTCAAGGGAGATCTAGAAAATAATTCAAATGGTATTCTTAACCATTCATGACTCAACCACATGATTTGATAGACCATGGGATAGTCATGAAAAAATCCTATATCATCTTTAAGATCGAGTGATTGGTCAATGATTTAGTTTATCCAGAAGTGAAAATCAACTTACCATTATTCAACTTTCTGCTACCACCCTAAAATCCAGTTTGACCCTCAAGGGAACTCACACAATGATAATGAGGATTAACACACCGATAATGATAAGTCTAATGAACGATAAAATTAAAACCCCACTGCCCATGGTAACTTGAGCGCTGATAGGAATGATGGTGACCAAACACCCATTCATGACCAAAAAAAATTCATGGTGATAATCCCAACTCAAAATTACTAAACTATCCAAAATAACAAGTGGGGGATCTACATAACCAAGGTCCCCATAGAGAAACATATAATCTAATACCATTTGTGAAAAATAGGCAGGGGTTTCTATCTTAACCGGTACTTAACCTAGCCTAGCACTAGCCCAAAATGAATTCTCAACCCCCCGGGTTTAAAACTAGTGCCTAGGTACTACAAATTCTCTTAAGGAATGATTTAACCCTCATTAGAAAAATAAAATAAGCCAGTAGTTGAAATAGGTAAAACATCTAACCAATATGGAATAATAAAACATCTATACAAAGATAAATATAAAAACAAAATAAATACAAAGAAGAAGTATATACATAGATGTATCAAGCCCAAAATTCCAGTATAACACCCCTATAAAAATAAAGGAGAAAATAACCCTAATAGCTCTAAATGCACTACATGCAACCCCAGACCACTCATAACATCTAAATTTCCCAACCACGAGTGAACCCAAAGCAAGGAACTGAAGCATAAATGGGTATATGAAACCTTAAGAAGATCTATATAGGTGTGAGATAAATAGCTCAGTAGTTCACCACTCAATGAGACTATAAAAATCCCCATTATAATATAGTTCATAAAATAAAATTTTAAACATAATAAAAAATCATGTTTTTCACATTCTTTATAAAACAGGTGAAATAACATGTCACTTACCCATTTACACAAACCTACCTCTTTATAAAAAATAGGGATTCTTAAACATTTTAATAAGTGATTTAACTAAAAAAATAGGGCTTTAAAATTGTAAAAATTAACCAAATCACCTTTCAATCCCTATTTCCAAACATTTAATTAAAACTCATTTTTCATAAACAATCACATTGAAAACACATTTCTTAAAACTCATTTAAGAAATACCCAATCTATTTTAAAAGAAAAATATCAAACATTTTTAACAAAAACCATTTTAATGTAAACCAACACACTCAAAGTGTTACATAAATCACACATAGGTACCCAAGAATTAAGAAAAAACATCCCAAAAAACAAAAAAAAATAATGGTACTGATAGTTAGATGAACTAGGGGAATTCAATTGAGTTATGAAATGAAATCCCCTAAAAATTCCTCAGAAGGAGATAACGTCTTGGGAATCATCCCTAGTATCTAGTAATAAATATCTAAACCATTGATAAGAAACCTAGTTTGAAACTACTATACCTGTCTACATCCCCGATAGTCCCAAAAAACTATATGGAAATAATCAACCTAGAATATCCTTCACTACATGAGCTAAAAAAAATGATTCTAGCTCAACTGCCCACTATTCTCTCAGCCTAACCAATGAGTTATATCTAGGAAATATTTCCTAGACAACGTATTACTATACAATAGTGATTTCAATCATATTGGTCACCTACTAACCACCCATTAATCCAAATACAAGTCAAATAGAGGTGATCACAAATAAACCATCACATAAATAAAATATAAAACATTTTAAATAACTCATGCCTCACCTATTACACCATGATAATAAAAATACCCATTCACATATATGAATAAGTATCATAAATTATATGAAATAATATAATGCACCCCTTCATAGGATCACAATACAAAACATGCATAAAAATAGCCATATAGGGATCAAATTGGGACTCACACATTTATAAAACACTTTACTTAAAGTGAAAATTTGGCTTTCTTAAAATTTCTTAGGAATCTAAACCACTTTCACACCATTTGAAAACAAAATTTCAAATTTACTTTGAAAAATATTTATCAAAACACACATTTAAATAAAACATATAAATTAAAATATTTCTATAAAATTAAATTTGAAATAATACACCCCTTTTGAAGGTAGTCAAATAGTGACAAACACCCTTTCACAAAACCACACTTACCAATTCAAAAGAATTTCAACCCACCAGGAGAACCCATAGTCTCAAAACCATTTGAATACATTAAAGGTAAGCTCTATTCTATTTCTAAAATGTTCCATTAAAAAATCATACACATGTTTTAAATACATAATCGATGTCAAACACCCATTTAAAACATTTAAATGTATTTAAAAAATATATAAGGGAATTTAAAGAAACAATTGTCATGAAAGAAAGGTCCATACTAAGACTTTAAACAATTTTTAATCCATTTAGAAAAAAAATAATGGTTTGATGTAAAAATATAGGTCCATAAGGAACCACCTGAATCACTTTGATTATTTTAAAAGAGTCACTCAAGCATTTTTACAAGCACTTGGAAGGTGAAAATTCCATTCCAAGCATGAAATACATTTTGAAAAACCATTCAAGACTGCTAAGAGCATGAAACATGATTATAAAATCATAAGAAAGTATTTAAAATCATTTAATAAATTTATAACGTGAATTAAAAGTTAATTACAAAGAATCACTTACCACATTCTAAGAAGATCCCTCCAAAAACCATTTCCTTTAGTGGAGAATGCACAACTGAGCCAAGAAATGACCTTATCAACCTTAAACAACCCAAATCCTAATAATTAGAACCTCCCTAAACCCTAATACAAACTTTAAAAATGGTTAGTATTCATGGGATTGAGAGATATTGAGAGGGATGGAAAGGGGAAGAGAATAAAAGAGGAATAGAGAATAAAGAGGGGATTACAACTTGGATTCCACTTGAAGATGAGAGGGGGTGAGCTTGAAATCCATGGAGGAGGAAGTAGAGAAAATAATCCATGTTCAATCCTTTCTAGGATGAAGAGATAAGGTAAGAGGGGTTACCAAATCCTTAAAATCTATAAGGGAAAAGGGTAAGATCAACCTTTAATATAATCTAGGAATACGACAAGGTTGGACATAGAATTTGCTAAACACTGTGCCAACCAAGCAAGGCCACTACTTAGATGAACCAACCTTGAATAGTTTGGTAACATGGTTCAAAAATAGTACACAAATTATAGAAAACCCATTTTTCAAAACTGTAAATATACTCACACACTTCTTACATGTTTTCCTCTATCCATGCTTAAGTTGTACACTAGTACTTGGGCCTAAAGAAAACTTGCATGATTTCCCCTAGGCCTTGCATGGTTTGGACAAAATCATTCACTACCTATGTAGAATATTGCATCTCACCTTGGAATACACAAAGTAATTCCCCAAGATGGTTGGCCACATGACCTCAAGCGTGTATCCTCATATGCTAGAGGCTACCATCTAGCAGTGATAGCCTAGGGTGTGTCTGTGGGGAGACTATTCCATCATGACCAGAGTATATAAAAACAGTAATAATAAATGATAATTAGTAAAAATAGTAATAAAAAACCAGCAGATAAATAAGAGTAAATCATCCTATATAACCAACAGGTGGAAGTTGAATCAATATCATATACAAAAATGATGATCATGTTATGATGATGTACAAAAAAGGGAAGCACACAAGATATAGGGGAACTTGCATATACAAAATTCTATAAAAAATACAAAAGGCCAAAATATTCCTCTACTATAATCACTAGTATAGGCTTCGTTCTCTACTATCATACTCCATCCTAGAACTAAAGATTAAACATCAAAATCTAGACACTTACCCTTATCTATATCTATAGACATGAAGTCTATTTGGGTACCATTGGTGGCCCGAATAGGGTGTGATATATACTCATTAGTCCACTACCAATGATGTTTAAAAAAAATACAATCTATGAATATAAAATGGATAGTGTGTCGATACATAATAAATGTAAGGCAATAAATAAATAAACACATTGGACTGAGTTTCCCATGGTATACTTGACTTACACTACCTACTTTATCCTAATCCAGTTGTCTCTGAACCAAGGTCAACATGTAAAGATATAATATTAGTGTAACCATGGATCATTATAAAACAAGCATCAAGAATCACAGATGCATATCAGGGATATTAGTTATGAATTATTAGTATTTAATATAAAACTCATCCTTATAATTCAATACATGGAATGCTAATCCTATCCAAGGTGATTTGAAAAAGGAATCCCATGTATCGCTCTAGGAGCACTATAAATACCCATCACCTTAAGAGTCTATGTAAGGTGAGCTGTAAATGGAATCCCAAGTATTAATCTTGGCATGGTGAAAGTATAACCCTCTGATCCTGTCCCTAGAATCTCATGCAGGGGATCAAGTATAGCTCATGGCATGGTATAACCATCTTTACACCATTCCAGTCAAAGGTGAATCATCTAGGGAACTAGTATTCATCATGGGTAGGTAATTAATATTTCCATTGATCCATTCTAAAGAATTCTATAATTAATACAAGTATCACTCCTGACGTATTTATAAACTATAACAAGTCTCAACTATAAAACATGATGATCCCATCCAAGGTATCCTTAAATAGGGACCCTTTTATCACCCTTGGATTGGTATGAATGTATGGTTTATCTATCAAGAACTCATACCATTTCATCAAGGAATTAAAACTATAATACTTTAGTCAAGTTGTATAATTTATTCAATTCAAGTAAATAAATCTATGGCATAAAGAAAAAGGTCCTGAAACATGTCCAATCATTTTACTTAGATCATTTCACATTCCAACATATTTATTACAAGGTTAAACACACACTTCAATGGGTTGTTTAACAATTTAAGGAAAAGGGTCACTTAGGAATTTAAGGAAGTAACACCCTTAGGGGTGGCTCTCGTCAAGATGGTCGACTTACGAAATCGTTTATGGGTCACTAGAAGTATACTAAGTAAAGTACATCAATTTATTAAATTAATTAAATGTTTAAGAGTTGTCTCCAGGTAGGTTTAGTGTGAAACAAAATAGCACACCTTATAAAGCATTATTTTTTTTTCAAAAAATAATTAGACCACTTAACTTAGGTTAGTAGATGACCCCTTATCTATTGTTGGCCTTTTATTCAAGATAGAATTGAAGAAATCACCAAAATAGAAAAATTCCATGAAAATTGGACACATGATCTCACACTAAAATAGCACATAAGACAGAGAGATAAACAATGATAACAATGAAGAGGAGTAGATATCTCACCGTGAGCTATCCAACGAGATAAGCGATGGATCAATCAAATGTTAGACATACAAGATATCAAAAATCCTAGCTTAGTATTGAGGAGGAAAACTCACGCAAGAAGGCCTACTTTGTCTGGAAAATAAGGTGGGTGGGGGGGGGGTAGTAATTCACCCAAAATTTAAATAGGCACATGGTTTGGAGGAATGGTTATCCAAACTATGTGCCAGCTATTACCCAAGGACAGTGGCCCATATGGTGGGGGGGGGGCAGTTTTTCTAACCATTCTCTACCCATGTGCCCCCCTCTACCCATGGAACACACCCTGCATGGGATGCAACACATGTTTATATAAGCTGTGTGCATCTTGAATCTCTCCATGACCTCAAAAGGCTAGATGTTATGAGGCGATATCTTTCCCTATCTCTGAATCCATCTATGACAAAATAAAGGAAAAACTCACAGAAAGTCTTGATGTACCACCTCAAACTCTAGAAGTTGATGAAGATGATCAGTATAGGAATTTTTCCTATACTGAGTGGTATTCATACATTTCTGGACTAATTGTACCTGCTATGAAGTCTCTTGGATGATATGAGGACCCAATGGTGCTGAATCACCTACCTCTAACTAGCATAAGGGTGAATGACATAACCTACCATAAAGGAAATCATAGGGAATCATATGAATAATTTACTAAAAGTTGTTATTGTAGGGAAAATTAATGAGAGGTAGGTTTTTTTCAAAAGAACCCCCAAAATCAATGACACATACCTGGAGAATGTCCACTAACACCCATATCGTTCGCCCAGACTGCCTATTAGTCTGAGGGTGATATGATATAATCAGAAGAACCTACGAACTCATTGCTTTATACAACCCCTTTTAGAATCATGATGTAAACCATGTGTCTTGATTTGATATGATAAAATGGGGAACACCATAGAAGCATACAATCTACCGAATATAAATTCCTGTAAGCTCATCAATTGAGAATGTTTCTCAGATAAGTAATAAGTGTGTGACCTTGGTAAAAATATTTATGATCATCCATACTACATCACTTCCTCTATGGGATATTGGCATTCCCATCATAAAATCCATAGTGAAGTTATCAAATTTTCACTTAGGAATGGAAATAGGTTGTAAAAGTCCAGCAGGATGCTGGTGCTAAGCCTTCACCTACTAGTAGATGGAGCACCATGTGATAAAACCTACAATCTTGCTCTTCATACTTGACCACCAATACTGATGATGTATGTCTTGGTACATCATGGAAAGACTAGGGTGAACTATCCAAATAGAAGCATGATATTTTTACATAAAGTCTTATCTTATGTCTGAAGGGGCCTATACATGTTTGTGGAAGTACAAAATCTCATCCTCATTAATAAAACAACAAGGAGGTGGATCCTTACCTAAGACACTATCCCTCAAGATTAGTCCCTCGTGATTCGAAATCTGTCTCATCAACACCCATTTTATAAGGGTTGATGTCATAGCCAAAGATAATAAAATAGGCTACCCATGATATTCCAGAACCTCAAGGTGCATCTTAGAAAAAAGAGATATCAAATACCACTCACAACTGGCCTCTTGGATGGCCTGCATCCAAGTCTTTTAGCTCATGACATCATCCAATGAATTCTACCTTTAAAGTTTATATAAAAGTGAAAAGTTGAATGACTGTCGGTATTGTACCCACCCGCGCTACGTAAGATTTAAGTCACACTGTGTGGGAATGTATTTGAGACTTCTATGATCTGTGTAAGAAAAACCACTCACACATATATAATGCCTCCAATAACATAAATAATAAACCATGACTACTAGATCAAGGTTATGCGTAGGACAATTTTTCACATGAGGTCTCAATTGGTGGGACCCTTATGCTATAACTTGATCTCCCTTAATAAAAAATTATCCTATCCCGATTCCTAAATCATCCCAATAAATTGTATATCTTATTCTTGAATCTAGAATAATTAGGATTGGTTCTGAATTCAATCTTTATTTCAACTCCTGAAAGCCCATCTCATAGGATTTTGACCACAACGACTTCACACTGTTTTTAGTCAAACTCATAAGAGGCACTACCAGGCATGAGAAGTCCTAAATAAAAGTCCTATAATAACCATCCAGTCACAAGAAACTATGTCTTTCAAATAAATTCTTAGGATAATCCTAGGAAACTACATAAATCACCTTCTCAGGGTCAATAGACACTCCTTCAGAGATAATATGATCCAATATGTGAACCTTATCGATATAAAAGTGGAATTTAGTGAGTTTAGCATACAGATGGTTCTCTCTCAGTGTATTAAACATGATCTCAAGATGTTTAACATGGACGTGTTGAGTATGAGAATAAAACAATATTTATTTCATGAAGACTACAAAAAATGAATCTAAATATGGGTGTAAAACCCAATTCATTAGGGCCATGAAAATTGCTGGCACGTTCATAAGGCTGAACAACAAAACTATGTACTTGTAAAAGACATATCTTCTCTAAAACACTATTTGTGGGATGTATGATGGTTTAACACTCAACTGGTGGTATCCCAACATCAAATCAATCTCAGAGAAAATTGTTGCTCCTTGAAGCTGGTCGAAGAGGTTATCTATTCGAGGCAATGGATACCGGTTCTTTACTATAAGCTGGTTCAACCATCGATAATCCACACAAGATATGAGGGTACCATCCACTATCTTGAAAAAAAGGATAGGTGAACCCCATATATAAGTACAGGTTCATATAAAACCCTTTACTTATAAGTCCTCTAAGTACTTCTTGAGTTTCTAGATCTATGTAGGTGCCATCCTATAAGGAGTAATGGACACTAGTTCTACATCTGAAACTATATTAATAATAAACTCTACCTCTATCATTGAAGTAAAACCAAATAAGTCATCAAGAAATATGTCCTAAAATGATCCACTATTGGAGGGAATTCCATACACCGCATTCCCTGATTTCTCATAAAGATACAAGCCATTTGGGATATCACTCCACATAGCCTACAATACTCGGGTCTAGCTAAACTTGCCTTGACATCCCATTTACTATTATGAATGTAGGCACTTCTCTCGAGTGATGTAAAAGACACCCTATGATGATATAAATCAACATGGGTGTGGTATAGAACCAACCATTCCATCCCAAGATTAATGTTGAAGCTGGTCATCTTAAAGAAAAAGAAATTTCACAAGAATTGGTACCCACCTATCATAAGGGGGAACTCCTTTAAATGACATATAATTTCTGATCAAACCACTAACAGTGTGTTGAGATTAATCATTCCACATAAGTAATACATTTCAAGGCCCAAAATTACCATAATTGACACAAATATACAAGAGTGTGAAACATATTTATCAAATAAGGCATAAACTAAGTAGATGCTACTAGAATAGTACCTCATACTGTAAAAGGACCCAAACATTTCCCATCAAGAGTAGGATGCATTTCATAGATATGGACCTATCCATAGAACTAAGATGAAATATAACTACCCTAAGTAGGTCCACTATTTTGGAACTGAACCTTTAAAGTGTGACTAACTCGACACATACATCCTCAACCTAACAAACCAGTAGTAGATCAACTCCTTTCCTGATGTGGAGATACATATCATGTACCCAAATTTGGTGTTGGTATAGATCCCTTCTCACTAGGAACTAGAGGTAAAACTCAATAAAAGTTCTGAAGGTGACACATCCTATCAAAAGCTTGGCACTCCATTGGGTTTCTTATGCACTAGGGATTCTTATGGCCTTCCCTACCACACTAGTGACACACCAAATAATTCTTGGTGCACATTATCTGATTGGAACTTCCCCTATAAGAAGCCTCAAAATAATGTTTCCTACCACTAGAAAAACTATCTCCCTACCTTAATGCTGAACCTCCTTGGATCACATTGCCAGATTCCCTTAATTTATTCTTAGTGATGAGGGCCTGGTTCACAATCTCAGAAATGGAGGTTAGGTAGAACAAATTAACCATGATCAAATGGTGTATGCAATACCATCCTTAAACCATATCATAGTCATCAAATCATCATGAGTTGAGGTTTTTGAAAAACATTGAAGCTCAATGAAACGACAATAATACTCTATCATGAACATAACACCCTACTGTAAGTGTATAAAATATCTATCATGGTCCTATCTCAAAGTTTATGGAAAGAAGTAGTCTAGAAGGCTATCTAGAAGTCCTCCCAGACAATACCCTGATTATGATTATCCATATAGATAACATCCCACCAATTATTGGTAGATCCATGGAGCATATAGGTGGAAATATTGATCATATGTTATTGAGGTGTCTCCATATGCTCAAAGATCAATAGCATGACCTCCATCCATTACTCATTAGTCTGAGTACCACTATCCCCAGAGAAGGTGGGAGGATGCTACCGCTAGAACTCCCATGTCAACTCTTCCATAATAGGAGAAGGTTGAAAATATACATCTATAGACTGCATGAAACATATAAAGAAATCTCAAAACTGAGCATTTTTTCCCAGTGGAAGATCAATAAGAGGTGCCTCATGTGGAACTACATGAGGGAATACAGGTGGCTCAGGGACCACCACCTCTGTAGCATGGTCATCAATACCATCATGGCATATGACTTAAGAAAATCATAATGATATATCTCTATAATTTCCAAACACACACCACATATAGGATTTAATTGCAGAAGATAGGAAAAAGATAATAGGAAAGGACATGTACAAAACATTCCTATAATAAGTCACACCTCTATTCTTGCTCCTAAATTCATGTCTAGGTGATAAGAAAGATCATTATGGATCATAGGAAACACTACCTGATGCCCACCACTAAGGTTGTGTTTGGGTAATGGTCTCATATAACATAGGAGAGGTTCCAGTATATGGAGTTTCAATTATAAGGTATAGAGGAAAACACCCTTTACTTTGAAATTGGGATACCAATTTAGCAGTATCCATTTCATTCAAGTTTCACATTTATTTAAGTTCATACTTATTTATATGCATACAGATATCAAAATCCCATTAGATGTGTCACCATTCCCAATCTATAAAGGCCCATACTCTTTATAAATTTCAATTGGTACATCAAGTAACTGTGACATAACCTTTACACCTAGTATTAGAATGTAAAAGGTCATGTAAAATGATTTTATTAAATGAAATACCATTCCTAATTTATATAAGTAAATTCTTCATAAATTACAATTTTCATTAATGTAATCAAAATCATCTAATGTTTCAGACCATAGAACCAATAGTTTATGGATAAAATATGGCATAATTGGTTAATTAATGTGCCATCATCAATATATATGGGAAAAAACCATTTAGATTGATGAAAAAATTTAATTAATCCCATTATGTTATTCCTATGTGAAACATTAACACATTTCCATATACATTAATCAAGGCACTTACAATAATCACATACAATATAGGGAATTCACATAATAATATAAATATAAAATGACATAATGCATGACATGTGAATCATTAAGTGCCTAATATGATACATGTGATAATACCTCATTTCTATAGAAATCCAAGGAAAAAGGGAAATAATAATAATAATTTCATTAGTAATAATGTCAAGAAACATGTGCATCACCCAATAGTGAAATCAGGACAACTATAACAAACACAAGCCCGAAACAACAATATCCCATCCTAGGTAATTTGGGTTTCCCTTATACATAGGTTAAATACTCCTAGTAATAGTATCATTACCAAATTCCAATACATTCATAATCTCCTATCTAATACCCAAATACTAATACAAAAGTAAAAAATTCTTTGATACCACTTTGTAGCATACCCTATGGAATCCACTAAGCGGTGTCCCAAGACGGTTGACCAATGGACCTCAAGCATGCCTACCCATATGCTAGAGGCTGCTGATTAACAACGAGGGCCTAGGGTGTGTCCATGGAGAGACTATTCCCTCATGGTTAGAGTTTAGAACATTGTTAATAATATGTGATAAGTAGTGTAAAGAGTAATAAACAAGCAGCAACAAAATAATATTAAACCATCAAATATAACCAACAGGTGGAAGTTGAATCAATATTATATGAAAAATGATAATAATTCCATGATTCTATAAAAAAACAGAAGTAAACTAAATATAAGGTTTCAAGAATATACAAAATGATAAATAAAATACAAAAAGATGAAAATATTCTTCTACTAGAATCACAAGCATATGATCAATCCACTTCTCCCGTACTCCATCCCATCACCAAAGATAAAAAATTGTAAGATGTATACTTCCACTTATCTATACCTATAGATATAAAGTCTATTTAGGTACCATAAACACCCCAAAAGGGTGTGAAATATACTCAGTAGGCAACCACTAACGGTGTCTAGAATAATCTAGTCTATGTATATAAAATGAGAAGTGTGCAGGAACATAATAAATGTAAGGTAATAAATAAATAAACACATTTAACTAAGTTTCCCATGGTATACCCAACCGAAACTACCTAGTTTGGCCTAATACAGATGTCTATAAACAAAATTCAGCCTATACAGATATGATATGGGTGTAATAATGGGACATCATAAAATAATAATCAAGAATGGACCGAAGCCAAGCATGTTATTTGGGTTGGTGGATGCGTCTATGGGATATCAGTTATGCATTCGTAGTTTTTAATATAAAAGTATACCTTATAAATCAGCACATGATATCGAGAACCCATCCAAGGTGATCCAAAAAAGGAATCCCAAGCATCTCTCAAGGATCACTATAAATACCCATCACCATAAGAGTCCATCCAAGGCTGTCCGAAAAAGGAATCCTAAGTATCACTCTTGTCATGGTGAAAGTATGACCCTCTAAAACCATCCCTATAATATCATGTAGGGGACTTTGTATTGCTCATTGAATGGTATAACCATATTTCCACTAAGCCTATCCAAGGTGACTCCCCTAGGGAACCAATATGACTTATGGGTAGGTAAGTAATCTGCTCGGTGATCCCATCCAAGGAATTCTATAAAGAACCCAAGTATCACTCCAAATATATTTACAATCCATAAAAAGTTTCAACTATAAATCATGATGATCCAATCCAAGGAGTCTTTAAATATATACACTTTTTATCTCCCTCATCTTGGTTTGAAGTTTTGGTTTAGCTATCAATAACTCATACAATCTCATCAAGGAATTATAACCATAATAATTTAGTCAAGTCAGGAAATTTAATCTATTCAATTAAATAAAGTTACAACATAAAGAACAAGGGCCTAACATTTGGCCAATAATTTTCCTTAGATCATTTCACATTCCAAAGTATTTATTTTCTGGGAAAATTCACACTGAAATTGGTATTTTAACAATTTAAGGAAAAGGGGAACTCATTCCTTTAAGGAAGGAACACCCTTAATAGTGGATATCATCGAGGTGGTCAAACTATGACATTGTTTGTGGGTCACTAAAATTATACTAAGCATGGAAAGTCAATTTAATTAATTAATTAAATGTCTAAGAGGCATCACCAGGAAGGTCTGACATGTGGAACAACATTATAAAACATCATTTTTTTGGAAAAAAGAACTAAATAACCTGCCTTAGGTTGGTAGAAAACCCCTCATATGTTTTTTTTCCTTTTATTCGATCTAAGATAGAATAAATTTCCAAAATATAAAAATGAACTAAAAATAGGGCATATGATCTTTTAAAAAATAGCATATAATATGGTGAGATAAATGATGATAGGAAGGATGAGGATTTTATATCTTACCATGGGGGATCCAATGATATGAACGATGGATCGATCATACATCAGATGAATAATATATTAAAAATACTAGATTAGGCTTGAGGAGGAGAGATCATGTGGGAAGGCATGATGTGCATGAGAAATTAAAGAAGTGTGTGTGTGGGGGTGAGTTCTTAAAATGTTAGAGGAAAAATGGCAATTCTCCCAATATTTAAAGTGGTGCATGGTTGGACAAACTACGCGCCAAACATGCACCGACTACTATCCAAGGAAAGTGGACCGAACAATTGGTGTGGGGGGGACTTTTTGTATAACCTTTCTCTACCCATGCATCCCAATTTACCCAAAGAACACACTCCACATGTTCTACAGTGCACAGTTATACAATCCATGCGTAGCCCGTGCACTCCCCTATATGGAGCATTATAAAGACCCACATGGTTCGTTTAATCACATAGACTGAGATACATGGTTTTTACTAGCAATGTGACCCAATTATTTCCTCTAAAATTCAGGGATTTGGGCTTTTAAAAAGCACCAAACAACCTCAAAACTTAATTGAACTCATTATAAATTCATAAAATGATAAAAAAATAATTAAACTAAAAAATAAAGGTTCCATACCTCCATAAAAATATGGGACATTGCACAGACTTACCCATGAAGGAGTAAAAATAAATAGAAATGTTCATATATAAAGGTAGACACATGGTTTTCTATAAACCATGTGTGAAAACAATGCATATAGGGAATAATTAATATATCAAAAGTTTTGATCCAAAACCTCTTAAAAATTTAATTTCCCAAATATAAAATAAAATCATATAAAATATAATATAATAGTGACATGTTGGTGTCACACATATGAAACTTGGTCAATATATATATGTTAGATTTATTGATAAATATATTTGTACTTCAAAGTGGTGCATAGTGATTGGTATGTAGGAATAATGACTATATATTTGAATAAATCCATGAAAAACCCTTGGAGACATTCATGGGATGATCTATGAAGGCCATAATCCATGGGAAATAGATCTATAAGTATCTTGGTTTAAATATATATGAGAAATAGATCTTTGAAATTCTACCTAAGTAACCACATATGAGATTTATAATGTAAGAAAATTCAGAAAGGGTGATCGACATGAATTCGGCTACGTGAAGTGTTCACATAAGTAAAGTCAACAACATATGAAAATTCAACATAGGAGCAAACCATGTATAAAAATATAGACACATATTGGAATTTGGATACATGATGGGGTCATATATACAAATATCCCATGTAGAAGAATCTAGATACATGAAGAAGTTCACATATATAATTCCAAAAATGTAGGTGATTTGGACCACATAAGGAAATTCGACTATGTGATGGACTATGTTAGTGAATCTGGCTATGTACATGAATTTGGACTAATGTATAGGAATTATATATAGACATAGGGAATTTTCTCTATGTTTTTATAGAGACATAATATAATTTTAAATTTACTTCAGTTGATGTAGGATTTGTTCATCAATTATTTCAAACATCATGGAACTTCAAATGGGATGTACGAGACAAGAAAAGTTTGAATAAGGAAGTTGTAGGTGATATAAAATGAATCAAATGGGATATTATTTATATTATTAGTGGAGGTTTTCATTATTAAAGTAGGGATTATATGATAAAAAATCATTGGAGATCATAGATCATGTAGAATCAATGTTTTCCACATATCACACCAATAATAAAGGGAGATGGTGATGTGGAGGTGCAACAACAAAATACCTGCACATGTATTTCTAGTAGATGATTTTTTTATCACATGAGAAGGATGTAAAGATGTTCATAAATAAGGGGAGTTCTAGTTTGATTTTTATAGTAATCCCTATTGAGTTTACATTTTAATAAAATGGAAAATATATTAATTCTAACATATTTTATAATAGGATTGAGAAAAAAAATAAGAAGATCACATAAGTGATATCCTATCTTCAAAAAAAGAAGAGAATAAGAAAAAAAGGTTCTATCATGTTATAACTTTATATATGGATATATATATGGGGAAAATGATATCTACGGATATTTATTGACACTTTTATGAGAACATCATAAGTAGATCACTTGATGGTGTTGTTCTTTAAAGAAAATATTCCTGCACATCTATGAACAATAGAAAAATTACTTTTCTAAAGATCTGAATTCCCAGAATAAGGAAGAGTTGCTGCATCATAGTAAGGTGAAGAAGAGGATAGAATCACCATAGTGAAGTGAAGAAGATAATTTCTAGGTTTATTCTGAAAAAAAGAAGAGGTAGCAAAGAGGGAGTTTACAGTAGGAATATGAAAGATAAATAATAAGATTCAATAGTGCATCCATTCACATATAAGGATGAAACCCAAAATAAGTGTTGTTGTTTTAAAGGACTCAAAATCATATAAACTATGTGGTATTCTTTCCCTATATTTGTGATCAAAGGAGGAATAAATATTAGTGATCTCATGTACGGTTCCCCCTCAGAGCAGTACACAAATAAAGAGGACAGATAGCGAACCTTAGTTGGAAGAGATCCAACCTAGAACCTATAAAGGCAGTGACCATTATGTGGTGGTGAGATAAACTAAAATTTTTTAACCACTGATAGTAGTAAGCATATTATTTTATTATTACATCGAAAAAATTTCAAAATAAGGTTCCTTGGAGTATCCCAGTGTGGGTAAACCAAGTAAAAATATTTTTATCCTTTCATGCGTCACATATCTTCATTTATATTTGATTTCAGTGAGGTTGATGGTCAAGTGAATGGTTAAATACAGTTTCTACACATTTGGGAACAATATCATCAAATGTAGATTAGTGAAGAGGGTAAAAAGGTTTTAAATTTTACACACCTTGTTTCACCCCCTCTTAGGGTTCCTAAAGAGGAATTGAAAATTTGCATCAAATTGTATGATTCTGAGTATGTTAAACCTTTGAATAGGTTTTTATATTTTAATATTTATACCATCATAATTTTTTAAACATCATGTAAATGGGAAGAAGTCTAAAAAATAAGAAAATCTCTAAAAGCGTTCCATAGTGTGGAATAGTTTTTGGTTCCATTTATACTTAGGTGAAGGAATCCAATATCCTATAATTAGAAGGTATGGATATTTTAAATTATGGAACTATTTACAGATATAATTATGTTACAATAATGTATGAAGAGAATAACATACCAAGTGAAGTTAGGACTACTAAATATGGGGATATCTCAAGGAGATCAGAGGTGGAAACTATCCACCTTTTAGAGGAAGTAGATAAGTATCTCAGAAAAGTGAACTTAAAGTTGAAAATCTTGAACAAGAGGATTTTTGAATTATATACTGGTCTAAGGTATAAGAATGAATCCAAAGTTGAGATATTATAATTAATTTTGTCTAAAGTGTAGAAATTCAAGGATGGTTCTAATGAAAATGTCCATAACTCAAAGTAATTTTATAATTTAAAATACAAAAAGGAAGAACTCACAACACAAATAGAATAATTGTTCTAGGAAGGCCGAAGGCTATAATAAGAAAAGGTGATCCTTAAAGACTCTATTTATTTAATAAAATCTAAAATAAAGGAGTAAAGTGACATGCTATACAATCTCCCACAAGAATTGAAATAATAGATATCTAGTGGAAAGACACTCAAGAAAAATATGAATACTCATCTTGAATTAATGAGTAAGTGAATTTGAAAGTTAGAAGAGGAGGTTTACTCATCCAAGAAGCAAGTAATTTTACAAGAACATTTGAATAATTAGAAGAATAAATACACATAAATTCCTAAGAAAAAGGAAAGTTCTAGAAGTTATTGAAACAAATTAAAAAATTTCTTCAAAAAAGGTAAAAATAGTTGAGTGAGTACTCAAAGAATAAATGAAAACATGTACTATTTTTGTGGTATACATAGAAACACCTAAAGTTTAAGTTCTGAGGCACTAGAGCAGATAAAATATTTTGAATCCAGTTTCAAGTATGATAAAATGAGCTCTAATGTGAAATATGAGAGGTGAAATTATTATTCTCATAATTCTCATCATTATAATTGTATAATATGTGAAAATTCTAGGAGGAGTTTATATTTAATAAAAGGGGGAAATCAATCTACACTAAATAAAATATCTAACTCTATTAATAAAAAAGTTTAGGGGATGATTAAATATGATTTTTATATTGAAAATATCTCAAGAATAAGTTCTAAATATTCTTCTAAAATAAAGACTTCTTAGAAATAAAAAAGGCATAAAAACAGGAAAAAACAAGAAGAAACTTTATCTATAAAGAAAGTAAACAAGGTTTCCCCAATTGAGATAAAATAAAGTAATCCACTATAGAAAGAGATATCTAATGTGGTATTTATGACCATCAAGGAAGATTCATTCCCATGTGGTGCTATAAAAACTACCATGAGGCAAGGAAAGAAAATTGGTAGAAATTTCCTCCAATGAAGGATGACAATTGATGGAAGATGTGAAAATAAGGAAAAAAGGGAAGGAAAATGAAAAAGCATGATTTCTATCACATTAGAAAAGAATCCTAAGATAAGAAAGAAGAATCTCATCATAGATAATGATCAACAGGAAAAATAAGTGGATGAGGTTAGGGAATTACTTTCCTTAAAATTAAAATGTGTAGAAGAAACAATGGAAAGAAATCGGTTATTCCAACATGAACAACCCTATTCATCTAACTAAAGAAGTTAGAAGGTACCCATATCCCTATAAATTAAATGTTTTATAACTATTTTTAGGTGATGTAGTAATAATGGGGGAAATTATCCATGGGGCAAGTTTTCTATAAAATAACTTGTTAATGAGTAATTTGTTATATCTATTTGAATATGAAAAAGTGAATATAAGAAGTTAAAGTAAAAATTATTTCAAGCCCATATTTTTCTTAGACTTAAAAAAGGGAGACAAAGTTGAAGTTCACTTATCTAAAAGTGTAAAGGAACTTGTTTTCACTTAAAAAATGCCCTTGGAATTTTCATGTTGGGAAAAAATTTCAAATATAGAGTCTCAAAATTGCTTTCTATGTACAATAACTTAGATAGTGAAAGAAGCCTAAAATGGAGTTGAAAGAGGTGTTAAAATTGTATTTGAGATTGAAAATGGTGTCAAGATGAATTAGAGTAAATCCCAATGGTATAAATTCCTTAAATGAGTGGTAATAAACCATTGAAATGAATATGATATACTATAATACATTAACCACAACAATACTATTTTTAATGAAAATTTATGTTTTTGTTCTAACAGTTGGTATCAGCTTTATAATGTGTATTATATACCCATTTCTTCTGACCTATAGATGTTTTTCCCAAAAATAGGAACCCAAAATCTAAATAAAAATTCAATATTTTGTGTCAATATCTAAAGATGGAATTCAAGAGGATTTTTAAGATGATCTTTCAAGGATGTTAAGCCTCATTTATAATGAAGCCTATGAATTGATGAAATAATAGACTTCATGTTGTATCATTGTGATATTTTTAACAAGTTGTATCAATTGATTTTTGAGAGAAACTAGATATAAGGGGATGCTTCTCCACTCTCAACGATGGATTCTTCCATCTTGTGATGACAACGACCTTCAGGCTGGTTCCTCCTCTAATAGAGGGGGGACCTCTAACATCCTTTGAGGGGGTGACATCTAAGTCCTTCTCCCTCTTCTCCAACCCTGACGTCCTCCCATCTTTCTCTACAATTTCCCTATTCCCTACAGTTCCAGATCTATTTTATGGAAAACCCAATATCTTGATTTCTCTCTCAAAATTCCACACAGCGTCGGATCTCCTAAATATTATACTGATTTCTCATTTCAAGAAGAGGAAACCTTCAGTGGAATCGTTTGATCATTTTGTTTCCAGAAACTGGGGTTTACATGAGAGAGCAATTGTGGGCTTGTTCAATAGTAAGAATAATATGATTCGGTTTGAATCAGAGGAGGATTTGATCAAGGCCTTATCCAGCGCACCCCGTAACTACAACAAATCTCAGTTATTTTTATTTCAGTAGTCTTACTACTTCCACATGAATCACAAATCCTCTTCGGTTGTGATTTCAATAAGCTATCCTTAACTCTCACTTCCATCTCAAAACCCTTCTATTTTGAGAATGTTAGGGAATCTAGTGGATAGATTTCTTTGTTTTGATAGTAGAACCAGATCTCTCTGTCACTTGGTTTATCCGTGGGTTTATGTGGAATTGTATTCTTTGAGAATTCCCTATGAGTTTGTTTAGATTATAGTGGGAAATAAATTTCATTGCAAATATATTATGGTTTACAAATCATGGGTTTAATTTTGTTCCATCTGTAAGAAACTGGGTCACTCAGAGGCTTCCTGTAGGCATGAAACAAGGATCCCCACTACACCAGAGGGTGTGGGATTAGACAACAAAGGTTTGGAGCTAAGTGTGGAGGGTCATTCCTCTTCCCTACTTAAGCCGATTAATATGAATACTCAAGATACAAGAGTGGAAGATATTTTTTCTAGATTGTTTCATGATCTGGGTATGTCTAAGTTGAAAAAACTGATCTCATGAGGTCCCTGCTCCAAGTCTTCTCCCTTCTTTATTGAGACTGTTCAGGTAGGAGGGGGGAGGGGGGGGGGGGGGGGTTCAACCTCAAGTGTCCGATCATCCATCTGAACATATTGGTGTAGATTGCAATGCTGCTTCTAGTGTTCTTAAAGAGTCATAAGTTTCTAACACTAATGAGGCAATTCCCCCATGATAATGGGTGGCTAGTCTAGGCATGGCTGCAAAGACAACTCTGGTGCATAATTTCTTCTCTCCCATGAATATGGAAGGTAAAGAAAATAAGGACCCCAAAGGGTTGAAAACTGTTATTCCAAGATGAAAAGGAAAGAAGGTTGGATGCAGACACTCAGAAGATAATGAGGATAGTGATCAAGATATGGTCTCTCAAACTAGTTCATATTATGAGAAGGAGGCTCTGGTTTGACCTGGATTAAGGAAAGGGATGAAAGGGAACCTATTGACTTTAAATCTATCAATAATAAAGGGGGGTAAACCAAGACCCCAAAAAGACTACACAAATACCCTAAAGACTATAGTAACTAGATCGGTAAGTAATGCAAGGTGTAACGACTCAGAGTTCAATTCAGGGGATTCCTCTTTGAACATAAATGTGGAATTTTTCTCCAGTATATTTATGTAGATCCCTAATGAGGGTTGTAAGTATATTGTGGGTGGAGCTAAGGTGCTGGAGAGTATGGTCTCTACCACAGATAGGGAGGAGGGGTTGCAGGTGCTGTTTGGACTGGAGGTTGAAATTGTTGAAGATCTACTATCAAGCTTGGAAGATCCACAACTGGGTGTGGATGTAGTGGCTAAAGAAGATTCACGGGACCTTGTAATTCATTCTGAGGAAGAAATATTGGAAATGGTTCTGATCATTCACGATTCTAAAGAGGATGTGGAGAGGATGAATGGGAGACTAATTTAAGTGGATAAAAACACCGAACAAAGTGATTGTATTAACACACAACATCTAATTTTGACCAGAAGCTATAATGCGAAGAAGATAATAGTGGATAAATTCTTACAATCATAGGACAAATTGTCTTCTCATTTCAAAGTGAGTATCACAGAAGAACCGAATAAAGAGGTAGCCAATTTGTCTTGTAAATTTTTTAGGTATTTCACATCTAATTTATTTAAGTTGTTCCTAAAGAATTTTTTATATGATTTAGTGTCTGAGGTCTATTTTCACTTGTAGGTTTCTCACTTTTTACATAAAAGTTTTTTTAAAATAAAAATTTAACTTTAGTAGTAGTAGTATCAATTGTTTTTTCAAGTTGAATTTCTCACAATCAATGTGTTTAAAACTTATACACTATTTTTTTGGTGTGAAAGTGTAATATAGATCACATATTGTTGTTTTTGGGAAGGTGAAAGGTGAATATTCTATAATTTTTATAAGAATCATGAGTTTCAAGGAAAACTTTGGGTTTTTTAAAAAAACTCTTATTTCCTATATCGAGATCGGGATTAGTAGGATTAGAGGATTTATTGATATCCCAAGTATTAATTGGTATATCCATTCAATTATTTTCTTGATCAAGTTTATCTATGTGAGATGTTCTAGAATTTGGTTCTATAATAAGAAATTTAAATTTAAAAATTGATCTTTAGAACTCAAAATTTTCCCCACAAGTTAATAAAAAATTAGTATCATCTAAATAATTGACTAAGGATAAGACTAAAAGATCATGTGAAAAACCCCTATTAGACCAAGGGAGAGTTAAGCTATATTGGAGTTTCTTCCTATATATTATGGGGGAGAAAAAGATTAAGAAATATGATGCATTGAAATGGGAGAGTAACCTCTCTTTATTCGAAGATATAAAACAAAAAATCTAGTCAAAGGGGGGTTTAAGATGAAAATGGAGAACCCTATTATAAAGGGGGATTAGACCTAATCACTAGAAAGGGGTAGAGACATTTAAAGAACAAGGTGTTGGATTGAATTTGTCTCATTTGTATTTTATTGAAAATGGGATATATACTTTGGAAAAGTCTTATTTTTTAAAATATCTAAATGGGAGATAGTTGGACACCCCTTGAGTTTTGTTAGATTTAATGATAAGTGGTGTGGACTCAAACTAAGGTGTTTTTTTGAAAAGATAGGGAGATTCTTAGATACCCCTAAGTTTTTGGTGAATTTTAACAAGGTTCCCAAGGCATTGTTTAGATTTTTTGATAGATACAGATTGATCGATATATATTTTAGATTTTTCGATAATGAGATGTGGAGATCATAGTGGTTCATGAAGCTTATCATAGAGGAATAATGATTATATCTTTGAAGTCATCCCTGAGAAAACACTTAGAGAATTTCATGGGATGATCCATGAAGTCCACAAGCCACGGGAAATTGATATGGAAGCATTTCAATTCATATATGATAGAGTAATAAATTTTTGATAAATTTCCTCAGGACCCACAAATGGGATTTCTCCCATAAGAAAATTTGGTAGGGGTGACGTATTTGAATTTGGATATGTGAAGAGTTCATGTAAGAAAAGATGATGACATAAGTGAATTCAAAACATGAGAAAACCACAAATGAAAATCTATCCATATATGGGAATTTGGTTATGTAATGGTGTCACATATATAGATCTCCCACGTAGGTGCATCTATCTATGTGTAAAATTTTATGTATGTGAATCCAACAACATATGTTATTTAAACCAAATAAGAAAATTTGATTACATGATGGACTACATATGAAAATTTTGACACATTTTGGGAATTTATCCTGATGCATGGGAATTATAATATAATGTAGGGGATTATATTTACATTTTTTAAAGATGTTAGTTAATTAAGAATTTAGTTCAAGAGATGAAAGAGTTGTTCATGAATACTTTCAAACACCATTAAACTTCAAATGGGAGCCATGATCCAAGAACATACTGAATAAGGAAGTTGTGGGTGAGATGAAATGGATTAAATGAGATATTATTCATGCTAATAGTGGTAGTATTCATGTTGTAAGAAGGGATTCCATGACCATGAAGCATGAGATATCACAATATGACATCCCACCTTTTTATCACATAAACTTTCATTACATTATACAAAACTGAGGATCTTTAAGGTTTAGTGTCTTGGAAACCAGGAACTTATTACATGAGAAAAAAAAAACATTCTTCTTAAACACTTGAAAGGTTTATTCATTTGTTCATCCAAAGTTCATTATAGCATCTCATAACCTGGGTGCATACATAAAAGGAAAGGGTGAGCAAAAGGCCCAGTAAGGGAAACAAGGGAAACATTTTACATGAGAACTTGAGATACATCAAAATTCATGAAAAATAACTTTAAGGAATGAGAAAGAGATCACGAGGCATATCATACTAAAATAATTTGTTTCATAACTTGAATATGTGGCTACAACATTTAATATTTACAATCATTTCCGTTTCACCAAGGTCCATCCCCAAGGTTTCATTAAAAATTACCAAGGTTATTCACCAAGGCATCGTTGAAAATGGTCATCTCTAGAGATTAAGTCTTTACCCAATGCATTGGAGCGCTATCAGGGAGAACCCTTAAATTTGTCTTTATTATCATGTGAGACACATATATCAACATCAAACATTTCATAAACAACCCATATAGCATAAAATAAATGGTTTTCATTTCATAGTCATCACATTTAAAAAAAAACTGCTTTAAAGATGTGATCCTTATGTCACTTTAAACCCACAGAAAAAGGAAAGTGGGTATCATGTATGTAAATCCCAGAATTAAAATAGAACATTTTGATATATATGTGAATACTCCTGTAGAATAAAGATCTTTGAGTATTCACTTAATAAAATAAAATAATTTGAAAAAAGAGAGACATTTTGAGACGAAAATTCGGCAGCATAACGACTATGATACATGGTTTTAGAAAACATTGAAAAGAGAAGGGACATGGGTCACCCACTCATAAATGAAACATAAAACAGTAGGGGAATAGAATATAAAGGATTTAAGAACATGGTAATGAAATTTTAATGATATACCAAATGAAATGAATAACTTTAAAGGAAGACAAAAAAAAGGTTTCTCTTATTAGAATTTGGCAGCCTAACAGCGTCACATAAATCTTCCAAAAATGGATTGATGAGATAAAATAGGGTCTCTCATAATATTAACATAAATGATAAGTATGATAGATATATATATCATACCCCAACATAATAAAAAGGAACTTGAAATACTTGACCATAAAATAGAACTTGAAAATGAGAAGGGTGAACTACTCCCTTAAAAATTTGGCAACCTAACGGTGTCACCAAAACTTCAAGAAAAATGAATTGACGAGATCAAATAGGGTCTCTCATCATATGAAAATAAAATATCAGTATTATATATATAGATATCATACCCCAACATAATAAAAAGGAACTTTAAAGACTTGACCAGAAAATAGAACTTGAAAATGAGAAGGGTGAACGAATCCCTTAAAAATTCGACAACCTAACGATGTCACCTAAACTTCAACAAAAATGAATTGAAGAGATAAAATAGGGTCTCTCATCATATGAACATAAAAGATAAGTATGATAGATATAGAGATAATACCACAAAATAATAAAAAGGAACAAGAAAGACTTGACATGAAAGTAGAACTTTGAAAAATGAGAAAGGTGAACGAATCCCTTAAAAATTCGGCAGCCTAACAGCGCCACTTAAAACTTCAAAATACTGAATTGAAGAGACAAAATAGAACCTCTCATAATATGAAAATAAATTATCAGTATGATAGATTTATAGATCATACTCCAACATAATAAAAAGGATCATGAAAGGCTTGACATGAAAATAGATCTTAAAAACGAGAAGGGTGAAAGAATCCCTTAAAAATTCAGCAGCCTAACGGTGCCACTTTAATATTCCTAAAATGAAATGATGAGAGAAATAGGGGGTATCTCATCATATTAAAATGAAAATAAAATTAGGATGAATATAAAAGAACATCCTCCAACATAAGAACATGGAGCATAAAATAAATGACATAAAAGAGAGTACTTGGAAATAAAGAGGGAGGTAAGATCCCTTACCTTAAAACGTAACTCTTAAAACTCAATGGTTGGGACCTTGAGGGCTTGGGGGCACCTTGGGAGGACTCCTTGGGAGGTAATGAGACCATAGATTCGTTTGGGGAGAGTTGGGAGTCGAATGGATGAGAGGATGGCTTGGTATTTATAGGGAAAATGAGGGGACAAGGCATTAATGGCCAAGGGACACCTCATTGGTGGTTTTGGAAAAACCATGGGCTCTCCCATGGTATTTCCCATGGAGTTAGGCCACATGTGTCCCCCCACACAATAGGTCATCACCTTTGGTTGGACAACCCTTAAAATATCTCATGAAATCATCATGACACAGTTATGATGTCATTAAACATACCGAAACCCTAAAACTGTATTTTTACTATTCACTGAAAATTCAACTTTCTCAGAAAAATCCCCAACTTTCACCTTAACCAAATATCAATGCTCTAATTTTAAAAATGAACTCCATTTTATAAAAATAATTTTCTAAATAGTTTTAATTTAATTTTTAAATAAATACACTATTCACCGAAAATTCATTTTTTTCAGAAAAATCCCCAAAAATTACCTTAACATAATATCGATGCTCTGAGTTCAAAAATAAAGTCCATTTTATAAAAATAATTTTCTAAATATTTTTAATTTAATTTTTAATTAAAAAACACTATTCACCCGAAAAAACTAATACTTGGCTAATAATTTATTAAACCGTTATTTAACCATTTTATTGAATCACATTACTTAATAAAGGTGCCTAGATTATATTAATACTTTCTTTAAGTGAGATTACTAATCCATTTGGTCAGATTACTAATCCTAAGCATAAAATCACTATTAATAATTTACTATTCATCAAAAATTAAGTTGATCTTATTAGATTCTAAATTTCGTACTGAACATAATTGTAGAAACCATTTTTTTGAAAATCATTACACATTTTTAATTATTTAAGTTTTACATAAACATTTTTAAAATATACTTTTTCTAAAATTCATCAAAAATATGCATACTATATTTATCCATACATTTGAAAATTCACAAACTTCACCATAAGAAGAGAACACAATTTTATTTATAACAAAGGATTACACAAGGCAGTTACGGTCTCCTTACATATCCCCTTATCACACTAGCGTAAGACCTAAGTGTAAGGTGTGCTAAGGTGAGAGAATTTGAGGGAGGCTCGACCAACATTGCATGAGTAGTAATTTGTATCAGTTTGAACTTCTCGCGAAGGTGATTCCGTTCTAGCTTCACACGATGAAGTTCGGCTTGGGTTTGGTTTAGAGAAAAGCCCAGTGGTGCTACCTCCTTCCGAAGTTTCATTAGATGGGCTTCGATTGGCCCAAGACTATTGGGTGAGGCCATCAAATCTTCTTTCTATATTAATTAACCAATATCACTTGTATTTAGAGACAATAAGCGAAACATTTAGTTTCCAGCGGTCATATTGACCAATGGTCATATGACAGTCAAAACCCAATGGTCTCATTTTAATTATACTCATGTTATCAAATGAAACAGTTTTGTTGAGTATAAAAATAAAATAACACACAAAATTAGAAAACAAGATTTATTCAAAATTTCGGGTTGTTACAATCTTCCCCCCTTAAGAAATTGCATCCTCGCAATTTTTAAAACTGCGATTGGAAATTTCATTGAAAGTCCCAAATTGGAAAAAGTGTCAGTAACACTATTACTTTAAAATAAAGAAAAGGAAGTAAAAAGGTCACCCGAGTTAACCCATACTAGGATTCCATGTAGGAAAACATTGACATGGAGGAGAAAACAAAGGGTCACATTCTGAGGGAGAGTGATAGAAAACATGATTAGGAGAAAGTTAACAACAAGAAAATCACAAAATTATGATGGGTTAAATAGTATTTGATTTCTCATTAGGAAACGTTAACATACAATGTTTTTGTTTTACATTCCTTTTCATAATTTTGAAGATTTCATTTACTACATAGAATAAAACATAGGGAAATATACCTACCTTCAAGTAGAGTTTCATCCTTTAATAAGTCTCTACCAAAACTAATCTTTTCTCCAAACGATGAGCATTCAAAACTACATGGTCTCATCAAAGCACAAGAATCATCTTCTAGAGAATCACATAATCCACCAAAGATTAACAATCTATTTCTTATATTATTCCAAAAATAGAAAGGGTAAGATAAAATAACTCTTCAAAAAGAAAGAATCCCATAGGAAGGGAAACTACTTTTAAATCTTCAAAGTTCCATGGTACTACCCAAAGTTCATCATAGACCATTCCATAAATAAATATCCTTAAAATTCCTCAAAATAAACCAAACTAAGATTGAAACCCACTTATAAGAATGATCTCATAACATAGTATTTCAAGATAGACTTTATTGTTCATCTTCAAACAACATCAACCACTCTTATCATCTTATAATAAAAGTAACTAACCTAATCAAATTTTCCCCAAGATAGGTTAATCATTTCCACATGTAACCTAAATTACTATAATTCCACCTTAAATTCATCGATTCTTCAAAATATAAGTCAACCTTTACTCCTCAAAGAAAATACCATAGTAATCTATTTACCTCGATCAAATAGGGGTCCCAGAATAGTGAACATCTTCCAAAATAATAATAATATTTTAATCCCCTAATCATCTCTGTCATATTAATGAGGAAATTGTCACATTTCCTATCACATTGGTTGTTGGGACATGTTCTTTCATTTCCTGCCATTAACTAAGAAAAGAAAGTACAATTATGGGCTTAAATACTTAGCCAATAATCAGGAAAAGGAACTTAAATCAAATAAGGATAACTTGTAGAAGAAAAGTATACCCTAACTTGTGATCCCCTTGGTTCCAAACTAGGTTATCCATGATCATATATTCTTATGTGAATCTTTATTTTATTTTATCTTTGTTCCTTTAATAATGGTTCATACTAAGCTTATGAATTTACCAAAGCATATCCCCCAGGAGTGTCGTAACCAAGAGTACAACAAGACCCGTTGTCATGTACGAGTTCCCATTCTAGTCTATCTCAAAGTGGTGTTTTCGAGTTTTACCCCTATGTACATTTGTGCCAGAGCCACCTCTACCTGCTCGTATCCAGACAGGGATGTATTTTCTTGGCAACCCCTTACTCAATACTCACCAAAATACCAGGAATATTTCCTATATTTAAACTTTTCTATAGGATTCTTCATAAAGTTTTCATATCCTAATTTCCACAAATAACTAAACCATCCTTTGATACCAACTATTACATATTGCTTTTTTATCACATAAACTTTCATTACATTATACAAAACTGAGGATCTTTAAGGTTTAGTGTCTTGTAAACCAGGAACTTATTACATGAGAAAAAAAAACATTCTTCTTAAACACTTGAAAGGATTCTACATTTGTTCATCCTAAGTTCATTATATAATCTCATAACCTGGGAGCATACATAAAAGGAAAGGGTGAGAAAAATGCCCAGTAAGGGAAACAAGGGAAACATTTTACATGAGAACTTGAGATACATCAAAAGTCATGAAAAATAACTTCAAGGCATGATAAAGAGATCATGAGGCATATCATAATAAAATAATGTGTTTCATAACTTGAAGATGTGGCTACAACATTTAATATTGAAAATCATTTCCATTTCACCAAGTTCCATCCCCAAGGTGTCATTAAAAATTACCAAGGTTATTCACCAAGGCGTCGTTAAAAATGGTCATCTCTAGAGATTAAGTCTTTACCCAATGCATTGGAGAGCTATCAGGGCACACCATTAGATTTTTCTTTATTATCATGTGAGCCACCTATATCATCATAAAAAATTTCATAAACAACCCATATAGCATAAAATAAATGGGTTTCATTTCATAGTCATCACATTTTAAAAAAAACTACTTTAAAGACGTGATCCTTATGTCACTTTAAACCCACGGAAAAAGGAAAGTGGGTATCATGTATGTAAATCCCAGAATTAAAATAGAACATTTTTGATATATATGTGAATACCCATATAGAAGAATGATCTTTGAGTATTCACTTAATAAAATAAAATAATTTGAAAAAAGAGAAAGACATTTTGAGATGAAAATTCTGCAGCATAACGACTATGATACATGGTTTTAGGAAACATTGAAAAGAGAGGGGACATGGGTCACCTACTCATAAATGATACATAAAACAGTAGGGGAACATAATATAAAGGATTTAAGAACATAGTAATGAAATTTGGATGATATACCATATGAAATGAATAACTTGAAAGTAAGACAAAAAAATAAGATTTCTCTTATGAGAATTCGGCAGCCTAACGACGTCACTTAAATCTTTCAAAAATGGATTGACGAGATCAAATAGGGTCTCTAATCATATGAAAATAAATGATCAGTATGATATATATAGATATCATACCCCAACATAATAAAAAGGAACTTGAAAGACTTGACCAGAATATAGAACTTGAAGATGAGAACGGTGAACGAATCCCTTAAAAATTCGGCAGCCTAACGGCGTCACCTAAACTTCAACAAAAATGAATTGACGAGATCAAATAGTGTCTCTCGTAATATGAACATAAAATATCAGTATGATAGATATAGAGATCATACCACAACATAATAAAAAGGAACTTGAAAGACTTGACCAGAAAATAGAACTTGAAAATGAGAAGGGTGAACGAATCCCTTAAAAATTCAGAAGCCTAACGGTGTCACCTAAACTTCAACAAAAATTAATTGACGAGATCAAATAGGGTATCTCATCATATGAACATAAAATATTTGTATGATAGATATATAGATCATACCCCAACATAATAAAAAGGAACTTGAAAGACTTGACATGAAAGTAGAACTTTGAAAAATGAGAAAGGTGAACGAATCCCTTAAAAATTCGGCAGCCTAACGGTGCCACTTAAAACTTCAAAATACTGAATTGAAGAGATAAAATAGGGTCTCTAATCATATGAACATAAAATATCATTATGATAGATTTAGAGATCATACCCCAACATAATAAAAAGGATCATGAAAGACTTGACATGAAAATAGATCTTAAAAACGAGTAGGGTGAAAGAATCCCTTAAAAATTCAGCAGCCTAACGAAGCCACTTTAATATTCTTAAAATGAAATGATGAGAGCAAGAGGGGGTATCTCATCATATTAACATGAATAGGATAGTAGGATGAATATAAAAGAACATCCTCCAACATAAGAACATGGAACATAAAAGAAATGACATAAAAGAGAGTACTTGGAAAGAAAGAGGGAGGTATGATCCCTTACCTTAAAACGTAACTCTTAAAACTCAAAGGTTGGGACCTTGAGGGCTTGGGGGAACCTTGGGAGGACTCCTTGGGAGGTAATGAGACCAGAGATTCATTGGGGGAGAGTTGGGAGTCGAATGTATGAGAGGATGGCTTGGTATTTATAGGGAAAGTGAGGGGACAAGGCATTAATGACCAAGGGACACCTCATTGGTGGTTTTGAAAAAACCATGGGCTCTCCCATGGTATTTCCCATCGAGTTAGGCCACATGGGTCCCCCCACAAAATAATTCATCACCTTTGGTCGGTAAACCCTTAAAATATATCATGACATCATCATGACACAGTTATGATGTCATTAAACATACCGAAACCCTAAAACTGTATTTTTACTATTCACTGAAAATTCAACTTTCTCAGAAAAATCCCAGAATTTCACCTTAACCAAATATCAATGCTCTGATTTCAAAAATGAACTCCATTTTATAAAAATAATTTTATAAATATTTTTAATTTAATTTTTAAATAAATATACTATTCACTGAAAATTCATTTTTTTAAAAAAATCCCCAAAAATTACCTTAACATAATATCGATTCTCTGAGTTCAAAAATAAATTCCATTTTATAAAAATAATTTTCTAAATATTTTTAATTTAATTTTTAATTAAAAAACACTATTCACTTGAAAAAACTAATACTTGACTAATAATTTATGATACCGTTATTTAACTATTTTATTGAATAAAATTACTTAATCAAGGTGACTAGATTATATTAATACTTTCTTTAAGTGATATTACTAATCCATTTGGTCACATTACTAATCCTAAGCATAAAATCACTATTCATAATTTACTATTCATCAAAAATTAAGTTGACCTTATTAGATTCTAAATTTCGTACTGAACATAATTGTAGAATACCATTTTTCGAAAATCATTACACATTTTTAATTATTTAAGTTTTACATAAACATTTTTAAAATATCCTTTTTATAAAATTTATCAAAAACATGCATACTATATTTATTTGGACATTTGAAAATTCACAAAATTCACCATAAGAAGAGAACACAATTTTATTTATAACGAAGGATTACACAAGGCAGTTACAGTCTCCTCACATAGCCCCTTATCACACCAGAATAGGACCTAAGTGTAAGGTGTGCTAAGGTGAGAGAATCTGATGGAGGCTCGACCAACATTGCACGAGTAGTAATTTCTATCAGTTTGAACTTCTCGTGAAGGAGATTCCGTTCTAGATTCACACGATGAAGTTCGGCTTGGGTTTGGTCCAGAGCAAAGCCCAGTGGTGCTACCTCCTTATCAAGTTCCGTTAGATGGGTTTCGATTGGCCCGGGACTACTGGATGAGGCCATCAAATCTTCTTTCTGTATTAATTAACCAAGATCACTTGTATTTAGAGACGATAATCAAAACGTTTAGTTTCCAGCGGTCATATTGACCAATGGTCATATGACAGTCAAAACCCAATGATCTAATTTTAATTATACTCATGTTATCAAATGAAACAGTTTTGTTGAGTATAAAAATAAAACAACACACAAAATTAGAAAACAAGATTTATTCAAAATTTCATTTCATTACCCACAATTCATGGAGGATCAAGGTTTTCCATGCAACATGCCTATAATAAAGGTTAATAGTGATGATAAGGTGAAATATCCAAAACTCTTTCATGTATCTTTAATACAATCATTGTCTATCACATGAGAAAGAAGGAAAGATATTATCAAAGAAGTGGGGTTTCAATTTCGATATGTACAGGATGTCTTCTTATGTTTTGATTATACGAAAATGGAAAATCTCTTCACACTGGCATCATTTACAACAGGATCTAGAAAATAAATAAAAATACGATCACACATGAAATATTTAGTCCTAAAAAAATAGAAGAGTTGAATAAAAAATGGTATCTCATGGTATATTGTATATTTGTATATCAATAAGGTAAAATGTATATCTATGGGTATTCAGTGATAAATCTTTAATAAGAGCAAAATAATATCAATTGATGTTTCTTTTCATTGAAGAAATTATTCCTTCACATCAAAAAACAAGATAAAAAGGTGCATTCCTTAAGATCTATTTTCTCAGAAGAAGGAGTTTTTTAATTATAGTAAGGTAAATAATAGGAATGAATCCTTGAAATGTAGTGAAGAGGTGAAGTTATAGGTTTATTCTAAAAAAAATAAGTTTCTATAAAGAGGGAGTTCATAGTAGGATTAAGAAGGAGTAATAAGGAAATTTAACTACACATCCATTCAAATATGAATATTCAACCCAATTAAAGTGTTTTTTTGAAGTTACCTATATTTCCATAAACCATGTGGAGTTATTTCTCTGTAGTAGTGATAAAATTAGGAATAATCAGAATTGAGTTCATGTGAAATCCTACCCCAAATCTATGTAAAAATGGAGAGGAAAGGTAGTTATCCCTAGGTGGAAGTTAGTCAATCCATAAACTATAAAGGTAATAATCATTAGGTGGTAGTGAGCTGACCTAAAACCTTTTAACCACTGAAAGTAGTAATTATAGCATTTAATTGGAGTAAAAACATAATGATGATAACATGATCCTTAAAGTAGTACAGTGTAGGTTAACCACATAAAAATATTTGTATCCCTACATGCATCACATATTTGGATTCATATGTGATTTCAGTGAGGTTGAGGGTCAAGTAAATGGTTGAACATAGTTCCTACTCATGTGGGAACAAGATCCCAAGGTAAAATCAGTAAAGTGTGTAAAAAGTTTTTAAATTGGACACACCCTAATTCAACCTCTTATCAGGGTTTTAAAGGGGACCTAACAATAGTTCATATAAAAAATTATTGGTGTATCTATATTGAGGTGAAGATTGAAAAATAAGATTACCTTACTACCTAAATCCCATATCATGAAATTTTGAAGGAGGTTGCATTAATAAGAAAGGGAAACTAGCAGATAAAAATAATAAAAGTTCATGGGATGAAAGTGTATATATGAATGAAGTGAAATTTATTACTAATTTATATTTCAAATAATAATAATATATACTATGTTTTTTATTATATGGTCTATAAACAAGATGAGTAATCTTTCAAAGATGAAAGGGAAATAATTTTGGCATTTTTTCATTATTCGGTGTAGTATGGATTGGTTAAAGGGTTGGTAGTTAGAGTCTATCAAAAAGGCTATATTAAGAATGGAAAAACAAAGAAGTATAATAATGAGGAATATTAAAATTGACAAATAATAGTCACGAAACAAGAAGAATTACTATTTTAAAAGAACAAAATAATCATGAAACTAATGGAAGAGAGAAAATTAGTGCACCAACCGCAACAAATAGGATATCCAGACCCACAAACACCAAGATTTATTTATAGTTATTCCCCTTATAAGTGAAACATACTTAAGTTAATGATTAATTTGGAAATGTAATCTAATATTTTAGTATCAACCAATCATTAATAAGTTATTTGAAAAAAATTTAGGGTGAAACTATTTGTGACTTATATCTATCAGAACCAATATTACTAATTATTTTTATAGGTTTGGTGTAAAATATTCAATATGATACCATTTATTAAAACCATTATTGGTAAGTCATCTAAGAGTAGGGTTCGTGTTTCTCAGGATCCAGTAGCTAAGATACCTATTCTCATTATCGATTTTAGTGTTTATACTATTGAACAAGTTATTGGAACATTCATCACATGGCTAATAAGTCCTACCAACACCCATGATAAGAAAGGGGTATGCAATTTCTCATTTATATTATACTCAATGTCATTAAATATAAATAAATAAATTGTAAAAATACTATATGTAATTATATAAGGGTAAATATACATATATATTAAGAAAGTCAAAGGAATTATTAGAATTATCATGAATGAAAACTTACCCTAATTTTGTTTCACCACCTTTAAATATATAACAAACAACTTTAAAGGCCCTTGAGAAATCATATTTTAAAGAGGAGAATAAAATAGAATTTACTTTGAAATCAGACATGTACGACTAAGAGTATTTTTGTTTTATCACTCATTCTCATGTAAATTAAATTCTAAAGAACTAATGGTTAATAAAATTCATATTTCAGGCATATTTGACGTATGTTGATAAAATTATTAATTTTACTTGTTTATGTTTCATTATATTATAATTTAAATGATGTGTTTTTATTTTAATTATTAATATTATAATTTTATTACTGACTAATGATTTTAAAAAACATTTTGAATTTGTAAGGCCCCGTATGATTTCATAAAAATAAATATCAATGGATATAGATTAAATTATAGATAAATAAGAAAAATTTTCAAGAGTGTTTAAAGCAAAAGAAACAAATGATAATCTATTCATAATAATTACAATGTAAAGGTAAATTTATATACACTAATTACTTTTATAATAATTTATCATTCTTAGTACATAGTACTAATTAATGTTTAAGTTTTTTTAGGATTCAATGTCTTCTAATTATGATAAATTAAATTAATAAGATGATATATTTTTGGGATCTAATGCTTGGATTTTTGAAAAATTATCCACCCATGATGTCCTTTTTTTAATTATTATACATGAAAATTTTAACATTTTATAGTATTTAAATTATATGTTATATATTTCGTATAAACATTCATGTTTTCATTATTAGTGCTGGGAGAATATATATATTGTTACTAGGTTTAAGGAAAATGAAAAATAAGAAGAAACTGAAAGACTACTATCAAAGGAAACATATTATTTTACATATATAAATAATTAAATATTGAAATATATTTCATAACCAATTTTTTTATAATTTTCATTGTGCTCATAGTGTCCAAAACAACCAAATAGTAAAATTGTGGTTTTTTATATTTATAAATTTATAAAACATGTCGTAACCCATGGAGCAACTCAAATCCCATTAATGGTATCTATTATATGTGTCAACTTTTGAATATATACAATTTTATTTTTTATCCTAATTAACTATTTCTTTATTTATGTTTTTATTATATATAATTTTATTTTCATACATATTCATATGAATAGATAAATGAATTCATGGATTAATGGGTAGGTATTTGTTTGTCATAATATTCATATAATCATTGAAAATGGTTTTATTTATTGCTTTTTAATTTAAAAGTGTCATTTTAGTTCAAAACACACACCACATGATCACTTCTGGGAAAATGATATTGGATTATCATGAAAAAATTGGACAAAAATTATTGATTCATTTATGGTATGTTATAATAAACCACACATCATTCCGACTCTCACTGTGGTTGGAAATACCAAAAGTGAATCTTTGGAAATTTTAAAGTGACATTTTAGTTCAAAACATGCATCAAATGCTCAATTATAAGAAAACATTCTTGTATTTTCATGAAATTGTAGGAAAATGACTATTGATTCATTTGTTGTCTGAAGAAAGTAAAATTTCTCCATTATAAAGTATTGTGTGGTTGAAATAATTGAAAACATGTGATTTTAATTGGAATGTTACATTTTAGTTCAAAATGTGCACCATATGATCAATTCTAAAAAATGAGATTGAGTTGTCATGGAATTATAGGAAAATAATAATTGATTCATTTGTATCACATAGGAATGAACTGCACTTCATTCCAACTATTGGTGTAGTGTAAATGACTAAAAGTTAATTTTTTCAATTTTAAAGTGACATTTATATTCAAAACACGAATCATATTATAAATTTTGTGAAAATCACTAATATTATCATTAAATTATAAGGAAATTACATTTAATTAATTTTTTGGATGTATGAATTAATCTCACATCATTTTGATGGAAGGTGTGGTTGAAATGACCTAAATTGTACCTTTTTTATTTCAATCTCTTAAAAGGTGAAAAAATGCTTGTCTCATACTTAAAAAAACACAAAAAACAATAAAATTTAAATTAAAATCTAATTCATTTATTTTTAATTCATTTTTGATATCTAGGCCAGAACCACATGTTATTCTGATATACATTGTGGTCCAAATGATAGAAAATAAAAGTTTTTAATTTAAAAGTGACATTTTAGTTCAAAACACACATCACATGATCAATTATAAAAAAATATTTTACATTACCATGTCACATTATTAAAATAGTCATGGTTTCATTTTTTTTATATAATAATAAACCACACATCATTCTAACTCTTGGTGTGGTTTGAATGACTAAAAGTTTGTTTTTTGAAATTTAAAAGTTACTTTTCAGCTGAAAATCTATGTCACATTCTCAAATCCATGAAAATGCTCTAAAAGTTTCTTAAAAATATTATAAAATTAATATTAATTGATTTTTGGAGTAATTAAATTAATTTCACATCATTTTGATGCATGACATGGCCGCAATTAATAAAAATGATTGTTTTTTTAATTTAAAAGTGATGTTTTATTTTGAAGTATTTGTCACATGATCAATTACAAGAAAATTATATTTTATTTACAAGAAACTATAGAAAAAAAACTGATTTACTTTTGGAATTTAGTAATGAATATTATGTCATTTTGAATGTCAGTGTGGTTATAATGACCAAAAGTGTGTCTTTTTTAATTTTAAAGTGAAATTTAATTTCAAAACTTGTGTTACGTAATTAATTATAAATAAATTATATTGGACAGTTATAATCATCCAGTATTTTTTTGATTCATTTATGGAAGGAATGAATAAAATTCACATCATTTTTACTTTTGGTGTGGTCAGAAAGACCAAAAGTTTGTCCTTTATAATTTTCTTATGACACTTTAGTTCAAAACATCTGTAGTATCCTCAATTCTGATAAAAAAACTTGGATTATTGTAAAATTATTGGAAAATAATTGTTTATTCATTTTTTTCATATATAAATAAAATAAATGTCATTCTAACATGCAGTGATGTTGGAATAAACTAAAATGCATTTTTCTATTCTAACATTTAAAGTGGTACAAAACACACATCACAAACTAAAAACTAAAAAAACACACTATTATTTTAATGTAACTCTTCATTAATGTTATTTGATTCAATTTATACATTTAGAAATTAACTACATGTCATTCCGAGTAGCGGTGTATTTTGAATGACTAAAAACACATGTTTTTAATTTATAAGTTTCATTTTAGTTAAAAATATGTATAATATGTTCAATTATGAGAAAATTGAATTATATTTTCTTGAAAATATAGAAAAATAATTAATTATTCATTTTGGTCCTGTAGGAATGAACCAAACATCATTTCAACTCTTGGTGTGGTCAGAATGACTAAAAGTGTGTCTTTTAAATTTTAAAGTGGAGTTTTAGTTAGAAAGGTAAATCCCATGCTCAATTTTAAGAAAAAATGATTATATTTTCATGAATATTTTTACCCTTACAAAAGAAACTTTGTTTAGGATTTTGTGTGAAGAAGACGCGTTAACCAAAGTTTTCAAGGAAAAGATCCATGAACTAGAAGATACTCACAAAGAAATTATTGAGGATAATAATTATCAACTAGTGATTAGTGAAAATAAAGTAAATTAAATTCATCTTTTATTGAAATAGGTGAGTAATTTTCATGATTAAAATATAAAAAAGTTATATATTTTATGTGAATAAAAAGTGAGGAGTCTTGAAAATTTGAAAAAGAATTTAAATTTAAAGTACCTTGAGTAATATCTAAGGTTGAGAAACATATAAGAAACTCAAGATAAATCTTAACATGAAGCTGATATAATAATCTAGGCCAATGTTTTTGAGGAAAGTATCAATTTAGGAAGGACTCAATCCAATATAAAGATTAATATGAAAGAATTAGAATCATTATCATCTAATAAGATGAAGAATAAAGTAAATTATTGTTATGATGAATCTGTTAGATCTAACTCCCATATTATTAGTATATATTATAGTTCTAAAAAAATGGGTGAAGAAAGTTTATAAACCCACCTTTTCTAATAAGGTTTAATTAAATAAATAAAAGGGATTAAGTTCCCCCAAAATATATCTCATAGAATAAAGTTAATTGTAGAAAGAAACTAGTTTTGAAAGATGTTTCCACTAGAAAAAATAAATAACAATGAAACAAGACTAGGATTGTCAATTACTATTGGTATTGAGAAAATTTTGAATACATGAATACCGATTATTGAAAAAATATGCCAAGGTATGAAGAACAAAAAAATCCAACCATAAGGGGGAGAAAATGTAAGGGAAATGTAAACTCAAATATAAATATCCAACCTTCACAAAAGAAGAATCATTTTTCGGAAAACTGTTGTGAGAGTTGTGGAATAAGTATCTATGGTGAAGAAAAATGTTAGTTTACTTATACCAAGCACAACATAGGTACTACTAATAGAAAGAGTCAAAAAAATATGAAATAAAATGTAAGGAACATAGACTATATGTATACTTAGGGATGTAACAAAAATAAGTAAAGAATAATTTTACACCTAGAAAGAATGTTTTGAAAGAAATCATACCCAAGAAAAGATGCTAATTTTGTGGAAGAAAATGACACTTAATGGAAAATTTTAATCTCAATATTAATGTTCAAGAAAATATATGGAATATGAAAAAGAAAATTCAATCAATCCGAGAAAGATGTGAGAATATTTTATTTTTGGATGTTTTCTTTGATGAAGAAGTAGAAGTTCATTAGAAGTTACCTCTAATGAGTAACTTACCAGAAGATATAAATCCATATGGAATATTTATGTTAGACAACCACACTCATGAAAAGTACATGGTAATTTTAAAAGGATAGGATAATTTTATAAATAAAAGTAGACAAGATTAAAAATAAAATAATGGTTTTATAAATAAATTGGAAAATAGGAAAAAAGTTGAACATATTTCGAAAGTTTGAATTTTTTTATAGTTAGAATAGTTAGAGGAATCAAAGTGGTTTGAAGAAGAAGAAAAAGAAAAGAAAAGTGCATGTTCCTTACTAGCTGAAATTAAGAAGACTCAACCACACAATGTTGAAAGAAAAATTGAGAAGAAGAAATCAATGCCACCTAAGAATATTACAACTTGGAAAGGAAAGTGTGAAAGTATGAATAAAAATAAAGTTACATAAAGAGAGTTTCCAGGGTGAGAAAACTTTCTCATCCATGTTTCTTTATCATGTAAAGAAAATAAAATATCCAACTTATTCCCTTACATGATTCATAGAACCTACATCAAAAGTGGAATTGAAGGTGATATTTTTTAGGGGGATCCCTAGAGTAAAGTGAATATTGGTTATTCCATAATCTTTATAAAGTTTAAATGAAGATTCAACCTTTAGAAAACAAAAGTTTATGAAACTATATTCTTAGGTACTTATATAAGTAAATATTGAATCTCCGAATGATGATGAAAATTTTCCAAACATAGAAAATCTAGAGAATTTAAGGCTACTATCATCCTCAAGGTACATTTTCTGTACTCTTATTTTTATACAAAAATTGTAGTAGAAATATAAAAAAATGTATTACTAATGAAAAAGTTTTTATTATATTTTAAAGGGGGAGAAAACCTACTGATTTTTATACTTGTACATTTTCGATATGTTTGTTAAGATAGATGAAGGAAACTAAGTTAAATGAAAATATTATGAATCTTCCCTTGAAATAATATTTTGTAAAAGTTGGCATCACTTGGTAAATATCAAAAGACACTTTAATATTTGAGTTAATCACTCTTGTTTAATACACCGAGCATGGATCATATAGACTTAAGGTTTGTTGATTTAGGACCGTTTTTTAAAGAAAATTTATGCTTTCCTTATCTCAATAATTTAGAAGTTTATATTGAGTTTAATAAAATAAATTAATATAATAAGAAAAGGTGTGAATAATTTTCCTCCATCACCCCAAGATATTTACAAGGGAGATTTAATTTTTTTTACTTGTTTAAAAATAAATCTGATAATGTTTTTTTATTTATCATCCAAAAAACCATTTAATTTTTTTAATTGATTTAATATCTAGTTTTTTATCATTAAAATAAATATATATGAATATTAAAATATATTTATTATTAATATTATTATAATATCATATATTATGGTTTTATTAATACATAAGACCACTGAAAATAAATTACACATTAGTGGTCTTATATTTCTTGATACATACTTGAACATTGTAACATTAAGAGATAAAGTTCATTAGTCTTATACATCCTTTAATATGTAATGTTCCAATTGGTTAATGAAGTTTTTATATTTTATATGTTGTCAAAAGTTTTTTGAAAATTCATTGAGTAAGTTGAAGGTAAATATTTATTAAGAAAAGGTTCTTAAGGAAATTTTGTAGGAAAATGATGATAAGAAATATAAGAAAATGTTTCAAGATAAAAAATCACTCTCTATGCCATTTGGAGTTGAATAATTATGTTCCAGTAGATAAGGATATTGAAGATATATTGATGAAATTAAGCTTGAAGATATATTAATTTTATATCATTTCATTTTCTTGGTGTTTCTAGAATGATTGAAAATGTATTTTTATAATTTTTAATTAGTTTTTAAATTTATCAAGTGTTATTATGAAAAAACATATTTGTTATTTATTTTTATATATTACTCATTTCAATTATAGTTATAAATCTTATGTTTCTTATAATTAAAAGGATTATTAATTTATCTAAATTTTGTTCTAAATATGTTTTGGTAAAAATATTTTATTTTTTAATTAAAAAAATGAAATAAAAAAATATTTTGTGAAATAGTGGGATTTATTTATTTATTTTTAATTTTTTCAAATATGCTACTTATTATACCGATTTTTCCAAATTATTACATTGTATATTTCTTTTTTGTTTTGTTTTTAGGATACTAAGACAATAAAAAATAAAAATAATTTTTGAGGAGGACTATTCTCAACTTTAAAAATACACTGATAAAGGACCCATTTATCAGTGCTAAAAAATAATTAGGAAAGATTCACTATCCTCAATGATTTTTCAATCATGATGAATCCATTTTTAATCATTGAAAAAGTGTATTTCTATTTTAGTGTGTAACTTTTCATCGGTTTAAACTTACAACTTTCATTATGCAATATTCAAATATCATGGTCAATCTTTACTTCATAAAACAAGTAATCCCCTTTAGAAAAGTACTGAAAATTCTCCACAACTATCCAAAATAGTTGTGTAGGAAATTAAATTATTTTTAGGTGGTCTTATCAATATCTTTAGTAATCTCCATTGTTCATTTTAGTATAAAATATTCAAAAAATAATAGAAATTTTGTTTCCATTTTGATCAATCATGATTCTTTAATTGAATTTTTATTTTCTTATCCTTGATTGTTTTAACCTATCCCACTATAGATGGCTGAATCTAAGGGTTAGTAATCCCAACAAATTTAGTTGAAACACCTTAAAAATTGTACATATTGCAACATAAACTTTGTTACCATAACATTGTATAGTTTTTAACATAATATTTGTAACATGAAATTTTTATAGCTTGTAATATAAAATTTGTTACTTCAATTTTATACAGCTTTCAATGCAAACTTTTTATCTAAAATTTTTATATATTCAACATAAACAGTGTAACATGAAATATTTATAGATTTCAACATAAACATTTTTAGAACTCCTCTATATGATAAAATTTCATTTCTCTATATGATGTCATCATAAATATTTTTAAAATGAAAGTTCATTAAACTTAATTCATAAAAATTAATAAGTATCTATCTGGTAAACTTTGTAATTGTTCATTTGATGATCTATGTAGAATTTAGTTTGTTGAACCATGTTTGATCAAATAGGTTTATTAGACTTAATATGGTGTCTTTATCAAAACTTCACTATGATATTTAAAGGGTATTCATCTTTGTTTGTTTTAACTTTTTACCTATCTGAAGAATGATCTTTGTAAAAATATGTATGAAATATTATTTACGTGGAGTAACAAAGCCTATGTCAAATAAAACATGGTCTGATGGAACTGTCACTGATAGTATCGATCGATTATAATTCATACTTCTCTGTCTGATCATTAGAAGTAACTTTCCTGCATCATATCTTAAACTCTATACAACTATAACTCTAACCTTCTAGATCTAACTTTTATTTCTACCCCTTTATTCAAAATCATGAAAACTCAATAATAATCATGAGTATCTTTATGATGTTAGGCACTTTAATATCATCATAAAATTGTGTGACTTGGTAACGAAAATTTATTATCCTACTTTTGAAACTCATAAGAAAAGTTTCTAAACCTTAGTAAGGAATGTTTCTTGACCTTCATAAGGAATGTTTCTTAAGTTTCATTAGGAAAGATTCGTAACCTTCATAAGTAAAATTTCTTGATCTCCTTTAAAAACTCACAAGGAAAATTTCTTAAGCTTCATAAGAAAAGTTTCTTAACCTTTATAATAAAAACCTAATTGGTAAAAGTTGGTCACCTCTAATTCACCCACCACTCAAGGTGACTGCACAACCAACTTTGGAATTTCAATTTTAAAAAATTACCCTCCATGATAGCCTTAGGATAGTCTCTAATATGCAATATTCATCTCGATCCCTTAGAAAAATAAGAAAACATAAAAAAATAGTAAACTTAGATGCTTAATAAAGGTTAGTGTATTAAGAAAGCTACATATGCATTGTAACATAATCAAGGATTACATAATAGGAAATTAAAATAATAATAAATATAGTGTCATGTGATAGAAAACATAATTTATAACATAACAGTGAAGTTAAAAATTATATAAATCATAAAAATATAGTCAAGGACTTATGCCAATACAATATACTTGATGGGTAAAGACAATAACACTATGCTATCTTATTTTTCACTTGAGACCTACCAATAAATATGAGGTATTTATACTTTTGATACATACCAATCACTTACTTAGTTCATTCATAAAATGAAAAATTGAAAAAATTATTTTCATGTACATGACATGTAACACACTTTATTTCATATTCCTAAGACCTGAATAGGGGTTTCCACTTAGCCTTAAGCATATTCCCTAATCACTAAAGTCTAAAAACTAGTCTAGAGGGATACAAATACTCACAAAGGGAAATTTTTCCCTTAAATGAATAAACCAAACCATGTATGTCATGATAAATTTTTCTAATCTCTTAAACCATTTTAATGTCCAAACTAAACAATGAAATAAGTCAAAAGATCTAAATAAAGATACTAAGAAACATTGGATAAACCAAACACACGAATAAATAAAAATGAAATAAAAACCAATAGTCTCCACAAAGAATTGAAAACCAGATACTTTTTTATATCTCTATCGGAGGATCTACGAATCACCATTGACAAATAATGAAGCCTTCAACTAACCTACATTATGATAAAAAAATATCTACATGTATACCCATATTTACATTTTTGGGTGATTACAAGAATGATCAGGATATCTCTAATTACCTTATTTTATTTCTTTACATATGTAAATCAAAAACTCAATTTCAATTCCATGTAAACATAAACAAAGTCTATTTCATTAAACCATGAAATCATGACATTACCAAAATATTATTTTACTATTTATAACATATAAATAAAATTTCTTATATTTTTTTGAAATATAATAAAAAATACATTGGTTTCTCTCCTAAAAATACTTTTTAAAAAAACATATGTTTTTTATTTTAACAAAATCTTTATATTCATTTCCTAGAATACCCCTTTTAAAAAAACTACATGTTTTAAAAATTAAATTATAAATTATAAAATTCACTATTTTTGTAAACATAAACATAATATTGTAAAATATATTAACCCAAAAATATCACATGTTTTTAGACATACCTTTTGAATTAAATCCCTAAAGTTTACCCAATATATAATGATTGTAAACTAACCATAATTATTTGTCACATTACCATCCCAATATGTTGTATAGGTCACTACCCATCCATATGTTTGTTATAAAAACCCATGAACTTAAACAACCCATAATTATGACTTTAATATTAAGGATTTTACTTTCTTATATTACCATTATACTTTAGGTTTAAATATTTATAGAATTTAGAAAATCATTACATAAAAAGTGTAAACTTCCACACATTGTACATTTCATTCCAAAAAATGTCTAAAGTTTAATGTCCTCTTTCATACATGATAATTTTTTCTTCATTCAAAAAGAATCCCAATAATTATAAATTTGGATTTGTTAAAGTACCTACTCATCCTTAATCCCTGTGAAAAAAACATTTGAAAATATGGGATAAGTAAAAAAAATCATATTAAAATATATAAAATAAAGGAAACCCATTAGTCCTTTGAAAAACATTAAAACCCATAATAATGTTTTCCTTTCACAAAATAAACCTTGAGCTCATAATAAAACATAATCAATTATAAATTCAACCTTCAATCAATAAATACATTAAAACTCATATCAAGTAAAGAAAACCCATAAAGGCATATTAGGACTTTATATTCATCACCCTTGTTCACTCATATTTAATCTGTAATGGAATAATGATAACCAGTTAATTTCAATCATCATTTATATATAGAATAAATCATTACCAAATGAATTTGATGTCTATATCTCAAGCCCACCCATCATCATCAATAATTTAAAAGTACCATTAAAGTAAAAAATATTTAAAAACATGTGATTTTGATTATAAAACTCATTTGAACCCATAATCAAAATGAATTTCAAACATCTCATAAAAATAAGATGAAATATTATTTTATTTTGATAACTATTTTAAGGTGAAAATTTTCCTAAAAAAATGGGAATTGAATTTACTTTAGAAAACCATGAAAAATTGAAGGTGAATCTTTATAATAAATAATTTTCATGGTGGTGGGGAAATTTGGTCACATGGTAAATATTTAAAAACATTATTTTCAGACCTTTTATAAGAATTTCAAAAATGAACCATATAGAAAACATTAAAAAGATTAATTTTTAAAACATTGTTAATAAATTCAAATACATTTGAAAATGATCATAAAAATTACTTTATGTATAAATAAAAATATTCTTGAAACATTTATAATAACATGGAAATAAAATAATTTTTTTTAAAACATTTAAACAAAGTTTTAAAGAAAAATCCCTTGAAACTTTGATAACTTTTGAATCAAAAGGAAATTGGAGGGAAATTGAAATGGATTTTCAAACAACTTGAACATTAAAAAATGGTTGATATTCATATGGTATTTTATACACCACACTCATGAAAACATGTGTTGAAAATTCCATAAGTCTCAATGAAAGGAAATTGAGATGATTAATCTTTTACCTCAAGTCCCGATTTAATGCACACACCTTTTAATTTAATGGGTAATAAAATTATATTAATTATTAACTTTCTGAATAAAATTTTCATGGTTATTAATTTATTATTATTTTTATTATTTCATTTATTTTCTTGTTTTATTTGGATAAAAAATTATTTTAGTTCACTTTGGCCATTTTGAGGTTGTTTGGTCCAAAACAGTTGCAGTGTATTGACTGTAGTGAAGGGGGTTATAAAATGGTTCCATCATATTTATATAATATTAATAATGTCATAAAAAATAATATTTATTCATTAAATACACTTTTATAACTAATAATGTAAAGTGGTGATGAAAAATGAAACACATCATTCATGGTTGTGGTGGTCCACAAGTACACAGGGGCGACATTTTATTTTTTCAATGGATTGAAGGGAAAGAAGATATATAATATATTATCTTTAAGAAAACATAATTATGACATAAATATAAAAATTATTTATTTAATTCATCATTATAACCAACCATGTGAGGTGGTGATGAAAAATGAAATACATCATCCGTGGATGCAGTAATTTGTACGAACACAAATACAATATTTTTATTTTTCAATGGATGGGAAGAATATAGAGAATGGTTATTTTATTAATGTAATAACATTTAATTATAATAATAATACCTATTTCATATGGTTTAATTGATAATATATATTTATAGAAGGTGTAATAAGAAATAAACTTGAAAGAGTTTGGTTAGAACATATACCTCTTCCTTAGATAATTTATTTTGTAAAACACCTTAAGGCTTATGGAATTAGTGTTTTTGTAAGGAAAAAAGTTCTAGGAAATGGATAAGGGTGTTTGGGATTTATTTGAAAATTTCTTGGTAAATATGAGGTACTCAACATTTGTGGATAAGTATGAAGAGGGTAGGTCCTTTTATAGATGATATGAGTGACCCTCTTGTAAATAATCTTAAATTTAAAATATTATAAATGTATTTCTCATGGTAAAGTGGAAAAAATTGGATAAATTTTAAAATATGGGATAATTTAGGGTAGAAATAAACTCAAACAATAAAATATATACAAGTTTTATAGATATTTAAATCCTTATCCCTTAGTCAAATTCCCCCTTAAACCCTTTTAACCCTTACTATGGTGATTAACTTTTATTGCTGTAACATAATTATATTACTAAAAATTAAGTAGAAATTATTAAATAATTAGAATATGATGATTTTAAATATGGAATCAATTTTAAAATATTTAATTTCTAAAGGTGGTAAAAACAAACTTTAATATAAGTGTACATAACACAATAAAAAATAATTTTTTAAAAAATAGCCCTTTTAATAATAAAAATGAATTTACACCAAAATTATGTATAAAATCAATCCCATTAATTTTACTAGTTTATAAATAAAAAATGAGTTTTAAGTGACTTTAAAATAAATTAAAAATATAAATTTTCTTTATAAATACTTAATCAAAGGAAAATTCACGGTATTTGAAAACAAGATATTTTCTATTATTCATCTAAAAATAAACCCTTCCAGAAAAATACTAAAAAATTCATATTAAGATAATTTTTACATGATAATTTAAAAAATTAAATTCATTTAATAATATTTAAATTTAAAAATTTAACTATTAATTGAAACCATATAATTCATGAAAGAAATTAACTAGAATAGATTATTTCTTTTTTGATTGAAACATTATGTAAAATCATTATAGTGAAATAGAATCTATAAAATCTAATCATGAATATTAATAAGACATGAAATTTATTTATTATTAATATTACCTATGTTTTTATATTATCCCCCATTAATGAAGTTTTTCCCTTACAAATATTTTCATTGATAAACGAGTGATGATGTTTTTCCCTCATAGATTTTTCAGATTCCCATGTTTTTTTCAACCATATAGTTCTTCCAAAAAACTTTAACTATGTGGGTTACCTTATTCTGAAATAAATAAATTTTTAATCACAAATATGAACTTTATTTTCATTATATTAAATATTATCTTCAAATTGAACTACTTTAGTGATCAATACGTGAGATACACATGGTATATATTTTGTTAAAAAAATATGAAACACATCATATACCTGAGGTAAAAATGAAGGTAAGGATACCGAGTAATAAATTGTGATCCAAATTTTAATAAAATTTTATATATACCAATAAACCTTGGATTCAATTTTCCATTTTTATCAAAACACATCACACCTTATAAGGATATATTTTAAAGAAAACATGGTCTCTTACCTTAAACAAATGATATTTCTTATGTTTATCTACATAATTTTTTTTCTTCTCTGAGCAACCCTCATATTATTCCGAATAATCATTACCCTTTTGAATATATAATATAACAATTATGGAATCAAAAATTTTCTCTCCTCTACTTCATCCCAGCTTGCTAGAATCTAACACTGATTTTTATATAATGACTCAAATGGTTCCATCTATATATTCTAATGAAAACATTTATTTTATATAAATTACACTAATTAAATATGTTGATCCCAACATCATTAATAATTAAATGAAAAATATCTAATAATATCCTCAAAATTTTAAATTATCTTCTTTGAATTTATATCATATTTAGGATGTAAAGCTATACTAAAACCTAATTCAATACCCAATGAAATTTTAAGTCCCTTACAAAAATTAGACGTGAAATTGGGTTCATGATAAGATATAATCTAGAGAGGAACTCCATGTAACCTGACTATCTCTTTAATATTAAATTATGAAAACTAATCCAAATTCATATTATATCAAATAGAAACAAAATGAGCACATTTTTTCAAATGATCAATCATAAATCATATTGCATTATTACCTTGAGATATCTTTAGTAATTCCATCATGAAATATATGGATATATACTCCCATTTTCATTATAATACTAACAATTAGTAAATAATCCCCTTTGATGGTTTTCATTTAGCTTTGAACTGTTGATAAGTCAAATATTTTATGGAAAAATTAATAATTTACACATTAATTACTTACCAAAAATAATATCCCTAAAGGTATATATATATCTTGGTGACATCAGAATGAATAGAATATTGAGAGATGTGACCTTAATTTAATAATTCCATTTTAAAATAAAAATAAATAAATTCCCAAATTCTGTTTAAAAATATTATTATAACATTCACATAAATATTTAACTCATGTTTCTTCCCTTCCTTAACTAATTATATATTTCTTTAAAAAACAAGACCATATTTATTAGTCTTATTAATTCAGTACGAAAAGGATGAATGTACTAATACCTAATCCAAAATAGAATTGGTTTCTAGATACAAAAATTTGAATCCTAGATTCATTAAATAATTAACTATTATATTATGTTCCAAATTTATCATGGTTGATAATGAATTATAATTTCAACTCAAGTCATTTATTACCTTGTTAGATTTATCTAGATGATAGAGAATCATGTACTCATAATCCTTTATTTGTTCCAACAATCTTCTCTACCTCATGTTAATTTTTTATGTGAATATATATATTTAAATATTTTATGATCAATGTATGTATCATAGTTATCCCCATATAGAAGAATCATCCAAATTTTTAAATCAATAACCACAACTGAAATTTCAAATTCATGTGTTGGATAATTCTGATCAAGGGGTTTCAGTTTTCATGATACATATGCAATTATACGATCATTTTTCATAAAAAAACAAAGGACCTTCAATGAAGAATCATGAAAAATAAAAATGTCACTATTTATTGATGGAAAGGATAACACTGGAGAATTAACCAATGTTATTTTTAATTCCTAAAAGCATTCATCACACTCCTTTATCCAAATAAATTTAAATCTATTTCATGTTAGCATACTTAGTGGGATAGATAACTAAGAAAATGTTTCAAAAAACCATTAATAATAACCCACTGGTCTAACAAAAATTTTAATCATAGTGACGCCAACAGGTCTTGACCATTATTCCACCATTTTTGTTTTCGAAGTATCAATAATTATGTTATATTTAGTGACAATATGTTTATGGAAATAAATTCCAACAACCAAAACATAGATTTTGCAAATTTTCTATAATATTTTTTTATTTTAGGGTCCACAGAATAATTCTTAGATGTTTCTCATGATCCTCATACCTTTTAGAATATACTAGAATAGAATTAATAAATACCAAAATAATTTATCCAAATACTTATTGAAAAATTTATTCATAAAATCTATAAATATAGCAGGTGTATTTTTAACTCAAAAGGAATAAACAAAAAATAATAATAGTCATAAATAGTTCAAAATTATGTCCTTGGAGTGTGTCCATCCTTTAATTTTAACTTATGATATTCGAATGAGAGATCAATTTTTGGAAAATAATACACTTGCTGGATCTGATCAAACAAGTTATCAATATGAGGTAAATGATACTTTTTATTTAAAAAATGTTATTTGTTTCTTAAAAATCAATTAAAATACTCATAGAACCATCATTGTTTTTAATAAAAAAATAAAATCACCCTAAGGTGAAGTTATAAAATGAATGAAAACCTTATAAAGAAACTCTTATAACTGCATTTTAAACTCTAATACCTCTATTAGAGTCATTTAATAAGGGGTTTTAAAAATTTCTTATATTCTATAACTAAGAAAATGATGAATTAAAACTCGTAATAAAGAATAATTCTAAGAAAATAATCATAAGATACATCCATATATTCATTTAAAACTATCATATAAATAATTTTATTGACTTACACCTTTTCAATGATATGATAAAAATAAATTCCACTTATATATTTAATATTATTTTTATATTCTTGATATGTTATCATAAATATTAATTCATTCTTATATAAAAATTGATACACACTTAGAAAATTGAATATAAACTCCTTATCCCTATAATCTATCTAAGCATGATAAACTAAAATCCAATCCACACCCAAAATAAAATCAAAATATACTATCAGAAAGATAGAAATAGTTTTAGGAAAAACTATTCCATAGATGATAATATAAAGATTACTATAAATCTAAATTTCTTTAATACTACCCCCAATAATATTTTCCCATGAGTTTTATCTCCATTTCTTTAGGTGATATTTCCATTTTACTTGAAACATTTCTAGAAATAAAATATTTTATAGATCTTGAATAAAATAATACATTGGAATAATTTGATTAAATAAGTAATATACCCATATCTACTTCATTTTATAGTATAAATTATTCCATATTAGTTGAAAATAACTTTTCCACACAATTCAACTTTATATCTTGATGGTTCAAACCTTGAGTAACTAACTTCCGACATGTGTTTTTATAATGACCCAATTAATTAAAATTAAAATATTTTACTATCAATAGACAATATGACTTCCCATTATTGGTATGATCAAAACTCTTTTCCTTTTAGTCACACTCCAAATGACTATACTTACCACACTGATAAAAATTATTTGATCTTGTTATATATTCTGTAAAAAATATTCTTTTAATATTTAGGACATGAGGGGGGATTACCTCATAGTTTCCTCACTAATTTTCTCTCTATTAATTTTCACTTGGACCATTTCATATTCATGATGAAATAAGATAAAAATGTTTTATAAAATTCCATCTTAAAATTATTAGCACATAAAATGACTTCCTTATAACTTTTTAACTCATGATAGGACAAATTTTGTTATAAATTTTGTTTTAATTCTATTTAAAACTTATCAATTTTACTCTCATGGTATAGAATATAATTCAGTGCATACCTATACAATATAGTATAATTTTATTCATAAAAGAAACTAAATATTATCACCTTTTCTTTAACTCTAACATTTTTCATTACAATATATGTCAAAGAACATTAGGAAAATATTTTTCATGAGAGATATATTTAAATATTTTTCACTCCATGGTATCAATTTCATTATTATCCTTGGTATTTTTAACGAAATACCACCACTTATTGACTTTACCTTCAAAATGATGAACTACAAGAGTTACCTTTTAACCTTGTAAATAATCAAAAACTTGAAATATATTCTCCAAATAATTTATCCATTTTTATCTACCACTGGGTATGAGTTTACACCAAACGTCATATGGTGTTATTTCCTAAAATTCTCCACTATTGACATCTTACTCTTTGGAGAATTCAGTCACTCTATTGCATGGGTCCCACTATTCATATCATGTGTTAATTGATTTAAAATAGATATAAACTGCTCATTTCTAACTTCAACCATTTTATATCACTAATTCATACTGATATTATTCTCTTGGTGGCTTCCTACATCATTCAGCTTGTTTCCTTTAGGAAAAACCATTCTAAAATAGACATATACTAGATAAAGAAGCATAGAAAACATCAAATTCCATCTCATGATAATATAACCATAAGTTAATATCCATAAAATTTATTTTATTTACATCATAATAACATCTAAAGTTATCTAAAAATTTATCTAATACCAATTATAAAAACCCATAAACATAAAAAACCCATAATTATTAGTTTAATAGAAGGGATTATTCTTTCTAACATTCCTAGGATCATTTATATTTAGAGATTTTTAGAATTAATAAAAACATTACATAAAAAGTGGATACTTAAACACAATATACATTTTTTACATAAAAAATTTCTTATTCTTAAAATTCTATTTCACTCATGATGCATTTTCTTTATTAAAGATGAGACACTATAATTGGAATATTGGAATTGTTAAAGTATTTAATCATCCTTAATCCTTGTGGAAAAGAGTTTTAAAACAAGGTATGTGAAAGAAAATATCATCAAGGAATCTAAAAATAAAGGAAACCCATTAGTCCTTTCAAAAACATGAAAACCCATATGAATGTATACCTTTTTCACAAAAATAAACTTTGACCTTATAATAAAACATAATCAATTTTGAAATCAACTACTGATAAAAAACCATTAAATATAAAAAAATCATAAAAACTATTATGGTGTCTTGGGAAATTATATTCATCACCTATGTTCACTCATATTTCACCTATAATAGAATAACTATAGTCAGTTAATTCTAGGAATCATTTCTCTAGAGAATAAATTATTTCCCAATACATTGGTGAGTTATATCCCAGGCCCACTCATCACCATATATAATTTTTAGGAATCATTACATTAAATAAATAAATAAATAAATATATATATATATATATATATAATATTTTACCTTTCAAAATAACAATTATTTGAACCCATAATCAAAATCACTTCCAAAAATCCCATAAAAATAAGATGAAACACGCTTTTCCTTTATTAACTATTTTATAAAAAATTCCCCAAAACAATGGGAATTGAATTTATTTTAGAAAACCATGAATAATTGAATGTGAATATTTATAATGAATAACATTCATGAATGTTGGAAAATTATTTCATGTGGTAAATGATAAAAAAAATTCTATTTTCACACATTTTAAAATAAAGTAAATAATGACCAGTATAAAAAATGTTAAAAGGAATCCTTTTTTAATCCTTTGTAAAGAAAATAAATGATAGTTAAAAATTAAATTAAAAAATATTTAAAGTATAAATAAAAATACACTTAAAAATTTTAAAATATCATTTATATATAAGAGAAATATTTTAAAACATTTAACACAAATTTTAAATAAAAATCCCTTTGGGACTTTGATAAATTTTGAATCAAAAGGACATTGAAGAAAGGAACATGTAAAATATTTTTAATCAACTTTAATTTAAGTAAATTTATGATAAAATACACCTATATGGAACTTTTTAAACCAAAAAAAGAAAACATGTGATGAAAATGGAATAAGTCTTAAAGAAAGTAAATTTTGATAAGAAATCCCCTACCTCGAGTCTCAATTTTCCACATATGTGTTTTACTTTCCAAAATAATAAAATTATATTTATTATTTACTTTCTTAATTTTTTCCCTATTTATTTTCTTATTATTATTATATTATTTTATTTATTATCATTTTTTATTTAGTTTCTAAATCAATTTATTTTATATAGGTCGTTTAGTCTGAAACACTTTAAGTGTGTTAACCAGATTAAAAGGGGCCATAAAATGGTTCCATCATATTTAAAGAATCAAAATCATGTCATAAAATTTATATTTATTCATTAAATTTATTAAATTCACTTTTATAACCATCCATATAAGTAAGTGATAAAAAATTTAACACATCAGTCATGGAGGCGACATATCACATGTATTCAAGAGCGACACTTTCACTTTTCAATAGATGAAAGGAAAAAAGGAAGATAATACTTTTTATTTAAAAAATCATAATTATATTATAAATATCATAATTATTCATTTAATCCATCGTTATAGCCATCTATGTGAGGTGGTGATGAAAAATGAAATACGCCATCCATGGAGGCGATAGTCCACACAAACACACATACAACATTTTCATTTTTCTATGGTTGGAAAGAAAGGAGTTAATGGTTATTAAATTAACATAATAGAATTTTATTATACTAATAATAATTTTTTAATTCTATTATAATGGGTAAAATATATTTGGATGAGGCATGAGAATAAATAAAATTTAAAGATTTTGGTTAGAACATATAAGTCTTCCTTAGATAATCTCTTTTAAAAAACCCCTTAATGATTCTTTGATTGATATTTTTGAAGAAAAGGATATCTAGTACATGGATAAGGGTTCTGAGGATGTTTTTGGGTTGGGTATGGTTGATATAAGGAACCCAAATTTTGTGGATAAGTAAGGAGAGGAGTGGTTCTCTTATAGGTGAGAGAAGTGACACTCTTGTAAACCATAAAAACTTTAAAATATTATAAATGTATTTCACATGGTCAAGTGGAACCAAGTAGAATAATATTTAATTATTGTATAAATTAGGTTCAAAATACCCTCATATAATCAAATTTAGACACTTTTTTTGGTTTTTGAATCCCTAACCCTTAGTTTAACCCCCATCTTTAACCCTTTTAACCCTTTTAACCCTTATGATGGTGAATAAATTTTACTATTATAACATAATTTTTTGGATAAAAATGACATAAAACTTATTAAATATTTAGAATATTCTAATTTAAAATATAGAATCAATTTTAAAGCATTAAATTACTCTATTTGGTAAAAATTATGTTTAATATAAGTACACGTAATGCAATAAAAAACAATTTTTAGAAAATTTCTTTTTTAAGCATAAAAATGAATTTACACATAAATCTTGTATAGAATTAATACCCATAACTTTTATTGGTTTATGAATAAAATATTAGACTTATATTACTTTAAAACCAATTCAAAACTGTTCTTTACCTAGTGAATACTTAATCAATGGAAAATTTATGGTATTTAAGAACATATTGTTTTCCACTATTCACTTAAAAATACACCCTTTCAGAAAAATACAAAAAATCAAGTTAATATAAGTTTAAAATAATTTTTTAAAAAATAAGTCCATTTAATAAAATTAAAATTAAAAAATTTATAAATTTAACTTTCAGATAAAACTATATAATTCATAAAAAACAATTTTTCTTGAATAAACTATTTTTTTTCAATTGGAAAATTACTTAAAGTTATTCTAGTGAAAACAAATCCATAAAATCAACCATGAATATTAATAAGTTATAACTTTGATTTATTATTTAATTTATACAGGTTGGCACATTTATCATCCAATCTAACCTGATTAATGTCTCACCATGGTATATAAATAGTGTTTTCACAATGGCCTTATTCCCTATACCATTTCTTATGGAAACAAATATATTCCCCATCATTCTTATTTGAATGAACCACAATATTCTATGTTAGTAAGTTTCAAACCCTTACCACATGCTGTTAAAGATTCATCCTATAATAAACCATCATAGTCTAGGTCTAGGGTTTTAATACAAAGCTCTAATTTCTAACGATTTTTAACAAAGCCAATTCCACATGACTCATCCATTGGAAATCTTATTTGATTAACCCTTTATCTAAAATAAAACATTAAATTTTATCAAAATAATCATTTTATATTGAAAATCTTAATAAAACATCAAAATTTGGAAATCTTGGAAACTAATTCTTTCAAAAATTATTTCAAATAATAATATATGTTTTTAAAAAATCATTCAATATAAATTAACCATTAATTTTTAATTAATAAAATTACATAAAAAATGAATAATTTTGAATTAAATCCTTGTCAGATGAAAAAATTCCCAATTTCAAAAAATAATCCATTTTTCAAGTAATCAATGTTTCCAAACTTAACACAAATAATTAATAAGAAATCATTATAAATAAAATTTTAATTTTACTAGTAATGAAAATTACATAAATAGACTATCTATATAACATAAATAAACTACGTCCACCTACCTAGACATGTGATTCTATAATCCCTTATAATCTTAAATGAAGATCATTCCTAGGATGTTGATACATTTATCCCTAATAATAAAATATCTCAATAAATCACTAAATCCAAGCTTATAAATATATATATTCCTTAAATCTAGATTACTTAAAATAGATAATAGAAAGAAATTCGGAGATCTAAAAATAAATAAGATCGAGGATCTATTACATTAAATCTAGTTTTAATCCATATATGATGTATGAAAAATTAATTATACAATGAGAAGATATCCTAAAAAATACCCTAGATATTCCTTAAACTTGTTTAAAGTTATTTTAGTCTCTTTATGAGGGTAAATAAAGGAATAATGAGTGTTTTAAAATAATTCTATATATCTTACACCAAATTATTGGTTATAGTGTATAGTTTATCCAAATGATGCATCAACCATGCATTAATTATTATCCATATTTTTCTAGAATGAATAGTTATTCAACCATGCATCTAAACATACCATATATACTTCCTCTATAATCATGAAATATAATATTAATATATATAATTATTTAACAATGAAATTATTATAAAAGTTACATAACAAACCCATACATTAATTTTTTACTTGTAATATAATAAAACACAATATAATTCTATAATATTAGATCAAGGTTGTCACAAGTCACCCCACTATAGGAATTATCACCCCTATTAAGTCATTAAGTTTCATCATACACAAAAAATCTAAACTCTCCTCCTAAACTGTTCTATGCTATTATAAAACCCATACTAAGGTAGTATACCATTTCTTTAAAATATTGTCACATTATTCCCTAATTTTCTTTGGTCTCTATATACATATTATATAAAGTTTAAAATCAATGACATTCCAATATAATACATATGATGAATCTGATTTATATTTCTTAAATTTAGAATCATAAATAACATTAGGAATAATTTTATAATGTCGAGGTCACACTAACCTATACACATTTTCACAAATATATTCCAAAATATCAAAAATATAGATATATCATGGTCTTAATTTTTCTTATTTACCAATATAATAGTGTTACAACTGGGGAGACACTTGAAAAAAATACTTGATCTCTAATTTAATGCTTCAAAGGTCATCATAATTTATCTTTATAAGATTTATATTATCTCGGAACCATATCCATATATTTCTAAATCACATTAATTTGAATTAACTCATGCCTCTCTAATCTTGGTCTAAAAAGTTCTTTTTTCACATTTCTCTACCTGACACAAGGGTGACTATCAAGATGTACTATATAAATCCTCAAACAATCTCTAAATACTTAATAATTTTACTTATTATTATAGGATTTATTCACCAAAGGTAGATGTTATTCCCAAGACCATATAAATTTTAATATACATAATCAAATAATGAAATCCAAAATTTATATAACCCATGAAGTTTCTACACCCATATAAGGAATCTAAGTCATTATCATATTCAAATAAGTACCTATAACATCCTACATACCCTCCAAAATATGATTTTTAATAATAATCTCTACTCTAGATACTATATTTCAGAGCACCATGACTTATAATAGCTTCCTTAATATATAATTGAATAATATCTTAATTGAATATGTTTTTAAAATAATAATGAAATGTGTTTACTTCTAGAGATGATCCACCAACACCCAAATAAAATCCCAATTTTAAGATTATTTTTGTATTCCCTTCATGAATTCCATGGAAATATCTTTCCACTTACATTTTAGTATTGTAAAAATCTACAAAAACTAATCCAATCATTCATTATCTTCATTTAATTATTGATATATCAAACACCAAGAAATATACTCAACTATTTTACTTATTCATACCAGGATACTAAAAAAATTGATAATATCATGTTATATTTTGGAAATTCTAATATATATAATCTATATAAAATTATGAAATTTATCAACAAATCCTTTATTTAAATTCAATAGATCTACTACTTATACCAAAAAATAAGAATCTAGGTCAGATATGATAATCTTACCATCAATTATATCCCTACTATTTAAGGTATCCTATATCCCCTTAAACTTAAAATCTAATAATTTTAAATCATTCACTTTTTAAAATTGTGTAAACATCATATTCATGTTATTTTGAACTACACCATTCTCATTCTATTCCATTTATAAATTTAAATTATCTTTCATTCCAATAAACTTCCTTTACTCTTCATCTTCTATAACTCTTCGAGTCATATTATTTCTACTCAATGAATTAGTCACTAAATTCCCATTACTAAGAATATATAAAATTTTAAAATCGGAAGTTTGAAGATACATTACCCACCTTCAGTTCCACAATTTAATATCCCTTTGTGAGAAGTTTTACCTCAAACTTTTATGATTGGGATATATCATGAAATTATCAATAAAGAGATAATGTATCCAATTCTTTATGGATTTAACCACTATAAATGACACTAAATCATATTTAGGTTAATTATTACCATGATCTTGTAACTATCTCAACCTATGAACTATGAATTGATTTACTTAGATAGAAATGTTCCCATATACTTATCAAGATTCATAACTTGAAACCACATATCAACGATATAATTAATATAAAAAAATATCTGGCACAAAGTAAAGTCTTCTATTAAACTATTTAAATGAGTCCTACTATATTTCATTCCATTAAACATTTAATACCTTTTAATATAAAGCTTACATACATGCATCCAATTTAGAGAAATTTTAAATGAACCTCTGGTAATATACAATTAACTCAAAGAATATTTAAACTTCCAAAAACATTCTAGATCCTATCATAGGACATCATAACCTTTGAATTTTTAGGTACAATAAAAATTAATTAATTATAAATGAAATTCCACTTTTGGTTCACTTCTTAAATCTAGAAGTGACATTTAGAGTATTTGGTGTACTATATATTTTCTTGAAAAATGGATAAAATAATTTACATATATCTCTCATAGTTTACCTTTTATCTTGAGTAGAAAGATATTATATTTATAATAACTACCGCAAAAGAGTTCAAACGCATTTAGAATATTCAGTTTATCAAATCCATGAACACTGTATGATCATTATTAACTACAAAAAATTAAAGAATAAAAACACATAATGGATATAGTGACTACTAAAAGGCGTTTTTGTTATTTCCTAATCTATTATAATCAATCGATGATATCCATATTAGGGATTAATTTTATAAAATAACCAAGATCCTTTAAACTAGTTAGATATATCATCAATGTAGGAAAAATAAATCTGTTCTTAATTGTTTATTCATTTAGATTTTAGTAATCAATATATAACTAAAAACCTATATTAACCTTCTTGGGAATTTTCTTGGAACCAAATAATGTTAAATAATCAACTTAAAAAATCCTTTCTTCTTTGATTTACCCCACTATGAATGTAGTTCTCACAATTTAAGTGGTGTTATGTGGTTTGAAGTTATAAAATCATATTAATCTCAAAAGAAGTTTAAATGATAAATAATTGTATATTTTTAGAGGCTACCATAATAAATAATTTATAAATATGATTAAATACTTTCCAAATATGAATAGAATCTAATAATGGGAACTTACTTCCATGGTCACAATAACTATTCATACTGATTTTTTAGGGATGAATATTATGTCTTAAATGATTAAATCACTTATACTAGAATAAATATCTCATTGTTGATAAATTATATAGTATGTAAATATAAAAAACTAAAAAATAATCCTTCAACTATAATTGTTAATTTTTTACTTGTACTTAACAATCCAATCTATCTCAATAATAAGGTCAAATGTTTTCAATTAGAGGAATAATATATAAAAAATATTTTCACACCACTAATCATAATCACATATGTCACAACCCATCCCAGAGGGTCCCATTCTATGACTACCCCATGCCCACCTCCAATAGGCTAAGGGATGGTGACTAGCACTGAGTAGGAATATCCCACAAATGGGAGGCATTAGCCTAAAGTACCTATACACCTGAACACATCTCCAAGATGAAAAATGATAAAATGTAAAAAAAATAAGTAAAAAATGCATGAACAACACTATATCCCACAACCAAAGTAAAATAATGAAAGGACTAGAAAGTAAAATGGTCTAAAACCATCCCACCAAAAGAAAAGAGTCTACAACCACAACTCTAACCTATAAAGTAAGAGGTACTGGGTCTATCATCAGAATAGATTCCAGAACACACCTCAGCCTATCCAGTCTCACAAGAAACTTCTTGGTTCTAGTATACCAAGAACTCCATCGAAGAGTCAATAATCTACAAAAGACACAACACATGCAGACAAATCCCATTTAGGGGTGAGTAAAACAATACTCAATAGGACACCCCTAAACTACAATGGAATATAACAAAGAAAATACTACAAGGGAAATACTTCAAAATAATACCAAAAAATAACACCACAAAGGAAATACCATTAAGTAATACTAAAAAAAAAATATCTTGAAGGAGTACCACCAAAGAACACCATGAAGTAATACCACAAAGAAATATGACAAAGGAATGCATAGTCAACTCCACACAGATATATGTCTAGAACAAATATATCAAGAACAAACAGATATACTAAATCCAATAAGAAAAATAGTCTAAAAAAGACACATAGTATCCATAAGACACACAATATTCATAATACACACAGTCTCTCTAAGACACACAGTCTCTATAGGACACATAGTCTCTATAAGACACACAATCTCTAGGTCATATCCAACCATAGAATTGTTTGCTTGAAGAGAAATCATTCCAGGAGAACTCACTCCTCAATACATTAGGTATTATGAACACTCCCAAAAATACCACTTCAGATATCTATAAATTACCATGTCATTATAAGTGTTCCAATTCCACATACATCTCGTCAAACAAATGTACAGTTTGAAATTTATGGGATTTTAAAATTTTGAAGGAGGGGGGGGGGGGTCACTTGGCTATGGACCAACTCAAGATTGGTCCACCTAATGGAATGATCGACCATGAAGGTTTATTTTCCTAGGATTTTGTGGTAGACCATGATGGTCGACTATCCCCAGCTGCTGCAACCACATGACAATTGGAACTACTGTGACTCACAGTCGACCACTGTGGTCAACCGTGGCTCAGATCCTGGCTGGTCACCCTGAGTCTAAACCAAACCACTGGATCCAACCTAAGCTGATAGCCTATCCCATAATGATGAGTATGACCCTAACCTATGGGACATGCCTAGCTCACTCATTCAACCTGTTCCTCTAGGTCGGCCCAGTCAACACGGTCAATAGCCACGTTCCACACGGCGGCTGCCACTGCTATGTTCCACAACACCACCGTATCCGTGTACCACTCCTTCATGTAACACATGAAACCACTACCTTTTTTAATCGATGTCCTTGTCTGAAACATTTTCTCTTCTCTATCCTCTATGGCCTCCACCTATGGTCGCCACACCACCACCGTGTCATCTCACCGGATCGCCATGCCACCTCCCCTGACCGCTGCACCAGACCCGGGCCGATGGTCCATTCTATAGACAATAGATCCACCTCTGATGCTTGAATTTATGAAATGAAAGAATATCTATGATTCTCGGTTCATGATCTACATTGATCCGACCTCTGGTTTGATTTTCCTCTAATCTAAGGATCCGATTTCATTAAAATCCTCCTAGAAATTGGATCTGTGGTCATGAGGATACAACGATGAAGAATGCCAATAATAGGGGAGAGTAAAGCACCAAGAATTCCTGAAGATAAATCCTTATCAATTTTTGTTCCAACCTAGATTCATTCTCATTATAAGGATAAATGAAGAGGATAAACTAATCTTTTGATAATTCTATATCAATAACCCATCCAAAAACGACGAACGATACACAAATCACTATGTTTGTGGATTGAACTGTGTTTTTTATGGAAATAAATAATGGGGAAAAGTAATGAGAAATAAAATTCCCTACCTGGGATATGGATCATTCACTAACGAGGATTTATTTCTATTGTTGATCCATCAAGAACGATCTTTGATCCCTGTGTTTGTCTTTGCTTCTGAGATAATTCTTTAAGGATTCTCTCTAGATCCTCTAGGGAATTTCCAAGGTTATGAGCCTAACCCTTGGTCCCTTCATAGATATTAATTTAATAGAAATAGAATTAATGTTTCAATGTTATGTTAAAATAAAATAAACTCACAGTTTAATTTATTCATTAAAACATCCAAAAAATATTTTTCACATCTAACCAGCACTGTCTAATGTTAGGCCTCTCCTAGAGAAAAAAACATTAATAAATCAATGGTGGTCTCAGATTTACAATCTGAGTCATGATTCATGAGTTATTAGGATTTTAAAATTAAATAATTTTATTTAATTATTTTATTTATGGTTACGTCCTTGGTGAATTTTTCTTCATATGACGTGCGCTGACCAAAGTTAGGTCATGCCTAGGGTAAAACGTACATTATAATCTTAATGGTTTCATAAGATTTATGATTTGGGAACCTGTTTAAAAGATATTCTACCTTTTTAGGAAATCCATGTGCTCTTGATATAAAAAACATAACATTTTTCAATGAATTGTTTTTGGAATATAGAGCTATAGAATCGCATGATGTCTCAGTGCCTGGTCTTGTAATTTTCCCAAATAATTTCTAAAAATAAAATAAGGAAAATACGAGTCATTACATTCTCTCCACCTTTGGGAATTACATCCCTAAAAATCTAAAATAAGGGATACTAAAAAAATGAGGGTACTGAGAACTAATCTGAGCCTCCCACTCCCATGTGCTCTCTTAGAGATTCCTATGCTACCACCAAACATGCACTGGTGGAATAGACTACCCACAAATGATCTTCTCCTGTCGATCCTCGATCTCCATAGGGTACTTTGCAAAAGTATCCTTATCATCGATGTCTAGCTTACCCTAGTCAATGATGTGTGATAGATCATACACCTACCTCCTCAACTACGACACTTGGAATAAATTGTGTACCTACTCTAACTACAGAGGTAGATCCAACAAGTATGCCACCTCTCCAACTCTACACAATATCATAAAATGTTTGATGAACCTTGGAGATAACTTTCCTCCCTGACCAAATCTCCATAATCTATATCAAGGTGAGACATGAAGGAAAATGTGGTCTCCTTCCTCAAAATACCAAGGCTTCCGTCATCTCTAAACATAAGACTTCTGGTATCTCTATGTAGTCTTCATCTATTCCTCAATTATCTATACCTTCTCTATTTTTGTCTGCACCGACTCTGGGCCCATGAGTGTTGAATCTACTATGTATGTCCAGTAAATTAGTGACCACCAGGGTTGCCCGTACAAGGCCTCAAACGGTTCCATCCCAATGGTGGAGTGATAGCTATTATTATATGCAGACTCTACTAGAGGTAGGTGATCCACCCAAATATGACTAATATCTAACATGAAATCCCACAACGTGTCCTCCAAATCCTTAATGTTCCTCTCAGTTTGGTCATCCTTCTGTGGGTGAAACACTGTGATAAAGTGTAACTAGGTCCCAAACACCTCTTTAAATCCCTTACACAACTGGGATGTAAAGTGAGCACCATGATATGAGAATATTGTCGATTGAACTCCATGGAGTTGAACTATCTCCTGCACGTGGAGGCGTCCCAAGAACTCTACTGAACTCTGCTCCCAAATATCTAGGAAGTGGACCAAATTGGTGAGTCGATCAACGATCACCCATATGGTGTAATGTACCTTGGACGTATGTGATAAAACTTTCATGAATTCCATTGATACCACATACCACTTCTATTTTATCCCCTCAAGGGGTTGATTCAAACCTTCTAGAACTTAGTGCTCAGCCTTCACCTATTAACAAGTGAGGCATTGAGAAACAAAATTTTCAACTCCCTTCTTCATCCCTAGACACCAAAATTGACATTGGTAGTCCTAGTACATCTTCCCCACAACCAGATTTACCTCCAAAGGGGATGTATGAAAATTCCTCAAAACCTCCTCCCGTAATGCCACTAGTACTACTGTGCGCCTTCTAAAAAGAACAACGTGTTCCCCACATTTCAAATATCCATCAGGGGAATTCCTTATGAACATATGAGCATGTAAAGTCTCATAGTCAGTACCCAAAAGATGTACCTCCTTGACTTTCTATAAGAGTGGAGTGGTAACAACCATTTAATGGAGGGAAGATAAATCATCCCCATCCATGTAGGATATCTGCAACGAGGCCAACTACTCTGATTCCTCGTTTAGAAACTAAAAACTGGATCTCCTGTTGAGAGAATCTTCTACCATGTTCCCCTACTTAGGAGCATAGATAATATAAAATTTATAGTCATGGAGGAACTCAAGACCTCACCTACATATCAAGTTTATATCCTTATGAGAGAAGATATGCTTGAGACTACTGTGGTCAGAATAGATGATAAACTAATCACCCATCAGGTAGTGTCACCAAATATTCAAAGAAAATACTGCCACTACTAACTCAAGATCATGGGTCATGTAGTTCTACTCATGTGGTCTCAACTGGTGTGAACCATAGGAAATCACTACTTTCCCCTGCATTAGGACATAACCAAGCCCGGTTCCTGATACATCACATAACACTATATATTCAGCACCCTCCTATGGTAATCTCAAGATGGGATCACTCATCAATCTCTTCCTAAACAAATGAAAATCATGTTGATACTTCTCTGTCCACATGAAAGTATACCCATTTTATGTAAAATATATCAATGATGATTCTACTCTAGAAATGTTGATTAAAAATTTCTGATAGTACCCAGATAAACCAAGGAAAATCCACACCTTGATAACACTCTTGGGTGGATCCTAAGCAAGCAACGCCTCAATCTTCGATGGATCCACTACAACTACAACTTCTAAAATGACGTGTCCCATAAAATAGACTTCCCAAACCCAAAACTAACACTTCGAGAGCTTCTCATAAAGTTATTGATCTCAGAGTGTGTCCAAGACCATCCTCAAATGTCTCACGTGCTCCTCTTTGAACACTGAGTACACTAGGATGTCATTAATGAAGTCCACCACAAATCAGTCTAAGTAAGGCTGAAATATCTAGTTCATGAGTACCATAAACAAAAATGGGGAGTTCTTCATGCCAAAAGATATCACCATGTACTCAAGTGTCTATAACAACATCTTAAGGCCATATTATGTATATACTCATCTCGTACTTTTAGCTGGTGATAGCCAGATCTGTGGTCAATCTTCGAGAACCACTATGCCCCTTTCAACTGACCGAAGAGATCATTGATCCTCGGTAGTAGATACTTATTCTTCAAGGTTACCTATTTAAAGTGTTGGAAGTTCACACATAACCTTAATCTCTTGTATGCCTTCTTGGAAAACAAAGCTGAGGATGAATAGGGTGAAACACTGGGTCTCACAAATCTCTTATCCTGCAAGTCCTCTAACTGCATGATCATATCATGAATATTTATGGGATCTATCTAATATGTAGGTGTAGATATCAACACCATCCCAGGGTATATATCAATGCATAAGTCTACCTACCTATGAGAAGGTAATCATGGAACATACTCAAGAAAGATGTCCTCATACTATTCCACCACTACTAGAACCTGTGGACTCATATCATCCACCACACCGAGGGTGAGGCTATCCAACTGATGAGTAATTAGATGCACCCTCCTATTTGTGAGTATATCCTATGCTTTATGGGTTTTATTTTAACTAACAATAGAAAACATGTTTTCATCACTATAGACACACCACACTCTATGCCTAAAATAGTCAATCTATGCATGAACTATGGATAACCATTTCATATTGAGAATGATGTCTTAATGCCTCAATGCCACTACAAAGAGATCCAAACTGAAACTCTCTCCTCCAAGAGTAAGGTCACACTATCGACACCAGTGTGTGATCATTGAATCTCCTCCTGTAGGAGTCTCTAAGAGTAAGGGTTGAGTCAAAGTTCATTTAAAATTTCTAAGTCTCGAACAAGGTTCGTGGAAAGAAAAGAATGATTGGAACCTATGTCTATAAAAACTACAACTAAGGTGAAAAAGTAACATATCTTACCTCTAATCATCTCTATATCCTCAGGGTCATAAGACTCCATCGCCTATAATAGTCCTGGGATTATCTCCCTAAGATCCTGAACCGATTGGGTCCCTACGACTGCCTTTAGCTACCTGCTGCCGAGGTATCAACTTATTAGTGCCTACTGGTAGCTCCCACTGCCAATGGCTGCTCCTCTAGAAATATCTCTACTAGTAGGGATCACTCAAGTACCCAAAATAAGTAGGAATGCTAAGGGATATCATGGATTCAAATAATATCATGGTGTAAGACCTGCTCGAATGTCCGATCCTAGAAGAACGGGTCTCATACCATCTCCATAGAATAGTGAAAAATATTGGTAAATCTTTTCAAATACTATGCCACAGTCTAACTACCCTAGTACATATAATGAAGCTCTTGTATGCACAAAAAATTCAATATGGATGGAAAAAACTCCTCTCTGAAGAGATTCTTGAAGTCTACCTAGGAGAGAGTCATCTCATCATGTGTTTGGGTAACTATGCCCCACCATTGTCCTATAGAGCCCTAAAAAAGACTCACATAAAGGAATTCCATCTGGTCAAATGAAATCATCACAAGGAAAAAGACATGGGTAACTGGCTCTAGCCAACCCTCAGCTCCCTGGGGGTCTGGGTCACCCCAAAACCTAGAAGATCACTACCTCTAAAATTCATGCAATTCACTTAGTCAGCATGGAACCTTAACTGGTAGTAGTTTTTACTTGATGGGTGATGGTATAACTGGTAAACCTCCCAGAGGTGCTATATCCAGTACATTCCTCTGTACCAATGCCTCATCACTAAGTAGTTCATCCTCATGATCATGCAACAGAATCCCAGCTGGCTGTCTTCATAGAGGCATCCTATAATAAAACAAGATGTGCCATGGTCAAAAGAGCATATCTGGAGAGATGAATCAAGAAGGACACAGAAGACACAACCCATTCCTATGTTATATATGTACCATTATTTTCCCTAAAACTGTTTTTTTCATGTACTGAGTTGAAAATGAGGTGCCCAGAGTCATGGTGTATGGTTATGTTAGCCTCCACACCAACACTATATTCCTTGTCCGAAAATTAGAACTCGAAACACTTAACACCATTTCCCCAAATCATTATATTTCTGAAAGTGGAGTCGGTATTGGGGAATTAACCAATATCATCTTCAGTTTCTCAATAATTTTATCACTTTCCATTACCCATTTTAATTTGAAAACTTTTCAAGTAAAATTTATTAAAGAGTTATAAAATAAATAAAATTATTGAAAAAATAGTAAATAGAAAATTAATATTATAAGGAAACTTTGAATGACTATTATATTTTTTAGTACGAGTCATTCCTTGACTGCCATTTTATTTGATGGATTAGTATATTTTTCAATCATTAGAGACAATATAGCTACAAAATGTAACATCCTATAGGAAAAATTCACACTCACTAAATTTACCATAAATTTATATTCCATGAGACTCTCAAGAATTATTTTCATATGATTATCATGCTTCTCATAGGTTTTAAAATTTTCTAGAATATAATAAATGAATATAACAATGAAATTATCATGAGAATCTTTGAATACTCATTTAATCAGATATATAAATGAGGATGATAATTTTTTTATCAAAATATAATTAATATAAACTCACAATGTTTTCACCTGATACAAAATGTTGATATTTGTATATTATCCTTATTTTCCATTACTTGATGATACCTAGAGTGAAGGTCTATCTTTAAAAAATATTCATCTATATATAGTGGATTAAATAAGTTATCAATACATGGAATAAGATGACTATTCATTATAATAATAGACTTTATCTCCAATTAATCACCAGACAACCCCATTGACCCATAATTCATTCAACACAAAGAATAGTGGGTCACTAATAAGAAATAATATAGATAATAAATCACTTATAACACAAATACTATAGTTTTTATTAGTCTCTACTAGTTAAAATAGATCCATTCAACATGGAGTCTTAGATTTTTCCATTGAATTAAGGGAAATATTAATAGAAAAAACAAATTCTCAGTTACATGGATATTTTGGTAATTTATTACGAAATACATAATTTTAAACCCTAAAAATTTATACATCCCCTATTCTAAGGATATACATTTCAATAATTTATTAATATTGAATATTAATTTCACTGAGATGAGTACTAGAGGTTGTTCCAAACATGTATTGGGGGATTAAGTATCTTTTCACAAACAATCCCAGAGAGGCCCATGTTGTGACTACCCCAAGACCACCTCTAATAGTCCAGGGGCTGGTGACTAGCACCGAGTAGGCATATCCCACAAATGGGAGGCATTTTCCTAATTATCTGTACACACACACACATCTCCAATCCCAAAATGTTGAAATGTAAAAAAAATAAGTAAAAAATAATTCATACCACTAAGATAGCAAAAAAAGAGTACAATAGTAGAAAAATGAAAATTAAATAGGGACAAAATACAAGCCCACCCAAAAAAGGAGTTTGGAAAAGTGAATGCACAAGTTCCTGAAACTCATCATAAGAAAACACCACCTGAAGGGAAAGGTACTAGATAGCTATTTGAATCCATAGGATCACACCTTGACTGTCTAGTCTCACTAAGCACCACATGGTCCTGGTCCACTTAGGACTCTGTCAAAGAATCAATCATCTACAAAAGACATGAAATGTGTGGGAAAATCCCATATAGGGGTCAGTAAAACAATACTTAGTAGGACACCCCAAAACCATAAAGGAAATACCACTAAAAAAAACATAAAGTATACAAAAATTAAATACACAAAGTATACCACTGATAAATATATGAAGTATACCATAAAAAATACATGAAGTATACCACTAAGAAATACATGAAGTATACCAATAATAAAAATACATAGTCTTCTCACACAGGTATAAGTCTATAGTAAGCAAAATAGGATTATTAGACGTAATTCACAAAACACCCAGTATCGACAAGACATGTAGTCCTGATAAGACACTCAGTCCTGATAAGACACACATTCTCAGTAAGACATGTAGTCTCAGTAAGACACATAGTCTCAGTCAGTCACATAGTCTCATAAGGTCACGTATTCTAAAAGTCACATAGTCTCAAAGACACAACCAACCACATGATTCCACTCATAGCACGCCCATTACTGGAGAATATACTCCTCAATCCACTAGTTTGTATGCACACTTCCAAAAAAACTCATTATACTATCTCAAAAGGAATATATCGTTGCAAGGGTCCCAACACCACAAAATGATCATCAAACAGACACACGGTTTGAAAGTTATGTCTATTTTCATAAAAAGAGTCAACCTGGGTCTGGTATGGGTCCGATCTAACCCAATAGTCCTAGTCCAACACGACCCGGTATGACCCAACTCATTCTGGCTGGCCTGCCCCGAACTGGCCTGGCTCGCTGGGCTCGACCTGCTGGCCGGTGGCCCGTTAGGGCATTGAAGTGACCTCGCTCCTCTGGTCCAACCCAATTGCATGTGGGTTTGCTAAACTGCTGCATGTGGTTTTCCTGACCATGTGCCCCTCTACTTCATGTGGTACCGCACCGCATCCCATGTGGTTAGCCTCCACCTCCGCCTACTCCGCTGCCTCATCACTACTATAGGTTCCACACAGTTTCCTCTCCGTGTACATGAATACCTTGTTTCTTCCCACTCATTTCACTGTTGGCCCTCCGTATTGTGCCGCACAAAGCTATCTTGTTGGATCTGCTCACCACACTTCTGCATCCAGCCGCCGCCTCTGGCCACCGTCGCTCCAACCACAACACACCGCTCAAGCCATCACCACTGCCTCACCTCGCTGCTAGCCTGCCATCGTGCCTTACCAGACCGCCCCACTGGACCCACACCAATGGTCCCTTACACAAACCATCGATCCTCCTCCGATGTCTGAAATTTGGAACGATCATAGATCCTGATTCCTTGTGACCTGATCTACCATGCTGCAGCCTCTACTATCGGTTAGCCTTGTATTCAGGGGTCTGATCATGCTCGAAACCACCTGGAAATGTTTAGATGTGAACCATAGGGTTCCAATGGAGAAGAACGCCAAGAATGGTGGGAGAGATGAACATAGAAAAGGTTTAACATCATTGGATAAACGTTCTTGTCAAACGATCAAGATCTAGGGGATTTGGGTTAGAAAACAGATTAAATTGAATCATGCTAACCCACAACAATTCCATCCCACAACATAAGATCGATACGTGGGATAATCTATTCATGTATTAGTCTTAATTATTTGTAGAAATAAAGAATAGGGAAATCAAAAATAAACAACTACTCTATTTAGAGTTATGATCCTTTTTTGAAGAATAATGAAGGATGAATTGTCATTGTTCCTCTATTCGCTATCGTTCATTGGAGAGAGCTCCTTCTCTACCTTTTAGAGGAATTACAGGGTTATAATGATAAAACTAAATTCTTTGACAAGGTTTATTAAAATAAAACCGTCTCCATGTCATTTATTAATGTTAAATGAAATAAAACTTCATTTATTTTATTTCTTTAAATGTCCAAAAATTAATTTTCACACTCGACCCATGCCGGTTAATGTTTGATTCCACATAAGGTAAAGTCTCTACTCTGAACACAATGGTGACCTTGGATTTCAAATTCAGGAACTTCTTTAGAAGTTATTCTAGTTTTTTAGGAAAACTACATGTGCATGCTGTTTAATATTTTAATATTTTCAAGCAATATTTTCGAGTACTCCGGGTCTCATAATCACATGTCTTCTCAGCGCCTTGTCTTTTAATAATTTCAAATAATATATAAAAATAAAACATGGAAATTTTGAGATGTTACATTCTCTATAACTTAGGGATTTACATCCCCAAAAGCAAAAAAAAAAGGATAAAACAAACAAATGTGGGTAATGAAAATGAATCTAAGCCTACTGTTTCTATGTGCTCTCCTAGAGATTCTCGTGCTACCATAGAACACACATAAGAGGAATTGAACACTCATGAAGGATCCTATCCTATCAATCCTCAATCACCACCCAATACTCTGAAAAATTCACCCCATCGTCAATGTCCAACTTTCCCTAGTCAATGATGTGCAATGGATCATGTACGTATCTCCTCAGCTGTGACAAATGGAAGACATTGTGCACCCACTCTAACTACAGATGTATATCTAATAATTAAACCAACTTTCCAACTATATATAGTATCAAGAAAGGGTCAATGAACCTCAGAGATAGATTTCCACCTCACCCAAATCTTAGTATCCCACATCAAGGAGAGACCCAAAATAACACATTGTCTTTATACTCAAACTCCAAAGGACTTCGTCACTGGAAAACATAAGACTTATGACAGATCTATACTGTCTTCATCCGATCTTGGATGACCTACACCTTCTATGTGGTCACCCACCCCAAATATGATCCTATGAGTGCTGAATAACCTGGGTCTATCCAGTAAAGCGATGACCTACAGGGCCGCCCATACAAGGCCTCGAATGGTGACATAATGATGGTGGAATAGTAGCTGTTGTTGTATCCAAACTCAACCAGGGGTAGGTGATCCTCCCAAATGTGGCCAAAATCTAGGATTTAAGCACATATTATGTCCTCTAAAACCTGTATGGTCTTCTCAGTCTAGTCATCCTTCTGTGTGTGAAAATATGTGCTCCACTACAAGTGAGTCCCAAATTCATCTTACAACCCCTTCCACAAATAGGATGTGAAGTGAGTGTCATGATATAAGAATATCATCAATGGGACTCCATGTATTTGAAATATATCCTACATGTAGGGGAATCCTAAGATATCTACTGAACTCTACTCTTGAATTGCTAGGAAGTGGGCTGATTTGGTGAGTCGGTCATCGATCACCCAGATGGCATCGTGCCCCATGGAAATATGTGGTAAACCTATCATGAAATACATCAATATCCCATCCCACTTACACTCTAGAACCTCAAGGGGTTGATTCAAACCTGTTAGAACCTGGTGCTCAACCTTCACTTACTGATAAGTGAGGAATCTATAAATGGACTCTGCCACTACCTTCTTCATTATCGACCACCAGAACTAACATCAGAGGTCCTAATACATATTCAACACATTAAGATGTACCACAAAAGGGGATGTATGGAACTTCCTCAAGAAATACTCCCACAATACAATTGGTACCATTATGCTTCATTTGAAAAGAATGACGTGCTCCCCACATTTCGAATACCATCAGGGGCATGCCCTGTGGACATCTGAGAAAGTCAAGCCTCATAGTTGGTATCCCTAAGCTATGGCTCCTTGACTCGCTATAAGAGTGGAGGGGTGACAACCATAAAATGGAGGTAAGATGATATATATCCATCCTTAAAGGATATATGCAATGATTCCAACTACTCTGATGCCTCGTTCAGTAGCTGCGAACTCGATCTCCTACTTAGATAATCTGCCACCACATTCCCCAAACCAGGAGTATAGAAATCTCAAAGTCATAGTCCTGGAGAAACTATATCCATCGCCTATGTCTCAAGCTCAGATCCTTATGAGAGAAGATATACTTGAGACTCTTGTGGTCAGAGTATACAATAAACCGCTCACCCATAAGGTAGTGTTGCCGCATCTTCAATGCGAAGACTACCACTACCAATTATAGATCATGAGACATGTAGTTCTTCTCATGCAGTTTCAAATGGAATGAACAATAGGAAATCACCACTTATCCCTACATCAAGAAACAACCAATCCTGGTTCCTGATGCATTGTATAACACCATTTACTCAACACCCTCCTTTCATAATATCAAGATGGTAGAACTCATCAATCTACGCATCAACTACTAAGAACACTCGTGGCACTTCTATTTCCACACAAAAGGCTTCCCCTTTCATGTAAAATATTTCAAGGGTGATTTTACTCTAGAAAAGTTAGGTATAAACCTCCGATATCACCCATCCAAACCAAGGAAACTCCACACCTCAGTAACACTCTTGGGTGGTTCCCAAGAAATAACCACCTCTATATTTTCTAGATCCACTGCAACTCTAGCCTATGAAATGATGTGTCCTAGAAAATGGATATCTTGAATCTAGAACTAAAAATTCAAGTGATTATTATAAATATGGTGCTGTCAGAAAATTTTCAGGACCATCCTCAAGTGTATCAAATTCTCCTACTCAGAAACTATGTACACTATGATGTCATGAATGAAGACCACCATGAACCGGTCTAAGTAAGGCTGGAAGATCCTGTTTATGAGTCCCCTGAATAGTTCTAGGGTGTCTGTCACACTAAATAGAATCAACAAGTACTTGTAGTAGCTGTAATGACATCTTAAAGCTATCTTCGGTATATCCTCATCCGATACTCAAAGATGGGGATAGCCAAATCTGAGGACTATCTTCGAGAACCACCACACCCCTTTCAACTAATAGAATAGGTCATCGATCCTCATAAGTGGATACTTATTTTTCATGGTCACCTAGTTTATGTGTCAGAAGTCCAAACATAATCTCAATATACCATCTAAATTCTTGGAAAACAAAATTGGGACTGCCCATGGTGAAATACTGGGTCTCACGAAGCCCTTCCTCTGCAATTCCTCTAACTATACCCTCAGCTCATGAAGCTCTACATGAGCCATCCAATATGTAGGTGTAGATATCAGTGCTATCCTGGGGGTAGAGATCAATGTATAATTCTACCTCCCTATAAGGAGGTAATCAGAAAAGATCCTCAAGAAATATTTCCTCATATTCCTCCACCACGGTAGGAAATTGAGGACTCATATCATCCACTACACCGAGGGTCAAGCTAGTCAACTGATGTGTGATCAGCTATACCCTCTTATGTGTGACTCCATATTTCACTTATTGGGTTTCCTTTTCACTAAAAAATGAAAACCTGGTCCCATAACTATGGACACACCACACTCTTCACCCTAAATAGTCAATCTGATCATGGACTGTGGATAACCAGTCCATACCAAGAATGATGCCTTATGAACTCAATGTCGCTACCAAGTGATCCCAACTAAAACACTCACCTACAAGAGTAATTTCACACTTTCAACATGAGTTTGTGATCAATGAATCACCTCCCATATAAGTTTATAAGTGTAAGGGTCAAGTCAATGGTTCCACCAGAATCTCTGAGTCTCAAAAAAGGGTTATGACAAGAAAAGAATGTATAACAACTATGTCTATCAAAACTATAACTAAAGTGGAAAAGACATAGATCATACCTCTAATCATCCCTAGAGCCTCATTGTTATAATCCTCCATCACCTAAATATGGACTCATCCCTATCCACCAGCTCCCTGAGACGGTTGTGGACCACCTGGGGTGGTTGTGGTAATACGTCAAACCTCCATCCACCTCTTGCCTCCCAAATTTCTCCTCTTCAAAATCCACCACCCTATGGACCACCATGCTCCAACCTATGCCTCTGTCTCAGTAGTCCCTTGATCATATCCTGATCAGTTATACGATGGGTTGAGCAATCTCGAGCCAGATGTGCCTGACCGCTGCATGAGTAACACAAACTATCTTTTAGATGACTCACATTGCCTTGGGATCCCCACACCAATGATCCGGTGTCCTGGGGTTGTACCCTGGAGTTCCTGACCCTCTTTTTTACCTATGACTGCTGTTAGATACCTAATTCTAAAGACTCAGCTACCTAGTTCTCAGTGGTAGCTCCTAGTGCTGATGTATACTCCTCTAGAAATCTCTCCACTAGCATATCTTTCTTTAGTACCCCAAAATATATAGTAATTCTAAGGTATATCATGGATGCCTTGATATCTTGGAGTAAGAACTGGTTGAAGGTACGATCTCTGAAGAATGAGTCTTGTACCATATCCATCGAGTAGTTAGAAAGATTGGTAAATCTCACCAAGTACTCCAAAACTGTCTGACTGCCATCCTGTAGATATAGAAGCTCCATTATACATATTGATCATAACATATATAGAAATAACTCTTATTTAAATAGATGGTTTAAGTTTACCCAAGAGAGAGTTTCCTCATCGTGTGTATAGGCCACTAAGCTCCACTATCGCCACCCTGAGCCCTGAAAAAGATGCAAAAATATGACTTCTATCTGGTCGAAAGGTTCCCTCACAAGAAGAAAGACACGCGTAACTTCCCCCAGCCAATACTCAGCTACCTGGGGGTCTATCTCACCAAGAAACTGGGGATCTCACTACCTATGGAACTCATGAAATGCACTCAGCCTGCGTGCATCCTCAACTGGTAGTGTTGGTAGTAACTACTTCTCTACGAGTGGTGGTATCACTGGTAAAATACCCAGAGGTGCTATCTTTGGTTCATGACCCTGTACTAACACCTCGTCACTTGGTGGATCATCCTCATGATCATGAAAAAGAATCCTAACTGGATATTTGTGTGGAGAGATCCTAAAATAGAACAAGATGTACCATAATAAATATATTATAGCTGGTGAGATAACTCAAGAAGGACATGAGAACACACACAAATCCTATATGATTCATGTACCATGGTTTTCCCAAAAACCAGTGTTCTCATGTACTGAGTGGAAAAGTAGAATTCACAGTCCTAGTGTATGGATACAATAGCCATTGCACCAACACTGGAATCCCTAGCCTGAAATACGAACTCGAAACACTTAACACCATTTACACAAACCAACCTCATAGACTCTCAACCCTTAAGTAGAACTAACCTCCTTAGATACCACTCTGTCATGACCCATCCCAGAGGGGACTATGACGTGACTACCTGGCTCACCTCCAATGGTCCAGGGTCTGGTGACTATCATCGAGTAGGCATATCCCTCAAATGAAAGGCATTATCCTAAAGTAATTGTTCGCAAAAACACACACATCTCCAAGCCCAAATGATGAAATGTAAAAACACTAAGTTAACAATGAATGAAAACCAATATATCCCAAAACCGTAGTACAAAAGTGAATTTAATTGAAAGTAAACAGCGCCAAAACAATCCCACCAAAAGAAAAGAGTGTTTATCCAAAAGTCCAACATGTAAAGTAAGAGGTACTAGGACTTTTTATGTAAAAGATGCCATGAAACACCTCGACCTATCTAGTCTCACAAGGAACCGCTTGTTCTAGGTCTTCTTATAACTCAATCAAAGAGTCGATCATCTACACAAGACACGACATGTGCAGGAAAAGCCCATGTAAGGGAGAGTAAAAATATAATTAGTAGGACACCCCAAAACCACAAAGAAATACCACAAAGGAAATACTATAAAGAAATTATACAAAGGAATAACACAAAGGAAATACCATGAAGGAATACCACAAAGGAAATACACTGAAGAAATACCACCAGGTAATATAAAAAAGGAATACCATAAATGAATGCATATTCAACTCCACATAGATATATGTCTATAAAAAATATATTAGGAACATATAGATATAATCAATAAAATATGATAAAAAATCTCAAAAAGATACATAGTCTCCATAAGACACACAATGTCCATAAGACACGCAGTCTCTATAAGACACTTAGTCTCGATAAGACACACAGTCTCTATAAGACACAATCTCTAGGTCACAACCAACCACCAAAATGTTTTCTCGAAGCACACTCATTCTATGAGAACTCACTCCTCAATACATTATGTTTTATGAAAAATCCAAAAAACCAACTTATGATATCATTAAATGGCCATCTCAGTTTAAGGATCCCAACTCCATAGAAGGCTCGTCAAATAGAAAAAATGTTTGAAAGTTATGGAGTTTTGAAGTTTCTAAGGAGGGGGGGGGGGTCACTTGCCCATGGACCAACTCACAGTCGGTCCACCAACCACCATGGTTGACCATGGTGGTTGACCAACCCTTATGATACTATGGTAGATAATGGAGGTCAAATGGTTTGGGTTTCCGGGGTCGACCGTAATGGTCGACCGCCCCCAATTGTCGTGACCGCATAACAGTTGGAGCTACCTCAACTCATGATTGACCATTGTGGTCAACTGTGGGCCAGATCTGGCCTTGTATCCACAGTTCTGACCTAGATCTGACTCCACCTACTGGGTCTAACCTGACTTGCTGGCCCGACCAGGACCACCGGGTATGACCTGGCCTGCTGGGCCTAGTCAGTCAGCCTGACCCTTTCTTCTAGGTTGACCCGATCAATGTGGTTAATAGACATGTTCCATGCAGTCATTGTCATGCCACATTCCATAGTCCCACCACCACACCGCCTCTACTTCCCTGGATCCACCATCCACTCATCGCTGGACTCCCGCACCGGTGGTCCATTTAAAGGACCATCAAACTGCCTCTGATGCTCATATTTTTGAAATTAAATCATATTTGGGATGCTCAGGCCCTGATCTACACTTGAATGGCCTCTGATTTGGTTTTCCTCCAATCCGGGGGTCTGATTGCATTCGGAGCCTCCTGACAAGTCGAGCCGTGGTCACAAGGATCCAATGGAAAAGAACGCCAAGAATGGGGGAGTGAAAAGCACCAAGAACTTCTGAAGAATGAATCTTGGACATTTTTCATTTCAGCCTCAATTCATCCTCGTTAGAGAGATAAATGAATAATATAAACTAATCTCCTGATAATACCACATCAATAACCCATCTCACAACAACTGAAACGTAGATCAATATATTTGTGGATTGACCCATGTTCATCATGGAAATAGAGAATGAGGAAGATAAATGATAAATAAAATTCCCTACTTGGGATATGGATCATTATCTATTGAGGATTTATTTCCATTGGCGATTTGTCAAGATTGATCTTTGACCCTGGTGTTTGTCATTGCTGCTGGGAGAATTCTATAAGGATTTTCTCCAGAGCATCTAGATATTTTCTAGGGTTATGATCCTAATCCCGAGTCCCTGCCTAGATATTCATTTAAAAAAAATATCGGATCTTTGTCTACATAACATTAAAATAAAATAAACTCAAAGTTTATTTTATTCATTAAAATGTCGAAAAAATATTTTTCACAACTGACCTGCATCGACTGATGTTAGGCCTCACTGAGAGAAAACACCACATTATGAACTCAATGACTATCTCATATTTTCAATACGAGTCACTGTTAATGAGTTATTAGTATTTTAAAATAAAACAATTTTATTTAATTATTTTATTTACAGTTACGTCCTTGGTGAATTTTTCTTCAAATGACCCGTGCCAACCAAAGTTAGGCCACACTTATGGCAAATATGTCATTATGATCTCAATGGTGGCATGAAATTTCTAATACAGGAACTTGTTTAAAAGATATTCCACTTTTTTAGGAAAGACAAACATGTGTGATATTAAAATCTTATCATTTTTCAATGAATTGTTCTGGGAACACCAGGCCTCAGAATCACACTCCGTCTTAGTTCCTAGTCTTAGGATTTTCCTAAATAATTTCTAAAAATAAAATTAGGAAAATCTGAGTCATTAAAAGTTATGATAAAAAATTAAAATATTTCCCAAAATTGTCATCCAAAGGTGTATGAAGTTTTATAGTGTAAGGAATTAACTGCACTCGTAACCCCAAATGACCCACTACCCATGCATAAAAAATAATGCAATACTCTAAAACCAAAATGTATATAATAGTGTAAATAAAATAATAATGGTACCTTATACCATATAAGTTCATTACTCAATACCATATTCCTCTAAAAAATGACCAGGTTTAAAAATTAATCCCTATCACATTTGAAATAGGAATATTTCTTATTATTTAGGTCTTATGAATCTATACTAAGTCCCTAATCCATCCCAACACATGTCATCAATATAATTTTTTGAATTTTTTTATTTAATTATTTTCACCACTACTGAAATATTGTGGGAACTACCCATAGAACTTATTCAAGTTTTTCATCCTTAAACAATTGAAATATAATCATGGTATAACTAAAAATTGAATCTCCACATGCCGAAACTCACCACACTTAAAGAGCCCTAGATTATACTTATACTATGAGAAGCTATAAGTTGTATTTATTGATTTTTTCTAAAAGAGTTTTCACTTATAATTATGTATATTAAAATAATTTCACCATTTTCTTAACCAGGAAATAAGGAACTATTACCCTGAGTCTCTATCTTGTCATCTTACATTGTGTCAACCTTACTGATCACATCTAAATAATTTGATAGCTTCAACAAAATGATCCTTGATTAGATCTCTAGTTACAATATCATCTCAGACCCATGTTCTTTAAATCAACCATTGATAATCAAATATTATGAAAAATGAATGATGCCAATAATATTAACCACATACTTCATAATGATAAAACCTACCCGATCCAAGTCCAATAATTCATGTATTTTTTTTAATTTTAACCCCTTATAAAAATAAAAAATCATTAAATATAATATTAAATATATTCCAATCTAAATTCTTATGTAGAATAGCTATGATTATTATCTCATATAACTTCTTGGTTAGTTTATCCAATACATAAGTCATAAAATTATCTATAGAAGTATCTAATGTTTGAAAGAATAAAATAAATGATTAAACTTATGCAAAAAATACTAATTATATTGGGGTATTTAGTCAACTATAAATGATAGTGTATTCAACCAATAAAACCCCATGGTCTAATTTTTATTGTCGATACTTTCTTGATTGGCGTCCCTATTGATCATTTAGATAGTATGTATGAGGATATTTGAAATCCATAGATCCATAAGAACATCCTCCACCATTCCAATTTCATATCTAGTAAGAAACATTTTAATTATAATATTAATTATATAATACATATAAATATTCCTTTTAAACCACATGATTTCTAAAAATTAACACCTTGAAATTAAATAGTGATAATAAAAATTATCCTTCTTTGGATTACACCTAGGTTACTACTACTAAAGATTCTTTTTTTTTATTTTCAAATAAACTGCTTTAAGGCTGAGCGGTAACCCCAATAACCAAAATTCACGCGCAGGATGAATAATCAAAATAGAAAAATAAAATTCAAAATTCAAAAGATACACATAATTCAAGGAGTCCTCGAGCCTTGAGAATCCCATCTTCCAAGGTCACGTCATGTCTCCTCCCATACCCACCATCGTCTTGCTATCCCGTTAACACCGTCATCGTGATCACAACACACATCGCCAGAGAAAAATCACCACCATCAAACACTATAACATAATAGACCACCGTTCTCCACTACAGAATAACACTGTCATAGACTACCGAAATTTGATGTCGCTGCCTGGATCAAACACCTTTGATGCCGAACCAGGGCGTCATCGTCATCGTCACCAAATCACAAGCATCACCGTTTTGGAGTCGACATCATCTGCTGCTAAACCATTGAACACCACTAACAGAGGCCACACTCGCTCCTCCTCGCCTCAATCATCCAGTAACAGAAAAGCGACCACTGAAGAAAATAAACTATAAGCAAGAAGACCAAAAAATAGAACAAGAAACTGGGGAAAACCAAAAAGAGGTCCTGGAATGAGACCATGAAGAATATCAGGTATGAAACCATAAAAGGAACCTTGAAGACCAAAAACCAAATAGCACAAAACCTTGTGTACCCATCGCTCCAACTCTGACCTGGAGAGTAGTGGTGGAACCCTAGGTCAGAGCAAGTTTGGGCAGCCGAGGATGACAGACCGACTCCAGTAGCGGCTGGAAACCCAACGTCCACCGAACCACAATCCCAAAATCTCTAGGTTAACTCTATACCATCCTCAACCTGGAGAGGCACGAAATAACATGAGACCAGAGTAGGCTAGGGAAATGAAAGGCATCTAAATCACATACCTTCTCCGGAAGAACCAGAGAACCACATAGAAACAGCGGCAAGCAATAGAGGAGAGGAAACCCTAGGGGAAAAAATCGCGTTGTAACAGAGCTAAGCAGTAGAGCTAGGAGCAAATGGGAGAGGACGGGCCCTGAAACCCTAGAGGAATAGAGAAGAAAGCGTGAAGAGCTCTCTCTGTCCCCTAGGTTACACTCCCCCACATTAATCGGTTAATACAATTTTATATATAATGAACCATAAATAATAAAAATTTATTTCAAAATATTTATAAATAAAAACATTAAGAGGTTATAAAAATATATACCCAAATACTATTGGTCTATTGTTATTGAAAATGAAGTATATTATACAAATATTTTTTTCTTTAAAACACAATATTTTTTTATTTATTCATACTGGTTGTCCTATAATCCATCATTATATTATCAATGTATGTATTACCTATGTAAATACATTAAAACAAAGGGTTATTTGAAATACTAGTAGGGTGATAATTAAATGTAAAACTTGTTGAACATAATCATTAAGGGACATTAAGATATTTTATATTATATCCTAAAATCATAACATAGAAGAAAAACAAGGGAAAAAAGTAATTTGACATAGTAATGGAAATATCATAGTAGATATATCAGAAACATAAAATATTTTATCATAAAAATATGTTAAGTCACTGAAAATTCATTATAACATATTATTCTAGACTAACCTCCCATGCACCATGTATAACACATCATGAGATATAAATATTACATAATCAATTGGGGTATTAATAATTTAATGTTCACCCATCACATCATAATATGTACATAATCAAGTTTCCCACATATAAAAAATATCACACATCAATTATAAAAATGATAACCCTTAAAAAAGAAACGAGTTACAAAACTATTGAAGTTAGTGCCTTAGAAACAACTGAATTTATAATTTCAATTAAATAGTATATTAATAAATATATTATCATATATTTATTATTATAATTATATTTAAAATTTATGTGATAATTTTCTTAGAGTATTTGTGACATCAAAAGGTTATAACAATTACCTATTATAATGAGAACCTAGAGATGCTATAACAATATTCTTAAACATATGTACTATTTTCCAGATAACATTAGTATAATGGGAAATAAATTATGTTTGACAATCAAGTGTTGCAGGATCATAATACATTTATACTTCTTATCATGAAGTTATCACATGGATATCTCCAAGAAGGAAGGTAATAGGGGAAGACCCTTTAATAGGAATTCAACATGTTTTTATGTCACTAGATATTTCTATATGTGAAAGTGTGTGTTAGTCCTTAAGTATGAGATTATTATGAATGAATATCATGAATTACATACTTTTATGTATGGTTGAAAACTATGATGATATATAATTATGGTGAGGTAGAATAATTTTGGTGCATAATAGGAGATATAACATTAATTAACTAAGTCAAGAAAATATTTTCCCATTCCATATTAATGGAAGAAGACATCTCTATCCCTTTGATTGAAATTAAACTATCATATTAAATCCATTTCCATTTTATTTCACCAACAATTCCATTTCACGAAGACAAAGAAATATCAATAAAATGTATAGGGTGATGATAGATGTTTTAATCCTTCTTGATGAGATATTGATAGAAAAATGGATTATATTAAATATTAGCATTTAGAGGAAGGTTGTTGTCTATACAATATTAACTTCTTTATATAGGGTTTCCATAGTTTATTTCTATATGTTGATGTTTTTTAATTTAAGTAATTTTACCTAATTCCACTGAGAAAGAGTCCTAGAGGGGACACACTAAGTGTCTCAATAAGTTCATTAAATTCAATTGAAATTAATATTAAGAATAAATATTATTTTCATTTTGGGGAACAATAATTATTCAAGTAAAATTGGTCACATAAATTCAATCATGGGATATTCAAGTTTAGGATATATGAGTTGAATATTATCTCTTATTTATTATTCTAAAATTAATAAATAAATAAATAATTATTAACTTGTTTAGTGAATATATTAATATAAATATATTTTTTAGTTACACAAATATTAAAATAAATATTTATTCACGAGTTTATAAAATGTAATATTTATTTATTTATCAAATGAATTATATTTATATGAATAAATATTTTATTATTAAAGGTTCAATAAATTCCATGTGAGGATTACTGGATTGAGTTAATAGAATGATGTAAATGATATTTTTATTTAATATAATTTAAATAAATATTAAATATTTCATGAAGAAATGATATTTATGTAATAACATACTATGAGATATAATAATAATATTTTTATTATTATTTGTAATGATGTATTACTTAGATTTAACATGATGAAAAGGGATTGTGTGTAATTATATATGTTTAACACTAATTATATAAATAAGAATCTATCATTTTTTAATAGTGTTACTAGTGGTGCATAACGGAAATCTCTATAGAATTCTATCATACCCTAGAGAGAATAATAAACCCACCCTCCCTCTAAAAAATGTAGAGAGAATAAGATAACTCTTTGTTACAATCCTCGATGAACTACATGAAGCACTAGGTTCCATTATTATAAAACTTGGAATAAAAATAATTTCCTCTAAAGATTCATGGAGCACATTTGGATACACTAAGAGAAATCCTTACTTAGATTCTCCATTTCAATGAAAATGAATCAAAAGAACCTAGGGAAATTAATCATGTGGATCATTACATTTTTGAGGTAATATTTTTAAAATTAATTATAAATTAAATATGATATATAATATATTATAGATTTTGGGATTGAGTTCGTCATTTTCGATAATTATATCCATTGAAACTGATGAAAAATCAAAATTAGACACTCGTCCACTGCTTCCACTACCCCTAGTAACCTTTATGTGGCATCTGAGTGGTGAAATTCTAATTTAAAATTATTTATAATTTGTTTGATTTATTTGTTGTGTTTTTTAGTCTTTCCTTTCTAGATTCTCTTTTTATGTCTAATGGTTTTGATAATATGTTTATATAAGTTCTTATGGCCATGAAAAGGGAAAGACATGCAAAGAATAATTAAAGATCCCATCTGGAGGTGTTGAGGTTGCTAGTTTCATGACATGAATACATGATATGTAATGTTAAATTACACAACATATACCCATGGTCAACTAATATAAATAGTGAACCATGTAAATCCCATCTCATAGTGAAAATTTGAATGGGAAATCATTAAAGGATATGTATTAACCACCAACATGACACACAATTTGTAAGGGATTACATGATGTGTAATTGGAAAACATATTGTGTAACCCCACATAGTTTTAACACCATGAAAATCACAACAAGAATGTGGTTAATATGTTTCATCATTACATGAAATATATTGATTGACAGTTGGGTGACGTTTCTAGACATGGACTATATAACATATAACTAGAATGTACTTAATGTGTAACATGTGTCAATTGATGAAAGGAATATACCGATGTTTTAGGTGTGTAGTGTGAGACAATACATAGGATAATTGAATTGAGAGAAAAAATACATGTAATGTAGATAATTGTACACATTGTGTTACAAGTTTTATTTCACACTACACATGATCCTCAACCCAGTTGGTGAGGACTACTTAAGTGATCTAGGTGAACCGGAATCAAATCCAGGCGGAGGTTAATTTCTGTGTACTGTAGTAGTATTGTAGAAGGATTGTAGCAGTACTGTAGCAGGAAATGTGTAGTACTATAGCAGGTACTGTGGCGGGAACTGTAGTAGGTAGTGTTTGGCACTATAGCAGCCATGAATATTCCCTCGATTGGGCCTTCGGGCCACCAATTTGGTCCCTGAGTCCTTTAAGGCCTTCGATCCACCCAAGACTTCGGGTCAGTAAGGCCTTTGTTCCACCTCCAGGCCTTTGAGCCACATTAGTGCAGATACAAAACAGACAACCTACAAGGAACAAGCTCCAGAAGGAGGATGAGAAAGGATCTTTTACCAGAGTAGAAGCTAAACAGATTGAAAGAATGAGAGGGTATGACACCTACCATCGAGATAGGCCTATGCATGCATGAGAAAGCCTAGCCGAATAGCTATGCGAAGGTGGAGAGATAATCTCATGATGAAGATGCTGGGGAGTAGCAGATCTAAGTAGTTAGTCTGGGTTGTATGTAATGTTTGAATCCTACGAGCAATGAATTCCTCTAAAGCCTATAGGTCATGTAATAATTATGCCAACGAGCCTTGTAAGGGTTCCACCTCACCCCTTTAAAGGTTTATTATCAAAAAATCAATAAAAAAGGAAGGCCTTTGAGACATTGGAGGTGTTGTTCCACACTAACTAGTCAATTTATCAATGTTACCAAATATTCTACATAGCCATTTTTAGTCACATAGAAAATTTCTATGAATGTCATAGTTGATTATAAATGTATCCTAATGATGATTTATGTAGGTGAATATGTTATGTAGCTGATTCCTATTGAGAATAAAGCAGCTATTTTTTCCACATATCTGATTCATAATCTTCACTATATATGGATTGTTTTTCTACAGGTGTTTAGAATTAATTTTTTATTAGGTGTTTTTAATTATAATATGGTGTGGATAGATCTGAATGCCTTCAAAATCATAGGTTTCAGTTTCTAAATATATGATGGAGATGGAGTTGATGAACATAGTTATGGAAATCACGGGGCTTTAATGAATGCATGTTTTTATTAAAAAATTAAAATAAGGGAAAATTATTGACACACAAGAGGGAGGTGACAATGAGGAAAAAAGAAAAAGTGAGTCTGAAGATGAGGTTAGTTCTTCAGTGATCAAAATATGATGAAAATAATTTCATAAATACCTCCCTCTAAAGATATTTCAATAAATTTAAAGAGATAATGACTCTCGAGTCCCACCTCTATTAGGTCCTGGGTTGGATACAAGCATTGAGGGTATAAAAATCTCACATATGGGTGGAATTACCCTCTATAAATAAAATAGGATTAAGATAAAGGATAAAAAATAGCCAAACATCTCCTACAGATAATATAAAGGTAAACCAAGAAACTTCCTGCAATACATGAAAAAAGATAATCCAATAAAATAAAATTCTCTAATATATACAAAAATACATTTTTTACAGTAGTGAGTAAAAAATAGCTCGCACCTAAGATATAAATTTATATATCAGTCCTCAAATACCTCTTGGAAATCTTAAAAATTTTATATACATAGGGTGAGAATAATGTGTATACTCAGTAGGGGCATAACCAAGTCTCAAGTGTGCATGTGAAAAGAGCATGTTAATGCACCAATGAACAAACAAAATAACCAATAAGCACCTATATAGTTCATATAACAAAAACCATCCTCACCATGGAACGCTCTCCAAATTAGGAATCCAATATAATAATACAACATTGAGATCAGAAAAAAATAGGGCACCCCACTACTAATTCTCGACTGATTTTTTACTCTCATGCCCCAATATCAGATGTCATGTGCTCCCAACCCTTCTATTCATATAACATCACATGAAATCATGTACTCAATAACTCTATTGAGGGCCGGGATGAATCCCTAACCACCCCACCCTCAAAAGGTCTAACACATATTTCTAGCATTAGGTACCATCACATCACATCTTGCTCGCAGAAACTTGGTCCCATGAATAACACCTCATAACAACCACAACAAACACATATCACCCAAAGACACCTAGACCATCACTAAACATCTTGACCATAAACACCCGAGCCATCACTATTGAATGAAGGGTGGGGAAGAGGGGGTAGCCAGTCATCTATATCACCACAATCCTGAATGTTGGGGAAAAAACTTGGAAGCCAAAACATGTGATCATTATAAAGCTTATCTAACTTAGGTGTAGAACCAATATAAATTACATAAAAATACATGATATATAGATAGCACAAAAATCCCAAAATATGGGTTCATAAAAACTACACCAGTACACACCAAATCACCAACATCTCACCACACATCAATTATCACAACTGCTTCCACCACTATATGCAACACCACACAACCACCACACGAGACACACATTTTCCGAATTTTATTTATAAATTTCACCACTTCCCTAATAAAATGAGTTCCAAATAACTTTTAATTACTAAGACACTTAATTCACATTTACATAGCACATTATTTTATTCATTTTATTTATCCAATTACACACAACAAATTTCATCTAGTTATATTCAATTACCAACCCATTAATTTATTCATTTAATTTAGCATTATAATTTATTCCATGGATAAATGGACAATAAATAGAACCATACCTCACCACAACACCACACATCCACCATCATTTTTATTCCACATCGAGTAACCCATATTACTACAACAACCATACATCGCGCATCCCAACCACATATCACAACAAAACTTCTACATAGAACAACCACACATGAAAAACACACATTAAAACCATACATTATCACCGTTTCATACCAAAAATAATGCACACCACAACCTCACATAAAAACTACTATGCACCATATTGAATAATTTTCTACAAAACATCCATAACAACCAACCACCAAATCATATCCCCACGCATAAAAAAACCTAGTTGGTCAACTCTATCACCACACAACAACCCAAAATACGTAGGAAAACAAAACAATCCCAAACACACATAACAAAAACACATATGAAATCCAAAATTATTTAGAGGCTTTTATCACATTACCTCTTTATTTAACATGAGTAATATAAAAAAACTAGATTCCATGGGAAGCAATTTTATTATCCAAATATACATTCATTAGCCTTTTATTTAGGGTGCAATTATATAGAAACACAACGAGGGTCTCAAGAAATATAAAATACTACACAAGAAGGTCTCCCAACAACTGTTATTTTTAATACTAGAAACAAGCATGTTAAATGTCATAAAAAACATATACCAAAGTAGTAAAGTATGAAATATCTGCCCCATACCCATTAATTTTGATTATGAAAATTAATTATATATATTACATCGACCCTTAATATTGACCCAAAGGAAATAAGAAACATGTAATCCACACACATAACATATAAACAGGTGAGAATGAGGTACCCTACCTCAAAGAAGCTTTCTAATCCTACTGTGCACCATGAGATGAAAGAGAAACAACCATAAACCAAAACCACACATTGTAAAACCATAGATCAACCTGTTCCACATCAAATGGTCTTTAAAAAATCAACCAATACACAACCTAAATGAAACAACACCATTGTAGTAGATATTTGAGGGAAGAACACAAATAAATCAAAGAAGATAAAGGAATAACTTACTGTATATCTCTAAGAAAAAAACTATATAAACCTAGGGATCTAAGTAGGGAGAAGCGGGATGAAAGGCCTCCAATAAATTTTGGGTTCACCATAACCCTAGAGGAAACAAGTGATTAATGAAAATAATAATAATCCAATAAATAGATATAAACGTGTTGTAAATCACCTAATTTATAATTTAAACTCTACATTTACTTCATAAAATCCATTTTTCTATGGATTTATAATGTAAAACATCATTTTAGGCTATAACATATTTTTCCAGCCGAAAAACATGGTACCTCATCCAGAATAAACCTATGTTGTAAACCCATCTTTTACGGTGTAAAAACCTTTTCCCAATTTACCCCTTTCCACACATAGGATGTAAAATAAAACCCACACAAGACACAATCCATCATATTACACCATCAGTCACTCATTTACATACTAAATTCCCCTGATGTTACACAAGTATAGCTCTAACTCATCCAGATCTTCCAGGACCTCCTCCAAACACCTTCAACTATCCAAATTGTAAAAGTAATGGTCTGGGAAGGCATATACCATTACATTAGATACTTTTCAAATTATTATCTCCCTTAAGAATAAAAAACAAGCCCAAAAAATGTAAAGAGGTTCAAAAAACCTTCTCGTGGGATACCTCTCAAGGATATTGTTACACCACAACATTAACACCATCCAAACACACCCAACCAAGGTACCCACAAAACATCCCATGAAACCACATCACCACATCTCACTAGGAACAACAAAAAACATCCAATACCATAAAAAGATACCAATTTTGAACACAACCATCTCAAACTACAAAAATAACAAAACAACCATTACCAAAACCAACACAATCACTACCCTGAACATAAATATTAGGGAATTACAACTTCAATGTCAATATATTATCCACTTTGGGCAATAATAACTCACCCAAAAGGTTTTAATAATGTCAAGGTATACCATATCTTTATTATGAATCATGTTCTCCACTTTTTATGTGCCTAAAGATTTATCACACATCATAGCATCATGCAAAAACACATCCCATAAAACAATAGAATCAAATCATCACACCAACCATGAAAACAAAATTAAACAAGGAAAACATAAAAATAATCTCTAGGTATTGGGAACACATATGAGAATATCATCCCAATTACTACCCTCTAGGACACCATGAATCCAAAAAACATGAACCAAGTAAATGGTTCATCCATACATAACCCTCTATTGATGATCTTCGATCTCTACTAGTCACACCATGAACGTCTCATCATACCCGATGTCTAACACTCCCCATTCAATAATGTGAGAGTCATCATGAATATAATGATGAATATGACACATTTGGAAGACATCGTGGATTCTCTCCAACTTCTATGGCATGGAAAATAAATATGGAACCACACCAAATTTCCCCCACACCTCAAAGGGCCCCAAAAACTGGGGAGAAAGTCTACCCCCTAAAAAACCTTCACTACCCACATTGAGGGGAGACTCACAAGAACACAAGGTATCCCACCTAAAACTAAAAGGGCCTCATAATATAATAAACATAGGACTTATGAAGATCTTAAACCACCCTTATCCTCTCACAAACCAAATGGATCTTCTTGGTCGTGCTCTGCACCACATCAGGACCAATAACTACTCTTTCCCCAGCCTCTGTCCTACACAATAGAGAAAAACACAGTCATCCATACAATGACTCAAATGGATACATGCTAATGTATTAGTGATATATATTGTTTTATGCAAACTAAACTATAGTTAAGTCCTTTAACAATGATCTAATAAAAACTGGGATGAAAAATTAAAATATATCCCCCAGTGTTTGGATGGCCCTCTCCATCTAACCATCTGTCTGAGTGTGGAATGAAGTTATAAGGTGTAATTGGTAGCTAAAAGAATGCTAAAATCCCCTCTAGACTCAGGAGGTAAAATTATGATCCTGATCAAAGATGATGACCCTCAGTACCTTATGATGCCTAACCACATCATCAACACACCACCTTGATAAAAAATCCATGAAACTCGACTCATAGATTGCTAGAAAATGATCCAAATTTATTAATTAGTCTATTATCACCCAAAATTCATCAAAACCTCCCTAATATTGGGGTACATAGATGAAAAACTCTCTTAATTTTTCATTCGATTTACACTTAGTAACTTTTAAGGATAACAACAAACCTCTAAGAACATGAAAATCTTCTTTCACCTACTGAAAAACCAAAAACCTCACCATAAACTCTGCCACTGATAATTTCATCCCTTTCCACCAAAGTTTTCTCCTTAAACCACAATACATCTTAATCACACTGGAATGTACCTATAAAGGTGATCTTTGAAACTCAAAGAGAATGTTTTCAAGCATATCCTTTGGAATAAATAACCTCTCATAGAACAACATATGGTTTTGACCATCCACCAACCATCCCTCTAAAGAATAACCATGGCCAAAATTGTCACACATCAACTCTTCCTCTAAGTATCCCCACTGAGACTCCTCTTCCTACCACATCAAGGATGATTCCATGATCATCTGAAAATTTAAAACATAGCCACTGTGCTCTCTAACGCCGAGATGCATTAGTGTAAGCTCCTCCATCCCTTTCCAAACATCGATAGAATCCCCAAAAAATATCATTGGGACTTTAGACTAAATGCAATTATAGTGTATTAGATTTTCCATATATTTTTTTTCAAATATTATATCGAATTATTTTGAGATCAAGCTTTGTGACGGTGTGCGATTTTGAGGCCTGGGGTGCCCGAAATAAATGTTTTAAATAAATTAAACTTTAAAATAGCATGTCTGAGAAGTTTTCCTAAAAAAGTGGAATAAATTTTAAATGCGTGCCCTAATTATAAATCTAAGGGAACCATTATATTCATAGCATCAAATTTACCTTTGGTGGGGCCTAACATCGAACGACGCTGGTCAACTACCCAAGTTAATTTCTAGACGTTGTAAACTTAATAGAATAAATTAATAATTTATTTTATTTTAAAAGTTTTAATTAACAAAATGACACATTTTTTGGTTTTAAATAACCAGGATCCTAGGGTTAGGCTCATAACCTTGGAAAACTATCCTTGGATGTTCTAGAGTTTTGAAGAGGAGCCATCCTCAGAAGAATCTGGATGAACGAAGATGAGCGATGATGCATGGATTATTGCATAGCGAGATCGAATCCTGAATAATGACTGATATCCCTCTTCGTTGATGATTAAGGTAGGGTTTGTTGTTTTGAATTTTTCCCTGTTCTTTTATTTAATGAATAATTCAGATCAACCCACAAACAAGTTGACTTGCAGATCATTAGTTCTTTTGGGAGGGTTTTTTTATTGTTTTATATTTTGGGGAATAAATCCATGATTATTATGATTTTTATATTGATTTTATCCATTTTATCCCTCTAACGGGAGTGAATCAGCGCTGTAATTAATGATGGAAGAGGTTTGTTCCTTGATTTTCTGTTTGAATTTTCTTCCCCTGTTTTGACCCTACATTCTTTGAGTTCTTTGTGGGGTTATGAACAACGGTTTTTTGTACTTATGTTTCAAAATGAAACGATCCTAAATTAGATATCTGATAATGTGATGACCTAATGGAGGTGCGACGACAATTGTGGATGAGAATCAACATGGATCAGAAGAAATATTTCTTCGATTGTTCTTCACAGGGATGATTGAAACATGTTTTTGGAGCCGATCAGGCACCCAAAAATTACTAAATCAACATTTCTATGATGGGATAACCTAGGATCTTGAGTTTCAAGGAGATTTAATGGCCGGATCGATGGATAGAAGCTCACGAGAGGCACATAGAGGAAGAACATCAATTATAGAAAATCACGAAGAACACGACGTGTTCTATAAAGAATACAACGTGTGGGGCCAAATCTATGGCGTTTAGGTTTTCGCGATAGAGTAAGCTATGATAAGTCTTGTGATAGCTATCACACAACATGTGGGTCCTTACACGGGACTCATAGTGTATCTCAGATGATATAAAGACACATGGTGGAGTACATGACATGTACTCCACCACATGGCCAAAACATTCCAGTTATACGGGTTACCCTGTATACCAGTACATGGGTTGGCATTCAAAGGTCGAAGCTATATATGGGCACATGAAAAATATACATGGAGCAGACCCCAGATAATTAGATACCACATGTGATCATCACTACATTCCATGTATGCACTTTTTACATGACATGTCTTCTGACTTGGGCCATTACACATGAGCAATACCCGAAGTCAAGGGACATAGTGTGTGACCTTGCTACACACTATGTACTCTCTTCTACATGGCTTGATATCCTTGACCACCATTCCTTGGAAAAATTTTATTTGGGTTAGTGCCCCCCTTTTCTTATTCCCCTGAAGTTCAGGTATCATTTCCATCCATAAGAGTATGATCCCTTCAGTAGGACTTTGTGGATAGAGTCATAATCCCTCTAAGAGGCCTGGAGTGAGATCCTCTACCCATTCTTGGCCCTAGGTAGAGTCCGGAATAAATGTGACCAATACTAAAGGACACTTATCCTCTACTTATAAGGTAAATTTAAATGAGTCATGGTATACTCCAAGTCCCTAGTAGTGATCCTCATCCATGTATCATAATCTTTTCCCACTCAGGAGTCTATTCTCTTGTAATGAGTGTATGGGTTCTATCTTTAGATCTATCAGTGCATCTATCACTCTCGTGACACTTCCCAATGAAAAATACTTCTCATATGGACATCATACAAGCTATTAGACTCTTGGAGTGAGTTATCATAGATGAATTATTCATGACATCTTCGATTTGAATCCCTAGTGTGGGTATATGTGTCATTGTGACTAACCTTTAGACTACGAGTTTGGGTTTTGAGTATATCTGTATGTTTCTCTTGTTATATGTTTTGAAGAAATATACTATGTAGATATGACTATACCTTTACTTTGTGTATTTATTTTTGTTTTTTGGGGTCCTCTACTGAGTATTGTTATACTCACCCCTTCATGGGATTATCCCGCACATATCTTGTCTTGTTCAAATGAGTGGCCTTTTGATGGATTCTAGGGGGACCAGGACCAGACCGAGATTTGTGATATTTTTTACAATCCAAGGTGTTCCTACAGCTACGAGCATCAGTCCTACTACCCATTTATTTCTTATAGGTTGGAATTTTTAGTTTACAAACTCTTTATTTTTATGAGCTTGTATTCTGCCCAGTTTACTTTCCTCACTTTAGTTTCTATTGTAATATGTTGGTTGGGTTTAGTTGTATTCATGAATTTTATTCTTTAGTGTTTTTTTACATTTCAGTATTTGTGGGTTTGGAGATGTGTATGGGTGTATAGGTACCTAGGAAATTCCTCCCATGTTAGTGATATCCATACTTAGTGCTAGTCACCAACCCATGGCCTATTGGAGGTGGGCTTGGGGAGTCATGGCACAAGCCTCACTGGGACGAGTCATGAAAGTAATGGTGACAACATTCCCATTTCCTGGGTTATTATAGGTCTCAAAATCATAATTATAAAGAAGCTAAATCCACCTCCACTAGAATAGATTTAGATCCTATAGAGAGAAAACATATTTCTGGATCTTGTGGTCCATAAAAACCACATAGTTATCACAAATGAGGTAATACCACCACAACATTAGCACAAATCCAACTATAACCAATTCTAGAACATGGATTTCATAATTAATATCATGGGGAAATAACTTACAAGACCCATAATATATAAATTCCATCTCACTCATCAATACAATCCCCAAAACCATAAGAGACATGTCACAAAAAACCTCAAACAATATACCCACCTTAGGAAATCGAAGCACTGGAGCCCTAACCAACTTGTTCTTTAGTTAACCGACTACTACTTGGAACTGATTACTCCACAAAAATCACAATCCTTCCTAGTAAATGTTTTTAGAAGGGCTGAAACTCAATAGAAATCTAGAACAAATCCTTAATAATATCTCTAAAGACCAAGGAAACTATGAACATCTACCACATTATTAGGTTCTTTCTATGAAACAACTACCTTGATCTTGGATGGGTACACTAAAAATACCTTATAGAACACCATATTTCCAATGAAATGAACCTCTTGCATCCAAAACTTGTACTTGGATAGATTTACATAGATATGGTGGGGCTGAAGGACCTATAAAACTGCTCTAAGATGCTCATCATGATCTACTTATAACTCTGAGTAGATCAATATATCATCAGTGAATATGATGATGAACTAGTTTAGGAACACAAATAACTTACATTTCATAAGATCCATGAACATGGATGGTGTTTTCATAATGCCAAATATTATAATCACAAACTTGAAGTGCCCATACCTTCAATTAAAGAAAGTATTTTTCATATCCTCAACTAATGATATCCAGTCTATAGATTGATTTTAGAGAACCAAATAGATCCTCTCAATAGGTCAAATAGATAATTGATCCCTAGAAGAGGGTAAAGGTTCTTGAATATCATCTTATTTAACATATGGTAGTCTATACACAACCTCATAGTATCATATTCCATCTTGGAGAACAACACTAAAGAACCCCACAATGATACACTAGGTCAGATAAAACCCCTATGCATTAGATCTTCCACCTACAACCTCAAATATCACTACTCCACATGCACCATTTGATATTGAACCATCAAAACTAGAGATGTTCCTAGATGAAACTCTACCCCAAAATCAACATCATGTTGAGGCAGTAGGGTCATAAACTTCTCTAGGAAAACATCCATTTACTCCTCTAAAACTTGAGGAAATTCCTCTACATAAGAGTCCACTAATAGATCTTACAACCATGAAAAAAGAGGTTCCAATTTCGAATAATCCTTCTAATAACCTCGCTTACCAATGAACTCCACTCACTGTAAATCCACATCATAAAACGAAAATACTCTCTAGATGAATTCGATGACTACACACACAGAATACAACCAATCCATACTAATTATAACATCATATGGTTATATATGTAGCAAGAAGAAGTCTCCCACAGACTGTTATGACTCCATCACCAACCTAAATCCACAAAACACATCAAACAAAGAATACTAGACTCAAAATGGAATAGATAACATGAGGGCTAGTAGAAGTATCTCCAAATACAATCCCAACATATGGACTAAAAGAAGAGAAAAAAAGGATTTTGTGGCTTTTGAATTAAACAAATCACAAATAAGGGTAGATGATAAACTGATCATACCTCAAAAATATCCCAATTTTTCTGTAATTTCTATCTCTATCACATAAATTTGTCCTCACCCATATCCTCAATCTCTCTACTACCATCCTAGATGGATACAATCGAGCCCAAGTCCCTACTGATGGGGACTGTCATGAGGCTTCTTGCTACTAACTCCACCTATTATTGGCTGATGAAAAACATCAAAAGTCCCTACTGCTGAAAATTCTCAGAGACAACTATAGTTGTTGTTGAAAAGGTTCTTGAACACCCACATGATAATAGCCTCCCTGAGTGGCAAAAAACTGGGCCTAGAGTTGACTATGTACCCTACATACATATAGTAAAAATAGATATCCCATAAAATGTTCTCGTAAGACACCTACCCCAAAATAATGGGTGGAGATCTTCTATATCTGATTACCTACTAATCGGAACCTAGACTTCCTGATCACCCATGACCCATTGCTTGAAACTATTCTCATTGGGATTCCATTCTTGACACTCTTTTGAGGCAAAAATCCTACAGAAAAAAATTATTGATAACTTCAACTTTTTTATACACCTCTGGGTATATAAGGATCATAAAAGGTGTGACCCCATACCTGATCACTGGGAACAATGCCTCCCCCAAATGATTTCTCTGGACTCCTCATCTAAAGAAACATCTGGATCAAACTGCAATAGGTCCTTGAACCCAGACCCAAGATCCCACACACTGAGAATCCTCTATTAAAGGGAGATCATCTCCTGCCTATTGGCTGCCCTCATCACTGATTATAGGAATTCAAAATGAAACTCCTTCTATGAGTCTAGGCATAATATATCTACCTCTTTACGGTCACTAAAGTATATCATCCACCACTAACACACAACTCCCAACAACTAAATCACTTCCAATGATACTCAAAACTCATCCAATACTTAGATCAGACCAAAAGTGATCTTACTCTTCTCCGGATTGATCTCTATCTCCAGATCTGAGATGCTCCCATTATACTTTCCCAAAATCTTCCGTTAAAAGGGTGGCATGTCCCTCTTCCTTGAAACATCCTCCTCTATTGGGTTGATCCTATGATGATCAAATAGATCATCCTGTTAAACCTCAACTTCCATAGATAATCGTGGATGACGAATAGGATCCATTCCGTAAAATCAAGGTAAACATCCTTAGCTTGGTAGCATAGAATTTATCAAATATTATTTAATTAGTTCATTTTATTTCCACAAAATAACCCAATTGAAATCCAAACACAATCAATCATGATTCATGTACCTCTATTAGGTCTCTACCCTACAAACTGATCCACCTCACATGGTTGATCAATAAGCTCAGATTTCATGCAATAGATCATGGGGGCCCTAAAATACAGTTTCCAAGCCTCTCTACCTAGACTATGCCATGCATCAAGATCAATTAGCATCATTTCCCTACCAACCCATGAAAACCCCACAGTTCCTAACTCTAAAATCTATCATATCTCTCAACCAAACCCTTTTATACCACTATGTCATGACCTCCTCCCTCAAAAAATATAGTAATTAAGGAAGAGAGATAATGATCCCCCGATCCCCACCTTTAGTAGGACCCAGTTTGGATACAAGCACTAAGGGTATCAAAATATCACATTTGGGAGGCATTAACCTCTATAAATAAAATAGTATTTGGAGATATAATAACTAACCACCAAAAAAATCATGTAGATAATATAAATGTAAACTAAGAACCATCCCATCATCCATGAACAAAGATAAACCAATATAGTAAAAGTATCCAATATATACCAAAATAAAAATCCTACAATAGTGACTCAACAACATCTTAAACCTAATCTATAAATTTCCATCTCAGTCCCACAATTCCTTCTGGAAACCTAAAAAATAGTTTATATACATAGGGTGAACATAACACGCATACTCAGTAGGGACATAACCAAGGTGTTAAGTGCACATTTGAAAAGAGTATGATAATGAACTAGTGAACAAACAACATAACCATTAAGAACCTATAAGGTACATCTAACCAAACCCAGAATTACCATGACTTGATTAATAAATCATACATCCAATATAATAATATAACATCAAGATCATAATAAAACAAGATGCACCACTACTTATTCCCCAATGATTTTCCACTCTCATACCCCAACATCATACGTAATATGCTCCAATCCATTCTATACACATCACATCACATCAAATCACATCAAATCACATACCGACCATCTCTGATGTGATTTAGGATGTATCCCTACCCACCCCACCCTTGAAAGTTACAGAATCTAGTGATAACATTCAGTACCATCACATAACGTATCACCCATAGAAACCTACACCCACACATCACATCTCATCACAACTGCAATAACCACATCTGACCCGAAGACACCTGTTCCATCACTACACATCTCGCCCAAAAAAACTTGGTCCATCACTACTAATGGAAGAAAAGGGAAGAAGGGATATCTGGCCATTAATATCACCACCATACTGAATATTGGGGAAAACACCCAGAACCCCAAACCTATGAGAGTTGGTAAGGTTATCAAACTCATGCATAGAAAATATAGAAATAACATAAACATACATGATATATAGATAGTACACAAATCCCAAGCTATAGGTTTACAATAGCTTCACCAATGAACACCACATCACCATTATTGTACCACACATCAACCCTGACAACTGTTAGCACCACTATATAAAACACCACACAACCACCAAAAAGCCACATATATTACCTCATTCATTTACAAGTTTCAACCCTTTTTAAATACAACGAGTTAACACTAATTTTCAATTACTAATCCAATTTATTCACATATAAACAACCCATTATTTTATTCATTTCATCTATTAAATTACCACATATCAACTTCCAACCTATTATATTCAATCACTAACCAATTAATTTATTTATTTCATTCAACATAATACTTTATTCCATGGATAGTCCTTAAACTAACATAACCACGCCTCACCATAGTACCTTACATCCACTATTATTACCATGCTACATTGAGTAAGGCATCTCACCATAACTACCACACATTTCACAAACCAATCACATATCACAGAAAAACCACCACACAAAACATCCACACATCACCACCACACATCATTTCCACTGTGGACCACAAACTCAAATCAAAACCACTATGTACCACAACTACAGTACACCACAATCTCAAATAACAACCAATATGAACCACAATTCACAACTGTCCATATCACATCCGTGCTAACCAACCCCCGCATCACAACCCCACACATCACATAGGCCAGTCAACCACCTATATCACCACACAATATCTCAAATCATGTTAGGAAAAAAAAAGAAAAAAAAAACACATAACAAAAACACATCACAACATCCCCCATTATTTAGGGGTTTTTATCACATTACATATTTATTTATCATGGGTATTATAACAAAAACTAGATACCCTGGGAAACCATTTTATTATCCAAATATATGTTCATTATACTTTTATTCATGGTGAAATCACACAAAAACACAACAAGGGTCTTAAAGAATATCAACTACTATGAAAGAAAGGATCCCAACAATGGTTATTTTAGTATTGGCAAAAAACATGCTCAATATCATCAAAAATATATATCAAAATAGTAAATAATGTGATATCTCCCTTATACCCATCAATTTTGATTATTCCAATTAATCATATATTTTATGATGACCCTTAATATCTACACAATGGAAATAAAATACATTCAATCCCCATACATAGCATATAAAAAGGTGAGAACACATATTTCCTACCTCAAAGAAGCATTCTAATCCTACTACACACCACAAGATGAATAAGAAACACCGAAAAAAACTGTAGTTAGGAAAATCATGGATCTACCTATAAACCATCAATGGGTAATTAAAACATAACCTAAAAAACACCCCAAATGAAACAAAACCCCCATAGCAGTTCTACAAGGAAAGAACACAAAGAAATAAATAGATATAAAGGAAGACCTTACCATGGATTTATATAAAAAAAACTATAGAAACCCATAGATAGAAGCAGGGAGAAGAGGGATGGAAGACCTCTCAAAAGCACCAAGGGTTCACCATAAGCTGAGAGGAAACAAGAGTCGAATGAAGAGAAGAATTGGTTGAGAAAGTGATATAAATAAGATGTAAATAAACTAAATTATAGTGTAAAAAAATTATGTCATAAATTCCATTTTACAATTTATTTACACTTTAAAAAGCCTTTTCAGGCCATAAAAACTTTGACCCACTAAAGAACATGTCACCTTGGACAGAATAAACTTATATCACAAACCCATGATTTATAATGTAAAAATACTTTTCACGATTTTCCCCTTGTCATACACTGGCCATAAACCATAATCCACACAAACCATAAACCACCCAATTACACCATAAGACTCTATTTTGTACCATAGATTCCCTTTTCTCTATACAATTTCATATCTAACTTCTCTGGACCCTCTGGGACCTCCTCTAAGAACCCATGATTACCCAAATTGTAAAATTAGCAATCTACGAAGGCATAGACCACCACAAATCATGTATTTAAAAGATTAAATTTGAGTCTAAGAATATTTTTGTAGCACTTTCAAGATTGTTCCATGGGAAATAATTTATTGCATGTTTTGAGGATTCATGGAAGTGGATCTTAATTCTTTGTTGTTTAAGCAACCTAGTTTTTCTGGTGATCTTCTTCATTGTTTAGTTATCTTTTATACTATAGTGTGGAGTTGTGATGTTGGGTGTGACTCCTAAGATGTGTGCTGGGATGTTGCATGATTTCTTGTAAGAGGATTTTAGTTGGGGATATAGTGATAAGAATCTATGGTTAGGGGGAATAACCATCCATATTAAGGATTAAGATTCTTCATTGGATTCAAAACTTGAAAAAATATATGTATTCCTTGATCTTACATTTTTTCATGATCATGTGAATTTGAGTTTTTATATTTTGAGTAAATCATACCCTTTCAAGTTATATAGGATTATTTTATTTAAAAGAAATTATAAGAACTATTCTCCACTGATTCAACCCCCACTCTAAGTGGAGGAATCCTATCGTACCAGGAAATCAAATTATCATCATAGGCTGAAGGTTCCATCTTTAGGATCTATGAAATTATATTTTTAGTCATGGATAATATCAATTTTGTTAGAAGAAGGTGTGTACCAACATTTTATGGAAAAAATTACCATAATTGGAAGAATCAAATGTTTCAATATCTTTTATCTCTATGTTTGGATGTTTTTGATGTAGTGATAGTGAGAATTCTATCATTATTAAATAATTTTAAGATGGTGTTTGATGAAAAATGAAATAAGTAAGTGGATGAATAAGTGACTAATGCTGTTATAATATCATTATCAAAAAAAGTATATACAAAATTTATGGGACTAAAAACTGAAAAAGAGATTCGGGAAAATTATGAGAGAAGTTTTGAAGGCAATGTGAAAGAAAAAGATCCAATATATAGATTTTTTGAATCAAATTTAAATACATTAAAATGGTAGAATATGAATTTGTTGATGAATTATTTACTCGGGTAAAAAAATTGTGAGCAATATTTGAGGCTTTGGGGAGAATATTGATGACTCAAAAATTTCAAAGAATTTGAAGAGAAATTTTATAGATAGATTTTATACTAAACTTTTTTCACTTGGAGATAGAGAATATCATTCTCTTGATGATATGTACAATATTCTAATTTTTTATAAAATGTGAAAACTTATGGTATTCAAGAATAAAGTGAAATATGAGATGGATTTTGAATCCATTAAAAATATAAAAATTTGTAATGATAAAGATATTACTGACACAAGTGATTAAAATAATGAATAGTAATATCAAAGATATTTTTTACTCATTTCAAAAATATTTTATAATGGGAAAAGAAATAATGAAGACACATTCTCTAGTAGATTTTATAAATTAAATGGTTTGGGAAACTATGTAATTAATTCCCCAAAATAATAAATGAGCATATTATGAATAGGAAAATGATGAAAAGACTCAAGGAAAGAATTATATAAAAATTACAAATAATATTCAAAGGATGTTAGAATAAATAAGAGATTTCAAAGGACCAAAAGAAGAAATATTATGAGGAAAGAAGAGGAATTTGATCTTATCTCATGTAGTGATTTTATTGAAGCGAAACAATAAATATTTACAATTTTGATAGATATTTTTTAGTAATTTTTTGATTTATACAGTGGTGATGAAGATAGTTTAGTACTAATAGATTATTAATACATGTTCAAATATGAACTTGAGGAATGAATTGGGAAAAAACATACTCAGGAATGAGAATACGATGTTGGTAAGAGAGAACATGAAACTGGTTGACGAAAAAATGAGCAAGCTAAAAGGAAGAAAAATATAGCAGGAGAAAATAAAAATCTTAAATTGAAATATATGAAATTATTTGGAAAATTTCAAGATGTAATTCAAAAGATATATTAAATTCAAGGGATAATCCTCTAAATATGTTGAAAAATTTCTAGTAAAATTCTCATTTTGAATTTTTTTTCCAAAACTATTGATACTAACAATGTAGGTTTAAATATTATTTCAAGTAAAATATAAACTAAAAAAAATAGAGATAAATTTCCTATAAGAGTATATGATTATAGAATAATATTGAATGAAAAATCTATTATAAATCAATAATGAAATAATACCCAAGTAGTTCACCAGATATCAAATTCAATATAGAAAACATCTTGACATAACTCCAGTTTTTCAAGAAAATTCATATTTTAGGGTCATTGCTGGAACTGTGGAATGTTTGAACATAATGTATATACTTTTTTTAAAACATCTTTTAACCAAAGATATGGAAATAACTAAATGGGGTATTTTAAAATATAAGTGGTTATATTTTTGAAGAAGGCGAGCTGATATGGAAACTGACTATAAGTTGATAGTACAAAACAAGTTTGATTATCTTAAAGAGATGTATGGAAGGTGTCACAAAAAGGGAAATATAGTATAAAAATTCATGACATGATTACTTGGTTATTCCTATCTCAAAGATAAAGGTAAAGTAGTTTAAGTATATAATGAAGATAATTCATGCTTGGTAGAAGTTGATTTTAAAGAAAACAAGAAGACAATGTGTCTCCACATCATTATTTTAATGATCAAAAATATAGTTTTTATATTTATAATAGGATCAATGTTTTATGATAGTAAATAATTTTCTAAGTAAATTTTTGAAAATATTTGGTTAAGTGTTAATACACTGTTACTTTAAGAAGATCTACCATTGGTTCAACTGATCTACCATTAGTTCAACCAGTTCTAACCTATAGACCACATGTACCACTGAGAAATCTTCTATTGACAATATACCATTGATAGATTTACCACTGAAAGATCTATCGCCAGTCATATTTACCATCAACAAATATACCATCATAACCTATCTACCACTAGACTATTCTAACACTACCCTATGATACCATTCACTAACTCTACCACCAGGATATGCTATTTCCTAAAACCATCTACCACTAGTGAAAACAAACCACCAGAATAGATCTACCATTTAGAGATCTACCATATGAATTCTATCATTTTTGTCTAGAATCTTATTCAAATTTAATTCTTCCAATACCACGTTTATAGAACTAAATTCAGTCATCCACATATTGATTTAATAATCATTATTCTTAAACTACTTCAGAGATACATTAAAGTAAAAGTCTGTCTATTCTTGATTTTTTTCTTAGAATGAGGAATCAACCAATAGATAATTATACCAGATCTCTATAAATTCTGAATAACTCCCTCCTAGGTGTGTGTAGCCAATATAAGTGTTAAATTCATAGAAAATATATACTTTTATACAATGAATCAAGATAAATCCAAATACACATGTGTATGGAAGGATTATAGATATATATAGACCAAAAATAGAAGGAGTTTTTAGACCTTCATGATGATCTATTTTCTTATATATTCTGAGGAACATATTCAACTACTTTCAAAGAAATATTTGAGGATATCTAAACATTTGATGCTATTCAGATTGAGAAACATCACTTTTTACCATCTATATTCATCTCCACTTTCTGTTTATACTTTATATTTGAGATGTGTTTAGTTTAAATCTATTTATCAGTAAAACATAGTCACAAATACTTAACAAGAGTGCGCTCAACATTATATCAAAAATTTCTCATTTTTATGCCCATGACAACTATGGAATAAGCCAAATGTAACATATAATTTTTTTATTCCACATATAACTATGCAACAAGCTTTATTCCTAGAAGTACTTGTGTAATTTTTTCTATAAAAACTGACTCAAATTTTGGATCAGGTCTATTATTTAATAAACTACTTAGAAGTAGTTGATTTCCAAGTGGAGGGTATTAAGTCTCTACTTGATACAAAACCCATTTTTTAATTCCTTTTTGTATTTTATTAGTTTTGTTTTCTATATTTCAAAGTTTAAAACTGTATCTATTTCAAAATCTCTATCAAAACATTAATATGATACTTAATATTAATTTGGGTTTTATATAGAGTGTTTGATCAAGTAATTTAGTTTCAAAAGTTAATGTGATTTTAAATATTATTTTAACTGATAATTGATCCCTATTTGAGAATCTAATTGAAAAATAAAATTATATATTTATACTATTTTGATTAACCGAGTGTTTTTATTAAATTGGGGGATTTAAGTTTTAAAGTGTTTTTAAAAAGAAATTTTATTTGGAACTCAATTTACCCTCTCTTTAGTTACGCACTCTAATGAACATTTGGTATCAGAGGAAGGTTTTTCAAAATATACTTTTACTGTGGTCTAGTTGCAATTCATAGATCTTAAATTTCTATTTATTCTAAATTTATATCTTTATGGATAATTATATAAAAGTGATAATTTATACTAATTAGATTTGTTATTTTAATGATACTAATTAAGATCAATTGAATATTAAAATGAAAATGCATATTGAAAGTATGTGTTTTGAAATTTGGAATGTCATTGAGGATAAATATGAACTAACTAAGGAAACTAGAGCTAAATGGAGTGATCCTAATAATGCATATTATAACAATAACTGTAAAGTAATGAATGATTTATACTATACTTTAAAAGATGAAGAGTTTAATAACATATCTTTCTGTACCACTGTATTTGATATTTCTGATACCTTGTCTATTTCACATGAAGGAACTTAAAATTTTAAAAAAATGTGTTTGAATAGTTATACTATTAAATATGATACCTTTAAGATGAAACCTTATGTATAAATTTATAATATGTATTTTAGGTTCAATGAGATTGTGAATATGATTCATTCACTTAGGAATCCAATTACTGAAAAAGATCAAGTGATATTCTATTAAGATTTTCACTAGATATATGAAGAGGAACTTTAGTTTCAATTCAAGAATCATGTGATATAATTAAGTTCCCTATTAAAGAGATAATAGGAAATATCATGATGTATGAATAGGAACATAATGTGAATAAAGAAGAAGAAGATGAACTGAAGAGGAATTCAGTAGCCTTTAATATTTATGAATCAAGGAAGAAAGGGAATAATAAATAAGAAAACCCATGTAAAGAAGATTCACCTTTAGATAGTGAAAAAGAAATGGATCACTTAGATATAAGATTCAATAAATTTTACAAAAGAAAAAATTATTCAAAAAGAAAAACTAAAAAGGTATGTATGAAAATAGAGGCAACTGGAGAAATGAATAGAAAAAGGATGATACTACAAATGAAATAGTCTACTATGAATACAAGCGAAAAAGTCATGTCAAAGTAGATTTTCCTAAGTTGAAATTTAATAAAAAGTATGAGGGTAGAGATAAGACATATAAGAATGATGTGAATGATACTTGGATTTATTAATAAGATAGTTCAAGTGATTCAAACTCAAATTGAGAGGATAAGTATGATAGAGACAATATGTGTGTTATGATAGACACATATGAGGAATCTAATATTTTTCCACATCTCCTGTTCATAATTCCAATATTTATAAAAATGTGAATAGTGAAGAAAACATACCCAATGAAGAAATGTTTGAGTACCGTAATATGACGGAGGACACATTCAATGAACATAAATATAAATATAATAATTTAATGAAGCATTATATCTTAACCGATCAATTTAAAACAGATATTAGTATAGAAAATGATAAAAATTATCAACTTCTAAAATAAAATAATGAGTTAAAATTATCTAATGAACAATTAAAAAAGGATCTGGTGAAATTCACAAATGGAAGAAATAATTTGTCCAATATTCTTGGAAATAAAACTGAACCAAAGTATAACACATTAATTGTGAATTAAAATGATCAAAGAAATATCAATAAGAATAAATTTATTTCTAGTTATAGTTCCACTAGTGCTATGAATAATTACTATTATTATGTACCTAACAATTTTTTTGTTTCTAAAAGTCATATATCTACCTACAATAATCATTTTAAACAATTATGGATTCCAAAATGATTTATTATTATTTTCTCTGGATCCAAGAAGATATGGGTACCAATTTCATTCTTTGTTTAAATATATTTTATAGGAAACCTGCTTGAAAAGCTCCAGTAAGCACTTATGATATCTAGATTGTGGATTATCCAGAAAATGGACTAGAGATTATTAAATTTTCAAGAACTAATCAAGGATGATGGTGAATATGTTACATTCAGTGATAATTGTGGAGGAAAAATATTTGGAATTGGTCAAATTAGAAACTCTAATACAATTTTATTTTCTAATGTTTTATTTGTAGATGAATTTAAGTATAATATGTTTTTCATATCATAGTTATGTGATGATGGTTTCCATGTTAAGTTTAAAAATAATCCCTACAACATTTTTAATTTTGAAAATGATTTAGTTTTCACTACTTTAAGAAATGATAATGTATATGATATTAATTTAGATTCCTTGTTTTCTCAAAACATTTCTAATCTAAGTGCCTTTCACAAAGAGTATAGACTCTATAATAGGATACTAGGCCATTATAATGGCATTATCTTAAAAATATAACTAGTAAAGAGTAAGTTAAAGACCTTTCTAAACTATAATTACCAAATTAAAAAGTCTATTACCCATTTAAAAAAGTTAAACAACACAAAGTATATTTCAAATAAAAGAAATTATTTTCAACTTCTCAACCCCTAGAGTTGGTTCACATGCACTTTTTTGGGCCCTACTGAGTTTATAGTATAAATGGGATGCGCCATGCTTATGTTCTAGTAGATTAATTTTCAAGACACACCTGCGTATTCTTTTTAGCTCATAAAAGTGATTCTTGTACCATTTTTTATAAGTACGCTAAATATATAGAAAATATTAGTGGACATAAAATTAAGACCTTAAGAAGTGATCATGGATATGAATTTAAAAATAATGATTTTGAATCATTATTCTCACTACATGGATATAATCAAAACTTTTATACACCCATAAAACCACAATAGACTATTGTAATGGAAATAAGAAATAGAAACCTTCAAGAAATTGCTCATACCATGCTTAATGAATATGGTTTAGCTATTTATTTTTATCCATAAGCTCTGAATACATCCTTCTACCCAATAAGTAGAGTTCATATAAGACCAATTTTAAAGAAAACATGATACAAATTATGTAATGGAAGAAAAAAAAACTTTAATTACTTTATAGTTTTTGGATGCAAAGTATTTATTCTCAATAAAAAATAATCTCGGAAAATTTTCATCCAAGAAATTTTACTAGGATTTTCTACAACCACTAAATCATACAGGGTATATAAAAAAAGGGATAAGATCGTGGAGGAATGTATAGATGTTAAATTTGATATAATATATCCACACGAGTCTAAGAATAATTTATCAAATCTTGATGATGATCTATTTAATATAAATATAAATATCAAACCTTATTGTAGTTTAGTGAAACATGCTAAAAAATCTTACATTTATAATGAACTACCTGATCCCAAACCTATAGAGGATAATGAAATATTTTTCACATTTTCCCTAGAACCATTACGACTCATAGATATAATCCCTCAGTTTCTGTAGTTAGATATAGATAGAGGAATAAAAACTAGATATTTTATTAGAAATCAGGTTAAACATAAATATTTATTATAACAACTTAAACCTATGAACATCAATGATGTAATTAATAATGAATTTAAGATAATGGAAATGCAAGAAGAACTTATTCAATTTGAAATAAATAATTTCCAGGAACTATTAGAAATATCTATAGAAATTCCGACCATTGAAACTAAATGAGTATTTAGAAATAACATGGATGATTCTGGAACCATAGTTAGAACAAAGTTATATTGGTTGCATAAGGATATATTAAAAAAGGTATTGACTTTGAGGAAACCTTTACACTAGTAGTTAGAATTTTAGTCATTTGATTATTGCTTACTAATGTAGAAAATTTGAATTTCAAACCATATCATATGGATGTTAAGAGTGAATATCTAAATAGTTATATATTTGTGGATTTTTTTGTTGAACAACCATTTAGATTCCAAAATCCTCACTTTCAAAATCATGATTTTTAATTAACTAAAGATTTATGTGGTTTAAAACAAGCTCCTATATCTTGGTATTATATGCTCATCTCATTTCTGATTTCTAAATTATTTACAAAAGGTATAACTGATCCTACATTATTTATAAAAATCACTTCAAAAAATATTTTAGTAGTTTAAATTTATGTTGATGATATAATTTTTGGATCTTCTAGAAATTCTTTGTGTATTGATTTTTCAAAAATTATGAAGAGTGAATTTGAAATGATTATAATTGGTGACATAAAACTATTTCTTCGTTTTCAAAACTTTTAAAATAAAGATGGAATTATTTTGAATCAGGATAAACTAAACTAAATAACATTTACAAATTTTTTTATAGATAACACAAAGAATAGTGATACTTACATGAGTACAACCTGTAAACTATATCTTGATGAAACTAGAAAATCAGTTGATCAAACCAATTATAGAGATATGATTTGAAGTTTTATATATTTAAATTCTAGATGACTGAATATTATGTTCAGTGAAAATATGTGTGCTCATTTTCAAGAAAATACTAAAGTTAAATTTACTTTCTGTCAAAATAATTTTTAAGTACCTTTGGTATACAACCAATTTATGACTATTTTATCCTATAGGACAAACATTTGATCTAGTGATCTATTCATATGAATATTTTTGTGGTTGTAATATAGATAGAAAAAGAACCTTTGGAACATGTCAAATTTTGGGAGAGTCACTAGTTTCATGGTGTATTTAAAAGAAAAATTATGTTTCCTTTTTTATTACTGAATCTGAGTAAAAAATTATAGGAAGTTTCCATGTACAAATTCTATAGATAAAACACACTTTACTAGACTCTAAATATGAATTTTGATATGTCCCTATAAATTATGATAATACAAGTGCAATAAATATATCTAATAATCATACATCTCATTCTAGTAAAAACATATTGATATAATTCATCACTTTTTGAGGGATCATTTCCAAAAAGGAGATATAAATCTTGAATTCATTAAAACAGAACATTAGTTTTCTAATATTTTTACATGGACTTTTAATTCTGAGATATTAATCTATATTAGACATAAACTAGGAATGATAAACTTTTATTAGTTCATTTTATTTACTTTTACATTTTAGAAAAATATATAATATTGGTGATATACCATTGGTGATTTACAGTCGGTGATCTACCATTGGTCATCTATTATTGGTGATCCACCATTAGAGATCTAACATTTAAATGTTTTCAGTTGTATGCTACCACTTTTATTTTTAGAGATCAAATTTTTTATTGAATCTGTTTACTCATATTTTATTATATTTTTCAATTCTAAATCCATAAATTATAAAATTGGATTAAATTGGATTTTGAGAACCCTCTATATCATGAATACTTTGAACCTTCCTTTTCCTCTCTCTATAAACCTAAAACCCTCCTTGTATTCTCACTTTATTCTTAAAACTATTGTAAAGATAGTGAGAGTCAAGTATGAAATTGTTTCCTCTCCTGAAGGATCACTTACCTTAAATAAATTACAAGGTTAATCTATCCAGATCATTATTATCAAACCAAAGAACCCCAAAATCTCATCTTGAGTTATTATTTCTGAAAAGGAAATAGATACTGATTGGTTAGTTTCAAGAAAGTCACTAGTGATGAATGTGATCAAGAAACAAGTATATATTAAATAGTTTTTGGAGAACAACCAACCATTTTATCCTAGGTTGTTTCACCAATTTTATTAGTTTTCAAAGTATTGTTTCAGTGAAAATAAATATTCTATTTAGAAAATCATTGATGTAAAAGTGATCTTTTCATCGATAAAATGGTCCAAATTTCATAATGTACCTCATAGAGGTATATTTGATGATTTTATGGGATCCATTACAATTTAATTTGAGTTTTTTATATGCGAGGATGCCCTACTAGAGTTGACAGGTAATGCTATTGCGAGAAGTAAAAATTATATAAATATTCATAGTTATTGATTTTTGTAAAGTTCATCCAACACATGATTTTTCCCAGGAAGGGGAATTTAGCACCTTGAGGTACAAAGAAATGATCTTCTTATTTCCTAGGAAAAGTGGATATAAGATAAACTTTTGATGATATTTAATGGTCTAAAAGATGATGATGTGAAAGGACTTATTTAGATCTAATTCCTTGATCTTTCCTAAGTTTACTTCATATATGTTGGAAGATAAAAATATATTTACTGAAGAGGAATAAGTAGTAATCAAATGTAGAGGTTTCTGTTTAATCTAGTTTACTTATAAAAGAATGAAAGTAAATTGGAACCCTTGGATGAAAAAATGGGTGGATGATAATGAAAATATATATGATAATTTCAATACTATGTAAAACCCTTAAATAACTAAAGACTTGGTTGATACTTTCCTAGAGTTAGATGAAGTTATAATTTATTCATCTAATGAGGAATTTGAGGAAGAAGAAGATGAATCTAATGAAGAAGAGTCAGTGGTTTTTTCAGTAGATGATGGAAGTGACCCTGATGTGTTCAGAAGCCCAAATTTTTCTATGGACCTACCAGTCCATGTCTTTATCTTCACTCTAAAGAAATCCTAGTTAGTGAAGGTGAAGAATCTGAAGAGACAAAGGTATAAGGTGAGGAATAGTCCAAGGGTTCTTATGAGATCCTAAGAGTAGTTTTTGATGTATCTAATTTACCTGATGGGTCTAAAAATTGTAATGGTTTTGATGATGCTATTGATGGAGAGCACATCACTCTTCTGGTTATTATGTTTTAGATAAGTCTAATGACAAGGTTTAAACTATTTCTACTCATTATATTTTTTTATACAATTAATTTAGAAGAATAGGCTTCTGAAATTTAGATAGCCTAGATGGTAGTTTCTGAGAATCAGGTTGAAGATGTTATTTCTGAAAGAGATATGGATAGATCACCTAATAAGGGGGAGAAATACCCAGGAGCTAGTCTTCTAGGGATTGAATATTAAGAGTTAGAATAAGATGATGGTGAGGGTCATGGTAGTCCACTTGAACATGGTGTACATTCTATCTATGTATATGGACAAGATACTGAGGGATCTCTAGTTGAATAGATAGATGAAGAAGGGTAATTGAAATCCTTTTCCTATGGTGATCATGGAGATGAATCTAAACATATGGTGGCTGAATTACCTATCCAAGATAGGATTACATACCCTATACCTTTTTATCCTAAAACTTCTATTTATGTAACTAATGAATATATAGATGATTTTAGATTAAGGATGCTATCATATATCAGTGGGATCATTAGATCCACACATCCTCAAGAATCTAAGATAAGTGAAGTTGATACTAGATGGATAGTTGAGTTATTGATATCTCATATCTATCCTAAGATGATATTGAAAATATTATAACTTTGGAATGAGAATTGGGGGTAGGCTAATGATATGGAATAAGTCAAATCCCTCACGGGGGAGATGAAAAGGTGTTTTTCCAATATCCAGACATCTGTTTTTGAGAGATCGAAGTCTTTGAATATAGATTGTACTTTAAATTATAGTGATTTACCTCCTAATACTTTAGTTTATGTAGATGGTATTTTTTCCATTATCAAAGAAGAGATGAATTCTATCATGGTTTTTCTTTCTACATATCATCAAGAATAACTTTTTTATATAAAGGTACATGATGAGCATATCTATAATCTAATTAGGGAATGATTTAATGAAGTTAGGAATTATTGAGTGGATATAGATAAATAAATAAATTATTACCTTTCTAAAATTCAAATAAATCATGGGTTAAATTCTCAATTTAAGTTTCTTCGTGAGAATATAAGGATGCCTCATATGACTTGGGCCTTAAAAGAGTAAGTGAATTAGCTTAAGGTTTTGGACCATCTGCTCAAGATTTTTATAAAAGGGAAGAATAATTTCTTCAAAGAAATGGATCATGGAGGAAACAACATTATATATTTTGTTAACTTTATGAAACCATTTTTATGCCTTTGGTACTTAAGTGTTGGAACATCAAACTATCCCCCTTTTGTCCATCACTTCTACACCTTGATCAACACCCCTACCTCGAGAATTTTAACCTTTTTCCATGAATCCAGTTAAGTTTGTTCGATATCTCAGGCATGTTATGATCAGGGAGCCTCCTCCACCTACATCAACACCCTCCACCTCTACCTATATCACACCAGTTAATGAAAAATTGAAGTATCTAGTTGTCCCTTTTTCTCATCGAGTTGAGAGTGTATTAGATTTCGATTAGTCTTTGATAGGGATTGTAATTTTTCATTTAATTACTTTTTGAGATGTAATATTTTGTCCTTTATATCTATTATTGATTTTTTTTATGGTTCATATCTTTTATTTTAATTAATTATATTTTTGATAATATTAAAAGGGGGAGTATATTTGAATGACATTTAAGATGGTAATTATTACATTCATACTTTGAACTGTTAAGCGAAACATTATTCAAATTCATATACACTTATTTATGTATTTGTATTTATATACATGGTTATAAATTCCATGATTTTTGATTATAAAAAATGGGTATATTGTTAAGACATCATAATTTTAATGATCACAAATTATTTTTGTTAAATTTATAACAAGATTAATGTTTTATGATTGTAAATCATTTTATAAGTAGCTTTGTGAACAAATTTAGTCAAGTTGTAATCTAGAATTAGTTAAATAAGACCTACTATCACATCAAAAGATCTAATGTTAGATCAACCAGATCTACCAGTGGACAACATATACCACTAGAAAACCTCCCAAGAAACATATACCACTAACAGATCTACTACCAATCAGATTTACTATCAACATATCTACCATCCGATCTAAATTACCACTGGACTGTTCTTCCACCAGCCTATGATATTATTCACTAATTCTATCACTAGGATGAGATACCTCTATAACTAATCTACCACCATTGAGAATCCACCACCAGAATAGATCCATCATTCAAAGACATACTACAAGAATTATATCATTGATGTCCAGAATCTTAATTAAATTTACTTTCCAAAAAATAGTTTATGGAATTAAATGTAATCATATGAACATGGATTTAATAATAATTATTCCTAAATTACCTCATATATGCATTAAAGAAAAATTTATACCATTATTGATTTTTTTCTAAGTATGAGTATTCAACCAATAGATAATTGTACCCAGAGCTATATAAATTCTTAAGAACTCCCCCATGTGCATGTGTAACCAATAAGAGTGATACATCCATAAAGAATAAAGAATTTCACACGCTGAATAAAGATAATTTCAAATAAACCTATGAAAGGAAGAATTATAGACATCTATAGAATGAAAATAGAAGGAATTTATATACCATCATGATGCTCTCTTTTCCTACATATTCTAAGGAACCTGTTCGAGCTCCTTTCAAAGACAAATTCAAGGATCTCCGAACATTTGAAGTAATTTGGATCGAGTAGCATCACTTTTTCCCATCTATATCCATTTTATATTTTTATTTATGATTTATAATTGTCATGTATTTTGTTATACTCTATTTATCATAAAAACATAATATATTGTACTTAATTTGAGGTTTCTCAATACTCTCTCTAAAATTTCTTCATTGTTTTACCCATAAAAATGTCCAAAGAGGTTTTGTGTGACCTATACTTGTTTTTATCCCATATATAACTGTTGAAGATGATTTTTTCCTGGGAATCATTGTGTGATGTTTTCTATAAAACCCGATCCATATTTTGGATAAAGTTTATTACTTAATAAACTTATTGGTAGGAGGTGTTTTCCATGTGGAGAGTATTAGGTATCTGCTTAATACGAAACCCATTGTTTTTATTAAACTGTGTGTTTGATTAGTTTTATTATATGTATTTAATAATTTAAAACTGTATATATTATAAAATCTATATCAAAACTTTACCATGATAGTTAATATTAATCTGTGTTTTATATATAGTGTTTGATCTAGTAATTTAGTTTCAAAAGTTAAAGTTATTTAAATTATTATTTTAATAGAGCACTAATCCCTCTTTGAGAAGCTATTTGGAAAGTAAAATTACATATTTTATACTATTTTTATTTACTGGGTGTATTTATTCAATTGGTTGATTTATGTTTTAAAGTGTTTTTAAATATAAATTATTTTAGGAACTAAATTCACCCCTTATTGAGTTACTCACTCCAACCAAGACAAAGGTATGGATACTAGATAGTGGGTGTTTCTCCCACATGAATTTCAATGATAAAATTTTAAAGAACATTGAGAAACTTGAATAAGGTTAAGATATATTTGGTTATGAATCTTCCTTGAAAATAAAATGTATCGATACAATTCAAATTGAGAATAATAATATGAAAGTAGATTATGTTAACTATGTTAATGAGATAAAATATAATTTTTGAGTGTTAAATTATTTTGTGATAATGGTAATGACATAACATTCAAAATAAATACACCCATCATTAAAAGAAAAATTAATGGAAAAAATATATCTCAAGTCTATAAAATTAATGGAATTTTATTCTTGATTAATGATCCTTCCAATACATGTTACTTGAGAATGAATGATGGGAACATGCTATAGAATATATTAATTAGGAATCATGGACAAAGAATCCAAATTAATATTGGGAAACATGAAGTGGAAATTGTAAACACCTGGAAATTTCAAGGAATTTTTTTTCTAAATTTCTTTGAAATTTTATGAGTGCGCAGTTTCATACGACACCCGATTCCGAGGCCCGGTGTGCCCGGAATCAATTTCTGAAGTTTAGCTCGGATACGTTTAGTGAACGGACGAGTGGGTTTTTCGATCTTTTAAACCGGTTCTCGGAATTGAAATCCAAGGGCACCGATGAAACCACAGTGCCAGTAATTGCTTAAGGGGACCCTTACCGTATTTGCATTTTGACAGGAGAAGAGGTTAAATTTTCAGTTTGTTTTTAAGGAATAAATAAAAATATGCATTTAATATTTTTATTTGTGGAGGATAATCTTTATGCTACAAAATGTGAGGGTTTAGTGAGGTGGGGCCCACACGAGACCCTAACTCCTCACCTCCCTCTCAACTCCCTAACTCCCTCTTTATTTTTGTTAACTCATCTTTATTTGGGAAACTTCTTCTCTCCCTCTCTCTCTCATAACTCATGCCAACTCACACTTTAATTAAGTTATTGAAACTCTTCATTAATGAAGTGTTTTGAAATTTTAACTTTTTATGCATGGCATGATTAAAATAAAATAAGGGAGAAACCTTATTTTATTTTTGGTTTGGGGGTTGTGTGGATATTTTGGGGGATAAAGCTCTTGAGTTGTGAAGAACACTTCATCTCCTTCGTTGAAGAACTACATTCTCCCGCGAAGAACGATTCTCCATCCGTCAGATCTCCAATGAATGACACTCAAGCTGGGATCGAAGGCCTTTGCGGAAGTGACAAACGCCAATGATCGTCGTCACCTTCATCTCCTCCCTTGTGTCGACGTCGACGAGCCGACACCCACCCTCTCATGATATCGTCATCGAACGACGAACGACATGAGGTAGTGTTTTTAATTAAGTATGATTTTATTCCCTTGATTCTTTCATTCTAAAGAAAACAAAGAACACAGATTAACTTATTATTAAATTGATCCGCAAATGTTTTCCTTGCAGTTTGGGAATAAAATGTTGTGGGAAGTTGTAGGGGTTATCTTCATTCAAGTTTAATTTAACGATATTTGTTGATTAATTTGGCCGCTTGTTACCGACATAACGGGAGGAGATCGGACCACACAAACACGGTGGATTTCTTCTCCCCGTTTTCTTTTTGATCAACGTTGAAGATTGAGGCGAAGGTGGCGCGGTGCCGTTTCACCACATGAGGACGAAGTGGACCGCGGCCGGAGCGGGCCGCGGCGGTGGTGCGCGGCGCCGTTGCGCTGCGCCGGTGAAACCGAAGGAACTGTGGCCGGAGTGGGCCGCAGAGGTGGTGTGCGGCGCCGTCATGCCGCGCCGGAGAACTCGAGGGAGGCCGCAGTCGGAGCGGGCCACGACGGATGGGTGCGGCACCGTCGCACCGCGCTGGTCGAAGAAGGGCCGCGGCCTAAGGCTGCGACGGTCCAGCAGGGGCGGCCGGACAACCGGCCAACGACGCTCCGGGAGGCGGGACGCTCGTGGGTCCCGCCGCAGCTCAACCGGCCGGCCATAATGGCCATCCATTTTTCTAAAAAAACTGGGGGGTTGAAACCCCCGACCAGCACTTAGGGCGGACCACATAGGGTTCACCGTTTCGGAATCAAGGGGGCGGCGCCCCCCTTTGCGCCCCACTCGGCCGTGAGACGAGCCGCGGCCGGCTTCCGAGCCGGGCCGTAGGCCACGCCCAGCTATGGGATGGGCCGCGCCCAAATGGTCTGGGCCCGGACCCGAATCGGTTCGACCCGGTTCGGGCCGACCTAGGGGGTATTGGGCTGGGTCGGACCGGGCCCAAACCCCCTATTTTCGGACTAGGTTTGTTCAAACACTCATATATTGGGCTAAGAACCTCCGATCGACGCACCGTCAGTTGCTTAGGGATCCTTGGATCCAGACAGTCATTTTGGTATATTACACTCAAGTGTTCGGCGAATTTTGTGTACAGCCAGGTTGGTTTGAACACGAAACCAACTGGGCCCTCGGAGCGGAAACACTTATTACTTGAGATCCAGACGTCCGATTGACGTGACGTCGACTTTGTTGGATTCCTTTTGGTGAGACGGATCTTTTGGTATAATTAAACTGAGGTTTGGATGTAGTTGGAGTATGTCCGGGTTGGATTGTACCCGAAATCCAACTGGGCCCCTGGAACGGAAAAGCCGATAACTTTCAGATCGGACGTCCGTTTGACGAACTGTCAGCGGCGTTGGTAATCACATTGAGAAACGGTCCCTATGAGTATACCCTATGAGAGTTCGGGGTACAGTTGAGTTATGGTCAGGTTGGTTCATACATGAAACCAACCGGGCCCCCGGGACGAAAATGCTAATAACTCACAGACCGAGCATCTAATTGACGCGCAGTTTGTTGCGTTGAGACCCCTGTGACGAGGCGGTACCTTTTGATACTTCCTTGTGGGACTTTGTGATACTTGGAGTATCAAATAGTAGCTCGTGGAGCGGATCCTCTCGGAGATGAGTATGCGGAGTGCGGATACCTAATAGCTGTGGACTTGACAACTGCTTGACCGATTCAACTTGGAGTGAGTCGACTAGCCCAATGGACGGAGCACTCAGTATTTGGCGGCAGACCCATGGTGGACGGAGCACCTGGTAGTTGGCAGCAGACCTGCGGTACTCGACAGGAGGAGTACCTCTGTAGGCAATTAGGGGAACCACTACTGTGTTTGGGCGGAATACCCTGGCGGGGAGCACTACTGTGTTTGGGTGGGGACCCACGGTACTCGATAGGAGGAGTACCTCCGTAGTCTAAGGTTAGTGAGTAGCGCGTTAGAGTCGTGACAGAGCTACTGTACTCGACAGTAGAGGAGTTCTCTAGCAGTTGTGGTTTCAATATCTTTAATGAAAATCCTGGTTTGAGATGAGTCGTTGACCTTTCTGTTTTCGTCATGATTGAGATGGGTTACTTGATAACTTAGGTATATGTATGGGCATATACCTAAGTAGTGGTTATCCGTTGATTTCATATCTCTGTGATACCTCATTATTTGGATGGGTTACTTGATAATTTAGGTATAAGTATGGGCTTATACCTAAGTAAGGGTTATCTGTTGAGATCCTTCTTTGTGGTTATCCTTATTGGATTTAGTGAGACCTTGAGTGTCTCAGGGTCCCTACTAAGTATCGTTATACTCACCCCTGCATGGGCTATGCCCTCACCTCGTTGTGTTGTATGCAGACGACGGACAATGCTGACGGAGGCCGAGTGTTTGAGGACTGGATGGTAACTGGAGGTGGACCTCATGACTAGTCGGTACCTAGAGGTGGACCTCACGAAGAGTCAGTATCTGGAGGTGGAAATCACAATGAGTCGGTACTCAGAGGAGTTTGAATGGCGAGAGTGTTTAGGAGGCTATCTGTACCTACCCTTCAGGTAGGATCTGTGGTGGACGATCCAGGAGCTGCGCTATCTGTACCTACCCTTCAGGTAGGATTCGAGGTGGATGACCTAGGAGCTGATTCTATTCTTCCATATTCTTTTCTTTTCTATTGTACTTTCATTCAGTTGTAGCTATACTTTTCAGTTGGGTTTGTATTCTGAACCATTTACTTTTCAGCACTTTCTTTTTTACTTAGTGTTTGCTTCCGCTTGTACTCTGTTGTGTTGTTTACTTTTATAAAGGCAATGCCTTCCCTTTTTATTGGGATTCATGCCTTTGGTGCTAGTCGCCAACCCCTGGCCTATGGGAGGAGGGCTTGGGGTAGTCACGGAACGGGCCCCAAGGACGGGTTGTGAAAAATTATTATTAGAGGGGTCAGTTCTACTGCAGAACTTAGGACTCTGATATTTTCTTTTCTGTGAAGCAATAGTGTTAAGGGTACTAAGTGTGGTATTCAGTTTAGGGATTCCAGTGTTGGTGCGGGCGGTCAACGTATCGATACACCAGGACCCTTACTATTGATTTCCGACTCAGTGTATGAAAACATTGATTGCATGTGTGTTTTCAAAAGATTATTTTAAATTAGCTCAAACTAGGTCAGCTCACCAGGTATAGTCATTTGACCGTGTCACGTCTGTTTCTTTTAGGATGTTTTCACATAGTAATAAAATGTGGGTACTGAGTGGGGACCACGATGATAGCCCACCGAGAAGCGAGGCCTCAGTACAGGGCCCTCCACCAGTTGAGACACTAGCAGAGAGTGCACACCTCTTGAGCGCGATGCACGAGTTCCAGCATCAGAGGCCTCCGATGTTTCGAGGCGAGTCAGATTTTTAGACGGCTGAGCACTGGCTGGAGTTTGTAGCACGAGATTTCCACATAGCTGGGACACCTGCAGACTTGAGGGTGTACCTAGCTGTTAGCCTCTTCCAGGGAGAAGCTGAGAGGTGGTGGAGCCACATGTTCCATTTTTGCGACGGGATGACCTTCACCTGGGAAGAATTCGAGACCTTATTCAGGGTGGAGTTTATACCAGTGACTCTACACTCTGAGCATACTCAAGAGCTACTACCTTTTCCGCAGGATTTTTCGTCAGTAGCCGATTCATCTGTAGGCAGGAGTCGGATGATGCAGAGGTCCAAGAGGACCAGACCTATAAGTGGGAGACCTCGGGTTTTAGGTTCTGTAGTGCGAGGAACCAAGGGTAGAGACAGAGCCAGACCTGCCATGCTGTGCTATTCATGTGGCAAGCAGGGTCACATGGCATGTGACTGTCTGAATCCCCGCACAGTTGATCCGCATACATTAGAGGAGCCACTGAGATAGAAGAAGCAACGAAAGATTGAGTAGCAGTCAAGCGGTGGACAAGAAAGTAGAGCTTTAGAAGCAGATGGATAGGAGCAGGACTAGTTCCAGGCATGGAGGCCTTTGTTATTGGTGCTTCTAGCTTCCTTTTTGTTGATGTTTTGGTTATATGTGTCTTTGTACTTTGAGCTGTAGTAATAAAAGACACCTTTCTTTATGGAATTTACTTTCCTGTCCTCTCTTTATGTTGTTACTTAGAGGTTCCAGTTTAAAACCATTGACTTGACCCTCACTCTCGAGATACCTACTGGAGGAGACCCAGTGACCACACACTACTACCGACAGTGTGACTCGACCCTTGGAGGTGAGAGTAACGGTTTGATCTCTTGGTAGTAGCATCAAAGACTTACGATGTCATCCATGGAATGAATGTATCATTCATGTCAAGATTGACTGTATTAGGCAAAGAACGTGGTTCATCCAGGGGATGAGACCATATTTCTCTTTTCGGCAGAGGATAAATCCTAGCAGCTCTTTGGTGGAACGTAGACGAAAAAGGGTGGAGATGAGTTCTTACAATTGGATAAGTCTCACCCATTGTTCGTTGAACGAACAATTTACGGTTCTCTCCAACTCAATAGTATTAGGTGTATATACTCTCATAAGGACATGAATCTGAGACAACGGTGTTGGCTTGAGTTCCTCCAGGACTATGACTTCGAGATAGTTTATACTCCTGGAGAGGGGAACTTTGTAGCAGATGCTCTTAGTAGAAGATCGAGCGTTCAGCTTTAGGAGTGGCGAGACAACAACTGGCAGCGTTTTAGATATCCTTTGTGTTTAGTAATAGAGTTAGCTCATGTAGAACTAGAGATGGTTCAGGTTACGACGGAAAAGGTGAAGATCTTCCAAGAGCGGATGAACACTGCACGGAGCAGAAAAAAGTCTTATGCTGATAAGAGACAAGACCACTAGAGTTCAAGGGTGACGACCACGTCTTCAGATGGATCTCACCTCGATGGGGTCTATGGAGATGTGGCCAAGGCGGAAATTAATCTCCGAGGTTCAACGGACCTTCCAAGTACCCAGCAGAGTAGGCAAGGTGGCTTACCTCATAGACTTTCCACCTCAGATGCACTGGGTGCACGATTTCATCCATGTATCTCATCTGAGGAGATGTGTGCATGACCTATCCATCATGATTGACCACAAAGAGCTGGAAGTCGATTACAGGGCGAATTCTAAGGGGTTCCAGTAGGAGTTGATGGTCGACATGAGAATGTCCTACGGGGAAGGTCGATTCCACTCATGCTCTTTCGTTGGCAGCACAGGATCCTCCAGAAGAGCACATGGGAGCAGGAGGCTCAGATGCGTGCTCAGTGCCTCATTTAGTTTCCCTAGTTGGTGTTGTAGCCTTATGGGGATGTAAAGCCCTGAGGTGAGAGTATTTTAAAGACCCGTAAATTTAAAGGAATTTTTTTCTTAATTTCTTTGGAATTTTACGGGTGTGCAGTTTCATACAGCACCTGATTCCGAGGCCCTGTGTGCCCGAAATCAATTTTCGAATTTTAGCTCGGGTACGTTTAGTGGACGAATGAGCGGGTTTTTCTATCTTTTAAACCGATGCTCAGAATTGAAATCCGAGGGGACCGATGAAACCGCAACGCCAATAATTTCTTAAGGGGACCTTTACCATAGTTGTGTTTTTATGGGAGAAGAGGTTAAATTTTCAGTTTGTTTTTAAGGAATAAATAAAAATATGCATTTAATATTTTTATTTTTGGAGGATAATCTTTATCCTAAAAAATGGGAGGGCTTAGTGAGGAGGGGCCCACACGAGATGCTAACTCCTCACCTCCCAATTAACTCCCAAACTCCCTCTTTATTTTTGTTAACTCATCTTTATTTGGGTAACTTCTTCTCTCCCTCTCTCCCTCATAACTCATCCCAACTAACACTTTAATTAAGTTATTGAAACTCTTAATTAATGAAGTGTTTTGAAATTTGAACTTTTTATGCATGGCATGATTAAAATAAAATAAGGGAGAAACAATATTTTATTTTTGGGTTGGGGGTTGTGTGGATATTTTGGGGGATAAAGCTCTTGAGTTGTGAAGAACAATTCATCTCCTTTGTTGAAGAACTACATTCTCCCATGAAGAACGGTTCTCCATCCGTCAGATCTCCAATGAACGACGCTCAAGATGGGATCGAAGGCCTTTTCAGAAGTGACGAATGTCAAAGATCGTCGTCACCTTCATCTCCTCTCTTGTGCTGACGTCGACGAGCCTACGTCCACCCTCTCGCGATATCGTCATCGAACGACGAACGACACGAGGTAGGGTTTTTAATTAAGTATGATTTTATTCCCTTGATTATTTCATTTTAAAGAAAACAAAGAACGTGGATCAACTTATTATCAAGTTGATCCGCAAATGTTTTCCATGTGGTTTGGGAATAAAATGTTGTGGGAAGTTGTAGGGGTTATCTTCGTTCAAGTTTAATTTAACGATCTTTGTTGATTAATTTGGCCGCTTGTTACTGACGTAACGGGAGGAGATTGGACCACACAAACATGATGGATTTCTTCTCCCCATTTTCATGTTGATCAACGTTGAAGATAGAGGCGAAGGTGGCGCGGTGCCGTTTCACCACACGAGGACGAAGAGGACCGCGGCCGGAGCGGGCCGCGACGGTGGTGCGCGGTGCCGTCACGCTGCGCCGGTGAAACTAAAGGGTATACTCATAGGGTATAATCATAGGGACCGTTTCTCTACGTGATTACCAACACTGCTAAAGGTTCGTCAAACGGACGCCCGGTCTGAAAGTTGTCGGCTTTTCCGTTCCAAGGGCTCGGTTGGATTTTTGGGTACAATCCTACCCGACCATACTCCAACTGCGTCCAAACCTCAGGTGAATTATACCAAAAGATCCATCTCACCAAAAGGAATCCAACAATGTCCACGACACGTCAATCGGACGTCCGAAGCTCAAGTTATAAGCGTTTCCGTTCCGAGGGCCCGGTTGGTTTCATGTTCGAACCATCCCAGACATACCGAAAGTTTTCCTAAAGCTTGAGTGTAATATATCGAAATGACCTTCTCGATCCAAGGATCCCTATGCAACTAACGGTTCATCTATCGGAGTTCCGTAGCCCAAGATATGAGCGTTTGAATGAACCTGGTCTGAAAATAGGGGGTTTGGGCCCGGTCCGACCGAGTCCAATACCCAATGGGTCAGCCCGAACCGGGTCGACCCGACCCGCGTCCGGGTCCGGACCATTTGGGCACGACCCGGCCCGGTAGGCGTAGCCTGGCCCGGCTTGGCGTGGCCTGCGGCCCGGCTCGGAAGCCGGCCGCGGCTCGACTCGCGACCGAGCAGGGTGCAAAGGGGGGTGCCACCCCCTTGATTCCAAAACGGCGGAGCCTATGGGGTCCACCCTAAGTGCTGGCTGGGGGTTTCAACCCCCTAGTTTTTCTGGAAAAATGGCCGGCCGGTTGAGCCATCGTGGGACCCGCAGGGGTCCCGCCTCCCGGAACGCCCGCGGCCGGTTGTCCGGCCGCCCCTGCTGGACCGCCGCGGCCTTAGATCGCGGCCCTTCTTCGACCGGCGCGGTGTGAGGGCACCACACCCCTCCGTCGTGGACCGCTCTGGCCACGACCTCCCTTGGGTTCTCTGGCACGGCGCGACGGTGCCATGCACCACCACCATGTCCCGCTCCGGCTACGGTTCCTTTGGCTTCACCGGCGCGGTGCGATGGCGCCGCGTACCACCACTGCGGCCCGCTCCGATCGCGGTCCTCTTCGTCCCCACGTGGTGCAACAGTACCATGCTGCCTTCACCTCGATCATCAACATTTATCAACAAGAAAATGGGGATGAGAAATCGGTCATGTTTGTGTGGTCCAATCTCTTCCCGTTACGTCGGTAACAAGCGGCCAAATTAATCAACGAAGATCGTTAAATTAAACTTGAACAAAGATAACCCCTAAAACTTGCCGCAACATTTTATTCCCAACCCGCAAGGAAAAAATTCACAGATCAACTTGATAATAAGTTGATCTGCGTTCTTTGTTTTCTTTAGAATGAAATAATCAAGGGAATAAAATCATACTTAATTAAAAACCCTACCCTGTGTCGTTCGTCGTTCGATGACGATATCGCGAAAGGGTGGACATCGGCTCGTCAACGTCGTCGCAAGGGAGGAGATGAATGTGATGATGATCATTATCATTCGTTTCTTCTGCAAAGGCCTTCGATTCCGGATCGAGCGTCGTTCTTTGGAGATCCGACAGATGGAGAACCGTTCTTCATGGGAGAATGTAGTTCTTCAACGAAGGAGATGAAGTGTTCTTCACAAATCAAGATCTTTATCCCCAAAAATATCCACACAACCCCCAAACCAAAAATAAAATAATGTTTCTCCCTTATTTTATTTTAATCATGCCATGCATAAAATGTTCAAATTTCAAAACAATTCATTAATTAAGAGTTTCAATAACTTAATTAAAGTGTGAGTTGGGATGAGTTATGAGGGAGAGAGGGAGAGAAGAAGTTACCCAAATAAAGATGAGTTAACAAAAATAAAGAGGGAGTTTGGGAGTTGAGAGGGAGGTGAGGATTTAGTGTCTCGTGTGGGCCCCTCCTCACTAAACCCCCCCATTTTGTAGGATAAAGATTATCCTCCACAAATAAAAATATTAAATGAATATTTTTATTGACTAGTAGCTCGTGGAGCGGATCCTGTTGGAGACGAGCATGCAGAGTGCGGAGACCTAATAGCTATGGACTTGATGACTGCTTGACCGATTCGACTTGGAGTGAGTCGACTAGCCCAGTGGATAGAGAGCCCAGTATTTGGCGGCAGACCCACGACGGACGGAGCGCCTGGTAGTTGGCAGCAAACTCGTGGTACTCGGCAGGAGGAGTACCTCTGTAGGCCATTAGGGGAACCACTACTGTGTTTGGGCGGCATACCCTGGTGTGGAGGACTTCTCTGTTTGGGTGCGGACCCACAGTACTCGACAGGAGGAGTACCTCAGCAGTCTAAGGTTAGTGAGTAGTGCCTCAGAGTTGTGACAGGGCTACTGTACTCAACAGTGGAGGAGTTCTCCAGCAGTTGTGGATTCGATATCTTTAATGAAAATCCTGGTTTGAGCTGAGTCATTGACCTTTGTGTTTTTTTCATGATTGAGATGAGTTACTTGATAACTTATGTATATGTATGGGCATATACCTAAGTAGTGGTTATCCGTTGATTTCATATCTGTGTGATACCTCATGATTGAGATGGGTTACTTGATAACTTATGTATAAGTATGGACATATAGCTAAGTAAGGTTTATCTGTTTAGATCCTTCTTTGTGGTTATTCTTGTTGGATTTAGTGAGACATTGAGGGTCTCAGGGTCCCTACTGAGTATCGTTATACTCACCCCTACACGGGCTATGCCTGCACCTCGTTGTGTTGTATGCAGACGACGGACAACGCTGATGGAGGCCGAGTGTTCGAGGAATGGACGGTAACTGGAGGTGGACCTCACGACGAGTCAGTACTCGGAGGTGGAACTCACAACGAGTTAGTATCCGGAGGTGGACTTCATGATGAGACAATACTAGGAGGAGGTTGACGGGAGAGATCATTGAGGAGGCTATCTGTGCCTACCCTTCAGGTAGGATCCATGGTGGATGACCCAGGAGCTGCTTCTAATCTTCCAACTGCTTGTATTTTCTGTTGTACTTTCGTTCAGTTGTAGTTGTACATTTCAGTTGGGTTTGTATTCTGGCCCATTTACTTTTCAGAACTTTATTTTGTACTTAGTGTTTGCTTCCCCTTGTACTCTTTTGTGTTGTTTACTTTTATAAAGGCAATTCCTTCCCTTTTTATTGGGATTTACACCTTTGGTGCTAGTCACCAGCCCCTGGCCTATAGAAGGCGGGCTTGGGGTAGTCACGACACGGGCCCCGAGGACGGGTCGTGACAGAAATAGATTTACCCAAGTTGAAGAGAGATCAATATAGAATATGTGGAACATGTCATAAGGGTAAGATAACTCATAAGGCTCACTAGAAGGTGGATATTACTTCTAGAAGACTATTGTAATTAGTCCACATATATCTTTATAGATGCACGAGACAAAAATATACCTGAGGTGATATTTATTTCATTAATTTCATTGATGAATTATCTCTTATGACTAATTTTATTTTCATCAAGAACAAGTTCGGGGCTGTTAGGATATTCAAAATGTACAGAAGTCATGTTGAAAAGGCTATTGGTTTGTGTATCAAAAAAGAGAGATATAATAATGAGAAATAATACACATGTGATATGTTTGAAACATATCTTAGAAAAAATGGAAACATGAATAAATATAACAAACCCTATACACCAAAAAATGGTGTTTCAAAGAGGAATAATACGATCATTGTAGAACATGGCATAACTATGCTGGCTAAGAATGACGTTTCAAACTATCTCTAGAGAGAAGTAGTGTGTACTAGGTGCACAATCAAAATAGATGTATCTTTTAACCCAAAACACATGATATACCCTATGAGACATGGTAATAAAAGAAGCCTATAGTGAAATATTTCAAGGTCTTTGGTTCTCCTTATTATATTAAAATCAAAGGAAACTAATTGTGAAATTTTGAAGAAAAGGATAATGATGGGGTATTTATGAAATATTTATCTAGTAGGAATGGATAAAGATACTGGAATAAGAAATTACATAATTTTTTTGACTATTTAGATGTAAAAATTACAGAAAATATGGGGGAAACAAGACAAAAAATTCAAGAATATATTGAGTATCTCATGAAAATTTGAGAATATTTCTAATGAAATGTATGAAAATATTGATGAAATAATATCAAAAATAAATAAAACTAACTCATAATGTTCTAGTGAGAATGAAGAAGGTACTGGTGCTAATAGAAATCATTTTCAGATACTACATAAACTTATTGACACCCAAAATATAATTTTGAATCAAAGTGCATCAGTTCAAACTAGAAGAAGACTAAGATTAAAAAATAAAATATCTCTTGTACTATAGGTTGAACCTAGAATGGTGGCTGAGGAAGTTTAGAATGATTAATGGGTGAATCAATAAATGAATAATTCAATCAAATTGAGAAGAACAGTACATAGAAATTTGTCCCAAAACAAAAAGCAAAAAATTTGATTGGTACAAAATAGGTTTAAAAAAAACTGAATTATAATAGTGAACTCATATGAAAAAAGGATAGAATTTTTTGTAAAGTATATTCACAAATAAAGACATAGAATTTGAAGATACTTTTGATCCATTTTTCAAATATGATATGATAAGGATGTTCTTGGTTATGGTAGTATATAAGAATTATAAGGTTTATCAAATATATATAAATTATTCATTTCTAAATGGTGACTTTGATAAAGAAGTATTTATTGAAAATATAAAAGGAATCATTATTGAAAATGATGGAATAATGCTTTTTAGATAGAATAAGTCATTTTATGGAATAAAATAGGCTCCAAGGGCTTGGTATTCTAAACTTTATGGATATTTGAGAAAAATTGGGTTTTCTAAAGGCACTATTGGCAAGAAATTTTAATTGAAAAAGGATTGATCAGAAAAATTTGTGGTGATAGTTTATGTGTATAAAATAATTTTTTCCTGTAATAATAGTTGTTTATGGGAGGAATTTTATACAAATATGAAAAAGGAATTTTATTTGTGTATGCAGGTAGAACTGAACTATTTTATGGGCTTATAGATTGATCAGAACTTAGATCATATCATCATTTTACAAGAAAAAAATTCTAGATAATTGTTGATAAAGTCTGAAATGAAATATTAAAAAGATATAAATACATCCATATCTATTTGAATGATGTTGAGAAAATACGAACAAGGATACAAGGTTGATTAGAATATTTTTAGAAGCATGATTTCCATTTTTTGTATCTCAAAGCATTTAGACTAGAAAATACTCATGTGGAGACTCTATGTGCATGGTATCAAAGTGAACCGAGGGGGTAAAAGATTATTGAAATTAAAATAATTATGATATATGTAAAATTCATAGTGTATTATGGATTTATATATAGGTTCAGTTCAGATCTCTATTTTCTTGCATATACTGATGTAGATTGGGAAGGTGACTGTAATGATCGTAAATCTACATCAGGTGGTGTGTTCGTTTTTGGCAATGGTTGTGTCATATAGTATAATAATAAGTATATTTTAGTGACCTTGAGTATAGTTGGGTATAGTATGTGGAAACAAATCATGTAGTTACAAAGGATTTGTGTATGCAAGTTCAACTAGCATATTTTAGGTTTGATATTCAAAGACTATTGAATATTCTGTGTGATAATCAGAGTGCTATTGATATTTCAAAGAATCCAGTTCCACACTCTTAGTCTAAAAACATTTAAATTCAATACCATTTTATCAAAGATAATATGGATTCATGTAAAATCAATCTAATATATATATTTTTCAAAATAATTGATTGTAGACATATTTATAAAATCCATACCACGTGAAAGGTTCTTTAAGTTAAGATTGAAATTTCACATTAAATATTCCCCATACGCTTGAGAATTTGTTTCATTGATACCCCCATAGTTCTTTTAATTATGTTGAAAAAGGGGAGATAATTCCATAATGTAGGGGGAGTATAAGTTAAAGGGTGAGTTTCTTTTTTTTATAATTATGGTGATGATAAATATACTCACTCAATCGTGATAAATCATGGAAATATATTATGATTAAATTAGTAAGGAATGTATTTACCTAGTGGGGATGGTGTGAGAGTTGAAGTAGTGGTATTCAAATCATTATCCTCAGAGGTGGCGAAGATAGTAACCCATTAGAGTTGAATCCGTGGTCTTCACTATTTTTCCTCAATTCATCTAAGGACCTGTTGCTTCAAAAATGGCATGTTATGGGATTTATAATTGATTTTAAACAAATAAAAGGGGTATATTGATGAACCCCATGGATTTTTGGCTTGTTTTTAGAAACATTAGACATCCCATGGTCCTTGGTGAGTTTGGGTTTTTGTATATTTTTATAACCTTTCTTGAGAAGCTCATAATCTTGATATTTCTCGATCTGGTTTTAATGGTGTTATATATCATGGAAGGAAGTTTCATGATGCTAGAAAGTGTTTTTGAGAATGATTAGAGATCAGATAAAGTGTTACTTTATATGTTTGTGGGAATTTTGGTTTCATGTATCTAATTTTTTAATGGGTAGATTCACAGATCCATTTATGCTATATAACCGATTTGGTACATGGAAATTTACATATGATATTCAAATATCCATTTACACTAGATAAAAAAATTACATAGATGATTAAGCCACATAACCAGATATATCACGTATCCAAATGATCAATGTAACCTATTTTGGAATCCATTTAGTTGTTTTTAGTCATATAGTCGATTTCAGAGAATGATGTATCTTATTATCAATGTATCAAAATGTTGATTCATGTAGGAGAAAATAATGCATAGTCAATTCATGTTGAGAACCATTAATCCATTTATTTCACATAGAAAATTAAAAATATTCACTACATATGGATAATTTTTCTATAGGTCTTCAGAATTAATGTTTTCAAAGTTGTTTTTAATTGTAATGTTGTGTGGATGGATCTAAATGCCTTTGAAATCATAGTATTCAGTTTCTAAAGCCATGATGGAGATGCAATTATTGACCGTATTTATGAATATTATGGGGGATTTAATGATTATGTGTTTTTTTAATAATTAAATATAGGGGAAAACTGTTAACATGTAGCAGAGATATGATTGTTAGAAAAATAAAAAAATAAATAGGGAGTATATATCCAAGGTTGGTTCTTTAGGGATAAATGTCTGATGAAACTTATATCTTCAAAATATTGAATTTGAGTATGAGAATATTTGTGCATTTATTTCAAGACTATACTATGGGAAATACTTTCATGGACATTTTAAAGGCTCATATAATTGAATCTCTATTCTTAGTTTCTTAAGAAACCTAGTTTTTCTGGTTGTCTTCTTCATTGTGTAATAAAATTTTGTACTACAGTGTGAATATGTGATATTGGGTGTGAATCCAAAACATGTGTGGTGGGACACCACATGATTACTTATAATAGTATTTCACTTGGGAATATAGAGAAAATAGTCAATGGTTAGAGGTAATAACCAGACACAACAAGGATTATGACTCTTGATTATATCTAAACCCTGTAAAAATCTATGTATTCCTTTTTCTTTCATTTTTAGCATGATCGTGTGAGGATGATATTTTTTGTTTTGAGTGTATAATACTCTAATAATTCATATAGGTTTATTTTGTTTAAAATATACTTTAAAAACATCTCTTCTCTAATTCAACCCCCTTCTCAGTGCATGAAATAAATCCTACCAGGTACTTCAAACATGCATCTATCTGTACACAGTACATGACAAGTGTCGTTACACACTAGGTATACACCAAAAGTGTTTTGGAATATCGCGTGGGTCTAAATTATTAACAATTATTATCTATATAAAATTTATGAATACACCATGTATAAATTTTTCCTATATTCCATGTACTTTATATACCTTTTTAGTGGTACACTCCAGGGTATTATGAAGTGTTGTGTGGTCATAAATATCACATAGACTATGTGTCTTGATGGAAAAATATAAAAACCATGTATATAATGACATAAAATATAGGAATACATGTCATGTAGGTACATAGTATATGTCAAGGAATTTACACAATGTGTTTCACTCAAAAAATTAAGTGATCATACATGCCATGTGCTTAATTATTTTAAAATTAAAATTATATTTGTTTTATTTATTTAAAATTATATAGAATGAGAACCTTATTATATCTCAAGGACTATTAGGATATAATATTACGATAAATAAATAAATAAATAACTAGTATTTTTATTTTTTAATCCCATTAAATTTTTATGCAAGGACCTGACCTTAAAATAATACCTAATATTGATTTTTAAATCAAGAATTCATTTTCTTGTATTCTAAAATAACTTTTTAGGTTTATGGTTTTAGATAATTAAGTATAAAATCTTATATAAAAAACGCATATATTATAAATTATATACTTCCAATTAGTATCCATATTTTATACAATACAATACTTTTAAAATGAAACACATTTTTAGGAAAAATCTTCACGATTTTCAACTTGACCTCATCATTATTCTTACTCATCCTTTAAACCTGAAAAAAATATTTCAAAATGTGTTAAGAGCACAAATATATCTATAAGGGACATATAAAAAGAGGAAAATAAACCCATTAGTCCATTTCAAAACCATGATATCATATAATAAAGTTTACCTTTAATAAAAAAACCTCAAGATCAAATAATTATTTAATTACACATTAAATCTGATTATTTTCCTAAAGATTTTTATAAAATAATTTATAAGAAATTATAAAGGAAAAATTACAATCAAGTGGGTTTCTTATAAAACATGAGAACCCATGAAAATCATTTTATTTAATACATACCTTTTTACCCTTAAATTGAATAATATTTCCTTAAAAAAGATCATTATCCTACCTTATGAAATCAAAATATTTCCCTAACACTAATTAGAAAGAATTGAAATTTATTATATGTTCCTTGTTACATTATATTAATATAACCCTTATAGGAACCCTTATAATAACCCTTACCAATTGAGTAAACTACTTGGTTAATTCCAACATAATTATCCAAAGAACATAATCATTACATAATGAATTGGAGAGATATATCATGATCAAAAATTATCATAAACAATTTATAAGGAATATAACATTCATAAAACACATAAAATATTAAATTTGTTTTATCATACTCATAAAAATATAAATTTGAACCCATAATTAAAGTATTTACAAATATTGATATGTCCCTTTTCATTTAAAGCCCCATTTTTAAAACTAAAATACCCAAAAAATGAAAAGAAGGGATTTAATTTGAAGAAAACATGGAATATTTTTAAGGAATAAAAATATAAAATAACATTTATAGTGGTGTGAAATGTTTTTTATGTCATATATGTTAAAACATTCCTTTTGTACACCTTAAATAAAGTCAAACATTCTATATGGAATACACAAAAATATTCCTTTTAAAAACCTTTGAAAGATAGTTAAAGGGGACATAAAATGTACTTTATAGTTTATTTCTATGAATATAAATACATTCATAAAATAATTTTAAGAATATGGACATGGAGGAATTTTTTAGAAAATAAGTCTTTAAAACATTAAAAATGAGGTTTTAAGGAAAAGTGTGTCTTACCTAAAATCCAAATTTTTACATACACTCATTATATTTCTAAATAATATACTAATGTTAATTATTTATTTTCTTAATAACATTTTAATATTTATTATTCCATTTATTTAACATATATCCTGGTTATACTTAATTATTTAATTTATTAATTTCACATTAGATGTTTTGAGAACATTCGACTTAAATGTCAGAAATGGATTGGTTAGGTTGACTATGGTCAAATTGATTATGAATATATCATTTAAATAATTTTAATCATTTTATAATTATAATTTTTTACATTATTTATGATTTTATAACCAACTGTGGAAGATGATAATGAAAAATTAATTAAGTTACAACCTGGAGACGGTAGTCTGTATGTATGCATGGGTAACATTTTCATTTTTCAACTAAAATGGGGGAAATAGGGTACATATTCTTTTATATTTATATAATTATTATTATATAAAAAATATCATATTAATTATTTAAATACACAGATATATAAAATCCATTTTAGGCGGTGATGAAAAATAAAATACATCAGTTCATGAGGTGGTAATCCGCACGTACGTACAAGCAATATATTTATTTTTAATTGTATGTAAAAGAAATAATTAAAATAATTATTTAATATTATATAATAAAGTGTAAATAAAATATATAATATTAATTCATGTTGATTCATTATTATAACCAACCCTATGATTCGATGATAAAAAATTAAATACATCATCTCACGAGTTGGTAGTCCCCATGTACACATGAGCGATGTTTTTACCATTAGTTGGATAAGTATATGAAAAGGGTTATACCATAAAAAAGTAATTATATGGGATATAATTATGTTATTATATTATAATGTCTAATATAGTTTTAAAGAAGTTAAAATGAGAAATAAAATGAAAACACTCGGATAAGAACATTGCCTCTTCTTTGGAAAACCTCTTTAGGTTTATAAAAAAATCCTTCAGAGGATGGTATTTTGATAAAAAAAGGACCCATATGACATGGGTAGGAATTTTAAGAAAGTATTATGTTAGTTATTGGATGATATAAGAGGCTATTGAAGTGTCAATAAGAGAGGATAACGGGTGTCCTTTTATAAGCGAGGGATAAGACACACAGGGAATTTTTCAAAATATTGAAATATATTAATGTCTTACTCATTTCAAATAGATCTAGAATGAATGTTATATAAATATTAGAGGATATATAATTTAAATATAACCATAAAATAGTATTAATATAAGTTTTTAGGTAATTTTAACCCATATCATTTTATTTTTAACACTTTTAACATGTTTTAACTCATACTATGAAAACCGACTTTTTTTTACCAAAGTTACTATTTATAATGACTAAAAATGAAAGTAAAATCATTAAGAAATTTATAAATGATGATTTAAAATACTTATAACATTTTATAAAATTAAATTTATATAAGTTTCATAAATTACTTTTAAAATAAACCAAAGAAGCATGATGAAAAATAGTTTTCTAGGAAAATGTATTTTCCACTATAAAAATGTTTATATACCAAATTCAAGTATAATATTGATTCCAATGAAATTTATTGGATTATTTTTAATCAGACTAAAATAATTAAATTTTAAATCCAGTATAAAAAATGTGATAATGTAAATATATGAGATGAAGGGAAAGTTTTCTTAAAAATATATATTTTTTATTATTCACCCAAAAATCAACTTTTTTAGAAAGTTCCCAATAATTTAATCTATGTTAATTTTGAATTGATAAAATAAAAAATTATATATTTGTTTTGTAAAATTTCAATTATATAATTTACAAATTATTATTTTTAAATAAAACCATATAATACATGGAAATAAATTTAGTATGAATAAAACTATTTTCTTTTTTAATTAGAAAAATACTAAATATTATTATAGTGACTATAACTCTATAAAATAAAATTCATGAATATTTATAAGTAATTTAATTGATCTATTATAAATATTACCATGTTTTATTACTTTATTCCCCCATTTTTGAAATTAAATCTGGACATTTTCGTTCATTACTTAAAGAAGTGGGTATATTTTTCCTTTATAGCATTTACTAATTTCATTGTTACTTCTTCAACTGTCTGGTTTTTCTAAAAAAACTTAACCTAGTGAATCAACTTATTCTAGAAAACCTTCTTTCTATGATCAAGAATATGAATAGGTTGTTTCTCACATGAAATATGCTCTTCCAAGTATACTAGTTCAAGACTCAAAAAATGACATACATCTAGAAAATAGTTTCTTAACAATGAAACAAGAAAGTAATCTTGTATATAAGATAAAATTGAAAGAAATTCCACTCAATAAGAAATCAATACAACCTTTTTCCAAGATTTATTATGGTTAAATGAACTATGGAACTTACTTTAACTTTTTACCAAAATAAATAACACTTTCTATTAAGATATTTTAAGAAAAACAAGATTACCAGACTTGAATTAAAGATCATTCCTCTAGTTATCCACATAACTTTTCTTCCTATCTTAAGATAAATTTATATACTACTAAATCTCTTTGACTTTCTCAACCACATATTTTACCAATTCTAGTCACAAAAATAGTTTTTAACCAACTTTTTCCCAATAATATAGATTTTGAAAACACTTTCTATATAATGATTCAAAAGGTTCCATCTATATACTAGAATAAAAACTATTATAATAAGAAAAATAAACTAATGATAGATGTTGATCCCAACTTCCCTAGTAATCCATATAATAATATTTAATAATATCCTCCAATGTTTGAATCATTCACTCCGACTATCCATCAGATTGAGGATAGAAATATTTACAAAAATTTAATTTAGTATCCAATGAATTTTGAAGTATTTTCCAAAAAATAAAGGTAAATCTAGGATCACGATAATATACAATAGAAAGACGTAATTCATATAATCTAATTATATATTTAACATAAATTATAGAGATATGATCCAAATAAATTGTAGCTTTCAGACTCAGAAACCATAAAATGGTTCCATAAACTATAGGGTCACAAGCCCTCAAGTACACCTCCCCACACGCCATAGGCTAATGACTAGTAGCGAGGGTATGTGATGGTATGGTGGGGAGACTATAACCTCATAATCAAAGTATATTACATCAGTATAATCATATCAATCAATAGGGGAATCATATGAAATAAGTGAATAGATGAATAATAGACATGCATCATATAAATAACTAACTAACCACATCCATCAGTGTCATGCACAAATGATGATCATGGAATGATTTAAGAAAATAAAATAAATACATGGAAATAGGAATCCAATAAAATAAATGTGTTAAAAGTAAAAACAGGCCAAAAGTAACCATCCTTAGATAACATCATGAGCTATATCTCGATCCTGTGCTCCACTACTCCTATGAAAAAATCAATCAAACATCACCAAGAAGGAACCTATCTCTATCCCTACCTATATAGATTAAGTTTTTCTAGTTACCCAATAATGTATCGAATAGGGTTTTTGGTAACACTCTGTAGGCCACCACTAATAGTGTCTATAACAACTCTAGTATATGTATATAAGATAAAGTACTATATAGATATTACAAGTGTGAAAGTAATAATAGTAGAAGTGATTCCATCCGGTCTATCTAGTCTCACTATGATCAATCAACTAAATCATAAGGAATATTTTTAAAACATATAAAGAGTCATAAAAACAATGGCCTATAACAAGTAATCATGTAACATACCATCATGGTCTAGGATCCATGGATCAGGACTATCCAAGGAATACAAAAAATATATGTAAATAATATCTAAGGATTAGAAATGTATAAGGAATCCTAATAATATAATTAAATTAAATAAACAAGATCCAAGGACTAGAAATGTCCAAGGTATCCAAATAAGCTAGGTAAAATAAGTAAATATGATCCAAGAATTATAAATGTCCAAGGAATCCTAGCATGTTCAATATGAGGAATATAAATATCCAAGGAATACTAGTGGTTCATTGCATCTAAGGAGTAAAAATGTCCATGGAATCCCTGAAATTCAAGTAAATTTAAATCGAAGGGGTAGAAATGACCAAGTCATCTAAGTAAGCTAAGTAACATGATCCAAGGAGTAGAAATATCCAAGGAATCATAGTGGGCCATCAGATTAAAGGAGTAGAAATGTATAAGGAGTCCTAATAAGTCATTCATTCCCTACCACAAACTCTCCACTATCATCATAAGCAATTCATTTACCATATCATAAACCATTCCATTAATAATTTCATTTATCCCTTCATAATCATACACAATCCAAGGTATTATCCACATCATACCTTTCACATACTAATTACAAGGTTCTTACAACCTTTAACAATTCAATTTATTACCATATTCAATTCCCATTAATATAATGATAGATCAACACATCCTAAGGGTGGAATAATCATGGTCAAAGTGAAGAACCCATCCCATTGTCAGTTTGGATTCAAGTCAACTACCTACAACCTTAGATAAAGGTGTCATGACTTTGTACTAGACATGAAATTAACATTTTACTTAAAGGTCTATTAATTTATAAAGAAACTCCCAGAAAGTCTAGCATGAAAAATAATGACATACATCGTATATATAACTAGACATTATGGAAAATGTATAGAAAATCTACCTTAATCCCAAAGAATAAAAATCATCTAGTCTCAATCTGTGATTTGGTCTAGATTAGAAGAAAATGTAAGAATAAAAGAACTCATTGAAAATAGGGTATAAGATTCTACACAAAAATACCTCCATCGACAATAATAGAAATAGATAAAGGATCCTAAGGAGTGAAGAACTCACTAGAGGCTATAAAATGAGATGAAAAACTCTTGATTCAAATATTGGATAGCGAATCATGACAAAATCCTAGCCTAGATATTTCAAAAAGATTCCAAATAGAGGATAAGTTTTTTGTTGGAGGAGAAGGAAAAGTGGTTTTAACATATAAATACGTTAAGGTAAAAATGTTCATTTACCCATCATTAAAGGGTTTCACAGTTTGGAGGCATGATAGTCTAAACTGTGCACTAACCGTGTGACCAATTTTTCCTTAAGACCCCTTCACATGTTCATGGCACACAGTTAGAAAAACTCTACACCGACCATGCATTTGACCTCTTTAATAAAACCTATTTCACACACAAAGGCGTATGAACTAGGTTTCATAGTTTCATAAAACCATAAAGCCCCTAACATTGCACTGAACACCTCACACAATTTACGCTAACCATGTGGAATGGGATGCATGGTTTCTACTAACTATTTATCCCTCATGTTTCCCAAAAAAATCAGGGATTTGGGTTACAGAAAATCCTTAGACACCCTCATTTACTACACATCCTTACTAGTCACTTATTTTAGGTAAAAACCAAGTAATCATATCTAAAAACTAACGATCTGTACCTTCATCAAAATTTGGGTCATTACAACCTCCCCTCTTTAAAGAAACTCATCACAGAGTTTTCCTTCTGAGGGTAGTAAGGAAACATTTTAGAAAAACTCGAGCCATTGAGCATGAATGTCAACCTATCACTCTCATTTATCATGCTATACTCAGCCATGCTTCTATAGCACATGTAACAGAGGTAATGAATTCCCCCCAAGAACCTTTAATCTATAGTTAATAATATAAATATGATTCACCTCAAAAGATGAATCAAACTCTAACTCACCACCTGAGGATGAAAAATATGTGATGGATCAGAATGATATTGGTGAAGATGAGATACATGGAAGACGTCGTGAAAATTTGGGTACCTCTATGGTAATCGTTACCAATAGTCTACCATTAAGAATCTCTCCACAATCTAAAAGGTCTCCATAAAATTAGGTGATAACTTTACTTGTTTTTGAATATATCTATGCCCTATTCTAGGAGAAACATGAAAGAAAACTTGATCCCTAATCTCAATATCAAGAGGTCAAAAATGGAAGTTGGTATATGACTACTACCAAGACAGAGTAGTCATCATGTCCTTCCTAATTAGACTAACCTACTCTATAATCTTCTAAACGAGATGTAGTCCAAGAAGTGTTGCATCCCCTACCTATAATCGACACGGAGGTGATTATCATGACCTGTAACTACTTGAACTATTATGAATAAAATTCCACTTTTCTAGTTAATTTAATGTATTATAGTTATATAAAATAAATCCAATTTTTTATTATATCCAACTGGATTTAGATGATCGTTAAGTATCATTACCATTGATAATATAGCTATTTAACAGTGATTACATGACTAGTACAAATATATGTTTTTCAAAAAACCATTTTGACATAGATAAAGAAAGTGATGGACTAAACTAGTATGATCATACCATATGAAGCCCACTTATCAAATATTCCAAGAGAGATTTAATTTATGGTCCTTTACCTTGACCAATCCCATGTTGAGATTTAACAAATTAAGCATGATCAAAATTGTTTACGGGAGAAGTTCAAGATCATCGAGATCACAACCCACAACAAGTTCAGCAAACAACCCTATGAAAACCCCACAATCACACACCTCATTACTAGGGAATATGCATGTGTATTAAAAAGATATGTATCAAGACTCTATCAATAGTAATATGTACATAATTTTTTATAAAATAATGAATATATTTTAATCCCACTATTGTTACTTTCTAAATGATTTTTAAATCACAAATTTTATTTTTAGGGAATATTGAAATTCAATTATTGAATTTTTGAATTAATGTATTTTTGAAATAAATAATATTTTTATGAAATATTATTTTTAAATAATTTTTATCAAATATAAATGATCATATAATTTTTATGAAGCCAAATGTAATTTTTTATAAGTGTTCAAAAAAATGTTATTGTAAAAAACCCATCATTTTCAATAAATGTTGGTTTTTATTTTTAAAGTAAAAATTTAAATATTCATAAAATTATTTATATAAAATGAATATTATTTTTGGAATATGGATTTCAAAATTATCCAATGGTGAATTTTTAACAATTTTCCAAGATAGTCAAACTTTCGAGTAAAAACTAAATACCGTATAAATATACTTTGTGTTTTATGACATTAAAATGACCCAAAAGTGATATAATAAGTAATATATATCAGATAAAGGAACAAATATATGTTTTCCTTTTTAAAATAATTTGATTTTATATTTCTTTGAATTATTTTTCAATGCCATTATGAATCCTCCAAGACTTATAGTATATTTTAATATTTTAAAATCGTTTCTTTAGGAGTGTGACTCACCTCCACATCACCAGGGGTAATATTTTATTTATTTATACCATTTAACTCATAAATTCATGTATAATAATCCATTTTTGTAAAAACAATTGGGTATTTTGTGGTTTTGAAAATTTCATTATGTAGAGTCCAAAACCAAAATAATAAATACACCACTCTCTTTTTCTATATAAACCCACCCAAGATCCAATTTGTCTTAAATAAAACTCCTTATATCATTTAATAACTCTTAACTCCACTCCCTAGAGTCCTCCCAAGGCACCCCAAGCTTTAAATAATCCCCTCCCATGCCTTTGGAGTCACACATTCAAGTAAGGGTTCTTTCATTTATCCTCTTTGTTCAAGTTTCTTTATTATGTTACACCTTATTTTTCCAATTTCATATGTTAGGATATGTCATTACATGTCAATATTTATTTTAATTTAATATATAAATTATTATAGACCCCTTTCTCTATCATCATCCCATTTTATGAATTTTTATGTGACATAAATATGCTGCCGGAATTTCACCACAATTTTCCAGTCCCAAACAATTATGTAGTGAATATCATGCCCATTTTGTATCATGGGTTTTCAAATTTATACACATATAATTATTTTATTGGGGAATTAAATGTATGTAATCTAAAATCCTTGATCGTGGAATAAATTATAATGAATAATGAATCCATGTTGATTGATCTATGTGGTACAATTAAGCATGAGAATGAAATAAAAGTGATGGGTGCACCCAAAATTATATAGCACTCTAATGCATTGGGTAATTGTTAGTATCATGATACTTCTTGTTGGGATATGGGTTTACTTGATTCCCTTATGGGAATTTTTCCACCTAGATGTCTTGGTTGGTTTAGCTTTGACCTTTGTTTATGATGTGATGTTTTAAGTTGTTTCACATTTCCCATGTTATGATTATCATGCTATCTCATGCATTATTATTCACATTCCTTTTATGCTTCATTGATATGCCTATTGTATAACATGTATGTTCTTCTTCATTTTATGACTTGTTTATTACCTTACTAGGATTTATATCTCAACTCCAAATTAATTTTTTATTTTATTAAAAAGCCACTTTAAGGAAAAAGTTGGAACCATACAAAGACATTCACTACAGTGAACCATCATACATGACCATCCAAAAAACAATGTTTCAAAATTCAAAAAATTCAAACTGCATCAATATCACCATGCCTTAAAATATCTCCATGCACCCTGATTCAAATTTCAAACAATAGAACATCATCAATGCGTTGAGCCATGAACCAGCCAGCCCACATCACACAAACACCATCAACCGCGTCACTGCCAACCACCATAAATAATGACACTAAAGATGAACTCACCATCTACAATCAATTCATCATAATTGAAAACCTCCCGAATCCACCCACATAGACTCACTTCCCAAATAACCATGGAGACCACCAATCAAATCCACCTCAGAGTGAAAGGATATAACCTAGATCGAGAGTAGAGAAAAATGCCGACTTTTGTAGGAACAATAAAAAGAACCTCCTCAAAACATAAACTATGTAGAAGAGGTCACCGCACCACCATTTTCAACACCCAATAGACATCACAAACATGGTCCACTTGAGCTTCTTGCCTTGACACGATAATCATATCAACCCAAACCAATAGACATTGGTGACATCCGAGATGACCACCAGAACTCTCCAAACCACAGAAGCATCCCACCACTGCAAACTGGGAAGATGCAATCCAAGAACCATTGAGTCACCTTAGAAAATCTTCATCGTAGCCTAATCACCGACAACCAATACCAAGGCGATCAACCATCATCACCAACTTCCATCATCACCATCACTGAGAACCAAAACATTTCATCCCAAAAGCCAAACTAGATACCCGGAATCCAGTTTTAATGTAGAGATACCCAAAACCATACACATGAAATATCACCAAATAAAATCAAAACAGGTTAATCAATCCCATAAAAACCCAAAAAACCTTCACTAGTGGATATGAGAATGAAAACTGACCAGATCTAACAAACTAAAACTTCTCCATGACATTGTCGATGCCAATACTGAACACTGTCATCCAGCCAAAAAAAAAGAGAATTGAAGACCACTGACCACCAAACCACATAGAAACCAGAACTATCAATATTTTGGGTCATATTAAGTGAAATTTTATGTAATAAATCATTTTTAAATGTGAAATAATGAGAAGGGTTGTTATAGTTGGTAATAGAGGATAGGTTTTGTTTTTTTGGGATTAGGATTAGATTACTCTAGCGAAAGCCTTAGGGATAAGACTAAGTATAAAAAAACATCCCTAAATTTTGGTTAGTATAAAGTAAGTGATTTATAAAGAAAATAAATCCTTTTATGGATACTACAATTGAACATGTTTATAGAATACATGTACCTAGGTGTAACTACTTTGGCAAGATGTTCCAGGCCTAACTCAGGGTAATATGGTACACAATAATGGTCTTTACTACACACCTAGTTTAACACTACCAAGGGATACGATTTGGTAAATTAATAATCTCATTAAGAACCAATATTAAGGAAAAAAATTTACATAAGAATATATGTTAGGAAATAGATCATGGATAACATAGTTTGAAGCCAAGCAATTCTTAAGTTAAGGAAATAAATTTATGTTATAAGTTATCCCTTTAATGTAATCAAATTAACTTTATGTGTTTAATAGTTCAAAAAATATCTTTCCTAAGTATATTTTGGATGAATTAAATGAATAGAAGTAGAATAAAATAGTGAATGGTAGGTTTATGATTCATAGTTATACACATTCCTTCATATCACGAAAGTTTAGTATAACTATCCAAACACCACCAAAAAGCATGGAAGTAGAGATGTTAGTGAAAATGGAAAATGGTTAAACTATTGCATCCCATGTATATAACTCCTCCCCTATCAATGTTTGTGGGATAAAATTCTCAGATAACATTTTTACACTCTCTTTGGTAGAATTTGATATAATTATGGACAAGAATGGGCTTTCCCTATATAGATCCAACATAAATTTCCATTATAAGAAAATCACTCTCCATATAGTGAATCGACCCCCAATATATACAAGTACAAGGAGGGGGATGAATCTTTTTTTGGACCATCATCTCAAGCATGGATATTATTTCCCTATGAGAAATCATATCTAGCTCAAATGATTAAGTTTAAGGAAAGAACCATTATCAAAGACATGCCTATTGGGAGGGAATATGCTGATGTGTTTCTCAAGTAATTTTCTGGTATTCCTCCTAGATGAGAAGTTGAATTTTCCACAGTGCTTATACCTGGGTCATTTTCAATATCCAAGACTCTGTATAAGATAGATATTGTGGAATATGAGGAGCTGAAGAAACAAATATAGGAGAATCTATATAAAAGGTCCATACACCCTAGTGATTCAACTTAGGGTGCACCGGTCCTCTTTATTAAGAAGAAGGATAGGTAAATATGAATTTTCATTGATTATTGTTAGCTCAAAAATATCTCTATAAAGAACAAGTATCCTATGCCTCAGATGGATGATTTTTTCGATCATCTATGTGGAGAACAATAATTCAACAAGGTGGATCTTTAGTCGAGATATTATAAAGTAACGATGAAGAGGGAAGATATCCCCAAGACATCTTTTAGTACAATGTATGAGCACTAAGATTTCATAGTGATTCCATTCAGACTCACCAATGCTCTATAAATATTCATGGAATCGATGAATAGAGTATTTAGATATTACATCGACAAATTTGTGGTTATATTTATAGATGATATTATAATATACTCCTAAATCAAGTAGGACCATGAAAAGCATCTATTAACTTTTCTAAAGATCTTTTAAAAGGAGAAGATCTATTTAAAGTATAATAAGTGTGAGTTCTGGTTGAAGGATTTCTCACTCTTGGGAAATATCATCACAAGAAATGGGATATCTATGGATCCTTCAAATTAAAAACAATTGAAGGATGGCCGATTCCAACATCTGTGACAAATATCCATATATTCCTTGGTTTATTTGGATATTATTGAAAACTTTTGAGAAATTTATCATGATTTTAAAACACTATTACCAAGATAACTCAGAAGGGAGTCATGTTTTCTTGGAATAATGAATGTGAATAAATCATAATGTATTTGAAAAGGAGGCTTATCACTACCCCTGTTCTCACACTACTGACAAGTGGGAACTTTTCAAAACTTTTCAATAATGTTTTGAATTAGGGATTGGGTTTTGTGTTGATGAAAAAAGAAAAATTCATTTCCTATGCCTCAAGGTAGTTGAAAATTCATGAGAAAAACTATCTCACACATGATCTAGAATTTGTGGATATGATCTTTGTGTTTAAATTCTAGCGACATTATCTCTATGGGGAGAAGTGTGAGATATATACTAATCACAAGAACCTCAAATATATATTCACACAGAAAGAGCTTAATATACGAAAGCAAATATGGATAGAGCTCATCAAGTATTATGACTAATCAATCCACTACCATCCTCATAATGAAAATAAGGTGGCAGATGCTCTAAGTAAAAATGAACAAGAAATTACATCATTGATGATAATTGATAAGGATACAATCTTATTGGATTTGAAGAGGATGTACATGGGAATAAAAAAGAAAGGAACATCATAAAAACTTTCAAAAATTATTGTTCAACCATATATTTTGGAATGGTTAAAGGATGATCAAAAAGATGATGTGGGAATTTAGAAGACTATGGAATCTATAAGGAAAGGTAAATGCTATAAGTTCAATGTTAATGAAGAATGAATTGTGATATTTTGGTCAAGACTATTTGTTCCATAAAATCCTAATATAATGAAGGAACTATTGGACAATGTACATAGTTATATATTCTACATTTACCTAGGAAACACAAATATGTATCTAGATCTCCTAGAGAACTATTAATGGGACTATATGATGAAGTAAATCATTGAATATACATAAACGTGATAGGTATGTTAGTAAGTGAAGCCTAAAAGGAAGAATTACAAGGGTATGATGCAACCATTACCCATAACAGTATGTAAATGGGAAACCATAACCATGGACTTTGTCACTAGACATCCAGAGACATCCAAAGAAAAAAATAATATCTAGATTTTTGTGGACCATATTACAAATACTACACACTTCATTATGATTTGATAGGATTTCTCACTGGATCAACATGCATGAATATACATCAGAGAAGTGGTGAGCTTTCATGGTGTACCAATATCAATTTTTTTTGATCTAGATCCAAGATTCACCTATATGTTTTGGAAAAGTCACCAACATGATCTAAACACTGAGTTGAACTTCATCATGAATTATCACCCTCAAACTAATGTCCAATCTAAGTGGACTATCTAAATAGTTTAGGACATGTTGAGAGCATCTACAATTGAATTCAAGGTTGGATGGGAACAATATCTTCTTCCATTCTAGTTCTCTTACAAAAATATTTTCCACTTGAGCATCCAAATGTCTCCCTATGAATCCCTTTATGGTAAGATGTGCTGAACACAAACATGTTGTAATGAAGTTGGGGAATAAAAAATAAAAGGTCCTAAAATGGTTGAGGAAATGGTAGAGAAGGTTAAGACCATTCAATAGCACATCAAGTCTTCTTATAATTAACAAAAGATCTATACTGAAAATTATCAACAAGACCTAGAGTTTGATGATGGATACATGGTATTCCTCTACATATATCCATGGAAGAAAGTGATGATATTTGGGAAGAAGGGAAACATAAGTCCATGTTACATAGATCCTTTTGAGACCCTTGATCACATCAGAGCAGTGACCTATCGACTAACACTCCTACAAAACCTATTTCAAATACATGATGTATTCCATGTAACTGTCTTGAGAAAGTAAATACTAGACCCCCCATATGTACTCAATCCAGAAGTGGTACCACTAGATAATGAACTTTCTTATAAAGGGAAGCCAATGAATATCTTATATTGTAGAGATAAAGTTATACAAAATAAGATAATGAACCTCTTCAAAGTATTATAGATAAACCAAAAGTTTTAAGAAGCAATGTGGGAACCAGAGGAGGTGTTGTAGTAGAGTTACACTCATCTATTTTAGTATGGGTAAATAAAATTTTGAGTGTGATATTTCTAAAGGGGGAAGACTGTAATGACCCAAAATTTTATGAATAAAATTAACCTTTTTTATTTAATTAAATGCCTTATGGTTATAGAAAACACATGCACTTATTTTGTTTTATTATATCCAATTGGATTTAGAGGACCATTAAGTATCATCATCATTGATAATATATCCATTTAACAGTGATCATATGACTTGTATAAATATAGGTTTAAAAAAAATTATTTTGACATAGAAAAAGGAAGTGATGACCTCAACTAGTAGGATCGTATCCTATGAAGTCCATTTATCAGAGCTTCCTAAGGATACATAATTTGTAGGATTTTCCCTTGAACAAGCCCAAACTATGATCCAATAACTTAAGCATGAGTGAAACTGTTTATGGGATAAGTTCAATCTCCTTGAGATCAGGACCCAAACCATGTTCGCTAAATGACCCCATGAAATCCCCACCATCACACGCCTCAATATTAGGGCATATTCTAGTGTATTAAATGGATATGTATCAAGAACCTGGAAATTGAAATATAGAAATTACATTTTATAAAATAATGAATATATTTTAATCCTATTATTGTTACCTTGTAGATGATTTTTAAATCACAAATTTTATTTTTGGATAATTTTCAAATTCAATTAAGGAATTTATTTATTAATGGATTTTTGAAAAAAAATATTATTTTGATTAAATATTATTATTAAATAATTTTTATCAAATATAAATGATCATATAATTTTTATGAAGTTAGATGGAATTTTTTATAAGGGTTCAAAAAATGTTATTTTTATAAACCCATCATTTTCAATAAATGTTGTTTTTTATTTTAAAAGTAAAAAATTCACATGTTTAGAAAATTATTTAGATAAAATTAATATTATTTTTGGAATCAAGATATCAAAATTATCCAATAGATAATTTTTCATAATTCTCTAAGATAGTCAAGTTTTTGGGTAAAAATTAAATACCATATAAATATACATTGTGTTTTATGACATCACAATGACCCACAAGTGATGTAATAAGTAAAAAAATAGGATACATAACCAAATATATGTTTTCCATTTAAAATAATGTGATTTTATATTTATTTTATTTATTTTTTAAATCCATTATGAATCCTCTGAGACTTATAATATATTTTAATATTTTAAAATTATTTATTTAGGAGTGTGAATCACCTCCACATCACCAATGGTGATATTTCATTAAGTTATCCCCTTTACCTCATAATTAATATATACCAATTTTATTTGGTAGAAACCATGGGAAAAAATCATGGGTTGGTTTTTGGTTTTGAATATTTTATTATGTAGAGTCCAAAACCAACATAATAAACAAATCCCCCTGTTTTCCTATATAAAACCATCAATCTCCCATTTATCTTCACTAAAACTTCTTAGATCATGTACTTGTTCTTTCCTACACTCCCTAGAGTCCTTACAAGGTTCCCCAAAGCTTTTAATAATCCCATACCATTCCTTTGTATTTACACATTCAAGTAATGGTTCTTTCCTTTCTCCTTTTTCTTCAATTTTCTTTATTACATTATGCATTATTTTTTCAATTTTTTATGTTGGGAAATGTCCATTAATTTCCATATTACTATACATTTAAAATATAAATTGATGATATGCACCTTTCTAACTCATAAAATCATTTTATTAAATTTTATGTAATGTCATTATGCTGGCAAAATTTCCCCACAATTTTCCATTCCAAAACAATTATCTAGTGAATACCATGACCATTTTCTATCAAAGGTATTCAACTTTATAACCATATAATTCTTTTATTTGGGAATTAAATGTATTTAATCCACACTACTTGATCATAGAATAAATTATGAAGATTAATGAATTCATATTGATTGATCTATGTGTCTCACTTAAGCATGAAAATAAAATGAAAGTGATAGGTGCACCAAAAATTAAATAGTGCTCCAATGCATTGGGTAATGGTTAATATCATGATACATCACACTGTGAAAGGGGGTTTAATTGATTCTTTTATGGGAATTGTTCCACCATGATGTATTTTTGAGTTTATCCTTGACTCATGTTCATGATGTAATGTTTTAAGTTGTTGCCACATTTCTCATGTATTGATTATCATGCTATATCATGCCTTATTATTCATGTTTCTTTTATGCTCCATTGATATTACTATTTTATAACATGTACTGCATTATTCATGTTATTAATTGTTTATTACCTTACTGGGATTTATATGTCACCCATTTCTTATGTATGTCCTCAGGTTATCCCATCCAGTGTTAAGTAGGAAGGAAACTTTTGATCATGTTAAAGATTTTTTCAATAAAGTTTTCATTTTTAATGTATTAATTTGTAAATTAATATACATAATTTACCAAATAAACTAGACCTCTCAATATTCGAGGCTATATGAAGTGTAATTTTATGTAATAAATAATGTTTAAATGTGAAATAAAGAGAAGAGTTGTTATATGACCTACCATATAAGGCATCGTAAAGGGCCATTTGGATGGTATCCTAAAAGATGTTTTGTAAAAGAAATAAATTATGTGTATATATTTCTCCTAATAACCCCCAAAGTTAAGTCCACTTTCCCGGAGTATGTTCTCTTACACCTAAATCATATACTCTATCTAAACATCAATATGAGGGTGATGGTCCATGATTGAAAGCACATGTGTATGTCGAGCCTTCTAAAATTACTTCTAAAACCTCAATGTGTAATTGGTATAACTATTAGATACGATAGAACATGGAGCTCCATGAAGGCATAGGACCTCCCTAACCTATAACCTATCTATATCATCTACAGAGAATGTATCTTGAATAGGTAAGAAATGAGAGACCTTTTTCAACATGTCTAAATTACCAAAAAATATCACTTCCCAGAGGTGATTTAGGAAATCCCTTCATAAATTACATGGTTAAATCGTCCCATTTACATTAAAGAATAGAAAATGAGTTTAAGAGTCCATCTGGCGACTGATGTTCCACTTTCACCTATTGACAGGTGGAAGAAAAAGTAATAAATATGGCTATCTACCATTTCATAAAAGGACACCAATACTGGCAGTGTAAGTCTTGATATATCTTGGTGATGCTGGGATGTACTTCCCAAACCAAGGCTTTAAATTCCCACATCAAATCATATCAGATGTTTTTTGGAACACAAACCAGGTGGTGGGTCCTCACTTACCACGCTATCCCGTAGGACTAAGCCCTCAAAATCTTATAGTTGTCTCATCCTCACACTATCCAAAAGAGTGGATTTCACTGCCAAGGATGGTAGAAAAGTTTTCCATTGACTATCCTGCACTTCCAAGTACATTTATGAAAATAAGGCCATAGGATCTCACTCTCTACTAGCCTCCAAAACCACTTGTGTCTAAATCATCCAACTCAGATCATTAACAAAAGTTCCTTTCCTAGGCATATAAACAAGATCAAATTTAAATGAATTTAGGTATTCATCCCACAATGATTTACAAAGAGTCAAGTCACACTATATAAATATATACTTGAGGATTTTGTGGTACCTGTACATCACAAAATGTTCTCCCAGTAAATAATTCCCCCCAATAGTGTAAGGAATGTACAACATTAGCTAACTCGAGATCATGCATCAGGTAGTTCCACTTATGTGGCCTCAAATGAAAATACCCATACACTAAAAATTGCTCCTCCTATATCATAAAATCTTATATCTTGATACCTGATGCATTAAAATATAATATAACATCTTCCTAGATTTGAAAGAATTATGATAGGCACTGAAGTGAGTATCCCTTTCATCTCCTAAAAGGATATCCTGTAGGTGTCTTACCATGAGAACTTCACACCCATATTAGTCAATCCCATAAGAGTTTCTTATAGAAATGAGAAGTCTTGAATAAATCACATATAATAACCATCTATCCCCATTAAACCCCTTATATCAAATAATTTCTTGGGATGCTCCCAGGAAACGACAACTCTCAACTTATCTGGGACAACTAATACTCCTGTATCTAGGATAATATATCATAAGATGTGAATCTTATCCATCAAAAAGTGGCACATTATGATCATAGAATATAACTAATTCACTCTCAGTGTATCCAATATGATCTCAAGATGTTTGAAATGGTCATGTTGTGTGTGAGAATACACCAAGATATCATCCACGAATACCACCACAAATGAGTCCAAATATATATAGGAAACTTAATTAATTAGTGACATGAATACTACTAGTTTCATGTAAAAAATTTCATGGTAAAATCAAAAATATCCCTTTTCATTACATACCACCATTAAAACTCCTGAAGGTCTCTGTACATCTTAGTACTACTAGGATGAACTGAAAATAGAGAACTATGAGCTTCACATAACAATTATTTCTTCAATTGGGAATCACAAGGCCTAAAAAACCTTTTAAAAAATTTTAAAACACAATATTTATCAATGTTAAATGCTAGAAACTTACCCATTTTAACCAATTATACCTTTTTCTGTAGCTCACGTTCTTCATTCCGCACTTACATAATTTTGTCTGATAACGATGACTACACTAAAACCTTGAACAAAATAGATGTATTTCATGCACCCACAACATCAATGCCAACATTCATCAAATAATTAATCAAGGGATCATGTTCCAAACAAAATATGGTTAATGATGCATGATGTTTTCAACTCAAAGAATCTGCCACTTTTTTTCTTTTCCTAGATGGTAATTGAACATGAAATCGTAATACTTTATCATTTCAAGCCATATTCTCTGCCTCATGTTTAATTCCTTCTGATTGAATATATACTTCATACTTTTATGGTCTGTATATATTTAACATTTAGATCCATATAAATGATGACTCCAAATTTTCATAGAAAAAACCATAGCTAACAATTCCAAATCATGTGTGGGATAATTTAACTCATGAGGTTTTAGTTGTCTTGAAGCATATGCAATTATCTGATCATTCTGCATTATAACACAACCAAGTCCCTTCAATAAAGCATCATTGTAGATAAAAAACTCACCATTTCAGGAAGGCATGGAAAAAAATAGAGAATTCACCAATATCTTCTTCAGTTCCTGAAAATAAACATCACATTCTTTTGTCCAAATAAATTTAACCCCTTTTCACATTAACTTAGTTAGCGAGCTAGATAACCGTGAAAAGTTTATAAAAAACCATCGGTAATAACCTGCTAATCCAATAAAACTACGAATCATATTGAATTTAGTAAAGAAATAACTTCTTTTAAAATTTAGTATCTTTTCATGTTTAGATATTTATATAATTTGGACATAATACATTCATACAATTACACATTAATATATAGAGGATACCATAAAAACATTATTAATTTCTTCCAAAATATAAAACTTTCAAATAAAACACGATTTCATTGACAATTCTTCAAACATTTAAATTGGATTTGTTATTTGTATTACACATCCTTATAACCTATGAAAAGCATTTAAAAATATGGGATGAGCACAAAAATCTCATTAAGGGATATAAAAAGTAGGATAGAACACATTAGTCCATGAATACTTGTAACAAATGAAATCACTTTCAAAATACATACTTGTCACCCATATATACTTACTTTGAGAAACATGAGATTTCCAAGAGATTACCACAAAACATAAGAACATAAATAAAACCATAAAGTTATCTTGGGGAATTACTTACATAACATTGTAACCCTCTTGGCTACCTTATAATTTGTAACCCTTAAGGCTACCTTAAAATTTGTGTAACCATCACAGTTACACTTGGAGTAACCATGCGTTCGACCTCCAACTTACACATACCCAATGAATTTGAGGTAGATATTGGTCCCACCATTAATCATAAACAATTCTCATGAACCATAACATAATCACACAACATGAATAATTGCATAAAACCATTTCTTTTTAATTTTTTAAAACAAAAATTTAAAATCGGATTTTAAAATGAAATTCCCTTATAAATATCATATAATTGAAGTGAGACTTAAAAGAGTGGATGGAATATGTATATAGACTATACATAAACATAATTCAACATAATATAAACAAAATTCATCTCACAAACAACTTTAATACCACCTAAATAATGAAGTAGAATGTTGACCCAAAGAATGGAAATCGGGTTAAGAATTCCCTTACCTTGGGTTTGTCTTACTTCAAAATTGTTTAAAAACCCTGTATAATGGTTAAAATAGTGTTATTAATATCTTAAATAAACATATCCATCTTTATAATACCTTATATGATCATATAAGTACATCATTTTACCCTTTAATTGTTAGTATTTTGTTCTTTAAATTGTTTTTGGGTGTGTTCTTTACATGATTTCCATAATTGGTTCATGATGGATATTCATGTCGATTGGAAGTGAAACTCCAGGATTGGAATGGTATAGTATTTAAATATTTACATTACCATAAATTATTACATTTATCATTTTGAATTTTGACATGAGGATGATTTATAAGTTAGAACATTATTTGTAACAAACCAACCTTGGTCAACCCTGAACCGATCACCCGATCCGGTCCGCAACATGGCCCGAAGGGCATTCTCGATCCCCATGGGCTGGAAACTAGTGCTGGGCATCAAGATTTAATCATTGGGAATGATTTTAGCAAAAAAAAACCAGGATCAAAATAGAATAGAAACTAATCAAAACAGACAAAACTAACAACATAAATAAAATTAAAGTCACGCGACCAACATACCTCCACGTGACCTCATAGGTCACCACCCAAACAAAGGACTAGCCTCACTCCAACACTGAGCGGCACAAACCAAGAAACCTGAACAAAGGAACTTGCAACTGAAACGGTTAAAGATAGGCATGAGTACAAAAAAAAGTACCCATTAGGGGATCCCAACAACAAACCCCAAAGCACTGCCAATAAATAAAGAATTCAAAAATCCAGGTTTGAACTACAATGTATAAAAGTATGCTTTCAAAAATATTTTAGTTGAAAAAAAAACATGAAACATTGCCCTTATTCATTTTCAAAAGTTATATTCCTTTCCTTAGTTCCAATAGCATTTTCAAATGGAGAGTAATGTTTCATTTTAGATTTTCCACAAAGAGAATAAAATATTTTCATTTGAAACCATTTTCACAAAAAGAAAAAGTACCAAAAGGAACAGTAGAAACCACACAGTAAGGGCAATACAGTTATAAAACAAAACAAACACTACACTGATCACTACTAACCACAGAAAGCCAAAAGACATGGGTCAAACCTAGGAGCTCGTGAACAATCCAGAACATACCATACATGTGACTCATCCTGAAGGCATGCCTACTCTCGATGACGTCATAACACCCTAACGCCCAGTATAGCCCTACCTGGCCTAACTGAGGGGCCCAATCCCTATAGCAGCAATAACTCAGTATTCCCCTGCTATGGGGCCACTAGCCAGTGCGTAATCTAAACTAGTGCAGCAATCGTTCTCAAAATATTGACTTACTATGCCATGTTCCCATGCCAAGTACTAAAAAGGGAGTGAGTCAACAAATATTAGTCAAGCAATTCAACAAATGCATTATCATCTTACACCATCAACACACACACACAACAAAACACCCCCGAGTACCCCAAGGAACAAGACCCTCGCCTTCAAACCATTATCACACAAGGGAAAGCCCCGATCCAAGGTAACCCCCATCTTTCATCAACCAACAAGGAGAGGATCCATTCCAAGGAGGTCTTTTTTTAATGAAACCATTTTTATTTAAAGTGCCAACTGGGCCTCAACAACCATTTAATATCAAAACATTTTCCAATGATGCAATACACACCATCCCATTGAAAAACAGAAACACACTTAGAACCTCATTTAATAATCTCAAATCAGCATTTTAAAACTGAAACACAATGGTGTCACAAGAAAAACCATTTTCCAATGTCAAAACGCACCCACTTTCATCAAGAGCCAAATGGTCCTTGTATAACTTTTTGAAGGAATTCTATTTCTCAATTGAAATACAAAAATTTGTTCATGTGCCAAAGGAAAACATTTTTTCATCAAAAAAGAACCACACTTAAAGTTTTCAAAAGAACAAGTTTAAAGGCCAAACAGGCATTTCCTCTATTCAAGGTTTTAAGAGAACATCTTTTTCCATAAAAAGTACACCAACCATTTTACACACACCAAAAAAAATTCAAAAAACACTTCAATAAGACTTGAACATTTCATAAAGAACCCATTCAGCAATATCACAAGAAAAACACATAACAAAAATCCAAGAACAATATTTCTAGTGCAATGCAAGAAATAAACAGCTTCCATTTTCAGCAGGATACCATGCTAAAAAAAATAACTATTTAATACTACTTTAAATTTACTGAAAATCAATAAAAAGGAAAGGAATATATAACTTCTAAATTTAAAGGAAAGTGTAGTGGGAGAACTACCTCGATTATCAAACCGAACTCGATGACACAACACACCTCGTGTAGGTGCGTACGCACACGCAAGCCGAAGACCGCTGCGTTGCAGAATTATTCCACCAACACGCTGCAACAATCACCAAAACAACCCAAAAAACTAAAACATTGATATAAAATAAACTCAAAAATATTCACGTTGCAAAAATTACCTCGGTGCAGAGACGTGCTCGACCCACGGGGTCGTGCTCCAGTCAGAAGGGGCGGCGCACTCAGGTACGGAGACCATCGGGGGTCGCGCACCGACCGTCAGGTGCGCTGCTAGCCGATGCAAGGCAGTGGTGGTTGACCGTATTGTGGAAAGGCCGGAACACGATCAATCAAAGGTGAGATGGTCAGGAAATGCAATGCAGGCACGGCAGAGGATGCTGGAATGCCGGAAAGGGAGACAGAGGGATGTTGGCCGGAGGCGGGGCTTGTCAGAGCTCAGCCAGAGGTCGCTGGCGGGGGCCGGAGGCCTCTGGATGGCGGCAGGGCTCACCGGAGCTCAGCCAGAGGTCTTTGGATGGGACCTAAGGCCACTGGCTGGTGGTAGGCAGACCCGAAAATGGTGGGAGGTCACCGGAATAGGGCAGGGGGCACCGGAACGGCACTGGGCAGTGGAGGCGGGTCTTACGGGGGGTACGGGAGTGGGGTGCCGGAGGAGGCGAGATGGTGCAGTGGAATTGCCGGAGCAGGAGGGGAGCGGTGGAGGCCAGGGGTCGCGCAGAGGCCACAGGGCGTGCGGAGGCCGGGGGTGCGGGAGCAGGGCCAACGGTCGGGAGGGGATCACTAGAGTGGCGTGGCGGCACAGAACAGTCGGGAGGGGAGGGGAGAGCGCAGGAGGAGGGGAGGTCCCAGGGGCGGGGGCGGCGGCTGAGCGCAGGAAAGTGGGGAGCGCTGCACGGGGTGAAAGAGGAGAAGGAGGGGGGGGGGTGGATTAGGGTTTAGACAATTTTTTTTCCATCATAATATTATCATTACAATAATAATAATAATAATAATAATAATAAACATAATAACAATAATAATAATACTATAATAATATTTATAATTTTAATAATAATAATAATAGCACAAGAATAATAAAAATAATAAATACAATGAAATGAAGATTAATAAAAAAAAATTAATGTTAATTACACCATATTATCAAAAATAATAAAAAAAATAATAAAGAATGGGAAAAAATTCCCAACAACTGGGCCGACTGCGTGGAGACCGCCAACCGCGTGGCGGCCGCGCACGGGTCTGAAACCTGGTAAAGGCGTTAAACGACAAAATTTTTTAATCTGGGGCTCAGCCCGGACCTCTGCGCAAATGCTCAGAACCAAGAAATAATAAAAATAAAATAAATATAAATGGAGTTTGTGACAATTCACCCAGCCACAGACACTTTCTGCCCCCAGAAAGTCACCCAGCTGAACGATGGACCAAACAAGAATCCATGCCCAATTGGAATTGAAAGGAACCACAATACAAGAGAACGAGAGAACACGAAAGGGTTCTTCCCACCACAAAATCTCAACTAGTGCAGAAATCTAACTCTCAAACACACCAACCCGGGGGGGGGGGGGGCGACGCGAGAACTCCCAACAAACCAAAACTAACCTTTATAGAACGAGCGAAACAACACCTCCACTAAAACTTGAAGATCTTGACTCAGACCAAAGAAAATCTGAACACTAGAGAAAAGCCTCAGAGCAGCACATGATTCCAACAGTGAACCTGAGTATGACTACAAGCCTTAACTCCTTTTCAGGCACTTACATCTCCAAACGAACACCTCTAAACCAAGATTAACCCACGTAAGGTCCAAACATACTTTTAAGAAAAATGCACAATCCAAAACACTATAATCTGACAAATGAGATTGCTTGGATTAAAAACGAACACGTTCATCCCAACCTCACGACAACACAATGAACCTACAACAACACCAAAACATTAACAGGGGAAGGACAAGAATGGAGGGACTTTAAATGTTTCATTACCAACATGAAACACAAAGCCCGAACTGAGGCGTCACACCTCGAAGACTCCTTACTGCATGCGAGCATCACCCCAGGACCTATGGTTGGGGCTCTAATGGCTGAAGCATCTCCTGCCTCACAGTCAGGCACTGGAATATTCCGTTCACAATGACTTCCTCAAGCGACTCTTCCTGCAAAGCTTCTCTAGATGATCTAGACACCTGAAATGATGGAACATCTTCAGAGGGGTGTGACATGACGACTTGTATGTCCTAAACATCCATACTGATGGTACACCATTAGACGGTCCAATGAACTGGAAGTTAGAGCCAATGTAGAGAACTCTTTAGAAACAAATTCACCTGACACACTTTGTTAGTCAGATGGGGGACCTTTACGAGCAACTGGAAATGGTGGATTTCCAACCGTTTGTGCTCTGGAAACCAACTCAACTAAGAACACCTCATGCACCAACTTCTCAAAAGTGATGCTCCGAAAAAAGGACTCACTCCTTGATCTCTGGACGAAGGCCCCTGATGAAGGGAGAAGTCTTCATCTAGTCCTATGACACTACCCTGAAAAAAGAGATAGAGATCCTTGAAATGGTCAACATATGATTTCACCGTCTGTTGGCCATGTTGAACACGCATGAGCTCTTACATTTTCTTCGTCTTCACCTCCACAAGTATAAACCATCGAACGAAGACAGCTTTAAAGACATACCACATCATCCCAAATTGCAGTAATGGTGGGGCAAACAACTCTTACTCCTCCAGAGTTGGACATTCGAACAGACCCAAAACCGCATGTACTCTAACAGATTTGGGAGTTCCCAATACCCTGAAGATGCGATCGACCTCTTCAAGCCACTCCACTGTCTCTAATAGACTCCAATCACCATGAAGGATAGACAATGTCCAAGAAAGACTACAACAAGGCATGACTCATCAAAACTCTGGGGACCTTTCTGGGTGGAATTTCTAAACAACATATATAACACCAATCTGAAACCGATATCATTCGATGCAACATCAAAGAAAGCGCCTTCATACAAAACAACGAGCTCAAAAGAAACAAGCAAATGAAAATGCAAACAAAAAAACCATTTTTTCAAAACTCCCTTTTTTTATTTTATATTTTCAAAACCTCCTTCTTTCAAGGCCATTTTCCAAATAATAAACCCAATTTTTGAACCAAATCACTTTCCAAAACCATTTCATCTTTAAAAGACAATTTAGAAAACAAGGTCAAGCCTTTAATTTCAAACACACCCAGGTAATCCCATGAACCGTTGCACATTTCTTCATCCAATTTCATTCATACGCACCAACATGCACTTTTCACACATCCTCTCACATCTGAAAACGTTCATAAGGAGTACCTGAGGTTTCACCCCAAACCATTCTCGACCAATTTCCAAGAAAACACCAGCTTCCAAACCAAAATATTTGAGTTTTAAAAACCCATTTCATAAATTTAAAGTCATTTAAAAGAAATCAGTCCCATTTTCAAAAACCATTTTTTCATTTCCAAAAATGCACTTACACCAACTAGAACAAAAACGACACTCAACTTGCATCAAACTACATGAGTGATGGACTAGCGGTCACACTTAACCAAGCGACATGGTAGTGGTCCATGCCCCAAGTAAGCGTCAACAACTAGGAGAAATTCAAACCATGTACCTGGACTCCACATGGGTCACTACTCCATGTGAGATCACGATGTAACATCGGTCTACCTTTGTTGTCATCCCCCAGTCCAAAACAAACCAGAACGAAACAAGGACTCAATTCCCAGACTAACCCTGGTGACTCGAGGTGCGGAACGGGAGAGGGTTCATGATGTCCTTCCCGTACCTACCTCTCGAGCCCCGAAAATCGTAATCTCCATCTACCAGACACCCCAAATACCAAGGGCCACCTCTAATACCATTTTTTCATGAACCAAATCAGGTCGACCCTGAACCGGTCACTCGAGTTGGTCCGCGGCATGGCCCGAAGGGCATTCCTGATCCCCACGGGCTGGAAACTAGTGTAGGGAATCAAGATTTAATCATTGGGAATGATTTTATCCCAAAAAAAACCATGATCAAAACAGAATAGAAACTAAACAAAACAGACAACACTAATAACAGAAATAAAATTAAAGTCACACGACTAACGTACCTCCACGTGACCTCACAGGTCACCACCCAAACAAAGGACTAACCTCGCTCCAACACTGAGAAACACAAACCAAGAAACCTGAACAAAGGAACCTGCAACTGAAATGGTGAAAGATAGGCGTGATTAAAAAAAAGTACTCAGTAGGTGATCCCAACAACAAACCCCAAAGCATTACCAATAAATAAATAATTCACAAATCTAGGTTTGAACTACAATCTATAAAAGTATTATTTCATAAATATTTCACTTGAAAACAAAACACGAAACATTTACCTTATTCATTTTCAAAATTTAGATCCCTTTCCTTAGTGCCAATAGAATTTTCAAATGGAGAGTAATGTTACATTTCAGATTTTCCACAAAGAGAAGAAAACATTTTCATTTGAAACAATTTTCACAAAAAGAACAAAGTACCAAAAGGAACAGTAGAAACCACACAGTAAGGGCAATGCAGGTATAAAAAAACAAACACTACACTAATCAATACTAACGATAGAAAGACAAAAGACATGGGTCAAACCTAGGAGCTCGTGAAAAATCCAAAACATACCATACATGTGACTCATCCAGAAGGCATGCCTACTCTCGATGACGTCATCACGCCCTAACGCCCGATATAGCCCTACCTGGCCTAACCGAGGGGCCCAATCCCCATATAAGCAATAAATCATTATTCCCCTGCTATGGGGCCACTAGCCAGTTCGTAATCTAAACTAGTGCAACAATCTTTCTCAGAAGATTCACTTACTATGCCTGGTTACCATGCCATGTACTAAAAAGGGGGTGAGTCAACAAATATTAGTCAATCAATTCAATAAATGCATTATCATCTTACACCATCAACACACACACAACAAAACACCCCCGAGTACCCCAAGGAACAATACCCTCTCCTTAAAACCATTATCACACAAGGGAAAACCCCAAGCCAAGGTAACCCCCATATTTCATGAACCAACAAGGCGAGGATCCATTCTAAGGAGGTCTTTTTTTGATGAAACCATTTTTATTTAAAGTGCTAACTGGGCCTCAACAACCATTTAATATCAAAAAATTTCCAAACGATGCAACACACGCCATCCCGTTGAAAACCAAAAACACACGTAGAACCTCATTTAAGAAACTCAAATCAGAATTTTAAAACTGAAACACATTGGTGTCACAAGAAAAACCATTTTCCAATATCCAAATGCACCCACTTTTATCAAAAGCCAAACGGGCCATTTATAACTTTTTGAAGGAACGCTATTTCTAAAATGAAATCCAATCATTTGTTCACACTCCAATGTAAAACATTTTTTCATCAAACAAGAACCACACTTAATGTTTTCAAAAGAACAAGTTTAAAGGCCAAACATGCATTTCCACTATTCAAGGTTTTAAGAGAACATCGTTTTCCATAAATAGTACACCAAACATTTTACACAAACCAAAACCATTTCAAAAAACACTTCAACAAGACTTGCACATTTCATAAAGAACCCATTCAACAATATCACAAGAAAAACACAGAACAAAAATCCAAGGACAATACTTCCAGTGCAATGCAAGAAATAAACAGATTCCATTTTCAGCAGGATACCATGCTAAAAAAATAACTATTTAATACTACTTTAAATTTACTGAAAATCAATAAAAAAAGTCAAGGAATAAATAAATTCTAAATTTAAAGGAAAGTGCAGTGGGAGACCTACCTCGATTTGAAAACTGAACCCGACAACACAACACACCTCGCGTAGGCGCGTACGCACGCGCAAGCAGAAGACTGCTGTGTTGCGGAATTATTCCGCCAACGTGCTGAAACAATCACCAAAACATCCCAAAAAACTAAAAAATTGATATAAAATAAACTCAAACAGATTCACATCACAAAAATTACCTCGGTGCAGAGATGTGCTTGACCCACGGGGTTGCGCGCTAGTCAGAAGGGGCGGCACACTCAGGCACGAAGGCCGTCGGGGGTAGCGCGCCGAACGTCAGGTGCGCTGCTGGCCGGCGCAAGGCGGCGGTGGTTGACCATACCATGGAAAGGCCAGAACACAACCGACCGAAGGTGTGGCAATCGGGAAACACAGCGCAGGCATCCCGAAGGAAGCCGGAATGCCGGAAAGGGAGCCAGAGGGCTACTGGCCAGAGGCGGGGCTCGCCGGAGCTTGGCCGAAGGTCGTTGGAGGGGGCCGAAGGCCGCTGGATGGTGGCGGGGCTCTCCAGAGCTCGACTGGAGGTTTTTGGAGTGGGCCAGAGGCCGCTGGCCGACGGCGGGCTCGCCGGAAAACGGTGGAAGGTCGCCAGAATTGGGCATGGGGCGCCGGAACAGCGCCGGACATCGGAGGCGGGTCGTGCGGGGGGTACGAAAGCGGGGCGCCGGAGGAGGCGAGATGGTACGGCGGAATCGCTGGAGCGGGATGGGAGAGGTGGAGGCCAGGGGTCGTGCAGAGGATGGGGGTCGCGCAGAGGCTGGGGGTGCGGGAGGAGGGACGACGATCGAGAGGGGAGCTCCGGAGCGGTGTGGCGGCACGAAGCGGTCGGGAGGGGAGGGGAGAGTGCAGGAGAAGGGTAGGTCCCAGGGGCGGGGGCGGCGACTGAGCGCAGGAAAGGGGGGAGCACCGCACGGGGTGAAAGAGGGGGAGGGGGGGGGGGCGTGTGGATTAGGATTTAGGTAGATTTTTTTCCATCATAATATAATAATAATAATAATAATAATAATAATAATAAACATAATAAAAATAATAAAAATACTATAATAATAATAATAATAATAGCACAAGAATAAAAAAAATAATAAATACAATGAGATTAATATTAATAAAAATAAAAATATAATGTTAATTACACCATATTATCAAAAATAATAAAAAATAATAATAAAGAAGGGGAAAAAATACCCGACACTTGGGCTGACTGCGCGGCGACCGCCAACCGTGCGGCGGCCACGCACAGGTCCGAAACCCAGTAAAGGCATTAAAAGAAAAAAAATTTAATCCGGGGCTCATCCCGGACCTCGGCGTGAATGCTCGAAACCAAGAAATAATAAAAATAAAATAAATAGAAACAGCGGTTGTGACTTTATTGATATTGTTTTTGGTTATTTTGGAAATTCTTCAATCCTAATAAACTCATTTTGTTTTATAAATTGGTAAAATGTGTACAAAAAGATTCCATAAACTTATATAAGATATAAAACATAGATTATATTCTGGTTCAACCAAAAGAATAGTTTTATGACAAGTATTGAATGTAGTAAAAGAAATTGAAATCACATCGTCCACGATGTCGGTAAATCGATACATCACAGACGATGTTTTAATTTCTTGAATAAGTGGGAGGGAAGAAGTAGTATAATGGCAAGTCTTCCATAAACATGAAAAATTACATAATATGTAAGATAATGGATCATTAATTACTCTTGGATAAATGTAGGTGAGTAAATAATGAGAATAGAAAAGAAAATAAAGAAAACAAAAGAGGATGTTTACCTCTTGATCTCTTCTCCTTGAGATTCCTCTTAAGGCCTTTGGTTTTGGACTATTGGTGATACTAGTAGCTGTAAAAAAGTGCGGAAGATACTTGGTAGGAGTATTGGGTAAAACTTAGTTAAGGATAATGGCTTGTGAGGTGTGGGAGGAAGAGGTGAATGAGAGTGGTATTTATAGTGGAGGAGAAGAGGTATGTTACATTATTTCAATCATTATTATAATATTTCAACTCAAGATTATAAATAGTCTTAATTCAGTTGGCCTCAAAATAGTAATAATGGCATGTGATTTTAAAACAGGTGGTCTTATATCAGTTATGATGTCATAAATAATGTATTTAATCAATAATTTGAGTATACGGTATTTTACCGTATTTCACTATTCATTAAAAATTCAAGAATTTTGGAAAAGTATAAAAAATTCACCCTAACCATTTTTTTATGTGTATAATTCAAAAATGAACTCCATTTTTTGAAAATAATTTTTTAAATATTAATAATTTAATTTTTAAATAAAATCATACTTAATTAAGAAATTACAAATTTTAATTCCATAGCTGCTTTTATATCACATTGAAAAATTAACCAAGTTGTCATTATCTTTAAGCCTTAAGAAAGTAAAATAATAACACAATTTACTATTCATTAGGGTCATATTACTATTCATAAGGTTAGGTTACTATTCACCAAAAATCATGTTGGTTCCATCAAACTCCAAATAACTTACTAAACACAATTGTAGATGATTGTTTTTTGAAAATCAGAACGTAGAAGTGGAAAAATTATGTTTAAAATCTAGTTACAAATATATACTTAAAACAAAGTTTCATTCATTTCAATTTTATTTTTTAAAACCTTGCGGTATTACATTATCCCCACCTTCTAGAAATTGTATCCTTTCAATTTTCTTTACTTATTAAACAAGTGAGGGTATCTTTACCACATAACATTTTCAGACTCCCATGTTGCTTCTTCAACCATGTGGTTTCTCTACAAAAACTTTACCTGGTGGATTACCTTATTCCAAAATACTTATTCCCTTCGATCAAGAATTTGAACTGGTTTCTCTTCATAAGAATGGTTCTTTTCCAGCTGTACTGCTTCTGGGATCAAGACATGAGATTAATTTGGCACATACTTTCTCAACATTGAAACATTAAAAACACTATGTACCTGAGATAAATTTGTAGGAAAATCTACTTTATAGGTGAATTTTATAACTTTCACCAGAATTTCGTGAGGTCTAATGAACTGTGGACTCAACTTTCCTTTATTACCAAAATTCATAATGATTTTTCCATGGTGAGATAATAAGAAAAATATGGTCACCTACCTCAAAAGAAAAGTCTTTCTCCTGTGGTCCTCATAACGTTTCTGCCTGCTCCGAGCTATCCTCATGTGTGGTTGGATCAATCGTCACTTTCTCAGCTACTTCCTCTACTAATTTTGGTCCCATCAACTTTCTTTCCCCAAATTCATCCAAAAAAATTGGAGTTCTAAACCGCTACCCATACAATTACTCAAAAGGTTCCATCTATATAATAGAATGAAAACTATTATTATAAGAGAACTCAACTAAAGAAATATACAGATCCCAACTTCCCTAGTAATCCATTCAACAAGCTCAAAGTAAATCCTCCAATATCTGAATTATTTGTTCTGACTACCCATCTGATTGAGGATGAAAAGCTGTAATAAAATTTAATTCTGTGCCCAACTACTTATAAAGCCCCTTCCAAAAGTTAGAAGTGAACTTGAGATTCTGATCAGATACAATGGAAAGATGAACTCCATGTAACCTGACAATATCTTTGAGATACATTCAAGAAAGGTAATCCAAAGACATTGTATCTCAAATAGAAAGAAAATGTGCATATTTTTTCAGCTAATTAAAAATGACCCAAATCGCATTATTACCCCGATAAGTCTTTGGTAGTACTACCATGAAGTTCATTGATATATTCTACTATTTACATTCTGGCATAGGGAAAGGATGAAGCATACCCTTAGGTAACTTCCCCTCTACTTTAACCCATTGACATGTAAAACATTTCATGGAAAAATCATCAATATCCCTTTTCATTCCATCCCACCAGTAATACTTATGAAGGTCTCTGTACATCTTAATACTTCTAGGATGAACTGAAAATGGACAACTATGAGCTTCACACAAAAATTATTTCTTCAACTGGGAATCACAAGGCACACACTACCTTTTACGAAATCTTAAAACACAATCTTTATCAAGGATAAATTCTAGAAACTTACCCATTTTACCCAATTCTACCTTTTTCTATAGCTCACGGTCTTACTTATGTGCTTTCTTAATTCTATATGATAATGATAAATAGAATGAAACCTGAAACAAAACAGATGTATTTTCTACACCAACAACTTTGATGACAAAATTCATCAAATCATTAATTAAGGGATCATACTCCAAACACAATGTGGTTAATAATGCATGATGTTTTCAACTCAAGGCATGCACCACTTTGTTTGATTTTCCCGGATGGTAATTGATCATGCAATCATAATCCTTTATCAGTTCAAGCCATCTTCTCTTCCCCATGTTCAATTCCTTCTGAGTGAATATATACTTCAGACTTTTTTGGCTAGTATATATTTGAGATTTGGATCTGTATAAATGATGCCTTCAAATTTTTAAATAAAAAACCACAGATGGTAATTCCAAATCATGTGTGGGATAATTTTACTCATGAGGTTTTAGTTTTCTTAAAGCATAAGCATCTACCTAATCATTCTGCATTAGAGCACAACCAAGTCCCTTCAATGAAGCATCACTGTAGATGAAAAACTCACTACTTTAGAAAGGCAAGGCCAAAACTAAAGCATTCACCAATATCTTCTTCAGTTCCTAAAAAAACATCACATTCTTATATCCAGATAAATTTAACCCCTTTTATAATTAACTTATTTTGAGGGCTTGATAACCATGCAATGTTTTCAACAAACCTTCGGTAACAACCTACTAATCCAATAAAACTAGAATATTCATATCATTTATGGGTCTTGGAAATTCACAAACCACTTTTTTGGTATGATCAACTGTTATTCTATCTTTATTTACAATGTTCCCAAGAAAATAATTTTGTTAGAACAAAAAAACACAATATCTGAATTTTCCATACAGTTTATTTTCCTTTAAGGTTTTTTAAAATAGTCCTTAGATTTTTTTTCATGCTCCACTTTACTCTTATAAAATACCAGAATGACATCAATAAACACTACCAAAAACTTATCAAATAAATCATGAAATATTTTATTCATAAGATTCATGAATACAACAGGTTTATTAGTTAACCCAAAATTCATAAAAAAAATTCATAATGCCCATATCTAGTATGAAAATCTATTTTCAGGATGTCATCCTACTTAACCTTCAGATGATGGTATTCATATCTCAAGTCAATCTTGGAAAAGTACTGAGCTCCTTGGAGCTGATCAAATAAGCCATCAATATGAGGCAAATGTTACTTGTTTTTAATAGTGATGTTATTCAAAGCTCTATAATCAATGACAAGTTTCATGGAACCATATTTATTTTTAACAAACAAAAAAGGATCACCCCATGGTGAATTGTTTGGATGAATGAAGAATTTATCAAGAAACTCATGCAATTGATTTTTCAATTCAAGAAGTTCCATTTAAACCATTTGATATGAGGGTTTTGAAATCAGATTAGAATCAGCAACTAAGTCAATTGTGATTTCTACTTCTCGATCAAGTATGACACCAGGTAAGTCATCTGAAAAAACATTAAGGTATTTATTTACCACTGGCACATAATTAATCTGAACAGTTCCCTTGTTTTCAACAATATGAGTAAGATAAATTTCATTTCCATCTTTCAACAATTTATCAATTTCCAAATATGTTATCAATTTTATGAGTTCGTTCTTGTATAAAAACTGAAACTCTTTCTGAAAAACAACTTCTTTAACTCTATAGTCAATCTTAGTATGATAAACAGAAAGCCAATCCATTCCCAGAATGACATAAAACTCTAATAAGGAAAAACAACAAGGTTTTTAGGTAAATTATTTCCACATACCACAATATAAATATTCTTATAATTCTTCTTTGCTATAATATTTTCCACTGGTGTTTTAATAATAAGTTCTGGTTTCATTTATTGAGTTGATATTTCCAATTTACCCAAAAATTCCTCATAAATAAAGGAATTTGTAGACCCTGTATCAAACAAAACTTTAGCAAAATCTAATTAAAAAAATGGAGTACCTGATACCACTTCGTTGGATGGACTGAAATTTGTTGACGTAGTCTCAAAAGATCTCACTACACCTTTCTTCTTATAGTTTGGATTCTTTTCATCATTCAGATATCTCTTTGAGTAGGCTTTTCATAATGACCCATCTCACCACATTTTAAAAACATAATAGTTTTCTTATCAAGATTAGTCTTAGAATCATTTTTATTAAAATCTTGGGCCATATGTCCAGACTTAACACTTTAAAAACACTTCCTAGTTTTGGTAAGGCATTCCATAGGTTACTTCTTGCCACACTTTTCACAAACTGGGAACTGGGTTTTCTTACCATCAAATTTATTTGGTTGATTCTTACCCATCGCTTACTATCTGGACCTCTTCTTATCTTTTTTTTTCAAAGTTCATGCTATCATTAGAAAACTCCATCTCTACCCTCTCATCACATCAGATAAGTTTATGACAAATTTTGAATTCATGGGATGAAAATTCCCTTCGATACCTTGGTTTTAATCCTTAGTAAAAGTGTTTGATTTTTTATCAAGATCCAGAATAAGATTTGGAGCATACCTCACTTGTCAAGTGAAGTTCTCTTCATAAAAAACCACCGAATATTGCTAATTTTTATTCAATTCAATGAATTAATTATCTATTCTAAGTTTCACCACCTTAAGAAAATATTTTTCAAGGAATAAACTTTTAAATTCATCCTACTCTAAGGCGTCAATACCCTCTATATCCCTGATATTCTTTACCATTGACCACCACTGATCAACTTCAACTTCAAAATGATAAATAGTAAGACTTACCTTTTTATTATCTGAACATCCCATAACATCAAATATCTTCTCAAGGGATTTAATCCTTCCTTCTATTGTAGTACCTCTAGTTGTTATCTTTCATGGATTCCATGACTATTTATTTCATGAATTAGCTGAACCATTACTATCACAAAATGCTTGGTTCTAATCCCTACCTTTTCGAACTACAGATTCGGAAGGATGCCGTTCTGTCGGTGCCTCCCCCCGTACCAAAATGCGTCACACTTTTCCAAGGAGATATTTTAAGGAAAAAATTTTCACCTAACTTTAAAGAGAAGTCTTTCCTTCTGTTATCTACATAACGTTTCTACCTACTCTGAGCTGTCCTCATGTGTTGTAGGATCATCTTCACTTTCTCAGCCACTTCCTCTATAGTCATTCTTTGCATGATAAACAGAAATTCAATCCATTCTCAGAATGAAATCAAACTCTACCATGAAAAAAACAACAGGTTTTTCCGGTAAATTCTTTCCACATACCATAATAGAAATATTATTATAATTCCTATTGGCTATAATATTCCCCCATGGTGTTTTAACAATAAGTTCTGGTCTCATTTGTTGAGGTGACATTTCCAATTTACCAGAAAATTTCTCCGAAATAAAGGAATTTATAGACCCACATATCAAAAAATTGAGTTCATTCTTGAATTATACATGTTGAAAAATGGTTAGGGTGAATTGTTTGGATTTTTCTGAAATTCTTGAATTTTTTATGAATAGTTAAATATGGTAAAAGACCGTATATTCAAATTATCAGTTAAATACACTATTTATGACATAATAAGTGATGTAATCCCACTTGGTTAGAACTCACATGCCATTATTACTATTTGGGGTCACATTAATTAAGACTATTTATATCCTTGAGAAAAAATATTATAATAATGATTAAAATAATGTAAAATACCTCCTCTCCTCTACTATAAATACCACCCTCATTCCCCTATTCTTACCACATCTATCAAGCCTTGAGCCTTACCTAGGTTCTTCCAAATACTTCTTCTAAGTCTCTTAACCATGTCCTAGAGCTTCTAGTCTCACCAAACGATCAAGACCAAAGGCCTTAAGAGGAATCTCAAGGATAAGCGATTTAGAGGTTAACATATTCTTTTGTTTTCTTTCTTTTATTTTCATTTTCTTTTCTATTCTTCTACTTTAATAACCTCCATTTATCCAAGAGGAATAAATGATCTAGTATCTTACATATTATGGAATTCATAATGTTTATGGAAGACTCATCATTATACTTCTTCTCATCTCCCACTTATTCAAGAAATTAAAACACCATTCGTGATGTGTCGATTTATTGACATCATGGACAATGTGATTTAACTTTATTTTAATTAATTAAATACTGGTCATGAAAAAATTTTTATAGTTGATATAGAATAAAATCTATTTATTATATCTTATATAAGGTTTTTGAATCCTTTTGTACACATGTTACCAATTTATAAAACAAAATGAGTTCATTACGATCGAAGAATCTCCAAAATGACCTAAAAAAATATCAATAATGTTCTAACTTAAGAATCATCTTCATGTAAGAATTAAAAATGATAAATGGAATAAGTTATGGTAATGTAAATATGTAAATACCATTCCATCAAAATTATAGAGTTTCACTTCCAATAAACAAGAATATCCATCATGAACCGATCATGGAAATCCTATAAAGAACGCACCCAAAAACAATGCAAGGAACAAAATACTAACAATTAAAGTGTGAAATGATGTAATGAAATGATTATATAAGGAATTATAAATATGGATATATTTATTTAAGATATTAATAACATACTTTTAACCATTATATAGGAGGTTTAAATAAGTTTTAACTAAGACAAACCCGAGGTAAGTGAATTCTTAACCCAATTTCTATTGTTTGGGTTAACCTTCTACATCATTGTTTACATGGTATTAAAATTTTTTCTTGATGAAAATTATTTATATTATTATTATTTATGTGTATTTAGAGTGTATTTACATATTCCATCCACTCTATTAAGTCTCTCTTCAGTTATATGATATTTATAAGGGACTTTTCTTTTTAAAAACGCTTTTTTAAAATTTTGTTTTACGAAATTCAAAAGCATTGTTTTTATGAAATTATTCATGTTGTATGATTGTGTTCTAGTTATTGTGAATATTTTATGATTAATGGTGGGACCTATATATCCCTCCAATTCATTGGGTATGTGTATGTTGGAGGTCAGCCATATGGTTATTCCAAGTGTAACTGCAATGGTTACATAAATTGTAAGGTAGTTGCGAGGGTTACAAATTATAAGGTAGCTGAGAGGGTTACAAGATTATTTAAGTAATGAACAAAGATACGTTTATGGTTCTATTTACCTTATTATGTTTTGTGGTAATCTTGTGAAAATATCATGTTTCTCAAAGTAAGTATATATGGGTGGAAAGTATGTCTTTTGAAAATGATTTCATTTGTTACGAGTATTCATTGAATAACATGTTATTTCCTACTTTTTATATCACTTACTGAGATTTGTGAGATCATCCCAAGTTTTTAAATTATTTTAACAGGTTAAAAGGATGTGTAAGTCAAAGAAGGAAGCCATGTTAAATAATTGAATAATTGTCAAAGAAATCATGTTTTATTTGAAAAGTTTTATATATTGGAAGAAATGAATACTATTTTTATGATATCCACTATGTATTAATGTGTAATGTTATGAATGTATTACGGTGAGGATAAAGGCTTGAGAGGTGTGGGGGGAAGTGGGGAATTAGTTCGGTATTTATAGTTGATGAGAGGAGGTATTTTACATTATTTTAATCATTATTATATCATGTTTTCTCAAGACTATAAATAGTCTTAATTAATGTGACCAAAAATAGTAATAATGGCATGTGTGTTCAAACCAAGTGGTCTTAAATCACTTATAATGTCATAAATAGTTTATTTTACTGATAATTTGAATATACTATATTTTACTATATTTCACCATTTTTCAAAAATTCAAGAATTTCAGAAAAATCCAAAAAATTCACCCTAACCATTTTTCGATGTTTATAATTAAAAAATGAAACCCATTTTTTGAAGATAATTTTCTAAATTTTATTAATTAAATTTTTAAATAAAATCATACATAATTTAGAAATTACCAATGTTAATTCTATAACTGATTTTATATCACATTGAAAAATTAACCAAGATTTCATTATCCTAAAGACTTAAGAAAATAAAATAATACTACAATTTACCATTCCTTAGGATCATATTACTATTCATATATTTATTCATAAGGGTAGGTCACTATTCACCAAAAATCATCTTGGTTCCATTAGACTCGAAATAAATTACTAAAAAAAATTATAGATGACTATTTTTTGAAATTCAAAACATAGAATGGAAAAATTATGTTTAAAGGATAGTTTTAAATATCTACTTAAAATAAAGTTTCATTCATTTCAATTTATTTTTAAAACCTTAGGGTGTTACATTATCCCTACCTTCTAGAAATTACCTCCTCTCAATTTTATTTACTTATGGAACAAATGAGGGTATCTTTTCCTCAAAGCATTTTCAGACTCCCATGTTTCTTCTTCAACCATGTGGTTTCTCCACAAAACATTTACCTAGTAGATTAACTTATTCCGAAATACCTGTTCCCCTTGATTAAGAATCTGAACTAGTTTCTATTCATAAGAAAGGTTCTCTTCTAGTTGAACTAATTATGGGCTCAAGACATGAGATGAATCTAGCACATACTTCCTCAACATCGAAACATGAAAAACATTGTGTACCTGATATAAACTCGAAGGAAAATCTTGTCGGTATGCAACTGGTCCATCTTTATATAGGATTTACAAAGGACCGATATACTGCAGACTTAGCTTTCCTTTCTTACCAAAATGCATCACACCTTTCTAAGGAGTGATTTTAAAGAAAACATGGTTACCTACCTTAAAAGAGAAGTCTTTCGTTCTGTTATCTACATAACTTTTCTGCCTTCTCTGAGCTGTACTCTTGTGTTGCTGAATCATCTTCACTTTCTAAGCCACTTCATCTACTAATTCTAGCCCCATCAAATTTCTTTCACCGAATTCATATAAAAAACATGGAGTCTAACATTGCTTCCCATACAATGCCACAAAAGGTTTCATCTATATACTGGAATGAAAAATGTTATTATAAGATAACTCAACTAAAGAAATATGTTGATTCCAACATCCCTGGTTGTCCATTGAACAAGATTGAAGCATATCCTCCAAATTCTGAATCAGTAATTCATACTAACCATCTGATTGAGGATAAAAATCTATACTAAAATTTAATTTTATGCCCAATAACTTATGAACCCTTCCAAAAGTTAGAAGTGAATCTACGATCCCGTTCAGATACAATAGAAAGAGGAAATCTATGTAACCTGAATATCTATTTGAGGTATAGTCGAGAATGTTGATCCAAATACATTTTATCTTGAATAGAAAGAAAATTTATAGATTTTTTCAGCCAATCAATAATAACATAAATCACATTATTACCTCAATAAGTCTTTGGAAGTCCCACCACAATGTCCATGGATACATTATCCTATTTACACTCTGGCATTGGAAAAGGCTAAAGCATCTTCTTTAGTAACTGCCACTCTGCTTTAACCTATTCACATGCCAAATATTTCATGGTAAAATCACTAATATCTCTTTTCATTCCATCCCACCAATAATAATCCCGAAGGTCTCTGTACATATTAGTACTGCCATGATGAAACGAAAATGGAGAACTATGAGTTTCACATAAAAAGTATTTCTTCAACTGGGAATCAAAAAGTACACACAAAATTTTCCCAAATCTTAAAACAAAATCTTTATCAAGGTTAAATTCTGGAAACTTATCCATTTTTACCAATTATACATTTTTCTATAGCTCATAGTTTTCCTTATGCACTTAATTAATTTTGTTAGATAACGATGAATGCAATGAAACCTAAAACAAAACAGATGTATTTTCTGCACCAACAACTTCTAAGACAAAATTTATCAAATCATTAATCAAGGGATCATATTATAAATGTAACATGGTTAATGAAGCATGATGTTTTCAACACAAGGCATATGACACTTTGTCTGCTTTTTCAGAATGGTAATTGATCATGCAATCATAATACTTTATCAGTTCAAGACATCTTATCTGCCTCATGTTTAATTCCTTCTAAGTGAATATATACTTCAGACTTTTATGGTCTGGATATATTTGACATTTGGATCCATATAAATGATGCCTTCAAATTTTCAAAGAAAAAACCACATCTGCCAATTCCAAATCATGTGTGGGATAATTTAACTGATGAGGTTTTAGTTTTATTGATGCATAAGAAATTACCTGATCATTCTTCATTAAAACACAATCATGTCTATTAAATGAAGCATCAATATAGATGAAAAACTCACCATTTCAGGAAGGAAAGGAAAAAACTAGATCATCCACCAATCTCTTCTTCAGTTCTTAAAAACAAACATCGCATTCTTCTGTACAAATAAAGTTAACCCCTTTTCACTTTAACTTAGTTACCGGGCTAGATAATCGTGCAAAGTTTTTAACAAACAATCAGTAATAACCTACTAATCCAATAAAAATACGAATCTTCATAACATTTTTGGGTCTTGACCATTCAACAAATAATTTTATTTTGGAAGGATCAATAGTTATTCTATCCTTATTTACAATGTTCTCAATAAAATAATTTTAATTGCAACAAAAAATCATAATTTTTGAATTTTATATATAGTTTCTTTTCCTTTAATATTTAAAGAACAACCCTTATATGTTTCTCATACTCCTATTTACTATTATAAAATAACAGAATGTCATAAATAAACACAACCAAAAACTTATCCAAGAACTCATGAAATATTCTATTCATAAGATCCATGTATATAAAGTGAATTAGTTAACCCAAATGGCATAACAAAAAATTCATAATTCCTATATCTAGTATGAAAATCTATTTTGGGGATGTCATACTTTTTCACCTTTAGCTGATGGTATCTGGATCTCAAGTCAATCTTAGAAAAGTACCGAGCTCACTGGAGCTGATCAAACAAGTCATTGATATGAGAAAAATGATACTTGTTTTTAATAGTCATGTTATTAAAGGCTATATAATCAATCAAAAGTCTCATGTAACCATATTTCTTTTTAACAAACAAAATCGGGGAAACCCATAGTGAAGTGTTAGGATGAATGAACCCTTTATCAAGCAAATACTGCAACTGATTTTTAAATTCAAGAAGTTACATTTGAGACATATGATATGGGGGTGTTGAAATTGGATTAGCATTAGGAACTAAGTTAATTGTGAATTTGAATTCATGATCAGGTATGACACTGGTTAATTCATCAGAAAAAACATCAAGGTATTCATTTACCAATAGCATATCATTAATCTGAATAGTTCCCTAGTTTTCAACAATATGAGCTAGAAAAATTTAATTTCCGTATTTCAACAATTTATCATATTCTTGATATATTATCAATTTTATGGGTTTGTTCTTGTATATAAACTGAAAATATTTCTGAAAAATAACTTATTTAGCTCTACAGTCAATCTTAGCATGATAAACAGAAATCCAATCTATTCACAAAATTTCATCAAACTCTACTAAGGAAAAAACAACAAGGTTTACCAGTAAATTATTTCCACATACCATAATATAAAGATTATTATAATTCTTATTTTCTATAATATTTATCCCTAGTGTTTTTACAATTAGTTTTATTCTCATTTATTGAGGTAATATTCCAATTTTCCCGAAAATTCCTCAGGAAAAAAAGGAATGTGTAGACCCCATATCAAAATATTTTTTAGAAAAATATGAGTAAAAAAATAGATTACATGATACCACTTAATTAGATGGACCAACATCTTCTAAATTAGTTACAAAAGATCTCACTACACCTTTCTTCTTATAGTTTGACTTCTTTGCATCATTCAAATCTCTCTTTGGGAAGGCGTTTGCATAATGACCCATCTCACCACATTTAAAACCCTTAATATTTTTCTTATAAAGATTAGTCTTAGGATCATTTTCATTACAATCTCAGGCCATATGTCTAAACTTAACACATCAAAAAACACTTCCTAGTTTTGGTAAGTAATTCCACAGGGTTCTTCATCCACACATTTCACAAATTGGGAACTGAGTTTTCTTACCATCAGATTTATTTGGTTGATTCTTACCCATCGCTTCCCATATGGACCTCTTATTATATTTGTTTTCAAAGTTCATGTGATCATAAAAAAACTCCACATCTACCCTATCATCACATCAGAAAAGTTTCTTATAACTTTTGAATTCATGGGAGGCCAACTCCCTTTGATACCTTGGATTCAATCCTAAGTAAAAGCGGTTTATTTTTCTATCAATATACAGAATACGATTTGGAGAATACCTTTATATTTTGGAGAAGTTGACTTTATACATGAACGCAAAATCTTCCTCCTTTTTCTTCAACTCAAGGAATTTCTTCTCCAAACTAAGTCCCACCACTGTTGGAAAATATTTTTCAAGGAAAATACTTTTAAATTCATCCCACTATAAGGAGTTAATATCATCTATATCCATGAAATTATTTACCATTGACAACCACTGATCAGATTCACCTTCAAAATAATAAATAGAAAGACTTACCTTTTGATTATCTAAACATCCCATAACATCGAATATCTTTTCAAGGGCTTTAATCCATCCTTCAGCTACTACTGGGCCAGAAGATCCACTGAAAGCAGGAGAGTGTTGTCTCAAAAAATGTTACACTATTATCATATTCCATTATGATATCTCTAGTTATTCTCTTTCATGGATGGAACCATAATTTATTTCTTTAATTAGCTGATCCATTACTATCACAAACTGTTCGATTCCAATCTCCACCATTCTGGGCTGTATATTCAGAAGGATATCATTCTGTTGGTGTCTCTCCTATTTAGCTTCTCTATTTCTTCTATAGACAACCATTTTAAACAAACATATATTAGTAAAATAAACATTCTAATCATTAAATTATATAACATTTCAAATTAATCATAGAGTAAAAATCATTTATGGTATTCTATTGACATCATATTAACCCCTAAAGTTATCTAAACCATCTATGATACCAACTATAAGAACCCGACCTTAATACATTACATAATATTTAATTTAGTGAAGAAATTAATTACTTTAAAATTTATTATTTTTCAAGTTTATATCTTTAGAGAATTGGGACATAATACATTCATAACATTACACATTAATACAGAGTGGATACCATAAAAACGTATTCATTTCTTACAAAATATAAAACTTTTCAAATAAAACATGATTCCTTTGACAATTATTCAAACATTTAACATGGATTACTTATTTATATTAAACCTTATTATAACCTATTAAAATATTTTAAATACATGGGATGAGAGAAAAAATCTCAGTAAGGGATATAAATAGTAGGAAAGAATACATTAGTCCATGAATATTTGTAACAAATAAAATAATTCTCAAAAGACATACTTGTCACCCATATATACTTACTTTGAGAAAAATGATATTTCCACAAGATTCCAACAAAACATAAGAACATAAATAGAACCATATAGGTATATTAGGGAATTACTTACATAATCTTGTAACCCTCTCAATTACCTTATAATTTTTAACCCTTACGACTACCTTTTAATTTGTCTAACCCTCACATTTACCCTTGGAGTAACCATAAAAATGTCCTCAAACTTACACATAACCAATTAATTGAAGATATATATAGGTCCCACAATTAATCATAAATAATTTACAAGAACCATAACATAATCATACAATATGAATAATTGCATAAAAACATTGATTTTGAATTTCGTAAAATAGAATTTTAAAAAAGGTTTTTAAATGAAAAGTCCCTTATAAATATCATAAAACAGAAGAGAAACTTAATAGAGTGGATGGAATATGTATATAAACTTCATATACACATAATTAATCATAATATAAACAAAATTTTTCAAACAAACAATTTTAATACCACGTAAACATTAAAGTAAAAGGTTAACCCAAAGAATGGAAATTGGGTTAAGAATTACCTTACCTTAGGTTTCTCTTACTTAAAACTTGTTTAAACCTTATGTATAATTTTTAAAAGAGATTTATTAATATATTAAATAAACATATCCATCTTTATATGACCTTATATGATCATTTCATTACATCATTTTACTATTTAATTATTAGTATTTTTTTCCTTGCGTTGTTTTGGGTGCGTTCTTTACATGATTTCCATGATCGGTTCATGATGGATATTATTTTTGATTGGAAGTGGAAATACAAAATTGGAATGGTATGGTATTTAAATATTTATAGTACCATAAATTATCCCATTTATCATTTTTAATTATGACCTAAGTATGATTCATAAGTTAGAACATTATTGATATTTGTTTAGGTCATTTTGGAGATTCTTCGATCGTAATGAACTCATTTTGTTTTATAAATTGGTAACATGTGTACAAAAATATTCTAGAAACTTATATAAGATATAATAGATATATTATATTGTGGTTGAACCATAAAAATTATTTAATGAAGTTTCTTGAATGAAGTAAAATAAATTGAAATCACATCATCCGCGATGTCGGTAAATTGACACATCACCAACAATGTTTTAATTTCTTGAATAAGTGGGAGAGGAGAAGAAGTATAATGGAGAGTCTACCATAAAAATGATAAAGTACAGAATATGCAAGATACTGGATCATTCATCCCTCTTGGATAAATGGAGGTGAGTAAAGGAGAATAATAGAAAAGAAAATAAAAATAAACGAGAGAAAATAAAAGGGGATGTTTACATCTTGATCTCTTCTCCTTGAGATCCTTCTTAAGGCCATTGGTTTTGGCCTTTTGGTGAGACCAAAATATCTAGGAAGTGTGTAGGGTCCTCAGGAGGTGTATTGGGAAGAACTTAGGTAAGTATCAATTCTTGAGAGGTGTGGGGGAAAGAGGGGAATGAGGGTGGTATCTATAATGGAAAAGAGGAGGTATTTTACATTATTTTAATCATTATTATATTATTTTTGATCAAGACTATGAATAATATTAATTCATGTGACCCAAAATAGTAATAATGGAATGTTAGTTTTATAAAATTGGGATTACATCACTTATGATTTTCATGAATAGTGTATTAAATTGATAATTGGAATATACGATATTTTACTGTATTTCATTATTCATAAAAAAATCGAGAATTTCCGAAAAATACCAAAAATTCATCCTAACCATTTTTTGATGAGTAAAATTAAAAAATAAACTCATTTTTTTGAAAATAATTTTATAAATAATTTTTAATTTAATTTTTAAATAAAATCATACTTAATTTATATATTACCAATTTTAATTCTATAACATCTTTTATATCACATTGAAAAATTAACCAAGATGTAATTATCTTAAATCCTTAAGAAAATAAAATAATAATAGAATTTACTATTCATTAGGGTCATATTACTATTCATAAGGGTAGGTTACTATTCACCAAAAATCATGTTGGTTCCATCAGACTCCAAATAATTTAATGAACAAAATTATAGATGAACATTTTTCAAAATTCAAAACATAGAAGCGTAAAAATTATGTTTAAAGGCTAGTTTTAAATATATACTTAAATAAAAGCTTCTTGCATTTCAATTTATTTTTAAAAGCATGGGGTGTTACATTATCCACACCTTTTGGAAATTTCATCCTTATATTTACGTATTAAACAAGTGAGGGTGTCTTTCTCTCATAGCATTTTCAGACTCCCATGTTACTTATTCAACTATGTGGTTTCTCCACAAAACCTTTACCTGGTAAATTACCGTATTCTGCAATACTTGTTACTTTCAATCAAGAATATGAACTGATTTCTCTTCATAAGAAATGTTCTCTTCGAGTAGAACTACTTATGGGCTCAATACATGAGATGAATTTGGAACATACTTCCTCAACATTGAAACATGAAAAAATTGTGTACCTGAGATAAACTTAGAGGCAAAGCTAGTCGGTATGCAACTGATTCAACTTTATCTAGCATTTCAAAAGGACCGATGAACCATATACTTAGATGTTCTTTCTTATCAAAACACATCACACTTTTTCAAGGAGAGATTTTAAATAAATCATGGTCACCTACCTCAAATGAGAAGTCTTTACTTCTATTTTATGCATAACTTTTCTACCTTCTATGAGTTGTCCTCATGTGATGCTAGATCATGTTCACTTTCTCAGCCACTTCCTCTATTAATTATGGTCCCATCAACTTCCTTTCCCCAAATTCATCCCAAAAAGTTGGAGTTCAACACTGCTTCCTATACAATTCCTTAAAAGGTTCCATCCGTATACTGGAATGAAAAATGTTATTATAAGAGAACTCAAATAAATAAAGATATTGATCCCAACTTCCCTGGTAATCCATTGAACAAGATCGAAGCATATCCTCCAATGTCTGAATTGTTCATTTTGACTACCCATCTGATTGAGGATGAAAAGATATAATAAAATTTAATTCTATGATCAATGACTTCCTAAGCCCCTTCCAAAGGATAGATGCGAATCTAGGATCTCTGTCAGATAAAATGGAAAGAGGAACTCTATGTAACCTAAAAATATCTTTGAGATATAGTCAGGAAAGATGATCCAAAGATATTGTATCTTTAATAGAAAAAAAATGTGCATATTTTTTCAGACGATCAATAATAACCCAAATCGCGTTATTATCTCAATAAGTCTTTGGTAGTCCCACCATAAAGTGCATGGATAAATTCTCCCATTTGCACTCTAGAACTGGAAAAGGATGAATCATCCCCTTTGGTAACTACCACTCTACTTTAACCTATTGACATGCCAAACATTTCATAGTAAAACCAGCAATATCTCGTTTCATTCCATCCCACCAGTAATACTCCTGAAGGTCTCTGTTCATCTCTGTACTTCCATGATGAGCTGAAAATAGAGAACTATGTGTTTCACACAACAAATATGTCTTCAACTGGGAATCAAAAGGCACACATAACATTTTACTAAATATTAAGATACAATCATTATCAAGGTTAATTTCTGGAAATTGACCCATTTTAACTGATTCTACCTTTTTATATAGCTCATGGTATTCCTTCTGTGCTTGCTTAATTTTGTCTGATAATGATGACTGCACTGAAACCTGAAACAAAACAGAGGCATTTTCAACACCAACAACTTCTAATCCAAAATTCATCAAATCATTAATTAAGGGATCATGCTTTAAACATAACATGGTTAATGATGCATGATGTTTTTGAATTAAAGCATCTACCAATTTTTTTGCTTTTCATGGGTGGCAATTGATCATGCAATCATAATCCATTATCGGTTCAAGCCATCTTCTATACCTCTTGTTTAAATCATTCTGTGTGAATATATACTTCATAATTTTATGGCTAGAATATATTTGACATTTGGATCCATATAAATGATAGCTCCAAATTTTCAAAGCAAAAACCACAGTTTCTAATTCCAAATTATGTGTGGGATAATTTAACTCATGAGGTTTTAGTTGTCTTAAGGAACCAACAATTACCTGATCATTCTGTATTAGAACACAACCAAGTCTCTTCAATGAAGCATTAATGTACATGAAAAAATCCCCATTTCAGGAAGGAAAGGACAAAACTAGAGCATTCAACAATCTATTCTTCAGTTCCTGAAAACAAACATCACATTCTTCTGTCTAAATAAATTTAACCCCATTTTGTGTTCAATTAGTTAGTGGGATAGATCACCGTGCAAGGTTTTTAACAAACTGTCAGTAATAACATACTAATCCAATAAAACTACGAATCTCTATAACATTTTTAGGTCTTGGAAATTCATCAAAAACTTTTGTTTTGTCATGATCAACTATTATTCTATTATTATTTACAATGTTCCCAAGAAAGTAAATTTGTTGCAACCAAAAATCACACATGTTAAATTTTCCATACAGTTTCATTTCCTTTAATATTTTCAAAACGGTCCTTAGATGTTTCTCTTGATCCTCTTTACTCATATAAAATAACAGAATATCATTAATAAACACAACTAAAACTTATCCAAGAACTCATGAAATATTCTATTTATAAGTTTCATGAATAAAACAGGTACATTAGTTAACCCAAACAGTAAAACAAAAAATTCATAATGCCCATATATATTACGAAAAGCTGTCTTCAAGATGTCATTCTCCTTCACCTTTAGCTGATGGTATCCAGATCTCAAGTCAATCTTGGAAAAGTACTATTCTCCCTGGAGATGATCAAACAAGTCATCGATATGAGGCAAAAGATACTTGTTTTTAATAGGGATGTTATTCAATGATCTATAATAAATGAAAAGACTCATGGAACCATTTTTCTTTTTAAAAAACAAAACATGAGAACCCCATGGTGAAGTTCTTGTAATAATGATTCCTTTATCAAGAAAATTCTGCAACTAATTTTTCAATTCAATAAGTTTCAATTGAGTCATTCAATATAGGGGTTTTTGTAGTGACTCAACCCTATAGACCGAATACAGTGCATTACTTGTTATATTTTCATGGTTATAAGGAATGAAAATACCAAAGGAATGATCATTTTAGTAGTATTGAAGAAACTAGATACATAAACATAACTCAAATTACGTTGGATAAGATTACAAAATACAATACATAACAAAAACTAAAAACTGCGTCCATAGGAACTCAATAAATGATCTCCTTTTCATCACCTGTTGAAGGTAGACAATGAAAGGAGTGATCTAAAATGCCCATTAATGGTTACAAATAGTGGAATCATGAATCAATAACAACTGAATCATAAAAAAATATGGCATAGTGAATAAATGAAAAACACACGACATTAATAAAATGAGAAAGGGCCTGCAACCATAGATTTTTTCATAGTGAAAACCTCATGGGTAGTAATAAATGATAATGAATAGAGAGAATGATTATTAATTGGATGTCATGTATCTGTCACATGAAAGCATAATACCATAAAAATGGTTTAGTTCTATGGGTTGAGACCCGTTTGATTTTTGGAAACAAACTCGAAGGGTTTGTCGCCAACTGATTTGTCTCATGAGACCTACCGATGCATCGAGGGGATATAGCAGGCCCTAAAAACCACTGCATGTCCAAATAATTCTTTATACATTGATTCAATACAAGATCAATATGTCTTTTAAATATCTGTTTAGTATTGAGTATAAAGATTCATCAATATTTCCATAATTAAAATAACTTTCCAAATAAACACCGTATGTAAAATGGTATACGATTAAGACAAAAAACATATCCATGATATGATATAATGGATATTTAATATAAATATAATTTAAAATTAAAAGTGACCTCAAATGGGTAGTAGGTACACCACATAAGGATTATTTGGTGCACAATACAAAGTTAGTCACAACGAAAAGGTAGTTGAGACAAAATCCCTTACCACAATGTAATTAGTCAAATCATATAACCAAAAATTAATAAACATAAAATTAATCATTTAATAACATGAATATAAATAGAATCATGTTATTATATATCAATTTAAGTACACATATACCACATACAAGAAATAAGTGGCGAACAATGAAAATCTCAGAGAAATGAAAGTGAGATGAGAAACCCCTTACCTTATGCTCGAGTGTGTAATTTGTTTGTTTTAATGACCTGAATAATAAAATTTATCTTCATTAATTAATAAATACAGAACCTAATATACATGTAATTGACTTATTATAACATTATTAGGTTCATTCATGGCCCTTTCATGGGTTTAAGAGGATCAATTTTCTTGTTTTAGAAGCATTTTCTTCCTTAGTTTTCATGATTCGTTTACTTGTTTTCATGAATGGAAGTTCATTTGAAATGTGGTTAAACATCCAGAATTTTTAATATATATTATTAATGACATTAAAGATATATAAATTATTTTGTGTTATATACCATTATGATGATTCATTAGTTAAAAGTTTATTACAAATATTCGGATTAACTTGGCCGTTTTGTTCATAATGAACTTGTTTTGTATTATTATATTATATTATGAGTGTCTAAAGATTTGAGAAAATTAACGAGATTAAATACATATATTATTATCCATTTCAACCATTAAAATGGTTTCATGACCAGTAATGAATGAGAAAGTGAAGAACGAAACTCCGTCGTCCACAAAGGTTATAAATTGGAACCTCATGGACATTGATTTCGTTTATAAAAATAAAAGGGAGGGAGTAGGGATATTGATGATAGTTATTCCATTAACATGATATAATTATAGTATATAGATGATAATAGAGTTTATCATGGTAATTTGGACAGAGGAGGCGAGGATAGAAAAATAAAATAGATGAACTTGAAAATAAAAGAAAAGGTGAAAGATCCCTTGGGAAAATTCAGCAGCCTAACGACGTTGCTTAAAATTTCATAAAATGAAATTATGAGATAAAAAGAGTATATAATAATATTTAAATCAAAAAAAAGTAATAAGAACAAATAAAATCAAACCCCAACATATGATAATGGAAAATCAAATAGATAACATAAAGGAAGTGTTAACTAAAAGAAGAGAATGAAGGATTCCCTTACCTTGTTGAGTAACTCCTAGATCTTGAAGGATGGGAACTTGGGGGCTTAAGGACACCTTGGGAGGACTCCTAGGGAGGTAATAACACCATATATTCGAGTATATTGATTTTTTAATGAAAGAAAACTAAGGGGGGGGGTGAGTGGGTATTTATAGTAATTAAGAGAGAGTTTTTTATTAATTAAAAGGGACACCTTGTTAGTGGTTTTCACAAAACCATGGGATTTACCATAGTATTTGCCCATTGTTTAAGACACTTGGGAAACCTAATGTCATAATATACTATAAAAAAGTCTACCATCCCTTCATATTAATTATTACATCATTATGATGTCATTAAACTACTGAAAACTCAAATATGTATTTTTACTATTCACAAAAAATTCAAGTATTTTAAAAAAATAACAAAAAATCACCCGAACTGTTTTTTGATGTGTAGAATTTAAAAATGAAATCCATTTTTTGAAAATAATTTTCTCTGTATTTTTAATTTAATTTTTAAATAAAATCAAAGTTAATTAAAAAAAATTACAATTTAAAGGTATAATTAGTTTTGTATTACATTGAAAAATTAATTAACTTCTCATTATCTTATTAACTTAATAAAACAAAATTTTATCATTATTTACTATTTATAAGGGTCATATTACTATTCATATTATTATTCATAAGGTTATGTTACTATTAATCAAAAAATCAAGTTGGTTCTATCAGACTCCAAATGACTTACTGGTCACAACTCTAGATGATTGTTTTTTAAAATTCAAAACATAGAAGTAGAAAATTTATGTTTAATGGATAGAATATAACTTTCTCATATAATCTTTTGATTCAAAAAAGACTTAGTTCTTCATGAAATATGGGATATATAATGAATATAAAGTATTTAAGAGCAACATACCATAAAATGTTTGGGGTGTTATATTATTCCCTCCTTCAGAATTTTCGTCCTAGAAATTTTATTTATAAAGCCCACCAAAAAGATGTGGGTGGTTATTCTTCATGAAATCCTATAGTTCCCATGTTTATTCCTCTATATTTTGGTTTCCCCAAAGAACCTTTACTATATGAGTTGTCTGATTTCCCATTACCTGCTCCCTTGTGTCAGGAATCCTGATAGGCTTTTCACAGTATGAAAAATCAGGTTCCAGTTCTATTTCTTCATATGTGATTACATGAATTGGGTCTGGCATGTATTTCTTTAACAATGACACATGGAACACATCATGAAATCTGTAGAGATTTGGCGGCATCACTAAACGGTGAGCTACAGCTCTAATTCTTTCCAGAATTTAAAATGGTCCAATGTACCTGGGGCTTAGTTTCCCTTTCTTACCGAACCTTAAGAAACCCTTCCATGGAGATAATTTCAGAAATACATGATCTCCCACTTGGAATTCCAAGTCCTTTCTCTGGTTGTAAAAATAACTCTTCTGCCTACTTTGGGATGATTTAATATGGGATTGGATTGTCTTCACCTTTGTTGTGGTCTCTTCAATAAGTTCTGGGCCTATAAGTTTCCTCTCACCAATTTCGTCCCAACAAGTTGGAGTTCAACATCTCTTTCCATATAATGCTTCATATAGAGCCATTTGAATAATAGAATGAAAACTATTGTTATATGAAAATTACACCAAAGGAAAGTATTGATCCCACATACCTTGTAAGTCAAGAGAGCATGACCTCAACATATCTTCTAGAGTTTGAATAGCCCTTTCAGACTGTCTATCAGTTTGGGGGTGATAAGCAGTACTCATACGAATTTTAATATTCAAATATTTCTGAATAATTTTCCAGAATTTTGATGTAAATCGGGGATCTTGATCGGATACAATTGATAGAGGTTCACCATGAAGTCTTACAACTTCATTAATATAAATTCTTGCCAAGTGCTTGAGTGGAATGTCCTCTCTTATAGGAAATAAATGTGCTGATTTTGTGAGATGATAAAAAATTACCCATATTGCATCATTCCTTCTAGGTTTCCTCAGTTTTCTGGTGATAAAATCCATCGTAATGTTATCCCACTTCCACATATGAATAGGTAAAGGTTGCATTACTCCTTTGGGATGTTGTCTCTCTACCTTCTCTTGTTGAAAAACTAGACACCTTGACACGTAGTCAGCAATCTCCCGCTTCATATTATCCCACCAAAAATATTCCTTCAGATCTATATACATCTTGGTGCTACCTGGGTGTATAGAGAAATTGGAGCTATGGGCATCATCTAATAGTTCCATTTTTAGCTCAGGTACTGATTGAATACATAACCTCTTCCCAAATTTCATAACTCCTTCTTCAAACATGAGGCCATCCAGTCTCTCATCCTTGACAACATTAATTTTCTTATTCATATTCTCATCATCAAATTGAGAGATTTTTATATTCTCTAATAAAGATGGATTAATAATCATTTGAAAGAGGAAATATGTTTCCCTTTCCTTAACAATTCCCATATCTATCTTTTTTAGATCAAAAAATATAGGATCTCTCTCAATCCTCATTTGAGTCAAAAGTCCATGATCCTTCCTACTTAATGCATATTCCACCTTATTAACCTTTCCTGGGTGGTAGTGTATTGAACAATCATAATCTTTGAGTAAATCGAGCCTTATCTTTTGTCTCGTATTTATTTCTTTTTGTGTGAAAATGTATTTCAAACTCTCGTGGTTTGTATAAATCTCACATCTTTCTCCGTAGAGATAATGTCTCCATATTTTCAGAGAAAATATCATGGATGATAACTCAAGATCACGAGTTGGATAATTTTTCTCATGGGTCTTCAATTGTCTTGATGCATAAGAAATAACATTATCGTTTTGAATAAGGATGCAACCCAACCCATTATTTGATGCATCACTGTATATCACAAATCCATCACTTCCATATGGAAGAGTCAAAATTGGAGCATTGAACAATATTCATTTAAATTCTTAGAAGCATTACATACACTCTTTTTTCCACACAAACTTAACTCATTTATGCGTGATCTTGGTTAGCGAGTTAGACAGTTGGGTGAAATTCTGAACGAAACGCCGATAGTAACCTGCTAATCCAATAAAACTGCATACCTCAGTTATGTTTGTCGGTGTGGGACATTCTTGGATTGCATTTTTCTTTGTAGGATCAACTAAGATTCCATCCTTAGTGACAATATGGCTATCATGACCTGACCCAACAGGGCTCGAGCCACAACTCCCCAAGCCCTCCTCCAAGAGGCCAGGGGCTGGCGACTAGCGTCGAGTAGGCTATCACACACATGAGAGGAATTAGACTAAGGTACCTGTATACACGCACCCACATAAACCTCCATGAAACAATGCATATAAGTGTATATAAAAATTGAAAAGGAAATGCATGCATACATCTATCCCAAACCAAAGTGCATCAAAAGTACAAAATGAAAAAATAGGGCCCACTAAAAGAAAACCAGAAAGGCACATAACCTGCTCGGAAGAAGGGGTGCACTGTCAAAAGCACCACTGGAAAGCTCCTCAACATAGCTTCAGTAAGACTCCACGATCAGTCCAGCTCACTTAGCTCCGCATGCTATGGGTCCTCCTGGGACACCGTCGAAAGGCCTGTGGTCTACACAATACACAAACATGTGTGGGAAAAGCCCGTACAGGGGTGAGTATAACAATAATCAGTAGGCACCCCAAAAACCCAAAACAAAAGAGAGAAACTGAAAGGCAACAGTCCACTCATCCCAGCCATAGGGAACCCAGACGAGAGAGAAACTCCATCTCATGACCATCCTCGGCTAAACACAACTAGTCAGCTCAAATCAGGTGTATGCCCATACATACACCTTGAACATCCAGATATACTCAGCTCACACACCAAGCCACATGAGGTTATGAACTCATCATGAGAAATGATTCACAACCAGGAGAGCACACTTCTTGATCACTATCATCCCAGATGACACTCATCTAAGAGATACACTCCATCGGGTCCCACACAAACACCTCAGACGCTCACCCGAGAGATCACGCTCGTCGGATATCATCAACGAAAAAACCACACTGAAACAGCAAGAACAACAAACTCCTCAGATATTGGATTTCTCCTAGGGTCTTATAGGGGATACCAAAACCCGCACCAGTATGCAAATATATCACAGATAGGGGATCACTCCCATGGTCCACTGCGGGATACCACAACCCGATCTGGCGCTCGACAGAAACACGTCACTCAGATAGAGGATCGTCACCTGTGTCATGACAGTCATGATGACACTGAAAACCCTATTTGGTACATCTCACACTGTAGGGGATCAAACTGATGATGCCGAAACCCTATAGAAACCACAAACTGAGTAGGGGATCGTATAACCAATGATACCTCAACCCTACTAAAATCCTCATGCTGAGTAGGGGATCGTATACCCGACGATGCCACAACCCTACTGAGCATGGCCCACTGTGTAGGGGATCATATTCCCGATGATACCACAAAACCTAAGGGGCTAACCTGCTAGATAGGGGATCACTGCTCATGGATAAGCGGTTATAGCAGTACCAAGAACCTGATCTAGGGAAACGATGTTAGAGGATCCCGCTCCAGGCCCAATGGCCGGATGCCACAACTCTAACAGATTCAACATCCCATTGAGAGGATCACAAACCTATTCTAAGGTTGTGATGATGTGTGAAACCTCAAAGGAACGAACCAAGGGAATACCCTCAACCACTTCTGGTCCAAATGTCGCTAACCCGATCGACCCTCCACAATGCCACACATCACACCTCCAAGGCCGATATCGAGTCAACCATCGCGATCCACGTGAAAAAAATGCAGGATAGGCTGTTTACTTCCTCGAAACGGACAACCAGTAAAAAGGAACTATTCACCACAGATAGCCCGTGTGGATCCCACACTACGATCCTGAAACACATCAAGCAGATCAGACCACTATGATCCCCTCGAAAAAACACACGAGATTGACTACTTGATCGTCCCAAACGGACACCCAGTGAAAAAGGTATTATTCACCAAAGGCAGCCCGAGTAGGGCCCACACCATGATCCCAAAACACGTCTAGTGGATCACACCATTGCGATCCTCTCAGAAAAACACACAGGATCGACTATTCATCCGCCAAAATCGGACTCCTGGTGAGAAAGTTGCATTTCTCCGTAAACACCCAAACCCGGCCTCATGGGGCCCGCACCCCAAACTCGGTCCCAACACCCGAAAACCAACAAGAAAAGTCTTCGGTACCATCAGAGTGTCAATTACACTGAAGAAACGTCAATCAAATGCTCTGGGTAGAAGATACAACATCTCGAAGTCGAATAATAATAAAATATCATTATTTTATTCGACGTTTCTAGCACCCGGGCCTCGATCCCGAACTTTGAAGCCCCCAAACCCAAACCGAAGGGTTCGCCTTGTTGCCAGGGTTGCGTCACCACAGACGGAACACGATTTGGACCACCAGGAAGCAAGATAACGGGGTTTTAAAACCCCCCGTGTACAAGAAAAGGGCCGGACCGGGCTGAACCGGCCGGCCGACCCGGCGGACACCGCCGCCGTCGGCTGCTCCGGCCGGCGGACCGCGCCGCCATGGCGCGGTGCAGTGTACGCAAGTGCATGACTGACCCCCCACTATGGGGGTCACCGGTGATTGACACTGAAACGCCACGGTGCGGCGGTCCCAGTTGTCTCTTGTGGCCCGTCACCGCGGGCTGCTGCCGTGTGCTGCCGTGGCGCCAAAGCCGCGCCGACAGACCTTCCGAGGTCCGCTGGGGGCACCCCGGGGGTCCAAACACAATTCTGAATCCATCTGCGCACCTTTTAGGATAGGATATATGCATCTGCAGGCTCAAAATGGAGAAAAACCAAACCAAACAGGATCCGATATTTCAAAACTCAAAACACCTACTTGTTGACGGATCGCCGAAGCTTCAGGTGCAAAACAATGCCCGCAACACCTTGAAGCTCGATCTGCTGACGATCGGTGAAGAAAAAGGACGTTTGCGGCTCGATTTGGAGAAGAATGGTAGGAGAGAGAGAGGGGTTTCGTCGTTCCATTCTGGGGTGTGAGAGGAGGGAGGTGAGGAGTGGGGTTTGTGTTTTGTTTTTAATTTAAATTACTTCATTTAAATTAACACCGCCGATCAGACCTCCCGGTGCAGAGAAAATTAGGCCACCCCTAGGGTAAATACGCCTTTCTGAACACAATGACAGACTCAAATTTTCGATTCGAGACTCCGTTCAGAAGTTATTCGAGCCGTTGCTCATAAATAAACTTTTCCATTTATTTACGAAAACGCACCTGGTGGCTTTTCTCACAACAGGCCCACACCCGCAAAGTTTACACCTCACCTAGGGTAAACGGAACACTCTAGATGCAACAGTTCCCTCATATTCCCATTTTGAGCTACAATTTAGGATTTAACACACCCCCACCACATGTATAGTACACAAATACTTAATATTTTTATAAAATTAATTTTGGGCACTCCGGGCCTCGAAATCGCATGCCGTCTTCACAAATAGCTCTGGAATTATTCATAGAAATATTAAAAAGTATGACAGGGCCAAACAACAAGTCACTACATCCTCCCCACCTTAGAAATTTTCGTCCTTGAAAAGTTATAAGCACATTGAAAGCAACTGGACTTTCAATTGTGTCTCCCATGCCAGCGACTTCACCAACAAACACCCCTGCCAAAACACATAATTCAAAGGGACTCATCCACCACACCTCAACACTATCCTCTTTGGTCGGCACTAACTCGGCCACACGGTTTTGATCGCATCACAAAAACATGTCTTGGTGGGGGAAGGATCCCTCTTCCTCACATATTCGAAGCACACCGAGCAACACCCACATAGGGTCTTATCAACGCCCTGAACAAAACTCAAGTGAGCAACGGAAAGGGAAGAGTAACACTAAATAGTGTCTATCAAAACTACTGTAGAAAGTAAAAAGGACACAAGGAGTACCTCTATCTATCCACATAGCATCCGGGTCAATAGCCTCTAGGGCATGCAGTTTTCCTCGCCCTCACCCTCTCCCTCGAGCTCCCTGAGCTTGGCGTGGACCACCTGGGTGTGGGGGTGGTGGCAACTGATACCGCCTACCACCTCCTCCTGCTGCACCAGCTCCGTCGCCACGCCTGCTGCCCAACATACCTCCTTTATCGAGACCTTGCCTCTGTCAAGGCGGTCTGTCGACCGACTCCCTCTCACCAGCACGACAGGTCAGACAATCTCTAGCAAGATGTCCCCGACCGTCGCAAGCGTAACACCGCCTCTCTTGCGGCTGACCAAAACTGGCCTGCACACCCTGTGAGCCCTGAGCCTCAGATCCTCCATCATGGGGTCACCTCCTGAAACGTCGGCCATGTCTAGACCATTGTGCCTGCTGCCAGCTACCAAATGCCAATTCGACTGATGAAGTCTCATCTCTCGCATTCCCATCACTAACAGAGGGGATCTGCTTAGCCAGAAAGCTCTCCACCAACAACGCTCACTCCATCACTCCAACATAGTTGGGAAGGAACAAGGAAACCACACCTGTTGGGATATCCTTGCGTAGGCCCTGCTCGAAGGTCCGACCCTTAAAGAACGGGTCCCAAACCATATCTAAGGAGTAACACGACATGTCTGTAAATCTCACTGAAAACTTCGACATAGTCATGCCCTCCTGCTGAAGCTGTAGAAGCTTCTGAATCCACACTGACCTCAGTATCCCCGGATATAACACTTTCTTGAAGAGCTTCTCAAACTCTGCCCACGTGAGAATCTCCTCATCATGGGACAGTGTCACCAAACTTCACCATCTCCCGGCTGAACCATGCAAAAGGCTCACCGCTAGGACCACCATCTGATCTAGAGGTGTCCTCACTAGGCAGAAAACTCAGTTGACTGCTTCGAGCTAGTCATCAACTGCCTGAGGGTCTGGATCACCTCCGAACCTCAGAGGTCACTGCCTCTGGAACTCGTACAGTGCACTCAGACTGCGCGAAACCTAATCATGCACTACCATCACAACTAGCTGCACAACAGGTGGTGGCTCAACTGGAGGACCACATGGAGGTCCAACCTCAGAACTTGCTCCCTAGTCCACATACTCTACATGGGGCAGATCTTCACCACAATCCTGCTGTGGAACTATCACTGGATGTCGTCATAGAGGCATCCTAAAATACAATCAAGATGCACCATGGTCAAAGAGTATATCTAGAGAGATGACTCAAGAAGGACAAGGAAAAACCCAAAACCTAGTCCTATATGATTCATGTCCCATTATTTTCCCCCTATGACCAGTGTACGAACATCCCGAGTCGAAAAGCAGGTTTTCAGAGTACTGGTGAATGTGTACATCGACCGCCACACCAAAACTGAAGTCCCTGGCCTGAAAACCGAACTTGAAACATCCTAACACTACCTCTATGAAACCCAAACCAAACTCACAGCTAGACCAGCTACACTCTAAGATCCCAAAGGTGGAACCTCTTTTGATACCACTATGTTACGACCCGACCCAATGGGGCTCGATCCGTGACTCCCCAAGCCTGCCTCCAAGAGGCCAGGGGCTGGTGACTAGCGCCGAGTAGTATATCACACACATGGGAGGCATTATCCTAAGGTACTTGTACACACGCACCCACATATACCTCCATGAAACAGTACAGACATGTGTATATCAAAATTGAAAAGGAAATGCATGAATACATCTATCCCAAACCAGAGTGCATTAGAAGTACGAAAGGGAAAAATAGGTCCCACCAAAAGAAAACTACAAAGGAAACCAACATACTCAGAATAAGGGGTACACTGTCAAAAGCACCACCAGAAAGCTCCTCAGCACAGCTCTAGTAAGACTCCACGGTCAGTCCCGCTCACTCAGCTCTACCTGCTCTGGGTCCTCCTGGGACACCGTCGAAAGGACTGTGGTCTGCACAAGACAAAAACATGTGCGGGCAAAGCCCGTGTAGGGGTGAGTATAACAATACTCAGTAGGAACCCCAAAAATTCAAAAAAAAGAGAGAAATTGAAAGGCAAAAATCCACTCATCCCAGCCACAGGGAACCTAGACGAGAGAGAAACTCCATCTCGTGACCATCCTCATCCAAACACAACTAGTCAACTCCAATTAGGTGTATGCCCATATATACACCTTGAACATCCAAATATACTCAGCTCACACACCAAACCACATGAGGTACCAACCTCATTAGCAGAAACAATTCATAACCGGGAAAGCACACTCCATGATCACTGTCTTCCCAGATGAAACTCATCCGAGAGATACACTCCATCAGGTCCCACACAAACACCTCAGACGCTCACCCGAGAGATCACGGTCATCGGATATCGTCAATGAAAAAACCATGCTAAAACAACAAGAACAACAAACTCATCGGATAGATGATAACTCCTAGGGTCCTCTAGGGGATATGAGAACCCACACCAGTATACGAAAATCTCACAGATAGGGGATCACTCCCACGTTTTGTTGGGGGATACCGCAACCCGATCTGGCGCTCGACAGAAACACGCCACTTAGATAGAGGATTGTCACCCATGTCACGACGATCACGATGATACCGAAAACCCTATCGGGTACATCTCGTGATGTAGGGGATCGAATTGATGATGCCACAACCCTACAAAAACCACACGTTGAGTAGGGGATCGTATAAATAATGATACCACAACCCTACTAAAATCCTTACACTGAGTAGGGGATCATATACCCGACGATGCCACAACCCTACTAAGAATGGAACACTGCGTAGGGGATCCTATTCCCGATGATTCCACAAACCCAACGGGGTTAAACTGCTAGATAGGGGATCACCACCCATGGATAAGTAGTCACAACAATACCAAGAACCCGATATAGGGAAACGATGTTAGAGGATCCCATTCTGGGCCTACCGGAGGGATTCCACAATTCAAACATATTAAACATCCCATCGAGAGGATCATAAACCTATACTAAGGTTGTGATGCCGTGCGAACCCTCATAGGAATAAACCAAGGGAATACTCCCAACCACTGCTGGTCCAAACATCGCTAACCTGAGCGACCCGCCACAACGCCTCACCGCACACCTCCAAGGCCGATACCGAGGCCACCATCACGATCCACGTGAAAAAAATGAATGATAGGCTGTTTACTCGCTTGAAAAAGAAAACCAGTGAAAAAGACTCTATTCACCATAGCTAGCCCGTGTGGGGTCCACACTACAATCCCAAAACTCATCAAGAAGATCAGACCACTATGATCCCCTTGAAAAAACACACGGGATCGACTACTCGATCATCCCAAATGGACACCCGGTGAAAAGGTACTATTCATCGAAGCCATCCCAGGTGGTGCCCACACCGCAATCCTGAAACTCGTAAAGCAGATCACATCATTGTGATCCTCTCGAAAAAAACACAGGATCGACTATTCATCTGCCAAAATCGGACTCCTGGTGAGAAAGTTGCATTTCTCCGTAAACGCCCAAACCCGACCTCATGGGGCCCGCACCACAAACATGGTCCCAACACCCGAAAACCATCAAGAAAATTCCTCCATACCCTCAGGACATCAACTACTCTGATGACACGTCAATTGGATGCTCTGGGTAGAAGATACAACGACCCGAAGTCGAATAATAATAAAATATCATTATTTTATTCGACCTTTCTAGGACCCGAGCCATGATCTTGAACTTCAAAGCTCCCAAAACCACACTGAAGGGTTAACCTCATCGCCAAGGTCGCGTTTCCATAGACGGCATGTGATTTGGATCTCCATGAAGCAAAATATGGGGGTTTTAAAACCCCTGTGTACAAGAAAAGGGTCGGACTGGCCCGCACCGGCCGACCAGGCCGCCGCCGCTGCCGCCGCCGCGCGGTGCAGCGCCCAGGAGCGCATGGCCGACCCCCTACCGTGGTGCAGCGGTCCTGGTTGTCTCCCACATCCCGCCGTTGTGGGCCACTGCGCCGCCTCTCCGGAGCCACACCGGCAGACCTTCTGAGGTTTGTTGGGGGCACCCTGGGGGTCCAAACATGATTCCGTTGCCATCTGTACGCCCCCAGGACTGAATCTACGTATCTACAGGCTCAAAATGGAGAAAAACCAAACCAAATGGGATCTAGGATTTCAAAACTCAAAACACCTACCAGTTGGCGGATTGCCGAAGCTTCGGGTGCAAAACGACGTACGCGACGCCTTAAAGCTCGATCCGCTGACGATCGGCGCAGAAAACAGATGTTTGCCGCTCAATTTGGTGAATAACAGTAGGAGAGGGGGAGGGGTTTCATGGTTCCCTTATGAGGTGCAAGAGGAGGGAGGTGAGGGGTGGGGTTTGTGTCTTTTTTAATTTAAATTACTTCATTTAAATTAACACCCCTGACCAGACCTCCCGGTGCGGAGGAAATTAGGTCGCCCCTAGGGTAAACGCACCGTTCTGAATGCAACAGATGACTCAGATTTTTGATCCAAGACTCCGTTCAGAAGTTATTCAATCCGAAGCTCATAAATAAACTTTTCCATTTATTTAAGAAAACTCCCATGGTGTTTTTTCTCACAGCAGGACCACGCCCGCAATGTTTACACCCCACCTAGGGTAAACGGAATGCTTCGGACACAACCGTGCCCTCAGATTCCTGTTTTAAGCTACTTTTTAGGAGATAACACACCCCTGCCATGTGCATAGTATAAAAATACTGAATATTTTTATAAAATTAATTCTTGGCACTCCGGGCCTCAGAATCGCACACCATTGTAACGCCCTGACCCCAGTTACCCAGAGTCGGTGCATTATTACATAACATTGGCATGATCACAAAATATCAAGTCTCGAAAGACTGATTAGTTTAGTAGCCTTGGAATCACTAGATACATTCATAAAGTTTACATTACATCATAAAATGAAAACTACAACAACATAGTCTCCATAGTCCACACTCATATCCCCTCATACTATCCCTGCAGGTCATTCATAAAATACTTCTTTACATACTAGGAAAAATAAAACATATAAAGGGGTGAGCTCAGATGCCCAGTAAGGATAACAATATAGCGGAAACTTTCATAAATAAGCATAAACATTTAAGTCAATGTATAAATAAAACAAAATACTTTTAAAGTTGAAATTCCGCATAATATGGCAGAAATAAAATGAAATAATTCCATTTACTTATTTACATGGATATTCTACTAGTTAAATAATCACATGAAATATCAATAACCACTTTCATAATGATGGAATGCATAATTCCAGACTATCATAACCACATAGTCAAGGCCTTATGTCAAGAATACAAGTAAGATTTTGTTAAGGCCTTGTGCCAAGACACATGTTTGTCTCATGAGACCTACCGATGCATCGAGGAGCTATAGCGGGATCCACCTGTCACTTATTAAGTCCAATGCATTCCTCATATGAACAGATTTAAACTTAACATAAACATTCATATTAAAACTAGTATACGAAATGTCAATAATTTCTCCACAAACCATGAATGGTATAAAATTAACACATCCACAGTAAAAAATATCTCAAAACCTTCAATACAATATGGAAGTTTTGTATCATAATAAATAAACTTCAAATAAGCTTAAAATCCATCAAAGGATGTTGACATAGATGAAATCAAAACTATTTTAGAGAAATATCTCTTTTTTGAAATCATTTAAAAGTCACATAATTATAAAATAAAAAATTACTTTGAAAATATTTTTATAAGCTTGTAAGGGAAGCTTTGATGATTTTATAACGGTGGAAAATAGCCACACCCACCGTATAAGTTAAAAAAGACATTCTTACCTTAATTCTGTCGAAAAGGTTAAAAAGGACCTTGTTTGGAAAACGACGGAAAGATTCCTTTATAAACTTCTTATAAAAAGAAAAAAAAGGGTATAAATGACTTTAACCCATATTCTGTAAAATAGTCATAATTATTTGAAATAATTTTTTAAGAAACATGGATGTGGATGATAAAGGTGTCCCAGTAGATAATTATGTATAAACAACCTCGGATAATGAAGAGATTGTGAAATAACCCCTTACCTTGTAATTTTCCTTGGTTGAGGGTAGGTTAACCTCCTGTATAATGGTGAAATAATTTTTATTAAATTATAAAATAATCATATACATTAATATGATATCATATATGATCTTTAAACATTGATTATTAATAATATCTTAGTATTATCATCGTTTCGGGTGTTAACAAATTCATTTTCCTTTATATTCTTTGTTATGTGAGACATATTTGTTATGTATGGGACATATATTATTCATATCGAGAATGATATCATGTATCTAAAAATAATTTTTAATTATCAAATGAAATTTAGTCTTGAATGGATTCGATGCGGAATGAATCTCATCGCGTTCATGGAGACGATAATCCGCACGTACACACGAGCGACAATATCATTATTTTGATATTAAAATAATATATAATTGGATGGTATATCATATATACAGAATCATTATCATGTTATATTTATTATTTACATGAATTACACATCATTATTATACCCATCCAAATAATAATGTTTTGAATAACAATTACACCACGACGTGGAGACGGTAAGCCGTACGTACGGACGTATGGTGACATGTCATTCAAAGGATGGATAGAATACTGAATATGGTTGTACCATATTTATAATAACATCACAGTATATAGAATACACTGGAGTTATTATTTTATAATGGGAATAACAAAGAAAGAAGAAGTTTATGAAGAAAGGATCTTGAAAGATGGTGGTGAAAACATTACCTCTTAATCGGGTTCTTCCTTTTGATTTGATCAAAAGGGTTCCTTAGGTTGGCTTTCTGATCAAACTAATGCCTCTAGGTCTATTTGAGGTAATTTGAGAGAATATTTGGGCATGGGTTGGCCGAGCCAAAAGTTTTTGAAGGTTTAAATTAGAGAGAAGAGGGAGTGACCTTTTATAAGAGGGGTGAGGAACACCTTTGGAAAAGCTAGAAATATTATTTTATAATAAATTAATATTTGGTTTCTAATGGCTCCAAAGTGGATTATTTAAAGGTTAAGGTGGGTATGGGTCTAAATCCTTTCAACCAATAGATTTTAGATAGGTTTGGTTCACTATATTAACCTTTTCATTTATATTTAACTCTTAGTTAAATAGTTTGACATTTACCATGTCTCTTTGTATTTTTATATTATATAGTTAATAAAATTACTATACACATCCAAGAGACCCCCAAGTGGTCCATTAATGATACAAATATCATGATATAAGTCCTTTGGACGAACCTTAGCTTTTTAGGAATAGAATATCAATTAATAATATAATATTTTTTTAAAAACTCTTTTATGTCAATTTTGACACTATTGGGTATTTTGTTTTTTTATAATTTTATAACAGCATTATTACTTCGAATGAAATTTATATAACAAATCCTAATATGTCATATTAACTTATAAAATTAGTGTAATTCATAAAAAGTATCAAATTTCATTTATTTTTATATTTATAATATCAATTATTTTAATATTTCATTAATTAGGTAATTACTGTATCACCATTGTTTCATAAATAAATTAAATTATTTAATGTCTAAAAATTATAAATAAAATACCATTATGTAGGAAATATTTTTATATTTCTAATGAATATTTATAATTGAAATTATCTAATGTATAACCCTATATTAAAAATGTTTTAGTTATTAAACTTTGATTTTAACTATTTTAACTCTTCTTTAAATTAAATAATAATAAATTTCCTAATCTAATCCAAGTGGACCTAAATGATAATATTTTATTCCTAAGGTTGTTTTTGATCAATATAAACTTGTACAATAGAATTAGGACATGTGTTAGGGTAATATTAATATCATTTTTACCCTTAATTACCCTATTTACTTTTAACCGTGGTAAATAAAAGTAAAAAGTTACTATTCACCAAAAATTATTTTTATCTTATTGAACCACATTTTACTCCTTGATATTAACCGTGTCTCTTGGATTTTAGAAATTCCACTCACAGAAGCGGTAAAATTAAGTTTTATGTGAATTTTCAAATTCCACAAAGAGGTGGGTAAAAGACGGTGAAAATTTCAATAAAATTTATATATATAAAATTATTCTAAACTAATTCCAATGAATTGAATTGAAATTATATATATATATTATGTATCTATTTTGACCTTAATTAAATTTAAATAAAATAAATAATTATTTAAATAACAATTCGGTTTTAAACTATAACTCAGTGTTTTTTCACTATTCATCAAAAATTGAATGTTTCAGAAAAATACCAAAAATTCACCATAAGCTAATTTCGAAATTCCGAATCTAAAAATGAAGTCAATTTTGAAAGATAAAATTTATAAAATTTCAAAAAGTGGGTATTACTATTCATAACGGCTAGTTTGATTTGTTGTGGTGTGTGTTAGAACTCGAAGTTGCGTACAACACACGCTACTGTATTATTCAAAGGGAAGCATACTATGGAAGATTGGGGTGTTACATTTTCCCCTCCTTCAAATAATTTCATCCTAGAAATTTGTATAATACTACCTCATGAAAAGACTCGGGTGGTTCTTCATCATATGTTCCTCGGGTTCCCATGTTGCCTCTTCCATCTTGTGGTTTCTCCATAGAACTTTTACCTGAAGAGTCGTTCGGTTTCTCAGCACTTGTTCTCTTGTATCAAGAATCTTGACGGGATCTTCGCAATAAGAACGATCAGGTTCCAGTTCTAATTCCTCGTAAGTAAGTACATGCGTTGGGTCAGTCATGTATTTTTTCAACAGTGATACGTGGAACACATCGTGAAATTTGGAGAGACTTGAAGGCATTTCCAAACGGTAAGCTACAACCCCAATTTGTTCTAGAATTTAAAAAGGTCCGATATACCTGGGACTCAATTTACCTTTCTTACCAAAATATATAACTCCCTTCCATGGAGATACCTTCAATAAAACATGATATCCGACCTGAAATTCCAAATCCTTCCTTCGGTTATCGACATACCTCTTCTGCCTAATTTGAGCTTCTTTGATGTGGTTTTGGATTACCTTTACCTTTTACATTGTTTCCTCCACCAGTTCTAGGCCTACAAGTTTTCTTTCACCAACGTCATCCCAACAGGTTGGTGTGCGACATCTCTTTCCGTATAACGCTTCATATGGTTCCATCTGAATACTCGAATGGAAGCTATTGTTATAGGAAAATTATACCAGAGGTAAATATTGATCCCACATACCCTGAAAGTCAAGTGAAAAAGATCTCGACATGTATTCTAAGGTTTGAATAGTACGTTCTGATTGTCCATCTATTTGAGAGTGGTAGGCAGTGCTCAAACGAAGTTCAGTATCCAAGTCCTTTTAAAGACTCTTCCATAATCTTGAAGTAAAATATGGATCAAGATCAGAAACAATCGATAGGGGTACTCCATGAAGTATCACAACTTCATTAATATATAGCCTTGCTATACATTCAAGTGGTAAATCTTCCCTTATAGCAATACAATGTTTTGACTTGGTAAGACGATCAACAATGACCCATATTGCATCGTTCCTTCTAAGAGTCTTTGGTAGTCCCATGACAAAGTCCATCGTAATATTGTCCCATTTCCACTTTGGTATGGGAAGAGGTTGCATGAATCCTCCAGGCTGTTGCCTTCCAGCTTTCACTTGTTGACAAACCATACATCTTGACAAAAAATCAGCAATCTCCCTCTTCATGTTGTCCCACCAAAAATGTTCCTTCAAATATCTATACATTTTGGTTCTCCTAGGGTATATAGAGAAATTGGAGCTATGAACACCATCTAACAATTCCCTTTTCAAATTAGGTACATCAGAAATACAAAGTCTCTTCCCAAATTTCCAAATTCCTTCTTCATACACAAAGCCTCTCAATCTCCCATCATTCACAGCTTTAATCTTCTTTTTAAATTCTTCATCATCAGTCTGAGAACTCTTAATCCTTTCTAGTAAAGATGGTTTGGCAACCATTTGAAAAAGCATTGATGTTTCACCTTCCATGGTAATTCCCATATCCATCTTCACTAGATCCATGAAAATAGGATCCCTTTAAATTCTCATCATGTTAAAAACTCCATGATATTTTCTACTCAAAGCATCTTCCACCTTATTTGCCTTCCCTGGGTGGTAGTGTATCATGCAATCATAATCCTTGAGTAGTTCAAGCCATCACCTTTGCCTCATGTTGAGTTCTTTCTATGAGAAAATATACTTCAAACTCTTGTGATCAGTATAAATCTCACATTTTTCACCATAGAGATAATTTTTCCATATCTTCAAAGCAAAGATTACCGCAGCTAAATAAAGATCATGATTAGGATAGTTTTTCTCATGAATTTTCAACTGCCGTGATGCATAGGTAATAACCCTATCATTCTGCATAAGGACACAACCAAGTCCTTTCTTTGATGCATCACTATAAATAACAAACCCCTCATTCCCTAATGTTAGAGTCAATATAGGAGCATTGAATAATCTTCTCTTCAGTTATTGAAACATTCTTCACACTCTTTTTTCCAAACACATTTAACCCCTTTACGTGTGAGCTTTGTTAATGGGCTATCCAACTGGGCAAAATTCTGGACAAAATGTCGATAATAACCTGCTAAACCAATAAAACTGTGTACCTCAGTTATACTCATCGGTGCATGCCATTCTTGTATTTCCTTGGTCTGAGAAAGATCAATAGAGATTCCATCTTTAGAGACAATATGGCCAAGAAAAGAAATCTCTTGAATCCAGAATTCACACTTGCTAAATTTCCCATATAATTTATGTCTTCTCAGAGTCTTCAGGATAATGCACAAGTGATTTTCATGATCTTCGTAGCTTTTTGAGTATACCAAGATATCATCAATAAATACCACCACAAAATCATCAAGATATTCCTTGAAAAATCTATTCATTAGATCCATGAATACAGAGGGTGCATTAGTCAGCCAAAAAGGAATTACTATAAACTTGTAATGCCCGTACCTAGTTTGAAATGCTATCTTTGAAATGACTTCCTTCTTCACACACAACTGATGGTATCCAGATCGAAGGTAAATCTTTGAAAAGTATTGAGCTCCATGCAGTTGGTCAAATAGATCATCAATGCGAGGTAGGGGATACTTGTTCTTTATTGTTATAGCATTGATATCCCTGTAGTCGATACATAACCTCATAGATCCATCTTTCTTCTTAACAAAAAGGACAGGGGATCCCCATAGAGAAAAAGTAGGGCGAATAAATCCCTTATTACTCAATTCCTCTAGTTGTTTCTTTAGTTCCACTAATTCCACAGTGGTCATTCTATAAGTGGTCTTTGATATGGGCCTTGATCCAGGAATTAAATCAATGAAAAACTCAATTTATCATTATGGAGGATGTCCAGGTAAATCTTCTGGAAACACATCTACATATTCTTTCAAAATAGGAACATCCTTTATTTGAACATTCATTTCCTTACCCACAGTTATTTCATTCTCTTCCTCCCCAATAATTGAATGTAGTTGAGCTACTGGGGGTGGATCTAGGTAAGAATTAGGTGGTGATGATTCCGCTCTAAAGATAAAGTGTTCCTTATCAAAATCATTAAAAATAGTAACCTACTTCTTCTTACAATAATTTTTTGCATCATGGTCTGAAATCCAATCCATACCGAGGATTATATCAAATTCAATCATAGGTATGACGATGAGATCTGCAGATAAAGAATATTTATGTTCTCTAATGGGGACTGATTCACAAAACTTTGTTGCAATGATACTTCCCTTAGGAGTTTTAACTGACAACTCCCTTGCTAAATAAAATTAGAAATATCCAATTTTCATAGCAAACTGGGATGATATTAAACAATGTGATGATCCAGAATCAAATAATGCATCTACTAAACTTGAGGAAACCATTAAATTACCTGCCACCATGTCTTTCGGAGCTTCTACCTCAGTAGTAGTGATAGCATAATCTTGGCCTTGATCCCTTGGCCTTTTCTGAGGTAAGTTCCCCTAACACTTAGGATATTAATTTTCATAATGTCCCATATCCCTGCAATTGTAGCATTGGACATCGGTAGCTTCCTTCTTCCCCTTGAAATCACGATCTTGGTGGCCTTTTTCACCACACTTTTAACAGACTCCCATTCCTTTTAAGCAAGTACTGAGGTGTTTCTTCCCACATTTACTGTAGGATGGATATTCAACTTTTCCCTTCTTCCCCTTATTTCCATTCCCAGAGTGATCAGCATATCTCTTCTTCTCCTACTTTTCTTTAAAGTCATAAGACTTAGAGAATTCCTTTTCTGTCTTGATAGCACACGAGACAATATCTTCGTACAACAAGAAGATTTGTGAGACTAATGCTCGACAGAGAAATGGTTTTAACCCATCAACGAAATGATCAATCTTACTTCTTGGGTTACGTATATAATCTCCAGCATACCTTGCTAACCTTGTAAAGTTAGCCTCATACTTTGTGACATTCTCTTCCTCCTTTTGTCTCAGACTCAGAAATTGCCTTTCCATATCTGCTCGATGGTCACGAGGAAAGTATTTTTCTAAGAAAGTATCTTTGAACTCCCCCATTCCATATTTGATACTTCATCATCTTCCTTTGTGTTTTTTATCAATGACCACCATTGATCAACATCTCCAGTGAGGTGATAAACTGCCATGATAACTTTTTCCCTTTCACTACTCCCCAAAGCCTAAAATATTTTCTCTAGGGAAATTATCCATTGCTCACCTACCAATGGATTTTTACTCCCATTTAATGTTGGTGGTTTTTGCCTCATGAAGCGATCTAACATTCATCCTCCATGCTGTGAATCAGTGTGCTTCATACAGGTAAGGTTATTATTCATAACCTAAGTGAGTTTTCCCAGTATGGTGATTAGCCGATCAGCACCAATTGTATCACCAAATCAACTATAATTATCTTGAGTAGGAGGGAAATACCTACATGGAGTGCGTACATTGATAAGGTTTCCATTTCTTCCACTAGGAGACATTTCTAAACAATGGCATAAAATAGATCAGTTTATGAATCAAAATACATAATTCCATACTTGTAAAACACTTAACATAAATTGAACTATTTATGGATATAATCCATAATCATAAAAATGTTTTCCTAGAAGAAGTATACACTTATAAACCCTTAATAATGGTTTGTAAATAAAATTAGAATTATCCTAAGCATATCCCCCGGGAGTTTCATAACCAAGAGTGCAACAAGGCCTATTGTCGTGCACCAGTTCCCATTCGAATCTAGCTCAAAGCGGTGTTTTTGGGTTTTACCCCTAGGTACATCTATGAAAGAGCTGCCTCTACATGATTGTATCCAGACAGGGATGTATTGCTTAGAAAACTCACAAAATCTCTACAATACCAAAATTCTAGGATGTTTTTCTACACTAATCCTCAAAGTCAAACTTAGGGCCATGTGCTCTAATCAGAGTTTATCTAAATCTAGCTTCCAAGGTTTGTACCAAACTTCCTCTGATAACAACTATAATTCCCCGAACCCATTTACCCAAAGTTGGTTCATTATTACATAATTAAACGCGTGGACGATTGTCTCCTATTGATCGGTCAAAGTTCCGGTGCTCTGCTAATGTGTATAGTAGCACTCGGGTCGAATCCTCGGCGATGATACTTTGAAATAGTCGTTTGTTTTTAGTTGATTGTATTCCGATTGGAGGGGTTTTGATTGCAGAGCTTAATTGAAATGAATAATTTATTATGATTGATTTAAGAAATTGATAATTATTGGGGTGAGTTCATTATTAGGGAGTTAAGCTTGTGATATCCTTGAGCTTTGCTTTATATTGCATTTAAATTAACACCCACTTCACAAGTTGACATCGATTAGAATTCCTAAGTGTTAAAGCTTTAATCCAAGACTTAACTTAATTAGGATTTTAATCTCAATCAGTACATGTTTATGGTAGTGTATTTTGAGTTCCAATAATCCATGGAAACCACATGCTAAGCAAAATATGTCATTAATCCATGACAAATTAAGTCCAACATACACAATGTTAAAGTAACGAATACTCATCGAGAAAATACTCTCAATCACTTAACATACCTAAATTATAACTCACCCCAATGAGATATTTACTCATCCATTTGGGTGTTTAATATTCTGGTTATAATAATTATGATGATAAATTAATAATAGAAGAAAAAGAAAGGGATTAGAAAAGAGTGGTACGCCGACACACACACACGAACGATGATGATAATTAAAAATGGATTTTGGATTGAATGAGGAAGCAAAGAAGGTAAGGGGATTCAACTGAATTTAAACTATTTTAAGAAAATAAATATTAAACTACATAAGGAGGATGAGAATAAGAGATTTGGAAGAATAAACTTGCATTAAAACAGAATGACAAAGAAAGAGACTTACAAAATTACAAAAATGAAGAACACGAAATTAAGTGAAAACAAGGAGAGGAGGAAAGGTCTCTCAAGTAAAAACTTGAGTATGGAAGATCCTCCCAAGCCTTTGTCAAGGCATTGGTAGTGCCAATATGTTATCCTCTCTTCTGAAATGCCAACCCCTCTCAAGGAGAGAAGGGGAGAGTATTTATAGCCCAAGGAGTGGACTGTTTACATTCCAGCAATACCCCTCCACTTGGATCTCCGATATGGACATCATGACAGTAGAATATAGAGAAATCTCATTCTTCAAAGTTGTATATAATAAAGTTTTCCGACTACTATAGAAATTTGGAGTCATTTGGACGTAAATATCAAAAGTTATGGCCGGTTGATTAAACAAAGTAAAACTGTCCATTTCAATCCAGTCTTTTTGAAGTCCAGAATGTGAAAGGGTTTTTAAATATGAATATGCCTTCAAATACGAATGGGTTCTTCAACAAAGTCGGACGCCTATATCTCCTCTTTCACACTGAAAAATCTAAACTCGATTTGATTCTTACATCATGAGATATGTCATGAATACTATACTGATTTTAATTCTAGTCCAGAATGGTGGGCTGGACTTCATAGCTTCATTTGGGCCCCTTGTACTTGGATTTGGGCCTTGAAATTTTTATAAAAGATGAAATATAGTTTCCCCCGAATTATTGTGGAGAGTTAATTTTTTTGGACCTCTGGATTGATCCCAGTAAATCAATCTTCAAGGCTGATCCAGTTTGTTCATAGATTCCTTGGTCTTGTTTGTGAGGACCAAATGACCCTTCAAATGACAGAATTGGCTCATGGTACCTTATAATGAAATGTTTTATATTGAAAGTAGAATCCTAAAAAACAAGAACCACACAATTTGAATCATTATAGTGATAGTTATTATTAAAACATTAAACTGACTCAATTGGACTACTTCTAAAAATGCTCAAAAATTATACTTAATATTAAAACATTAATATTTCACACATATTATGCACATTTCAAGTAAAATCAGTAAAGGGGGAATATAATAAGTCATGAAAATATTAATAACATCAACTCCCCCACACTTATTTTTGTGCATGTCCTCATGTGCAACAAATATATAAACATGACAAAATCATTTTTACTCACCAACAGATATTAAAATTTTGTTTTCTCCAATCAGGGGAGGTTTAGACTATTTCACTCATCCATTTTGAATTACACCACAAGTTGTTACAGAAAAAATGTTCCAAAACTAATTCATTTTTTCATGCTCAAATTTAGAAATGGAAAATGTGGACACTCAAAACTCACACCTCTCAAGATGATAAAACTCATTTGTGGAGGTTCACTCTTTCACCAACCAAAAGTGAAAATCATAGAGTTTTTAAGAGCTCTCAGCTTCCACTCCCTATCCAAAGTGCTAAAAAATAAAGAGGTCTTTTGAAGGGGTTTTTTGTGGCTATGGGACGGTAGGAATATAATGTCCAAGAGAGAGAATAAGAGGGTTAAAATACCAACATAGAAAAACAATGTACATTTTTTTGAAATAAAACATGGAAGGAAATGAATACAAATATTTACAAGGGAATGATTGTGTGAAGAAAGACACAGTAGATAAAGAAAATATGAAGGCGACGAGAAGATGAAATATTTACAAACCACCAAACTTCTCCCAATGATATAAGAATATAATGCAAGTGTTCTTTTTTTTCCTTTTTTTTCTTTGTTTTTTCGAAATTTGACCTCGAGACAGATCTCACACCTATATCCCAACCCATGTTTCATCTCCTCACGAAACTAATTATAATAGTTATAACAAGATCAAAGGTTGAGGAAGAGTGATTTTTGACCTACCCAAGACACAACCCATTTTTATTTTATTTTTGATTTTTTTGTGAATTTTGATTTTTTTTGATTTTTTTGAACACTTTTCTATATCATTTGTATAATACATTCCCAAATCACACTGAATGACAACCTCCCCCCCACACTAAATTGGATGCTTTCCCTCAAGCATATGATAAAACACTAGAAACTAAGGAAATGATACCCAAAAATGAAATCCATCCACCCCCACACTTAAATTTCAGAAACTTATGCAATGAAAATCCATGTTGATATTGGGTGGGATAAGGTATTGGGATTGTAATGTGGCTATCAAAGAAAAGGTTTTCATAGGCTCAAAGGGGCTTTCAAAAGGAGGATTAATGTAAGGGAAATGGGAGGCTATTTGGCTATTCTGATTCTCATGTGGTTCAGAAAATGCGTCTATCATATTAATACACACTAAGGTAGAAAATTCAGCTCGAATGTCCACAAACTCAAGACTCACAAATGGGGGTGAAAACACACATTTTGAAAAGATGGCCATAGGTGGCCTTGGCATGAAAGCAAATGTTTGTTCTCACGGTTGGGGAAAATAATTTTCCAAATCAAAAATTGAGCATTCAAAATGTGTTGGTTTTGACACAAAATTATTAATCCAAAGTCATAATGAAAATACAAAATTTTTGAGATGAAAACATGTCTGTTAACTCCCCAAAATTGTTGTACAAAATTTCAAAACTCGATGGTGAGTAAGCATGACTTATAATATTTTTTTATTTTTTAAGTGCTTTTTTTTGTTTTTTTTGTTTTTTAGGTTTTTATTTTTGTAAAGATACACCCACACAAAAGAGAAAGTGAAAAATAAAGGTGTTGATAAAGAAAATGGTTAAAAAAATGAAAGAGAGAGGAAGAAGAAGAAAGAGGCAGAGAGAGGAAAAGATAGAGAGAGTTAAAGGGAAAGAGGTGCCCGTGGTTTGGATTTGGCGGGTCGCCTTCTCCATCGAGTGGTAGTTCAACTAGAGAATTTGGGGAGCTAGTGGAAGTTGATGTTGTTCTAGGATTGCATGTCCTCTCATGGTGATGGTTTAACCGATGTCCATTAACCGTGAATGTCCTTTTGGAATAGGGGTCTTGGACTTGCACTGCACCAAATGGGTAAACATTAGTGATAATAAAAGGACCTTCCCAACGAGAATTAAGCTTACCTAGATGAAGACAAAATCGATAATTGAAGAGCATTAACTTTTCACCTTCATGAAATACCTTTCTCAGGATGTGACTGTCATGGAGTACCTTAGCCTTCTCTTTGTACAGATTGGAATTCTCATAGGATTCAAGTCGAAGTTCCTCCAGTTCAGCCAATTTCAACAGTCTTTCTTCACCAGATTTTTCACAATCAAAATTACAGATTTTCACAGCCCAAAAAGACTTATGTTGGATTTCAACTGGTAAGTGACATGCTTTACCAAAAACAAGCTGAAAAGGAGACATCCCAATGGGTGTTTTATAGGCAGTTCGATAAGCCCAAAGTGCTTCACCAAGTCTTTCAGGCCAATCTTTTCTGGTGGGTTTTACAATTCTCTCAAGCACTCTTTTCACTTCCCTATTATAAAGTTCAGCCATACCATTTGTTTGGGGGTGATATGCAGTTGAAGTTTTATGAACAACCCCATTCTTTTTAAAAAGAGATTCCATGGTTTTATTACAAAAATGGGTTCCTAAGTCACTTATCAAAGCACGAGGTGTGCCAAATCTATGGAAGATGTGTGTCTTTAGGAACTCACTAACAGTATGTGAATCATCCTTTCTAGTGGGTTTGGCCTCAACCCACCTTCAAACATAATAAACTTCCAGAAGGATGTTTGAGAATCCATTGGAAGGAGGAAATGGTCCCATGAAATCGATGCCCCAAACATCGAAGATTTCACAAAATATTAAGGGATTTTGGGGCATTTCATTTATTTTGGAGATTGTGCCGAACTTTTGGCAATTGTGACATGATTGATAGAACTAATGTGAGTCCTTGAAGAGCGAAGGCTAGAAGAATCCAGAGTCTAGGACCATTTAGGAGGTCCTTTGTGGTCCAAAGTGGCCACCTCCGGGAAGTGAGTGACAGAATTCTAAGATGGAAGAATGCTGATTTTCACCAACACATCTCCTAATTACCATGTCTGCCCCAGTTTTCCAAAGTTTATTTTCTTCCCAAAAATAGTATTTTGAATCACTTTTCAACTTCATTTTTTGTTCTTTTGAAACAATTTCAGGAAAAACACCAGAAACCAAGTAATTTACAATTGGGGCATACCATGGTATTTTTGGAGTGATAGATGAAAGGTGCTCAGTAGGGAATTCAGGATTGATGATTTCTGAATGAGAATAATTAGAAATTCTACTCAAGTGATCAGCCACATGGTTTTCTTTTCCAGGTCTATCTTTGATTTCAAGGTCAAACTCTTGGAGCATTAAGATCCATCTTATTAGCCTCGGTTTGGAATCACTTTTCTTGAGTAAGAACTTAATAGCAAAATGGTCTGTGAAGATGATGATTTTGGTACCTAAGAGATAGGACCGGAATTTTTCTAAGGCAAAAACCACTACTAGAAGTTCCTTTTCAGTCACAGTGTAGTGAGATTGAGTTTCATCCAATGTTTTTGAGGCATAATAGAAAACATGAGGAATATTTTCTCTTCTTTGACCAAGAACAGCCCCAACAGCTCTATCAGAAGCATCACACATTAACTCAAAGGGTAAGGACCAATCTGGGGGTTGGATTATCGGGGCAGATGTAAGATCAGTTTTGAGTTCAATGAAGGCTCTCTTGCAAAACTCATCAAAATGGAAGGTGACATCATTTTAGAGCAACTGAGTGAGTGGGAGGGAAATCCTACTAAAGTTATGGATGAATCTCCGATAGAAACCGGCATGACCGAGGAATGAACGGATGTCTCGAACAGAAGTGGGTGGAGGAAGTGATTGGATCACTTCAATTTTGGCACGATCGGCTTCAATACCATCTTTTGAAACTATGTTCCCTAGAACAATCCCATTTTCAACCATGAAGTGACATTTTTCAAAATTTAACACAAGGTTACACTTGACACACGTTTGAAGGACTAGAGAGAGTGAATGAAAACAAGATTCAAATGACTCACCATAAATGGTGAAGTCATCCATGAAGACTTCCATGCAATGTTCAATGAATTCTGAAAAGATACTCATCATACACCTCTGGAATGTTGTAGGAGCATTGCAAAGTCCAAAAGGCATTATTCTATATGCATATGTTCCAAAGGGGCATGTGAAAGTAGTCTTTTCTTGGTCCTGAGGTGAGATTGGGATTTGAAAATATCCAGTGTATCCATCAAGAAAGCAATAGTGTGACTTTCCGGCCAATCTTTCAAGCATTTGATCAAGGAATGGAAGTGGGTAGTGATCTTTTCGTGTTTCAGCATTCAATTTTCGATAATCGATGCATACACGCCATTTGTTCTTCACTCGAGTTGTGACTACCTCCCCATGTTCATTTATGATAATAGTTATCCCAACCTTCTTAGGTACAACTTGAATTGGACTAACCCATTCACTATCAGAAATTGGGTAGATAATACCAGCTTGAAGAATCTTGGTGATCTCTTCCCTAACTACCTCAATTATGAGTGGATTGAGTCTTCTTTGGGGTTGTCTAACTGGTTTGGATGTCTCCTCCAGATGGATGTGATGCATGAAAAGGGCAGGGTTGATTCCTGGTATGTCATCTAGGGTCCAACCTAAGGATTTTTTGTTTTCCTCTAACACTTGAACAAGTTTGGACTCCTCGGTTTCAGTAAGGGTGGCAGAGATAATGACAGGATATGAGTGATCATGGAAGAGGAATGCATATTTCAGGTGTGCAGGAAGAGGTTTCAGATCAGTCTCATCTTTCACTTTTGGGCTCGACAACTCAGGAATAGAAGAAGGGACTTCAGTTTCTTCAGATTCATTTTCCTTAATACTGTTCAAGGTGGAGCAGTAGAGATCAGAATTGATGTGGAATTCAAGAGAGTTTTCAAGTTCCTCTAGATTGATGGAGTCTACGAATGAAAGGTCCACGTCAACATCACCATTTATGACTTTGTTAATCATGGTGAAGATTTCAAAATATCCTTTATCATTAGAACATGAAGAAAATAGTGGATTGGGGTTCAATTGACTCTTAGAAGTGTCCTCAGAAGCATGGATTGAGAATACAGAGTGATCCTCAGATGGGTATCACATTGCTTGGAAAATGTTGAACTTGACCAGTTGGTCACCTAATTCCATGGATAAGATGCCTGAATGGACATCAATCTTGGTTCTCGCAGTCATGAGGAATGGTCTTCCTAGAATTAGGGGAGATCGAGAAGATTTTGTCTCACCTTCCATGTCAAGAACATAGAAATCAGCAGGGAAGATAAGATCATTGACTCGGACAAGGACATCCTCAATTATTCCCTCAGGACTGGCTGTGCTTCGATTGACTAACTGAATGAAAACACCCATTGGGTGAAAGGGTCCTAGACCAAGTTTGGATAATATGGATTTGGGCATGACATTAATTGAGGCTCCTAGGTCTATGAGTGCATCATCAAAGTCAGAACTTCCAATTTGGCATGGGACTGTAAAGGTCCCTGGATCTTTGCACTTTATGGGAATAGAATTCTGGGTGGAAACATTTTCAAAGGTCCTAAGTTGCCTCTTGTGGGTGCACAATTCCTTAAGAAACTTGGCATACTTAGGAATTTGTTTTATGGCATCTAAGATGGGAATGTTGACTTCAACACGTTTAAACATGTCGAGTATTTCAGGATCAGGTTCAAAGGACTTCCTTGGTTTAGAAACGACTTGAGGAAAAGGAATTGGATTCCTAAGTGGAATGGAAGGAGGTGAGGGAATGGTTTCAGGTTCCTTTTCAAGTTTATTTTTCTTTTAATTTTCTAGGTAAACATTCAAAGGAGTGTTTTAGGATTTATCTTGAGGCATAGCAAGTGGCTTTCCTGATCTAAGTGCAATTGCACTTACATTACCCTTGGGGTTGGGTAATGGTTGAGCTAGGAGTTGGGAAGAATTTGATTATTGTTGCTGGATCAGGTGGGATTCAAGTTGACCTATTTGAGTTTCAATGTTTTTAAGGCTAGAACAGGTGAAGGAGGCAAGATATTCCACTGCACTTTCCCATGGTTTCTTGGAAGAAGAGGCTTGTCCCTGGTTGGGATTGCCTTGATTTTGGTTCTTGGTAAATCGATTGTATTGGTTTTTTAATTAGGAAGGCTCACTAGGATAATGGAATCCAGGAGGAGGAATAGGAGGATTGATCCTTTGAGGTTGAGGGACAAAAGGATAAGGTTTATGGAAGTTACCACCACCTTGACCATACTGGAATTGGTTTGGGTTTTGAGGAGGGAATTGAGGGGGATGAGATATGGGATTACCATACCTAAGGCCTTGGTTATAGGAAGAAGAGAAGGGCTCAGAGTGAGGTTGGTTGAAGTTTCTAACAAACAGACCTGATAGTTGAGGGTTGGTGTTCCGTTGAACATATGCTTCATTGAGCTCCATTGGTCCAGATGAATCGGATTGATCCTCTTGAAGTTGTGGACATGTGTCAGTTGGATGATATGGAGAGATACAGATTCCACAATTCTTGATAGGTCCAGGGAATAGTGACTGTGGAGAAGATGAGGTTGGGGGCTTTGGTAGCCACCTCTAGTTGACGCACAATACCTGTAAGTTCACTCATCCACTCAGTCATCTTGTTAGGCTCTATGGATTGATTATCTTGGGCTTGTTTGACCTGAGCATGTGCTCGAGTATGGAATTTTTGTGTGTTTTCAGCCATGTTACTTATGAGATCTCTTACAGCTGCTGGAGTTTTGTCAACAAGAGAACCGCCACTTGCGACATGAATGGGGGTTCTCTCCATAGCCAATAACCCCTCATAGAAGTATTGGATCAAGAGTTGGTCAAGAATTTGGTGGTGTGGGCATGTTGCAACAAGCTTTTTGAACCTCTCCCAGTACTCATGGAGTGATTCACTTGGGAATTGATGTATACCACTTATTTCCTTTCGGATAGAAGTAGTACGAGAAGCAGGAAGGAATTTCTCTAAGAAGAGTCGCTTCATGTCATTCCATGTAGTTATGGAACTAGGAGGTAGGTAGTAGAGCCATGACTTAGCAGTGTCAGCTAGGGAGAAAGGGAATGCTCAGAGTTTGATTTGTTCTTCAGAAACCCCTTGAGGCTTCAGGGTAGAGCATACTACTTGGAACACTTTAAGATTTAGATGCGGATCTTCACCGGCTAGCCCATGGAAATGAGGTAGAAGATGAATCAAACCTGATTTGAGTTAGAATTCAGCCTCTATGTTTGGATATTGAATACCAAGGGGTTGGTAATTCATATCCGGGGTAGCAAGTTCTTTCAATGTTTGTTCCCTAGGATTGGCCATATCGAATTCAATTGGTAGGGCAATGATTGGTTCTTGGGTGATTTGGTTATCCCTAATGGTCCTCTTAAGTCGACGAAGATTTCTATCAATTTCAGGGTCAAACAAATCTGAGGGATTGTTTGGGAGGCTAAGGGGCATTCAGAGAGATTTATAAAGGATGAGTAAGGCAATTTTTTCTTTGTATTTTTTTTTTCAGTTTATGTTTTTTAAGAGGAAGATGAGTTTTTCTTTGTGTTTTTTTTCAATTTTTTTTAAAATTTTGTTTTTTTGGTTTTTTTGACAATAACTAGAAACGAATGACTACTTAAAGCACCATCCCCGGCAATGATTCCATTTGAAATGTGCGGCCAATTTTCACCTATCAACCGGTCAAAGTTACGGTGCTCTGATAATGTGTATAGTAGCACTCGGGTCGAATCATCGGCCATGATACTTTGAAATAGTTGTTTGTTTTTAGTTGATTGTATTCTGATTGGGGGGGTTTTGATTGCAGAGCTTAATTGAAATGACTAATTGATTATGATTGATTTAAGAAATTGATAATGATTGGGGTGATTTCATTATTAGGGAGTTAAGCTTGTGATATCCTTGAGCTTTGCTTTATATTTCATTTAAATTAACACCCACTTCACAAGTTGACATCGATTAGAATTCCTAAGTGTTAAAGCTTTAATCCAAGCCTTAAATTAATTATGATTTTAATCTCAATCATTACATGTTTATGGTAGTGTATTTGTAGTTCCAATAATCCATGGAAACCATATGCTAAGCAAAATATGTCATTAATCCATGACAAATTAAGTCCAACATACACAATGTTAAAGTAACGAATACTCATCGAGAAAATACTCTCAATCACTTAAAATTACTAAATTATAACTCACCCCAATGAGATATTTACTCATCCATTTGGGTGTTTAATATTCTGGTTATAATAATTATGATGATAAATTAATAATAGAAGAAAAAGAAAGGGATTAGAAAAGAGTGGTACGTCGACACACACACACACGAACGATGATGATAATTAAAAACGGATTTTCGATTGAATGAGGAAGAAAAGAAGGTAAGGGGATTAAACTGAATTTAAACTATTTTAATAAAATAAATATTAAACTACATAAGGTGGATGAGAATAAGAGATATTGAAGAATAAACTTGCATTAAAACAGAATTACAAAGAAAGAGACTTACAAAATTACAAAAATGAAGAACACGAAATTAAGTGAAAACAAGGAGATGAGGAAAGGTCTCTCAAGTAAAAACTTGAGTATGGAAGATCATCCCAAGCCTTTTTCAAGGCCTTGGTCGTGCCAATATGTTCTCCTCTCTTCTGAAATGCCAACCCCTCTCAAGGAGAGAAGGGGAGAGTATTTATAGCCCAAGGAGTAGACTGTTTACATTCCAGCAATACCCCTCCACTTGGCTCGCCGATATGGACATCATGACAGCATAATCTAGAGAAATATCCTTATTGAAAGTTGTATATAATAAAGTTTTCAGACTACTCTAAATATTTGGAGTCATTGGGACGTAAATATCAAAAGTTATGGCCTGTTGATTAAACAAAGTAAAACTGTCCATTTCAATCCAGTCTTTTTGAAGTCCAGAATGTGAAAGAGTTTTTAAATATGAATATGCCTTCAAATCGGAATGGGTTCTTCAACAAAGTAGGCCACCTATATCGCGTATTTCACACTGCAAAATCTAAGCTCGATTTGATGCTTACATAATGAGATATGTCATGAATACTATACTGATTTTAATTCTCGGCCAGAATGGTGGGCTGGACTTCAAAGCTTCATTTGGGCCCCTTGTACTTGGATTTGGGCCTTGAAATTTTTATTAAAGATGAAATGTAGTTTCCCCCAAATTATTGTGGAGAGTTAATGTTTTTGGACTTCTTTATTGAGCCCAGTAAATCAATCTTCAAGGCTAGTCCAGTTTGTTCAGAGATTCTTTGGTCTTGTTTGTGAGGACCATATGACCCTTGAAATTGAAGAATTGGCTAATGGTACCTTCTAATGAAATGTTTTATATGGAAAGAAGAATCCTAAAAAACAAGAACCACACAATTTGGATCATTATAGTGATAGTTATTATTAAAACATTAAACTGACTCAATTGGACTACTTCTAAAAATGCTCAAAAATTATACTTAATATTAAAACATTAATATTTCACACATATTATGCACATTTAAAATAAAATCAGTAAAGGGGGAATATAATAAGTCATGAAAATATTAATAACATAACATAACATTGGCATGATCACAAAAGATCAAGTCTCGAAAGACCGATTAGTTTAGTATCCTTGGAATAACTAGATACATTCATAAAGTTTACATTACATCATAAAATGAAAACTACAACAACATAGTCTCCATAGTCCACACTCATATCCCCTCATACTATCCCTGAAAGTCATTAATAAAATAATTCTTCACATCTTGGTAAAAATAAAACATAGAAAGGGGTGATCTGAGATTCCCAGTAAGGATAACAATATAGCAGAAACTTTCATAAATAAGCATAAACATTTAAGGAAATGTATAACAAAAACAAAATCTTTTTAAACTTGAACTTCAGCATAATATGGCAGAAATAAAATTAAATAATTCCATTTACTTATTAACATGGATATTCTTCTAGACAAATAATCACATTCAATATCAATAACCACTTTCATAATGATGGAATGCATAATGCCAGACTATCATAACCACATAGTGAAGGCCTTATGCCAAGACTACAAATAAGATTTTGTCAAGGCCTTGTGCCAAGACACTAGTTTGTATCATGAGACCTACTGATGCATCAAGGAGCTATAGCGGGATCCACCCTTCACTTATTAAGTCCAATGCATTCCTCATATGAACATGTTTAAACATAACATAAACATTCATATTAAAACTAGCATACGAAATGTCAATACTTTCTCCACAAACCATGAATGGTATAGAAAAAACACATCCACATTAAAAAATATCAAAAAACCTTCAATACAATATGGAAGTTTTATATCATAATAAATAAACTTTAAATAATCTTAAAATCCATCAAAGAATGTTGAAATATATGAAATCAAAACTATTTGAGTGAACTATCTCTTTTTTGAAATCATTTAAAAGTCACATAATTATAAAAGAAAACATTTACTTTGAAAATATTCCTATAATCTTGTAAGGTAACTTTAGACAATTTTTTAATAGTGGAAAATATCCGCACCCCCCGTATAAGTTAAAAAAGACATTCTTATCTTAATTCTGTCAAAAAGGTTAAAATGGACCTTGTTTGGAAAATGATAGAAAGATTCCTTTATAAAATTATTATAAAAATTCAAACAAGGGTATAAATGACTTTAACCCATATTCTGTAAAATAGTAAGAATGATTTGAAATAAATTTTTAAGAAACATGGATGTGGATGATAAAGAGGTCCCAGTAGATAATTATGTATAAACAACCTCGGATAATGAAGAGATTGTGAAATAATCCCTTACCTTGTAATTTTACTTGGTTGAGGGTAGGTTAACCTCCTTTATAATGGTGAAATAATTGTTATTAAATTATACAAGAATCATATACATTAATATGATATCATATATGATCTTTAAACATTGATTGTTAATAATATCTTAGTATTATCATCGTTTTGGGTGTTAACAGATTCATTTTCCTTAATATTCTTTGTTATGTGAGCTGTATTTGTTATGGATGGGATGTATATTATTCATATCCAAAATTATGTCACGTATCTAAAAATTATTTTTAATCATCAAATGAAATTTAGTCTTGAATGGATTCGATGGGGAATGAATCTCATCGCATTCGTGGAGACAGTAATCCGTACGTACGCATGAGCGACAATATCATTCTTTTGATATTAAAATAATATATAATGGGATGTAATATCATATATAAAGAATCATTATCATTTTATATTTATTATTTACATGAACTACACATTATTATTATACCCATCCAAATAATAATGTTTTGAATAACAATTACACCACGACGTGGAGACGGTAAGCCGTACGTATGCACGTATGGTGACATGTCATTCAAAGGATGGACAGAATACTGAATATGATTGTACCATATTTATAATAACATCATAGTATATAGAAGATACTGGAGTTATTATTTTAGAATGGGAATAACAAAGAAAGAAGAAGTTGAAGAAGAAAGGAACTTGAAAGAGGGTGGTGAAAACATTACCTCTTAATCGTGTTCTTCCTTTTGATTTGATCAAAAGGGTTCCTTAGGTTGGATTTATAAACAAAATAATTCCTCTAGGTAAAAGTGAGGTAAGTTGAGAGAATATTTTTGTAGGGGTTGGCCGAGCCAAAAGGCTTTGAAGGTGTAAATTAGATTGAAGGGGGAGTGACCTTTTATAAGAGGGGTGAGGGGCACCTTTGGAAAAGCTAGAAATATTATTTTATAATAAATTCATATTCAGTTTATAATGGATCCAAAGTGGATTATTTAAAGTTTAAGGTGGGGATGGGTCAAAATCATTTCAACCAATATATTTTAGATAGGTTTGGGTCAATATATTAACCTTATAATTTATATTTAACTCTTAGTTAAATAGTTTGACATTTACCATGTCTCTTTGTATTTTTATATTATATAGTTAATAAATTTACTATATACATCCAAGTGACCCCCAAGTAGTCCATTAATGATACACCTATCTTGATATAAGTCCTTTGGCCGAACCTTAGATTTTTAGGAATATAATATCAATTAATAATATAATATTTGTTTTAAAAACTCTTTTATGTCAATTTTGACACTATTGGGTATTTTGTTTTTTCACAATTTTATCATAGCATTATTACTTCGAATACAATTTATATAACCAATCCTAATATATCATATTAACCTATAAAATTAGTGTAATTCATAAAAAGACTCAAATTACATTTATTTTGATATTTATAATATCAATTATTTTAATATTTCATTAATTAGGTAATTACTATATCACCATTGTGTCATAAATAAATTATATTATTTAATGTATAAAAATTATAAATAAAATAACATTAAGTAGGAAATATTTTTATCTTTCTAATGATTATTTATAATAGAATTTATCTTATATATAACTCTATATTAAAAATTCTGTTATTTACTAAACTTTTATTTTAACTCTTTTAACTATTCTTTGAATTAAATAATAATAAATGTCCAAATCTAATCCAAGTGGACCTAAATGATAATATTTTATTCATAAGGTTGTTTTTGGTCGAGATACACTTGTCCAATAGAATTGGAACATGTGTTCGGGTAATATTAATATCATTTGTACCCTTAATTACCCTGTTTACTTTTAACCGTGGTAAATAAAAGCAAAAAGTTACTATTCACAAAAAATTATTTTTATCTTATTGAAACACATTTTACTCCTTGATATTAACTGTGTCTCTCGGATTTTTAAATTCCACTCACAGAAGTGGTAAAATTAAGTTTTATGTGAATTTGAAAATTTTCCTAGGAGGTGGGTAAAAGACGGTGAAAATTTCAATAACATTTTTAAATATCTAAAATTATTCTAAACTAACTCCAATGAATTAAATTGAACTTATATAGATATTATGTATCTATTTTTACCTTAATTAAATTTAAATAAAATAAATAATTATTTAAATAAAAATTCGGTTTTAAACTATAACTCAGTGTTTTTTCACTATTCATCAAAAATTGAATGTTTTCAGAAAAATACAAAAAATTCACCCTAATCTAATTTAGATATTCCAAATCAAAAAATGAAGTCCATTTTGAAAGATAAAATTTATAAAATTTCAAAAAGTGGGTATTACTATTCATAACGGCTAGTTTGATTCGTTGTGGTGTGTGTTATAACTCGAAGTTGCATATAACACACACCACTGTATTATTTAAAGGGAAGAGTACCGTGGAAGCTTGGGGTGTTACACCATCTTCGCGCCTATCTCTGGAATTATTCATAGGAATATTCCAAAGTCTGATAGGGACAAAACCCAAGTTTCTACAATATCCTAGAAAAGAAACTGATTGAAGCTATAATTTTCACTTGCTAAACTTCCCATATAATTTATTGCTTCTAAGAGTTCTCAGAATAATCCTCAAGTGATTCTCATGGACTTCATAGCTTTTTTGAGTATACCAGGATGTCATCAATTAATACCACCGAAAAGTTACCAAGATATTCCTTAAAAACTCTATTAATTAAATCCATGAAAATAGAGGGTGCATTTGTCAGTCCAAAAGGCATCACTGTAAACTCGTAATGCCCATACCTGGTTTGAAATGCTGTCTGTGGAATATCTTCCTTCCTCACATGTAGCTGATGATATCCAGATCTAAGGTCAATCTTTGAAAATTATTGAGCTCCATGATGTTGATCAAATAAATCATCAATCCGGGGCAGAGGGTACTTATTTTTTATTGTAATAACACTGATTTCCCTATAATCAATGCATAGCCTCATGGATCCATATTTCTTTTTGACAAACAAGAATGGGGATACCCAAGGAGAAACACTAGTCCTATTAAATCCTTTGTCATTCAACTCCTCTAGTTTTTTCTTTATCTCCACTAACTTCACAGTGGTCATTCTATAGGGAGTCTTTGATATAGGTCTTGCATTAGGAATTAAATCAATAGAGAACTCAACTTCCCGCTCTAGAGGATGTCTTGGTAAATCCTCTATAAATACATCAATGTACTCTTACACTATGTGAACATTTTCAATTTGAATATTTCTTTCCCCACCCATAGTTATTGGTTTATCTTCCTCTCCAAGTATTGAATTTAGTAGAGCTACTGGGGGTGGTTCTAGATAAGAATCAGGTGGCGAAGTTTCTTCCCTAAAGACAAGGGATTCTACACCATTTTCAAAAATTGTAACTTCCCTCTTCTTACAATAAATATTTGCATTATAATTTGACATCCAATCCATATCGAGAATTATATCAAATTCAGTCATTGGTATGATGACAAGGTTAACAACTAAAGCACGTTTTGGTGTCTAGAGGGGGACTAGTCGACATGCCTTTGTTGCAATGATACATCCCCTAGGAGTTTTGACTAACAACTCCTTTACTAAATCAAATTGGACATATATAATTTTCGTAGAAAACTGGGAAGATATAAATGAATGTGATGATCTAGAATCAAATAAAGTGTTGTCTAAGTTTGAGGAAACAATTAAAGTACCCGCCACCACATCATTAGGAACTTCAACCTCCGTAGTTGTAATAGCATAGGCTCTCCCTTATTCTCTTCGATTTTTCTGAGGCATGTTTTCTTGGCGCTTAGGACACTAATTTTTACAGTGTCCCATCTCTCTACAATTGTAGCATTTAATATCATTGAATTGTTTCTTCCCCTTGCATTCATCAGATCGATGACACTTTTCTCTGCAGTTATAGAAGACTCCCATGCCTTTCAAGCATTTCATGAGATGATTATTTCCACAGTTCTCACATAATGGGAATATCTTTGTTCCATTTCTCTTCTTTGGTGATTCTCCTTTTCCTTTGTTATCAGAGTACCACTTGTTATCTTGTTTTCCTTTTAAAATATTTGATCTAGCAAATTACCTCTCGGTTTTGATGGAACTTGATACAGTTTCATCATGTGATGAAAATTATTGAGAAACCAATGCCCTTCAAAGAATTGGCTTAAGACCTAAAAAGAAATGATCAATATTGTCTGTCGAGTCATGTACATAATCTATGGCATACCTAGCCAGCCTTGTGAAAGTATCCTCATACTCTAAAATGCCGTCTTCTTCCCTTTTTTAAGCTAAGGAATTTCCTCTTCATTTCAGTTCATTTCTCAGGAGGGAAATATTTTTCGAAGAATATTTTCGTAAAATTTCTCCATTCCATATCTTCTATTTCTTCTTCCTTTGTGGTATTTTGAATCAGGGGCCACCATTGATCTGTGTTTCCCTTGAGACAATATACTGCTAGTGCTACCTTTTTATTTTCATTGCATCTTAATGCCATGAATATCATTTCAAGGGACTGGATCCATTGATCAACAACCATTGGATTAATATTCCCACTAAAATATGGGGGCTTCTGCTATATGAAATGATCCAACACAGGTGTGTAATGGTTATTCGTTACAACTTGAGTAAGTTGTCCCAATATGGTCCTGATCTGATCTGCTCTAATGTTGACTGCGTTGACTTTCTCAGTAGGAAGATACCTACCTTGACCACAAGTATTGATTCCCATTCTTCCATTAGATGCCATTTCTAAATATTGGGATACACTAGATTAGTTTATGAATCTCAAATAGAAAATAACTCAACATAGATTGAAATTCTATGGATAGATAGTCTTATAAACATGGTTCCTATGAGGAAAAATATACATTAAACTCCTTTATAATGGATTGTAAAGAAAATGTGAATTATCCTAATAATATACCCTAGGAGTGTTGTAACCAAGAGTGCAACAAGGCTCATTGTCGTGAACTAGTTCCCGTTCGAGTCTAGCTCAAAGCGGTGTTTTCGGGTTTTACCCCTAGATAAATCTGCGCCAGAGCCACCTCTACCTGTTCGTATCCAGATAGGGACATATTGGTTAAAAGTATCCACATAATCTATTACTTAACAAAATAACAAGATGTTATTGTAGGTTTATCCTCAAATACTACCTTAGGGATTTGTTCCCTACTATACATTCCCTACTCTAGTTTCCAAGTTTCTTACTAAACTTTCTCTGATACCAATTGTAGCGCCCCAACCCCTCTAGAACAGAGCTGGTGCATTACTTGTTATATTGTAATTTTTGGAAGGAATTAAAATCCTAAAGGAACAATTAGTTTAGCAGTATTTAAGAAACTAGATACATAAATGTAACTCAAATTACATTAGAGAAGGTTACAAAATACAATACATAACAAAAACTAAAAACTGCATCCACAGGAACTAAATAAATGATCTCCTCTTCACCACTTATTGAAGGTAGAAAATGAAAGGGGTGAGATAAAATGCTCAGTAAGGATTACAAATAGGGGAATCATGAATCAATAATAACTGAATCATAAAAAAATATGTCATGGTGAATAAATGAAAAACACACGCCATTAATAAACTGAGAAAGGGCCTGCATCCATAGATTTTGTCAGAGTAAAAACCTCACAGATATTAATAACTGATAATGAATAAATATAATGCTTATTAATTTGAAGTCATGTATCTGGTACATGAAACCATAATACTGTAAAAACAGTTTATTTCTGTGGGTAGAAATCCGTCTGATTTTTGGAAACAAACTCGAAGGGATTCTCGCCAACTGATTTGTCTCATGAGACCTACCAATGCATCGAGGGGATATAAAGGGCCCCAACCACCACTACATGTTCAAATAATTCTTTTTAAATTGATTCAATGCAAGATCAATATTCCTTTTCAATATTTGTATAGAGTAGAGTATACAGATTCATGAATATTTCAAAAATTAAAATAACCTTCCAAATAAACACAGTATGTAAAATGTTATACGGTTTAGACAAAAAACATATCCATGATATGAGATTATGGATATTTAATATAAATAAAATTTCAAATGAAAAGTGACCTCAAATGGGTAGTAGGTACACCACATAAGGATTATTAGGTGCACAAGACAAAGTTAGTCACAAAGAAAAGGTAGTTGAGACAAAGTCCCTTACCACAATGTAATCAGTCGAATCATATGACTAGAACTTAATAAACATCAAATTAATCATTTAATAACATGAATATAAATAAAATAATGTTATTATATATCAAATGTCAGTACACATATGCCACATAAAAGAAATAAGTGGTGAACAATGAAAATATCACATAAATGAAAGTGAGATGAGAAACCCCTTACCTTATGCTCGAGTGTGTTCTTCATTTGTTTTAATGACCAGAATAGTATAATTTATCTTCATTAATTAATAACTTCATAAACTCTTATACATTTAATTGATTTAGTATAACCTTATTATGTTCATTCATGGACCTTTTATGGGTTTAAGAGGTTCAATTTTCTTGTTTTAGAAGCATTTTCTTCCTTAGTTTTCATGATTCGTTTACTTGTTTTCATGAATGGAAGTTCATTTGAAATGTGGTTAAACATCAATAATTGTTAATATATCTTATTAATTACATTAAGGAGATATTAATGATTTTGGGTTATATACCATGATTATGATTCATTAGTTAAATTTTTATTACAAATATTTGGATTAACATGACCGTTTTGTTCATAATGAACATGTTTTGTATTATTATCTTATATTATGAGTGTATAAGTATTTCAGAACATTAATGAGATTAAATAAATATATTATTATCTGGTTCAACCATTAAAATGGTTTCATGACCAGTAATGATGGAGGAAGTAAAGAACGAAACTCCGTCGTCCACAATGGTTATAAATTGGAACCTCATGGACGCTGATTTCATTTATAAAAATAAAAGGGAGGGAGTAAGGATATTGATGATAGTTCTTACACTCACATGATATAATTCCAGTATATAGATGATAATTTAGTTTATCATGGGCATTTTGATAGAGGATGTGAGGATAGAAAAAGAAAAGAGATGAACTTGAAAATAAAAGAAAAGGTGGGAGATCCGTTATGAAAATTCGGCAGCCTAACGACATCGCTTAAAATTTCATAAAATGAAATGATTAGAGAAAAAGGGTATCTCATCATATTGAAATCAAAATTAAAGTAATAATAACACATAAAATCAAACCCCAATATATTAGAATAGAAAATCAAATAGATAACATAAAGGAAGTGTCAACTAAAAGAAGATAATGAAGGATTCCCTTACCTTGTAGAGTAACTCCTAGATCTTGAAGAATGGGACCTTGGAGGCTTAAGGACATCTTGGGAGGACTCATAGGGAGGTAATACCACTATATATTCTAGGATATTTAGTTTTTAATGAATGAAAACTAAGGGGGGTGAGTGGGTATTTATAGTAATTAAGAGAGAATTTTTTATTAATTAAAAGGGACACCTCATTAGTGGTTTTCGCAAAACCATGGGCTTTTCCATGGTATTTGCCCATGGTTTAAGCCCCTTAGGACAAATGATGTCATAATATAATTTACACAAGGCTACCATCCCTTTATATTAATTATTACATCATTATGATTTCATTGAACTACTGAAAACTCAAATATGTATTTTTACTATTCATGAAAAATTCATGTATTTTAGAAAAATCCCAACAATTCACCCTAACCAGTTTTTGATGTGTAGAATTAAAAAATAAAATCCATTTTTTGAAAATAATTTTCTAAGTATTTTTAATTTAATTTTTAAACAAAATCAATGTTAATTAAAAAAATAACTATTTAGAGGTATAATTAGTTTTGTATTACATTGAAAAATTAATTAACTTCTCATTATATTATTAAAATAAGAAAATAAAATATTATCATTATTTACTATTTATAAGGGTCATATTACTATTAATATTATTATTCATAAGGGTATGTTACTATTAATCAAAAAATCAAGTTGGTTCTATCAGACTCCAAACGACTTACTGGTCACAAATCTAGATGACTGTTTTTCAAAATTCAAAATATAGAAGTGGAAAATTTATGTTTAATGGATATAATATAACTTTCTCCTATAATATTTTGTTTCAAAAAAGACTTAGTGATTCATTAAATATGGGATATCTAATGAATAGAAAGTATTTAAGAGAAACATACCATAAAATGTTTTGGGTGTTATAGTTTTGAAATTGTCTTAGCATTATGAACTTAGTCAATTGTGAATTGAACTTCCCGATCAGGTATGACACCAGGTAATTCATCAGGAAAAAAATCAAGGTATTAATTTACCACTAGTACATCATTAATCTGAATAGTTACCTTGTTTTCAATAATATGAGTAAGATAACTGTCATTTCTATATTTAAAAAATTTCTCAGCTTCCTGACATGTTATCAATTGTATGGGTTCATTATTGTATAAAAAATGAAAATCTTTCTGAAAAACAACTTCTTTAGCTCTACAGTTAATCTTGGCATGATAAAAAGAAATTCAATCCATTCCCAGAATGACATTAAACTCTACTAAGGGAAAAAACAATAAGGTTTTTAGGAAAATTATTTCCAAAGAACACAATAAAAATATTTATATAATTCCTCTTTGCTATAATATTTCCCCTTGGTGTTTTAACAATAAGTTATGGTCTCATTTTTTGAGGTGATATTTTCAATTTAAGCAATTTTTATTCAAAAATAATGAAATGTGTAGACCCCATATCAAACAAAAATTTAGAAAAATCTGAGTAAACAAATAGAGTACTTGGTACCACTTTTTTGGATGAACCGAAATATGCTGGCAAAGTTGAAAAAGATCTCACTATGCCTTTATACTTATAGTATGGATTCTTTTCATCATTCATATCTCTCTTTGGGTAGGAATTTGCATAATGACCCATCTCACCACATTTAAAACACTTAAAATTTTTCTTATCATGATTAGTCTTAGGATCATTTTTAGTACAATCTCGAGCCATACGTCCAAACTTACCACATTGAAAACACTTCCTAGTTTTGGCAAGACATTCCCCTGGGTGCTTCTTGCCACACTTTTTACAAACTGGGAACTGGGTTTTCTTACCATCAGATTTCTTGGGCTCATTCTTACACATCACTTTGCATCTGGACCACTTCTTCTCCTTGTTTTCAAAGTGAATGGAATTATTAGAAAACTAAATCTCTACCCTCTCAGCACATCAGAAAATTTTCTCATAAATTTTGAATTCACGGGAGGACAATGCCCTTCGATACCATTGATTTAATCCTGAGTAAAAGCGGTTGATTTTTATATCAAGATCTAGAATAATATTTGGATCATAACTCACCAGTCGGGTGAAGTTTGCTTCATACACGACCACTGAATCTTCTTTCTTTTTCTTCAATTTAATGAATTTCTTCTCTATTCTAAGTCGCACCACCTTAGGAAAATATTTATAAAGGAATAGACTTTTAAATTGAAACCAATCTAAGGCATTAATATCCGCTATTTCCTTGATATTCTTTTCCATTGACCACCAATGATCAGTTTCACCTTCAAAACGATACATGGAAAGACTTACCTTTTGATTATCTGAACATCCTATAACATCTAATATCATTTCAAGGTATTTAATCCATCCTTCAGCTACTACCGGGTTAGAAAATCCATTGAAAGTATGAGGGTGTTTTCTCACAAAAATTTTCCACTATTTTCACATTCCATTATGTTACCTCTGGTTGTTCTCTTGTAGGAATGATACCACCATTTATTACTTGTGTTAGCTGATCCATTACTATCACAAACTGCTCGGTTTCAATCCCTACCATTCCGAGATGCAGATTTGGAAGGATGTTGTTCTGTCGGTGCCTCTCTTCTTCAACTTCCCAGTTCCTTCTCTGGACAACCATTCTAAAAGAACATATCATAGATGAAGAAACATGGTAATCATTAAATGATAAAACATTTAAAATTAATCATAGAGTAAAAATCATTTATTGTGTTCTATTAACATCATCCAAACACCTAAAGTTATCTAAACCATTCTCTGATACCAATTATAAGGACCCTTATATTACATAATCTTGAATTTAGTCAAGAAATCACTTCCTTTCACATTGAGGATATTTTCATGTTTATAGCTTTATAGTATTGGGACATAATAAATTCATAACATTACACATTAATACAAAGTGGATACCATAAAAACAATATTCATTTATTCCAAAATATAAAACTTTTCAAATAAAACATGATTTCTTTGAAAATTATTAAAACATTTAACTTGGTTTCCTTCCTTGTCTTACACATCCTTACAACCTGTGAACATCATTAAAAAACATGGGATGTTTGAAAAAATCTCAGTAAGGGATATAAAATGAAAAAATGAACATATTAGTCCATGAATACTTGTAACAAATTAAATCATTTTCAAAAGACATACTTGTCACCCATATATATTTACTTTGAAAAAAATGATATATCGACAATATTTCCACAAAACATAAGAACATGAATAGAACCATAAAGGTATATTGGGGAATTACTTACATAATCTTGTAACCCTCTCAGCTACCTTATAATTTGTAACCCTCACGACTACCTTACAATTTGTGTACCCATAACAGTTACACTTGGAGTAACCATACAAAAAAACACCAACCTACACATAAAAAATGCATCATAGGGATATATAGGTCCAACAATTTATCATAAACAATAACCAAGAACCATAACACAATCATACAACATGAATAATTTTATAAAAACATTTCTTTTGAATTTCATAAAACAAAATTGTTAATAGAAAAGTGCCTTATAAATAACATATAACTGAAGGGAGACTTAATAGAGTGGATGGAATGTGTATATACACTATAAATATTCATAATTAATCATAATATAAACAAATTTAATCAAACAAACAATTTTAATACCACTTAAACAATAAAGTAGAAGGTCAACCCAAAGAATGGAAATTGGGTTAATAATTCTCTTATCTCGGGTTTGTCTTACTTAAAAATTGTTTAAACCTCATGTATAAGGGTTAAAAGAGTGTTATTAATATCTTATAGAAACATATTAATCTCTATACTAGCTTATATGATCATTTAATTATATCATTTCACTCTTTAATTGTTATTATTTGTTCGTTCCATTGTTTTTGGTGCGTTCTTTACATGATTTCTATGATCGGATTATGATGGATATTCTAGAAAATTGAAATTGAAACTCCATATTTGGAATGGAATGGTAATTAAATATTTACAGAACCATAAATTATAACATTTATCATATTTAATTTTGAAATGAGGATGATTCATATGTTAAAACATTATTGGTATTTGTTTAGGTCATTTGGGTGATTCTTCGATCATAATGAACTCATTTTGTTTTATAAATTAATAACATGTGTACAAAATGATTCCAGATCCTTATTTCAGATATATTACATAAATTATATTCTAGTTCAACCATTAAAATGGATTCATGACCTCTCTTTAATGATGTAAAATAAATTTAAATCACATCGTCCAAGATGTCAGTAAATCAACACATCACGACCGATGTTTTAATTTCTTGAATAAGTGGGAGAGGAGAAGAGGTATAATGGAAAGTCTTACATAAAAATTATGAAGCACAAAATATGTAAGATACTGGATCATTCATGACTCTTGGATAAATGGTAGTGAGGAATGAAGAAGAATAGAAAAGAAAATGAAAAGAAAATAAAGAAAACAAAAGCAGATTTTTTCCTCTTGATCTCTTCTCATTGAGATCCTTCTTAAGGTCTTTGGTTTGGGCCTTTTGGTGAGACTAGTAGCTCTAGGACGTGAATAAGAGACTTGGGTGGTGTATTGGGTAGAACTTAGTGGAGGCTCAAGACTGGAGAGGTTTTGGAGGAAGAGGGGAATGAGGGTGGTATTTATAGTGGAGGAGAAAAGGTGTTTTACATTATTTTAATCATTATTATAATATTTTTTCTTCAGACTCTAAATAGTATTAATTAATGTCACCCCAAATAGTAATAATGGCATGTGAGTTAGAACCAAGTGGTCTTTCATCGCTTATGATGTCATAAATATTGTATTTAACTAATAATTTGAATATACAGTATTTTACCATATTTCACTATTCATAAAAAATTCAAGAATTTTAGAAAAATCCAAAAAATTCACCATAACCATTTTTCAATGTGTATAATTCAAAAAATGAATCCATTTTTTGAATATAATTTTCAAAATTTCATTAATTTAATTTTTAAATAAAATCATTCTTATTCATAAATTAAAAATTTTAATTCTATAACTGCTTTTATATCACATTGAGAAATTAACCAAGATGTCATTATCTTAAAGATTTATGACAATAAAATAATAATACAGGTTACTATTCATTAGGTTCATAATACTATTTACATTACTATTCACAAGGGTATGTTAATATTCACTGAAAATCATGTTGGTTCCATTAGACTCCAAATAACTTACTAAACACAATTTTAGATGATTGTTTTTTGAAATTCAAAACATAGAAGTGGAAAAATTATGTTTAAAGGATAGTTATAAATATCTACTTAAAACAAAGTTTAATTTATTTCAATTTTATTTTTTAAAACCTTGGGGTGTTACATTATCCCCACCTTCTGGAAATTTCTTCCTCATAATTTCATTTACTTATTAAACAAGCAAGGGTATCTTTTCCTCATAGCATTCTCAGTCTCCCATGTTGCTTCTTCAACCATGTGGTTTCTCCACAAAACCTTTACATGGTGTATTACCTTATTCCGAAATACCTGTTTCCTTCAATCAAGAATCTAAACTAGTTTCTCTTCATAAGAAAGGTTTTGTTCCAACGGAACTGATTCTTGGATGAAGAAATGAGATAAATCTGGAACATACTTTCTCAACATAGAAACCTGAAAAACACTATGTACCTCAGATAAATTAGAAGGAAAATCTACTCGGTAGGTGACTGGTCCAAATTTATATAGAATTTCATAAGGTCTAATGAACTTTGGACTTATCTTTCATTTCTTACCAAAATGAATAACACTTTTCCATAGTGAGATTCTATGAAAAACATGATCACCTACATCAAAAGAAAAGTCTTTCCTCCAGTGATCTGCATAACTTTTCTACCTACTCTGAGATATCCTCATGTGTTGCTGGATAATCTTCATTTTCTTAGCCACTTACTCTACTAATTATAGTCCCATAAACTTCCTTTCCATGGCTTATCCCAAAAAGCAGGAGTTTAACCATGCTTCCCATAAAATTCCTCAAAAGGTTCCATCTTTATACTGGAATGAAAACTGTTATTATAAGGGAACTCAACTAAAGAAAGATTCTAATCCCAACTACCCTGGTAGTCCATTGAATAAGCTTGAGTCATATCCTCCAATGTCTGAATCATTTGTTCTGACTTCCCATCTAATTGAGGATAAAAAACTGTACTAAAATTAAATTCTTTTCCCAAGGACATGTGAATCCCATTATAAAAGTTAGAAGTGAACCTGGGATCCTGATCAAATACAATGGAAAGAGGAACTCCATGTAACCTAACAATATCTTTGAGGTACATTCAAGAAATCTGTTCCAAATATATTGTATATCGAATAGAAATAAAATGTGAAAATTGTGTCATCCAATCAAAAATAACCCAAATCACATTATTACCTCGATAAGTCTTTGGTAGTCCGACCACGAAGTCCATGGATATATTCTCCCATTTCCACTCTGACACTAGTAATGGCTAAAGTATCCCCTTCGGTAACTGTTGCTCTTCTTTAACCTATTGGCATGTCAAAAATTTCATTGTAAAATCAGAAAAATCCTTTTTCATTCCATCCCACTAGTAGTACTCTTAATGGTATATGTACATCTTAGTACTACCAGGATGAACTAAAAATTGAGAACTATGAGCTTCACAGAACCATTATTTCTACAATTGGGAATCATAGGGAACAAACAACCTTTTACCAAATCTTAAAACATTATCTTTATCAAAGTTAAATTCTGGAAACTTACCCATTTTAACCAATTATACCTTTTTCTGTAGCTCATAGTATTCCTTCTATGCTTGCTTAACTCTATCTGATAATGATGACTACACTAAAACCTAAAACAAAATAGATTTATTTCTTGCAACAACAACTTCTATGCCAAAATTCATCAAATCATTAATCAAGGCATCATGTTCCAAACATAACATGGTTAATGATGCATGATGTTTTCGACTAAAGGAATCTACCAATTTGTTTTCTTTTATTAGATGGTAATTGATCATGAAATCATAATCCTTTATTAGTTCAATCCATCTTCTTTTCCTCATGTTTAATTCCATCCGAGTGAATATATACTTTAGAATTTTATGGTAAGTATATATTTGAAATTTGGATCCATATAAATGATTCCTCCAAATTTTCAAAGTATAGACCACAGATGATAATTAAAAATCATGTGTGGGATAATTTAACTCATGAGGTTTCAGTTGTCTTGAAGCATAAGACATTACCTGATCATTATACATTGGAACACAACCAATTCCCTTTAATGAAGCATCACTATAGATGCCAAACTCACCATTTTGGGAAGGCAAGGCCAAAACTGGAGCACTCACCAATCTTTTATTCAGTTCCTAAAAACAAACATTTAATTATTTTATCCAAATAAATTTAACACATTTTTTCATTAAAAGAAATTGAATTCACATCGTACACGATGTTGGTGAATCGACACATCACGAGCGGTGTTTTAATTTCTTGAATAAGTGGGAGAGGAGAAGAAGTATAATTGTGAGCATTCCATAAACATGATGAAGGGTAGAATATGTAAGGTAATAGATCATTCATTCTTCTTGGATAAATGGAGGTGAGGAAAGAAGAATAATAGAAAATAAAATGAAAAGAAAATAAATAAAACAAAAGAGGATGTTTACCTCTTGATCTCTTCTCCTTGAGATTCCTCTTAAGGCCTTTGGTTTTGGCCTTTTGGTGAGACCAACAGCTCTAGGATGTGGGGAAGAGCCTCTATAGGAGTATTGGGTATAACTTAGGTAAGGTTCAAGGATTAAAAGGTGTGGGAGAAAGAGGGGAATGAGAGTGGTATTTATAGTGGAGGAAAGGAGACATTTTACATTATTTAAATCATTATTATAATATTTTTTTCTCAAGACTATGAATAATCTTAATTTATGTGATTGAAAATAGTAATAATGGCATATGAGTTCAAACCAAGTGGGATTACATCACTTATATGTCAAAAATAGCATATTTAACTGATAATTTAAATATACGGTATTTTACCGTATTTCACTATTCATCAAAAATTCAAGAATTTCAGAAAAATCCAAAAAATTTACCATAACCATTTTTCAATGTGTAGAATTCAAAAATGAACTCCATTTTTTGAAAATATTTTTATAAATATTTCAAATTTAATTTTTAAATAAAATCATACTTATTTATAAATTACTAATTTTTATTCTATAACTGCTTTTATATAACATTGAAAAATCAACCAAGATATCATTATCTTAAACCATTAAGAAAATAAAATAAAATAAAATAAAACTTAGTATTAATTGGGGTCATAATACTATTCATTAGGATATGTTACTATTCACCAAAATCATGTTGGTTCCATCAGATTCCAAATAACTTACTAAACACAATTGTAGATTTCTGTTTTTAGAAATTCAAAACATAAAAGTAAAAAAATTATGTTTAAAGGATAGTTATAAATATCTACATAAAATAAAGTTTCATGCACTTCAATTTTAGTTTTTATAACCTTAGGGTGTTACATTATCCCCACCTTCCAGAAATTGCATCCTCACAATTTTATTTACCTATTAAACAAGTGAGGGTATCTTTCCATCATAGCATTTTTAGACTCCCACGTTGATTCTTCAACCATGTGGATTCTCCACAAAACCATTACCTGGTGTATTACCTTATTCAGTAATACATGTTTCCTTCAATCAAGAATCTAGCTGGTTTCTCTTTATAAGAAAGGTTCTCTACCAGTTGAACTGCTTCTGGGCTCAAGAAATCAGATGAATCTAGCATATACTTCCTCAATATCGAAACATGAAAAACACTATTCACCTAAGATAAATTCAGAGGCAAAGCTATTCAGTAGGTGACTGGTCCAACATTCTGCAGAATTTCATAAGGTCCAATGAAATGTGGACTTAGATTTCCTTTCTTACCAAAACGCATAACATTTTTCCAAAGTGAGATTCTAAAAAAAACATGATCACCTACCTCAAAAGAAAATTATTTCCTCTTGTGGTATTCATAGTTTTTCAGCCTTATCTGATCTATCCTCATGTGTTTCTATATTATCATCACTTTTTCAGCCACTTCCTCTACTAATTCAGGTCCCATCAACTTTATTTCACCGACTTCATCCCAAAACTCTAGAGTATGACACCGCTTTATTTACAATGCCTCAAAAGGTTCCATATTTATACTGGAATAAAGATTATTATTATAAGAGAAATTAACTAATGAAATATTTTGATGAAAACTTCCTTGGTAGTCTATTGAACAAGATCAAAGCATATCCTCTAAAGTATGAATCGTTTGTTATGACTACCCATATGATTAGGGATGAAAACCTGTACTAAAATTTAATTATGTTCCCAATAACTTCTGAAGCCCCCTAAAAAATCTAGAAGTGAATCTGGGATCTCGATTAGATACAATGGAAATAGAAAATCCATGTAACCTGAAAATCTCGTTGAGGTACAACTGAGAAAGCTGAACAGAAGACATTTTATCTCAGATAGAAAGAAAATTTGTAGATTTTTTCAGCTGATCAACAACAACCCAAATCACATTGTTACCTTGAGATGTATTAGGCAGTCCCTCCAAAAAGTCTATAGATATATTATCCCATTTCCACTCTGGCACTAGAAAAGGCTGAAGCATCCCTTTCGGTAACTACCACTCTACTTTAACCTATTGACATGTCAAACATTTCATGGTAAAATCAGAAATATCTCTTTTTCATTCCATCCCACCAATAACACTATTGAAGGTCTCTATACATCTTAGTACTTCCAGGATGAACTGAAAATGGAGAACTATGATCCTCACAGAACAAATATTTCTTCAATTGGGAATCACAAGGCACACACAACCTTTTACCAAATCTTAAAACACAATCTTTATCAAGGTTAAATTTTGGGAACTTACCCATTTTTACCAATTCTACTTTTTTTTTCTATAGCCCATTGCCTTCCTTATATGTTTGGTTAATTATTTTTTATAACAATGAGTGCACTAAAACCTGAAACAAAGTAGATGAATTTTCTACACCAGAAACTTCTAATCCAAAATTAATCAATTCATTAATCAAGGGATCATGTTCAAAACGTAACATGGTTAATGATGTATGATGTTTTCAACTCAAGGAATCCTCCAATTTGTTTTTTTTTTCTAATGGTAATTGATTGTGAAATCATAATCCATTATCAATTAAATCCATCTTCTCGGCCTCATGTTTAATTCCTTAAGAGCGAATATATAATTCAGACTTTTATGGTTAGTATATATTTAACATTTGGATTTGTCTAAATGATGCTGCCAAATTTAAAAAGGAAAAACCAAAGCTTCCAATTCCAAATCATGTTTGGGATAATTTAACTCATGATGTTTTAGTTGTCTTGAAGCATAAGCAATTACCTGATCATTCTACATAAAAAACACAACCAAGTCCCTTCAATGAAGCATCACTGTAGATAAAAAACTCACCATTTCACAAAGGCTAGGCCAAAACTAGAGCATTGACCAATCTATTCTTCATTTTCTGAAAACAAACAACACATTATTCTATCCAAATAAATTTAAACCCTTTTGTATTTAACATATTTAGCGGGCTAGATAACTATTAAAAGTTTTTAAAAAACCGTCGATAATAACTTGATAATCCAATAAAACTACGAATCTCTATAACATTTATGGGTCTTGTCCATTCACCAACCAATTTTGTATAGGCAAGATCAACTGTTATTCCATACTTATTTACAATGTTCCTAAGAAAAGAAATATGTTGCAACCAAAAATAACACTTTCTGAATTTTCTATATAGTTTCTTTTCCTTTAAGGTTTGAAAAACATCCCTTAGATGTTTTTCATAATCCTATTTACTCTTATAAAATACCAGAATGTCATCAATAAACACAACCAAAAATTTATCCAAGAACTCATGAAATATTGTATTCATAAGATTAATGAATACAACAGGTGCATTAGTTAACACAAACAACATAATGAAAAATTTATAACGCCCATATCTAGCATGAAAAGCTATTTTCAGGATTTCATACTCCTTCACCTTCAGCTAATGGTCTCTAGATCTCAATTCAATATTGGAAAAGTAATGAGCTATTTATAGAAGATAAAAAAATTCATGATATGAGGCAAAGAATACTTGTTTTTAATAGTGATGTTATTCAATGCTCCATAATCAATGAAAAGTATGATGGAACAATCTTTTTTTAGCGAACAAAATAGGATCAACCCATGGTAAAGTGCTTGGATGAATGAAGCCTTTATCAAGAATCTCATGAAACTAATTTTTCAATTCAAGAAGTTACATTTGATCCATTCGATATGGTGGTTTTGAAATTGGATTAGCATCATAAACTAAGTCAATTGTGAATTCAACTTCCTGATCTGGTATGACACTAGGAAACTCATCAGAAAAATCATCAAGGTATTAATTTACCACTGACACATCATTAATATGAATAGTACCCTTATTTTCAACAATATGAACAAGATAATTTTAATTTCCATCTTTCAACAAATTTTTAGCTTCCTGACATGTTATCAATTGTATGGGTTCATTCTTTTAAACAAACTAAAACACTTTTTGAAAAACAAATTATTTAGATCTATAGTCAATCAAAGCATGATAAACAGAAAGCCGATCCATTCCCAAAATGACATCAAACTCTAATAAGAAAAGAAAACAAGGTTTTCTGGTAATTTCTTTCCACATACCATAATATAAATATTCTTATAATTCCTCTTTACTATAATATTCCCCCTAGTGTCTTAACAATAAGTTCTGGTCGCATTTGTTGAGGTGATATTTCTAATTTACCAGAAAATTCCTATGAAATAATGGAATGTGTAGACCTTGTATCAAAAAAAAAACATTATAAAAATCTGAGTAAACAAATAGAGTACCTAATTCCACTTCATTGGATAGACCGACATCTGCTGACGTAGTCAGAAAAGATCTTACTACACCTTTCTTCTTATAGTCTTATTTTTTTTGCATCATTCCGATCTCTCTTTGGGAAAAAATTTGCATAATGACCCATATCACCACATTTAAAAAAATTATAGTTTTCTTATCAGGATTCTTCTTAGGATCATTATCATTACAATCTTGGGCCACATGTTCAAATTTACCACATTGAAAACACTTCCTAGTTTTTGTAAGGTATTCCCCAGGGTGGTTCTTTCCACACTTTTGACAAACTGGGAACTAAGTTTTCTTACCATCAGATTTATTTGGTTGATTATTACCCATCGCTTTCCATCTGGACCTCTTCTTATCTTTGTTTTCAAAGTGAATGTGATCATTGAACAACTCCATCTCTACCCTCTTAGCACATCAAAAAAGTTTCTCATAACTTTTGAATTCATGGGAGGCCAATGACCTTTGATACCTTGGCTTTAATAGTAAGTAAAAGTGGTTGATTTTTCTATCAAGATACAGAATAATAATTGAAGCATACCATGCTAGTCAAGTGAAGTTCGCTTCATACATGGCCACTGAATCTTTCTCCTTTTTCTTTAATTAAATAAATTGCTTCTCCATTCTAAGTCACACCACCTTAGGAAAATATTTTTTAAGGAATAAACTTTTAAATTCATCCCACTATAAGGAATAAATATCCTATTTATCCCTAATATTATTTACCATTGACCACTACTGATCAGATTCACCTTCAAAATGATAAATGGAAAGAATCACCTTTTGATTATCTGAACATTCCATAACATCTAGTATCTTTTCAAGGTATTTAATCCATCCTTCAGCCACTATCGGGTTAGAAGATCCATTGAAATAATGAGGGTGTTGTCTTATAAAATGTTCCACTATTGTCAGGTTCCATTGTGGTACCTCTGTTTTTTCTCTTTCATGGACTCCACCACCATTTATTGCTTGCGTTAGCTAAGACATTACCATCACAGACTACCCAATTCAAATCACTACCATTCTGGGCTGCAGATTCGAAAGGATGTCGTTCTGTCAGTGTCACTTCTCTTAATCTTTCATATTCCTTATAAGGAAAACAATTCTAAAAAAACATATATTAGTTGAATAAACATGATAATATTTAAATTCTATAACATTTCAAATCATTTATGGTGTTCTATTAACATCATCTTAACCCCTAAAGTTATCTAAACCATCCTATGATACCAACTATAAGGGCCTCGCCTTATTACATTGCATAATCTTGAATTTAGTCAGTAAATAACTTCATTTCACATAGAAGATCTTTTCAAGAATATAGATTTAGAGATTTGGGATATAATACATTCATAACATTTCACATTAATACAGAGTGGATACCATAAAAATAGTTTTCATTTTATCCACAATATTAAACTTTAAAAAAAAAAACATGATTTCCTAAACAGTTCTTTAAAAGTTTAACTTGGATTCCTTCTTTGTCTTACACATCCTTATAAAGTCTAAAAATCATTTAAGAACATGGGATGATAAAAAGAAGCTCATCATGGGATATAAAAAGTAGAAAAGAACACATTATTCCATGAATAATTGTAACAAATGAAATCATTATCAAAAGACATAATTTTCACCCATATATACTTACTTTAAGAAACATGAGGTTTACACAAGATTACCAAAAAAAATAAGAATACAAATAGAACCATAAAGGTATCTTGTCTAATTAATTACATAATATTTAACCCTATTGGCTACCTTATAATTGGTAAACCTCACGACTACCTTACAATTTGTGTAACCATCGCAGTTACATTTGGAGTAACCATACAACTGACCTTAAACTTACAAATACCCAATGCATTGGAGAGAGATATATTTCCCACCCTTCATAATAAAAAATTCCCAATAACTTGAACATAATCATATAACATGAATAATTTCATAAAAACAATGCCTTTTAATTTCATAAAACAAAATTTTAAAAATGATTTTTAAAAGAAAAGTCCCTTATAAATATCATATAATTGAAGAGATACTTAATTGAGTGGATGTAATATGTATATAAACTGTAAATACACATAATTCATCATAATATAAACAAATTTCATCAAACAAAAAATTTTAATACAACATAAATAATGAAGTAGAAGGTTAACCCAAAGATTTGAAATTGGGTTAAGAATTCCCTTACCTCGTGTTTTTCTTACTTCAAAATTGTCTAAAAATCATGTATAATGGTTTAAAAAGTTTTATTAATATCTTAAATAAACATCACCATCTTTATAATACCTTATATTATCATTTCATTACATCATTTCTCCCTTTAATTATTAGTATTTGGTTTCTTGCTTGTTTTTTGGTGCATTCTTGACATAGTTTCCATGATCAGTTCATGATGAATATTCTTATTGATTGTAAGTGAAACTATTGAATTAAAATGGTATGGTAATTAAATATTTATAGTACCATAAATTATTCCATTTATCATTTTGAATTATTACATGATGATAATTCATAAGTTAGAACATTATTGATATTTGTTTAGGTTATTTTGGCGATTCTTCGATCATAATGAACTCATTTTGTTTTATAAATTGGTAACATGTGTACAAAAAGATTCTATAAACATATATAATATATAATAAATTGATTATATTCTAGTTTTACCATAAAAATGGTTTCATGACCTTTCTTGAATGAATTAAAATAAATTGAAATCACATCATCCACGATGTCGGTAAATTGACACATCACCAGTGGTGTTTTAATTTATTGAATAAGTGGGAGAGGAGAAGAAGTATAATGGATAGTCTTACATAAACATGATGAATTCTAGAATATTAAAGATAATAGATCATTCATGCATCTTGGATAAATGGAGGTGAGGAAATAAAAATAATACAAAATAAAATGAAAATAAAAGAGAGAAAACAATAGAGGATTTTTACCTCTTGATCTCTTCTCCTTGAGATCCTTATTACGTCCCTCAGTTTTTTCCATGAATACATTCTACCATTTCCACTCTGGCAGTGGAAATGGATGAAGCATACCCTTTGGTAAATGACACTCTAATTTAACCTGTTGAAATGTCAAATATTTCATAGTAAAATCAGCAACATCCCTTTTCATTCCATCCCATTAGTAATACTCCTGAAGGTCTCTGTACATCTTATTACTGCTAGGATGAACTGAAAATGGAGAACTATGAGCATCACACAATAATTATTTCTTTAATTAGGAATCACAAGGCACACACAACCTTTTACCAAATCTTAAAACACAATCTTTATCAATGTTAAATTCTGGAAACTTACCCATTTTAACAAAATTTACCTTTTTCTATAGCTCATTATATTTCTTCTTCACTTTCTTAATTCTGTCTGATAAGAATGACTGCATTGAAACTTGAAACAAAATAGAGGTATTTCCTACACTAACAAGTTTTAAGCCAAAATTAATTAAATCATTAATCAAGTGATCATGTTCCAAACATAACATGGTTAATGATGTATGATGTTTTCAACTGAAGGCATCCTACACTTTTTTTCTTTTCTAGGGTTGTAATTGATTATGAAATCACAATCCTTTATGAGTTTAAGCCTTATTTTCTGCCTCGTGTTTAGTTCCTTTTAAGTGAATATATACTTCATACTTTTATGGTCAGTATATATTTGACATTTGGATCCATATAAATGATGCCTCAAAATTTTCAAAGAAAAAAACCCAGATACTAATCCAAAATCATATGTGGGATATTTTAACTCTTGAGGTTTTAGTTTTCTTTAAGAATAAGTAATTAATTGATCATTCTGTTGTAGAACACAACCAAGTCCCTCCAATAAAGCATCATTGTAGATGAAAAACTCGCCATTTCGGGAAGACAAGGCCAAAACTAAATCATTCACCAACATCTTCTTCAGTTCCTGAAAAAAACATTGCATTCTTCTATAAAAATAAATTTAACCCCATTTTAAATTAACTTAGTTAGCGAGCTACATAACTGTGCAATGTTTTTAGCAAATCATTGGTAATAACCTGCTAATCCAATAAAACTATGAATCTTCGAAACATTTTTTGGTCTTGTTCATTTATCAACCACTTTTGTTTTGAAAGGATCAACTATTATTCCATCAATATTTACAATGTTTCCAAGAAAAGATATTTGTTGCAACCAAAAATATCACTTGATGAATTTTCCATATAGTTTATTTTCCTTTAATATTTTCAAATCATCCCATAGATGTTTCTCATGATCCTCTTTACTCTTATAAAATAACAGAATGTCATTGATAAATACAACCACATACTTATCCAAAAACTCATAAAATATTCTATTCATAAGATCCATGAATACAGAAGTTGCATTAGTTAACCCAAATAGTGTAACAACAAATTCATAATTCCCATATCTAGTACAAAAAGTTGTTTTCAAGATGTCATCCTCTTTCAACTTTATCTAATGGTATCTGGATCTTAATTCAATCTTGGAAAAGTACTGATCACCCTAGAGATGATCAAACAAGTTATCGATATGAGGAAAAAGATACTTGTTTTAAATAGTGATGTTATTAAAATATCTATAATCAATGAAAAGTCTCATGGAACCATCTTTATTTTTAATGAACAAAATAGGAAAACCCTATGGTGAAGTGCTAGGATGAATAAATCCCTTATCAAGAAAATCTTGAAACTGATTTTTGAATTCAAGAAGTTCCATTTGAGCCATTTGATATGGGGGTTTTGAAATTGGATTAGCATATAGAACTAAGTGAATTGTGAATTCGATCTCCCGATCAGGTATGACACCAGGTAACTCATTATGAAAAACATCAAGGTATTCATTTACCAATGAAATATCATTAATCTGAACAATTCCCTAGTTTTAAAAAATATGAGCAAGATAACTTTCATTTCCATATTTCAACAATTTCTCAACTTCCTGTTATGTTATCAATTGTATGAGTTTATTATTTTATACAAATTGAAACACTTTCTGAAAAAACGTTTTTAGCTCTACATTCAATCTTAGCATGACTAACAGAAAGCCAATCCATTCCCAGAATGATATAAAACTATACTAAGGGAAAACCAACAAGGTTTGCAGGTAAATTCCTTACACAAACCACAATAGAAATATTCATCTAATTTCTATTTTCTATAATATTTACTTATGGTGTTTTAACAATAAGTTCAGATCTCATTTGTTGAGGTGACATTTCCAATTTACTAGAAAATTTCTCAGAAATAAAGGAATGTGTAGACCCCGTATCAAAAAAAACTTTAGAAAAATTAGAGTAAACAAACAAGGTACCAGATAAAAATTTATTGGATGGCCCAAAATCTATTGACATAGTCACAAAGTATCTCACAACACCTTTCTACTTATAATCTGGCTTCTTTACATCATTCAGATCTCTCTTTGGGAAGGAATTTGTATAATGACCCATCTCTCCACATTTAAAAAACTTAACAGTTTTCTTATTAGGATTAGTCTTAGGATCATTTTTATTACAATCTCAGTCCATATGTCAAAACTTTTCACATCTAAAACACTTCCCAGTTTTGTTAAGGCATTCCCCATAGTTCTTCTTGCCACACTTTTCACAAACTGGAAACTGGATTTTATTACAATCATATTTCTTTGGTTGATTCTTACCCATCACTTTATATTGGTACATATTCTTTTACTTGTTTTAAAAGTGCGTGTTATCGTTATAAAAATCCATCTCTACCCTCTCAGCACATCAAACTAGTTTCTCATAACTTTTGAATTAATAGGTGGCCAATTCCCTTCGATACCATGTCTTCAATCCTAAGTAAAAAAGGTCAATTTTTCTATCAAGATCCAGAATAATATTTGGATCATACCATGCTAGTTGGGTGAAGTTTGCTTCATAAAAAACCACTGAATTTTCATTCTTTTTCTTCAATTCAATTAATTTATTCTCCATCCTAAGTCTCACCACCTTAGGGAAATATTTTTCAAGGAAAATACTTTTAAATTCATCCCACACTAAGGCATCAATATCCTCTCTATCCCTGATATTATTTACCATTGAAAACCATTGAACGACTTCACCTTCAAAACGATAAATGGAAATACATAACTTTTTATTATCTGAACATCCCATAACATCAAATATCATTTCATGGTATTTAATCCATCTTTAAGCTACTACTAGGTCAGAAGTTCCATTGAAAGGAGGAGGGTGTTGTCTCATAAAATGTTCCACTATTTTCATCTTTCGTTGTGGTACCTATGGTTGTTCTCTTGAATGTATGCAACCAACATTTATTGCTTTCATTAGCTGATCCATTTCTGTTGTAAAATTCTAGATTCCGATCCCTACCATTTCAGTCTGCAGATTCAGAAGGATGTTGTTCTATCAGTGTCTCTCCTCTTTATCTTCCCTATTTATTCTATGGAAAACCATTCAAAATAAATATATTTTAGTTGAAGAAACATGGTAATCTATAAATTATATATAATTTAAAATTAATCATAGAGTAAAAATCATTTACGGGACTCTATTAACATCCTCCTGACCCCTAAAGTTATCTAAACCATCATTTGATACCACCTATAAGGACCTAACATTATTAGATTACATAATATTTTATTTAGTCAATAAATCAATTTCTTTCACATTGAGTATATTTTCAAGTTTAGATATTTATATAATTTTCACATAATACATTTATAACATTACACATTAATATGCAGTGGATACCATATAAGCAATATTCATTTCATCACAAGTATAAAACTTTTAAAATAAAACAAGATTTCTTTGAAAATCCATGAAACATTTAAATTGGACTATTTATTTATCTTAAACATACTTATAACATGTGAAAATAATTTAAAAACTTGGGATGAGCACAAAAAGATTATTAAGGGATTCCAAAAGTAGGAAAGAACACACTAGTCCATGAATACTTGTAACAAACGAAATCATTTTCAAAAGACAAACTTGTTACCCATATATACTTACTTTGAGAAACATGATATTTACACAAGATTCCCACAAAACATAAAAACATAAATATAACCATAAAATTATCTTAGGGAATTACTTACATAACCCTATAACCCTCTTATATAACTTATAATTAGTAACCCTCATAGATACCTTACAATTTGTGTAACCATTGCAGTTACACTTGGAGTAACCATACAGAGGACCTCCAAATTACACATAAACAATTCTATAGAGGGATATATAGGTCCCAACTTTCATAATAATCAATTCCCATGAACTAGAATAAAATCATTCAACATGAATGATTTTATCAAAACATTGCTTTTGAATTTCGTAAAATAGAAAATTTAAAAAGGTTTTTGGAAGAAAAGTCCCTTATAAATATCATATAACTGAATATAGTCTTAATAGAGTGTATGGAATATGTATATAAATTATAAATACACATAATTCATCATAATATAAACAAATTTCATAAAAAAACAATTTTTATACTAGGTAAACAATGAAGTAGAAGGTTAACCCAAATAATGGAAATTGGGTTAAGAATTCCTTTTCCTCAGTTTTTCTTACTTAAAACTTCTTTAAAACTTATGTATAATGGTTAAAAGAGTGTTATTAATATCTATCATAAACATATCCTTATTTATAATACCTTATATGATCATTTCATTACGTAATTTCTCCCTTTAACTGTTAGTATTTTGTTCCTTGCATTGTTTTTGGGTGTGTTCTTTACATGATTTCCATGAACAATTCATGATGGATATTCTTATTTATTGGAAGGGAAAATACAAAATTATAATGGTATGGTATTTAAATATTTTCAATACAAAAAATTATTCCATTTATCACTTTTAATTCTGACATGATGATGATTCATAAGTTATAACATTATTGATATTTGTTTAAGTCATTTTGGCGATTCTTCGATCATAATGAACTTATTTTGTTTTATAAATTGGTAACATGTGTAAAAAAATATTCCAAAAAATTATATAAGATATAATAAATAAATTATATTCTTGTTAAACAATAAAAATGGTTTTATGACCAGTCTTTAGTTATGTAAAATAAAATGAAATCACATCGTCCACGATATGGGTAAATCGACACATCACAGACGATGTTTTTTTTGAATAAGTGGGAGAGGAGAAGAAGTATAATGGTGATTATTACATAAACATTATGAAGTATATAATATTTTATATATTTTATCATTAATGACTCTTGATAAATGGATGTGAGGGAATGAGAATAATAGAAAATAAAATGAAAATAAAATAAAGAAAACAAAAGAGGATGTTTACCCCTTGATCTCTTCTCCTTGGCATTCCTCTTATGGCCTTTGGTTTTGGCCTTTTGGTGAGACCAGAAGATCTAGGACATGGAAAATAGAACTAGGAGGAGTATTGGGCAGAACTTAGGTAAGGATCAAATCTTTAGAGGTGTGGGAGGAAGAGGGTAATGAGGGTGATATTTATAGTGGAGGGGAGGAGGCATTTTACATTATTTTAATCATTATTATAATATTTTGGTCCAAGATTATAAATAGTTGTAATTCATGTGACCCAAAATAATAATAATAACATGTGAGTTATAATAAAGTGGTATTACATCACTTATGATGTCATAAATTGTGTTTTTAACTGATAATTTGAATATACGGTTATTTGCTGTATTTCACTATTCATTAAAAATTTAGAAATTTTAGAAAAATCCCAAAAATTCACCCTAACCATTTTTCAACCTGTAGAATTAATAAATGAACTATATTTTTTGAAAATAATTTTCTAAATGTTATTAATTTAAATTTTAAATAAAATCATACTTATTTCATGAATTACTAATTTTAATTCTATAACTGCTTTTATATCACATTGAAAAATTAACCCAGTTGTCATTATCTTAAGGCCTTAAGAAAATAAAATAATAATAAAATTTCAAATTCATTAGTTTCATATTACTATTCATAAGGGTGTGTTACTATTAACCAAAAATCATGTTGGTTCAATCATACTCCAAATAACTTACTGAACACAATTATAGATGACTGCTTTTAAAAATTTAAAACATAGAAGTGGCAATATTATGTTTAAAGACAAGTTTTAAAAATCTAATTAAAAAAAGTTTGATGCATTTTAATTTCTTTTTAAAACCTTTGGGTGTTATAATACTCACCATCGACATTTCTAGAAATATTATCATCCCAAATACCATTAGGACTACTGCTTGGTGCACTATATGATATTCACATCGATGAAATATATGCATCACAAGCTGTTGCGGTCTTTAGTAGACGTGATGGACATAAAAATTCCATTAGTTTCGTAAATTTAGTGTTTTCATTTTGATTCCATTATACCACATACATGACCCTTTTTTGGAATTTTCTTCATTACCTTAACCTATACTGCTTGTGCATTAGCATTTACCAAGTCAGTGCTACCAAAAATGGAACCTGAAGTGGGCCAATACCTCATAGAGACAATACTCTTACTTGTTTAATAGTGTACTCTGTCATGGTGCTCATCTCCCAAAGCTTGAGGTAAGTGATCATTTGGACCAAATTTGTCCTCTTCCTAGGAATCAAGGGACTCCAACACACACTATTACAAATATAAATAAACTTTTAAGTTACAAAATAGATATTTATATTTGAAATCAAAAAGTAAAACTTACAATATATTGTCGTTTCGATTCATTTACCACACTTCTATCTTTTTTTTTTGTTTTTCTCATGAAAAATAGTTTTTCTTTAGGCACACATCCTTCAATATTCAAAACCTTCTTCTATAATGACATTGAATATTGAAATCCATAATTGGAAATAGGTTACTAATAATTAATTTAAAAGCTAAAATCAAATGGATATTAATTATAAACAAATAAGAAAAGAAAAAAATTTGGTGGATGAATTATAACTATGTATCAATGAATGGGTTATCAATAGATATAACATATATATAAGTGAATAGGTCATCACAATAATCAATAATAAGGTGGCTATGTGATCACCATAGTTTATGATAAGATGAATAGGTATTAGTATAACATAAAGTAATATGCATGAATGGGTTATCAAAACTCTAATCATGACTATAATATAAATAAATTATTTTTTAGTATGATTTAATAGTGCACATTTCATACCCTAAATGGTCATTTTGATATTTAAAATGTATTGATTTATTTGTTTTGATTTAATGATTAAAGTGAAACTTTATTTCAACATCATGAGGTCCCAATGTTCTTTTGAACCCCTCATTCAATTAATTATAAATTTTCTCATAAACCTAATGGTTTTTTCAAAAATCAAGTGATTGATTCACTATATAACTGTTTAAGGTATTATTACTTTTCATTATTAAGTCTATTTACCTTATATAATTTAATTTTTCACATTAATATTTATATAATATGTTATTATATTTGGTTGAATTTTTTTAATACCCTAAAGTATTAATGATTCTGTCCCAAATTTTTTTAAAGTTGAGTGGCCCCAGTATTGTAGTTCCCTTTCCTATTAATATAACAGACATTTAATAAAATTATTAGTGGTTTTATAGGTTCATGAAATGATCACAAACATAACAATAATAAACCAAAAACTTCTGTACACACTAAAATCATTTAATATTAAACTGAAGAATACATGATCATTTATCTATCCCAATTATAAATGGAATGAAATATGGAGGAAACAAAAGAAAGTTTATTTACTAAAGAAAAATTATAAATGAGTGTTTTACCTACTTCTTCTCATGGCCTGACATCACAGTCCGCCTCATATTATGGACTTATTTTATAAAATATTTGTTTTTTATTTCTTTCTGAAGATTCCTAAAAAATAATTTTCAATAATACAAAAGAAATTGTTAATGAAAATCATTGTAATTTTTATTTAAAGACCAAAAATTTGATTAATACCTTGAACTTGTTTCTCATCCAATGAGAAATAATTTCCCTATAATATTCTACTGGATAATAATACATGTTAGGTATGGACTCAAAATCCAATCCAACTCTAACACACCAACCATTATACAACTTATTATTATATCCTCTCAACAACTTACCTAATTTCATGAGTCGGGCTGGCCTCACAACCTCACCATCAGGAAAATTTAAATGAATCTGACACGAAAACATTAACTCATATAAATAAAATAATTATATAAAATTAAATCCAAATAATTTTTTACCAATATCTATTCACAATAGTTATATTTTAATTCATTTATATGGTGTTTCTAGGACAGTGTCTTAATGAGAATAATGTTAGAGTATTTGGAAAGCATCGAAAAAAAAAAATCCTCTATTCAAACCCAGTTTTTCCTATCATTTTTTTGTCTTCATTATAATCCACCATAATTAGTGTGTGGTGATTTCAAAAAACACACATACATGTATTCACATGCCTCTTATCATTGGAATATACAACTATTAGAAAATAAAAACAAATATTATATAAATACAACTTAAATTGAAAATAAATCATGTTAAAATAATTTACTAGGGTTCTATAAATATACACAAGACTGGATGATCACTAGAAATTGGTGGATCCCTAAGCACTGAATGAACATAAACCTATACTGATAGAGTGGCTCCTAGTGTAGCTTATTTGGCTCAGGATGCCTTAGAGTAGGAGTCGAAGAAGTAAGAATGTAGAAGATCAGGGAGATGGAAGTATAAGGAAAATAAAATGGAATATATTGTTGTCTAAATGAATAATATGGATGAAGAGTAGTCATCATCATCATATGTGAGAAAGATAGGCGAGTAGGCTCATATAAAAATGGCGGTAAAAACATGGGTTATCTAAATATCCCAGTGGTCTGTAATGACACTACGATATCGGAAGGTGTTTTCGATGGTACATCAAGTGGAGGGATATGGTGTGATCAGGTATGCTAACATGAGAAAATAGTTGTAGTAACACCACCTCATATTCCCAACATAAGAAATGGAACCACTATGCTCATTGGTGAATAACTAGAATATTGGTGGTGGATCTTGATTAAATTTTAAAAGCAAAATTAATCACATGACATTATATGTTATTGATATATATATATATATGAAGTAAAATACTCACAATGAGAACTAAATAAGGGATACCTATATCACTAATTCAACAGTTTTTTTCTTCCATATTTTTTCTTCGTATATCATCATTTTTTTTCATTTCTTAAATTTGAAAAAAAATATGGATTTAATTATAAATCCATAACTAATGTGTATTCCAAATAAGAAAGAAGATGATTAATGAATTAATTAAGGAATACCACTTTTGAAACCAAATAAAAGATACATATAAAAAAATTATATCTAGTGAGAAGAATATCAAAACATAATAAATGTTATTGAAAATACTATATGTTCAAATTATCATGTTTATCATTTGTATGATATAGTTATCTTCTATTTTTAATTCGATCCCATTTAATTTTGGTTAGTTTATTTGGTGAATTATATTTAATTGATTAGGTAATTTGTTATTTTTATTTGTCTTAGTTCATTTGGTTCATTTTTTTCAATTGATTAGAATATTCCTCCATTTTTATTAGTCTTAATACATTTGGTTCATATTTTGTGTTAGGTAATTTTTCCATTTTTTTGGTTATGTCATAATTTTTATTGGTTTTTATTTTCATATCAATTAGTTTAATATATCTAATTTAATTCATCCTATTTTTTTATAATTTAAAATATTTTAGTTTTTTTGGTTTGTTAGGTTTGAATACAGTTCAATTCAATATTTAAAAATGAAACTCAAAGAAAGATGTAACAAAAAAATATTGAAAATTCACATGATGCTGAAGTTGGATACAAAATATTTGTAATCAATAGTAAATTAATATATATAGAACCAAACTTAGAAACCCAATATGATCTATACCAAAATAACTGAGAACATAGATGGATGATTATATATATTTTACAACACAATTTTAGGTTCAAAATGAACTCTAAAAAGTGAATTATTGGAGTTATCATAAGTAATAAATGGATCATGACCAATGGGAGCAAGGACTGTGTCAATTCCATCATCACCATCATCATAAATATGTATTTGGATTACATAAATAATGAAACCACATTCAGGTATAAGATGGTCTTTTACATAAAAAAACATGATTCACCATTGATAACAATACATATGGTTTGTTGGTTGAAAGAGTGCAAGTCATGTCAATAAATCAAAATCCAAAATCATAAAAAAATGTTCCATGCCTTGTCATCAAATCAAACCACTGTCATTTCATCATATTGACTCCACCATGAGAGTAATAATCCAATATTAGTATTTTCTCAATGACTATATTATAAGATACATTTCGAAATCAAGGTTTACTATCTGATGCACTGTCATAACAGTCTATTGTGGAATTACCAAAACACCATCATGTTGTGTTCTCATATTATTTTATCATTCAGTGATAATAAATCTATACCCATTCTACAAAATTTATTTTTATTCACAAACCATTGTATTAGGACCAAAAGAAAAAAATCTAATTTTATTGAAGAAAAATTTTATAGGTAAACTCAATACCTAAAATATATATTAATATTAAACTTAATTAAATATTTATTTTATTAATTTATTATAGTAATATTTCTACCTTCCATTTCAACCAAGCAGAAAATTATTTTCTATGAAATGTATCTCTCATTATCAAATATAAAGAATGATGATTTATATTTATCATTTGTTTATATTACCTTTCAAAATAATAGAAATAGTTTAATAGATATTTACAATTACATGATATTAAATAAGATATACATGTTCAATTTACTTACTTATTGTAGTCATCGAACAAATCAGAATTAAAAAAATTTCACAATGTTCCATCTACCACTCTTCAAGTCTCAATGTGGTTAATATATATAATCTAGAAATTCCCCCTATTTGGGTAGGTGATGGAAGTATGGGTTCAATTTTCTCATACTATTCTTCTTCATTTCTCATTGGTGTATTCTGTATCCTAGTCAGATCAGACAAATACAATGAACATAAATTCAAATATTCTTGCGCCAAGTAATATTTCACAATAGAACCTTCAGAATGATTTCTATTCTAGACATAACAATTCAATGAGAACATGTTTATTTCAGTTGGATACATACAATGAAAATAAAAAGTTCATCCAAGAAGTATTTTGGTTGGAATATGTAATGTTAGATGAAGAATGTTTATGAAAAATAATGGAGGAAATATTTTCTCTAACTCACACAAAAGTATTGGTGACTCTACCAACATATTTCAAAAGAAATATTTCAAAAACTTATTAGAAAAAAATATCTAAATAAATGGCACAAAAAAATAAATAAAACCCTTAAATTATTGGATATAAGATGATTGATTTTTATTTCAATCAACTCATATAGAAGGATGCGATAATCATGTGTCTTCAAATAGTTTAGATTTAACTCTATTATGTTTAAACATTTTGATATTTTTCTTGAATATACATCATGAACTTTAATAGTCTCTAGTACTTCTAGAAATTGGTTTTCTTTTGTATAGGTTTATCACATAAGAATAAAAAAAATTCCATTTATATTCACTAATACACACATGATTCAATTCTTGTCTGATGCCCCAATCCACGGAGTCAAATCGAGATCATAAATCATCATTTTTTCATTCCCTTAACTTTTAAAGGAATTGAATGACATTTTTTACATATATTCTTTCTAATTTGTATTCATTATAAGAAATTATGTAATAAATTGATTGACCTATAAGGAAACTCAAAGAAGATACTTATCTTCTTCTAATTGTAACATGTTTCAGTGGAAACATTCTTCCTCTTTATAGATTTTAATTGACCATTACTAAATGAAAAAAAATAAAATCTTACATTTCATTAAGAAAATTAGTTTTAGACATATACAGAGGTGAATTGTCATACTCCATGGTATTGTAAAATCTTTGATGATTATTCCTATATGCATGGTCCATTGGAAAGAATTGTCAATGTCCCATAAAACCTTATCTATGATGATATTTCATTCTTTTGGATCATGTATTCTTCATAAAAATAGGACATGATAATTTTCTATTCATAATACATGTACACATCATTGCATAAGTAGTAAAACCATTGATAGTCCAGATAATATCAACACACATATGAGATATATCTTTCAAACATGCATTGTATGTTTGCACACCCACATTACAAATACATTTAAACTATTTTATTAAAGGTTTCATATATCATTTTCAGGATCAAAAGGTCCATATTTGAGTATAATCATGAAAGTGAATGGTATTTTTATACACATCTTCGGAGGAAGTTTATAAATGTTTCGGAAAAATAGGTACGTGTTGTGTTAAGTAAGCATATGAAAAAACAGATTAAAGAAATCACATGAACGAATCAATCACACATTATGCATGTCATATACCCAATAAGGATATTGATCATCAAATATATACCATTAAAATACATCTATAGGGTGAACCAACTCATCATCATACTTTTTTCTCTCAATATCATTCCATAAAATTTTTATTGATATTTCATCATATATGAATATATTTTAGAGTCTAGAGATCAGTGGAAAGTTCCACATTACTCTTTGCAGAACACAGGATGGTGCTTCATTAGATTTTGGCTTCCATTAGGATGTGCCTCATTTTATACAATAATTCCTTTTAGTAGTTTTCTTCCAGAATAAGCTGAAATCTTTCAGTAAAGCATGGTTTTTTATTAAAAGTCCATGTTCCTCAACTGAAATTCATTCCATATAATGTTTTAAGGGAATATCTATATCATCCATAAGAAATTACTTTTAGACGATAAGATTATAATTGATTGAATTATTAGAAATCCCATACATTATATTCCCATAAAATAGTTGGATTACAAATTACAGTTTAATAATTTTATCAAATTGCTGATATAATGGATTCATGGAAGTATCATTCAATTTTTTCACCCTTTAAACCTCCTCATTTCCAATAGATGTATCATGTTTTCTTGTATCAAAATCTTCTTGTATCGACATCCTTTTCTACTCGTGATGATGAATAAATGGAAACCGATCCTCTGAAAAATTTTCCAATCTAGCCTTATCATTTGGATCATGATCATTTTGATATTTCATTTTATTCCCATTATGATACTACATACAGTAGTTTTTTTGAAAACAATATTTGGTTATATGGTTTATAACATATTATCTGATGAAATTAGGCCTTCCTACACAATTATTACATGGGAAGTGTATGTGACCAATATCTCAAGAATTTTCAAATGAAAAATATAAAAATATCTCTAACTTGTTTTGAAAATTTCTTTAGATATGATCCGTTTCATACATCCAACTTTTATCCATTACTTAAAAAAATGTACATGTTATTTTTTAAAATCAATTAAATGAGATTCAAGTTTAATAAAAAATATATTTAAGGAAATGAGAACTGGTCACTTTATATGAAACCATAACTGACACACTAGTATATATGAGAATAATAATATAAAAGACAAAAAAAACTATATATATATATAATACTATAAATATAACACCATGATATTGAATTCAGTTATATAAATGATAAATAACTATACATAATACTACAAAATATTGTGTTTACAATTTATTTTTTTTTAATTTTTTTCTATTATTCTATTCACTTCTTAACTAATGTTATAATTATTCAATAAATTTATGTATAAAATATTACTAATTTTAGGTAACCATATTCTGTTTGATTTGGATCGGTTTTGGTCAATATTGTTAATTTATGATTAGTTTAGTTCTGGTCAATTTTGTTTGGTTGGGTTTGGTTTTTTATTTGGATTAGGTTAGTGCATGCCTATTAGGGTTTTATTAAAGATTGTTCAAGTTAGTTCATTTTTTATCATTACTATATAATTTCTTTTAGTTATGTTCAATTTAGTTCACTTATTTTTATTTTAGATTAGTTTGATAGAGTTTAGTGTAGTGCAGACCTACTCACATAACAATCAAAGGAATTTACATTAGAAAAAAAAATCTCTAGAAACTAAATAATTATATTGGAATGATAAATTATTCTATTAAATGATAGAAAATTTCAGGACCCACAATTAAAATGACATAAATTCCACAATGTAAAATCCCTATAAACTAAGACGTATTATGAAAAATTTATACACCTACTCAATAATGACAAACTCATTCTCAATATAATGTTTCTAAAAATCCACTTATAACATGATTTTTTAATTCTAATATATATATATATATATAGAAGGTGTGAGTATATAATTATAATTAGTAGGTTCCCCTAAACCTCAGGCATCTATGTGAGAAGTGAATGTTAATACATATTTGTATCAATAAATAAAATAAAAAATAAAAATAAAAATTCATAAACAAATTATTTTCTCATATTTGAAATCAAGGATGCCTTTCTAAAAAATTAAAAATATAATGGATTCCTTTTACAATACACAAAGTATAATGTTTAACCCTCATTAGTCAATAACCACCACAATATCTATCACCACATCATAGAATAATAAGGTAATGTGACTTCACATTATACCATGATGTCATTAGTTAATAAAATATTAGTTTATTCTATATTTCTATGAAATGGTGGGTAGAATGGAAATAGACATATATATCTATGATTACAAAAAATAACTATATATGATATCTATGTTGTTACAACAAAAAAAGAAATATAGTTATACTAATATAATAAAAATAACTTCACTTATAAAAAAATTATTCACATCAACCACCATATTCAAAATATTATAAACATTCCAACAATATACCCCAATTAAATCACTTTCCTTCTTAGATTATTACCTCATCCCATTCCGCATCCAACTTTCAACTCATAGTATTAATACAAAAAATATGATTTTATCATATCTTAGGAATATGATTATAATTTAAACTTTTTACTAATATAACCACATCACAAAATCGATGGATATCATAGTATTAAATATTCATTATTCAGAGTGAACCACAATTTTATAAAAAATGTGATTTAATATATCACATATAATCATAAAAAATTTATCATTATCACCTTTTTTCCAATAAACTTCATCCTTCACCATTTTAGGATAATTAATAAAATATCATTTTATATTAAAATGTTAATAACATAATTTTATAATTAACAATAAAACAAACTACTTCTAACCCCATATATCATTAATAATATCAAAATTCATTATCTTTCATGGTATGTCATGTGACCCATTTTTTTGAATAAAAAGAAAAATATTTATTCCCTATTTAAATTCACATATTAAATCTCTCAAAAATTTCACATATGAAAACCCATTTTGAATATTTATAAAAAATATATCATATATTAAGGCCAGTGTAACTCATAATTATAATCACATAACAAATAAAATTATAATAATTTCAAATTAAATAACACAAATTTAAAAACGAAACACTTAAAAAACAATATGATCAATGTTAAATCAATAAAAATACTTATACATGACATAATGAATTATATATGATAGTGAAACATTGAAACTCACTACACCCACTTACCTAAAAAATCCATAAAGGATTCAGTAGTACAATTCCACCTATTTCCACAAACTCTAGAAAGATACCCCACCATTAAAAGATATTAATTATTTGGAACATGCCAATATCATATTCAAGAATTATCAAATTAAAACCTTAATGGATGAGATATTGAAAAATATGGGTAATGAAACTAAAAATCATAGATAAAAAGGAAAAATAAACCTAAGAAGAAGATATAACTCATTTCAAACTCACAAGTTTGATGTGAAAGAAACTGAATGACTTAAACCAAGGATGAATCACTGGTTTATAGGAGTGGCCCCAATATTGGAGGAAGAGGAGTGATCTGGTAGGGAAAAAATGTGAATCAATTCTTGAATGAGGAGGGATGGAAACACACTATATTTTGGGAAAATCTATCCCAGTGGTCTTAAAAAACAATTGTTATAAAGGATCTCTCCAAAAAGGTTTTTAGAACCAATGGGATATCCTTTTATAATATATAATATCCTAACATTCATAATGAACCATTGGGATAGGACCCCCTATCCCAATGGTTATTTAAAACCACTTGGATAGGGGCATTGATATATGTATGCGTTCGAGTAGTATACAAAAGCACCAAAGTGACAAAGTATGGGTGAGTAATGAAACTCAGTAGGCTTTACCCAAATGAATTCCCTACTCATGCTACTAGGATAGAACTAGCTTTCAAATTTATATGAAACAATTTATATAAAACCATTTAAAACATTAACAATTCATATCAAAATAAAAAATAATTTTCAAAACAAAATTGGTTCCAAGGAAAAATATGAGACAAATCTTGAAAGAATTTACCATTTCCTTTTTTTGGAATAACCAATCCATGATTTACCCAGAAACCCACATATAATGCTTCAGTGATAGTTCCATACTCAAGAGAGGTATCTCATCCATCCACTAAGTTATCGCTAAGTGGCCAATATTATTATTCCCCAATTAAATACACCCCTTATATATGGTGACGTCCCTTTGTACCCAAATGGTAAATGCCCCATTATTCCAGGCCATGTTGAAAGCATGTACTCACACAAACCATTTTATTCCAAAGACCATACCAAACCATTATTTAAAACCATTTGAAACCAACCTATTCAATAAAACCATTATTTTATTGAAAAAATTTCAATTGAATTATTTTCCAAAAATTTAACAAATATATATTTTAAAATCAATAATTTTAAAATAAAAAAATACTTTTCACAGTAAGTTCCCATTCTATAAAACAAAAAAACATCACTAGATATGGGTTATATCATGCTTTTCACATCAATTTAACAAGAAATTTAAATCAATTTTAAACTAATCCTTCAAATTATAACAAGAGTAGTCAAGAGTGAGACCAACTACCTAATTAATTATAGTGAAAATGAAAAATGATAGGTATTATTCAACAAAACTGAGAAGAATATCCAAATCCTACAATATATCTCTTTCCCTAACATCAACACAACAAAATCTAATCTTTATTGGAATCCACTATCATTGATCTATCCCCAAAATATTAGATCTAGGAATTCGAGATAGAAAAGAGAAGTAGATCTAAGAAAAACACATAAAATGAACATTAACCAAGGGAAAATGGATTCAGTGCACTAAGAATTACCACTATCTTGCTTCAAGATCATAGGGGAGAGTCTCCAAAACCTTTTAGAGGAAGAAAATTAGAGTCAGGGTAAAAATGGTGTAAAATGAGGGGATTAGGGGTAAAACTAAGTTAGATATACTTTTTTAGGATAAAAAATTTATCTATGTCTGGTTGGGTCACATTGTTAGGAAAACCGTGCACTAACCATGTGCCAGCCTCTTCCTCTAAACACAACCTATACTATTTCCTCACATAGTTAAAAAAGCCATGAACTAACCATGTTTTGCCTCTATTCTACTTGCCACAGTTATTCCTAGGTGGCCACACATTTTTGAAAAAACTATGCACCTGACCAGAAGACCATGTTTCAATTTTCAGGTTTCCATGTTGGAGTTGTACAATTTCTACTAACCATGCTCAAACTGTGGACCATTAGAAAAGCCCCCAAAAAATTCCAAAAGTCTTCCAAAACCTCCCAAACTTCACCCAAACACTTTACATAATTAAAATAGATAAATTAAGGGATGCTTATTTAAAATTGGAGATGCTAAATTCTCACCACCATTGGACTTTTGTCCCTAGAATATAGAAAATAATCATTTCCCTGAAAGAGTTTATGCCATTTTTCGATCATTTATTTATCTCATTCCTAAATTTTCTATTGAATCTAAACATGTTTCCAAAAAAACCACACTAGAAAAATGATTTTCCCACACATTACTTTCTCTTTCCTATCCCCAATCCATACCGGTACATACACCAATGAAGCATCCAAATATATTTCAACATGATCCCATAAAATCACATGGTCAAGATCCGGATGATACTTTTTCAAATGAGATACATTAAAAACATTATACACTACACTAGACCATGAGGGAAAAGACAACCAATATTCTACATCACCAACACAATCAATTATCTCCAAAGGGACTATATATCAAGTACATAACTTTCCATGATTCAAAAAATGATGATGCCCAATACTTGGATAGATTCTCAAGAGCACAGGATCCCTCACCTCAAATGCCAGTAACCACTAATGATGATCTTCATATGATTTCTGATATATTTGGACCATCTCAATCCTTTTACTGATCAACTGCATCTTCTCCATTGTCTCTTGAACTAGGCTCAACCCCACCAGTAAACTCTCACCTGTTTCCACCCAACAAATGGGAGAATTATAAGGATGGACATACAATGAATCAAATAGATCTATATGTATCGAGAACTAATAAATATTATTATACAAGAACTTCAATAATGGTACATTCTCTCCCCATGAGCCACCAATATCCATTACACATGCCAACAACATATCTTTCAATGTTTGTATTGTCCTTTCAGACTACCCATACATTAGAAGATGATACACTGAGGATTTATAGAAATGAGATGTAAACCATAGACATAGGTATGATACTATCAAAATAGGTATTCCGTGCCTCTTTATTGGTTTTTAGATATAGATTTTTGATAAGTCCTACGCTGTGTGAGATTCACAAATAGGGATGAAATGGGCCAAATTTGTGAGCCAATCCACTATCACCCATATGGCATTGTGTTTATGAACTATTATTGGGAGACTAATTAAAAAATCCATGGCTATCATATCCCATTTCCAAATAGAAATAAGTAAAGACTGCAACATACCTACTAGTCACTGATGCTCTACTTAAACCTGGTGAAAGGTGAGGCATCTTGAAACAAACTTAGCCACCTTCATTTTCATACCGACCAACCAAAATTATTCTTTCAACACCTTATTAATATTATATATTCTCATATGAAAAACCAATCTTGAATGGTGGTAAGCCTTGAGAAGTTGTTCTTGATAGGACATAGTTACGACCATCTAATTTTGAAACCAAAAAACTTAAATCCAATCCAGCTTCCATCCCTCAATGGTTTCCCCACCGATGAGTGTCAAACTCATAGCAACACATTCTAAATAGGAAGTATATCTATTCTTAACTATCTCAACCAAATAAAGAATGAATGAAACTTGAAATAAAACCACAAATTCACCCCTCTCTTCACATTCCATGTGCATGTCAGCTATGACCAACATTAATTGACAGTGATCTGAAGCCTCTTTTTCCAATTGAGCATACGAATTTATGATTAATGAATCTACCACCAAATTTCCTATACCTAGTGTATACATTGATTCCAAGTCAAACATTTTGAGATACTCTATCCATATTATTTATCTCAGATTCAAATCCCTTTTGAGAAAATATGTTTGAAAATTTTATGATCTAAAATCACTATAAATTTCTCAACAAATAGGTAGTGACACCGAGTTTTCAAGTCATGGACAATGTTAGCTAACTAAAAATCGTGTGTTGGTAGTTATTCTCATGATACCATAACTTCCATGAGCCATACACAATAACATGACCCCCCTACATGATAACACATCCCAACCCAGATCCCCGAGCATCATAATACACCACATACCTTTTTATTGATTCTGGAAAAATCAATATCGATGCTAATGTAAGGTAAAATTTGATCTCTTGAAAAGGATTCTATAATTCATCATTCAATTGAAATGGAACATTATTCCTCATAAAATATTTCTTTGGTGAATCTAGTGTTGAGAAATCATGAATTAAATGTTGTTAATATCCAACTAAGCCAAGGAATCCTTGTATCTTGAAGACATTATTTGGTGGTTTTCAAGAGATAACAACATGTATCTTCTCTGGATCCAAAGAAACAACTCCTTTAGAGATTACATGTCCAAGGAAACTTACCTCATTTATCAAAAAATCACACATTTAATGGTTTGGATACAGGCGAAGATCCCTCAATATTACTAAAACTCTCTCCATGTGTTTCTCATGTTGAGCCCTTGTCCTTGAATACACCAATATTTCACCCAAAAACACCACAAAAAAAATCCAAATATCATTAAAGTATCTAATTCATCAATAATATAAATAATAAAGGTGAATCTGTAACACCAAATGGAATTACCATGTACTCATAATGACTATATCGGCTCCTGAAAGCTATTTTTTAGAATATCCTCCTTTCAAACCCAAAATTGGTGATATCCTCAACACAAGTCAATATTAGATAACCAATGAGCTCTCTTTGATTTATCAAACATATCGTCAATACACGGATGTGGATACTGACTCTTTATTGTAACTTGGTTATGTTGATGATAATCCACAGACAACTGAAGAGTTCTTTACACCTTTTTGACAAACAAGAATGGTACTTCCCACGTAAATGTTCTTGGATAAATAACCCTTTTCTTTATAGGTCTTCCAACCACACTTTCAATCCCATTAACTCTTTTGGTTCTAGTGCATAAGATAGAAGTGAGATAAGATAAGTTCCTAAGAGGAGATCAATTGTAAACTCCACATATCTTAGGGGTGGAAACCCTGATAAATTCTTAGAAAATGAATCTTGAAACTCGTCAACCACCACTAGAAAAATGGTATTCTTGATCTCTTCCATTGATTCAAAATTCAATGCCATCAAATAGTAAAAGATTATTCCAACTAATAGTGCTTAAAATAATGTTACACCTTCCACTTCATTCCTTTACCCTCTAAAGAGAAGATCAACACCATCAACAGTCATAAAAATGAACCATCACGTATAATAGTATATGTGATCCTTGAACATTGTCAACCAATTCATACCCAAGATTTTTTCATAGGCGTCCATCTTAAGCACAAATAAATACTATATCAACTCATCTCCATAAAAAATTATAGAACATACTCTACACTTAAAGGCTTAACATTTTCTTTGACTTAGTGGTGTTTGATGTTTTAAAATAGATGAAATCATCTTAACATTTAAACTCATGAAATAAATTGCATGATTTGAAAAAAAAGGGATGCACCAGTATCAATCAAATCTTTAATAAGGGTAAAATTAAAAAGAATTGTACCTCGCACCATAGATGGTTCAGATTAATCATCTGCCATATACTGTTCATCTTCATATAACTGCTTACTCCCTATGCTATGTTCCTTTTTCCCTGTTGCGATTTCTTCTACTGAGGAGTCATGGTATTCCTGAAATTAGAATGGTTATCTTGGTTCTTATGATGATAAATATTATACTATCCTTATCCTATCAAATCATACAGCGTCTGTGACACATGATAGGTGTCTCAAACACCCAACCATGGAGCACTGTGATAATAGCATTGATGATTCCCCCATATGGTTTCAATTGTGTCATTATCTAGGTAGTGTTGTAAACTTTCACTTCATGTGGTCAAAAGAACCAAATTAAAAACATAAATCTTTAATCTTGGTCCTTTGCTAAAGATTTTTCAATCCATCTATTCAATTTTGCGTCATACCAATGCCTTGAAAATAGGCGTCCCCCTTCCACTTTCTCCCAACATTAGAGTTACTACCATTTACTATAGGTATCAACATTATTACTCCCCTTGTACCTCCTAAAATGTATCATTTTTCTACTTTCTCTCTATTCACCATATTTTTATAATCCATTATAAAAAGAACAAAAAATATTTTATAGAAACTCGTTCCTCATCCTTGATTCAGAAATGTGTGCCTTTAACGATTCAATAGTAGAAACTTCATGCATAAAGCATACTAAATTCATAAATTTATCTATATACTCTAACATTGAGAGGTTCTCCTACACCATGATAAAAAATTCTATCATTGTTGTAATCCTAAATGTTTGAGGATAGAATTTTTTGTTGAAAAACTATTCAAAATACTCCCATGAAATGCCTTGGTCTAATTTAGCATGAACTACTAAATTCTACCACTAACGTGCAAGATCCTTTAGAATATACGTCAATAACTTTACTTTCAACTCTGCTAGTTTTCTTAGGAAATAGATGATTTGATTTATGCTATTCATTCACACCTCTTCATTTTTTGGTTTCAAATCAACCCAAAATATAGGTGTATTATGCTTCTAGAACTAAACATAATGATCCACTTTCCTTGGTTCATCCTTATTATTTCCTCTATCCAAAACCTGAAAATATTGGAATATACTTTGAACCAGTTGTTGGTTCGCCTTATGCTTAGGTGAAACCACATCTCAAAAACATATTATACATCATTTCTTCTACACCCACTAGGTTCAATTTATATAAACATAGAAAACTCCATAAGTCTCACTCTCTACAAACTAGAGGCTTAAAAATTTCAAATTCCACCACATCACAATTATCATAATAGTGATTTCTAAAAATCAACACTTTCCTATTTTCAACCCATTTTTGAAAATTAAACCATTATTTTGAAAATAAAACTATTTTAAAAATACCACTATCATGATAATCTAAAAATATCACTTTAGAATACTTTTTCCAAAACTTTTCAAAAATCAACATTTTACCACCAAATGATAAATAATTACTCAAAATGAAATATGCACTCCTAGTGGGAAGTCATTTCTATAATGTATACCATTCTCTTCTCATTGGTTAAAACCATGATAATGAGATTAAAACTCCTATAAGTGTCTCTAAAACACTTATTTATAGAACTCCCTAGTAACTTGAAGTTCAGCAAAAAAGGTTAGCTATGTCTTTTTATTCTCTACAAAGTCCTAACAATCCTACTCTTTTATACCATCCCAACTCAAGACTAACCTAAAATGAAATTTCAACTCTAAGTTTAACAACCAATACTATTTTTACCCAAATATTTGGACCAACCAATAATGATACCATTTTTAACATCCTACCCCTCCTCATTGGAATGAGTTGTGGTGGAAATACTACTAGGCCTTAGGAAACATCCCCAAGACACAAAAGGATGGAAATAAATTACAAGGGATTCAATACAATTCGGGGAAAATTTTCTATTTGAAAATAAAACACCAACAGAAAAACATACCATACATAAAACCACTATATTATGCATGATAAAAACACAAGAAAACTCAAGGTATAAAATTTTACACCAACTATATGAGAGTACCAAATCGAAACCAAGATCAACTTATATTACAAATTGGATGACAAAACACACAAAGGTCAAAGACTCTAAAGACACTAACTCTACAACTCCCAACAATATCCAAGCTCCAAATACATAATTTATCCCTCAGTATCATTATTTACCACCAAATAATTGAGAAACATTAACTTTACATTTGTCCCATTAAATAATATCCGCAAAATTACTAGAGTACCCAAGCATGGGTGAGTAGTGAAAATCAATAGGATTTCCCCAAAATACTTCCCTACTCATACAAATAGGATAAAATAATTTAAAACACTTATATAAAATAATTTATATGAAACCATTTAAAAAATTAACAGTTTATATCAAAATATAGAAAATTTGACAAACCAAAATAGTTTACATGGGAAAAACCAAATAAATCATCAAACCATTTAAAATTCCTTTTTTTCATAACCAATCCAGGATTTACCCACACACCCACACATGCATGCTTTATTGAAAGTTTCATACTCATGCATGGTATGCTATCTATCCACTAAGTGGTATCTATGTGGCCAATATCATTGTGCCCCAATTACCCACACCCATGATGTTGGATCACATCCCTTTGTACCATAATGGTACACAACCCTTACTCAAGGTCACGTCAAAAGCATGAACTCACACTAACTTGTGTATGCCAAAAACACTGCCAATCCAATATTTCAAAACATTTCCAACAAAAAAATTCAATAAAACCATTATTTTATTGAACAAATTCCAATAATTTTTTTTCAAAAATCCAACAAATCCATATTTTAAAATCAATCATTAAAAAATAAATAAAACCAATACTTTTCACAACAAGTTCTAAAATTCCAAAAAACCACAAACCATTAATAAAGAGGGTTTATACCATACTTTTCACATCAATTTCACAACAAATTTATATCAATTAATTAATTTGAATCTAATCCTTAATGTTCTAACAACATGTGTCTATAGTAAATCAACCTACCTCAGAAGTTATGGTGAAAATGATGAACTACATGAATTCTTCAACAAAACTGGGTAGAATCTCCAAAAGCCATATTAGATCTCTTTCCCTAACATCAGCACAACAAAATATCATCATGATTGGCATCCGATATTTTAGATATACCCCCAAAAGATCATATCTATGAACTTAATATAGGAAATACAATTGGATATAATGAAAATCACTTTAAAAGAAGACTTACTAAGGGAAACATGATTTTTGCACCAATACTAGCCACCCGATTGCTTCCAGATAGAATGGGAGAGTCTTAAAAACCAATGGGGGGAATAAAATCTGAGTTAGGGTTGAAATGGAGAAAAAAATTGATCAAGGGTAAAAAAAAGTTAGATAATCTTTTTTAGGATATAAATTTTAATTGTACATGGTTGGGTTGCAAGGTTAGGGAAACTATACGCCAACCGTTTGCCAAACTCTACCTTTAAACCCACCCCACATGGTTTTTTCCCATGATTAAAAAAACTAGGTTCCAACCATGTTTTACATATCTTTCACTTTTAATAGTTACTCCAAGGTGGATCCATGGTTTTTAATAACCATGCACTTTCCCATAATCCCCTGTTTCAATTTCTACGGTTTCCCATAAGTGTTTCATGGTTTCTACTAACCATGCTCAAATTATGCACCATTATAAAATCCCCCCCAACATTAAAAATGTCTTCTAAACCCTTCCAAACTTCACCTAAAAACTATACATAATTAAAATACATAAATCTTGGGTTATGTACATGAAACTTGGGGTGCTACAAAATATATTATATAAAATAATAATAAAATGGATAGATTTTGTCAAATGATTAATTATAAAAAATATAGGATTATTACCTCCTGCTGTATTTAGTAATCCAAACATAAAATTAATGGATATATTCTTACATTTCTACCCTAACAATAGAAAGGGTTTAAGCATTCCATTTGTTAATTTTTATTCAACTTTAACCTATTAATAATTTAAATGTTTTATATTAATATTAACAATGTATTTATTGATTTCTTCCCACCAAAATTTTCCTAAATGTCTCTATACATCTTAGTGCTTCTAGGATGAATAAAAGATAGAGATATGAGATTAAGTCAATTTTTTTCTTCAAATTAAAAAAAAAGGAAAACTTAGCCTTATTATAAATATCAAAACACCTTATTTTTCAATTTTAAATTCAGGAAACATAAATTTCTAAATGAATTATACCTTTTCCTATAAATTAAGATCCTGTTTATGAGGTTTCTAAATTCTCTCCAACAAGGAAGAGTGTACCAATACTTGTAAAAAAATTGTTAGAGTTTCTTTACGAAAAAATTATAGACCAATATTCGTTAAATAATTTACCAAATGATCATGTTCCAAATTTAGCATAGTTAATGAAACATTTTCTTTTTAACATAAAAGCATCAATTATAGCACTTTATTTTTCAAGATGGTCGTGAATCATGAAACTATAATCATTAATCAATTTCATACATATTCTCTACTTCATGTCTAACTATTTCTAAGTGAATATATACTTCAAAATTTTATGATTAGTATATATTTAATATTTTACTCCAAATAAATTATTTCTATATATTTTCCAAGAATAAAAACACAATGGTTAGTTCAAGGTCATGTGTAATATAGTTTATCTCATGAGGTATCAATTAACATAAATCCTAATCAATTAACAGATAGTTATATATAAGAATAAAACCAATACCATTCAAAAAATATTCATTATAGATGAATAATTAACCATTTCTAGATGGAAGGGGAAAACCGGATCAATCACTTATCTTTTTTTAATTTCCTGGAAACATTTATCACATTCTTCCATCGAAATGAATTTAACTCATTTTCGAGTTGAATAAGTTATTGTGTAAGATAACCAACCAAAGTTGTTGATAAATCATCAGTAATAGCACAATAATCCAAGAAAACAATGACTATATATGATATTTGAAGGTATTTTCCACTATTGAACAACTTTATTTATAGCTAGATCAACAATTATTCCATATTTATATATAATATGTTTACGAAAAGAAATCCATTACAACCAGAATTAACATTTTCTAAATTTTTCATATAACTTAAATTCATTCAAGATCTACAGAAGAATCCTTAGGTGTTTTTAATGATCCTCATAACTTTTAGAATATACCAAAATATCATCAACAAACACAACCATAAATTTATCTAATAATGCTTTGAAAACTCTATTCACAAGGTCAACAAATATAACTTGGGATTTTTTCAACCCAAAAGGAATAAATAAAAACTTATAATTCCCACTACTATTCCAAAATGACATCATTAAAATTCCATCCGACTTCACCTCCACCTAATGGTACCCAAAACTATAATAGATATTTAAAAAATAACAAGTTATTTAGAGCTGATAAAAAAATCCATTGATATTAGGAAAAATATACTCATTGTTTATTGTGATGTTATTCAAAGATATGTAATCAATAAAAATCCTCATGGAAATATCATTATTTTTAATAAAAAAATAAGAGCACCCCTTGGCGAGGTTCTAGGATAAATGAAGACTTTATCAAGTAACTCTTGTAACTGTTTTTTAAATTCTAAAAGTTCTACTTGATTTACATGATAAGGAGTTTTTGAATTATTATTAGAATAAGTAAATAATTCAATAGTAAATCCAATATCTTGATAAAGTATAAAACCAGGAAATAAATCCATAAATAAATCCATATATTCATTTACTACAATATTGTAACCAATTTTCACAGTTTTTTTATTCTTAACAATACATTCAAGATAATTATCATTTTTATATTTAATAAATTTCTCAACTTCTTGATATATTATCAAAGGTATGGATTTATTCTTGTATTAAAACTGAAACTCATTTTGAAAAAAAATCTTTAACTCTATAGTCCTTCTTATATTTTAGTTTTTAATTCTAAGATAAATTATAGAGCTAATGTAATGTACCTAACACCACATTGTTGGATGGTCCAACATCTTCCAAAGTACTCAAAAAGGATTTCACCATACCTTTAGTATTTTGAACTTTATGACTCCATCCTTTATTATTATCTCCAAAAAAGTAGTCACATATTGAACCATCTCACTATAATTAAAATATATTACTTTTTAATTTTCATAATTTTTCTGATCATTACTGTGTTCTTTTTCTTTGCATTCCTGAGCCATACATCTAAAATTTATACATCAGAAAAACATTACAATCTTCAAAATACATTAATCATGGTATGTTTTACCACACTTATAACAATATAGAAACTTTAAATTTTCACCTTCATATTTCTTTGATGGATACTTCCCAATTACATTCCATCTAGACCTATTTTCATTCATGTTGCAATAGAATGCATGATCATTATTAAACTCTATTTCTACCTTCTCATCAAATCAAAAAAGCTTCTCATAACTTTTGAATTCATAATAATTGAATTCTCTTAAATATCATGGCTTCAATCCAGGGTAAAACTGATTAATTTTACTGTCAATATCCCATATATAATTTGGTTCATACCTTTCCAAACAGTTGAAGTTTTCTTCATACATGACTATTGAATCTTCCTACTTACACATAAATTAATATAATTTATTTTCCATTAAAAATAGAAAAATTTAGGAAAATACTTCTCAATGAAAATATTCTTAAATTCATCCCATTAAAATGAATAAATATCTTATCTTTCTATAATATTCTTAACCAATGAACACCACCCACTGACTTCAACTTAAAAATAATAAGTATAAGAGTTAACTGTTTTTGAATAAAACATAAATTTTATTATATTATCCATGTATTAAACATATCCATCAACTATCATAGGGTTAGATGATCCACTAAATTCTTAAGGGTGTTATTTCATGAAATATGATACCATGGAAACGTTCCTCTATAGTGAATTTGGTTTGTATATCACTTTGATAACACCACCATTTATAGTCTATTTCAGTTGAAACATCACAAAAACAAACTCCTCTATTCAAATTATAACTATTATTGGTTGCTTATTTGGATAGAAATTATCCTCTTAGTTCCCTCCTACTTCAGTTTCCTTATTTCCCATTTAGAGAACCATTATAAATAATATTTATTTAGATGAAGCAACATGATAATCATAAAATTCTCTATCATTATAACCATAAATTATAATATATTAAGGGTGCTTACTCACATTATAAAAACCATTAAAATTATCAAACCCCTAATTTGATACCAACAATAAGGAACTAATTTTAAAACGTTATATAATCTTAATTTTTAAATCCAGAATTCATTTTATTGCATCCCCAATGACCATTTTCAGTTTATAATTTTGGAGAATGAGATAAAAAATATTACATAAAAAACCCATATATTATAAAGTGTATAGTTCCCCTTAGTATCACTTTTTCATAATATAATACTTTTAAAATGAAACAAATTTTCTTTTCATGAAAAATTATCTTGATTTTCAACTTGACTATATCATTTTTTGTACTATTCCTTAAACTCTATGATTTTTTTTGAAAATGTGGTATGAGAATAAAAATATCAGTATGGGACATGTAAAAATAATAATAGAAACTCATTAGTCAATTTTTAAATGATGAGGTTATATCAGAGAGTTGTACTTTTAAATATTAATCCTTGAGATCAAATAATTTTTTACTTTCAAATAAAATTATATTTACTACCTAATGATTTTCATAAAACATATTATAATTAATTTTAAAAGAAAAATCAAAAGTAAGTGGTTTTATTAGAAAATATGAGAACCCATGAAAAAAATTCATAAAAACATTCATTTTTACCCTTAAAGGGAAGGATCATTCCTTAAAAAAATATAATTAGCTTAAATTATGAAATAAAAATTTTACCTGATACTTAGTAAAAATGATAGAAAGGTCTTGTACATTAATTAGGGAATAACCTTTATAGGACCCTTATAATAACCCTTATAAATTGAATAACATACTTGGTTAATTATTGCATAAATATCTGGAGGACATAATCTTTAACCAATGCATAAGAGAGCTATATTAGGCTCTCCTATATTGATAAATAGTGTCTAAGGACCATAATATACATGAAACATATTAAAATTTTCATTTTCATTATCAAACTAATAAAAATATACTTTTGAACCCATAAGTAAATCATTTTTAGATATTTATATGTATATATTTCCTTTAAAACCCCATTTTCAAAACTAAAATACGCAGAAGAATGGGAAGAAGGGTTTTATTTGAATAAAACATAGAAGATTATAAAGAAATGTAAATAAAAAATAATTATTATACTGTTGGGAAATCCCATTGATGTCATATACATCAAAAAACATTTCCTTTTCACTTTGTAAAGAAATAAACACATTCCATATGAAATATACCAAAATATTACTTTCAAAAACTATTGAAAAAAATAAAAAAATAAAAAATGTTCCTTTATAATTTATTTATCTCAACCTAAATACATCCATAAAATAATTTTAAAAATATTATAAAGGAGGAAAAATATATAGAAAATTAACATGTAAAACATTTAAAATGATGTTTTAATGTAAGGTACCCCTTACCTTGAGTCCTAATTGTTAAATATATTATTTATCTTATTGAATAATAAAATTATGTTAAGTATTTACTTATTAAATTATAATTTTCTAGTTTATTATTCTTTTTGTTTCACTTATATCCTGTTATATGGAAATAATTTAACGATTAAGTTCACATCATATGTTTTTAGGTCATTTAGATTATATATCAGAGATGGATTGGGTAGTTCAAATATAGTCAAATTAATTAGGATTAAGTAATTTATATAATGTTAATAATGTTATAGTTATTATTTTTGTACTTTTTTTTATACTTTTAGAATAAAATATGTAATATGGTTATGAGAAATAGATTATGTTAAAATATGGATATGGTAGTCTATACGTACACATGGGTAACGTTTCTGTTTCTCAATGAACATGGAGGAAAGAATGTAAGTATTATTTTAATATTATATATTGATAATTATTTCCTAAACATCATATTATTTATTTAAATCTAGATATATATACAATCGATATGATGCGTTGATGAAAAATAAACTACATCAATTTGCGAGGTGGTATCCGCACATACACATGAGTGATGTTTTTATTTTTTATTGGATGATAAAGTGGTAAGTGTAATTTTTATTCTCTATTATATAATAAAATTAATATAATATATATCATATTATTTCATTGGTATCCATTATTATGACTATTCATAAGAGCTAGTGATGAAAAATAAAATACATCATGTCGGGGGGCTGTAGTCTGCACGCACACACGAGAGATGTATTTATTTTCCATTGGATAGATAAATAATTGAAAAATTGTTATAATATATTCATGATAACATTTATGTATATGGGTTATACTTATGTTATTATATGATAATTATTAAGAGTGTTTTTAAGGAGGTGAAATAATAAATAAAATAAAAACACTCAATTAAGAACTATACCGCTTCGTCAAACAACATCCTTAGGTTTATACTTAAGGACTTACTAGGATGTTATTTTAATCTAACTATAGACTATATAAAATTTTATGGGATGTTGGGAAGGAATTATGGTAGGTATTTTCTAATCTAAGAGGCTCATAAATTATGAATAAGAGAGGATATGTTGTGTCCTTTTATAAGTAAGGGAGATGACACACTTTGAATGTTTCAAAATGATTAAAAAAAATTATTATATTACTTAATTAAAATAGATTCAAAATGTATGATATTCAAAAATGAGAGGATATAGGGTATAAATATTAGCATAAAATAGTATTTAGACAAATTTTTATGACATTAGAACCATTATCATTTTAGTTTTAACCCTTTAACCCATTTTTAATCTTTTCTGGGTAACTGAATTTTTTACAAAATTTATTATTCATAGGGATCAAAAATGAAAGTTGAATCATTATATAATCCAGAAATTATGTTTCTAAATATTTATTACATTTTATAAAATTAAATATCTAGAATTATAAGAAATTAATTTTAAAATAAATTAAAAAAACGTGATGAAAAATGATTTTCCATAAAAATGTATTTTTAAGTATAAAAATGTTTTATACGAAATTCAAGTAAAATATTGATTCTAATGAAAATGATTATATTATTTTTAATTAAAATTAACTAATGATATTTTAAAACTATTTTAAAAAAATGATACTATGTAAATACTTGGAAATAAAATACAGTTTTATTAAAAATAAGTGTTTTATACCATTCACCCAAAGCTCAACTTTTTCAAAAAAATTATGAAAATGAAATATAGGAAAACATTTAATTAATGATATAAAAATTAATATACTTTTAATTCTATTTAAATTATTTAATTTAGTAATTATTATTTTAAAATAAAACCATATAATAAATTTAAAATAATTTAGTATGAATAAAACTATTTCCTTTTTGATTAAAAAATTACTTAATATTCTTATAGTGAATATAACTCTATTAAATCTAATTCATGAATATTTATATGGAATGATAGTTATTTATTATGAAAATCACCTTTTTTGTTACATTATCTTGATTACAACATATTATAATAAATTTTAAAAATATTAAATTCATGCATCATTACTTGTTGTGATTCATTATTTGATTTATTGATCTGTGAAAGTATTAGATTTCTTTATTTAATTTAATTATTATCTGTTTGGTTTTATGTGATAATTTTTTTAAATAAAATATAAAAATATATGAATCATACCCCCATCATTTATTATGTATGGTCATATGTATCTAAGGATTATTTAATATAATCCTAAACCAATGGAACCCCTCACATGTGAGTGAGTAAACATTTTTAATGGATATAGATCCTAGTGATAGGGGGTGGTTCAGGACCATAGCCAAAGTGAATCCATCCAAGGAGATACATGGGATAATGAATAAATGTTGTAATTCATTCCATAAATAGGACCAGGGAACTAATCTAACCAGTAGTTAAAATCTCTTGATCATGTCAAATATTTATTTTATTTTTTCAGTGCATTGTTATTTATTTGTTCTATGCAATGAATGGTTTAATAGGATAATTAAATAAAATTTAATAAAGTAAATAAATTACTAATAACATATAAGATGCAATAAAATAAAAGTATTACACATAAATAATTTTATCAGATATGATTCATTAATTAAGTAAATTCCATATTATATTAATAGTATTGTGATGAATAAAATAACTAATCCTGATGCATAAGTTAAAAAAACCCTCAATAAAAATTTTAACATAGAATAAAAATTCATTATATGAGTTTTGATGCAATGATGTTCAAAGTATTTGTTTTTCTATATTCAAGGGAATATTTAATTTCCATGTAGTTTTATTAAAGTTAATGGGCTGACTTAACGAAATTTCTATTAAGGGTAATGGTTATAGTTTATTTAATAAAATTTGATAGAAAATATTAAGGAAATAAAAGTATATAATTTCATAATTGGAGATTGCACTCAATAAATAATGGAACTATGACTTAATACGATTGACATGTAATGCATACGAAAATACCTTCAAGTCATTTTCATAGACAAAGTATGGGTTATGTTAGGGGAAATATGAATCTTTTTCACTTGTATATTTTAGTGAATGAATATTATGATTCTGATACTGAGGGATATTGGGATTTTTTAAAATAGTGAGAGACAAGTTAATATAATAATTAATTACATTATATTTGTTTATCAAGATAATGTCAAAAATATACTTTTATTATGTTATATAAAATATTAAACAAAACCACTGAATCACTTTGATATTTTTTTACAAAGAAAAATTCCCCACAAGAAAATATTTTCAATATTGGTATAGTAACTTGTGTATTATAATTCTATAGGGAAATATATTATATGTGTTGAAGTTACTTCTTCCTAATTATCCACCTGGTAAGTGAGTGAGGGAAAGAATGATGCCTATATGAGGTATATAGAGAATACATAAGATGTTCATTATATCATGTTATTAGTTGTGTTTGAGGAGATGAAGATGTAACATAATGAAATGAATGCATACACCATGATAAATCATCTCTAATAACTTAAAAAATAAAAATAAAGGCTAAAGATAATAAATATTTTTACTCCAATATAAATGTGTAAACTGAAAGATGGATACCTAGCTAGTGTTCATGTACTCATAATGATGAAGTATATTGATTAGTCAGTGAAATCGGGGTTTTATTTAGATAATAAAGTTTCTATTAATATCATATTATGATCCTTACCAACTAAATTATCTATATTCATTAACAACTATAAAATTAATACTATAGAGATTCCAATTAATAAACTTTATATTATGGTTCACCAAGTATATAATAATTGGTGGGAACATAGTTCCTCAAACCTTATAGTGAATAATGCGAGGGAAAATATTTAAAATCCTATTATATATATAGAGTCATTAGTTCCATTGAAACATATTTTAAAAAATAAAAATTTTTAGTGGAAGAGAATAAAACAAGATGATATCCGCTTCACATGTGATAATAAAAGTCACCAGAAGTTCAATTAGAATGAATTGATGAAAAATCATATGGAATATTTTACTTGAGATATATTTATAATTTCCTATAGTAATTATAATTCTATTCTTGGGAATTAATTATTATATGTTATTTATATATTCATATCCAAAAATAGAAACTAAGTAATATAAGAAATATTATAGGAAGTAAAAAGAATCTTCAATTTATTTATGGGAATTCACTCATACATAAGCTAAAGAATATTATAACTTCATGAATTTCATGTGGATTTATTATTATAAAACTATTGTTTTTATTGAGTGTTTCTAAAATTTTTTATAGTTTTTAGTTGTAGAAATATTGAGATGTTATTTCATATTTGAAATGAATTGTGTTATGTTATATCATAATTAATTAATAGTTTCATCATACTTTAATAACATATATCCAATATTTATAATTAATGATGAATATAAAATATAAGATTCTAATAATACATATTTTAGGAAAGATAATTCTTTATCAAGTAAAACTAAGAGTAATTGTCAAGAATATTCCAAAAGTGTGTTTAGACTCTTAAAAGATAATATTGTAATGTATTTTTACACAATTACATTAAAGTTTTTATGATAAAAAAACTTTAGAAATTAAATTTGATAATTTAGAAATGATTCTAGAATCAGTTTAACAAGATACATGTAAACTATTATAAGGATAATATAGAGTAAAATTAATATACCTCATGAGATTTATTTAAGATATTTTAGAAATTTAAATTAGAGAAGTGAATATTCTTTGTAAAATATATTAGATAACTCAGGAAGGTATATTTGAGATTTTAATAACAAATCATTCAATATTCATTAAAATATATATTGAAGAAATAACTAGACTCACATTTACTTATACACAGTAGAGTAATGATGTTAGTAAAAGGAGGATTTATGATGAATCTTATAAGTATTATATGTCTTACATTACTCCCTTCCAGACTTGTTTTGAAAATAATGACATTGACTTATAGCTATATGCCAAATATATTTACTAATGGATATAATAGAATCTATAATATGAAATAAATATGTAATGAAAAACTTTAATCATTTTAACAAGATCCATTCATGAAGTTTATTCTAGTAGTAAACTTATATAAGGAAGACATAAAAGTGAATCATAGTTAATTACCCCAAGAAACTAAGGATATAATTATCTATAAGATTGAATGATATTATTCAAGTGGTTGACTATATTTTTATAATAGGGAATCAATTTTATTTTGAGGTATATGGATAAAGTTGGACTTCAATGAAGTTAAGGCTGTCGATTCAGAAGAATTAGAAGAGGAACACTAAACTCCACAAGGCTTAGTGTGCTGATTTGTTCCAGTTACATATACAAAATAGTAAAGTCAAAAACAAGGAGAATTTTTTTTATTCACTGATTTAGGTAATGTATTACTCAATAGTAATAATAAATTTTACAAGTGAACATTTAAGGGTGAAAATATTAAATTGGTATATTGATATGAAGTCATAAATGGATTAATGTACTAAAATCTAGTTCTATATTTTGGTAATTATTCTAGTGTATTTAAATCCTTTAGTGAGTATTTAGGAATAAACTAGACATTTATAGTAATGTTGGTACTTATATGTCATGATTTTTTTTCTATGATGGTAGATGGTTGAAAGGTCAAGAGGGTGTGGGGATGTGGATCAAAATATTTTAAAATTAAAACAAAAAGAAGTTAAATTATATAAAAGTAAATATGAACACAAGATATTTTTACATCAGATCATATAAAAAAGATCCAATGTCTACTATTCACATTTCTATACTCTTTGAGATGTATGTCACCCACTAAGAACCAGAATTTTAAAGGGGAGACACAATCCAAATAAAACCTATATTTTCTAGTGAAGATATAATCAAACATGACCTTTTTAAGGGGATTCAAAACCTAATTAAAAACCCATACATTTTTTAGAGGTCTAAATAAATAAAAATTAATCTTTTATAGAAAAAAATATACAAAATAAAATACACATAGTGGAAAACATAAGTATATAAAAAACAAAAAACTAGAATTGATAGATGAATCTTAAATGGTTGTAGTAGCTAAATCACTACAGTTAATAAAGTTATATGCAAAAAGTTTCTTCACACAAAGTTCAATAATTTTTTTATTTAAAATAATTCATATTCATTTCTATTTCTTAAATTACTTCATTCTTTTTGTTTCCAAATATTTATTTGTAGTGATATATCCATAATCATCAAATTGAATTTATTATAGTCATTGAATAAATTATTTCTTGAAAAAATCAAATGTGAATCCCTAATAAAAAGAACCTATAAAAATAAAAAACTACTTTGGATTTGGATAATTATTCTTTCAAAGATTCTATATTAATTAGGGAATTTTTTTCCTATAAAAATTATTTGAAATAATTTTTATGATTTATGAAATTTAAAATCACCATTTAAGAATATTTGGAATATCTCTAGATTCACTATAAAATAATACCCAATGTACATAGAAATATCCAATTATAATCATGTTGTGATAATCTCTTCAATGAATAATATAATAAATATAATTATCAATCCTGGTTTATGATTAATAATAATCCTATCATTAATAAAAAATATCTTAATAGACTTTAAATTTTTAAAATTTAACATCTAAAATCTATATGTATATTAATTATAGAAAAATTATATTTTGATGATGTATACAATAGTTACCATTGAAAAATATCTATAAATAAGTTTTTTCTAAACTCAATTGAAATATAAAAGATTTATTGTTTATATTCCAGTATGTTATAAATTTGATACAATATACAAGAAATTCAACTTCAACTATAATGCGTAAGATTTTAAATATTCACTATAATTAATATTAATTTTCCTTTGGGAATAAAAAAATAAATAATAAATATATCCATCTCCCTTGAATAAATAGTTTTTTTTCAGATCTATCATTGAGTAAAAAATGTTTATGACTTTGAGAAGAAATAGAACATATAATTTTTTACTCCATAAATAATATTTATACTCATATCTAGTGAATATATAATAATTTTTCCATAGATAAAATATTGTAAAAAATAAACTGAACTTCTTATATAAAATTTTTATCTCACTATAAAATGATTTTAATTGGTGAAAATATCATGTTTCCAATATTTATTATATTTTTGTACTTAAGAATAATAAATAATATCATGTCCAAAGAAGAAGTTATTCAACATAAAAACATGATAACAAAACAATAATAAAAATAAATACTATGAAATAAAAAAATTATAATGATAAATAGTAAAATATGTGAGTGAAATATGTAATTATAAAAAAAACTAGCCAAAGTGGCAAGGATCCAAATAACATTCTCTCACTTTTTTGTAATTAAAAAAATCTAACATCTTTAACATAAACATATTTCCCCGTTTTTATAGGAATAAAAAATATAAAACCAATGAAGTACTATTTATAAAAATTAATATAGATAATCAAAATGTAGTATTCTAGATAAAATATCTATCTCCTTAAAAAAATTTCATTCTTTAATAGAATAATTTAAAAAGTTAAATTAGAATAACTACAATTAACTAAATCATAATTTCAAAGAATAGAAAAACTATTAATGAATTAAAAAATATTAAAATTAATGAAAAATACCCATTTAGTCCAAATTTTATCTCCGTTGAATATATAATTCAATGAATATCAAATCTTACACTATAAAGATAAATAAGTCAATAAGTCAATTTTTTTTAAACAATATTTAATAAACAGATATAAATATATTCAATTAATAAAAATACATGTTTACAAATATAGTTTCCTATGTATATGCTAGCTTAAAAAAATAATATTTTTATTTCTCTAAAAAATTTCTAAGTTGATGTAATATTAATCTTCCTATGTAGATAAGAAATTTACACTCCCATCATTATAATATCATACTAAGTCTTTTAAAATTTTAAAATATTTAAGGACTTTATAGATATATAATCCAATTGTTCATCAATAGGAATATATTATAAACTAATATCACCTTTTTGTATATGATCTCTTATAAAATGATATATAACTTTGATATGCTTCATTCTATAATTTTATAGAGGATTTTTTTAAATAGATATAGTTGATAAAATATGACACATAATGAAACTACCTTGACTCTAGTAACCAGGATATGGAGGTTAATTTATTTCATTTGTACAAGATATGAGAGATTTAATTGAAAATAATCAAATATTTTAACAATATTTAAATATTAGATACAATTATGATTCCCATAACACCTGGGGAACACTAAAATATAGTCTATAAAATTCTTATAAACTCTCTTATTCCTCTTTCAAATCATTCAAAGATCTCTTCTTGGTATCCCCAGGAAAGGAAAAAAATTAAATGGTGAGCTCAGATGATTAGTAAGTATAGTTACCAATACTTTTCATGCATATATATCTCATATTATTCGATAAATATTTATTATATATCAAGATTATCTATACTAGGATCATATAGGTCTAGTGTCTTTGGATGTAAGGACACATAAAAAATAGTTCATAAGTGAACTACAACATCTCCCACTAAGTTATTTATATATAGTACCCTTATTAGAAATATCATATATATAATAACTTTATTCATAACCTAGGTAATGGAAACATATTAAATGGTGAGATTAAATTCTCAGTAATTATAAACAATGGAGATATCAACATTACTTGATCACAAGGGAATGAGAAATTACCTTAACATTTGGAAACAATACACATAAAATCATAAATCATAATCTTTTGACATGGAATAACGAATGTTAGGTCATAACACACAATTCATAAAGGAATGATAGAACATAAGTCATGTGAGTATAACTTTATCATAATACATATATTTGCAACAAAAACATAAGCATTAAAATTAATTTCCTTAGTAGTAAAGGATCATTTCCAAGACTATAATAGTAGAATGAGTTCACTCCATAAACCATCATAGTAGTCAAGGTTCATTCCCAATACTTTAATAGTGTTAAATTCACTTACTGATCTGGGTTCACTCCCTATTCCAGTCCTTTTTTATCTAATGTGATATCAATCATTACCCAACTCATTGGAGAAATATATAATTCCTGGCCCACCTGATATATAATTAAATCCTATATATGTGTGATATAAGATCATAAAACATTCATTATATCATAACACATGAAAATTAAATAGTCTTCATAAAAATTTCATCATAGTATAACCTATGAAAAAATAGGTGTCAAAATCATTTCATAAATTAATCATAGTATAAAATGTGGAAAATGGAAAAGTTTCATAAAAATATTTTCATAATAATCATAAAACATATAGAGAAATAATAAGTATGGTACCATTTAATCATATACATAATAAAACCTAAGAAACAATAAAGGATTTTTTCATTTATAAATATATATTCCATAAAACATCATGAAAAAAATCTTGGTAAAAATATACCTTCCATTTTTAAATTACTTATTTAAAATCAATAAATTTTCAAAATATTAAAAAAAATTATTTTAAAATAAACATGTAAAATTTTATGGTATGATTTAAATAATTGATAGGTCATGATGGTAATAAGTACAATTCATGCTAAACATGCTAAAACCAATATTCATTTCACATTTTTGGTAAAAAGTCAAAAACACCTTGTTCAGAAAATGACATGAAGATGAATTTTAAAACATCTTGTGAAAAATAAAAATAGGGCACAAGTGAATATTAAAAATAATTTGATAATATTAAAAACATTCATTAAAATATTTTTAGAAAACACGGTCATGAAAGAGAATGAATTTTCAATTAAAGAGTGAAATTAAGTCTGTTTTTCTTAAAAACCTTATTTTAGAATATTGAGTACATAAATAGAGAAAATGAAATAAAAAATAAAAATTTATAAAAAAAATTTAGAATAAAATAAATTAGTTTTTTGTGAGATAGATAATAATATTTTATCATCAAAATCATAATTATAAATAATCCAAATAAATAGTGATATTGTAACATAAAACCCTTTCCAATTTGGTAACTTTTGTATCATAAGACCCATGAAATAAATAAACTTATATAGATATTTATGTTAGATTTTTTTATGAAAATAATTATAAAATAAATCAATGGGAAATATATACACCACATAATATAAACAAGTGGTGAATATGACATCTGTCCTGCAAAAATAAAAGTGAGACGAAAATCTATAACTTCAAGTGTTGAATTTCTTCATTCAAATTTGAACCTCCTATATATAAATATAAGTTTTCTATAAATATATTCAATAAAAATATTCACATATAACATACTGTATAGTATTTATTATAACCTTTTATCATCTGTTTATTAATAATTCTTATTTAAAATCACTGTTTCAGGTGATAATTACTCTATTTTTTATGTATGTTTTGGTTTGATAGTTTTAGTACTTTAACATTGATTGAGGTTCCATATTATAAAAAAATTTAATCATGATATAAATATAATATATACTCATTATATACATATTTTTATTCATCTATACAATTTACAGATTGAAAAATGAATTACATCATTCATGGAGATGGTAGGACCTACGCACACATGAACACAATTTTCATTTTTCATCAGATGAAAAAAAAGAATGTTAAATATTAATTACCCTTTATATAATAATTTTTATATCACATATATAATAAATATCATCATATATATCCTTATTACCATCCATTTCAAAATAAAATGAATAAGGTATCACATCTTCTCGTGGAGGCGGTATTCCACATGTATGCATGCACGACGTTATCATTTTACAAATGATTGGAAGGTAATAAGTTAGATATGATATTATAATTAAATAAGTACAAATATTTCAAAAATATCATATATATATATACATATGTTAAATTCATCATTATATATAGTCATGATAGGAGGTGATAGAAGATGAATTACATCAGTTTGTGAGGCAGTAGTCCGCCGAACACATGATCGACAGTTTCATTTCCCATTTGATGAAAGATTAGATGGTTATAGTTAATTAAACTAAACAAATATCAGTATATTTGAGATACTAATATTATTATATCATCATATTTGAATAATATTTTAAGTATGTGTAATAATAAAAAAATAAACAAGATTGGTTAAGAACGGAACCACTTCTCTATACTACCTCCTTAGGTTAGCATCAAAAGCCTTCTTATGAGGGTTTCCTAATAAAAATAATCCCTGTAGAAAGTGGGGAATGAATTAATAAAATTAATTGGATAGGTATTTTCCTAACAAAAAAGATATTTACATTTAAAAGGATTGGATAGGGGTTCCCTTTTATAAGTGGGGGAGATGACACACTTTGAAATCACATGGAAATTTCTTACAAGAATCTAAAATAATAAAGTAATTCCCAATGGAAATGATTCCAAATGGTCATATATTATAAACTAGTATAATATAAAGGTTTAAATATTTCCATTAAATATGATTTAGGAAAATTTATTTGGATACAATACCCTTATCTTTTGGTTAAACCCCCGAGAAACCCATCTTAACCTTAACCAGAGAAATTAATATTTACAGTTTTTACTATTTATTATGAAAAAATCAATCTGTTATTATTACCTAATATTAATTATTATTATTCTAAATATGTAATTTATTTTACAAATTTCAATTCAAAAAACTGGCATAATTTAATTTAATAATAAACCCATAGACACAAATAAAAAGAGGATCTCTAAAGAAAAAGTGTTCTCATGTGTAAAAAAAATTTATATGGAAACTCAACATATAATTAATTCCAATAAAATATTTTGTATTATTAATAAAATAATTTTTGATAAATTTTATTTTAAAAATATCTAAAATAAAAATTTAATTTTTAATTTATTTTAAGAAAACATTTTTTTAATATAAATTTATATTTTTCCTTATTCATTGAAAAATTATTCAGTTGAAAACATTAAGAAAAATAAAATCGAAGTCAATTTGGGAATGTTAAACCCAAAAATTAATTTTATTTTATAAAATAAATTTTCTAAAAGTTTAATAAATTACATTTTATTATTTTTTCACAAATAGAATTGAAAATCATTTTTCTAAGAATAATTAATTTTCAAAGAATTTAAAGACCTTACCAAAAATTATGTACTTATTTATGGAAATAATTTCTTTATCTTAAACCTTAAAATTTAATTTTTAAAATCTGGTTATCCTATACATAACACCAAATTTAATGACTAGGTTATAATATTCATGTTTAAATAATAATATTTTTGATGGTATATTGTGGTTTTCCGTAACTTGAAGTTGTGTGTAACATAATTTATCAAAGAATTTAAGTATATTTAATAAAAAATATTTTATAAAATATTATAGTGTTAAATTATAACCCCCTTAAAATTGAATTTCACACTCTAAAATTTTCCATTTTGATAAAAATAATTGAGGATACCCTTACACCATCATATCATTAGGTTCCTAAGTAGATTATTCAAAATGGGATTTTCTTCACAAAAATTTGACCGTGTTAGTGGAATTTCTTCATAGAGAGGTTCAGTGGAAGCACAAAGTGAGACACTATATCCCCTACTTAATAAATAATATTGAAGGGGAAAATATACCTAGGGATCAACTTTCCATTTATCTGGAATATCATAACCTTCTTCCATGGAGAAATTCACAAAAACACCTTCTGAGCAACTTCAAAATCCGTTCCTTATTGAGGATTATTAAAATAACTTTTCTTTCACGATTGTGCTATATTTATGTGTTATTGAATAGATATAACCCTATCTACCATTTAATCAACCATCTCTAGTCTCATTATCTTTTGTTCTCTAAATTTTTCCTAAACATTATAGTTCTACACTTATTTCCATTAAGAACCTCATAAAGAGTCATTTGAGTTCTTGAGTGAAAGATATTATTGTAATAAAAAATTAACTTGATGAAGGTATTTATACTAGACACATTTGAAATCCATAAAAAAGGATATCATCATATAATATAGTGTTTGAATTGTTATATTAGATTGATCATATTTCTATGGATGATATATAATGATGAAACTCAACTTTGTATTAAGAGACTACTGAAGGCTTCTCCATAACTTCAAGGTAAACCTTAGATCCTAATCATATACTATATAATGTACTAAATCATGCAACCTTACCACTTTCTCAATTTATATACTATAAATATGATATAGAGAGAAATATTCTCAAATAGTAATGATGTGCATTGACTTCAAAAGGAAATTGAATTCAATCCATATTTCATTTTATACTTTATATGTTTTGGGGAGTACGAAGAAAAAATCCAAGGTGATGTTTCCCATTCCATTCTGGTATAGGTAATGGGTTTAACATCCTTTTAGACCTTTTCTTATTAGACTTAATATGTTGACATACCAAGAATATAGATAAAAACTCTATAATATATCTCTTTATTTTATCCCAATAGAAATAATCTATCATATCTGTACACATCTTTGTACTTCCAAGTTGAATTTTCATTGAAGAACTCTAAGCTTCCTATAATAACTCTATCTTAAAAATTTTATGGATAGAAGAAATACAAGGCTCTTGAACCTTATCATTCCATCATAATCAAGGTTAAACTGAGGAACATTTCTAACCTTATTATGAATCGCTAAATCTTCCTTCTATGCCTTTTTAATCATTAGTTAAATAGATAGTTGAATAATCATTTTATAAAGATAAGATCTCTCCCCTTCCTTCAATATTTCCAAATCTATCCTTTGAAAATCTATAAATATTAGATCTTTTGTGAACTTCATCATGGATAAGCCAACGCGATCCTTTGGACTCAAAGCATCTACCACCTTGCTAGCATTTTTAGTGTGGTAATGTATTGATAAGTAATAATATCTAATAATCTCCAACTATATTCTATGGAACATATTCAACTCTTTATAAGTGAAAATATAATTTAAATTTTTTTTATTAGTATATATATCAAAAATTTCTTAATAAATATAATTCCTATATATCTTTAATTCAAAAATTACAACTGTTAACTCAAAATAACAAGTTGTGTAATTTTTCTCACATACATTCATTTTTTTTGTGAAGAATTAGAAATCACCATATCATTTTTAATGATAAAAAATCATAATCCCTTCATTAATGCATCACTATTGATTAAAAATACTTCTCTACTACAGGGTAGTGTAATAATATCTATGATGTATAATCATCTCTTAAATTCCTTGAAATGTTCCTCACATACAATCATCCAAAGGAACTTTGCTTGCTTCCAAGTCAACTTGGTTATTATATTAGATAGTAATGAGAAATTTTCCATAAACCATTGAAAATATCCATCCAAACTAAGAAAAATTCAGATCTCAGTCATAGTGGTTGGTTTGGAACAATGTTTAATAACTTATGTCTTTGAGGGATCCATACATATACCCTATCTTGAGATTATATAACACAAAAATGAAACCTTTTGTAGACAAAATTTATACTAGGTACATTTTTTCAAACAACTTCTCCTACCTCAAGATTTTTAGCACAATTCTCAAGTGATATTCATTATCTTCCTTTATCATTGAATATATTAGAACAACATCTATAAATACTACCGAAATCTGATCAAAGTAATCTATAAAGACTATATTAATTAAATACATGAAGATAGAGAGGGAATTATTAATACCAAATAACACCACTATATAATCATAATGTCAATTTGTTTATACATAATACTATCTTAGGTACATCCTCCTTATTAAACCTCAATTATTATTATCTAGAATAAAGGTCAATATTGGTAAAGTATTAAGATCTGTTCATTTGGTCAAAAAAATTATCAATAAGAGGTATAAGATACTTGTTTTTAATTTTTATATTTTTCAATTCCTGATAATTTATGTATACTTACATCGATCCATATTTATTATTTAAAAAGGTATAGGTGTGACCCAAGGTGCAATTCTTGGATGAATAAATCCAATGTCAAGATTCTCCTAAATTTTGTTCTTTAATTATTAAAACTGAATTAGGTCCATTCTATAGGGATTCATTGAAACAGGCTTATATCCAGGGATGAGTTCTTTTGATAACTCAACTTCATGATTTGGTGGAAGAATGGAAGCTCCTCTAGAATGAAAGAAAAAGTCTCCCACACAATATGAATATTATTGATTTTGACTTTCTCGCCAACCATGTAAGATAAACACTCCATTTGAATAGGAATATAAACCCATATAATGGATGTGATTCCCATAGAAAGTTCATATTTTTTATCACACTAATAGAAGATCGCTGGTTGTTGTACAATATCAAACATGAATTACCTTAGTAATTGATGTGGGATTTATATAGAGAAATATGATAGATGCCTAAGATAACATCAAATTAATCCAAAGGGGAATAAAAATATTTCTAGGAAGAACATTCCCCCAAACATCAACTAGAGAATAATCATAGACTAGAGACGTGATCATCATACCATAAGATATATTAAATGATAATTCCAAAAAAATTGTTGATATGGTATTAAGATTTCCTTATCATATTCTCTTGATATTAAAAATTATGTAGATCTAGAGTCAAATAATACATTAACAATTCTATAGTATATGGTAAGTGTAACTTTTACCATGTCGTTATCATACCCCTCATCAGAAATAGTGATAATAAGAGTTTTCCCTTTGTATCTTGGTTTCATAGGTTGGTGATGTCAGTCATCGTAATTAACATTTGGATTTGATCACTGGTTATCATAATTCCTATAATCCTTTCATTTTAATCAGTAATGTGTGGGTTTTTCATTCTATGGATATTTATCTCTATTTAAATCATTATATAATTCTTCACATAACTTCATTTTTTATTTCTAGATTACCTTCTATTCCAAACTTAAAACATTTATCAGTCTCTTTAATCCAATTTCTGCTATGTTTCCTTCCAAACTTTGATCATGAAGAAAATATATTCTTCTAATCTTCATGGTTTTTATAGTTTTCTTTAAACTAAATATTTATTTTCTTATAAAAACCCTGAGATTTATGGGTAAATAAAATCTTCATTTCCACCTTGATAGCACATAGAACAATTTATTCATAGCTACCAAAGTCTATTTTGAATAATTACCTTTGGAGACTTTGTTTTAATCCATTAGATAATTGATAAACCTTAATTTTAGGTTGGATGATAACAAAATAAGCATACCTCACAATTCCTGTAAAATTTTCCTCATAGGTACCAATGAATTTATCATAATTCTATTTTGGATCAAGGAATTCATTCTATATTTTCATATGATGAATAAGAGGGAAATACATATTGAAAAATAATATCTTAAAATCATCGCACTCCATGGATTAAATTTATTTCTATTGCCTCATATTCTTGATAAGAGTCAACTATTAATATTATTTTACTTCCAAATGATAGAAAACCAAAATGGATTTTTCATTATCTAAAAATTGGAGAATGGAAAATATATTTTCAATGGAACTAATTTATTACACAACAACTAGTGGACCATCCAAACCACTAAAAAAAGTTGTGCACTTCCTTATGAAGGACTTAACCAAACATTGTTTCCTCCCTTTCTTATTTTTAAGGTAAAAATGGTTCATAGCATGATAAAGTTTCGTGAGTCTAGAAATGATATTCTTAATTCCATATCCCATAAAATTTGGTTGATCAGGGTGACAATCATTGCATTGTCTAACGAATTAATCGTTAACAAGGTTCCTTTAGGTTCTAGACAATGAATAAAACCAAAAATCATAGTGTGAGAAACAATAATAGTAGTGGAAAACAACATAATCATGAAAAATAATTTATAGGATTTCTTAAATAATGTCACCTTACTCTAAATATATGATATGTTAGGTTTAATGTAGTTCATTCATGGTCACCATCTATTCAAATCCATCATGATGGTTCGTAAAGAGTTTTTGAATTTACAAAATATTATCCCCAAGGAGTGTTAAACCAGTTATACAATAGGGCCCATTTTCATACACCAGGTGATGATCGAGTCAAATCAAAATGTTCCCTTTTTTGAGTTATTATCCCTAGGTAAAAATATTTTATAGGCACATCCACTTTTAGTATCCAAAAATTGATTTAATTACTGGTAATCCAATAATTTCATCCTTCAAAAACAATCCAAAATATTTTCTTACCTAGGGTTCTCTCTAAAGTTTTCTCATCATAGTTCCAAAGGTTAACTCAAACTTGATATGATACTAACTATAGTGACACATAATTTGCATACATTTATATTTCATATTATTAGATGAATATTCATTACATTACAAGATGATCCATAATAGAAGGGTATAGGTCTAGTGTATTTAGAAACAAGGACACATAAACTACTGGTTTCTAAGAGGACTATAATATATCCCACTAATTTCATCATAAATGGAACCGATCTTAGATATATCATACATAATAACTTCCATTATAATCGACGCAAAGGAAGCATAATAAAGGGAGAGCTAAGATTCTCAGTAAGGGTAAATAAGTGAGATATCAATATAAAATGTGCATAAGGTCATGATAACGTACGATTATAATTTAAAGAAAATACTCTGAAAATAAAATATCATAGTATTGATTCATGGTATAAATATTGGTTTGTCATAATTCATAAATCATTAACTAATAAAAAAACTTATTGGAGCATAACATTGGCATAAGACATAGATTTATGGAATACAGATAAAAGTATAAAATCATTTCATTAGTAGTTAAGGATCATTTATAAGACTATCATAGTGGAATGGTTTCACTCTCCAATATATCATAGTAGTCAAGGTTCACCCCTAAGACAATCATAATAGATAATGTCCCTTATTGAACTGGGTTCACTCCCCATTCTTATCCCATTTATCTAATGAGATACAAATCTTTAACCAATGAATTGGAAAGATATATAGTTTTGATCCCACCAATTATATAATTAAAATTATATATATGTGTGATGAAATATCATGAAAAATTATTATATATAACCCATGAAAATAAAATAGGTTTCATTCACATTTCAATATATCATAATCCACAGAAATGAAATGAGTTTCATAATCATTTCATTAATTCATCATAGTAGAACCCATAAAAAAGGAATGAGTTTCATAAAAAAATTTCCTTCATAATCATAAAAAATATAGATAATGAATAAGTATGGTACCATTGAATCATATTATTAATAAAACATAAGAAACACCAAAGTTTGTCACCGATGATTAGAAATTCCATAAAAATTTCATGAAAACATTCTTGGGGAAAACGTACTTTAAATTTTGAAATCACAAATCTAAAATATAATAATTTACCAAATATTAAAGAAAATATTTTATTTTAAAATAAACATGGAAAATTATAAGTTAATATTTAAATCATTGACAATTCATTATGTTGGGGGATACTATTCAAGTTGTACACTTTCAAATAAATATTCATTTCACATTTTTGGTTAAATGTCAAATGAATCCTTTTGGAAAATGAAAAAAAGATTAATTTTAAAATATTTTGTTAAAAAATAAATTAAGGGTAAAAATTAATTTAAAAAATCATTTGATAATAGTAAAAAAATTATTTAAATTTTTTAGAGAACATGGACATTAAAGAGATGGGATTTTTGACTGAAGAGAGAAATAAAGTTGGGTTTCTTTAAATATATTCTTTTGGAATATTGAGTACATAAAAAGAGGAAAATTAATGGGAAATAATTAATTTATTGAAAAAAATATAGGGTAAGAAAACTCATGAGTTTTTTTTGACATATAAATCATAATATTTCATAATTTTAAGAATAATCATAAATAATCCCCTTAAACAAGAATATTGTGACAGAAAACCCTCACCACTTTGGTTACTATTGAATCATAAGACCCGATAAAAAAATATACATAGATGGATATTTATATCACCAAATTTTTATGAAAACAATAATAAAATTCCTTCATATAAAATATATACACCACATATAAAAACAATTTCTGAATATGGCATGTGTCCCATAGAGATAAATGTGAGACAAAAATCCATTACCTCAAGTCTCAACATTATTTATACTCATTAAAAAATCCTATATAATAAATATAAGTTTATAATAAATATATTAAAAAATATTATAATACATATAATATAATATATTATTTACATATAAAATTTTATCACCCATTTATTAATAATTCTTTATTAAAATCTATATTTCAGGTGATAATTGTTTTGTTTTTCATGTATGATTCAGTTCATTAGTTTTTATCCTTATAATTTTATTATGGTTACATCATATAAATAATTTTAATTATGATATTAATATAATATATACTCATTTTATACATATTTTTATTCATCCATAAATTTAGATAGAGAAAAATGAATTACACTGTTCATGGAGATAGTTGGTCGTGCGTAAGCATGAACACTATTTTCATTTTTTGATGGATGAAATAAAAGAAAGTTAAATATTAATTCATCTTTTAAGAATAATTTTAGTATCATAAATATCATAAATATCATAAATCTTCATTATATATATTATTATTACTATCCATGTTAAAATAAGATGAAAAACGTATCACATCGGTTCTTGGAAACAATAGTCCATGCGTACACACGAGTGATGTTATAATTTTCCAATGGATTTGAATGTAATAAGGTAAATGTGATATTATTTTTAAAAAAGTGTATATATGTCATAAATATCATATAAATATGTTATATGCATCATTATATCCAACCATGAGAGGCAGTGATGGAAAATTAATTACATCGGTTTCCATGGTGGTAGTCAAACGTAGACACAATTGATGGTTCCATTTACCATTTTATGGAAGAGGAAATGAATGTTGGTTATGGAACTAACATAAAAAATATAAGTTTATTGGAGACAATTATATCATTATATCATAATAGTTTACTAATATTTGAATTATTCAGAAGAACAAATAAATTTAATACGTTCGAGTAAGAATGATACATCTTCTTCAGAAAACCTCATTAGGTTAGCACCAAAAGCCATCTTAGGAAGGTTTACTAATTAAACTAAGACCTATAGAAATTGGATAGGTATGTAAGTAATGTATTTTTGTAGGTATTTTGTGATCCAAGACTCTTTATAAGTGTAAATAAGAGAGGAATGGGGGGGGGTTTCTTTTTATGATCAAGGGAGAGGACCCACTTGGAAATCACTTGGAAATTTCCAAAAATAATCCAAAATGATAGTAATTACCAAGAAAAATTCTTCTAAATGGATATATATTTGAAATTCGTATAATAAAATGTCGAAATATTTCTATAGAATAAATTTTTTTTAAGTTTATTTGAGAATATTACCCTATCTTTTGGTTTAACCCTCAGTAAACCCATTTTAACTTAAACCATAATAGTTTTTTGTTTCTACTATTTATTATGAACCAAAATTAAGTTGTACTTATTAACTAATATTAATTTTTATGATTAAAAATATGGAATCCATTTTGTAACATCATAACATGAACCATGAGGTTTGATCATAAATTTACATGACCTCATACATTCCACCTCATATACAAGAGGGTGCTGATAAGTAGTGAGGGTCTCAAGTGGAACCACGAAGACACTATAAATTTTTTTTCATGTCATAGAGATAGATAATATATAACAATAATAATAAGGGAATGAATAAATAATTATATTAAATTTTGAAACTAATTATGGAATACGTGGTATGTAATAAGAGATCCTACAGTGGAAACATGTCCACTGTAATGAAAATAGATAATAAATAAAATTATTATGGGGTCTCACAGTGTCTGTCCCAGTCTACTCCATATCCATGCTCCACCTACTCAGCCATCTATAATAGGGTATTTTTAATTTCTCGAGTCTCAGGTCCTGAAATCTAAAAGTGCACCAAAATGCCTGAGTAGGGTGTGAGTACATGAATCAGTAGGATACCAACAATGCAACCTTATAATAAATTCACAATATATATAAAAGTGTATATCATGATATAATTAAATTATCAATAAACATAATGTGTTGAGTCATCATGTTCTGAAAAACCCACTATGAACCCCAACCCCTCTTCTTTGGCTCGTTGTCTATAAGAATGTTCAAGACACATGTAAATTTGTCAAGGTCTCATAGGTTCCCACCCTTCTGGTGGTTGTTATAAGAACGCCATACGTTCCATTGCGTCTATCATTGATATGATTATCATTTTAGTCATCTATGACCGAATTCCATATGAATCTATGACTGATATCATCTAGTAAGACACTATTTACCCCCTCTATAGGGGTAATCATATCCGCATTTAAGGACTTTAGGACTGCATTAGAATGGGTAACTGGCCGCTGGACTATGTAACTCCCACACTTAAGTATCCACATATGTATCTCAGTATCCAATAGTTATCCACTATAATTTACACTCTATAGAGGTATCCACAACCTCATTTAAGGACATCAAGACCAAATTAGTATGGGTAACCTCATACAACAAACCTCAAGAGTCCACCTAAGTATCTCAGTACCCGTCAGCTGGTCACTATGCTTTCCCCTCAATAGGGGTATCCATGACCACCTTTAAGAAAGTTAATACTACATCAGGTTGAGTAACCTCATACACCCATACACATGGATCCACTTGAGTATCTTGTTACTCGCAACAGAATTCCATTGGATATGAAACACTCAAACAATACATGTAATAACAAGGAATGCTAAGCCACACCAAGATCAACATCTGGATAATCGGACATAAGTAAACATACCCATAGTTACTCACACACCCACATGAATATCACAAAAAGCATGGGTTAGTCTAGAATAAAATCACATAATGATAACATTATAAATATACAAAGCACATAAACTTAAGAAACCTTTTATCTCAAAGGTCTTTGATTTCAAAGGAAATGATAAACCACCCATTGTGGTTTATAGTTTGAGTGGAAAAATCAACAATCAAGAAAACATATTCACGACCATATTATCGTAAACATTAACATGTCAAAGCTTTAGGGTTTTCAAGGGTTAATATAATAAAAAACATATATTTCATTTAAAAAATAAATAAAATATCACATGCGAGGATACATTCAATTTCTTGCATTATTTCCGAATTATAACTCTACGACACCAGTTACACTCACAATAAACTCCATAAAAATAAGTATCATTTTATAATTTTTATAAATTATCCTTTTATAATTATCTTTTGATAATTTCTCATAAATTATACTTTTATAATTATCTTTGAAAAATTATCCTAAATTATCCTTTATAATTATCTTTTGATAATTTATTATATATCATCCATTATAATTATCTTTTTATAATTTGTTTTAAATTATACTTTTATAATTATATTTTGATAATATCTCGTAAATTATCTGTTTAAAAATATCTCTGATAATTTATCCAAAATTATCCTTTATAATTATATTTTTATGATTTATTATAAATTATCCTTTATAATTATATTTTAATAATTTATTATAAATTATTACTTATAATTATAATTTGATAATTTATCCTAAATTATCCTTTTATAATTATCTTTTGTTAATTTATCATAAATTTTCATTTAATAATTATTTAATGATAATTTATCTTTAATTTTATATTTTTAATTATCTATAACAATTAATCCTTTGATAAAATCACAATTATCATTTAATAAATTCAATTATAATTCCCTGATAATTTAAATTAATTATCATATAGAAATTTTATAAATTATCCATTGATAAATCCATGCTATTATCCATTAATAAATTTTCTTCTATTTAAATTATACTTAGATAAATCCATGTCATTATCCTTTGATAAATTTTTCAAATAAATTGTCCTCTGATAATCTAGAAATTATCATTTGATAATTTTAATAATAATCCTTTGATAATTATTTCAATTATCATTTGAAAATTTTAATAATTATGTATTGATATTCTTTTAGTTATCATTTTATAATTTAAAAAAAAGTATCCCTTGATTATTCCACAAAATTATCTACTGATAATTTTTATTCTATAAATTATCATGGGATGATCTTGTGCAGTTATAATTTTTTAATCATTTATAATTATATTTGAAAAACTTTCAAATTTATGAAACAATAATTTTAATAGAACTTTCCAGGATAATGTTTTTTTAAATTATCATTAGATAATCTTGTGAAATTATCTTTTATGAAAACTATTATTTAATGTTTTGTTATTCAATAAATAAAAAAAATGGAAGGAAATAAAAAAATTAAATAATAATAAAACAAAACCTAGTAAAAAATGGGAGCCACACACATTAGAGGAAGAAGGGGGGAACAATCACTTGTATTAGGTTATCACCAATGATGAATAAGGGAGATAGGGTGTGACCCAAACATGATAGGATCATCTAACACTGAAATTGAAGTGGTTCACCAATTTAAAACCATAAAACATGTAAAGATTTGAGAAATTCAAAGCTCAAATTAAATACCGAGCCCATTGGTACTCGTAACAATCCTCAAAGGGATATTACACCAGTGGTGCTGAGTTCGAGTTACAGGGGAGGCCGAATAAATACAAAGGATGGTAGGGGACAATACATGCCACATAGTAAGTGGGGAGGTCCTTCAACTTCACTTGTATGGTTGATGTGTCTTATTTTTGAGTGGAATATCGAATATAAAAGATCATTATGCATTTTACTAGTTTTAATTCACATAGGTTACATAATTTAATTTAAAATCTATCCTACAAACGTGACATAAAATTGGTTTTCCAAGGAAATTGTTTTCTTAAGTACAAAAATATTTCATATCAAAATTTAAAATTCAATTGATTATAATAAAATAAATTTTAATAATTATTACATAATTGAAATAATGTAACATTTAAAATCATCTAAAAAAATTGAACTTGTAAATGGTTTTAAAATAAAATTAAGTTTTTAATAAAATCAGTCTATTCACTATTCATCAAAGAAATAACCATTTTAGAAAATTCTCAAAAATTCACCCTACGATAATTTAGAAATTTTGATTCCAAAAATGAAATTAATTTTTTAAAATAAATTTTATAAAAGTTTAAAAAATTAGTTTTATTATTTTTTCACAAAAAACAATGAAAATCAGTTTTTTAGAGAATAAATTTTCAAAACATATAAAGACTTTACTAAAAATTAAGTACTTATTAATAAATATATTTTATTTATAAAAACCAATCATGTTTTAAATTTTAAAATATAGTTACCCTATTCATATCAATGAATTTAATGGTTAAGTTATAAGTGTCATCTTTAAATAACAATATTTTTAATAGTATATTGTGATTCATCTCAAATCTATGTTGTGTGTAATTAAATCTATAAAAGAAATTATATTTATTTGAAATCAGTATTCCTTAAAATCTTGGTGTTTTATAGTAAGGGTAAGCATAAATCAAAATCTTCCATTAATACATAAATAATAAAAAACATGGGAGAGTAAATAATCAATAAATATTCTATATAGGTATTAACTTGAGTATGAAATAAATTCATGGAGAAAATATAGTAAATATATGTAAAATAATAAATAATTTCATAATGATGGAATTCATAATACCATACATCTTAATATCACCATAAAATCCTATAAAAAAGACATATTATATTAAATCAAGTCCCCTCAACTGATACATCTTTTATATCTTCAAGGCCTCTCAACAGAAGAATATTACAAACCCTCGAGGCCTCTTAACCAAGAAAGAATACATAAATTGGAAAGGCATTCACCAAATACAAATTATAGTCAGTCTTACTGATGTATTTAGGGGCTATAATGAGCCTGTTCTATCACTTACATAATTCTAATGCATTCCCAAAAATATTGAATGGTCAATAAAATATATAATCAATGTGCCTTTGTAATATATAAATATAAATATTCCATGGTCAATAAAATATCATGATAATAATCTACATAGAGAAATATTGTTTATGGTATCATTAATGCATATAACTAATGAATTATAAGATAATTAAGAGGTTCTATAAAAAATCATCTTTATGAAGACATTAAAAAGTTTATTTTAAAGTGAGAATAAATATCATTTAAAAAAATAAAAAAAAATCCATGAATAAAGGGAAACAAATTTTCTTTGAAAAGCTATATAAACTTATAGATTATTATTGTTAATGAATAATGTAAATGAAGGTGGGAAAATATGATGATCTAGTAAATATTAAAATAAATATTGTTTTAGAAAATCTATAAAGAAATTCAAAATAATCCATTTAAAAAACATTATAAAGATTAATTTTTAATCCTTTGTAAAGAAATTAAGAAATAGTTGAAAATAAAGTTTCACAATCATTGGAGTATAGAAAAATAAATTCTTGAAACATTTAAAAAAACATATATATTGAATAGAAATATTTTTAAATAGAATCTTTAAAAAAATGGTTTAAATAAACCCCCCTTATCACTTGGGTAACTTTTGAATAAAAAGAACATTATAGGAGAGAAAATAAAAAGGATTTGAATACCAATTTAATTTAAGTAAATAAATAATAAATCACAGACATATATATACATGGAAGTTTATATACCACAAAAAAATAATACATGTGGTGAAAATGGAAAAAGTCTTAAGGAAAGGAAATTGAGATGTGAAATCCATTACCTAAATTCTCAAATATCTAACTACATATTTTAATTTCATGAATAATAAAATTATATTAATCATATATATAATTTAAAACGTTTTAAGTTTAATTACTTTATTATTACCCCTTTTAATTTCATTTTTACCATGTTTTATCTATTTGCTAAATTAGTTGATTTCATTTTAATTCTTTTGAGGTCGTTCAGTTCTTAAACTTTATAAAAAATTATATTGGTTAATATAAGTCAAAGGGGTAATGGTTCCACAATATTTATAATGTTGAAAATGATATAATTATCATTTTTTTACATTCAGTATACTTTAAGAACTATTCATGTTAAGTGGATATGAAGAATGAAATACATTATTTGATGGAGGCGGTAGTCCCCATGTACAAATGAGTCACATATTCATTTTTCTAATGGATAAAAAACAAATTAATTAGATAAATATTTTCCTATATAGAATAATAATAATACTATAAATATTTTATTTCTATATAAAATATATCCATATGACCATCCTTGTGAGATTGTAATGAAAAACAGAATATTTCATTCATGGAGGTGGTATTCCATGTTTTTGTATATGTGAAATTTCTATTATACCCTGTGTGAGAGAGTAAGAAGGTATATAATATATTATATTTATATATGCACATTTATGACAAAAATACCATATATATTCATAATGTAATATTCATGAGTGACGTTTTCAATTTTCATTAGATGTAAAGGTAGTATAAAATATTTTTTCCATAAAAATAATTTTTTAGTACTTTAAATTTTCCAATTTAAATATATTTGGATGGTTATAATATATTTTAAGGTGGTGGAATAAGATAAAACTTTAAATAACTTAGTTAATATTTGTACATATTCCTTGTAAATCCTCCTTTGATTCAAATTAAGGCATTTGGAAGAGAGGTTTATAGTCACCCTAGGGGATTTAGAATGTGGTATAGGAAGTTTTTAAAGGGATTTTGAAATGATTTTTTAGGGAAAAAAGAACTCATATGAGCATTTTGAATGGTTATATTAAGTACCCTTTTATAGGAAAAAATCAATAGAGTTTTAAAAAAATATTATGTCCTTAAGGGTCTTGAAATTATTTTTTTAAAAGGAAAAGTGGTTCATAAATGTAACCTAGATGAAATTTTAAAATTGTAAACATACCACTTTTCCCACTATAAAACTTTTATGTTTTATAAATAAATTAATAAAATATTTATAAATATTAAATATCCTTAAATTCATTTTTGATACTATTCACACAATTTGATTTTTAAGTCATAAATATAAATTTAGAGTTCAAATATGAACACTTATATCATCACTAATCCTTCTTAATTATCTATAAAAGTCATGGAAGACCATGATTCAGGAAACTATATCAATTTTAATGTTTTTAAAATTATTTACTTGATTTTTTAACTACTTGCACAAGCGTTGTGTCGATGATGCCTAAACATTTTAGATAATTGTTAAATTATTTAAAATTAAAAATAAAATTAAAAATAAAATTAAAAACCTATTTTATTTATTAATAAATAATATTATTATATTTAAACCTTCATAAAATATTTTAATCCTTGTCATTATCATGATAATGTATTAAGTTAACAAGAGTGAAATTTTTGTCTATATCAATTTTATAATAAAAAAGTAATTTCTTAATCAAAGAAAGTGGAACCAATGGAGAAATATTAAAATATAGGATATTTTATAGTCTAATTCCCTCAAAATTAAATTTATAAAAGTTATAGTGGCATTATTTCAATATCTCTTAGTTTAATCCCCTGTTAAAAATTTTAACCTTTACCATAGTGACAAACTTTTACTATATAAAATATTCAATATGAGAAACAATGAGAAAAAATTAATTAAATAATTCGAATATCATGATTTCAATTATGGATTCTATTTTATATGATTAAATTTCATGAATTGGTTAAAATTATTTTTAAAATAAGTATTCAAAATGAAACAAAAAACAATTTAAAAAAAATCCTATTTTAAGCATAAGAATTATTTTATACTTGAATAATTTATAATTTTGACTCCCATGGAATTAAATTTGATATGTATAATTAAATAATACTTATTTTAGTTTAAAAAAACTAAAATTAAAACTAAAATAGTGAAAACTTAAGTAAAATAGAAAAACCAAAAATAGTTTTTTTAATAAGTAAATTACTTATATTTAGACTTCCAAGTTAAAAATTATATTTTTAGATACAGTATATTGATTATTAAATATACAGTTTTTATATAAAAATATTTTGGTATAATTTCATTTTATTCTTATATCATGATACTGTCATAAAAGTGAAAATATTTTCTAAATCATTATTTTTCTTTATTCATCCAAAAACCAACTATTTATGAAAAATACCAAAACTTTTTTTAAACATAGTTTGACACTCTAAGGTTAGAAATTAAGTTTTTTCACATCAAATTAAAATAATAAACTTCATAAACTAACTTTTAAATTAAAATAAAAAATATAAATAAAAAATCATTTAAAGAATAATGTCAGTTTTAAACTTCAAGTGTTATTAATATTATATCATATTAGTTACCAAATAGTGTTAATATATTTGTTTTCACATTATATAAGCATAATTAATTAATGTTTACCTTTTATTTTAATAATTCATTAGTTAATTTAGTTTGGTGTAGTGTATATTGTCACTATTCAACATAATGTTTATTTAAAAGAAAACATGTACTAAAATATAAGGTGTTATGTCCCCCCTAAATAAATTGAATCCTCAAAATATTTTTTTCTTATCATAATAAAATTATATTCACATAGGTATGATGTCATATATAGATTTTTCTTGATAAGTAATTCACATTTTAAAAATAAAAATCTTATTATTAAATATTTCTAAAACCATGTACGTACCATTATAAGACCCAAAATTGTTAATGAGTTTCTAGAGTCATACCTTTATAATTGAGAGATATTTCCCATAAAAAACATAATCAATTTATCTTTTTCTATTTATAGTTTTAAGAATTATTTTACAATTGAGTTAAAGAATATGATAAAATATAATTAATTTGTTTTTTTTCCATTCTTTAAATATAATTTTATCCCTAAATTTATTATTTTATATGTTTTATATATTTTCTTCATCTCATATTCTATATGATGAGTAACTATTATGAAGTTTTCATTCCATAATCAAGAAAAAAATCTTTTAATAGATTATAAGATTAACAAAATAATGATAAGTTATTCCTCATATCCTTAACCCCTTACTAAAATGGAAATGGTGAGTATGAGTATAAACACAACCAAATAAATGATAACCTTCAAATACCTTATAATAAACAATACCAACAATTCAACATAAATTATATCATAAATTATTTATTAATTCCTTAATCCAAAAAACAAATTTATCCCAAAAAATTTGGATTATGTTAAATTTTATCATATATATAACAACCATGCTAGGAACTAATTAATACCTATTCATATTATCAATGAAAGTTCAATATATTCTCATTAAAACTAGATTCCCACTAGGTATCTTAATTTAAGACTCATTCCTCAATGTTTCAAGGGATGAATCAATATCTATTGGAAATATAAAAATCACGTATATCTATAATCAAATAAATAACGAGTTTACAGAAAAATTATCAGCTATCATAACTTAAGGAAATTTAACATTAGCTATAGTAATTTCATAATATTGTCCTTTATATTTTGGAAACATATATGTTAAATTCCATTTAATATTATGGATTAGTTTGAATAGTACAATATCTCTTTATAGTTTAAATACTGGATATTAGTATCTTATTTCTTTCCCATATAGTCATAATCCTTATATCCTTTGTCTATTCCCTTTATATATACTCAAATTACATTTAAGAAAGAATCATTAATTTTTTTAAGGTTGGGGCCGAAGCCTCAATTTATTATTTAAAGTAAATACCTCTTTAGACTGGGTAGAGGGAGACCCATTACATAGCTCGCAAGCCCAAGTCCATGTGGCCTGAATACAAGGCTTGAAAGCCCATTTTATGGCCCAAAGGACCCCTCGGTGAACAGTACTGCTACAGTACCCACGCTGCTATAGTACCTTCCATAGTACAACTGCCGTTACAGTACCTGCTACACTCCCTCCTCCGCTACAATGTTGTCGCTGCTACAGTCCGCTGCTACTACAGTACTGCTACAGTTCCCTGCTACAGTACCCAAATTTTTTCCCCTGCTTGGATTTTATCCTGGGTATTTTGGATACCAAGCAGGAGCCTATACCACTAGGGTATAAGCTCTTTAGTAAAGAATCATGATGTTTCTTTCCACAATTACCACAGGTTATAAGTTTTAAATTTCCTTTCTTTTTATTCCCATAATTTATCATTCCTTACTGCTCATTCATCATTTTATTCCCATGATTTACTTTGAAAATATAAGAATTTTATAATTATTTCTTTTTCTCTATGTAACTTTACACCATATTATCATATGATGATAATTTTTGAGTGACTAGCTTAGTTTGTGGGATTTGGTTAAGTCCATAAAATAAATGTACAATATTTCTTTTGGATTACATATATAGTTTGTTGAATTCCTTTCTTATCTTGTAATATTTTCCTCATACACAACAAAACATTCCACTTCCTTCTATATTAAATTAAGTAATTTTATTTCCATATCATATAGATTATATTAAGAAAAATACTTCCCACACAAGATCAACTTAAAATTTTTATATTCCATTCTATCCATCTCACCACCCTCCATTTAATTATGAATCAATAACCACTAATTATAAACATATACCTTTAAGAAATATAGTTTTTAAATAACATTCTCTATTTAATTACTTCTAAAAGATAGAAATATATTTTTAAGGGACTCCATTAATTGTTTACCTATCAATGGATTAGTAGTTATAATGACCTAGAATTTTATCAATATAATTTAATTACTATAAATGTGTCATATTTAGTAATGTGGTATCATATAAAGTACATGCACCACATGATTGAAATAATAAAATTTTGTATTTATATGTGTATTAAATTTGGATAGTTATAATATCAATATTAAATGAATATATTAAAATGGGATAGAAATTGAAAATAATAATATTATAATATAAAAAGTTGGATCTAATTGCCCCCCCTGAATAATTTCAATCATGAAAAAATGTAGAAATTAATCAAATTATATTAAGTAAATATTCATTTTTAAAATTAAAAAAATAAATAAACTTGATATAAAATTTAAGTGAGTGAAAAATGAATGAAATGTGAGGTATTTATAGAAGGTAAGAAACCCATATGGTCATTTTAAATCTTACTGTTAGAATAGTAATATGATTGTTATAAATAGTAACATAACCATTAGAATAAAACCTGACCCATTTAATTGAAAAATAATATTTATTAGCCTTATAAAATTAAAATATAGCATGTTTATAGCATGATACAAATAAAAAATATTTAAAAATTGAAAAAATAAGTGTTTCTATTTTTTTAAAACATACATATTTCATTTATATTTTTATGATCACTACAAATATTTTAAATAATATATATATAAATTAATTTTTTTATATAACAATAATAAGTTTTATTATAATGATAATATAACTTTATGATACCATTATTAATTTTTCAAAGGGTCAAAATTGATTATAACACTAAAATCGGTATTTTTGAAGTAAATAAAGATTTATTTTAAAAATAATTTTCTCATATTTAGAAAATTATTTTCATAAGATGTATTTAATTTATTTAATCCACAAATCATAAAATTTATATTGTAATTTTTTTGGTATATTTCTAAAATATTTGAATTTTTAGAGAATAGTGAAATGTGGAAAATGTATTATTTAACATTAAAAGTTAAATATATGATTTATTTCATATAGAATGATGTAAGAATCTATTATCTTGAACTCAAATTAAAAACATACTGTATGTATTCAGAAGATTCATTGTTATGAATAACCTTCAGAAAAATATAATAAACTAATGAATATTAATTTAAAAACTCTAATCTCCACTTATAAATACCTCCACTCTCCACCTCTTCTCCTGAAAAATACTAACCCTTAGAGATTACTCAAAATATAACCAAATATGTCCTCATATCTCTACCCATTCCCCGAGAAGCATTTTTATCCTAAAAATATCTATCCTATGGTGTATTAAGTGGAACCCGAAGTGGAGTCATCTGATGGTGATGGTAACACTCTCAATTGAGTATTCTTTAATTCATTCCTTATTTTACCTCATAAATCCCTTATTATCCATGATGGTATGATAACAAAAATATTTTTAATATACTTAATTATTTTTAAATCAATTGAATATTCTCTTCCTCTCTTATAATATTCTAAAAATGAAAACTTCATCCATTTTATGGTCGTTTATCTACCTCTATGGAAGATGAGTTATTCTTTCCATTACCACATTCATGGAATTATTAAATTCTCTCAATATGGATAAAAATGATATAAATATATATATAACTTTTTATTTTAATCTTTTTAATGGATATATATCCAGAATATTAATGGAAACACAATATATTCATCATGGTTGAAAACCCTACCTAAATAAACTAACCATATAACTATACAATTTATACTCTCAAAATCATGATTATTTGTGAATGAAATTGTTTATTATGATGTTTTGAACCTCTAGAAACATATTAACTCATTAATTTTACACATATAAATTCATGTAACAAATTATTAATGGAATACATAATTATCCTCAAGTGATATATCCTTGGAACCATGAAATAAACACCCTCAGAATAATAAAATTAAACTTGATATCTCATTTAAATGGTTGTAAATGAAAACAATATAATTAAATTAAATAAAACATAGTTTCAAAATGTTATGAATTAAGAAAGTAATGAATCTAATTTTATTATTTAAGATGTGTAGAATGATTCCAGACCTAAGGAAAAGTAACTCTCCAAAACACCCTCTTTTCTTTGGGTTATGGATTTTATCTCTATAACTTAGGTAATGTATATATTTCATGTTATGAAATGTTTTAAAATTTTTTATATTTGACTCTTACATATATACCGATTTTATTATCCATTCCATTGATGGGTTTATACATTTCTTAATTTTATTTCTCGATTCCTTGTTTAAAATAAAACCTGATTATGGGTAAAATTTCAATCACTTTGTCATTTTATATAATAAATTGTCAATGGAATTTTACCATTAATTATTTAATTAAATAAATTAAAATTTTAAGGATAACCATTCCTTTTTATCATTTATTTTTCAAATAAAACTCAATATTCATTATTTATTTTAAAGTCTCTTACAGATTCCTTAAAACACAATTTTAAAAGTTCATTTCTATACCGAAATCTCTACCTTTAATCATGGAATTTTATTTTTAAAGCCAACATGTCACGAACCATCATGGGTCGACCCTGAACTGGTCACCCGAGCCGGTCCGCAACATGTCCTGAGAGGTGTTCCCGATCCCCACGGGATGTCAACTAATGTCGTGCATCAAAAGTTAACCATTAAGAATGAGTTGGCCAATGAAAGAAAAATAAACAGATAAATAAAAAGTGTCGATAAAAATAAAACCAGCAGTGAAAATAAAATAAAACCACACACACCTCCATGTGACCTTCTGAATCACCACCAAACCAAATACTGACCTTTATCCAATAATAAGAAACTCATACATGATAAAATGAGAAAAGAGAACTTGTAACTGAAATGATAAAATAGGCATGGGCATTAAAAATGATCAGTAGGGTTTCCAAGATAAACAACAGAATCCAAGAATCTTACTTCCTAAAATAATATAATGACATCAGTTTGAAATACAAATATAAAATTATGGTTTTCACATTTTAAAATAAGAGACATGTTTTTCCCATTTAAGAATCCAACAAATGCTACATACCATTTCCAAAACCATTTGTGATTTTATAAACAAAACCTAAAACAAAATATACTAGAGCTAGGTAAAAGTAGAACGGGTAAACATTACAAGATGTAATTAAACTAGTATAACGAAATGAAAACAATTAATGAAAATAATCTAGTAACCATGGGTGATCCAAAACATCCCTATAATACCCCTAGAAGTAGTCAGTTCAGAACCACCTTCCAGTGTATGGTGAAGATCTTAAGTCAAAAACTAACTGGCCTCTCTAAAACTGACCAAATCTCATGGCATATCCCACCTGGACTAACAAAAAATATAGGGGGGGTACCAACCCATATAATTGGGTTTGGCAACAACTGTCATTAGATCATATAAAATATGTCTAGGAACCCATTGTAGTTATAATGATTATACTATGTAAGTAGGAGGCCCTCACACGCATGACTAGATTTACCATGCCATCACTCCACATACCTACCTCAAATACAGACACTATATAACAACCCATAATAGGATATCGCACAATAGAGTTTCCCTATATATATACATACATACTTGCATTATATCATCAAAGGTTCCAACCTGGATGTCATGACATACAATCATTAGAACCATTAAAAACATTATACAAATAATAGAGTTTCCAAACAGATAACAAAAGTTTCAAAACACCATCCTTTCATGAAATCAACACAAACATCACACTAAAACTAAATGTTCCAAACAAACTTTTAACTTGACATGTCCAAAATTATTACCCAAAAAATCACACAAACACCACTTTTTTCCTTTACAAATCCAAATGGGAATATGCTCATACACATGAGACTCAACCCAGTTGGCGAGGTCTCTTTATGTGAATCCAAAGACCTGTGATCAAATCCAGGAGGAGGCTAATTTCCGGTATTATAACCGTACTGTAGCTGGCACTGTTTGGAACTATAGCACCTGGGAATATTCCCCCGTTTGGGCCTTTGGGCCACCTATTTGGTCCCTGAGTCCTTTAATGCCTTTGGGCCACCCAGGCCTTTGGATTAGTAAGGCCTTCAGGCCACCTCAAGGCCTTCAGGCCACTTTAAGTGCAGATGCAAACCAGACAACCTACAAGGAACAAGCTTTAGAAGGAGGAGGAGCAAGGAGCTTTAACCATAGTAGAAGCTAAACGGATTGCAAGAATGAGAGGGTATAACACCTGCCATCGGGACAAGCCTGTGCATGCATGGGAAAGCCTAGCCGAACAGTCATGCGAAGGTGGAGAGCTGATTTCATGATGAAGATACTAGGGAGGGGCAATTCCAAGTATTTAGTCTAGGTTGTATGTAATGTTTGAAGCCTACGTGCAACGAATTCCTCTAAGGCCTATGGTACATGTAATACTTATGCCTATGGGTCTTGTTAGGGTTCCAACTCACCCCTTAAAAGGTGGATTGTCAAAATAAATGAAAAATGAAGGCCTTCAGGCCATTGGATGGAATACGCTCAAAGATTTTATTTGAAACCATTTTAGAAACCACACCAAAAAAACCAACATCATTTTGAAGACAAGAATCATTTTCACAAAATTACCATTCACATTAAACCAAACCCAAATGCACACTGAGACACTTTTCACCGATGATTCTCATTTCAAACACTATTTAATAAATCATTTACAAATTTAGTAAAACATTTCAAAAGGACCCAAAAAATGCTTACATCCTAATCTCAACAAGTTCACATGTGAATTCTATTTTAAAATAAAATTCAAAACTAACCAATTTAGAAAAAACTACTTCCAAAAATTTCAAAAACTAACTCACACCACTTACACAACCTAATAAACTATTTTCACAATTAAATAAATACTTTTACCCATTAAATAAACCACTGCAAAATATTATTAAACAATTTTTATAAGAAAAAATGTCCTAAATTATAAAAAACTTTCAAATATTCTTTTACGACTAAATGCACATTGACGCCACACCAAAACATAGTTTTCAATCCTTGCACAATTAAATACACTAATTGCACAGTTCATAAAAGCACTAGTAGAGGGAACACTATGGGTTTTCATAAGAGAATGAACTCTATATCACACAACATGATACAAGGATAAATCATGCACATTAAACTTATTTGAAAACTAAGTTCTCACCAAATAAATTAACTAAAGAACATGTTAAATTAATTAAATAGAAAAAATAATTTATTAAGAAATGTTTAGACACAAAACTACTTGCACATAATGAGATAATTCTTTGAAAATATATTTTTAATAATTTTAACTAATATAAATATACTACAATGAGTTATCTAAAATACTCATGGAGGTGCGAATGGTATTTAAAAATTAATTTGGATTACATAAGTGCCATGGATTTTTTTGTAAAAGAAAAATTTGGAAAACGCCTACCTTAAAGGCCTGCAAACATGATTCCGCTTTTGTAGAAGTTCAAACTGGTCCTCACGGACTTTTCAAAAAAATTAAAATAATGAGGGAAACGTGAAAATTAAAACTAAGATATTATGGTTTGGCTAAATCAATGGAAAACCCCCAAAAATTGAAAAAAATGAACTGATAGAGGGGTTAACGGTCAGAAAAAGGTTGTCCAGAGCGTAGGAGGCCTGAGGGAGCCTGGATGGAGGGTGACATGGCTGGAGGTACGAATGGATATAGGTTGGAGGTGGACTTGCTAGAGTGTGGAGGGCTGGAAGATGGAGGGATGAGGAGCGGAAGGCTGGAGCGCTGAAGGCTAGAGGCAGAGGGCCAGGGAACAGAAGGCTAGAGTGCCAATGGCTGGGACACATAAGACTCGATCACTGAAGGCCAGAGGTAGAGGTCCTGAGAATGGCCTCGCTAGAGGTGTGGAAGGCCAGAGGAAGAGGCATGGTGTGCCGAATTAAAAAACAAAGGGAGAAGGGGGGTATACGCGCATGGAACATGGAGGGGGGGGGTTGGTGGGTATACTAGGGTTTGGTTATTTTTTTTCTTTTTACTATAATAATAATAATATTAATAATAAATCCAAAAATAATTATAATAATATAAATAATAATAAAAATTGTACTGATACAAATAATAACAATAATAACATCAACAACAACAAAAACAATATAAAGAATAATAATAATAAAATAATGATAATAATTATAATAATGACAATAATATAATAATGATAATAAAAATAATAATGATAATTAAAATAATAATAAGTAGAATAAAAATATTAATAAAAATTTATTAATAACTATATTAACAACAATTTTTAACTAATAAAAATATCCTAAAAAATTCTTAATAATAACAATATTTTTATCTATACAATAAATTTATTATTATTATAATTTAAACATTAGACTCATATTATTTGCAAAAAACATCATTTATTTTAAATTTTGGACACTTGCCAAGGCACCCGAGCCAATCGCGTGGCTACCGCCCACCGTGCGGTGACCACACATGGGTCTGAAACCCACTAAAGTTATTAAACATAAAAAAAATTAAACTAAGACCTGACATGAACCTTGATGTGAGTAACCAAATCCAATAAATAATAAAATAAAAATAAACATAAAAGTCAGGGTGTGACAATTCTCCCCACCACATACAATTTCTGTGAACCAGTCACCCGAGCTGGTCCATGACATATCTCGAGGGGAATTACCGATCCCTATAGGATAAAAATTAGTGCCAGGCATCAAAATTTAACCATTGGGAATTATTTTTCCCATGAAAAAAATAGATAAATAAAAACCGTCAATAAAAATAAAACTAGAAGTAGAAATAAAATAAAACCACACATACCTCCCTATAACCTTCCAAGTCACCACCCAACGAAAGACCTAACTTGCTCCAATATTGATAAAATCATCCAAGAGAACCTGAGTAAAGGGAACCTAAAACTGAAATGATAAAATAGGCATGATCATTTAAAATGATCATTAGGGTTTCCAAGATAAATCACGGAATCCAAGAATCTCAATTCCCAACATAATCCAGTGACACCAGTTTGAAATACAAATATAAAAGTAGGTTTTTCACATTTTAAAATAAGAAACATTTTTTCCCATTTACGAATCCAACACATAGTACATTACATTTCAAAAACCATTTTTCATTTTATAAAAAAAACCCAAAACAAAATATACCAAAGCTAGGCTAAAGTAGATCATGTAAACAGTGAAAGATGGAATTGAACTAGTATAATGGAATGTGAACAAGAAATGAAAATAATTTAGCAACCATGGGTGATCCTAAACATCCCTAGAAGACCCGTAGACATACTCAGTTCGGAACCACCTCTCCGTGTATGGTGAAGATCCTAAGTCTATGACCAATTGGCCACCCTAAAACTGACCAAATCCAGTGGAAAATCCCACCTTGCCTAACAACAAATCTAGGGGGTACCAATCTATCTAATTGGGGTTGGTGAATAACCATCAATCAATCATATAAAATAATTATAGGAACCCATGTTGGTTATGATGATAATATTGTGTAAATAGGAGGCCCTCACATGCATGACTAGCCTTACCATGTAGTCACCGCACTTGCCTACCCGAAACACGGACATTCTATATGATAACCCATAAAGGGATATCCCCCTATAGGGGTGACTCATATATATATAAATACATACTTTCATTATATCATCAAAGGTTACAACCATGCCTTCATTCCATACAATCATAAGAACCATTTAAAACTTTTAACAAACTATAGAGTTTCAAAACGGGCACACAATTATCAAAACACCATCCTTTCAAGGATTCAACACAAACATCACACTAAAAATGAATGTTCCAAAAGAACTATTAACTTGAAATGTCCAAAGTATTACCCAAAACATCACAAAAAACACCACTTTTTTCCTTTACAATACTAAATGGGAATATTCTCAAATATTTAATTTCAAACCATTTAGAGACCACACAAAGAACCTAGTGTCATTTAGAAGTCAAGAATCATTTTCTCAAAATTACCATTCACCTTAAACCAAACCGAAATGCACACATAGACACTTTTCACCCATGATTATCATTTGAAACTTCATTTAATAAATCATTTACGCATTTATTAAAACATTTCAAAAGAACCAAACAAAGTCCTACATCATGATCTCACCATGTTTGCATGTGAATTCCATTTTAAAATTAAATGAAAAACAATACACTTTAAAAAACATTCCAAACCTTTCAAAAATTAACTCTCACCACTTGCACAACCAAATAGACTATTTTAACAATTAAAGAAATCATTTTCACTGTTAAATAAACCATTATGAAAAATTATTAAAAATTTTTAAGAAGAAACCCATGGCCTAAAAACAAAAACCTACTCAAACATTATTTTGTGACTAAATGCACATTAAAACCACACCAAAACACAGTTTGCAGTCCTTGCATAGTTAAACACACTAATTGAAAAATTCATAAAAACACTAGTAGAGGGCACATTATGGGTTTTCATAAAATAATGCACTCTATATCACACAACATTCTATAAGGATAAATCACTCATATTAAACATCCTTGAAAACTAAGTTCACACCATATAAAAAAACTAAATAACCTGTTAAATTAATTAGATTGGAAAAATCATTTATCAAGAAATGTTTATACACAAAACTACCTATAGATAATCAAATAATTCATTCAGAAGATATTTTTTTATAAATTTTAACTAATATAAAAATACTACAATGAGTTATCAGTAATACTCATCGAGGTGCGAATGGTACTTAAAAATTATTTTGGAACACAGAAGTGCCATGGATTGTGTGCGAAAGGAAAAATTTGGTAAACGCCTACCTCAAAGGCATGAAAACATGATTCCACTTCCGTGGATGGTCGAACTGATCCTCGAGATCCCTTCGCACACCTTAAAAAAATAAGAAAAACACAATAATTAAAACTCATACCTTAAGGTATGGCTAAATCGAAGGAAAACCCCAAAAAATTGAAAATAAATTCCTCGATGGAGGGGTTCAAAATTGGAAAAAGTCCGGCCAAATATTGGGAGGTCGGAGGCGGCCTGGTTGGAACATGGGAGGTAGGAGTGTGGCCAGACTGGTGGTGTGGAAGGTTGGAGAATGGAGGTATCCTTTCCGGGGTACGGAGGGCCGGGGTACGAAAGGCCGCAACACCGAAGGCTGAAGGAGGGAGGCCAGGGCGTGGAAGGCCATAACACCAAAGGCTGGAGGCATAGGACTAGGGCGTAGAAGGTTGGGGCATGAAAGATTAGAGCACCGATGGCCAGAGGTAGAGGGCCATATCACTACCTGTCTAGAGCTGCGGAAGGCTGAAGGCGGAGACCTAGTGTGCCGAATGAAAAAACGAAGGGGGAAGGGGAGTATACGCACAGGGAATAGGGAGGGGGGGGCACTGAGGGTATATTAGGGTTTGGTTTTTATTATTTTACTATAATAATAATAGTAATAATAATAAAACTAATAATAATAATAATATAAAGAATAATTATAATAATATTAGTAATACAAATAATAATAATAATAATATAAAGAATAATAATAATATAATAATGATAATAATAATAATGACAATAAAATAATAATGACAATAAAATAATAATGATAATAGAAATTATAATAGTAAGAATAAAAATATTAATAACAATTTTTTAATAATTATACTAATAAAAAATTTTAAATAATAAAAATATCATTAATAATTATTAATAATAAATATATTTTTATCTACACAATATCATTTTTATTATTAAAATTTAAACACTAAACTTATTTTATTTACATAAAACATCATTTATTTTAAACGTTAGACACAAGTGATGGCATCCGAACCAACCATGTGGCTATCTCCCATCGTGCGGTGACCACACATAGGTCCGAAGCCCACTAAATTTATTAAACATAAAAAAATATAAATCGATACCCATCCCAAATCTTGATGTGAGTAAGCAAAGCCAAGAAATAATAAAATAAAAATAAATGTAAAAGTCGGGGTGTGACTCAACAATATATTTGAGAACTGTTCTTATTCATTCATATATAAACATCAGAAGTATTTAGTTTCTTATTCTATTTATAATCATTATGAAATATCCTTTTATGTGATATGTGGAAATATTTTATAGCTTATTTTTTTCCATGGGATGTTCTAATGCTTATTCCATATGTTTGACTACATTATGCGATATACATTTGAATGTATATGTTACGATTTGTGTTCGTAGATAATTATCTAATGAATTGGGTAATTTTTATGTATCATGAGATGATATATACATGATTATAGAGTAAAATTAATCCATAATGGTACTCTATCCACCAGGTGATATTTTCTTGGTGGTTATCTATGACTTTTATTTCTTTCAATTTCTATGTTACTACCCCATTACTAAATTTTCTTGATCTTATGTTCCTAAATTCCTATGCAATCCCTTCTTATGATCATTTATAAACCTTTAATAATATTATATCATGATGTGTTATTTTATTTGTATCTTATTCTTCTTTATCATGATCATTCCTTTACATGGTTTTTTATCTCACCCCTTTTAGTTATGTATTTCCCAAGACATCCTATGAATTTTTCAAAGCTTAAATATATTTAATAAATAATTATAGATAATAAATTAAATATTTTGTGTTTTAGACTTATTTTAATGTATGTGAGCCTAGTCTTCCAAGGACACTAGGCCTCTCGATCGTTAGGTTGGGTTTGTTGATTTTTATGTTAAAAATCATGTAAGAATATGTGTAGGAAGATTGTATTTCTATAGTTTTTATTAGATGATAGTCTATTTATTTTTTGGTATTAGGACATGGATAGATCAGTAAAAAACCCTAAGTATAAGTATATGTATATGAAAATATCCGGAAATTCTGGTGAAGAATAGAGAATGTGGTTTCTGAGAAATTACATCCATGTTTTGATAATACAGGTGAATGTGGTTCTGGAATAGATATTCCCAGGGGTATTGACCTTGAAAGGGTTAGCTAGGCATTAAATTTAACTATACTATGTGCATGAAAAATAGTTATTACTACACACTAGGTCTAACACACCTGGGTGATTTTATTTGGTAAATTCATAAACTCATTACAAACCATTTGGAAGGACTTGAAAAGATTTTTATTTTAGAAAACATGATATAAAAATTAAAATAGATTCCTAGATTGAAACCATGAGACTAATAATTTAGTATATATAAATTTTATTTATAAATTATTATTCCTAGTTTATAGTTTCCATTTTAATATAAATATTTTATTATGTATTCCAATCCATAATTTTCCTTTATTTTAGTTAATGGATGGAAATAGTACGAATCATGCCCATAACCAATGTGACAGGTAATGTGACCACTTCTTTAATTTAATGACTAAACTGATGGGAGTATGATTTGTGAACTTTATAGAAGTACTATCTCAAATGAATCAATTTATGAATGATAACAAAAATCACATAGAACTATCTCATTGCCCTTGTAAATAGATTTTATATCAAGTTTATTATACAAAAAGGACTCCTAAATTTAGTGGGTATCCTGACCCTATTATCATTGAACAATGAATTAACACCATTGAAATGCTAATTTATATCCTCTAATGCACTGAGTAAGATAAAGTCATATTGGATGTCTATCATCTTGATAGGGAAGTTTATTAGTGCTGGAAACTGATTAATAATATGAAACCTAAGGAAGAAATTGAATCCAAGGAATGTGAAGGATTCAATAAATTATTTTTCAACTAATATTTTCTTTTAATTTACCATCTTAAAAAATATAGTGATTTACATAGATTAAAGACAATGGTGGGTGAGTCTATCAAATATTATTAAGAAAACTACACATGTATTACATATTATGAATCTATCTTTACCCTCTATCCATAAATTTAAGTATACATCTTCATTAGTTTAATAAATTTGAAACTTAAAAAAAACCTATATATTTGAGATTTTAATAGCTATGAGTATATTTTTGATTGTTCCCTCCATGTCAATAAAGATATTAGTGACTTTATGTGGCCTCTTGGTGTTGGAGACAAAAAGATGAAGATGGAGTTTAATTAAGGATAAATATTGGATTAATAACATGGACTAACGAGAACCCAACTAACCATGTGTCAAAAGTGTGGGAAGAATCATCTCCAAAATGGTATCAAGTTAACAATAAGATTTTTTATGTGTGGAAAATAGGGGCATCAAGATAATAAACTCTAAAGGGAGATGAAGATACCCAATAATGTGATATAAGAAAAAGTTTTGGTAAACACTCAAATTATAGTCTAGTATATTAACTTCAAGGTAAATAAATGATTTTTTAAACTACTACCCTAAACCAAGGGGTTTTTGAGATAAACAATGACAAACCCCCCTAGGATAAGAGAGAAAAGAAGGGCCTATGATATAAATACTATTAAGGTGTATCTCTATAATGATATGGTGATAGGTAAATTTGTTATTCATTCAAGAATAAAGAATATACTATTTGATTCTAGTTCATTTCATTATTTCATGTAATTCATTTTTAGTAGAATTATTCAAACACCACCTCAAAATATGGTGGTTGAGTTATCTATGAGAACAAAAAATTGGTAAATTATTGTATCTCATGTATATAACTCCTCCCTAGTCAATGTTTGTGGGATTAGCCTCTTATATAACCTAAATAAAATTTCATTAATATAATTTGATTCTATATCAGTTATGGATTGGATATCCCTATTTAAATTTATCGTCAAGTACCGAGGGAGGGAAATCACCTACCATATCCCAAGTCATCCTCCAATTCTATACTAGTTTTTTGAGGATGATTAAACTCATTTGGAATATTCTTCTCACGTGTAGATATTATTTACTTACGAGTAATAATATCTAGCTCAAATAATTGAGGAATAATATAGAAACATGCTTGAAGAGATTCCCATTGTGAGGTACTATGCAAATGTATTCCCTAAAGAGTTTACTTTTCTTACTCCTAAGTGAGAGGATATGTTCTCAATTTTACTTATATAAGGATCTCTTCCAATATACAAGACTCCTGGAATAATAAAAACCATTGTATTGAAATAAATGGATAAATAGTTACAAGATAATATATACAAGTGTTTTATATACCAGAACACATCATTGTGGGGTGCGAAAATGCTCTTTATTAAGAATAAGGATGGGTCTATGTTCATTTTCATTGATTATTATAAACTAAAAATAATAATAATAAACAATAAATATCCTTGACCATGAATTGACTAATAATTCAATCATCAGCATGGATCCCATTATTTCTCAAAGGTGGACCTTCGATCGGGATATCCCGATTAATAGTGAAGAAGGAAGATTTTACCAAGAATACCTTTCAAACAAGTTAAAGATTCAAAGAGTTCATAGTGATTCAATTTATTATCACTAATGCTCTAGAAATATTCATGGTCTTAATAAAAATATTCTTTAGATATTACCTCAATTTTTTTGGTATTCTTTATAGATGATATTATGATACACTTCAAAAGAAATGAGGAACATGATGATAATTTTAGTATTGTTTTAAATACTGTTGGACTCCTCATGTATTAATCATATTTTAATGATCACAAGTCCTATTAATATTAATTAATCTCAATATTAATTGCACATCTTGCTAATTCTCTTCAAGTCTTATGATGTTAATTACTCTCTTTACTATTTACAAGTCTTATGCATGATCACAGATCTCACTTATATTATCAAGCCTTTATATTTATGATTCAAGTTCTCTTACTCTATAATGATTAAACTTAATCCATATTCTACATATTACTATTTATGTATAAATACTAACATTTGTCTAAGTATAGAGACACCATGATGTTTGAAATAGCTAGACAGACTGTCTACAAGACACAGTCACAGTCACCCAGACACTGTGAAGGACTCACCGTGATTGAGACACCGTGAGCTACCCACCGTGACTGAGACACTGTGAGCTACTTACCATGACCAAGACACCGTATTCTACTTACCGTGAACCACATATCGTGAAGCACTTATCGTGAAGCACTTATTGTGAACCACATACCGTGAAGACTATACCGTGAAGAAGACACCATTTACATAATCACTGTGACACCGTTTCTTAACTTTTTTTCAATATTATTTAAATAATTCTAACAGTCATATTTGTTGTTTTTAATGCAATTAATGTTATTTAATGATAGTTGTAGTCATGTCAGGAAACCGTATCTCATACCTATGAAAAGGGAATAATTCCTACTGCCAGAACGAGTGGAATATAAGGAAGATTGAGATGCAGTACATGTAACAAGTGTAAGTAGTGGTGTGCAAGTGTGATGATATAACAAGAAGAACTTACATACACCAGAGAGCACTGTGCTGAACAAAAAAGAACAATCCTAAGCAAGAAGAAGATTTCAATACTTTCAAAGAACTCTCATGAGTGCAATCCAACACCACTGAAGAATACACGATGAATCAAGAGATCATTTTCACTCCTATAGAACACAAGATGAACTATGACACTATGTTTTTCAACAGAAAAACCAAAGAAGGACTAAGAAGCAATTCTGCTGAATCCAACGAATCCAGAGCTACATTGCTAATCACTAGAGCTTTCTAAACTCTTATCTATTCTCTCTAAGTGATTTGTTTATTTACTTTCGAATAGTGTGGTGTACTCTGTATATCTCTCTCACACACACACTGCCTCCTGCACTAAACTGAAGGATATGAAAATCCTCACTCTAAAATTCTTAACTCTTGTTTACCCACGTCAATTGTGGAAGAAATCCTTGTGTGGCCTGATCTTGGTTTTTTTTCCACAAAGAACAGTGGTAGAGGTCCCTGTGTGGCCTGGACAGTTCTGTAAACTATTGTTAACCTAGATCCAGGGTGTGGATCAAATTTATATAAATTTGAGAGGACCAAGTCTCAGCTTGAGATTGAACCTCTTGTTATATCTGCTGTATATATTTAGTTTAAGTTTAAAGTATACTACATATATCTTTTATACTCCACTGCTATTACTTTGAAATAAAAAACTATTTTAAAGATACTTTGATTGTTAAATTAGCAAGTGTTTACACTTATTGTAAATCAGTAGGTTAGTTTCAAAAGTTAGTTTGATCTTGTGGTTAAATTAACTGAGACCTAATCAATATTTGGGAAGCTAAGTGAACATTTACAATATGTATAAATTCACTACAGTTTAACTTGTTTTATAAATTGGGGGATTTTAAATAGACAATATTTTAACAGGAATTTTAATTGGAACTCAATTCACCCCTATTGAGTATCCACTCCAACCAACATTTGGTATCAGAGGTTTCTTTTATTTAAGGATTTTTGAAATACTCTGTTTTTCAACTGTGATTTTAGTTGCATCTTTAATGATCTTAAATTTATGTTAGTTCTAAATTTTATCTCTTTAAATTTACTTTCTAAAATCTAGTTATCGAAAATAGACTAGAGGGTACTGCTACTAACATGCCACCTTTCTTCAATGGTACAAACTATGCTTAGTGGAAGCTTAAAATGAAAATTCATTTAGAAATCATGGGTTTTGATATTTGGACTGCTATAAAATCTCAATATAAAATTCCAGAAACCGAAAGAACAACTTGGGATGAACCTAAAAAGACTGCCTACAATAATAACTGTAAATCTATGAATGCACTGTACTGTAGTTTAGGAGAAGAAGAGTTTAATGGAATTTCTGCTTGTAAAACTGCTTTTGAAATTTGGGATACTTTAGGTGTTTCTCATGAAGGAACAAACAATTTTAAAGAAATGAGATTGAATACATATACTATTAAATATGATAATTTTAAAATGAAAACTAATGAACCTATTTATGATATGTATCTCAGGTTTAATGAGATAGTAAATACAATGAATTCCCTTGGTAAAGCTATTCCAACAAAGGAACAAATTATGAGGATACTGAGATGTTTACCAGACCGATGGAGAGGCACATCTGTTTCAATCAGAGAGTCATGTGACATTGCTGCTCTACCTGTCAAAGAACTCATTGGTAAGATTATGATGTATAAGGAAGAACTCAAGGTGAATAAAGGGGAAGAGGATGAACCAAAAAGGAAATCAATGGCTTTCAAGACTACTGCTTCAAAGAACAAGGACAAAGAAAAAACTCGAATACAAACTGACAGTTCAACAATTGAAAGCTCAAACTCTGATAGTAATGCTGAGATGACTCAGATATCTAGATGGTTTAATAAATTTTATAGGAAGAAGAAATTTCTCAGAAAACCAAATTACAAAGGAATGTTTAACAATAAGGGACATTGGAAGAAATACTGGAAAAAGCTAGATAAAAGTGATGAAGTTGTTTCCTATGGGTGCAAAAGAAAAGGACACATTAAAGAAAACTTCCCAAAGCAAAAATTCAAGAATAAAAATGATTACAAAGACAATAAGTACAATAAAGCTATGAAGGCTACCTGGAGTGCTTCTGAAGACAGCACAAGTGAATCTGAAATGTCTGATTCTAAAAAGAATCGTGACAACATGTGTTTCATGGAAAACACATCTGAGGTAACCTTAGATACTCCTATTTTAAATTCTTATTATTCTGGATATGATACAGAATCTGATTTAGATTCTGAAAAGATGACTAGCGAGGAATTATTGGAATATTGTAATATGCTGGAAGAGACATGCAATGAACTTAAGGATAAATACAAATCATTGAAGAAACAACATGCTCTCAGTACAACTGTTAAAACTAAACTTACTATTGAAAAAGAGAAGAATGCTCAACTATTAAAGGAGAACACTGAACTGAAAATGTCTAATGAGAAATTTAGAAAGGACTTAGAAAAGTTCACAAATGGAAAGGATACAATAACTCAAATGATAGGAAAGAAAGTGGCACCAAAATACACTACTGGAATAGGCTACAAACCTGGACAGAGACAACTTACAAATAATAGCTTTATTCCTAAATCTGGATAGAATACTGCTAGTTCTAGTTCTGGAAATCCCTATTCTTCAACTAGTTATTCACATAGTTATAAATCAAATAGAGTTTATCATTCAAAATATATTGATTCTGTATATTATAAGAGACCCATAAGACAAATTTGAGTACCAAAATCATTGATTGCTAACCTGTCTGGACCCAAGAAGATCTGGGTACCAAAATCATACTCTATCTAAAACTGTTTTGTAGGAAACCTGTTTTAAGAGTTCCCACAAGAAGACATGGTATTTGGACAGTTGATGTTCAAGACATATGTCTGGGGATTACTCATGTTTCAATAGTTTAATAAATGTTGATGGAGGCTATGCCACCATTGGTGATAATTCTAAAGGAAAGATCATCAGCCTATGCCAAATTGGTAACACTGATTCAGTTTTAATTTCTAAAGTTTTATTTGTTGATGGAATGAAATATAATCTGTTAAGTATTTCTCAATTATGTGATGATGGTTTTAATGTCAAATTTGAAAATTATTCCTTTAATTTTTTTAACTCTAAAGATGTTTTATTATTTTCTGCTTTAAGAAATGAAAATGTTTATGCTGTTGATCTAAATTCCTAATCCAAAAAAATGTTACCTGTTTACATTCCTTTCATAAATAGTCTTGTATTTGGCATAGAAGATTAAGACACTGCAATATACACTCACCTAGGAAACTAACTAGGAATAACTTAGTTATAGACTTACCTAAACTTGAATTTCCAAATGACAACGTTTGTAATCCCTGTCAAAAGGGAAAGAAACACAAAATCTCTTTCAAACTAAAGAAAGAAGTCTCAACTTCTCAACCTCTCGAGTTGGTCCACATTGATCTATTTGGACCATCTAGTGTTTCTAGCTTAAATGGGAAGCACTGTGTCTATGTCCTAGTAGATCACTTTTCTAGATATACTTGGGTATACTTCTTAGCTTACAAAAGTGAAGCTTGTTATTATTTTGTTAAATACTCCAAGTCTGTAGAAAACCTTAGTGGACTTAAGATTAAAACTCTAAGAAGTGATCATGGTCGTGAGTTTGAAAATCATGAATTTAAATCCTATTTCTCACACAATGGATATAGTCATAACTTTTCTACTCCTAGGACACCTCAGCATAATGGTGTAGTAGAAAGAAGAAATAGGACCCTGCAAGAAATTGCTAGTACTATGCTTAATGAATACGACCTGCCTATTTACTTTTGGGATGAAGATGTGAATACAGATTGTTGTATTATTAATAGAGTCTTAATTAGACCTGTTCTTAAGAAGACCCCATATGAGTTGTGGAATAATAAAAAACCTAAATTCAATTACTTTAGAGTCTTCGGTTGCAAAGTATTTATTCTCAATACAAAAGATAATCTTGATAAGTTTGCTTCTAAGAGTGATGAAGGAATATTTTTAGGATATTATTTGACCAGAAAAGCCTATAGAGTTTTCAATAAGAGAACCATGTGTGTGGAAGAATCTGTACACATCAAATTCGATGAAACTGATCCACATGAGTCTAAAACCTCTCTTGAAAATCTTGAAGAAGATTTATCTGTTCTGGACCTTAATGATAAAATCAATGAACCTACTATAAAGACAACCGGTTCTGGACTTATTACAGAATCTTATTCTAATGAACCAGATCCTAGAGAAGAACCTGAAATTTATAGTCCTACCATTACTAGATCAACTAGTATTCTAAATAATCATCCTTTAGATACTATTGTAGGAAATCTTGATAGAGGGACTCAGACTAGAAATTCTCTTAGAAATCAGGTTGAACATCAAGCCTTCTTGTCACAACTTGAACCTAAAAACATTGATAAAGCTATTAATGATGAATTTTGTGTAATTTTAACGAAAGAAGAACTCAATCAGTTTGAACGAAATAGAGTGTGGAATCTTATTGAAAGACCTAAGGACACTTTCACCATAGGCACTAAATGAGTGTTCAGAAATAAAGTAGATGAATCTGGAAACATAGTTAGAAACAAATCTAGGCTAGTTGCACAAGGCTATAGTCAAGAGGAAGGAATTGACTATGAGGAGACTTTTGCTCCTGTATCCAGATTAGAAGCTATTAGGATTTTACTTGATTATGCTGCACATATAAATTTGAAACAATATCAAATGGATGTCAAGAGTGCATTCTTAAATGGATATATTTATGGGGATGTTTTTGTTGAACAACCACCTAGATTCTCAAACCCTCATTTTCCAAATCATACTTTCAAATTATCAAAAGCTTTATATGGTTTAAAACAAGCTCCAAGAGCTTGGTATGATAGATTAAGTACTTTTCTAATTTCTAAAGGTTGTAGAAATTTTGTATCTGACCCTACTATTTTTATAAAATGAATTTCTAAAGATGTTTTAGTTATACAAATTTATGTAGATGATATTATTTTTGTATCTTCAAGAAATTCCCTATGTACTGATTTTTCTAAAATGATGCAAAATGAATTTGAAATGAGTTTAATGGGTGAACTCAAATTCTTTCTTGGATTTCAAATCTTTCAAAATGATGATGGAATTATTTTAACTCAATGTAAATATACTAGAGATATTTTAAAACGTTTTGGATTAGATAGCACAAAAAGTAGTGACACTCCCATGAGTACCACCTGTAAGTTGGATCTTGATGAAGATGGTAAATCTGTTGATCAAACCCCTTATAGAGGAATGATTGGAAGTCTACTCTACCTGACTGCTAGTCGTCCTGATATTATGTTTAGTGTGTGTATGTGTGCTCGTTTTCAAGCAAACACTAAAGAGTCACATTTAAATGCTGTAAAGAGAATTTTCAAATACCTCAAGCATACTCCCAATTTAGGACTGCTCTATCCCAAAAGACAATCATTTGAACTAGTTAGTTATTATGATGCTGATTTTTTTGGATGTAAGTTAGATAGAAAAAGCACCTCTGGAACATGTCATTTTTTAGGCAAGTCACTAGTATCATGGTGTAGTAAGAAACAAAATTTTGTTGCATTATTTACTATAGAAGCTGAATACATAGCTGCTGGAAGTTGTTATGCACAAATTTTGTGGTTAAAACACACATTACTAGACTATGGATATCAATTCAGACATGTACCAATAAATTGTGACAACACAAGTGCTATTAATATTTATAAGAATACTGTTTCTCATTCTAGGACAAAACATATTGATGTAAGACATCACTTTTTTAGGGATCATTATCAAAAAGGTGATATCACTTTGGAATTAATTGGTACTAAATATCAACTTGTGGATATATTCACTAAACCATTAAATTATGAAAGATTAGACTACATAATACATGATCTTGGTATGATTAATCATAAATAGATATCTTACTGATCTTAATGCTCAATACTTTACTGTATTTTACTTTACGGTTTCATGATCACTGTTTTACAATTACTGTTTCATGCATACAGTCTCACCGTTAAGATCTTGTGCCGACAGTTTGTTAACTCACTATCTCACTGTGACTGCATAGAATGGTCACTGTCTCATCATAACGACTACCAAATGTCTCACTGTGATGACTGTTTTTCATCACACCATAATGCCTACTCATGGTCTCACCGTGAAAATTATTTATATTCTTATTTTAACCCGTATCGCGGTAATTTTTATTTCACTACTATTTGATTTCCCGCATTTTTGTTTTTATGACGATTGACATTCCCAAATGATAAAACATAAGGGTTTCATTCGATTCCTTCCCCGAACTCTCTCTTGAACCTTCTCATTCTTGAAAAACTTCTCTCCCCTCTTGGTCGAACCTTCAGTGGATGTCAAGGATGAAGCGTTCATCTTCACCCTCGTCTGAGAGGCGGCTCTCTAAGAAACAGAAGAGGATACCGAGGATAGATCCCGAAGGACCTCTAAACCCAAACTTGGTAAGCCGTACTGTTGTACCTGAAAAAGAAGTTTTCCCTGAGTGGTTGTTTTCTATAAATTCATTAGTTTTGAACGTTTTAAGAGAACAAGGATGGCTTGAATGGTTCTCTGAACAAAATAGACCGATTTACCCGAGGCTGGTATCTCAATTCTATCAGTATGTTAATATTTCCTTTGAGTTTGGGGAAATAGTTTTGGTGACCAGCTGGATCAATGGTCAGAAGTGTTCTTTCTCTTTGAGGCTATGGGTTTCATGCCTAACAATTCCACATGAAGGAGTTTGTGAAGACTACCAGAGAGACCCTCCTCGATCTTCTGATATCTTCAATCTGGAAAATGACTTGGAAATTCAAACTGGTAATGGCACCAAGAGAAGGGCCATAACTACTGAATTAGATGTGGAGACTAGACTTCTCTTAAAATTTGTTCAGAATTTGATTATTCCAAGAAAAGGGGATTTTTTTGTAATGAAGTATCAGGATGTGTTCCTGATTCACCTGTTAAAGAATGGCCATAAGATCATCCTATGCAAGTATGTTATTAACCATATCTGTGAGCTGATCAAAGTCACTTCCAAATCCACATCCTTATTTTACTCAAGGATGATTTCATCCATGTTAGTTTCCAAAGGGATGGTTGTACCGAATGAAGAAAAGTTAGAGGACTTTGATTTCTTCTTATCCGTGCCTATCATCAGAAGGATGAAAATAAGATGGAACCTCTGGAAGAAGCAGTGGGTTGAGGATAATGATAAACTCTATAAAAAGTTTAATCCTGTTGATTATCCAAGAAGACCTAATAATCTATCTGATCTTGGTTTGGAACCAGACGAAGTGGATGAGTATTCAGAAGAAGAAGAAGAAGAATAGGAAGTAACAGCTGAAGTTTCACCTAGAGATGAAGTTGGAAGACCTCTAATGGAAACAGTTCCTATTGAAAAAGAAAGGGCTATTGTCCCTTCTGTTGTCCCTACTGAAATACCCCAAGGAGAGGAAGTTACTGTTGGTTTGAGAGAAGAGGAATCTCCTACTTCTAGTGAGGATGTAAATCCAGAAACTCATCCTAATTCTGCAAGAAAATTGGGTTTTCCGGATTCAGAATAGCACACAATCATAGAGACAGATCCTGTTGATGAGGATCTCCCTGTTGAGAAAGAATAAAATCTGGAAGCTCAACCAGTGGAACAATCAGTTCCTGAGATAATTCCCTCTGCTGAAGAGAGGATGGAAATTTCCTTTCAGGTGGCAAGGTAAGAGTTTCCTGAAGATATTAGAGATGATCATGTGGATCTTGATCATGTTTCTGAGCCTATAATCTCTGAAATGGAAGCACAATTGGAGGGGTAGGAACCTCAAAACCTTGAGATTAGGGAAGATGGATCTATTGTAGCTTCTCAACCTACTGTCACATATTGTGTGTACACTGGGTATGAGTTCCCAAGATTTTATGATGTGAATGATTCACAACAAGTGACTATAACTGGAATGGATCTTTCTTCTCTATTTCAACTAAAGTCTATAGCTCATCCCGAACTAGAACCAGAACCAGAGCCCCATTCTCAATATGAATCAGAATAGGAGTCGGAAGATGAATCTGAACCACTACCTTTACCTACACCCTTACCTGATCATCACTCCTTTGTGACTAAATATGATCTTAAAGTTTTTGGAGAGACTCTGTTAGATGGATTTGAGAAGATCTTATCCTATCAACCTCGTCCAGTGACTCAACTGAGTTCAGAAGATGCATCAATTCTCTTGGAAAGTATTACATTTCATATTAAACCAAGGATGATCCGAGAAATTCAAGAATTCAGAGTTGAAAATAAGCTGCTAAGTGTTGATGTTGCAAATATGAAAAATATGGTAGAAAACTTGTAGAATGAGTTGTCTTTGAGATCAGAGCCTGCTCCTGTTTCTGCCCCTACACCTGTTACTGCTTCTCCTGATCCAACTGATTCCACCCTTGCTAGGGAAATTGTGTCTGAAGTGCATTCATATCTACTATATTTTGATGAAAATATTGGAAAAAGACACACCAAGATGCTGGAACGCATGAGGGAGCTTGTAGAAAATCTGAATAAACTCACAAATGAGTACACTGGATGCCTGCAAAAAGTTCTGAAACAGCTCAATGTTCTATCTGAAGCTGTAAAAGATTCTCCTACTTCAGGTCAATCTTCTGTTCCTCTTTTGGATGATTCTCTGCTGAGATCCATAATCAAGGAAGAAATTCAGAATGCCTTAAGTGGCTTGGATCTATCTTCTTTGTCAGAAGTGTTTAAGAACAGTGATCGAGCTTTGGACATGGTTCGAATTCACTCTATGATAGCCAATGATGCTCAACAGGAGATCACTAAGAAAATAGATTTTTATCTCCCTTGGATTTTCTCCAAAATTGATATGACATATCACTTTAGATATCTTGTGGACAACCTAAAAATCCCTCCAATATCTCATGCTTTTAAAGCTCAAGTTCAGAAACTTATAGAGTTCACCAGATTGTTAGACAAATTCATGGAGAATAAGGACCATTTTGAGAAGGCTATGCAATATGGTGGTGAAAGCATTACTAATTTCATCAATATGTTGAATCCATATCTTCATGTGCAGAGTACTGCTGTAGTTGCTCCAGCTGTTGCACCCCTTAGACCTGGTCTACCTACCTTAGCCTCAACTGCCATGTCAGTCAACCAAGCTCTTTCTCAGATCCGGCCAGTAATTCTTGACCAACCATAGCCTAGATCTTCTACTGGTCCTACATTGGCTCCATATATTTTTGAAGGTCTACCCTTAACCTCTTTGTCTACCACATTTATGCCTTCTTCTAATTCAGCACCAGGTCCTACTGCTGCTAAAGGTAAGGACAAGGTGGATCCCTGAAGAGTCCAAAGACTGTTTTCTTTTTGATGGGATATCATTTCTTGTTTCCTGTTTGTATTTATCTTTTTTGATCTATTCTGAACCCTTTTTAATGAAAAATTCATTGTTTGATTTCATTATCTCTGCTTTTTGGTAATCCCAAAAGGGGGAGGAAAACTACAAGTATCAGTTCTATAATGCGATATGCTATATGCTATATTGCATTTCATTTATATTTTGACTATACATGATTTGTGATCATCAAAAAGGGGAAGATTGTTGGACTCCTCATGTATTAATCATGTTTTAATGATCACAAATCCTATAACTGTTAATTAATCTCAATCTTAATTGGATATCTTGCTAATTCTCTTCAAGTATTATGATGTTAATTACTCTCTTTAATATTTACAAGTCTTATACATGATCACAAATCTCACTTATATTATCTTGCCTCTATATTTATGATTCAAGTTCTCTTACTCTCTAATGATTAAACTTAATCCATATTCTGCATATTACTGTTTAAGTATAAATATGGATATTTGTCTAAGTATAGAGACACCGTGATGTTTGACACAGCTAGACAGACTCTCTACAAGACACAGTCAAAGTCACCCAGACACTATGAAGGACTCACCGTGACCGAGACACCGTGAGCTACTCACCGTGACCGAGACACCATGAGCTACTTACCATGACCGAGACACTGTGAGCTACTTAATGTGAAACACATACCATGAAGCACTTACCATAAATCACTTACCGTGAACCACATACCGTGAAGACTATACCGTGAAGAATACACTGTTTACATAATCACTGTGACACCGTTTCTTAACTTTTTGTCAATATTATTTAAATAATTCTAACAGTCATATTTGTTGTTTTTAATGCAATTTATGTTATTTAATGATAGTTGTTGGCATGTCAGGAAACCATATATCGTACGTATGAAAATAGAATCATTTCTACTACCAGAACGAGTGGAATATAAGGAAGATTTAGATGAAGTACACGTAACAAGTGTAAGCAGTGGTGTGCAAGTGTGACGATATAACAAGAAGAGATTACATACACTTGAGAGCACTGTCCTGAACAAAAATAACAATCCTGAGGAAGAAGGAGATTCCATGACTTTCAAAGAACTCTCATGAGTGCAATCCAACACCACTGAAGAACACACAACGAATCAAGAGATCATTTTCACTTCTGTAGAACACAAGCTGAATTACGACACTCTGTTTTTGAACAGGAAAACCAGAGAAGGACTAAGAAGTAATTCTGCTGAATCCAATGAGTGAAGATCTACATTGATAATCACTAGATCTTTCTAAACTCTTATCTATTCTCTCTAAGTGATTTGTTTATTTACTTTCGAACCGTGTGGGGTACTCTGTATATCTCATACACACATTGTCTATTGCACTGAACTGAAGGATATCAAAATCCTCACTCTAAAATTATTAACTCTTATTTACCCATGTCAACTGTGGAAGAAGTCATTGTGTGGCCTGATCTTTGTTTTGTTTCCCACAAAGAAGAGTGGTAGAGGCCCCTGCGTGGCCTGGACAGTTGTGTAATCTGTCGTTAACCCAGATTCAGGATGTGGATCAAATTTATATAAATTTGAGAGGACTAAGTCTTGGCTTGAGACTGAACCTCTTATTATATCTGCTGTGTATATTTAGTTTATGTTTAAAGTATACTACATATATCTTTTATACTCCACTGCTATTACTTTGAAATACATAACTATTTTAAATCTACTTTGATAGTTAAATTAGAAAGTGTTTACACTTATTGTAAATCAGTAGGTTAGTTTCAAAAGTTAGTTTGATCTTGTGGTTAAATTACCTAAGACCTAATCAATATTTGAGAAGCTAAGGGAACATTTACAATATGTATAAATTCACTACAGTTTAACTTGTTTTATAAATTGTGGGATTTTAAATAGACAATATTTTAACAGAAATTTTAATTGGAACTCAATTGACCCCCCTCTTGAGTATACAGTCCAACAAACAAAGACTTTATAAAAGGATAATCTATATGAAAGTTATGTAGATTTGAATTTTATATGGAGGAAGTATCATTATTGGGGAATGTTACCACAATAAAAGAGATATCTATAGACACTTTGATGATAAACTTGATTGAGGAATGAACCATACCTACATATGTAATGGATATCTGTAGTTTTCTTAGACTAGATGGGTATTATCAATGATTTGTGAGAAACTAATCATGTTTTTAAAAACCACTAAACGATATTAATCATAATGGAGTAGATATTATCTTGATCAATTAATGGGAAGAGTGATTCAAGGAATTAAAAAATTGGCTTACCACTACACCAATACTCATACAACCCTCTAGATGAGATTTTTTTGGGTATACAATGCTAATTTAAAAAAGGTATTGGGATATATACTGACGAAAAATGAAAAAGTGATATCATACACCTTAAGGTAGTTGAAAGTTCATGAGAAAAACTATCCATAACTATATTTGGAGTTTTAAACAATGATCTTATCATTGAATATATGGAGGCATTATCTTTATGGGGAGAAGTGTGAAATATATAAAAATTGTAAGTGCCCAAAATACCTATTCACATAGAAAGAGATTAATATACGCCAATGAAAACTATTAGATCCAATAAAGTACCATGAATTCTCTTTCCATTATCATCCTATGATGGAAAATTAAGTGGTAGATTACCTAAGAATAATGAATCCTAAATATTTATCAATGATGATAATTAATAAGGATCCAACATTTTTGTACTTACAAAGGATGAACATAGAAGTCATAAAGTAAGGAACACCATACAACCTCAGTCAAATGATTTCACAACCTTCTATTCTAGATAAGAGAAAATATATGCAATGGGATGATTTAGAAACACATAAAAAATGAAATCTATAAAAAAGAAAAATCCTTAGAGTTCCAAAATTGAGGAAGAAGGGGTTGTAAGATTTGGTTCACAACTATGTGTAATATATAATCTTCATATAAAGTAGGATATATTGAACAATTCACATAGTTCAGTATTTTCTATCCACTAAGGGAGCACAAATATGTAACAATATCTTAAAGAAAACTATTTTTTGGTAAATATAAAGAATATGGTCATGGAATATGCACTGATATTCCTAGTATGTCAATAAGTGAAGGCAGAGGAAAAAAATCAAAGGGAAGGATGAAACCATTATTTATACCTATATAGATGTAGGAAAACATCACCATAGGCTTTGAAATAGGCCTTCTGAATACATCTAATGGAAATAATTCAATATGTGTTATAGTGGATCATATTAAAACAAATTATCATTTATTTACTATTCAAGAGGATATCCCCCTTGATCAAATTGTAAGGATACACATCAGAGAAGTGGTGAGGCTTCATAGAACACCACTATTGATTATAATTGTTTGAGATCTAATATTTACCCATGAGTTTAAAAAAACCCTCCAACATGATCTAAAATGTAATTTTAAATTTAGTACATATTATTATTCCCAAATTTATGGGAAATACAAGTGGAATATCCATATACATTAGGGAATGTTGAGAGAATTCTCAATGGATTTCAAAGTAAAATGGGATGAAAATCTTCCTCTGGTTATGTTTGTGTACAATAGTATTTTCCAATCAAGCATCCAAATGGATTGATATGAATAACTATATGGTATGAGTTGTAAAAAAAACAATGTTTTGGGGTGAATTAAGAGAACACATGTCACTGAAACTTGAAATGGTCAAATAAATGGTAGAAAATCCAAAAACCATTTAGTAACACTGTAACACCCCGAGATTTTATGAAAAACATTCTTTTTTAATTAATGTCTTGTGTTGTACGCTACACCAAAAGGAGCTTGCACAACACACATCCTTGACTTGCCTTGCATTACACGCAATCGCGACCTTCCTCGATAGCGTGTGTAGTATGCAATACCGAGTTTCACTAAACAACGATATGCTATTAAAATATTATTAAAACTAGCTGTTATGAATAGTAATAACCACCTTTTAAAATTTTAGAAATTTTAGCTCTCAAAATGGACTTCATTTTTTGGATTCGGAGTATCGAATTTAGCCTAAGGTGAAATTTTGGTACTTTACGGATAACTTTCATATTCAGATGAATAGTTAAAATTACTAAATTTTAATTAAAAACAACCTTTTTAATCGAAATAATTAATAGTGATAAATTATTAATTTGAGTGGTTTTAAAGTATATTTAGAATATATTTTAACAATTTAATACAATGTTGGTCATTGGATGTACTTTCACATTTAAACCAGTTATAAACAAGTATCAATCTTTTGATAGTTATTATCTCTTAAAAACACGCCATTTGTTTTGACGACGGGAATTAATTTTTTAAATTAGTTAATGTAACTGATATGTTTTGAATTTGGTAAAATAGACATCATTTTTGAGTTCATAATATCAAATATAGTTTAGGCCTAATTTTTGGTATTTTTCTGGAAACTTTCTTTTTTTGATAAATAGTGAAACCACTAAGTGGTAGTAAAAAAATGAATTTTTCATAAAACTTAATTTTACCACTTCTGTGAGTGGAATTTCAAAAATCTGAGAGACACGGTTGATGTTAGTAAGTAAAATGTGGTTCAATGAGATGAAAATAATTTTTTGGTGAATAGTAACTTTTTACTTTTTTTTACCATGGTTAAAAGTAAATAGGGTAATTAAGGGTAAAAATGGTATTATTATTAACCTAACACATGTCCTAATTCTATTGGACAAGTGTAATTCGACCAAAAAAAACCTTAAAAATAAAATATGACCATTTAGGCCCACTTGGATTAGATTAGGACATTTATTATTAATTTATTTAAAGAAGGGTTAAAATAGTTAAAATCAAAGTTTAATAACTAACTCATTTTTAATATAAGGTTATACATAAGATAAATTGTACTATAAATATTCATTAGAAATATAAAACTATTTCCTATATAATGATATTTTATTTGTAATTTTTAGACTTTAAATAATTTAATTTATTTATGACACAATGATGATGCAGTAATTACCATAATAGTGAAAAATTAGAATAATTGATATTATAAATACCTAAATCAGTATAATTTGAGACTTTTTATGAATTAAACTAATTTTCAAGGTTAATATGACATTTTAGGATTAATTTAATTAACTTTGGTCGAAGTAATCATTCTGTTATAAGTTTCAAAAAAATAAACTATTGAATAGTGTCTAAATTGACATAAAATAGTTTTTAAAACAAATATTATATTATTAATTGTTATTTTATTCCTAAAAATCTAAGGTTTGGCCAAATGACTTAGATAAGGTTATATATATTAATAAAACAGAACTTGAGGGTCGCTTGGATGTATATGGTAAGTTTATTAACTATATAATATAAAAATACAAAGTGACATGGTAAATGTCAATCTAATTAACTAAGAGTTAAAACTAAAAGATAAGGTTAATATAGGAACCTAAACTTGTCTAAATTCTATTGGATGAGAGGATTTTGACCCATACCCACCTTAGCTTAGAAATAAATCAATTTGGAGCTATTTAAAACCGAATTTGACTTTATAATAAAATAATAGTTTTAGTTATTCCAAAGGTGCCCCTCTCCTCCCTTATAAAAGGGCACCTCCCCCCTCTCTTCCTCACACAAATTTGAGCCTTCAAGCTCGGAAAACCCCTGAAATATTCTCTTTTAAACTTCCCTAGCAATATCCTAGAGGTTCTGGTCTTCCTCAAAGACCAATTTTAGTGCCCTAAAAGGAGATCTCAAAGAGGCGCTTCAAAGAAGAGGTAATTTTCGTCACCGATTCTTTCAACTTTATTTATTCTTCCACTTCTTCTTCTTAGGTTGTTTCATTATTAAGTAATAACATCAGTATCAATCATATACTGATATGTTATTATAAGTATGAAACAAACCTATTTCACCATCTATCCATCCTACGGAAAATGAAATCACCACGCGTGCGTACGTACGGAATACCGTCTCCACGCCGTGGTGAAATCTATTTTCCACCACCACCTTACTTGGATGGGTATAATGGTGTAAATAATAAATATATATGATTATTTTAAAGTGATATTGATTCTGAAATAGTATACATATAGTCCAATACAGTCCCACGATCATGAGAATGATATCATCGCTCGTGCGTACGTACGGACTACCGTCTCCACGACGCGATGAGATTCATTCTCCACTTTAACCATTCATGAATGATTATAAAGTATATATAATAAGTAATCATGAAATATATGACATAATAATGATACTGTATTTATGTGTATATATACGTATGTCATCTAATTAATTCTATTCAACTCAATAAGGAAACGAAAACAGCATTCATGCGTACGTATGACCTACCATCTCCATGAACGGTGTATTTATTTCCATTTACTGATTTATTATATAAACATATATTATGAATATATATTATATATAAATCATGTTTTATATTCTGGAATTAAGTAATCATGATCTAAGTAATCATATGAATAATTACAAGTCAAAACACGGACGACAAATGAAACAATTTTACCCAAAACGCTCTTTAACATGGAATTTACAAAAGAACGGGTAATATAAAGACATAAGTGAACCATATATGATATCATAACAATGCGTATGATTCTAGAATAAGTCAATGAAATTATTTAAATAATTATACAGGAGGTTAGGACACTTATGAAGCAAATCAGACCTAAGGTAAGGGAAATATCACAATCTCATTTTTATCCGAGATTGTTTATACTTTGGTATTTACTGGGGTGTATTTTATCATCCACATCCATGTTTCCTCAATATGTAATGTTATTTCCATCCACCTAAAATTTTTTAAATCCAAATTTACCCTTCAGTGAGTTTTTAGTAGAAGATATGAAAGGAATATTATGTCGTTTTTCGTACGAGGTACTTTTTGACTTTTCAGACAAAAGTACGAGAAGAATGTTTTTAACTTATACGGCATGAATGGATTTTTAAAAAATTATTTCCAAGAAGCTTCCTTTACAAGTTTTCAAGTTTATTTTTAATCAACTTATTTTAGTTTAAAATTGTATGACATGTTATGAAAGGAAAAATGTTTTTGAAGTAGAAAGGATATTTTCCTCAAGAATGGAGTTCAAGTGCTTTATCAAAATTATCTTCCATCTAAGATAATAAAGGGTCTATTTTTATCCATATTATTACATTTATTTGATTATGTTGTGATGGAATTATTTTTATGATTCCTTTATCTTATATGAATTGTTTTATGATGTCATGATGTTTAAGATTCCCATTTTTATTACATGGGTTATGCAATGATGTATGATTTATGATTTTGTGGCACACATAAGAATGGTATCATTATGAGATGGGTGGGACCTATATCTCCCTCCAATTCATTGGGTAAAGATTTTATATCTCATGAGATAGACATGGATGGAACGGTAGGTTATACCGGTTCAGTGAAACAGGACTGAAATGAGGAGTGAACTCGGTTCAGAAATGGACTTTTTCCACTAAGATAGTCTTGGCAATGAGCCTTGTCTAATAAGAAATGATTTTCTATGATTATGTGTGTATGCCACAAAGTTTCATGTTTTAAGTTATGATTATTGGGATTACATTTCACTACTATGATTTATCCCCTGTTATGAAATTATGATCTCTTTTGCAGGTTAAGATTTCCAAAAGATATGTTCTTATGAATATGATGTGATTGATATTTCTTTTGTTTACCCTTACTGAGCATTTGAGCTCACCCTTTTATGTTTTCTTTTCCCCAGGATATAAAGAAAGGATTTAGGTTTAAAAAAAGAGAGGAGATATTTATGGGAGATGTTGAAGATCTTTCACCATGATTAGAAGATTACGTTCCGAGTTTCCAAAGACACTAAACCATTACGGTCCTTGTGTGTGTGTTTTTGTTATGTACTAAGTATTCCACAAAAGTAATGTAATGTCCTTGTACATCAAGCTTTGGGTCTCTACAGTTGGTATCAGAGGCAAAGGAGGTAGGAATGTATCCGATCCTTGGGAACTCTCACATGTGAGCGTTGGACGAAGCATGCCTCTCTGCCCAAGGGCTTCGTGAGGAAATGGCTGCCACTGGGGATGGTGGTGTGTCCCACCCAGGGGGTGTAGCCGGCCATGCAGTGCCCTGATAGGTATCAATTATAGTCCACTGGAAGTAATTCCAGACCGCTAAAGTTGGTATCAGAGGAAATGTTTAGTCAACCTTTGGAAACTAGGATGCGAAAATGTTAGTGAGATCCCTAGAGATATTTCTAAGGTATGTCCAGGGATGCCCCTAAGGATAAGTATACGTATAGGATATAGTCCTATAACTATGGTAACGATCTTAGAATTTAACCTAAGATGTTAGATATTGAAGTTACTCCCGCTTTATTATGATTTTTTCCTCTAACACTATTCTTTTTGGGTTTTAGAAAATGGATGGAAACAAGATGATTCATGATAATGTAGGATATTATGGACAATGGAATGATATTCTTCATGAGAAACCAAATGAAATGGGATTTGGAAGTCCAACCATCATTATTATGCCGAATCAGCAATCTCATAATATGATCAATAAAGTAAAATTTGGTAAGTTTCCTGACTCTGCTAATAAGAGAAAGATGGAGTTTCATGATGATCATAGAGGAAAGAAAGTTCAATTTCCCCTATGTAAATCATGTGGGAAGAGGCATCAAGGAGAATGTTTCAAGGGAACTGGAAGATGCTTTGGGTGTGGAAAAGAAGGACACAAAGCCAGTAAGTGAAAAGGAAAAGGTTCAGTTAACACTATGTATGAGGATAATGGTATTTCTACGACATCAACAATGGTTAAATGTTTTAAATGTGGAATGTACGGGCATTATGAAAACCAATTCCCTAAGGGAAAGTCTCATGAAGAGAATCAGTACAGCCGTATGAGTAGTATTTATGTTGATGATGATGAAGAGACTACAAATGATATGTGAGTTGAAAGAATTGTTGAAGCTCAATCAATGGTTTAAGAAGGTAGTGGAATGATTACATGTTTATCAAGTGTAATGTTGTATAAGTAATCTCATGGTACTATGGAATAAAGAGACATCTAAGGATTGTTACACTGTTGTCTTTCCTTGAGTTTTGAAAGTGTATGATTAATGGTACCAGTATCCATTGAAGGATATTCAGATATTTTTTGAATATAGATGATATGCGCATAATGAAGGGATAAGGAGAAAATTAAATGTTTGATAGTATTCATGAGCTCATGACTGATATAAGGAGAAGGTTATGTAATGGATTGAGTATATAGAATTTTTGGATTTTGGTATGCGGAAAGAGTTAACTTTTGACAGCATTTATGTTTTCACTAAGGTTTAATGGGTATTGATTTTTCAAGAGAATACATGATTAAGGCCTTCGAATGTTTAGAATGTGACCAAAAAGACATAACTCATGATATACAGGGATCAACGATGGTATTAACATGCTTGTTATATGAACTCTTTGGTAATCGGTTTCACTATAATATGAGCTTGGACCGAAGTATTTTAGATAAGACTAAATATTGGAATGGATTATGTTGGACATAAGTTAGTTTAAGGATAGAACTTTTGATATTATTTATGTGATTTTATAGTAATGTAGTTTTAGAAAAAGGACAACCTGCAGGACGGGCGACAGCCCATTGCGTCGGACAAGGCTGTGGGAATCGAACCCACAACCGAAGTGCGACGGGCCTTTATCACATACCACTGGCCTACAGAAAGTCCCTGGTTAGTAAAAACTAGTTTTATTTTATTAATCTGTATGATATATGAAGTATAAGTTCATTTTTGGAATCGTATATGATTAACCTCACTAAAGACAGACTTATGTATATTTGATAACTATTGCTAAACTTTTGTTTGAAACAGATCGAATGACCCATCATTCTATCACATGATCTGTTAACACTTCACGAATAACAAATTCAACTTCATTTCATTAAGAGATGAAATGGAAATTGTTCAAAGCACGAACAACAGTGAGATTGTACCAAAATCAAGTAAGTATTTCTTCTAATTCAAAATTTTCAAATTTAGGGAAATGATATTGAAAACCAAAAATTTTGTCCTAGTGATCTTATATCTGATGAATCAGATGGTACCCTAGATCATCACAAATTTATGGCTTTGCGATTGTTGGCTTTTTCATAGCCATGTTTTCTACCACTCTCCATCAGAACATGATGGTTAGATTTTTCTTCCATATCCATATTTTCACCTATGTTCTCCTACATGGAAACCCAGTGATGAGTTAATTTGGGCAAACGTTACATTTCATACTTTAGTTTTTAAATCTATATTTTGGTATTCCTTTTTACGATGTGGGTTTCTATTAAACAAACTTTCGAGTAGTAAACCATTTATAACCCCGACAAATTTCGAGGGAGAAATTCATTTTAAGGGGGGTAGAATGTAACACCCCAAGATTTTATGAAAACAATTCTTTTTAATTAATGTCTTGTGTTGTACGCTACACCAAAAGGAGCTTTCACAACATGCATCCTTGACTTGCCTTGCATTACACGCAATCACGACCTTCCTCGATAGCGTGTGTAGTATGCAATACCGAGTTTCACTAAACAACGATATGCTATTAAAATATTATTAAAACTAGCCGTTATGAATAGTAATAACCACCTTTTAAAATTTTAGAAATTTTAGCTCTCAAAATGGACTTCATTTTTTGGATTCGGAGTATCGAATTTAGCCTAAGGTGAAATTTTGGTACTTTACGGATAACTTTCATATTCTGATGAATAGTGAAAATTACTAAATTTTAATTAAAAAAAACATTTTAAATTGAAATAATTAATAGTGATAAATTATTAATTTGAGTGGTTTTAAAGTATATTTAGAATATATTTTTACAATTTAATAAAATGTTGGTAATTGGATGTAATTTCACATTTAAACTAGTTATAAACAAGTATCAATCTTTTGATAGTTATTATCTCTTAAAAACACGCCATTTGTTTTGACGACGAGAATTAATTTTTTAAATTAGTTAATGTAACTGATATGTTTTGAATTTGGTAAAATAGACATCATTTTTGAGTTCATAATATCAAATATCGTTTAGGCCTAATTTTTGGTATTTTTCTGGAAACTTTCATTTTTTGATGAACAGTGAAACCACTAAGTTGTAGTAAAAAAATGAATTTTTCATCAAACTTAATTTTACCACTTTTGTGAGTGGAATTTCAAAAATCCGAGAGACACAGTTGATGTCAGTAAGTAAAATGTGGTTCAATGAGATGAAAATAATTTTTTTGGTGAATAGTAACTTTTTACTTTTTTTTACCACGGTTAAAAGTAAATAGGGCAATTAAGGGTAAAAATGATATTATTATTACCCTAACACATGTCATAATTCTATTGGACAAGTGTAATTCGACCAAAAACAACCTTAGGAATAAAATATGACCATTTAGGCCCACTTGGATTAGATTAGGACATTTATTATTAATTTATTTAAAGAAGGGTTAAAATAGTTAAAATCAAAGTTTAATAAATAAATAATTTTTAATATAATGTTATACATAAGATAAATTATACTATAAATATTCATTAGAAAGCTAAAAAGATTTCCTACATAATGATATTTTATTTGTAATTTTTAGACTTTAAATAATTTAATTTATTTATGACACAATGATAATGCAGTAATTACCATAATAGTGAAAAATTAGAATAATTGATATTATAAATACCTAAATAAGTATAATTTTAAACTTTTTATGAATTAAACTAATTTTATAGGTTAATATGACATGTTAGGATTAATTTAATTAACTTTGGTCGAAGTAATAATTCTGTTATAAGTTTCAAAAAAATAAACTATTAAATAGTGTCTAAGTTGACATAAAATAGTTTTTAAAGCAAATATTATATTATTAATTGTTATTTTATTCCTAAAAATCTAAGGTTCGGCCAAATGACTTAGATAAGGTTATATATATTAATAAAACACAACTTGAGGGTCTCTTGGATGTATATGGTAAGTTTATTAACTATATAATATAAAAATACAAAGTGACATGGTAAATGTCAATCTAATTAACTAATAGTTAAAACTAAAAGATAAGGTTAATATAGGAACCTAAACTTGTCTAAATTCTATTAGATGAGAGTATTTAGACCCATCCCCACCTTAGTTTCGAAATAAATCAATTTGGAGCTATTTAAAATCAAATTTTACTTTATAATAAAATAATATTTTTAGTTATTCCAAAGGTTCCCCTCTCCTCCCTTATAAAAGGGCACCTCCTCCCTCTCTTCCTCACACAACTTTGAGCCTCCAAGCTCGGCCAGACCCTGCCAAATTCTCTTCTCCACTTACTTAGAAATATCCTAGAGATTCTGGTTTTCCTCAAAGACCAATTTTAGTGCCCTAAAGGGAGATCTCAAAGAGGCGCTTCAAAGAAGAGGTAATTTCCGTTACCGATTCTTTCAACTTTATTTCTTCTTCCACTTCTTCTTCTTAGGTTGTTTCATTATGAAGTAATAACATCAGTATCACTAATATACTGATATGTTATTATAAGTATTAAACAACCCTATTTCACCATCTATCCATCCTACAAAAAACAAAATCACCACGCGTGTGTACGTACGGAATACCGTCTCCACGCTGTGGTGAAATATATTTTCCACCACCACCTTACTTGGATGGGTATAATGGTGTACATAATAACTATATATGATTATTTTAAAGTGATATTGATTATGAAATAGTATACATATACTCCAATACAGTCCCACGATCATGAGAATGATATCATCGCTCGTGCGTACGTACGGACTACCGTCTCAACGACGCGATGAGATTCATTCTCCACTTTAACCATTCATGAATGATTATAAAGTATATATAATAAGTAATCATGAAATATATTAAATAATAATGATACTGGAGTTATGTGTATATATATGTATGTCATCTACTTAATTCCATTCAACTCAATAAGGAAACGAAAACAGCGTTCATGCGTACGTACGACCTACCGTCTTCATGAATGGTGTATTTCTTTCCATTTACTGATTTATTATATATATGTATATTCTGAATATATATTATATATAAATTATTTTTTATATTATGTAATTAAGTAATCATGATCTAATAAATCATATGAATAATTACAAGTCAAAACACGGACGACAAATGAAACAATTTTACCCAAAACGCTCTTTAACATGGAATTTACAAAAGAACGGGTAATATAAAGTCATAAGTGAACCATATATGATATCATAACAATGAGTATGATTCTGGAATAAGTCAATGACATTATTTAAATAATTATACAGGAGGTTCGGACACTTATGAAGCAAATCAGACCTAAGGTAAGGGAAATATCACAATCTCATTTTTATCTAAGATTGTTTATACTTTGGTATTTACTGCGGTGTATTTTATCATCCACATCCATGTTTCCTCAATATGTAATGTTATTTCCATCCACTTACAACTGTTTAAATCCAAATTTACCATTCGGTGAGTTTTTAGTAAAAGATAAGAAAGGAATATTTTGTCGTTTTTCGTACGAGGTGCTTTTTGACTTTTCCGACAAAAGTACGAGAAAAATGTTTTTAACTTATACGGCATGAATGGATTTTTAAAAAATTATTTCCAAGAAGATTCCTTTACAAGTTTTCAAGTTTATTTTTAATCAACTTATTTTAGTTTAAAATTGTATGACATGTTAAGAAAGGAAAAATGTTTTTGAAGTAGAAAGGATATTTTCCTCAAGAATGGAGTTCAAGTGCTTTATCAAAATTATCTTTTATATAAGATAATAAAGGGTTCTGTTTTTATCCCTATTATTAGATTTATTTGATTATGTTGTGATGGAATTGTTTTTATGAATTCCTTTATCTTATATGAATTGTTTTATGATGTCATGATGTTTAAGATTCCCATTTTTATTACATGGGTTATGCAATGATGTATGATTTATGATTTTGTGGCACACATAAGAATGGTATCATTATGAGATGGGTGGGACCTATATCTCCCACCAATTCATTGGGTAATGATTTTATATCTCATGAGATAGACATGGATGGAACAGTAGGTTATACCGGTTCAGTGAAACAGGACTGAAATGAGGAGTGAACTCGGTTCAGAAATGGACTTTGTCCACTAAGATAGTCTTGGCAATGAGCCCTGGCTAATAAGAAATGATTCTCTATGATTATGTGTGTATGCCACAATGTTTCATGTTTTATGTTATGATTATTGGGATTACATTTCACTACTATGATTTATCCCATGATATGAAATTATGATCTCTTTTGCAGGTTAAGATTTCCAGAAGATATGTTCTTATGAATATTATGTGATTGATATTTCTTTTGTTTACCCTTACTGAGAATTTGAGCTCACCCTTTTATGTTTTATTTTCCCCAGGATATAAAGAAAGGATTTAGGTTTAAAAAAAAGAGAAGATCTTTATGGGAGATTTTGAAGATCTTTCACCATGATTAGAAGATTACGTTCTGAGTTTCCAAAGACACTAAACTATTATGGTCCTTGTGTGTGTGTTTTGGTTATGTACTAAGTATTCCGAAAAAGTAATGTAATTTCCTTGTACGTCAATCTTCGGGCCTCTACAAACATATTAGCATAACTCAAAGTCATTGAAATAGCTATGCTAATAACTGATGGAGATACATGGTGTTTGAGGTTAGAGGTAATGTGTTCCTCTACATATCTATGTTCAAGAGAGTCTAGATATTTAGCAATATAGGAGAGCTAATTCTAAGATACATTAGAACCTTGGAGATTCTTGATCATAATTGAGTTGTGTACTATTGACTAGATCTACCACTGAACTTGTCTCAAGTAAACGACAGGTTATATGTAATCATCTTAATGAATTAAATACTAGATCAATCATATGTATTGAATCTTAAGGTGGTACAATTGGTTCATGATCTCACTTATGAAGAGAAACCGATAGAGATCTTGAACTGTAAAGAAAAAGTTCTATGCAACATGACTACTCACATAGTAAAAGTACTATGGTTCAAACATAAGTATTAAACCAAATTCCACTCAAAAATTTTCATATTAATGTTTGAAAATAAATATTTATGGTAATATTTATTAAAGGGGGAAGGATGTAGTGAACCCAAATTTTATCAATGGAATTTCCCTTCTGTAAACGTGTCCTATTTAGAAATGTAGTATTATATAAATCACATGAACCAAATGAGTGAATAAAAAAATTATATTTATTTTAACATTACATTAAGAGAATATATATAGCTATAAGAATTAAAATTATAATAATGGGATAAAAAATATAAATTAATATAACTAGAATATATACATTTGGATCTGATCAATTCCCCGGAATAAACACACTCATAAAAAACACTGTAAACTGAAAAAAATTACTAGTAATAAAATATTAATTTTAAATATTAAAATATATATAAAATATATATAAAATATAATTTAATTAATAATGAATGAAATATTTGGTATTTATTAAAGGTAGGAAACCTATATTACTATTACAAATATGGCTGTTAGAATAGTAATATGACCGTTATGAATAGTAACATAATCATGAGAATAGTAAGATCAAATATTAAATTTTAAGATAATATTTATTTACCTTATAAAATGAAAATATATCAAATTTATATCATGATAAAATTAAACTAACATTTTTAGAATGATAAAATAAGTGTTTTTATTTTTTAAAACATATTTCTTTATATTATAATTTTATGAAAACATTAAACATCAGAAATTTAATTTAGTTTCATGAAATTTTTTTATAAAACAATAATAATTTATATTATAATTATAATAAAATTTATGAGGCCATCAGTAAAATTTCAAAGGGTTAAATTTTTTTCACAATATTTAAATTATTATTTTCTAAATAAATAAGGATTTCATTTAAAAAGTAATTTTATCATATTTAGAAAATTATTTTCATAAAATAGGTTCATTTTTGTAATCTAAATGTTAAAAAATTGATTGATTTTTTTCTACAATATTAGAATTTTTGGCGAATAATGAAATATGAAAAAAAATAATATTTAACATAAAAAGTTATATTCTTGATTTATTGCATAATGTATTATATTAGAACCCATAATATAAAAATAAAATATAAAAATTACTTTATTTATTGAAAATATTCATCCCTATTGATATGAATGAGAAAAAATAAAAAACTAATGAATATTATATTAAAAAATCTCTCGGATCCACCTCGTATTAATACCTCCCCTCAACACCCCTTATCCTCCCACCTTATAAGCCTTATAGATTATAAAATATATAGCCAAATATATCTTCATATATTTCCATAATTTTATAGAATTAATTTTATCCTAAAAATACCAATCCCAAGGTTCTCTAATTGTAATCTTAATTGGAGACATCCAATGGAGAGAGTAAATTTCTCAACCGAGAATTCTTTAATTATATACATCGTTTACCACATGAAAACCTTCTTATCCCTTATGGTATTAAAAATTATGTATTTTTAATATATTCAAATTTTTAATATATCTATGGAATATATATTATCTCTTCTAATATTCTAAAAAATAAATTATCATCAATATTATGGTGGGTTTACTTCCTTCTTGGACTACGAGTTTTTGTTTTCCATTAACACTTTCATGGAAATTTAAAATTCACACAATATGGTTTAAAATGTTATAAATATTTATATAATATTTTATTTCAAGTTATTTAATGGATATATATATATATAATAAAGGGTACACAATAAGTTCATAATGGTGAAAACACCCTCTTAAATTAACTAGTCATATTGCGATAAAACCTATACTCCCAAAATCTAGATTATTTGTTAATATAATTTTGTATTAATTGTTCTTGAACTTATAGAAACATATTAACCTTTTTTACATCCCAATTTTTTAGTTATGGAACAATTCATTTAGAACTTCCATAATTATCCACAAGTGATTTGATATTGGAACTATGAAACAAACACCCTCAGAATAATGAAATTAAACTTGATATCTCATTAAAATGGTTATAAATTAGAATAATATTATTATATTAAATAAAATAAAGATATAAATGTTTCTAAATTATGTAATTAATGAATCAAGTTTTATTATTCCTGAGGTTAAGTTAAAGTTAAGAATGATTCTAGACCTAAGTTAAAGGACATTTATACAACACCCTCTTTTCTTTGGGTTATGAACTTTCTCTATCTACCTCAATTTATATCTCTATTTAAAGTTATTGAATTATTATAAATTCAGTATATATTTATGTTACATATATACCTATATTATTTTCCCTTCCTTTTAAGGGATTATTCATGCATTAAATTTATTTTCCAATGCATTCTTTAAAATCAAACCTGATTAAGGGGAACTTTTCTATCCATTAATCCTTATATATAACAATTTTTAAATTATTTTTTATATTAATAATTTGATTAAAAAATGAATATTTTAGTTATTAGCATTCCATATTACCTCTTGTTTTTATGAAAATTCCATACTATGTATTTGTTCAAAATCACTTAATAAATCCTTAAAACACCATCCCCAAAGTTCATTTCTATACCCAACTCTATACTTTTTTTCATGATGTTTATTTCAAATGAACAACATATTTGGTACTAATAATTATTAATTTAAATATTAATTTTCCAAAATATTTAATTCATTCAACTATTTGTAATATTTATAAAATATCCTTCAATTATGATATGAGGAAAGTTTATATAGCTCATTTATTCTTATGTGTATTTATTATACTTATTCCCTATGTCTGATTTTCTTATGTGGCACAACTATGAATGTGCATGTTATGTTGGGTGTTCCTAGATATCACTAAAATTTATTGGGTAATTTTTATATCTTATGAGATGATATGTACTATATTAAGGAGTAAATCTATTTCATAATGGAATTTTGTCCATCATGTGATGTTTTCTTGTTAGTTTCTCTTGACTTATGATTATTTCATGTGCCATTATACTCCCAAAATCAACTATTGTGTTAATATTATGTTTCCTATATATTTATTTTATGACTCTAGGTGACTGTTCATGTGCCTTTATTCTTATTATATCATGATATCTCATTTGATTCATATGTTATGCCTATTTATCATGTTTATTCCTTTACTGAGATTTTTAGATCACCCCTTTTTAAAAGTATCACTTAGGTTATCGTATGTAGTTTTAGAAGATCAACAGAATTTATTATCTCATTACAGAGAATAAAATAAATATGTTTATTTTTAGTCTCATTTTGATGTTTTATAAAACCATTCTTATAAATAAATTAGGACTCTCGACCATTGGTTTGTGTTTATTGAAATTTTAGGCAAAAAATGCTGTAAAAATATGTGTAAGACATTTGGGTCACTATTATAGTTCCATTAAAGGATGGATGTTTGTACTGTATAAAGTAGTCCGACATCATTTCATCTTGTTGAGAAATAATAATTTGTTTGAAACTAGAAAGGTTAATGGTAATGACCTGAGTCAATATAAAAAATATATATTTAATATTCTCAGTTCCAAAACCAGTATTGTTTAATTTATCAGGTGGTAAATATATATATTAATTATAGGTGTTGATGCATTTTCCACTAGTTGTTATCTCTATAAATTTTCATACACTTAATCATCTAAAATAATTATAAATATTTAACCATAACATAAAAATAATTAAAAGTACTTAAAGATTCTAAGGGTTTATAATAACTCTTCTTCAAGATGTGTTATTCTGAAATCTATCTTCCAATGATAATACTAAACTCTATTTAATTCCAACTATAAAAACCATTAATCTAGTAACTTGAAGCCAATGTTAACTTTATTACATTGGTACAACATGAAAGATATCACATCTCAAAGGATCAAAGAGTTTATATGTCTTGAGAGGCTAGATAGACACATGAGGCTGATTGTAATAAGATCCTACATTTTTTCCTCTTGTAACTTTGTTATCTTTTATGAATAATTGCCTCAACCTTTTAGTTGAGGGACCTTTCCTAATAAAACACATGATTACTATATTTCATTGGTAATATTAAGACACAATATATAAAATTATTATAAAAATCTTTATTTTTATTTGGAATTATTAAAATACCCCTTATTCATATCATAGTGAATGAAATAATATACATACTAATCTCGTATACCCAATAATGGTAAGCCTAAAATGGAAGGTCATATGAATATAAAAGGCATAAAAAATATGGTACTTTAAATAATCAATACGTTTACTCTATAATCAATAACTTTAGAATGAAATACATCTAAGAAAAAAACATAGTAATCACATGGGAAATAATAACTGATTTCCTAAGGATGGATTATATGATGATAAATATCATAATCTTACTAGAAAATCCTCTCAACCAATAAATATTATATATTTTGAAGGTATCTTAACAAATACACTTATATATCATCAAGTCCACTGAACTAAGAAATCTTTCATACCATCAAGGCCTCCCAACATAGACATCATACATGAATATATAAGTCATACACCAAATACCCAAGATATTTTTTCTCAAGATACTTAACAATACACATGGGGAAATAACTGGCCTTTCCCTTCAATTACACATTTCCAGTGCATTCCTCAAATATTAAAAGATCAATACAATATATAATCAATGTGCCTTATCAATCAATAAATATCAATATTCCATAATCAATAGAATATCACGATCATAATCAATCACTAGAAAGAAGGTGGATTCCATCAGTAGACAATATCACCAATGAATTATAAGATTATTTAAAGAATATAAATGAAAATATTATTTATAAAGTCATTATAAAGTTTCTATTAAAATAAGAAAAAATATCCTTATAATTTGAAAAAAAATTAAAACTAAAAAATCCCATAATAATGGGAAAATTATCTTATTTGGAAAATTATAAAAAATACTAGAGGAAAATTGGTAACAAATAATGGCTATGATAATCGAAAAATGTGGTCATGTGGTAAAAATTAATATAAATATTATTTTTAAACTTTTGTAAATAAAATGAAAATAACCTATATAGAAAACATAATATTGATTCATTTTTTAAAAAATTCAAATAAATTCCAATATATATGAAAATGAATTTATATTGTTATTTAATTACATAAAACTAAATTCTTAAAATATGTTAAAGAAAGATGGAAATGGAAGAGAAATATTTTGAAATTAAAACATTAAAACAATGTCTTAAATAAAAATCCCATAACACTTCGGTAACCTTTACTCAAAAAAACATTGATGGAGAGAAAATTCAAAGGATCTGTAAACCACTAGAATTTTAAAAAATTAATAATAAAAGATTTCCATATAGAAGTAAATATACCAAAAAATAACATGTGGTTAGAATGGAATAAGTATCAAAGAAATGATATTGGGATGACAAATCCCTTAACTCGGGTTCAAAATCACCACATACGTCTTTTATATCTCTGAATAATAAAATTATATTAATTTTTTACATGATTTAAATCATTTTTCTCATTAGTTACAATATTATTATCCATATTATTTCATTTTTTACCATGTTATATATATTCACTAAATCATTTAAGTTCATGACATAAGTTTTGAGGTTGTTTGATACTTAAACATTATAACAACTTTGGTGGGTTCAACAAAGTCAAAGGGTTCATATTTCCACCATCTCTAGAATTTTAAACAATGTATATTTATCATGTTGATAAATTCAATATAATTTTATAACTATCTATGTAAACTGGTCATAGAAAATGAAATATATCATTTAATGGAGGTAGTAGTCCAAACATATGCATGAGAAACATTTTAATTTTTATAAAGGATTAAAAGGAAATATATTAGATAAAAATATAAATTTACATAATCATAAAAATATTATAAATATCATATTTTTTAATTAAATCCATCCTTATGACCAAACATGAGAGAAAATATTGAAAAATTTAATGCGTTGTTCATGGATTTCATAGTTCGCATGTATGCATGAGTGATTCTTTCATTTTCGATTAGATGGAAAAGATGTATAAAATAGTTATTTAACAGAAATTATAAAATTTAAGTATATTAAATATAGTAATTTAATTATATTATAATTTTTAAAATAGATTTGATGTTGGTGGAATAAAAAATAAGATTTAAAGAACTATGTTAACACTTTTACCTATTTTTTATAAATTAGGATTTTGATTGAACTTACAACATTTTGAAGAGATTTTGGGGTCACACCAATGGTTTAGAGACATGTTATGGGAATTTTTGAGCGGTATTTTTTAATTTCTTTGAGAGAAAACCAAACTCATATGTTTCTTCTGAAATATTAGAATAATAACCCTTTTATAGGAAAAGGCAATGGCGTTTTCAAAAATATTAAGTATTTAAGTATCTTGCAAGTAATTATAAAATTGAATAGTGAATCAAAATGGACCAAAAATGTAATTTTAAAATATTAAACATTACAATTTTCTTTTTATAATATTTTTATAATTTTTAAAATAATTAATAAAACATTGTTTAAAATTAAATATCTTTAAATTCATTTTTAGAACTATTCATATAATTTTTCTTTTAAAATAACAATTTAATAATGTTTCTAAAATATAAACAATTAAATAATAAATAATTCATCATAATTATCTATTAAATTCTTGTAACATTATAATTAGTTCAAACCATATCACTTTTAATGTTTTAAAAATCATTTACTTGATTTTTTTTCTACTTTCACAAGTGTGGTGTCAATGTTGTGTATGCATTTTAGATACTTATACAATCATTTAAAAATAAAAATAAATTATTAATTTTTTTTAATTTATTCCTAATAAATATTATGATATTAAAAAATTCATTAAGTATTTTTATCGTTATCCTTATCTTGAAACTTTATAAAGTGAGCGAGAGTAACAGTTTTGTTTATATTAATTTTATAATGTAAAAATAATGTCATAATCAAATATAATTGAATAAAATAGCCAATGGTTTAAATATCGGATAATGTATTTCACAAATACACTAATAAATTATATTTATACAATTTTTATTGGTATTTTTAGCCTTATCTCTTAGTTTAACCCCATTGTTGACCCTTTTATCCATTACCATGGTGAATATTTTTTACTATCATAACTATTCATTATGATGAAAAACGAGATAGAAATTATTAAATAATTATAATATCTTGATTAAAATATGGAAATAATTTTCTAAAATTACATTTGTATAATTAGTAAAAATAACTTGTAAAATATGTATACGAAACACAACAAAAAAGGGGTTTTATCAAAATAAACGTTTTAAGCATAAAAATATTTTATACTTAAATGAGGTATAATGTTGATTCCTGAAAAATTAATTAGATTATTTTTAATAAAATTAGACTAATTCTAAAACCAAACCCAATCTAAAATTATCCTTATGAATACTTGATTAAAAGAGAATTAACAAAAATAGATTTTATTAGGATAAAAAAATTAAATAGATTTAGATTTTTAGGTTAGAAATAATATTTTTAAATAAACGAAAAGTTTTCATAAAATTTCAAGTAATTATTATATCATGATAATGTCCTAAAAGTGACATTATTTGAAAAATCAACATTTTTACTATTAACCCAAAAATAATTTTAAAAAAAAAACTCTAAAAAAATATGTTAATATTATCTTGACATACTCATGTAATTTTTTTTCATTTCATCAATTAAAGTACTAAAATTTATAAATTTCTCTTTTAGATGAAAAAAATATAAATAAAAAACTATTTTAAAGAAAAATTACCCTTTTAAATTTTATGCATTCTTAACATTATATCATACCAATTAGTAAATAGTGTTAATTTATTCGCTTATACATTATATAATTATAATTAATTAATGTTTAAATTTCATTTTAATAAAGAATTATCAACTTCAGTTTTATGTTTTGTATTTCACATGCTATTCAATAAAGTGTTTATTTTAAATAAATCACACATAAAAATCTTAGGGTGTTACACAAGATATAAATCCTTTCATAACGAAAATAAATTTCTGAAAAGGTTATACAATCAAAAGAGTTTGAAAATAATATGTCTTTATTGTGGAATACATATCATTATCTATAGATATATCTATGGAAATATAATTATTTAAACTCCATAAAACACAAAATATTTCTTAGAAAAATGGCACATAACACTGGTACTTTTTCTATCTATTTTACATCATCAAAAATCAGAATTAGAATTGGTAATGAAATTAAAATAAGGGTTCCCTAAATAATTAAACAAGATCAAATGTACCTTTCAAATATTTAATAATTCTATTCACTATATTTAAATGAATCTTTTTCAGTTCAACTTGAAATATTTCACACATGCACATGATGAAAATCAAATTTGGTCTACTAGTATTGAAATACATGGAACTTATAATCATTAATTTGTTTTTTGATGAACTGATTTATGAGTAGATTCTTTATCCAATCTATTTGAAGTAATTATATAAGTATTCATTATTCTATAATAGTCAATCCAGATTAAATTTATTGGATATTTAACATACTTCAATTTATAAAAATTCGATCATCTCACTAGTAAAATTTAAATCCTTAAATAAACTTAATTTTTTCTATAAGTATCATATCAAATAAATTACCCATAAAATTTAAAAATACAATATCAAAAAATCATTGGATATTCCAAATTTAAATAATCAATATAAATATATAGAATCATAATGTGATCAAAATACCTCTAAATAAACAAAGTAGGATGAATGTTATACTTCATAAAATAATTCTTTGAAAGAAACTAAGTTACACTCTCATAGCATGGTTTTAGTGATTGTTTCAGTCTATAAAGTTATTTCAATATCTTAAAAACATGATTTTTAATATTCTTACACTCAGAATCTGGTGGTTGTTTTACATAAACATCATTTTAAATAATTATATCAGTAAATGACCTTTTTTATATCCATTTGAACATTTATAAACCCTTATATTCATTTCACAATCTAAAAAAAATGAATATCTTCCTATATCGATTATTTTTGAATATTTCACCATAGTCAATGCCTTACTCTTTACTATACCATTGACCAACTAATCTGGCATTATTTTTTTATAATTTGTACAGATTCATCAAGTATATTTTAAAAAATAAATTTATTACTAATGAATTATGGTTATTTATATGGATCACCCAATTTAAAAAGTTCATTCATTGAAAACTTTTTATAAGCCTCTTGAATATTAAAAACCTAGTTAAGATCTTTCAAAGATTGTAGTACATAATTGAGAGGAAACGGAGAAATAAAAAAAGGATGTGAAAAAAATTACATGTCAAATTTATATTTTGGAATCTTGAATCAATATCACCAATCACTATTTTAATATAGTGATCTTATTTATGTTTCCAAATACTCTATTGTTCAGGATGATGATCCCTAAGAAAAATTTTATCCACTACATGAGTTCAATATTCTAAAAAATTGAAACCTCTTATGTCTTCTTCAATATGTTCTTCTTCATAAGTCTTCTATTTAGAATACTTTTCATTAGATTTAACATGTAGAGATTCTTATTCACTCATAATCATTTTACTATAAAATCAATAATCTTTAATCAAATTTGAAAGTCCCAAAAATATATGTTCATCAGATTTGACCTCAAATTTATCCCAAGTATCTTTATTATTAAAGATAAAAACATTATATCCAAAAACTTTTAAACAGATAATTTTCAATTTTTTCCCTTTACATAACACATAGAAAACTATGGTGAGAATAGTTAAGTTAAGAATTATATTTGAGGCATAACTAGATATATGAATAACTTCATCCTAATAATATTCAGGTAAACCATACCCACATATCATGGTTCCTTAAACTTAATAAAAAATATTGTTATTTCTATATAGAACTACATTTTTATATGAATTCATTTAGGTTTAAAAGTTATGAGAATAACCATTCATTTCATAAGATTTATTACACTCTATGTTTTCTAAATTCTAATTATAAGGAACCACCCTTAAACATTACTTATTATTGAATTAAATGAATAATTCACATATAGGATCTTTTCAGGTTTAGAGTTTTAGAGAATTAGGACATAACTATTACATCTCAAAAGATTACAAAGTAGACACTTCTACTAAGTTTCCATAAAATAAAAACTCTTAAAAAGAAACTTGTCTAGTTCCATGTTTTAGATATCATGATGTTTACTTGTTCCCATCATTTACCATATTCCACGTTGAGTCCTGTGAAAAACATTTCAAAAAAAACTTGGGGTGAGCATAAAAAGCTCAGTAAGGGATACACAAAGAAGGATAACTGTTAGTTTTTCAAAACAACAAGTAAACCATGAATACTTAATCAAAGTAATATTTTTCACCGTTATGAAGAAAAAAAATACTCTTCATTGAATAAAAGATCATTAATTACCCTTTTGTAACCAAAATATTACCATAAAACCCATATAAAGAACACATAACATATAAAGGTAACTTGGGACATAAACATACATAAATGGACTAACCATACGGTCAACTTCCACACATATCACTTAATGGAATAGACATACGGCCGACTTCCATACCCAATGCATTGGAGGTTATAACGTAACCACCCATCCTGGTATTCACGACACCACCCTCTATATGGTTTATCACGTAACCACCTCTCAAATGTCTAAGTACCATTATAAAATCATTAGACATAAAACAAAAATAATGGAAAGAAAACATTTCCGCATTTTGATCACAATATATCACTTAAATATATTGACATAACAAATCCGTTAAAAAACCATTTTAAATACCAAAATACATAAAAGATTATATGATATTTATTTCATTTTAAAAACATTACATCTTGTTGAGAAAGCCAAAGACCAAATAATACTCACGGCGGTAGAAAGGTTCGTTGTCACCGCGTACGTTAAAATAAACATTCCTTTTTGTCGTTTAGTAAAACGCTTCATAGAAAAAGATTAATTTTTTATAAAATTAAAAGTCAAAGGGTTTTATACACCATATATAAGAAAGTATTATATTAGAAAAATATATGCCTCAATGAAAGGAGATTGAGACGAAGTCCCTTACAAAGACGGTATCCTTGGATTAAGGATAAATCCATTACATAATTATGTGTGACAAACAAATACACCAAATATAAGTGGATATTAAGCGTAAAACAATCAGAGGGAATTCAAAAATATTCATATAATGACATATTCAAGGAGTACAAGTTTATCCCAATGAATTAAAATTGGGTTAAGAAGTTCCTTTGCAAAAAATTTGAGAGCCTAATGACGTCACTTCAAAATTCATAAAATGAGTTGATGAAAGAGAAAATGGTATCTCATCACTTGGACATAAAATTTAAATCAATAAGGATATATAATAACTTATCCCAACATAACAATATGTAAATTAAAAGACCCAACAAAAAGAAGTCTTTTAAAAAGAGGAGGGTGAAAGGTTCCCTTACCGACTTGGGTATCTTTCTAAACATACACCCCATGAAAGAAGGACAATACAACATTGATGTAAATAATCATAAATGAAATTATATTACACAAATATTATAATAATGGGAAGTACATATACCACTCAAAGGAAATTGTGTCAAATTTAGCACAAATCGCATGGGAATAAAAGTGAGATGAAAAATCCCTTACGAAAACTCGACAGCCTAACGACACCACATAAAACTTCCAAAAATGGATTGATGAGATCAAATAGGGTCACTCATCATATTAACAAAAAATTTACAGTAAGAGGAATATAAAAAAAAATCTCCCAACATAATAAATAGGAGCTTAAAAGAAGTGACATAAAGGAGAGTACTTAAAAAGAGAGAGATTGGATCTCTTACGAAAATTCGGCACCCTAACGGCGCCACTCAAAACTTCCAAAATGGATTGATGAGAGAAAATAGGGTCTCTAATCATATGGACACAAAAATTACAGTAATATTAATATAAAATAACATCCCAAACATAAGAAATATGAGCTTAAAAAGAATGACATAAAAGAGTGTACTTAAAAAGAAAGAGAGGGGTTGGATCCCTTACCTCAAGTCCGACTTGTCTTGTTCGTTTCTTTATATTCCTGAATAATAAACTCTGGTAAATTTATAATTTCTTAAGGACCTCCTTTAAACATTATTATTCAGTTCATATCACATATTATAATGTTATAATAATTGTTTAATAATGTTAGTTCATATCAGACGATTTTTCCGATGTTTGGCACATGAGTTAAAAATGAACTTGTTTGAAAATGATTTCCCATGTAATTATAAATAAATCATTTCCAGAATAGTATAAATGATTAAAATATCATATATATCCAGTAAATATTCATTTTATACTATTCCAAAACATTTGTAGATAAATAATGAAAAGCACCGTTCATGGAGACGGTAGGCGTACGTATGCATGAACGCTACTTTCATTTATTGTCATATTAATGGAATTAAAAATAAATGTGATATATATATATATATATATTAATTACAGTATAATATATATGTTATATAGGTCACATATGTTCATTAATTTTATTCTTTATACATTCCATGTGTTGCATGAACGAGTCACATCACTTGAGGGGGTGGTAGTCCACACTTCCTCATACGAAATTATCGCATTTGCACAACATGAAAAGAATAAAGGTATGTTTAAAATATAAAATACATAAGCATATAGTAAACATAAATACCATATATATCATATATAAAATACAGTGACATCATAATGGACACCTTTAAAAGTGTTAAAAGAATATTGAACAATCATCGTTTCGTGAGGCAGTAATTCGCCATCCACAGAAACAATATGTTCTTTAACCATTAGACGGATGTGTGTGTAAGTGTAGCTCTAATTATTATTATAGAAACATCCAAGTATATTTAATATAATTTTTTTGTCACAAAATAAAGGAATAAAAAAAGTTTAGGGGGTTGGAGAAGCAAAATAAAACAAAAGAACACTAGGGAAGACTTTACCTTTAAATCAGGTAACTCTTTTTGATTTGAGCTCAAAGGATTCCTTGGAAAGACTTCTGCCCAAAGTGAGGCTTATAGGAGTATTATAGGAATGTGGAGAGACAAAATGGTCAGGTTTTGGCAGAGCCAAAGGCTTGAGAGGTGTGGGTAAGGTGGTAGAGGTGGGGGCCTTTTATAAGAGGAGAGGAGGGGCACTCTTGGAAAGTCTTGAAAAGTAACATTATTATAAAATGATTTTCAGATTTTAAAGGTCCCAAAATTATATATTTCTAGGATGAGGTGATAATAGTTCTAAATACAAACATCCAATAGGTTTTTGACAAGTGTAGGTGTTATATTTTACATTATCGTTTCATTTTATTTAAATCGTTAAATAATGAGGTAATCACTGCATCATCATGGTATCATAAATAATTTAATTTATTTAATATCTAAAAATTATAAAAAAAATATCATGATGTAGGAAATCATTTTTTATTTCTAATTAATATTTATAGTCAAAAATATGACTTGTATAACCCCATGTAAAAATTATTTTAGTAAAACAACACATGTTTGTGACATTTTAATTTTAACTTTAAATAAAAAGTTATTAATGTCATTTTCCTACCAAAGTGGCTCCATGGGGTCCCCAAGTTGACCCATGGATTTTATTGGTCGGCCATGAAACATCCCATAAGGTTAGGACATGTGTCAAGGTCATTTCAAATTATTAATACATTATCTTTACCTTAAATTACACTAATTACCTTTAATCGCGATTAAAAACTTAAAAGTTACAATTCACCAAAAAATTATTTTAATCCCATTAAACCACATTTTACTTCTTAATGGAAACCATGTAAGTTGGATTTTTGAAATTCAAAACACAGAGGTGGTAAAATTTCATTTAAACGAAAAATCAGTTTTTTTAAGTATCACTTAGTGGTTTCACTATTCATCAAAATTGAAGTTTTTCAGAAAAGTACCAAAAATTTACCCTAAGCTATATTTGATATTAGGAATTCAAAATTGATGTCTATTTTACAAAACTCAAAACATATAAGTTACATTAATTAATTTGATAATTAATTCCCGCTGTCAGAACAAATAGCGGGTTTTTATGAAACAATATATATCAAAAGATTGACACTAGTTTAAGTCCAATTTCAAAGTGAAATTAATTCCAATGACCACTATTGGATTAAATGGTAAAAATATATTCTAATTTCACTTTAAAACCAATTCAAAAGATAATATAATCATATAAATAAATTATATTAAAAAGAGGTTTTGAATTAAAATATAACATTTTTCACTATTCATTAAAAAATGAACTTTATCGGAAAAATACCAAAAATTTACACAAAGTAAATTTTGATGTCCCGATTCTAAAGAAGAATTTTATTTTGTCAAATATAACACATAAAATTTTCAAAAAGTGGATTTAAAAGAGGTTCATAATCAAAAGGCAGTTAATCGACCTTTTAACGAATATTAGAATGATTACGCTTAAAATTGGATTCATTCGAATTTTTAATCCTCGAACATTTATTGTAAAAAGTAAAAATATTTGAAAAAATATATAATCATTTTGTAGTTAGTTCTGTTCAGTCCCGTCATTACAATGGCTATGTGTCAACTACCATTTAAAATAAAATTATTTTATTATTAGAGTGCAACATAAGATTTCAAAGGAACTCGTTGTTGTGTATTGGGTAATACATCGATCATAGCATTCACTTTAAATTAATATTAGAATTTTATTCAAAAATAGGGATAAATATAAAAATTTCATATTATTTATTTACCTGGGGTGTTACATTCTTCCCCCCTTTTGGGAATTGCATCCTTGTAATTTTAAAATTGGGCTCGGAAACTTTATTGAAAGTCCCACAATGGAAAAAGAGTCAGTAAACCAATCACTTTAAAAGAAAGAAAGATAAGTACAGAGGTCTCTAGAGTTAACCCATACTAGGATTCCATGTAGGAAAACATGGATATTGAAGAGAAATAAAAGGGTCATGTTTTGAGGGAGAGTGATATAAAACATGTTTAGGAGAAAGTTAACCACAAGAAAATCACAAACTTGTGGTGGGTTAAACGGTATTCGATTCCCCAGTGGGAAAAGTTAATAGACAAAATTTTTGGTTTAAGTTACTTTTCATTGAGGAATTTATTTTTGATATTAAGGAAACATACTTACTTTTCATGTTGACTTTCAACTTTTACTAGATTTCTTACACAAACTCATACTTTCCCCAAATGATGAGTATTTAGGAAGACTTGTTCACATTAAGAGTACTATAATAAACTTATAGAGAATCACCTAATCCAAAAAAGAGAACTATATATTTCCCATGTCTTTAGACCCTTACCAAGACCAAAATTGTTATAACAAGATCAGATAATCCAGAAAAGGATAACCCTTTATAAAAAGAAAATCTATTCTTAATCTCCAAAATTTGTCCAACAAAACCCAAAGTTCAACGAGGACCATTCGATAAAAAATTTTTCCTTAAAATTATTCAAAGTAAACCAAACTAAGATTAAAACCCAAATATTTGAATGATTTAGTCACATAGTCTTCTAAGATACAAATTGACACTTTTCTCCAAATAACATCAGTTGCTCTAAAAGTCTCATATTGAAAAGTAATTAACCTAATCACATATCCTCCATGATAGGTTAATAATTTCCATAGATAAACCAAAATCAACATATTATTAATGCATAAAATCATCAAACTAAAAAGAATAAGTCAAACTAACTCGGGACTTCACGTAGTCCAGTGGTTGGTGATAAATACCAATCGTACTTTGGTTGTGGGTTCGATTACCGCAGTTTTGTCCGACGCGACGGGTTATCACACGGTCTGCATGTTGTCCTTTTTCCAAAAATATATAATTCTTAAAACATTCCTCAAAACGAGATAAAATCTTCAAAAATAACCATAACATAATATAACCTCAAGTTTATCTCATGTCATTCATGTTCCATCATAACGTATATTAACCCATAATTACCTCAAAAGTAAGGATCATATAAACCCTAATGGTTACCTTTATAATTATTACCTGAACTTCAATGTCGAGTTGGTTCTCTTGTACATGATGAATTAGAGAACTCACAAAGGTTCAAGTGGTTGATCATGACACCTGATAGTTGGTTTAGAATAACTATGAGATTTCTCATTGAATCCCCCATTTCATCCAGTCTCTTAATTAGAGAACCACAATAGTTTCCTTCAAACTCATTGTCACTTTGGTACCTGCTAGATCCATCCATTTACTAAAAAAAGAAATGTCAGTGTGAGTATATAAACAAAATCATTATGTACTAAATAGGAAGATAAACACTAAGATATACTTATCCAAGTTGTTTCAAACTCATTACAACCTTCAAAAATAACAATAACTCTATCTAATATAATAACCATTGTGGTTATACACAACTTTTCACTTAACACTCTAACCTCTAAAGTTATCTAAACCATCCTCTGATACCAACTATAAGGACCCAGCATTAAACATTACTTATTATTGAATTAAATTAATAATTCACATAGAGGATCTTTTCAGGTTTAGTGTTTTAGAGAATTAGGACATAACTATTACATCTCAAAAGATTACAAAGTAGACACTCCTACTATGTTTCCATAAAATAAAAACTCTTAAAAAGAAACTTGTCTAGTTATATGTTTTAGATAGCATGAAGTTTCCTTGTTCCCATCCTTGACCATATTCCACATTAAGTCCTGTGAAAAACATTTCAAAAAAAAACTTGGGGTGAGCATAAAAAGATTACTAAGGTATACACAAAGAAGTATAACTGTTAGTTTTTAAAACAACAAGTAAACCATGAATACTTAATCAAAGTAATAATTTTCACCTTTATGAAGTAGAAAATACTCTTCATTGAATAAAAGATCATTAAATTCCATTTTGTAACCAAAATATTACCATAAAACCCATATAAAGAACACATAACATATAACCATATGGTTAACCATACGGTTAACTTCCACACATATCACTTAATAGAATAACCATACGGTCGACTACCATACCCAATGAATTGGAGGTTATAACGTAACCACCCATCCAGGTATTCACGGCACCACCCGTCGTATGGTTTATCATGTAACCACTCATCGAATGTCTAAGTACCATTATAAAATCATAAGACATAAAACAAATATAATGGAAAGAAAACATTTCCAAATTTTGATCACAATATATCAATTAAGTATATTGAAATAACAAATCCATTATAAAAACCATTTTAAATACCAAAATACATAAAATAGTATATGGTATTTATTTCATTTTAAAAACATTACGGCTTGTTGAGGAAGCCAAAGACCAAATAATACTCGCGGCGGCGGAAAAGGTCGTTGTCACCGCATACGTTAAAATAAACATTCCTTTTTGTCATTTAGTAAAATGATTCATAGAAAAAATTTACTTTTGTATAAAATTAAAAGTCAAAGGGGTTTATACACCGTATAAAATAAAGTCTTGTATTAGAACAATTTATGCCTCAATGAAAGGAGATTGAGACGAAGTCCCTTACAAAGATGGTATCTTTGGATTAAGGATAAATCAATTACATAATTATGTGTGACAAACTAATACAACAAATATAAGTGGATATTAAGTGTAAAAAAATCAGAGTTCATTCACAAATATTCATAGAATTACATATTCAAGGAGTACAAGTTTATCCCAAAGAATCAAAATTGGTTTATGAAGTTCCCTTGCAAAAAATTTGACAGCCTAACGGCATCACTTCAAAATACAGAAAATGAGTTGATGAGAGAGAAAATTGTATCTCATCACTTGGAAATAAAATTTACATCTATAAGGATATAAAAGAACATATCCCAACATAAAAATATGTAAATTAAAAGACCCAACAAAAAGAAGTCTTTTAAAAAGAGGACGGTGAAAGGTTCCCTTACCGACGTGGGTATCTTTCGAAACATACACCCCATGAAAGAAGGACAATAAAAAATTGATGTAAATACTCATAAATGAAAGTATATTACACAAATAGTAGTATAATGGGAAGTACATATACCACTAAAAGGAAATTGTGGAAAATGTAGCATAAATATCAAGGGAATAAAAGTGAGATGAAAAATCCCTTATGAAAACTCGGCAGCCTAACGACGCCACTTAAAACTTCCAAAAATGGATTTATGAGATCAAATAGGGTCTCTCATCATATTAAAATAAAATTTACAGAAAAATGAATATAAAAGAACATCCCCCAACATAACAAAGAGGAGCTTAAAAGAAGTGACATAAAGGAGAGTACTTAAAAAGAGAGAGATTGGATCTCTTATGAAAATTCGGGAGCCTAACGACGCCACTCAAAACTTCTAAAATGGATTGATGAGAGAAAATAGGGTCTCTCATTATATGAACATAAAAATTACAGTAATATTAATATAAAATAACATCCCAAACATAAGAAATATTAGCTTAAAATGAATGACATAGAAGAGTGTACTTAAAAAGAAAGAGAGGGGTAGGATCCCTTACCTCAAGTCCGACTTGTCTTGTTCGTTTCTTTATATTCCTGAATAATAAACTTTGGTCAATTTATAATTTCTTAAATAACTCCTTTAAATATTATTATTCATTTTATATCACATATTATAATGTTATAATAATTGTTTAATAATGTTAGTTCATATCAGACGTTTTTGCCGATGTTTGGTACATGAGTTAAGAATGAACTTGTTTGAAAATGATTGGCCATGTAGTTATAAGTAAATCATTTCCAGAATAGTATTAATGATTAAAAGATCATATATATCTAGTACATATTCATTTTATACTATTCCATAATATTTCGAGATAAATAATGAAAAACACCGTTCATGGAGACGGTAGACCGTACGTACGCATGAACGCTACTTTCATTTTGTTTATCATATTAATGGAATTAAAAATAAATGCGATATATATATATATATATTATAATTCTAGTATAATATATATGTTATATAGGTCACATATGTTCATTAATTTCATTCTTTATACATTCCATGTATTGCATTAACGAGTCACATCACTTGAGGGGGCGGTAGTCCACACTTCCTCATATTAAATTATCACATTTGCACAACACACAAAGAATAAAGGTATGTTTTAAATATAAAATAAAGAAGAATATAGTAAAAATAAATCCCATATATATCATATATAAAATACAGTGATATCATAATGGCCACCTTTAAAGTTGTTAAAGGAATATTGAACAATCATCATTTCGTGAGGCAGTAATTCGCCATCCACAGAAACAGTATGTTCTTTAACCATTAGACAGATGTGTGTGTAAGTGTAGCTCGAATAATTCTTATAAAAAAATACAAGTATATTGAATATACTGGTGTTTTTACAAAAGAAATGAATAAAAATTTTTAGGGTGTTGGAGAAGCAAAATAAAACAAAAGAACACTAGGGAAGAATTTACCTTTAAATAGAGTAACTCTTTTTGATTTGACCTCAAAGGATTCCTTGGAAAGAATTATGCCCAAAGTGAGGCTTCTAGGAGTAATAGAGGGATGTGGAGAGACAAAATGGGCAGGGTTTGGTTGAGCCCAAGGCTTCAGAGGTGTGGGTAAGGTGGAAGAGGTGGGGGCCTTTTATAAGAGGAGAGGAGGGGCACTCTTGAAAAGTCTTGAAAAGTAACATTATTATTAAATGATTTTAGGATTTTAAAGGTCCCAAAATTATATATTTCGAGGATAAGGTGATAATAGTTTGAAATACATAGATATAATAGGTTTTTGACAAGTTTATGTCTTAGATTTTACATTATCTTTTCATTTTATTTAAATTGTTAAATAATGAGGTAATGACTGCATCATCATGGTGTCAAAAATAATTTAATTAATTTAATGTCTAAAAATTATAAAAAAAATCATGATGTAGGAAATCTTTTCAGATTTATAATGAATATTTATAGTAAAAAATATGACTTGTATAACCCCATGTAAAAATTATTTTAGTAAAACAACACATGTTTGTGAAATTTTAATTTTAACTTTAAATAAAAAGTTATTAATGTCATTTTCCTACCAAAATGGCTCCATGGGGTCCCCAAGTTGACCCATGGATTGTATTGGTCGGAAATGACACATAAAATAAGGTTAGGACATGTGTCAAGGTCATTTCATATTATTAAAACATTATCTTTACCTTAAATTACACTAATTACCTTTAATCGCGATTAAAAACTTAAAAGTTACTATTCACCAAAAAAAATTAATCCCATTTGAACCACATTTTACTTCCTAATGGAAACCATGTATGTAGGATTTTTGAAATTCAAAACACAGAGGTGGTAAAATTTTATTTAAACAAAAAATCAGTTTTTTTAAGTACCACTTAGTGGTTTCACTATTCATCAAAAATTGAAGTTTTTCAGAAAAGTACTAGAAATTCACCCAAAGCTATATTTGATATTACAAATTCAAAAATTATGTCTATTTTAAAAAATTGAAAACATATAAGTTACATTAATTAATTTAATAATTAATTCCCGATGTCAGAACAAATAGCGTGTTTTTATGAAACAATATATATCAAAAGATTGACACTATTTTAAGTCCAATTTCAAAGTGAAATTAATTTCAATGACCACTATTAGATTAAATGGTAAAAATATATTCTAATTTAACTTTAAAACCAATTCAATACATAATATAATCATATAAATAAATTAGATTAAAAAGAGGTTTTGAATTAAAATACAACATTTTTCACTATTCATTAAAAAATGAACTTTATCGGAAAACTACCAAAAATTTACACAAAGTAAATTTTGATGTCCCGATTCTAAAGAAGAATTTTATTCTGTCAAATATAACACATAAAATTGTCAAAAAGTGGATTTAAAAGAGGTTCTCCATCAATGGGCAGTTAATCGACCTTTTAAAGAATATTAGAATGTTTACGCTTAAAATTGGATTTATTCACATTTTTAATCCTCTAACATTTATTGTAAAAAGTAAAAATATTTGAAAAACATATATAATCATTTTGTAGTTAGTTCTATTCATTCCTGTCATTAAAATGGCTAGGTGTTAACTACCATTTAAAATTAAATTATTTTATTATTATAGTGCTACGTAAGATTTCTAAGGAACTCTTTGTTGCGTATTGGGTAAGCCATCGAGCATAGAGTTACCTTAAAATTAATATTAACATTTTATTCAAAAATAGTGATAAATATAAAAATGTCATATTCTTTATTTACCTGGTGTGTTGCACTAATACTTTATCACTTTGAATAGAAATAATCAAGCAAACCCTTTCATTCTTAAATAATTTATATTAATAAGAAAACTTAGATAAATTTTCACTTTTTTGAGCTTGAAAGTATACCCATACAAATAATATGAATTAATATAGGATAAAAATTGGGTATTTCTTTCTACTAAGGCTAGTGGTCTAAACTGGCCAAACAATTTATAAATGAACTAGATTGAAAGTCCATATAGTGTTTAATTTATGGATCAATCTAAATGAATCCATGTACCCATTTCATTTTATGTATAGATAATATATGTGATACTTTTCCACTTTAATATTTGAAATTTTTTATAATATTTTATATTTAGAATGATTTTAGAGCAACTTGAAATTTACAAGACCATTCCACTTATTCCATATGAAACTATTCATCTCTAAAACATTTAAACACCTTACATGTTGAACCATTAGTTCAATAATTTTAATAGAATAAATATTCGTATTATGATTAGTATAAAAACCTAAATAGTTTCCTTTTAAAATAACTAATTTATTATTATAAATTTAATAATAATAAGATTCTTCCACATATAAATTCGTTAGGGCCCAAAATTTAAACAATTGAAAATATGGAGATTTAAATATATCAAGGAACAACCAATCCTAGATAAATTTAGGAATTCTATAATACCAACTATATTCTTTGGATTTGGATCCTATATTAGCGAGCATGTTAGTAATGATATTTTCCTCTTGGTAAATATGGGTCACAAAAAAAAGGTGAATTGCTTGTAGTATTCCATACAGTCACCTTAGTACTATACTACCCTCAATGAATGGGAGGATATGTTGAGATTGATAACATACATAATTATTGAAGACTCCAACTCTAACTAGATCTTATTCCAATTTTCAATAATAGAGAACTATATCCCTAAAGTAACATTTTCTATTCTAGCTTCATATGTTACCACAGTTCCATAATCCTTGAGGAATCATGAGAGAGACCATACTTTAAGTTCCCTGAAAATTTCACCACATCCAATATCCTTAGGGTTTACTTTAGGAGCAATATCCATATTTAACGTGACCCAACCTATAAGAATAGCCTACCACACCATTACAAGGAATCCATTATAGCTTTTAATGTTACTTATAACACATAGCCCATAGTATCTTGGGTTGATCCCTATTATATGGAATGACATGAAATAAAGGATTTAACATTAGTTTCATTAAATGACTACACATAAAACATCAGATAATGTTCCATAAGTGTAAGAACATAGATATTCATTTCAGTTATGGATCTTGTTTTTAGGTGTTTTTGAGAAAAAAAAGAAGATTTTGGAAATTTTCTATGTACACATTGTGTACCCGGTTGCCGTGTGTAGCCATGTACTTGCCGAGTACAGGGATATGTGGACTTCTAAAATCAGGGGCCGATTGAGGCATGTAGATGATGTGTACATTATATGAACACACCCTGTAATTTTTCTTATTTTGATTAATATGATTGGGGTCATGTCTAATCTCCAGAAATTTATTCTTCTTATCATTTCTCGTACAGGAGAGCGATGTATGACCAATTATCTTTGAGTGCCTCCCGTTTCTTTGTCTGAGCACCAATTGAGGGGCTACTGGGAGCATTGGGTTCTCTCTGGTGAGTTATCAATTTCCATAAATCCCCTTTTCATGATTTCTCACCTCTCTCGAGTTATCCAAGGATGAAAATTTTTAACCTTTTTGTAGATCTATGACGTTATAGGCCGATTCAAGGGCCGATGTTCGAGAGTGTTCATCGTGGAATGTCGATTGTAACGACCCAAACTTTTTAAATATTATATTAACATACTCTTAATGATTTAATAGAGATGTTAATGGTTAATGCAGAAAGAGGAGTCGATGGCTTCATCCAGTAGACTCGAACCTTATGAAGCCCACTTATCAGAGCTTGGGAAGGAGGTGGCATCTTCGGGCTTCGCTTTGGACCAAGCCCAAGCCGAACTCCAGCGTGTCAAGCTTGAACGGAAATGCCTGCGGGAGAAGTTCAAGTTAGTAGAGATTACTACTAGGGCAATGTTATCCGAGCCTCCCTCAGATTCTCTCACCATAGCACACCTTACACTTAGGTCATATGCTGGTGTTATAAGGGGCTATGTGACGAGGCCATAGCTTCTTTATGTAATCCTTTGGGATGAATAAATTTATATTTCTTTCTTTAGTGATGTTTGTGAAATTTCAAATGTCCGAATAATTTTTGGATGTATTTTATTGATGAATTTTAGAAAAAAATATACTTTAAAATATTTATGTAAACCTTAAATAATTAATGATGTGTAATGATTTTTAAAAAATGGTCTTCTGCAAAAGTGTTCAGTAAGGAATTTGGAGTCTAATAAGATCAACTTAATTTTTGATTAATAGTAATTTATGAATAGTGATTTTACGCTTAGGATTAGTAATGTGACCAAATGGATTAGTAATCTCACTTAAAGAAAGTTTTAATATAATTTAGACACCTTGATTAAGTAATGAGATTCAATAAAATGGGTAAATAACGGTTTCATAAATTATTAGTCAAGTATTAGTTTTTTTGGGTGAATAGTGTTTTTTAATTAAAAATTTAATTAAAAATAATTAGAAAATTATTTTTATAAAATGGACTTTATTTTTGAACTCAGAGCATCGATATTATGTTATGGTAATTTTTGGGGATTTTTCTGAAAAAAATGAATTCTCGATGAATAGTGTTTTTATTTAAAAAATAAATTAAAAATACTTAGAAAATTATTTTTATAAAATGGAGTTCATAAATTTAATTAGAGAATCAATATTTGGTTAAGGTGAAATTTTGGTATTTTTCTGAGAAAGATGAGTTTTTCAGTGAATAGTAAAAATGCAGTTTTAGGGTTTCGGTATGTTTAATGACATCATAACTGTGTCATGATGATGTCATGAGATATTTTAAGGGTTGGACGGCCAAAGGTGATGAAGTTTTTTTATTGGGGGCCCCATGTGGCCTAACTTCATGGTAAATTCCATGGGAGAGCACATGGTTTTGAGAAAAGCACTTGGGAGGTGTCCCTTGGCCATTAATGCCTTGTCCCCTCACTTTCCCTATAAATACCCACCCTTTCCTCCTTTAGTTTTCACTCCAAACTCTCCCCCAAAGATGTTATGGTCTCTTTACCTCCGAAGGAGTCCTCCCAAGGTGCCTCCAAGCCCTCAAGGTCCAAACCTTTGAGTTTTAAGAGTTACGTTTTAAGGTAATGGATCCGACCTCTCTCTTTCTTTTCAAGTAATCTCTTTTATGTAATTTATTTTATACTCCATGTTCTTATGTTGGAGGATGTTATTATATATTAATATTACTTCCCTTTTCATGTTCATATGATGAGATACCCCATCGTTCTCTCATCAATTCGTTTTAAGAATGTTTAAGTGACGCCGTTAGGCTGCCGAATTTTTAAGGGGATTCTTTCACCCTTCTCATTCTTTTCAAAATTCTACTTTCATGTCAAGTCTTTAAAGTTCTTTTTTTTATTATGTTGGGGTATTATATCTATATCTATCATACTAAACTCTTATGTTCACATAATGAGAGACCCTATTTTATCTTTTCAAATCATTTTGTTGAAGTTTAAGTGACGCTGTTAGGCTGCCGAATTTTCATAAGAGAAATATAATTTTTGTCTTCATTCCATGTTTTTCATTTCAAATGGTATGTCCTTAAAATTTCATTACCATGTTTATATATCCTTCTTATTCTGTCCCTCTACTGTTTTATGGGTAATTTATGAATGTTTGACCCATGTCCCATCTCCTTTCAATGTTTTCTAAAACCCTGAAACATAGCCGTTATGCTACAGAATTTTCGTCTCAAAATGCCTCTCTCTTTTCTCAAAATTATTTTATGTTATAAAGTGAATACTCAAAGCTCTTATTTATACAAGTTTATTCACATATATATCAAAATTTTCTATTTTAAATTCTGGGATTTACATACATGAGACCCGCTTTCCCTTCCGTGGGTTTAAAGTGACGTAAAGATCATGTCTTTAAAGCAGTTTTTAAAACGTTATGATTATGAAATGAAACCCATTTATTGTATTCTATATGGGTTATTTATGAAATTTTTTATGATGATATATGTGGATCACATGATAATAAAGGAAAATTTAATGGTGCGCCCTGATAGCGCTCCAATGCATTGGGTAAAGATGTAACCACTAGAGATTACAATTTTCATGATACCTTGGTGAATAACCTTGGTAATTTTCAAATGACACCTTGGGGATGGACCTTGGTGATATGTTCATGATTTTCTATATTAAATTATGTAGCCACATCATCAAGTTATGAAAAATTTTATTTTTATTATGAAATGGCTCATGATTTCTTTCTCATGACTTAAAGTTCTTTTCTTGACCTTATTGAAGTATCTCAAGTTCACATGTAAAATGTTTCTCTTGTTACCCTTACTAGGCCTTCTGCTCACCCTTTCTTTTGATGTATGTACCCAGGTTATGAGATGCAGTAATGAACCTAGGATTAACTTAAGGAGAATCCTTTCAAGTGTTTAAGATGAATGTTTTATGTTGTTTTCATGTATTATGCTCCTGGTTTCCAAGACACTAAACCTTAATGATCCTTAGTTTTGTGTAATGTAATGAAAGTTTATGTTATAAAAAGGCGGGATGCTATAGTTGGTATCAAAGGATGGTTTAGTTATTTGTGGAAATTAGGATATAAAAACTTTAGGAAGAACCCTATAGAAAAGTTTAAATATAGGAAAACATCCTGGTATTTTGGTAAGTATTGAGTAAGTGGTTTATCAAACAAATACATCCCTGTCTAGATACGAGCAAGTAGAGGCAGCTATGGCACAGATGTACATAGGGGTAAAACCTGAAAACACCGATTTGAGCTAGACTTGAATGGGAACTGGTGCATGATAACGGGCCTTGCCGCACTCTTGACCGCAATGCACCATGTGCTGACGGCCCTCCGATGGAAGCCGGAATGGAAACATTCATGCGAATGATGAACCAACTAACTCAAGTTATGAGTAATAACTTTAATCAAGCTCAGAGGCCAATCTCACCACTAAGGGAACAACATTCTGTTGAGTCCTTCATGCGTCAACGACCACCAACATTCAGTGGATCTACTGACCCATTGGTTGCGGAACAATGGATAAGCTCCATTGAAATGATCTTTTCTGTACGTCATTGTTTGGAACAAGAGAAAGTCACCCTTGCTATTTACCTCCTAGAGGGAGAAGCTGATTAGTGGTGGTCACTGATCAAAAACACGAAGCCATGAGGAGAGATGGAAGCTATGGAGTTGGAAGAGTTCCGGGGAATATTATTTAATAAGTACTTCCCTCGTTCGATGAGAACGAGAATGGAGGAAGAATTTCTCGAGCTGAAGCAGAAGGAGAATGAATCAGTAGGAACCTACGAGATGAACTTCACAAGGATTTCTCGTTATACCTCAAGCTTTGTCATGGACCCTAATGGGAAAGTTGATAGATTCTTTGGTGGACTACGACCTCACTAGAGGAAGAATCTATCCAACAAGGACTATGATAGCTATGAAGAAATAGTTCAATGTGCTATGAAAGTTGAACTAGAGTTTGGGGAGACATAGTGGTCTCAAAAATATAATGAGAAGAAGAGAACTATAGAACCAAGCATGGGAAGAAGTTTTGATCAGGAAAGAGGTGGAAATCATATGAAACATGCCACATGCAATAAATGTGGGAAGAATAATTCAGGGAACTGCTTGATCGGAAGTGGTAAGTGCTACAGGTGTGGAAAAGAAGGCCATATTTCTCGGAATTATCAAAGTGATGTGAAGCCTCAACTTACCAACACTAACGACAGAGGAAAGATGGTTCTGGCCCTACCTGAAGTCACATGCTTCAAGTGTGGATAGCTTGGTCACTTTTCTAATCAATTTCCAAATCCGAGGGCGGTGGAGGGGAATCACCATCAACCTCAGCAAAGGCCAAGGGAGAAAGGTCGTGCTTTTTCTACCACAAAAACAGAAGTTGAAGCTCCGAACGATGTGGTAGCACGTACTCTTGTTTTCCTCTCAAAAACTAGAAAATACTTTGTTTGATTCTGGTTCTACACATTCCTTTATTTCCTCCAAGTTTTCAAGGAATATAGAATCAATCCCTGAACTACTTGAGGTAGAATTGTCAGTCAAGACTCCAAGTGGGATTATCCATGCATCAACAATGTTTAGAGACTCTAGTGTTTACTTTAGTGAGCACAATCTTATCGCAAATATAGTAGTCATTCCCATGTTGGAATTCGACGTTATACTAGGGATGGACTGGCTATCAAAGTATAATGCTAAGATCAAATGCAGAAGTAAGGAAATCTCAGTAGTCTTGAATAAACGACCTACTATTATCTTCCAAGGAGAGATATCCCGAACTGATCCCTATCTAGAAGCACCTCCTATAGCTTTCTTTATGGAGTTAATAGGTGATGATGAAGAAGGAAAAGGGAACATACAAATAGAATATGTTCCGATTGTTTAGGAATACATGGATGTATTTCCTGAGGAGTTACCTGGACCTCCCCCAGAAAGGGAGGTAGAGTTCTCCATTGAACTCATACCTGGGTCTCAACTGATATCAAAGAATCTGTATAGAATGGAAAATGTCGATCTAGAAGAGTTATAGAAACAACTCCAAGACTTTTTGGAGAAGGGGTTTATCCGACTGAGTGTGTCTCCTTGGGGAGCACCAGTTCTCTTTGTGAAGAAGAAGTATGGATCAATGCATCTATGCATTTATTATAGAGAACTAAATTGGATCACAATGAAGAACAAATACCCTCTTCCAAGAATTGATTATTTATTTGACCAACTTCGTGGGGCTCAATTATTATCCAAGATTCACCTTCGATCTGGTTATCATCAACTGAGGGTGAAGAATGAAGATATTCCAAAGACTGCTTTCCAATCAAGATATGGGCATTATGAGTTTACTGTTATTCCCTTCAGCTTGACTAATGCTCCTACTATTTTCATGGATTTGATGAATAGAGTCTTTAAGGACTACCTTGATAACTTTGTGTTAGTTTTTATTGATGATATTTTGATATATTCAAAAAGTCATGAGGAGCATGAAGATCATCTGAGGGTTATTTTGAAAACTCTGCGGAAGGAGAGGCTCTTTGGAAAGTTCAGAAAGTGTGAGTTTTGGTTACAACAAGTGTCTTTCTTGGGGCACATCGTAACCAGTGAAGGAATCTCAGTTGACCCTACAAAGACAATGGTCGTGGAGGAGTGGCCTCAACCCACAATAGTAACTGAGATTCGTAGTTTCCTTGGTTTAGTAGGATATTATAGGAGGTTTGTGAAAAACTTTTCACGGCTTTCTAATTTGCTAACCAAGTTGAATCGAAAAGGGGTTAAGTTCATCTGTACAAAGGAATGCGAGGAAAGTTTCCAAGAGCTGAAGAAGAGATTGGTTATTGCACATGTGTTAACACAACCCTCTATCGGAGAAGGATTTGTTATTTTTAGCGAAGAATCTCTGAAAGGTCTTGGGTGTGTCCTCATGCAAAATGACAATGTAATTGCTTATGCATCTCGATAGTTGAAGATTCATGAGCAAAATTATCCTACACATGATCTAGAGCTAGCAGAAGTTGTTTTTGCTCTAAAGATATGGAGGCACTATCTTTATGGGGAGAAATGTGATATATACACCGACCACCAAAGTTTAAAGTATATTTTCACCCATAAATAATTGAACATGAGACAAAGGAGATGGTTGGAGCTTATTAAAGATTATTATTGTTCAATTAATTATCACCCTGGAAGAGAAAACAAAGTCGCGGATGCATTAAGCAGGAAAGATCCTGTTGTTTTGGGAACAATGAGGATCCTAGGAGATCCCTTGATTAAAGATCTAGTAAAACTGGACATGGGAATTGTAAGGGAAGGGACATCATCAACCTTATCCCAAATGATTTATCAACCTTAATTACTAGAGAAGATCAAGAAGGCTCAAAAGGAAGATCCTTTGCTGTAGGAGAAGTTTGAGGCTGTAAAGGATGGGAAGTTCCCTGATTTCAATATTGATCAAGAAGATGTATTGAAATTTCATACAAGACTATGTGTTCCATATATTCTAGAGATAAAGAAAGAATTGATGGATAAATCTCATAGCTCTACTTTCTCTATACATCCGGGAAGCACTAAAATGTATAGAGACCTTCGTGATTATTATTGGTGGGATAACATGAAGAGAAAGATTGCTGATTACACTACAAGGTGCCTGGTGTGTCATCAAGTAAAGGAAGAATGAAAACATCCTAAGGGGTTATTACAACTGCTACCCATACCAGTATGGAAGTGGGATAATATCACTATGGACTTTGTAACTGGTCTCCCAAAAACATCCAAAGGAAACAATGCGATATGGGTGATTGTGGACCGTCTCACCAAGACCTCCCATTTTATCTCTATTTGGGAAGATTTCTATCTGGATCAACTTGCCATGATATATGTGAAGGAAGTGGTAATGCTACATGGGGTACCACTATCCATCGTGTCTGATCGTGACCCAAGATTCACATCAAAATTCTGGAGAAGTCTTCAACATGCTCTGAATACTGAATTGAATTTTAGTATGACCTATCATCCTCAAAATGATGGCCAATCTTAAAGGACTATTCAGACACTCAAAGAAATGCTGAGATTATTCTCAATGGAATTTAAAGGTGGATAGGATCAACACCTCCCATTAGTTGAGTTCTCCTATAACAACAGCTTCCATTCGAGTATTCAGATGGCACCCTATGAAGCTTTATATGGAAAGCGATGTAGAACTCCTACCTGTTGGGATGAAACTGGTGAGAGAATGCTTCTTGGGCCTAATCTTGTGCAAGAGATGACAGAATAGGTTCATTCCATCCAACAACACATAAAGGCTACTTAGAATCGGCAGAAGAGCTATGCTGACAACCGTCTAAGGGACTTGGAGTTTGGTGTTGGTGACAAAGTCTTCCTTTGAATTTCTCCATGGAAGAGAGTCATGCGGTTTGGGATGAAAGGGAAGCTCAGCCCTAGGTACATTGGCCCCTATGAAATCCTTGATCGCATAGGAGCAGTGGCCTATCGTCTAGCACTTCCACAGAACCTAGCTCAAGTTCACGATGTCTTCTATGTATCTCTCTTGAAGAAGTACATACCCGAGCCTTCGCATGTACTGAAACTAGAGGTGGTACAACTGGAACATGACCTCAGTTTATGAGGAGCATCCAGTGGAGATCTTAGACCGTAGAGACAAGGTTCTACAAAACAAGACCACCCACCTTGTGAAAGTGTTGTGGAGGAATCATAAATATGAAGAAGTGACTTGGGAGCCTGAGGAAGCGATGAAGCAAAAGTACCCTCACCTTTTCAACTAGGCCTCAAGTATAAATTTTGGGGATGAAATTTCTTAAGGGGGGAAGAATGTAACAACCCAAACTTTTTAAATAGTATATCAACTTACTCTTAACGATTTAACAGAGATGTTAATGGTTAATGCATAAAGAGGAGTTGATGGCTTCATCCAGTAGAATCGAACCTTATGAATCCCACTTATTAGAGGTTGGGAAGGAGGTGGCATCTTTGGGCTTCGCTTTGGACCAAGCCCAAGCCGAACCCCAGCTTGTCAAGCCTGAACGGAAACACCTGCGGGAGAAGTTCATGTTAGTAGAGATTACTACTAGGGCAATGTTATCTGAGCCTCCCTCAGATTCTCTCACCATAGCACACCTTACACTTAGGTCATATACTGGTGTTATAAGGGGCTATGTGACGAGACCGTAGCTTCTTTGTGTAATCCTTTGGGATGAATAAATTAAGATTTCTTTTTTTAGTGATGTTTGTGAAATTTCAAATGTCCGGATAATTTTGGGATGTATTTTATTAATGAATTTTGGAAAAAAAATATTTTAAAATATTTATGTAAACCTTAAATAATTAATGATGTGTAATGATTTTCAAAAAATGGTCTTCTGCAAAAGTGTTCAGTAAGGAATTTGGAGTCTAATAAGATCAAATTAATTTTTGATGGATAGTAATTTATGAATAGTTATTTTACGCTTAGGATTAGTAATGTGACCAAATGGATTAGTAATATCACTTAAATAAAGTTTTAATATAATTTAGACACCTTGATTAAGTAATGATTTTCAATAAAATGGGTAAATAACGGTTTCATAAATTATTAGTCAAGAATTAGTTTTTTCGGGTGAATAGTGTTTTTTAATTAAAAATTTAATTAAAAATAATTAGAAAATTATTTTTATAAAATGGACTTTATTTTTGAACTCAGAGCATCTATATTATGTTATGGTAATTTTTGGGGATTTTTCTGAAAAAAATGAATTCTCAATGAATAGTGTTTTTATTTAAAAATTAAATTAAAAATATTTAAAAAATTATTTTTATAAAATGGAGTTCATAAATTTAATTATAGCATTGATATTTGGTTAAGGTGAAATTTTGGGATTTTTCTGAGAAAGATGAATTTTTCAGTGAATAGTAAAAATGCAGTTTTAGGGTTTCCGTATGTTTAATGACATCATAACTGTGTCATGATGATGTCATGAGATATTTTAAGGTTTGGCCGGCCAAAGGTGATGAATTATTGTATTGGGGGCCCCATGTGGCCTAACTCCATGGTAAATGCCATGGGAGAGCACATGGTTTTGAGAAAAGCAGTGTGAGGTGTCCCTTGGCCATTAATGCCTTGTCCCCTCACTTTCCCTATAAATACCCACCCTTTCCTCTATATTTCACTCCCAACTCTCCCCCAACGAAGTTATTGTCTCCTTACCTCCAAATTAGTCCTCCCATGGTGCCCCCAAGCCCTCAAGGTCCAAACCTTTGAGTTTTAAGAGTTACGTTTTAAGGTAAGGGATCCGACCTCTCTCTTTCTTTTCAAGTAATATCATTTATGTAATTTCTTTTATACTCCATGTTATTATGTTGGAGGATGTTCTTCTATATTCATATTACTGACCTTTTCATGTTCATATGATGAGAGACCCCATCTTTCTCTCATCAATTCGTTTTAAGAATGTTTAAGTGACACCGTTAGGCTGCCGAATTTTTAAGGGGATTCTTTCACCCTTCTCATTCTTTTCAAAATTCTACTTTCATGTCGAGTCTTTCAAGTTCTATTTTTATTATGTTGGGGTATGATATCTATATCTATCATACTTAACTCTTATTTTCACATGATGAGAGACCCTATTTTATCTTTTCAAATCATTTTGTTGTAGTTTAAGTGACGTCGTTAGGCTGCCGAATTTTCATAAGAGAAATCTAATTTTTGTCTTCCTTCCATGTTTTTCATTTCAAATGGTATTTCCGTAAAATTTCATTAACATGTTCATATATCCTTCTTATTCTGTCCCTCTACTGTTTTATGGGTCATTTATGAATGTTTGACCCATGTCCCCTCTCCTTTCAATGTTTTCAAAAACCCGGAAACATAGCCGTTATGCTACAGAATTTTCGTCTCAAAATGCCTCTCTCTTTTCTCAAAATTATTTTATGTTATAAAGTGAAGACTGAAAGCTCTGATTCCAACAAGGGTATTTACATATATATCAAAATGTTCTATTTTAAATTCTGGTATTTACATACATGAGACCCGCTTTCACTTCCGTGGGTTTAAAGTGACGTAAAGATCATGTCTTTAAAGCAGTTTTTAAAACGTTATTATTATGAAATGAAACCCATTTATTGTATTCTATATGGGTTATTTATGAAATGTTTGATGATGATATATGTGGATCACATGATAATAAAGGCAAATTTAAGGGTTCACCCTGATAGCACTCCAATGCATTGGGTAATGATGTAACCACTAGAGATTACAATTTTCACGATACCTTGGTGAATAACCTTGGTAATTTTCAAATGACACCTTGGGGATGGACCGTGGTGATATGTTAATGATTGTCTATGTTAAATGATGTAGCCACATCTTCAAGTTATGAAAAATTTTATTTTTATTATGAAATGCCTCATGATTTCTTTCTCATGCCTTAAAGTTCGTTTCTTAACCTTATTGAAGTATCTCAAGTTCACATGTAAAATGTTTCTCTTGTTTCTCTTACTGGGACTTCTGCTCACCCTTACTTTTGATGTATGTCCCTAGGTTATGAGATGCAGTCATTAACCTAGGATGAACTTAAGGAGAATCCTTTCAAGTGTTTAAGAAGAATGTTTTATGTTGTTTTCATGTATTATGCTCCTGGTTTCCAAGACACTAAACCTTAAAGATCCTCAGTTTTGTGTAATGTAATGAAAGTTTATGTTATAAAAAGGCGGGATGCTATATCGATGTTGGTGGTTTGTTGCATTTCAGAGTTTGTCTTTGGGTTATATATGACTAAGCACAGATTTCCCATGATTAAGGCATTTCCTTTTAAGGAATTGAACCCTGTTATCATCTACCATAGATTTATTGATAGATTAGGGGTTTTCATTGATGTATTATTCTAAATTTCATGTTTAGGGGACACCCCGTCGATGCATTTCCTTGTTTGAATGTTTATGGCAGTTTGGTCCATGTTTCCTATGAGGAAGACCTTGTTTCCTTGCCTGGCTTGTTAGGTTGGAATTTATTCCTTTTTTCTTATTTTTAAATTCATGTGTTATGTATTTTAGCTACTTAGCCATGTAGTAGTTGTGATTACTTTGGGCTTCTAGATATCATTTGTGTATGATTATATTACTCAAGGCTATGAGAAACTGGTGTAGTTAGACCATAAGGGGAATGGACATTGAGGGCTTCCCCAGAGTGTCTGTTATATATTTTTTACGTTGTGAGATCATAGGGGGGATTGACGGTGAGTGATCCCTCAGAGTGTCTATAGTATACCTTTATGAGACCACATGGGGAATGGATGTCGAGTGCTTATCCATAGAGTCTGTAGTTTATCGTTAAAAGACCATAGTGGTAATTGACAGTTAGTGATTCTTTAGAGAGTATTTGTTTTTTTGTAACACTTGATCACATGGGTTAGACTATGAGAGCCACCCAAAGGGTCAATGTGGTATTTTTAATAATGACTGGGACGAGTATACCAAGATAAAACACAATCTTGGACATGGTATTACATGTTTATTGGATAGTCTTCCGAGACTTCTATTTTTATTTTATATAGGTGATACATAGCTTAGGATAGATCCTAGGATTTTATTATCCAATGGTTTGAATAATTAATAAATGAAAATTAAAGTAATTGGAAACTATATGGTTTTTTACTTTTGAGTACTTCCTTGTTTATTGATTGATTTTTCATATTGTCTGCTATATATATTCACTGACAATTTGGAACATATATTTTGATGGTTGCCTTCTGTGATTCTTCTCACACCCTATTTGGGTTATTCTTTTGGGCCCAAACAGATTATATGGTTGTGTGTATAGATAAGGGAAAGTTCCTTTCTACTTCAGGTACATGATTACTATGGAGTTGGAAAGCATGGGACCAAGATGAGGCTTGCGATGCTGGAGGAGTTTACTTGTTTTATTTTTTACATGGTTTCAATATTGTATTTCCAGAATTATGACCTGTTTGGATTCTTTCCTAGTTATATGTGACATGCATCATTTACTTATATCTACTGTAGTTGTTTGTACTATCAGTCTTCAACTGTTTACTTCTATTGTATGGTATTACTACTTCAGCTACAATTTACTATTTGTTTCCACTCTGTTACTCTTCCAATGAAGAAATAGTTTCCACACTATCACACCTAAGGCCCCCACTTCTAGTCAGCAACCTCTGGCATTTGTGGAAATGCGCTTGAGCCAATGTGACCAACTGGGTATGGGGAACCTTAAGGAAGCACCTGGATCAGGGAAATTACATAGTGGTATCAAATGTGCTTCTTTCTACGTTTTCTTACTGTTTTAATCCTATAGACATGGATAGGAAGGAATAGGTAGTTAATAATAAGTTGTGCCCAGGAGTATCTAACCCTTGCATAGGGAAAAACCACGTTACCTTGAATATTGATATTTTTCCAATTTTTACATTTGTTACAGTTGATTTGATTTCACTTTTGGGTGATTCACTTTTATTGTGTTGTTATCATTGATATTATTGAGGTTATATTTCTATTTCAACCTGATGAAATGAGGGTATGCCCTCTCATTTATCATATATGCACTTTATAGAGATCACATGTCATGAATTCTTGTCATGCTATTTAGGGTGCATTACAGATTTCATGTTGTTGTGATAGATGTTGTGATAAATATGCATGATGTTGTGATATATGTCATGATATAATGCCTCTTATTTTGATAGGGTATTGGAATATGCAAATTTTAATTTGAATGGATGCAAAACTTTGGTACATGAGGTGTTATGGGCCCTCTTGGATCATAATTTTCTGGATCATGTATGAAATTTAGTTTAATTTTTTATGTTATGATATGAATAAGGATTCTAAACATTGATTTGTGGGAGTATGGGATCTCATAGTTCGGAATTTGTCATTACATTAACAAAATTTTAAGATTTTAAGGGTTCTGAAGAAGTTTAAGAAGTCTACTATTTGGAAACTCAGACAACACGATGTGTGGTGTTATGAACACATTCCATGTGTTTTTATATTTTGGATGAAACAACTTTTCTTGATTACACTCAATGTACTATATGTACATTCCGTTTAGTCTTTAACAGTGCGAATAACTGTGTGAGAAGAGACACGGGGTTGGGAAAGTTGGGTAGAACACGTTGTGTGATGAGAGTACACGCCATGTTGAAGAGGCCATGTATCTGGCCATGTGACCAAAAAAAGAGTGGATAAAACTGAGGTTGTACACGTCATGTCCTGTTATTACACACCGGGTAGAGTTGACCATGCCTTCAACCATGTGACTAATGGAATAGGTGGTTGGAACATAATTGGTACAGACCGTGTGTAGGGGGAACATGCCATTTAGTGTTACCTAGGAGAGAACTGTGTGGTTTAGCCATGTAGAAGAACTCAGGAAGGAGGAAAATATTTAAGTACACATCGTGTCAAAGGGGGAACATGCCGTGTGTAGGGGTGTTACATGACCATGTTTAGAAGATGTACACTCCCATGTTGAATCCTTAGAGAACACACCGTGTGGAGGATATACACACCATGTAACCTTGCTTTAAAAAACATTAATATTTTCTTCTTAAATTAATTTATTTTACTTATAAGTTTTAGTTCTGGATAATCTTTAAATGAGTTGTGTGATTGACCTTACATAGTCATTGAATCGAGGCTTCCTCTAGTTGTAAAACAGATACAGGGCAATTATTAGACACCAAAAATGGTAGATCTGGGAATACCAGTAGATCCTCCCATCATTCATGTCTTGGAACCATCTATTATACCAGAAATAGGTTCTAATTCATAGTTATGAGAAGGCTTCATGAGGCTTATAAAGACCTACCATGGAGCACCGCATCCTACCCTGTCTATGGTAGAGTTGATGTGGGTTTTCAGTAGTAGCATCCTACCACTTTCTTAGGGGATGGAGGAACTTAGGTTGTAGATTCATTGTTAAAATACATTCTTTTTATCTTAAATCATCTTGAGGCACCACTTTAGAGGAGGGTGAATCTCAAAACCTACATTCTTTTAGATTCCTCCAAGAGATGGTGGGATGTGATATCCCAGGCGGGATGCCGATGAGTTATGTCCAAGGATAAGTTATAGCAGACCTTTTATGAATTTTTCTACCAATAGACTTTAAGGGCTGACCGAGCTAGAGAGTTCATGGGTCCAGAACATGGTACTCTTTCAGTCATGGAGTATTCTTATCCCTTCATAGGGCTGTAGAATTTCACACCCATCGTTGGGGGTGATGAGTTATTTCCAGTCTGGATATTTGAGGATGGCCTCAGAAATGACATCAGATCCTAGGTGAATATATTTAGGTTAACTTCCATATCTTCTATATTCAACTAGGAACTTATCACCGAGCATAATATGAGGGAGTTTGGACCAATGTTCTAGGGAAGTTCAGCATCTAGAGATGGTACTACCCTGACTTATAGTAGGAATAACCGCAAAGAGTATACACGTGGAGATATGAGTAGATAAAATTTTCCTTCAGGTAGCCAATTTGTATGCTACCAGTGTGTTAAGACTGGGAATACGAGACCTCAGTGTCTGAGAGACCTAGTTGAGTGTTGATCTTGTAGAAATATGGTCCATATTCAGCATTTTTGCAGGTTTTTCTTACTAGTAGATAGTGATAGGAGTTATTCTATGATACCACATTCAGGAGGAGGACCACCGGTTTCTCATCAGTTTCGGAACTTGAGTTCTTCGGCCATTTAGGCTGAGGAGGAGGTCATGGATATGGTAGCCAATTGACAGGATTTTAGTGACATCAGGGTGGATCAGCTCATGGTAGTCAGGTAGGGTCACAGGACCGCTGTAATGGTCAGAATTTTGCAGTGGAGAAAACCCAACAGGATCAGGATCCCAGACCCTCTACATTTATAGGTACGAACTAGTTTCCTTAGTTTTAGCTTCTACTCTTTTTGACACAGGGCTTCCCATATATTTATATCTGTTGTTGTTGTGGAGAGTCATAGGATCTATATCTTTACTTCTAAGGATGTTATGAAATTAGACACTCCTTTGGGGGTTAGGACGACTAGTGTACATCAGTTCAAGGAGTTCCCTCTTGAGGTTGGTGGGTGTCACTTCTTATGGGACCTCTATGTCCTAAAGATGACAGGATTTGAAGTCATTCTCAGAATGGACTGGTTAGTCTCTTTTCAGGCCTTTATTTACTAATATCGCCACTAGGTGAGTTTCACATCACCAGAGGGCAGGTCTTTTCTACACAAGGGTGAATGGGATTTTTAGGCGAGTAGAGATGGACCCGAGCATCTTGGGTTGGGAGAAATTACAACCCAGATTTCTAGTATATATCTGGATGATAATGTTACTTCACAGATGAACTTTCCTCAAGTGGTAGATCGTTTTAGGGATGTATTTACAGAAGACTTGTTAGGTTTACCTTTGGAGAGTGAGGTATATTTTTCTATTGATCTTGTACTAGGAGTGGAATCGTTGTCCATTAATCATTATAGGATTGCTATACCAGAGTTATAGGAGATCAAGAAGCAGTTATAGGAGTATCAGGCAAAAGGTTTTATCTGACCCAATACTTCTCCTTGGGATTTTCTTGTACTGTTTTTGAAGAAGGTAGATGATACCCTTAGGCTTTGAGTGGATTATTAGAAGATGAACCAGTTGATAGTTAAGAACGGATATCCTTTACCGAGGATAAATGATATTTTTGATCAGCTTTGAGGAGCCTGGGTGTTCTCAACATTTGAATTGAGATCCGATTATCATTAGTTCTGAGTTAAACCATCAGATATACCTCTCACATCCTTTTGCTTCAGGTATGGTCTATACAAGTATTGGTTTATGCCGTTCGATATCACGAACACGATAACAATTTTCATGGTGCTGATGAACCGAGTGTACCATCCTTATTTGGATTCTTTTTTGGTAGTCTTTGTGGATGATATCTTGGTGTACTATCATACTCAACAAGACCATGCCAACCATCTTCAGATCATTTTGATTACACTGAGAGATCATTAGTTATATACTAATCTCTCAAAATGCCAATTTTGGATGAACCAAATCGACTTATAGGTTCATGTTATCTCATATATAGGAATATCAGTAGACCCTGATAAAGTGAGATAAGTAGTTTCATAGGAGAATCTGAAGAACGTCTTTGAGTTACAATGTTTTTTGGGGATGGATAGTTACAACAAGTGTTTTATACAGGACTTTTAATTCTTAGTAGTGCCACTAATAGGCCTAACTAAAAAGGGTGTGAAGTACTCATAGAAAGATTCTTGTGAGTCATCCTTTCAAGTGCTGAAATGGAGGCTTAATTTAACACTGATACTGGTATTTCCAGATCCAGGAAAGAGTTATACCATTTAATGTGACACATCCATTATCAGGATGGGAGCAGTGCTTATGTAAGGGGAAAGAGTTTTTGCATATGGGTCTTGGAAGTTGAGGTCACATGAGAGGAATTACCTGACACATGATCTTGATTTAGCTACTGTTGTGCATGCTTTATGTGGTTAGAGACATTATCATTTTGGAGATCATTTTGTGGTGTTCACTGGACACAAAAGTCTCAATTATTTCTTTAATCAGCATGATTTGAATTTGTGACAACAAAGGTGGGTTGATTACCTTTAGTATGTTGACTTTGAGCTTGACTACACACCTAGAAAAGATAATGCGGTGGCTGATGCATTAAGTTATAGGGTTCAAATATAGGTAGTTCAGTAGGCCAGTAGTGAGTGGAAGCTTATGGATCTTTTCTATGAGATGCATTTGGCAGTGCATGATAGACATGGGAAGAAATTTCTTTCTTCTATAGAAGTTACCTCTACTATACTGGATCAGGTGTGAATGAGGAAGCTATCATATTCTGAAGGCCTAGTCCTACAGGGGAGTGTGCTAGGCGAGGACCCAACCCTTGGGTGTACTGTAATAGAAGATGATATCTTGTGCTTTCATGGATGTGTATGGATGTCAGCAGACAAACACATGGAGATGATATAGGATTTTCATTCCTTAGTTTGATTAGTTCATCCTGGTGTCACCATGATGTATCGAGACCTACACCTTCGATAATGGTGGCTAGGTATGAAGAGGGATGTTGTTGGTTTTGTTATGAGATGTTCCACCAGTCAGCAGGTGAAGGGGGAGCATCAGCAACCAACCTAAGATTTACAATAGTTACCCATTCTTGAGTAGAAGTGGAATGATACTGTGATGGATTTCATGATATGTTTACCATGGTCACCTCGAGGGAATGATGCAATTTCGGTTGTCATTGTCAAACTCATGAAGGTTTCACACACTTTACTGATTAATAAGACCTTTATTGTTGATGATCTGGGAAGGTTGTACATCCGAGAGATTGTACGTTTTCATGGGGTTCCTCAATCTATCATTTCAAATAGGGATGCCCATTTTACTTCTCATGTCTAGCAGGGACTACAAAGGGATTTGGGTACACAAGTATTTCTAAGTACAATTTACAACCCCCAAATAGATGGCCAGTCCTAGCACACGATTTAGGTGTTGGAGGAAATGCTTCGAGCATGCATCCTTGATTTTGGGGGTTCTTAGGAGAGGGATATACCCCTAGTGGAGTTTTCCTACAATAACATTTTTCATGAAACAATTTATATGAGACCTTATGAGGATTTTTATAATAGGCCATGTTGATCACCCCTATTTTGGTTGGAGGTAGGATAGGAAGCTATGCTAGTACCTCATCTTTTCCAGTAGACCACTGAGAAGGTGAAGATGATTCAGAAGAGTGTGAATACTACCCAAAATCTGTAGAAATCTTATGATGATTGAAGGAGATGACCTCTAGAGTTAGAGGTGAGAAATTAGGTTTTCTTGCATGTTACATTGAGGTTGGGATACAGGAGGATTAGGAGACAGGGAAAGATTTCACCAAGATATATCAGACCATTTGATGTTGAGTTGAAAGTGGATAAATCCATCAAAGATCACCCTATTCAGATTGTATATCATAGTATGAAGGTTCTTCGTGGCCGGTCTATTTCTCTGATATGGGTGCTATGGCCGTACAAGAGAGTACATGATGAGACTTGGGAGAGGGAGGTCAACGTATGATCATAGTGGCTAAAGTTGTTTGAAGTTTCTTCTTCACCACCCTTGGAAGGGAAATTTGAGGACGAATTGCTTTAAGGGGGTATGTTTGTAAGAACCCATATCTTCATTTTAGGTATGGATCTTGTTTTCAGGTGTTTTTTAGGGAAAAATGGATTTTGGAAATTTTTCTAAGTACATGTCATGTACCTATTTGCCACGTGTAGTTTTGTATTGTCTGTCTAGTAGACAAGTACATGGCCATGTAATGGGCAAGTACAGGGCTGTGTGAACTGCCTAATGTTGGGGCCAATAGAGGCATATAACCAACATGTAAATTAAATGAACACACTTTGAACTTTTTTTGATTAATTGGACCGGGGTCGCGTCTCATATCCATAACTCCATTCTCCTTATAGTGTCTCATATAACATAGTGAAATATATGCGATTATCTTCGAGAACCCCTTGTTTCTCTGTCTGAGATCTGATTGAGGCACTGCTTGGTGTGTTGGGTTCCCACTGGTATGTTATCTCTTTAAATATGGAATTTATTAATAGTTTCTCCTCTCTCTTAATTTATCCAAGGTTGAATGTTTTTTAACTTTCTGTAGATCTATGATGTTCTTGGATGATTCATAGGCCAATGTTAGAGAGTGTTCATCATGAAACATTAAGGTAGGTGGTTGGTTGCCTTTCAGAGTTTGTTTTTGAGTTATATATACCTATGTGTCGATTACCCATGATTCAGGTATTTTGTGTTAAGTAATTGAACCTTGTTATCATATTCCTTAGATTGATTGATAGATTAGGGGTTTTGGTTGACGTATTATGATAAATTTATTGTTTAGGAGACTCCCTGTGGGTGTGTTTCTTTGTTTGAATGTTTATGGACGTTTGGTCTAGGTTAACTATGAGGAAGGCCTTGTTTCCTTTACTTTCTTATTAGGTTGGTATTGATTTCTTATTTCTACTTGTTAAATTCATGTGTTATGAATTTTTTCTGCTTATCCTTGTAGTAGTTGATATTACTTTGGGTTGTTGGATATCATTTGTGTACGATTGTATTAATCAGGGCTATGAAAACATGGTGTAGTTAGACCATAGAAGGAATTGATGTTGATAGCTTCCCTAGAGTTTCTGTTATGTTTTTTTACGTTGCGAGACCATATATGGGATTGACGATGAGTGATCCCTCAGAGTGTTTATAGTATACCACAACGAGACCACATGGAGAATGGATTTTGAGTTCTTCTTCAGAGAGTATGTAGTTTATCATTAAAAGACCACATGGGGAATTTACAATGAGTGATTCCTTAGAGAGTCTTTGTTTTATAGGAACACTTGATCATTGGGGTTATATTGTGAGATCCACCCACAGAGTCAATGTGATATTTTGAATGATGATTGTGAAGAGTCTGCTAAATTAAAGAACAATCTCGGACTTGGTCTTACATGGTTATTAGATGGTCTTTTGAGACATATGTTTTTATTTTACACAGGGGATACATAGCATAGAAAAGATCCTATGATTTCATTTTACAACGGTTTGAATAATTAATAAATAGAAATGAATATAATCAGAAGCTATAGAATTGTTTAGTTTTGAGTACTTCGTTGTTTATTGTTTTATTTTTCATATTTCTTGCTATATATATTCACTGAAAGTTAGGTAGAGAACTTTTGGTGGTTTCCTACTGGGATTCGTCTCACACCCTATTTGGGTTATGATTTTGGTCCCAAACAAATAATATGGTTGTAGGTATAGATTAGGACAGGCACCCTTCTACTTTAGGTACATGATTGTTGTGGAGTTGGAGAGCATGTGACCAAGCTGAGGCTTGTGATGATGTAGTAGTTTACTTGGTTTATTTTTTTTATTTTGTTTTAGTATTGTATTTCCATCATTGTTACTTGTTTGTATACTTTCGTAGTTACATGTGACATGCATCAATTATTTATATCTGTTTAAGTGGTTTATACTATCAGTATTCTGCTGTTTACTTCTATTGTATGGTATTACTGCTTCCATTATAGTTTACTATTTTTTTCTTCCATGTTACTCTACCAATGAAGGAATAGTTTCCCCACTATCACACCCAAGGCCCTCACTTCTAGTTGGCAGCCTCTGATGTTCAGGGAAATGCGCTTGAGGCCATGTGACCAATCAGGTATGGGGAACATTTAGGCGACACTCATATCCTAGAAAATACAATAAGGATTTGTAATATTAATATTGAATGAAACTGTGAGTTATAGAGTTATATACCAATTTATAGTAACTACATATCATTCACAAAGTGATATAAAACTTCATGAGGGAATCATCCATGGGAATCCTGTGACAAAATTACATCTCTATGAGAGTAAAGTGAGAGGGAGAAATTTATGTCTTTCTATGGTGGTTAATCCAATGAACCATTTTAGGGGGGATACCCATATAGGATTATGGATAATAGAGTAATTACTTGGAATGAAAAGATTAAATAGAATTAAATTCTTTATAAATATAGGAAAATAATGTAGAGGATGAATATTTTTTTAATTAATTGTAACAGTAGGATCCCGGATCATCCCTTGGATTCCACCAAGGAGTGAATATCCAAGCTATTTATTCATCTAGAATTTGAGATTTGAGTTTGGGGACATTATCAATCGATTATGTTTCATTAATTCCATGAATATAATTTTTATGTGGGGCCAAATAGAGGAAAAAATATAGTTAAATTTTTTGGACCACTCCTACTGATAAATATTTATATCAAGAATAGAATCTATTTGAGTCAAAAATAATAATTCTTCATATAAATTGGTCTTGAATCACCTCATTAAATAACTATTGGTTTTTAATGATAGACATCCCTACTTTAAGGACTTGAAAAATGTGTTCCATTTGATGGTGACTGTTTTTATCTCATAGAAATTTCCATTACAAATAAAGTTCCCAATTCTTTATTTCATTCTCTTGATCAAGGAAGAATGCTATTTATAGACTATAAAGGAGAAGACAATCTTGGTTACTACAATTACTTTTATAAGAGAAATATTCATGAAGGGGTGAATGGATTCCCTTTCCATGAAATGAGTTTCTATTAATGTTTTCTGAAATGAACCTAATGTATACAACTTTGGGTCTTCCACAGAATATGGAAATATCCAGATAGTTATGAGGTTGGTCACCCTCACAAATTCCTAGTTTTATTTTGATGTTCATCCTATTAGGATTTTTGATGTTTTTACTAATGAAAACCAATGATTTATTCCACTTGATGTGTTGGTTTATGATGTGTTCATAATGATCAAGTACCTTCTTGATAGAATTATTGTTATTCATTCCTCTTAGAAGAAATAAAATTAAAACATCATCCTAAAAGAGATGGAATTGGGTTGTCAACCCTATCCCAAATAGAATGGATTTGAGATTACTCTTTTAAACATTGTCAATAAGACACATGTTTATATATTATTCAAAAATTATAAAAATATATAATAGATAATGGATCACCCTATCTAATTCCACATGATCAAGAGAAGTATCCTTTAAGACTACCATTAATTATCATAGATACTTTCATAGATTTAAAGAAAGCAAGTATTATTTCATGAAAGAGACCATTGAAGCTAAATTTGTGGATAACTATTAAATTTAAATATATATGAATAATCACATAACTCATAAATTCTAATAAATTTATATTATAAAACATTAACATATATAAATTTATTAATAATAACATAATTTGAAATACTAGCTTTACCAAAAATCATTACCATACATTTGTAATTATCTTCAAAATTGAGTTTGCCTCCATCACATTTTTTTTGGGAAATGAAATTTTATAGATCACCAGTCATATTTAGAAATCATTAATTATCCATATACTTTAAATAATTTATGAGAGTTACGAAGAATATTTCATGATAAATAAAATAGTATATAGTTTTTGTACCCATGTAACACTGAGTCCAATGAGATTAGTTAAATTATGTTTTAGAACCCATATATATTTTAAACAATGATTAACATTAATTAAAAAAAGAAAAATATTTAGAAATAATTTTTTTTGTGTCTCAAGGATTGTTGAAATCTAAATTAATATTCACTAGCATAATGTTCATGCATTCCAAATCTGAAATATATAATAATAAAGATACTACCTTGCCTAATTTTCACACAGACTTGAAAATACAATTAAGGAAATTGATGATCAAAACCACGACCATTCATGTTTGTCGTTACATTTTCATTCAAATAATTTTTCATGAATTTTATTACATAAAGAAAAATTTTACAGGCTTTCATTAAAAATTTCAATTTACGTTAAAGTCTGTTCATTCACGTTTTGAGTAATCTTCATATCATCAATTTTTTTTGTTAATACTAGATGAAATATTTTTTATTTTCTTATTCTCTTGAGTAAGATCAGTATATTCCTTAACAATATTATTATTAATTTTGTTGAGTTCCTTATACAACTTAGAAATTCTAATAATATCTCTTTTTAATTTTCTAGTCTTTCAATTTAACTCATAAATAAAATTTTATAAAAATTAGATTCATCATTAGAATCATAAAAATATTCAAAACCAAAATCACTAACCTCATTCACTAATGATATGATGAACTAGTTAAAAGATTCCTTCTATGTTCTTGATTCATCACTAGAGTTGGAATCTTTTATGAAACTACAATAAGTATAAAAAGTTCTTTTTTATTTATTCCTAAGATTTTTGTCTTTTCTTTAATTTTTTCATTTATAGTTTAGTTTGATATAACTTTACTTTCTGGATTCTTAATAGGTGGGTTAAAAAGTATTATAATTAGAGTTTCATTTTTTAATTATTTTGGGAAAATAAATTTGGTCATATTTTATAAATCATCTATATTATTCATAGAGCACATATTTTAATATATTTCAAATTGAATATTAATGTTTTAAATCCCACCAAATTATTAATTTAAGGCCAGTTGTCATATATTTGAATAAAAGGAATAATTTCTATTGATTTATAAAAATACCACATTTATTGATTTTTAAGTGTCATTCTTCATCGTTGATATTAGTTGGAAAAGTCATATTTTATAATCCTGATTTAATTAGAATTTTTAATTTGAGCATGAATTTGTAAATTTAATGGAAATTCTAGTTTTTAACTTTCAATTGAACTTAGAAATTTCAGCATAAATTTTAGGTATGTTGAATTTTGATTTTAATTGTTTATCCATATTATGCATATATTATGATATATATTTTATGTGAATTCTATGAACCAAATCACATCTTTTCATGGATACAGTGATCCTTGAAGTCACTGTTGTACATGATTAATCAATATGGATATCACTTAAATGATTATACTATAACTTTTACATCTATGCTCATATTAGGATAAAATTTAGACTGAAGTTAGAGGACTCAAATAATGTGATTTAATTCTATTAGAGACATGTATAGTTCAATAATTTATAGGTTAAAACACTCAATAAAAAAACAATGGTTTACTTTGAATTTATTTTTTCACGTTATATTTTGTAATTTTATTAATTATAGCCCTCCTTCACTCTACAAATATTTATTATTTACCTTTATATTGAAATTTTCATTCATTAATATTTTTTAAGATTATTGGGAGATTATTTTATACTATATTTTGTTATCACATTTCTCTCACAATGTAATTCCTTCACTGTATGTTTTCATAAAAACTATTTCTATCCTTTGTATCTCTTTATGTCTCTCTACTATGCTTCACTATGATCTACAATACACATGATAATGAGTAACTAATGTGAGTAATATCCCAAGGGATGAATCCTATGCCAAATTATAGTATCTATTTATTCTTATTTAATGTTTGTTATTTTTTTGTGTTATAATAAAGTTTATTAGCAGTAATGAAAGTTGATAGTGAATCCTGATTATAATTTTCTTAGGTAAAACTTATTCTTATAAACTATTTTTTCTTCCATCCTTGATCACTAAGACATATGATTGATTTTTTTATAATCTATTTATAAATGGTTGTGATTTCGTAACAATTATGTGAATTAGAGTGTTACCTCGATTGAGGATCCCTTTAACTTTCTAACCATTTAGGAGTTGAATGTGTAGTGCACTTGGAAATCATTTAGTGCCCTATATATTCACAATTGTGGAATAGAAGAATGATCAAAAATATGATGAATCATGTTCATTAGGTAGGTAAAAGACTAACCATGAGACAATGAAATCTCACTTAGGATGATTCCTTTGGGAGAATTTACTTTCTTACTAATTTTTTTCATTTTATTTTTAATTTCACCTATATGTTCTTTTCCTATGTTTCATTGCATATTCAAACCACAAATTTTTTTTCTATCATAAAATAAAAGAAATTAATATAGTGTTTAGGAGTAGTGATTTATTGACTAAAAAAGCTCCTTAAGAGTGATGACCTTGGTTAGACACTATGTTATATTTGGAAAATATAAATAAGATTTTACAAACAATATAGGTTTGTATAAATTTAGTGCATTTACCGAAGATCCATCCTTGTCTTTTACTAATTATTTCCTTTCACATTTTGTTAATAATTTAATTTTGTAAACAAAGAACTATTTTTTTCTATTTTGTATGTGATGATAAAGAATCCCACTTGTATAAGATTAGAGTAGGCATCTATGAGGTGAGGAATCAAATGGAATTTAAAATGGAATACATTATCACATCTAATTAACATAAACTTGATAAATAACTAGAACAAGTGGATAAGGTGACTTCCCCAACAATTTTTAATATTCAAGAACATGAGGAGGAAAAGAAGGAAATTCTTGAATATATGCTACCACGCATCACCAGTAATGGACAATACTATGACTCATTAATGTGTATTACAAAAACATTGTTCCGTCAAATGATTCCACCGAAATGGTGGCACCGTGACAGTGGCATTGTAGTGGTTGCACCATCACGGTCGCACACCAAAACGGTGGCACCACTAACGGTGTTCCACCAAACTGGTGGCACCATGATGGTGTCACTGCTTATGGTTTTCCACCAAAGTGGTAGCACTGTGACTATGGTACCTTTGTGGTCGCACCATCACGGTCTAACCATTATAGTGTCTCATAAAATGGTGTCCTACCCTTTATTTTTTTCCATTTTCTCCCCCACAACGTATCTTTTGACATAAAAGTGTTTTAATACCCTTTTAAAAGCCATTAAAATCTCATAAATGATATCTAAAATCACCCAAGATTCAATTGACCATTGACTTATCAAAAAGTTTTTCTTTTTCCTTGGTGTCACACCCTTTTCCCATACTTTCTACTTTCGCTCCTGTTATGCATTTTCCTCTATTTAAAGGAAACCCTTTAACTCATAAACATTATGGAAACCACTTTGATGAGAATTATTAAATGAAAATTAATTCCATCGTGTATAACCACCCAACCATATTCAGAAACCATAATCCTCAGTTAAAGCAGTTCAATAATTAATATCCTATAACTCTAGGATCTCAACTTTTATCACACAAGGATTCTTTCTTCTTCTTGACTGGTCTCTTTCCTTTCCTTGTTGATTTTGGTGTCCCCCTTCCCATGGATAGTGTTGTGCCTATACAAGAGCCTTTCCTGCACACTCTTGGAGTCCTCAATGTTCCTCCCCTGTAAGTCCAGCATCCCTAGTTCTTGGCTCATGGAGAAAAACTTTGATCGTTGATCATCCAGGTAGGGTTTTTCCTTCATCTCTCTTTACTGTGTATCATGAGGGGTAGATATGATATTGTTCTTACAAGTATGAATGAAACCAAACCTTAATGAAGATAATAAATGGTTTTTAAAGAATTAAGGGGTGTATTTGATGATGCTATTGTACTCATATAACTTTACATAATGTTGTAAATTGTACGGGCTTAGGTTCACTAAAAATTGTGGTTGTTGGTGGTCCTTTCTTGCGCACTAATGAAACTCTGTTCTCTGGAAAATTCTGTGATTAAATTACTGTAACATGGAAACTGGTTAATCACGTAAACTCATTTTATTAAATGGATTCCAAATGAATAAGAACCCTCATGTTCTCACCATAGTTAACCAAAATGAAAGATGAAACTAAAGGAATGATGTGTTTAAATATGAAAATTCCATTACTCTGTTCTGTTGATGTGTATGATTGTTCTACATGATTCTTGTGAGGTGACATGGATGAGGATGGGATCCCCTGTTGCGTAGTTGTTAGTTTGTGGGTTTGGGTCCGTGTGGGGACGTATGTGTGGGCATGGTTTGGTTGCAGTTCTTTGAGGGATATCACAAATCTTGTTTGTTGTTGTGACTTTACAAGAGAACCAGGGGTGAATGCTTAATTTACTGCTTGGATATTTTTTCTTCCTTGGATTGTGGCTATGCCTATTAGTTTCCTAGAAGTGAAGAATTATTTAAATGGAACCACATGAATGTGATAACAATATTGGTTTCAATGGGGAATTGTTTTCCGGGAATGTGTTGTGACTTGGTTGTGGTCATTGTACTTTTTATGAATGAATAGTAACTAGTGTGTTTGTGTATGGACTGGTTTTGGAACCCCTAGGTTGGGATGAGTGCCTTTTTACCAATATGTATAATTTAGTTCTTATGTTTATTATTCGCACCCCACCCAAGTTGAGAACTTCATTCTAAATACCCCCATTTCATGGGGGATGGTTTTTTTCCAACACTTCTATGAGTGACTTCTTATTAGCTGCTTTTCTGCTCCATTTCCCAAGTATCCCAAGACTCTTCGGGCAGGTTGTGATGGCCTGAGGTCTATTATCTCCCAATATTCTTCAGGCATGGTAGTTATGATGGTTGGACCAGTTGTGTGTGGAAAGTTTGTTTCCCAAGTGTCTTCGGGATTAGGCCTATGTGTCTTCGAGCGTGGTGGTAGTTGTTCTGGCCTAGGCATATTTGGGCATGGTGGTAGGTGTGGTGGTCCAGGTGTTTTCTAGCGGTATGCGTGGTTTTTGTGTCCCAAATGGTTGTTGTTGGGGAGGAAGTGGAACTGTAGTGAAAATGGAGAGGGAGGGCTGATGCGTAGTATGTCTTCAATAACCAGTGGGAAAGTGGTGTAGTGTACCCAAACCTCGATGTGTTATTACTATAACTTTACTTGACTTGCGTTATATGGGGAGTCTGACTTGGTGTGGTTTGGGTGGATAGTTTCCTTGCTAGGTGCTTTGGTTATCTCCTTTTCTCACGGGGCATTTGAATGACTCCCTATTTGTGCATGAGAGCTTTGGGTCTTCCATACTGAGTATACTTGTTTACTAACCCTATATATATAAAACTATTTTCAAGTTTCTACGATGAATTTGGTGACCATGCCAGACCATATTAGCTTGGATGCTAGGACCATTAGTGTTTCTTCTTTTCTTTTATTTTGGTATATCCCTTTGGAGTTTTCTTGTACTTGTAGCACTTTATATTGGAACATGCATATGAGAATGGATTTTTTTATTTAATTTTACTTCCAGTTTTGATGTTGTTTGAGATTTACTATATTATCTCACAATCCTATTGAACAAAGGGTTAATGCCTCCCATATCACATATGATTTCATACCCTTGGTGCTAGTTACAACTCTGGGGCCTATTGAAGGCGAGACTCGAGGGTCATTAAATCTCCTTCAACTTGAGGAAGGAAGGGTTTGGAAGTTTGTTTTCCCTTCCCTTATCTTGGTGAAGGTGGGTCATGATAGAATGCTATCAAAGGTAATGGTTGAGAGATAGGATAGAGTCTGGGGTTAGGCACAATGAGGATTGAATGGGATGGTAGGGCAAAAATATTAGGTAATCTTGGTGCGTGAAATATGTTAGGGAAGACTGTCTAGGACATGGGATTTTAGGGCCCTCCATGATTCGATGCATGGACTTTGGACCTACCAAAAGTCTTAGTGAGGTTATAATGATTGCAGGGTAGAGACCCTAGGAAAGGAACATTCATAAAAATGACTTGTTTTCTTGTGTGTCTTGGGTATTTTAGGGATTTAAAATAAAAAAAATTCTATGAAAATTTTAAAAGCAATCTTCTACACTACTGAGGCTTAGGGATTCCTTAGTTACCTTGTAGCTATAGCACTCAGATAGCGACCACGGGTAGTGCGGGTGATCGAGACCCATGAGGCTAATCTGGATGATCATTGGAGGGATGATTGATAGAAAGAGGATGACTAGTGGTAGAGGATGCTTCGTTCATTTCATTGGAAGAACCTTGGGAAGTATGAGGGAAGTGTCTTAGACATGGAGATATAGAGCTGGATTGAGGATCTGGTGATAGATTTCAGCTTTATCCAGGATCTGATGAAGTACTGGGTTCCTCTGGCTGTAAGACAGGTGTGAGGGGCGATGCAGAAATGTTAGAGGCTCTATCTTGGGGAGAAGAGGGAGGATGAGGTTTCATGGACTAACTTCAAGAGGGAGTTCTGGATAGAATTCCTCTCTTCCACATTGAAGGCTGAGAAGAGGAAGGAACTACTATCCCTTTAGTAGGAGAGTATGTCGGTGTGGGAGCAAGGGATCATATTCAAGGATCTCCTTCTCTTTTCTCCAGACCTCTTTTATGATGGAGAGTCATGGGGAATACATTTAGAGGAGTCACTCTGACCTTTTCTTCAGTACATTTTTACTCCATTCACTCTACCAACATACTTGGAGGTTCAGAAGAAGGCTGAAGTGGTGGAGAGGATGCACATGCTAAGAGGTGTACCATGAGATGGGAGCCAGTTGGGCTTGTCAAAGGGGAAGGCTGTTAGCAGTATGCCTCTATCATTAGGGCCTTCTAGGTTTCATCCAATGGGGAGCATGCCCTAGTAGTTCCAATTTTGATCTCCTGGTCCTTGCCCCTTCTCTGCAGGTCCAGGACTGAGATGCTTCATCTGTGGAAGTCATGGGAACCTTCAAAATCAGTTCCCAGACCAAGTGTAGTATAGTGTCGATGGGTAGGTTCAGTGCCCACCTCAGCAGCAATAGTTTCCACCTATGCCCTTTCAGTAGCAGTAGCAGGGACAACGAGCTCCCGCTCCTCTGAGAGAAGACGTTGCAAGAGGAGACTGACCTCATGAAACTTCTCAGGGACCTCGACCAGGGCATGGTCGGGGAGGCAACTGATAGGCGTGGGGCAGAGGAGCTGTGTGTGGGTAGTTTCACACCATAGAGGATGCAGTTCCAGCAGGGCCATAGGTTGTTCGATGTATGATTAGCTTGTTTAGAACTATTGACGGTGCCTTATTTGATTCAGGAGATTCACACTCCTTTGTTGCACCCAGTCTAGCCCATTCTTTAGGTATAGACGCATAGAGAAATCTGGTGCCCCTGGTTTTGAGTACGCCAGTCGGAGGTCAGAACAACTTTTCTCATGTTTTATGGGGATGTAGAATGATGTTGGGACCACATCAGTCTAGTGAGACCTTATTTTTCTATATATGTAGCCATATGATGTCATTTTAGGCATCGAATGGCTATTCTCTGTGTGTGACATTATCGACTGCTTTTGTAGATGGGTCATGTTTTCAGATATGGGCAGCCAACACATATCTTTTATCGGTGAGTGGGGTTTCCAAGAGGGAAGCCGGCCAGTGGACCCTCTCCTTTCCTTGTTAGCTGGGCTATCAGTGGAGTTGGCAGATATAGATATGGTGGAAGTCCCAGGGATCATCAGTGAGTTCATGGAAGTCTTCCTTGGAGACGTGGGGACTCTACCCCCTCAACGTGATGTTGATTTCAAGATAGACTTGCAACCCAGTGCTCGTCCGATTTCTATGGATCCATATCAGATTACACCTTTTGTGTTTTGGGAATTATGGATTCAAATTGAAAAATTGATGAAGAAGGTTTTTGTTCGACTACGAGCATCACCATGGGGTGCTCCGATCTTGTTCTTAAAGAAGGAAGATGGTGGTCTCAGACTATGTATAGACTACCAAAGGATGAACCAGGTGACAGTCAAGAACCGTTACCCCTACTGAGGATCGACGACCTTTTTGATCAGTTTAAGGCAGAATAATGGTTCTCCAACATTGATCTACGGTTAGGATATCACCTATTGAGGGTTAAAGAGGGTGACATCTCAAAGACTGCCTTCAGGTGCATATTTGGGAACTTCGAGTTCGTGGTCATATTGTTCCATGTTTTGAATTCACCAACCACGTTCATGGGGCTCATGAACTCCATCTTCCAGGAATATCTGGAATGGTTTGTATTCGTGTTTATTGATGACATCCTGATCTACTCAAGGTCATATGAGGATCACACTGAGCATCTGAGAACAGTTTTAGAGGTCCTTCGACAAAACCAACTCTATGGGAAGTTGTCCAAGTGCAAGTTATGGACATGATAGGTGCACTTCCTTGGACACATGGTGTCCGAGAAGGAAATATAAGTGGACCCATTGATGGTTGAAGTGGTTGTTTTTTGGGAAACACCCAAGATCATGGAAGAGGTTTTTTGTTTCCTGGGTCTAGAAGGTTACTACTAGAGATTTGTGCCCAAATTCTCCCAAGTTGCATCACCTTTTACAACCATGACCAAGAAAGGCCAGGTTTTTTTATGAAGTGAGGTATGACATACATACTTTAGTTATCTGAAGGGGAAGTTGTTTAGTTCCCCAGTGTTGAGGCTTCTAGAAGAATGGGTAATGTTTGATGTGTTCTGTAATGCTTCATGCCAATACTTAGGGCATGTGATGATGCAACATCAAAGGTGATATCTTATGGGTCTAGGTAGTTACATCCCCATGAACATAACTATACCACCCATGATCCATAGCCTGCAAAAATTTTGTTCGCACTAAAGTTGTGGCGACATTACCTCATTGGGGAACTCTTCGTGGTCTTAAAGGACCACAAAAGTTTGAGGTATATCTCTTCCCAGCGGGACCTGAACTTGCGACAATGGAGGCAGATGGAGTTTCTTCAGGACTATGACATAGAATTTTTTTACACCTCATGAAATAGAAACATGGTGGCCAATGCATTGAGTAGGAAGTCATATAGGGAAGTGGTTTGAGAACCGGAAGATGCTTGGAAGGCGATGGAGGAGTTGGCTACCCTACACCTGGATGCAAGGGTGGAAGATGGATGATGCTTTCTATTATAGATGATAGTGCAATCCTTTTTTGTTATAGCTGGTGGGGGAGACTCAATGGGGGGCTTTGATGTTGATGTGATGCACAATCGTGTTATCTAGGGTGATGATATGAGAGTATGGTTAGAATATGGGCATAATTGGATGCTGTTCATGGAAATTTTTTCTTCCTGGTGGAAATTTGTAAGAGAGTTCTTGGTATGTTCCTAAACGCACCCCTGGAGGTAAAACCAAGAGTTTCCAAGAAGTACTGGGGTTTGAAGGGTCAGTTTTGGTGACCTGGGGTGAAGCGGGTATCAGAAGAGATTGTTGAAAAGTGCCTCATGTGTCAGCAGGTGATGGTTGAACACCACATCCTAGGAGGTCTATTACAAAATTTAGATGTCCCTGAGTGGGAATGGGATGAAATTTGAATGGATTTCTTCCCGGGACTACCCATAGTTCAAGGGGGTTGTGATTCTATCTAGGTAGTGGTGGACCCGCTGATGATATTAGCTCACTTCCAGGAAATCAAGGAGTCAAGTGTGGTGGATTCCTTAGCACAGAGGTATGTGGATGAGGTGGTGCGATTGCATGGAGTTCCAAGGTCCATAGTCCCAAATCGGTACCATGAAATGGTGGATCCCTTTACGGCGTCCCATCAAACCAGTGGCATAGTTACAGTGGAACTGGGATTGTGGAACTGTGATGGTGGTACAGTTATAGTCGCATAGTCACGATCACACATCAAAATAGTGGCACCACTTACGGTGTTCCACCAAACCAGTGGCACCTTGACGGTGGCACCACTTACAATGTATCACCAAACATGTGGCACTATGACAGTGCCACCATGACTGTGGCACCATAGTGGCCTCACCCTCATAGCCTCAAACCAAAATGGTGGTACCGTGACGGTGGCACCACTATGGTGTCTCAACAAATGGTGTCCCACCCTTTGTTTTTTTTCAGTTTCTGACTATTTCCAATTCCTCCCTCACAACATACCTTTTGAAATAAATGTTCTTTAATACCCATTTCAAAGAAATTAAAATCCCATAAATGATATCTAAAATCCCCCAAGATCTTAGTGATCCTTGAATTTCCAAAACATGTGGCTTATTCTTAGGTGTCACACCCTTTTCCCATACATTCCAGTTCTGCTCCTGTTACGTGTTTTCATCTGTTTAAAGGAAACCCTTTAACTCACAACCATTATAGACACCAATTCGATGAGAATTATTGAATGAATATTTATTCCATCATGTGTAACCACCCAAACATGTGGAGAAACCAGGATCCGCCTTTGAAGTGGTTCAAGAATTCATAACCCATAACTCTAGGATCTCACATTTTTTCGCACAATGATTCTTTCTTCTTCTTGGCTGGTCCTTTGGCTTTCCTTGGTGCATTTGGAGTCCCCATTCTCAAGGATAGTGGTGTCCCTATTCTGGAGCCTTTCCTGATTACTCTTGGAGTCCTCAGAGTTCCTCCCCTGCAAGTCATGCCTCCCCAGTTCTGGGAGAGTGGAGAAAAACATTGATAGTTGATAATCCAGGCAGGTTTTTTCCTTTGTCTCTCCTTACTATGTATCATACGGGGTGGGTATGATAATGTTCCTACAAGGATGGATGAAACCAAACCTTAACAATGATAATAAATGATTTTTAAAGAATGAAGGGGTGTTTTTGATGATGTTTTTGTACTCTTTTACCTTTTCTTATATATTGTGAATTGTATAGGCTAATGTCCCCTGAAAACTATTTCTGTTGGTAGTCATTTCTTGTGCACTAATGAACCTCTGTTATCTGTATAATTCTAGGTTTTAATGGATGTAACATGGAAAATGGTTAATCATGTAATATCAATTGATTAAATGGATTCCCAGAGAATAAGAATACTTTTGTGGTCACCCCAGTTAACCAAACAGAAAGACTGAACTAAAGGAATGGTGTGTTTAAATTTGAAAACTCCCTTGATCTGTTCTGGTGATGTGTATGGTTGTTCTTCTTGATACTTATGAGGTGACATGGATGGGGATGAAATACCCTATTTCATAGTAGATAGTTTGTGAATATGGGATCATGTGTGGTTGTATTTTGGGGGTTGGTTTGGTTACCATACCTTGAGGGATCTCAGAGATTTCTTTTGTTATTGTGACTTTATAAGACAACTAGGTGTGAATGATTAATTTGCTGCTTGGTTGTTTTTCCTTCTTTGGAATGTATCTATGATTGTTAGTTTCTTGATAGTGAAGAATTATTTAAATGGAACCAATTTAATGTGATGACAAGAATGGGTTCAATGGGGAATGGTTTTCTTGGAATGATCTGTGACTTGGTTGTGGCTGTTGTTCTTTTTATGAATGAATAGTTACCAGGGTGTTTGTGTATGGGCTGATTTTGGAACCCTTAGGTTGGGATGAGTGTTTTTCTACCTATATGTATAATTTAGTTCTTATGCTTCTTATCCGCGCCCCACCCAAGTTGAGAACTTCATGCCAAACAACCCCATTTCATGAGGGAGGTTGTTTTTCCCAACACTCCTATGAGTGTCTGGTTATTAGATCCTTTTCAACTGCCTTTCTCGAGTATCCCAAGACTCTTCGGGTAGGTTGTGATGGCCTAAGATCCATTATAGTCCAAGATTATTTGGGCAGTGTAGTTGTGGTTGTTGGAACATGTGTATACGAGCAGTTTGTTTCCCATGTGTCTTCGGGATGAGGCCCATGTGTCTTCAAGCATGGAGGTAGCTATTCTAGCCCATGTGTCTTTAAGCATGGTGGTATTTGTTATGGACCAGGTGTCTGCGGGTGGGATGCATGGTTATGGTGGCCCAAAAGGTTGTTGTTGGGACGGCAGTGGGACTGTAGTGAAAATGGAGGGGAAGGTATGATGCGTAGGATGTCTTCAATAACCAATGGGAAAGTGGTGTGGGGTACCCAAACATCGATGTGTTATTACTATCACTTTACTTGAATTTTGTTATTTGGGGAGTGTTCATTGGCAAGGTTTGGGTGGATAGTTTCTTTACTTGATTATTTTGTTATTTCCTTTTCTCACGAGGCATTTGACTGCCTCCCAACTTGTGCATGAGAGATTTTGGTTTTCCCTACTGAGTATACATGTATAATCACCCTATGTATATAAAACTATTTTCAGGTTTCTAGGAGGAATTTGGGGACCATGAAAGACCGTATTAGCTCAAGAGCATGGACCATTCGTGTTGCTGGTTTTCTTTTCTTTTGGTACTTCCCTTTGATGTTTTCTTATACTTTTATCACTTTATATTGGAACATGCAATTGGGAATGGATTGTTTGTTACTTTACTTTTACTTCTGGTTTTGGTGTTGTTTTGGATTTACTATCTTATCTCCCGACCTTTTCAAAAAAAGGGTTAATGCATTTCATATCACATATGATTTTATACCCTTGGTTCTAGTCTCCACTCCGGGGCCTATTGAAGGTGGGAATCAGGGGTCATTATCTCTCCTTCAACTTAAAGAAGGAAGGGTCTAGAAGTTTTCTGTCCTTTCCCTCATCTTAGTGAAGACGGGTCATGACATCACCCAACCATTATTAGAGGATACTCCTAATGAATTTGTTTCTAATATATATATATAGGAGATCAACATGATTTGGATAAATTGTGGAATGAATTTGTAATCATTAACATGTCCCATTACCCTCTCATCTTGAAATAATCACAACTAAAACCTTTTTATATTTCTATAACTATATAAGAATACAACATTCATGTTTTATAATATGAATATTAGATTAAGAATATAGAAAATGTTCCTCCACCCATGAAAACTAAACTCCAAGAGGAACATTCCATTAAATAATAAATATATTTTGAGCCTACATATGTAGATAATATTTTTTGAACTCATTTTAATTTAATTTATTTGAACCAAAATTGAGAATTAACTACCCTTTAATTGATTTTTCATATTTAGGAAACTGATGTTTTACATTGTATAATGATGATAATGAATATATTGCACCAAAATAAGAACACTGTAAGATTCCAAAAATTATTGAACATTTATTGCAGGGACTAGAAGAAGCATTTCCAATGGTTTTATCCTAAATAAACTAAGTCACAATCTGTCCAATGTTATATGGAATATTTTAATATTGATTTATGTTATTTTAATATAATTAATATTGAATTATTGACTAATTTTTACTTTGGTAATTACATTAATGGATCACATCATGGGAAATCCATGTATGTTGAAGAAGTCATACAAGTTGTGTATGAAGTAAAAGAGGACCCATTATTTCTACCCCCACTATGAAAGAGGCACTTAATCATAATGTGGATTGACCTAATGTACTATAAACCTAGGGAACTCAATAAAAAATGTGAAGGGATGATTATGGAAATAAAAAATTATGTGGTCGTTCAAATCTAACAAACCCCACCCACCATCAGACATTGTGTAACGAATAAAACTTCTAGAATGAAGGAAGTAAAACTGTAGTGGTGTACAAATAATATAGGTCCAACATATCCTACGTACTTTAGGTTTATATGATCTCAAATACCCTTTATATTTTACTAATTTTTTTGTGTCGAAGTGTGTTCATTTGGTTTTATCATTATTTTATGTCTTTTGGACGTTAAAACTATCAAGTGTGTAATTATGGACATTTTGGAAGAAATTTTCCTATGTTTATAAAAGTACCTACGCGATTCATTTTGATATGTAGAAAAAATTCTATGTCAAGAAATCACCTATGTGAAGGGTTCACCTATGTAAAACAGCTAAATCATGAAATCAGATATGTAGAAATCATCTACGTTGATGAATCACCTAGGTGAGTAATTCACTACGTATATCAAATGGATTCGTGAATCAATTATGTGGAGTAATTAGCTACATGATTTGGATACCTGGTTAAATTAGCTACATGATTTATTCAGTTATTTCAAAAGTTTATATGTGATTAATAAGTCTATGTGAATAAATTTGGCTATTTGAATAATGAATACATGATTCCATTATGGTACATGAATTCTAATCTATGGAACTCACTACATGATGATATGAAATCAGCTATCTGGTGTTACAACATACTATTTGTTATCATTGGTGTACTTTTAGTGATAAATAAGGATTATGAGAATTTATTAAAGGGTGTAATATTTATTTATGGTAAAAATTTTTATAATAAGTTTCAAGTACTAAGAAAATAAACAATTAAAAGGATAATTTAATGTTTTGTACTATTGAGGAGGTATTTTGAAGAAAAAGAAAAGTTGAATTTATTTTCTAACACCAAATTTTATGGGTCAAATTTTTTGATATTAAAAGAAAAGTTTTTAAATTAATTTACTGAGTGGTTTGAAGAGTGAAAAAGAGAGAATATTTAGAGGAACATAGTTTCTTGCTCTATCATCTAAGAACTCTCGCTGGATGCTCATATTTGTTTCTCTGTTTTATAAAAAAGTAGAAGATGTTTTAGGATTTTCAGATATTCTCCCAATATCATCCTTTTTGTCAGATCAGAAGAATATTGATGATATTTTTTATTTATATCATCTATCTAATAGATTTATACACTTTTTATAGTTGTATATTACATCTGTGCTCTCATCTTGTAAAATCTCTATTTATTCTCTCTCAAATTGTGAAGGTTCCTAGTGAAAGAGACATGAAGGATGTAGTTTGTAAATATTTTTTGGATGTCGATTAAAATAACCTATTGATATTATAAAAAGTGTCGACTACTTTCAATCAATCATGAAGTCCCTAGAAAAAGGACTGACAGCCCCAAAAAAAGGACTTGTATTGTATAAATCACCAAGATCATAGAGTTGAGCATTTTTGGAGTGGATTAGTGGATTTCATTTCCCTTAACCAACATAAATATATATGTCTGATATCTTTTCATTTTTATTTAAGTTTTAATATATGCATGTGTTAAGAAAAGGATATGAGATAACCATATTTTAAATAGGGTGGTTTTTTATATGAGTAAATTTCAAAAACTAAATTCATCTCCTCTGGAGTCTTAGTATAATCAGTCTATGACAATAATTATTATTAGTGGGACTGTGAATTTTGAATTCTCAAAGATTAAAGTTTAAAATTCAAATATCACCTTCAAATGGATATTTTAATAGAAAGTATAGAATTTGTGTCAATTGAAAGGTATCTCTATATTAATGGTGAGATTTATGGTTTCTTAAAGTCATAGATGATAATATATTTGAATAGACTTGGCCTGAAGGTTAATCTTAAAGCCATAAAGCCTTATGAGATTCAAAAAACTCATCCTGAAACACTGGATTCTAATTCTAAATCTAGTTATGATCTTAAATCTAAATATATGAATGATATAATAACTATACTATTCCCATATGAGTTCAACAATGTTTGAAAATGTGGAATGGCTCATGAAATGTGGACTACTATATTAGTGTATTATGAAGGAAACAAAATACTATGCATGCTCTCAAATATAATTCTTCCAAGATTATGTTTGATACCTTCATAATGATGGAAGGATATAGATTCAATTAATTAAATATAATACTTAATGAGGTTGTAAATAATACAATAAATTATGAATACCAATTTCTGAACTAGATAAAGCTTTGAAGATACTCATAATTCTACCACCAAGATGGAGTGTAATCTTGACTTCCATTAGAAAATCTATAGAGGTTAAATTTCTTAAAATAAAATATATCATTACAAATCTTATGATATACAAGGAGAAAATGGAATCTTCATATGTATACCATAGATTGGTTAAGAAGGAAAATAATACTTTAAAAGTTTTAACTTCAAACGATGATAAGAAAAGCAAAGATATTCAAATGGATGAGTAATATGATGAAGAAAAATTAAATAGTCCTACTTCAGTTAGTGTGCTTTCTAACTTTCATAGAAAGATCAAAAGTATCTTTAACAAGAGTAAATGTTTCAAGAAACCCTTCAATAAGTTCAAGAATAATGATGGAAACAATAAAGAAGTACTATAAATGTTAGAAGCTCAAGATTATCAAGCCGTATTTTCCAAAACTACAAGACAACAAAAAATATGAGAAAAATTATTTCAAGAAGTTTTTACATAATAAGAAATATATGGAATCCATGAAAGAAACATGAAATAATTATAAAGATTCAAGTTATGTCACATATTTAGAATCATAAGTTGAAAATTGTAATCAGAAATATAATATGTTCTTTATGGAACATTCATATAAGGTATAATATTATTATTATTTTTACCATAAATAGGAATCTACAAAATGAAAATTGCTTATATGAGGTATTAAATGAATATTGTACCATATTTGAAACCAAATATAAATATTTTAAAAATAAAAAACAATAAAAAATCATATAATGTTATGGAAATTAAATATGGGGACTTTAATACATAGATTTTAGATTTGTAAATGAAGATAGAAAATTATATTGTATATTGTATGGAATATGGTTAAAAAATTGAAATATTATAAAAATAAGTCTAATAATTTAAATATTATTCATGTATTTTCAAAAAAGCAGAAAATTATCAAAACAAAATCCTTATAAATATTAAATATTAGAAAACTAAGTTTGTAATTTGATAAAAGGTAAAAAATAAAATTATTATAAAACTAATTTTCGGCTAGTAATTAGAATAAGAACCGCTCCAAAATTACCCATTTTCACTATGAATAATTATGTCACTATGAAAAAAATTATAATTTAAGAATCCCAAAAAATTGGATTGAAATATGATTTTCTTTCAAAATTATTTTCAAAATTTATTATCAGATTTTATGGTCAGAAAAATCAAATTTGGGTTCCCAAATATTTAGTTTCTAACATTGGTGGAACAAATAAAATATGGGTAATAAAAAAATTTCTTGTTTTATTTTTCTTCTTAGGGGAAACCTTCCAATAGAATTAATGAAAAATGGTATATTTAAAGTGGATTATCAATGCATATTGAAAGTGTATTAAATCACAATCTGATAATTATTTCAAAACTTTTGATGAAGGTTATTTTTTATATTTTTCTCATACTACATGTTCTATATTAAAATATTAAATTATTAAAATTAAGACACCTAGAACATGGAATGTCTATAATCCATATCTTAATTATTTGAGTAGACACAAACTTAACTACTTAAATGGTGAAATAATTGAATTTTGGATTTGAAATAGAATATTTGGACACTGTAATTTTTATTCTTAGAGAAAATTGTACAAAAATATTTTAGTATACATTTATCTTAACATAAATTGAATGAAAACAAATTATGTGATGAATGCCAATTTGGAAAATAAAAAATTCATATTTTCAAGTAATTAAATAGTATTATACTTATAGAACTACAAACTTATTGATATAGATTAATATAGGTCTTCTATAATTTCAAGTATAAGAGGAAAATATTTTTTATGTATTAGTTGATGATTTTTCTAGATTTACATGGGTATTATTTTTGAGTGTTTGAAGTTAATCATGTTCTATGATTATTGGTTCTTGTAAATTAGTTCAAAAAGATAAATATGTAAAAATTATTTCTTTAATAAGTGACCATGGAGAATAATTTGAAAACCATGAGTTTAATTCCTATTGTTCAAAACATGGAAACACATATAATTTTTCTACACCCAGGATACTTCCATATAATGGTATTTTTGAAAGGAGGAATTTGACTTTATAATAAATTGCATGGAAAATGTTATGTGAATATAACCTACCTACTCATTTTTGGGTTGAATCTATAAGTAAATCATGTTATTTCATACAAATATATCTATTTAGGAATATTTTAAAGAAAAAAATATATGAGATATGGAATAATAGAAAGCCAAAATTTGGATACATTAAAGTATTTAGATGAAAGGTTTATATTATAAAAACTTAGTATAATCTTGATAAATTTTATCCAAAGGCTAATGAATGAATCATTCTTGGATATTCTACTACTTCTAAGGAATATAGAGTTTTCAACAAAAGGTCAAAGATTTTTTAGGAATCAAATGCTGTGAAATTTGATGAAATTGATCATTTTGATCACAAAATAACTCAAGTTGATGAGATAAGTGATTATATTGAAAACATGATACATGAAACACTATTTTACAATAAAAATAATGATGGCTTGAACTTTATTTTCTTAAACCAATCACTGAAAGGATAGACACCGGTGAACTGAAAAGTGTAATACTGATAAATCCTATAACCATTAATAAACATCCCTTAGATATTCTTTTTTGAAGTTTATATGAAGAAATTAGAACTAAAAAGAATGTAGATAATCTTTTATAATTTTATTCTTTTCAAACTCAACTATAACCTAAGACTTTAGAAGAATACTTAGTGGATGAGAGTTAGGTTTTATAAATGTTATAATAATAAAACTAGTCCAAGAGGAACAAGGTTTTTGAATTAGTGATAGACCTAATGACTATCTTTTTATAGGAATAAAATTAGTTTTTTTAAAATAAACCAGATGATTATTGTTTCACCAACATGATTAAGGATATATTAGTAGAAAACAGATATAACCAAGAATAAGGTATAAATAATAAAGATGTATTTCACCTATATCTAGATTAGAAGCCATATCCTAGCCTATACGTCACATATGAATTTAAAATTATATCAAATGTATGTAAAATATCATTTCTTAAATGGTTTTCAAATGGAGGAATTCTATGTTAAAAAAACTCTTGGTTTTTGAAAATCCACATTTTCCAAATTCAGTTTTTAAACATACCAAAGCTCTGTATACCCTTAAACAGACACCTAAAGCTTGGTATGAACATTTAAGTTCATTTCTTTTATCAAATGGATATTCATTAGGGGTGAAATATCCTAATATATTTAATAAAACTTCATATTTATATATTTTCTAGTTTAGATATATGTTTATGGCGTGAGTTTTGGTTCCAAAAACAAAAAAATATGTAATAATTTCACAAAACACAGACAAAAAAGAATTTGAAATGAGTATAAAGTGTTTAAATTATTTTCTAGGTTTTTAGATTTATTAAAAGGACTTTGGGAATGTGCTAAATCAAAGGAAATACATACTTGAATTTTATAAATGTTTTAGATTTAAAAGTGGTAAAATAAATATAACACCAATGAGTTCTAATGAAAAGATTGACTTGGATGAAGCTGGGAAACTAGTTGAAAGTAATATATATAGAGAATTAATTAGGAGACTATTGTATTTTACTGCTATTAAAATAGATATTATTTTAATAGAATGTTTTTTTTCTATATCTCAAGAAAATTTTAAATATTATCATTTAAAATATACAAAAATAATTTTAAGTTACTTAAAATAAATAATTTCACTTTCATTAATTTCTACAAAAACTTTGGATTTTAATCTGAATTCATATTCAAATGCTAAATTTGGTGTTTGTAGGCTATATGAGAAGAGTACCTCAGGAACATTCCATTTTATAGGTAAAAATATGGTATCCCAGTTTAGTAAAAAACAACACTTTATTGCATTATCTACTTCTGAAGTTGAATATATAGCTATAAGTAGTTATTGTAAATAAGTATTATGGATGAAACAAATCTTAATATATTTTAGGATCAATTATAATCAGGTATCAATCAAATATGTTAACACTAATGCTATTAACATTTTAAATAATCTAGTAAATAATTATAGAATGAATAATATCGATTTAATGTATCATTTAGGGAGTGATCATTCTAAAAAATATAATATTACTCTTGAGTTTGTATCCACTAAGAACTAGTTGTAATATATTCGTACGAATCCCCTAGCGTGTGATAATTTTGATTTTATTAAAATAGAATTGTTATTATTCAAATTTAAATAAGATTAATTTATTTTATTTATTTTAATTTTAATCTTTGTATTATTCAACTAATGTTTTATTTTAATTATTTATGTAAATTAATTAATCTATTATATTCTATTACTTTAATTAAGCCTGTTGTGTTTTTAGAAATTTTATCATGTTATTTTGTTTTTTTTTCTATTTTATTGTATTATTTTATCTAGATATTTTAAGTCAGAATCGACCCAGATTACAAACCGAGTATTTAAGACTTTTCAGAATTATGTCTATAACCTAAATTTATTTCAACCCTTGACCCTTTAACATTTCACATACATCCCTTCTCTCAGAATCTGAATAATTATCCTTTTCCATTCCCATATCTCTCAATCTCCTATCAACCTTCAATCAATCTTATAGCATTGGAAAGTACAAGAATGGAGATGATGGAAGCTCTGGTTCTTCTATTAATGTGTATCTTGGTGGTGTGTTGTGCATGGTTCTTAATGAAAAATCCATTGACATGGATTGGTTGAAAACTATAGAGATGATATTGAATAAGGTCCTCAAGTTCAAGGTTGATGATTTTTTTTATGAAAAGAAGTTTAGTTTTTTTGAGGAAGGAGTGAATGAGTTATTAGTAATGTTGAGTTATAGTTCTGATATAATATATGTTATTTCATCAAATGTAAATGGAAAAGTTGTGCTAGTTTCATTGGTGGAGTTTCCTAAAACCATTCATTTTTCTTGAGGTGTGTGTGTGTGGGGGGGTGCTTAACTTTAGTATGGCAGTAGTTTCTAAAATTTCAGTGGGACAAAACTTTGTATTCAAGTTTCTATTCATAACCACTTCTTTTTAGAACAGTCTAGTAATGGTTTTAGATAGTGAGTGGAAGGTTCTTTGTAAGTTTATTTAGAATGGAATTTTCAAGGGAGTTGGTCAAATGGAAAAGGTGTTGTTTTAGGATATGTATTTCTTATACATAATGATGAAAGATATGAAGATGAATATTCCAAGGTATATGATGAATTTAATGAATCAATATAGTGAAGGTAAATTTAAGATAAATTATTACCCCAATGGTAGAATTATCTCCCTAGTTATGAAGAATATGAAAGTAGAACTCAATGTGGGAGAGGAAGTAAAATAAAATATGAGTAATTTTTTTTTATTTTGTTCTTTTAAAGGCTATTAATGTGTATTGGGATGAAAATTAAAATTCTTTGAGACCTTTTGGCCAAGAAAATGAGGCTCATGTGGAGTCATCCAAAACCTAACCTCATAGGGATACATTACCTACTAAGATGATTCATGTTTGGGAGGTGATGAAGACATTTTTTACAAGAAAATAGCTCTATCTACAAGATTTTTCTCTACAAGGGAAGAAATAATTAAAATAATAAGAGATAATGTTGTTGAAGACACTAAATAGTTCAACATATTGAGCCTGTTTTTAAGAAAAATATTGTAGTTTATAAAGAAAGGCTAGTTAAAACCTTGCATAGAGTGCCAGGTGCTGAAGGCAATGCTAATATAATATTGGAACACCATGTAGTTGATCCAATTATTCCCAGGTCACTTATTGGTGGATATAGAGCTATATATGTGGTTATGGAATATATTTATCATTATCCTATACCACCTATGTTGTCACCTCCTATTGTGCATGAGGATTTACCTTCTATGAGTAAGAGATCTGATAGTTATGAAATAAAGACCTTTACCACTAATCCGTTGGCTGAGTTTGATAATATTAGAGGAGATTAAAATGAGTTGATGAAGGAATTTACATCCTCTAAGAACGAGATCTAAAAAATCAAGGACAATTCGGTTTGAAAATATAATTTTTTTCAAATTAGTTATAATCTTGGAAATGAAAATAGATTTGATCAAGACTATATATATATCACCCTCTATGCAATAAGTTGTTTATGAAGTTAGAGTATAAAATCTATAGGATTTGAAAGTCCAAGTGAGTGGACCCAAAATTTTGTGTGATTCTAAATCAATGTTCATTAAACATAGTGTTTTATTTTCACTTCAAAGGGTCATGATTCAAAATATTACTATGATCCAATAAATTATGTATTAGAATGCAGTTATTGAAGTTAAAAGTTTTAACTTATAAATGAAAGAAATATTTAATACCCTAAATATTAACGTGGTTAGACTTTTCGAGATCCTTTAAAGGATTCAACCAACTACTACATCTTCTACCTATTATCCTTTGGGAGTTGCTAACTTTAATAATGTTGTTAATCTGATTATTTATGAGTTTAATTCTATTTCTTCCCAGATTCAATCCCTTATGTGTGATTTTTTCACACATTTTTATATAAAATATTTCAGTAAATATGTTTTTCATGATTTTGAGAAGCGATTATAAATCTTGTTGTGGGAAAAGATGTGTCCTTGAATGAAAAAATGTGTTATCTTGAATAATTTTTTGTTTGAAAAATAAAAGGGTTCCTAGAATTATATAAAGATAAAATATGGGATGATATTTAGGTCTATTTTCCCTATAACCATAAATCATCATATAATAATAGTCTTGGTAGTAAAAACTAGGTGGAAGATGAAGGGATATACCACCAATCTTATTTTTTGATTTTTAGAATAACCACTTTAAAGGGTGTTGGGGGAACCATAAAACTAATGAATCAGATAAAAAACAACAAAATTACAATGATCAAAACTTAAAATTTAAATTGAAAAAACATGCACAACCATTTCGAATTTCAAAATTCAGACCCTGCCAAGTGCGCGAAGGGACTCCTCGGTCCCAACACTGCTTATGTTTTCTTCGATCCCAATGCCTACTACCGATCATCGCAACTTATCTCCATCAATATCATGAAACTCGTCGGAACTAAAAAGACTTCCTCCTCACCAGAAAACCAAACTATTAACCACCATTATCGACAATGCATACGAGACGATCGCAAAAACAACAGGAAAAAAACCCAAAACTTCACCGATGACATAGAAAAAACCAACACAAAACCATAAAAAAATCCCCAACATCAACTTCACCTCACACCTTAGACACAAAAACATTTAGAAAAATACACCAAATACGTTGTCAGGAATCTTCCATCAAAGCCACCACAAACACCATCGTTGACACTGAGAACCACCACTGGAATCGTCAGCTCCGACCCTGTCTCCTCTAAGAGAACCATCATCTTCACCAAATAGTTCCTTGGAATATGAAGAATCAAAATTATTTCTAGTTACTATTATAGGAAAATGTATTTATATATAAAAACCACTCTAGATTACACCCTTAGTGCAACCAGTTTCTCCTATGCTTTCTATACTTGCTACTAGTGCTCCAGTGTCTCAACCTCCATACAATATTATTCATGAGGTTGTTTAATGTTTAATATAGTAGATAGAAAATATGTAAAATAAGCTTCAATATATTAATTTAATACTAATTATTGTAAAATAATCCATGGATAATATTTTAGAGAAGATATATTTCGAACTTCCAACTGCTTCATCGAGTGTTTTTCCTGCTACCTTGTTTAGGGCATCTTAGAGTTTCATTTTTGGTCTGATAGAGTCCTTAAAAAGTATTCTAATAAATTTCTTATCCAAAACTGATAAAACTAATAGACAACAATATTTTATTTTCCTTGAGTTATTTCAGTTAGATATCACCAAGTGAATAGATATGTGTGTAGATGCTCTCTTATATGAATGCTAAATAAGAAATAACATCCTTATTGCTCCAGATACATTTCAAGGTATATATAAAGAGTTGATACCATTTATAATCAATAATAGATCTATAATATAGATCAATTCAAGGAGGTTGAAACCATATTTTCTATGAGGTTTGGGAAAGGAACCACATCCTCATACCATACAAATAATTTGGTTTTTGTAGCTGTAGGATCCTATGATTACAGTATAGCTGAAGTGAATATTGAGAAAAAATCTTTCTGGCCTACTCTAGATCCAAGAGACAGATCATGAGTTGGATCTTTAGACTGAGATACTATGAATATTGGGAAATATATGTTGTCGCTAGCATGGAACCTCCTACTACCCATAAAACATGTCCTACTTTCTCATTACCTCCAACCAAAATGCATTATTTGTTTGACATTATCCATAAACCTGAGTAATCTTACTAGTATTTTCTGTTTGTTTTTTGGATGTTCAGTGGATTTATTTACTTGTACATATATTGAAAATTTATGAAATTCATTTTACTTACTTATTATTATTTTCCTAGTGTTTGTTTTCGTTTTTTTAGTTTCTCTATTTTAATTATAAAATTATATTACTATAATAATTTCACATTTAGTTTCAACATAATTTAATAATTAATTACTCTAATTTAAAAATTCGTAGTGTTTTTATTATCTTTACCCTTACTTTTTAATTACACAAAAGAGGGATAAGTTTATCCTGTATTCATAAAAGGGAGAAGTTTCCACAAGTTAAGTACCCATGTCGGGAGAAGTGTCTAATTATAGGGTAGAAGAGAAGGATAAACACAAAATTTTAAAAGATATATATATATATATATATATATTATTTATTTATTATTTTTTTTAAATTCCTTTTAAATTTTTTGTTTAATAACCAATGGAATTTGTGATCATAAAAAAGGTTGAGATTATTGTACTACCAATGATGTCCCAACATATTCCATGTAATTTAGGATTTGATGATTTCAAATACCCTTCATATGATACAATTGTTTTTTGTGAGTGTTCATCTATTTTAATAAATATTTTATGTCTTTAAACTATTAAAAACATTAAGTATATAATTATAGACCTTTTGGATGAAATTTACTTAAATATGGAAAATTAGCTACGTGAGGAATTTGGCCACATGGAGAAAGAGATTCATTGAGAAATCGCCTATATGAAGGATTTCCCTAGGTATGATGACTATGTCATGAAATATACTATGTAAAAATTGACTAGATATATGAATAACTTAAGTGTGTAATTTTATATGTAGATAAAATGGATACATAAATTAGTTTAGTGGTGTAATCTGGTACATGATTTGGATACATGGTGAAATCAGCTACATAATTAATTTGAATACATAAAATTGGTAACATGAACATGAATCCAATGTGAAATTTTGTGGATATGTTAAGAATGGATACATGAATCCATTTGACCATATGAATTAAAATTGGTGTAATTTATCTATGTGGGGATCTGTAATTGACTACATTGTTTTCTAACCTAGTATTTGTTAATGTTTGTTAACTTTTAGTGAGAATTAAGGTTGAAATATATTAATTAAATGTTTAATTAACTATTTATTGTAAAAACCATTATAATAAGTTTCAATTACTAAGAATGGAAACATGTATAAGGATAATTTAATAGTCAGTACTATTGATGAGTTATTTCAAAGAAAATGATGTGATGATTTTATGTTTTAACCCCATATTTTATGGATATGATATTGTGCACTTAAATGATAATTTTTCAATGAATTTCATGAGTGGCCTAAAGTGTGTTAAAGATAATATTGAGAAGAATATTATTAATTGATCTATTATCTAAGAACTCTCCCTCTCTCTCCATGATATTGCTTCTCTTATATTAGTTGTATCTTACAATAGTTATGGAACATCTTGTTCCCCGCTATAATGTATTTATCTTCCCTCTTATCATTTACCTCTTTTTATGGGTGTGTGTTGTGACTCTGAGTGATAGAGATCATTTTCTAAGTAAAATGACTTAAATATAGAATATATATGTTTTTTTAGTTAATGGATTCTATGTATAATAGTTTTAATTTATTTTTTGGGTTCTCCCCGAGTTTGGAGAATTCTGGAGTTGGTTTATTCCTTTTAACATAATATAGGGTTTTAACTATCTACAGGAGAAATATATTCTATATTGAGTGGTTATATGCCATGTATTTACCACAGGGAATAATTCATGGACCGATACAAGGAGTGAGAAGTTTAAACACCATGTAACATGTTTACACTTCATGTAATGGGTTCTACACAGATGCCATGTACCAATAAAAAGTGTGAATATTACACACTTTGAATGTATATTATACACCGTTTAATGATAAAATGGGTATTTTTAACCTAAGGAGATGGTTTTTGGTGTACACAGGTCCATGGATTACATGACATCAAATGGGGTTTTATGCCATGTGAATATCATGAATTGGAATTTTTAGGGATTTTTGTGGATGCTATTCATTTTATTCAGATGTAGCCTCTTCTATCTTGACCTAGGAGCTCTCCCAGGTGATTTTTGAGACCAATTATTTTTCTTGATCATTTTTTTAGTGATTGGTCATCAATACAGTTGCAGTGAATTTCTCTAGTTGAGTAATCGTCACATTTATTATTTTTCATTGATCATGGTAGACTCGTTTTGATATAGTTTTGGATCAGTTGATCTATAATGATAATCCTTTTGATTATTTTTATATCTATTGAATGAATTCCTTTATAGGCTGATTGTGGTGTTGGTTATGGTGTGGTAGGTGTACATACTTTGATATATGTTTTATTTCATCTATCTATAGCATGTTCTTGTTTATGGGATGTGATTCTAATTTGTGAGGATTTATTCTAGTAACTGTCATTTTATTTGTGTTCTTCCTTGTGGGTGGATTCCGTTTCAAGTGTGTGTGACCTGAGTTTGAGGTATGTGGTTCCGTCTCTAGACTATGTTGAATGAACTAAATTAATCTTTTTTTTTAAATTTTTTTTTATAAAAAAATGACTTGATTTATTGATGGATCAGTGTGTGTGGAATGGGTTTTTGATAGAAGATTATTTTTCGATTGTTTTGGTAAAATAAAAGGTATTTTAAAATAATTGTGAAATAGATCTGTGGAATTGTTTTCAAATAATGATTTTGAGGAAATAGTTTGTAAAATAGTGAACATGGTAAGACTTGGGTACTTATGTGGTAGGTATTACTTAGGTCCATCATCCATGTATTGTTGGGGGTTTTACTAATGGGGTGTTACTTTATTTCCTAGGCCTGTTATTCTACGATATTGATATTTAATTTATTGGGGGAATCACTCTTAGGGTGTTTCTCTATTCTTAGGCATATTTTTTAAATAATTGGGTGGCCACTAGTCATTGATTGTAGTATGAGTAGTCTACTACCCTAACCTATAATGATTTTTGGTGTGATTTTACCTAGGATTTTGGATTATACTATTTTACCTTGTAATATCATGGTTTTGATGATATTTGATACCTGATTTTCTGTGATTTGATATGAATGATTTGATGTATATGGAACACTTTGATACTATTTTACCCGGCTTAATTTGGAAAAGTGTAAAAAAGGGAAAATTAAATGTTTTTCTATGATTTTGATATGAAAAATGATTAACTATTTATCATGATTTGTTTTCTTTATAATTGATAATGTTCAGATTATTGTATGAAGACTTATTATGGAACACATGGGTGGGATCCTACTGATCCTATTAGCTCTCACCCAGTATACCCCTTCATTAGTGCATAAACCTATGTATATATAAGGCCACAAACATAAACATTACATAATCTTGAGTTAAGTCAATAATTCACATTGAGGATATTTTTAAGTTTAGAGTTTTAGAGAATTAGGCCAAAAATATTACATTACATCATGAATATTACATGTAGACACTTATACTCAGTATCCATTTTTTTTCATAAAATAAAAACTCTTAAAAAAAACAATAGTTCATTTCTTGATATAAATATTCTTGAATTCTTCCTTTCTCTTACCCTTCCTTATACCCTATGAAAAATATTTCAAAGACTTGGGATGAGCATAAAAAGATCGGTAAGGGTTACAAAATAAAGAAATAAAACATTAGTCCATAAATACATAAAAAACATAATATCTTTAACATACCTCATGAAATCATATGATTTATGAATAACACATAGAAATCATAAATCATAAAGGTAACTTGGGGCATCCATAACATAATTACCTTGTAGCTTTCACAGCTATGTAGGGAGTTACGTTTAAAATAACCATCATAGTATATTCCATAAATCTATTAGGAGTAACATTAACATTTAACTCTGTCACATTACCCAAAGCAGTGGAGATCTATCTTGGGCTCACCTGCCATAAGTTTATCACAAAACCACGCATATGCATAAAAAATTCCCAAGAACCATAACATAATCATAACATATGAACAATCATAAAGGAAAGATAACATTTCCACATTGAAAACACAATATATCATTTCAAGATATTGAAATAATAAATGCTTTCTCAAAACCATTTCCAATACCAAAATACATAGAATGGGTATATGTTATTTATTTTCCTTTTAAAAAACACTATGGCTTGTTAAGGAAGCCAAAGATCAAATAATACTTGCGGCAGTGGATAGGTATTTTCCACCAAGTACATTAAAAATAAAAATTATTTTTATCATTTAGTAAAATGATTCATAAAAGAAATATTCCTTTTGAATAAATGTAAAATTCAAAGGGGTTTATTATACAGTATATAAAAGAATGTCCTGTATAAATCGAAATATGCCTCAATGAAAGAAGGTTGAGACAAATTCCCTTACAAATATCATTTTGTAAATAAAATAGACCAATTATGTGTATTCACTATAACAACCCATAAATAAATTATAGATACATGATAATATATAAAAATTAATTTCACACATAATAAAATAATTACATAAACAAGAAAGAGAATATCATCCCAAAGAATGGAAATTGGGTTAAGAAGTTCCCTTACCTCATGACCGACTTGACTTGTTCGTTCTTTAATCTCATGAATAATAAACTAAAGTTAATTTATAATTGATTGAAAAAAAAATTCAAGCTTATTATTCCATTCATATCACTTATTACCACATTATAAACATTACATAATCATTTATTTTAATAATGGTTGTTTTGTTGATATTGGGTACTTGAGTAAAAAATGAACTTCTTATAATTACAAGTTGTCCATGTGGACAGAAGTTCATTATATTCACAATTATATTCCTGATTTAGATATCATATATTTAATATATATGTAGTATAAATATGTATTTATAATAGTACATAACATTTGGATATAATAAATGAAATTCACCATTCACGGAGACGGTAAACTGTACGTACACATAAACGCTACTTTCATTTAAATTTCATATTTAATGGAATGAAAACATAATTATAAATAGGTATATTATAATTCCAGTATGATATAATATAAAATTTAATTAACTCCATCCTTTATACGTTCCATGTATGGCATGAATGAGTCATATCACTTTGAGGGGGCGGTAGTCCGCACTTATTCCAATAAAATTATCGTATTTACCCATTATGGAAACCTTAAAGGTATGATATAAATGAAAAATATATAAAAATAAAATCAATAAAAATATAATATATATCACATATATATACATTTCCATTATAATGACCACCATGGGAGGAAGTAGTATAAATTTTAACAATCATCATTTCGTGAGGCAGTAGTTCGCCATCTACAAAAACAGTATGTTCGTATCCATTAGACAAAGGTGTGTGGAAGTTTAGTTTGAATCCTTATCATAAAAACTTCATAGTATATTTAGGATACTAGTTTTGTCATAAAATAATTTAATAAAGAGAGTTTAGGGGGTTGGAGAAGGAAAATAAAAGAAAATAACTTGAGAGAAGATGTTACCTTTAAATCAGGTAACTCCCTTTAGTTAGAACCAAAAGGCTTTATTGAATTGCCTTATTCCAAAATTAATGAATCTAGGTTGAATAGAGGGATTTTGGGAGATTATTGGAGTAGATTTTAGATGATCCAAGTGGCTTGAGAGGTGTGAGTAATGGGTTAGAGTTGGTGTCTTTTTATAAAAGGGAGTAGGGGCTCTTTAGGAAAGATTTGAAATATTATTTTATTATAAAATTAGTTTCACATTAAAAACATCCAAAACTCATTAAATTAAAATTTAATATGACTATTGTTATAAATCCTCTCAACCAATATGTTTTTGAAAAGTTTCGGTTTCATATTTAACCTTATCATTTAGTTTTAACCCTTAGTTAGCTAATTTAACTCTTACCATGTCTTCTTTTATATTCATACTATATGGTTAATATAGTTACCATAAAATTCCAATAAAGCCACTTGTGGTTTATTAATTACAACATAAACCTTATCTAAGTAATTTGGAATAATTTTATATTTTTCATTCTATTATATCAATTAATAAAATAATATTTTTTAAAAAAACTCATTTTTGTCAATTTATATACTATTCATATTATGACTTTTTTAAAAATCCAAAAAAGTTTGATTATTTTGAAAGAAATTCATTAATTAAAATATTAAATTTCATAAGTATATCTAAAATTATTAGATGGAATAAAAAAAACCAAATTATATTTATTTTAACATTTATAATATCATTTATTTGAATCCTTTTTTAATGAAGCAATCACTGCATTATCATTGTGTCATAATTAAATTTATTTATTTAAACTCTAAAAATTATAAATAAAATACCATTACATAGGAAATATTTTTAGATTTATAATTACTATTTATATTCTAAAATATCACTTATATAATCCCATATAAAAATTGTGTTTACTAAATGATATATGTTTATGTTACATTTTCCTTAACATTAAATTGTTTTTTATAAAATGTCATTTTCACTTAAATGTGGATCCATGAGGTCCAAAAATAGACCTAAGGATTCCCATGGTTGGACATGTATCATCCAATAGGGTTACGACATGTTTTAGGGTAATCTAATATTATTATAATATTATTGTTTACCCTTATTTACCAGATTTAATCTTTAACTACGGTAAATAAAATATATACTGAAGTTACAATTCATCATGTCAAAAAAAACGTTACCTATATACACAATTTGGAAATCTTGATTCCAAATATGGAATCCATATTTCCAAATTCCAAAAATAGATGTTTTAGAAATTAATTTAAAATTAATTCTCATTGTCAAAACCAAAAAGCGTGTTTTTAGGAAATAATAAGAATAAAAAGATTAACATTTGTTTATGTCAAATATCAAAGTGAAATTACTTCCAATGAAATAAATTAAATTAAATTGTAAAAATATAATCCAATTACACTTTAAAACCAATTAAAATAACAATATAACTATATAAATAAATCAGATGAACAAGCAATTTTGAATTAAAATGCAGTATTTTACTCTATTCATTAAAAAATTAACTTTATCAGAGATACACCAAAATTTTACCTGAAGTAAATTTTGATGTCCAAATTCTAAATAAGAAGTTTATTTTGTAAAATGGAACATATAAAAATGAAAAAAACTATATTTAAAAGTGGTTCACCAACAAAAGGTGGTAAAATGACCTTTAAAAAATATTAGAGTTTTTCATGCTTAAATTTGGTTTCATTCTCATTTTAAGACTCTAAATTTTATTGGATAAATATAAAGACATTTAACAAACATGAATAATCATATTATAGCTAGTTTTGTTCATTCCTGCCAATACAACAATTTGGCGTTAACTACCATTTAAAATAATATTATATTATTATTTTTTAGTATGACTCAGCCTTGTGTGCAACATGAGATTTTGGAGAAACCCATTGTTGTGTGTCGGGTATGCCATTGAACCTAGAATACCCTTTTCATTAATTTATTATTTCCCCACAAAACAAGGAATAGTGAGTCTTACTTGACTAAGAATAGTAATTTAATCATGTGATCCCAAACCAATTGGTCTTGCATCAGCTGAAAATCATCAATGACTCAATAAATCAATTATTTATCATTTATTGTAAATTATCGTATTTCTACTATTCAAAAAAATTCAAGTATTTCAGAAAAATCTCAAAAATTCACCCAAAACATTTTTTGATGTGTAGAATCCCAAAATGAAGTCTATTTCTCAAAAATAGTTTTCTAAAAATGATTATTTTAATATTTAATTAAAACCATAATTTATTATCAAACCCCGTTTTAAATCATTCATTCACTCATTCTAAAGTATAGGTATATCATACATTAAACTTGAATAATATTTATATACTATCATATATAAGGATAATATTCATTAGGGTATATCACTATTCATAAGATCATGTTACAATTCATTAGGGTAGGTTACTATTCACCAAAAATTAATTTTTCTTATTGGAATCCAAATAACTTACTGATTGCAACCGTGTATGTTAGATTTTTGAAATTCCATACACAGAAGTGACAAAATTATGTTTAAAAGTCACTTAGCACTTAATAGTTCATTATGTTGTGTTTTCATGTGATTTTATGAAAACTTTATAAGAAGGCAATTTCTATTGAAAAACATTGGGACGTTATATTAAATCCAAATATAATAATGATGGAAATATCTCTGGATATACTATGTTTTTTGTAGGGAGAGAATTCATTGGTGACGTACACCAAGTGGTTACTTGAGCTTGTTCATTTTTCTTCATTGGTGGTAAAGAATGACTAGATGAAGGTTTAGAAGTACCAGCAAGGTTTATGACTAGATATTATATCTTAGGTATTTATGTTAAAGCTTTTGACCTATAAGAATATAGTGGATAGTGAAATAATGGTAGAGATGAATACGGAAGGAAAATATGGTATTTATTTCCCTTATATTCCACCAAGTAGACGCTACAATGGTTCACATGGGGAAAATAGAATTTACAAGAATCATCATATGAGTATTGGAGGCGGTTCTTAGTGGAAGGCCTCCTCAACACCCTCAGTTATAGCTAGCAGTGTACCTATGACTTTCCATCTATGTATAAAGGTTGAAAACAAATGGTGTTCTTGTCCTCCACCTAAAAAGATGTGTAACAACTGTGAACATTATGGTCATCTACATAGTTTATTTCTGGCTATGTGTACGCCTCGATATGGCCTAGGATTATTGGCTCTAGGGGATACTATTAAATAGTTAGATTATTGAATGGTTATATGGATCAAGACATAGGCCTTATGAGTAAAGAAACATCACACAGTAGATGAGTTTCCAACATAGAAAGATGTTGGTCCAACGATAGTGAGAGTGACCATCTTTATTTCATTTTCAGTAGCAATTTCTTTATTTGATATGACTTATTCCCACTAATTTATATTTGGTTATTTTATCGATATTTATAAACATAAAAAATATCTCATGTCCTTTATTATGGATTTAGTGACACCTCTTAGGAGTATGATTGACCAAGGGTTTCGTTTCCTTGTTCTCTATTTATAGTTGATGGAAAGTTAGTATGTGATTTTATAATTCTTAATCTTGAACTATTTGACATCATCAATTGGATGTATTGGCTTATTTTTCATCATGATGAGGTTGATAATTATCTACAGTTTTTCTTGTTTCTTATGGTCCATGGGTGGTGATTGTTTTAGAGAGAGTGGGATCTAAGGTCTGGTCATGTAGGACCATACTACCCAGATCTTAGTGGCTTATTGTCTGTTGTAGTAGTTTAGGCCAATGAATTTTCTTTTTTAGTTTATGTTCCTTCTATTTTTAGGACGTTTAAGATGTTTTCACAGAAGGTTTCTCTTGTACTCTTCTGCATAGGGAGCTTGAGAATATGATTAACGTAGTTCTAGGTACATTGACTATTTTAATACATTCATATTATATGAAACCAATAGAGATAAAAGAGATCAAGATTCAATTGGATGAATTGATGGAAAAAGGTTTTGTTCACCCTAGTGTTTCTTCTTGGGCATCCCCTATGCTCTTTGACAAGAAAGAAGATGGTTAATTCCGATTTTGTGTTGACTATCAAAAGTTGATCCAAGTAACACTTAAGAATAAGTATAATTTTCCTCCTATGGATGATTTTTTTGATCAGTTAAAGGGAGAAAAGTGGATTTCAAAGATTGATATTCAGATGGGTTATCCTCAACATAGAGTTTGGGAGTCTGATATACTGAATATGTCTTTCAAGAAGAGTTATTACCATTACAAATATCTTGTTTTGTTTTTTGTTATAACTAACTCTCCTTCATTTTTGATGGATTGGAATAATTAAATATACCATGAGTATCCTAATAGTTATGTTGTACTTTTCTTAGATGATATTTTTGTTTATTCGATATCCGAGCATAAGTATGAGAGAAGCATTTGATTTTGCGTCTAGATATCTTGAGGAGTCCCTATTTGTATGGAAGCTTTCAAAATGAAATTTATGATTCAGGTAAGTGAATTTATTGGGGAACATGATTTCTAATCTTGTATTATCAGTTTATCCTAGGAGGTGGATATTGTTTTTTCATGGGAATAACCATAAAACTTCTTTGAGATTCAAAGTTTCCTTGGTCTTTTTCAATATTATCATTGGTTTGTCAAGGATTTCTAAAATTTGGAGTTACCTTTGACTACTCTTATAAGAAAATGGATGAAAATAACATGGGATTCAAAGTGCCTGTATTCTTTTGATTATGTAAAACAACTTATGAAATCAGCTCCAATTTGGATCTTTCCTATTCCAAGTGAGGGCCATGTGGTTTTTTGTGATGCTTCTGGTGAAATATTGGGTTGTATTATTATATATGATGCTCATGTGGTGTGTTATGGATCTCATATTCTCGAAACACATGAAAATAATTACCACAATCTTGATTTAAATCTTATCATGGTTATGAATGTGTATAAGTGTTGGTGACACTATCTTTTTAGGGATAGTCTCATAGTCGTTTCTTTCTATAATATTCTAATTTATATATTTTTTAAAAAATAAATGAATCTTATATAGATAATATGAGTGGATTCCCATTAAATGTTTCACCTCAACATATCATTCAACTGAGTAAGGGGAATTTCATTAAATATTATCTCATCATGAAAGTATTATTGTATGCTATTCTGTAATCAAAGGAAGAGTTAAACGTTATGAGACTCTTCGCTAAGTTGCACCTATATTCTCAGGAAGATGTTTTAGGTATCATTTTTCCTAGTGTTCAGTTATCAAAATCTCTACTTGAGTTTATTCTATAGGGTCAACAACATGATGTCTCTTTTAGAGTAAGTCAAGAAACCCTTTATAGCGGGGATACCATTTTCTATTTTTGTCTCTCTTCAGATGGTATTCTCAGTTTTGAGGGTTGAGTTGTTGTGCCACCAATGTTAAGGATCCAGTTTTTTTCTAAGATAATTATTCATTGAATATTCATGCAAGAATAGTGAAGATGTATTATGACATGATATGATGATTCTTGTGGCTAAGTATGATGTAAGACATTTTATACTATGTGTCCCACTATTACACTTTCTAAAAGATAAAGGTTGAGTATTTAAAACCTTTAGGTTTCATCCAAACAATTTTGTTTCTAGTTTTAAAATGAGAGTACGTGTCCATGGATTTTTTGTTGGATTACCACATTCTCCCAAATGGATAAAATATATCTAGGTGGTGATTTATCAGTTGATTTTTTTTTTCAATTCATTTTAATTAGGAAAACCACTAAATTTGAAGATCTAGGTAAGTTGGATGTGTAGAAGATCATGAGATTATATGGGGCTTACTATGCCATTATTTTAGAAAGTGGTAATATGTTTACATTGAGGTTCTAGAGTGGTCTCTAATAGGAAATGGGGTCTCAATTTAGGATGAGTACAATATATCATCCACATATTGATGACAGTTATCAGTCATTGATCATAATGAATCCTAAAAAGTCTGTATTTAGTCACCTGTGTAGATGACATCTTTGTTGGGTGGACGTGGGTGAGGCCTCTTTGATGGGACTGAGTCTTATTTAGAAGATGTCGGTAGGGATTTAAGATATAAATTAATTTCTAGTTACAACTTAGAGTCTACATAAATATTATGAAGATTTGTGGAATCATCCATTATATTTTTTCTTTGGTGACTAGGTTTTCGTGAAATTTTCTCCTCAGTTAGGATTCCATTGGATTTGAAAATAGGGAAAGTTGGATATGAGATATGTTGGACCATTTAAGTTCACTGAATGGATTGGGAAGGTTTTATATCAATTGGAATTTTTAGTACTGTTGATAGGAAGTCAGAACTTTTTCCACATATCGTAGCTCAAGAAATACTATCCTAATCCCTCTCATGTTTTGAGTTGGGAAGATATTGAGTTGGAGCTAGAATTTCCAATTGTAGAGAAACAAGTGGGTATCCTAGAATCCCTAGTAAAAGTCTGGTGTGGGAATCTAATTTCATCAGTTAGATTTTTATGGATACACAAATCATATTCTCATGATACTTGGGAGCAGAATTCATTAATGAGGGAGTTGTGGCCTCACCTATTTTCTAAATATCATTCTTTCACATTACTTCCTAGGGATGAAAAGTCTTATGGGTGGGTGTTTGTAACATCCCATTACCATATTTTTGGATTTTATATTCTTTAATTTTGTTTCCCTATTTATATGGGTGAGTTTTTGTACTCTCAAGGATAAAGTGAATTTTCAAGGGGGAAATGACCTAATGTTTAGGGATGTATATTTTTTTGAATTAATGGAGTTTAGGTATAAAAGTGTTAATGGTTTTGAGAGGATCTCCATGAGTTTATATAATTATGGTGTTTGATTATTATTTTTAGTATAATATTGGGTTTTTATTGTCTACTGGAGGAATGCACAGTATGTAAATTGGTTAAACATAGTGAATTAATTGTTGGGAAGATGTCATGAACTGAAACTGGGAATCTGAAGTTTACACCCCATGTAACACGTTTAAATGTCAAGTAATGGGTGGTGGTAAGATGACATGAAATGGTAAGTGGAATGAATATTACACACACAAATAAATATTATACTCCATGTAATGATAAATTAATGATTTTTCACCAAAGGAGATGGGTTTTTTGGCGCACTTGGGTTCCATGGATTACATGATGTGAAATAGGGTTTCACACTGTTAAAATCTAAGGACTTGTGATTTTTAAGGTTCAACATAGATAATCTATATTTCAATTATCCGTATCCTGTTACCTCTCAAACTAGAATCTCCCCCGATATTGTTTTGAGATATTCTCTCATTTCAAATTGTTTCATTTAGATATTTATCACAACTATGGTTTCAATGCATTTCTTCATGTGAGTAATCCTCATGTTTCTTTTTTTTCATTAATCATGATAAGCTCATTTCACAATGTTTTTGGATCCATTGATCTATGATGATAATACTTTTGATTTATTTTATATATTTTCCATGATATTAATCTATAGGATAATGGTTGTGTTAGTTATGGTGCAGATGGGGTGCATCCTTTGGGTTATGTGTTGTTTCATCTATCTATCATCTTTTCTTATTTATGAGACATGATAATGAGATGTGAGGATAGATTCTAGGAACTATGTTGTTTCCTTTCTATACTTCCTTGTTGTTGGACTCAGTTTTGGGCATGTGCAACCTAAATTTGAGGTAGGTGATTCTATTTATATCCTATTTTGAATGAACTGCATATCTCTAGTTTTATAAAAAAAATTATAAATAAAATAGAATGATTGATTGATATATTTTTGTGTGTATAACTAGTTTTAAATAATATATGGTTTCCCCTTATTTTGGTAAAAGAAAAATTATTTTCAAATCATTGTGAAATGGATTTATGAATTTTTTCCAATGTATGATTTTGATGAAATGGTATGGAAAATAGAACACATGGTAAGCCTTGGGTACTTAGGTGGAAGGTGTAGATTAGGGAAATAATCCATGTATTGGTGAGGGTTCACTCATGAGGTGTTCCCCTATTCCCTAAGACCATTGTTATAGGGAAATGATATTGAAACTATTGGGGGATTCACTCTTTGGGGTTTTCTCTATTCTTAGGCCTATGTTTCAAGGACTTGGGTGTAAACTAGTCATTTATTATGGAACGAATTGTCTGTTAACCTGACCTAAAATGATCGTTGATGCGATGTTACCTATGATTTTGGATTGTAGTATTATATCCTGTACTTCCAGGGTTTTAATGATATATGATACATTATTTTCATTGATTGGATATGAATTCTTTGATCCATGTGAAATGATTTGAAAATCTTCTAGCTTGCATTATTTGGAAATATGAAAATATGGGAAATTAAAAATTTCTTCATGGTTTTGATATAAAAACTATTTAACTATTTATCATGCCTTTTTTATTTTAATATAATCATATTCATATTATTTTACAATGAATATTTATGGAGCACCTGGGTGGGATCCTATAAAGATAATTATATCACACCTTGTTCACCCCTTTGGAAAGAGATAGACCTGTGTATTGAAGGCACCTGGCACAGCGAAAGCCATAGATGGGTTGGACCAAATATTGTTTTTCATGATCAATGATTAACATAATATTTATATAAAAATGAGATATGTGATCAAAAAAATTAATTTAAACAATATGGATAATGGATAAACATTAGAACCAAATAGCAGGATCGTCACATATTATTTATAGCTAATTTAAGAAATTAAAGAATTATCTTGTGTGGAATTATTTATTAATTGAAATATATAACTATAGATCTATGTTGTACCATCATTTTATTATACTAATTAGTATTAGATTCCCTCTAGAAGTGATCCATACATTTTCCACAAATATCCAAACATCATTATAGGAATCAATGGGTTCTATTATGGAAGATCCTATCCTTTGAGTCATTTGACATTGATAGACCTCAGAATCACTTGAAATTTATTCTCCTTGAAATCAATAGACTCAAGAGTGGAAGGTGGAGTAATATCTCCCTCTATATTGTTGGGACAATGTTTTGAGAAGGGATCTCTCTAGGGTTTCTATAGGTGATAAGCTTTAATCATTTTTTTTTCATTCCATTAAGTATTTTCAATGATTTAAATGATAATGCACCTAGTATGTGTTGATTTTTAAGGAAATAGGTTTTCAAGGTATAAAGGAAAAAAATGAAGAAAATGATCAGAATTGGATATTACACATCGTGAAAATCTTTACATGTTGTGTAGTAGAGTTTGACAACATGTTATAAGTCATGAAGAAATTCGTGACATAATTCATGGAAAACATCAATTGGAGATCCATTACAAAACCTGAGTTTTTGATACACATCATGAAACCTTTGAATGCAATTATTGCTCTAAAGATAATGTTTGGAGGAAGATACAAGTAATGAGTCCCAGATACATGTTGTGAAAGGAGTCAAATTTACAAATCCTGGATGAGATACATGTGAGATATGTGTAGATTCATAATCCATAAGGAAAACTATTAATCCATATTACACAATGTGAATTACCATTACAAGTTGTGTAATATTCCTTTTATAAATATAATAGTATGCATACCAAATTTGGAGATATTTTCCCAGAGTAGACTGGATTTTTTTCTTTCATTCCTCCCTTATTCCCCTCTAGTCCCTATCCCTAAAATCAAAATTTCATAGTTTCCTTTTTTTGCTTTACTTTAATACAAACATCGTGAGTGGTTTTTGATGCGTCTCTTTGTTCATTTTTACACCATAGACTATTTTCAACATTGTTCTAAGCACCAATCATCGATGAAAATTTTCTATACTCATTTATGTTCCTATTTCAATTGGGTAGTTTACCAAATTGTGTTTAATTCTAGATTTAAATTGATTATTATTAATTTAATGTTCAAATTGAACCATTTCAGGTTTTATAATTATTAAATCTTAATATTTCTCAATATATCATGCATGATGTCAATTTCTCATTTATCTGTAGTCAAATTTACAATTAGTGGCTAAACCACCTAGGATAGGGATTGAGAGTAGGGGTATCCTAATTTAATAAATATTTAATTCTAAACATGGTAACCTCAAGGATTAGTTATAAGGATAAATAAAAAATTTATATCAAATTCATTCAAATATCCATGACCATGGGACATTTAAATTATGGACCATATTTTGTTTGAAGTGGATTTGGCTATAACCAATAGACGGAGACACTTTCTACCTTAAAAGATAATATTAATACATATAGGATATCCCGATCTCTTGATCAAGGAATAGTTACATCTTAGGTATAACTATTTGGTTTGAACATAGTCAACTAGTAACCATCGCTTTCTTTATATCCTAAACCTTAGGATCATACCAAGTTAGAACTGATATCATATTTTCTACAGAACCCCAAAATTGATCCTGATATCTTTCTTATTCCTAAATTGAACCCTCAAGTCTCTATAAATAGTTTTCTAAAATAGATCCAAAGTAATGAAAAATCCTGCGCTAATGGGTTACAAGTTAAAGGTTTCTGTTTCTATCCCAATTCCCAGTGTGATCAACCTTGGAATATCATTATACCATGTCTCAGTAGTTAGCGAATTTTGGAAAATAATCAAATATAATCTGAATACAGAACACATGAATTAAACAACACATGAAGGCACATCAAATTTTGGCACCGTTTCTAGGGATATCTAATGTGATTCACACAAGAATCCTTTCAGACAAAGGACCTGGGATTAACTCTCCCTTTTCCCTATTTTCCTCTTCTTTCCATTTCCCTTTTCTTCTAGATGCCACAAAATCCCAACATCTTACTACATAGTGCATGCATCAGGTCACTTCAACTCGTTCGAGGAGCCCTAAACCACAATAACAACTAATCTTCAAACCCATAATTGAAAGGTAACTATTTTCAAGCCTCCAGTCACACATGTAAAACCTAAATAATCTATCAAGACCCAACCCACCTAACCCTCTAAATATATGATTGTTAATTCATGGATAGAATCCAACACATCAAGAATGAACCATCATGGGTAATGGATTTCCATAAATACATGGTGCTACACATAGTATTTTGAACCATCCTAATCAGGCCCACAACTTTGAAATAAAACCATAACTCATTCATATGATCCATAACATTGGCCAGTTCAGTGGGATTCAAAGTGAAGATCCCCTTGAAAACATTTCAAACTTCTTGGAAGTGTGAAATACCTTTCGCAACCAAGGAGTCTCTTATGAAGCTATTAGACTTTTAGTCTTTTCCTTATCTCTATGTTATCGATATAAGGATTGGATCAAGAGTCAATCTCTCGAGTAAAACATGGATTGGGATGATATAGCTGATAAGTTTTTAAACAAATAATTCCCACCTATCAAGACATTAACGACCCAGAATGATATAAAATACTTCCCTCAGATTGATGGTGATTCAGTATGGTAATATTGGGAGAGATTCAAGGAAATGATGAGTAAATACCCACACTATAGACTATACATATGGATATAGATCCATACATTCTAACAAGGCCTCCAACAAGTCACACACACAATCTTCGATACTTCCACTGATGGAGGACTGATGTTCAAGATGCTTGTGGTAGGCTGAGTAGTTCTGGATGAAGTATCTCATAATTATAGTCTGTTGAAGAGTTATTGTGGACCATCCCATTATGGAATTCACCAAGTGGATGAAAATAACAGACTGACAACGTAAGTCAAAGTTCTCAAAAAGAAATTAGTTTCATTCGAACTACATACTACACCACCCAATCATGCTTTTGTAATGGATATTCAATAATGAAAAACGTTTAGTGGAGCACACTTATAAAAAGACCACAACATAAGAGTTGAAGAACAAAAAACTCAATATTGCAATTACATCAATTAAAATCAGAAAAATCTACCATTCCAATAGCAGCAGTAGTACTATTAGAAGAATTTAGCTCAACAACCAACTCAAGAAAACAAGGGCTATTATCAATAGTGAAGTGGTCAAGAACCATTTTGTACTTATGGACCACTAGGGTACCCTACCACGAACTCTATTCCAAGACCGAAAAAATATGCAAAAAACAACCATTCCTTTAGAGAGTACAAAAACAGTTTTATCCAGATCAACCAAAACCTTAATATAAAACCACTCCACTCCATAGTAACTTAGAAAACCTCTTAGATACCTTTATTCAAAAATAAGGCTAGAAAATGACTAGTCAAGAGACAAAGATAAAAAACCAATGATCCTCCCTATGCAATCTAAAAGTTCATATGGGTCAGATCTCAAAGGCTCTATATGATATATTTCCAGGTACTCTACCTAGTAATATAGAAACATACCCAAGGTAAGAAGCTATGTATGTAATACAAAGAAGTGGATTCTTTTTTATTTTCAGCAACCATGTGGAATAAATAAAATCAAAACTGAGGAACCTAAGAAGAATTCACCATTAGTAGAAGAAGAAGTTGATGGGACTGTTGAAGTAAAACCCCAAGAGGTATCACCATATAAAAACTCCCAAACATGTGAGAAACTATAATATCTAATCTATATTTCTCCCCCACCATAAAATCAACCTCTAACATTTCCAGAAAGAGAAATAAAAGGCATATATGAGGCACAATACATAAAGTTTTTGTAAATGTTCAAGAAATTGCATATCTACATAGCCTTTGTAAAGGTTATTGCTCAGATTCAGTTTTATTCCAAATTTCTGAAATATATACTTTACAATAAAAAATGGAAGATCGTGGTGTCATATCACTAAATAAATAATGTTCTGCTATTTTTTATTAAAACATTACACCAAATATGGGACACCCCATATGTTTTTCAATACCATGTGCTATTGGAGAGTGTAAATTTTGAAGATATCTATGAAATATTAGAGTAAGTATTATCCTCATACCAATTATTTTATTTTGTAAGTTGAGATTCTAGATCTCAAACAAACTTGATTGACAATGAAGCTTTTAGATTGACCAGTAAAGTACCCTCGAGGAAGTCTCAAGGATGTGTTAATCAAAGTTACCAAGTTCATATATCTAAAAGAATTTCTAGTTTTAGCCATGGAAGAAGAAGGTGATGTCCCCATTATTCTTGGGAGACTATTCATTGCCATAAGAATGGATATGATAAACATAAATCAATGGATTTTAATATTCTATTCATAGAAGAACATGTAATCTTCATCCTAATATATTATTCTAAATAATCAGATGATTCCTTTTATTGTAATTCTATCTCTCTTACCAAAGAGAGAAATGAATATATGGATATAGAAAATGATAGTGAGGATTCAATCCCTGATACATAATAAGAGTGTGATTTTGAGGAAGTTAACTTCAATAAACCTATCACAAGGGATAAATTATCACCTTTAATTCCCTCAATTATTCAACCACCGACACTGGAATTGAAGCCTCTACCTAGTAGTCTTATGTATTCATAGTTAGGATATTCAACATCTCTAGCAGTAATCATTAACTTTAAACTATATCAGTTATAATAGGAAAAGTTGGTTGAAGTTTTGAAAAGACACAAGCAGTCAATTTCATGGGGAGTGATTGACATTAAAGGAATCATTCACACTTTATGCAGACCCAAAATTTATCTTGAGGAAGGTGTAAAACCTAAATGCCAACCTTAAAAGTGGCTCACACCAGTAATTAAGGAAGTTTCTAAATATGAAGCACCGAAACTTCTAGAAGTTAGAATAATCTTTTTAATATCTGATAGTGACTGGGTGAGCCCACAACAAGTAGTTCCCAAGAAAAGTGGGATAATGCTGGAAAACACTAATGAAAATGAATTGATCTAAACACACAACATTACTGGATGGATATTTTTCATGGATTATAGAAATTTAAATGCTACCACACGGAAAGATAAATATCCTTTACCCTTTATGGATCAAATATTGTAATGACTTACAGGACATGAATTATATTGTTTCTTGGATGAATATTCGGGGTACAGTAAGATTATAGTCAACCCAAATGATTACTCCAAAACAACATTCACATGTCCATTTGGAACTTTCTCTTATAGGTGCATGTCATTCAACAAGTTTAATGTCCTAGTGAGATTTTAAAGATTCCTGATTCATATATTCCATGATATGGAGGTGGAATTCTTATAAATCTTCATGGATGATTTTTTAGATTATGGAAGATGTTTAAGAGTTTTCCCAAGAAATCTGGAGTTAGTCCTGCGATGTTGTGAAGAGAAATTTCTAGTTTTGAATTAGGAAAAATGTCATTTTATGGTTCATTGAGGCATAGTATTCATAAATAAAATTTACAAATAGTGTATATAATTCAATCTCTCTAAGATAAATGTTATCATATATTTTTATGAACCTTCAAAAGTGAAGGGTATAAGAAGAATTATAGGCCATGCTATATTCTCTAGGAGATTTGTAAAAGACATTGAAAAGGTTTCCATTCCTCTGAGAAACTTCATTAAAAGTAAGTTACATTTAAATTCATTTAAGAATATTGGTATGCATTCAATACTTTAAAGAAAAGCCTGATAGAATTCCCTATAATCATTTCACCTGATTGGGACAATGAATTTGAATTGATGTGTGATTCTAGAAACTTTAATATTGGCACTGTTTTAGGAAAATGAGTTGGTCACATCTTCTATCGTATCTATTATTATAGCCACACAATTAATGAAGCTCAATTAAACTACACAACTATAGAGAAATATCTCTTAGTAGTTGTTTATGATTTCAAAAAATTATGTTTCTATTTGGTCTTGTACAAGGTGATTACGCACACCGATCATGACACCCTCACGTATTTAACGAACCAAAAGGATTCCAAGACAAGGATAATAAGGTGGACCATCCTTCTTGAAAATTTTGATTTTATCATCAAAGAGACTAACAACATGGAAAATTTGATCATTGATCATCTATCCCTACGACCTCTGCCACTCCTCAAGGATAATGACAATATCAACATCGAAGTTGATTTTCTTGATGAAACCCTTTTCAACATTAAGGTATAACCATAGATTTCTGATATGGAGAATTATATTACCATGAGATTTCCACACTAAGATTTATCCTACCAACAAAAGAGAATATTCTTAGTCGAAGTAGCACATTACTATTGGGACAAACCACTCATATTAAAGAATTGCAATGACTTCTTATTGCAATGTTGCATTCCTAAAAAGGAAATCCCAAATGTGATAGATATGTGGAATACGTCACAAACTAGATGAAATCATGGACCAGAGTTCAAGGTAGTAAATATCCTACAAGGTGGTATTTTTTATCCCATGCTTCACCAAGATCCAAGGGATTTCTGTCAAAGCTATGATAGGTTTCAACAAACTAGTATCATTGGGAAAAGAAACAAATTGCCTAAAAACCAAATCATGGAAGTATTATTCTTCCACAAATGTGTATAGATTTTATGGGACCATTTTCCAATTCACATGGAAAGTATTATATTATTCTTTTCATTGACTATATATCAAAATGGGTAGAAGATGAAGCCACATTGTTAAGTCAAAAGTCTTCTTTTGGCTTTTACATCATGTTTTGGAAATCACAAATATATTCTGTCATATTTTGAAAATCTCAAATGTATTATATCATATATGTTTGTAAATAACAAATTGTTTTTTATCATGTTTATCGTATCGTACGATGTTAATCGTACCGACCAAAACATATCGTACTGACTCTGTCAAACATATCGTACTGACTCTGTCAAACGCATCGTACTGACTCTGTCAAACGTATCGTACTGACTTTGTCAAACATATCGTACTGACTCTGTCAAACGTATCGTACTGACTCTGTCGATCGTATCGTACTGACTCTGCTATTCAGATGATCATTATTTGTTTTGGTACTTTGTCAAAAAACTCTCTCTGCATTTAATCGTACTCATGTTTTACATTTCTATATATCTCTTGTCCTAACAAAACGATGTCGTTGAGTTAGTTATGTACTAATCAAAACGATGTCGTGCTTTCTGTTTCAATATGACCGTTGGAGGCAATATGACCGTTGGAACCTGAGGCCTATAAATAGGAGGTCATTTGAAGCTGAGATGAGAACTGATGAACGAAGAGACTCTGTGAACTACGAAGTTTTTAGAGAGAGACACTGTGACTTCTCTCATCAGCCTTGTGCGTCCGATCATCGTATCGAGGGCTTTCAAGAAATTGAAAGACAGAGGTGCCGATTACCTGCAAAATCGAGGGCTGCCGGGGATAGGCAGACAGACGAGCCGATCATCGTATCGAGGGCTGCCAGGGATAGGCAGACAGACGAGCCGATCATCGTATCGAGGGCTGCCGGGGATAGGCAGACAGACGTGCCGATCATCGTATCGAGGGCTCACCAAGGTGTTGGTGAGACAGACCTTTTTATCCTAGGTGAAAGGATAACCCTTCTCTTTGGGTTAAAAGAATTGTATTACTTTTACATTTCTGCTGTTGTTTGTATTAGAAAGGGATTGTATCGTTTCCTTTCTTCCTTACATATTCTATTGTAATTGTTTCAATTACAATCATTCTATTACATTTTGTATTGATTGGTTCTATACGCTTTAAGGTAGAATCATTTACATTTGTATTACTCTGATTTTTGTGTTCATCTTGAATACAATTGTTTTTCTTAACATTAGTATTACAATACATCATACCTTTTACATTCAATACAATTGTGGGTGTTTGTGTTTGTATTAGTTTAAGTTCATTTAAACTAATCTCTTTGTTTCTAAAACTCAAAGTTTTTAAACCTACAATTCACCCCCCCTCTTGTATTGTTCCATCTAATAGACTTTTATATCAACTATTCGATCCAACAATTGGTATCAGAGGAGGTTTTCCACTGATTTGTTTTACTAGCTTTATTTCTTATTACTATCCTGAATACTTACTACACTAACGTGTGGAGTGGAAAAGTTGTTTTTTTTATATTAGATGGCAGGAATGAATATCAGATCTATAGATAATCTGAATCCTTCTAGACCACCAATCTTTGATGGGAATGATTATGAGTATTGGAGAGATCGTATGAAGACTTTCGTCATCAATACTGGTGTAGACAATTTTATTATGCTTACTGGGGGTTACAAAATTCCTGACAAAGAAGTTAGTACTTTTACCAATCAAGAGAAGCAAGAATATCAACTGAATTACAAGGTACGCAATACTTTATTATGTTCTATGACCAGGAATATATATAGTCAGATATCTTCATGTGAAGCAGCCAACTGCATTTGGAAGAAATTAGAAGTCACTCATTTTGGTACATCCAAAGTTATAGAAACAAGGAGAGCAATGCTTCGAGCAGAGTATCATGGATTTGTTTTTCCTTATGGAGAGCCAGTATGTAAAGTGCAACAAAGGTTTATGACAATTGTAAATAGCTTACAATCTATGGGAGAAAAAGGTCTTGATGATGAAGCTCTTGTTGATAAAATTATAGATATTATGCCAAATGAATGGGAGTCAAAAAGAACAGCTATTGATGAAAATAGAAAAGTTTCCCAGATTACTCTTGATGAACTCTTTGGAACTCTTCTACAGCACAAGACAAGAATGAAGAGAGATGCTGATTTCAATAAGAAGAAGAATGGGAATGGAAGTGTAGCTTTTGCATCTAAAGCCAAAACACCTGAAAGGGTTACAAGGTCTAAATCCAAGAAAGTTGTTGTATCTGATTCAAGTGAATGTAATCTTTCGGATAATGAGTTAGCTAATCTTGCTCGGAGGATGAACAAGATTGTGGGAAAGAAAGATTTTCAATATAGATTCAAAAAGAAAGACAGGAAAGATAGGAAAGATTCAGAGGTAACTTGTTATGAATGCAAGAAAGCAGGACATATAAGGCCTGATTGTCCTTTACTAAAGAGGAAAGATAGAAAAGAGAAACACTCTGAAAGAAACAAGAAAAGGTTTTATAAGACAAAGAAGGTCTTGAAAGCAAATGATACATGGAGTGCAAGTGGTAGTGATTCCTCAGATGATTCTTCTGAATATGAGACGTCAGGACAAAGGAATATTGGACTTCTAGCCAGACTACCAATTGAAGATCATTGTCTCATGGCTAAGGAAAATCAGAAGTGTACCAATAAAAACATTTGGTACATGGATAGTGGTTGTTCTCGACATATGACTGGAAACAAAGATTTCTTTGAAAAGGTTATCAAAACAAAAGGTGGAAAGGTTACCTTCGGAGATAATGCTCAAGGAAAGATTGTTGGTATAGGTAATATCGTTTTTCTTGGAAAAGTTCTTATTTCAAATGTTTTATTTGTAAAAGGTCTTAGGCACAATCTCATCAGCATAAGTCAATTATGTGATGAAGGTTACCTTGTGAATTTTAGAAATGATAAGTGTCTAGTTCACAATTCCAAGGACGAATTCATTCTATCTGCCCATAGGCAAGAGAATGTTTACACTATTAACTTAGAAGACCTTAGGAACCAAAACATACCTTGCTTAAGTGTAATAGAAGACCAATCGTGGCTATGGCATAGGAGATTAGGACACTGTAATTTGAGAAACCTAAGAAAACTCTCAAAGAAAGGACTTGTAAAAGGGCTACCAGATCTTAGATATGATTCTTCAAAAGTCTGTGATCCTTGTCAATATGGCAAGCAACATAAAACTAGCTTTAAACCAATTAATGAAGTTTCAACTTCTAATGCATTACAGCTTGTGCATATGGATTTGTTTGGTCCTTCACAATCTGGAAGCATTGGAGGCAAATACTATGTATTTGTTTTAGTTGATGACTTTACTAGATTTACATGGGTCTATTTTCTCACAAAGAAATCTGAAGCCTTTTTATATTTCAAAACTTTTAGAGCCCAAGTTAAAAATGAGAAAAACCTACCATTGATAACTATTCATAGTGATCATGGTGGTGAATTTCAAAATTCAGACTTTGAAACTTTTTGTAGTAAGAAAGGTATTACTCACAATTTCTCAGCACCAAGAACTCCTCAGCAAAATGGTGTTGTTGAAAGAAGAAATCGTATTCTTCAGGAAATGACTCGAACCATGTTGAGTGAATACTCAATTGCTAAACACTTTTGGGCTGAAGCTGTTAGTACTGCCTGTTATACTATATATCGTGTTTTAACTAGAACATTTCTTAATAAAACTCCTTATGAGTTATGGACTGGCCGAAAACCTAAAGTTTCTTACTTCAAAGTTTTTGGATGCAAAGTGTTCATTCTGAACACAAAAGATAATTTACACAAATTTGCACCAAAATCTGATGAAGGAATCTTTCTAGGCTATTCCACAACCTCTAAGGCTTATAGAGTTTTCAATAAAAACACTTGTACTGTTGAAGAAACAGTACATGTAAAATTTGATGAAACTAACCCTTTTGTTTTCAACCAACCCAATCCAACATCCTCGGATGTGTTTTCCAAAAATGTTTATCAACCTATATTAGAAGAACATTCTGATAAGGAAAATGTTCAAGAAAGTGTTCCTGAAACATTTACCACAGAAGATTTTCTACCATATGTTGATGAACAGGTTTTACAAAACCCAAATCAATTGTTTCTTAGGAATCATCCCAGTGATAACATCATTGGTGATATAAATCAACCTGTAAGGACCAGAAATTCCTTAAGAAATGAAATAGAACATCTTGCTTTTCTTTCCCAATTTGAACCTAAAAGTCCAAGTGAGGCCTTAGGTGATGATGATTGGATCAAAGCAATGCAGGATGAACTAAATGAATTTGAAAGGAATCAAGTCTGGACTTTAGTTGAAAGACCTAAAGAAACAACTGTAATTGGTGTAAAATGGGTTTTCAGAAACAAGTGTGATGAAAATGGAATCATTGTAAGGAATAAAGCAAGACTTGTTGCTAAAGGCTATAATCAACAAGAGGGAATAGACTATGAGGAAACATATGCTCCTGTAGCTAGACTTGAATCTATTCGTATTCTATTAGCCTTCGCAGCATATTTCAATTTCAAACTATTTCAAATGGATGTCAAATGTGCTTTTTTAAATGGTTTTGTTCAAGAAGAAGTTTTTGTCGAACAACCTCCTGGTTTTCAAGATCCAAAACATCCTGATCATGTTTTTAAACTTACCAAGGCTCTATATGGTCTTAAACAAGCTCCTAGAGCATGGTATGATAGACTTACAGGATTTCTTTTACAAAACGATTATAGAAAAGGTACAGCTGATCCAACTCTTTTTATCAAAATGGAAAACAAAAATGTTTTGGTTGTCCAAATCTATGTTGATGACATCATATTTGGATCAACTCAGAAATCTTTAACCGATTCTTTTGCAAATTTAATGAAATCTGAGTTTGAGATGAGTATGATGGGTGAGTTAACATTCTTTTTAGGTTTTCAAATCTCTCAAAAACCAGAAGGAACTTATATATCTCAACATAAGTATATTAAAGACTTACTCAAAAAGTATGGATTTGACAAAACTAAAAGTATTAGCACCCCAATTGGTACCTCAAATACTCTTGATCTTGATGAAACTGGGAAACCAGTAGATCAAACAATTTTTAGAGGTATGATAGGGAGTTTGCTATACTTGACAGCTAGTCGACCCGACTTGATGTTTTCTGTATGCTTATGTGCAAGATATCAATCTAATCCAAAAGAGTCTCACTTAAAAGCCGTAAAGAGAATCTTTCGGTATTTAAAAGACACTATGGATTTAGGACTTTTTTACTCTTCTGGAAATGAATTTGTTTTAAAAAGTTTTTCAGATGCTGACTTTGGTGGTTGTAGAATGGATAGAAAAAGTACATCTGGAACATGTCATTTCTTAGGAGATTCTTTGGTTTCTTGGTCCTGCAAGAAACAACACTCGGTAGCACTCTCCACTGCTGAAGCTGAATATGTAGCAGCTGGAAGTTGCTGTGCTCAAGTATTGTGGATGCAGCACACACTCACTGACTATGGTTTGAGTTTCTCCAAAACTCAAATTCTTTGTGATAATACAAGTGCCATAGCTCTTAGTAAAAACCCAGCACATCACTCTCGTGCAAAACACATAGATGTTAGGCATCACTTTCTTAGGGATCACACACAAAAAGGAGATATTATTTTACAATTCATCGGAACGCAAGAACAACTTGCTGACATTTTTACAAAACCTTTACCTTCCGATAGATTTGAATTTATAAAACAGAAGCTAGGAATGATTACATTAAAATAATCATTCATATCTACTTCCTGTTTTAAAAACTCTCCTTATAGTAAGAAACTCCTCGTAGAAAGGGGGAGGACATTTCTTTATGTCTATGTTTCTGATCTTTAAATATTTACTCTATTTATATATGTTTCTTTCTGTTTATCGTATTGACCATTTCAATTTTTCTGTTTATCGTATTGACCATTTCAATTTTTCTGTTTATCGTATTGACCATTTCAATTTTTCAGTTTATCGTATTGACCATTTCAATTTTTCAGTTTATCGTATTGACCATTTCAATTTTTCAGTTTATCGTATTGACCATTTCAATTTTTCAGTTTATCGTATTGACCTTTTCAATTTTTCTGTTTATCGTATTGAGATTCTTTTCCATCGTATCATTCAATAAATTTTGAATCGACCGATGATGGTATTGAAATTCTTTTCCATTGTATCATTCAATAAATTTTGAATCGACCGATGATGTTATTGACATTCTTTTCCATCGTATCATTCAATAAATTTTGAATCGACCGATGATGGTATTGAAATTCTTTTCCATCGTATCATTCAATAAATTTTGAATCGACCGATGATGGTATTGAAATTCTTTTCCATCGTACCATTCAAATTTTTTTTGAATCGACCGATGATAGTATTCAAATTCTTTTCCATCGTACCATTCAATTTTTTTTTAATCGACCGATGATAGTATTGAGATTGTTTTCCATCGTAATGTCACCAAAACCAGCAATCACCTTACGATCTTCGACAGGTATTATTTTTCATTTTTTTTTATTTTTATTTCTAACCGTTGATCTGCTTTTCTTTAATCCTGACCGTAGAAGATCAACAGTCATTTTTTTTGCCTATAAATACCCCCCTCCCCTCCCCAAACCCACATCGTTTATCCAGGAATTGAGGCGAAGCTCTGCTCAACCGGCTATAATCAATCGTACGATCTTCTCAATCGGCATCATCTTTATGTCTCAATCTTCTGCCAACACTCCCGCTGATATGTCTTCAAAGACCTTTACAGAGAAAGACTTTCACAGAGAAAGGTTAGTATCCCGAGAATTCTTTGATACGTACGATTCTACAATCAAGAGGATTATTTTGTTTCAAGGATGGGAACATCTCTGTGTGGAAAAGCCTGATACTCAAGATCCAGTTCTGTTTGATGAAGTGTGTCAATTCTACAAAACCGTTTCTTTTGACAAGGATATGAATATTAACTTCGCTGTGTACGATAGAAAGTTATCTATGTCTGTGAAACAAGCGGCGCATTTTCTAAATGTTTCTATAGAAGGTGATGCATTCTGTCCATCTCATAAACTTCCAGAGGAAGTTGGTACTTTCAATAGAGAAAATGCTGAAAAGTCTTTGTTTGTTGTTAATGAGGGAAAGAGGAAAGTTTATCATCTTTCACCGGACAATAGGTTTGTCACTCTATGGATGAAAGGTTTCCTTGTTCCAAGGAAAGGGGATAGAGAAACCCTTAAAGTTTCTGATGTCTTTATGCTAGACTACCTTGTGAATATGAGGAAGGTAAATCTCATGGGATATATTTTTGAAACAGTCAAGAATGTCAAGAAAGGAGGGATTAAATCCCAGATAATAATGTATCCAGCCATCCTCACAAAATTCATTCTTGAGAGTATGAAGTTCTGTAATATTCCTTTGAAAGGAGAACCTATGGATTTGTGGCCGTCTTTGATTAATAAGAGTACGATGAAAAAGCTGAATGTTTGTTTTGATTCAAATTCAAAACTTTTTGTCAGAGATGTAGAAGCTGAAGTGCCTGAAAATCAATCGGCACCTATGCCAGCTAAGGACAATCAATCGGCCGGTGTTACTCGAAAGTCTGATCCGCAGACTAGTTCAAAGCCGAAGAAGAAGCCGAGGTACAGTAAAGAAGTTGTTGCAAAGTGGAGAAAAGACAAGGAACAGAGAAAAGAGGGTGATCCGAAGTTTGGACTCGATCCTGCTGAGGCCTTTGCAGAAAGGATAAGGGTAGAAGAAACCCTTCAAGCTGAAAAGAAAAAGAAGACTCTTTTGAAAAGAAAGGCTCAGGACTTTGATATCTCTAAAATCTTGAAAGCTGTTGAAGATGCCAGTGCTCAATTAACTGTGGAAGTACATCAAGAGCCCATCGTACAGAGTCAGCCTGAGAAAGAAAAAGGGAAACAAGTGATGGAAGAAGTGGAAGAAGAAGGAGATTTTCTTTTAGAATTTCTTCAAAGTTCTAAGAAAAGTAGAGAGGAATCGGTTCAAAAGCTGAGCGAAGATGGTCAACAAACTTCTCATGCCGATCAGGAAAGATCACCGGACAGGGTGTCAACTAAAGAAAAGAAAGATGCTCAATCTTCTCATTCTGACAAAGTTGTTGTCATCAGTGATAAAGTAGAAGAAAGAAAGCAGAAAGTAAAAGCGAAAGGGAAACAGCCTGTTGTTGAATCAAGCAGATCATATCAACTAGCATCGTACGATGATGATACTGATTCAGAGCATACAATCTCTCTTAAGAAGAGTGATTACATTGTTCATGTTTTGAGAAGAATGGAGAAAACTATTCCTTATTTCCCGAGGCTGGAAGGAAAGATTGATTTTATTACTGAGAATCAGAGAAAGAAGTTTGGATCTGTGAAAGAATTGAGGAAGAAAGTTTTATCTGTAGAAGCCGATTTAAAAGTTCTTTCAGAAAGCTCTGTTGTTCATAGGAAGGCATGTAATAAGATGACTAAGTGGTCGTACAAAACAGAGAGCTCAATCAATGACCATGAGATTGCTATTGAAGATATAAGAAGGTTATAAAATGATCTTGCAATTGCTTTCAACAAGCTTGATAAAGAAACAGTTGAAAGGCTGAATCTTTTATCTTCTCAAAGAGCCGATGTTCCTTCAGTGAAGGATTTGCAAGAAAGGATGAATACTTTCCAATCAGAATTTTCGAAGGTTTCATCTTTCAAAGATGAAATGGTTTTACTGAAGAAACAAAATTCTGAGTTATCCAAGGATAACAAGACTTTGCAAAGCAGAATTGATACCCTTGAAGAGGTAATCAGAGTCCAAGAGGAAACCATCAGAAATCAGGATCAGATTTTTGCGGATCAACAGGAGCTTCTCAAAACTCAGGGTGAATCAATTTCTGAAGACAAGAAGGAGATCAAGAAGATGAAAGCCGTGCTTCATGAGCTGGTAAAGAAGGAGAAGGAAAGAGAGAAATGATTGTTGTATTTGTTTCTTTTGAAACTTGTTTGTTTTGTAATAACTCTTATAATTCTCTCTTTTATCCATTGTCTTGTTTTACTTCTCTAACTCTTTCAGACAATTCGAAATTACTCCTTTCTTTTTGTAAATCACAAAGGGGGAGAATATTTACAAAGCAAAGATTGTTTTACAAAGGGGGAGAATGAAATACAATGCTCTTAAGGAGAATCTATGAATACAATCCTTAGGAAAGTCAATACCTAAGGGGGAGTTAGTTGTATTCTATTTCTTATTCAGAAGAGTTTTCAATAACTCAGGGGGAGATAAGTATTTCTTGTTTCATTTACTTTGTGTGTTTGTGCTTTCCAAAAAGGGGGAGATTGTTAAGTCAAAAGTCTTCTTTTGGCTTTTACATCATGTTTTGGAAATCACAAATATATTCTGTCATATTTTGAAAATCACAAATGTATTATATCATATATGTTTGTAAATAACAAATTGTTTTTTATCATGTTTATCGTATCGTACGATGTTAATCGTACCGACCAAAACATATCGTACTGACTCTGTCAAACATATCGTACTGACTCTGTCAAACGCATCGTACTGACTCTGTCAAACGTATCGTACTGACTTTGTCAAACATATCGTACTGACTCTGTCAAACGTATCGTACTGACTCTGTCGATCGTATCGTACTGACTCTGCTATTCAGATGATCATTATTTGTTTTGGTACTTTGTCAAAAAACTCTCTCTGCATATAATCGTACTCATGTTTTACATTTCTATATATCTCTTGTCCTAACAAAACGATGTCGTTGAGTTAGTTATGTACTAATCAAAACGATGTCGTGCTTTCTGTTTCAATATGACCGTTGGAGGCAATATGACCGTTGGAACCCGAGGCCTATAAATAGGAGGTCATTTGAAGCTGAGATGAGAACTGATGAACGAAGAGACTCTGTGAACTACGAAGTTTTTAGAGAGAGACACTGTGACTTCTCTCATCAGCCTTGTGCGTCCGATCATCGTATCGAGGGCTTTCAAGCAATTGAAAGACAGAGGTGCCGATTACCTGCAAAATCGAGGGCTGCCGGGGATAGGCAGACAGACGAGCCGATCATCGTATCGAGGGCTGCCGGGGATAGGCAGACAGACGAGCCGATCATCGTATCGAGGGCTGCCGGGGATAGGCAGACAGACGTGCCGATCATCGTATCGAGGGCTCACCAAGGTGTTGGTGAGACAGACCTTTTTATCCTAGGTGAAAGGATAACCCTTCTCTTTGGGTTAAAAGAATTGTATTACTTTTACATTTCCGCTGTTGTTTGTATTAGAAAGGGATTGTATCGTTTCCTTTCTTCCTTACATATTCTATTGTAATTGTTTCAATTACAATCATTCTATTACATTTTGTATTGATTGGTTCTATACGCTTTAAGGTAGAATCATTTACATTTGTATTACTCTGATTTTTGTGTTCATCTTGAATACAATTGTTTTGCTTAACATTAGTATTACAATACATCATACCTTTTACATTCAATACAATTGTGGGTGTTTGTGTTTGTATTAGTTTAAGTTCATTTAAACTAATCTCTTTGTTTCTAAAACTCAAAGTTTTTAAACCTACAATTCACCCCCCCTCTTGTATTGTTCCATCTAATAGACTTTTATATCAACTATTCGATCCAACACACATCACATGAAATATAAAAATTGGACATTAATATCCTAGAAAATATTGTGTTTTAAAGATTTTTATTTCCTATATTACTCATTAGAGATCGAGGAACACATTTTACCAATAATATTTTTAAAGTACTGCTGAAAAAATATGGAATTTGGTATAATATAGGAATTCCCTACCCTCCGCAAACAAGTGGGAATGTTGAATTGTTAAGGAGATAAATCAAAAAAAGCTGGGCAAAGGCCATGAACACAAGTCAGAGTGACTAGAGTTTGAAATTGGATGATGCACAGTGGGAATACCATACTACATACAAAACATCCATAGCTACCACACCTTTTATATTTGTTAATGAAAATTTTTGTCATGTTTCAGTTGAACTTGAGCATTTCTCATACGAGGAAATTAAGAATCTAAATTTGGGTTATTATAAAGATGGAGAATCTAAAATACTACAACTAGATGTGTTAGAATAAATCAGAAAATATTATTAATAAAATACCAAAATATACCAAGAAAACCCATGAAATAGTATAATAAACGCATTGTAAAAAATATCGTTTTTCCAGAAAATAAGGCCCTTTTATTCAACTAAAGGATAAAATTGTTATCTAAGAATCTGAAATCTAGAAGGCTAACCAATTAAAAGTAATTAAGTTTTTCCCCTATGTGACAATTGAAATTTAGAAGGAAGGTTGACCACCTTTCTAATTTAATGGTCAAAGGTTAAAAATCTATCAAGTACCCTTCCATCAAGGTAATTCCATTAGCCTGAAATTCTTTTGAGCTTTAAAGCATCAAGATCTCAATGTTAAAGGAAGCCCCCGTCTTGGAGGCAACCCAAAGCAGGTCATCTTAGACTATATTAAGTTATAAAAAGCCTTAGGAATGCTTAAAAAATGTGATGAAAAAAAGGATAGGGTTTTAACAAAAAATAATAAAAAATGTCAATTACACATCGTGTAAACCTGTTTCAGGGCAGGTATTGTTTCTACTATCATTTCATAAAACCCATAATTTTCATGATGTAAAATTTCATTACACATCGAGTAATGTAGTGAACCTTTTTTAAAAAAATTGGTTGGGAACCTGGGGTTCATAGCCCAACCCTATGCTTCCCCTGACCCTCCATCTTCCCTCCCACTCACCCCCACAACCCGACCCCCTACTCTCTTCTACTCCCATGTGACCTGCCCCCTCAGTGAAGACACCCTTCCACCTCCCCGCCACCCTACCACACAACACCACTCCTCCCCATTTCCCTACTCCTCCCCTGGACACACAACCCTAACCCCTTTCTTAATAGTCGTGAACTCGCTCCCCCATCCATCCTTCCATTTCATCCTACACCAAACCCCCCCCCCCATCATCTTGCTTATCATATGCACCCCTCATCCTTACTTTCAGTATGACATGAACCAAAACAATGTGCCCTACACCTTTAAATTCTTCATAGAATCATGATGATCACCCAACAATGACGTTTCCATGAGGCATTGTACCTCCCACACCCTCACCACCTCAAGAAACATCCCCTCTACCTCCCACTACAGCCCATGATGAGGCCACTTCATAGAATGACTCCTAGACCTTCTCTATAGAATAATATGAGGATGAAATCCTACATTTTCACCCTATTCTACACTTATCTGATCCAAAGCATCATGTATCCGTCAACTGAATATATATGAATCAAATGCAGATGAACAAAACCCTTGACATGGTCATTCTCACTCGCCTTCACATCAACAATGAGATCCTATAGATTGTCGACCGACTCCATATTTCATCCATTATTGAGGTATATGAGGAGGCATATCATGATCTATTCCTAGAGTTTATATCTACATTTGAGGTACTAGTAGAATAACTCTTCTTTAGACTTAGAGTTTGGCCTCATGAGCTCTGATTTTACAAATTCGACATCAGCCTATACATCTATACAGTGGTTTTTGCTCTATCTTAGATCTTTACAACCATATAGCTCGAGCCTCCACTTTCTGATTCATGGTGAATGGGGTGGATGATCCCATGGTATGATCAGAATGATCATGATACTAGAATCACTAAATCAACTAAGCTACACAACCCATCACATGGAATCCTTCATAGATCCTTGACACATGCATGGTTTTCCCAGGCATAATGTAATGGAAGTGTGAGCGAAGTAGACATCCTCATCCTAGAAGTAACCATGGGAAGACTTAGCATAAACATGGGTTTTCAGTTCACCTATTACTATCAGGTTCACATATAGAATATTAAAGGTAAACTGATGGGTGTCCCCTTCATCACCCTCTCGGTCAACTACCTCAAAGTGATTAATGCATCCCTTCCTATAAAATCTCTTGTACTGATGGATTCCATCTATTTTAGGATACTACACAAGATGATGTTGTTTTTTGTTTAGGGATGATGAAACTTACTAATGGGCACCAAGAGTTCATGTGGTAGTATGATGAGCCCCTCTATGATCCTATAGTAGATACTTCACTAGTGACACCCACCACTTCCCCTCCAACACCTCCCACTCATTTCCTTGCCTCCACCATCACCGCATCCACTACTTCTCTACCCACCTATCCCACCCTAACAGATATCTGGGTCATGAAGCTTTGCATCCTGGAAAATCTTTGACAGGTCTATGACCATATGAACCTCCCATTCCAGATCTACCCCATTTGACCACCCCTCCACCACCATCATCTCATGTAGGATCAGAAAAACCACTATCACTTGTTAGACCATCCTCTTATACCACTCCCACCCCCCAGATCCCAGGACAACATTCCATCAGAGCTGTCAGAACCTTCTTTCCAGAAGGAGTACAGTAGAGAGCAGGCTCGATGAGGCAAGGGTTTGGACACTTCACCCTACACTCAGGTTCCATTTTTGATCTATATATCATACACATGTACCCTATAAAGATTAGTACCTCCCCACCACCTACCCCCAACTCATCTTTCTAGCAACACAACTCCACCCTCCGTAGCTGATCCACCGGCCCCTACTACTATCACTACAACTGACTAGGATGGATTGCTACCAATGACACCTGATTGAGAGTGGATGTTGGAGGAGCTTTTTGATTCCACATTCTTATCTTAGTTTACCACCATAAACATATTTGTTTTGGTCATATGTATCATGACATGTTTATTTTATATTTAGTATTTGTATACCATCACTTTAAACTACTACACTTATCGATATATATGGGAGCCAATTTTTATCTATTATACTTGGATTAATATTAATATCTTTTAATTTTATAGTAGTCATGTCAATATCCTCTATTTCATGCCTATTTATTGATTCACATATACCACAAACTATCATTGTTCTACAAGTAACTCATCACGTAGATGCGATTGAATGTCAACCTCGGGAACTCTCACTTGAGATTCATGCACAACATTCACCACCATTATCTAGGATACCCTTCCTTCCACATATTATCCATTCTCAAAATTCTCCTAAAGTCATCAATCATATCAAAATACCCCTGCAATATTAAGGACACTACCACAATTATCTTCTGATTATAGAGGAGACACTGATCCAATGGACGAAACCACATGATACCTTGGTCCATCCATCTGGATAACGATGATATTTCCTAGTTCTATATGGGATTAAACTCACATTTCATCTGCTTTATCATTTTATTCTTCATGTTCATTGTATTTTTAGAGTATTTTTCTTTTTTTCATGAGTCACTTTTAGATTTTTTTTATAAACCCACCTAGAAATAAATAAAATATTTTGATCACTTATCATACTGTGAACCTTAATGTATTTCTGCTTTTATACAATTTCAAAAATGTGGACTAATTCTTTATCTAGTGAAGTATTTTTATTTTTAACCAATTTTTCAGGTATCCCAAATTCAAAATCAAGACATCCCAAGTTCACTTGGATAATTCCACATACTAAAGGGATCTCTCGATTCTATCAATATTTACTTGTTAAATTTACATTTCATTTTTTCTAAGATGTATTTACCATAAAAATCCCACAATAGTTCCATAGAATGTGCAGAAACTATCCCCTTATAAGTATGGGGGAGTTTTTTATGATTTTTACTTTCGATACACTTGAATTTTAATATGTTCTCATCGGTCTAGAATATTTTTTTCAAATTAAAAGCATGCTTTAAAACCAGAAATCATTTTATCCATGTCAAAAAAAGAAAATGTTAAGTTTTAAATTGTTGGAAATCCATGTTTTATCTCTATTTATATTTTTAGAATGACTAATGAGCTTAGTGATTTAATTCAGATTCAAAAATTTGAAATTACTTTAATTAACTTATTACTTTTTTTTATACCCTTAATGATTTTTAGTTTCAATATTTATTTTCATTCTTGAGGTTATTATGAACATACAATTTCATATTCTTTTCTAAGTATATTTCTAGAGTGAAACCTGGGTCATGTAAAACTATCAGAACTTTCATATAGATCTTATTGAGGCTATGAACTAATAAATAAAATTTTAAAATGATTGATAAAATATTTGTTAAACTAATTTTTCCTTAGACCCAACTAACATATTTCCCTCATTAAGCCTATTTTTTCCCTGAATAGACTTTTAGGATGGATCTATTTCAAGACGATTATCCTTTCCTACCCTTCTCTTTGTATAATTTATGACTTACCTTGAACTAGTGTGGGGGAATCTTTTAGTCAGCATGGAAATATTCTACCATGGAGATGTTTTTTGTCGCTTATCAGACCATTTTATTGTGATCCATATGTACTTTGTAGCATTTCACATCTATCATATTCCTTGAATAATATTAAAGAAATTGAAAAATTGACTTGGGTTGTGTATTCAGAAGGTCTGGAATAACTATTTCTAAACTAATGAATCCATTGAGGGATTATATGTGGTTAGGAAATGGATGTTTGATCTGTCCTTGAAATGAATTTCAAAAAATAAAAATACATAAGAAAAAGAAAAGAACATGATATCTATCTTGAACTTACTTGATATATACAGGGATCCAACTTAAGTAGATGGGGGTGTGGACTTTATTATCTATGGAGGAATAACTTTATTACACTTATCATGAAATTCATGCATTATAATTCAAAGACTAACATCATTTTTAGCTTCTTTTTCATTGATTACCCACCTTCTTATAGCCTTAGAGTCGCTTGAACCTATTTTCTAATCCCTCATAATTAATTTTGTATTTTTCTTTTCAAATTGGAGATTATAGAACCAATCAAAACCTATGGTTAAATGAATGTACTCAGGGTATGAGAATAACATTAGTTTAATTTCACCATGAGTGATGAGAGAGAAGTTATTGTAAGGTAGATTGAAAATTCGTGTAGAGTTCAAGGAGAAGTTAAGAAATTGTGATTAAAAGTTTAAGAATTTGTTTTAAAAGCTAAACTATGAGGCAAGACTAATTTTCTATGTTGGGATGATTCTAGAGTATGACCTTTTCTACACATAATTAGTTTTATTTACCGAGATATAATGTGTATTTCATGTTTAAAAAATTATAACCTCTTTGAAATTCTTATTGAGGTATTTTTTCTTGAGGACAAGCAATTGTTCAAGTCTGGGGTAATTTTATGAGATTAAATCATATATAATTTTTTTATCGTTATATTAAGTATTTTAAATTATTTAAATGATAATTCAATTGGCATGTGTTTATTTTTATAGGAAATTGGTTTTCAAGGTAAATAGGATGAAAATGTAGAAAAGGATAAAAATGGCTATTATATGTTTTGAAAACTCTTTACACATTGTGTAGTAGAGATTCGTAGCATACTGCAACTCGTTACTGATGTCATGGAAAACATCAAGTGGATAACCATTACACAATGTGAGTTTACAATACACATTTTAAAACCTTTAAAAATAATTCCCACTCCAAAGATAAATCTCAGAGGAAGATAGAGGGAGTGAGTCCCAGATACACATCGTGAAAGGTGTCAAATTTACAAAAATTTTATGAGTTACAAATGAGATATGTGTAGATTCAAAATATCTCAAGAAAAACATATATTTCCATTACATAATGTGAACTCCCATTACACATTGTGGAATATTCCGTCTATAAATACAACAACATATGTACTGAATTTGGATAGATTTTACTGGAGTAGACTGACTTTGTTTCTTTCATTTTTCTCTCATTCCCCTCTACTCCCTCACCCTGAACTCAAAATGTTTTACTTTCTTTTTATTTTTTTACATTAATAAAAGAATATTGAGTTGTTTTCAACACTAATTGTTATTATTTTCTACACTATATAATTCCTTCATCATTGTTCGTGCACCGATCATTAAATAACATTTTTTACACTCATTTACATTCCTATTTCAAGTAAGTAGATTACTAAATTGCATTTGATTAAAGATTTTTATTTTATTATTATTAATTGAATGTTCAATTTGAATCATTGCATGTTTTCCAATTATTGAATCTCAATATTTATTATCATATCAATCATGTTAACAATTTCTTATTTTTCTGTATTCAACTTTACAATTAGTTGATAAACCAACATGGATAGGGTTTGAGAGTAGGGGTATACGAGTTTAATAAATCTTCAATTCTCAACTATGTAACCATATGTATTAGTAATTTGGATAAATTAATACTGTGTATCCAGTTCATTCAAACATCACTAACCATGGGAAATTTGAATAAAGGACCCTATTATAGTTGAAGTGGATTAGGCACTTAATAATAGTCTAAGACACTTTCTACCTTAGAATCTAAGCTTAATGCATCTAGGTTTTCACTATTTATAGACCAAGGAATAGTTACCTCTTAGTTAGATCTAGTTGGTTTGACCATAATCAACTAGTAACATTCACTTTCTTTGTATCCCAAACCTTAAGATCCAAAAAAGGTTAGAATTAAGATCATCCTCTCTAAAAAATCCCAAAATTGATCTTGATCCCTTCCTTATTCTTAAATTCAAAGATCAAATATCTAGAATTTGGTTTTCCCAAACTAAATAAAAATCGTGAGGACTCATAATACAAAGGGTTCCAAGCCAAAGGATTCCATTTATGGCCTAATTCCCTATGGGATTGACCACATACTATCACTATACTACATGTTAGTAGTAAGTGATTTTTAGGAAACAATCAAATCTAATCTAACCAAAACCCACATGAATTAAACTACACGAGTGGGCATGTCAATTGTGGATTCTTCAAATTTTGTTATGAAGAATAAAAGAAATGAATTGGGTCAATTGAAAAATAATATTATTGGGTTTATATACCTCTAGTTTTATAAATAAATTATTTCACAAGTTCCCTTTCCCTACTGGAAAAACAGCCTATACCCACAGTTCAAAACCGTGGGTATAGCCCCCAAAACTGTGGGTATAGCCTATACCCACAGTTTTGGGAACCGTGGGCTGGAACTGTGTCGGTATAGGTCCTTATCCTATACCCACGGTTTTGGAAAACCATGGGTATAGGTGTCATGCCACCATGTCACCGAAACATAGCCAATTTCCATGGTGTCAACGGATTTTACCCACGGTTTCAAAACTGTGGGTATAGGTCCTAAAATAATGCAGGCGCCGAGTTTCGATCCCGCAACCTCTTCACTGCAAACAACACGTCTAACCACTACCCAAACTTCACCTATATGTATATATATATATATATTTAGTTAAATATTGTTATAAAAACCGTGGGTATAGAGGGAAGAACCGTGGGTATAGGGTTCCTGAAAAAAAATGTCTTCCTGCGGAAAAAAACAATTTCCCGCACATACAAAATTGACATATACCCACGGTTTTTCATAACCGTGGGTATAGGTAATTTATCCCAGACCTATCCCCATGGTTTTCCCCAAAACCGTGAGGATAGGTACCCCTATACCAACAAATTTGTGAAACCGTGTGTATAGGTGAATTTTTAGGACCTATCCCCACGGTTTTGGAAAACCGTGGGGATAGACCCCCCTATACCCACGGTTTTGGCAAACCATGGGTATAGGTCATGAAAAGTCACCTATACCCACGGTTTTCCAAAACTGTGGGTATAGGGGGGGGGGGGGTCTATCCCCACGATTTTGGGGAAAACCGTGGGGATAGGTCCATTTTCCAGTAGTGTTTATTATTTATTCAGTCCCTATGGAACCTCGTGTATATAATAATAAAAATATTATCATTTCATGACATGCACTAATCTCCCAAATTAAATTAAATATTATTTAATCAAATGAAATTCAATATATATTATTTCTCATGGGACCAACAAATATGGTTAGCCATTCTTCCATAATATTTATCTAGGATGGAATAGTGATGATTTATTTAATAAATAAATATCATTGTATTATTCTCCAATAAATAATTAAATATTATATTCACTAAATAGAAAATAAATATTTATTCAATATCCCTGTCACATAATATTCTCTCTGATAATTGGTGAAAAAATACATGAAATATAGAAAACCTGAATAATCATTAAACCACATGTGGGAATAATTTTTAATAAACATGTTAAATAATAAGTAATAATATATTATTTAACTTAGATTCTGGTTGCATATGGGTTCTGACCCCTTGGTATATTTCTTAGTGAAATTAGGTGAAGCATCTTAAAGTACAAGGTTAACATCTAGAAACTTTCTAAGGCACCCATAAATAAACATGTTAATGGCATAATACCTCATATAGATGATTACTGTGTAATATAACCCCTTTATCATAATATCTCTATTAAATAAGGTTATATGATGGTGCCATCAACCTATGTGCTCAATTTCTCTTTATTTGAATTTCAGAAAATCAAGATTTCCTATAGAACACCATAGACATTGATTTAATTAGGATATGTCATTTCCATCAAATGACATGAGATATCAACTTCTATTAAAGAACATAAGGGAGAAATCATTTCTCACATTATTCATTAATGAAATGTTACTCGTATCCCACCCAACATATCCCACCTCACCATGAACATATGATGTCATAATTTTCATCAATACATCAAAGTATACCACTTGTAACACTCATCAATAATAATCATAAAGTATAAGGACTAATACACGAGTCCATAGATAGGATCATTCCATTACACATATAAATATGGATTTCTTATTAGTGGTTTTTGTTCTCATAATATCATACATTGGATATTACCAAGGGTTTAGACCATGAGAAGGTTCTTAAAAGTATTTTGAGTCTCCACCCATAGTAGCCTAAAATATTTGGTCCCTAAAATGATTTCATCTACATATAGAACATATGTTTAAGAATAATTTCATGGAACTTTTGGATTCTCATCAAAGTGGGGAACTACTATGACCTTTCATTATGACAGCTACTCTAAGAACATTATCACATAATATGTCATGGATAAGAAAAATCATGTTGTGATAAGGAGTTTATAAATGTTCAAAAAAGTAAACACAGGTTATCATAAATTAAATAGAATTTGGTTCTAGGGAACTAAATACATCATGTATATCTTTCGATGTTGGTAAATTCCGGGAATCGTAATGAGGCGGTGAAGTTTTTATCATCTTTGTCTGGGTGGCTAGTGGTGAGATGGTGGGAGTTAGCCCATCCTATCACATGGAGTAGTCAATTTTTATTTAGTTGTCCTTTGATGTTGGACTTGTACTTCAGGAAGTTTTAACTAATTTTATGTTGTATCATTTCCTATGTTTTTCTTTCAGTTATGAAATATGTTTATATCCTTCACTATTTCTCTCTATTATATATATATATATATATATATATATAATGTTGTTGTTTTAGTTTGGGAGAAATTTTTCCCTATGGTTGTTTGATTCTTAGGTTCTAGTCACCAGCCTATTGGGATTAGGAACTCCCTTTAGGTATGTGGCAATTTAGGCAGAGTTCCAGTTTGAGAGGGTATCTGGGTCTAGTTTGTCACATGTGATCTTATCCTATAAACTCTCTATTTATTCTATCTCTCACTATGAAGGTTCCTAGTAAAAGAAACATGAATTTTATTGTTTGAAAATCCTTGTTGGATCATAGTTGAAAGCTCATGTTATATTTCTATGATATTATTTATCTCGAGCTTAGTCACACAGTTTTTGGAAAAAGGGATAGTAGTCCCTGGTAAAAGGGTTGATATATTATAAATTACCAATCTCTTGGGGTTGAGAATTAGTGGACTGGAAAAGGTTATTTCTATTTCTCGAACCACAATAAATGTCAACATTTTATCTATTTTATTTTTTCTTTAATTTCTATTTTGTTCACGTGTCAAAAAAGTTTAGAAGATAACCAATTATTGAAGAGGTTAGTTTTCCAATAGAATAAATTTCAAGAACACAATTCAACCCATTTCAAGTATTTATTCATTCAGTATTCGAAAAAACTTAGTACCCACTTGGTGGGTCAAACTAAGATTTATAATTTTTACAATTTTTGTTATTATTTTCATTTATTTTACTTTAAATTAGTTTCTTGTGTTTTTTTGTTTTATTTTTTATGTGATAATCAATTAGGAGCATAACATAAGGATTACTAAAATTAAGTAAATTTAATTACTACTTATATCATATTTTTTTATACTCTTGTTAATTATGCATAAAAATTTGATGAAATTAGTGTTTAAATCCGAAGGGATAATAATGGTTTAAGTTTGACGGATTGGTTTTATTATGTTTTGGTTTTCATGTTTTGTTTTATGATTTTAATTTTTTGAGTGTTTTTATGTAAGCGATTTTAGCATTAAATTCTATACTTCCTAGTGAAAAAATACCATGATAGTTTTTAGGATTTCAATAATTTTTTAGTTATTGAATTTATATGATTGTTGAGAATCTTTTTCCACCACATTCATGGAAATGTTTGTTTTATAACCAATAAATTTATTGTCAATGATAAATAATTAAGTGGAATTAAAATTATAAAATGTGGATACTAAAATTTTCAACTCTATTTTAGTTAAATTTTCAATTTTGGGAAGGAATAACTAATGGATACAACTCAAAATAGATTTATATTATTACATTGTATTGTAGTAAAATGAGAAATTATCATCCCATAAGAATTTATAATATATTTAGGCACTATAAAAGATAAAAAAAAGAAGTAATTAAAAGAAATAGAAAAAAGTATTGTTTTTAATTATAAAAAAGGAATGAATTTTAGTTATGGGAATATTGAAAAGTGTTGTTCATTAAATAGGTTGAGTACTATCCAAGTGAAAATTAAGGTTCAATCAGAATGATTCTATTGGAAGAGATTCCTTTCTTATTTACTACATTCATTCTTTCTGCATTTTCATATACATGTTTATTTTTTATATTAGATTCCTAATTCAAACCCCCATATTTTTATTAAATTAATAAAATACAAAAAAATAATAAGAATATAAAGTGTTTAGGAGTAGTTATTGATTTACTACTGAATCTTCTCAAGTGAGATTGCCCTAGTCGGCCACTGTGTCATACTAGAGTAATATAATTAATATTTTTAACATTCAGTGATATGAGATTCGAGAATATTTGGATAAATTTGGGAATGAATTTATATTTATTTTCAATTAACACAACCCTACAATATTTTAAGAAGAACAACTATCAACTTCATATCTTTCTCATGCTATGGAAGAAGAACCCACTGAAGTGATGAAATTTGAAGACAATATATATTTTATCAATAATCTAACTCTAACAATGAAAAATTAATATGAAGTGGAACTATAAATTAAATAATAACTTAAATATGAACTTAATCATTAATATTTTATTTTCGTGGACTCATTGTGATTTAATTTCAATGAAATCGAATTGAAAATTTCCTATCATTTCATTGATTTTAGATTCAAAAAACTCATGGTTTTCCTTATATAATGAAGATATAGAATATAATTAATATATTTAGGAACATTATTATAACTTTTAATTTATTAAAAATTTATTAGAGGGTGAATTATAGTAATTTTCAATGGGTTTTCCGGAATTAAATGAGTCAAAATCTGTCAAATTTTACGGGTAAGAATTTTATATTTATTCATATTTTCTAAAATAAATTTAATACTAAATTATTCACTAATATCACATTTAATAATTCTTTTAATGCTGTATATCATTATTAATACATGGATATTGAAGAATAATCAATACAAGTAGTGGTCGAAGCAAAGAAGGACCCATTATTATTCTTACCCCCACAATGAAAGATGCACTTTACTATATTAGGGATATACCTGATGTAATTGACCCATGAAAACCTCAAAAACTAGTGTGAAGGGATAAAAAATATAAAAAACAACCCATGGGGGTTTAAGACGCACAAAACACTTACAATATCAAACTTTTCGGGTCCTTTAGAACTATATGGATAAGGGAAGTAAACCCTTAGTACCTACTTGGGGTTCCAAACCATGATTTATCTTTTTTTTTCTATTATAACTATTTAATTTATTTTAATTTAAATTAAATTATAATGTTTTCTTCTTATTTTTTTTATTGTTTCAATGAGAATAATCTTGCAGCTAAACTCAGTGATTTAAATACAAATAATTCTGATTATATTACTGTTGTATACAATATTCTCTTTTCTACGCAATTTAATTCCATAGGAAAATATGGGGAAATAATTTTTAATCAAAATGGTTATTAGCAATTTACACTTAGGGGAGTGGTACCAATCTATTTAGACTTGAATGTTTTATTTTTTGATTTTATTTTTTGGAGTATTTTTAGGTTTGGAATTTGATCCTTATATACTATCTTATCTGGTGAAAACTACTATACTGGTTTTTGATGATTTCACTAGTTTTGATGTTTTTAAATTTATATGATTGATTAGAATGTTGTGAAACTTATTTTAGGGAATTTTTATTTTGGAATCATTTAAATTATTTTCAATGGAAATAAACTATGGGGAATCCAAATTATAACTTGGTGAAACTAAAATTTGGAACTATATGTCAAGTGAATTTTTACTATGAAAAGGAATACTTATGGGATCCAACTAAAAATAAATTTATAAAAATACTTTAAAACTATGGTTAAATGGGAATTTAGGATCCCACATGAGGTTACAATATATCGAGGAACTAAAAAAGAGAAATAAAACAAGAAGTAAAATGATAGAAAAAGGAAAAAGGTATAGTACATACATATAAAAAGGAATGGATTCATGTGAGGGGAAATTTGAATATTATATGAATAAGGGTACAGTTCGCATATAATAATGTCATATAGGTTGTATCATGGAAGTGGGAAATTCGACTTTTCTAGAGATTAGGAAATATAATTTTATGATAGTAGAACTTGTTAAAATATTAATTCCACTAAATTCCATTCTATTTACAATATTAGAAGTTTAAAATTTTCTTTAATTCAAATGGGATAATGGATAAGACTTATTGAGGTGGTGTGATACTTTCAATAATGAATGAATCATTTTTTTCATCATTTTTGTTTTGGATTTTTGTACCTAGGAATGATAATTATTTTCATTAATTAAATTTATTTTATTTTCTATGAGTGAAAACTTTATATGTGGGTGAATTTATAGAGGTGATATTTTTATATATTTCACTTTGAATTTTTATGTTTTAAATCCCACTAAATTATTAATTTAATGTTAGCTATCAAATATATGAATTAAAGGAATAATTTGGTATAAATTTTGATAATATAATATTCTTTGATTCCTATGCTTTTTCATTCATCATTAATATTAGTTAAAAAATTAATTTTTTATTTAATAATCTAATATAAATTTTACTTTTAAGGACTAATTGAAAATTTCATGGAAATTATATTTTTTTACATTTAAGTACATTCTAGTATTTTTATCATAAAATTTTTATGCGTTTCTGTTCAATTTCATTTTTCTAAGAACTATAAACATTTTTCACTATATGTTTTTTAGTAGATTGAGTTAGATCACAATTTTTATTAGATATAATAGGATCTAAAGTCAATGTTCGACTGAATTTTTTGATTTAGATATCACATCAATTTTCAACCCATTACTTTTATTATCCACTCATATTGGGTTGATAGTTTGATAGAAGTTACGGTAATCAAACTATGACACCCACTATGCCTCTGTGTAGTTTATTTTTTTTATTTTGTGTTATGGGTGGTATTTTAATGTTTCTATGGATTTTTAATCTGAAAAATTGAAATTATAGATTTTAACTAATATAAATGGTTTTCACTACTATTTTATAGAAAATTACAAGGTTAACCCTACATGGTAGAATTTTTAGTTTATTTCTAACTTTGCATGGTTGGTCAGCATATGTAGATCCCAATTGGTTCCAAGCCATGTAGATCCTAGGGGAAATCATACAGGGCCCTTGGGGTGTAACAATAGAGGTAGATGAATTACGTATGATTTAGTAAACCCTGTGAAAAACATTAAACTCTTATATGTAATTTTTCAGTTCCATTTTACATGGTTATCACATGGTTTTTCCAACCATATAGAGTCCCAGGTGAACCATGTAAGAGGTTTTTATCTAGGAAGTTGTTTGTGCATAGTTGATGCAACTAACTAGACTCAAAAAATTTATAGCTAGTGTTTGTATTACATTGTTGTTATATAATAGAAGAGTTTGTGATGGATCTAAAATCATAGTAGTCTGAGAAGACTATATAAATTCATATGTTACATATGAAAACATAAGATACAACATGAACACAACGAGAGAAAGTTATTATCCATTCCATCATATCCCTAAATATTACAAGAAATTATCCTCTAGGTTCCTTAGGTGATGGAAATAAAATAAGGGTGGTATTAGATACCCATTAAGGGGTCATATACAAATGATTCTTTCAAAAAATAAACTTAGAACAAGTGATATGACATTAATAAATAAACAACATGAATCCATAATAAATTAAAAAATAGATCATAATATATTCATCGATAATAATAAAAATAAATAGATCACATGGATAAAAATAACTTGTTCCTTAGAAATGATGTTTATAATGGATGGGATATAATTCCATGCCATAAGATTATATATCATGATATTATACATCATGATATTACTATCAAGGAAACACCATATTCTATGTTGATGTTTTCAAAAATACCCAATCATATTTGTCTCACAAGACCCCCCAATGGATCAAGAGTCTATATAATTATAGTCCCTACCTTTTACATGTTTAAGTACAATGGGTTCATCATATGATAAAAGAAATAAACAATTCATAATTAATTTTTCAAATAATCGTCCATCTTAGAATAACAACATATGGAAGAAGAATATTTTTTCCCCATGTCAAAAAATGGGATATCATGAACATAACACATCCAGAGATAGATAGTGGAAGGTTAAACAATATATAGTGAACTTTACAATAATTATCTAAATTAGAATACCAATGAAAACAATTCTATATATTTTCTCTTCATAATTAAAATGGATAACATGATAATAACTCACACAGATACTAAAGGTGGATGTTTAAATAATTAATAATCAACTTTAAAATAATAATACCCATTATAATAACAACATATGTAATTCCAAGAACTTTTCCCATGTCAATAAAAGGGATAACATGTTCATAACCCATATGTATATTGAATGAGGATAGTTAACTAATACATGGTCAAATATTCAATAATTACCCATATTAGTATAATATCATATAGAATGTAAATACTTTCCCCATGTCAATAAAAGGGATAACATGATCATAACCCATCTATAGAGATAATGTGGACGATTAAATAATACATAACAAACAAATAATCAATGGGGTATTCTAAATGTAAAAGGATATAACATTATTAAATAAATAACAATAATGTAATGATAAAGGGTAATTTCAAAGTGTTGGGTTATTAGTAGAAGATAGTAAATGAGTTCCATAGTTTAAACTAGTAGGATAGATCCTTCATAATGGTTCATAAAGAGTGTGTGAATATACCAAATCATATCCCCAAATATTTTCTAGCTATATGTGTATTCCTAGTCCCACTCATCATACATCTAGGTGATGGTTGAATCAATTATTTAACCAACTATTTTCTAGGTGATTACCCCTAGGTTTATCTATACCACAAAAATATCCACTTTTTAGTATCAAAATAGGGATTACATTTCTAGGAAAACCATACACTCTTTAATTTTATAAAATTTAGGATTTTTGGTAATTATGATTACATTAGAAAAGGATTTAATGAGAATAAATAAAAATTTCAATATATCAAATGGGTGATAATTGCATATAATTACAATCATGATGAAATTACAATAAATTATTTTAATTGGAAATGGAAGGAATGGAATGATAATCCTTATGTTGACATAATATCAGGTTTTGGAAAGGATATAATGATAGGAGATAAATCATCCCAAATTAAAATAAATTTAAATTCGAGGTAATACCATGAAATTATTATCATGGAAATATGTGTAATTGGAATTAATATAAAATAATTTAAATTAAAAAAGAAAGATAAGGATCAGAAACCTTTATCTTTCTAAGTATATTCCTAAATCATGGGATGTATCCTTAGAAGATTAAGAACTAATTGGTTTGGATTTAGATTGGGAGAGGGAAGGGAAATTCATGATTAATTAATTTAGGGTGGAGTGGAATGATATAATGGGTTGTAGTGATCTCATTTTATGGGTGAGAAAGAATGGGTTTTCATAGAAACTAAATTAATATAAGGGGTATTAATGAAATAACATTGGTCTTTGGTGGGTTTGGTGATTTAGGGGAATTAAGTGGATAAATTTTAAGTGATACGTGTGTAAATGAGTTTCTGTTTCACCCATGATTATGAAATGCACCTATCGGCTTCGTGAAAAGGGGTATAACCAATAAACTATAATATTTGATATATTATCAAGATGGGAGTCCCACATTAGGGTGTGGGGAGGATCACATGTTCCTAAAGATAAAATAGTGATCCAATCCATGTCATGAGTCATTTTCACTGTTGGATTGGTTTAATGACCTAGGGGGAGAAAATCATGTGGGTGGGAGGCCCAATAAAAATAGTGTTGTGACACCCATGAGTTCTTATGGGTGGATCAATATTTTCTACACCTTTTATTAAATTCAAAATAATATCTTAAAATCCCACATATAGCATTGAGGGGGATAATATTTCACCTATGGTAATGCAATTATCCCCTTAGATTCATAATAAGGGGACTATCCACCATGCTTTAAAGTGTGATAAACTAGAATGTAACAAGTCCCATATTAGTGTGTTGGAAGGATCATGAGTGGCTAAAGATAGGAGAGTGATGTAACCCTTATTATGAGTCATTTTTCCTATTGAATGAGTGTAATTACCTAGGGGAGAAAACTGTGCGGGTTGGTAGCCTAAAGTGGATAGTATCATGAAACCAATGAGAACTAGTTGGTAGATCCACCCTTTCTACACATGGTGTCAGAATATAAGGATAAATTCAAATACATAACCTAGTGTTGAGGTGGAGATTTTTTCACCCAATGTTACACAACTCTCATATATTCATGAAAAGATACTAACCTCCCTAATTTGGGGGGTGATATTCTAGTAAGTCATGAGTCCCACATTGGGGCATGGGGAGGATTGAGTGTTCCCAAGGAGAGATGGTCTACCCAACAACTATTAGGGGACATTTTCCTTACTAGGTGGGTATCATTCCATAGGGGGAGATAAATTTGTGTGTGGGTGGAATAATATAGATAGTTACACCTTCTATGCCTTCTTAAACACTTCCCCAATTCTGAAAGATATAGTAAACCATGCTTCTTCATCCACAAACACATGTCTTTGATTCATTTAAGATCGTCACATCAATAGTAACACTTAATATGGAGAATATCCATTCTATATTATTATGCTTCGACACCTCCACTTATTTTCTTATAATCTCTAATACATATTTACCCATTATTTAAAACAAATGAATTTCATGTTTATTGGGTCAAAAAAATATCCCCCTTTAGATTTATTATCATTACACTTAACAATTCACTAAGACATATATGTGAATTATATGACTTTATTCACCCCCTTATGAAAAATAAATACTAATATGTATTTACGTGTAGTCCTCTCAATTGAATGAATGTAACCAAATTCTTTCTCAAAGTAACGATCTTTTAGTAAATCAACTCTAAGTCTACATGAGATAACAACATGTAGAAAAAAGAGTGATGTTACTTAAGTATCAAATATGTCCCTAAATAATATTGATATGTGGTACCATCCTCAATATCATTCAACTTCTACATTTTAGGGGATTTGTGAAGAGGTTAATCGAGATATAACCTACATTAATCTCAAACAAACACATCAAAATAAGTCAAGCTCATAAAATATTACTCTCCCTACATCCGATCTTTCTCCGGATCCGTCACCCCCCTTGAGAATTAGTTTTACATAATAAAGGAATATGTTAATGTGTGATAACCATACCTCACCTTTAGTGTTTCTCCCCATGATGGGAACACTTCATTCATCATCATAGACATAGGTTTTATCAACAATGAAAAAATATTCTCCTTCAATTACCATATTTTTAGATCACATAAAAAGAATAAGGTAATAAAGAGGGTCCACAATTATTGTAGAGGATATATTGAGGATGAGAGTTTCCTCTCAATCCTTCCTTCATATTCTTCTTTTTTGGATCAAATTTGAATGAGACTTCTTTCTTACTTATCTTAAAATGTGTAATTGATATTTCATCATCATTTGACACTTATATTATGGATGTATTTTACCCTTAAGTATAAGAATCATTAATTTATTTTTTCAATATATTCTTCATTTTCCTTTATTGGGCATGTAGGATAATCATGAAATTTTTTGTACCATGCCCAATTGGTTCACACCATTAACACATTATAATTTTCAAGTCATATTTTTTATATAACATATCATCAAATTCAACTCTTCAAATGTCACAACTTGATTTTCTTTTTTCCTACAAAATCATATCATCATTTTCTATTAGTTTATACATGGAAAATTGGTCGTACTAGACAACTAAACATTCTTTCTTTATGTTCTATATTTTGTTGAGATTCTCATAGAATTCATTGGTGACTATCAGATTATTCACTTTTTTACTTCTCTTATCATTTAAATTATGATGAATTTTACTCAGTAATCTAAATATACATTTTTTATAATTATAACCTTTATACCACATCTGACACAATATTCATTCAAGAAATAAAAAAATTTCTATATTGATATTGTTGATGAGGTTTTGGACACATTATTCTCTTTTTAATAATCTGATCTCATCTATTTAGAATAACTCCCTCTTTATTCATGCCTCTTTCCTGGTAGTGACAAGTAATACTAACCTAAATAAGATTTATGAATGAACACTCCACAACAAAAAAGTAGCCTCAAAACCTTAATCTTATATAACTATAGTAGTTCTGCTTTGAAGATTGTTGTTTTTATTTTTTTATAGACAATGGTTGATTCTTATGAGGAGGAACCATTATGGATAAAATAGTCAAATCTTCCACATTTAAATATGTTTTCTCATTTGTTCTACTGCTACAATAAGATTCAGTCTTATATTTCAGGCCCACACTGTTAAAAGAAAAAATTGTGCATTGAGAATACTTAGGTATATGCTTAAAATTTTTCAATATACCTTTTTTCTTTATTTATTTAGAGTACTCACCCATAAGATCAACAAATGTTTTGAAGACTTATTTTATCTTCCTCAACTTACTTTGAGTTAAAAGGAACAAAGATTGTGTCTTAGATAATTATTCTTCTTTCTCAAAAATATTTTTACCTAAATCATTCACCATCTTATGAAATTTAGATAATTTTAATTTTTTTATATTATTGTTTTGAGAATTATAGTTTCTTCTTTGTCAAGATCTTTCTTTCCAGCCAATTTTCGTCAAAAAAATCATCTATAATCTGAATTCAACCATCTAGATCTTATTTTATCTTATTTCATTAAGATGTGCCTCATTTTTCTTTTTTTTAAAGGTTGGGGCCGAAGCCTCATTTATTATTGAAGAAAAGAAAAGACATCTTTAACTGGGTAGAGGGAGACCCATTACATATCCCGAAGGCACAGTGGGCATTTAGCCCATTACATGACCCGTAGGCCCATTTTTTTTGGCCCAAAGCCCATTATGTGAATAGTACTTCTACAGTACCCGCGTTGATACAGTACTGCACAGTACCCACCGCTGCTACAGTGCTCTACCGCTGCTACAGTGACCTACCGCCGCTACAGTGCACATCGTTGTTACAGTGCCACCACTGCTACAATATGTTACAGTACTGCTACAGTACCTACGCCCAATGGGGTTTGAACCCCCATTTTTCATGTAGATTTAAGGGGTGCTTACCACTAATCCAAACCCCAACTACTGCCTCCTTTATCTTGACATGTTATTTATTATAAAAATAGATCTTATCAATTTCTTCAAATATTTAATTTCTTTCTCCAGTTTCATATTTTTTCCAAGAGTAGATTCTATATTTTCTTTTAACATCCATTTTAATTTATTTCTCTCATCACATAAATAACTGTTAAAATATTCTATAGATTTTTTTATTTTTCAATAAAAAACATATGATTCTTATAAGATATTATTTCTTCTAAATCAATACTCCTTGTTGAAAATTCATCCATTTCCTTACTCATCATATTTTTCTTCTTGTACGTAAAACTTTTGTTATGTTTCTTCCACTTCATTTTCTATGCCTTTTTATCTTCATCATTTGATTTAGTGTCTCTAAAATTATTATTTCAATTTGTACCCAAAAAATGACTTTTTTTTTTGTTTTTGTTCCATCATTTGAGTGTTTTTTTACATTTCCTTTATATTTATCCCATTAAAAATTATTTATATAAGTCCATGATTTGATTAAAGTCCCTTCATCTTCCTCATCCTTTAAATTACTTGATTTTTGTTCTTCTTCAACCATAGAATTTATTTTTTCATGGATTCAATTCCCATATCATTTATTTCTTTCTTCTTGAATGATGGTGTTTCTGTCAATTAAAATTCTATGAAAATATTGTAAAATTCATCTAGTGATAGATATTCTCAGTCATATCGTACAAAAAACATTGGATCAAATATTTCTGGGAAGTTTATCATCAGTTTATTCACAATTATTGAGTCATCTAGCTTCACACCAAAATCACTAATTCTATTAAAAATATCATTTACTCTTGTAAGGCAGTCATCAACACTCTCATAATCATCCATTTTAATATATTAAATTGTAATTTTCCATACATGTTTTTCAGATTCTGTAACATTTACATTTCCATCAGAAAAACTCTTTAGTTTTCCCAAATCTTTATAGAAGTTAGGATTCCCCTGAATTTACTATATACTATATCAAAAAGTGGAATCATGAGAGAATTATGAGCTTTTATATCCATTTATAGATTCATATTATCAATAAAATTCATATGAATATTCTCATTCTAGTGTGGAAATCCCACATATGCTCAATCTTTCACTTCTTCCCCAATCGATAGAAGATAAAGAATTATCCTATTTCTCCAACCATGATAGTTCTCACCAATGAAAGATGGAACACTCCTAATGTTTATTCAAAAAATATTCTCTATTATTAGTCATCTATTGGATGTTATGGAGGCTACATTCTCTCTAATTCCACTTGTAGATCTCAGATCAGTGTGTGATCACAGAGAGGTGGAGTGGGTTAATATGTGATGCATTATATTTTTACAAATTGTTTCTTTTAAACTAAACCTATATGGATAGTTAAATACTTTATCCACTATTCTTGTGTCTATAAGACTCATGTTGAATAATGATATAAATCAAAGGTATTAAAACAAGGATTTACAAGGTATGGTATAAATAGTTACTCCATGTGTGTTGGTTATTCATCCACCAACTGAGATTATCCCCTATATCAGAAGGCGATTACAAAAAAAATGGTTATAACCCATAAGTACAAACTAGTTATAACCCCTAGTTCTAATACAACTTTAGCATTTGGTTATAACCCCCCAATGCACATTCTTCTTTAGTGGTTGGTTAAAACTCCAAATTACAATCTTCTAGAAAAATCTATAACCCAAACCCTAACCTTGTTTTTCATATAGATTGATACACTATTGAATATATTTTACACTAATTGATGATAATCTTCCTCCAAAATATCTATAGAACATACATTCTCATGTAAAATTGATCACAGTATTTAATAGATGTAATAAATAAGTTTATAGGGATTGAAAATATTCTCATATCTTAAATTATGTAAATTTAATTCTTTATACTCTGGGGAATTTTTTTTACAAGCATTAAATTATCCTTTCTTTAATACAAAGATGCATCAGACACTCATATTATCATGAAATATGCACAATATTTCTTTCAAATATCAACCACATTTCTTTTATGCTCGCACCACATATTTATGTTCACAAAAAACCATGAATATTGTTATCAAAATATCACAGTCAATATTTCCATATCTGAATCATAGAATCACAATATCATTGATAGTGGGATCATATCATTTATGTTTGTAATATATTGTTACAATTTTAAAGTATTCCTAATCCTCTATTTCAATCTCTATTTGGTTGAGTTTCATTTAGGATTGTTTTGAGTGAGAACTATGGAAATTTCAGAAGTTCTAGGATACTGCATGGTTGGTTCACAATTTTCCCAAATTGTGTGCCATCTCAATGGAAACCATGAAAACCTAGATAGTGGGGTTTTTCATATCTATCACATGGTTTGAAAACATGTTTTCGCACTTAGTAGAAACCATGATCCATGAAAAAAGTTACATGCATCTAGGGAACATTGTTTGTTCTAATCGTGTGTCTCTTCTAAGCTAACTATGCATGTAGGATTAATTAATACCAAAATTAATTTTAAAATACCTGAAACCCACATTTATGGTGCTCGACGGACCTAAAATGACACCCCTACAATTTCTTCTTCCATGGGTGATCCCAAGAGCCGGTTTTGTACCCTCATATCTTTTCTGAATGTTTTTCAAAGCATGGAGAATGACATTTGATCTTATACCAGTTGGTTTACTCTTCCCGTTATATTTCTCACAATCACTCCCTTTTCTCATCCCTAGGGTTATATGGATTTTCATACAATTGGAATATCTAAACACATTTTTTTGATCTAAAACATAGGTTTGACTATTAGATTTATGTTTTAGACATTCATCCTTGTTGGATCTTGATTAGGGTTTTTAGTTTCGAGATCTAAAGATCCTTAGGTAGATTTTTGTTTTATGATGCCCAATTTTTATTAAACCTAAATTTCATTATTTAAATTCAATTGATTAGATTAAATTAAATTTATTGATTTGAATTAGATCACTTTCAATTAGATTTTAAAAAAACCCAATTCCAATGAATTGGGGTTTTGAAATTGAATTCGGTATGTAATTGGGAAAACCCGAAAATTATTTGGAATTAGGGTGTGGTTGTGAAATTGTTGGAAATTTTTAATGATTAAATTATGAAATTTTTTTGATGAAAATTTTTAGAATTTAAATGAAATGATTAAATATTTTGAAATTGATTTTATGGAATTTATATCAAATTTATATTGGATGAAAATGTATTAAAATGGTTTTTATAGAAACCTTTGGGTTTTATCTTGGAAAAATGCATGTTATGATTAAAAACCCACTTTCAGTTTTAAATAGAAAATTTTCATATTTGAAATGGAGAATGGGATGAATTATATTTTAATAATTCTTAATGTAAAATTACCATCGTTGATTTTCTATTAGAGCACAAGAAAGGATTAGGTAGTTATTGAGTTATTCAGACAACACTCTATAATTTACAATGTTTCAAAACATAAATGAGGAATGTAACATCCCCGATGGGATGGTTATTAATTCTCATTAGTAAATACCAAAATGGCGTGTGTATACACATATTTCCATCTCACTTTGAGTGTGTGGAGTCCCTTGACTAGAACTATCACACCTTTATGCATATGACCTTGTTCCTCACTTTCTTTTTATTTGAAATGAATACATTCCATTATTATAAATTTTTTTAAATTCCTTATGAATTTATACAAACTATTTTATATAAAATGTTTATGAATCCATTTTTTAAAGTATTTCCATCATTTTAAATGTAAAGCACAATTTTTCTAAATATGATTTTAAAATTCCAAACCAATTTTTAAAAAAATTGAAATCACTTTATTTAGTTAATTAAATGTTGGAATATATTATGGAATCATTAGTGATAATCTACTAATATTTTAACTCACACCCTACCCATAACTTCATGTGTTTTGAGATTATCTCCTTCAGGATTGAGAAGGGATAAAGCACCACTTGGAGTTGGTTCTAGCTGTTGATCTTTAGACTTAGAGAGATGAATCCATTGGGACGTGGGTTATATATCCTATTTTTATAGTATTATTTTATAGTACTTCAGTTTTTATACCTATTTTACTTATGGTACACTTCTTGTGATGTTTTCTTGTATGCATGATGATTTGTTTATCTTACTTCCCAATGTTTGTAGAAACAAAGTTTCCACTTACATTTTGTATGATGATAGGTGATAGTATCCAACCTAAGGGGATCAAGAATGCCCATCAGGCCATGTCATTGATGGATTGGTTATTGGGTTAATAGGATACCTGATCTAGTCCATGAATCAGTGGATTCAGAGTTCTAGGATGAGCATCATGTCTTGTAGTCATTATTATTTGGGTAATATTGTTAGGACTTAGGAGGAAGTTGTGATTGAGTGTCTAGCTATATATCACAATAATGCACCAAATGTCCCCAGGGTGGTTTGAGAAAGACATCTTGAGGATTAGTTCTAGTGTTTTCCCTACTTTTTATGTGGATATATTGAAATCCAAATATTGTTTATCTATTTGTTATGATTAATTTCCCTTTTTGCTCCGTTGTAGTGTTAATATGATGTCTTCAATGTTTTATGATGATGTTTTGTAGCATCATGCCTCTGAGAAGATGTGTGAATTAAATCTAGGATGAAGCTACTAATGAACCTCAATGAATAACTCCTCTTATAGAACCAAGTTTGGTTGAGGTAATCATGCATAATGTACAAGGTCTGGGACATACACTATCATCGGTTCCCATTCAAGATCCATATATAGAACCTCAGAGAGACATTCTCAAGATTAGTTCTCAAGAGTTCCTTCTCTAGAAACCACCAGCATTCAAAGGATCAAATGATCCTCAAGAGGCTGGGTGATGGTTTATCAGGATGAAGCATTTTTTGGGTTCTTTTAGAAACTTGATGAAATCATGGTCAAGTGTTCCACCTTCATGCCGGAAGGTTTGGGTAGGAGACAGTGGGAAACAATAGTGGTCGTGAAGAAACATGAGGTCTTGGAGTAGAAAGACATCAATATTATTTTGATTGAACAGTTCTATCCAAAGTCAATATTGTTGGCCAAGTCCACTATGTTTTTTAAAATCGAGCATATTTGAAAGACCGTTAATGAATATGCAAACAATTTTATTGATATTGTACAATTTTTATCCGATATTTTATCATATTAGAAGATTAAGGATCCATTATTCGGTATGGGAATTCGAGTAGATATTCTCTCTCGTGTTTTATTATTGAAGAAAACTTCTTATGCTAAGGTTCCAGACATAGCCTTCATGGTAAAAATGGACCTAGCTTAGAAGTTAGGGTTGTTGCAGTTTCTTTTTCTCCTAGTAGTTAAATTAATTCCTTTATGGAAAAGAGTAAATGTGATTATTTTCATGGTGGTTCTTGATAGTAGGATTCTTCTAAACCTCATGTAGTTCCTATAATAGGTCCTTTGGTTTGTTACCATTATGGTAAGCTAGGGAATTCAAAAACGGTTTACACTAAGGAAACCTAGATGTGTGGTTCATACGGATGATTGGATCACCTCCAAAAGTTCTTCCATGTCTATTCCACTTTGTATAGTGGAATAGGGTCATCAGAACCTTCTAAAACTATGGTATAATTAGATGATTCATTTATAAAAGGGTTCTAACCATAAGCATCTAGAATAATGCTTATTTACATAGTGGAAGTGTCTCTAGTGGAAGCGTATATGGGTCTAGTGATTGTGAGAGGTAACATTACTATAGATTCATCATTGGTAACAACTTTATTTTATACAGGTGCATCTCATTTTCTTATTTCAAACCATATTTTTAATATTATATATCGTCCTATGGATCATTTATCTTATTTAATGGATATTACTACACCCCTTGTAATAAAGAGAGAGCAGGGTCTCCGTAGTCCCGCTTTTGTTTTCTCTCTAGAAGATGTTGTGATTTCATGGATTTTTCTAGTTCTCAACATGAAACTTCATGACATTATATTTGGGAAGGATTTGGTCATTACTATTAAATTTTATAGTGATTTTTATCTTTTATGGATATCTTTGAATACACCTGATCATGTGTGTCATGTCTTCTAAGGATAATGGGACCCAAGGTCAAGTAGAGCGTAACCATCTTATCCCAAGTTAGGGAAAGTGATATATTTTCTTAATTTTGACATGGAGTAGGAATCATTATATGGTTATCTCCCTCCATTTATCTTTGAGTTTCTCAACATGTTCTCTTTTGAATTTTATAGTTTCCCACCAGTAAGGGATGTAGAGTTTTTTATCGATTTAGTGCCTCGTAATCTACCAATTTCTATTTGCTATTACCGTATGGCACCAGATAAAATTAAAGAGCTAAAGACTCAGTCCGATGATCTTCTAGAGAAAGGCTTTATATGCATAAGTGTGTCACCTTAGGAGATTCTAGTTTTATTTTCTAAAAAAGTTGATGGTTTCCTTTTCCTTTGTATTGATTACCAAAAACTCAACAAAGTCACTATAAATAACAAATATCCATTTCCATATATAATAATATGTTTGATCAATTAAAAGATGAAAATGGGTTCATGAAGATAGAAATCAGATCTAGTTAACATTAGTGGAGAATAAAATAATATGATATTTACAAAAATAGATTTTCGGAGCAGGTACAACTATTATGAGTACCTTGTTAGGCCCTTTGGTCAAACCAATGATCCTATAGTTCACTTGGATTTAATGAATAGGATTTTACATGAGTGTATTGTTTCCTTTGTGGTAGTATTTTTGGATGAAATCTTGGTTGACTCTAAGTCTGGTGAGGAACATGTGCATTATCTAAAAATATTTTTGGAATTGTTGAGAAATCACTGACTTTATACCAAGCTTTCAAAATCTAATTTCTAGATTCAGGAAGGGAATTTATTGGGAAACATGGTGTCAGAACATATAATATTAGTTGATCATGAGAAGGTGAAGGCAATTATGACATGGGATAAACTACAAAATGTTTTTGAGATTCAAATCATCTGGGGTATAGCTGGGTATTATCACTCGTTTGTAAAGGACTTCTCAAAATTAGATTCTATGATTACTGCTTTAACTCCTAATGGAGTAAAGTTTACTTTGGGATGAATAATTTCAGAATTATTTTATTGATCTGAAACATATTTTGAGTACTATGATAGTGTTGACTATTTTAAAGGCCAAGCCAAGCTTTGGGGTCTTCTGTGATGCATCTGGTTTGGGTTTGGGATGAGTTTCTATGTAGGGTGATCATGTTGTTTTAGGTGGCTCTCATCATCTTAGGACACATGAGAAGAATTATCTGACCTGTGACATTAAACATGGCCTTGTTAGGCATGTGCTTAAGATTTGGTAACATTACCTTTATAGATAAATGTTCATCATGTTTTTAGACCATACGATCTTGAGTTATATCTTCTCTCCAAAATATTTGAATCTTTTCCAGATGTATTTGGTTGAACACCCTCAAAATTTATAAATTGACATCACCTATACCTTGGGGAAGGGTAATTTCATCATAGATGCTTTGAATAGTAAACTTCCAACTCAGGATATTAAGGAATCATCAAAAGTGTGGAACTTAATGGCTCCCTTTACATAGTTTCATATTGAAGTCTGAGAATCAAGGGTTGGGGTTTCTTTGGCTAGTGTTGAGTTGACATATACTCTTTTCTAGATGATACTTCAGGAACAACATCTTGATGATGAGTTATGCATAATTAGAGAATCTATTCATACTGGGGAGACTATTTCTGATAGAGCATTCTCCACTGAGGGAATTATATGATATCATAATTTATTTTTTTCTCCTTTGTGGTAAGGAAATATGTGATGGGATATTTTCATAATTCCTAGCCGGATGTGCACCCGGGAACCATGATAATGTTCTATAAAATGAATCAATGATTTTGGTGACTAGGTATGAGATAAGGCATTACAAAATTTGTCCCTCATTTGTTATACATGACAAATGTTACATGATGAGAACCATAAAACTTCAGGTTTTCATTATACACTTCTAGTCCGCACTTGGAAGTGGGATGAGATCTCTTTCATATTTTTGGTTGGTTTTCCATCTACTGAGAGAAAGAAGAATGTGATATCAATTTTGATTTATCATCTGAACAAATCATCTCAATTTATACTCATTCATGATGCAACCAATGTTGAGGAGTTGGGAGATCTCTATGTAAAATATATTATTAATTTTAAATAATTTCCATCTATTGTAGTGTTGGATTGAGATCTTCAGTTCACTTCTCCCTTTTGGAGAGGCCTTTATAAGGAACTAGGATCTTAGGTTTATTTGTGTTTGACATACCATCCACAATAGGATGTATAGATAGAAACATCTATACATATTTTTGAGTATATGCTTCAGGATTTCAATATTGACTTTGGTGGGGCTTCAAATGATCATTTTGGGTTTTTACGTTTTCTTATAACAATAGTTACCAATCGACGTTCAAAATGATTCCTTTTGAGGACATTTATATCGAGCCTTGTAGATCTACATTGTTTTTTTGGGAGATTGGTGAATTTTACTTGGTTGGAAAGAGATTATTTCAAGAGATTAAATAAATATTTATTTTATGATTTAGATAATGTCATTGGATCAAATTTCATATAAATCTAATATTGTTCATCATAACAGATAGCTGAAATTTTTTGTTGGTGACCTGGTGTTCTTAAAAGATTCATCTTGGTTGGGTAATCAGTAGGTTAGGAGAAAAAGGAAACTTTCTTGAAATTTTATAGGAACTTTTTTAGGTTGTTGAGTAGTTGGGGAAATTTTTTTACCATTTAGTGCTTCTACCATAGTTTACATCGATATATAACATGTTTTATGTTTCTCCGCTACAAAAGTATCTGTCAGATCCATATCATGTTCTAAGATAGAGTGATCTTTATATTGAACTTGATTTATCTACGACTAAACAAATATCTAAGAACATTGATTCTGAAACCAAGGTACATTATTGGAGGACTATACCATTGTTTTTACTGCTATGGTATCACAGTTCGGATTCGCATGAGATGTGGGTGAGGGAGTAAGTGATGAGAGAGAAGTGGACTCAACTTTTTGGTATCTAAGCTTCTGATTAGGATTTCTTGGGATAAAAAGTTTCTATGATTGGAAGTTTGTAACAAACTATTACAATTTTCAGGTATTCCAAAACCCCTCTTTTATCCTTCCTTTGGTTGGGTTTCTTTTGAGGTTGTTTTGAGTGTGAACGTTGGAATTTTTGGAGGTCAGGGGATAGTGCACGGTTGGGACACTATTTTCCCAAACTGTTCACCATATCAATTGAAAATGTGAAAACCTAGATAGTGGGTTTTTTCATGACTAGTTCATGGTTGGAAAAATCATGTTCCTAATTAGTAGAAACTGTGCACCTTTGAAAATGGGGTGTATGACCAATGCACATGATTTTGTCTAGCTGTGTATCCCTGTTGATGTTATTCATAACAGTTTTTATTCCCTTTAGTAAAGTTCTTGTAAAATTTCATAATTGGTGTGAAATACCCATGTTTTAATACTAAATATGATTTTTTAGCATTATTTGGCTTAATCCAATCAAGTTAGCTTACTATTTTAATTATAACTCTCACCCTACTTATCCAAATTGTATGATTATTTTTTTGGGTTTATTATTAAAATTATATCATTTCATTAGAATATATCTTTGGAAAAACCATCCAATTTAAGGGACATATTGACCACACAAGAAGTACCAACAAATCTATTTAGAAAATTGGACCATCCATGAAGATAGAATTTCAAGGTTCAATCCAAAAGTTCAATTTTTTTTTATTTTTCACCAAAAGATAGGGTACAATACTTTTCATCATTTATAAGAATTTCAAGAGACAAATCAACCAAAAATAGATCCAAATAATTTTTTGAATTCAATCCCACCATTCTTCACTGTAATTAAAATTAGAACACAATTCATGAAATTTCTCATCATATATACATCAAATCGATCTGAGAATTTTCAATGTGAAATCCATGATATAGGAGGTTTATTTTTTAGAATAAATGGTTTAGATTTGAGGGTGTCTTATAATTGGAAAACCCTTTCACATTATTTCCTTTTAAAAAGTTTGGATTGAAATGGACATATTAATTTTTTTTATACAACCTCCCACAAATTTGGATGTTTATGTCCAATGGCCGCCAAATATTGAGGGTGAACTGTCATATTCTATATATACAACTTTTATGAAGAATAAGATATATCCATATTAATCTATATGAATTATCAAATTAGTGAGTCAGGTGGAGGGGAAGATTAGGAAAGCAAATAGTTTACCACCTTGGGCTATAAATACACCCCCTTCTCTCCTTGAAATGGGATGGAATTTCATAGAAAAGGAGAATAAGTTGGCATGACCAAGGATCTTACAAAGTCACGAGAGGAAGTCAATCCTAAAAAAATGAAGTGATCTACTCACTTCCTAAACCTACATCTATTCATGACATCTGTTCAATCCTGGGTCATTCTGGTTTCTATCGGTGATTCATCCATAACTATAGTAGGCTTTCTGTCCCACTCACTTGGATACTTCAAAATGATGTTTCATTCAAATTAGATGAATATTTCAAAATATCCTTCATTGAACTCAAATATGTTATTACACCTTCCCCGATAATCCAACCCCTAGATTATTCCTTACCCTTAAAAGTGTTCTTTGATGCTTCTGATAGGGAAATTGGGGTTGTTCTGAATCAAAGAAGATAAAAAATTCCTCATGTCATCTATTATGCCTAAAAAAGATTGGATGAAACTCAATCTCACTATAATGTGTCTGAAAATGAACTTCTAGTAGTTGTTTTTGACTTAGATAAATTCTAACCCTATCTCTTAGGTTCCAAAATTGTTATCATTATTAACCATTCTACTATAAAGTTCTTACTCAAGAAAAGTTATTCCATACTGGAGATAATTAGATTGATCCTAATTTTATAAGAGTTTGACCATGAAAGAAAAGAAAAACTCATAAAATAAAACCCTATGATTGATCACTTGAGTAAAAGTTCTAATTATTCTCATTCAGAAATCATTGATCCTGGATTCCCCACTGAGAACATTTTATCTCTCACTCCAAAATCACCATGGTATTACCCAATTGTAAAATACTTGGTTTCTATAATTTTTCAATTTTTTTTCAAAATAAAGAAAAATGAAGATGAAACTGAATCAAAATACTATTTTTGGGACTACAATAATGTTTGGAAAACTGGGGCTAACATGGCAATTAAGAGATGTGTTGATGAAGATGGATATTCCTCCATATTATAATTCTATCACTCACATACCTAATGTGGCCACATTGGAACTCAAAGATCCTCCCAAAAGTTCATAAGATCTAGATTGTTCTGGACTTCACTCTTTAATGACGCACATGAGTTCTATCAATCATGTCCCCCCTTGTCAAAAGATTTTCACAATTTCTAAAAGAAATGAAATTCCAAAAAATCCATCAATCTTCTATGAGATATTTCATATTTGGTGCATCGATTTCAAGGGAAAATTCCCCTTACAATGTTTTCTCATAAATTCTTATTTAAGTAAATTATGTTTTTAGGTGTTTAGAGGCCAAATCCATTAGAAAGGATGATTCACATACTCTTAGTGAGTTCCAAAACACCCACATCTTCCACTGATTTGGAACACAACATTCCATGATAAGTTACATAAGAACCCATTTCTATAATAGAACCATAGAATCTACACTAAAAAATAACAGGGTTGTACATAAAAATTCAACAACATATCACCCCAAATAAATGGCATGGCTGAACTTTCTAATAGAGAACTAGAAATAGTTCTTGAAATAATTTTTAATACCATAAGAAAATAATGGCTTGAAATTCTTATTGAATAACTTTGGGATTGTCTAACTACCTATAAAAACCCATTGGTGTATATTATTTAAGGATATTTTGGGGTAAATCATGTCATTTACCAGTTGAAATCCAACATAAGTCATTTTGGGATTTAAAAACTTGTAATTTTGAATATTAAAAATCTACAGAAGAAATATTGTTTTAGATTACTAAACTGGAGGAGCTTTGACTTGATTCTTACGATAATTCCGAACACTAAAAAGAAAAATCCAAGACATTCCATGAAAAACACTTCCTATGAAAGGTATTTCATGAGGTTGAAAAGGTAATTCTCTTCAATTCTCAATTTCAACTTCACTCAGGTAAGATTAATTCACATTTGGGAGGTCCTTTTATTATCACTAATGTTTACCCATTTGGTGTAGTACAAGTACACGGCCCCTCTTATAAAATGACATTCACGATTAATGGACATTAGCTAAAGCATCCCTATGAGGGGACACACATCCCAAGAGCCACATTGAGTTACATCCGATCCCCAAATTCTATAGTTGACCCACCAATGGATGGAAATCGTGACCCACCAAATCCAAACTAAGGGGTACCTCTTTCAATTTAACTCCTCCTCATATCCCCCCTCTCTCTTCTTTCTACTCTCTCATTCTCATTTTTTACCACTTTCCTCATCAAAATTTTGATTTATTCTTTATCTTTTGTGTGGGTGCGTCTTAATAAAAAACTAAAAAATATTAAAAACACTAGAAAAACTAAAAAATATGAAAAAAAGAGTCGTAATTACTCACTATGATCTTTTTTTTTAAAAAAATTAACCATTTTGGGGAGTCAAAAGAAAAGTTTTCATCTAAAATGTTTTGTACTTTCATCATAAATTTGGATAAATAATCTAGATTCAAAATCAAAATATTTTGAATGATTATTTTTTGATTTGGAAAATGATTCTTCCCTGACTATAAGGAACAAAATTAGCTTTGGTTCTAAGGTTACCTATGACTTTCTTGTCATTTTGATTATTTTTCACCCCAAATTGTGATTCAAGAGTCTGTGGACCTCTTGTAGAATTAACTACTTTGGTGTGCATTAATATTATTGAGTAATTTTCTAAACCAAATTATAATCAAAATATAAAAATATCCTCCCATTACCCATAAATTAATCATTATTTTGAAAGCCCCTTCAAGCCCCTAAAAAATATTTTATTGATAACCACATTACAAGACCAAAACCTTATCCCACAAAACATATATATGGATTTTCATTGCATAATTTTTTGAAATTCGAATTTGGAGGGAATGGTTTTTATTTTGGGCATCCATTTATTTATTTTCAATGCATTATCATATACTTTAAGAAAACCATCTATTTAAGTGTTGGGTATAGGTTTTCATTTGGTGAGTTATGTGAATGCATTTTTATTCATATAATTTGTAACATGTTATTGAAAAGTGTTCAAAAAAATGAAAACAAACAAAAAAATACATGTGTATTGGGTTGGTAAAAAATGATGCTTCCTAAACCTTTTATCCTATTATAACTATTATAATTTTTGTCATAAGAAGATCAAACATGGGTTGGGATATGAGTGTGAGATTTGTTTCAAGTTCAAATTTTCAAGAAAAAAAGAAAAAATATATAAAAAATGATAAAAATATAAAAAAGAACACTTCAATTATATATTATTGTGTCCTTGGGAGATATTTTGTTTCTTTTCCATATTTAACCATTTCATCCCCTTTAATTTTTTTCCATCCCTTTTGTGTCATTCGTCACACAATCATTCCCATGTAAATATGTGTTTCTATAACCTTCCATATCCTATTTCAAATTGTCCATTTCTTTCTCCATGTTAGTATTTTACCCCTATTTTCCTCTATCATGGATATTATAATCCTACCATCCAATTTCTTCAAAAAACCCCATAAAAATACCAATTGATTCTAGTATACTTAAGAATAAATAATGAAGCTTGGAGCTCTTTTAAACTATAATATTTTCACTTTTGGTTGTTTAATGAGTGAAGCTCTAGAAATAAATTTTTATCATGTTGAGAGGAGTATGTTATGAGTGCCTAAATTTTCTATTTATAAATATGGGTATGAAAAATGTTTTTTTTGGGAAAATTATTGTTGTAATATTTTTTGGTGGAATTATTTAGGGATTAGTGAACTAGTCTAGACTCCCATGATTAGGGAATTAAATTTAACATTTTTTTGGAGAGTGAAAATGATTTTGTTATATTTTTATATTTGTTGGGAATGGGTACATGCACAAGAATAAGTGTGGGAGAGTTGATGTTATTCATTTATTCATAACATTTTTCTACTCCATTTAGTAATTTTTAAGTAAAAGTTCCTAATTTGTGTGATATACCCATGTTTTATTAATAATTATAATTTTTGAGAATTATTTGAATTAATCCAATCGAGTCAATTTACTATTTTAATTATAAATCTCACCCTAATTATAAATTTTTTATTATTTTTGTTTTTAGGGTTACTTATTTAAATTAAAACATATAATTAGAATGAATCTTTGTCCAATTAAGAAAATTTACTGGCCATATAGACCACAAAATTAAGGACCAACAAATCTGTTGATAAAATTTAACCAGCCATGAAGATAAAATTTCCGGACTCAATCCAGAAGTCAAGACTCTTTTATTCTAAAATAAAAGTAGGGGTACAATAAAAATCATCTTTGAAAAAAATTTCAAGGGAAAAAGCCACTAAAAAGGGAACCAAATGATGTTTTTAAGTCAATCCCACCATTCAATGTGATAAATTAAAATCAGAAAAAATACTTGAATTTTATCCTAATTTAGAAAAACAATTGAACAGAGATTCCTTAGTTTAAAATAAAATATATATTTGGCAAACTTTTTATAATAAATGGTTTGGATTTGAGGGAATATTTTTTTTTAAAACCCATTCACATTATGGCCTTCGAAAAAGTACAGATTGAAACCAAGATATTAAAATTGTTTATTCAAAAACCCATATATTTGGCTATTTAAGTACAATGGATGCCAAATTTTTAGGGTAAAATTAAAACATAAATATATAACACTTTTAAGAAGAATATATCTCCATATTTGGTTGTATTAATTATAAAATTTGAATGTCAAGTGGGGGGGGGATATTTGGAAAGAAAAAAGTACACCACCTTGAGTTATAAATACAACCCCCTCATCTCCTTGAAAGGGGTTGGAATTTCATTGAAAAAAAGGATATTTTGGAATGAATAAGATTTTTCCAAAGGATTGGGGAGATATTTCATACTCAAGATTCTACTTGAGACACCATTCCTCTATGATTATTTTGATTTCCATTTTCATTTTTCTTCAATTGTAATCTCATAAGTGTTTGTGTTTGTAATTCTATTTTAATGAATAATTATTTATAATTATTCCTTTTTATCATCGACCCACTATTTTAAAATATCAACTTTCTTAAATTCATTTAAATAAAGTTGAAAATCACTCCCTTGTTTTGCTTTCTCATTCAATTGAAAGCCCAATTTTAACTCTATTTACTATTTCTGTGTGTGTTCAACACACTACTCTTTGCTCATCCCATTATTTTAATTTTATTTTAACTAGACAATGTAAATATATTAAACCATATTAGTAAACATATTAATGGGTCATTAAATATACTATTTGGGAGAGTCATTATTTTTGGGATATTATGTGATCAAGGGATTTTTCTCGTTAAGTATTCTTTAGTTTAACATTGGGTATGTTAAACTTAAAATGTCACGAATTAATGACATGTTTTTTTCATGTGGATTCCTAGGATTAATGGAAGAATAAATACACTAAAATAAAAAATGTTTTGATTTATATTAGAACACTAATTTAAGTTAATGATTGGACTAAATCCTCAACACTTGGGAATTATGATCAAAATTATCTTGTGATGTGAGTGTTAATTTAATGAAATATTAAACAATTCTCAAGGATATAATAATATAAAAATACCCAATAATTATATCACACCAATATTTATTAAATTTTTAAATCAATCATCATACATTAATAAATTTAAATAAGCTTTAAAAACAAACCCCCAAATAAAATGAAAATCCAAATAAAAACAATCGACTATTAAAAAGTACCATCATCAAGGATTCGACTCGAGTGATGCTATATACATTAGAAGAGCATTAGAACCTTGAATTTTAAATAGGTTAAAATCATCCATGCTTCTCCTTCTCAAATAATAATGTGTACATGATTAATTAATACTAAAAATAATTTTAAAACTATTTAAACCGTTATTTAATGTTCTAAAAGGACTTAAATCAAAACTCCATGATTTATTCCATAATGGGAGCTCCAAAGAATAGATTTTAGCCCCTATAAACCCTTATAGAACCATACCAAATCTTTTTGAACAATGTTTAATCTCCTCTTGGTAGGGTTCCTATCCCGATTCACATTCTCATGCTCTCTCTCTCATTTATCCTCCTATGGTTTTGTGGATTTTCATGCTATTGGAAGATCTAATAACCATTTTTTTATCTCAACCCTAGGTTTGATTCATGGATTCATGTTGTTTATGTTCTTTATAAGCATATACTGATTAGTTTTTGAGTTTCAAAATCTATGGATCCTATGGTAGGTGGTTCCTCCATGATGCCCAATTTTTATTATCCATAAATTGATTTATTTATATTAAATTGTTTGATTTAAAATAATTATCTTGATTTTAATTAGTTGTTTTTAGAAAAACACAATTCAATTAAATTGGGGTTCATAATTTGAATTTGACATGGAATTAGGTCCCCCCTGCCCCCAATTCCTTTGTATTGGGGTCCGGTTGTGAAATTGTTGGAAATTGTTAAAATTGAAATTGTTGAATTTATATTTTGAAATTGGTTTGATGGAAAATTATGGAATTTAAATGGTATAAATTACATTTGTGAAATTGATTTGATGGGATTGATTTCAAAGTTTTATTTGACTAAAATGGCTTAAAATGTTTTTGCTAGAAACCTTTGGGTTTTACCTTGGAAAAGGATTGTTTTGATTAAAATGTATTTTTGTTTTTTAAATGGAAAATTTGTATATTTGAAAGAGAGAATGGTATGAATTATATTTTAAGGAGTTTTAATGTAAATTTCCTTTCATTGATTTGTTATTAGATAACATTAAATCCTTAGTTTGTGAGTTATTTAAACAACACAATACAATTTACAATGTTCCGAAACATAAATGAATTATGTCACATCGATGATGGAATGGTTATGAATTAACATTTGTCCATACCAAAGGGGTGTGTGTATACACATATTTTCATATCACATTGAATGTGTGGAGTTCCTTAGCCTAGAACTATCATAACTTTAGGCATATGACCATGTTCCTTTCTTGTTTTTATTTGAAATGAATATTTTATATTGTTTTAAACTAATTTATATGCCTTATTAATTTATATAAAATGTTTTTGAAGTCATCTTTTTAATATGTTTCCATCATTTGAAATGTAAAGCATGAATTGTTTAAATATTATTTGGAAATGGAAACACTGTTTATTTAAAATTGAAATCTCTTTATTTGGTTAATTAATTTTTGGAATATATTATGTAATCATTGGGGATAACCTATTGTAATTTTAGATCACACCCTACCCATGACATTGAGTGTTTTTAGACTATCTCCTTCCAGGTTCGAGTAGGGGTAAAGCACCCCTTAGAGGTCATTCTAGCTATTGATAAGTAGACTTAGAGAGTTGTGTTTTTTGGTACTTGGGTTATCTATCCTATTTTTACGCTACATTTTTGTAGTAATTTGGGTTGTTTTTACCTATTTGAACTATAGTGCACTTCTCTCTATTGAGTTTTCTTGTATGCATACTGATTTTTATCTTACTTCTACAATGGTTGTGACAAAATTATTTCCACTTTCATTTTTTATGATTCTAGGTGGTATTCCCCAACCCATGGGGATCAATAATTACCTTCAGGCCATTTTAGTGTCGACTCAGATATTGGGTTACTAGGGTACTGAGGCAGGTTTGTGACATAGTTTGTCAACTAATTCATAATTCATCTCTCACTTAAACTCATTTGAGTTCATGTTCTAATATTCATTTATATATATTAAAGGATGAGGTTCATTACTCCACATGATACATGAATATCCATGTCCTAAAATCTTACTTATTCAATGTTACCCAATATTTTCATGTCTTTATGAAATTAGTTATGTTGTAGTAATTGGCTATGTCGAAGTCAGTTTTGTAGAAATAAACTGTGTGGTTCAGAATTGATTGTGTGGAAGTTAGCTATATAGAAATAAACTATGTGATTATCCATCAGTTACAACCCTAAATCATCTATGTAAATTTTGTACATCATCGAATCAAATATATGGTTGAATCAACTATGTGAATCTACCATGTCCCTGAATCAGCTACATGAATCAGCTATGTGACTAAATCTACAATAAGAATTGGCTATGTGGATATGGAAAATTCTAGACTTCACCCAAATAAATGATGAAAATACTAATCTATGTTACAGGCCTTCTCAAACACTTATACCCTTTTCATAGATATTATAGACCATGTTACTTCACCCACATTTTTTTTGATTCTTTAAAGATCATCACATCAATTATCACACTTGATATAGAGAATAGTCATTCTACATGCTTCTTCACCAACAAATCTAATTATATTATTATAATATCTAATATATATTTCCCATTTTTGATAAAAAATAAAATTCAAGTCCATTTTTATCAACAGTTTCATAAATAAAATGATTTATAAACGGTTTAAGTATCATTTTAATTATTAGAAATTCGAGACACCTCACTTACCCACATTACCCTTATTTTTGTAGATAAAAAATTAACCATGGTAATTATTCTATTATTAAAAATATAAGACAAACCTTACTAAATTTTGATGTTCTAAATCCAATTTTGGTATCCATTTCACATAATTATATTTCAAAATAAGAGAAAATAATCTTTTGAATTAAAACATAAGAAATATTAAAAATATTAAAAAATGTATTTTTATATATTAATTTTTTTTAATATTATTTAGTATAAAATATTAATTTAATTAACGTTTATTCATTTGTTTTTTAAACAACATATTATATACATATCTTAATTTATTAATATATAAATAATATAACTCTTATAAATTTAAATATTTGAAAATTACCCTTTTATATTTATCATGGTAATTAATCTTTAACCTAAGTAATTCACTTTCAAGGCCTAAAATAAAATTTTTATAGCTACCTAATTTGAAATAAATGATTCTAAATATAAAATATATTTTATCATATAAAATTATCATGTATATGGGAAATTAAATTTTACCATTAGCACACATAAAACCTGTTTTTAGGAAATGTGTATTTTTAAGCATAAAAATTTGATTCAGGAACAAGTATTAATGCTTTTTTATTTTCATGATATAAATAATTTTATTACAAAAAAATAAATTCTATGATATATTTAGGTTATGGAAAAACTAAATTTCACCTTGAAAATACTTGATTCAATGAAAAGGCCGAAAATAAAGTTTTTTAATGTAAAATTTAAATTAAATTCATACTGTTATATTTTAAAATGAATAGTGTTATTTTATAAGTACATATTTTATTACTTAAAAGGTTTTGTGATTTTATTTGTGGTTACATGTAACACCCCAAGAATCCACAATATGTTTCTCTTTGAATAATATAATAGCTTACGTTGTACACAACTTCGAGTTCTAACACACCACAACCAATCAAAATAGCCATTTACAAAGTAGTTATGAATAGTAATACACACTTTTTGAAATTTTGTAAATTTTATTTTTCAAAATGGATTTATTATTTGGATTCAAAATATAAAATATTATCTTAGGGTGATTTTTTTGTGATTTTCTAAAAACTTTAATTTTTTTATGAATAGTGAAAAACACAGCGTTATTGTTTAAAACTGACTTTTTATTTAAATAATTATTTTTAAAATTAAATTTATTTTAAATTCAGAATAGATACATAATACCTATATTAGTACAATTTAATTCATTGGATTCATTTTATAATAAGATTAGATATATAAAATTTTATTGAACTTTTTAACGTCTTTTACCAACCTTCCAGGCACATTAGCAAATTTGCATAAAACATAATTTTACCACTTCGGTAAATTGAATTTTAAAAATTCTACATACATAGTTTTCATCATTAAGTAAAACGTGGTTCAATAGGATGAAAATATTTTTTGGTGAATAGTAACTTTTAAATTTTATTCACCATAGTTAAAAGTAAATAGGGTAATTAAAGGAAAAATAAGATTAAAATTACCCCAAACACATGTTATAATTCTACTGGATAAGTTTAATTCTAAAAATATTAACCTTAGGAAAAAAATAATATCAATTTTCAACCATTTTGGTTCGATTAGTAAATTTATTATATTTTATTTAAAGAAGTGTTAGAAGTGTTATATTCAAATTTTTTTTAACTAAACCATTTTTAATATAGAGTTATACATAAGATAAATTCAACAATAAATATTCATTAGAAATAAAAAAATATTTCCTACAACATGGTATTTTATTTATAAATTTTAGACATAAAATAAGTAAATTTATATATGGAACAATGATGATGCAATAATTACCTTATTAATGAAAGATTTAAATAATTGATATTATAAATATTAAAATAAATGTAACCTGCAACTTTGGATTCCATCCAAAAAATTTCTAGGTTAATATGACATGTGAGGGATGATTAAATGTATTGTTTTTTAAATAATAATGTTTTTATGACTTCCATAAAAACCAAATACTCAATGGTGTCAAAATTTACAAAAATGATTCTTTAAAACAAATACCATTTTATTAAATGACATAGTGCTCTTAAAAATCTATGATTTGGGAAAAGGACTTAGAGAAGTTTATATATGTCATTAATTAACCACTTAAGGTTCCCTTGGAATTTTATAGTAAGTTTATTAACCATTCAATACAAAAATACAAGAATTCATGGTAAATGTTAAAATATTTAACTAAGAGTTAAATCTAAAAGATAAGGTTAATATAGTGATCTAAACTTATATAAAAGCTATTGGTTGAGAGAATATAGACCCATCCCCACATCATCCTTGAAAAAATCTTTTTTAAGCTATTATAAAAAGAAAATTATTTTATAATTAATTAATATTTTAAGCATTTCCTAAAGTGCCCCTCACATCTCTTTTAAAAGGGAACCTCCCCTTCTCTTAAATTTACACCTCCAAAGCATTTTTTATTGGCCAAACCTGGATTAAATCTACTAAAAACTACCCTCAATTAATCCTATAGGCCTTAATTTGATCATAAATCCATCCTAAGAAGCCCTTTTGTTCAAATCAAAAGGAAGCACCTAAATAGGAGGTAATTATTTCATCACCTCTTTCAAAGTTATTTTTTTCTTCAACTTCATTCTTAATTGTTGTTTCAATGAAAAATAATGAATCTAGTACCTTCTACATATTGTGATTTTATTATAAATATGTTAAAACCATATTATTTATTCTATCCACCCTAGGAATAACAATCTCACCATACGCGCGTATGTACAACTTACAGTCTCCACATCATGGTGTAATTTGTTATTCAACACTTCATTTTTCAGATGGGTATAATAATGAATATAATTTATGTAAATAATAAATATAAAATTTTAATTATTCTTTATATATAATATACTTTCTAAATACATATTATTTTACCATCAATAGAATGATATTTTCGCTCGTGCGTACGTACGGATTACCATCTCTATGACGCGATGAGATTTCATTCCCCATCAGAACCATTCAAGAATAATTTTCATTTTATAATTAAAAATAATATTTAATAACTTAATGTCATTATGGATTTGAATCAAATACATTGTATCCATAATAAACATGGATTATATAACAAAACATATTAAGTAAAATGAATTACTTCACACCTGAAACAATGATACTACTGAAATATTATTAACAAAGAAATATTAGAGGATCATATATGATATCATATTTATGTATATGGTTCTTGTATAATTTAATTACAATTATTTAAACATTATACATGAGGTTAAATTATGATAAACTAAGGAAAAGTACAATTTCAGGGTTAATTTTTCAATAACTTTATTATCTAAGGTTTTCTATATGTAAGTATCTACTAGGAATTCCTTGTCATCCGCATTCGGGTTCTCTAAAAATTTATTTAAAAACATTTTTACTATTTCTTAGACTATGGATTAAATTCATTTATACTCTTGTTTTACTTTTTATGAAATGTTTTTAAAGGAATCTTTCCATCGTTTTCCAAACAAGGTACTTTTTGACCTTTTCAACAAATTAAGGAAAGAATGTTTTCTAACTTATATGGTTCATGCACATATTTTCCGTTGTTATAGCACCTTGTAAGATTACCTTACAAGCTTATAAGAATAGTTTCAAAATAAATGTTTGATTTTATAATAACATGAATTTTAAATGATTTCAAAGTTTAAAGAGATATTTCACTCAAATAGTTTATGGATTGATATCATCTATGTCAACATCCTTTATTTAATTTTACACTTGTTTGAATTTTATTAATTATGATACAATCTTCCATATTTTATTGAAGGTTTTGTGATATGATTGACTATGGATGTGATATTTTTATACCATTCAAGGTTTATAGTTGAATTATTAACATTTAATATGAGGTTTTTAATATGAATTTTTATGTTATGTTTTAACCTTTTCATATGAGGAATTCAATAGACATACTAAGTGACGGACATGGCCTGTTATAGTCTCATGATTCATTGGTAGGTCTCTTGATACAAACCAGTGTTTTGGAACAATTCCATGAGAATATTTTTATTTTTAGTCTTGGCATGAGGCCTTGATTATGTGTTTATGATGTCTGGCATTATGCATTCCATCATTATGAGATTAGCTATTGATATTTCATGTGATTATTCGACTAGTAGAATATCCATGTGAATTACTAAATGGAATTACTTGATTTATCTTTTCCATATTATTCTATTTTTTATGTTTAAAAGGCTTGTGTTTTAGTCTTATACATTTCTATAAATGCTTATGATTATTTATGATAGCTTCTGCTATATTTTTATCCTTATAGATCATCTGAGCTCACCCCTTTCTTATGTTTTATTTTTATCAGGATGTGAAGAAGTGTATTATGACTAACCAGAGGGATAGGCTAATGGATATGAGTGAGTTCAAAGGATACACAATTTTTATTTTTTCATGTCATAATATAATGTAAAACTTATGTATGTATCTAGTACTTTAATGACTACTAAACTTATCGGTCTTTCAGGACATGATCTATTGTGATAATGCTAATTTTATATAATAATGCAACGAATCTGGGTAACTGGAGTTGGGAAATTATAGTTGGTATCAAAGGAAGTTTAGTACAAACCTTTGAAACTATATTTAGAAAAACTCTGATTAGAGAACAATACCCTAAGATAGACATAAAATATTAATATTGAATAACATCCATTTTTTGGTAATGTAGATATTTTTTGATTTTTCCAAGAAATACATCCTTGTAAGGATACTATATGTGGATGTGGTTCTAGCACAGATATACCTAGGAATGAAAACTCTGACAGGGAGTTTCAAGCTTAACCTGAGGTATCCTGGTACATGACAACGAGCCTTACTTCCCACCTAGTTTGACACTCTTGGAGGTTATGCTTAAGATAATTCACATTTTCTTTACAAACCATTATAAAGGATTTATGAGTAAATATGTCCCCAAATAAAACATTTTTTATGATTATGGATTATATGCATAAACTATTCAATTTATGTTAGGTATTTTTCAAGTTTAGAATTATACATTGCAATTCATAAACCAACCTAGTGGAAGCCATTGTTTAGAAATGGTACCTAGTGGAAGAAATGAAAACTGTATCAATTCATGTAATCCATGTAAGTATTTCTATTATACTCAAGATAATAATAGTCGAGCAGGTGATACATCTAGTGCTTAACATCTTATAACCATACTATGACAACTCACTCAGGTTATAAATAATAACCTTACCAGTATGGAGCACCCTAATCCACAATGTGGAGGATCAATGTTAGGACGCTTCATGAGGAAACAACCACCAACATTAAATGGGACTAAAAATTCTTTTGTAATTGAGAAATGGATAAGTTCCTTAGATAAAATATTTCATTATTCAGGGAGTAGCGAAAGGGAAAAAGGTTGTCATGGAAATTTATCGCCTCTTAGGAGATACAGATCAATGGTGGTGATTAATTTAAAACACAAAGGAGGATAAAAAAGTATAAAATATGGAATTTAGGGTGTTTGAAGAGATTTTCTTAGAAAAATACTTTCCACGTAAACATCACAAAGATATGGAAATGAAATTTCTATGTCTTAGGAAAAAATAGGATGAGAATGTTACAAAGTATGAGGAGAACATTACAAGGTTATCAATATATTATGTAGATATATATACATAACCTACAAGGTAATATTGATCAATTATTTGATGGGTTAAACCTATTTCTCCATCAAGAAATATTCTCACAATCATTATCATCATATGAAGATATAGTCTCATGTGCCATCAAGATAGAAAAGTAATTCTCTATGTCTTATGACTTTACAGTGAAGCAAGAGAAGAAGAGATCTTTTAACACTCTTGAAAATGAAATAAGGGGAAGAAGGGAAAAGTTGAATTTCCATTCTATAGTAAATATGGGAAGAAACACCCTACTACTTTCATTAAAGTAATGGGAGTCTGTTATAAGTGTGGATAAAAAGACCACTGAGCTCGTCATTGCAAGGGGAAGAAAGAGGTTGTCGATGTTCAATGCTACAATGGTAATAAAATGGGGCATTATGAAAATGAATTTCCTAAGCGTCAAGTAAACTTACCTAATAAAAGGAAAATGGAGAAAATAAAATCTTATGTGATCACTACTACTGAGGTTGAAGTTCCAAACGACATGGTGGAAGGTACTGTAATTGTATTCTCAAAATTAGCCAATTCTTTATTTAATTCTATATCATCACATTCATTTATATATTTTCAGTGTACTAATAAAATTAGATATTTCCAATTTGAAATATTAAGGGATTCTTTATTAAAAACTCATAAAGGAAGAATCATAGAAAAAAATTTCCGTCAATCAGTTACCATTATGGCATAAAAACTTTCTTTATCTGCTGATCTTATTGTCACTCCCATGATTGAATTTGATCTAATACTCATTATGGATTGGATTTCAGACCATGATGCAAACATTTATTGTAATAAGAAAGAGGCTACAATTTTTTATAATGATAAAGAATCCCTTATCTTTAGAGCAGAAAAATCACAATCTTATTCTCATCTAGATCCACCCCTAGAATCTATTCTAAATTTAATTATTAGGGAGGAAATGAGTGGAATAACTATTTGTGAGGAATGTAATGTTAAAATAGAGTATGTACCTATTGTGCAAGAATATGTTGATGGGTTTCCAGGGGATTTACCTGGACATACTCCAGAATGGGAAATTGAGTTTTCCATTGACTTAATTCCTAGTTCAAGGCCCATATTGAAGACCACTTATATAATGGACACATTAGAATTAGTGGAACTAATTAAACCACTAAAGGAATTGAGTAATAAAGGATTTATTTTCCCTAGTGTTTCTCCATCGGGATCCCCTATTCTTTTTGTTAAGAATAAAGATGGATCTATGATGTTGTATATTGACTATACGGAGATCAATGATATAAAAATAATGAACAAGTATCCCCTATCTCTAATTGATGATTTATTTGATCAACTTCATGGGTCTTAATATTTTTTTAAAGATTGACCTTTGATCTGGATACCATCAGTTGTGAGGGAATAAGGAAGACATTCTAAAGACAATATTTCAAACCAGGTATGTGCATTAGAAGTTTACATTATTTCCATTTGGACTGACTAATGCACCCTTTTTTTCATGGATCTAATGAATAGAGTTTTCAAGGAATATATTGATGAATTTGTAGTGTTATTTATTGATGATATCTTGGTATACTTCAGAATCTATAAAGATCATGAAAATCACTTGCACACTATTCTAAAGACTCTTAGAAGAAATGAATTATACGGGATGTTTAGAAAGTGTGAATTATGGATTTAAGAGATTTATTTTCATGGAAATATTGTCTCTAAGGATAGAATCTTTGTTGATAATTCAAAGACAAGGGAAATCCAAGAATGGACAGCACCGACAAGTATAACTGAGGTACATAGTTTTATTGTTTTAGTAGGTTACTATCGATATTTCGTCCATAATTTTGTCTAACTGGCTAACCAAATATCCAAGCTCACATGTAAAGGGAATAAATTTGTTTAGTCAAAAGAGTGTGAATAATGTTTTAAAGAATTTAAGAGAAGATTAGTCAATGCTCTTATCTTGAATTTACCTTCGAGGAATGATGGGTTTGTTTTTTATAGTGATGCTTCAAAGAAAGGACTTGGTTGTCTCCTTATGTAGAATGATAGTGTTATTTTCTATGCATCACGACAGCTATATATTCATTAATAAACTATCCTACTGATGATCTATAGTTAGCAGCTATAATATTTCCTCTGAAGATATGAATACCCTCTCTCTGTGGTGAAAAATGTGAGATATATACTGATCATAAGGGTTTGATGTATATTTTCTCACAGAAAGAACTCAACAAGAGGAAAAGGTGATGGCTTGAACTACTCAAATATTATGATTGAACAACACACTACCATCATGGTAAGGCAAATAAGGAGGTAGATTCTTTGACTAGAAAGGATCATGGTGTTCTAAAAAAGTTGAGAGTTGAAAGGGATCCTATGTTAATGGATCTAGTAAAGATGGATATGAGAATAATCATGGAAGGTGAAACATCAATACTTTTTCAAATGGTTTCCAAACCATATTTACTCGAAAGGATAATAAGTTCTCAGACTGAGGATGAGGAGTTTAAAAAGAAAATTAATGTTATGAATGATGGGGGATTGATTAACTTCATATATGAAGATGGAATTTTCAAATTTGAGAAGAGGCTTTGTGTTCTTGATATTCCTGATCTAAAAAGGGAATTGTTGGATGATTCTCATAGATCCAATTTTTCTATACACCCTGGTAGAACTAAGATGTATATAGATTTGAAGGAACATTTTCGGCAGGATAACATGAAGAGGTTGATTGCTGATTATGGGTGAAGATGTATTGTTTTTCAACATGGGAAGACTAGAAGACAACATCCTAAAGGAGTCTTGTAACCTATTCCCATACCTGATAGGAAATGGGATGATATTACAATGGACTTTTTCATGTGGCTTCCAAGGACTCCTAAAAGGAATGATGAAATATGTGTCTTTTTTTATCATCTTATAAAGTTAGCACATTTTCTTACTATAAGACAAGATTTACCACTTGAACGTTTAGCTAGAATATATATCAATGAAGTTGTAAGATGTCACGGTGTAACCCTATCTATTATTTCTGATCGTGATCCCCATTTTAGATTATGATTCTGGAAAAGTATTCTGAAAGCCCTAGATATTGAACTTTGATTGAGCACTACCTACCACCCTCAAAATGATGGACAATCATAAAGGACTATTAAAACCTTCAAATACATGTTGAGATCTTACTCACTAGACTTTCAAGGTATGTGGGATCAGTAGTTACCTCTGGTAGAATTTTCCAATAAGAATATCTTCCATTCAAGTATTCAGATGGCACCATATAAAGCATTATATGGAAAGAGATGTCACACACCAACTTTTTGGGATGATTTTGGGAAAAGAAAACTCGTAGGCCTAGAACATGTTTAGAAAATAATGGAAAATTTTAATATTATCCAAACCCACATCAAAGAACTTCAAAGTAGGAAAAAGAGTTACGCTGATAACCAAAGGAAGGATTTGGAATTTTAAGTAGGTGATCAGGTTTTCTTGAAGGTATCTCTATGGAAGGGTTTTATACGATTCAGTAAGAAGGGTAAATTATTTCCCAGGTACATTGAACCTTTCAAAATCATGGAACGAATTAGAGTTGTAGCTTACCATGTGGAAATGCCGCCAAGTCTCTCCAAAGATCAGGATGTGTTTCACTTATCACTGTTGTGAAAATACATGCCTGACCCAACGTATGTACTCACCTATGAAGAAATAGAACATGAACCTGATATGTCTTATTATGAAGATCTTATCAAGATTATTGATATAAGAGAATAAGTGTTGAGAAACTGAAAGACTCGTTTGGTAAAATTTCATTGGAGAAACCATAAAATGGAAGAGGCAACATGGGGACCTGATGAACTTATGATGAAGAACCACCCGAATATTTTTATGTAGTAATGTTCTTGAAATTTCAAGGAAGAAATTATTTTATGGAAGGAATAATGTAACACCCCAAGCTTCCATAGTACGTTTCTTTTTGAATAATACAATATCTTGCATTGTACGCAACTTCAAGTTCTAGTACACCATGACCAATCAAAATAGCCATTTAAAAAGAAGATATGAATAGTAATACCCACTTTTTGAAATTTTATAAGTTTTTATTTTTCAAAATGGACATATTTTTTGGATTCAGAATATCAAAATTAGCTTAGGGTGAATTTTTGGTATTTTTTGGAAAACTTTTAATTTTGTTAAATAGTTAAAAACACTACATTATTGTTTAAAACCATATTTTTATTTAAATAAATATTATTTAAATTAAATATATTTTAAAGTCAAAATAGATGCATAATACCTATATTCGTGCAATTTAATTCATTAGAGTCATTTTATAATAAGATTAAATATATAAAATTTTGTTGAACTTTTTAATGTCTTTTACCCACCTTCTAAGCATATTAGAAAATTTGCATAAAATATAATTTTACCACTTCACTGAATTGAATTTTAAAAATAAGACACACACAACTGTCATCATTAAGTAATATGTGGTTCAATAGGATGAAAATAATTTTTGGTGAATAGTAACTTTTGAATTTTATTTAACACGGTTAAAAGTAAATAGAGAAATTAAAGGTAAAAATAATATTATATTTATCTCATCACATATCCTAATTCTATTGGACAAGTGTATTTTGACTAAAATAAACCTAAGGATAAAAATAATATCCTTTTTGATCCATTTGGGTTAGATTAGGACATTTACTATATTTTATTTAAATAAGTGTTAAATTCAAATTTTATTTACTAAACCATTTTTAATATAGAGTTATAAATAAGATAAATTATACTTTAAATATTAATAAGAAATATAAAAATATTTTCTAATTCATGATATTTTATTTATAATTTTTATACTTAAAATATTTAAATTTATATATAGCGCAATGATGATGCATTAATTACATTATTAATGAAAGATTAAAATAATTGATATGATAAATAATAAAATAAATGTAAATTGAAACTTTTGATTCCATCAACAAATTTTATTGTTTAATATGACATGTTATGGATTATTTAATGTATTGTTTTTTAAGTAATCATGTTTTTATGAATTTCACAAAAACCAAATACTAAATAGTTTCAAAATTAACATAAATGAGTTTTTAAAACAAATACTATTTTATTAAATGATATAATACTCCTAAAAATATATTATTTGTCCAAAGGACATAGATAAGGTTAGATATGTCATTAGTTAACCACTTGAGGTTATCTAAGACTTTTATAGCATGTTTATTAACCGTTTAATTTAAAAATACAAGAGGACATGGTAAATGTTAAACTATTTAACTAAGAGTTAAATCTAAGAGATAATGTTGATATGGTGACCGAAAATTGTCTAAAACCTATTGGTTGAGAGTATTTCAAACCATAACCACCTTATCATTGAAATAAATCTATTTTTCGCTAATATAAACAGAAAATTATTTTATAATAAATTAGTATTTCAATATTTTCCAAAAGCACCCCTCTCCTCTCTTATAAAAGGGCACCTCCCCTTCTCTTAAATTCACACTGCCAAATTTTTTTGGTTAATCCGAACCCTACTAAAACCTCCTCCAAAATACCCTCACTTCTTCTTATAGGCCTTAATTTGATCAGAAATCCATCCTAAAAATCCATTTTTTTTAAATGAAAAGGAATCACCCAAAGAAGAGGTAATTATTTCATCACCACATTCAATGTTATTTTCTTCTTCCACTTCCTCTTTATTTGTGGATTCCATACCAAAATAATTAATCCAGTACCTTATACATAATTATATGTTATTATAAATATGTTACAACCATATTCTTTGTTATATCCATCCAATTAATGACAAAGACATCATACGTGTGTACGCACATCTTACCATCTCCACGTCGTGGTGTAGTTTCTTATTCAACATTAAATTATTTGGATGGGTATACTAATGAGTAAAATTGTTGTAAATAATAAATATAACATGTTAATGATTATTTATATTTAATATACCATCCAAATACACATTATTTCACCATAAATAGAATGATATTGTCGCTCGTGTGTACGTACGACTTACCGTCTCCACGATGCAATGAGATTTATTTCCCCATAATAACCATTCAAGAATAATTTTAGTTTGATGATTAAAAACATTGTTTATGAAATTATTACAATTCTTTATATGAATAAAATACATCATTTCCATAAAAAATATGACTTATATAACAAAACATATAAATGAAAACGAATAAGTTAACACCTGAAACAATGATACTACTGAAATATTATTAACAAAGCAATATTAGAGGATCATATATGAAATAATATTTATGTATGTTCTTCCTATATAATTTAATAAAAATTATTTAACCATTATAAAGGAGTTTAACGTACCCTTGACTAACGAAAATTACAAGGTAAGGGTTAATTTTATAATCTCTTTATTATTCGAGGTTGTTTATATGTAAGTATCTACTAGGACTTCTTTATCATCCACATATGTGTTTCTTAAAAATATATTTTAAAAAATTATTATTTCCTAGACTAAGGTTTAACGTCATTTATGCTTATTTATAGTAGCATCCGTTATATTATTATGCTTACTAAGCATCTGATCTCACCCCTTTCTTATGTTTTAATTTTTTCAGGATGCGAAGAAGTATATTATGACTGACCTGCAGGGATAGGTTATGGTATATGAGTGTGTTCAAAGGGGACACATTGTCGCTTTTTCAATTGTTAATGTAATGTAAAACTTATGTATGTATCTAGAACTTCTAAGGCTACTAAACTAATCATTATTTTAAGACATGATCTCTTATGATCATGCCAATGTTATGTAATAAGGCACCGAATCTAGGTAACTCGGGTTTGGGCATTACATTACATCCATGTGATTTCAAAAGATTTTAAATTTTTTGAAAAATGGTTTATGAACTATTCACATAAAAATAAATAATTTTTGGAAAAATCATAGGATTTAATCTTAAGCTAATATTTTTATAATGAATTAATTAAATAATATAATCTTGTAATAATAAAATTATAAAAACATAAATTAAACTTTTAAATATACTTAATGAAAAAATCCTCTTTAGTGTGTGATATTCTAGGATATGGTGTTTACCTTATATAGTAGGGTATCAGGTAATATATTCTCACCCATTAAATAATTTCATCCTTAAAATGGGTGTATATATCATCTATTCAATAAATGTGGATATTTATTCCTTATAGATTCTGTAGGGTATCACTTTTCTTTTCTAGTTTATGATTTCATTGAAGTGCTTCCACAAATTGAGTCTTATGATTCCCCAATACTTGCTAACTAATGTTAAAAATATGGATATGATCCTCATTATAGGACTATTTAGGCTCCAAATATATTCCTTCAGATGTGAGCACATGCATTAGATCTAGAATATAATTTCTTATTAGTGAAACATGGAATATGTTGTGTACTTTAGAAATGATGGGTAACATATCCAAATAGTAAGCAACAACTCTAACTCTTTTTAGTATTTCAAAATGTCCAATGTACCAGGTATGTAAATTTTTCTTTTTACTAAATCTTAAAACTCCATTAAATTGTTAAAAATTTAAAAATACATGATACCTAACTTGAAATTCCAAATGTTTTCTTCATTTAGTAGAATATCTATTTTTTCTACTCCTAGTTGTTTTAAAATGAATCATAAAAATTTGTACATTAATAGTCATGTCCTACACAAGCTCTTGGAAAACTATAATTCATTCTCCAAATTATCCCAATAGGATAAAGTATAACACATCTTTCCATAAAATTATCCACATGGTTCCATCTATATGTTAAAATAGAATCTATTATTATATTCAAATCATACCAAAGGTATATACTGATCGCACATACCTTGGAATTCAACTAAACATGATCTCAACAAGTCTCCTAATGTATGGATAGACTTTTTTACTTACCATAAAATTATGGATGATTTGAAGTGATTTCATGTATATTAGTGTCGAAAGGCCTTTGAATAATATTATAATATTTTCATGTGAACTAGGGGTAAAGATTAGATAAAATCAATTGTGGTTCCCCATGAATTCTTATGATTTCATTGATATAGAGCTAGTAGTGGCGCTCAAGGGGTAGATATTCTCATATAACTTTGATAAGAATTAGTAAGATGATCAATGATGAACCAGATAACATCATACTTCATTAGAATCTTTGGAAGTCGAGTTATAAATTCTATTAAAATTAACCCACTTCCATATAAGTATAAAAATAGGTTTCATGACTCTCATAGGATGTTTTCATTTAATATTCACCTACTAACACATTAATATTATTGATATATTGTCCTTAATTTCTTACTTCATACCATCCCACATGAAATGTTCTCTTAAATCCCTATAAATCTTTGTGCTACCAAGGTTTATAGGAAAATCAGAGCCAAGTGCTTCATCTAGATATTCCCAATTAAACTATGATATGGATGGAACACATAACCCCCTTAAAAACATTAAATATACATATATATTGATGAATAATTTAAATTTCCTATCATTTACTACCTTATTATTCATTTTTAATTCCTCTTCACCCTTCTAAGACTTATCTATATTTTCTAGTAATGTTAGTTGAGAAATTTATAAGAAAATGAATTCTGGTTCCTCTTCTGTAAAAATCACCATATTAATCATTACTTGATATATATATATATATCTAGAATCCTTATTATTATTTATCTTATTCATAAATCTATGGTCCCGCATACTCATTATATCAACTACCTTTTTTTATTTCCTAGGATGATAGTGTATTGAGAAATCATAGTACTTGAGTAGTTTCGACCATTATCTTTTCCTCACATCGAGCTCCTTTTGAGAGGTGATATACTTCATACTCTTGTGGTCTATATATATATATATTATCTTTTTTTAAAAGTTTGGGGCCGAAGCATCATTTTTATTATTTAAACAAAGCAAATACCTCTTTAGCTGGGTAGAGGGAGACCCATTACATAGCCTGAAGGCTGAGTGGGCATTTAGCCCATTACATAGCCCGTAGGCCCAATTTATTGGCCCAAGGCCCATTATGTGAATAGTACTGCTATAGTACCTGCACTGCTACAGTGCCACACAGTACCCACCACTGCTACAGTGCCCCTACTGCCGCTACAGTACCCCTGCCACCACTACAGTTTTGTCGTTGCAACATTAACTCAGGTTCTACAGTAACGCTACAGTGATGCTACAGTACATGCGCCCAATGAGTTTTGAACCCCCATTTTCCATGTATAATTATGGGGTGCTTACCACTAAGACAATATATATATATATATTATCTTTCACTATAGAGGTAGTGCCTATATATTTTCAATGAATGTATTATTTTTTCCAACATGAGGTCATGAGTTTGATAGTTTTATTCATGGATCTTCAATTTCCTAGATGCATAATAAATTAACCTATCTTTCTGTGTAATGACACAATGATGTTCTTACTTCTATGTGTCACTGTATATTATATATCCTTCCTTAAACTATAGTATTGTTAATTCTGGTGAATTAAACAGTATCATATTCATATCTGTGAAACATTCCTCACATCCCCAAAATAATGTGAATTTAACACCTTTATGTATTTAATTTGTAAAAGGGTATGCCAACCATAAAAAATCATGAACAAAACATTGATAGTATCCTACTAAACCTATGAAACCTAGAATCTCAGATATATTCCATGGTGGGGGAAATTATTTGAACACATTTTTATTTGATGGGTGAATGTATATTCTATCCACAGAGACAATATATCCAATAAAGGAAACATTTTTGGGCCAAAATTCTCAATTACAATATTTCCCATATAATTATTTTTTTATAAGGCTCTCAAAAATTATTTATAGTTAAATATCATGATCTTTATAGCTCATTGAGTATATCAAGATATCATTAATTAATACCACCAAAATGTTATCAATATAATACTTCAATACTATATTCATTGGATCTATAAATATAGAGGGTTCATATGTCAATCAAAAGGAAATACCATAAACTCATAATTTCCGTAACTTATTCAAAATTCTTTCTACGGTATATCATTGTTATTCACCCTTAAGGGATTATAAGAAGGGTGAAGTTATGTATTTTAAAACAACTTGTATTCCTGATGTCAATAAAACAAGTCATCAATTCTTTGTAATGGATTCTTATTCTTTATAGTAATGACATTGATATCCATGTAATTGATGCACCATCTCATACAATCATTATTATTTCTCATGAATAAAATTGGGTCTCCACATGGTGAAACATGAGGGCATATAAATTCATTACCACCGAACATATGTAACTATTTATTCAACTCCAAAAACTACATTGGTAAAATTTTATAAAGTGTTTTAGATATAGGTCTTGTATTAGGAATTATTTCAATGGAGAAATAAACTTCACACTATGGTGGATTACAAGTAAATTGTTTTATAAAACCATCAATGAATTTTTGTACAAAATGTATATACTCTATTCATACGATATATAAATTATCCATAGATCATGTTTGATGTTACTCTCTTCCCCATGTGAGAAATATCTATTCTAGGGACTTGATCTAATATTCAGCTAACAATGGATTAGTATTCACACTGAATGGAGGAGGTTATTTTCACATGGAATGCTACAAAATAGTTACACCATGTTTTCGATCGGCATGTTTCACTATATGGGAAAGAATATTTTTCATAACTTGGGTCAACATCTATAATATGGTTATGTTAAGATTATCTTCAATTATGGTTTCATTGAATTTCTCTAGGGGAACATACCTACATTGATTATGGGTATTGATATGATTCCCTTTCCTCCCATTAGTCTATATCTATCTATACTTAAATCAATCATGGTATTGAATTTTAAAATAAAATTTATATTATTTATTATAGAGTGTTCCCTATAAATCTTGTGGGTTTTCACGGTACATGTGATACTAAACTAGGTTGCTCCAAATATAGTCCCTGTATTTCCTATAAAATTTTATTTTATTACAACTATGGAAAATCAGACTCCAAAAACCAATATCTGGTAGTTATATTACATTATTAGTTCAGAATAAAAGAATTTACATTGGATCCAATGCCTTAGTAGTATTCATGGTATTGATACATACATACATTTATTTTTGAAAAAATAATAAAAAACATGAAAACATTACCGGAAAATTATTATCCATTCCATCATATCCTTATAAATTAAACATAGTTCTCCGCTAGGTTTCATCGTAATTAGAAAAAAAATAAGGGAGAGATTAGATTATCAATAAGGGATATAATTCAAAGGAAGATATCATAACATAAAAATGGAACAAGTGATATAGTATGAATAATTAAATAACAAGAAACCATAATGAACTAAAATTAAGAGCATAATATATCCATATATAGAAATGAAAATAAATAGATTGAATGGATAATAATAACTCAATCCTTTATAATGAAATGGAAAATACCTGATAGATAATTCCATACCATAAGACTAAAAGTTATGATCTTAGAATTCCAGATCTTACCATCAAGGAAACACCCTAACTTGGGTAGGAATACACCAAAATACGCAGTCAAATTTGTCACATGTGACCTACCAATACATCGATGGGTTATATATTTTCGGTCCTCACCTATCACATATTTAAGTAAACTAAAATCATCGTATGATAAAATGAATAAATAATTCAGAACCATCCATTCTAGTAATAATTTATATAATAGATATACTTTTCCCTAATTAAATAAATGGGATAACATGATCATAACCAATCCAGTGAAGGAAGGTGGATGGTTAAACAATATATAATGAGTTTTCTAATAATAATCCATATTAGAATAACAGTAGATGGTATAAAAATAATTTTTCCGATCTCAATAAATGGGAACAAATGATCATATCCAATCAGGATATAGAAGGTGTATAGTTAACCAATATATATTCACCTTTCAAAAAATCATTTGTTTTTGAATAACAATACACCCAATGCTAATAATTTACATCATGTCAACAAAAGGGATAACATGATCATAACCCATCCAGAGATATAATTTGGATGTTTAAAAATATATATTCAACATTGAAATAATAATTCGTATTATAATAACAACATAAAAAATGCCAATGCTTTTCCCCATGTTAATAAAATCGCTAACATGATCATAAACCATACAAATAGAGAATGTGAATTGTTAAACAATGCATAATTGACCTAGAATTTATATGGTATTATCAATGTAAAAAGAAGTAACCTTATTAAATAAATAAATACAAGGTGGTGTAGACACATGGTTTCAATGTTTTTGGTTATGAATATAACATAACAATTGATTTCAAAAGTTTTAACAAGTATGAAAAAACCTTCATCGTGGTTCATAAGGTATGTGTGAATATTCAAAACAATATCATTGAGCGTGTCTATAAAACTATGATGTCTTAGGTCCACTCATCATGTATTTTAGTGATTATTTATTCAATTCTTCAACCAATAATTTTTATGGTGACTACCCCTAGGTGTATCTTTATCACAATAGAATCTACTAGATAGTATCCATACGAGGATGCCATTACTAGGAAAACCTTGCACTCTTTTATTTACCAAAATTTATGATTTATAAGCATTATGATATATTAGAAAAAATATTAATTGATATTAAATCTCATTTTCAATATATAAAATGGTTGATAATTCCATTTAATTACAGGCATGATAAAATTTCAATAAAGCATCGTAATTGAAAATGGAAAGTGCTGAATGAGAACCCATATGTAGGAAAAATTGTGAAGTAGAAAAGGCCTATAATGAGAAAAGATAATTAGTATATAATTGAAAAAATAAAAAATTATAGGTAATAACATGAAATTAAAATAATTTAAATATGTGGAAGTATTATTAAAATAAATTCATCATAATTAAAAAATAAAGTGAGGGGTTGAAAACCCTTACCATTCAATGTAGTTTCTTAAATCTTGGGAGGACCCCTTAGATTCATAGAATCTCATTATTATGGAGTTATAAAAGTATTGGGATTGGAAATTAATGATCTTAATATAGGTTGGAGTGTAATTAAGGAATGAGTGGGAGTGATATCCTTTTATTACTGAAAAAGATGAAATTTTTCATTTATACTAATGTCAGGTAAGGGCTTTGAATGGAATCACATGGGTGTTCGGTGGGATTGGTCTGTTAGGTGTATAAATTAATGGTGACAAATGAGGGTAACATTTAAATACCTAAGAGTTCTTAATATAAGGTGTAAGTGACTTTTTAATTATCAAAAATTTGAGACACCTCATTTACCCATTTTACCTTTATTAATCTTGATTAAAAATAAACCATAATAATTTTTTTAAGATTAAATATATAAGAAAACAATTCTTAAAAAATATAGAGGTGTGGAATATTAATTTTTTATCCATTTAACCTAATTAAATTTTTAAATATGAGAAAATTAAATTTTAAAATAAAACCTAAGATATAGGGAAAACAGTTTTTAAAAGAAAATGTATTTTTTTATATTAATTGTTTTTAATATTATTTATAATTAATTATTAATTAAATGAATTTTTATATGTCAATTTATTTATTTAAACAACATATAAGAGTTAATTTTTAATTTATTTAGATAAAAAATATAGAACTCTTATAAAGGTAATTATTTGAAAATGACCATTATACTTTTTCTTTGGAAATTAATTGTTTACCTAAGTAATTTAATTTAATTTTCTAAAATTAAGATCCACATAATTACATAATTTATAAATAATTATTCAAAATATAATGTAAATTTTTTTTAAATAAAATTAATAATTTTTGGGAAAAATAATTTTTCCAATAGCATGCATAAAACCCGTTTTTTAGAAAAAAAATGAATTTTTAGGCATAAAAATATTGTTTTTTATAAAATTCACATTGGATATGATTTTACAGATAAAAAATTTATTATTATAATGTAAATAAGTTTTATAATTCTTTAAGGGAATGATAAAACCTAATCTATCCTTGAAAATACTAGATTATAAGAAAATGATAATTTTTATTAAATTAACATTTCAATTAGTTCTAAAAATGTTAGACATATGATTTATAAGTTAATAGAATATTTTAAAATGAATAATTCCATTATTTAAATATATTTTTCATTAATTAAATATTAATTTTTTTTACTTTCATATTCCATCCTATTGATGTCATAAGTTCCACAATTTTAACAAAAAATGATTTTTGTACTTTTCACCAAAACATCAATAATTTTGGAAATGTCCCAAAACATCATCATAAGTTAATTTATTTTTGATGAATTTAGAAACTAATTTTTTTTTAAAAATAAAATTGCACAAAAAAATAAATTAAAATTTTAAATATACACATGAATAAAGGATTTTTTGAGTGTGATAGTCCAAGATATGAAGTTTTACTTCTACTGTGGGGAATCCGTTATTACAATGAGCACATGGTTTGGAAAACTATGTCACCTAACAATGTGGCCTAGAAAGATTCACTAAAACATGAATTTATATCTTTCCCCCCCACTTTATTTTGATCTTTCAACCCCTAATTTTCTCTCCCTCGCATTTGAAAGGACTAGGTACCCAAATTGACCTTCTCCGCGCTTCTTTCTTTTGATTATAGTGGTCCTCCTCATAGGTTTCATGTGAATTACTCTCTGGTAAGTCCATATAAACCCCTTCCTCTCTTCCCTTCCATATTTCCCATTATTTATAGTTTATACCATTAAACCTAATATTGATGTTGGCTGATTCTAGGGTGGTTATTAGTCAAAATTATGGAACTATTATAATGTAGGGGTTGTAGAGGGAATATATTGGATTTTTGAAGTGTTCACTTCCATATGTGATGAATTTCAATTTTTTTCATCTTTAAAATGAGGTCAGTATTTAATTTTTATTAAATTATATTACATTTTATTAAATTTATTATTGTTTTATAATGATTTTTCATTAAAATTATATATATATATATGGACCCTAAGAGGCCAAAGTTTTTTTAAAAATCTTTTTTGTCCCTGGACATGGAATTGGATTCCATTAAAAGTGTTTTTTGGAAATTTCAAAATGGATTTTAAAGTATTTGTTTGGTTTAAAAAGTGGTGTAAAACATTATCTTGAGGTTTTTAAATGTATACCTTACACCAAAGTACTTTTAATTCCATTTTTTGAGGTGTTTAAATCTATAAAAATAATTTAAAATGGGTTATTTCAATATAATGGGATGTGTTAAACCTTGTGTGTGATGTTTGAAACCTTTTTATAACCCTGGTTGATTTGAAAGGTTGTTTTAAGGTATGGTTGAGTTCCCATTTTGGTTTGAAAATTTTTACATAAAATTTAGACCGAATAGTTGATAGGGACATGTTTAGAAATGGTACAGGCTGGATTTACATTCCATGCTTTCTTTAAAAAGGCATTGTAACACCCAGACCTCAGTTACCCAAAGTCGGTGCATTATTACATAACATTGGATTGATCACAAGGGATCAAAATCTTGAAAGACCCATCAATTTAGTATCCTTGTAAGTACTAGATACATTCATAACTTTTACATTACATTATAAAACGAAAAAAAACAACAAAATTGTCTCCATTGACCAAATTTATCCCTTAGAATATCCCCACAGGTAAGCCATAATATACTTCTTCACATCCTGGGAAAAATAAAATATAGAAAGTGGTGAGATCTGATGCTTAGTAAGGACAACAATATAGAAGAAACTTTCAAGAATAAGTATAAACATTTAAGTCAATGTATAAGACTAAAACACTAGCCTTTTAAAATTAAACTTCATCTTAATATGGAAAAGATAAATTAAATAATTCCATTTACTTATTCACATGGATATTTTACTAGTCGAATAATCAAATGTAATATTAATAGCCAATTTCATAATGTTGGAATGCAAAATGCTAGACTTCATAACCACATTGTCAAGGCCTTGTGCCAAGACAAAAAATAAAATTTTGTCAAGGCCTTGGGCCAAGACACTAGTTTGTTTCCTGAGATCTACCGATGCATCAAGGTGCTATAGCGGGCTCCACCTATCACTTACTAAGTCCAATGCATTCCTCATATGAAAAGGTTTAAACATAAAATAAACATTCGTATTAAAACTAGCATATGAAATTTCAATAATATATCTATAAACCATGAATGGTGAAAAAATAAAACATCCAAATTCAAACATATCACAAAACCTTCAATACAATAGGGAAGACTTGTATCATAATAATCAACTTCAAACAAACTTAAAATCCATTAAATGATGTTGACATAGATGAAATCAAAACTTTTTTGTAGAGAAACATCTCTTTCTATTTTAAAATAATTTAAAAGTAATAGAATCATAAAAGAAAAAATTTATTTTTGAAATATTCTTATAAGATTGTATGGGAATCTTCGACGATGTTATAAAGGGAAGAAAATAGCTGCACCTACCTTATAACTTAAAAAAAGACATTCATACCTTAATTTTGTTGAGAAGGTCATAAAGTACCTTCTTTGGAAAAAAAAACTGAATGATTCATTTCCAAACATATGTGGTCCAATAAGGGTATAAATGACATTAACCCATAGTATAGTAAATAGTAAAAATGTTTTGAATTACATTTTTAAGAAAACACGGATGTGGATGATAAAGAGGTCCTGGTAGATACTTACGTATTAACAACCTCAGATAAGAAAAGAGATTATAGAATTAACCCTTACCTTGTACTTTTCCTTAGTCGAGGGTACTTTCACCTCCATTATAATAGTTAAACCATTTTTATTAAATTATTCAAGAATCATATACATAAATATGATATCATATATGATCTTCTAATATTTCTTTGTTAATAATATTTTAGTAGTATCATCGTTTTGGGTGTTAAATGATTCATTTTCCTTAATAAGTTTGGTTACATAAGCCATGTTTATATTAATATGATGTATTTTATTCATATAAAGAATGATATTATGTTCATAAACATTATTTTTAATCATAAAATTAAAATTCTTCTTGAATGATTATGATGGGGAATGAATCTCATCGCGTTCGTGGAGATGGTAATTCATACATACATTCGAGCGACAATATCATTATATTGATGATGAAATCGTATGTAATTGGATGTTATATCATATATACAGAATAATTAACATGTTATATTTATTATTTACATTTGTTATACTCATTATTATACCCATCAAAATAATGAAGTGTTTGAATAACAAACTACACCACGACGTGGAGACGGTAAGCAGTACGTACGCACGTATGGTGACTGTGTCATTTATAGGATAGATAGAATAATGAAAATGGTTTTACCATATTTATAATAATGTAATAGTATTTAGAAGGTACTTGAGTTATTATTTTGGTATGGAAACAATAAAGAAAGTGGAAGTGTAAGAAGAAAATAACTTGAAAGAGAGTGGTGAAATTATTACCTCTTCTTTGGGTGTTTCCTTTTGAGTTGATCAAAAGGGATTCTAAGGATGGATTTATGATCAAAGTAAGGACTCTAGGTTTAAGGTAGGATATTTGAAAGGATATTTGGGCAGGTTTTGGCCGAGCCAAATGGCTTTGGAGGTGTGAAATTGAGATAAGGGGATGTACCCTTTTATAAGAGTGGTGAGGGTCACTTTATGAAAAGATTGAAATATTATTTTATAATAAAATCATTTTAGGTTTATAATGGCTCAAAAATTATTTATTTAAATTATAAGGTGGGATGTGTCTAAAACCTCTCAAAAAATAGGTTTTAGAGAGGTTTTGGTCACCATATTAACCTTATCTTTTAGATTTAACTCTTAGTTATATAGTTTTACATTTACCAAGTCTCTTTGTATTTTTATATTATATGTTTAATATATTTACTATAATAAGACAAGATAACCCCAAGTTGTTCTGTATAAATATATATATCCTTATATAATTTTTTTTTCTGAACCTTATATTTTTAGGAATATTATATCAATTAATAATATAGTATTTTTTTTAAAAACTTAATTATGTCAATTTTTACACTATTTAGTATTTGATTTTTTTGAAAGCCATAAAATCTTTATCAATTCGAATAATATTTATTTAATCAACCCTAAAATGTCATATTAACCAATAAATTTAGTATAATTCATCAGAAGTCTCAATTTACATTTATTTGGATATTTACAATATCAATTATTTTAATATTTCATTATTACGGTAATTACTACATCATCATTGTGTCATAAATATATTAAATTATTTAATGTCTAAAAATTATAAATAAAATACCATTATGTAGATTTTTTTTATATTTATAATGAATATTTATAGATGAATTTATATTGTGTGCAACCCTATATTAAAAATGGTTTAGTCATTAAATATTGAATTTAACTCTTTTAACTCTTCTTTAAATAAAATAATAATAAATTTCCTAATATAATAAAAGTGGAACAAATAGGTTCATATTTTATTCCTATGGTTGTTTTTGGTCTAATTAAACTTATCCAATAGAATAAGAATATGTTTTTGGGTAATTATAATATCATTTTACCCTTAATTATCCTATTTACTTTTAACCGTGGTAAATAAAAGTCAAAAATTACGATTCACCAAAAATTATTTTCATCGTATTGAACCACATTTTACTTACTGATTTCAACCATGTCTCTCAGATTTTTTAAATTCAACTCACAGAAGTGGTAAAATTATGTTTTATAAAAATTTGCAAATGCTTCTAGAAGGTGGGTAAAAGACGGTAAAAAGTTCAATAACATTTTATATATCTAAACTTATTATAAAATTACTCCAATGAATTACATTGAACATATATAGGTATTATGTATCTATTTTTCCCTAGAATAAATTAAAACAAAATAAATAATTACTTAAATAAATATTGAATTTTAAATAATAACGTAGTGTTTTTCATTATTCATCAAAAATTGAATGTTTTCAGAAAAATACCAAATATTCACCCAAAGATAATTTCGATATTCTGAATTCAAACATGAAGTCCATTTTGAAAAATAAAATTTATAAAATTTCAAAAAGTGTGTATTTATATTCATAATGGATAGTTTGATTGCTCATGGTGTGTTAAAACTCCATGTTGCATACAACGCAATCTACTACATTATTCAAAGGGAAACGTACTGTGGATGCTTGATGTGTAACATTCTCTCCTCCTTAAAATAATTTTGTCCTCAAAATTTCTAAAATATTACAGCAGAAAGATATTTGGGTGGTTTTTCATCATAAGTTCCTCGGGTTCCCACGTTGCCTCTTCCATCTTATGGTTTCTCCACAAAACATTTACCAGATGACTTGTCTGTTTGATCAGCACTTGTTCTTTGGTATCAAGAATCTTGACAAGCTCTTCACAATAAGACAGATCAGGTTCCACTTCAATTTCCTCAAAGGTGAGTACATGTGTTGGGTCAGGAATATATTTTCTCAACAGTTATACATGGAACATATCATGAACTTCATAGAGACTTGGAGGAATTTCCAAATGATAAGCCCCAACTCCAATTCGTTCTAGAATTTGGAATGTTATGATGTACCTGGGACTCAATTTACCCTTCTTACTAAATTTCATAATACCCATCCATGGAGACACCTTCAAGAAAACATGATATCCTACTTGAAATTCCAAATCCATCCACCGATTATCAGCATAGCTATTTTTCCTACTTTAAGTTTCTTTAATGTGGGTTTGTATAATCATCAATTTTTTCATTCACTACTAGAATAATGGGTTTTGAATCACCCCTCACATAGGAGACTGCCATTGGTGGTCATTGTACGTGACCTATAGCGACCGCCTCTAGCAGTCACTGGGTTTTGCAAAAAAAAAATGGGGGAGGCTTCTGTACCCCTCCCCCACCCCCTCCCATCGCGAAACCCTATCACGCCCCTCTCCCTCGTTGCCCTCCCTCGTCACCCTCCACCCTCGCCACCCTCCACCCCTCGCTGACCTCCGCCCTCGCCGCGCTCCACCCCTCTCCGCCCTCATCACCCTCTGCCCTCATCGGCCTCCACCCTCCTCCCACCCTCCGCACGCCCTATGCCCTCCACCCGCCCTTCATCCTCTACCCCCTCCGCCCTCCATCCCCTCCATCCTCCACCCCTCCGGCCTCTACCGCCTCTGCCCTCCGGCCACCGCCCCCCGAACGGTCTCTTCCCTCTGGCCTCTGGCCTCTACCCCCTCGGCCCTCCACCCCCCAACCCTCGGCCCTCTGACCCCTCGCTTCCCATCCCCCGTCCCCTCGCCTCCATCTGCTCCGGCTCCCCACCATCCCTTGTCCCCTCTTTCTTCATCCCCCTCCCTTGACACACCGCCGCCTCCCTTCCCCTCCCTTGTTGGACCGCCGCCGCCCAGTCCCCTCCCTCCCCACACGACCGCTACTCATCCCCTCACCACTTCCACCCTCCGACTCCCAATTATCCTCAGTCCCTTAACTCGTCGTCCCAACCTCGATGCACCATCTCCACCTCACCGCCTTCTCTCCTACGACTCAACGCCACCGCTGATACCCATCCCCTCCCTCACCACAACACCTCTGGCTCTAGCTCCTCTCCACTACCTCTCTTCTCCCTCGCAGCACCGCCTTCGGCTCCCCTCCCTTCTAGGTTTCTAGCGCAATCCGGTATGAAATTTGCTTTCACTTACATTCCATTATATATTCTCTTGTTTATTATTCAGAGATATAATTTGATTATTTTATCAATGGTCCATAAACAATTGATTAGTATTTATTTTAAATATATTTGATATGAAAAATAAATATGTGATAATTCTTATGTAAATGCTTTTTATATAGATATTATTATGGATAAGACTTGGATTGATCTTCCAAATCGAATGTCTAGAGAATATTTCAATGGAATTATGCAGTTTATTGACTTCACCAGAGGATTTAAAAGTGACTATATTTGTTTTCCATGTAGAAAATGTGCTAACAGATATTATTTCACATGAGATACTTTGAGGGAACACCAATTCATTAATGGATTTCTGAAAAATTATAAGAGTTGGACTCATCCTGGAGAAGAATATGTTCGTTGTAAAAATAAGAATGCAGTTCAGATGGATGTTGATGCAAGGATGAATGATCCAATGCATGAAATGATTACTGAAATGGTACATGGGTTGGATCCTAAAGGCATTGACATCCAAAATCTTGAGACCGGTGATATAAATCTTAACTCCGGTGCAGATCGTGATTCGAGGAGGTTTTATGAAGCATTTGATGATGCAATAACAGAATTATATCCCAGATGTACTTATTACAATAAATATTCATTTATCATGGAGTTGTTGCATTTGAAGAATTTTAATCAGTGGTCAAACACATCATTCGACATGTTGTCTGTGTTATTGAAAAAGGTTCTTACTATCGACGCTAAGATACCCGAGTCATATTACTATGCTGGTAAGTTGACAGAGAACTTACGTTTAACATATGAGACCATAGATGCGTGTGTAAACAACTGTATGTTGTTTATAAAGTAAACTACCCATTTGGATATTTATATAGATCATGGCACTTCCTGGTGGAAAGAGAACATGGGAAATCAGGCTCATCAAAGTCAGATTGCGAAATAGGGGAAACTGGTTGCCATAAAGAAAATGTGTTACTTTTCCCTTAAACCGAGGTTGAAAAGATTTTTTATGTCATCTAAAGTTTCTAATTCAATGAGATGGCATACAGAAAGAGTTCATGAAAGTGATATGTTAACCCACCCAACAGACTATCATGCATGGAAGGATTTTTATAAGAGACATCCCGACTTTGCTAAAGATGTTCATAATGTTCGATTGGGGTTGGCAACAGATGGTTTCAATCCATTCAAGTTTATGGTTGGTGCAACTCATAGCACATGGACCATGGTGTTGGTTCCGTATAACCATCCTCTATGGATTTGAATGAATCAACAATTTATATTACTTTCCACTCTTATTGATGGACCTAGAAGTCTGGGGGACAAGATTGATGTTTACCTTCAGCCATTGATTGATGAGTTGAATGAATTATGGGGAGATGGTGTGATGACTTATGACGGTGAAATGAATGAAATGTTCAAACTGCATTCTGCTTTATTGTGGACAATCAATGACTTCCCAGCTTATGAAAATCTATTAGGATGGAGTACGAAAGGGGAATTTTCTTGACCTTGTTGCAATAAATGTAAAAAATCTGTATGGATTAAACATTCCAAAAAATGGGAATACATGGTTCACAAATTTTTTCTTCCCCCTCATAAAAGGTTCAGAAAGAACAGAGTGACATTTGATTGTTCTAGATATTTCATCCCAACACCAAATATCATGACAGGAGTTGAAATGTTATCGCATATTGAGGAAGAAAACATCCACATGGTATATGAAATTCAGGATTTGGTTGCTCATCCAGTATGTAATATCCGTACTGTGGGTAGGCAGCGCAATCACAATTGGAAAAAGAAAAGTATTTTTTTATAGTATTCCATATTGGAAAACTAACATGATAAGGGATAATATAGATGTCATGAATATTGAAAAATTTTTTTGTGATAACATATTTTGGACCATTTTAGGTGTCATTGGAAAATCAAAGGACCATGTTAATGCATGTCGTGATTTGGAAGAAATGGGTTTAAGGAAATAGTTTCATTTACAGTTAGCTGAGGGAAACAAAGAATACATGCATGTGGCACAGTATACAATGACTACAAAGGAGAAAGAGACATTTATTTTCATTTTGAATATGCTCAAGGTTCTTGATGGTTACTCCTCTAATATTTCAAAGTGTGTGAATCTGACAAGCATGACATTGCAAGGATTGAAATGTCATGACAATAACATACTACTCTAATAGTTGATTCCAATAACAATTTGTGATTTTTTATCTACCAATTTTGTTCGGCCATTGATTGAGATGAGTACTTTTTTATACATCTTTGTTTAATAAATCAAAGAATAAGTGATTTAAAAAGTTTTCAGGACTGAATTTTACTTATGCTTTGTCACTTTGAGAAACTATTTCCCCCCTAATTTTTTGATGTCATGGTCTACTTGACAGTACAACAAAATGATTATGTAATGGATGTTGGTCCAGTGAAATTCAGGTGGATGTATCCTATTGAGCGGTATTTGAGTGCATTGATATGATTTGTACGCAATAGAGCTCGTCCGGAGGTAGCAATAACCAATGGTTATTTGATGGATGAGTGTACTACTTTTTGTGCAGAACATCTTACGGATGTTGAAACAAAATTAGATAAGCCCTCTCAGATTCATTATGGTCCAGTTGGAGAATGAACCGTATTTGATATGGACAACATCGATTGGATACAAGCGCATCGATATATATTGTTCAATACTCCATCAGTTGCACCATTAATGCAGTAAGTGTCTTATCACTTTTATTGTTTAACTTTTACATGTTTTGTTTTCATAAGTTGATTATTTAAATATCGCGTTATCATTTGTAGGAAACACATTAATGAGATAAAATAAGAGATGTATCGTGCGACTGAGTATCAAATTCAACAATCTCATTATGCATAATTTCATGATTGGTTCAAGGATTACGTACGTATAAATTGATTTTCATTATGAGTGAAGTATTATAATAATTTCTTTCTGTAGAAATACTTATTGAATTATATGAATTATGTAGGTTCATAAGCTAAGGGAGTTAGGGTATGCTATGCTAACTGAAGAATTTATCCAATTGGATGAGGGTCCATCTATAACGGCTCGTCGTTATAAATCTATAAATGCTAATGGTTTTCGATTTCACATTAATGATGTTGAAGACAAATGAGAAACACAAAACAGTGGAAATGGTTGTCCATTCATCGATTATGGTTATTACTAAGGTAAATTGAGAGATATCATTGAAGTTTTATATACACACAGGTTGAAGTACATATTGTTAAAGTGTGATTGGGTTGATCCAGTGCGTGGATGTAAGGTCGATCAACATCAGTTTTCATTGGTGAATTTTAACTATATGTTATATAGAAATGAACGAGTTGATAATGAACCTTTTATTTTTACATCACAAGAGGAACAAGTATTCTTTGTTACATTGCATTCAAATCCAAGTTGGAAAGTTGTTGTCAAAATGTCTCAGAGAGGAGTGTTTTTAGTTGAACAAGATGAACTCGAGACTGTTTTGTTTGTTTCCCAACTGCTTGATCAACATATCTTAGTTCAACGTGAAGCAAATATGTATTAGGTTAGAGCAGTCGTTGAAGGAGAAATGGTCAATTTTCATGATTCATGAAAGGTATGATTGTTTTCCCTCTATTCAGTATTGAATGTCCTAGGATATCATAAATTATCTTACAATTTTATAAATCCATGTATGTTTTAATCCTCACTTTTTGAAGTTTATTCATTTATAAATATTTAGGATGATTTCTCTTTTGTTATCTTCATGTTATTGTCAGTGTAACTCCCCATTGAGGTATTCTTCATTTTGGTTCATGTGATGATTTAATTTTTATTAATTGAATCTAAAATTTCGTTATGCATTGATTAGTTTTGTAAATAATTTGTATATCTGTTTTGTTAATTTTTTGATTTTTTAAAATTCATTCACAACTAATTATTCAATCCCTTTTTGTTTAATTAACAATTCTAGAAGTTTTATTTTTTAAAAAACAATGCAATTTATCTTTTGTAAATATTGGATAGTCCTCTTACTAATGTTTTCTATGACTGCAGGCATGTCAGGGGAAGAGACAGAAGATCCACATCATCCTTCTGAACCATCTATGTCTCAGGGTCGAGATATGTTTGAATGTCATTATATGTATTTTTTATGTAATTGATAAACATATATATATTTGTAACATATGTAAAATTATATATTAAATTGTTTTCAACAGGATCAGACTCGGCTACTTCTTCCTCTCACAAGAGAGGCCCTAGTCGTGGCATTTTGTCATGGAATTCTGACACGACGTTCGATGTTTCCTTTTATGAGGTATTTCATCCTGTGGGACTGAATGCCCATGAATTTGTTCATCAGTTGGGTCATATCATATGTGACCCGCATCGATTTTCATTGACCACATGAGACTGGTCTTCTATCCCTCAGGACACATTAGATCGTCTTTGGTGGGAGGTTCAGGTAAGAATACCATTTTACCTTCTTCCCTATGTATAAGAAATACTAACATATGTGATATTTTTCTTTAATAGAAAAATTTGAATGTATGCCCCGATGAGTTTTGGCCCATGTGTATGAGAAAATTCCGTAAGATGTGAAAATATTTTAAAGGAAAAGTCAAGAGGGACCATTGGGTACCAAATGTGGGTGCCCCAGACATTCTAGAGAAAGTCCCGAGAGGTGTCCTTCCGGCTCAGTGGCGTGACTTAGTTGCATATTAGTCTAGTGAGGGTGCTGCAGTTTGTAAATTTATTTTGGTATATATATTTTCAAGAATGTGTGATTTGTTTGAAATTTGAATTTTTGAATGTATGAGGTGTCAACACACCATTATGAGAATCAAGCGTTGCAGGGACCACCTCACATGCTCGGGACTCGTCACATGTCTCAGATCTGACATGAGGTATTTATTATTCATTTTTGTATTTATTAATTAATATGGTTATGGGTTTATATTCTATTCATATACAGTTATGGGAGCAAGGTGCACCGACTGATAAAATGTCGGTGTGGATGAGGACTCGTGATCAAAATGATGCAAAGGATAAAACATTGATAGTAAGTTCTTGTACTCATTACCAATACTTACATAAATATATATATTAACATATATATGTATATATATTTAAATATTTCACAGGCTCAATTTGAAGCTGAGTTAGAACAACTGCTAGAGGACCAGTGACAGCTTCCCATGCAAAGGGATGAGATCTTTCATCGCATTATTGGTCGGGACATGCATGGATATAATTTGACCTATGGAACAGGGATTCCTCATTCTGTAGTATCATGTGATGTGGTTTTCTGTACTGTTGTTGCTCAGATGACACAATAGTTGTCAGATTTCGAGGCACGACTACATGATTTTGATGAGGTAAATGTGCAATTGATCGTTGAGGTTAGAGAACTGCGGGAATATGTGCGTCCAGGTGATGGTGTAGGGGATCATACGATACAGGTTTATACCATATTTATTTATTTAATTTATATTATTTTTGTTATGAAAATATTCATAATTTTTATTTGTTTTAGGCCCCTGGCCCACTGGATAGAGGTAGCAGTCAGGACCATGCATGATGCATCGTATTCATGAGGTGTGTTTCTTTTTTTATTGGTGGGGTTGTTATTGATATTTAAGTTGGGTTTGTAGTGAGATTTTTTGAGATTTGGGGGTATCATGTGTGTTTTGTCCTGATGCAATGTTTGTTCGAATGAATTGAGAATTAACCATGAAACTGATTAATGAAATGGATATTTTTAGTTCATTTAATTCTTTAATGTTTTTAATTTCATGTCCTGTAATAGTTTTGAGAAAACCACGTGATTCCTAATATAAACCATGAAACTTTTTTTTGGTGACTGAGCTCAGGTTCACTATTTGTAGGCCCCGAACAACCCCCCCCCCCCCCCCCGCACCCCGAAAAGCCCCCCCGGACAACCCTCCATGCACCCTGTAAAACCCTCCCCGCACCCCGGACAGCCACCCCCTGCACCCTAGATAGCCCCCCCACCCCAAATAGCCCTCCCCCCAGGACATCCCCCCCCCGCACCCCAGACATCCCTCGCCGCCCTCCGTACAGCCTGGAATGATGTGTATATCACAAAAACTGAATTACACAATGTTTAGTAAACACCCCACAAGTGTATTACTAGTACACCACATGTGAATTAATTACAAAATGATAGAATTGATTAATTATAACACATGTGAATTAATTACACGTCATGTGTAAATTAATTATGCACCATGTGAATTACACCACATGTGAATTAATTAAATAATCACCATGTGATTCCTAATATAAAACATGAAACTTATTTTTGGTGACTAAGCTTAGGTTCACTATCTATAGGCCCCAGACAACCCCCCCCCCCCCCCCCCCCGCACCTCGGACAGACCCTCCCCGCCCCCAGGACAGCCCCCCGCACCCCACACAGCCCGCCCCACACCCCAGACAGCCCTCTCAGCACCCTAGACAGTCCTCCCCGCACCCTGAACATCACCCCCTCCCGCACAACCCTCCCCACCCCCAGAGATCCCCCCCCCTGCAACCCAAACATCCCCCCTCCCCCCGCACCCCCGGACAACCTGGAATGATGTGTATATCACATAAAAAATGAATTACACAATGTGTAGTAAACACCCCACATGTGTATTAATAGAACACCACATGTAAATTAATTACATAATGTGTGAATTAATTACACAATGATATAAATAATTAATTATAACACATGTGAATTAATTACACATCATGTGTAAATTAATTATGCACCATGTGAATTGCACCGCATGTGAATTAATTAAATAATCAAAATGTTATTTTTATTAAATACACCATGTCTGTATTAATTACATGACCGCCACATTGTGTGTGTTAAATACACCACATGTGTATTGATTACATGATTTTCATGACGTGTGTATTAAATACACCCCTTTTGTTTTAATCACATGACCACTTCAGCATGTTCATTAATTTTCATGTTGCTTGGATGTTAGTCAAACACATCGTGTAACAAATACATGGAAAGTCTTTGACCATATAGATTCTGCAATTTATGCTATGAAAATGCGTAGAGTACACAATGTGTATAGCGGCTACATGTTGTGTAAATTTAGTAAGTCACATTCCAGTTTGGCCACTCAACATGCATCATGTAATAAATACACCATGTGTTGAATCCATGTGGTGAGTTGTGTACCCTGTGTCTTCTCCAGATTTGGTGAACTTGGGTATAGGACATATACTTTTAAGCTACACTTCATGTATCCATGTCATAAAACAACAACCATGATGTAAATTTTGAAATGGTAGGGGAGACGACATGTCAATCTGGGGTGTCGTTTGACCGCGGTGACCAGAAACGCATTTCTGGAGTCATAAAACACCGAAACGGTGTCTAATGGTCGAATTAAGAGAAACTATGCTCATAATGACTTGAAATCACATGAAAAAAATAGAAATATTATTTGTGACATGTAGGAGGAGATAGCATGCCCATCGGACGTGCGGTGTGCGCGGTACGATCGAATATGTCATTTTTAGCAGTTCGGCTCACTCAAAAGGGCACGTAGGGTGGTCAAAACTAGTTGATGACTACAGAATTCCATGAAATCATATGAAAAAAACTGAGGTGTTAATTTTTAAAAGGTCAGGTAGACGACACATCAATCGGGGTGTCGTTTGACTATGGTGACCAGAAATGCATTTCCCGAGTCAAAAAACACAAAATTGACATCTAACGGTCGAATTCAGAGAAAACATGCCCAGAATGAATTGAAATCACACAAAAACAATAGGAATATTATTCATGACAAGTAGGAGGAGATAGAAATCCCATCAGACGTGCGGTGTGCGCGGTATGACCGAATATGTCATTTTAAGCAGTTCGACGCGCTCTAAAAGGGCGCGTTGGGTGGTCAAAACTTGCCAAATGACATTGTAATTCCATGAAATAATACGACAAAAAACGTGTTGTAAATTTTAAAATGGTTGGGCAGACAACACATCAATCACGGGTGTCGTTTGACCGCGGTGTCTGGAAACGCATTTTCAGAGGCATAAAACACCGAAACGACGTCTAACAGTCGAATTCAGAGAAAATGTTCTCAGAGTGACTTGAAATCACACGAAAATAGTAGGAATATTATTTTGGACATGTAAGAGGAGACACTATGCCCATCGGATGTGCGGTGTGCACAGTACGACCGAATATGTCGTTTTCAGCAGTTCGGCGCGCCCCAAAAGGGTGCATTGGGTGGTCAAAACCAGTCGAACGACCATGGAATGCCATGAAATCATATGACAACAACCTCAGTGTGAATTTTGAAATGGTTGGCTAGATGACACATCAATCGGGGATGTTGTTTGCCCGTGGTGAAAGGGAACACATTTCCGGAGGCATAAAACACCAAAACGGCATCTAACAGTCGAATTTAGAGAAAATATGCTCATATTGACTTAAAATCACACAAAAACAATAGGAATATTATTATTGACATGTAGGAGGAGGTGACATGCCCATCGGACGTGCGGTGTGCGCAGTACAACCGAATATGTCGTTTTCAGCAGTTCGATGTGCTCTAAAAGGGTGCGTTGGGTGGTCAAAACCAGCCGAATGACCACAAAATTCCATGAAATCATACGACAAGAACCACGGTGTGAATTGCGAAATGTTTGGGCAGAAATCACGTCAATCGGGGTGTCGTTTGACTGCGGTGACCGAAAACACATTTCCGGAGGCATAAAACACCAAAACGGCATCTAACGGTCAAATTCAGAGAAAATGTTCTCAAATTGACTTGAAATCACATGAAAACAACAGTAATATTAATCGTGACATGTAGGATGAGACAGAGCGCCAATCAGACATACGATGTGCGCGGTATGACTGAATATGTCATTTTCAGCAGTTCGGTATGCTCTAAAAAGGCACATTGGGTGGTCAAAACTAGCCAAATGACCTCGAAATACCATGAATTAAAACAGAAACAACCGTGGTGCGAATTGTGAAATTTTCAGGTGGACGACACGTCAATCGGGGGTGTCGTTTGACCACGGTGACCGGAAACACATTTCCAGGGGCATAAAACACCAAAACGGCGTCTAACGGTTGAATTCAAAGCAAACATGGTCATAATGAATTTAAATCACACGAAAACAATAGTAATATTGTTCATGACACATAGGTGGAGAGGGAACGCCCATCGGACGTGCGGTGTACACGGTACGACCGAATATGCCGTTTTCAGCAGTTCGGTGCGCTCTAAAAGGGTGCATTGGGTGGTCAAAACAAGACGAACGACCTCGAAATGCCATGAAATCAAACAAGAACAACCTTGGTGTGAATTTTGAAATAGTTGGGTAGATGGAAGGTCAACCAGGGGTGTCGTTTGACCATGATGACTGGAAACGCATTTCTGGAATCATAAAACACCGAAACAGCGTCTAATGGTGGAATTCTGAGAAAACGAGCTTCGAATGACTTTAAATCACTCGAAAACAATAGAAATGATATTATTGACTTGTAGGAGGAGATGACATGCCCATCAGATGTGCGGTGTACGCGATACGACCGAATATGTCATTTTTAGCAGTTCGGCGCGCTCTAAAAGGTTGTGTTGGGTGGTCAAAACCAGCCGAACGACCTCAGAATGTCATGAAATCATACGAAAACAACCGTGGTGTGAATTTTGAAATGGTATGGTAGACGGCAGGTCAATCGGGGGTGTCGTTTGACTGTAGTGACCGGAAATGCATTTTCGGAGTCATAAAACACCGAAACGGCGTCTAACAGTCGAATTCAGAGAAAACATGATCAGAATGACTTGACATCACACTAAATCAATATTAATAATATTTTTGACATGTAGGAGGAGACGACATTCCCATAAGTCGTGCGGTGTGCATGATACGACCAAATATTTTTTTTAGCAGTTCGACACACTTTAAAAGGGCACGTTGGGTGGTCAAAACCATCCGAATTACCTCAGAATGCCATAAAATCATAAAAAAACAACCGTGGTGTGAATTATGAAATGTTTGGGTATATGAAACGTCAATCGGTGGTTTCGTTTGACCGTGGTGACCGGAAACATGTTTTCGGAGGCATAAAACACCAGAACGACACCTAACGGTCTAATTCAAGGAAAATGTGCTCATAATGACTTGAAATCACACAAAAACAATAGGAATATTATTCTTGACATGTAGGAGGATATGGAACGCCCATCGGACGTGCGGTCTGCGGGGTACGACCGAATATGTCATTTTCAGCAGTTTGGCGCGCTCTAAAAGGGCGCATTGGGTGGTCAAAACTAGTTGAACGACTATGGAATTCCATGATATCATACAACAACAACTATGGGGTGAATTGTGAAATGGTCAAGTAGAATAAATGTCAATCGGGGGTGTCGTTTGATCGCGGTGACTGAAACGCATTTCCGGAGTTATAAATCACCGAAACGGCGTCTAACGGTTGAATTCAGAGCAAACGTGCTCAGAATCACTTGAAATCACACTAAAACAATAGGAATATTATTCATGACATGTATAAGGAGATGACATGGACATCAGACATGTAATGTGCACGGTACGACCGAATATGTCATTTTCTATAGTTCGACACGCTTTAAAAGGTCGCATTGGGTGGTCAAAACCATCCGAACGACCGCGGAATACCATGAAATCATACGACAACAACCATTGTTTGAATTTTGAAATGGTCGGATAGAAGGCACATCAATCAGGGGTATCGTTTGACCGCGGTGACCGGAAACACATTTTCGGAGTCATAAAACACCGAAATGGTATCTAACGGTCGAATTCAGAGGGAAATTGCTCAGAATGACTTGAAATCACATGAAAACACTATGAATGTTATTCGTGACATGTAGGAGGAGATGGAATGCCTATCAGATGTGTGGTGTGCGCAGTACGACTGAATATGTTGTTTTTAGCAGTTCTGTGCACTCTAAAAGGACGCGTTGAGTGGTCAAAACCAGTCGAACGGCCTCAGAATACCATGAAATCATTCGACAACAACCATGGTGTGAATTGTGAAATAGTCGGGTAGAAAACACACCATTCAGGGGTGTATTTTGACCACAGTGACCGAAAATGCATTTCCGAAGTCATAAAACACCAAAAGGGCATCTAACGGTTGAATTCAGAGAAAACATGCTTAGAATGACTCGAAATCACATGAAAACAATAGGAAAATTATCCGTGACATGTATGGGGAGACGAAATTGTAAAGACCCGTAAATTTCAAGGGAATTTTTTTCTTAATTTTCTTTGCAATTTTACAAGAGCGCAGCTTCTGACGGCGCCTGATTCTGAGGCCCGGTGTGCCCGGAATCAATTTCTGAAGTTTGGCTCAGGTACGTTCAGTGAACGGACGAGCGGGTTTTTCTAACTTTTGAACCGGTGCCCGAAATCGAATTCTGAGGGCTCCGATGAAATCGCAGCGCTGATATTCTCTTAGAAACACCTCTTCCAGAGTTGCGTTTGCTCGGGTGTGGTTTTTAATTTTCGGGCTTAAAGTTAAGAAATAAAATAATTTTGCTACAACTTTATTTTATTTCGCTTAAGCCACATGGAAGCCATTTGGAGCCACTTAAAGGCGGCTTGAACTGAGTTGAACTGGATAGGATGCTATCCAGAAATATCCTACCCCTTGGTAGGATATTTGTGAGGTGGGGCCCACACGAGCCCCGCCGTTTCTTTCCGCTAAGAAACGCACCCGTGAAAACCCGTCTTAATGAAAGTCAACTGACACGTTTCTTAAAATATTAACAGACCATTTAATTGGGATGTTTCTTTCATAAATTAAATGAGCTGTTTCTTTCGTTGAATTAATTCTACGAATTAATGGTTCGTTTCTTATCTTTTGAAATTCAAATGTTTAGTTGTGTAAATAAAATAAGGCTTAAGCTTATTTTATTTTGGGTTGAAACTTGTGGCGTGGAGAGGATTTGGAGGAAAGCGTTCTTCTTCGGTGAAGAACGCGAAGAACGCGAAGAACGTGAAGAACGCGAAGAACGCCAAACCTGCGGAGATCGGCGACGCGAAGCCCTGTACCGCGACGCCAACAGATCTCCCTTCGCGACGCTTCTTTCGCGACGATCCAACCCCGCGACAGCCTTCGATCGACAACAACCAAGGTAGGGGGTTGCGCTTCTTTTTATTTTCTTTTTGGATTTCAACAACAAAATGGATTTAATTATTATTAATTAAATCCGTATGTTCTTGGTCCTCAGAGATCGTCGACGCGACGCCCTTCCGCGGTGTGACGATCACCTCCTTCCGCGACGGTCAATTCCGCGACGACCTCGCATCCGACAGCGACGGCGAGGTAGGGATTTATTTTGGGAATTACCCCCCTTTTCTTTTTATATTCCCGTAATTGTTTCTTTAAAAAGTTAAAGAACTGGATTTGTGAACAATTTTAAAATTATTAAAATTGTTGTTTCCGTTCAAATAAGGAACCCGTTTTTATGAAACAATTTTATTTCATTAAAAACTGTTTCGGATATGCGTTCATGTGTTGAATTTTAATTTCTCCCGTTGTTTATATCTAACGTGGAGGGTG